>CM024540.1:25822635-28409302 GCA_014182365.1 Eucalyptus tenuipes | reverse complement strand
TCTTCAGGCACACAGGACCAGATGGTTGGATATCTCTTGGGGGAGTACTTCTATGTATTACAGGCAAGTATTTTGTGTGGATTAGTGCAAGTCCTAGTCAACAAGCTTTCTCTCATCATCAATTTATGGAGGTAATTCCTGTCAAATACAGGAACAGAAGTCATGTTTGAAGATCTTGGTTACTTCTCAGCTGCATCAGTACGGGTATGTACTGCTGTTAGTGCCTAAAGTTATTAAAGACCATTTTGGTTTGGTTTATGCTGTTGAAGCTGTGATCTGAAGATATCAACCCGGGGCTGCTTCGGTTTTGTTATATCACCTTTAAGACTTATATGAGAAAACCGTTTAATCAATGACAATATCCGATGCAGTCACCTTAAGCACAATATTTGTTGCCCAACATCAACTTACCTTGAATTGCTATCCATGATATATTCTTCTAGCTTATTCATATTGTTGCTATTCAGTCCATTCTATTGGGGACTATTTCCGCCTCACAAGTCCATTGCACTGATGGATGCAAATTCTGATGAAGTTGCTCTCTGCAGATTGCTTTCTTTTGTGTCACTTACCCTTGCCTGGTGCTCCAGTACCTGGGTCAGGCTGCATTTCTGTCAAAGAACTTTACAGCTTTTCCTAGGAGCTTTTATGCATCTATTCCAGGTGGATTTTCTGTTCCGACATGGATGTTGATGTGGATTGTTATCAGAGTAGAAAGCAGTTACATATGTTAATAACTTCAGTGTGTTCAGCACTAACTATGTGCTTCGAACTTAGCATGACCATATGACTGGATAGCAGTCCTTTAGTCTCAAATGAAATAGTCGTTTGATTGCATAAGTTTAGGGCATTTCCCTGCACGAGATTATGTTAAAGTGCATTTGACGAAGCTGACTATTATCTAGACAATTATGGGAATGCATGAAATTAAGCTGACAATATGAATTCTATTTTCTTTGGCAAGAACATGGATTCTTTAGTTGAAACTGTTGATTCATCCGTGATTACTGTATCTTTTGCTGCTAAAGGATTCTCATTTCAGATAAACAAAACTGTAGGATCTGTGAAGTTTTTGGATTTCTTTCTCTTTTTTAAATGGATTAAGTGATGATACGATGAAAGTAATATTCAGCAGTGGCATGTGTTTACTCTGCTAAATGTGGAGCTAGAGATCATATACTGAACTGGTGCTCCTCTATTGATTTATATTATAAGAACTGGTGCTCCTCTATTGATTTATATTATAAGGAATATTATAATCTTTAGCACTCCCCAATGGACAAGATGAAGTGATAAACTTTTAGGAAGTGTAATTTCTCCGAATATATTATCATGAATTAAAATTAAATGATGAACTAGCTAATTTTGAGCTGCGTAATTATTTGAGTGGTATGAGCAACTTGCCGTTGGAACTCTCTTCTTCAAGCTAATCTCAATGAAATTTGATAAGTAGCTCCTAGAACCAATAAATTAATCTTATCACACCACCTTGTAGGAGTTCAGAACCATCATTTTTAATACTAGAGCATAAATTTTATTTTTGGTCTCTAATGAATGCTTTTTTCAAATTTTGTTAGATCCCTTATTCTGGCCATTTTTTGCCATGGCTGTTTTGGCTGCAATTGTTGCCAGTGAGACTGCGATATCTGCTGCATGCTCATTGGTTAATCAAAGCCATGCATTGGGTTGTTTCCCTCGCGTCAAGATCCTACACACATCAAGGTGGATCAAAGGACGGATATATGTTCCAGAGTTGAACTGGGTTCTAATGATACTCTGTTTGGCTGTGGCGCTTGGTTTCAGAGACACAAACCACATCGCATATGCTTTCGGTACGTCAACCAGGATAACAATCTAGAGCATGCCTTCTTTGTGGAAGTATTTTTGTCTGTTTAACATTATTCTGGTTGGTTTCATCTAGTTGTAGGGTATCTAGAAAGCCTTCTATGCAGTAAACCATTTGAGATGTTCCATGTCCAAGTCGATTTCCTCTGGATATGGTCCTTAGAGAGGTTGAATTGTAGAAATAAGATTCATTTACTCATCTCAAGCAAGAACAAAGTGACCTCACACAGTTTGCAGTTAAAACACTGTCCTCTTACACATGAAATGGTTACTTGTTCATAAATCGAGACAGATGAACTTGTGTGGCCATGGTGATGTTGTCTGCCCAATGTGCTGACATTCCTCATGGGTTCCTGAACCCTAAGGTTCCATCAGTAAACTGGTTTATTAGCCATTCATAGTGGTATTATGTAGCCTACAGCCTTTTTTTTTTTTTTTAAATTGTCTTGGAGAGAAATAGAACGTTCTTCATTTTTGTGCGGTAATTGGTAGTTTCCTATCGGTTACTATCTTGATTTGAATGAGAAAAGAAATTGGCTACAAATGGAAGTTTTATGTTTTTGTCTTGATTTCAGCATTTGCGTGGATTCTGAAGGCGTTTGTGACCACTTGGCTCATGTCCCTTGCAATTCACTATGTGTGGCATAAGAATCTTGCGTTCACCATCTCTTTCTTCTTGTTATTCGGATCGATCGAGACCATTTACTTCTCGTCTGCCTGTGTGAAAATCCCAAAAGGGGCTTGGGTTCCTCTTTTTCTCACTTCTCTCTTCACGTTCGTGATGTACATATGGCATTATGCTACGAGGAAGAAGTATAAGATTGACCTGCAGAACAAAGTGCCAATGAAGTGGATTCTCACTTTGGGCCCCACTCTCGGTGTTCTCAGGGTTCCCGGGATCGGTCTCTTCTACACTGAACTGGCTACTGGGATCCCGGCAACTTTTGCAAATTTCCTATCCAACTTACCTGCATTTTACCAGGTGGCCGTTTTTGTCTGTGTGAAAACCGTTCCCGTCCCTCATGTTCCCGACAAAGAACGCTATCTGATTGGCCGGATTGGCCCCAAGTCATACAGACTGTATCGCTGCATTGTTCGGAATGGCTACAAGGATGTTCACAGGAAGGACGACGACCTGGAAAACGACCTCATCATGAGCATAGCAGAGTTCATTCAGCTTGAATCGGAAGGTTGCGGGACCCTCGATGGCTCTATGGACGGCTGGATGGCCGTCGTGCGAACATCGGAGAAGTTCGGGACAAGATTGGCAATCTCAGAATCAGATGACCCCATCATAAGCCACAGCTCGAGCTTTTTGGATTCGATGGGCTGCAGCTGCAGCAAGTCTGCCGCCTTGCAGAAGCTGCATTCCATTTACGTCAAGGAATCGTCCCACCTGACCCTGCATCGGGGCCGCATATACCGTTTCCAGCTGCTCGAGACAAAGTTCAAGAACCCGCAGGTCAAGGAAGAACTCTTGCATCTCGTGGAAGCTCAGCAGGCTGGGGTGACTTACGTGATGGGTCACTCCCAAGTGAGAGCTAGATCGAACTCGTTGTTCTTGAAGAAGTTTGCGATCAACGCGGTGTACTCTTTCTTGAGCGAGAACTGTCGAAGCCCGTCCGTGGCTTTGAACATACCTCAAGTGTGCTTGATTGAGGTGGGCATGAAGTACCATGTTGTCTAGTCTCGATATTTTTCTCTGGGGATTTGATTTACGTTCTTTGCTCGTTTTTTGCTGCCACTTTTCCTGAAGGTTATCTTGCATTTAAATTCTTTAGAACGCAACAATAAAATTCCTTTTTGATCTGGCCCTCTTTAGCTCCTATGCTTTTTTATCTGTACATTCTCGACTATGCATATTTGAGTTTTTCCTGCTCGACTCAAGTTCGATTTTTCGAGCTCTGCTTGAAACAAACGCTTCAGGATTGATATGAACTCAAAAGGGAAGGCCATTGAATCTCATGTTATGAATCAAGCCGAAGCCGCTTGACTTGGCCGCATCGAGGCTGGGCATCGGACAGAAGTCTGTGATCCGGTGCCGTGCGCCTGTCTTCGTCGCGTGTGTGCAAAGTCTCGAGTGCGTGCTGGGACAGTCTCTCTTGATGAAATCCGTGCATGTTTTGCGCATGCTGTAGTGCATCACAAGCAGGCCCTTTGCCGAGTTCAGATTTGCCCAAAGATCACGTAGTCAAACTCCCTTCATATTTCCACAATTGTTATCTTCCCATTTTGAAACATTCAAACATCTGATGGACAAAGAATCGATAACGTGAAATGGAAGCGCTGGACCTCGACCAATGTAAGTCTCACAAAGCTCGCGAAAAGTCAGTAAAAATTAGGGAAATCAACCAAGTAGAGATGACTAAGCTACTTCTCTTAAATTCAACGTACAAATCGACCAATGGGTTTGTACAAATATACGATATATAAAAATCTAACGTCATACATACTAAATTATAACTTCACCCGTGCTCGATCTGAATTTTATATGTGATTTTAGATCGATTGACATCTTTTTTTTTTTTACACCACTACTACTACAAAAAAAAAGGAAAAAAAAAAGAGGGCTTTCGACAATAAATTTAGGCTTTTGACGGCAAATCTTACTCTTTATTCAAACCGCATGAAGTACCCATATGCCTTTACTAAACTCGTTATGATATCTCTTTCTTCATATATTAACTTAATTAGATTGTCATAATTATCAATTACAGAATGTTAAGAACATTAGAACCTTGGAGACGAAATATTCAGACAAAGCAAGGTATGAATTTCAGTATCCAAAAGAAAGGGAAATACTTCTTTCTATTTCCAACTCACCCTTCGATTGGAAGGCAAAATTGGTGAATCGATTGTGTAATGGCCAAGAAAAGGAGACAGGGAAAGAGAGAGAGAGAGAGCCCCAATCCCATGTTTGACGGAGAGGGGTTAAAAACTTTGACTTGGCTTGACATGACATGCAGGGTTGCTGACTCAGCTCCACGTCCTCGTCCTCGTCCTCAGTCGATAGGTAGGTAAGGTACCCGTACAAATAACCAATAAATGTTCCCATTATTATTGTTATTAATAAAAAAAATACGTGTCTGAACTCTTGTTAAGACATAAAAATCAACTAATTTTAAAAAGAAACAATTCCGAAAAAGCAGCATTGGCATTGGCATTGGCATTGGCCTTAATCCCCCTGTCCGATTTTCACCGCGTTGACCTCCCCTCTTTTTCTCCTCCTCTCCCTTCTCCCTCTCCTTTCCTCTCCATCTTCACCGCCATCGTCGTCGTCATCCGATGCGTGATTCGTTCGTTCCCTCTCGTCGTCGCCGTCGTCAAAATCAAATCGAAAATCAACAGTCGTCTCCACTCCCCCCTTCCTTTCTCTCTCCCTCTCCCTGACCTAACCCTATAATAATCGCAACCGCATTTCAAATCGTCTCCTTCTCCCGTATCGGATTCACCCCAACCTCCGTCGTTGGAAGATTAGGTTGCTCTTCGGGGGCCGCCTCAAAATCCGATTTTTCTCCCTCCTCCCCCTTCTTCCTGTTCTTATTCTTGTTGGGTTGGATTGGATTGGATTGGATTGATCGGGGTGTTGAGGGGATAGGGCCGGACCGGGACCGGATCCGATTGGGGCATGAGGTGAAGCGGGAAAGAGGAGTGGGGGATTCCGATTCTGCATGGTCATCGTCGCTGCCATCCCATGTTGAGCTCTTGCTGCTCCCACTCCTTATCCCCTCGCCCTCGCCCCCCTCTGGTCTCGCCTCCTCCCGTCGCTCGGTTTAGGGTTCCGACGAGGCCGGCCGCCGCGTCGCTCGCGCTCTCCCGGGGCTCCGGGTCCTCGGGTTCCAGCTGCAATCGTGCCGGATACGTAAGGGTTTAATCCGTCTCGTGCTCGACTCGGTTCAGCTGCATTTGATTCTTGTTTCCGAGCATAGGGATAGGGTGATCGTTGTGATTGATCTTTTTTGCGTATTTTGGCTAATCGATTCGATTCGGTTGTGTATTTCTTCGATGAAGTTACCTTTTTGTGGCGGCTTTTTAGATCAAGAGAAAAGTTTTTCCTTTTGATCTTTTTGTGAGCAATTTCTTTCTTCTAATTGTGATAACGGGTCTCTAGTTTATGATGGTTGTTGGGCCTCTGCTTGATGTCTTGGTGCTCTGATGACCATGCAGAATTGGAAGATTTCTTGCTTCAGGGACCAGAGTTTCCCTCCAGATAGTCAAAGATTCAAATTCGTTGAAAATGCTCCGCCGGAAGAACACGCGGAGCCTGAATTGAATACTGAAATCGCCGTTCAGAAGGACTGGAAAGCAAAATTTAGAGAGGTACGTTTTTTCTGCTTCCCATTCTTCAATTCAAGTCGTTATTAGGAGGCTAATTGAGTAGACATCTACTGCTTTAGAGAGTTTGAGAGGGCTGAACTTTTCTACGTGTAGGAATATATGTAGGAACAAGGGTTTGGCGTAGTGATGGTCTTTTCTTCAGAGGCTTTGGGCTTGAATTCCGATTCTGTTCTTCCCCTTTCGCACACTTTACCTAGCTCAAAATACCAAAGCCTGCTTTCCTCTGCCATGGAACTCTCTGTGCGTGCTTTTTTTTGGTTGAGGCTTTGACCAATGTGTTAAAGTTACTGACTTTATATCCCTTGTTGCAAAACTAGTTCTGTTTTATCCTCTTAACTGTGCTTTGAACATCAGTATACTAGATCACAAGGCATTTTTTAGAGTCAATCGAGAGAAATGACACAGGGCAATGTTAAGCAAATCAAATAGTTAGGAAAGAGGGTAACGTAGTTGCTGATATACAACACAGACATCTAGAGAGCCTGAGCAGTTGTGGGAGAGACTTCTGCTGAAAATGACCTGAGTTGTCGTTTCTGGTCGCTTTAGTGTGTGAAGTAAGTTCTATGAAAGCTCTGTAATGGGAGCACATAGTTAGGTTGAGCCATCAAGATATCCAAGTACTTAAGGGGGTTGAGCATGTTTTATTATCCTTAACTTGAAAGAATTCCGGGTGACCTTGGATGCTGTTGAAAGTGTCAATACCCAGTTTTTGCCTGCAATTTGTTGAAAAAGTCTTGTTTTGATATTTGTATATGCTTTGAACTTCCTAAGTATTTTATATGCATCTCTTGCATTGTTAATATGGAGAAGCAAGTCAACCACCGATTGCGTATTAATGGACGACGGAAACCACATAGTGATATAACATATTCATAAGATACTTTCTCCTTGAATGAGATGAAGGTCATAAATCATAGTCGCTTGTCACTTATGAATTCTAGAGTACGAATGTGAGAGTAGATGCAAATAAAAGCACTCGTGATATGGAAATTCAATCCAATTGCATTTTGGAATTGCATTAGTGAGGGTGAGAGAGAAGCTTTCCATTTTTTATGTTGCTTTTACCAGCACAAAGAAGCCAATCTTTGGTCTTGGGTGTAGTTACATTCCCTTAGTTTAAATTGCAAAGTACGGGGAGGACTTATGAGAGGGTGAAAGAGGAGGCCACAGGTTGAAGATTCATGTCATCATTCCCAAAATGAAGATTTTAGGCTTTGGTCTTCTGTAAAACTTAATTAAGAGATGCTTAGCTGTGTGTTAGAGCAACATAATGCAAGAAATGAAAAGTTTTACGGCATGCTAGTTTTAAGTAGGAGTTTCATGTTCTGACACATCACAATGTGAACGCCCTCAGGTTTCTCAAATTTCTACATGCTTCTAAGAAATGTTTTGGTTATAATGTAGGCTCTAAATGCAATATTCAGAGCAATTGGAAGGCCTTGGACTGTGCCCTGGACAGCAGAGACAGTTTTAAAGGTACTTCCTTTTAGTTGCTATAAATCTCCATGTGCATGAGAAGTTCTTGGTCAGTACTTTGAAGTGATCAGAAGTTATGGTTAATTATAGGTCTGAAGAATTCTTCAATTCGTGATGCAGGTTATGGTTCTTTGGGTTACCTCATTTTGGTTTATAGGGACATGGCTGGTTCCATTCACGGTGCATATAGCAGGATTCAACAAAGAAACTTTGACTTTCAGAGGGCAGGCACTCTATAGCCTCTTGACAGATGTGACTGAAGGCGTTGCTGGAATTTTGATCCTACACCGCTGTCTCTCACGGTTTTATCCCCTTCCGTCTGATTGGTTTAGTTTCAGTCCAAAAGGTAAGTGGCATTTCGATGTCGCGCTTGGGTGCCTCTTGTTTCCTCTGGTCAATCGCCTCTCGCAAATCAACCTTGATCTATTGCCGATTCTCCCCTCCACACCTGTAACGCTATCAAGTGTTGAACAGTCAATATTGGCACGGGATCCGATCGCGATGGCACTTTACGCACTTGTAGTAACAGTTTGTGCTCCTGTATGGGAAGAAATAGTGTTCCGGGGTTTCCTTCTTCCTTCACTTACAAAATACATGCCTGTGTGGTGTGCAATACTGTTGAGCTCAGTCGCCTTTGCTTTAGCACATTTTAATGGACAGAGGATGCTTCCGCTCATCTTTCTCGGGGTGGTGATGGGTCTTCTCTTTACACGGTCAAGGAACTTATTACCATCCATGCTATTGCATAGCCTCTGGAATGCTTTTGTTTTCTTAAGTTTAATGAGATAGCTTTTAGCTTTGCATGTAAATTAGTGATCAATCAGTAAATTTTTCATCCAAACGTTAATTTTGTCCAGGGTTGATGTGCAGTTTCACCTTGGTTTGCAACATAATAGTAGCGTCTTCCCGAATTATCTAGGAAGACTCATCTTTAGATTAACAATCAGTTTATTTACGTTTCTTGTAACGGTGGAATACCTGTTGCTTTTGTGAATGACAAGATCTTAAAGCGAATTGATGTATGTCTGGAATCCAAGGGACAGATACGCAACGCATATTAAAGTAACGCTGTCTTGTATGTACGAGGAAGGACGAAAACGAGAGCAAAGTATAAAGTTTTGTGGGTTGGCTGAGGCTCCTGCTATGAGGGATCGGCTATTGTCTTTTTTCTTCTTTTTTTTTCCCTGTTTGAGTCGGAAATCCGCTACTGTCTTGTGTGATCAATCTGGTCTGATGTTTGGACCCGAAGCACGCGATATGAATTTGAAATGGGGTGTCTTGTCCCTTGATCAATTGGAACCTAGTTTTGTGTCATGAATTCCTTCTATTTTCTTTGAAGATGGTTACACTGCTTATGCGATAATTGATTTGGGTGGAAGAAAACTAGTGCATTAGGACACCATAGGTCGACTATAGCGACGTTCCTCTCGCACGATGAAGCTCTTGTCTAGAACCGTTTACTGGATTAAAAAAAGGTACAGCATGAATCTCGAAGCGAAGTTCGCAATCGTACTCGAGCCATAGACCGGTCCACCCAGGAATTTGTCCGCCATTTGCCTACGTTGCATCGGATTTTGTGGCCCCTCCAGAACTTATCCGAGACCATTTTCTTGTTCAGAATTCATTCGGTCAATTGGATAGACTGCATTTCTTTGAATTGACATATTGTATCAAGTTCAAATCACATGGTTCGGTCTGGAAACTCGGCTCAGACTTCGAGTTTCTCTGTTCTGTTTTTGCTGGGCGAGTTGCCCCCCATTAATGAGCTTCTTAACACCTTCTGCCAAAAGGGAAAGGTCCTCAAGTTTTAATTTATTGGGGGTAAGTCCTCTGAATTAAGCTACTTTGTTATATGTCATCGCACATAATTGAGTAGCAAATAATTGGTTGGGATGTAAGTTGGTTATGGATGATTTCAAATAGTAAAATTTTTTCTAGAGGTATCCGTTTCTCCTCTTGTTGGGGACGAACCGAGACCTCCTAATCGACGGCTTCATCACTCAGTCCTCCCAAGCCACCCCCAAGAAGGCGACACTGTGGTTTATTTACCGGTGATCATTCATTATGTACAGAACTCATCAGTTGAAAAGATTTTTAGTCTCTTTATCATGATACTAGCGAGATGCTTGTGCATTCCACAGATTTAAGAATAGTGTTATATCATTCTTAACGTGGGTGTTAACATGAATATTTACAAGAGAAATGATATGTAGAAAATTTTAATAATAAATACTTGCATTAATCACATCCTCTTCCAGAGTTTAAGTAGGATTTTATTTGAAGCTCATATGCACTCCATCATTTAGGTTGATCCTCCCCGATTAAAAGATAACAAAAGAAATAAAATTGCTATATTTATCGAATCATAACATGCAATATCTAATTTGTAAGAATTGATGAACATAATTGTTGGATATCTCGAGCAAATATGCAATGTCTAATTTGTAAGTATATAAGAAATAAATGAGAACTGTTGAGTTAACACGAAATTACCGAAACATGAGAGTGTCTAGTATAATAACCATGGCCAATAAAAATTGTTACATTACATTTATAGAAATTATAGGATATTTCTTTTTAAATTTAAGATATCCGAACTTTATGAACCATTTTGTCAATTATATTTTGCAAAACTTATTTACAGGATGACATGCGTGGCTCTCAAAATTCATACAACCAAACGACATTGCGATTTTTTAAAAAGAAGGTCTATCGAATTCAAAATCTGTCTTAGACGTTTGAGCATGTTCAGATACGTAAAAACTCAACTTGATTACGATCGATGGAGCTCGGAAAACCGGGCTGTCCGGCGATCAGAAGCGCCTTCGGACAGAAACCCAGTACGTGCAGCAAATCCCTCGATCGTGCCGAGGAAAAGTACGTGGACGCCGCACCATAGCTACCACCTTTGTTGGGAAATGGAAAGACTGCACTGTCGTACCGAATGACAAGCCTTCAAGAACCCGACACGTTGGCCAATTCGTAAGGACACACACTCTCTCTCTCTCTCTCTCTCTCTCTCTCTCTCTCTCTGTATATTGATGAAAACAGAGGTGAGGGAAACTACCCAGTAGGGTCTATTATATAGCGGGAAGGAACCGCCTCATCATCGTCAACTTCTCTCTCTCTCGCCCTCCCCACCATTCCCAAAGCCCAAAATCGTCACCCCACCGCCACCTGCCGCACATCTCGCATCAAACGGTGCGCTTCTGGGTCGTTCGCGGTTCGCAAGATCCGCTTATTTCGCTTTTGCACGTAAAATCTTTAGCGCCCGCTTATCAGTTATCACTCGCCCTTCTTGGGTTTTGTCTGAAGCGTTTTACGTGTCTACCACGTACAGGGACGCCGTGATATCATTTCTCATGTTTCTTTGTCTCTCTCTTTTTCGAAAGTTGCAGTTTTTATGGGTTACTAGGATGTTCTGAGTACTTCCCAAGAGGTCGAGTCTTCTTTTTTCTTTTAGATGCGGTGTCTCTGTTTTTCGTTTGGATGAATTCTGCCTCTGGAGGATTTACTCCTGAGTTTCACTTGTCCTGCTAGCGTAATTTCCCTGGTAGACCGACTTTTTCTTGTCTTCCTGTACGTTTTTAGTAAGTAATAATAGTGGAAATATGGAGAACAGGGGATTTTATCGGGCGCTCTTTCTCTGAACCCATTTGTCTGATCTTTAGTAGGCCCACGCCCTGTTTGGTTATCTGTTCGTGTGTACTAAAAAGATGATCCTTTGGCAGGGTCTTGAGTGTTGAGGAAGGAAGAAAGAACAGGCAATGGAACAGAAACATATATTGCTGTCGGCAATAGGTGTAGGAGTTGGGGTGGGGCTTGGAATAGCATCAGGACAGACAGTGAGCAAATGGGCAGGTAACGCTTCTTCCTCAGACTCGATCACTGCTGAGAGAGTGGAGAAGGAGATGCTCAGGCTGGTGGTTGATGGCAGAGAGAGCAAAGTCACTTTCGACCAGTTCCCTTACTATCTCAGGTCACATAGACATTCTCTCGTTTCCACTCTGCTTAGAAAGTTTTCTTTTGCCTCCGTTCTTAAAGAAAAGTGAATTCAACCCAATTCCAACAGTGTTAAACAAACAAATGTATATTCTTGTGAAGACAGAACAGAACAAACACAGGTGAAAGAATTGTCTGGGCCTCACTTTTTTCAGTGTTTTTATCTTCCACTTCTGTAATGATACTTGTGTGCTCATGTGCACCGGTCCCACTTGATTCGACAGGGGTGATTCTTGCACTCTGGTCCTAATGAGGCCTTGCCCAAATGATTTGGGTAAAAATATAATTGGTTTGTAGTCTTACAGGCTAAGACCAATATATATATATATAATCATGGTCAGATAAGAACGACACTCTTTTTCTGAATTCTCCAGCGGAGCTTTATCGCTGTGATATGTCTTGCTAATATTTTACAAATAGCGAATGAACAGAATACAGATAATTTCTTTTGAAAAGAGGCGTCCTTGAATAAAGCAAGTCTGTTTTCAGTGAAGCTCTGGCTAGTTTGTTCATTGCCTTTCTTTTGTTTCTTAGGAGTTTGCCCTAATATCATCTGGTCTTTAGTGATCATCGACAAAAAAAATGCACTATATTATTGGGAAGTAATCATACCCAGTCTGAGCTATTGAAACTATATGTTACTCTAATCCTGGCAAATTGATTTCTGGCCTGCTCTTCACGTGTGTCTGTTTTTTTCTTGTAAATTGCTGCTCTTGGTTTTGTTGCCTTCTATCCTTAAAGAATATTACATTCTTATCCAGATTTTTCAGCATCTGTGGTTTTTTGATAATTTTCAATTGCTTAGGAACTGTTGCTGTTCTGAAAGAATTATTTTTCAAATATCTTTTTTGCTGGGTAAGCAGTGAGGTTTATTGATTTAATAAACAAATCAGAGGATCTCTGCTACAAAAAATGTTCAAATTGCAACAAATCATCTATGGCATCAACCTCCAGTTCCTGCAATTGGCTATATGCTGAGAGGAAGAGCCTATACCTCTCTCTCTCTCTCTCTCTCTCTCTCTCTCTCTCTCTCTCTCTCTCAAATCTTTACAATACATCAAAATGAATCTGGGAAAATTGATCATTGCTCAGAACAATAAAACTGTCTTCATGGATCTTCTTGCCTGGCCATCCATAAATAACAAAGTGCTGCACACCAGGCAACCTTGAAGATGAGACATGGAATAATTTTGCCTTTTCAAGTAGTACATGCTCATTGCAACACAGAATCCCAATTAAGCAAGCCTCTATTTATCCCACATTTCTCATTTTTTTTTCCAGAGCTCGTCAGCTATTATGCACTCCACAATAAAGTGATTCCTTGATTAAACATCAGCTCCATAAAGCAGAGTCATTATTGACAGCAACATTCTTCATCCTCTCCTTCATGGAGCGCTCATGCAAAATAGCAAGCTGACAATGAAGCTTTGTTTAGAAATATATGGAGTAAACCAAATCAATTAATGCCAAATACCTTGCTTGTTCTAGCTCTAGCACAACTCCATGCACTGTTGACCGAGAATTGCTCTGAGGAAGTTGCCTCCCATATCACCATTTCTGCTTGCCCTGCATTTGGAGAAGGAACTCTGCACAATGCTAAGTGAACCAATAGCATATCGTCTAATCTAGCAGCTGACAAATTCCACCTTCCATCCTCAATAACTCCTGCTACTGTAGCTTGCAGAGAAGCTGAAGAACAGATAACTCTATACTCCTACTACTACTATTAGGGTTTGAGTGGGGACATAGATGAATGAGACTTCAGGGCTTAAGGTTCATGTTGAGAGCTTCTGGGGACTTATTTGGTATTCTGAATTTCTTGCATCACACGTATTTGTGAAAATTCTCACAATGGTCAAGGATTTATGGGGAGAAATGGGTTTTGTCATTTGAATTTTTTGATTTGAAACTCAGTTATCAATTTGTACTTGAATTGTCATGGAGATACTACAACTCTTGTGTAAAAGTGTTAGCGTTTGAAGTGTATATCAAACTTTTTATAGAGTGGGAGGTTTCTGGTGACGTTCTCTATGTCTTCGATGAGTATTCATGATTCTTTGTTTCTTGAGACTTTGAGGCCTTCCCTTGACTTCTGCTATCTAGGCTTTTTCTTTTCTTTTCTTTTTTTCCCCCACTTTTGTTGCTTCATGGCTACTTACCTTTTTCCTCATATTCCAACTGCAACAACAGTGAGCAGACACGAGTTTTGCTGACAAGTGCTGCGTATGTTCATTTGAAGCATGCTGAAGTTTCTAAGTACACAAGAAATCTTTCACCTGCTAGTCGAGCCATTTTGCTCTCTGGACCCGCAGGTTGGTTGTGAATCTATCATATATTAATATGTTGGTTTGAGCATTGTCGTTGCAGACTCTAAAATAATTCTTCTTTCTTTCATAATGACTTTAAGAGCTTTACCAACAAATGCTTGCCAAGGCTCTTGCCCATTACTTCGAAGCCAAGTTGCTGCTGCTAGATGTGACGGATTTTTCTCTGAAGGTAGGTATATGGAGTAAATGTATATATGTTGGTTTTGGTTTTGTTTTCATTCTATAATTTATGATGTTCCTTGCAGATCCAGAGTAAATATGGAACTGGGAACAAAGAATATGTATGTCCATCTGTTTTCTTATCTTGACTTCATCAATTTTGTTGTCTTGTATACTTGTTTTACTTGATCCAACACATAAGCACTTGAAAATGGACGTTGGTTACTAATGATGACGTGTTTGCTGATTGGTCAATACACCGTGATTTGATATGCTTTAGTATACTAGACAAACTTTGGCTTTCAGATTTGTTCATATTTATTTGTATTATTGCTATCTAGTCTTTCAAAAGATCCCCATCCGAGTCAACACTGGAGCGGTTGTCTGGCTTACTCGGATCTTTTTCAATCCTTCCACAAAAGGAGGAAGCAAAAGGTATGCCAAGGTGGTGGCTTTGTTTCTGCTTAGAGGTTTATGTTATCTTTTTATTTTTTTGTTATTTATTTATTTGTGGTCAGAATTTTATGTTATTTTTAGAGGTGGCTCTTTTCCGTTGAACATGCATATCACATATTAGGCAGTGCTTTTAGCAAAAAGAATCATGAGGCGGTGTTGCCTTGTATAATTTTCTTCCGTAAGCAGTGTGGAGCTGTCCTGAAAAATAAGCAATGCTAGGATCCATGCTTTCTTGGACTCTAATCTGTCTTTTCTTTACATAGATTGGTGAAGTACCATGGGCATTAATTTTTAAGAACATGGATCTAAAGTTTGGTCAAGAAATTATGATGATAGACATCTTGGATCAGAGGTTTTATCTGGTGCACTGGGTGATTTAGTATAGGAGTAGTTGCTGCTTTGTTTGTCCTTTCTTTTGGGCTTCATCAATTCCTAGTCAAGGGTAGTTGGACCTTTTTAGTTTTTCTCTCCTTGTTTCCCCATTTAAATGAGTCATTCATCAGTACATTTGGTTTCTTCTTAAAGGGTACTGACTAGAACTCATGTAGAGGTCGCAAGCTCTGTCTGGATAAGTAGTTGGAGCATTTTTCTGACAATGCTGAAATTGACTTTCATTATCTTACTTGGTTTGCTAGCAGTTCTTAGCTACAATAACATTTTCGTGCAGGGAACTTAAGGAGACAAAACAGTGGTGTGGACATTGGATCAAGGTAATCTTAAGCAGTTATCTCTGTTGGTACTAGGAAACATATATATTGTATTTGCTTTCTTGTTCTACTGTCGATATTATTTTTACATCTACATGGATAAGCATGCTTGGGAATTCCAGGGGAACAGAAGGTCCTTGCAATCCACCAAAGCTTCGTAGAAATGCCTCTGCCTCGGCTAATATCACTAACCTTGCAACGCAATCTGCTCCTTCTAATCCAGGTTTCTTCACTGCACTTTTCCATGATGTTTGCTGTTTGAGTGATTTGTTATTAAAGTGGTAAATTGTTGGGTAATCACCTTGACTGGAGTCCTTAACTCCAAATCACTTCATGATCTCATAGTTATTTATAATGTTAGCTCTGGGTAGGCCCAGAAGAAGAAGTTCGTAATTTTATTTTCCTAAAGAGCACTATGCATGGATATAAACTATTCTTGGAGTTTTGGCACTCTCTCTGTCATAGAGCTCACTTCTACATAAGCAAAATGTGGTTTTTGCATGCATGACTTTCACTAAGCTACGCCTTCTCTTGCATCTAATCTTTAGTTGGATACAAAAAGATGGCATTTCTATCATGATTATTCTAGGCATAAGCTGATTAACTTTCATAATTTCTCTTGTGCAATTTCTTTATTCATGATAGAATGACTGATATGCCATGGTCTAGTCTTTCAAATTTTGCTCTTTGCAGGGTGGCAAATTGGTTCTACATTTAGGCTAAGATTTTGATCATTTTCTGTAGTTTTGTTTGGTGGAATTCAAGATTTTAAAAGCTTCTAGTGATTTCATGGTGGACACATAGATGATTGGTTTTTATAGAAAAACCTAGAATAATGATGAATTTTTACCATATTCATTGGCAATAGTCATTTCATAGTGCCCTTCATACTTATTTAGAGAGTTCTTCCTTCGTCTGTGAAAGTCTTTTTTCTTATTTGGCTCCTCATGTTATTCCCTCTTTTTAGCTCCTCTCAAGCGCACAAGCAGCTTGTCTTTTGATGAGAAGCTTCTTATTCAATCTCTTTACAAGGTAGTTCTTTTTTTTTTTTTTTTTTGGGGGGGGAATTAATCTGTCGTTTATATTCATATTTCAGGACCCTGTTGAGTAACATCGCACCAAGTCAGGAACTAAGTTTTTATTTTCTTCTTTTTATGATCTAATGCCATAGATGGTTATTGCAGGTGTTGGCATTTGTATCAAAAGCCAGCCCCATAGTGCTGTATCTCAGGGATGTCGAGAAGCTTTTATGTAGATCACAGAGGATATACAACTTTTTTCAAAAAATGCTGAAGAAGCTGTCTGGATCAGTCCTCATCCTTGGCTCACGAATTCTGGATCCGGATTATGACTATGGTGAGGTAGATGATAGGCTTGCTGCTCTTTTCCCCTATAACATTGAGATTAGGCCTCCAGAAGATGAAAACCATCTTGTCAGCTGGAAGTCTCAGTTGGAGGATGATATGAAGATGATCCAAGTTCAGGACAATCGAATTCACATTATGGAAGTGCTTTCAGCAAATGATCTCGATTGCGATGACCTGGAATCGATTTGCGTGGCTGATACAATGGTTCTGAGTAATTACATAGAAGAGATTGTCATGTCTGCTATATCTTATCACTTGATGAACAATAAGGATCCAGATTACAGGAATGGGAAACTTCTCATTTCATTGGAGAGGCAAGATTAATATTTTTTGTTGCTATTTTAAAATTTTTTTTAGCCATTTCCTTTTCCTTGGTGTGCTAAAGAGTCATTAGTTTACTTGAGACAGTTTGTCCCATGGACTGAGCATATTCCAAGAAGGCAAATCTAGTGGAAAAGATATGTTGAAGTTGGAAACTCATGCTGAAAATTCAAAGGTATCATTGTCTTTGTGCATAAGCCGTTGCTGGAACGTCGATATCATCAAGCAGAGAACTAAATTTGCATGTTTCTTGAACTCATTTGACTCAAATAGGAAGCCAAAGCGGAAGGTGACGTCACTGTGAAGCCGGAAACAAAAGCTGAAGTCCCTACTCCTGAGAAGCAACGCGGAACTGAGACGAAAGATGGAACTAAAGGATCAGCAACAGTCTCAAAGACAGGTGGTGATGGTGCAGTGACACCGTCAAAACATCCAGTAAGTTTTTGTTGTCATTTAACTCATGTTTTTTTTGGTAAAAATCATTTAAGTCATGTTTTTGTCGTAGTTTTTCCAAAATTTCATCCAGGTAACCTTATGAGAATAATCCATTGCACTGCAATAGAAAAGGATGAACTTTTTTAGTTGCATTTCAGAATGGAATAATTTTTTAATGTCAAGGACTCTTGCTCGTTGAAAGACTGTTTGGATGGAAGGTGTGCTTGCTCATCATTTTTGTTGTAGGAAGTACCTCTTGACAATGAATTTGAGAAGCGAATAAGGCCAGAAGTTATACCAGCGTATGAGATCGGGGTCACATTTGCCGACATAGGTGCTTTGGATGAGACCAAAGAATCCCTTCAAGAGCTAGTGATGCTCCCGCTTCAAAGACCGGACTTGTTTCGCGGCGGCCTTCTGAAGCCATGCAGAGGAATATTACTTTTCGGACCCCCTGGTACAGGGAAAACAATGTTAGCCAAGGCTATCGCCAAAGAGGCAGGAGCCAGCTTCATCAACGTATCTATGTCAACTATAACGTCTAAATGGTTTGGGGAGGATGAAAAGAACGTCAGAGCTTTATTCACTCTAGCCGCCAAAGTGTCCCCCACTATAATTTTCGTAGATGAAGTGGATAGCATGCTAGGGCAAAGGACCAGAGTGGGGGAGCATGAGGCAATGAGGAAGATAAAGAATGAGTTCATGACTCATTGGGATGGCCTATTGACAAAACAAGGTGAACGCATACTCGTGCTTGCTGCGACCAACAGGCCATTTGACCTCGATGAAGCAATTATTAGACGTTTTGAGCGAAGGTATTCTTGCTTGTGTACTTGTAAAAGGGTATGGTAGTTTCAACTTAAGTATCAACGGTTTGTGATAAGCTTTTAGTGATGATTGCTTCTGTGCTCAGGATCATGGTCGGGCTTCCAACCTTGGAGAACAGGGAAATGATACTTAGAACCCTTGTAGCAAAAGAGAGGGTCGAAGAAGGACTAGATTTCAAGGAGATTGCGACCATGACTGAAGGATACAGTGGAAGTGATCTTAAGGTTGTCTCTTGCATGGCATGTTCTTGGAGGATTTGTCGTGGATTAGATGTCATTGACTCAAGATTGTTTCGTTGCAGAACTTGTGCACAACAGCTGCCTACCGGCCAGTCAGGGAGTTAATTCAGCAAGAAAGAGAAAAGGGGCTGGTAAGCGCATTAACGGTGCCCGTGAATCTATGTGAAGTGGATAGACAAAGCTGCGACAACTCTATCTGGATGATTGGTGAACGTAACTATTGACTGAGTCTTGTTCTATCCTTAGCAGGAGAAACAGGAGAGAGCTGCAGGGGCGACAGGTGAAGAAGGTAATCTGGATACAAAAGGAGCAAGTGAAGAGGAAAGAACTGTGACTCTCAGGCCTCTGAACATAGAAGACTTCAGGCAAGCCAAAAATCAGGTAACAACTCTCTCTCCATCTCTGAAATGAAGACCGAGTGATGCCCACCTAGGCATTTGAACCTGTTGGTGTTGTCCTTTTCTTTTTCAATCAACAACGCTGAAAATGTAGCAGTTTCTTGGCTAATTTGTACATGCCATTCCTTGTGTTTTTATTTGCAGAAGTTACTTGGTGATCACTTCTTCATTGAAAAGTTTTGCATACTTTTTTCCTGGAGGAGTATACTGAAATTGCCATTCTTCTATCGCTTTATGTCATGCAGGTTGCAGCCAGTTTCGCAGCTGAGGGATCAATCATGAGCGAGTTGAAACAGTGGAACGAGTTGTATGGGGATGGCGGTTCGAGGAAGAAGCAACAGTTAACGTACTTCCTCTGAGGCCGAGGGAATTGCAAAATAGAGTCACCTGTCCCATAATGAGATTCTGATGATCTGATTGCAATTTGTAAACCTGGTCCGTGGCTTGTTGCTGGAAACCATGGATGCCCAACCAAGGTGAAGCGTTGATAGTGTGAGAAAATAAGTAAAACGACGACGAAGAACTACTCGAGAGAAAATACTTCAATTTCAGTGAACCATCTGGTGATGTAGAACTATTTTGTGTAGGATTAAAGGTAGGCAGCGCTTTGCGGGAATTAGTACCGGTGCAAGATGTCGAAAGTGGTAGAATAATAAGAATTTACTTGAGTACTGCTTTTCCTGCTTTTACTATGAATGGTTGCTGGAGATTGATGCGGCGGTTGCATCTCTGATCGATCCTGGAACTTTGAATATAACATGCCGCTGGTCCACGAAACATCTGAGTACGTACATATGGAGATACGAACCGTCTTAGTCGATGGCGTACTGCCTCCGTAAGTACCAGATGCCGCGAGAAAGCACCTGAAGTCCTGGCCGGACTAAAATGAGTGGCAATAATTGAGGGCAGGTGTCGGCAGGCAAAACGGCATCATCGATCTGTCTCTTTGATCGGCCACTGATACGGTGAATAGGCTAATTCTAGTCGGATGGACAGGCCCTTACTTTGCACAGCGAGTACCAAGCGGGCTGTCTTCCTGACTTATCAAGTCAAGGAAACAGCCTGCTAGGACGACCAAGCAAATTTCGTAGTTGCCGAGTCTTTGAAAACGGCTGCCGGCCGCAGTATGATCGATTCGTTTCCTTTAAGATTTTTGTTCAACTCAAGCTTTGTCAATAGACCATGCGCACGTCGCTCTTCCAGCAACTTCTTCTCTAGTCGGTTAAAGTCGACCGCTCAACCAAGCCCACTCCACGGACGAATGGCACGATACCTGAAGCTGTCATCCGACAATGTCTCCGTCAACTTTTCCATTCAGGATGAGAACTCGTCCTTCCAATTAAAAATACCGAGAACCGACCCAGACAGGGACCTCAAATCATAATCTTCCAACTTCATCCACCATCTGTAGCAGCAAATCAAAAACAAATCCAGTAGAGAAACTCACCCAAAATCACAGCGAAGTTCTCCACCGACATCGTTACCATGACCTGACCTCCACGAGGAACCAGACCTCTTCCGCCTCCCGGAAGTCGCATTTTGAAGAGTTAATGTTTTACTAAATCGCATTTGATTACGTTACCCACACGATAACAAGCACTCAGCCGAACTAAGCCAAACTAACGACTATATCTCCAGAAAGTAAATTCAACCGATGTACAATGCATTGACCATATGACCCTAAAGTTTGTAAAACCCATAAGCAGCACCATACCCTGGTGTAAATTGTGACAATTCAAGTGAACCCAAAGACTGCGAAACAAGAGATGGAAGACTAGCTTCTAGACAATAAATATAAATTTCACAGATCATGGACAAAACACCAAAGCTACCAAATTCTTTCATTCAAAAACATGGGTCAGACAGATTCAGGCCGCCTTCTTCTTATCCTTCAATGGCCCCCTCCGGATCTTACTCAAGACTTTGGCATCAAAGACAGCATACTGCTTCTTGAGTTCACCCATTGCCCTCTCCGCAAATGGATCGATCTTGTCCTCAAACTTCTCGTATAGCACAGGCACCGTGTGCAGCACTACAAAGACTGTTTACACAATAGAAACGTTTACCATGAGCACCTCTTATTTATAACAGGTGGATTGCACAAGTCAAGTCACTTACCTATGTAGAACAAGGTCAAGAAGTTGCAACAGTTGCCCAAAATTGACAAGAGCCACAGGCCAGCAATCACCTAATCATCAAATTCATGACCATCAGTAAAATCCAGAATCAAAAGGACAAACACCAGAATATATCACTTCAGATTAAATAAGAACCCACGGGTATCAAAAATCATTTCCATTTACACCATCACCGAAACGAGAAAAGAACTTACTAATAAGAACTTCTTAAGATCTTTCCCAGATGCAATATCCCTCAATACAGCGAACGCCTGGTTTATCTCAAGTCTCAGTGCAGATGCAAATTGTAAGACTGGCTCCTGTGGAATAGACACTTCAGGAATGCTTGGCGGGCTCCTAAACAAGGGCAAACAAAAAACTATTACACGTATCCAAATTCAGTCCCATCACAAAAGTTAATAACTTTTAGTCTTCAAAAACTTACTTGTGGATGAACGCATGTGCATTAGACCACAAGAACAAGACCGCCAGGGTGAGAATCAAGCAGTGGGCAGCCAAAGTTAGCAGGTGGTACTCCGCCAACTCAAACAGAGCCCATATCACAGTCACGACACCAAGCGCGCCAGCTGATACCTTCTTGTTCCTCCATAGGAACACATCAGCCGCTGTTTTGCCGGACGAATCGAATGAACTATGTTCAGTATGCATTTCAAACGTACAGGTCCAAATTTTCTCTCTCTGCTATTGATTGAAACACTTCCCGTCGTTGCAATTATGAAATCTCATTTGCTAGTAAGTACAACCAGTATCAAGTGATTAAAATTTTCATTTAGAAACCAAATTAAGCATCGGCAAACAAAAAACTACTGTAGCTCGGAAACCTACTAAGACGAATAACGCATCTGCCTACAGGCACTCCGTTTCAACCATGGAAAAAACCGAAGATCCAACGCTCTCTCCAGCATACTAGCTATCAGAAATCAAGCAGATCTAGTTTCGCACCTCCCTCCGCGATTAGGTAGAAAAGAACTAGAAATATAAGACAATCAGAATCATAAAAATAACAGGAAATTATTTAATTATCACAAACGCTTTCGATTAAATCCGATGAATACACACCGGAAAGGCAGGCATGACAGCACGCGAAATTAAAATAATCGGAAGCAGCAAATCGACCGCAAAAAGCGACAAAAATCCACACGCGCACGCCGAGCCGGCTGAGAACTCGAAATCTCCATATTTAACGGGAAAAGATGAGCAACCAAAAGGAGCCACGGAGCAGATAGGCATAGAGTAGATACCGCCGTCGCGGTCGGAGCTAAGATTCGCATTTCAAATGCGCAAGAAAGAGGATAATCGAAGCCGGAAGCAACGTAATAAAGAAGAGCGAAGGAAAACGGAAACGAGAAAAAAACGAAATGAAAATCGCTTCCGACGTACGCTTGCCGCCGCCGAGGACCTGGTGGACAGGCCGCTCCCGGCCGAAGAGGCGGTAGACCTTGGCCTTGGGCGCCTCCGACGCCTCCGCGATCCTGTCATCGTCGGAATCGGACGACGACGAGGAGCCGCCGCCGCCGCGGGGGATCTTGCCAGAAATCTTGTCAAGCAGCGAATCGCCGCCCTTCGCCTCCTCGTGATCGGCCATCGGAATCAGACGCTCGGAAGCTTTTTCCCTTCTCGCCGAAACCCTCTCTCTCTCTCTCTCTCTCTCTAGAACAGCGCAGAAAATGAAAGCCCGAAAAAAGGTGCTGCCCCCCGTATATAAGCGATCCTCCTCCGTATGATGTAGTACAGGCGAACCGTATATATCAGAGACGCGGTACTGACCGTTGGATCTCGAGGACGGATCTGGACCGTTCGTAGGCTCGAGGGACCGAAGGAAATGGTGGGGGCACCGGGCACGTGGCAGGTGTGGGTGGCGGGTGGGGGGAGGTGTGGGGTTTTGAAATCGGAGGGCGGAGATCACATGCGCGCGCCGGGTACACTAGCGTGTACGGCTGACAGGATCACGCCCCACCCCGGATTCGCGACACGTGGATGGGAGTCGAGATGGGTGGGGGCCCACGCTGCAGTGGCCGGATATGATATTTTGGAGTTTTCCATTTATTATTTATTGTTTTGGTAAGTTTCTGGGTGGATCACATATCTAGGGAAAACAGTACTTATTATTTCTGATTTTTTTTTTTAAAAGTGGCCGATATGATAATTTAATATTTTTCGCTTATTTTATTATTTTGGTGAGCTTCGGGGTGGATCGCATAAATTGTGAGCGTTAAGTAAATCAAAGCCTTAGCTACTAAGGAAATATATATATATAGGGAAAAAATTAAATTATTATTTGTGAATTCTTTTTGTTTTAAAAATTATGCATTAAATAAATGGGACGGCCCTTTGCCTTGCGTGTATGGACCAGAATCTCCCGAGGACGTGGCATCACGCGAGGAAATATTCAGTATCTTTTAATCTAATGTCCCTCGCTCTTCTCCTTTTCAGGGCCCAAAGATTCTGCCGCCGACGACGGTGGGATCGGGACCGTCCATCTTTGAAACTCGCCCTGTCTGTGTTTTGTCCATTGCGCGCCTCCCGCACACAACCTTTTCCAACCCAAAAACCCATGAAAATACTATTGATGATATTTTGTCAACCGACAATAGGTCCTTATTTAAAATAGCAATATTTATTTTAAGTCTTCTTTGGAATTGATATTACTACTTCAAACCTTTCATTTAAATCCTTATTTAATAAAATAATAACATTTCTGACTTATGTGTAGGATCATATGCATGTGTATCGTCACTTTTGGAGAGATACAATGTTAAATTTTGAAGACATGACCGAAAATGAAAGTGATCATTGGAATTTCCTTGATTTTTTTTTTTTTCCGGTCGAAAGATCTTCCCTGATTTTCAAACTGGCCCTATTGATGCCATTGATAAGGTAATGGAGTCTCATGTGATGGGTCTCTTTTCGGCATCGCTTGCTTCGAGCTTAGAATTCAAAGCCTGACAAAACGGGCCGGCCCACGGCCCGTAATGACACTGCCCTAGTCTGGGCCTGGCCCGACCGCTTTTATATTTTCGGTGGCCCAAAAGGCCTGTCGAGAGCGATGCTATACTCCCTCACCAAAAAGCCCATTATTCAAGTAAGCTCGGCCCACGGAAAAAGTAAGACCGGCCCACGGCCCGTAATGCCACAGCTCTGGTCTGGGCCTGGGCCGACCGCTTTCATCTTTTTGGTGGCCCAAAAGGCCTGCCTAGAATATGCTAGCACTCCCTCACCAAAAAGCCCATCACTCAAGTAGGCCCGGCCCAAATTTTTCCAATCGAACGGCCCACAATGAACCCAAACCCTCCCCAAAACCCTCCCGAAACGCTCCGAACCATCATCGTCTTCTCCATTTCTCACGGAGGCCAAGCATGATTCTCTGTCGCTCCGCCGTCGCCAGGTCCCTCCACCACCACCTCCGCCGCCACTACACGGCGGCGGCGGCGACGTCGGCCTCCGCCGCGCTCGCCGACGTCGCGGCCCCCGCCCCCGACGATCCCCCTCCTCCTCCCCCTTCGCGTACCTCGAGGACCTCCCCAGGCCCGACCCCAAGTACGACGAGACCATCCTCGCGATCCCGCGCGCCGCCTCCGGCACGAGCGCCTCCGCGAAGGAGCGGAAGCACGGGCGCGTCCCGAGCATCGTGTTCGAGCAGGAGGACGGCCAGCACGGGGGCAACAAGCGGCTCGTCTCCGTCCGGGCCGGCCAGATCAGGAAGCTCGTCAACCACCTCGGCTACTCCTTCTTCCTCTCCCGCCTCTTCGACCTGGAGGTCCGGCCAGATTTCGAGTCCGACGAGGTCGTCGAGAAGGTCCGGGTCTTGCCGAGGAAGGTGGGGCCTTTCTTATTTAGCTTCTTGGTTGCCGAGGGAGTGTGTTTGTGTTAAATGTGCGAGGGATTTAATTGAAATTCGGTTGAAATTCGTTCTCTTTGTTTCTTTTGGCTCGGCTGTTAGGGGGGAAATGTGGTCTGGAGAGTGTGGAGATTTAAGTGAGATTCAGTTTCTTGATTTCAGATTAAGAATTAGCAAGGTTAGCCAAGAATGTAGTTGTTTGTTCTTCTTAGGATGATCGCAAGTGGAAGTCTTGCTGCTTATTGAGAAATTTTTGGGCATCTATAATTATAAGCTTAGTTTGACATTGATGGTGGTAGGAGAAGGGAAAAAGAAGGTGATGATTCTCTGATGTTCTATCCTGTTCAGAATGACCTCAACTAATTACAGCCCTCTTGACTGAATGTAGAATCAGCAATCACCTGTATATTGACGATCCATTTCATGTTTTTATGTCAAGGTTTTTCTGCTATTTTGTGGGGTTCGAATTCTGCAGTTGGAGCTCAAATTGCAATTCTCTGACTAAATACTAAGTTATTTAGTGAGTTATGGTAACAAAAGTGGCGTATTCAATGTCAACATTTGCAGAATCCATATGATTTCCAATATACTAATTCATTTTTTTAAGAGGCCATTGGGTTCATTTTCTCTCTTTTGGTGTTTTATCTCCAGTTTTACTGATGGATTGCATTACATCGGCAATTGTTTATGATGTTAGAAATTCGATAATAAGTAGTAGCTTATTTGACCAAACCTCTAAATTCCTTCTTTTTCCTCATTGTGTCAGCTTCATCTACACTCAGGTACGGATGCACCTCTAAATGTTACATTCATCAGAGCCCCCTCGCATGCTCTTTTGAAGGTTGAAGTACCTCTCGTATACAGAGGAGATGATGTCTGTCCCGGGCTAAGAAAAGGTATAATGTGATGAGTTTTGATTCACAATCTCAAGCTGAACAAGCAATGCCAATATGTGAATTGTGATAATTTCTCGGCTGATTGTACATGTATCTTTGCTGCATTTGAACTCTTCTCGTCTCGCTCGATTCTTTACAGTAGAGTTGTCCCATATTCATAGCATGAACCATGTTTATACTTAATTTATCAAAATAGAATATGATTCTTGAACTGTTGTGGTGCATATACTTCAACTTGATAACTATTTGCAGTCATTCACCGCACTTCAACTTAATAACCAATTGCAGTCATTAGAATCAATAACTTATTTGGAGCTTTTGCGGTGTTCTGTTTATATAATCAAAAAAGGGTCCTAGGAAGGACACCTTGGTCGTTGTCTGGAAGAGGAACTTCTGTCTCGCACAGAATCTTAGTTTCTTCCAAGGAAGTAGTTATGGATCCTAAAGTCCATATTACTTGATTCCCCTATTATTTGGACAGAGGTGCTAGCTAATTTTTTTCTGTCAAATCCATCTTTGGTTTCTAAGGTTGGTGTCCTTGAAAGCATAACTGCAATGGAATACACGTACTTCCTTATCAAGGATGGGGGTGAATAGAAATTGATAAATTTTGCTTACCTGAGTGCTATAACTGAATAAGCAAGCTGTGCTGCATACTTCTTGGATGTGTGCTCGTGTCCACAAGTTGTATGGAAGCTCTCTGCTAGTCTGATGAAAGCTCACCACTATCATGAAGTTACAGGTGATGGTGAGACCTGCCACAAAGTGGAGATTTTATGTGGTTTAGAATTTCTCTATTGTCTAGAAAGATGAACTGTAAATGGAACTCTTTAAATGGTTTCTAGTGTTTTTCTGCACTGGTAACAGTTAGCTCACTTATTTCGGTGAATCGTCATTTGAAATCAACATCCAAAAGTTTGAGTTGGATAGGTTCGTTGTGGTGGTTCATTTTATTTCCATTATTCATGGCCCTGGCTCTAGTTAGTCTAGTTGAAGTGTTTTTTGTTTTTTTTTGGTCAAAATTTGAAGTGTTAATTTCCTAATGATTTCTTCAGGTGCTTCCTTAAATATCATTAAGAGGAAAGTTAAATACCTGTGCCCTGCGGATATAATCCCTCCATATATTGATGTGGACTTGAGCGAGTTGGATGTTGGCCAGAAGTTGGTGATGGGAGATCTCAAGGTTCACCCTGCTTTGAAGCTTCTTCAGTCGAAAGATGAGCCTGTCTGTAAAATCATGGGAGCCAGAGTCTCTGACCAGAGGAAAAAATAAGCTCCTCTTATTTCAGATTCTTATCAGTTAGGCATGATAGAGCATGGTCCCCTCAGTTTCGGCAATGCACTGTTCAGCATGCATAGATGGATTTTCGCCCCAGCAACATGATCTTTTTGGTAGTACGAAATTTTTTATGGAGATGGAAGAGTGCAAGGTATCTAGGAGTAGATTGGGGCATGCTGTTCACTGATGTTATGGGTGACGTTGTAAAATTTGGGATTGTCTTGGCTGAATTGGTTGGGATGATCACTTGAATTGGAGAAATAAGACTGTCACATTTTGTCTGCCATGGGGTGCATACGATTCATGTTGACCTCAGTGTTGCAGCTATCTCAGATTAGCTGCTCTTAGTTTTATTCTGTTTTGACGACTTTGTGACATTTTTGCACAAAAGATGTTCGACATGATGAGCTTGCAGGCCATTGCTTTTCCATTTTCCTATGATGGCTAGTGATATTATTATTCTCTGCTTTTGGAAAATCTGGATGTCAACCACAATTTGCTGATGAATGATTTAGTGGAGACCTTTAAGAGAAATTGAGTGGCTTCTGGTCGGACTTAGCATTTTGTCAAAATCTTCAGTTAGTTTTCCATTTTCAAGACGACAGCTAGTGATATGACTTTTCTTCCTCTGCTTTTGGAAAGTCTGTGTGTTAGGTACAACTCACTGACGAGGGATTTGATGAAGACCTCGAAAGAAATTGAGTGGCTTATCGTCTTACTGTTCTGTCAAATTCTACAGTTGGAAACTGTTGAGCATGTTCATCCACTTCTTGTATTCTCGGCAACCCAGTAAGGCAATCTCTCGAACGCTTTCGTTATTTCTATGGGCATATAAAATTAGCGCCGAAACGTTCTCGGTTGGCTTTTCTTGTCATCAGTCGTGAGATCAGATGGTGACGGTAGCAATAGCAACCTAGCATTCCTAGGATGCCAACCCTGGTAGCAATTGGTCTTCGCCATTCCCCAACTACACAGGTTAAATGAATCAGGCCGACAGTACATTTATTTGTGGAGTGTTTTGACAGCTGTAGTTCATAGCGCTTTTGCTTCATGAATTATTAGGATCCCCAATATTCACACGACGTATTTCTACGATGGAGCAACATTCGTATGTTCAAGGAAAGGGAATGTCTGCCTAAACTAAGATTTTGTCGGGACCTTTCGTGAGGATAACATATAATCTATGGCTGCAAGCCTCCTGCTATATATGGTCAAGGGGTCTTATATGTCAGTTGAACTTGAGCAGCAACACCCGACATTCCATTTCTGACTTGATTCTCTCGGCCTTACGTCGAGTCCAAGCTAGTTCCTACCACTCTCTCGGCCAACATTAAAATGCCATTTTCATCTTCACAAACCTCTCTCGTCCTCTTTCTCTTCCTCCTCCTAGTTCTCTTCATAAACTTCACTTCTCCGCTCCCTCTCTCGACCAACGGAAGATGGATCGTCGACGCGGCCACGGGGCGCCGTGTGAAGCTTGCGTGCGTCAACTGGGCCGCCCACCTAGAGCCGATGCTAGCGGAGGGCCTCGACAAGAAGCCCCTGGGCGGCATCGTGGCTGAGATCCGGAGGCTGCGGTTCAACTGCGTGCGCCTCACGTGGGCCACCTACATGTTCACTCGGCTGGACCACGGTGACCAGCCCGTCGAGGAGACCCTCGACACCCTCGGGCTGGCGGAGGCCAAAGGAGGGGTGGCGAGGAACAACCCTCTCGTGCTGAACATGACGCACGTGGAGGCGTATGCCGCCGTCGTGGACGAGCTCGGGAAGGAAGGCGTGATGGCGGTGCTGGACAACCACGTGAGCAAGCCCAAGTGGTGCTGTCCTTACGACGACGGGAACGGCTTCTTCGGAGACGAATACTTCGATCCTGAAGAGTGGCTGAGAGGGCTCGTCGCGGTGGCCGAGCACTTCAACGGGAAGAGCCAGGTGCGTCACTAACGAAACCACCGTCCAGCGACGGAGCATATCAATTATCGATCAAAACAACTGGACTAACAATGAAACTCTGGATAGTGACATTTTTGGCCGGGAACTAATTATTGAACTC
This sequence comes from Eucalyptus tenuipes, assembly GCA_014182365.1. NCBI lineage: Eukaryota > Viridiplantae > Streptophyta > Magnoliopsida > Myrtales > Myrtaceae > Eucalyptus > Eucalyptus tenuipes. The sequence goes on along the minus strand of CM024540.1, from coordinate 28,380,203 downwards.
GTATCACGACAGCCAACATCAAAGAGACAAAAAAGAAAGCCGATTTTCAGCGATCGTGTATACAATGAATATTCCTTATAGAACGTGCTAGCATCGAGAATTCATTGTTTCAAAACGACACGGTCCTATAACAAAACCATTTAGTTGATTATGCAAATAACACCCTCACACTTACATCATTCTTTCTCGCTTTCAATGCGTAGGGGTTGCTGTCACGAAAATATAAATAAATAAAATTCAAAGGAAACAGAAGAAGATGGAGTTACTCCTTCCATATTTATTTCCACATATTCTATCTGTCGTGTTTCCTCCGAATATTGTCTCTTGCATCATGGGGACCGCCTAGAAAGATTGGAGCATTCGGGCGTGCAGCACCCAACGTTGTCCGACCGTTCAATTGTAGAGAGAGAGAGAGAGAGAGAGAGAGACATAGTTTTGAAGCATGTAAGGAGAAAGGTTGCGAAACTCTGTAATTCTCTAGTTCTTGCTATGTGACTCATTTTTCCTCTTATTTTTCAAACTCAGGTGGTGGGAATGAGCGTGCGAAATGAGCTCCGCGGCCCGCGTCAAAACGAGTATGACTGGTACCAATACATTCGCACTGCAGCGACCAAGGTCCACGAGGCCAACCCGAACGTCCTGGTCATCCTCTCGGGCCTAACTTGGGCCTCCGACCTCGGCTTCCTGCGGAAGAGGCCCGTGGGCCTGATCTTGGGCCGCAAACTGGTCTACGAAGCCCACTGGTACTCGTTCAGCGGGGACCGGAAGATCTGGGAGGTCCAGCCCGTGGACCGGGTCTGCGCCAACGCCGTCCAGAGGATGGAGGACCAAGCCGGGTTCCTCTCGAGCGGCCCCGGTGCGGTCCCGCTGTTCCTAGGTGAGTTCGGGTTCGACCAGACCGGGAAAAGCCAGGCCGATGACCGGTTCCTGAGCTGCTTCATGGGGTACGCAGCAGGGAAGGACTTGGACTGGGCCTTGTGGGCATTGCAGGGGAGCTATTATTATCGGGAAGGGGTCGTTGGGCCTGAAGAGACCTTCGGGGTCCTCGATTTCAATTGGGATGGGCTCCGGAACCCAAAGTTTGAGGAGAGGTTTCAGTTGGTGCAGACAATGATTCAAGGTGTGATTTCTTGCTTGAATAATTAAAATGGGTCGTTGACCTTTTATCTGTATGGTGTTACGTTCGATGTCTCAACAAATCTCCTATATTAATTTATAAAAAAATTAATTAACTGTTAAGGTTTGTCAAGATATTGAGTGGAGCACTGTATTGGATAAAGCATTTTTTTAATTATACTTGAGACTCTTCTCTTTAGAATGATATACACAGGTATCTTTAAGTGCTAAAATCCTTTTTTAAGGACTTGGTCATAAATCTAGCGACAATATAGTCATGTAACTAATTAGTTAATCAAAATTCTCTTTGAGCAGATCCGAGCTCCAATTCACCAATGTCCTACATCATGTACCACCCGCAAAGCGGCCTCTGCATCCGAGCAAATAACAAACACGGGATTGGCATGGCTGAGTGCCAGCATTGGAGCAGGTGGATCCACTACCGAGACGGCGGCCCAATCAGGCTGATAGGCACTCCTCTCTGCCTCGAAGCCCTCGGCGATGGGCTCCCGCCGGCACTTTCCATTGATTGCTCGAGCCGGCGAAGCGCTTGGAGATCGATCTCCAGTTCGAAGCTTCACGTAGCAGCCACGGATGAACATGGGAATCGCCTCTGCTTGGAGAAGAAGTCGAACGAATCTTCCGTGATCTTGACCAGGAAGTGCATCTGCGTGGATGATGATTCCGGGTGCACGGAGAATCCACAAGGCCAGTGGTTCAAGTTCGTGCCCACGAATACATGATGCGTACGTAGCATTTCAAAGGACAGAAATAAAACATAGGAAGCTACGTCTTTAAGTAGAATATAAATTGTGCCCTAGTTAGCAAGTGCTTTGAGAATAACCCTTGCCAAAGAATTCCTCCGAAAAAAGAAAAGAATCACCTCGCAAGCAGCCTTGCTCATTGGTATGAACAACTAGAAAAAAAAAGATGGAGAAAGTCGGGAAAGAGATGAAGAATGTCGGCCGCTTTGTGTCCTCAAAAGAGCGTGCTAGTGGCTGAATAAAAGCCGACTTCTATTTGCAATCGCTATCATCATGATCTTTTTCACCTTGATACATCCCTATAATTGCGTGTATGCTTGCGTTACTCAATTCTAAGATGAGGACAATTATATACGTGTATAATTGCATGTGTGTTTGTATTAAATTTTTAATTTCATGTAACTCTAAAAAGCATCACTCTTTCAATGACAACTACAAGACCTGAAAAGGTTTTACACAAGCATACCATATCTCAAGACGTCTTAGCATCCATTCTAAACTCTTATTGCCTGTAGCTCAATAAATTGTTAGTGTAGAAGGTCCCGAAGCTGTGACTTGATTTTGACTTTTAGCCAATGGGATGATCTCTAGGGATTTTGCTGTGCACGCATCTAGTTGAGATCCATAGCATTCTCTATTAGGAGCAAATGCATGTTCTCCTTTGGCCAAAGTAGCTTCTCAAGCGGCCCACCTATCTTTCTTGGTCTTGTAGGGCCTTTGACTTTGCTTTTTGTAGGATTATCTTAGCATTGCAGTAATGTCATTGTCGGCCCTAAGCTCAAGCGCCATCTTAAACCATCATATGGCACACTGGAATTGCTCAAGTGATAAGTGTATTCATCTTTCTAACTCGATATTTGAAATTAAATCACCATGCTTATGCATTCTTTGGGAGGCACCCCAAGAGCATAGACATAGCCATGAACGTCTACATTAATTACTCGATATGTGTGGAACGGGAAACTGCCACATCCAATGAGTATTTTCGGATGCTCAAAGAGTCATGAACATCTTGTTGATGTCGTAAATTTAAATACACATGTGCGTATCTAATGAACAGAATGGAAGATTTAAATGAGTTACCCTCAACCTCATTTTTCACTTAATTTCCTCACGCTCTCTGCTTTCAAGATGCTTACTTTTGCAATTCCGCCAGTAGTACACTCCTCTACAAGCACAAGCAAATGTGAAATTATGAACATCTTTGCTAGGCTCACTCTTTTAAGTAGACGACTCATCCAGCTACCAAGTTGTCTCTCTTTCTGTGTAGTTATTGCCTATTTGTCCTTGCTTATTAAGATCAAGATCATCGAGTCAAACTTTCTACTGAAGTTTGGTGAATTTTTAAACTGAATTACTCAACTTTTATTTCACTCGTCAAATCACCGAAGACTTGCTAAATCAGGATTTGATTAATTTTTTTAGCAAGCTACTGACGTGGCACACATGAAGCATTTATTTTCAAGATGTCAACATTATCGCAACACAAGTATTATAACCCCATTCATAGAAAGATAGGTAGATTTCAAATAAAGCGAAACGATTGCGTAAAAGGTCAAAAATCCAATGTAAGGTAATGATAATATCACATTGGGTTACATAATTATTCAATTTTTCGGCCGCCATCAGCTAAATTTATGTCCCTTCGGGTCAAGAGAAGTAATAAGAGGAGGAAGTCTCTACCTTATTCCCCATACGTAGCCGCCAAACCCATACGTAGCCCCTGGGTTTTATTCATTGAAGCCTTGGCCTGGTCCACCAAGTAATCCGGACGACACTTTATAGGCGCTTTTGCAATGGCTTTTTCGTTTTTTAAAATTCGAGCTTTGATTTTTGTGTGCCTAAGTCTGCTCGAGGTTCAAAAGATAAAGTTTCTCATTTCGACATAATGTCAATTCACCGACCAATGGTCCGATCTTGAAAAATTCGTCGAAGCCTACCTACACTAAGGAACACAAGTTAAGCGTGCAAGTTTTATGATCTAGATTGGTCCTCAAGTGCTTAAGTTATGCAAGCGTAGAAAATTTGGAAAAGAAACTCACCCTGTCGCTATCAATAAATGAAAGTAATCACTGCCATTTGATATTGATTGACTGGCAATGATCCTATCTTGACAAACGTGTCATGACATTGGGCAATGGTCTCAATACATGGTTCAATTGTCCTTTATGCTTAGATGGTTATTGATTTTTTAGATAGTAGTCTCGCGTTGAGCCATCTTATATGATCGGACTTCAAATTTGAGGTTTTCTTTCAAGAGGGTTGCGCATGGGAAAGTCGATGACTTGTTACCCAAGTGACATATTTCTGCAATAATTATCCACAGCTTCTCGTTTTTAGGATCGTGGAGCTGCATCCGAAGACTCTAAGAGGAGACGAGCCCCTCGCATTAAGCGTGTCTCCACTCCAAGATTTGTGCGAAAACGTGAGGAAATTGAACCACCGCCCATCCCTATCTGGTGGACCAAGAGAGTTTGATATGGGCCGGTGATTGGGGTGCTGATCGGCAAGCGTAGCACCGCATTCGTTCGCTTTGAATCTCCATCGGCTGTTTTTTGGGCGAGGGCTTCCGCTCCGGATCATGTCCCTGACGGCGGAGGGAGAATTTTTAAACTTTGGGTGGCCACCGCATCGTGTTCCCGTCGGCCTGAGGCCTAAGCTTACTGTTCTGTCAAAATCTACAGTTTGAAACCGTTTGGCATGTTCATCCACTTCTTGTGTGCTCGCAACCCGGTAAGGCAATCTCTCGAATGCTTTCGTTCTTTCTATGGCGTGTAAAATTTGCTCGCCAGAACGTTCTCAGTTGGCTCTCCTTGTTATCAGTTGTGAGATCAGATGGTGATGGTAGCAATAGCAACCTAGCTTTCCTAGGATGCTAACCCTAGTAGACGATGGAGCTGCATTCGTATGTTCAAGAAAACGGAATGTCTCTGCCTAAACTAAGATTTTGGTGGGACTCCTGGTGAGGATAACATGTAATCTATGGCTGCAAGCCTCCTGCTATATATGGTCAAGGGTCTTATACGTCAGTGAACTTGAGCAGCAACACTTGCAATTGCTTATTTGATTCTCTAGGCCTTGCGTCGAGCCCATGCTAGCTGCCGCCACTCTCTCCGCCAGCATCAAAATGCAATTATCGTCTTCACAAGCCTTTCTCGTCCTCTTTCTCCTCCTAGTTCTCTTCATAAACATCACTTTTCCGCTCCCTCTCTCGACCGATGGAAGATGGATCGTCCATGCGGCCACGGGGCGGCGTGAGAAGCTCGCGTGCATCAACTGGGCCACCCACCTGGAGCCGAATCTCGCCGAAGGCCTCGACAAGAAGCCCCTGGGTGGCACTGGCATCGTGGCTGAAATCCGGAGGCTGCGGTTCAACTGCGCGCACCTCACGTGGGCCACCTACATGTTCACTCGGCCAGGCCATGGCGACCGGCCCGTCGAGGAGACCCTCGAGGCCATCGGGCCTGGCGGAGGCCAAAGGCGGGGTGGCGAGGAACAACCCTCTCGTGCTGAACATGACCCATGTGGAGGCATACGCCGCCGTCGTGGACGAGCTCGGGAAGCAAGGCGTGATGGCGATGCTGGACAACCACGCGAGCCAGCCCAAGTGGTGCTGTCCTTACAACGGCGGGAGCAGCTTCTTCGGAGACGAATACTTCAATCCTGAAAAGTGGCTGAGAGGACTCGTCACGGTGGCCAAGCACTTCAACAGGAAGAGCCAGGTGCGTCACTAATGAAACCACCGTCCAGCGGCGGAGCATATCAATTATTGATGATAAAAATTGATAGTGACATTTTTGGTTGAAAATGAATTATTATTGAACTCGTGTCATGAAAGACGAGGAAAAATCCATTAGTCAACTATACAAAAAGAGGTCTTTTTTCCTCCGAATGTTGTCTCTTGTGCAATGGGGACCGCCTAGAATGATTGGAACATTCGGGCGTGCAGCGCCCAACCTTGTCCGACCGTTCATTTGTCAATTATGGTACCCACTAAGTGAGTCCACAGCGAAAGAGACAGAGAGAGAGACATGGCTTTGAAGCATGTGAAGAGAGTTTGCGAATTGTGTAATTCTCTAGCTCTTGCAGTGTGACCCTTTTTTCTCTCGCTTTTCGATCTTAGGTGGTGGGAATGAGCGTGCGAAATGAGCTCCGCGGCTCGCGTCAAAACGAGCACGACTGGTACCAGTACATTCGCACTGCAGCGACCAAGGTCCACCAGGCCAACCCGAACGTGCTGGTCATCCTCTCGGGCCTAAATTGGGCCTCCAATCTCGGCTTCCTGCGGAAGAGGCCCATGAGCCTCCACTTGGGCCGCAAACCAGTCCACGAAGCCCACTGGTACTCGTTCAGCGGGGACCGGAAGATCTGGGAGGTCCAGCCCGTGGACCGGGTCTGCGCCGACGCCGTGCAGAGGATGGATGACCAAGTTGGGTTCCTCTCGAGCGGCCCCGGCACGGCCCCACTGTTCCTAGGCGAGCTGGGGCTTGACCAGACCGGGAAAAGCCGGGCTGATGACTGGTTCCTGAGCTGCTTCATGGGGTACGCCGCAGGGAAAGACTTGGACTGGGCCTTGTGGGCATTGCCGGGGTGCTATTATTACCGGGAAAGGGTCGTCAGGCCTGAAGAGACCTTCGGCGTGCGATGATTCAAGGTGTGATTTCTTACTTAAATATTTAAAATGGGTCGTGGACCTTTTATTTGTATGGTGTTTCGTTCAATGTCTCAACAAATCTCGAATATTAATTTATAAATAAGATGTTAATTAGTGGTTGAGATTGTCAAGACATCGAGTAGAGCACTGGATGGGATAAAGCATTCTTTTAAATATTCTTGAGACTTTTATAGTTTCCTCTCTTTAGAATGATATGTGCAGGAATTTTTAGATAGCTATCCATAAAAAGTGCTAAGCTTTTCTTAAGGACTTGGTCATGAATTTAGTGACGACAATAGTCATGTACCTAATTAGTTATCGAAACTCCCTCTGGGCATATCCAAGCTCCAATTCACCAACGTCCTACATCATGTACCACCCGCAAATCGGCCACCGTGTCCAAGCAAATAACAACCACGAGATCGGTGCGACCGAGTGCCGGCACTGGAGCAAGTGAAGCCACGACCGAGACGGCGGCCCGATCACACTGATGGCCACTCCTCTCTACCTCGAAGCCCTCAGCGACAAGCTCCTGCCGGCGCTTTCCAATGACTGTTCAAGCCAGCGAAGCGCTTGGAGATCAATCTCCAACTCGAAGCTTCACGTAGCAGCCACGGATGAACATGGGAACCGCCTCTGCTTGGAGAAGAAGTCGAATGAATCTTCCGTGATCGTGGCCAGGAAGTGCATCTGCGTTGATGATGATTTTGGGTGCATGGAGAATCGACAGGGCCAGTGGTTCATGTTCGTGCCCACGAATACATGATCGCTAAAACAGAGGATTGGCTTTGATCGGTACATGCGTAGCATTTTCAAGAAGAGAAACAAAACATAGAAAGCTAGCTACATCTTCAAGTAAAAATATTAATTGTGCCCTAGTTAGCAAGTGTTTTGAGAAAAACCTCGCCAAAGAATTCCTCGAAAAAGAGAAAAGAATCACCTCGCAAGCAGCCTTGCTCATTGGTATGAACAACGAGAAAAAAAGATTGAGAAAGTGGAGAAAGAGATGAAGAATGTCGCCCGCTTTGTGTCCTCAAAAGAGCGTGCTAGTGGCTGAATAAAAGCCGACTTCTATTTGCAATCGCTATCATCATGATCTTTTTCGCCTTGATGCATCCCTATAATTGTGTATATGTTTGCATTACTCAGTTCTAACAGTAAAATTGCATATACGTGGACATTAATTGTTAATTTCATGTACCTCTAAAAAGCATTGCTCTCTCAATGACAAACAAGTACAAGGCCCGAAAAGGTTTTGTGTTATCATATAATATATCTCGAGATGTCTTAACATTCATTTAAACTCTCATTTGCCCGAACATAGATAATCCTTCAAGGATACTGTAGCTTGACATATTGAAGAAGGAGAAGGTCTCGAAAACACAATTCGATAATGACTTTTAGCCAATGGGACGATCTCTAGCGATTTTACTGTGTACATTTTAGATTCACAGAATTCTCTGTTAGGAGTAAAATGCATGTTCTCCTTTGGCCAAAGCATATGTATATCTTTGATTAATTCACTTTTAGCTTCTCAAGCGGCCCACCATTCTTTCTTGGTCGTGTAGGGCCTTCGACTTTGCTTTTTTGAATGGGAAATATGCATAGCCTTGGGGAAAGGTGGGAAGAGTAAACAATCACGAAACGCTTTTTGTATGATTATTGTAATATAGCGGTGATGTCATTGTCAGCCCTTGGGAGTCCATAGTACTCCCGTTGTAAAGCTCCATCTTTAAGCATCGTATGGCACACTTTTATATAAAAATTTAAGGAATTGCTCAAGTGATGATTCATTTTTCTAGTAACATTCGAAAGTGAATCACCATACCCCCTGAAAGCATAGATATAGACACCAAATACATGTGGGATGGGAAAAATTTGCCTCCGTCTTATTAGGATTTTTGGATACTCAAAGAGTCATATTGAAAAAAAAATATATACATGCGTCTTTACTGAACGGGCTGCAAAATTTAAATGGGGTACCCTCAAAAGTAGATTCTATATCTAGCTCATTTTTTACTTGGTTTCCACACCCCATCTAATTCTGCTATTTTCCCACTAGTACACTCTTGTACAAACACAAGCAAATGTGACAATTGTACCTTTCGAGAGATGTAGCATTGAGATATTATTGCAGCGTTAGTTTGTGCATGAGAGAGAGAGAGAGAGAGAGGAGAGAGAGTGCATTGAATAAGATTTGAGGGGGTTAATAGGCCGTACTAGCGAGACCCTTATGAATGCCTCAGCGAGGAAATGATGAACATCTTTGCTATGCTCACTCTTTAAGATGACGATTCGTCCAGCTACCAAGTTGTCTGTCTTTGTGTAGTTATTGCCTAATTGTCCTTGCGCGTCGAGATCAAAATACTTGCTACCAATAAATAAGATCAAATTAAGTCAAACTTTCCACTGAAGTTTGGTGAATCTTTAAATTGAATGACTCCGAGCTTTTATTTTGCTTATCAAATGCACCGAAAACTTGCTAAATCGGGATTTGACCTATTCTTTAGGGAGCTACTCACGTGGCAAACACAAAGCCATTTATTTTCAAGATATTCAGTACTATCATAACATGAGACCATTCATAGAAAGATGGGTAGATTTCACATGGAGCGAATCGATTGTGTAAAAGGTCGAAATTCAGTGTAAGGTGATGACAAAATCAAATTGGGTTGCCTAATTATTTAATTTTGCTGTCGTGATCAGCTGAATTTATGTCCCTTCGGGTCAAGAGAAGTAAGAAGAAGAGGAAAGTCTCTCCCTTTTCTCCTATACGTAGCCACCGAGCCCATACGTAGCCCCTAGTTTTTTATTCATTGAGGCCTCGGCCTGGTCCACCCAATAATCCGGACTGACGCTTTGGAGGCACTTTTGCAATGGCTTTTTCAGTTTTTAAAATACGAGCTTTGATTTTTATGTGCCTAAGTCTGCTCGAGGTTCAAAAGATAAAGTTTTTCATTTCGACATAAAGTCAATTAGTACATTTGGCACTGACCGACGGTCCGGTCTTGAGAAATTCGTCGAAGCCTACGTCAAGGGACGAACCTACACCAAGGAATACAAGTTAGGCATGCGGGTTTTATGATCTAGATTGGTCTTCAAGTGCTTAAGTTATTCGAGTGTTGAAAATTTGGGAAAGCAACTCGTACAGTCTCTATTAATAGATGAAAGCAATTATTGCCATTTGATATTGATTGATAGGTGATAATCCCATCTTCACAAATGGCTGAATGTCACGATAAATGTCTACATGTCAGGACATTTGGCAATAATCTTCATGCATGGTCCAATTGCCCTTTATGTGCTGATGATTATTGATTTTTTTGGATAGTAGTTTCGCCGTCGAGCCTTCTTATATGATTGGACTCTAAATTTGAGATTTCCTTTCGAGAGGGTCATGCATGGGAAAGTCGAGGACTTGAAATGCTTATCTAAGTGACATATTTCTTCAATAACTATCGATAGCTTCCTCGTTCTTAGGATTGTGGAGCTTCATCCGGGGAAAGTCTTGAAGGGAGATGAGCCCCTCACATTAAACGTGTCTCTACTTCAAGATTTTGTGCGAAAACGTGCGGAGGTTGAACCGCCGCCCATCTTTATCCGGTGGACCGGAAGAGTTTGATATGGGCCGGTGATTGGGGTGCTGTTTGGCGAGCGTAGCACGGCATTTGTTCGCTTTTCGTCTCCAGCGGCTGCTTCTTGGCAAGGGCTTTCGCTCCACATCATGTGCTCCGACGGTGGAGGGCTTTCGATCGTGGAACACTGAGGAGAATTTCTAGATTTTGGGTGGCTGAAGGCAAGCCCTCACTTTGGATCGTGTTCCCGGCGGCCTGAGGCTCAAGCTCGCGGGACCACTTGGGAAAACTTTTAGGCGACGATGATGGAGAGGACAAACCATAGCCAGCGCAAGCAGAATTCAGAGGCAGGGGGTTGTCGGCAGAGGCAAAAGGCATTGCTGGCGGGGGGATCTTCGGCAAGGGGGTGGTGGGAATAAATAGGTATAAGTTCCTCGGACATAACTGTTGTCGACTTCTTGTATTGCTTCGTAACTCCAACACCGAATGCCAGTCACACAAAAAATTTCTAAATACTCCACGGGAAGATTAAAGAAATCTTCAAAAGAAACCCTATAGAATACACAAATTGTGGGGAAAATAACAGCCTAAAATACTCAGAAGTTTCCAATGAAAGACAGCGATATGGTTCGTAGACATTCGTAGAGGAGAGCACGAAAACGGAATGCTTTGCCCAAATGGGCCGGCACTCTCCGATCTCTCCATACCGACCGAGAAGATAGGTTTGAAACGAGGGTTGCGATACATGTGTCGAGGATCCGTCAGATGACTCTGTCCGTGAAATCGGGTAAGTGGCAGAGGAGAGTGAAAATGTTTAAAAAAGGGAAGGAGAGAGAAATGGCCATGAATGGTCCGGTCCTGTCCTGTCCTTGTTGTGTCTGACTTTCACACTGCCCCTTTCACATGACTCCTCTGCAAAACCCCCATATCCCTCCAAAACTCCATGGAAAGAAGACTCCTTTACCCTCTCTCTCTCTCTCTTCTGTACTCTCTGCAACTGCAAAACTGCTAAAGAAAACAACCTACCATTGATTTACCCTTCACAGCAGCTAACTACTCCTCTCCTCCCTTTCTCCTTTTTTACCTTCCCTTCCTCCCTCCATCCCCATCTCTCTCTCTCCTCTCCGTCTCAAAAGGGCCAGACCAGCCCAGTAGATTTCCAACCACCGCGCCTTCCCCTTTTCGCCCTTCCCACATCTGCTTATTCTGGCTCTCCCGACCATGGAAGCTTTTAGCCTCCTCAAGTACTGGCGCGGCGGCGGCGTCGGCGGCGGCGACCCTCGCGCCGCTCCTGTCCCGGCCACCACCACCATCTTCGCCACCGCCTCCGCAGTCCCCCGCTCTTCTCCCGAGACAGACGAAGACGACGACGACGGGGACGACGGGCCGTTCTTCGACCTGGAGTTCGCCCCTGTTCCCGAGGACGAGGACGACGGGGAGAAGCCCGAGGAGGGGGAGGGGGAAGAGGGGAGGCAGAAGCAGGAGGAGCCCAGCAACGACGAGGACGACAGTGACAGTGAATGCGGAGGTGGCGACGAGGATGGCGACGACGTGGAGAGAGAGTTCGACTTCACGCTCTCTTCTGGGTCGTCCGGGTCGAGCCACGACTGCACGGACGCGAACATCGTGTCGTCTCTCTCTCCTTCCGACGACCTCTTCTTCAAAGGGAAGCTCGTGCCTATCGAGCCCTCCGACCCCGATTCCACCAAGCCTCCGTCGTTTCCCGCCGCCTCCTCGCTGCTGAAGTCTGCCACCAAGTTTCGCGTCTTCATGTTGGGCCTTAAGAAGTCAAAGCTCGCGAACACGCTCGAGAAAGCAGAGAAAACGGAGACGTCAGAAGAGCCGTGTCTCACCGTCACAACGCCGCCGCAGAGAGCGAGAGCTCAAGAACATAGCAACAACAACAAGAAGCAAAGCAGCGGCGGCGGCAGCAGCAGCAAGTTCTTCACGGTGAAGTTCAAAGTCGAGGAAGTCCCGCTCGTCTCTCTCTTCACTCGCGACAACAGCTCGAGGAGCGCCTCCGGCGCGAAGCCGCAGCAGAAACAGACCTCCGAGGATGACGCGGCGAGCGGCGACGAGAGACGCTTCGCGAGGGAGGCGATGCGGCGATATCTTAAGAAGGTGAAGCCATTCTACATCCGCGTATCCAAGCGGTACGGCGAGAGGCTGGGGCTCTCCGGGCAGCTCGGCCACGCCGTGTTTGAGCCGACGGAGGGCGAGAAGAGCCGGTCGAAGGCCTCGGCCGTAGCGGAGGTCGGCAGCGGCGGCCAGGGAAGGAGCCAGAGGCGGGGCCAGGGGCAGGGGCAGGGAAATAGTAGCATCCCAGCTGGGCTGAGGGTGGTGTGCAAGCATCTTGGGAAGAGCCGCTCGGCCTCGTCGGCCGTAGCCGCAGCGCCGGGAGGGCAGGCGGCGGCGGCGGCAGCGTCGAGGAGAGACGATTCGCTGCTGCAGCAGCAGGATGGGATCCAGAGCGCCATCTTGCATTGCAAGAGATCCTTCAATGCCTCGCGAGGTAAAGGAAAATTTTCGTTCTTTTCTCTATGGAACTTATATATAATCACAGTTCCACAAAATTAAGCAAAAGACCATACTTGGCGAGGAACAGAACTTGAACCCGAACTAACATATCATGCGAATTATACCGTTTTTTTTTTTATCTTTTTTTTCCTACGATGAAGTAGAAGTTTTGCAGCAGAAAGTGATTTGAATGACGGGTGTTTCTTTTTCCTCTTTGGTTTGGTTAGACTCGGAATCGTCGCTGTTGGCGAGGTCAGTGAGCGAACCGCTGAGCAAGGACGCATCAAGAAGTTCGCCGGAGGAGGACGGAAAATGAAGGCGGAGAGCGCGGGAAAAAGAAGAAGAAGAAAACGGAAAAAAATAAAACGACCATGTGTGATGATGGGTGGCGTGGTTTTCCGACGTTCGAAATCATTGCCCAATGAAAGGGAGGAAGACGAGAAGGGTGTGCATGGCTAAGGGAAATGATTAATATTTTTTCCCATCAAGTCGTCAACCGTCTTTTTCTCCACTGTAAATTTTCCGGGAAAATATATATATAGGAATTAGGGTAAGGGATAAGATGAAGCGGTGGTCCTCTTCTCATGGAAGTGAGATAGAGAGAGAGAATCGTATCAGATCTTTTGTATGTGTTTTGGCATCTAGGTAATGTTGATCTGCAGCCAGCAGCAGCAGCAGCAGCAGCAGCACTCTCTTCAAATATCCAATATTATATTGAATTAGTCTCTGTTGTGCATTCTTTTTTTAAATGCTGTTGACGGGTCATGGTGGGAAGAAGAAGAAGCAAGGGGCTATAAGAAAAAAAGAAAAAACAAAGGCGTCTTTAGCGGTCAGCGAAGTGGGGAAAGTGTGGGGCCTGAACAGTGAAAAGGGTTTCTCGCTTTCGCGCTTTTCTTGCTCGTCAAAGCAAGAGAGAGAGACAGAGACGAGGAGACAGCCGAGTTAAGAAGTTGTCAGATCTCTGTCTCTTTCTCTCTCTAATGGTTGCATTCTTTTCTTCTTTTTGTTTTGGTATTTGGTCTACTGTATTAATGGCGGGGGTGCGATTCCGAGGAGGGAGAGAGAGAGAGAGAGAGGGGTCGAGTCGGGCTTGGGGGAAATCGAGGGATCTCAGTTGATGGCGATGCATCCGATTACCCAGGTGCCCGCGAAATCAACATCATCTTTCGATGAGGAGATTTCGAGTTTGTCTGGTTGCGCCGCGTTGTTGGACCTGGACCGGGAACCGGACCTACCTCATTCGCTCTTTTTCGCTTCGGACATTATGGTACGATCAAACCCCTGGAAAAGACATCATTTACAGAAGGCGTTAAGACACGCTAGAGAAACAAAGCTTATGTCGGGGATGAATCCACGTCCATTTCGACCGAGGTGGACGGACAGCCTGCCGAATAATTTGATTAGGCTAACGAGGTTACGTTACTCAAAATCAAAGGGGGATGGGTGGGTTTGTCTTGAAAGTCCACACGGGAACTTGTGGCTAATTAGCCAGTACCTAATTTCGCTAGCGCTAGCAGCAGCAACCCTCTCTCTCTCTCACTCTATGTAGGGTGTAACTTTTTGTCTTTGTTTGTTTCTTAGCCGTGGGGTAGGCTGCTTTTCCAAGGCTCTTTTTGGACTAATACCCATTATTCTTTTCTCTCTCCTATGTATGATGATCATATCAATCTCCGAGATTCTTTGATTCATTTCGATCAGTCGAAATGACGCCCCCCGCCATCCAGGATTAGAAAAATCGCTCCCGCTCGACTTGAGCAGCGACGCCTTGTGGAGCCGCCCATGTCCGTTGGTGAGCAATGTTCGGGAAAGCATCTGCCGATTTTCTTTAGCTCGTTCTTCAAAGCTTACAGAAGATTCTTCCTCCAAAATTTTCATTCTCTCCACCTCCCCCCACTTTTATAGAAGTTAATTCAATTCTTTTAATAATAATTCGACAAAAGTGTCATTCATATATTTTCAAATATTTTTGCGAATCAACTCGACCTATAGTCTTCCAAAATCCGTTGGTTATTATTGTTGAACATAGACTGTGGTGAATACCATAGACACCAGCGGGGCCGGAAAATCACGGGCTGCGGTGGAAAGAGTCGGAAAACGACGGCTCGCCTCTTCGACCGTGCCTGAAGGTTGATGGTATCTTGGCCGACTCTATCAGGTGTTCGGAGTAGTTTGTACCCAAGTACATCTCCAACTCATTAGTTGGTGAAGACGAAGACCAACTACAAGGTTGCGGGTCGTCTTCTTCTTACGAAGTGGAGACCATACTGACTTCTGAACACTCCCTGATGAGAGCGCCCATGGAGGGGACCATGTCGTATCGAACTGACTAGCGGATGCAGCTTATACATTCCAGAGCCAACTCATCACTATCAGCAATATCGATCCCAAGTTTTCGTAATATGGAACAATGAGAGTTTTGAAGCCATCCGACTTGAATCTCAAACCCAAGACAATGAATGCAAAAAAAAAAAGAACGAAAAAAAAAGGGGCGGAAGGTCCTCACAATATTTGAGGAATTTCGCTTTAATTGCCTCTATTGTTTCGATAAAGAAAGGATCACCCTCTTTGTTCACCAATTCAACAGACATCTTGTATAAAAACGGAATGGACCTTCAATTCTTGGTGCCTCAATGTGGTGCATCTATTATATTGAACCCGCCCACATGTGTTAGCTTTATATACGAAACTCTCAATCAATGCTATCGAAGGTCGCCTCTTTCAGTTGATCTTCCACAAAGAGTTCCTTTTTTAAAGACTTATGAAAGTGGCAGAGATCGTCTTGCACACCGCACATGGAAGAGAATTGCTTTGCAAAGGGGATTTAATTGTTGGACCGGACTTAGACTTAGGGAGGTGTTCACACTAGTATCTAGTGTGATGCTGAAAATTTTACTGGTTAAGCCAAACTCGTTCATGGCTTTGGATATTTCGACGGCCACACTTTGAGGATCATTCGAAAATATTAAATTCTTGAAGGAAAAAGCTCCGTGGCACATTTCTAATTGCTCATTGACTTGGTGGCTGGTGACGATGATGCGATACACGTAATTCGTAGGGCTAATCCACAAATCAAATGTCAAAGAGATTCGAAAGTTATTCGCTGTGAACATATGCACCAACGCGACACTTTCCTCTTGGTACGGCAACTTGTGAAGTCAAAGGGGTTGCTTGGTGGCAAGACAATAACATGCGAGCTCTCGTTGATTCTCTGCCTAGTCATACTAGAATGTGCTTCCGGCTATGCGTGGTTATACTCGAACAGCTCCCAACCTCGGACGTCTCTTCCTCATGTTAGCATCGATGCTTGGCCAATCCCACTTGACAATTCGCCTTTTAAAACGCGAGGTCGTACAACTAACCTTCTTGACACCATTGACAATGATTTCGAGCTGGAATATCTTCCATATACTATATGTTCTTCCCTGTAAAGACTGTACCACAGTTGCTTCGGTTTTTCCCCCGGGGTAATGATATCGTTTGGGAAAGCGTCTTGGTTAGGACAAGCTTTAGGCGTTTGTTCTTGCAACTCCTCTCGCTCGTGATGTCTCATTGTTGATTTTGGCTTGTTGCGGAGGCATAATGCTCGTGATGCTCCATTGAAGTGTGTGGGCGGAAATGCTCCATAAATATCAAGAATGACGGGGATTCGTCAATACTGGAACAGTTCTTTATATGAAAGAAGATATTTCTTTAGCACCGTTCCAAAAGTTTGCATCAGACCGTTTTGTTTTTAGAACTGGGATGCTTCTGTCTATTAATTTTGTTTGTTTCGCGAAAATGAATGATTTATAAAATATTATTCTAAAAATGAGAAAATTGTTAGAAAAATCATAAATTTATTACACTTGTGCCAATTTATCTTGTCATAACCATTAGATCCGGTGAAATTTATATGTGATCCACATGGGACTCACCAGAAAATGTGGATGGAAAAGAAAGAGTAGAAAAGAAAATTCGATTCTTAAATTTCAATAAGAAAAAGGAAAAGAGCCATGCCACGGATATAAGAGGAATCCAATGTAATTTTCCACCCAGCATTAACCCCCCAAAAAAAAAAAAGAAAAATCTACCTACGACACAATATTCTATACATGACCGTTAATCTTGTTGCATGGGTTCCGGAATCTAATTCCACACATTGAGAAAGTGGCAATAGTCATTGAATTTTGATTCAATATATAATGCCGTCTCCAAACTTTTAATTTGTATAATGTTGTCCATGAATTTCGATCAAATATGCAATGTCGTTCCTAGGCTTCTAATTTGTTTAATGTTGTCCATAAATTTTAGTCAAATGTTTCGTATGGTTCATGACTTTTAAACACTTTCATATAGTTTAGGGATTACAATAAACATTTATCAATAGTTTGGGACCACATTGAATAAATTTAAAATCAAGAGATGATACTATATATTAAGCCAAAAGTTATGGATTATATTGTACAAATTAAAAGTCAGAAACGATAATATGCATCAGACCAAAGTTCACGGATTATTTGTGCTTTTATCCCCTATTCGAACAAACTAGCAATATACATAATCTCGGAAATTAGCGATGAGTGCCTAATTTTCCTGCTTTCTTTATTGCGTGCATGTTTACATCTCCATGTGATTTTATTCTCTAATGTTGCGAATAATTCCACATGAAAGTAAATAACCACCAACAAAGAAAGGGCATTTTTTTTTAAAGCACTCTGTAAGTATGCATGTTTGTAATAAAGGATTGGTGGATGGAACTTTTGATGAAGGTGCGAGATGAGTAAAATGCGTACACACCCAAATCTGTACGAAACGTACGAAAGGAAGAGTCTGTTGGGTCGTACGTGTTGGAGAAGATATTTAACTAACAATTACGAGTAGTGGAGACTTTGTGGGCTAAACTGCGTTACCATCAAATTGTTTGTTCAATTTTAAACTTTATAATTTTACCAACTTAACTGTAAATTGTTGCATTATATCCCAATCTAGTCGTTTTGACTAATTTTTATCACAAATGATTGATGTGGTGATCTGATCATTACTAGTCGCGTTACATGACATGTTATCACGTTAATCAATTAGAATGATTACATTAAAATTTTATGTAAAAGTTTAAATTAAATAGATAAAATTAAAAAATTTAGGACTAAATCAATATTTATATTATAAATTTATGACTAATTGGATAATTTTTCTAGGTGCATATCCCTTTTCTAAGTTGACTAAAAGTTTCGAGTCAACAGGAAAATCCAAAGAAAATCCAACTACACGGTTCTCTTTGGCCTCCCTTGAATTTCCGAAATTTGACTTTCCTTATTGCAGAGTTTGTGCCATTGGTCTCGGTAATAATTCTTTCCAATTATAAGGGTGCGTTTATTTCACTAAAAAATTCATAACAAAAAAAAATATTTTACATAAAATTCATTTTCAAGGAAACAGATTAATTTATTTATTAGTTTAAGGAAAGTGATTTCCTTCTTACTAGAAAGAAAGTCGTTTTCCCCAACCTAAACTTATTGTTTTCAATTTATGGAAAACGTTTTTCATATATTGATTAGTTTTTTTATCATCCAAGCCCCGAAAAGTCGAAATATGATTTTTCAGAAATAATTTTCCTTCAAATAAATGGATCATGAGCAAGTTTTTATAGTTCCTCGGAAGATATATAAGACTTAAGTTGGCAACTCTAAAACTCTAGACCCAGCTGCCTATTATTTCCTTAAAAAAGGACCCTACACAAAGAAACTCCAAGTCCAAAATCTCACACAAGAAAATTAATCATTTTCCTTCCAAAAGGACAGAATGCTTTTTTTTGTTAATAGCAAAGTTAGTACTATCTCTAATGTAAATGCGAATTCTTTTCCAGTCGATCTCTAGTCAAAGGACGGAAAAACTCGAATTCTCGAAATCTCCGAAGCTTTAGAGCTTGATTCTTCAAGAAGGCATTGTCAATTAAAAATAACATTTTTCTTATTTTGTTATTTTGACCGGATGTTGTTAATTAATAATGACGATTCTCGAAATTCACGTGTCAAGATTTTCTTTCCTTCTGGGAGGGGCTTTAATGCAGACGCGATGGCCATAGGCAATGGGCCGGACTGGGCAAAATCACCGAGGAAGCAAGAAGCCCTTTTGACAGAAGCCCGTAGCAGTAAAGGATATCGGCCATACCTTACTCCAAAAGCAATTAACTGAAACTTTTTTGCGAAATCTAATGCAAATGGCCATGCTTTCCTCCATCTTCGATCGTGATAAGCTCCTTTCAATCCGTCTTCTAATTGGTGAATCACAAATTTACCGGCATTCATTCTGAGGGAATTTGCATGTAAACGATGTCGATAGTCGTAAAGCGACAATTGGAGGTCTTGTTGGAGGGTGAATAAGGAAAAAAGTATAACTAATTTGTTATTATTAGGTCTTCCAAAGTATCGCATGACCGCACTTTCAAATTAACAAGAGCTGCCTAATTGGAAAAATAACAATGTAATGGAACATAAGAGAATGAAGGGTTTGAGTGGCTCGCAATCATTTGAGGACCTTCCATTTGGAACATTGGGCAAATTATTCAAAAATTCACAAATCTTTTATTTTTTGTCAACTCGGTCCTAAATTTTTTCAATTTTACAAATTGAGTCATTAATGTTTTCATGTTTTACCAATTGAGTCTATCTCGACTAATTTTAAACAAAAATAGTTAACGTGGATGCCGACCATCACATGTGGCATGATCGGCATTAATGTGTACTTTAATGATATTTTAATATTTCTTTTGATTTTTTTTTAATTTTCCTCTCTTTTCCTTCCTTTCTTTTTTCTTTATTCTCACTTTGTTGCCCACTACCGGGCTTCATCGACTCGCTAGGGCCCGGCGAGAGCAACCCTCACCTGAGGCATTAACAGGGCCGGGCAATGGCTAGCGTTAAGAAAATGAGAAAAGAAGAAGAAAAAGAATAGAAGAGAAAAGGAAATAAAAAGAAGGAAAAGAGAAGGAAAAAAAAAATCAAAAAAATATTAACATGTTATTTAAAAATGTTTAGGTCAATATCGCCCGTGTCACATAAGACGGCTGACATCCACCTTAGTGATTTCCAACTAGAACTGGCTGGATAGACTCAATTGACAAAATATGAAGATGTTTAAGACTCAATTGGCAAAAATGAAAAGTTTATGATTGAATTAACAAAAGTGTAATAAATTTAAGATGTTTTGGAGCTGACGTTTTAATTGGGATAGTAAGGATCTCCTGTGTGGCCCATTCGTCAAAGAGGTTATTTAGGAGTTGTTCATTCCATTGTTCCTCCTCAAAATTCATCAATTCCGAGACCAATTGTGGGTCATTTCTATTTGCTGGACCCCCAATTAGGCCGCTCTTTAGCCATTTGTCTATTTTAATGTTAACTTATTCTCCATTTCCAATTGACCGCATCACGGAGTTCAATATTGTGTCCCTTTCCATAATTAGACTTTGCCATCCCTATGAAGAATTGGACCCTTTTTCAACATGCCAAATCTTTTCGATTGAAATAGAGCCCTTTTAGTAGCTTACTCCACAATGCTTTTGGATTTTTAATCAATCTCCAAGCTTGTTTACCCAGGAGGGCTTTGTAAACAGTAATTAGGTCCTTGAAACCCATTCCAATAGGAGGTCTTATTGGAGAGTGATTAAGCCAAATATATATAACTAATTTTTTATTATTAGGTCTTACAAAACATCATGTGATCGTACTTTCAACTTAACAAGAGCCGTCTAATTGGTAAAATAACAATGTAATGGAACATAGAGAATGAAGGTTTGAGTGGCTCACAATCATTTGAGGAACTTCTATTTGGAACATCAGGGAAATTATTCAAAAGGTTCTAAATCTATTACTTTTTGCCAATTCAATCTTAAATTTTTCAATTTTGCAAATTGAGTTATAAATATTTTCATGTGTTACCCATTGAGTACATCCGACTAATTTTTGGCCAAAAACAGCTGACATTGTCATGTGCGGCACAACCAACATTTACGCGTACAATTTTTTGTGATATTTTAATATTTATTTCAGATTTATTTTTTTATTTTTTTTTATTTTCTTCTATTTTCCTTCTTTTCTTTTTCTTTATTCTCCCATTGTTGGCCATGGTCGAGCTTCGTCGACTTGCTAGGGGACGACGAGGGCAACCTCATCGGATCGGTTGAGGGAGGCCATTGCCTAAGGCATTGACAAGGGCTGGCAGTGACCGACGGATGGAAAAAGGGAAAAAAGAAAGAAGAAGAAGGATAGAAGAGAAAAGGAAAATCAAAGAAGAAAAAGAGAAGAGAAGAAAAAAAGAAAAAGAAAATATAAACATGCTATTTAAAATTGTTTAGTTTACCGTCAACTGTGTCATGTAAGCCGGCCAACGTGCACCTCAGCAATTTCCAGCCAAAATTAGCTGGACGAACTCAATTGACAAAACGTGAAAATGTTTAAGATTTAATTTGAAAAATTGAAAAAAAATTATGACTGAATTAACAAAATTTTAAGAAGTTTAAGATTTTTTGGATAATTTTTTCTTGGAACACCCATTCATTCGAATTCTGACTTGAATTTTATTTATTTTCCTACTTCATTAATTGGGTCAAGAATTTCGCTGACTACGGTGGAGCTTCGACGTTGCATTGTAAACAGAGGAAAGAGAAACGCGTGAAAAACCTTTCCGCGCTCCGATTTTTAGGTGGTGATTGAGGAAAGCGACGGCTTTTGATTTGAGCTGTTGACCTTTTCGCCACAAAGTAGAAGCTATGTATGGCAAATTCAAATGTCCAAGTTTTCCCGGCTTGAGTCATGAATGCACAATCAGGAAATTCATTAGCACGAGAGCGGCAGCCTAACCTAAAGTAAAAGCGTCCAGATTCACATCCGTTTACCCGAGAGGAATTGGTACGGACATCTTCCTTTGTTTACTCTTTGGCTCTCTTCATCCAGACTTTCCAACGCTCTTAGTCTTTGCTTATTATCCCTAGTCTAAGGATGACGTGCTACGGGTCGCCTAGTGAGCACAGCCAAGATATTCGGGGTCCCCGGGATTGAAATAATTGATGGGGTGCCCGAGGAATTTCAACTCGAGAACTGGAAGACACATTTTTCAAGTCTAAAAAACTATGTGAAAGTGCTTACAATCAAGGTCATCTCGCACGTACTGAAAAAGCCGAATTTAATTGATTCATGAAATTTCCATAGTATTTTATAGTTTTCAAAGTAGTCAGATCTTTATACTTATGCCCTTGGATTATTAAAGAAATGAGTGATTAGGTTCCAAAAACACAGGCCATTCAGATGTAATGGGACTTCAAAAGTCTTTTTTCTCCATTCTCATTTAGACTCGAAGTTCTCTTATGCGCGTTAACTACGCTGATCATTAAACCATTGACAAGGATGGGCTTACCGTAAGCTTAAGCTTCTCTGAGGGCAACGACAGACAAAAAATTCGAGGTTAGGCGGAGGGACACAACAAATATTTATATCAATATACATATACACACACATAATTGTTGTAAATCATTTTATCCCATAAACGTCTTTTTTTCTTAGACCTAAGGAGGGCCAGAGCCACCACTTGCCACCCTGGGACCCTCCATGCCTTGACCGAGGACGTCGATATCTCACTATCTGCCATTTACCAGTGACTTAAATTTTCCACTCAATGTAGGATTTACATAAAATTACTGTAACACAATATAATCACATAATTTCTATTGGGTGAGTCTATTTTCACTCCCCGCATAACTAAATCCATCAACTTTCATGTTGAGATTTCGAAGGGGATCTATTTAACAAGTATAACTCATAATGGAAAGGAGAAAATATACTTCTGCTATCTTTACTTACATGTAGGCGGGTCGTATCGCGATTATATCCCTAACCCACATTTAAATCAATTGATTAAAAGCTCTAGTTTTCAGTATTGGATAAGCTGAAACACATTCACATCCAAAAACAATGAAACGAACTATAAAATGACATTATTGTCATTTAGTTTACGATATGTACAATCCCACTAAATTCTTTCTTTTAAGTATACTGATTACTTTTCAATTGCGCCTAAAAAGTATAAAAATTAAAAAAAAAGAAAAACTACCGTTTTATATATAATTCGTGCACAGATATATCAGGAAAAAAAAAAAGGAAGAAAGAAAGAAAAAAAAAAAAAAAAAAAAAAAAAAAAGATCCTCAGGCTTGAGCATAAAGAAGAGAGAAACTTCAGAACGAAACGTGCGGTCTGCAGTCTTCTTGGGTCGCCGAGGTGTTGAACACGTACGTGATGTTGCAGTTCAGCGTCACCACCACGCGCTTCCTTATGATCCTCAGTATCTTCACCCTCCCGTCGATCCTCGTGTAGCTCTTCATCGTCAGGTTCCCGGCGGCCAGGTCGCCGCCCAGCCCCGGCGCCGCCATTATTTTAGCCGGGGACACCTCCACCGTCACGTTCAAGCGCTGCGTCCGCCGCGCCGGCGCCTTCCCGCCGGGATCCTGCCCTCGCCCACGACCTCCCCGCCGTACTTAATCCGCGTCGTGGAGTTCCCGTACCGGAAGGACGCGACGTTCGGGTTCTTGACCGAGACGTCGACGACGGCGGTGATGTTGGCGCCGCCCGAGAGCGCCGTCCGGTTCGCGACCAGCTGGGCGAGCTGGGGGATCTGGACCCGGGTCATCCGGACGATCGGGTCCTTGACGTGGAAGACGGTGAAGACGAGGACGAGGGCGACGACGGCGAGGATGAGGAAGAGCGCGGCGGTGACGCCGCAGCACTTGAGGTACCTCGGGCGGCGGAGCCTGAAGTGGGCCGACATGGTTTCATCTTCGTCGCTGCGGGCGATGTACGTGGCCGGCGCGAGGGGCCTGGCTTGCTCTTTCTCGGGCATGGCCGGCGGCTGTGGCTGGGAGGACTCCGTGCGGACTTTGCGGGCCGAGTGTTTGTGGAAATGCGCGGGCGAAGCGTCTCTGGTTAGGCAGTGGACATTGGGCGGTATTTCTTTGGGGAAGACGATGACGTGGATATTATAGACGCGTCTGTCCGCACAGGCTTTGCACGGCACGACCGTTGACTAGGTTGCGCTTTCGTTTTAATATCTATATACAAGAAAATTCAGCCGAGTGATTGTCGTTTGGCCGACCCCGGTGACTCGCATGGAACTGGAAGCTTCTCTTTGTCAATAATTTGCTCTATTTTTTTTCCATTATTTGTTTATTTTTCTTTTGTATAAATGGAATTGAGCGGCATTAGGGTATATGGAAAATTTTCAGTGATCGTGATTGGACAATTGTGCACATGGAACGGCCCGTTATTTTAATATTCTTCCATATTTTAGATGTTTCTTGAGAGGGAAGGATTGGTTCTAAGGATGGTCCAAATGGAATGTGAGGGACACGGAGCACAATTGGAAGGAGTTATTAACTTAAACAAAAGAATTTGACCCAAAAAAAAAAAAAACAAAAGAAGGAAGCTTTAGCTGCTGCTAGTTCGATGTCATCGGTGTATTAATATTTTTCATCATTTTCGTGCATCCAGTCATACACAATCATTTTGTACTAAAAAAAAAAAACTACTCCCTGCCCCCCAAAAAAAAAAAAGAAAAAAATCCAATTACGGGATATTTCATAGAATAGACATCAACTTTCACTCGTGGGACAATATTAGCACTTGATTTCAAAGTATTACATGATAAAACACCGATGTTTACCTTGCGAACACTTTCAACCCCAACTTTCAAATGTCACATAACAAGAGAATTTAGCAAAAATAGTTTAGGTGTGATATTTGAGTGGCAAGCAGACGCTGAAATAGCAAATGATGAGTGTCATGTGGCACATGTGTCTTCGATAAACAACTATAATGTCATCCTACATATATGATGACAATGGCATTGTTTTGAAGTCAAAATATGGGGCTTGTGATTCTTCACAAAATTGGAGCACATTCAACAACTTTTCCTTGATTTCCCACCTTCAATTTACTCTTGGGAAGTCATTTAATACGGCTCAAAATTATCTTGATTTTATTGGGAATCGCAGTTTCATTAAAAATCGAAGATGACATCATTTTGATTATTTACAGAAGCCATATGAGTGCTATGTCAACTTTGCAACCTAAGACGCAGTATGTGTATTTTCTATTTTTTTATGGAATTTTTTAGCAAAAGTCAGCATCAATTTTTTTATGCAAAACTTGAAAGTTTTGGCCAAATTTATTTTCAGCGTGAAAGTTAGTTCCTTTTTGTGTATCACATTGAAAATTGCGGTCAAAGTACGCACCTGGACAAAGTCAGTGTCTTTTTTTTTTTTGGGTGAAAAATCCACTCAACCACGCACAATCAGCTGCGACGATAGCACACCTCCGTCGCTCACATCCCACACATAATTTGGGACTTATTTTTACAGTTGAAGGTCTTATCAACGAAAGTACCTTTCGGAGGTCAAGCCATGATTTGACAATGGGCCGGCCTTACAAACGGTTTGGCTGTATTGCCCTCGTGATTGGCACAATTAATTAGGGTGTCTTTGGGAATTTTCAGCTCGAGCATTGAAGTTCAATGTTCGAGTACTACCAATTGCGCTTAACCTTAATCAGATTAGGATAACTTGCTTCGGTCGTAGGTCTGCACTTAACCTAGTATCTTACAGGTGTTTAAGTAGTAAGGTCTCCAAACCCATAGCCCTAAATATTAATTAGACGAGATCTAACAGTCAAGCCGTGAAATAATTTTGAAGATATTCCAAAACTGGAATGGTGATTTTGAGTACAAGAACTGTTTCTTTGATTTCAAAAATTAAAGAATCGAATTGTGCATGGATTCCAACGCATCTCCACGAAAATGTCATCGATGCAACAACTTCATCGTAAAGCAAAGTAGTCCCTAATGTAACTGCCGCATGACATACTTTCCATTTTTTTATAGTGATAGAGGAGAAGCAAAAGTCGTCTTTTAATGTCTATCCGATAATGAACTTCTAGCTCATCCAGCCATTAATTTAATTCTCAAAAGCATCGAACCATCTTCAATCAAATAATTTTCACCTAACAGTCCTACATCGTCAATTACGTATCCAAAAATCAAATTGGCTTTGAGCTTGTTAATCAATTTTGATAACCTTTGCGTACGTGAGAATGTTGTAAATGTTGCATTCACTCCATGAGGTTTGCTAATTAATATCGTGCAAAATTCAGTAACATGACATCAACTGGCAATAAAGTAGATGTTAATATATTATGAGAACGTAAAAGGAGAAAATTGTTTGAAAGTATTAACTATATTATACGGTGATCAATTCGGTTTTAAACTTTTTTTATTTGACTAATTTATTCTTAAAACTTTTGATGATTTATAATATAGTTATTCCAACTAATTTTAGCTTGGAATCGCTGATGTGAACGCCGGCTATGTTACGTGGCACGTCCGACGTTAAAGTGGATGATTTTTCATTTTTTTTATTTGAATTTTGTGCATTTTTTCCTTTCTTTTCTTTTCATTTTGTGGTGTGCAACCAACAAAGGGAAATAGGAAAAAAAGAAAAAAGAAAACTAAAGGAAAAAAATCTAGAAATTTTAAAAATGATCCATATCAGAGCTGACCATGTCACGTAAGACGGCTAATGTCCACATTGGTGATTTCCTACTAATTGGCAAAAAGAACTACATTGAAACATTATCAAAATATTTAGTACTATATCAACAAGATTGAAAAGTTAAGGCCTGATAAAGCCGTTATACAATAAGTTTAGGATCTTTTTGACAACTATCTTGAACTTCAATTCATTGATAAATCATTGCGTTTATATATTAGTTTAATTGACTGCTGATTATAGTAGGATAGAACGGGCCAATTTGCCGTTTTTCTCTTAAGGGAAAAAATGATTTTCTTCATTAGGGTTTCAGGGATTTATATTTGAAATTTGGATCGTGCAGAAGGATACGGATTTGTTGAATAGCTGTAGTTGAAAGAATTGAATGGAAATTAACAAGCTTTAATGAATGGATCGATAAAGATCTCCGACCGCTCGTTTTTTCTACAGGAAAAATCTTTCCATGGACTAGGAGAGTAGAATTCTTCACCTTGTACCCCAAACCACCATCAAACATTCCTTTCCTAGCTTAAGTCCAATCAGCAGTTATAACTCAAAAAGGTTGA
The DNA here is from genome assembly GCA_014182365.1 of Eucalyptus tenuipes. NCBI lineage: Eukaryota > Viridiplantae > Streptophyta > Magnoliopsida > Myrtales > Myrtaceae > Eucalyptus > Eucalyptus tenuipes. The sequence goes on along the minus strand of CM024540.1, from coordinate 28,353,446 downwards.
GCAAAAGATAGTGTAGCTTATGTCCTTGCTATACCACGATTCGTGCAACATTAGAATAAAATCAAAGCGAAGCTATAAAACTAAAAATGGTCGACAAATTAAGTTTACAAACTAGCGTGACGAAACTAGGAGTTTAAATAAGGGGATTAGACTGCTATATCCTAGAACATCATGTCCCTAAAATTTGTAGCTATTGGAGCGTCTTGCCCCTAATTTCGACTGTCCTATATAATTGTTGCAAGTTATAAGGATGTGATGCTCAAGCGTGGTAGTCTATCCAAATATTGAAAGTGAATGATTTTTAATGTCAATAAAAAATCCACGGCAGGACTAATGCTCGTCGAAAATCACATGGATTTTCCTTTTCTATTTGTTGTCAACTTCGCTACAATATCAAGCTCTATGTCATCTTTTATGATTTTTGGGAAATAAAAAAGAACCTCCTACCATGAATTAAATGGTACGTACAGCCCAAGAGAATGAAAAAGCTAAAAACGAATACAGAAAAAGGCCAACAAAAAAAAAAAAAAAAAAACGCCACCGTCAGTTACACTGCAAATCCCGGACGATCCGACCGGGCAATTCGAGGCTCATGGTGCAGTTCATCTCCGCCGTCCGCCACCGCTTGATCCACCCCAGCACCGTCACTCTCCCTCTCATCTTCGCGTAGCTCGTCAGCTTCACCGTCCCGGAGCCGACGTCGCTGGCCAGGTTCCTGCTCCCGTCGACGTCCGCCGCCAGCTCGCTCGACCGCACCTCCATCTTCACCGTCACCCTCGCCCTCTCCCTCGCCCCCGCCCTCCCTCCTTCGATCTTCCCCCTGCCCAGCGCCGCCCCTCCGTAGATCACGCTCACCGCCGTGCCGTTCGAGAACTCGAACCCCCGAAGTTCGTGTTCCGGAGGACGGCCTCCCCGACAAGCGTCGCGGTCAAGGAAGCCCAGGAGGAGGCCCCGGCGGCGGCGGAATAGGTTAGGGTCTTGACGTCGACGCGGCGGAGCCTGAGCTCGGGGGTCCTGACGCGGAGGACGGTGTCGGCGAACCCGAGGAAGGCGGCGCAGAGGATGACGATCAAGGCGAGTGTGTAGACGAAGCACTTGCCGGAGCTCCGCCTCTGGTTGCGGCCAGGGGGCGGCTTGGCGAAGTGGGAGAGCTCCACGTCGTCGCCCCGGAGGCGGGGTCCGGAGGGCGCGATCGGGCGTGTCGGGCCTTCTTCAGGCATCGCGGAAGTTCGGAAGAAGCAAAAAGTTCGCAGAGAGTGTATGCGAGAGAGCTCGGGTCACTCGCTGACGGGGGGTTTGATGTGTTGCTGCGTCGTCGTCTGAGGTTTTTGGAGGTCGGACGTGCGGGTGATCGATGGCGGAATCGAATTTTGCACGTAAGGAATGCCTTTATGCGTGTATATATATAAGCGAAGAGAGAGGGAGAAAGGTGACGATGGTGTGTCAACTTTCTCTGCAACTTTAAAGGACCGTGTGAAAGCTGGGTCTGAGTGGATCTCTGCTGTGCTGCTCCGTCGCTGTCGCTCTTTGAACCGCCTCCGGTGACAGAAATAAGATAAAAAAAAGATGACGGGTGACTCGATGGGATTAAGGTATTCGTCACTTTCTTTTTCTTTTATCCTTTTCGGGTTCACGTTGAAAATCGAAACGCGGAGGTGGAGAATGCAAGTGTATTTTTACCAGATCACGTGGTGGTGGAAGGTGGCGTGCCGTCCGGTGTGGAAAGCTGGCCCCGCGAAGTGGCCATCACGCGCTGGAAAATAGCCCCGGCAGCAGCGGTGCCCGGTCCTAAGCGTCTCGTGTGCACCGTCAGATGATGTGGCCCCATCTAAGACTCACGTGAGTGAGAAAATATTGGGTGCTCCGAGAGTGCCATGTCAGCGTGAGGAGAGTGGCGCATTTCATCATAAGTTAAAGTTCATGGTTATTCAATAACTTGCTTTATGTTCAGAGTCTAGTCGATCTCTACTCCGTAGTTCCTTCTTTTCTCTTTTTTTTTTTTTATTTTACTTTGATTTATTTCGTATTGCACAAGAATCTAATGTATCGTGTCACTATAAAATTACGATGAATCAAGTCGAATGGTTATGTGGCTGGTTAATTAACTAACTATCCGTGCTTTTTAATCCATGATCATTCCCAGTAGCCATTGTAATTATATGGATCCTGAAAAATAGTAGTCTCGATTCATTAAAAAGAGAGATGGGCATACTTCAACAAAAAGAAGAAGAAACAATGAAAATGCAACGTAATTCATTTATTAAAAAAAAAAAAAGATATTTCAAAAGTCAAAATGCAAAGATATGTTAAGAATTGCGCTTTTCGACGAATTTAGTATTTGTGGAAGTATCCATGAAATGGTCTCTTCCTCAATGATTCTGTCTGATCAAGGCTGCCGCACCATCTTTGCTGGTAGCTACTCTCCGGTTGAAGGGTTCTCGGAAGATATTTCTCGAAATCGATCCATTAAATTAAGCTATCAAAAATTAGAAAATCACGTAAAACGAGTCAAATTGGAAATGACTTCCTTTTGGTAGAGCATGTTATAATATATTTATTATATTATTCTAAATATGATCCCAATATTGTATTTCTAATTAGTTCCGATTTATTACCTAATTTGTTACCCACATCTATTACGTGATATTTGTCCATTAATATATTACCATAACGGTTTTGATGGAAGATGTCGACAACATAAGAGATGGAATAAAACGTCAGGTCGTCCAGTGCAAATCCTATCATTACAGAAAAACACACCATCAAATTTTGAGGGTATTGGTAAGAAAATACATGACGTGCGGCATCCTGGTGTTTCCCATATTGCAAATCGTACAGATATGGTGTTTCCCATATTGCAGATCGTACAAATCTAGTGTTTCCTATATTGCAAATCGAGATCCATCCGAGGTTTTGAGGTTTTCCGCTTTTGCAGATTTCATTAATGGCTGGAGGTATGTTGATTTTTACGTTTTTCTGCAAATTGATCCCGAATTCTATAGGAATTTATCTATGATTGATAAATCGGGATCGTCGGGTTTTAGTTTATATTAATCTAACAAAGCATGGATACATATAATTTAACCAAGGGCGTAGCGAACGAGCGTGTTCAAAACATTCGGCTAGTATTGCCATATACTTCTATGTATATATCCTGCACGTGCTGTAATAGAAATAAATCGTAGAAAATGCCAGTGGGGGTCGGTGATCAAATTGACTGATGTATATAAAGTGCAACACGTGCTGACATATCATATGTTGTGATTCCCACCTTAGCTTCAGCGAAAGTTCCCATGATCCCGACGTTTCTTGCTTGGTTTTTGTGCACTTCTCACAAACTTGAACCTCTGGAAGGCTTAATGAATCTTGATCTGGAAAGATTATTATCTCAAATAATGCGATCCTGCCACACAGGAAAGAACAAGAAAATATCTTGAACACATAAGAATTTGATTTCTCAGCTATATGTGCCGAGAGTGCAGTATACGCTTGATATCTTCATCTGGACATCAAGAGAGAGCTCGAGTCCAACATCATATCTGATTAGATCCAATTTCACTCAAAAACTTAAATCAATGAGTGATAGGTCTATCAAGATATATTAACTATTTCACACTACATTAATCTTTCAATATGGGATTTTAACAAAACAAACTTCATCTCAACCTTTTTCCTCTTCACGCATGATCTTGAAATGAGGGTGAGAGTGAGAGAGAATTGGTCTAATCTCCCTTAATTCAGATTTCCTTTTGCATCAACATGTCTTAATTTGAATCTCCTATTTGTTGCCTATAGAAAACTGCAATAACAACAATGTCCACCTTCATTCTCGGTCTTTTTCTCCAAACCGAACCATTAAGGTAGACCATAACACCCACTTTTACCTTGGGGTTCTTTTGCTAGATCGAACCACAAAGGGTGCTAAAAAACCGCGTAGGTTATAAGATTCTTTTTTTGAATTATTCACCAAACATCAATACATATTGAAAATTGGTCACCAAGTAACCATTGGCTCTAATGCTATTTATAAGAAGCATGCATAAAAATCAAATACCTTCCTTAGGAAGATCACCAGGAGAGAACTTAAATATGAGCCCGTCAACACATCTAGTTTGACCCACATTCCTTCAAAGGTTAAAGTTAATGAGTTTTTGGTCAACTATGCTATATTAACTATTCTATAGTACACCATGTGAGAATTTTCTAACACAGGTTACACATGCGTCTGAACAATATAAAAGAAGAGAAAAAAACTATGAATAGGAGAAAATGAAGTTAATCATCTTCCTTTTTGGTCAAAAGAAATGTAAATAATGTTTAGGGATTTTGTTATTAATATATAAAGTGATGTAACAAATCATAATTGTTCTAATGTTCGTGAGTCTTTTGTTGAGATACCTTACGATGTGTTATATTATTTCATAGACTAATTTGTAAATCAAAATCTTTCCTTGACATTACATAGAAAACTTCAGTTAGGCAGTTTATACCTGGAAATTTTTGGATCCTCTACAGGAATAAGATACTCGAAAGTCAAAATCTATACGATCGATCCAGTAGTTTATATAAAAATATTTTTTATGAAGGATAATCATGCTAATAATCTATGGCGGATGCGAATCCTCTGCAACCATCCATAATCTCACTGTCTGCTTTCATTGTGAGATCGTGATGTGTGTCCATTTCACGAAGACCTAAGCACATATGAACAAATCTCTCACCCTCATCCTCTCTCCTCCCTCCCTCACCTCCAACCGTGACCTACCACGCATGGTTGAGCTCGATGTCGTAGTCTCTTCCCATTATAATCTTGTGTAAATGTTTTTAACTAAATTGATAAAATTGAGAAATTTAAAACTGAATTGACATCCGTACAATATGTTTAAGTTTGATTAGACAATCTTTTCAGAGATATTTAAAAATTACTTTTTCTCAATTGATTTATTATTAACAGAAGAATCACATAAAATGTTTTCTTCCTCAATGATCTGCCTGATCATGCTATGACCCCGTCATGCAATGACTATGAGCGCGTTCTAAACATGCGGCTATATTCAAATAATGTTATGTTGTGACATACCTGTCCTGCATGTGTTACATTACATGTTATGTATTCTGATTCCCAGCTAGGTTCCGCGAAAGTCTTCATTGACCCCACAATTCCTTTCTTGTGTTTTACACTACTCACAAACTCATACCCTCCTGAAGGCTTGATAAATCTTGATTTGGAAGCTAGGGTTTTTTTTTTTTTTATTTTATATAGACTATTTTTGTATCATCTTTTGACAAGTGTCGTGCATCCGATGCTTCAATAAGTGGGGATAGTGCAGCATTTGGGACCTACCAAGAAATGGTTTAAGCGCATCTAGAATCTCAATCGCCATTCTCCGTCAAACGCCGTCACTTTGGACCCATCGCGTTGAATTCGATGCGAAGAATCGCGTTTTTCCCAGAGTATTTATTGATTTGAAAGTGTTGATTCTTTGACCATTTCTATGCACCCCTTCACGTTTCATGTTTTGGTGATGGTCCCCTCGCAAGCACTGGCCGAATAACTTGTCAGTGGAGAGGTGCGAGAATGTCGCGACGAAACGACCTTTCAACGGTTGAGAAACTTTCTTCATTCCTTCATTTATAATTCTCTAACGTCACGGCGACGCGCTATCGCTATTCATTATGATGAATTTCATGGGGAAAAAGAAAGGGGTTGGGACAAAAACGGGCGAAGGAGCATCGACTGAAGTTGCACAGAAGCCAATCCATATAAAAACCAGTATACCAATACATGGCATTTATTACATAGAGATAGTACAAATATATCATCAATCAAACTTAAAAATCAAGGCCCGTAAAGAAATGGCTAAAAGAAAGAAAGAAAGTTTTAGCTTGTACGGATGATCATTCACAAGTCACCGATTGAACAGTTTCTCCTGCTATCGTCATGGTGCAATCCATGCTCGTGGACTTCTTCTTCTTGAAGATGAGCATCACCTCGACCTTACCGTTCAGAATTGCCGAGCTCGTCAGCGTCAGGTTCCCGGCCTGCAAGTCGGCCCCGAGCATCGACTTCGAAGTTTCGGACAAAGGGCTGGAGTCCACCGTGACCGTGGCATCGAACTTTTTTGTGGACTTGAAGTTGGCCTTGCCCTTGGTGATATTAACCTGCCCCACGATGGTATCATCATACTTAAAGAAGACGATGGTGGGGTCGTACTTGTAAGGGCCGAAGTTGGGGTTCTTGAGCCTGATGGGTGCGACGAGGGTCGCCTTGAAAATTGAGTCAGTCGAATTGATAAGGGCTTGCTGGGTTCCGGGCTCAATGCGGGGCGTCCCGATGCGGAATTTCGGGGTATTGACCTTCATGATGACGAGGACGAAGACGAGAATGACGATAACCTGAAACACGGCGAAGGCGGCGATGTACGCAGCCCACTTGAGCCTCTTCTGGCGCTTCTCTTGTTCCATGTTATTGCTCAAGGACTCCTGGTCACTTCTAGGGTATTGGCCAGTGGTTGGCGCAAGAGGATCCACCTGCTGGTTCTTCTCCATATCAGGGTTTCGAGCTGAGCAAAACAAGGAAATCTCTCTTTGGCGATGGTTTATGCTTCTCTTTTTCTCTGAACGAGAGCTTATTGTGAGTTGAATGAGTGGATGGTCGTTTGGCGGGGTATTTATGCACGTAGGGTTTGAAAACTCGGGCGTGTTCAAAAGTCCGTCCTAGAAGATGCGTATCCAACACGGAAGGAGAGATGGGGAATGATGTTTTGTGAGTTCTGGTGTCGTTCTCTTTCTTTCGTTTCTTTCAGATGCCAAACGCGTTTGAGGGAGGTGGGATTATTTGACTTTTCTAGACAAGTCGTGCTGACTTTCGAGGAGACCTTCTCGAAACATAATGACTTCGTCGTGGCGAGCGATCAACTTGTCATCGGAAGCTTCGATTATTTATTTATTTATTTTTTTAATTTTTCCGTTCGCAACGTGAGACTTCCAGGAAAGATCTTTCAAAAATGCGCGTGGGTACTGTGCAGACCTTTTTTTTTTTTTTTAATATGTTTTATCCGGTGGAAATTCTTATTTTCCTCATTGATACAATTATCTGTCATTCATGGATAATAATACTAATTTCATCGTCTCTAATGGTTACCGTGAGTATTTCTTGAATTCTTTTTTGTACTAAAAAAATAAAATAACAATCAATTATTTCATTCGTTGCCTCAAATATGCAAATATTAGCACTGATAGTACATAAATATAACTCGTTATTCAAACAACTATTCAGAGTTCCTAGAGTTCCTTGTAAGGCTTTTCGAAATATTTATAACGTCTTTTTTATATAAGCCTATTTATTCATCTTTACAAAATTTGAACTTACTAAATTCGTTTTCTAAAAGAGGTCCTAATAGAATTTTAGGGCACAGAATAAGAAATGTGATATATGATTGGTCATATAATCGTGGTTGCATAGATGCTTTTTTTAACAATATCCTTAACTCAGGGAAGGACATAACGTGGATCTGAGCATGTTTTGGTCGGTCAAGAGTTCGCAAGTGTCCAAAAGAACAGTGCTTTTTTAAGGAGAAAAGAAGGAACGACGAAATCAAGGTTGTTCTTCGATGAAGCTTTTGATGACACGGCCAAGGTGCCAACTTTTACTGCAGAAAAAGCGATGGATGCCATGAACGCGAATCGGCTATGACTTTGAGGATGGTGCAGATTATCTCTTTAAGTACTGATTAAACCGAATTAAAAAAGGCTTCCTTTTTCCATCGATTGAGATTCTTTCTATTCTAATGCCTTTTGTTTCCATCCACACACGGATTTCCAATCTTTTCTGCTTGTGTCGTGTGATTATTGAGACTAGTCATCTACTATTGGCCAATACCCAAAAAAAAAAAAAGCCATCCTTTCCTTCAATACCAGATTTTATCCTCACTTTACAACCCAACTCACGACGGACTTTCACTCATCAAATCGCCATTTCTCTTCCAAAATCTCCCTGCCACTTTCCTATATACATCTTTTAACTCTCACAAACCCTCCACCCTCTCCCCGAAGCAGCCGCAGTAGCCACCGCCACTGCCGGCCTCTGCCCCGCCTCCTCCATGTGTCTCTTGTTCGCCCCTTCTCTTCTCCGGGCCATCTCCGTCTCGTGAGACATTTTGAAGGTTGGTCTTTTCCAGACGAACGCAACTCGGTACTTTCCTTGATCCAGGATACAAAGAAATGCAGGATGCAAAGTGGTAGAGGTCTAAAACGTGAAGCGGGTCTTCGGTATTTTCGTGGCAGTAACGAATCCAGTGCAAGTGCGCCAAAGATAGAGACGGGAAATTCAACCTCAAAAGCACGTAAGAAACATCATCAGCCAAACGTCCTAAACAAAGCAAAACTCATTTATGTCACTACAAAGAATCAACAGTACAACCAATAAAGGAATCGAGAACCATACACGAGGTAAAATATACAATCCAATGTTGTCCGGAAACACCATATCATCAATTGCACTTAGTAGTCACGGCACGAGTGGCTAAATTCACACTCAACGCACAATCCATCACGCCGCTCTTCTTCCTCTTCATCACCTTCAGCAACTCGACTTTGCCTCTCACCTTCGCGTCACCCCTCAGCGTCAAGACCCCCGCGTTCATGTCCATCGCAAGGCTCGCTGTGCTCGTGAGCCGGCTTGACGTCACGTCAACCGTCACGTTGAACTTCGCAGTGTCCCTGGCCTTGGCACGACCCTTCGCAATAGCAGCGTCTCCAACCACCGTGCCGTTGTACGCAAGGCTCATCGTGCCGTTCCCGTACTTGAAGCCGCCGAAGTTGGTGTTCTTAATGGTGACTTCCGTGGTGAGCCTCATGTTGAAGGAAGGAGAAGTGTCGTTGCTGGTGCTGAAGCTGTCCACCGTCACCATGCCAAGGCGGAGTTTGGGGCCACGCACGCGCATCACAGTGAAGGCCAAGATCAAGATGATGGCGGCTTGCAAGATCAAAAAGGCCGCCATGTTGGCGAGGCATTTCGTGTTGTTTCCGCCACCCGCCATCGGTGCTACGAAAATGGGTCGCGTGCGATTGTTTCACAAGTTTCTTCGATGAGAAACAAGGGAAGGGTTGAAGAAGAATACGTCGAGTTTCGATGTGTTCATGCTTTGGGAGCGTGAAGTCAACAAGAACAAGAACACGCATATATATAGGGGAAAATTAATTGAGGTGCGGACAAGAAGACCCCGCCTTTCTTTGACAAATTTCATGAGGAAGCTTCTGCTGGGCATTGACTGGCCAATGGAACAAGACTCGATAAAAACACGTCTTGGAGAGAAACTTTCCTCACGCAGCCCATTAGATACGACAATCAAACTTCCTTAATTAACTGCACAACATTACACATTTGATAGACTAGAGAGGTCCGCCAACTTAAGATTGGAGAATTTCCTTTCAAGAAAAAGAATTACCTCGTTTGGCACGTCCATTGTGAGACCGGCAAACGTGACTCGGGTGAACTCATCTTACTTTTTTAATGTTGTGACATAATTCAAGAGCCTAAAATCGACGGACCGATGCAAATGACGTAGTAAGTAATGTGACAAAGTTGTAAGTCGTCTTTAAATGAATAAGCTATTCAGACACGATCTCATTATGCTATATGGGTCGATGACAAGCTGCAAGACACTGGCTATCCTCTCTTCCATGGACCTTCCCAATCACTCAGTATTCACCCCACAAAGGGCAAATTCAATCTGTTTTTTGGGACAACCACCGAGGCATTTGTCTAAGCTACTACCCTAAAATTTCATTTCTACATAAAAACATCAACGCATCATCAAGTCGTCTCCTGGCTAGGAATTGTTTCTCCAAAAGTACCCGTCACCGATACCATATCTTAATTTTCAGCTGCATATTTGTGGGAAGAAGCTGCTGAGGCCACCGGCCCCGTGCTTGCGCTGGCTGGGGTGCACACAGTGGACTATTGCGCTACTTCCTCGCTTGATGACTTATTCATACAAACAGAAAGATCATCCCATTGCATTTCACAACTGAATATTACCAAAGAGTCTGCCTCGGCTTTTCATCACGCCGACACGAAAAGCAAACTAATTTTATACAATTCACCAAAGACAAAGTGATAGAAACTGCCAAATATTCTTACGATGTTCACGTAAAGATACAGACTCCTCACTGCCAAAAACAACAAACAAAATGCCAACAGCGCATTACTAGCGTACATAGATCCACTACCAAAGAACCCACAGCCCGAAAGATGCGTTATAGACATGGAGGGACAATATTGAATGAGGGAGATGTTCTTGTTAAGCATATTCAACAGGCTGAAGTTCCAGCAAAAGATACAGGTGATCCGCCACAGCTGAGCTAGTATTCCCATTTCTTCAGCTCCATTCCGTCGGGAGGGCTACCTTCGACCTTCTTTGCACCCACTTCCTTCCAGTTTGTAGAGAGGACTGTCCCATTAGACTCCACCTACATAAATGGTCGAGATATTAAGCAAAAGTACAATCGTTTTCATGGAGCACCTAATGACACAGGATTGAATGCTGTGGAGCTCGACAATAAGAAGTCTGAAGTCTGATGAGATGCTTATCATCTGCTTAACCAGCACCATTTCAAAATGCACCCAGTAAGAAGAGCATATTTGAGGAGCTAACATGCAGAAAGTATATTAAAGATCTTGAGTCTCTGGAAATATTGCAAGCACGAGAGAAAAATTAGAAAATGGCAGGACCCGGTAAAGGATAAAGTTTCAGATCAGGCTAGAGAGAGAGACAGACAGACAGAGAGAGAGAAGCTCCTGAAGAAATGGAGGTTGAGAAATATTATTGGATGTCTCCAGAGACCATGGAGGGTGACAAATCAATTGTAAAGTAATTATAAAATGTACTAATTCACATAACTTCTGAGATGCAGCAGAGAAGTAATGCTCTTACAAATGATTTTGTCATAGCCCTTCTCGCATCTTCATCTGCATTCTGGAATATATCTCGGAAAAGCTTGTTCAAAGCTGCATCACCATCAAGCTTCTCATCTTTCTCCTAAAATTATGCAATAATGCAGTTAAGATATTGGATAAAGCAAACAAAGAATAAAACCGCCATGGACATTAAGAAATCATTAGCAGTGTCCAGCACCTCCTTCTTGACTTCGGCTTCCAGCTTGTCCCAGTCTGCACCTTTATTTTTCGAAGATGGATATGCAGGTCTGGCTGGTCCAACTGCAAAAAAATGAAAAAGGAAAAAATAGCTGATTCACTAGCCAGTGGGGGAAAAAACTAACCAGAAAAGTCAATGGTTTTTCTCATTCAACAGAAACATGGGACAACAGTTAAATTTGGGTTAGATAACAAATTAAGATAAGGCACCTACCTGATGGCACAATAACTTTCTGTGGAACTGTAGCTTCTTTGCTATATTCAAGAGACTTCCAATGGATTGCTTCAGCTTTTGCAAGACGGATCTCAATTTTAGTTGATAATATTTGGTATCTACACTTTTCAGGTACTACCTGATTTGGATCATATAAACCATCCAACAGTAGTTACAATGAAGTAGAAGCAAAATGTCGGCAGGCCAAAGCTTACTCCTTTCACAATAGAAAGACAAGTTACAAAAAGGAAAAACAGAATTCATTTCCATATGGAGACTGAACAAAGGGAGCTGGTTCAGAAGAGAAAATCTGATGCAAATATTCCTGAGGATATCCCCAAACAGAAGATCAGAATATGCACTTGTAAAAGCTTCGCCTAAGGGCAATCAGCCAATCAAATCAAAATCAAGTGCTATAACAAGCACTATCGCAACAGAAGCCTAAAACGAATTATTGTCACATGGTTAAATCATATGCAAAATAAGAAAATGAGCTGCATTTTAGTTAGAAACCAAAAGGAGCTCTTCACAGTACCTTGTGAAACAATCTAGTTTGAAAGTAATAAGCGTCTTCACTGGGCACATTGATCCTCACACTTAACTGCAAGATAATTATATTCCCTCATGTCATCTATACAATAAAAATGGTAAAATGAAAAATACTAACTACATCCAGTAAAAGAAATTCTTTGTGAGATGAAACATACAATTTGTTCACCAAACTCAATGAGTACATCCTCTGGCGCAACACCCTTTGCAAATATTGTCACAACAACTTCCTCAGGTTTCTGATAAAATTCATGTCTGTTGAACAATGAATTGTCCCGTCATGTGACTGGAAAAGCACTTTTTGGAAAATGAACTATGAAAAGCTACACTAAATATTGACAAACTTATATCATGTAAACTGCCACACGATGATAAGGAACAGGTACTTACAGACAACAACAAGAAGACCACATTTGCAAGGAGAAAAGCTTCAAATCAACTCCAATTTCTAGTCTAAGTTTAGTAGTTATCCAAGTTTGAAAGATAGCTGATCATCATCTTGAATTTATTATTTTCAAGATTTGTGTAGTAGGGTCACAGCAACTAACTTGATTCTTCCTTATGTTCGCATGCAGGCTTTGAATCCGCACATCAATGACCAAAACTAGGAGAATATTTTGACTTTCAACTAACAATGAGAAACTTCACAATTGACCATGTGCACTCAATAATCATGGTGCAAAGCCAGGTTTTACGTAGACAGCATAGGTAATATTTCAAGAACCTGAATTTGGGCTTGACTGGTTCGACTGCATTACTCTGCTGTACCGTTCCATGCTCTTCCTGAATTTCTTCATCTGCTTTAGCATTTTGATCAGATGGCAGGGCAGTGTCAGATGAAGGTGGGGCACCATCATGTGCCTCCAGATCAGTTACATCCTCTGTGGAAGCACCCAAAATCAAAATTCAAGAATATAAGCGAACTTCACCTGGTAAGTTAGCTTGCACCCATGGCAAATCTTGGACAATGAATATTAAAATGCATAGACAAGGACAAGATAGACAATAAGGGCAGCATGCAAGCCAACGCAACACGCAGCACAAAGAAAAATATTCACAAAATCCAAGAATGATGCTAAAACAGGGGCAACAGCCTGATTCTGATTCTAAGACTATAAAGGCAGCAAAATTAACTAATTAAATATGTACAAATTTTAACAAGTCATGCACATTATAATGAAAAAAAGTCATCTCATATCTTTGCCGGTTCTTCTGTTGACCTGGTTAACAGCCAGCACCATGTCGTTTGAATTAACATTCTATGCTGTTCTTCTTCAACTTTCTCAGTCAAGACAACCGTGAGACCCCAAAAAAATTGACATAGGTATCACCATGACACAGTCTGTTTGTGAGTACAACAGTACACATCTTTAGGAACTCTCTGAAGATCCAAAAAAGTAATTCTCACCAAAATCTTTTCCATATAACAGGAACACACAACTTTCTGAGCATTCTTATAAGAAGATTAGAGCCATGTAAGAAGGTGCTATGATATCCATCTCGCTATGCTGGAGTCTAGACTTAGCTCAAAGAGATAGGAAGGTAAAGCTGATTTGGTCCTAAAGGAGATGATAGAGAGCCAGACCATGCATTACTCACCACTACCATTCTCCCAAAGCAAAATAAGAAAAAAAAGAAATGAAGAATCCTCAAACCCATAGAAGCTCCTATTTTCAGAATTCAGTGAAAACTATTTCCAGTACATTTCCATAATTCAAGTCTCCAATAATTCAGCAAAGATTAAAGCCCTCGTGAGGTCAATGTGCTTATGATAAAATAAGTGCTAAAAACTCATAACAAAACACTGAAGACAGAGACGATTGCAGTCTCTTTTTTTTTTTTTTTTTTTTTGTTGTTGGGGGGGGTTGTGGGGGTGGGTGAAAGCCATGTTAGAAATAACCAACAAGCGAACCATTTCCAGGACTGGACTCAATTTTCGAAAACCAGTGAAGATATTTGCAATTCTCTTCTCAATGGTGCCAGGGCATTGGAGTAGGCAAAGACCAGCATGCCAACACAATGACCACAACGCATAGACAAGTTCCGATCAGTCACTCAATCAGAGAAACCTTATTTTGATTACTAGAGGCTGTCACAAGTGCAAACCTGCAATGTGCTTCTTGCATTCCTCAATTAGCTTGGTGAATCTCGAATCATTTTCTGACAGAGAAGCACCCTTTTCAAGAGCTGCCTTGGCAGTGTGATATTCTTCAAGCTTCATACAGGCAGAACTGGAAACAAAAAGTACAAATGAACATGTGGGGACTAGGGTTAATACTCCATAGAAGTACTAGATCAAAGAATCTGTATATATGCACTCAGGACTATTCATTGAATGCCTCCGAAGCAATATCTAGCGATGGAAGTAAATAATCCTAGATCAGCGAATGCATTGGATTAAGGATTATCAAACAAACATACGAGCCATTGTTAAAGCTGCATTAAAAGAAGCAGAAACACCTAAAATAGCATCATCAAATAATCGACTGCACAAACTTCAGATACGTGAAAAGGAAAGTGTAAAACTTTCTGACTAAATAGACCGAGTAAAAGAGACAACATTCCAGCTCGGTCGGGCGAGGAAGCTTACTCACCCTTTCCGCAGGTATGCCTTGACCATCGAGGGATCCAATTCGATCGCCTTATTCGCATCGGAAACGGCCTCTGATGAAAACAAAAAACAGCATAAACGTTAATCAGAAGCGCGTCACCCAGGGCATTGCACAAGAACATCTCCATCAAGAAAGCAGAAATCACTTCCGTTCGAAAACAGCGACAAAAAGATCCGAAACCCATCCGTAGCATTGAGAGCATTCAAACTGGACAGCAATGCTAGTAAAGCTAGCCTCCCCAAAGCAGACCCAATACTTTTTTCGGTTCTTTTCCCTCTTCTGAGGTTAACGAGCGGGTCGACGACGAACGTGCAAAAGAGAAGCGGGCAAGAAAAGCACGGAAAACTCAAAAAACCGCTTTTTTCCCGGCAAAAAACACGCAGAGTTCAATTCGACGCCATCATCACGAAAAGCCCGCGCCACAAACACGACTACTCGACCAAACACTCCCCAAGATCGCGACGCGGCGGCGAGGGAGCGGGCCCCTCCTCCGCCTCGCGTACCGCGCACGGCGCAGCACGCCTCGACGAAGGACCGACGGAAGCCGGAGGCGATCGAGGAAAAAAAAAAGGGATCGAAACCCACCCCCCCGGACTCACCGGTGAAGCTGCAGAGCTTGATGTGGGCCTGGGCGCGGTCGGCGTACAGATCGGCGTTCCCGGGGTTGGAATAGATGGCCTGGGAGAGGAACTCGGCGGCCCCTTCGAAGTCGTCGTCGAGGAACGCGGCCTTCGCCTTCTCCGAGAGATTCGCCGCCATTCCGCCGGTCGCAGGGGCCTCCGGTCGCCGGGTCGTCGCGGAGTCAACCGAGAAGATGAAGAAGAGGAGTAAGGAAGTGCGAACGAGGGGGAGAGTGCCGGGGGCGTGGGTCGCTCGGATTTAAAGCAAAGGGCGATTAATAATTGAGAGACTTTTTGACTGACGGGAGGGAAGGACGATGGAGAAAAAAGCAGGGGAGCCGAGGGCAGGAATTCTAGACACTTCTTCTCTAGAGAGAGAGAGAGAGAATGGGGGAAATGGGGTGGGAAAGAGGGCGAGAAAACGGAAGGAATCTTCCCTCCTCCTCCTCCTCCTCCACCGGGGTTGGCTCCGGGGCGTAGTTGACCATTGACTCCGCCCCCGCCCCGCCGTCTCCGTCTCCGTCTCCGTGTACGTACGTCGCCGGAACGGGAGCCAGCGTATACGGGTAAAAGGTCTCGGTTTGGTGATGCGCCGGATGCGCCCTTTCGCTTTTTCCGGTTCGAGAAGCGTCCGCCCGAGTAAAGAAGACCACTGCCCTTTGATTGGGTCACGATGATCCCTTTTTTTAGGTCGAGGGTGTTCTCAATTAACTATTTTACAGAGGGTCAAAAAATCCCAAACTGATGTCAATTTATCTCGAAAAATTTCAAGATGGCATTACCTATGACAACTTTATTTTCCATCAGCTTTCATGAAATTTTATTATATATTGCTAAGTGACATCATACGTGACACTTGACAAGTATATCAGTTTAGAATTTTACTGAATTGTGATTTTTCGTAATATTAACATAATTTAACGAATATCAATAGAGAGTAGATCTTGTAGTTAAAAAAATTAATTTTTGATAAATTTGTCGCAAATGTACTAGTTTAAGATTTTTTTTTAGTTAAAAATTTAGTTTCGTTTTAAGTGTATCAATTTGTGATTTTTCTTACCACTGCCCATAGCGGCAACGTTGGCTTTGTACTCTCACCCTCATCCGGGAGGGAGGGAGTTCAAATCCCAACCCTCTCGTTAGAGATTCTTAAGTGTGGCGCCTTGGTGGTGGGTCCTAGGCTAGCGCCGCCCCTGTTTACCTCGCCGGTTATACGAGGGTTTCAAGGTCAAAAACAAAATTGTGAGTTTTCTTCATATTAACATTTTCTCCATTTGAAAAGTTGTCTAATTAAATTATCTACATAATATTAACAAATAAAGAGGACCCTGCTTCCCTATGAAAGATCACAATCTCTACTTTTTTTTAAAAGATCGGAAATATTCTCGATTATCTATTTTACAAATCATCCATTGAGGACAGATTTGTGAATTTCTGTATTAATTGTCACGCGTTTTAATTTTGTGAAATTTGAATCTCACAAGAAAAGTTCGAACCTTATACAATGTATACAAATACTTGGCGTATCTGTAATTTTCTCGCCAATGCGTACGTTTCAATGTCGCCTTTTCCAACAAACTGCTACGTCTTTCTCTCTCTCTCTGGTGAGAGCGCTTCTCTACCTTTTGAGGTAGCTCCCTCAAATCCAAAACCCTAGCTACTCTTCTTCCTTCTCTCACTGTATCAGAGGATGGAAGAATCGATTACCCACATAATGCATAGCCCATTTCCCCGATAACCCATCCAGATAACCCCCCTCGCCCTTCTTCGGATTCTCCTCTGCGGCGTTGAGAAGCCATCGTGTCTCCATGGAGCGAATGACGAGGAACTCTGACTTTTCGGTGATTCGGTAGATAGAAAGCTCCATCACCCATTTTCCGTATATTCTATTATCCTCCCCCTCTCCTCGGTTAGCTCCCTGGGTTGTTGAACAGAGTGTCTGGTCTAAGCAAGCATGGAGCCGAATGAAGAAGACAATGTCAGAATGGCTTTCCTCTGCAAAAGATTGGGAAAACTATGGTCAAACCAAGCAATAACAACAGTAGATGATGTTATCTCAGCGAGCAAGGTAAGAGAATGTCAGCAAACCCTAATTGGACAGCTATACCAGAACCCTAAAATCAACTTTCAAGCCTTTCAAAATACAATGCGCAGAGTATGGAAAGTAGAAAATGTAGATATCAATCTGCTTGCTCCTGGGATCTATGCTTTTCAGTTCGCTTCGGAGAGGGATAAAGAGCGAGTAATCTCCATGGGCCCTTGGTCCTTTGCAAATCATCTATTACTCTTAAAACCATGGGTACCGAATACCCCTCCCGCATGCTATAAGTTTGATACCTGTGCTTTTTGGGTCCATATTCATGGTTTACCAGCAGAATGGATCTCAGCAGATGTTGTAGATCGCATTGCAGGAGATATTGGGGAAGTAACAGAAGTAAAAATTGAAGCAAAAGGCTATATGCCTTACATGATAGGGAAAGCAAGAGTCGCTATTGACATGTCTTTGCCGTTGAAACCGGGATCCATTTTTAGTAATAACGGCAAGAAAATCTGGCTTGACTTCAGATATGAACGATTACCACATTATTGCTACTCATGTGGTAGGTTGGGACACTACGCACAGCATTGCGATGAAGTGCCATATCAGGAAGAACAATTTCTAAACAAACAAGACATGCTGTTCGGGCCTTGGATGAAAGCAGAAGTGAATGAATACAGTCCATTCTGGGACGTGTATTATGGGACAACGATGGAAGATCTATTGCGGGAGATCAATACCCCTGAAATGGCAGCTAGTCAAGGAGAAATGGTTCTCTACGAAAAACAGAAGGGTGTGTGCTCAGGCTATACAAGGTCCATGGAGAGTGGAAAACGTAAGGAAGCCACCCAAGAAGAGATGCAGTGGCACCAAACAGATGAAATTGTTGAGATTCCAGCTGATGACCAGCCTATTATACCAAAAAACACAAACACGGGTTTGCTGACTAGTAATAGCGCTGACAGAAAAGGTAAGGGACAGAAACATACTGCTCAGAAAAAGCTGAAAAGATACTCACCCTATGAACCACAGGGGATAAGCAAGCCAGATATTGATGAAACAACCTTAATGGATACTCCAATTCTCACGGAGGAAGAAACACGACAATGGGCTTTGGTGGCTAGCCCTAATAAGCCACCAAGTCACAAATGAAGATATTGAGCTGGAATTGTCAAGGGTTGGGCACACCCTTGACAATCCAGGCTATTAGAGCCCTAGTGGCTCAAGAGAGGCCCGCTGTTCTCTTTCTAATGGAAACAAAAAATAAAGAGGAAGTTTGTAAGAGACTACAACGACGATTGCAGTTTCAGCACAGTTTTATTATCAATCCAAGAGGTATCGCTGGGGGTTTGGCACTTATGTGGAATGACCAGGTAACTATCTCTATTATTTCGAGCTCTATGCACTCTATACATATCAGCTGCACTAATGGGGAAACAAATCATAGTACTAGAGTGTCTTTTATTTATGCACCCACTGATTTCCAGGATAGGGTGAGATTGTGGGCTGATATAGCATCCATGAGAACTCTCACTCAGGAACCCCGGGTATGCTTAGGGGACTTTAATGAAGTGTTGTATGTATGGGAGAAAGTGGGGAAGCGACCAGCGAAAATTATCGAATGAAAGCCTTTCGAATTCCTAGATCATAGCGGACTGATGAGTATTGACAGCAAAGGATGCGCTTATACTTGGGCTAACAACAGAGAGGGAGATGAATATGTGAAAGAACGGTTGGATAGAGCATTATGTAATATTGAGTGGAGGGTGGAATTCCCTTCAGCGGAGGTCTTTGCCCTTCCAGCAGTAGGCTCAGATCACAGTCCCTTGCTGGTGGATTTCTTTCCTCACACAGAAAAACGTCCAAAGCAATTTAAATTTGAAGCTTATTGGATAGAAGATGAGGAATATGAGCAATTTATGCAAGATACATGGAGGGGCTAGCTGAAAGAACGAAGACTTGGGCAGTAAACTCAAACATCTTACCATGAAACTTCATCCATGGAGTAAGAAAAAGTTTTCTAATGCTAGAAAGGCAATACAGAATTTAAAAGAGGAGATGCAACAACTAACCAATTATCCAATTTGGAATTATGATAAAAATAGAATGCAATGGCTGAGAGATGAGATAGAACGATTATGGAGACAAGAGGAAATTTATTGGGGGATGAGGTCCCGTATTCAATGGCTCAAATGGGGGATAAAAATACTAAGTTTTTTCATGCAACAACAAAGGTGCAAAGAAGACAGAGGAACAGAATCACTATGCTGAAAAATTCAGAGGGAGAATGGATACGTGATCCGGGACGATAAATCAGGTGACCATTGCTTATTTTCAAGAACTATATACATCGGCGGGGCTCGAAATTTTCAGCCGCTTTTGGATCGCAGCTACCATGTTTGGTGACGAAGAAATGAACCAGGTACTAACCGGAGCTTTCACACCCGAGGAAATCAAGCTAGCCACTTTTCGCCTTGGGTGCTTTGAAAGCACCAGATCGGATGGATTGAATGGAATCTTTTTCCAGCACCATTGGAATGAAATCAGCCCGATATCCACAAAGAAATTACCCAATTTTGTGAATCGGCCACCTCAATCCAGAGCTGAATAAAACTACAATCACTCTCATCCCAAAGGTCAAAAATCCAGAACAATTGGATCAATTCCGACCTATTAGTTTGTGCAATTTTGCCTACAAAATCATTTCAAAGTACTAGCTAACGAGGCTGAAAAAATACCTCCCCCAATCGATTACTATGGAACAAAGTGCCTTTGTTCAAGGAAGGTTAATCCAAGACAACGTGTTACTAGTGCAAGAAGTGCTCCATCAGCGAGAACACGTCGCCGAAGAAGGAAATTCCGGCAATCCTTAAGCTAGATATGAAAAAGCCTACGATCGAGTTGAGTGGGATTTTTAGAGGCTTGCATGCGAAGAATGGGATTCCATGACAAGTGGACCTCTTGGGTGATGAAATGTGTTTCTACGAGTCTCCTATAGTGTCAAAGTGAACGGACAAAGATCTACCATTTTTCAAACCATCTCGAGGACTACGGCAAGGTGATCCACTATCCCCATATCTCTTCATCATAGTTTCAAATGTTCTATCTCGCTTCTGCATAAAGCCGTTGATGATCGTAGCATAAGAGGAATCAAACTTAACGGGGACTGCCCTACCCTCTCCCACCTAATGTTCGCGGATGATCTTATACTATTCATGGATGGGAAGCTAATTGAATGTCGAATGTAGCTGCTTTTTTGAATCGATCTTTTTGCATCTCGGTCAAGCTGTTAATTTGAATAAATCGGGGATATTCTTTAGTAGGGACTGTCCATTAGCCCTAAAACGAGAGTTGGCAACCGAGATGAGAGTCCCGAACTTGAAAAACAGGAAAGTACCTTGGCATACCCTCTGATTGGGGTCGATCAAAGAAGGAAATGTTTGCATGGATTTTATCAAGAGTAAATGCCAAACTAGAGGGCTGGAAAGAGAAATTAATGTCCAGAGCAGGGAAAGAAATATTGATCAAAGCAGTGGTACAAGCTATACCGCAGTACGTTATGTCGGTCTTCAAAATCCCACTATCTATTTGCCGAGCAATTGATAGAAAAGTTGCAGATTTCTGGTGGAAAACAAACGATCAACATAAAGGAGTCCACTGGAAAAAATGGGAAGTCCTAAAGGACAGAAAAGAAATAGGTGGATTGGGATTCAGGGATTTAATTATCTTCAATGAAGCTATGCTCGGTAAGCAAGCACAGGCGATTACTCCGGAACCTGAAAATCTATGGGGCAAGGTCATTAAAGGGCTATACTATCCAAATGGGAATTTCCTACAAGCGGCAAGTGGCGGCAATCCCTCATGGGGATGGCGGAGTTTAATAATTGGGAGGAATGTGATTTTACCCTCTTCCCGTTGGGTTATTGGCAATGGTGAGAAGGTTCATATTCGTGAGGATCGGTGGCTACCTAAAGGAGTTATTGGAGGGCCGGCGAATAGGGGTGATCCTCGGATGGTGTCGGAATTAGTGGATGAAACCCGGATGGCTTGGAAGGAAACCACAATCGGGAATTGTTCGACCGAATACGGCGAAGACATTCTAGCGATTCCTCTAAGTGGGACAAGTCCGGAGGATAAAATTATATGGACATCGACCAAAACAGGTACATATACAGTTAAAAGCGCATATCATTGTAAACAAGACATACAACAAAACCAAAAACAGAATGAAGCCTCCTCCTCCTTCCAAATCCCGAAAGCACTATGGCGTCGTATATGGCAAGCTAATACACAACCGAAATACAAGCATTTCCTATGGAATATCTGTCATAATGCTTTATCAACAAGAGCTAACCTTCAGCGTAGACGAGATAATCTCGGATGACCTATGCCCGGTTTGCCACAGCTTCCCGGAAACAAGCGAACATCTCTTTCTCCTCTGCCCATGGACGAAATTGGTATGGGAAGACCCCCAAATCCAAATCTACATCAATCATCACCAAATCAGCCGTATAGAAAAGTGGATCCTGGACTTCCAACACCCAACGATCCCTTTCGAGCTACTCACCCAGCTGTTGTGGCAGATATGGCGAGGAAGGAATAATCTGGTTTTTCGAAACCAGCGACCATGTCCGTCGCATCTCCTTGAATCGCCCTCGGCAAGCATCAACGAATCGACAAGTGCATCTCTCGAAGAACTAAAGGAAATGCTCAAAAATCGAGACTCACCTACTCAATGGACACCTCCAACCCGCGGCTGCTTCAAATGGAACGTAGATGGGTCTTTTATCAGCGAAACTAGAGAAGGGGCGGTCGTCGGAGTGTGCGGGGACCATGCGGGGAAGGCGATTGCTGGTTTTGCCCGGTCGGTGAGAGCGGTCGGCCATTCAAGTGGAAGCCGTTGCCGTGGTCGAAACCCTAAAATGGTCAGTCGAAGAACTCGGATGCGAAACGGGAAGAAAAGTCTTGGGAGATCCAAACGGATCAGTTTGAGTTAGTGGAAGTGATAAGTTCGTTTACTGGTCGGCAAAGGGCACGCACGGATATGAGCCGGGAGGAAGCTTACGCGGATCGGATCACCGGGAAATCGAGCCCCTACTTTGTGAAGCCCACGAACTATTAGCCAAGATCCGGCCCATCAAAATCACCCACTGCAGAAGAGATGCGAATGGAGCTGCTGATTGGGTGGTGAAAGCCCAGCGAAAAAATAGTTTACCGGACAACTGGGTCCAATATCCCCCACCGAATCTCTTGGATGTTTTAAGTTCGGATGTAGCTCATCTAAACTATTATCAATGAAATCTACATATGTTTTCTCGAAAAAAAAAAAAAAAAAAAAAAAATGTCGCCTTTTCCGTGACCACCGGCTTTCACCAATCAATGGGTCCTTCCCGTTCTAATGTGATCCGACGGCTTACGTTGCTCCGTTACAATCTGGCGGTCCAAATTACATTCTAAACGAGCGCCCGCATTGCCGGCCGCGCAGCATATGATAATAGCCCATTCTTACCCAATGTAGTTTTGTCTCGCAATGTATAAGCACAAAGGCAAAATAAAGAGGCCAAAGTCAAGTCAACCACAGGCCCAAACCAGGCCCAATCTCCACCGAACGAGGAGGAGGAGGAGGAGGAGGAGATTGGAAAGCTTCCACGTAAAAGAAGGCATTGTCCTGAAATTTACTTGCACAAATTAGGTAGTTTTTCCAAGGATCTAGCCATTGTCGGTTATCCTCTGTAAGTGGAATACAAATTTTATCCAAATTTTCGACCCCAACATTACAATATCGATCATAGATCTATTCACTTTCGTCCCTATAACAGTTGAAATGAAGATGGAGTCGATTATTAATTTAGATGATATTAGAATCCAAGTCAATGTCTATCGAATTTCAACAAATAGTGTGAAATTTATGCAACTAAGTATGGTAGGGTGAAGTTGAATCACAATTTAGAGAATACATGACTCTATTTTCTTAATAAGATTCGGCTCACCCATATTAAAATGTGGTTGATTTTGTATATACTCAAACAATGTCAATTAATTATTCTCGTTTGCTCCCAATGAATAAATCAATTTGCTCAAATTAGGATGGCACTTTTGTAATAATGAAATAATCACGGAAATGTGTTGAAGCACGGATTTAACAATTCATGATATTTGAGAAACTTCATTACTTGTATTGGATTTCATTTTATTCTAACAAGGAGAATGAACGTATAATTTCTATACTTTATTTCTATTCTTTCCCTTTTTTTTTATATCCCACTACATGTAAAGAACTATGTCCTTACCTTGTTTGGATAAGCAAAGAATAAGCCCAAAACTAAAAAGTATATCCTTTACTTTAAAGTAGATTAAAGCATTCCTGAAGTGACAAGTCTCTGCTCTATGCTTTGCTTATGATGTATTCATCGCAGCACCAGTACAATAATTGTGGCAATGGAAAATTAAGTCTTATTACACAAGGATCCATTTGTTTGAAGAATTTTCGGAAAATTTTTCAAATTTTTTGGTGTTTGGATGACAAAAAATTATTCAATTTTCGGAAAATATTTTCCATGAATTGAAAATACCAAACTTAAATTGCGGGAAAATGACTTTTTCTTTTGGCAAGAAGGAAGTTATTTTTCTAAAACACCAAAGTAATGAAAACTCATCATTTTCCTTGAAATTAATTTTCTTATAAATGTTTTCCTTCATCATGAAATCTTTGGTGAAACAAAGTAAGTCAATAATATACAACTTAATTATTATGCCCTCAAACATATAGTTTTCCTCTTTAAATTTTACTAAATCTTTTTTTATTTTTCATTTAATAAAGATTAGGGATAAGTGCAATGTAAATTTTAAAATTTATCATGAAAATGCAATTGAATCCTAAAACTTTCAAAAAATACAATTAAGTCATAAAACTTGTAAATTTGTGCAATCAAGTTATTCGGTTTACTTTGTCCGACTTAATTAATGAAAAATGCTAATGTAACTTTTTTTAATTATCATTCTTGCTCTCTTACGTGATGATGACGTGGCTAAAACATGAAATATAAAGCTAAATAACATTATTTTGATGCAAATATGATTTTTAGTGCAAACTTTATTTAACTTTAAGAAAACTTTAGAAGAGTACAAAAGAATGAGAAAAAAGAAGGAAAAAGGAAAACTCATATAAGGGCTTGCAACCCTCGTCGCCGCCAGCCCACCATCCCTACCAGCACTTGGTGACCCCCTCCAGCCATCCCCTGTTCATCATCGGTTGGGGTGGCAGTGCAGCCCTTGCATGAGTTTTCCTTTTTTTTTTTGTATTTTTTAAATTTTTTTATTAAATATAAGTTAAACAAAATTTGTTTTAAAAATATCAAATTCAAATCAAAACAATATTGTTTTAGCCACGTCAATGTGATGTAAAATAGAGAAAAAAAATTCATGTCAATATTTTTCATTAGCCAAGTTGGACAGAATTAATGGTTATAACAATTTCACAAATTTTAAGATTAATTGCACTTTTGAAATTTTTAAAATTCAATTACACTTTCATGATAAATTTTAAGATTTTTAATACACTTATCCATGTAGATTATTGAAGCATGTAATCTAATGAGAATGGAACGAGAGAGGCTTTTTGGTGCATTTCGCTAAACTTTTGCTTCAATGTTGGGGGTTTGGGCTCCATCGAAGTGATTTTCGTGTGTCTCTCTCCGTCGCTCCCAATATAGGAAGCAGAAAAATCACTTGATAGTGTTGAGTCATAACAAAGAGTCCCTCACCAAGGCTAGCGACCTTCGCCGGCTATCAATGAGGTCCAAGGTCAAGTGAAGGGAAAATTTAAAAAAGAATGGAAAAAGGAAGAAAAAGAAAAATTCAAATTCAAAAAAATTAAAAAATTATTAAAAAATTTTAATGTTAGCGCCAACCATATCACATGGATGGCTGGTATCCAAGTTAGTAATTTCCAACAAAAATTGATCATGTGGACTCAACTGGCAAAAGTGAAAATTTTAGAATTCAATTAACAAAATGGAAATGTTATGACTGAATTGATAAAAATGTAATAGATTTAGGATTTTTTGAATAATTTTCCCAATTATTGTGTGTGGTAGGAAAAAAATCACATCCATAATAGAAAAAAATGGCAAATTAATGTGAAAAACTTAAACTCCCATCATATAATGCACTTTACTATTCTATTGAAAGATGTTATTAATCACGTTTAAATGTTACTAGCAAATTCGTGATAGCTCTTTGGGTGGGGCGGCTTGTAAAAGTGTCCATGTCAATACCTTAATCGAGGCAAAATTACCAAAAAATGTTCTAAACCTATTCAACTCGAGCTACTTTTGTCATATATCATTTAATTGTGCCAATTGAGTTCTAAAATTTTCACGTTTAATTAATTGAGTCAATTTGACTAATTTTAATTGGAAATCATTGACGTGGATGATGGTCATCTTATATGTCGTATGGCTGACGTCGACATAAATAATTTTTAAAAAAAAATCTGAATTTTTCATTTTATTTTGTCTTTCTTTTCCTTGAAAGCTTGACGAGAGTCATGGTCCTCACCTGGTGGCTGGACCCTCACCTAATACCGGTGAGAGCTCAACTGCCCTCGACTAGCGGTCAATGAGGGTCCTCGGCCCTCTCCTACTGTTGGTGAAGGTCATCTCTAGTGATCCTCATCGGACTTGGTTAAAAAAAAAGGAATATAAAAAATTGTAAAAAAAATCAATTTTTTTAAAAAACATCTTATGTAGTATTACTAGTGTCCACATTAGTTATTTTTTTAGCTAATAATAATCATATTGACTCAATTGACAAAATGTAAAAATGTTTATGACTTAATTGGTACAATTGAAAATTTTAAGACTCAATTAACACATATAAAATCTATTTGGGATATTTTTTTGTAATTTTCTCCTCGAATCCATGATTGTGCTTTTGAGGCTTCCGCCAGCATTGGAATTCAATTCTAACCCTGTGGAGTTAAATACATTAGGGATTTATAAATGACTATGCAACTTTTGCCCAAAAATAAAATGTGGGCAAACAAAGTAGATTTGACTATATCTTTCATTTGGTTCATCAATTTTTTTAAACAAAAAGCGAATTGTAGGGGTGATCAATTTCAAGTGAGCAGTTCCCACTTGGAATCATGATTCGTCCACTAAGGATTGGTTCCAAAAAATTGAAACCAAAACCACTAGTTTGTTTATTGGACCTACCTAGGATCTAGATCACAAATCCCACCAAGCTTCACACGATGAATGGCTTGTTTTTAAACAAGCTATAAACTCATGAGCAGTTAATACAAACATAGGTCATAATAAGATTCTAGTGTCCATGCATCCTAGAGAGTTTCCTCTCAAACACGTGTAAAGAATGCTTCACTTTTCTCTTGGTACTTTGAATAGTGAGAGTAGATTGAAGAAACTAAAAGGGGCCAACTTATGGCAAATGGAGGTTACTGGGAGCGAAAGAGGAATGCTGACTTGTGAGTTGCGTTTGCGAGGAACGGTCGAAGGCATGGCGTGAGTTGATGGGAGTTCAAAGTCGAAAGATGAAGAGATCGAGGGAGTTGCTTGAGAGGGTTGAGATGAGAGAGATCGAGATGAGATGAGACTTACGAGTGAGATTATGGATATAACATTTTAATTTTTATAAAAAAATTATATTATTAGTTCACGTTGGTGGTTTTACATTTGAAATTGGGAATCAAACCAATACTCATATGTTCCAATTTATTGAAATCGGGAACCACTGATTTTGGGTAGGTCTGATTGGATTATGATAGGTTCTCAATCCCTTTACACACCCCTAACAAACAAATGACATTTTATCAATCATTGAAATATCGATTCTTCTATCACAACTCATCGTAATTGAATGATTTCTAGTGACACCCTCACATAGACTGTCTTACTCCATAAGACCCTGAAAAATTTCGTGATCAATACAAGAGATCTACTCTTATTTGATCCGGTTATCCCCACGACCTTGAAAAATTAGATCCTCAGTCTCAAAATTTATAGCGAACCGCGGCGAACCGGGCACGACGGATCGGTTCCCGGTTCGGGAGAAAACCGCCGTTGCTTTTTCTCTGGCCAAAGGTAAACGACGCTTCTTTCTTCGAGCCCGAACCGGTCGGCTTTCTGATGGAATCAATGCGGCCGGATCGGCCCGATGATCCACCGGCGGTCGAAGCTCTCGTCGTTCGTCGAAAACGTAGAGAGAGAAGATCCGCGCTCGATCTCTCTGAATAACCACTTCCATGTAGCTCTCCTTTCTCTCTCTAACTCTCTCTCTCTCTCTCTCTAAGGCCATGAAGTGCCGATCCGTGGCGTGCATATGGTCGGCGGCGCCTCCTTCCCTCCACCGCGTCACCGCCGCCGCCGTCCTCGACCAGCCCCCGACGCTCTACACCGGCGGCGCCGATGGCTCCGTTTTCTGGTGGAGCCTCTCCGGCTCCGAAGCCAATCCGGTAAGTCGACTCAACTTCTCTTCCTTCGGCCCTGGCTTGATCTGTATGATCTGTATTCTCTTCGATAATGCTGTCTTCCAGGTGTTCTACCGTCTGGCGATCTCTGTTCGAAGTTTCCTTGCGTGTGGTGTTAATATGATCACGTATCTTCCGCTGATTTCATTCCGTCGCGTTGTGTTCTCCGTGTGATTTCTGTTGAACCTATGCCGAGGCAAGTAGAATCGAAGCAAATGATGTCTCCATGTGCTTTGATGTGTAGGAGATTAAGCCGGTTGCTATGTTGTGTGGCCATGCTGCATCAATAGCTGACCTAGCCATTTGTCATCCTTCTGCGGTGCTTGGAGATAGAAAGACGGAGAGCTCGAGCTGCGGAGCTCTATTAAGTGCGTGTAAAGACGGTGTTATGTGTGTCTGGAGCAGGGCCAGTGGACACTGCAGGCGCCGGAGACAACTGCCGCCTTGGGCTGGGAGTCCATCGAATCTGTGCACGTTACCATCTAATCAGAGATATGTATGTGTCGGCTGTTCATTCGTCGATGCTAGCCAATTGGTTGAGCATCAGGCTGTTGGATCCACGCAGGAAGTTGAGCTTTTGTTGGACTCGGAGTATCATCATAGGAGGCCTCCTAGGTGCACTGTAGTTATTGTAGATACTTATACCCTCACCATTGTACAGACGATTTTTCATGGAAATTTATCAACTGGGTTACCGAGGTATATGACTTTATTTTCATCTGCTGAGGATGGGGAGAAGTATTCTGCAGTCCTTGTTAATTCACATGGCGGGATGCAACAGGTTCCAATATCAAAAGACTCTCATCCAGATGGGGAGAATAGGGGTGGCTTGCCCAGAAATGGTTCTGAGCCTAGGATAATTGATTGTACAAATGGTTTTATGGAGGATGGGGTAGTATTGTCATGTGCCACCACAGGAAACATTATTGCTCTTCTGTTATCTAATCGCTGTATCTTCAGGGTAGTGGACACTGCTGTTGCTATTGGAGAGGTTTCTCTGACAAATGATCTTTGTCCTCAGGGTGTTACTGGTCACTTTCATGGTGCTGCGGGATGCATGTTTCTGGAAAGTGGTCACCATGAGATTCTGCCTGGGCAATCCAACAGAATGTGCACAGTAAATTTCATTATTTGGAACGTTGACGGTTCCGCAACTCTGTATCTTGTTTCGTATTCAGATAGCCTATTTGATTGTAGGCCTCTCTCTTCAATATCTGCTGCTTCTCATCCAGAGCATTTAAGATTATCAGTTCATTTCATTCAGTTGAAAAATTATCTTCTCCGCATTGAGTCAGTTTGCTTTGGTTTAAAAGAACTTTTGCAGTGGAAACCCCACATCTCAATTTGGTCACTATTAAGGAATCATGACCAATCAAAGCTCTTTCAACAGTGTGAATTTGTTGGGGAAGGTGTTTCTTGTTTCAACTTGATTTCAGAGTCTTCTCTATTCCATGAATCCAAGGATTGGGATGGTCTGGAGCAGGGTGATATACTTAATTCCAAATACGCAAATAGTCTACATGCAGGAAACAATAGCCCTTCACTTAATGGTCGTATTGTATCTTCTTCCATGGTTATTTCTGGTGATTCATGTGCACCTTATGCTGTTGTTTATGGCTACTGCAATGGCGACATTGAAATTGTACAATTTGATTTGATTCATGCGCCGGGTTATCATGGTGAAAGTTCTTCTCTTGAAGTAAAGTCAGATGTATGCAGGAGATATTTCACAGGGCACACGAGTGCTGTACTTTGTTTGGCGGCTCACCACATGGCAGGCAACGCAAAAGGATGGGATTTTTGTAAGGTCTTGGTGTCTGGAAGCAAAGACTGCACCGTTCGAATATGGGATCTTGACAATGCCAATCTCATCACTGTACTGCACCATCATGTGGCTCCTGTCCGCCAATTAATTCTCCCTCCTAATAAGACCGAGCGTCCTTGGTGTGATTGCTTTCTCTCTGTTGGAGAGGATTCATGTGTGGCTCTTGCTTCACTTGAAACTCTAAGGGTGGAGAGAATTTTTCCTGGACATCCCTCTTATCCTGATAGGGTTGTTTGGGATGGTGTAAGAGGTTATGTTGCATGTCTTTGCCGAAGCTATTTAGGAACATCTGATACTAGTGATGTGTTATTCTTATGGGACATCAAGAGTGGAGCCAGAGAGCGGATCCTCCGGGGAGTAGCTTCTCATTCGATGTTTGATCATTTCTGTAAGGGCATTAGCATGAAATCAGTCTCTGGATCTGTGAGGGATGGAAGTACTTCTGTTTCCTCCCTGCTTCTTCCCATCGTTGAGGATATTGGTGTTTCTAAACCTCATATAGAAAACTCAGAAAAGGGATTTTCTTCTGCTGGTGCAATGGCAACGTCAACTAAAAGAGTTGAGTCCTCCACTCATAAAGCTCTCCTGAGTATGGAGAGCTCTACGGAATCCTTTCAGGGCAACTCATCTATTGTCGAAAGCATCAAGCACTCCATTAAGTGCTCTTGTCCATTCCCTGGGGTAGCAACTCTTTGTTTTGATCTCACTTCACTGATGCTTCTTCCTCAGGGGGACGAGTTATGTGGAATTCAAATTAAGAAAGCTGGCTCTCCTGTGAAGAGAGACGGTGTTGCTGAGTTTGCAGATAATGGAGCTGGTCCAAACACGTCAAACAGTCACATGGAGTCCAACTGCATTAGGTCGCTTGAAGAGAGCATTGTACGGTTTAGCTTGTCAGTTTTGCATTCATGGGGGGTAGACGATGGGCTTGATCAATTGCTAATTACTGACATGAAGTTGATAAGACCTGAGAACTTTATTGTTGGACCAGGTTTGCCAGGGGATAAAGGGTCCTTTACAGTGACTTTTCCTTGTACAAGTGCTGTCCTTGAGGTACTTGATGAACTGTATTTACCCCTGGGGCATGTTTTCTCTTTGCACCTTTTATATATTTTCTGAGACACTGAATGAACACATTTCAGTTATGGAAACTGTCCTCCGAGTTTTGTGCAATGAGGTCATTGACCATGGTATCACTTGCCCAACGCATGGTTAGCCTGTGCCATTCCTGTTCAGTTGCCAGCAGGTATTGATTATTAAACATTCCCACCTAATAGTACATCCTGAGTTTGGTTGCATTTCAATAGCAACATTCTATTTGAATGACTGACATTCGTGATTTTTTTTTTTTTGTTGGGTTTAAGCATCCAAAAATTCAAGCTTTGGCGTTCAATTGAAGTCTGTGATTTTTTTTTTACCAGTCCGGTCAATTAACCAACAGATTTCTTTAGAACTTTTTGTCATTGGAGTGCTCTATGGAGCTTTACTGTAGTCTGATACCGAAGTTCATACAAGATGTTTTCATCTAATTCGATGAATTTAACAGTAGTTAACTACCTGGTTTTAAAAGCAAAAGCTAGCTTCCAGTTATGCTGATAAATTTGTATTGCAAGTCCATATATAAATAATAAAAAGTGGTAGCATTGTGGGAGATCCATAGGTTATCTATAAAGATCGATCTAGACCAGTGTCCATTGTCATAGTTTGTCTACAAAGATTGATCTACTGCGATAGTTTATTTTTCTCAGTTATACAAATCAATAAGGATTTACTGGTGGATGCACCATTATATTTGCAGCATGGGAATACAGTTTCTCAAACGACTCTTTAAAGTTGGGTGCAATGATGCTACTAGTAGCAAATTTTTTATGTAAATTTTGTTAATCTACTTTTGAAGGATTTTTAATAATGCATTCAGTATTTCTCTTGAAGCATCTGGCATCAAATCATCTTTTTTCTTGAATTTTCGATTCTGTCCACTTTCCATCTTAAAAATGAATGGTCTACCTATTCTTTAATTTGCAGTACCCTAGCGGCATTCTATACTCGGAACTTTGCAGAGAAAGTCCCAGAGATTAAGCCACCTTCCCTCCAGGTCAGACTCTGTTCCACTGTTGCTATTATGTTTTTCATCTATCTATAGCAATTTCTGGGATGTCTTGATGCCCCTTTTTTGTATCTTTTCCGGCAGTCCAGCATAATTGAACTCTGGACATGTATAAGAACATTTAACAGAGGCAAGATCGCGTAAACTCACTTCATCTTCTGTTATTGCCCTACCAGCCTCTGACTAGTTTGGGATCTGTTTTTTTTTTTTTTTTTTTTTTTTTTGGAGTTCTGTCCATGGGAAAAAGAAAAGGGGGTGGGGTGGGTTTGGTGTGAGGATGAGAATCTAATTATGTGTAAATTCTTTTTTTTTTTTGTGTAATATCTAGAATATATGTGTCGTTTATTTTTTTCAACTTGTATCTTGTGCCCTGTAGGTGTTTTTTTTTTTTTTTTTGGGTAAGTGAATACAAGAAGACAAGGTGAGTTGCCTTATGGTGGAAGCCCGCACATGCACTCATATAAACAATGTCGTTTGTTTGGTTTTATCATCTTGTTGTACAATCTAAGAGTAATGCTAGGTATACTAAAGCAGCTTTATTAATTTGGTATATTAAGTAATGTGGTAGACTGCAAATTTTTTAGAAGAAGTGGTTCATATTTGAAATGTAATAAAATTCTACCACATGACTTAGTGCATCAATCTAGTAAACTGTCTCAGTATATCTTTCATTATCCAATCTAACTGATAAAAAAAAAAAAAACATATAAACTATGTCAATTTGGGAAATTACATTGATAAATCCGGAAAGAAGCTGCTACTTACTATATCATTTATCTTGTTCTTTGAATTCTTGGCTATTTCTTGCAGTTTAGTGTTGCAATGTTTTTCTGCTTGGTAATGCATTATCCCCAAGAAGGATTGAAGCTGCTCGGTTAGTGTTTTGACTGTCAATATTTAGAATCAAACTTTCAATGAGTAAGCTCATGAAGGTTGAAAATATAAACTCAACCAATTATACAGAGGAGACTTAGAGGCTTTAAGCGAGAGTGACTTATCAATATTTAATGTTTCGTGCCCAGTATATGGTCTTGCAAACATTAGTCTTTTCCTAGGCTTCTGGAACTCTCCCCTAAATGTTACATAGCATAAGTGTTTGTCCATCAGATTGACATTGTCTCTGTTTATGCAGTTGTTGGTAAGCTTCTGGCAAGATGATAGTGAACATGTAAGGATGGCTGCACGATCTTTGTTCCATTGTGCTGCTTCCCGGGCAATACCTCTCCCTTTGTCTAGTCAAGAGGTGACTAATCACATAAAGTTTGTGAGTTCTATGGCTGGGAAAAATGAAGATGAACATGAAAATTCAAAGGAACAGATGGTATCTGATATAGCAGTTATGGAAGAACAGCAAACAGAAGAGATCTTGCAGGTTGAGGAATCCAATATTCTGATATGGCTAGAATCTTATGAAGTGCAAGATTGGATTTCATGTGTTGGAGGAACAGGGCAAGATGCAATGACATCTCATATTACTGTTGCAGCTGCATTAGCCATTTGGTACCCCAGTCTTGTAAAACCAAGTCTGGCCCCGCTGGTTGTTCATCATCTAGTGAAACTGGTCATGGCTATGAATGAAAAATATAGTTCCACTGCGGCAGAGCTGTTGGCTGAAGGTATGGCAGACATATGGAAGGCATGCATTGGATCTGAAATCCCCCGTTTGATTGGAGATATCTTTTTCCAAATTGAGTGTGTAAGTGGTACATCTGCAAGTCCAGCCATACCCACTAAAATTCGGGAGACTTTGATTGAGATTCTTCTTCCAAGTCTTGCAATGGCTGACATTCATGGGTTTCTTAATTCCATAGAAAGCCAAATCTGGTCTACTGCATCTGATTCACCAGTTCACTTAGTATCCCTTACTACCCTTATTAGAGTTGTGCGAGGAGCTCCCAAGAATCTGGCTCAGTTCCTTGATAAGGTTAGTAAAATGTTCCTTTAATTTTTGTATCACAAGAGCAATTCTTTAAGAGTTTAAAATGGAGTTGGATCATGTATATATATGTTGGCAGACTAGTATCTCATTTCACGCTTTTTTCTTATTTTCAATGTTTTTTTCCTCTGTCCTCTGGGGCGTTTGAACTATGACATTGTGGGTGGTTGGCTGATTCAGCCTACTGGTTTTATAAGTAATTCCCATTTTTACAGTTTACTTTGAAAAATTTTCTGCTTCTGCTTATCTATGTCCAAAAATAGTGGTGCATGTAAGCCACATATGGTGAGTGTGCGCTGTCGTGATTCTTTTTCCTTGTTTCCTCCAAGTGCCCATTTGCTTCTTTTTTATGCCTTTGCCTTCTGGTCTTTTCAGTGGTATTCCTCATTTATGGGTTCAAACCATGTGCTTCTCTTATTAGGTTCTGTATGCTAATTTATGAAATGTGCCATGCTCTTGCAAATGTGCTGTCCTGGACTTGATGAAAATATGAAATCCTGTTTTGGGAATGCCCTTTAAGCTTTGTGCTGAATTGCAGGCAGTTAACTTTATCTTACAAACCATGGACCCTGGCAACTCAATCATGCGGAAAAGTTGCCTCCAGACTTCAATGACAACTTTGAAGGAAGTTGTTCGCGTATTTCCCATGGTAGCACTGAATGACAATTTGACCAGATTAGCCGTTGGTGATGCCATTGGAGAGACTAGCAATGCTAGCATTCGTGTGTATGACATGCCAAGGTATGATGCAACATAATCAAGGGACTTCAGATGAATTTTATTTTTTTCCCTTTAATTGTGATTACTGGATATCCAGAAAAAAGTGATGGAAACTATGAGTAACGGTATATAAGAGAATTTGTCTGTCAACAATGACATCTCTGTTGCAAATGAAGGGATAGGATGGCATTTTTCTCTTGGACTTCATTACCATTCATATGTGATCTTCACTCTCCATGTTTATGATTGAATGCACTTTTCCTCTGAATAATATATTTGTGTAGTGTGCCAACTAGATCATTAGATAATTATGGCTGACAATGGTTGTTCCCAATCAGGTGTTATTTCTTTCTGTAGCAATCTTATTTTAATGAACCAATTAACATTGATGCTTTTTGATGGAGTAACATACGTCAGTTTGCTGCTAGTCTCTATTATGGAAGTTCACAAAACATGCATGGAAGTGCAAAACAATATGTAAAGATGCCTCTAAAATACTCTTAATGTTAAGGGTTATTCGCTGATTAGAATATTCATCATTTTTCTTTGCCCACTCCTTGTCTAAACAGCGTGACGAAAATCAAAGTTCTGGATGCAAGTGCACCTCTTGGACTACCGAGTTTTCTTACAGGGTCTTCTGGGATGGCAGTAATGACTGTGATTTCAGCGTTGAGTTTTTCTCCAGATGGAGAGGTAATATAATTTTACATTTGAACCTTTTGATACTGTCACACTAAAGTATTCTTCAATCATGTCCTCCTCCTAGGTGGCCCGAATGAGTTTTCACTCTTATTCAACCATTTCTCTCGGGCTTTCAATTGCAGGGTTTAGTTGCTTTCTCTGAGCATGGGTTGATGATAAGATGGTGGTCATTAGGATCAGTTTGGTGGGAGAAACTTAGCCGCAACTATGTTCCCGTCCAATGCACCAAATTGATTTTCGTTCCTCCCTGGGAAGGTTTTTCACCTAAAACTGCTCAGAGAAGTGTGATGGCGAGCATAATGGGACCTGGTGGGCCATCCAGTCCACAGGTAATGTTGGTGATATGATCTCGTGCTTTCTTTTGGCCTTGCTTACATGCCTTCACTTTTGCTGCTGCTTGTAGTGTGCTCTGATTATGGTAGCATGTCGGTACTGGTGGCCTGGGCATGAATTGCATGGGTTTGGATGCATATGTATTACTATTTTTCTATAAAAAGGTGAATTTCTGAGTGAAAAGCTTTCTTTGTCTTGAAAATGAACAAACTTAAAATGATATATAAATCTAAAGGAGTGGCTAACTCCTATTTGAAGTTCTAGGTTTCGATTACGATAATCTAGTTGGTAAGTTCTTGAATAAAAGAAAACTCTATATGACGTGTTTTAGCAAAAGTCAAAATTACACTCTTGGGCTCATATTAATTTTCTTTTTGTTTTAAGGATTCTCTCATTAATTGACTCCACTAATAACAAGACTCTAGTTTGTAACGTTAAGAATTCTCTTTCTGTGTCTCTCACTAAGGACGCATTAGTAGTCAATTCATGCTATTTTTTCTTAACGGGGAAGTTTGAGGGGCCACCCTGAAATTGACAGACTTTGTACAACTTTATTAAATGGCCATGGTTAGCATAATTTTCATAGATATATGCTTATAGATGTGAGAGTAAGCTGACCTATACGAGATTGAGGCAGCCCTCATCCAGATTGGGCGAGGATTTCGTGGCTGGCAAGGTTTGTCGGTGATTCTCGCTGGCTCTAAAGAAAAATATAAAAAAAATTTTCATGTCAACGCCGGCAAAGCCACATTGCACAATTGGTGTCCATGTTTGATTTTCTGGCAAGACAAAATGGAATTGGCACTCAAGTGATTGATTTTTCAAATTCGTGGCACTCAAGTGAGTATTGTATGAAAGTTTTGGTACTCCTACCATTCTTAACCCAAGGTATCGTCTACTGGTTTAGTTCCGCTCGAGATGTAAAAGGAAATGTCAAGTTTAACGGCCTGAAACGATTTTCCAGTTTACACAGGTTACAAATAGGGTAAATGTAATTTAAAAAGAAAGGTCTCTCCAATTTTGGGTCACTTTAGTTTTACCGTTTATGTATGTTATTATTACCGTCGCTTAAGGATAATGTTACTATTACCATATTTACAAGATAATTCGTCTGTACTCTGTATTCTGCCCAAACTTTAAATGAAGTACGGTCTATCCTGCTCTCATAGCTTAGATTCAGCTTTTAAGTCCTAGTACATAGCAATCGAGCAAGTACAAGGGGCATTTCATACGTTATGTATGTGGCGTGGCTTTTGTCCCAACATATGGAACTTGGAACCATATGCCATACCACATTTTGTAGAGGTTGAGCTTATGTCATGTGTCAAATGCACCTATACAATCACATCAGTTCATTGTTAGGATTCCGTGCAACATATAGTTGTTACTTGGATTTGCAAAGAATAGCAGTAACAACAACATATGTTACAATTTATGGATTGTTGATCCATTCTGACCTGAAACTTCTAATGTAGGAAAAGTTGAAGGGTGCAGGCGAGGACAGTTTGAACATTTTGATTCATAATCTCGACCTCTCTTATCGCTTAGAGTGGCCTGGTGAGAGAAAAGTTATTCTCTCAAGGCATGGCCATGAGCTGGGAACTTTTCCATTATGATATTGCTATTACATCATATTGTTCCCAAGCTTGTGCGGTTAAGAAGCCTGCTCGTGCTGCTTTAGATGAAAATGCAATCTGAAAGGTTCTAGCATCGTCATCAGGCAGTGTCGTGATGGGTTTCTTGAATCGGGTGTACAGAACTTCCCCTACATCAGTATAGCATCATCAGTTAAATGCTCAAAGTTTTTTTGAAGTTGGGCTGAACAAGATCTCCCTACAGGCGGTCAAAGGTGATATACATCCAATTTATTTTTTTTGGGCATATGAAAATAGGGTTGAGGAGGAACGATATCGACTACTTCTTTGGAGCTGGGGACTTGGCAGGCTGATAGATGCCATTGATCAGAAGATACCTGACCATAAGCAAGTTCTGTACAAATTTTGTTTCTTTTCTTATTCATTGTTGTCTTGGTTACTTCAGTACAATTGTTGTTGTTAATGGCACATTGCCGACTTGATAATGTTTACAGGTATTTTGTGAGACTAATATAGTCTTTTGCAATTGTAAATTTCAGTTTCTTTCCAATTTCAGTCTTCAACTTTGACGGTGTACCTGCTCTGACATTATGTAAGATCTACAAATGTTGTGCTATAAGCTGAGATAATAACATTCTTTTCACATGCCCACCAGTTGAGTGGTATTACATTGCCTGGAAAGGCAGATTGGCTTGCCAGCTTATTCTATTCTTTACCGATAATTACAAAAGGTTTTTTTCCTGGATCTCGTCAGTCTTCATCTTAGGACATCCGATCCACACAATTTCTCCCCAGATTCTGCTAATTCTGTTGCCCTCTGGATACCAACGAACTGGAACTAGAAACCAGAGAGCAGTTGCAGTTGCCGCAGAAGAGGAGTCAAGGTCTCCATCAGTTTTTCACAAGGATGGTTGTGAATGCCTTCATACGTTGTGACGACGATGCTCGAGTCTGTTGAGAGTCGCTGGATTTGCTTCTTCACAGTGCATGTGTGGTGCGTACAGCGGTAGTAGCTCCTAGTTCATATCGAGTGAAAATAAACTGTCAGAAGCTTGAGTTGAAAGCGTGGCTAACTTCAGACTTCAACAAGCCCATAATTCCAAAATAGTTTGGGATGATATTGATGGACTATGCAGTTAAAGATCCTAAAAGTGCTACGAATCACGTACAAAAGATGGAATGCGACCTGCTTATATGCCCCTGGTATTGGTCTACCGGATGCGCTAAATTCTCTAATGAAAGCTAAATGACATCTCAGGGACATTTTCCAGGTCGAAAAGATAAGCAGCATTTACATTGTTCTAGTTGATATGGTTAGTGCTAGAAGTATCATGTTGAGGCTCTTTAGAAACTCTATGAATTAAGCAGAAGTTTTTGAATAGGGCAAGGTTGTTCTTACCTTGGATGGCCGTTGTTCTTCACCGCTTTCTGGCCGTACTTGCGCCACCTGTAACCATCGTCGAGAATGTCGTCGGCGCTCTTCGTGTGGAATGCAACCCTCGGCGGAATCGCTTTCCTGGTCTTACCGACTTTCTTATTACAGCTCCTACCTCCATTCTTCACATCTTCACCCCGATTATTATCCCCTCTAACGCTTGAGAACGCATTTGTTGGTGAAGGGTGGTGCTCCGCAAATTTACTGGAGCCAGATAGGAGGCTAAACCAGTCCACTTCCATGGCAAATTGTTGAGGGTCTAATGCCTGCGGTGGCATTAGCGCAGGAGATTGTAACAACGGGGTCGATGGAAGCAAGTGCGGATTGATGCATGGGAACATATTTTCAGCCGGAGCTAGCGGCAGCTGTGGGGGCGGCGGTAGCGGCCCAGCCGGGACTCTTCCGTCCATCGGGCTCCCCTAAGAAACAGAAAGGCAAAGGGAAGATGTCGATGAGCAGATGATGGATTCTAGAGGTGTTGGGATGCCAGTAAAAACAGGTTGGAATAAAACTCCCCCCTTCATGCAACCCCACTCGAGCTTTAAGGGCGGCTCCAGTTACCCTTAAATCCACGAAAGAGACAAGTTGCATTCAACTACTTCAACCGTCCCCCATAGCAAGACACTTGGCACAAGGCACACTCTTCCTCCCTCCTTGAGAATATTCTAAGCTCTCCTGATGAAAGAGGGGCACGAGATGTCATTGGGCGTTGGATGACTTGAAGTACGCACGCTTACGTTTTGTTAAACAACTGATCCGATGGGAATTAAACTACGAGAGAGACCAATGTAATGCGGTTGCGGTGGGTTAGAATAAGGGCGGTGTCGATCTCCAAGTATCGAGAGAAAGACTGACCGCGGTCGTGCCCGATGTCTTCCGCACGTGGACATTGTCATATCTGTGGTCGGAGAACGAGGATGTGGGGGCGGACGTTTGATGGTCTGGAGATGAAATGATAGCATGCATGGGGTCAATTGACGGTATGTTTTATCTTCACGCACCAGACCTGCAAACTAGATAATTTTCTAAAGTTTTTTGTCACGCTCGATGATAGTTTGCTATGTCATATGTAAACCTTATTTCGTATGGATTTACAGCTTCCTACCCCCCCGAGTTAGAAATAGTGATACGTTTTTATCTTGTCTGTTGAGCTATATTTTTGGGTAGTCGCGTTCGCCTTCAGGAAACTCGATTTGGTGGTTGTCATTGTTGTTTTGCCCCACCTTGAGTGATGTTTATGATACAAATGAAACGAGAGATAGGGACGCAAGTTGTCCATTGTAAAACCACGTGAATGGAAGCGTGTTTGTGTGGAGGGGAGACGTAGTCCTCAACTTGCACCGGAATTTAATTAATGGCGCGTTATGTGACAAAAAAGTTGATTATTCTAGGCTAATTGTCCGAAGAAGCTACCTGCTCAGTTACAAGCTAGCGTGTACCGAAAAACCAAGCTAGGGCTACTTGATGATCACGTCTCTCTCTCTCTCTCTCTATGTTCTTAAAGTGGTAAAGAAATTACAAAGGATTGCGTGGTCATATACGATTCCTTTAAGCCATGTAGAGACAAAGTTCATAGTCTAGAGCACAAACACAGACATTTGGATATTTAAAAATCCATGAAACATTCTATAAGTCTTATGAATTGATTAAATTCGGATTTTTAACTTATGCATGTAATTTTGATCGAGAGCAGTTTGTTCATAATTTGTGGAATTTGAATATGTGACGTCTAATCCTCGAACTAAATTTCCTATAGTTAAACCAACCCGGGATTGACAAAGTCAAGTTTTTGTTTACACATCCCATTTTTGGGGAAGCATTTCATATATGCGAAACTAATTGTAGCCAAAACTTGAATGACACTGATGAAAGCAAGAGAAGGTTCCATATAATTTGATTTAAACATCCGCAAGTTGTCTATATTGATTTCACGCAAGGACATTATCCAATGTAACACAGGCATAAACTCGTCCTCGTCCTCTCCGCACCTATTCTCTTCGTCTGATGAGACTCTACAAGCATGGAAAGCTTCAAAAACATAAACTCATTCCTCAATGGCGAGAAGTGACCCGCACGTTGTACCTTGTTGAATCGACAACACAAGAGGGGAGACCAACTAATGACCTAGTTACTAGGTTTGCTTCGATTGATCATGTCTCTTCTAGTGATTGGATTCGCATAGGTGGTTGGTTGAAGAGGATAGTGAGAGAGCATTGATATGGGAGAAATTGCGTAAGATTTAAAATGAATGAACAAAAAATATCTTCATTGGTCAAGAAGATGCTTAGACATGAAATACATGAATCGTCGTTCAAAATCAAATATTTTCAATTGGCTACTTATTTCAAGCAATATGAGCAACCATTTTTAGGTAAATATTTTTTAAATTATTAATGAGATCACAGCAAAGAAACCAAGATATTGAGAGGAAACGGAGGGGGCTTTCAAAGATTTTGCAGGATAAAATTTTTTAACACCCTCACCAAGAACAAGAATTCTCTCTCTCTCTCTCCCCCCCCCCTCCCCCTCTTTCTTCTTCCTCTTCTTCTACGTCGCAATCTGATATTTCCCATTGCTATGATCCCTCCTTTCAAAGAGGTTCTCCTGCAACTTACCTTTGCTTGCTCTGACGCTTTGTTCATATAACAGCACACGTTCTTCATGTTCACGGGAATGGAGCAGGAAGAATACTGTAGTAGACACTATTGTAAGTCAAATTATTCTCCAATTGTTCCACAGAAACAAGCCAAGTGTTTGGTATGAAATTAGTGTCTGTTATATATTTTAAATTTTCGTGTAGAAAATCCTTTCGCCCTCTTACAACTTATATCTTTCCCTCTGGCTAGAACTAAACGTCCGTCACTAGGATTTGGAGAGTTTTTTAGGTCACACTACAGAGGCTGACAATTTCATATATTAATTGGTAGAATAAGGCCTTTGATTTCGAAAAGATAAAAAAGAAAAGAAAAAAGGTGGTAAACGATAAAAAAAAGGGTTTCTTTTTGTAGGAGATAAGAGAAGTTTGTGACTCGATAAAAATCAAATATCCATTGTTAGCTAACTAAAATAAGAGTTGATAACGCAAATCTATTATAAAGCTGGTAATCACTCTAATTGAGGATGGCTTATTTTAACAATAGCTGGGTGTATTTGAATAGTTGGAATGTAAGTCAAATAAAAGTGACAATTCAATAAAAAAATTAGTAAATTAATAGAAAACAAATTAGCATTAGTATGTAAGTCAAATAAGAGTTGGTACCTCAAAGTTAATTAGTAACTTAATTGGAAAAAAAATTAGTAACTCACACAAAAAAATAAAAATATGATATATATATTTTTTATTTTACATGGTGAAATTTAATCCTTGATAAGGAGTGTAAATAAAAGGTAATAAACAATAGGACAAATTTTTTGTCTGTATGAAGTAAGGGAAGTGGGTATGTCAAAAACAATTGCAATAGATATTAAGAATAATGCAAAACTATTTGATAACATAATCTGAGAAATTTTTTTAATCACTCTAAGTGTTATTGAAAATTTTAAAAAGAAGCTGGTAAATTAAAAGAAAAAAAAATTAAGTAAGGCAAATAAAAGTGGTAACTAGTAGAAAAGTTGGTAAATGAGAAAAAAACCTAACAACTCGAATGAGACTTGGTAAAGTAGACTAATAAGAGAAAAGCTAGTAAGTTACACAAATAAAGACCGGGAGGTTCACATAAAAGTTGATATATTTCAAATGTTTGCAAGACAGACAAAAATAAATAAATTGGTAAGCAAAAAAAGTTGATAATTGGAAAAATCAAATAAAATTGATAAGTAATTCATATGAGAATTGGTAACCTCAAGCAAGATGGTAAATTGATCGGTAAAGTGTGGGTAATCATTCAAACGAATGATTAGGGAAATTAGATTACCATTTGGAGAA
Organism: Eucalyptus tenuipes; assembly: GCA_014182365.1. Classification (NCBI taxonomy): domain Eukaryota; kingdom Viridiplantae; phylum Streptophyta; class Magnoliopsida; order Myrtales; family Myrtaceae; genus Eucalyptus; species Eucalyptus tenuipes. The sequence continues at coordinate 28,311,188 of CM024540.1, read as the reverse complement.
GCATAAGTTTTGCGTAGGAAACTGGCTTTTTCCTTGTTCTTTTTCCATTCTATCCTCCTCCTATGTAAAAGCACAGCAGCATTGAATGCGATGAGTTCAAAAATAAGGATGAGAATCTTTCGGATAAGTTGATAAGTCTGTTTAAAAGCTTTCGAGTTGACAACTAAAACACGAAACCAAGGAGTGAATTCGTAGAAGTTTGCTAGAAAATGGTAAAAAATGTGCATGTTACTTGGCCAAAAGCAGAGAAATTATGGGAAGCTCGATGCTTTTGCCCACATTGAGGGATGGGAGATCAGATCTTATCTTCTACACAATCCCTTCCCGAGACACTTCACGCAACGTCCACTCTGCTACATCATTCCCACATTTAACAAGCCTGCGAATTCCGGGCCGAACCGATCATATGTTAATCTCTGTTTCCTGAGAAACACATCACGAGAAGTTATGCAAATTTTGTTTCTGACATGTTACAAATTTCATCCATTTTTGGTAATGCGCTTCTTCTATATATGGAGTCACTACTGTGCACATTCCTTCGAATTGATCGAACTTCTGTAGCGGGAGAGAAAATCATGGGTCAGCGGCATTGCGGGGTGATGTTGTTGTTCTTGACATTGTTCTTTTGGTGTGTGATGGTGACTCGTGAAGAAATGCCTCGAACCGAGGCAGACCAAGGGTTGTGCCTCGGGGATTTTGACTATGGCAACGTGCTCAGCAAGGCCATTCTGTTCTTCGAAGGCCAGCGCTCGGGGAAGTTGCCGAGGGGCCAGCGAGTCAAATGGAGGGGAGACTCTGCACTATTGGACGGCAGGCCTGAGAATGTGATGCTTCCTGAATCATTGTTTATATCCGACACGTCAATTACTCATCATCTGCACGAAAGATCCTCAGTTCCTGTCTTATAGTTCATTATTGTTGAGATAGAGCATCGTCCTACGTTGCTGACAATCATAATAGATATAAAATTTCCTTATCATTAACTCAAAAAACTTGTCCTTCAAATTAGAGACATAATGGTGCTTTTTTGGCAGGTTAACTTGGTTGGAGGATACTACGACGCGGGTGACAACGTCAAGTTTGGTTGGCCGATGGCATTTGCTGTCACCCTGTTGAGTTGGACCGCTACAGAGTACCGAAGGGAGATCTCGGCGACCAACCAGCTTCGGTATTTGCGAAGTGCGATCAAATGGGGGACCGACTTCCTATTACGAGCTCACACTTCGCCTACCACACTATATACGCAGGTCCGGTGCTTTTCCGTTCTACAACATCAAATAGGACTTGTCCATCTATTCTCACTGATCTCGATCATTGTGAGTCATTGTAACGTGGTCTAATGTTGCACGTCACTTTCACAGGTGGGAGATGGGAACTCGGATCACCAATGCTGGGAACGCCCTGAAGACATGGACACGGCAAGGACGCTCTATAAGATCACCTCTAGCTCTCCAGGAACCGAAGCAGCAGCTGAAGCTGCTGCTGCTCTTTCTGCAGCTTCGATTGTTTTTAAATCGGTCAACTCCAACTACTCCAGACTGCTTCTGAGTAAATCGAAATCTGTGAGGGCCGAAAATCCATGTTCATCCATTGAGAAATATAGATTCTTCTTACCTCATAAGTCATAATGTCACTCTAAGGCGGGAACACTGTCACTGTTTCAGCTGTTTGAATTGGCAGACAAGTACAGAGGATCTTACCAGGGCTCATGCCCTTTCTACTGCTCTTACTCAGGCTACCAGGTAAATCCTACAAAATCTTTCTTTTCCTGAAATTATTGAGTAAGATTGAATTCTTGCAGGATGAGCTTCTATGGGCTAGTGTTTGGTTATACAAGGCAAGTGGAGACAGCAACTACTTGAACTATGTATTGAGCAACCAGGGATGGAGCCAGGCGGTTTCCGAATTCAGCTGGGACAACAAATTCGCTGGTGCACAAATGCTCTTGGCCAAGGTAACATCCTTCATCAGTCAATCGAAAACACTATTACCTTCTCCCGGAGTGGAAATTATCCACTGATCGAGCTACTCTGATCAGGAGTTCCACCGTGGCAAGAGCAATTTGGCCAAGTTCAACAATGACGCCGTATCGTTTGTGTGTGCCTTGATGCCTGGAAGTAGCTCTGTCCAGATCAAGACGACGCCCGGTACACTCTTTTGGATTTCCTAGTCCGTCGGGATTTTCAAATTTTCATTCTGGTGACGGTTAGCCTCTCAGGGAAAGAGAGTGAATGGTGCGGATATATCTTGTTTGTAGGTGGTCTGCTGTATACTCGGGACAGTTCGAATCTGCAGTATGCGACGAGCGCATCGATGGTGCTCCTGATACACTCGAAGACGTTGAGTGAGGCTCACGTCGATGGAGTCCAATGCGGATCTGCACATTTCTCTGCCTCCCAAATCAGAGAATTCGCGAAATCACAGGTTAAACGCAATGAACAAAGACAGAGATCCTAAGTCATTTTACACCTAACGAGATTATTTGAATAGAAGATACCATCGAATCGGGAAACCAAGCAGGCGATGGATCAATGCATTTTGTGAACTTCGAAATACAAATCTAGTTTAATCCTATAGTTGAAGACAAATGAGAATACACTCAAGTCACCGCAAATTAAGAACATAGGAAACACTTTTGTGATCACGGTATGTGAATGTTTTCTCAGGTGGACTACATCTTGGGGAAGAATCCTATGAACATGTCATACATGGTGGGCTGGGGCTCCAGATACCCGAGGCGGCTGCACCACCGTGGTGCGTCAATCCCGTCCATTCACGTCCACCCTGCCAAGGTGGGCTGCAACGACGGTCTTGCCACGTACTATTCATCGACCAATCCGAACCCGAACACCCATGTCGGGGCGATCGTGGGCGGGCCCGACTCGAACGACCGGTTTGGTGATTTAAGATCGGACTACTCACACTCGAGCCTGCGACGTACATGAACGCGGCCTTTGTGGGGGCGGCGGCTGCTTTGGTTCCTGGAACCTAAGAAGGGTTCATTGTAATAAAGATAGAAACATGCATTCACTCAAAAATCGAGTGCTCTAAGTGAGAACGACTCCAAAGAACAGCGGGATCACCCCGAATGAAATTTACCTTAAAATCATAGATATTATTACTGCTAAGACTTTGGTACCATTGAATGAAAGCACAGAAATCATGTGACATAATTCACCGAAAGAAAGGCATTTTCACATTATCTTTCAATTTGTGTAGACTATAGAGTAATCTTCACGTTCGTAATTGATTCACAGAAATCATCCACCCGCTTGCGGATGGTCCATACACCGTCGTTGCATGAAAGATTTTCTCAAAAATATAGGTTAACATAAATTGAATCCTAGCCAAAAGAGCTTGTTGAATAAACTATAATGTCTCTTTAAAAGATTGATTTTGTTTTATGTATAGACTACCGGGGGGGACCTTGGAATACCGGCTGGTTGATTTGGCCAAACGTGGTAGTCAAGAGGGTGTTTCCACCCTATGGGGGTTGTCCCTAGTAATCCCCTAGCGGGGCGCCCAACGGGATTGTGTTCCTTATTTTTACTTGCTGGTACCCGCAAGCCTCACCCTCCTTTGTTGGAAGTGAATATTTTTCTTCCCCAGGGAATATCAACGATTTTACATTAAAGAGGAGCAAATGTTGACAACTCCTCACTTCAAGTCATTCTCACACTAGGTTCTTTCTGGAGAGTCATTGAATGTGCGATATAATCCCTTATATGTTGCGTTCAACAAAATTGCCGCATGAAAACTCCATTCGTTAACAGCATAAAAAAAAAAAAGAGGACAAACGACTTTTTAGGAATGGGGGAAAAGAAAAAGAAATCTGGAAAAGAAACCTAATGAACTTTTGGTCCATTTTGACTTTATCGTTGCTTATCCTCCTTTTATACTCTTTTTTTTTTTTTTTTTTTTTTGCTTTGCCATCCTTTTCCTATTTATTCAGTAGGGAAGAGGATGGGGGCGGTGCTTTGGTCACCCGGTTGACAAAAACGCTTCGAAACGTGCACAAGTTGATCGCATAATGCATAGAAAAATAAAATTTAGGTCTAGGTCTCTCTCAATTATTGTAACACATGCATGGGCATGACGTTGCGTGATCCCTGTAGACATTAAACTGCGAAATACATCTTTCAATCTTGATTATATCTCAGGGAATTCGGACATATTCATGTTAAGATTAAGTTCCCATTAAGAATTTGCGAAAAAAGGCCTGGTTTAAGTAGCATTCGACATTATCTGTGCTCGTCACTTTGTAATTTGGGCAATTAGCTGATGCTTAGCTGACCAAGACCTAACCGATCCTTTGCTTAAACTCCCTAATTAGAGCAGTCTTTTCCAGTAAGCCAAAATTGATAATGCTATCGAACGTTATCTTCCATGCACGTCATCTTTTCAATTGAGAAGCAAACTCGAATAAACTATAGGCAAACTGGAAAAAACTATCTTCATTTAGACAAAAAGTACTACAAGATGTCATCGATTAATCTCGTTCTGTCAAGCGAGTTCTTCGTTTAGTGCTTCTTTCGATGGTGATTTTAGCTGTAGCCAGCGACGCCAGGATCCATAACCATGTCGTTCAATTCCTCAAACCCCATGAACATTTCATCGCTGAAGAACATCGTTGGGACGGTGTTGTTCTCGTCACTCCCGCTCGATAACCCACTCCCGTTGCTGGACAGTTGCCGCTTCTCTTCTTCTGAATGAGTCACGACGAGCGGAGGAGTCATTGGAGACCGAGTAGCGGTCGAGCTCGGAGAGTCGCACGTGCCGTCGGCTAGAGGCGCGTGCCGGTTGCCTTTAGCTATGGCAGATTGCTTTGCTTTAGGGGAAGCGAACTTGTTCCTGGTGCTGCCTGCCAGCGCGTTCCGGCGAGTCGGGTGGGTGTGGCTGTGCTCGCCGGTGTAGGTCACGACAAAGACCCCGGGATCGGAGCTGCTCCGCTCGACTAGTTTCCTTGCCAAACAACCCTTTGAGCTGCTGCACCTGTAGTAGCTCCTGTATGCACAATTTTTCCAACCCAAGCAACATATTCAGTTAGGTCAACTGAAATCATCTGTGCCCGAGAGAAACAAATGAATATGTAGCCTAAAAAATAAGTGAAACTGAGATTAATTTAAGCACAGCCATTCAGTCTGCGGATCTAACAAGATCCGCTTATGACCGTACACTCGAGTCGCTGCAAATTCGGTTTCAGCATAAAGAGAGAACGAAAGTGTGACATAATCTGTCGACTTTTAATCATGTAACTACGACATGCCGTGCCTACAAGAATTAAACTATCCGTATGGTCTACACAAGCACTCGAATCGCCTTTTTCTTCGCAAAACATATGCACACGAGCATGCTGCTGATACTGGGTGCTAAATCATGAAACTTGATACCAAGAACCAGCTTCTATCTGATGAATGAGTTCATTCGTAATTCTTCAGCAAAAGATAAGGAGATTTTTATTTTTGTATTGCAGTGCAAATCGAAGCTCAAGTGGTTATCCTTTGCAAGTGTCTACAAAAATAAAAAATAAAAAATCCAGGAATAACTTCATCGATCAAGGGAGGGGGGGAGAGAGAGAGAGAGGACCGACCTAGGATGGGGCGAACCCTTGATCGGTTTCTGGCCGTACTTGCGCCAAGCCCACATGTCCGACGACACCCCATCGGCCGTCACATGGTGCACCTCCCTCTTCTGCTGATTCTTCCTAATCGTTCAATTAAACCAAATCAATCTCATTGATAAACATCAATTCACAAACCAATCCTCATAATCAAGAACTACTTCTCTTACCTCCTCCTTTGTTTGGTTTCTTCATAGTGAACCGCCTGGCTTGTTGTCGAAGCATCCGTCAAGGGCTCTTCTTCCTTCAGCTTATTCTCAGCCTCTTCAATCACTTCTTCGGATATCAACGCTGCATCGCGAACGGCCTCTGGTTCTGGATAGAATGGCTTGTAGAGCTGCTCCAAATCATCCAAGAGCACTGACGTCTCGGCAAAGTCGGAAAACCCGCCGAAGAGAATCTCTTCTTGTCGCAGGTCGGCATCAGACTGCCACGACGTCCAGTCCATGATATTGTAATAACTCTCGCCGACGCCGCACCCCCGGACAACAGCCTGCAGATCCCAATCATCGACGTGTGCGGAATTCATCTCTCTGTAGGAGATTAATTTTCTCCCAAAACGAAAGAAAGTATCAAAGGGTGATAAAACAGGCGAGGGAGGAGGTAGTTTATATATTGGGAGAGATTCGGGTCACGAGTTCAAAACTTGCGACCTTGAAGTCTTCAGTTTCGCCTCAAATCCAGTTCTTGGATCCATATTCTGGGTTTGACTTTGTTCAAAAAGTCAGACGACCTTTAAACAATGGGACTGTGCACACATGATAGAAGAGGCATTGAACGAAGGAACGCGTGATTCAGCAGATGATGCGGCAGTCGTTCTTATATACAAGTTGCACGAGACAACAGGACCTTCTTTTGGATCCATTGCAGCTAAAGTTTTATTCTCTATCTTTTCATTGCATTTCACTTTCGCGGACGACTTTGAACTTTTTGCATTTAAGAAATGCTCCAGTTTTTTTCCTTTCGTGGACTATTTTACAAGTCGGCTGTGGACTCGGGAAATCGGGGAAGATCTTGCTTGAAAACTTCTCTGCCTTTCTTTTCGGGTCAGTCCACAATAGGGGAAGAAAAAACAGAAGAAATGAAAAATCTTGGAAATTTCCAGCTTAGAGTCATACAATTTTTCATAAATTAAGTAATCACAACACCATATTCTTAAATATTTAATGGAATGTAAGAGTCGTTTCATAAAATATGTAAAACGTAATGGTTGTCATATGGAGATAGTCAAAGGGAAAAATAAACAAATAAAAGAAAATAAACACACATGTAGAGTTACTAGTGGGATTGCTGCGAATTTTAATTGGAATTCTTGCATGCGACGCGACAGTATCCATAAATAAATAATTTCTTTATTCAGCGGTGTGGTTGCAAACGCGATTTGCGATGTGGATCCAAAAAGGCTTAGCTTGAGACGGTCCGACACCTTTAACATCACGCAGACGTAAATGCTGAGGTTTCTTCCTTACAATTCTCTAACGTTTGCGACGCGGCGGAACTGACTGGCAAAAATTTCACGATTTGCAATAGCTTGCACACAAGCGCAAAGGATCGTCTGAAAGGCCAACCTTCAAGAGAAATCTTTTTTACTCATTTTTTTTGGATAATGGGTCGAAAGTTGTCTGCATATTTTGAACATAACAAGTAAATACTAACACAAACCTAAGAATTTAGGGAATCAATCCTAAGCGGCAGAACAGAAATCTGAAAACGATAATAAATAGCAAGAGGTGGAACAAAATGCAGCAACTTGGAGTTAAAATAGAAAAAAAAGTGATTCTAAACCTAGGAAAACGGAGGATTTTGAGACCCAAAAAAAAAAAAAAAACCCTAAAGAGTATCCCAACTCTGAAAAGACCTCAAATGACTCGGGATGGGGATGGCCAAAGTCAATAGATAGAGAGGGAGGTCGGGCTTGTGGGGATAACGATTAAGGATGGAGGCTCGATTAGTTGCAGCATTGTCGCGTTTTTTTTTTTTTTTTTTGGTCGGTGCAGCATTGTCGCGTTGAATTTCAATAAATTTGACATTGGAATTACTACGAACACCATTGAAATTGGTGACGGAGTATTTATTCATTCTTCAAAATTTAGAATTAGATCGGAGAGAAAAGCTCCCGAATATAAAATCAGAGGACAAAACTCCTATATGTAAAACTAAATTGGGAGAGATCTAGGTCAAGTCCCTCTCCACCAAAGTGGGAGAGACGAAGAAAGGTTCTGAAGGAAGGAGAGAGGGGGTTGGGAGGTATCGATTCGATCCTTTGAAAATGCATTACTTTGCAAATTATTTACCATACAACAAGTGATGGAGGGAAGGGGGAATCCCACCCCCACCTCCACGTCGGAATACTAAGCTTCATGTCAATTATTATATGGGGTTTGACCATTCCAGTTTCAAAAATAGATAAAGAAATGGTACCAATAAAATTTTATATTTTTGTAATTCTCTTTTCTTTCTTTTTGGCTTCTAATTAGTAATTAAAATACTCCTTCATAAATACAAACCAAAGGTGGACGCGAAGATACTTTCTATTTTCGATTTCCACCCCGACAATGGTCTTATATAACGTTTCCTATCACATTTTGATTGATTATAATCTTGTGAATATATAGTTTCATTTTTTTAATTATCAGTTAATTAATTAAGCCAGTCCTAGTTGATCCAATCATTGATAACAAAAGGGCAATTAAAAGTCAATTGTGCCAAAATTTCTTGCCTTAAATTGAATTTCGAACTGCATCACTGCATTCCCTAGCCACGACCTAAAAACGAGTTGGATTAGTCTCTATGTTACTTGAGCAGATTAATTACCTAAGTTTTTTGACAGCGTGATGTGGCACCAGAACTAAAATCCTTGCAGGACAGGCGCGACCATTTCAAATGAAAAAGCCAGAGATTATATTGTCTTTGTGCTTATTTCAGTTCACCCCGAAAAAGAAGAAAGTGGGTCGATTTCTTTGAACATCCTTAACAAGTCAACACCTTAAAAGGAAAAACAAATGATTGAAGAGGGATGAAGATTGTCTCCGTCTATGATTGGCGAAGCCATTTCTGGTTGCGAACCCACCATGTGCTGAAAAGATTGACCACACAATCCGGATTAAAAAGTCTAGTAGATAGAGGTAGTGTCTTTTCAGATTTGAGTTCACACTAAAGTTTATGATCTTGAAATTGATTAAATCACAAGTTATGTCGTCTCCATAAAGTGAGACACCGCCTATGTTCTTGCACCGGCGCCGTGTTGCCCTATAGGCCTAGATTTCCAGGTCATGCCCGGAGATATCTTGCGTCAACCTTCACCATTTTCTTGATCCAATCGTCAGAAACAAGACCATACAAACGGACGTTAGAAGATTTAACCAGGCCCTCGAAAGATTCTGATGAGCTAATTCGCTGTCACGATGGAATGCGACTGGTGTTAATGATCGAACGAGGGAACTTCAGCTCAGATTGAACCGCGTTTGGTTGAAGGAAACACAGAGGATCTTACTCATGCCGACCTATGCATGAGCAATAACCCAACAAGTTCATTAAAAGGCTAAGAAAATCACAATTTTTTTTGTTTTATAGAGCGGCGGTCATTCAATGGGCGGTCCCCCTCTTCTCCCTTTCCCACGCGCAACTTGGCCGTAGCTTTTAGCTTCGAGGCTCGTCCGACTCCTCCAAAGTCACGATAGGTTCAAAAGCCAAGTTGTCTTCATCTTACGTAGGATAAAGATTAAACAAAGGGAACCGGAGAAAAAGTCCACCGCAAGCGTGTATGGAGGGGATAGTTGAACCGCCTCCACGGGGACGCTGGAATCTCGCCCGGATTCAAGAAAAGCGGCTCGGAATTATTCCCCAGCTGCAACCCTAAATGAGCACCTTAGCGTAAGGAAAGAAGAAAGTACTAAAAAACAAAGATATTGCCCATGTCCCCAGTTTAGGTACGAGAGAGATTGGCCCTGGCACGCATGAGGTATAGAGTGCCAATCTTTACTATATTTCACCTATTCCGGTGTGCAAGCGACAAGGTGATCGGCATGTTTCACCAACCCTAGTGCCGGCCTGAACATCCTCTTCAATGATGGAAAGAATGAGAAGGAATTGCTGGAATTTATTTCGACGAATAAGATTCTATAGTATTTGAGTAATAGCAAAGAAGATCAATATCATAATGTCCATTGTTTTTGCGCGGTGATTAGTCGGACAAGGCATAGAAGAAAGGGCTTATTGACCCGCCAACTAACAGGTCCATCGAAACTCTGCGGTTTTGTCGATGTGAGCCGGTTAACAAAGTCAACGATCCAATGAACCATCCATCGCACTATCTCCATCCGGCATACAACAGCATGCGCGAACATCATCCATGAACGTCTTTTCAGCCGTTACAAATAGATTCACGAATCCTCCATATGGTTGAGGGCCACGAAGGAAAAAACAAGGGGAAGTAATGGGTGCACATGACCCTAAACCCAAGGGAAAGTAAATTGAGAAGGGATATAGCTGGGTCCAGTATGGGGCACTATCCCATCTCTTTCATGATCTTTGCGCAATATCTATACATACTCCTCTCTTTTCCTATTAGCCATCATGATGTAGATAGTGATTTTAGATCTTTTGGCCCTGTGTTAGGGAATAATATTAGAGTGGAGACTGCTATTCCTAGCTAGAGTGAGATTTTAGAAAGATCTACTCATGAAAAACAGTGAATGCTGGAAAGATATTGATTGTGAAATTGGATTGGTGGCGGAGTGGGGGGGTTGCATGGCATGGACCCAAAACTCTAGTTTTGTAGGTTAGTCAACAACTTGGAGGATTGGGGGAAGCTTCTCTAGTTTGTTTAGTTATGTGTGAAAAGCAAATATTGTTCGCGAACTTTGTTGGGTTCTCTCCAAGAGAGAATTGATATGAAAACCGCCTGATGAAAATATCCAATTATACAACCCAATGACCCGATGATGCGCACGTACCACATCTATTCACCCTCTGCGACTTGGGTTGCAAGGATCTCAACACTACTAAAAGCGGGTAAATATCGTCAGGTATATCACTGATCAAATGGCGATTAGTACAGAGTCTATGTCAAAAGACGTACGATTAGATGTGATGGCTTATGAGGTCGGATGAACATGTGCTAAAGGGAAATATATTGACAATCAATCTCACAGCGTGATGGCTTATGAGGTCAGATGAACATATTCTAAATGGAAATATATTAACAATTAATCTCAGGGCATCTCTAAGTTCACTTGAGTATATTCCTCATTAATTAGCGATTGTGTTGTGTGGACACTTCATTCGCCGTTTGAATCGAACGGATTCCAATATTAGGAGCTCCCACATATATCATCCTCTCAAACCCCAGATGAACCTAATGAGTTGGGAATGAGTTCTATATGTGAGTAGAATTTACTCTCTCTCTCTTCCACATGCAAACAAGGGGGGCTCCATCGCCCTCCGTCGACGAAAGGTCCTTTGGACAAAGGATGCCGACAGCATCGCAAAAGAGAGGAGCTCGGGTACGACGCAAATGGGTTAATGGGAGAGTAGGAAAAGAGTGGAGAGATCAGTCCCCCATGAAAAAACTGAAAAGACTCATTCCCATTCCAGTAGTCATTTTCACCCGAAAAGAAAATAAGTTGCTAGTTCCAGTTTTGCATTGTGTCAGCTTCCACTGAGGACTAACGAAAGCAGAAGCAGAGTATGACATCCTCGTTTAGCATTCCCAAGAATCAGTCACCGTATCAATAATGCTAGTGTCAAATTACAATGATAGGAGTCTTCCAAAATGTGCCAAAACAAACAAATCATCCTCTCAAAAAACTACAAATACCAACTCTTTCCAAACTCTTATTACTCAATGATCGCCTCTCGTGCATCGTCAATCCGAGCATCTCAACGCCACAGCTCTAAAAGAGAAACACTAGAAAATATATATTTTGTTTATATTTTAGCATGATAAGGAAAGAGAGAACAATATATCTTGTACCAGCTGACCAGGCAAAAAAGCTAGTGATTGTACAGCCGCCTGGAAACCCTTTCTCTTCTCTAAAACTCAGCTGCAATGTACAAATCGGTGCACGCAACTAAATCTCTACAAAAACTTTTTAGCGTTTCCTGGACACAAGGCTCACCCTCTTCCCCTCCACAGAGAATTTCCCACTGCTTCCTAGCTGCAGCAACAAACCGAAACTTGTTCAAACTTGCTCAAAGACCAACTCACAAATTGTGGCAAAGCAGTAGTCCCATAAGAAATCAGACAGAAGCAGCACCAAGACAAATTTTAAATTTATCATGAGGGTGACGAGTTTATTCTCATGGCATAATCAAGTAATCAATGTTGGACTACTTTTAGGAATTCCTGCAAGAATAGGTTAGAAGGGTTGCTAGAAAGCCCATGTTACAAAATCTCCAAGAGGTAATAAATACCTTTTCTTTCAAGTGAGCAATGGCATCTTTCTTGCAAGAAAAGTTGGAAAAAGCAGAAGATGACTGTTCCTCGACAAGGACTTTCAGCTTCTTTAACTTGAGTGAATTCCCAGGGACCTGGACCACAGCAACATGAATATTAATAAACCATATATTGTGACCTTGAAAGTTAAAAACCTATCCTAATTTGGGAAGACTTGCCTGACGAAGAAGTTGCTTACACAACTTTTTTAGATTCAATTTTTGCTTGCTGGCCTTACCCCTCTGTAGCATATCATCACATTTTCGCTTTAATGAACCTGTATTTGAGGTATCACCATCACTACTGTCATCAAATGACGTCTTTTTCCCTTGAAAATAGCAGCCAGCCACTTTCTTGGGCCTGTCCTTAATCCCAAGTCCTTGCTTTCCAGAAGTTGCCTTGTCCTGAGACAATCATATATTAATGATGATAAATCAATGATTAGCTCCACCCAACAAAACCTATGCCAAAATTTGTTGACATTAACTTAAGATCCATATTTCTACTCTGTACTACTCAGATATAACAATCTTAACTCATATAGTATAGATGATAAAACAAAGTATCACTTGAAGTATCAGGGGTACACTAACAATCCAGGACCCAGAAAAGGTATCAAATGCATTGCATCTTCTACAAATAACACCAATCCCAAATTTCATGACGAAACAAGTAGGAATTAATTTTTTGTATATATAAAGTATTGGCCTATGTAAATTTAATGGACTGAATTCATCTAGAAAAACAAAAAAAAAAATGGCTAAAAAACCATACAGCCAGGAGCTTGGCAAGATACAAAATCATGTACCTGGACTAGCTTGTAGAGATTCTCTTGATCCTCTTCAAAAAAAGCGGTTCTTTCATAACTTTTCCCAGTGTCCTTGCTGCCAACTATTCTCTTTCGAGTAGATCGTGCTCCAAGAAAACCTCCAGAGACAAAACCGTATTTGGAGCCCCACCACTTTGGCAAATTCTCATCTGGCTTTCCTGTAAAAAGAAGCTAATGTCATAACCATGGAAGCAGGTTCAGGCCACAATATGGAATCACTTTCCTTTCTCTAAAGCAAAACCACCATGTGCATATAAAAAAAAAAAAAAAAAGGCAGGAAAGCTGTTACAACTATTCAAAGGCTAGAGAGCATTAACATTTGGGGGGCATAAGTTAGGGACTGATCATCCAACAGTTAAGATCGATGACAAAGTAGATATTCTCATCAGGAATGAGTCTGATAAAGACGAGACAGAAGTACCAATAACTAGTTGGCTAAGGAACAGATATTTTAGACAAGTGCCAGGCAGTTAGCATAACTAATGCAGGATGCTATGTCCCAAAAATATCACCAAAAAATCAGGGTCAAAAGGCGATTCTAATAACACTATTGATTATTTTTAGTTGATACAGTTTCTTCTATTCTCTAGGCCGAACATTATAGTAACGAAGAACTGCAACAGAAAAGAGTGAGATGCAGGTGGTCATTTTGCATTTGGTGGTTCAGTGCTTGCATGCACTGAAGACAAATGCCACAGCTGTAACTGTAACTTAAGCCTTTTAATCAAGTTGGGCAGTCCTAACATGCTTTGAACAGTGATAAGATGATGCCTCTCAAGCCTAGCCTTTTCAAGATTTTATTTGATCTCCTACATTAGAAAATTACCTTCAGTGGTAAGGACAGGGCTTTCGGATGCATCAATGAGATAACCTTCCTCGATGGGATCCAGATCTTCTTGTGGCAATTCCTCTACCTTTTTCACCTGTGTAAATATTACCGAGTAGATGAGGAAATAGAGAACTCATATAACAAGTACAGCTACATCCAACCGGGAACCAAAAAATACTGAAGGAAGGGTTTCTTGTTCTTGAATCTGAGGCAGCATGTGTAGATCCCTTCCTCTAACAAAAGTACCATTATAAACATCAAAATAGGGGTAACAAACAGACAACCAGATCTTAAATATAACACATTGACTGTGTCAATATTTTTATTGACTAAAAGACTTAAAGTAATTCCCCACCCAGTAAGTATTTTCCATTTATTATAGCCATACTTGTAATTATTTGTAAGTTCACTAAAAAAACTAACATTCACTTACGGGATTGGAAAGATGGCAAAATATGAAGAAATAGATATGCCTAGATACTTTATTCTATGGATAAAGGATCTAATTGATAGAGAAAGCACCGTAAAGATCAATTAGTGAGGTTTTGGGTAGCTATCATGCCTTTTTCTGACGAATCATATAGTCCTACAATTTCATCGACCGAAAAGCTTCTCAAAAAAATATTAATTACTATTGAAATGATACTTTCTATTCACTTGTGGGATCCGGGCTGTCCGGGGGGGACCCCCACGGCTTCTCTCTTCTCGAGAATACCTTTCATTCCTATCCTAATCCTTTCTTTCTAGCACCCCCTACTCCCTAGAAAGCCTTCCCCGCCTTCTTCTCTCCTCTCACTCAAAGCTGCTCTGCTATGTCACCCATCCGGTGTTGATCGTTAGTGCCTTTCCTTCATGAAGCAGCACATCTTGTCTCTCCTTTCTCAAATTGCTCATCTTCCTCTACTCTACTCTACTTCACTTCCGCTTTGGGGCGGTTGCAGCAGGAGCCAAAGCATGGGTGTTTTGTATCCATTGAGCAAAGACGGGTTGTAATTGTATAGCGGTATCGGAAAACATATCTTGGGTCGCTCTAAAGCACTCATGGTATCATTATGAAATAGCAAACATTCTCTAGAATTTCTCTCAGATTTGAACCCATAGCTGATGATAGAACTAGAATAGATATTTTCTGTTTCCTACTCACACAAGCCCATATCCTTGCTTTTCGATCAATCTCTAATTCTAATCTTCCTCCCCAATCTGATATTATGGTCCCGCTATAGACCGAAATTCCGTTATGGTCCAATTCTGACCGGTAACAGATACCAGGACTTTGCAATATTTGATTGATCGCAATTCTGTACTCAGTCTTTGTCCCAAAAAAAATGATAAAAAGTTTGTTCTTGATTAGAAGGAGCCTCCTCCTAAAAGGTGCTTGTCCTTGGTTGCACACAGGGACTCAAAACACATGGCAATTAATTGAACCTCATGAATAATTCATGATAATAAATCAAGAAACATTAGATAAAAGGGACAGCTTTGGCTTTCAACGTACAAGAATTCCCTCAAGATCTTGTGATGAATAAGCATGGACAAGCTTCCCCCTTTCTCTCTTCTTATACCTATTTATCAAGATACAGCAGAATAGCCGAAATTACTAAAAAGAGAGTTCACTTCATATGCACAAAAAGATACAGACACTGCAGAGCAATTCTGCAGTATTGTAAATGCTACACACCTTCCCCTTGCTCGAGTAGCCTTAGGCACTGGGGCCTGAGCATCATTAGAGTCATTTTTATCATCTTCCACTTCAGTTCTCTTCTCAGTAGCTGCCAGGAAAAAGTTAACACAGAACTTTGACTAACTTGCATTGCTTCTCAAATCGAGTCCCAAAAAACAATCCAGCGAAACAAATGCAACACAAATTTATCCCATATATTTATTAAGCATAGTTATTGAGCATAAATTCATACACAAAGGTCGTCTTATCTTACCTTCATCACTGGGTTTCGCTGCTTGCTGCAAACCATCATGCAAGAGCACGAAATCCAATTAGAAACATCAAAAACAAATACTAAACACCGCAAGAAGCAGGACACAAATGGCACACATGAAAAAGCAGGAAAATTGCATTACCACTTTCAATCTCTGGAGAATGCTATCGAACTGAGCCGTGTCGAACGCCCATTCATTTGGCTTCTCAAGACCAACTCCTATCGAGGTCAACCAACGAGCACACCACCCACACACACACACACAAAAAATAAGAACAACAACAAGAGAAAACCCTGATCGCCATCAATCAAAAGCGAAATGGAACACGGAAAATCAGGCCCAAACCTATAGTGTCCTGCTTGTTCTTGACCCTGACGTAGCCTTTGATCCCTTGCTTGTCCTTGCCGAGACCTTCTCCCTCTTCCCACCCCTATCAACACCGCGCCGAACAATCAAAAACCCACCACGGAAAACATCCCAAAACAACCAAAAAATCCTTCCTTTACGACTCCCCAGGCCTCAAATCCATTCATACGCAACGAAAAGATCACAAAAAACCGCGCTTTTGCGCACACACACAAGCACACGGCGTACCATTTGCTTCATGAGGCGAAAGGCGGGGGATTGGCGGGCTACGCCGACGTAGCAGAGAGGAGCTTCCGGCGCCGCCATGGGTTCTCCTCCGTCCCTCTGCTTCGGCGGGCGATCCAGAGCCGTCTCTCTGCCGGCGGGGATGGATGCTCACGAGTCCGCAGGAAGTTTGGAGCCAGGGTTCCCTCCACCTAACCTAGGAGAAGGAGGGTGAATTTCGCATGCGCTGGAGTGTATCGCTGCTCGGTGGGCGTGCGGTCACGACCGGTCGAGATTCGATCCGGGATATTTGTATTGGCACCGAAAACTCGGGCCGAGTGTACACGTGTTTCGGCAGATTTAGTTGACGTTGTCGCGCGTTCATTGGAAATTCCGAGTTCCCACTTTTTCTTTTTGATGTTTTTCTTTTGTCATTATATTTGAGTTAAAGATTTTGTCAAGTATAAATTTTTAAAATATAAAACTTCAAATTCTTAAATAAATAAGTCTTACAATAATTTATAATTATTTTTAATTCAAAATTGACTAGTATTCTCTTAGTAAATCAAAGATTGTTACGCAATAAATTACATTTTTTTCATTATGCTTATGATTATTACATTCATATCAAATTAATTTTCATTTTATAAAAAAATTCAAATAATTTATCCATGACGCATTTATTTGAAGCTAATTTTCAAGTTCAAGCTTTGTTATATTTAGTTTATGGAAATTGTTTTCTAGTAAATCAATTAGTTTTTTTCATCATTTAAATATCGAAAAGTTGAATAACAATTTCCTGAAACAAATTACAAGCAAACGGATCCTCTGTCTCACAAAAATTTTCAAACAGGTATCTTTGACTGAAATGTATCGTTCGTTAGCATTTGACCCAATATCCCATTAACATCTATCCATGGCAATACTTGTGATAGACCGCTACAAGAATGATATGACATGAAAAATCCGTGTTTCTTGACATGCATGCATTATAAGGAAGGAGAGATTTTGGTTAGGGCAACTGGGATTTTTTTGTGAGACCTAAAATTAATTTAGAGTGGACGTGTCATAATGTATTGGTTTGAGAATTTCTATAAAATGAGAATTAGGTTGGTAAATGTGTCATGTTATTTTAATTTTAATTTTTTTGTGAGATGAATATTTTTTTTAGGCAAATGTGTTATGAGATACTAATTTAAGATTTTTAAATAGTATTAAGATTTTTATTTATATAAAGAAAAAGGTGAAATATGTTGAGTTTTCTTTTCTTTTCTTCCATTTTACTAATAATCATGGTGATTTCATAAAAGTACCAACTCACAAACATTTAGGGAAATGATTCATGAGATACGAATTTGAGATTTTTCATAATATTAAGATTTTTACTTATAGAAAGAAAAAGATGAAATATGTTGAGTTTTCTTTTCCCTTCTTCCATTTTACTTATAATCGATGGGTGATTTCAAAAAAGTAGCAACTCAAACATTTAAGAAAAACTATCGACTATAAGATTGTCATGTTACCATGGATTAAGGAATATCACAATGCACAAAGACAATTACTCGTATGATCATGAAGAGCAATGATTAATACAAGTAATTTTTTTTTCATGGAAAGTTACCGATGCTCGGGATATGCAACCTTACAAGACTTTAAGGCACATTACTTTATGATATTGATGTGGAGTATTGTTACTAACTTATCATTCCAATGACTTATGGAATAACTACAATTATCGAGAACAATTATTAAATATAGCTACTTACTACAATTTGAGGCATTTTAGTAACTATTTATAGAAATAACATTGCATGTTAATTATACATAAAGATAAATTATCAATTACAAGTGAATTACATCCATATCGTTAAAGATCTTTCACATCAATTTTTTTTTATACATCTTCTTAACCAAACTCAACATAGTTACTTGTAATTTGTGTGGCATAGAAATATCCGAACCGTAAACGTAATGAATTATTTTGCAGTCACCTGTAAATTATATTTATTTTTTTGGCAAGGGAGACTTGATGGGATGTAGGGGATTTGGTGGTCGAGCTGGGCCGGCCGAAGAGGTTTGAGGTTTTGGCAGCATGGGACAAGGTTGTCGTTGAAATGGATGAAGCCGCAGTTCGTGGAGGACATTATAAATGAACAGCAGCAACTGGGGACATCAGAGGACCCTACTACAAGCCATTATAAATGAACAGTAGCATGTCCAAGACCCGCAATTTAAGGTCTAATCCGTTTTCTTTTTTTGCTTATTGCTCATTTCTGTTGTTTGGGGAACAACCCTCCATGAACTTGTATGGCTTTTGTTATCATTGAAGCCTATGAACAAAAAGTAAGCAGCCCGTTCATAGACTTGAGCGAAACCTTGCTCACTTTACACTAACTTCGACATCACTCTACCTCAACTCAGGCATGAAGAATACTATACTCCCCTACTCAGTGGTAGCTAGTATCGAGATACTGACGCGATATCTACCTTCACCACCAGTAGACCCCTCGATTCCCGCTCAAGCTTTTCTTCTTGAGTGAGTGGGAATACGAGATGTGACATTACGATATCTCCCACTTTAGAGCAAATCTCCGCCCTATTTCTTCTCCCTTTTAAGGACCTACTTAGGTCCGAAAGTTCTCTAGTCAAGTTGGCCAGAAAGAAAGAATTAAACTCACGGCAGGGTTAGATAAATTACAGCAAATTCGAGAAATTTACGGCTTGAAAAAGGATTTTGGTTCCGGGTCTGTAGAAGTATCCATTCCTATGAGATCACCATTGATGGTTCCGGCATAGCGGTACTAGTCTACGAGCTGCTATTTTCTAAAGCAATGTCATGAATTTGAACCTGCTTGTCATCTCAATGCATGCATTTCGCTTTGATATATGATTTTTCGAGCAAATTTTCGAGACCGTAATTTCTTGACGAGCTACGGTGATGGGTGCGCTCACCTTAACCAGCAAGTTACGAGCAGTATGAAGGGTCTTAACCTCCCTGCCATTTTAAACCCAAACATTCCATAAAACGATGTGAAACCTCCATTTCTGCAGCGTTATGACATTACATTCGCCCCTTTCAGAGCTCCTTCAGTTCTATCTCATACCTTTCATTATGTATGTGTCCAGGAGAATCCTAAATGCTCCAAGAAAACAACGTCATCTACTTAATGATCACAGAGATGAAATGTAATCATACTACAGACATGATCCTCAAAGAACTGAAATTTTCTCCAGGTTATGGTTGCGTTACAGTCATAGGCTCGCACCTTTCCAAAATCTCAGAAACTAACGTTTCGTAGAGAATGTTAATAAGAAGTTTTCGAGCTGATCTCTAAACCAAAAGAAAAAGGTCAAACAAAAGACACAAATGATATAAGAATTTGTTTACTTCCCCCTATCCGTTGCATTGCTAGAAAGAAACTCGAACTAAATAATTTCCATTTCCTAACATAGATTTCGCACAAGTTGGTGAAATAGGCAACTTAAGATAAACCGTTCATGGACAAGCTAATCTGAAACGCTCGTTTAGCAGATGAGCATAGTTGAGACTTGAAAAAGAGCAGCATGGATTAACTGGAAGCAGATGACATGGAGCCATCAGTCAAGCGCACCTTTCATGCAAACACTATTCCATAATCTAATTGGCAGATTAGACACAGTAACATGAAAGCTATTCCTTTTTCTCTTATTAGCCATGGACAAAGAAAACGGATTTCTTTTTCTACTGGAAAGACAGTATGAATGTACGAATATGACTACTTTTATACTAATGACTTTACCCTTGGATTTTGTGCCACTCGAACGGTACTTGTAACATATTTATTGAGATAGTGAAAATCAAGGATTGATTATTTCCAATGTACACGGTGAGAGAGGCTGTGCATCCCCCAAAAGGCGCTTTCTTCACAGAAACCAACCAGCATCAGCAAATTACAGACACAAGATCAGCAACCACATACCAATAAAATAGGCAGATGCCAAGCCTACAGACCAGTCTGATATTACAGCAGTATATCTACACTCAATGAGTGGAGACTGCTGAACTTCTCATGTCGCAAACCCTGATGCAGAAGCTCATTATGGGGTATCTGAGGTGGTCATGGAAGCCCTTGGTTGCTTGCATCCTGGTTCTTGTGCAAGAAATTCAGAGGCAGCTCGTTTTGGTCTCATCTGATATTGACAAAAACTAATCAGCAATGGAAAGCATCTGTGTGTGTGTGTGTGTAAGGCAGACATCCACCAATGAAGAGTGCAAATGCATGAGAACATTCATCAATGTAGCATGTGCAGTCTATGGATGCGAAATGCAAAGGATGCATGAGAGAGGCACGTGCTATGTAGGTTATCATAATTCTGGTTTCATATGAATGACTAACCTTTTCTTCGGCACGCCGATAAAAATTTCTTATCAGAATATTTTTGGATTCAGTAGTTATCACTGGAAGGAGTTGCAACCAAGTCAGGGTGATGGCAATAAGAGGATGAGAACCACATCTCCAAAAACTGAAATGGAAAAAATGCTTATCTTCCACATAAAAGTGAAATTCTCTTCTCAATTACCTAAAGAGCTCAACATCGACATTAACTCAATGAGCAAAAAGTGCTAGAGATGCATATCTAATTCGTTATTACCTTGATCAGGTGGTGGAATAGTTCTGCTGTGGGTGGGATGATAGGTTGTCGGCGTCATTTTCTACACATAACATTTGAAAATTGTAAGTAAAGCTATGTCCAAATCATCTTATCTCGGGTCCATGCTATTTCTTGTTCCAATCGAAAAGTAACAGGACAGCTTTCCTGTAACAGACATTGGTTATAAAGCAAAGAGTTCCTTGTCATCCACAAGGCGATTTAACCAAATCTAGCTTCCTCGACCTAGAAGGAATTGAAGAGAGCTCACTTTATTCACCAATCACCAGACATAAGCCGTGTCATTTGTTGACAGCTGAATTGCCAACAGCAAACTGCACATGAGGAGTTATTTCTTGGTTCCATCTGGTCATTAATAACTAAAAATTAAATTCAAACACAATGTATGGCCCTTTAATTTTGATAGGTGTAGCTTAGATCAGTTGATGTCCTGATATAACCTCCTAATCTTAAAAAGAACTACCATAAGAATTCTCTATATCAAGAAGGAACCTTATTCAAAAGACCAGAAACTTGTTATAAAATTATAGTTTCTTAAAGTACTTCAGGAATTCTGCACAAAGTACAACTAATTTGCCGGAATTTCGAAGGAGAAGTTACTCTACATCTCCTCAAGATCAAATCATCCCTACAAACTATAAAATACCATGTTCCAAACCAGTCACTAAGATGCAGCGCTGTGTGCCCATCTGGCCAAACAACAATGGCTCGTTGGCTTAAAGCTTATGGCTCTGTTACAAAGGACACGACATAAGCAGCAAAATTTGTGCTAAAGACTTCTCGTGACCGCCCTAATTCCCAGTGTTTCTCAGGTTTTAGAACTAGCACTTGAGCAGGGCAGAGCCAAGAAGACCACAAAAATCTCATCACAAGATAGATAAGATGTGGTAAGCCATGGCAAGGCAACATATTCTCAATGCGTCAAAAATGTATAAAAAAACACTTTTTTAAGAACAAGCATTGCTGTCCTAACTGGTCCCCAGCTAAAATCGACTAGAAGAATCAAGACATAAGCTAAGAACTCATTCAGATGGAATAAACTTGTGATTTTGCCCCATTCAAGCCACAAAACGCACAGAACCCAACTGTATCAAATGACCTCTACTGATAAAAACCCTCAGTTCGGACATGGAAGCCGAGGAGACTTCACTTCTCCTATGCAATTCTTCATCATCTTTCGCCACTGAAAAATAGACTAAGAACAGAGACAAGGAAAGAATCGCACACATCAATAGCAGAAATTGAGGAACTCAGTGTGTTGAAAATGTATAAAGACATTTCTCTAAGAACAAGCATTGCTGTCCCAACCAGTCCGAATCCTAGACCCGGCTAAAATCAACTAGAAGAATTAAGATATAAGCCCAGAACTCATTCAGCCGGAACAAAGTTGTGATTTTGCAACTAAACGTGCAGAACCCAACTCTATCAAATGATCTCTACTGATAAATACCCCTCAGTTCAGACATGGAAGCCGAGGACGCTTCACTTCTCCTATGCAATTCCTCATCATCTTTCCCCACCAAAAAAAAGTGACTAACAACAGAGACGAGAAAAGAATCATTCTCATCGGTAGCAGAAATTGAGGAACTCAATGTGTCGAATATGTATAAAAACACATCTCTAAGAACAAGCATTGCTGTCCCAACCAGTCCGAATCCTAGACCCGGCTAAAATCAACTAGAAGAATTAAGTTATAAGCCAAAACTCATTCAGCCGGAACAAAGTTGTGATTTTGCCCCAGTTAAGCCGCAAAACGGCAGAACCCAGCTCCATCAAACGATCTCTACTGCTAAAAACCCCTCAGTTCGGACATGGAAGCTAAGGAAACCTCACTTCTCCTATGCCAAATTCTTCATCATCTTCCCCACCAAAAATTAGACTAAGAACAGCGACAAGAAAAAGAATCACACGCATCGATAGCAGCAGCAGAAATTGAGGAAACTAAACAAAGCACACGCCACCCAACAGATATAAAAAGGGAACAAGGCGAAGGGCCAAGAGAAAGACGGGGAACTCACGGAAGGGTTGGAGGGATCGGAGGACCTGAAATGGCTGAAGTTGTGAGGATCGAACGACGGCAAGTCGCCCAGGATAGAACCCATGAAAGACTGAATGCAGAACCTCTGCACAGTGCTCCCCCCTCGAATCCACAGAGAGAGAGACGATGGCCTTGAATTCTAGAATCAGCCTCGCTGCTGGTGCTGGACTTGCCTGGAAACAGGACGGTCGTGGATGACCTTACGACGAAAGCTCGTTAATATGCCCCCGACACGAGACGCTACGAAGTATAGACGCAAATCTATGGACAAAGAAATAATCGGTCGTGAAAAACATGAAGCCTTAGTACCACCGAAAACTCCAAATCCGTGTTCCTGAACTTCCTTTGGATCCTTTGTATTTGGTTAAGAAGTAACCTCACCCAAAAAGGCGGAACTTGCACGAGGGCTTCTATGACATGTCCATTTGATATTCAGGACATGTTTGGTCTGTCCATTTGCTCAAACGATTTTTTTTATACCGGTCCTACTCTTTTCTTATCCTAACTTTTACTTTCAGATTTTTGTCATATTTCATTACAAGCCGTGGGAATTGAAACTCATATTTGAAACTAAATCGTCCAATTTCTCACATGAGAAGCGAGAAGTGGAGAGTTCAGCATCCCTTGCCCCCGCGAGTTCGAGATCCCGTGAGAGGGCTTGTCCCTCAAATTCACACATTCACCCTTTCCTTGGAGGGAAATGAATTAATTGGCCCATTAAGGGTAGAAGCCACGGAAGCCAACGGCTTATGTGCCGGCCATGGAGGAATGAGATTAGTCTCTATATTAACGTGGTGTCGGCGGTGGGGGTTCGGCCTTGACGAAGCCGGAGCCTAGTCCGGCCGAGGACAACGTCACCGCTCGACTAGGCAAATGGCCGGCTATTTGACTAGGTATTTGACAAAGTAGAAGGTTGGGTCAGGGGCTTGTAGGGCTGGGCTTCGGGCTAGTTTTGGGCTGGTCTCAAATAAAGAAATAAGAGGGCTTTTAGGGGAATTGGGCTTTGAGTGAACTAGGCTCAACATAAGAGCCCGTCCTGTTTCTATTAAAAAAAAAAAAAAAATTATAATTTTTTAAATTGAAAAATTTAAAAAAGAAAAGAAATCTGGTTAGGAAAGTGAGCCTTATTTAGGATGTTAGATTTTAGTCCTAGAATTAGTCTACTTTCTTTTAATTAAATACATACTTGATTTTAGAAAAAAAAGGGGAGGTTGCCCTTAGTGGCCAACCACTTGTTTTCTTGATTCCCAAGGTCATTTGGCCTACTTGAATGTTAAATTGAGCCTGCATGTGTTTGATTGGATGAGTGTTTGGTCTAACACGTATCAGCAGGTATATTAGTGGGTTTGATTAGCTTTAATTAGTGATTAGCGAGTTAGTCTTCCACTTTGTGAACACAAGTGGGGGCTTATTATCACTAATCTTTATCAACAAACGCCCAGTGGACCGGGAGATGGCTTGGGATAATCGAATTGCATGATTAATTCCAAAGCCGACCCAAGGCAAATTGAATTTTGAATTGCAATGAACTTTGCTGATCTCTTGTTCTGATTGATAGCATGCTTTGATTGACGGTGAATGGACGGACAAGAACCGACACCTTGAGAGGCAACTGAGCTTAGTGGATTTCAACATTGCATTGCGTTTTCTTTTCTCGCTCTTAGATAATTAATTTCAAGTTTATTTATCACATTTTTTTTGTGGCTTGTTTACTTTTTCACATCGCTTCTCAATAAACTGTGTGTTAATTTCTTTTCTAGATTAGGCTCGGTCTAATTTAGACTTTGATAAAAATAACCCTATTGCAAAATAATTGCATGAACACTTGGGGACTTTGAAAGATCTTTGTGATCGTAATCGCCATAATCTAGAGTGTGTGACTATATTAGTTGAACAACCAACTAGTTAGTTACCAAAAAAAAATTGTTCTAGGAACGAAATAGAAAAAACTATTTTTGTTCCGGAATAATTTTTGACCGTAAAAACGCGTTTGGTAAACTTGTTCTGGGAATAAAAAAGAACGTAAAACACGTTTGGTAAATTTGTGTTCTTTTTTTGTTTCTTTTAATTTTTTAATATTTTTATTTTTATTTTTATTTTTATTTTTATTTTTTCTTCCTTGTGGCCGGTCGCCGCCGCCCATGGCCATGGCGATCGGCCGACGAGGGCCGGCGGCCTCGCCTAGCCATGGCGAGGCTCGCCGGCCCCCCGTGGCGAGGTTGAGCCTCGCCGTGGTTGGGCGAGGCTCGGCCTCACCTTGGCTAGGCGAGCTCGGGCTCGCCCGATCCGGCGAGGCCTAGCTTGCCCAAACCACGGGCAAGGCTCGGCCTTGTCGCCACCGCCAAGCGACGCCGACCCGGCGGTGGCTAGGTGAGCTCGGCCTCGCCGGATCCGGGCGAGCTCGAGCTCACCCGGCCAAGGCGAGGCCGAGCCTCGCCCGCCGCGCAACGCCGCCTCACCGGGGCCGGCGAGGCCGCCGCCCCTCGACGGCCGATCGCCGGTCATGGCTGAGGCCGGCAACCGGCCAAAGAAAAAAGAATAAGAAAAGAAAAAGAAAAGAAAGAGAAGAAAATAAGGAAGAGAGAAAATTTATTTTTCCAAATTGTTCTAGAAAAAAGAAACAAGTTTTTTTTTTTTTTTTTTTGTTTCTGTTCCAAATTTATTCTCTGAACAAAAAACAGATTTGGAACAAAAACGCAAACAAATGCGTTTCTGTTCTTTTTTTGTTCCCGAAAACAAAAAAAAAAACAGAAAATCTATTCATGAACAAAAAAAAAAG
Source organism: Eucalyptus tenuipes (assembly GCA_014182365.1). Lineage (NCBI taxonomy): Eukaryota > Viridiplantae > Streptophyta > Magnoliopsida > Myrtales > Myrtaceae > Eucalyptus > Eucalyptus tenuipes. The sequence continues at coordinate 28,285,502 of CM024540.1, read as the reverse complement.
AATACAAACAAACAACCCCTTAGTTACCAAAAGAACGTCAATAGAAATATTAGTGTAATCAAACTCTCATACTTAGAATCTCTAGTTTTCGTAGAAATTGAAATGAAGCACTCATGTTTTTTTTTTTTTTTTCAATTGGTTTCTAGTCGACTCTAACTAGTTAGTGGTAACTTGCTTGAAATACTTAAGTTGTAAGAACTCAAAAGAAATCTCATGTCATGTGAGATATAAATTTAGGAGAGTCCATGCTCTTGATTGACAATCCTTATTTCGGGCAATGGAAAAGATGACGTGTTCGAACCGTCTTTTCAAATGAGCCATTAGGGCTGTTTCTTGAATAAATACCTTAAACCTATTTGTTGAGAGTGGCCAGGTGATTAATATGATAAAGAGGATAGCAAAGACATAGAGTCAAATGAGGATGTAGGATGTAGGTTGCCGGTTCTTTAGGACTTTTTTGGACGAAAAAAGCTCCAAACAAATGGTACGTTGCTTCTTCTTTGTGGCTATCTTTACATCTATGTGAAAACGCATGACTTAGTTCTTTCGGCCATGTTCGTTCCTCAGGTCTTCTCGTTCGTTCTAGTCTTGGTTCATTTGCTTTAACTTCGTCGTAGCGCGCTTTGGCGCCTTGATGACCTGCTATGCAGAAGTCATGGCCTCCGGTGGTGCGTCCGCCGCAAGAGGGCGAGCATCCGGAGGCCACCACTCTCTTTGCACAGGATCTTAAAGTAAAAAGAGCCCACCAAAAATGAAGATTCTATCTCTCTAGTTAGACTGGGCTTGCTCTTCTCTAGTCCCTTTCTCTTTGACGTGCATTTATTTAACCTTTAGAGAGTCAGAATGTGTTGGTGCAACAAAAAGAACAAACTTTACCTCATTTTTTCTTGGTACATTTACATCTTCACTAGTAAAATACGTTCTCTTCTCTAAAAATAACGTATAGTGATCCGTCTCTTTAATTAATTCAGCGTACGTCAAACAATCCATCGGAAAGCTGCTCACTTCTCCCCCTCTCCCTTAAATTTTTCCTCTCTTTTCTTCGAGCCAACGAGAAGGAAAAGAAGCTTAGGTGTGTAAGTTACTCTTAGCGTCTTTCCCTTCTTAGCCAAAAGATCTGCACACTTTTGCCTGAGAAGGATCTGCATTCCCCTCCCCTACCCCCCAAAAAAGAAAGGTTAACGCCTCTCATGGTTCTCTTTTCTTTTTGTGACTTTTCTCCTTTTCCAGTAGCATCAAGAACCATGAGCAAAACATTTGGAGCATAGTGGCCGGTGATGACCTCCATGAGGTCACTGTGATTTCTGATGGCGAGCGTAATTGGTTCTTTCATAAAGGTAAAAATATTGTCATTGCTAATGATGTCAGCAGTGACTCTAATGAAGAGGAGAGCAAAATGTATAAAAATATTGTATGGACACTTACCAAATAAGAACTTTAGAACTCATAATTGGATAAAACATTAGGACTCATAATTGGATAAGAAAAGTGTGGACATTTTAGTTAACAAAATATTCAAGTTTATATACCGAAAGGACACTAGTTAAATATTAGTGTAATTAAGTTCTTAATCCTAGATCTGTGGTTGTAGGGGAAGTGAAATATTATTTGCGACTTCCCATATAGAATTCCCATATTTCACTTGATTTCTAACCGACCCCAATAAGTTATTTGCGACTTCCCATATAGAATTCCCATAAGTTAATCGAATTGAAATGTAAATCTCTATGTCACGCGAAATTAGGGCGTAGGAGAATTTATACCAATTGAGAATCATTGGTTTTCAACTTGACATTACTTTCAAACCCGTCATTTCCTCGAAACGCTGGTGTTGGAAGGGTCACGATAAAGTTACAGAAGTCCAAGGGACGGTACCAGTGTCTCAGGGTTTGGAGCTTTTGGGACTAAGGTATTTGGGGTCATGTTCAATTCCGTTTCATACAAAACATATGGAGAAAAAAGGTACGTCAGCACATGCGTCATCCTTCCTGTCGGTGACGTGGAAAGTACTTCCCATTAAATCCGTCTGGACCAGGTATACTCAATGCGCCTAATTTTTGTTTTTGGTCGTGACAATGCCGCTAATTTGGAAAACAGCATTTTCAACGTCTTCCATGGCCACCTCAGCTATTAAGTACCATTTCATTTCATCAGGTGCCAAGCTGGGAATTTTATCCAATACCGGAAAGAAGTCCCCGGGCCCCAAAATTTGATATAGGCTTTGAAAAATTTTGTAGTCATCTGGTGCAATAGCCCTTCATCTCGGACCCGAGATCCATCTTCAGTTTTTAGCATTGAAATTTCATTTACATGTAAATAAGCTTCTCTGGATGAGGGCTCGAGATGAAACAAAAAATTTAATAAAAAGATGACTTAAATCGGGTCTGGTGTATATCTCGCGCGCAAGTTGAGGCAAAATCCAATCTTACACTTGGTTCGGTCCAAGCTCATGTATGCGAGCCCGATATCTTTTCCTTATCGTGACCAAGCTATAGTGAACCCATTGATAAAATTAGTAAGATAGGTCAAGTGATATGAAATATGAGAAAGCATGAAAATTAAGTTTTTGAAATGCTTTTCTACCAACAAAGCTGGAGACTACTTAGAGAGAAATGAAATAATCACCCGCAATTTATCAAACAGTATTGTCGTAGAAATCGTAGTGCGAATTGTTGTAGCAAATCACGATTTTGATTCTCGTTTGGGCGGAGAGAGTTCGTGTAGGATCCGAACTTCTCATCCCTCCACGGGTACGAGTCCTCCTTCTACACCTGACTTTGACGGAAAATCGTAACTTAAAGAGTAGAACTGAACCGGTCAAAAGGGAGACCAAAAATGATCCGACCACCAGATGAGAGCTGACCTAGGAAATAAATGTTGTTTAGATGACTATTGTCGTGTTTTGTTCCTTTCGCGTGGTCCAAGGTTCACTTCCTTCGTAAGCAGACATGTTAGGTTTGTTGGGTCGAAGAATTTCTCTGCCATCGCAAGTAGACCAGTCAAGAAATGTACGATTCAACCGCTTATAACACGAGGTGGTGAGGGATGGACTTTCGAATTCCTGGTCTGCCATCATTTTGTTTATGTTTACTTTGATTTCGTGCGCACATTTGATGTGTGCAAGTGCCAAAAGAATGATACACATTTGTCAAGTCTTTAAAGGAGGTGGGCATTCCACCAAAAAGAAGAAGAGAGGAGGTGGGCTTGCGCTTGGGTGCTAGACGAAGAGATAATATCATGAAAGATTCTTATGTTTTTGTCAGAAATTTAAAATTATCCATTTATCTTTTTTTTATTAAAATAGTTATTATCCTTCCCACCGTTATCGAGTATGGATTTTGATGAGATGGACATGACAATATTATGATATGCCGATCTAGAAATCTTTGGATTTCACATCATCTGGATTTTTTTTAATATCGTTTTTCGGTTATGCCAATTTGATGTGGAATTTTTCAAGACCATGTTCATGGACCACCTCGACGCCTTCGTAGGTAGAGCGACCATATGGCATGTGACTACAGCCGGAGGCAATAGCGACCGCTACTCTCTCTTTAGCCACACATCTTAAATCTTATGTTTTAAGAAAAATTTCAAAGGCGACAAATTTTTGGGAACTTTTACGTTTTTATGAAAAAAGAAGAAGAATGGAAATTGCCATGATCCCACAGACAACATAAGGACAGAATATAGTTCACTTTAAGTTACAGGAAGGGCGGTGAACATTTAATCTTTTTCCACATAGATTTCGACAGGTGATCGTGGCCTTTTCTGCCGAAAGCGTGGTGCATATGAATCAGAAGTTTCTCTTCCAACGCGAAAATCTCCGAGTGCACCGTGGTACATAAGAACAATGTGTCAATTCGTTCCCTACCGAGTAAAGGGCTTCACCGCTAGGAAAAACACTCGCACAAAATTATATCATATGGACTTATTCATATAACACGAAGCATTATATACAAGCACCGGAGAAATCGCTCAATTGGTCCTAAACCTCTACCGTACAAATGCTATTTCAATCAGTCTTTCTAATATTGCCAATTTAATCCTACACATTTGTGTAAAATGCAAATGTGGTTCTTTTAATCAATTTTTGCCGAAAACCACCGACATAGTGACGTGCCTCGTATGATGACTGGTGATGAGTGAATCGTCATCCACTTCTAGTAAAAATTAGTCGAAAGGACTATATTGGAATTTCTTGTAAAGATTTATTACTAAATTAACAAAATTGAAAATTTCTGATTAAATTGACATCGGCACAATAAACTTATGGTTGATTAGAGACCATACAATTTTTCAAAAGGATCCGCTTGTTAGACAAAAGAAAAACTACTCAAAAATATTTTCTCATTTATTATTTTTTATCTCTTAAAAAATAAATGAATTGAAAAATATTTTCACTGAACCATATGCTTAAGTGTCATAAAGCGTCATGATAATTGGAATCCGTTTTCCAAATTCAACTACATCTTCACCACTATCCCCGACTTCTAGTTGCCTAGAACCAAGACCCGATATGTTAGGGCCCATTCATTAGGGTCCAAGGTGCTCACACTGGGTTCTCGAGCTCTTTCATTGAGGTCTCCGATTTAGGCATACGGTCCGAGACTAGACTGTAAGGTCCAAGGTTTGTCCCTCAAGGTCCTGGTGCAAGGTCCCTAGACAGGGCGTTGTAATCTTAGGGTTTTGTGTTAGAGCTGGATTTGTTTGTTGGAATGTACGTCTTTAAGTTTTTCAATAGCAATTTCCTAGCCAATAAAAAAAAAGTTTTTAAATAGCGACAATTGGAAATTAATTCTCGCTCATTTGAAAGGTCTATCCAAATTATAGAAGAATGAACTGTCATTTCTGAAACTACTTTAGTTAAAAAAAAAAAAAAAGGAACATTCCCTGATAATATCCGATTTTCCGGAAGTAAATGCATCCTAAGGTTGACATTCGGAAAAAAGACAAACAGCTAACTATTGTCGAGATCATGTCGCCCAGTGTCCTCAGGCTACTTGGCAACCGTATGCACAATACAGCTAAAGCATTGATTACACGTGATTCAATAACCCGCGATGCACAATCAACCCAATCTTCATAATGGACCGCGTCCAAGGCCGTATTTCAAAGTACTCGCTTGCGCGTTGAAAATTCTCGGTCGGAGCAACCATCCAACTCAACCCTTCAAACCGGCCTCGTGGGCCAGAGGATTATTACCAAACTCGGAGTTCTCTTTAATTTCCAAGAACCTGCCCTTACACTCACTGCTCAGGTCAAGCCCAACGCTTTCGTGTGTGTGCATATCTATATATAACTCCATCTCCGGAGGCAGGGATCACTCAACTTCCTCTCTCGCTCCTCTCTACAACAATCTCGTGCTCTTTTCCGGCAAACTCCTCCTTCCGTCTTTGTCCATCTTTCTTGCTATATTATAAGTTACCAAGTCAAAAATCTGAGTCAAAAACCCGACAAGCCTTTTTTCTTTGGAACACGATGAGTTCCGTTTCAAGCAACAGAAAGCCTTTGTTGTCTCGGAAAGCAACCAACGAAGGCCATGCCGAGAACTGTCCCTATTTCGATGGGTGGAGGGCCTACGAGAGTGACCCATTTCATCCTACGCAGAATTCCAGTGGTGTCATCCAAATGGGTCTTGCAGAACATCAGGTAAAAGAAAAGGAATGAAAAAAGAACTTGCTCGTAGTTACTAGTTCCTCTTTTTCGACGGATGGGTCTTGTGCCGAAAGCTCGGAAAGTGAATTTTCTTTTTTCTCCAATGTCCAGCTCTGTTTCGACTTGGTTCAAGAATGGCTCGTCAACAACCCAGAAGCCTCTATCTGCACTAAGGAAGGAGTGGACAAGTTCAGGGACATTGCCATCTTTCAGGACTATCATGGCTTGCCCGAGTTCAGAAACGTACGTTTGGGTGAATCAAATTCATTGTCTCGCTCCTCTTTTTCAGTACCCAAATTCATGCATTACGCCATTAATCGATGTTTGAAAGTAATATGAGAGCTTGACGACGGATAGAATTTTAAAGCCATGATCTTTTGCAGGCTGTGGCGAAGTTCATGGGGAGAGTGAGAGGGGACAAGGTCAAGTTTGATCCCGACCGGATTGTCATGAGCGGAGGAGCCACAGGAGCTCACGAGCTGATCACATTCTGCCTGGCTGATCCTGGCGATGCGCTCTTGGTGCCAACCCCTTACTATCCAGGGTAAGATCTCGCATCATTTTCTGCTTTCCAAGCTAATACATCACGGGCTTAGTTAATATGATAAATGCAAAACTGATAGGATTAGGTGCGCTTCAACTGTTCACATTATTTGAGATTCGACTAGACGGCGGCACCTTCCAACTTAGGCATGGAAAAGATTAAAATAATGCTTGCCTACCACTGGGAAAAAAAATTATATCATCCATATGATGCGGCTTATCGGTGTTCTTTATTAATCACGACACAAAACTGATCTTATTAATAAGAAAATGATTGGGTTGCCTCATTATGCTTGCCATGTGACTGTTCTTTTGGGAATTTTACACCAAATTTAGTCAGTGTCCATCTTCAAAGACGGATGTGGCAATCCTAATGAGATATATTAGATCATTTTCCAGCTGTTTTGCTTCGCTCCATCTCTTTCACAGTATCCATAATACTTCGGCAAGGTCAACGACCGGCAAGCATTATTGGTCAATATGGCCCACACTTGATTTAGTCAATGATAACTAGGGGAGCTGAATTAAGACACAGGGCAAGTTGCCTCGAAATTTCATTGTCACCATCCAAACGCTATGGCCGAAAGGACCTGCCTTTTTCCTGTGTATTGTCACCTCTGGCTCTTGACAATAATTGAAATCGGGTACCGTTTTGGGAGAATTCTTTACAATGTTGGGACAAAACAGATGAGGCCATTTTTAGAGGCTAAATCTTCCCTGAACAGTGAAAGTCCTTTTCTTCAATATAGTTCTTGGATACATCTTCCAGGGGACAGATTAGGGCCTTTAGCTATCTCTACTCCTGCGAAAGAACATGCTTAAGTTAACTTCTTTTTGAGGATTGTCTAAAGACTGATTATGACTTTTTGTTCATCTCAAAGTTAATCTGACCTGTCCAAAAATGACCTGGTGAGTGAATCGGGGTGAATTTAAACAACGAAAGCATTGAATAAGGTTCAGTTTTCACGCTAGAGAGTGTTGGGCACGTTTGATACTCAATTTGGCATCTCTGTTAATAAGCTTTTGGGATAAAGACTTAAAAGTTTCACATAAGACTGTTATGTTTCTCCAAGAAGAAAAAAGAAGAGTTTTCATGGCCGAGTTTGAACATGAATGGTGAAACAGAACCTATATTTTTATGAACGACAACTTGTTTCGTCTCAAGTTAATTGAAAAATAAAACAAAATTATCTTTTTGCAGATTTGATCGAGATTTGTGTTGGAGGACCGAAGCTCGACTTCTCCCTGTGGTCTGTCACAGCTCTAACAATTTCAAGGTCACCAGGAAGGCTTTGGAAGAAGCATACGCAAAAGCTGTTGAGGCCAACATCAGCGTAAAAGGGTTGCTCATAACCAATCCATCAAACCCACTAGGGACCATCTTAGACCGAGACACGTTGAGAGAAGCCATGAGCTTCATTAACGAGAAGAACATCCACCTCATTTGCGATGAGATATATGCTGCGACAGTCTTTCGTCAGCCTGATTTCATAAGCATCGCAGAGATAATTGAGGAAGAACAAGAATACAATCGCAACCTCGTGCACATAATTTATAGCCTCTCAAAAGATATGGGTTTCCCTGGCTTCAGGGTTGGGATTGTGTATTCTTACAATGATGCCGTGGTGGAGTGCGGCCGGAAGATGTCCAGCTTCGGTCTAGTATCCTCCCAAACTCAGTACCTAATTGCATCCATGTTATCGGACGATCAGTTCATCGGGAAATTCCTGTTGGAGAGTGCGGGGAGGTTAGAGACGAGGCATAAGGATTTCACTGACGGACTTCGTCAAGTAGGCATCAAGTGCTTGAACGGCAATGCGGGTCTCTTCTTATGGATGGATTTGAGGGGGCTCCTGATGGAGAGCACCGTAGCGGCAGAGACGGCTCTGTGGCAGGTCATAATTAATGATGTCAAGCTCAATGTCTCGCCGGGTTCTTCCTTTCACTGCTCAGAGCCAGGATGGTTCAGAGTTTGCATTGCCAACATGAATGAGGAGACCATGAAGGTTGCTTTAGCACGAATCCGAGAGTTTGTGCTGAGGAATGGCGATAAGCTGAACAGGAAGGAGAAGTGCTGGCAGAGCGACCTAAGGCTCAGACTCTCGTTCCGAAGAATGGATGATGTGTTGAGGTCGCCCTGCATTATGTCCCCTCACTCGCCCATCCCTCAATCACCACTGGTTCGAGCAAGAACTTGAAGGTGACAATCGCGTGATTCTACAAACGAGCATTTTTCCCGTTGAATTCAAAGCTTTCATAAAATAGAGAATTGGATTCCTTATTTGCTTAGTAGACAGGATCAAAGATTCTTTTGGTAAGGAAAAAAAAAACTAGAAAAGCTCAAAAATAGGTCAGGACTATTACCTTGTAAGCGGGTGCAGTGCAGAATGCATCCTAATTTTTCTGCACCCCAGTTTGTTCATTCTTTCATCAGGCACGGTATTTTAATTCTTTCCTTCTGTATCATCTCTAAGATGGCCCTAAGTTGCTCAATAGAGTATAAGCAGGAACCCATCAGGATTGACTTTTTCAACAATATTCAGACTGTCCTGTTGTTTTTTGGAGAAGGATGTCTGAATTCCTGATCACAGGGTTTGGTATTCCCTGTGGCCTTTCTCGGCTTATCCTTGTGTTTTTTCTCAAATGAGTTTGTGCCTTGTTTAATGTTCTCTTCCCTTCTCGATAGATGTTAGCTGAAAAAAGGAAAGGGAAGGATACAGAAGGGAGGCGACCAAAAGTACTTAGGCTGTCAAGCTGCTCTTGTTATTCAATGTTAAGAGGCATTAAACTTGTTTATCTACCCCTTGTTCTCTTTCTGGAAGCTGCAACTACCAAAAATGAGAACTGAGACCGATCTTTGTCAATATACTAAATTAATTCAGTAGGTAAGGAATCAGTGTCATGCCATCTTTCTAGTCAAATATGGTAAGCAATCTGATTTTCTTTCTTTTGTAGCCGCCATCAAAGAGTTGAAGATTGATGTTTGAATTGAATTTGGCTGCTCATCTTAAACAATCCAAAATTAGATGTGGAACTGGTAGACAAAATTCTCTTTTAGGATAAAGCTGATAATGTTGCATTGTATTCCATTAGGGCAACCTGAACATATCGATTGATCACAGCACAAATCGGGATCCAACAAAAAAAGGCTAATCCCTCGGGGTTTGGCCTCTTGAGACTAATCCTGTAAGTTGCATTTGGTTGTCAAGACAAGGACTGGGATAAGATCGGATAAAATGAGATAATAAATCTCCCGTATAGTTTATATGGACATATTTGATCCTTTTGAGTGTTTGGTAAACTTCAAATTAAGACTGCAAAATAATTAAATAAAGAAAGTTCAATTTTATTAAAGAAAAAAAAAAACAATTTAATTAGATTAAAAGAGTGAAATGGAAAACTCTAGGTCTAAGAACTTTGGCCTGAAGTGATCTAAAAATGAGTAGAGTGTCGATACTATATGGCTTCATTGCCCCACTGCAGCTTGGAGCCTCTTGCTTCAACAAGAAAAACAAAAAAATTGATGCTTATGACTTGACTTTTTTTAAACAAAAAAATTCTTATGGGGACATAAGTTGATGCTTTGCGAAATGCAAGTCCTCTCTACATTATTGCCCCCCCGATTTCCTCCACATTCAAGGCATGTTAATTTGCTCAGATGGTGACCTTGTCATCAACCACATGTCACCTTTTGTAGCTACTCTATCAAGTATTGTTTTGAAGTCGTCAAGATATTGTTACACTGATGTTGGCCAAATTGCAGTTCTATTTATATGAGAGAAGCTAACAATGGGACAACCAGCATGGATATTACAGGACGGTGCCAAATTTGCCCAAGATGTTTCTTCTTCGCATGGGCTATGCTACTTCAAACTTTCGAATTTGAGCGAACAAATTTTTATAGAAGGTATTTATAGGCCAGTTTGGTTTCGAAAGATTCGTGATTGATTAGTGATTACAGATGAAATAAATGACGATTCTCATTTTGTTAAGTGTTTTTCAATAATCTATTCTAATTTAGTCAAACTTTATCCCATCTCCCCTTTCAAATTTCTTATCCGGTACTTTATCGGGACATATCCAGATTTATCTTATCCAAAGGATGTTCCCATACACTGTATAGAATATATTACCTTATCCGGTCTCAAATTTGGATTATCATATGTAGCCATAGTGCCAAGAATTGGCCAAATTGGTGGTTTTGTGACGGGAGTATATTATTCGGACTTTTCCACGGTAACATAACAGACTTGCGGCTGCTGGGAATTCTGACTCTGACCGTGCTTAGTCGAGATTTGAATTTTAACCGTGACTTTGACTCACTCGAGTCTAGAAGTCATAGTCCAAAATTGTTAAAACTTTCAAGCATGTTGAACTGTAAAATCTTCAACTTCATTTCCATTTCCTTATTCGCCACCCCACTTTGGAACTTGATCTTAACTGTTGAACGATAGAAGCTTCTGCAGTACTTAATAGTCGCCGCCCTGGCTCGATCGCCGTCACTATCCTTCGATGGAATGTTAATCTCCAAGGCAAGAATAAGAACATGGATGATTGTCGTCTTCTTTTCATCCTGTGGTCCGGCAAAGCATAAATTAAACTGGCATATGGTTTCGTTTCGTTTCTTAACTGTCAGTGCCCACCAATTAGAACTACTGGCTGCGGAAAAAAAAAATATTGACAGGAGGCTGACAGTGTTGGCTGGGACTTGGGATGTGGACATGTGCAAATTATCCTTGGCACAGCAGTGATAAAGAGGAAAATTAATGTATATTTGAGATGGTTATACTTTCCCGAAACTCGAGGCATTGCTTCCAACCATTAAATGGGGCTACTATTTAGTCTCCGAATACCATTAATCTCCACTTTAAGATTCTCTGATCTCGAAAATACATTATGATATGTAGGATATCAAGATGAGAGCATACTTACCAAACTAGTTCATCTTATCATATCGAATTTTTCATTCTAACTTTCAAATATCGAGGTCGAAAGGGGAAGTGTTTAGAAGAACATTTAGAAGAAGGTAGTGAAATTTGGGGAGATTTTCTCTTCTCCTGACTCTACTTATTTATTTATTTATTTATTTTTATTCAAACATCACAATGCCTTATATGACTGAGGTTGAAGGGTAATACAGACTTTTTCCATAGAGGGTTTGAAAACCTTTGGGAAAATTCCGTGTGAGATCTAGCACAAGCACCCATTAAATTTAAACAACGAGGTCTAATTGATCCAGTTGGACCAAGTAGAATTTTCGAATGTCGACTAATGGTGAATTGTCCTTTGGATGTCTGGGGTGAAGAAAAAGAACCATCCTTGGCAACATCAGAGCAGGCAGGGTCGCTAGTTTTTTTATAGTGCTTGGATGACACATCTCAACAAACAAAGTTGTGGAGGGGGTGCAGTCGCGTTGGCGTGTATCTCTACGCAACTGATGCATCATCGCTTCATTGGCATGATGATAATGTACAAAAAGGCTTTGATTCCATCAAGTGATCAAAAGAAAGACTAATGGAGATTAGATTGGTGTGCGGACAGACCACGGCCATATATTCCGGAGGGTCTACAAATATACACCCAGAAGTAGGAAAAAGGAATCCGACTTCATTCAAGAGAGTTGACTAATCGTGATTGATCTACTGCCGTTTAGAACAGTACGTGCAAATACGAGCAAATCGTGCATTTGTTATGCAATCCAAGAAGCTAACCGTGGCCAATGTTCAGTACATTGAATGACCCAGCTAAGTGCAAGTGGAAGGGAAAGAGATCACTTCAACGAGCTGTTCACAAATGTCTGTCCACTAGTAATAATCTTTAAACATGCAGTTTTTTCTCGGTATATATACCCCTTCACCAGTAAAATACATTATTTTCTCTTAAAATAACCTATAATGATCTGTCTCTTTAATTAGTTCAGCGTACGTTAAACAATCCACCGAAAAGTTATTTACTCATCACTTCTGATAACTTAGCCGGTGATGACCTCCATGAGGGCACTGACTGCGAAGCGTAATCAATATTTTTTCTTTTTTTTTCATGAAGGCAAGAACATTATCATTGCTAATGGTGTTGGCGGTGACTCTTGATAATGCTAATAAGATCATTTAGGGGATGAATAGGTGTTTAAAAGAAATTTTAACAAATAATCACATAATAAAATAAGTTGCAAGTAAAGTCTGGATAAGAAACACAATCAGATTCACGAAACACCATATTTTTGGTAGATGTTCAGAATTTATTATGTGATGGAACAAACTTCTTTGATAACTTGTAATATTGCGACAGATTTAAGTAAAGAGAGTTAAGGAAAGAGAAGAATGCACATGATTTTTATAGTGGTTTGATTTAAATTAAGCTTACGTCCACTCTCCCATGCTGATAACATACTGGCTCGATTTCACTATAATATCAATAGAGAATTACAACTTGTAAGTGCAAATACTGAGTGATAGAACCTTCTAACTCACTAAGTCACTCTTTTTGTATTTTTCTTTCTTGAACACAATTTGTAAGGCACACTGAAGAAGACAAGTAGTTGAGAGAAGCTTTAGACTTTGGAATTCTAATTTTCACGTCCCCCTCTTCAACTTGACCGAATGACTTTCTTTAAATACTCCACCACGCCACACTAGCCGTTGACATTCTCCGGAGGAATTTCTTCCAATCAATCTATTAAACAAAATCTATTAAAGAGATCTTGTAGCCGTTTGAAGATAGAGATGGAAATTCTATTGATTCTAATCACCCATACAATCAGAATCTAGGTTTCAATAAGAGTTGATTCTGATAGTAGATTTGTTAAGAAAATACAAAAACTGCTTTACTTGGGATTACCATGAAATGCCTAGATTGGGTAGAGATGTAGTGGAGCATCGACTGCCAATAAAAAAGGATTTTATGTTGCATAAACAGCCTTTGAGAGGATTTATGCCAGAAGTTATGCAAAAAGTTAAAGAAGAAATTGAAAGATTGCTTGCGACAGGCTTTATAAGAACAATATGATACGTTGAGTGGCTGTCAAATATTGTTCCAGTGAAAAAGAAGAATGGGAGGCTTAGGATATACATGGATTTTCATGATTTGAATATGGCAATACCTAAGGATGAATACCAGATGCTAATAACTAACATACTTGTTGATTCAGCAACTAGCAATGAGATTACGTCACTTATGGAAGGTCATTTAGGCTACAACAATATATTTATAGCAGATGAGGATGTCCGTAAAACTAAATTTAGGTAATTAGGAGCAATTGGTACCTTTGAGTGGCTATTCATAACTTTCAGATTGAAGAGTACAAGCGCCACATATAAGAGGGTGATAAATTTTATTTTCCATGACATGATTGATGACTTCATGGAGGTTTATATCGATGGTGTCATCATTAAATCGGATCAAGTAAGTCATTTACATTATTTAGAGTAGCTTTTGTTAGGATGCAAAAGTGTAAATTAAAAATGAATCCCTTGAAATGTGCTTTTGGAGTTAAGTCTGGTAATTTTCTAGGATTTTTGGTTAATCAAAGAAGAATTAAAATAGATAGAAATAAGGCTAAGGCTATTCTAAAATTAACACCACCAATTAACAAAAAGCAGTTTCAAATGATATTAGGGTAGATAAATTTCTTGCATCGATTCATTGCTAACTTGTCAGAGAAGGTCGAAGTATTTTCCCCATTATTGAAGCTGAAGAGTCAAGAGGAATTCGTGTGGGATGACAAGCATCAATAGGCATTCGACCGAATAAAAGAATACCTCATCAACCCTTCAATTTTGATGCCATCCAAGATGGGTAGGCCGTTGAAGTTGTATTTGTTGGCCATCGATACCACAATCGGACGTATGCTGGCACAAGAAAATGATGAAGGGAAAGAACAAGCAATTTATTATTTAAGTTGAATGTTGAATGATGCAGAAAAAAGATACATAGCTATGGAGAAACTATGTTTGTCATTGTATCATGCTTGTACTAAATTACATCATTATATGTTGCCTACTACAGTACATGTAGTATGTAAGACAGGCATAATCAAGTACGTGTTAGCTCGATCAATACTAAAGAGTTGAATTGCCAAATGGGCATTTACATTCTCATAAATTAACCTGGTCTACGTCTCACTTAAAGCTGTAAAGGGATAGGCAGTAGCATATTTTATTGCGGAGTATCCACGCATCCAAGTTGAAGATCCTTTAAAGGGGTATGTTCAAGTAGTTCCTTGGACTTTGTATTTTGATGTGTCAAGTGTAGTTGGGTTAGCAGGTGCTGGAATTTGAATAGTTTCTCCTTAAGGGCATAGAACCAAAATGATGTTTTAGCTTGACTTTAACCGTTCAAATAACCAAGCTGAGTACGAGGCATTAATTATTGGCTTAAACATTTTGGCTGACATGAAAGCACGATTTATCAAAGTTATAGGTTATTCCCAATTGATGATAAAACAATTGTATGGGGAAAACCAATGTCTTAATGAAAATATTATTTCTCATAATTTGTTGGCCAAACGACTCTTGGACCACTTTGACGATTTCAAGTTGGTTCATGTCAAAAGAAATCAAAATGTGGAAACCAATGGGTTTGCTCAAATAGCATCCGGTTACAAGATATCAAAAGAATTAGCAGATCAAATTATTACTTACGTAAGGATATTGCCTTCGATTGGTAATAGAATCATGTTAATTCAAGATACACAAATGCTAGGTAACAACACGGCAAGCCAAGACTGGAGAACTCCATTTATTGAGGATTTGAAAAATCACGTTGCCAATGATAAAGATTTTAAAAGAAAAGCAATTAGACACTTATTGATTGGCGACAATTTATACCAAAAAACCATAGATGGACAATTGTTGAAGTGCTTAGGGAAGCATGAATCTATGCTTGTAATGGCTAAGGTACATGGAGTGATATGTGATGCGCATCAAACTGGGGTCAAAATGAAATAGTTATTGCATCGACATAGTTACTCAGGATTGCATCGATCATACTAAAGGATGTCAAGAATGTCAAAAGCATGGTCCTATTCAACATGTGCCGGTCTCAATAATGAAACTCATAGTTAAACCTTGGCCGTTTAGAGGATGGGCAATGGATATAGTTGGGAAAATATATCATCCTTTATTTAAGAAGCATAGTTTTATCTTAAAGGCCACAGACTATTTTACAAAATGGGTGGAGGCCGTGTCATATAAAAATATTACGCAAAAGACGGTGAAAGAGTTCATTGAAGACTATGTTATCCATAGGTTTACCATTCGGGTTGGTTCATCTCTTAATCAGGGATACCAATTATGAAAATTAGTTTCGAATGAAGGAAACCCACAAAATCAAGGAGAAGTTGAGGACCAGATGTCTCGGAAGGAGCAATATTGGAAGGCCAAAGTCTCATGCTTAGTAGAGAAACAAGTTTTGAGTTAAGGAGAGAATTGTTATGGTCAACAAGACTGGGACCCAAGAGAAAGCAGGCAGTCATACCCTCAACAACATCCAATAGTTTAAAACAACAATCTTCAACATGTTCTCTTGTTTATAGAACAACAAAATTGCTAATGTAGTTTGTTGGGTCATATTCGGAGGATTTCTTCTTTGGTGTCATGGCAGATGACAAAGTAGAGATGAAAAGGATCACAAAGGAGGATCTGGAAATAGGGAAAGAAGACAAAATGTGCTAATGGAATCCCTAAGGAGATACCTGTAGAAGATGACGGCTTGGGGAAAAGGAAAATAGTTGCCTACGATATTAGAGGAGACGTAAAAATCCGTATTAGGAAAAGATGTCAAAAGTCAAAAAGGTATCGCCTTGGAAAATCACATGGAGATAAGGTATTTCTTTAAAAAAATCAAATATAAAATGGGGCATACGTTGACAGCCAAAATTACTGCTAATATCACGTGCTGGTCATGAGGGGTTAATAAGAGCGAAATGCCCGTTGTGTTCATAAAAGTTAAGGACAAGCAGCCTTCATGAAGGTTACGTAAGCAAAGTGTCAATAGAATTCTAGACACAAATTCTAGAGTTGACGGTTAAGTAATTAATTGCCACGTGTCATGTTATAGGAATAATGCATTAGGTTTAAAGTTTAAGTGAAATTAGCATTGGAGCTCAAGCGAGAATAATTGCTGTGTGAGATGCACATAAAAATAAGGAGCCATTATTTGCTTGGTGGGCAAGCCGTGCGAGCATCGTTGACAAGTCAAGAAACAATTGCTTATGGATAAGATTGCCAATAAGAAATGAAAATGTGGAGAATGTGAAGAGTAACCAATTGATGACTATGGGTTCACCCCATAAATACCACAGCCTATCCATTGAGGAAGCCCTCCCGCACAACACAATAACTATCTTTACTTTATCTTTACATTTTTTTAGATGTAGTTTTTGAAGATTCCCGCTGTAAATTGAATTACGGTGTGCATCTCTATCCAGTTCAGCATCATTGATTAAATTCTGGTGTTGTCCCACAAGCTTAGCGTCGTTGATTAAATTTCAATGTTGTGTTTCCTATCCAGGAGTATTGCTATTAATTAAATTCCAACAAAAAACCTAAAGCAAGTTGTGTCGTAAATTAAATTCTGACATAATTTGAGTTCAAAATATATGCTATCTAGTTACTTGCATCCAAGTTACATTATTGATTAGATTCTAGTGTAATTTGTGCTCAAAAGCTATAGATTTTCGAGTCATTTGGACATCAATTGTCAAGGATTATATATATAAGTTGAGAATAAAATCTACCCTTGCATTTGACATTCTCTGTTCAAGCTCAATATAGAACCTAAGTCTCCTATAATAAAACCAAAAAGCAACGTTTGGTGAAAGATTTTTCGTAGGAAACAAAACCAGTGAAACAGCTCTTGAAAAAATCTGTAGTCATCTGGTGCAATAGCCTGTCATCTTGGACGCGGAAATCATCATCAGTTTTAGCATTGAAATTTACACGTAAATAAGCTTTTGCGGATTAGGGCTCGATATAAATATAAAATTAAATAAAAGGCAACTTAGATAAGGTCTGGTGTATATTTCGTGCATGTGGAGGCGAAATCCAAATTTATACTTGGTTCGGGCCAAGCTCATGCATGGGAGCCTGACATTTATCCTTGTTATTATTAAGTTAGTAAATTGAACCCATTGATAAAATGAATAAAATAGCTTGTCAAGCAATATGGAATAAGAGAAAGCATGAAAAACAAGCTTTTTGAAATGCTTATCAATGACAAATTTCGCTTAAAATAACTTAACAGAGAAATGAAATGACCATCCGCATTTTTATCATATGGTATAGTTGTAGATATTGAAGTGTGAATTGTCGCAACAAATCACGATTTTGATTCTCGTTTGGGCAAGAGGGTTCGTGTATGCTCCGAACTTCTCAAACGCCCCACGGGCACGAGTCCTTCTTCTACACCTGACTTTGAGGAAAATCGTAACTTAAAGAATGGAACTCAACCGGTCAAAGGGAGACAAAGAATGATCCGACCACCAGATGAGAGTTGACCTAGAAAAATCAATGTTTAGGACCTTTGTCGTGTTTGTGGCCTTTCGCATGGTCCAAGTTTTACCTCCTTCGTACAAGCTAGGTTTGTTGGGTCGAAGAAGTCCTCTGCCATCGGTACTATACTAGAAATCTACGATTCCGCCGGTTACAACACGAGATGATGAAGCGGAAGGACTTTTTTGTATTCCCGGTCTGCCATCGTTTTATTTATGTTCACTTTGATTTCATGCACACATTCCATATGTGCAAGTGCAAAAACATTGATATACATTCGTCAAATCTACTTAAATCCGTAAAACTTGCTATGCTAACTACTAATTATTAAAGGAGGTGGGCGCTCCACCCCCAAAATGAAAAAAAAAAAAAAAAAAAAAAAAGGAGGCGGGTTTGCACGTAGGTGCTAGATGAATTACAATTGATAGACGCGCAGAAAGATACGAATGCTCTTCGTCGTTCTTGAAAGAGATAATATCACAAAAGATTACTATATTCTTATCCGAAATTTAAAATATACCATTCACCTTTTTTTTTTTATTTAAAATAGTCATTATACTTCTCAAAGAGATCTCCCCGACATCCTTGAGTATGGATTTTGCTAAAATGGACATGACGATGCCACAAGATGCCGATCTAGGATTCTTTTGATTTCAAATCGTCTATTCTTTTTTTTTTTATCTTTTTTTGGTTATGCCAACTTGATGTGGTAGTTTTCAAGACCAAGCTTGTTGACCACCTCAAAGCCTTCGTAGGTGGAGCAACCATATGGAGGTGCTGGTAGCTTCAACCTCAGGCGTAGCGATCACTACTCACTCTATAATCTCGCATCTCAAATCTCACGTTTTAGGATTTAGTTACACTATTTAAAATTTTAAGGACAATAAAGTTTCAGGTTTTTATATATTCTTGTATAAAAAAAGAAGAATACAAATTCCCATGATCCCAAAGACATAAGGACAAAATATAGTTCGCTTTAATTTCTGGGAAGGGCGGTGAACGTTCAGTCAATCTTTTTTC
Source organism: Eucalyptus tenuipes (assembly GCA_014182365.1). Lineage (NCBI taxonomy): Eukaryota > Viridiplantae > Streptophyta > Magnoliopsida > Myrtales > Myrtaceae > Eucalyptus > Eucalyptus tenuipes. Next base: position 28,266,792 of record CM024540.1, on the reverse strand, counting down.
CACACGGATTTCAACCATGATCGTCGCCTTTTCTGCCGAAAGTGCAGCGCATATGAATCAGCTGTTTCTGTCCGAACACGAAAATCTCTGAGTGCACCGTGTTACATAAGAACAATGTGCCGATTTGTTCCCTCCGAGTAAAGGAATTGGGGAAGCCAAATTTGATACGATCACCAAACGATAATTTTCTTGCACTGGATAATTTCGGATTTCGCCATATGAAAAGGATCCCTACTCCAAACATGCATCTTTAGTGTTAGCAAAAACACTCAACACAAAATATTGTGATAAGAAATTATTCATATAACTAACGCATTATATATAAGCATCGGAAAAATTATCTAATTAGTTCTAAACCTAATGTAATATGTCAATTCAGTACTCGATTTTTGAATTTTTTTTTTCGATTCAATTATAGATTTTGGCACAAGATTTTTAATGTAGTTCTTTCGGCCAATTTTGCTTGAAATAGCTAACATGGCGATAAGCCAAATAAGACGACCAACGATAACTAAATCATCACATTACCATTTCACGTGAAAATTGGTCAGATTAACTACATTAGAAATTCCATGCAAATATTTATGATTAAATCGACAAACTTGATAAGTTCAACATTGAGTTGACACCCGTGCAATAAATTTAGAACTGATTAGGTCATTTTTGGTATAATCATCCGAAGATCCCCTCACCAAGGAAAATGGAAAATGGTGACAATAATTTTTTTTCAGAAGGGTCCACTTGTAAGGCAACGCATCAACTACTCAAAATAACTTTCTCATTTTTTATTATATTTTATTGCTTAAAAAATAAATAAATAAATAAATATTTTCACTGAAGCTTATGCTTAAGTTTCGTAAAGCTTCACGATAATTGGAATTTGTTTTCCATATTCAACTTCATCTTCACCACTATCCCCGAATTCTAGTTGCCTAGACCCAAGACCTGATATGTTAGGGTCCATTCCTTAGGGTCCTAGTCGTGAGCACAAAGATCTCAAGATCGTTCATTGAGGTCATCAATTTTGGGATTCTGAGTTAAAAGGTGGATTTGTTTGTCAGAAAGTACTTAATTTTTTCGATAACAGCAGTTGGAAGTTCATTTTTTGCTCACTTGAAAGGAGGAAAAGTGCTTAAAAAGTCATAAACATTTTTACTTAGTGCCGATTCAATCCTTTCCAGCCAATTTTAGTCGGATTTTGCTGACTGAATGCCGGCTGGCTGACGTGGCCTAATCGGTGCTGAGGTGGACAAATTTTAATAATATTTTAATATTTTAAATATTTTATTCTTTTCTTTTTTTTCTTTTTCTTTTTCTTTTTTTTTTTTTTTTTCCCCCCTTCTCCAACCGATCACCGGACCTCGGTGACCGGGCCAAAGGCGACGGCCGATGAGGTCGACCTCACCGCCCACCTCGCCCTCCCTAGATCCGGCGAGGGTCGAGCCTCGGGCGAGCCTCACCAACGCCGCCCGCGAGGGCAACCTAGCGCCGGCAATCGAGCCTCGCACGTGACTTAGGAGGCGCGGGTTGGAGCCTCGCCCATGGCCGGCGAGGCTTGACCTCGCCGAATAGCAGCCTGGGCGGCGTCGGTGAGGCTCGCCCTCGCGGCCATTGTCACGCTCGGGCGGCAAGGGCGAGGTGGCCGGCGAGGTCCCGCGACCGGTTGGAGGAGGGGAGGGAAAAAATAAAAAATAAAAAATATTAAAATATTATTAAAATTTCTCCACGTCAGCACCAATCAGGTCAGGTTAGCCGGCCGACATCCAGTCAACAAAATCCGGCCAAAATTGGCCGGAAAGGACTGAATCGGCACTAAGTAAAAAGGTTTAGAACTAAATTAGCACCAGAAAAAGGTTTAGGACTAAATTGGCACCAAAAAAAGGTTTAGGACTAAATTGCTACCAAAAAAAAGTTTATGACTAAATTAACACAAATACAAAAGGTTTAGGACTTTTTAGCACTTTTCCCCCTAAAAGGTCTATCCAAAATATAGGAGAACAAAACCATCATCTCTGAAATAAAATTTTTCCTGATAATAACCATTTTTAGGAAGTAAACAAAGCCTTAGGTCTATCATCGGAATGAAGGAAATAGCTAATTATTGTGGATATCATGTTGACAGGCATCCTCAAGCTATTTGGCAACCTAATGCACAATGTTATGACCTAATTCTCAAAGCACCGATTACACGTGATACAATAACACGCGATGCATAAAAACTGTAGAGTTTTCTTCATTGATTTTCCTCGGACGACTCTTTAACAAAATCTTCATAACTAAGCCGTCCATGACTAGTGTTGGAAAACAGCACTCTTGCTGTTCACGATCCACTTAATAAACATGCCACTGGTTTATCACTGGACCTGGTCCAAAAGCCAAGGCCGTGTTGAAAGAAGCTCGTGCGTGTAAATCGGCGTTTGAGACCCAAGAAAGGTAATAATTTCCAAGAAGTTTCACTTCACTCGCTGCTCAGACCAACCCCAACGCTTACGGGGGTCTATGACTATATATATGAAACTCTTCCGGTTATGGATCACTCAACTTTCTATCTTGCTCGTCTCTGCAACAATCTCCTAATCTTTTCCGGCCAACTTTTCCTTCCATCTTTGTCCATCTTTCTTGCTAGATTATAAGTTACCAAGTTAAAAACCCGACAAGCCTTTTGTTCTTTGAAGACGATGAGTTACGTTTCAAGCAATAGAAAGCCACTGTTGTCTCAAAAAGCAACCAACGACGGCCATGCCGAGAACTCTCCCTATTTCGATGGGTGGAAGGCGTACGACAGTGACCCGTTTCATCCTGCGCAGAATCCCAGTGGAGTCATCCAAATGGGTCTTGCAGAACATCAGGTAAAAAAAAGGAATAAAAAAAAGAACACGAGAAAGAAAAGAACATGCTCGTAGTTTCTCTTTTTCGACGTATGGGTCTTGTGCCGAAAGCTCAGAAAGTGAACTTTCTTTTTATCTGCAATGTCCAGCTCTGTTTCAATTTGGTTCAAGAATGGCTCGTGAACAACCCAGAAGCGTCCATCTGCACTAAGGAAGGAGTGGACAAGTTCAGGAACATTGCCATCTTTCAAGACTATCATGGCTTGCCCGAGTTCAGAAACGTATGTCTGGGTGAATCAAATTCAACTTCTCTTGCCCTCTTTTTCAGTACCCAAATCTGTGCATTACGCCATAAATCGATGTGTGAAAGAAATATGAGAGCTTGACGACGGATAGAATTTTAAAGCCGTGATCTTTTGCAGGCTGTGGCGAAGTTCATGGGGAGAGTGAGAGGGGACAAGGTCAGGTTTGATCCCGACCGGATTGTCATGAGCGGGGGAGCCACAGGAGCTCACGAGCTGATCACATTCTGCCTGGCTGATCCTGGTGATGCGTTCTTGGTGCCAACCCCTTATTATCCAGGGTAAGATCTCTCATCATCTTTCTGCTTTCCAGGCTAATACATCACAGGCTTAGTTAATATGATAAATGCAAAACTGATGGGATTCGGTGCGCTTCAACTGTTCACATTATTGGTGATTCGACTGCACCTTCCAACTTAGGCATGGGAAAGATTAAAATAATGCTTGCCTACCACTGGGAAAAAAAAAACTATATTATCCATATGAGAGTTATCGGTTTTTTTATTAATCATAACACAAGTGATCTTATTAACAAGAAAATAATTGGTTTGCTTCATTATGCTTGCGATGTGGCTGTTCCATGGGAAATTTTACACCAAATTTAATCCGTGTTCATCGTTGAAGACGGATGTCGGCAACCCTAAAATCATATGTTAGATCATTTTCCAGCTGTTTTGCTTCGCTCCATTTTCTCACAGTATCCATAATAGTTTTGCAAGGTCAACGACCAGCAAGCATTATTGGTCAATATGGCCCGCACTTGTTTCAATCAATGAGAGGTTGGGGAGCTGAATCAAGACACAGGCAAGTTGCCTTTTCCTGTGAATTGTCACCTCTGGCTCCTTAACAATAATTAAAATCGGGTACCATTTTGGGAGAATTTTATAAAGTGTCCTGACAAAACAGAGGAGGCCATTTTTAGAGGCCACTCTTCCCTGAACAGTGAAAGTCCTTTTCTTCAATATAGTTCTTGGATACATCTTCCGGGGACAGATTAGGGCCTTTAGTCTGCAAAAAATAAAAAAAAAATGCTTAATTTAACTGCTTTTTGAGGGTCTTCTTAAGACTGATTATGATTTTTTGTTCATCTCAAATTTAATCTAACCTGTCCAAAAATGCAATGGTGAGTGATTCGGGTGAATTTGAAGAATGAAAGCGCCGAATGAGGTTCAGTTTTCATGCGCTAGAGTGTTGGGCATGTTTAATACTCAGTATGGCATCTCCGTTAACAAGCTTTTGGGATAAAGACTTAAAAGTTTCACATGACTTATGTTTCTCCAAGAAGAACAAAGAAGAGTTTTCATGACCGAGTTCAAACATGAATGGTGAAACAGATCTTCTATTATTATGAAAGACAACTTGTTTCTTCTCAAATTAATTGAAAAAAAACAAAATTATCTTTTTGCAGATTTGATCGAGATTTGTGTTGGAGAACGGGAGCGCGACTTCTCCCCGTGGTCTGTCACAGCTCTAACAATTTCAAGGTCACCAGGAAGGCTTTGGAAGAAGCATACGCAAAAGCTGTTGAGGCCAACATCAACGTAAAAGGGTTGCTCATAACCAATCCATCAAACCCACTAGGGACCATCCTAGACCGAGACACGTTGAGAGAAGCCATGAGCTTCATCAACGAGAAGAACATACACCTAGTTTGCGATGAGATATATGCTGCTACAGTCTTTCGTCAGCCCGATTTCATAAGCATTGCGGAGATAATCGAGGAAGATCAAGAATACAATCGTGACCTGGTGCATATAATTTATAGCCTCTCCAAGGATATGGGTTTCCCCGGCTTCAGGGTTGGCATTGTGTATTCATACAATGATGCCGTGGTGGAGTGCGGCCGGAAGATGTCCAGCTTCGGTCTAGTATCCTCCCAAACTCAGTACCTAATTGCATCCATGTTATCGGATGATCAGTTCATCGGAAAATTCCTGTTGGAGAGTGTGGGGAGGTTAGCCACGAGGCATAAGGATTTCACTGATGGACTTCGTCAAGTAGGCATCAAGTGCTTGAACAGCAATGCGGGTCTCTTCTTATGGATGGATTTGAGGGGGTTCCTGAGGGAGAGCACAGTAAAGGCAGAGACGGCCCTGTGGCGGGTCATAATTAACGATGTCAAGCTCAATGTCTCCCGGGTTCTTCCTTTCACTGCTCAGAGCCAGGATGGTTCAGAATTTGCATTGCCAACATGAATGAGGAGACCATGAAGGTCGCTTTAGCACGAATCCAAAAGTTTGTGCTGAGGAAAGGCGATAAGCTGAACAGGAAGGAGAAGTGCTGGCAGAGCGACCTAAGGCTGGACGACGTGCTGAGGTCGCCCTGCATTATGTCCCCTCGCTCGCCCATCCCTCAATCACCAGTGGTTCGAGTCAGAAACTTGAAGTTGACAATCACGTGATTCTACAAACGTTTGCATTTTTCCCATTAAATGCAAAATTTGTCCAAATGTAAAATACGGTATTTGGATTCCTTATGTGCTTAGTAGACAGGATCAAACACATTTTTGGTAGGAAAAAGAAAAAACTAGAAAAGCTCAAAAGTAGGTCAGGACTAGTTGTCTAGTACCTTGTAACTGGGTGCGGTGCAGAATGCATCCTAATTTTTCTGCACCCTAATTTGTTCATTCTTTTATTTCATTTTTTCATCAGGCATGGAATTTTTAATTCTTTCCTTCCTGTATCATCCCTAAGATAGCCCCAAGTTGCCCAATGGGGTATAAGCAGGAACCCATCAGGATTCACTTTTTCGACAATATATAGACTGTTCTGTTGTTTTCTGGAGCATATGTCTGAGTTCTTGTGCGTCACACAGTTCGGTATTCCCTGTGGCCTTTCTCAGCTTATCCTTGTGTTTCGCTCAAATGAGTTTGTGCTTTGTTAGATGTTGTCTTCCCTTCTCGATAGATGTTTGCTGAAAAAAAGGAAAGAGAAGGATACAGAAGCGACGCGACGAAAAACTACTCTGGCTTTCAAGGCTGCTCTTGTTATTCAAGGTAATGAGGCTTAAACTTCGTTTATCTACCCCTTTGTTCACTTTCTGGAAGCTGCAACTACCAAAAATGAGAAAACTGAGACCAATCTTTGTGAGGATACTAAATTAATACAGTAGGTAAGGATTCAATGTCATCCCATCTTTCTATTCAAATATGATAAGCAATCTGATTTTCTTCCTTCTTATGTAGCCGCCATCCAAGAGTTGAATATTGATGTTTCAATTGAATTTACCTGCTCATCTTAAACAATCCAAAATTAGTTATGGAACTGGTAGACAAAATCCCATTTCAGTGTAAAGCCGATAATGTCACATTGTATTCCATTACGGGAACCTGAGCATATTGATTGATCACAGCACAAGTCAGATCCCAATAGAAAAAGGCTAATCCTTCGAGGTTTGGCCTTTTGAGACTAATTCTATAGATTGTGTTTGGTTGTCAAGACAAGGACTGGGATTGGACCGGATAAAATGAGATAATAAATCCCCTGTATAGTTAATGTGGACATATTTGATCCTTTCAAGTATTCGGTACACTTCAAAACAAGACTATGAAATAAATAAAGAAAAAAGTTCAATTTTATTAAAGAAATGAAAATTAAACAATTTAATTAGATTAAAAGAGTGAAATGGAAAAATCTAGATCTAAGGATTGTGGCCTGAAATGATCTACAAATGAGTAAAGTGTTGATACTATGGATCTATTAGGTAACATTTTTGTTTCGGGAAACAATTTCTTTTCAAAAATAATCTTTTTTTTTTTTTTTAAAAAATTCTATTCATTGGAACAATTTCTGAGTAAAATAATACGTTTGGTAACTATTTTCGGAATAGAAAAAAAATTAGGAATGTGTTTGGTACGATCCATAAATTTTATTATAACGTAAAATTTCTTTTAATTGTTAAATCATTTTTTATATTTTTCTTTTTTCCCTCTCTTCTTCTTCTTGCTCCTCCTCTAGTCGACTATGGCAGCAGCGGCGACAATGGCCTGCATCCAATGGTGTTCGGTGACCAGTGGTGCCGCGTGGTGGCCGACGAGCAATCAGAGGCGGCTAGCGAGTAGCGGTGGGGGGCTGGCGAATGGCGGGCAATGAAGAAGAACAAGAAAAGAAAGAAAATGATTTATTTCTAGAAATTATTTTTAGGAACAAGAAGTTATTTTTTTTTTTTTTTACTTCATGTTTCTGTTCTAGATCTATTTCATGGCTACTTTTCTATTTTGAGGAATAGAAAAATTAGTTGACGTTACCAAACGGATTTCTGCTTTTTTTTTTTTTTGTTCCAATAAACAAAAGAACAGAAATTAGAAAAATAGGAATGTTACCAAACGGAGCCTATATAGCTTACTAAGAGCAGATTGGAGCCTTTTGTTTCAACAACAAAAACAAAAGAATTGATAGCTTATGACTCAACTTTTTTAAATTAAAAAAAAAAAAAAAAAAATCTTGCGGGGCCATAAGTTGATGCTATGCGATATGTGATCCCTCTCTACATTAGTGTCCACCCGATTTCCTCCACATTCAAGGCATGTTAACTTGCTCAGATAGTGACCTTGTGATCAACCACTTGTCACCTTTTGTATCTACTCTATCAAGTATGGTTTTGCAGTCGCCAAGATATTGTTACACTAATGTTGGCCAAATGTAAGTTCTATTTACAAGAGAGAAACTAACATTGGGACGACGAACATTGATTTTGCAGAAGGCGCCAAATTTGCCGAAGAAGATTCTTCTTCACATGGGCTATCCTACTTCAAACTTTCGAATTTGACCGAACAAATTTTTATAGAAGATATTTGTAGGCCGGTTTAGTTTGGAAAGATTTGTGATTGATTAGTGATAGTCAATTCTCATTCCGTTAAGTTTTCTTTAATAATTTTTTTCTTTTTCAATTCAACTTTATCCCTCTCCCTCTTCCAAATTTTTTTATTTGGTGCTTTATCCGAACATATCCAAGTTTATCCAATCCAAAGAAATGTTGGAGATCATATTCAGATTCGAATATGGACTATCAAAAGCAGCCATTGTGCCAAGAATTGAGCCAATTCTCTAAAAATTGCAGAACTTTAAGTCCAGTCACAAATCTATCTCAATTTTTTTTGTCTCAGAAAAAACCCCAAACTTTAGGTTCAATCCTAAATCTACCCTGAACTTTTTCTTTTGTCTTAGGAAAAACCATAAACTTTAGGTACAATCCTAAATATAACCTGAATTTTGTTTTGTCTAAAAAAAATAACCAACTTTTAATTTACTATCAAACCTACCCTGATTTCCACCTCTATGATAAGTACAATTTAGTAAGGTCACATGGAAATTTATTTTCAAAATAAAACCGTTTTAAGATACAAAAATTAGGGATGACTATCCGTGACTTTTGGACAGAGGGCTAATAGGACCAAATTTAGGACTAGAGTAAAAATTGATAATTTTCTTTTTGAAAAAAAAAAAAATTTGGGATAGATTTGCGATGGAATCTAATGTTTGGGGTATTACAAAAGAAGAGTTCATGATAGATTTGGGACTAAAACCTAAAGTTTTAGTTTTTTTTTTAAGAGAAAAAAAATTGGGGTAGATTTGGAATTAGATTCAAAGTTTGAAGTTTTTTTTTGAGATAAAAAATATTTGGGATAGAATTAGGACTAAACATAAAGTTTGGGATTTTTTGGGAAGTAGCCAAATTGGTGGTTTTGTGACGGTAGTACATTTTGACAAACTTTCCCACAGTAACATACCGATTCGCGGCTGCTGGGGCTTTTGACTCTGACCGTGCTTAGTCAAGATTTGAATTTTAACCACGACTTTGACTCGCTTGAGTCTGGAAGTCATAGTCCAAATTTTTTAAAACTTTCAAACATGTTAAACTGTAAAATCTTCAACTTCATTTCCAGTTCTTTTTTCACCACCCTACTTCCGAACTTGATCTGTAACTGAGCAAACGACGGAAGCTTCTGCCGGACTCGGTCATCATTCGGCTCCGCCCTGGCTCATGGGCAATATTGCCGTCACTGTCCTTCGAGGGAATGTTAATCTCCAAGGCAAGGATAAGAACATTGATTATTGTCGTCTTCTTTTCATCCTGTTGTCCGGCAAAGCATAAATTAAACCGGGACATGGTTTCGTTTCGTTACTTAACTGTCAATGGCGACCAACCAGAACCACTGGTTGTAGAAGGATTAAAAAATAATATTGGCAGGAGGCTGACAGCGTCGGCTGGGACTTGGGATGTGGACATGTGTAAATTATCCTTGGCGCTGCAGTGATTAAGAGGAAAATTAATGTAGCGTAATAGGTATACTTTCCTGACACTCGAGGCATTGCTTCGAACCATTAAATGGAACCGCTATTTAGTTTTTGAATATCATGAATCTCCACATTGTCTTATATGACTAAGGTTGAAGGGTATTACAGACTTTATTCCATAGAAAACCTTTGGACAAACTCTGAGTGAGACTTAGATACAAGCAGCCATTAAAAATTAAACAATGAGGTCTAGTTGATCCGGTTGGTTCAAGTAGAATTTTCAAATGCCAACTAATGGTGATTCGTCCTTGGACATCAGGGGTGAAGGAAAAGAACCATCCTTGGCATCATTAGAGTTTTTTTTTTTTTTTTTTTTTTGTAGTGCTTGGATGACACATATCAATGAATAATGTTTTGGAGTGGCTTCAGCTGCGTTTGGCGTGTATTTCTATGCAACTGGTGCATCAATGCCTCATTGTTATAGAACGATAACGTTGACCTGATGATAACGTACAAAAAAGTCTCTAATTTCATCAGGTGATCAAAAGAAAGACTAATGGAGATTAGATTGGCATGCAGACAGACCAAGGCCTTATATTCCGGAGGGTCGGGTCTACAAATACACACCAAGAAATAGGAAAAAGGAATTTGACTTCATTCTAGTGAGTTGACTAATCGTGATTGATCTACTACCGTATAGAATAGTGCGGTGCAAATATGAGCAAACACATTATCACGCATTTGTTATACAATCCAAGAAGCTAACTGTGGCCAATGTTCAGTACATTGACTGACCCAGCTAAGGGCAAGTGCTAGAGAAAGAGATCATTTCAATGAGCTGCTCACGGATGTCTGTCCGCTTCTAGTAATCTTTAAATATGCAGTTTTTTCAAACCCGAAGAGTTTCTGCGCACATAGTTGTTAGTCCGAGCATACCCGAAAGCCGAGTGATCAAATTCCTATGGACTCATGCCCCTGAACATTGTCTTAAGGGCATGATGCTCAAATCCAAGTGAAAGCAGTTCAAGGCAGTTGATAACCAAAAATGGAGGCATAGAAGCACATGGGTTATTCAAAAGATGCCCAGAAAAATCTGTATATTTATTTCCTCTCCCTACCTTCAATGTTTTATTACTTCTCTATATATCTATACATATTCTCATCAACAGTGAAAACTGCGAAAGCCAAGATGATAAATGGACCCCTATGAAGCATTAACTTTACAAAAAGAAGCCCTGGCTCTCAAGTACATCTTGGAGGCTTGGTCAATCAGGAACATCAACCAACCCATGACTTATTAACATCACAATCCCACTATTTGCTTTCTCAAGCCTCAAAGAAACTTCAGATTTTTAATTTCAACATATGACACAAGCATTGGGGTTCTCTTCCATGCTGACCGCGTGGTAATATCTGGTGAGGTGTGGATTATAGGCTTCATAGGCCTTGACAAGCTCTGCAATCTGCTGCTCTTCCTTCTTCTTCTTGTCGTCCTCCTTCTTGCCTTCCTCCTTCTTGGGCTCTTCCTTTTTCGGCTCTTCCTTCTTCTTCTCAGGTTCCTTGGCCGGCCCGACCGTTAGAATCTCGGTGTACCATTTCTTCTTCAGCTTGCTCACCACCTCGACTGGGTCAACAGTTCCAATGACTGTCATTATTTTCTCCTTCAAGTCCATGGCTATAGAATCAATTCCTGGTGATGCCACAGAGAGAAAAAAATGGACCAATAGCGTTACAGGCCTGTCTGAGAGACCAAAAGACATTGAATGAATTCTCTTATGACCCATCAAAGGAATTAAGAAAGTGTTTGAGCTAGTTCTAGTGATCAATGGCTTCATCACTATCTGAGCCAATTACGACTAGATTCTTATATGAAGTTAGTAATCTAACTACATATTCCCCATGAACCAGAAAGAGAGGGAAGTCTTGTTATTACCAGAAAGGCCAGAAACTGCTTTCATGGCCTTCTGCTTTGCTTTTTCGTCGTGCACGTCCACTTTCAGGACCACCTTCTGCACAAGAACAAAAAGATCATTAGTACGCAAACAAGAACAGCAAAAAAATCCTGTAAAAGTCAAAAGACAAATAAGCTGAACCGATTCTGGAAAAGAAACACTTTCAAAATCGGAAGGAGTGGAGGTAAATCATATCAAACAAAACACATGTATCTTCTACGAAACTCATCATGATCAGACCATCAGACTGAATCAACAAAAGGGAAGGTCCCAAGTCTCACCTTCATCTCTGCTGTGTACAGAACAGTGACCTGGAAATTTGCAGGGACTCTAAAGAAAGTCAAAGATAACAATAAAAAAGAGGGAGACAGAGAGGAATGAATCAGACCCGGGAAATGAAGAAGCACAGATTATAGGAGGAAGAAGAGGAAAGTGAGGAAATAATCAAAGAGGACAGAAAAGAGGAAGGTGGATGGACCTATAAAAGCCACTGGTCGCTTTTTCTTTTTGGCAAATTTAAACCAGACACTAATGCTGACAAGAAGAGTCGAACAAAACGGATGAAAGGTGGAAAGAGAAACAGGCGTATGGCACAAGGAAAGGAAACGGGCTCATTTTAAATTGGCAAGCGATTGAAACTTTGGCCTACGTCAGGTCGTTGACAGGTTCATTTGATTTCCTATGGATTTGTATCCACATAAATAATGCCAGTGAAGAAAAAAGAGAAAGATCAATTATCAGAATTTTTGTCTTTTGCCTCCTAACTTCTAGTTCTTTTTTCCCTCCCTATCTTCAATTTATGGAAAATGAAAGGTTTTGATGCATATCTTTTCGTATCCCCATGATTTTCGAATTTTATTTAGAAGAGTTGATGTAATTTTCAAATATCTCTAATGATTTGTTCTTTTTCCCCCTTTATTTATCACCGTCAAAATTTCATGTATGGACTCGTTCAACCGGATCTGGAAGGTCCCTCGTTTGAAGATGAGTCCATGCCAAGGGTCAGTCAATCCCCACGGGGGACAGAAAAGTAGTGCAATAGTGATCATGGTTGACTTGTTGCGAGAGCACCTAACCTTGCAATTAGAATGTCCACGTCTATATTCTGGCGTGCTTTGCTCTGTATATAAATTTCCATACTCTGTTCTTCATCTTTGTTCAGCGAAAAACCTTTGCGGTTTTTTTTTATTTATAATTATGTAAAAGCCTCTATGTAATTCTAAAGCTAAGGCTACTAGCCACTGCCAAGACCGGGTGACCCTCATGGGCCACCGGGTGAGGGCTCGTGAGTGAGGGTCGCCATCGATGAGGGCAGCAAGCTCTCGCCGATCATAGCCCTACCCTAGTGGCTAGCAAAGGTCTCCAATGGCCCCTTGTTGGCCTTAACAATAAAAAACATAGAAAAGAAAAGAAAAGAAGATAATTAATAAAAAAATTCAAAAAATTAAAATTTTAAAACAAACCACATAGAATGACCAGTGTTTATGTTATCAATTTTCAATTAAAATCGACCAAATAGACTAAATTAACAAATTGTTAAAAGATTTAGGACTAATATTAGTCATATTGAAAGATTTAGTACTTAATTATCAAAATATGCAATAGATTTAAGGTTATATTGGTCAAATTGATAACCGTAATAAATATAGGACCTTTTTAAGGAAATTTTACCCTTGATCTCGTCCATTTCTCTTTAGCCGATCAAACTGCGGACGGTTTTACGAAGGCCGTCTGTCCCACGCCATTCTCAAGTTTGTTGTCCAAACTCCAATCGGTTTCTTTGCAACAGGCTAGAATTATGGGAGATGTTAAATAAAGAATCTTAGGGATTGCAGAGATATCTCTGTATATGAATGTATTTAGGTGACCCAGTATTCCCTCGAATTTCGCAACTCAGCGACCCATGATGTCTTTATCTTTAGATGACTTGAAGATGGTCCATGATAATTTCAAGGTTGTGTAACCGATGTAACCTAAGTGACACGAATTGTTTGTATATGAATCTCCCATGACAATACATCCAAATTTCAATCTTTGTACATTGTATTCCACCGGAAAAACCAAAAAAAAAAAAAAAAAAATCCGGACAGCATTTCCGGTGCTTGAATGAAATAGCCGGTTGTGGATTCCCATCTGAATCGACATGAATAAATTTCTTGATCAAGAAATCCAATCTCCGGGTGACGATGGTATTTTTTTATTGATGTGTTGAAAGATCGTATGTATCAAGAAAATAGGTTCCACTTGTTGGAGCGAGCCATCAGTAAATCGGACATACTCAACAGACTAGAATTTAGGTGGGGCAACCCTTAAATCACATCTAATCGGCAACCACAACGTTGCCTTGACTAACAAAAGAGTCAACCATATACTAGGCCATGAAATGATTTGACCTTAGAAAAAGTATTATAAAAGTCTTAAACATATTGCATTGATATCAATTCAATTTGAAACATTTTAATTTGACCAATTTAGTTTTAAACTTTTTTATGTTGATACCGATTCAGTCCGTCTGGCCAATTTAAGCCGGAGATTACTTACGCAAATGCCAGTGGTCCTACATAACATGACTAGCGTTAATGTGGACATTTTTAGCAATATTTATATATATATATATATATATATATATATATATTGAATTTTTGCATTTTCAAAATAATTTTTTTCCTTTTATTTCCTTCTTTTTCCCTCTCCCTCTTCTTAGCTTTTTCTTTTGACGATGGCCATCACTGGCCACCGGCCACATCCATGGCTAGCAAGGGCTAGCCTCGCCCTCACTAGTCGCAGGCAATGGTCGACCTCATTGGGCCTCCCCTGGGCAAGGGTGGGGCCTCATTGTCACCTAAGCAAGGCCCATTGGGCCTCGCCCTCACCCAGGCGAGCCTTGGTGAGGCCAACCCTCGCTCTAGCTTAGGTGATGGTCAGCCTCGCCAAATCTGGCGAGGGAGCCTCACCTTGCTGTGCCGAGACGGTCGACACTTGCCCTCGCCCAGGGGCGGCCCATTGAGGCCGATCATTACTTGTGATCGGCGAGGGTGACCCAAGCAAGGCCAACCCTTACTAGCCATGGTTGTGTCCAGTGGTCGACGATGGCCAATGGCAAAAAGTAAAAGCAAAGAAGAGGGAGAAAAAAATATATTTCAAAAATTTTTAAAAATTTTAAATGTTATTAAAAATTTATATATCAGTGTCATCCATGTCACGTAGGATGGTCAATATCCACATCAATAATTGTTTGTGTTATGAAATACATGAATGAATGAGATACATGAATGAATATTCATCATATTCATCTTATCTAATGTACTTATTATGGTACATTTGTATTATACTTTCTAAATACATCTCCCTATACAATGAACGTTCATCTCCCTTATCCAATACATGTATCATTCGATACATTGATATTAATGATAAGTACATTCTTGTTCTCCTATAAATAGGAATTTAGTTTTAATGTACAAACACAACTATCAGATACAACAGTCACTGAAAATAAAATTCTCTCATTTGGCTTTCTCTACTATCTCTGGTGTTCACTTGCTTTCTCTTCTCAATCTCTTATCTATTATATATTCACCACAACGCAATAACTATCTCTGGTGTTCACTTGCTTTCTCTTCTCAATCTCTTATCTATTATATATTCACCACAATGCAATATTTTACAACACGTTATCAGCACGAAGATCTACCGACTGAGTAAGTAAATTTTTGCAAGGTGGGTATTCTTTTTATTAATCAACTTATACTTCATCTTCTTCTATCAATTCTTCATTTTTATTTTTTCTTGGCCCGAAGCCAAAATTTCAAATCTAAAAGTATCCTTCTGCTCCTGAAGTAGCGGTGGATATTTAGAAATCCTTCTAATTAATTTAAGGATTTATTTTGCAAGGATTATGGCAAATATTGAAAAGCCCAAATTTCACATTCTAGAAGTGAGTGGAAAGAATTATCTATCCTGGTGCCTTGACATGAAAATGCATCTTCAAGGGCAAGGTCTCGCTAATACAATCACGGAGGATGGAACCTCAAATGAAAAGGATAAAGCAAATGCGCTGATCTTTATTTGCCGTCATTTGCATGAGAGCCTGCAGACTCAATATTTATCCGTTCGAGACCCTCATATCTTGTGGAGGAGGTTGAAGGATAGATATGATCATATCAAGACTGTTATCCTCCCTCAAGCACAATATGACTGGCAAAATCTCAGACTGCAAGATTTTAAATCAGTGTCTGACTATAATTCCGCTTTATTTGATATCGTTTCTCGGCTTGAGTTATGCGGTATAAGACTCGCTGATGCGGAATTGTTAGAGAAAACTTTCTCCACCTTCCATGCTTCAAATATTGTATTGCAACAGCAATACCAACAGCGTCAGTTTGCCACATACTCTGAATTAATTTCTGTGCTTCTTACTGCCGAGCAAACTAATGAATTGCTGCTGAAAAATCATGATCTTAGACCTGCTGGCTCAAAAACATTGCCTGAAGCACATGCTAACTTTGAGAAAAATACTGGCCATTTTAAGAGCTATAAGCGCAGGCAAGAACATCATCCTAGAAGGGATGGCAAGAAATTTAACCGCCCTAGAAAATCAAACTATGGCCTGAATCATGGCAAAGAAAAGAAGCCAAAGAAGGTGATTAATGAAAGTATTTGTCATCGCCGTGGCATGATCGGGCACCGGTCACGTACTGTCATACGCCAAAACATTTTGTTGATCTATACCAAGCATCTCTAAAGAATACGGGCAAGTGTGGTGAATCTCATGCCATTGAAATCAATCCTACTGCTATAACCACTGTTGAGGCCAATAATATCTCCGTTGGTGGGACTCCTCTTGCTCCTGAAGTAGCAAATGCATCTTTGGATGTCTCTGATTTCTTTGAGGACCTCTGATTACTTTGATGAGGCATCAAAGTGGTGGATGATAATTTGAACTTCGAATTTTATGTTGTTTCGCTTTAAATGTATTACTTTTTATTGTTCTTTAATATAGTTATGAAATGCTTATGAATCTTATATAATATTTATTTTGAAATTTTATTCGACTCTATGACTAATATACAACTTTTATTATACTTGACACCTGAAGTTGTCAATGTAAATGCAAATGGAAAATACCGAGAAAAAGAAAGATGTTTGTTTGCTTGATAGTGCAACAACACATACTATATTTCGTAGTAGACACTTTTTCTCGAGTATGACATTGCGTAAGGCACAAATCCATACAATATCAGGTCATGTTCCGATTATTGATGGTTTTGGAAATGCCACAATTATTTTGCCAAATGGCACCATCCTGCATATTGAAAATGCATTTCTAAGCATTAGATCCAAAAGAAATCTGCTCAGTTTCAAAGATGTACGCCGTAATGGGTACCATATCGAGACTATTTATGAGCAAGATAAAGAATATATTGGCATTTCCTCTTATAAGATGGGCCTGAAGACCATCCATGAGAAGCTAGAAGCTTCTTCTATGGGTTTGTATTGCGTTATGATTAAGGCTGTTGAAACCTACGCTACCACATCCTGGAGATTAGTAAGCCCTGATCAGTTTGGACTGTGGCATGATCGCCTTGGTTATCCTGAGGCTTGCTCACAAGGAAAGCTCATCATCAAACCTTCTATAACAAAGGTTAATCTTGAATCTCCTTTATTCTTGCAAAGAATTCAGGGTGATATTTGTGGACCAATACAACCACCAAGTGGACCATTTCGATATTTTATGGTACTAGTGGATGCATCCTGTAGATGGTCCCATGTTTGCTTATTATCTACGCGCAATGTCGCATTTGCACGTTTACTTGTGCAGATTATAAAGCTCCGGGCACAATTCCCTGATTATCCAATTAAGAGCATAAGGATGGATAATGCTGGTGAATTTACTTCAAAGATTTTTGATACATATTGTGCTTCACTCGGAATCGAGGTTGAGCACCCGGTTGCATATGTTCATACTCAAAATGGATTGGCAGAATCCTTTATTAAACGTATCCAAATCATTGCCCGCACTCTATTATTGAGAACGAATCTCAACAATACAGCATGGGGTCATGCAGTTTTACATGCGGCAGCTCTAATAAAATTACGCCCTACTGCTAATCTTTTACAATCTCCCCTTCAAATGGTTCTTGGTTATGAACCAGATATTTCACATCTACGCACATTTGGTTGTGCAGTACAGGTGCCTGTAGCACCGCCAAAAAGGACGAAAATGGGTCCCCAACGCCGTTTGGGCATTTATGTTGGGTTTAATTCATCATCTATCATTAGGTTCTTGGAGCCAACTACTGGTGATATTTTTACTGCCAGATTTGCAGATTGTCATTTCGATGAGACTAGGTTTCCATCAATTAAGATACTTACAACTTCCATGATTGCAAAATAAAAACCAGTTAAGGTTTTTTTCTGGAATGAGAAAAATTTATCTCAATTAGATCCAAGGACTCCTGAATGTGAAAACGAGGTGCAACGCATAATCCATTTACAGGCTATGGCCAATAGACTTCCTGACGCATTTAATGATGCTACTAAGTTAACGAAATCTCATATTCCAGCTGCAAATGCTCCAGCTAGGATAGCCGTTCTAGAAGGACAGGCTAAAATGGATCAAAATCCCCCGCACTTGAAGCGTGGTAGACCGATAGGATCAAAAGATACTGCTCCTCGAAAACGAAGGGGAAAGAATCAGGAATCCGCTCCAGAAGAGCTTGGCGTTGTACTTGCTCCTAAAGAGCTTATTGCCCCTGAAGAGGCGCAAACCCATGAAAGGAACACCAATCCCGGGAATATCGAGAATTCCATTACATATTGTAATGAAATTTGGGATTGAAATGAAATCATCATTGATGATGCTTTTGCATTTTTAGTTGCTCATAAAATTATGGATGATAATTGTGAGCCGCAATCTATTATTGAATGTCGTCAAAGGCAAGATTGGCCTAAGTGGGAGGAAGCAATTAAAGCTTAATTAGCTTCCCTAACTAAACGAGAGGTTTTTGGACTTGTAACTTGTATCCCCGATAATGTAAAACCCGTTGGATATAAATAGGTATTTATCCGAAAATGAAATGAGAAAAACGAGGTTGTCAGGTATAAAGCCCGACTCGTTGCCCAAGGATTCTCCCAGAGACCTGGGATTGATTATAATGAGACATATTCACCTGTGATGGATATGATTACATTTCGTTTTCTCATTAGCCTAGCAATCTTTGAAAAATTGGAAATGCGTCTTATGGACGTTGTGACGGCATATTTATATGGCTCATTAGACTCTGATATTTATATGAAAATTCCCGAGGGATTCAAAATGCCCGAAGCATGCACTCCCGCAATTTATTCTCAATAAAATTGCAAAGATCCTTGTACGGGTTAAAGCAATCCGGTCGCATGTGGTATCAACGCCTAAGTGAGTACCTAATTAAGGAAAGGTACAAGAATGATCATATCTGCCCATGCGTGTTTATTAAGAAATCAGAAACTGGATTTGCTATTATAGCAGTTTATGTCGACGATATAAATTTAATTGGAACTCCAAAAGAGTTAGCTGAAACTGCTGAGTATTTGAAAATAGAGTTTGAAGTTAAAGATTTGGGTAAAACCAAACTTTGTCTTGGTCTAGAGCTTGAGCATAAAGCAAATGGAATAATCGTCCATCAATCAGCGTACATTGAAAGATTGCTTAAACGCTTCAACATGGACAAAGCTCACCCATTGAGCACCCCTATGGTTGTAAGGTCTCTAGATCTCCAAAAAAACCCATTTCGTCCTAGAGAATTAAATGAAGAGATACTTGGTCCTGAAGTACCATATCTCAATGCAATTGGGGCTTTGATGTACTTGGCACAATGTATGAGACCAGATATCGCTTTTGCGGTAAATTTATTGGCAAGTTTTAGTTCTGAGCCAACTCGGAGACACTGGAATGAAGTTAAACATATTTTCTATTATCTCCAAGGAACCATAGATTTGGGATTATATTATTCCAAGGATTCCACTAACTCGGTTTAGTTGGATATGCTTTGATCTTTGGATATAGATCTGATCCACATAAGGCTCGCTCTCAAAATGGGTATTTATTTTGTTATAACGGCACCGTTATTTCTTGGCGTTTTACGAAGCAATCGCTAGTAGCTACATCTTCTAACCACTTTGAGATTATTGCTTTATATGAAGCTGGAAGAGAGTGTGTTTGGTTAAGATCCGTTATAACGCATATTCATAATTCTTGTTGTTTAATACCGGTTACAAATTCTCCCACTATAATTTATGAAGATAATGCTGCTTGTGTTGCACAAGTTAGGGGAAGATATATCAAAGGTGATAAGACCAAACATATCTCGCCGAAATTTTTCTATACTCATGAACTCCAAGAAAGTCGACAAATTGATGTTAAACAGATTCGATCCATAAATAATCTTGCAGATCTTTTTACCAAATCATTGCCAACATCAACTTTTGAGAAATAGTATATGGCATTGGTACGCGGCGAGTTCACAAGATGCAAGATTGATTAGCCCTAGAAGTGGCTATATGGCTCAATTGAGGGGGAGATATTATGAACTATGCATTGCAGCATTGATATGCGGCGAGTTCACAAGATGCAAGATTGATTAGCCCCAGCAGTGGCTATATATGCATTGCACTCTTTTTTCTTTTTGTCCGGTTTTTTCCCATAGGGTTTTTCCAGCTTAAAGTTTTTAACGAGGCAATTAATGCATCCATAAAAGGGAGAAATAATAATATTTGTGCTCTGCACTCTTTTTCCCTTTTGTCCGGTTTTTATCCCAATGGGTTTTTCCGGCTTAAGGTTTTTAATGAGGCAGTATCATTCGATGCACAATTCATAATGAATACAATGAATATTCAAGGGGGAGTTATGAAATACATGAATGAATGAGATACATGAATGAATATTCATCATATTCATCTTATCTAATGTACTTATTATGGTACATTTGTATTATACTTTCTAAGTACATCTCCCTATACAATGAACGTTCATCTCCCTTGTCCAATACATGTATCATTCGATACATTGATATTAATGATAAGTACATTCTTGTTCTCCTATAAATAGGAGTTTAGTTTTGATGTACAAACACAACTATCAGATACAACAGTCACTAGAAATAAAATTCTCTCATTTGGCTTTCTCTACTATCTCTAATGTTCACTTGCTTTCTCTTCTCAATCTCTTATCTATTATATATTCACCACAACGCAATATTTTACAACAGTTTGCCTAAATTGGACAAATGGATTGAATTGGTACCAATATGAAAATGTTTATGATTAAATTGATCCAATTAAAAAATTTAAGACTGAATTAATACCAACACAATAAATTTAGGATTTTTTCAATACTTTTCCCATTTGACCATTGTGAAGCATCACATATTATCAGAATGGCAAGTTTAACGGTGGACATTTGTCCATTTGCATCAACAATTGTTACCATGTATTGCCGCTTGTCAATTACGATTTGACTATTGGCTACGAAGAATGTCTATGTAAGATAAAGAGGCTCATTCAAGTGACGGGTTTGACTGTTGAGGATCCTTATCTGAACACTCATCATCCCCATTCTCTTTTAAATTCTAACTTAATTATCGGAAATTGTCCAATTAGCCATAACCAGTTCCACGGATTTAGTCAATTTATTTCTAAACATTTGCATGAAATTTCAATGTAGTTTTTGCATCTAATTTTGGTCAAAAATTACTGATATATCTAAATTGTCCTACATGGCACACCACTCTGTTAGCGATTTCTAGCAAAAATCAGACAAAAAGAATTGTATTGGAATTTTATACGGAAGTTTAGAACTAAATTGATAAAATTGAAAATGTTAAGATTAAATTAGCATCCCTACAATAATTTAGGACCGATTCAATAATTTTCCTGACTATTCCGGGTCCTATACCCGGATGCCTTGGCCCGCGTCATTTGTTGCAGATGCGTCCAAAGAGGCTAGGGCCTTGTCTGGTGAGGTGGTTGTCCAAGTTCGGCAATTAACACCGGCACTTCTGTCGTTGAATTTGAATACGTAAATTAATAGTCCTTTTGGAAGCTCCGCTCATGTTGATTGGGCCTGATCGGTACATTGCCGGCGGTGTCCCAGATGCAGAGGACAGGTCCAGTTCCAATGAACCCAAAACTTATCAGGCCCAGCAATTTGACCTCATCATCAATCATCATAGTATTGTATCTTTTGTCGTGGCTTTTGGGGGGGAAAATGAAAGGAAGAAAAGACCTCTTGGTGTGGTTCGGAAATTGAAGAGATTTGAGCTGGCACTGAACTTGCCGTGGGTCACATTCTTTTTATAGTCAAATTGGATTAATCTATAAGCAACCAGGTTGGACTCCATTGGACATGCAAAGGCGTAAGAACTTTGAACAAGTCATCTCAGGGAAACGTCAGGGTTTTTCCTTCTTCATTGGGTTAAGACTAAAAGACTCAGAAATTCTTGATATTTTCGTGATTTCTTTTAATCTTCCGAAGTGGAGCATATGATGTGGTGTGAATGATCCTGTCTCTGGCTAAAAAAAAAGAAAAAAATCTTGGACCTTTTCAAGTACTTACATGTTGAGAAAATAAAATTTTAAGGAGTATATTTGATCTTAGAGTTTGATTGGATTCCCAAAATTTTGATTCCTAATTCGCATGTCGATTTGACAAGTATGATACAGAAATCCGTATCATTGAAATTTTAAGAAGTATATTTGCATTCGAAGCAAATAAAAAAAAAAAAAAAGTAGGTCGACTCTTCTTTAAATTGTGTATGGGCAATCTTGGGAGGAAAACAAATTAAAAAAATCAAAAGAAAGGGCGGCCACTTTTGGTTAACATGTTTGTCTATTTCTTAAAACGTAACGTCTCAAGCACAAATTGGTGAAATTTATTGACATTCCACAGTTAAATTATGAGGATCTAGGATGTATCACTCAAGTCATCAGTCCGGTGCCGGATATAACCTTTTCCCCCGGACAAGATGCACTTCTATTTAGATTATTCTAATATGACCCGTTGACGATCCTTATATCTTATCTTGTCACTCGATGAGGGAGAGTATACTTTGTGAATATGTTATAGTGAGTAAAAATAATTGGCGAGTCACCCACCACTATGATGTAACCTCTATTTCTCCATACATATTCTTAGCTAAGGTGGGGAAATGGAATTTTGCCCATGTATAGGCACATAGCGAAGCATCGACATAATTTTTAAGATTAAGATGTACATTAACTACTTCACATTCCACCACATCAGAGATTTTTCATAGAATAATCCTAAATTTTTTTATTATTTTTGTGAATTTTGTAGTGTGAGGTCTTGTATTCCCACGTTAAATGGGAGACATCTTATAGCATGACTCATAAATAAACATCCACCTCCAAAAAGATCATTATCTCGTGTGGTGACCAATATTCTATGTGGGGATTCAATCCTCACGGAACGAGTTGAATCGTTACAAAAGATATCAAAATGTGACCCACTTCGGTAAATGCGTAAATCCTGGATAATTAGTCCCATTACGACCCAATGAAGGTAGGGCCTCATCGCTCGGGACGAGAGGGCTGGGACGGGATGCAATTCCCATCGACTTTCAAGATAGCAAAGGGGGGAAAATATCTACTTACACACATGAGGAATGAAAAGTATTATCATGCATTGTGGGCCAACACCGACAAAGGCGTCTGATTTCTACGTTGGGGAATTTGCAAGACTCCAAAATCTCACATCGGATGCAAATAGCATATTAAGTGATTTATAAGTCCACACCTTAATTGGCCACCACCTTCTGTGTTTACACCAAGAAACTCCAATACAAAAGGATTGGAACAAGCAAAAAAGCCTCTTATCCCTTCTCATGTGATCACAGCTAAAAGAGTAAGCCAAAATAGAAAAAACTCGCATTCATTCTAGGGATAATCTCCTCGGTTTGGGGAAAGGGTTAGGGTTGTTATATTCAATGGCCGATTGACTTTGGAAAAAAAGGCATAATTTCACTCTTCAGAGATGTCCCAATAGGTAATTTTGACAAGTGAGAAATGGGGTCTTAAAATCTTGATAAGGAAGAGTTAGTAGGGATTGGTTTTCTATCGGAAGCAAAGTTTTGCTCCCTCTTTTCCAGACAGCAGAGCAACAACATAAAGCGACCTGTCCGAAGACTCCAAAACCCATTGCACAACGCAACCCAAATCTCACTCCACAATCAAGCTCTCTCTCCCCGCCGAAACAGAAATCACACAACAATATGATGAAAACCCAGAAGAGAAAACCATCTTCAAGGAAGTGGTCGTAATCAGAATATGTACATTTGTATTACAAGATGACAAGCTGCTACACACCACCAAAAGAAGATCCTCAGTATCAAAGAAAACGCCCGGAAAATGAACACTTTTCAGACGTGCTAGCACCTCAATTATACAGCTTTCGAGGGCCAAGCCATATGTCCTCTAAACCTCCTAGAAATTGACCTAAAAATGGATGCCACTTTGAAACAAAACTGCAACCTAATTCCCACCAATGTAAACTTGGGTTGAATCCCCTAAAGAAGTTGATTAGAAACCCTTGGCCACGGCGTTTTACATGGTGGGAGCAGACAGTTTACCAGCCTGGTCCAAAACATCCAGCACCTCGCTCCTGCTCCTCACGATCCTGTGGAACACCTCCCTGATCTGCATCTGCAGCGGCACCAGCCCCTCCTCCATCCTCCGGCACGTCTCACCCAGCTCCGCCGCCCTCACGGCCGCCTCCTCCGCCCGCTCCCCTCACACGGGAACTGGAACGAGTCTGCAAACTCGGCCAGCACCTGCCCCAGCCGCTCCATCCGCTGCACCTCCTCCATCAGCCCTGCCGTCCCCCGCTTCTCCTTCCGCTTCCACTCCTCCCCGATCTTCTCCTGCAACGCGTTCATGGGCTGCGCCCATGCGAACTGCTTCGGCACCTGCAGGTGCATCGCCAGCCCGGTCCTCTCCTGGCACGGGATGGCCGCCACCAGGGCCGACATCACGAAGACCGTGATTGCGCCCATGATGTACACCGGCAGGGCGAGGCCAGATGACTCTGCACCTCGCGGGACCACCAGGTTCGATGACATGGCCTGAATTCGACGATTCGGAAATCGATCATTAGCCAATAAAGTCGGACCGATCAGAACTTCAGACAAACGATGAGGGAAATTGACTCTGAAAATCACATTCGATTTGTGGAATAACCAATCTCTAGCTTGATAAAACGAGTCAATGTGCACCAAATTCGGGTTAAACGATCTTAAAAGTATTCAATTTTGATTTCAGCGTCAAAAAACGTACTTGAATTTGCTTTGATGCGGACCAATTCTTCGACACGCCCCAGGAGAGCGTCCGGAACTGCACAGCTGCCGATCGATCCTTGTTCGTGCCGGCGCTGCTGCCTCTCCGCCCGAAAGACCAAGTCCTCTCCGTTGACTTGTGGCCGCTGCTCTCCTTATCCTCGGCGGCCAGCACGGCCATCATCGATCCGAGCGCCTTCTTCGCCCGCCGGGCCTGGCCCTCTCCGATCGGCTGCTGCTCGAGGGCGGCGACAGCGATCTCCGAGAGCTTCTGGCAGTGCCTGACGGCGTCGACGCCATGCATGACGGCGTTGCAGAGGTCGAGGGCCTTGACGGAGCGGTCGAGGAGCTCGGGGAGGAGGCGATCGAGGGGGCTTGGCGACGACGGAGGGGTCGCGCTCGCGGCCCATGATGAGGAAGGCCTTGAACTCCGCCTCGCAGCAGAGGAAGACGTCGAGGAGCTTCCGGAGCCACGCGAGGGAGAGGAAGGGGGCGTCGGCGGAGGCGGAGGCGGGGGCGGAAGGGTCCCCGCCGTCGCCACCGCCGTCGGGTGGGGGCTGGGGGAGGAGGGGAGGAGCTCGGAGAAGCGCTCGGCGATGTTGCGCTGGAAGAGGTCGAGGTCCTCGAGCTCCTGCTCGTGGTGGCCGTCCATGGAGACGACCTGGTTGCGGCGGATGCTGATGCGGCCCAGGAAGGAGCCCTGGTACTCGGTGGCAGGCATGGCGTTTCTGGGTCTCCTCGTTTCTTCTCGCTTGTTCTCTTTTGCAGGGTACCCAAAAGGATGGACGATCGCTGACGAAGATGAATGACAAAGAGAGAGAGAGAGAGAAGTGAAGACAAAAGAGATGGATTATAATAAGGGTTAAAGAAGGACGGTTGGGGCAGTTATACGTTCGAGAGATGGGTGGTGGTCAAGGCATACGACCGTTTCTTCTCCTCTTTTGCTTTCGTGTTCCGCCTTTCTTTCCTTCCTTGTACTGAGTAGAGATACTATATTCTCTACTCAGCTTCTTTCCCAATCTGCCCCTTCACGTGCACCGTAATTATTGGAAGGACCTTTGCCGTTTAGGGTTTTGTATTATGGTGGCTTGTGGGATGTTTTGGGAGCGTGGCCTAGCGGCACATGAACGTCATGTGGAAGGAATTTTTGGCCTAGGTTCCGTCCAATGCCTATGACATGTGGTGGGTGTAAAGGAGATGGTCGTCTTGGACAGAGAATGAGAAGAGACTAGTGTTTTCAATCATTGAAGAGAGAGAGAGAAAGCATATGTGGTCATCTCTTTGTAGGTCGCGGATGGTTATCAGGTGAGTTTCACGCGGTGACCTTCTCGCTCGTTGGTCATATCAATCGACCTTTCAGCGTGGATTACACGTCAAGCTACGATAAAGGTGATGCAAAGCAAAGAGCAAGAAAATGCGTGATGGCAAGATTAGTAGTCGATAGATTTTGCCTTTTAGCCTTCTTTGACGAGATTTGAAAATGAGAACACCTTACTTTGATGTTTAGCACTTGTGAGTATTGACTTTGGTCTTAAATGGTATCATAGAAATGGTATCATAGACACCCTTGTGATGGAAGAAGCCAAGAAAAATTGGAAAAGTAAATAAGACATGTCCAATTTATGTGAATCGAGTACATTTTAATCTTAGATCTTAGTAAGCTGCACATAAAATTCACACGATGTGACAACTTTGATGTATTGAATACACTGAATAAGCTTCTCAAAATGACTAAAAGCTTATACTATGAGTGAAATTTGCCTTTGAAAATTTGTATCTTTTTCTTTAAAGTTGCAAAACCTTACTTGGTGCTCCGCAAACGTTTATGAGGCCCTAATTTTGTATAGATATAATAAAATGAGCATATAATATATGGTTAAATAGCAATATCTCGAAAAAAAAAAAGCAATACAAAATATATATTTATTTATTTCTTCATCCCATAGTTGCCAATTTTTTTTCAAGGTGCTCCAACCTCATAATTAAATAAATTAACTAGCCAAAGATTCTCATAATATCTTATTCTTTTGCAACCTCTAAATATCCATAAGGTCAATCTATCCGGATTACATTCAAATAAGATAGGAGTAACACTTGAATTCGCAACAATCACGAATGAGGGAAAAGAACCTATTTATCATGTAATAATGATGACATGGTGTAACCAACTAATTATCATTATTCACACTTTACAAATTTCATCATACTCAATGCTACTTTTAATGGATTGGTTACACCATGTGATATACTTGTCACTTGTAACATCTTATAGCGAGTGAGAGTATATATGATTGGAATAGTGGATGAAAGGATATATTTCCCTGGCAATATCAAATTTTATCATTATTTCCGTGGCCGAGAAACGGCAACTTTCTTGGAGATAACCGGCGAGTGGCATTACGGTGGTTTTCCATGCCCGGGGGGCCTTTACTCGTCAATCCAGTATCATCGGCATCCCACGTCACGAGCCAGTTGCTGAGTCAGCAAGACCCGACACCCCCCCATTCCGGATTCCGATCCGTCGAACGCGCTGTCTGAAGCCACGTGGACTGTGCTGGGCCCCAACATCAACATCGCGGGAGAGGAGAGGAATCGTTTGACTTGGTCGTCGTCCCCTTCCCGATTCCCTACGACGCGACCGCACGACCATCTCTTGCAGCCTCACCAACTCCCTCTCCCTCTCTTCCTCTCTCTCTCTCTCTCCATCTGACCACGCCTTTTGACTTTTTTTAAGGATGTCTGCCAGAGAAAACACCGGCCTCCCGCTCCCCCAAAAGGAAAAAAATATAAATATTATAACTATATATGTGTGTGTTTGTGGGTGGGTGTCGCATAGCCTGATATTGTTAAAGGAATTTGTGCCGTTGAATTTTACCATTTCTTTTCATGATGATTCATTTTCTCGATGGAACATTTTAATTTTTGCATCCAGTGCCAGGGACCCTAACGAGCAATATCGTAATCGAGTTGAGTCGCTTTCAATAGCTAAAACTCAATTAGATGATCGCTCGAGATTGACTCGTTTAATATTGGGTGGAGCTAAGGCTCGGGTTATTTCGTCAAGTCAAGCTCTAGCTCACTGCTATTAAGCTCGATAGGCACACGAGCTTTATTAAATTTTATTATTATTTCAAAAGATTTGTTATGATCAAGAAAAAAGACAAAAAAAAAAAATGTCCTTAAACATACATGCTATTCCCACATATATATACACACAAGCAATGAAAATAGCCCATCTTATAAAGCTCGAGGTCGAATTTATATCTGACTCAAGTACAATTAGGTTGAGCTCGAGCTTGATGCTAACTCGCACAACATGACTCAACTTGATCAAATTCCAATTAGTAAGTACATTTTTTTTTTTATGATCATGAATATTCAGTAATTAAAGGCAGTGGTGACTTGAACACAGAAAAAACAAACAAGAAACCTTTTAGGCATGCTTTTTCTTTTCTTACCAAAATTGTTAGTTCACAAAAAGATGTGTATATTTTCTATTTTATTACTCAACGATAGTTCCGGAAGTACTTGTTGATAAAATAATTTCGTCAATTCCACATAATAAAGGTCGCTAACAATGGTTGATAGTCACATATCATACTATGATCAATGACATTTGATTGGCTTAGAGCTCCTGTTGAATTGTATCGACTTTCATAAAAAAAATTACTAATTTAAAAAAAAAAAAGTTCAAATTTTTATTGCCAGCTTTATATATATATATATAAGTGAGCGAATGGTTGCTCACTTCGTGGGCCCCACTAACCAACGACACAGAGTGTCTCTGTAGAATCTCTTCTTTTTTTCATTCGAGGTCCCCCAAAAAAAGTTGATGATGCATATGTGAATTTGACATTTTCAAAAGGGACGGAAAAAATTATGTCTTTATTTCCTGCCGAAAGTTCAAAGTAATCGAAAAATCAAGAAAATATCTAACAAGACGTCTCACATGACGTTGTATGTCGTGAGTAAAAAATCATGTGCTCAACTACCCTAAATGGAAAATTCATCGAAAGTGAAAGATTGCAAGAAAATGAAAGGTGAGAACTGCTCCAAATATGTACGTCCACGCGAAGCCGGCCATATTATAAGAAATATCTTTTAGATAAATAAAATAGCTGGGCGCTATCATTTATCACTTTGCCCGTTATATTAAAATAGAATTATGTTTGTCTGCCCTGCATAGTTTATGGTCTTTATACTATAGCTGAAAAAAATTCTCCCTAAAGTTCAAGGATTTTCCAAAAACATCCTAGTTGACCAGGAAATAAAGATATAAAAAATAAGGGTTAATATCACAAAAATCCAAAACTATATCTGCTGTAATAGAAATATCCAAACTTTTTTTAAGTGATTAAAACCTTAAACTTGCTTATTATGACATAAATACCCTAAGTTATAGAAAACACTAAACTTATATTAGTGTGACAAATATATTCTGGATAGAAATAAAATAAAGGGTATATATGTCACACATGTATAAGTTAGAGTTCTTTTGTGACGAAAAAAAAAAAAGTTGGGTTTCATGTCACAATGGACAAATTTAGGGTTTTTAGTTACACAAAAAACGTTTAGGGTTTTGTCAAAGTGAGTATAGCTTGGGTTAATTTTTTTTTTTTTCATTTGCCTTGAGAAAAGGAAAATTGCCTAAAAAGTCCTAAATTTATTATATGAGGACGGTCTATTTCTAAATTTTTTTAATTTGGCCAATTTAATTTTAAATTTATTTATGAATTTCCGTTGTAATCCTTTTGGCCAATCTTGACAAAATTGCAAATATCATTGATTTCTTGTCGAAATTGATCAAAAGAACTATATTGACAAATCGTCAAATAATTTAAGACTAAATTTAGCCAAAATTAAAAAAAATTAGGATTGAATTAGCAGGCTGCATGATAAGTTTAAGATTCTTTTTGAGTGATTATCCTTAAAAAATTCCCGATGAAACCCGGATAAGATGGAGGCTGAAACACACGTCGTGGCCGAGAGAAGTCAAGTCTCGAATGGCCTAGAGGATGACGAAAGGACACTGTTCGCGGGTGACCTGTGACTTGTACAAGAGGATGAGGGAGGAAGAAAGAAGAGCTCGAGAATGGCCGGCCTGCATTCAAGGCACGTTCGGAGGGTGGAGATGGGGATTTGCAAGAGTTCGGATCATCATCATCATCGTCATCATCATCCCATCTGCGCATCACGCTGATTCGGAGCGTTGATCGTGGCGTGAAATCAGAATAAGCACTGGCCACAAAAGGTCATTGAAAATAGTCAAATCGCTCCCCGACTTTAGTGAGAGAGAGAAAGAGAGATCCTTAGTTACAAAGAAAGCAATTGACTGGGGTCGGTATCATCACATCACCCCTTTTGCGGTTTCTTGCTTTGGCCACTGGAACCCCGAAGATACCTTCCTCATCATGGATAAGCTCTATGATATGATGGTTTCAATTTTCTTCGATAATTTCCTTTTCGCCTTTTCCCGTATAGGAATGAGGAATGAATTGTCCTATGATTTATCTGATGAAATGATATTTCATTCGACAACACGAAATATGTCCAAAACAGAGAGAACAAAAGCTGATTGGTGTGTTCGCATGGTCCTCGAAGGTAGATAGATGATTGACAAGAAACCCATATCGATTCTTGCGAGGTTTCATCGAAGGGAAACTTAGACAATGAAATCCCTTTTCTCAACACTTGTAATGGTGAATTTTATACTTATTTATCCTTCTCGAGACCGCATAACATTAAAATATGATGATTTCTCTAATTTTGCCCAAAGCACACGACAAGTTCTCTTTCTATTAAGTAGGGACCACGAGGTTCGGATGTCGCATCTCATATACGAAGGCATTCATTTGATTTGCTTTCATTGCGGACATTACGGATATAGATCAGAGGAGTGTCCTTAGTTGCACCCAATAGAGAATGATCCTCATAAATCTTTTGGAAATGCGCTGGGGAACATGGAGGATCGTTGGCAGCAGCGCCAGAGGTGTATGCCAAAGATGGGCCAACACACCGTCCACCTCGAGAGCATCCTAATAATTCGATTTTTCCCGAAAATTTCTCAGATCCTCTAACTTGAAGAAAGGGTAAATTCATTTAGTCAATACATACAACGTGAATGCATTTCAATCAACGTTACCAAACGTTAGATTAAAGAAATCCTTGCTCGTTTAACATCGGGGTTCTCTTTTTGGTAGGGCAACCCTCATTATTATATTCTTGTCCTCCTGCTCAGTGCTAGAGATGGTAGGGTTTGCTTCGAGAAAAGGGAATCTGGGAGTTAAAAATTCCAAGGGCCGCACGGTAGATCAGTCGGTTATGGGTCGCTGTCTTCCTTTTCGAGAGGTCGTGGAAAGAACCAAAGAGGGAGCTCGTCCATGTCCGTGGAGCTCTACCGCATGCCTGAGCTTCGTCAATGGCGACTCTCCTTTTATCGTGTCGGGGGCTAAGGAAAAGTAAAGATCGGGATACTCGGTCACTCAATCATAGGGCTCGATGTGGAAAAAGGAGAGGAGAAATGTGGCCTACTTCCATGTCATATATGAGCAAGAACATCACATGGATTGGCATGTGATCGCACTGTCCATTTTTAGCATCGAAAGAATAAATGCAAATCAATTCGATCAGTCCATCACACATGAATCAATCTTGATTCTTCCTATCTTTTCCCAAACGTTAGAGGCGGAGGTGATGCGCTTCAACTTTCCGAACGATCGTGGTTATATCGTGTGATTTGTCATGGACTTATCGAAGACCATAACGTGTTGCTACATGTCCAAAAAGCAGGGCAGGAATTTTCTGACAAAACCTAGTGGAGCGAATCACACTCTCGCTACATGCATATGTAGTTGCGTCAAAGACACTACTGTTGGAAGTGATAGATTCCCTTGGCGCGTGAATCGGAGGTCTTCGCACGACGACTTTCGTGCCATTTAAAAAGGTCGTTTCTATTCCACCAGTTTAGCGACCAACGTTCGAGGGCTTTTATTAAACGATGAGGGAGATCCATCAAGGCAAAATTACCTTTGCATGCAATACGTAGAAGACATTGTTAGGTCGAATGACATGCATGTATTACGATCACTAGGATAATACCCATAAATAGAGATTACCAAGATATGCCTTTTCCATATTAAGGAGGGATGACAAGGTTGTGACAATTGATTCACGACGTTGCTTTACAAATAATTCCTGAAATCAATGATGATCATTCAAATAAGCGGAGCATAAAGAGAGAATGTTTATTAACTCAGAAAACAAACACCCAAATTACTATTCAATGTAATTATGTTTCTGTCATCACATCACTGATTCCCGTGTCATCACTCGAAGGGGAGAAGCTAGAGCCGACGACTTTATGTTAACGCATTTGATTTTAATTTCGACATGGGACCGCTTGAAGTTATTTAGTAACATTGTTTTTGGAAAGGCAAATAGCATTCTACCACTTGTAATCAAGTCGTACAAATGACGACCATAGTTGAATCCACTATGTATGATTAAGTCTACGTTCCCAAAATTTCTGAAATAAGTATATTGTGGTAACTTCACACATAAAAAATTAAAAACACTCTCAGCCTCACTTTTTCCATTTTCAAAAGAAATATAAAATCAGACTTCAGTTTCGTTTGTTTCACGAAAAACATTTTCTAGAAAATCAATTGTCTTAATTTCAGCATTTCAATCGATTAAGAAAATGAATCAACATAAAATCTTTTCCTAATTAACGAAAAACTTATGCTTAGATACAAGGAAATGACTTTCTTTTTCAAAAATTACAAATCATTTTTCAAAATATAAGAAGACATCGCACTTGGACTCAAGACTGTGCTTGGGCACGGGAACCTCAATGCTCATTCCTTTTGTTCGGCCTCGATAGACTAGAGGTTGGACAAGCGAGGATCTGTGCATGGGCACTAGGGTCTCGGGCCTTGCCTCCATAGACCTAGGCACTGAGTACTCAAGCACAACCACTATTAGGTCCTAAGCTCGACCTTGGTGGACCTTGCCTAAAAGTTGGGGAGCCCAAGTATGGGCATCATGGTCTCAAGCTCGACTTCTATGGACCTCAATGCCTCTATCTCATTTGTCAATTCCACATGTCCATGTTACTAGTACCCGAATTATTCACATTTTTAAAAAAATAATAAAAAAAATTTCTTTCCAAATGATGGAAAGTATTTTCTGGTTCCTTTTCAAATTTCAACTAAACATAAAAATATATAATCATTTTTTTGGAAAATGAATTCATGGAATATATATTCCGAATATATTAAATTTTCCACAAATAAACGAAGCCTCAATTCAATTGTAGAGCATATAATAACAAAATTCTTATTATAATTAACAATGCAATTGATGCCTTCCAAAATGGCGCAAGTAGTCGGATTACATATCCTCTCACTGCATATCCTTAGCCCTACTAATCTAAATGAAACTTTAATGCTGATTAGTTAAGTTTTAGTTGTGTAAGCATTGGTTCAACTTAGACTTGACACCATATCGGCCCGCTCAAGCCACATGTGCCCAGAGGACACTTTTGCGCGGGCTTGGACGAAGCTTAGTATAAAGATTGGCCCGACCCGAGAATTTTATATATTTATTCTTATGGGTGGCCTAGGATAACCAATTAGACACAATTGAAATGCCTGGTTAGGCTAGCTCGAATCTGCCCATTGATCGCCTCTAATTGAAACTTAGTGTTAATTATTGACTTGGAGGCTCCATGGCTTCGACATCTGGCCAAATGGGCAGGCTTGAGTATTAGGCTTGCCTAGTCCCGATTAATAATAAAAGGATCAAATTTCATGGGCCTAAGAAATGGCTCACTTGGGAGCTCCACCCAGCCCGACGACTAGACCCACACGTACCCTTTGCTTTCCATTTATATCTTCGATGCTTTCTACACCTTAGGGCCACCATTGGGCCTGACTTTACCATTTGGAATAAAATTTCCACGACCCACGAATCGACCTTGTCTAAACTACTACTCGAGTGATCACCTTTAGTTCGACTCGCCTATCAATGTCGAACAAAACAAGTAAGTCCAAAATGTACCACCAAAATGTTTAGATGGGGTCGACCAATTAACCAACAATAAACGGAGAGGATAAAGATCTGAGGCCTGATCTATCGGCATGCCGATTGAAGTCATGCTGTACATAGTTTTCGGCAATATAAAGATCAAGCATACAATTGCAATCTACAGCACAATCCAATTTCATCATTCCGCCTTTTCTCAAAAGCACAATTAGGTTAAAGTAATTAGCCCGATTCCACCTGTTACTCATAATCTCTCCTTTGAGAGGGAGGGAGAGAGAACCTTTTCACAAAAGCACAATTAGGTTAAAGTAATTAGCTAGATTCCACTTGTTACTCATAATCTCTCCTTTGAGAGACAGAGAGAAGATATTTGATAATTTTGAGGCCAAACTTCCGAGGAAGGAAAATGGGGTCCAAGGATTTATGGTGGGGGCGAGAAAGATCACCTCATACAAAGGGAAGCAAAAGAAAAAGGCGAAAGGGTCCATGTGAAGATTCATGGTGGGGTACACTAAGGGGGAGGATTTAAAATCATTCTTAATCATGGTGATGTAGCACAGCATTATTAAATTAGATAGAGCACGGACAGCATAAGCAGGAGATCATGAGGACCACAATTAATTCGATTTTAATTTAATGTATCCCATTGGACAAGCTCGCGAAGCAGTGACATTACATCCATGACTTAATCAGTTAACCAACCATGCTTTATAAGGCCAAGTCCCCACAGCTTTTCTCCCTCATCGGCAATTAAAACTTCTTCTCTTCTCTCGATATATTTGTGTTTGTGGTAGGCCCGTTCCTGGCCACTCCCATTTGCTCCTCCTTAAAGTTAAGTTATAATGATAATCATCGATTCCCTCTCTTTAAAAGGGTCTCTTTATAAAATGATAATCGCATTACTTTCAAAGCTGGCTTGCGATTTATCCAAGCAAAAGTCACTTCTTGGATCTTCGCTATCATTGTGCGGTGGATGATTCGCATCAATCAACAGACCCCATCGCTTTCGCATCTCTCTCTCTCTCTCTCTGTCTCTCTCTCTCTCCATTTTTGGAAAAGACATCTACGTATATGCACGTTTGATATGGCTTGAGGATGAGGGTTTCTTAGAAATACCTCCTGTTCCATGTCATGACGATTTGCTTAATTAAATAGGGTTGTGGTAATCTTTTTTGTGACTTTGGCACACATGCGTGCATATTATAAAAAAAGAAATTTTGTAGTTTTCGCATGTGTTGATGGTCATATACATGCTTTGTCATTGCGATCTGTGTCCGTGCCTAGGGTTTGAAAAGAGACAATTGAAAGATTGGTTTTCCGAAATTGTGCCAGCCATTGAGTAAAATCTGGATTGTGGCTTTTCTATCATTACAAATCCAGCTTATTCATAAAGAGAAATGCGTCGGTGCTTCCCAAATATCTCAAGACAAGCACCTAACTTCACCCCTGACAACCCAATTGCTTTCTTTTATAAGCCTGTAGGAGGTGGAAGAAGTCTAAATTAAGATGACCCTCGAGTTCATGAGACTTGTGAATTTAATGCGTGAGTTCAAGTCAAGTATGTATTACAACGCCGGATTTTAATGAATTTAAGAGTGCTACAGAGTTGAAAAAAACGCAAAACTTAAGCGCTTAGAAATGGACATATGTGCGATTGTACTTCGATAAGTTCCTCAAGTGCTTCAGCCTTTGATGAAGGTTGGCTGCATGATGAGGCTGTTTCTAAGCTAATAGATGATACTCTATACAAGAACTAAAAAGCTTTGGAACTTGAAGATCGGAGAAATTTACGTAGAGAAAGCTACTGATATTGCAACCCAAGTATTTATAATTTTTATAAGCGCTGCAATCCAGATATAATTTGTCCACTTTGCACAAATCAACTCATTCATCAGAAGAGATGTATGACAGTTGTTTCATACCCATTAGCAAATAATTTATCTTTTATTAGCGCATTAATCAGCAATAATGCGAGACCTCAAGAATTGAAGCGGGAGACTCCGTAACCATATTATCCAAAAATAAAAAGAAGCATTACAAAAGATAAATCAATACTAGGGCTGGCAATTGGCATTCTCATGTGATGCTTGCATCGATTATCCGTGTCATTAAAAATCGATGAAAACATGTCAAATCATGTTGTGTCGTATCTAACTCAAATCTTTCTCAATAAATTTGTGTCATGCTTGAGTGGTGTTCTCATGTAATGTGTCAGCATTTGTTAGTCTTAAATTAAACTTTGAGGTCTCCTCTTCCTAAGGTAGTTGTCATAACTTCTCACTGTCGGAGCAGCTATCAGGACCAAGTAAAAATGTAGAGAGATGTTAGTTATAAAAATCTGGAGTATAATAAAAATATTAGAGAATAAGCATGCTTATTAATGAATGGAATTATGTTATGGATAACACTAGATAGGATAAAATTGATCTACACGAAACGATATGAAAGACTTTAATAGGAGTATGTTTAATATTTGTTTCAGTAACAAGTATAAGAATTCCACCTATCAATATAGCAGTTGCAATTACTAAATTTGAAAAAAAAAAATGAACGTGTCATGTGTGTGGAGACGATGTTGAATTTGAATTTTCATTAGACAATCGTTCCCCATCATTTAATACAAATAGGGTTAAAAGAAAATAACCAAAATTTCATTAATTCGTAACAAAATTCGTACCCAAAAAGCCAAAAAGCAAGTGGACATAACCCAGTATTGATGCTCTGGATTTGGTTGCTAAATCATCCACCCAATTGAAAACTTTATCTTCATCTAAAATTAAGCAAGGTGAAAAAAAAAAAATTAAGAACATATCATATTGGAGGGGGTCGTCTCAAGACATGACGTAATCAACCAACCAATATGATTAAGTGACGTCAAACCATGCTACGTACGTAGGGGGAATTGGTGGGGGTGTTGTCGTCTCCTACCACCAAATGCGTTTATATCTTTTAAATCAAGCAATTAAAAGGACGTAATAAGTCAAAACTAATTGAAAGCAATAATAGACTAATTTTTTATATATTCTAATCTACATCTTCCTTGAATGTTTGAAGCTTGCATTGTTGCCTAAGTCATCTGGTTTTTCTTCTTATTTATTTTTTTTCGTTTTTCTTCTTCATTGTTATATGAAGCTAATTTTAAATGTTGGCCACGAGGAAGAGGGTCATGCAATTTGAAGATGACTTTTCACGAGATCATCGGGGGGAATATTGCGGGTGCAATTAAGAGAATTAATCATACATAGCTTATAGACATGCTTGGACTCCTATGCGAAGAAAGTAGTAACAATCATTCTTTTTTCAAGAAACACCTTTTTAATCATTGGTGTGTGCTTTGTTGGGTGATTTGAACCCATTTCATCTTCAGGGCAAGGGGAATTAATTACTTTTTAATCTTATACTCTCGATGTGGATGACTTGTCTTTGACTGAATCTAATACTATAATCTTGTTTGGGGCTGTACGCCTTTTGTGATGAAAAGCTGCCATTGTGTTGAGGTGTATATAGCTGTGGATCTAATAATGAGTTGACATTTAATAATTAGTTGACAAGTAACGGTATTCCGATCCGCATTGATCGTTGATAAATTGAATTTGAGCGAATTTCACGTTTTCGAGCGATAAGTTATATCTTAGTTTTTATTTTTGTAGTATTTAAAAATAACCAAAGTTAAACAAGAGATTTACTTTTAAAAGATAGAGTAAGAAAAGTTATAACCAAAGGATTTTCCAAACACCCTTCGGGCCGAGATAGTTGACTCTTGTTATTTAGAAATACCAAAGAAACTGGAACTATAACACTGCATTCATAAAACGTGTCTAATATGTATTGAAAAGACAGAAGAATTTGCAGAAAGAGTTGCGGATGGTACCGCCAGTCAATGTTGCTTAGCACCAGGAAAAACCATCCGATCCCGCTAAACTGTAGAAGACCGTAACATAAGCATCATCATGGGTTATTATTGATATCTTGTTGCTGCAGCTGCCTTACAAATACAGAAGGCGATAGTTAAATATGGCGATATTCTCACTCAATAACACCTTGGTTTTTTCCTGCTTTGATGAGGGCATCCCTCGATTCCTTCACAGATAGGTAAGGTCTCATCTGATAAGCAGCGGAGACTGCATTTGATCATCCATATTCCGTTTGGTCGAATTTGGTGAGACAAGAAATTCCCTATTATGTACCTAAGATCTTATTTCTAGAATGACCTAATATGAACATGGATTATCCTAGCGCCGTTTGGCGTGTTTGAAAGAACGGAAAAAACAAGAAACAGACTTCAATAGAGAACTCTAGAGAGAGAGAGAGAGAGAGAGAGAGAGAGAGACCGAGGTTCGTGAAACAACATGTAATGGCATGAGAGCCTGAATGACGTACGTGGAGTTTGTTACAATGATCCAAGTCTACGTAGATAAAAGTGACCACACGGGGACACACTAAACCAGAAGGGGAATATAAGAGTTTGATGGCAGGTCGTTTTAGGGTTAGATGGAAACATGGACCCCGCTCGCGAGCATTTCATCCGGTGCAAATGTCGGCTCTCACTTCCTTCTTGTACTTGTGTCTTGTGTCCCTACCTCTCCCTCTCCCTCTCCCTCTTCCTCTCCCTCTCTCGTCGTTCTTTAAAACCCTACGCACAGGAGAGAGAAGAGAGAGTGAGTTGAGTTGAGTTGAGTTCATTTATATATAACCCCCTCATTTAATTCTGTGCAAACAAAATCCCAGCACACCTTCACAGAGAGGGAGAGAGAAAGAGGGAGTGCAAAAGCTTTTAACAAAATTAAAGTTAGCAAGTATATTTAACATGGGTCACCACTCATGCTGCAACCAGCAAAAGGTGAAGAGGGGGCTTTGGTCTCCTGAGGAAGACGAGAAGCTCATCAGATACATCACCACTCATGGCTATGGCTGTTGGAGCGAAGTCCCTGAGAAAGCTGGTCAGTGTTTGCTCTCTCTCTCTTTCTCTCATGAATTTTTCTTCTCTAATGTTGGGCTTCATCAAACATGATTTATGGGTCTCGTCGTTCACCTTTTTTCAGGGCTTCAAAGATGTGGGAAGAGTTGTAGGTTGAGGTGGATAAATTATTTGAGGCCCGACATCAGGAGAGGCAGGTTCACTCCTGAGGAGGAGAAGTTGATCATCAGCCTCCATGGGGTCGTAGGCAACAGGTTCATCGATTTCCTTCATCAGCACCATCATATCATCATCTCTTAATCTCTAAGATTCCTATTCATTTGTTTCCAAACCATACATCAAATCAATGGAAAACAACCCCAAAAAAAAATTACAAACCCTAATATCGTCCTGCCAAATTTACATCTCGAAATGCAAGCATATTGGCCTTTTGTTGGGAACCTTTCATGATTCTGGCGTTTTATGTCATGGCTTTATTGCACGAGAGTCGAAATGGACAATTCTTTTCCTCATCACTATACAGTGGAGTCCTTGGAAACTTCCATGGAAATTGACTAGCCACTGAACTTTTTCAATACAAGCTTTAAATTTAAGTTTCCGTATTATATGTTGATTAAATACCTAGAAGCAAGCTCAGAGTCAAATCCGTTCCCAGTAGCCCCTATCACCTGCATTGTATGGGAGGCGTTAGAAGGACATATTCATAGGTTGAGACATAAGTTTCAGTCACATTTCGGCCCCACTAGTTACATTTTCTTCTCTCTTGTGATTCTAATCTACATATACAACGCCACTAAAAAATAATGAAAGAAATACAAGAAGAATTGAATTAGGTTGATTAGATAAACAAACAAAAAAAACACTTTATTATGATAGTTTATGGTTTTCTCTCGCTCCACATGTTTGATTGTGAAATGTTATCGATGCAGATGGGCTCATATTGCGAGCCACTTGCCTGGAAGAACAGACAACGAGATAAAAAATTACTGGAATTCATGGATCAAGAAGAAAATTCGAAAGCCTTCCCCAGCTTCTCTGACAAATGTTCCTCCCAGTACGTCTTCCGAGCACTCCCTTATGAGCAACAGCTCAAATCAACTCAGCTGCGCAATGCCGGACTTAATGGCAGCCAAGATGCCTGTACAGGAAACCCTATTTTCTTCCCCTTGCCCTTTATTTATGTTCGATACTGCCTCGCTCGAAGGGCTCGCAGAGAATAACGAACAACAAGAGCTTTTCACTGAAGCAATCACAGTGAATTCTGCCGGCACCTGGAACTTGAATCACCAGCAATTCCACACCACACTTCTGCCGCCTCCCCCACCTTATACAAGTGGAAGCGCGGATGCTAATTATTTGCCACCATTGATAGAAAATGTAGAGAACATGTTGAATATCGGAGCACAATCTAGTAACATCGACGAGGAAGGAGATCGAATAGCCCTAGAATGCTTTCAGAGGCAGGAGTTGAACGAATGGGTCGAATCCCACCAGTGCCCAAATTTTCTCTTGTGGGATAATGTGGAAGGGCCTTTCGGCGGAGAAGACATTGTGCCGGCTTCATCAACTGCAGGAGCTTCTACCATGTCTTCCTTCCCTTCATCTCTCTAATCTCTCTCTGTCTCTCTCTGTCTGTCTGTCTCTCTCTCTCTCTCTCTCTCTCTGACGAAGAGTTCCCGAAAATGATGCTTGAGGCTTGAATTGAGTTTGGCTTTTGACTTTTGGTTATTCATTTTCTTCATTTCTTTCATGTCTGTTCAACTGAACTGAAGACGAATGTTTGTGTAACTTGTGATTGATGAGGAAGGCATGCCACAAATGCATGCGATGTTTTGGACAATGAAAACAGAGAAGAATAAAAGCAACGCAACAGCGGCGGTTTGACCTTGATTTTGGTGAATGGTGGATTTTCTTTCTCATTCTTTGCGACTGGTTTTGGGTGGTACTGAATACTAGCTTTGTTTTGCACTCAATTGATTTTGTGGATAGTATTAAACCTTTCGGCATGACTAAACCCCGTGGATATACACAACATATCAACATTCATCAATAACTAGTTATTTTATGTTGAAAAGTCTAATTCAAAAAGACTCACTGAAACTTTATAAACAGACAATATGTGATATCAAACTATGTAAATTTTCTTGAAATTCCTATACATGTAGAACTATTTGATATAGATTATGCAATCCTATAACGTTACAAGCGATCGACTCATAAGCTGTAATTTTTCGTGTTTGGTATTTCCTCTAGTTTGCAATAGGACTAAACCACATTTAACATGCTGAGGTCATCAGTCATCACTGTGCGGCACCTTCGCAATTGTGCATAACGATTACAGTTTTCACAGGATGAAAGCACAAGCAACTTCAAATAAGTAACTGTGTTACAGTAAGCTAGAAAATTTGAGTCGCCTTTAAGCAGCGTTATGTGTATATAACCAAAACATCAAATGTTTAATCGTCAATTATGCACTCTACAGTTAATCATATTCATGCTGCAATAAATTTCATCTGAATCAGACTCATGTGGAAGGGCAAGCCCGAACCTTCCTCAGCGCCTTGAATTTGGCGGGTGCCTTGCGCAAACCCATGCAATCTAAGGGTAGGGATTGTTCTGTGCTCTCCACCCGAGCACCCCTAATCATCACAGCCATCTAAGTCTTGAGCTCTTTACATACTCGGAGCAGAACCGTCATTTGTTCTGAACCATGATGAGCAAAAACTCCGAAAGAGTTCGTAAACTTTGGAACTTTCACATGTCATGGTTTCTCCACAGTACACTGTTGTTCCATGATGTAGCAGAGGGGTTGGTTTCCTGGCTCCGGCAAGTATACGAAATGGAAATCTGCTGATAGCGACCCCGTGTTATTCAGACAGCAACTCCTAATTATGCAACTGGTTTCGGATTGTATGCTTGAAAGATAAGATAAGAATGTGTGGGAAGCACGCTTTTGAAGTATCCGGACACTTCTTGTCCACGAAATATCCTCTGCAAAGCATGCATTATTATTTGGGAAACAGAAAAAAAACATGTCCTTTTCTCACGTTTCCATCGTGCCCAGATTTTTAAATAGTTTCCGAGTTGTGTTTGTGAAGTAATGCGTATGTAGTACATGATGTGATCCCCAGATGCGACGTACGTCCCAAATATGAAAAAATTTGGGGATTTGAACGAGAGAGACTCGGTTGCTCTCTTGCTTCTGTGTTACATTACAACATGGCAAATCCGTCCCTATGATATTTGAAATAATTTAAATTTATTATCTCATCACAAGTGACCTCATCGACACATAAGGTGATTCTGTTTTAACTTATTTTTATTGACCAATAATTTTTTTGGCAATAATTATCCTCTTAAATTTACTTAATATCCCATTAGTTCTATTAATATATATCCATCAAATTTCAAAGGTTTTTAATGTTATTATGATATTTATTATTTTTCTACTATTTTAGTATTTTAGAAAATTTATTCTTTCCTATTTTCTCTATTTTCTTTTTTTTTACAAAAAATTAAGAGCAAAAAAATATATTCCCTTCAATATAGTCAGATGAAAATATGCTTTTACCCCTTAAAAGTCATTTACATTACACATGTTAATAATAATATAATAGCGGGCTTCACGGTTACAACAAAATGAAAATTTGGGAAAAATGTACCGGTTTAAGAGATAAGAGGTAAATGTGTGCTAACAACTGCGGCAAAGTTTAAGAAATTGTTAAGACTACATTTGGTGGACGGAATATAGCCTTAGATATGATAACTTATATCGTATATGGTGTTTAGAGTTACACAAACTTCAAGTATACCTAGATATAATCCAGATAAAAAATTCCCATGTAGAGGACGGGATGTAGTTCGATAGGATTAGGATCTTAAAAAATAAAATGAAAAGAAAAGGGAAAATTGTATAAAAAGTCATAAACTAATTGCACTTTTATTAATTTTGTCATAAACATTTCTATTTATTCAATTGAGTCTTAAACATTTTGTGGCAAGGCTTGCCTTCGCCAAAGGCCAACAAGGGCTACCTCGCTAGCCTTGGAGCCCCACTCGCCCTTACCAAATCAGCGAGGTAAAGCCACTCCCATAGTTAGGGAAGTTGACCCTCGTCGGCCTCTAGCGAGGCTCAACCTTGCCAAATCTAGCGAGGGTGAGCCTTGCCTAGGATTGGCGAGGTTGCCCTCGTTGGATCCCAACCAGGGCAACCGGCGAAGGAAAAAAAAAAGATAGAAAAAAGAAAAGAAAAAAGACAACAAAGATTAAAAATTAAAAAAATTTATCCACGTTAATATCGATCGTGTCATGTAAAATGGTCAATATTCATATCAGTGATTTCAGGCAAAATTTGACCAAATGAACTATATTAACAAATTTTCAAAAGATTTAATATTCAATTGACAAAAATTAAAATATTTATGATTGAATTGATAAAAGTATAATAAATTTATGACTTTTTGGACAATTTTCTCATAACTGGAAAGACTCAATATAGAGAGAATTACATGCAAGCTTCTACCGTCGGAGAATGTTGAAGACTAATGCGCAACATCAGATAGAAGGTTGCCAGCCTTAGAGGACCCTATTTATAGGGTTGCCTCAAATTGGGCTTCGACCTCCTACGTTGGAGATTGCGACCACCGTTGGAGGTTTCAACCGCGAGCTCGCATCTCTCGAAACTGGTGCGTGTCTATCATTGTTGAAACTATTGAATATACACAGGGAGTTTGCAAGAGATAGTGTCGTCCAATGGCGGCGGTGACGCCCGTGTGTCTACCATTATCTTAATTCTGCTCTTTATTGCCTTCATTGGCATCCCCATTCTCACAATTGGGGGTGATACTAATTTTGGCTAACGTCAATCCTTCCTTTTCCATGTTCTTGTCTTGTTGAGTCATGTTTGTGTAGGAATTGGCTCAATTTGAAATTTTTCTAATGTGGGCTTCTTGTTGAATTGAGGGTTTGGTTTGATTTGATTTGGGTCTTTTAATAGGTGACCTACATAGAGTCCATCACCTCTATGCAAAAGAGGGAGAGCGAGAAGGAAGAGGCCACGAAGGAAAAGAAGGTAGGAAGAAGGGGAGAAGTAGGCCAGGTCCAAGACGGTACGGCCGAAAGAATGAGGATGAATATGATTGATGATTTGATAAGGAGGATGCTGAGATTTGCCTCGCGAGCAGCACTAGCAAATACCCTCGCGAGCAGCACTAGCAAATACTCATAGTCTCTCGGACTCTTTGAAGAATTCCCGAGAGATGTCGTCAGTGTCCGGTGTGAAGGCCAATAAGTGGTCGACGATGGTTGAGAGCGAGTAGTTTCTGATCATCCTATATCCATATCCAAACATATACCAAGTACCATATAAGATAGTACAAATCTCATCATTATCATATTTGACGGGAAAATTACCAAAAAAGTCCTAAACCTATTGCAAATGTGCCAATTCAGTTATAAACTTATTTTTTTGACCAATTGAGTCCTAAACCTTTTACAATTATTCCCGATTAGTCCATGTAGCTAAAATTGGCCGATCGACGCCGACGTGGTAGCCGGTCGGCACCGGTGAGCTTTTTTAATAATATTTTATTTTTTAAAATATTTTATTAATTTTTATCTTTTTTTTTTTTTTTCATTTTTCCTTTTTTTTTGCCTTCTTCCTCCTCCCTCCTCCTTCCTTTGGCTCCGATGACTAGCCCCTTGGCTTGGCCGGTCGGCGGGCGAAGGCAATCCGACGGGCTCACCTCGCCAATCGGCGAGCTAGTGCCCGGCGACGGCGGGCGAGCCCTCACCGGATCCGGCGAGGGCTCGCCACGCCATCATTGGGCGCGAGCTCGCCTCGCGATCGCCGGGCAAGGCGAGCCTCACCGTCGGCGGGTGCGAGCTCCCTGATTGGCGAGGCGAGCCCACTAGATCGCCTCAGTCCGGCGACCCGCCGGGCGCGGTCGCGCCGGAGCCAAAGGAAGGAGGAGGGAGAAGGGAGAAGGGAAAAAAAAGGTAAAAAATTAAAAATTAATAAATTAAAAAATTAATAAAATATTTCAAAAAATAAAATATTATTAAAAAAAGCTCATCGGCGCCGGCCGGGCTGCCACGTCGATCGGCCGGCCAATTTTAGCCAAATGGACTGATTGGTAATAATTGTAAAAAGGTTTATGACTCAATTGATAAAAAAAAATAAGTTTAGGACTAAATTGACATATTTGCAATAGATTTAGGACTTTTTTAGTAATTTTCTCCATATTTGACTTATATCTTATTCAATAATAATTTGGAAT
Organism: Eucalyptus tenuipes; assembly: GCA_014182365.1. Lineage (NCBI taxonomy): Eukaryota > Viridiplantae > Streptophyta > Magnoliopsida > Myrtales > Myrtaceae > Eucalyptus > Eucalyptus tenuipes. The sequence continues at coordinate 28,221,905 of CM024540.1, read as the reverse complement.
GGCCAAATGAAGTCTGAGCATTTCCCCCTAAAGATAGTGAAAAGAAAAACGCCATAAAAGTAAGGAAGTCCATAAGACAGACAATTCCCATACTACCCCTCACCCCAAAACCCCCATTGGGCTTATCAATTTCCTTGCTTGATTATTAATCTCTAGGGTTTTTTCCTGCAATGTGTCTGCCATTGTCTTAATTCTGCTCTCCATCGCCTTCATTAGCGTCTCGATTCTCACAACTGGGGGTGATACTAATTTTGGCTAACGTCAATCCTTCCTTTTTCATGTTCTTGTCTTGTTGAGTCATGTGTATAGGAATTGGCTCAAGTTGAGATTTTTCTAATGTGATCTTGTTGCTGAATTGGGGGGCTCGGTTTGTTTGGATCTTTGAATAGGTGATCTACATAGAGGTGATGGACTCTTTGCAAGAGAGGGAAAGCGAGAAGGAAGAACCCACAAAGGAAAAGAAAGGTAGCAAGAAGAGGGAAGCAAGACTGGTCCAAGATGGTTCGGCCAAAAGAACTATGAAAAATGAGTAAGATTGATGATTTGATTAGGAGGATGCCGAGATTTGCCTCGTGAGTGAGGCTGGCAAAAAGCCATAGTCTCTTAGACTCTTTGGAGAACTTACCCCCGAGTGATGTCGTCAGGGTGCGATGTGAAGACTAATAAGTAGTTAACGGTGATTGAAAACGTGCAGTTTCTTGTTGCTTCTCTTATCATTATATATTCATATTCAAACATATACCAAATATCATATGAGATATTACATATCCCATCTTTATCATATTTGACTCATATCTTATTCAATAAAAAATTTCGGATGACCAAATGTAATCTAAATAATACCCAAAAAGAAATTATAAAGAAAAACTCCATAGAACTAAGGAGGCCCAGATGGACAATACCCAGACTACCCCTCACCCTAAAACCCCCGCCGGACCTATCGATTTCCTTCATAATTAATCTCTAGGGTTTTTTCCTGCAACAGCTGCACCTGTTTCTGCGGCAGAGCTCTTGGGTCTTCGCTCGTTGCTGCCGTCGCTTCCTGTGTAGACCGTGCTCTGCTCATCGCCAACATGGTACTCTCTATCTAACCTTATTTCCGTGGATAACATGTGAAGGGATTCCTGGGTTTCGTAGGTTTTGTTGAATTGAAGTTTTGTTTCTGGTTTGGGAGCTCCATGGATTTACAGAACATCAGATTGCTCTTCCCCACCTGTTTTCTTGGCTTCTTAGGATGAATTGGGAAATCTCACTTCTTTGTTTTGTGTCGTCCTTTCGTGAATTTCTTTCAGATTATTCCTGAGAAGAACCGCCGTGAGATCTCGAAGTACCTCTTCCAAGGTACGTTGGACATGGGCATGTGCTTATTTTGTGAGTACGATGATGTCTGCTGAGCATCCCACGCCGTCGTCATTCGTTTGTGATGTGTGGATCTTGCTTTCCGTTGAAATTTGCTTGTTTTGTAGTCGCGTGATCCTATATGTATTTGCCCGTTCTGCTGCTCCATAGTTGCAACTTCTTTCTGGTTAGCGGATAACGGTTGGCCTACTAATTAGCGTTTATCTGGATCTCATACTTTTGCATTTTGTGGGGGTATATATGTACGTGGCATTTCACATCTTGATGGGCTCCTTTTCTTTTTCTTTTTTTTCCCTTTCAGAGGGAGTTTGCTTTGCGAAGAAGGACTACAATCTCGCAAAGCACCCGGAAATAGATGTCCCGAACCTGCAGGTGATAAAGCTTATGCAGAGCTTCAAATCAAAGGAGTATGTGAGGGAGACGTTTGCTTGGATGCACTATTATTGGTATCTCACCAATGACGGGATTGAGTTTCTGAGAACCTACCTCAACCTCCCTTCTGAAATTGTCCCTGCCACCCTGAAGAAACAAGCTAAGCCACTTGGTCGGCCCATGGGTGGTCCACCTGGTGATCGTCCCCGGTATGTATACTACACAGTAAAGTTGTTAATATAACCTTTCATTAGTTTTGTCACTGAGGGGTTGATGGTGGACACTTAGAAACTATAGTACTAGAACCAAATGTATTCGAGGGAAAGTTGGTGTGGTTTTCATTGATAACAAGGCAGTTTCATAAGGTCGTTTTGGACAAATGACTTGACTACGTTTAGATGTTCAGCTACGAAGATATAATGTTAGAATGGAAATGTAGGGTTGAAGTATCTATTTTGCTGCCCAGTTAACAGAAGAAGGCTTAGTGATTGTTATTGTTGTCGGGAAGTTGTATGTATAGTCACGCTTTTGGTTATCAGATTTCTGCATCTGTGGTTTCTCTAGAATCCTTGGCCAATCAGACTTCTGTAAAGAGTGAACTGTGAACTCTGCTCCATAAGTTTCACATAATGAGATTTGCTAACTCTGCTTCATTTCTTGCTGATTGATAACAGTGGCCCACCAAGATTTGAGGGAGAAAGACGATTTGGTGACCGTGAAGGTTATCGTGGAGGTCCTAGAGGACCTGGTGGTGAGTTCGGTGACAAGGGTGGAGCACCTGCTGACTACCGCCCTTCATTTGGGGTGAGATATTTCTTAAAGGCAACAATGAGATATTGCTTTTTCAGATTTCTCATGTTATTATTACCCAAACAATGGTCCTCCTTGCGGATTTTGGTTATTTATTATATGAGCTTGGCTAGGTACTCTTAATGACGTAGATCTGCCGAATGCTTTTTGTGATAATATCTTTAGCCCATTGAGATTGTATGATGATATTCTGTGTCCCCCTGTTTTATTACGTTGATAGTCCATGCAAAAGAGGTTGCCTTTGGACTGTGATTCTCTTGCCAGACTTTATTTGTCCATGTAATGTAATTAGGTTTTATGGGCTATGTATTTAATTAATATTTCTCTGGCAAGTATTTTTGAAAGGGAACAACAAAACATGCACACAAATCTTGTGGTTTTGGCACACTATTGCCGACAGGACTGCAGACTTTCCCCTGTTTGTTCTGCTTTCATCATTTTGTTGTTAAGATGGGAACTCATCGTTTTCATTAGGAGGAAGTAGTAGCATTTTTACAAGTTAGGTATTTGTCTTCCGTGTTGCCCATCCGTGGAAAAACTTATGTCTTTTATTTTATTTTAAATTTCAGGGACCTGGTGGAAGACCAGGCTTCGGTCGCGGAGGTGGTGGATATGGTGCTGCATCAGCTAGCTCAGATTTGGCTTGAATGGTTGACAAGATTAATAGCCATGAATTTTGTAGGGCGGTAATAGGAAGGGGGACTGAGTCAATGCGTTTGTTTTTCCTTATAGTTTCAAATTAGGTGTCTTTCAAGACATTTTATACTTCTGTCCTTTTTGCTACTATACCAGCTCAGCCAAGATTGTCTTTATAATCGTTGTTAAGATCGTGTTTGTGACAAAGAAGTTAATTATGTATCCTGTTTGGTGCAGAAATAGAATAATCAATCATGCTGCATAATTTTCTTTTAGCTTAGGCTCTCTCTGGCTTTTTACCGTCTGGTGATATGATCGATGTTTAAGTTCTTGACCTCTTACTTCGTAACCGAGGTTTTTAAACCAACTTACTGACAAGATTTTAGCTGTCATGCCTCCATTATAAGTGATAGTTTGTGTCTATCTTGTGTCATTGTTAAATTAGCTGAAGTCTTTGATTGATATAACGGACGTTCAATCATCGAATTCATGTTTTGTTAGACAAACACAGGAGCACGTTCACAAGAGATTGGACTTGGACTTGCAGTTTCTTTGATTTGATTTAGCATTGCGAGATGCAGGAGCTTTGATCCTCTAGCGAGGTTAAGAACATTTTAGTAATGAGTTGACATCCTTTTGAAGTTTGATCAATAGAAAGGCATAATTTCCACACAAAATGGATAATCTCTACTGTCACCAGTGCTTCCTTTCGTAAGAGCACACTTGAGCTTCAACCTTATCAATGGACAGGCTATTCTCCGGAAAATTACAAGCCGGAAGCTTCTGCGGCCCCTGATCTGGCAATGCATTGCATGGCGGAGGCACCACGTTGCTGGAAATTCCGCTGATGTCAGTGCAGTTCCACTGGAGTTTCTTCGGCTTCTGCACCAAACCAATCGTCACATTCGATATACAAATCCCTGTGAATGGGTCCCCTGCGATCCCCTCCAGCCGAGCTGCCATCGTGACATTCTCAGCAACCATGTCGCGGTAGTTGATGTTCTGAATTAGTGGAAGCGCATTAGGATCGTAGTTGTTGTCGGCGTGTGAGCCATAGTTTCCCGTCATCCAAAAGACCCACTTCATGGTTCTCATGGTCATTCCTTTCACATATATGTCCTTCACATACCCACCTCTTCCGATGGCTGTCTTGATTCTCACTCCAGACTCCGAATTGATTGCCAGGATATCTTCTGCCCTGACGTCTTCGATCCCTCCAGACATTTCGCTCCCCAAAGCGATCACTGCACTGGTCGGGGAAATGCACGTGAGCCGTCTGATCACAAGCTGCTTCGTCGGCATCCCGTATGCGATGCCATACTCGTCCCAACCGCTCTTGACGGCGACGCAGTCATCCCCGGACACTATGTAACAGTCTTCTATTTTGGTGTTTGTGCAGGAGTCTGCATTATATGCAAACGATTTCGGTGTCAGTGAAATGATGATTGTGAATGCTAGTTACTTCTTCCCAATTTTCAAATGCTTACCTGGGTTGATCCCATCAGTGTTCGGCGAATTTGTTGGAGCAAGGATGGTGATGCCTTGAACAATCACATTGCTGCGCATGGCATTGCAACTAACAGATCAGCAAAATTACGAGTCTTAGTTTGACAAATACCAGAGTGATTAACGGTTTACAAGAGAGAACCTGCTATAAACAGGGTGAACATTCCATGATGGAGAGTTGAGCAAAGTAAGATTGGAGATCTGAACTTTATCAGAGTACATGATCTCGATGAGGTAAGGCCTTGTGTAATTGAGCTGTCCACCGCGAAACTTCTGCCACCAGAGCTCACCCTGACCGTCAATCGTGCCATTATCCCCTAACCAAAGGGAAGCAGGTCAGAGACACTATAGCGCGTCATGTTATGTATGATCATCTGACAAGAGGTCTATGTTCTGTTTTGTACCCGTAATTACGACGTCGGTGAGATTGGTTCCGAGTATCAGACTGCCATACCTTCCGCCTACTGTGTCCCTTCCTCGCCCGTAGGACGGCAATGGATCTATCAGTGGCCAATCGCTTTCATCCTACATGACCAGTAAAACGTCCAATGAGCTACAGAGCAATACAACCCCAAGACCGATCTCAGTCAAACTACCGATGGCCTTTCACTTTCTTATGAGTTCATTATAGGACATTAGTGTTTGCAGGCAAAATCGACGGGCTAATCAGTAGAAGTGCTTCCCTTAATAAAGACATCAAACCCCATTCATGCTCTCTCCAATGTCACTCGGTGCGTGAAGATGGAGCAGTTCGCACTCGACCTAAATGAAAGCATCAATGTTCAATGGTCTTCAGATTCCTTAACCTTGATTTGGACTGTGAATCACATCACATGGCAACAGAAAGGGACAGGATCATTTGTGTGTGGCTGAGAAGACCTAGCGGTCTGCGCTTGACCCACATGACAGAATCAATATTCAATAGTCTTCGTATTCCTTAACTTTTGATTTGGACTGCGAGCTCAGCAGTTGGGCAAAGAGCGAAAAAAGCCAAAACAACTTTTCGCATGGCCAGAAAAGGGACAGGAACACTTGTGTGTGGCATGAGAATCAAAAACCAACCCGTGAACTAATTTTCAATAGTTAATTACAATAGGATTCTGGTTTGTGGAAGTTCGGCAGCATCCAATTGCTGCACTTTTTTGAGTCACGGAAGGAGAATGTGAAAGTGCTTATTGGGGTCCTGCCTAAATTTCATCCTCACGTCACTTGGATGGTCCATGTCCACTCAAACACGTTTCCAACTTCTTGCACGCCTAGCCTCTACCTGCCTTTTCAGCCTTTTCTGGGTTCATGTACTGTTTCATTCTTTTCTACTGTGTTATTTAGAAGTTAATATCGGAAAGGGAAAATTAAGATCTAATACAATTTTTTTGTTTTTCGCTATGATCGATTTGTTTAAAGTAATGTTCGCAAGCAACAAAATTGGTGAAGTTCAGATAGGTTGTAAGCAAATTCATCAATGCTCAACTTTGCCATCACATGACCCGAGTAATGAAATGACCCATGTAGCATCTTTAGTTATACTTCATTTAAGTACCATCAAACATTCCGCTCTACGGGATAATGATAACGATGATATTGATCATAGCGAAAACTCGGATTTGTTTAGGATTATAATAAAAAAATCCCTATCCTAAGAACATTAATTCTCCAATCAATTTTCGTTCAAGAATTTTGGTCGGCGAGAGAGTTTTCTGACCTGAGAAGCAAGAAGAACAGCATCTCTATGGAGATAGAGAGTGAAATGGCTGGTGAGGTTGAAGCTCCCGGTCAACCATCTTCCTGGAGGGACAAAAAGCTGAGACCCACCCTGGGCCTCGTACTGGCTCAGGTAATTGATGGCAGCCTGAAAAGCCATGGTGTTCAGCGTGATCCCATCTCCGACTCCTCCAAACTCTGTCACCGAGGCGCTGTATGCTCTGCAACTTATGGCGCTGTAGCGGATTGTGTCCAAGTGTCTTTTCCTTCTGCACTCGGCTCCAGTGGCGAACAACATTACCACAAGAATCACAATCGCTAGCGCTCTCTTCAGACCCTGAAACGAGTGACGGATCATGTTAGGCCCGAGAAACAATCGATGGGTTCTGAGCCAAGAAACCAGATTGTTATAGATTGCTCTGTTTTGTGCCTGCTGGAATTTATGTGTTGAAGCAAATTGTAGGAGAGAAAGAATTTTGATACGAGATGGTTTACCTCAACTTTTGCGCAGGGGTTCGGCAGAAGCTCCATTTTCACGGAGGAGGGCAGGTTCAAGATTAGTTCTGGTTTGTGCTTTGAATATTTTCTTGTGAACTCGTGAGCACGACATTTATATATAGGAGCAGCAGATGACGAGGACGGTGGTATTTTCGAAAAACCGCCTCTTGCTTGTGTCATGAATGGGGACAAGAAGGAAATTCCTACGTCATATTTAATAATTTCCCTTTTGGTCGTGAGAGAAAGTATTTGATTTTTTTCTGCTGCAAATTGTTTAAGAATTTCTCTGTTTTATTCGGGGGACACCTTTCTTTTTGGGTCGGCATGAACGCCTTCCTAAGCGCAGAGAATAAACAGAGGGGTTGGTAAAGATTCGTCAGTTCAGTCTCTCAAGCTTTCTTTGAAAAAAAGAAAGAGAAAATATGGAAGAAAACAGAGGACGGGCGCTGGTTGAGCGGAGTGACTTTTCAGAGAAACATCCCCAGATTTGCGAGATGGAAATGGGACAAAGCAAAGACGATTCCAGAGGAGCATTCAACCTTAACATTTGCGAAATCCAGGGTTATGTGCAACTCCACTCGTGCACATCCAAATAAGGAAATCCTTTCTAGGACGCCCTTTTCTTTCCTATGATTAAAAGATCATAGGATCGGTGAGACTAGCTTACGGACTCGAGGTCTGTGTTTTAATTGCACGTTTTCACTGCCCGGTCCATTCTCCATGATAGCTATGTCTACCAGCTCAGTTTTGAACTCAGAGATCCAAGTCAAAAATAGTTTTCAAAGCACAGTCATGGTAATGGAGAGTGCACGTGGGGGGTTTCGTCACGGATTACACAGTATGAGCTCAGGGAGATGCAAATCATGGTAACCCTTGTATATGCGTGTGTGCATCTCTATGTCGATGCGTGTACAGGCTTGTCCACATGCCAGTCGTCCACATGGCTCGATGACGGGCAATCATGGAGCCATAATTGCTCAAGTAATCCGATTCTTTAGACCGGTCGAACTACATGGTCAATTATGTGCACGAATGATTTTTGAGGACATGTTGGTCAAGCTCGAATTAGAATTTAAGGATTTTGAGTTTGGAAACTCTAAAAGAGAGAGAAAAAGTAAACGAGTTGGATGAGGGACAAAAGATTTGCCAATCAACATGAATGAGTGGAAGCTCGGAGATAAGATATCCCAAGGATGAAGATCCAATCTATAGATAGTGCAATGTGCACTAGAGAGTAATATGATAAAAGAAATAGGGAAATCAATAACTATATTGCCAATGGAGGATATAATACGAAATCAAGTTGGGGATATCCTCTAGTGACCAGGTTTATGTTTGGTTGTCAAAACTAAACAAGCTATTGATTATCCTATCATTCAATATATTCAAGATTATCAATCGATCCGCATCTATAAAGTCGAGCCACACATGATAAAGGATGCTTCTTCATTGAATCAAATTTTCATTATCTCGGAGTTCAAAATTGAGGAAATGCTACATATACTGGGAAGTTCCATCATGCCCATCTTAAGAGTAGACGTGACAAGATTTAGTGGGTATTAAGACAGGTAGGACCCATGAATTGAATGATTGACTTCTTTAACCCAATAGATAATTGCCACGCCACCTAATAATTTAGTTCCGATAAGGTTTCTCATCGTTTGCTGTGTTGCTGTTGATTTTGAGCCATGAACCCCTTGAACTTCTTTGATCTCTCTCTCTCTCTCGCTCGCTCAAAGAGGGAGCAAGGACCTAGGCGATGTCGAATGTAGGATGGGCGTCGAGAAAGGATTACTCTTATGTCATTCAAGTTGCTTCGCCCAACACAAGGCATCATTTTAATCCTTATAACTTTTGATCTGTATCGAAACCTATGAGATTCTCTCTCTCCCTCTCTGAGTTTTAGCTTTTCCTTGCTTCATCGGCTTTTGAATTGGAGGGATTTGACTTAGATCTTTTCTCCCCTCCCTCTTAAATTGATTTTCCTTTTATTTTCTCTTGTTTTTTTGCTATATTCTCCCGATCTAGATTTAGATTTTAGAATTCTGCTCTCTTGATCTTGTAAATTTGGGAGCTTTTATCTTTTAATCTAGTTCTAGGTCTAGGAATTTTAATGAATAAGTACTCCACCACTAGTGTCGATGATGTTCACAATAGTTTCAATATTAGATTTGTGCCCATTCAACATTTTTTTTTTTCATTCAACAAGTGTTTAATCAGAACTTGTTCAACATATTTTTGTCGCTTGCATATGATGATGGTGTCGGGGACTCTGAACCTAAGCGCACGCCATCAAAAGGCAAAACCATAGTTATAGTTGGAGATCCTGCCTTGTGCTCATCACTGATTTTGATGTGTGAATCTGTGATCAACTGTTAATCATTTTACTTGTAGTCACAACTCTATTCTCGAAGGATAAGCGTGTGCTCACCTCTACTGATCTGCTATGATGAAATATCTCGATTTCTGGATTTTTGTTTATTTTGCAGTTTTTTGCTTTATTGTAATGATTTCTGAGATTTTTTTTTAGATCTTTTCGTGCATTATTTTTGTAATGAATGAAAATTTTCTTTGATTTAAATTTATATATTAAAAAAAAAAACCAGAACGCTATCATTTTCAGTCCAACCTTGTGAATCATTCCTATGTATTTAGACATATTTTCTCCTCACTGAAAAGGGGGTCACGAGCACCCCAAATGGTTGATCAGGACATGGGAGGGCGATGGAGGGTGGGGTCTCTATTCTACCACAGCACATCGTCGACACACGGATGTCATTTGCCTCCTCGTGAGCCAATTTTGTATTTTTGGGTTGCTCGTTTGGCCCCATTTTCCATGGACAAATCTTCACGGGACCGGAACTTTCTTGCTATTTTTATGCGAGCACGCGACTTTGCTTTATCATCGAGTCAGCCAAGGGATCGAACATATGTTTAGGTAAAGCTACCGCATCCCATTACCCAAGCAAATCATATATATGTATGTGCCTTTCGTGTTGCTTTAACAAGTACGTTCCTTCTAAGTATATGCGCTTCCCGAAAGGAGAGAGCACCAGCTACAAGCAATATATTTGGATGTTATCAAGGTGAAACCGATTCATAGGACAAAATGTGGAATTTTTGTGTTGTTAGAAAAAACATTTATCAGCTCGTTTTGTTGGACAAAGCACTATAATCCGGAAGATGAGTAATTAATTAAGATAGAGATGCGAAGTGGCCGCGGCATGTCAAATATGTGCAAATGGGTCGAGCATTATTTGACCGTAAAGTGTTTGGCTTTCTTAGAGAGAGTTGTCAATTGACTTTTCCGCGTTCATTGTTTATGCCATACACTGTTCCTATTTTTCAACACATGCGCGCTAAGACACGCCTTCAAAGATTATGGTCGAAGTATGACCTTGTCCTATTTTATGAAACATTTGCTTCTCTGGTGTATTAATCCCTCTAGATGAGTCTTTCAGGCCTAAATTGCTCAACTTTGGCGGATTTAGAGAATCATAGTATGCGGGAGAAGTCCAAGCCCTAAGTCCAAGCCCTAAGGGCATAAAAAATCAAGCTTGCCCACCAACTCTAAGGGATGTTCAAGCAATATGCGGAGTCTTGTTGGTTTGAGTATAAAATGGAATACCTATACTTGCGGATTCTCTTTTGGACTAACTCCAAGGAATGTGTAAATAAACTTTTTCTTTTCTAATGATACATTCTAATCGATAATCCCGATGTGAAACGATATGGTCGGGATTGGGATGCAACATCCTGTGAACACTAATCGAGTGCTCAAAATGCCCTGAACACTCCATGTTAGCCAAAAATGAAACGGATTGTAGAATAGATATTAACTTCTCATATTTTTCTGCTTTATGGTTTTAGTACTTTCTTTCTTATTGGATCTAAATGACTTGCACACTCCAAAGCCCATAGCTTCTTTTGGGATTTCATTGGGCCTAAGATGCTGTCGTTCTAAAGGAAAAATAGAATTAGAGTATATAAGGCGATACATCAAAATCTGAAAAGTATAAGTAGGAATTTGAACTTACAACCATAATTACTGATTGTTCTGATTTAGTTCTTTCATTGCATATGATGGTATCAATTTCATTTATAATTTTTACAAAGAACAGTAGATAGCAGCTAATGTGGGAAGAAGGAATTGGCTTAATGGATCCAATCATCATCAAGACTCGTGAGAATCTTGGATTCCATAATTTATGAAGTAACCTAGAAAATATCTCCTATTTGATTCTACCATTTAAATATCATTTGCAATATAGCGTGCTATATTCAACTTGACACATATTTTGAAAGTATTAATCTCGTCATTTATATGTTTATGTTCACGTCAATATATTTAAAGTATCATAACTGAGTAATCCATTAACTCATTTTTTCAATTTATATGTGATATGCTATCTTCTATCTGTTTATTTTCCCTCTTTTTATGTAAACTCTGAGAGTTCATCTTGTGTTGCATTTTGATTGTATTTTTAGAAATGTCAAAAACATTTTAAGTTAAAATTAGCGAAAACATAAGTCTAGTGTTGTGAGAGCTCAAAACACCTTGTGTTCGATCTTAATATAAACAATATATGGAAGTACAACAATTTCAACATCCTCACTTTATGTATCTGCTCCCTGTTCCATCCTCTACTTCCTAAATCAAAAGTTTGCACTAGGCATTTTGCTAATTGACTTAACATAGCAATTTTGCTAATATAAGTTAAAATCTACTGCAAAAATGAGACCTCACGCGCGCTTTAGTCTCTCTCCCGCTTAAAGAATCAGCAAGATTAAAGCTCACACTTATAGGGGAGGAAGATTGAGACATGAAGAGCATATCATGCGAAAGAGCGGAAGTCTAGGGAAGTCTAGAAGATTTCCCCTTTTGCAAAACTAGGGTCGTATGTTGGCCAACCTGTGCACGCCAAGGCGAATTGGGATACAGTCCCTGCTCGGGGCCCATGTCTTCATGGGTAAATTCAACTGAGCAAAACGCCTAGAAATTAGTCAGACTTAAGCTCGCGGTCATAGAAGATGGGGGCTAGGAACACGGAGAGCTCTGGACGGCCTACTCTTTAGGGTTTTCTCGCATGTATGTACTTACACAGGCGGGCATTACATCAACTACCAGTGCCAGTGTGTATTTTGAGAGAGAGAGAGAGAGAGAGAGAGATGCATGTCTGGAATTAGAAGATGACCATCAACTGCTAGTATACTAGTGTATATTAATACCCACATAAAAAAGGTGAAACACCTGCCTACAGGTACTATACACTGTGGTTTTTATCTTTTCTTTCATTCATCTCCCCAATATGGTAAAGAAGGAAGCTTGGAGTCCTTTAGAGTAAAGAAATCACCAGATTGTCAAGACAATTAACCACCAGATGGACATAAGCAGTATGAAATGAGATGAAACTGAAAATCTTAAATAGGGCCAAAGAAATGAAGGAAATGTTCATATAGAGATGAGTATGTAGAAGAGAGAAGGAGCGCTCGCAGAGGGAAGTTCCATGCAACGCTTGGTACTTATTGTGCTTCTCATTTTTCATGAGAAACAAAAGAATGGTGATAATCTTGCTGAAATTTCTATTGACTCGAGAATGAATTAGGATTCTTGAAGGTACCCACAAAAAGAATAAACTTAAGAAGAAAAAGGAAAGTAAAAACTGGGTTGTGATTATTTCTATCTGCCAACAGCAGATTTAAATATATCAAATGAAGCATGAATTTAAGAACTATCAGCACCCATGAACGAATCTCCAAAATCCAAAGTGCAATATTTTATGCATGACCATGAAGTAGTACACTAAAAATTACCTTGACATAAATCCGATATTTTTATTCTTTTTGGTGCATTAGGACTTTGAGATGAAGGATCGATGGAGCCAAACGTGAGATGGAACCCATCTTTTAAGACAGGAAAATGACCTAACGAGCACAATTATTCGAATGAGGTATGTTTGCCTTCTTGAATTAAAAACTGAAAGGTGGGGCACCCAAACTTAGTTTAGTTAAAGATGAGTGGCCTTTAAGAGAATACCAATTCGATGTATATCAAGATTCAGACACAATCATGCAATCTTACACCCACCATGGACTGAAGAAGTTGAGCTTCACAGTACAAAGCCAAATCATAGTAACAACAAGCTGAAACACCACATATATAGTCCACTCCTTACACTCAAATCCAACCCTTAAAGTTGCAAGATCCCCTTTTTGGATTGTGTGGTTTATTACAGAAATCAAAATAAAACACTTACTATGCATTTCGGTTAAGGGATTGAGCATCAGTCACTTATCTCCAAATAAGTACCCAAGAGATGAATCTCCTCCCGGAACTGATTTGACCTGGGTCGATGGACGCTCCTGCAAGTAACTTCTTAAGAATGAGAAGAAGATATACATGAACTTGGGGCAGTACACAGTTGGACAAGAGAAAATCACTTACGGTGATGAAGTTCCCGGAGTTTTGGCCTTGAGCTCTGTGGTAATTGTTGGAAATGTTTGGCTTTCGATCATCAGAAGGAGAACGGCTGTCTTGATTCTTCTCTGCGATTTTATCAACGCGATGTGGTGGTGCGTTTGTCATGATCGTGTCAATTCCATACGGTGGTGGGTTTGCAGTCCGTGGAGTTGGAGGTGGAGGTGTTTGCTCGTCGGATCCGAAAAGGTAGCCTAGGGAACTTTGCCCTCCGCCATAGCTACTCCCTCTACTCATGGTCACCCTTTCAGATCTATTCTGTAAGTTTTATAGAACCAAAATGGAAGGAGGGGTGAAACCCTAATATATATAGACGGATTTAGAGTGGGTTTTCAATTATTTTTTTTTTTGGTATATAAATGTAATTATGTGTGAGCCCTTTGGGTAGTTGAGGAAAATGCAAGCTTCCGCTCTCATCTCTGATCTATTAGAGCAACAAAATGACATATTATCTACTGATTTACATCAGTAGAAGAGAACAACTAGCTAAACTTGTTAGGGCAAAAGTGCATATTTCCCGAGAGAAAGGGCGAAATTCTCTTATTGGTGATTTTCTTAGCAAGTTCTGTTTGTGCCGATCATACATACGGTCAAAGATCGCGACGAATATGTATAGACAATAGTTTTTTGAGTGTGTACGGATTGAGAACAGACCTCAATTTGATTGTAGCAAAGAGTTTTCCCTTTTTCCACTTGTATATTATATGCTGGAAAATATGATTTGCCTTCTATACCATGATTATTATTTTGTTAACTGGACCATGTGTCGTTTGTGTCAATTTGAGCGAGTTTTCCAGAACCAATGTAAGTTCAAACACGTTGATACTTCACATATGCTCAATATTATGTTTTTAACAAAAGACAATGATCTATGGCCTGAAAAAAACAAAAATGCCAAACACAATGAGTTCAATTAGTACTTACTATCAGGTAAAAATTCTTCATTGTTGGTGAAAAGCTCAAATGAGGGAGGTAAGTTATATATCATTGCTTGAGTGGGCAACCGTCAACTAGTCCACGCCACAATTTAGAACATAAGCTGTTCCTAGCTCCTATTAGCTAAAGCCTGGAAATTATTCTTATTATGTGAGCTTGACTTGCTATTCTCTCTTCAACTTTCAATAAATTTTGATTTAGTTTGTAGAACTTTAGTTAAATTCTCTCCAAACATAGCAGGAGGGCTTCGATTTAACATGAGAGACTGGGATTCTTATAGAGGTACATTTATATAATATAATATTATATATATTTATTAGGTCAAGCTGAAATATTGGCATTTTTGACAGAATTGACTTGGAATCTGTTGGTTCACCAAGTAGAACAAGTTGGTTAATTGTCCTAATCACATGGGCTCCATGATCAACTATTCAGAGCAATATTAACCATAAACTATGATTAGCTAGGTGGTTCTCGACAACATGTTGTGACAAACTAGCCAGCGATGTCAATCAAAGCTTCCTCGTAAGATCGCGTCAAACCCGAGATGCCAGCAGTAACCATTTGGTATTAACCATAAGAAGTAGTTGAGCGGCATATCCCAAGGTCAGAATCTAATGAAGCCACGTTGAAATGTCCACGAGATGCTGCTAATCAATATCAACAATGCTTAGGTGGATTGGGGTGAACCATATTAATTTCAGAGTTCAAAGGGGAATTTCAATCAATTGGGGTTAAATGAAGTTAATGGGTACCTTTAGGTGAGCGATTAATATTAAAAGGAGGAAAAAATTAGGCCAATTTGATGTTCGTGGGCCAATGGATGGCATATTATCTTAAAAGAGAAAGTGAGAAAGAAATGGAGCTAGCTCAATTCAGATGAAGATTTAGTCCGGTGGGAAGGAATCTGGTAGGGCAAAATGACTTCATGAGCGTGGTTATCATGGGCATGGTTTGTCTGTCGCTTACATACTCAACAGGATCTTCATGATCCTTGACGATGCTCTTGAACAGTATGTGGCATTTCATCGAAAGTGGTGCTTATTGGAAAGTTGAAGCTCTCGAAAGGGGGTGATGATATTAAACTAAATTAGGTAGAGGCATCTTTTCATCTCAGATAATGGAAAGTAGTTCCATATGTGTTCAAGTAGCCATGAAACCATGGAGGTCTAGTCAGGGGTTTTAGTGCCCAGACATGCTCGAAGCATTGTGGTTGGGTGATGGGGCAAGAGACATAATGCCTAGGGCCCTCAAATGTCGTCTTAGATGTCAAGGTACTGTGTCTTTGATGGTACTTGATATGTAAAGAAGTGGTCGACCCTCAACCTTAGTGGTCGAGCCTCAACCTTAGGTTTTTCCTTTGGTGGCCTTTTATAATTGAGCCTATCGAAAGATGTATATTCAGTCATTTCAAGAGAATGCCCCCTTTTGATTAGACCTTGTTTTGTTTCCATTCATGAAGTGACAATCAGGGATCTTCTGAAAATGGTGAAAAACTTCACAGATCCCTTGTTTTAACAGATGAAAGTGGGGACTGATTAAACAATAAAAAGTCTTAACAAGTTAATGAAGTTTTATTAAGCCAGCTCCTGAAATTTTCCAGTGTAAGGTATAAACTGGGTTTTTGTCACCCATGAAAAGCAAATGAGAGGAGAGTACTATATATATGCTTGGCATGATTGCATGGATCAATCATTTGATTGACAATTTTCCGAGAAAATTAATAGGAATTACCGTCAGCGCATGCTTAATTATATGTTTTTTATTCTTATTCGGAATTATTGTTTAGGATGAAGTGACAACATACTATTTTTTTACGAATCTCTTAATCTAGTCATGAATGACCTGCCTTTGATTTGATCGAGAAGCTGACTTATGGACACATGAAAGATGGCTCAAGATGCTCTAGGCCATCACACTTAAAGATCCTCTATGAGTACATCCATATGATACTATGGTTACGAAGCTTACAACGTCGGTGCGTGAGAGGTGTTTCTCTAGACAAATCAAGAATTCAAGGAGACCTATGAAGAAAAATGAAGTTGAATTTCAAAGGTTGTTTAACTAAAGGCACCAAAAAAATTTAGGCAACAAATACTAGAATTTCTTTTATTCTGCATAGAAAATTGATTGTGAAGGGTGTATTAGTGCAAAAGAGATTAAGTTTTTTTTCTAAATTCTAATATGTAAAGATAGGCACTCGAACTTTTGGCTATTAAAAAAATCAGGAAAAAATTATCCAAAATGTCATAAACCTATGTTATGGTGGCCAATTCAATCATAAAATCTTTCAATTGTGTCACTTTTTTTTTCCTATCGGAATTATACCAATTTAATCCTAAACCTTTTGATGAATTGCCAATTCTATCTTAAATATTTCAGTTGTGCTAATTTAGTCTTAAACGTTTCAATTATTTGCCAACTTAGTCATAAACATTTCACTAAATTGCCAATTTAGTTTTTTTAATCAATTTTGGTCAAATATTGTGAATCTAGCGGTCTAGTCAATGTTGGCTATCCTCATGGCGCGACCAACACTAATGTAGAAATTTTTTAAAAATCTTTTTGATTTTTTATTAACTTTTTATTGATTTTTTCATCTTTTCTTTTTATCTCTTTTTACAAAAGGCTAGCAGGACCGTTGGCCATTGGCCAAGTGCTAGCAACCTCCACTAGCCACTAGGCAAGGGCAATGCAGAGTTGGGCAAGCTTTGGGCAAGGGCCACAAAGCCTTCACCCGCCATGAGTGAGAGTGCAAGCCCTCACTGTGGCCAACGAGGGAATCGCGGCCCTCCCTCACCCTTACTAGGGTCGGTTAGGGTTGCGGCGCCCTCGACGACCAGAGCAAGTGCCACGACACTTGCCTGCTATTAGCAAGGGCTTCATGGCTCTCGCCTCGTTGACCCTTGCTCAATGGCTAGTGGCCTCACCGGTCCTTTATAAAAAGAGGGGAAAAAAGAAAATAAAAATCAATAAAAAAAATTCAAAGAAAGTAAAAAATTTAAACATTTTAGTGTCAGATGCGTCACACACCAGCATTAACTAGAGCAACATGTCAGCGATATTCGGCCAAAACTAGCCAAAAGGACTAAATTGGCAATTCGTTAAAAATGTTTGAGACTAGTTTAGCAAATCATTACAAAGTTTATTACTAAATTGATACAATTTAAATGTTTATGATTGAATTGCTAAGTTATTAAAAGGTTTAGGACTAAATTAGGACTAAATTAGCACAATTGAAAAATTTAGTACTGAAATAGCTACCATATAATATGTTTATGACTTTTTTGATCATTTTTCCAAAAAAACTGAAGACACCTTTAATGAAAGTAGTTAATAGTCTACCATGATCACAATTGACAACTCTTCAAAACTATAAAATTTCTTGAAATTATACAAATAGATATCCAAAAATAAAAGGTGAAATTATACAAATAGATATCCAAAAATAAAAGGTGAATGTTATATTTTCTTTTTTCTTTTTCTTTTTTTGTTTTGTATTATCCAATTTTCTATCCGAAGTACCTTATATTAACCTCAGAAAAATTAACTTCTAATTTCCATCCATCGTCTTTGAGCATCAAATTTAAGTCGTTCAACGTGCTCTTTGTTGTAAAATCCAAGATGACACTTGTCCCGGCACTATCTGGACTTCCAAGTGAGCAAAGCACACATAATCACCTCTCTGAATTACCTGTTGCAAATGCACCTACCATTCACTGACTGCCATGGAGAACATTTTAGTAACAGACAGCAAAGCATAAGCATGGGAAGATCAATCCACAGGATCTGTTAACATGGCAATTCGTTAGTGGCCAATAATCTTTAGCTGGGGACATCATGAACAAGGATTAGACAATTGAAAAGAAGGTAGGGCAAATCGACGTGGATATCTCGTGAAAAGAGGTAGAAAAGGAAGTGAATAAAGAGAAAGTTGAGATGATGGGGGTGGGGATCAAATGGAAAGGAGGGCACGACTGGCAAGCAACACTCGAGACCTACATGTAGTCCTCACTTGCTACTTCCTTTCTATGCGCGCATTATTCCAAATTCAAGAGCATAATCCATAAGGGTGCATCAAATCAGCTGTCAAGATGGGGGCAAAAGAAAGAAGAAAAAGATGAGAAATTGCCAACCTTCAATTGGAAATAATGAAGAAGAAAAACATCAGTAATCTGGTGTTCTTATCAGGTCCGGTGAGAAGAGAGAATGAAGGCAAACATTGTCTAAGTTATGGAGATTTGGTTGCAAAGATATGTTAAATTGATCCCGTGAGTCAATTATTTCAGGGGATTAGTTTTCATTGATGGTTGAAACATAGAATTGCTTACAAGCCAAGCTAAACATGCAAAGTGATTCTTCATTGTATGAACAGGAGACTCCGGTAAATTACTAAAAAAGTACTAAATTTATTACATTTATTTCGATTCAGTTATAAACCTTTTAATTTGATCAATTTAATCATAAACCTTTTGATAATTTGTCAATTCAATCTATCTAATTAATTTTGACAAGAAATCGCTGACGTCAATATCAACTGTCCTAAAGTGGCACCGCCAATGTGGACGTATAACAATTTTAATAATTTTTTTAAGTTTTTTTGAATTTTTTATTACTGTTTTTTTTTCTTTTTGCCATTGTAGTGGGTGAGGGTCGTCGGACGTAAGTGAGGATCACAACCCTTGCCTAGGTCACCGCCAACCACAAGAGAGGGTCACCATATTAGTATTGGAGGTATCACGTAGGACAGTTGGTATCCACGTTAGCGATTTCTTATTAAAATTGACTTAATAAATTGAATTAACAAATTATCAAAAACTTTTTTAGATTGAATTAGTAATGTGTGAACAAAATCATATTATTGGCTCAATAATCTTATTCCTGTACTGCGTCATGAATTTTCACAACCGTGATGCTGATCGAACCCAAATGAATTGATGAGGTAGTGTCCCGAACGCGCGGATAAAAAGAATCTCGATTGACTTTCGATGATTAATTATTACCTAATCCGAAAGAAAGTCACCTGAAATAAGAGAAAGTTGCTCCAAAAAATCCCTATTTACCCAGTACGACATCTACGTTGGACTATTCCTATTCCTAGTCCATCAAGTGGCCGACAAGTGCATTTTAGCCCATGAAGTCTGGCTGAATGTCAGAAAATTTGCAGGTGTGTTGACCGCGACGTGTCACTTTCTCTTTAGAATGCATCCTATTCCTAGTCTACCGAAGCCCAACCATTTTAGCCGTCCACCGGGAAAAGAGTAGAGAATCGATCTATGGACTATGCCCATGAAATGAAGATTAATCAAGAAATTTTTCCAAAGAATTATAGTTGGGCTTGCCTGAAGTACTGCTTGCATGATAATGGAACTTGCGGAGAATTATACTTGGGCTTTATGTATGCGTAATAATATGATAACATGGACGATTGACAGATCTTAATCATCAAATCTATAGGGAATAATTGCCGATTACTTTTTGCAATGAGTTCTTACATGTAAGCATGCAATTGACGGGCCCCATTCATTATCAGTTTAAGTTTTTATTCGCATGGCTCAATTGCTTATGAATTAAGAGAAATTATTGCATGACAGTTTTCAATATACAATTAGAATAATAATTTATTCTAAATCACAAAATTTTAAATAATAAATAATTATAATTTGTTGTGAGGTTCATTCCTTTAAAAATTTGTAACTCATAATAAATCGTTATTTTCATAATATCCCAAAGACCATCATGTTACCAAAGTCCATAAATTAATCATGTTTAGACTTCCTTTTAAATTTGAGAAACGCACCATCTTCTCATAAATTGATGTATGCACGTATGTTAAGGACCATTAATAAAGAAATTATGATTGAGGTCAATTAACAATGTAAAGAGTAGTATAGCACTATAGCATGGAAGGAGGGAAGGGGTCAAGTATACCATGAATGAGGTCTCCATCTTTGTAATTCTCAATTGAGTGAAAATTATGCAGAAACTGTCATTGTTATTGTCACGTGGATCTTTGCAAAATTGTCATCCGCATAAACTCAATCATTTCACTTTGAAATCAACTCGAGGATGATGATGGCCAATTAAAATATTAAATTTGACTTCCAATCGTAAGTAGATGGATTCCAATGTGCCTTCAAACTTCAAGGACTTTACGATTATTGAATTACTAAATTTTAAGCAAACAATAGATTGGCAAAGACAAGGAAACTGCATAAAATATTGGTGAGTTAGAACAGATGGTTACGTGGGTGGAACTATGCTTGCTTAATGACTGAAACTGAACATGAACTTTTAATTGATATAACTTGAATGCCTAAAAAATTAAAACAACTTATAAAATATGTGCGAAATGATTTTTTAAACAAAGGTGAACGTTGAAATCAGGAATCCAAATCTAAGTTGAAATTCAAATTTAAACTCAGGCAATTCGTGATCTAATCTTCGTTTTCTTGGAGTCAAGATATGATGTTCTGCTGTGGTTTTTTGTGATGTCTTGGACTGTTCATCCCTTTCTTTTTCCTTTTATTCAACCTATATCTTTAAATGGGTAATTCAATTAATACATTATGATCGTCCTCCGCAAGTATATCTTACTGTATTGACTTGCGCACTTCTTTAACGATAATTTGTAACTACTTCACGACTCCTTACTTACTGTTATTCCTTGGTCGATGAATTTTCCATTACTCGGTCATTCACTTCTCTATCCATGCTTCGAGGTCAACCGATCGTCGCTACATGTTGTGTGCTTTGCTTTAATTCTGTCTATTGGTAACCCGTGATTTATGGGTTCATTAAGCATTCCATTGGTGGGCTAACGAGCTCATCGACATTTCCATTGATTAGGTCTTATACGTAGGGGTGAGCATCGGTCCAGGGTCAACCCTGGACCGACCCTAGACAGGCCCAATCCTGCCGATCCTGGTCCAGTTCCCAGGGAGATTGGATCGGTCCTTGGTCCTAGAATTTCTGGACCAGCACTGTACGGGTCGGTTCTCGGTCCTGAGAGTTTCGGGTCGGTCCAATCCGGACCAACCCTGAATATATATATATATCTAATATATTATTTATAATTTTTTATATAGAGAAAACCTTAAAATAAACGACGTCAACAACATTAAACTGCTCTTTAGTGAAAAGTTCAAATAATTTTACATTGTTCTTTAATAACTTAGATTTTTAATGTCTTTTATAGCGTCAATAATCATAATTTATGAAGGAGGAAAATATTTTTGTGAGGAGTCATCATGGCATCCAAAAAGGTATAAACAACTTATTATAGCATCCTCCTCTAGTATTCGTTCTCTTCTGTTTTATTTGTCCTCTTAGTCTTTAATTTGCCAAAATCGAAAGAAACAACTTCTCTGCTCATCACTCAACACTCATCTCGCTCGCTTTAGGTCACTTGTGTTGCTCGCCGCTCGATGCTCACTTGGCTTGTTGCTCCCCGCTCGACATTCGATGCTCATTCTGTTTCACGCCCACCCCACTTGACTCTCACCACGTACCTTTCTTAGTTGACCTCACTCATCATCGAACCCATTAGGTCGGTACGGTCCTCGGTTGCCCTTTCAAGGAGTACAAAAAATGAAATAAAAATGTATTAGTTAGTCTTGGGTTAACCTTGAAACCGGATTAAACCCATTGGGTCAGTCCGGTCCTCAATCGCTTTTTTAAGGAGTATAAAAAATGAAATAAAAAATTATCGGTTGGTCCCAGGTTGACCCTGGAATCAGACCGAACCCATTGAGTTGGTCCGGTCCTCGATCTCAAGCTCAATAGGGTCGGTCCTCAGTCTCAAAAATTGAGGACCAGTACTGTGCGGGTTGGTCCTAGGGTTAAGGGGTGGACCGGCCCAACCCAGATCATACTCACCTCTACTTATAGGTTGGGAAAAGTGTTAAAAAAAGTTCTAAACATTTTGTATTTGTGCCAATTTAGTCCTAAACATTTTTACATTGTGCCAATTCAGTCCTTTCCAGCCAATTTTGGCCGGATTTTGCTTACTAGACGCTAGTCGACTAACGTGGACTAATCGGCGCTAACATGGACAACTTTTAATAATATTTTAATATTTTAGATTTTTTTTTTCCTTCTCCTCCTCCTTCCTCCAACTAATCGCCGGACCTCAGCGACCAGCCATAGGCTATAGCCAACGAGGTCGACCAGAGGCGAAGGTCGGCGAGGTCGAGGGCGGCCTCGCGTTGGGAGGCGAGGCTCGACCCTCGCCAGATCCAACGGGGGCGAGCCTCACCATCCATCACCTCTGGTCAACCTCACCAGCCATCGCATCTTGTCAATCGCTAAGGTCTGGCGATCGGCGGGAGGAAAGAGGAGGAGAAGGAAAAAATTAAATAAATAAATAAAAATAATTCAAAAATATTAAAATATTATTAAAATTTGTCCACGTCGCACCGAGCGGGCTACGTTAGCCAGCCGGCGTCCAATCAGCAAAATCCAATCAAAATTAGCCGGAAATGACTAAATTGGCACAACATAAAAATGTTTAGGACTTTTTTAACACTTTTCCTCTTATAGGTTAAGTGTTTTGTCATGACCTGATTTGGGCCATTAGCTTTTGTACTATTGGGCCCATAGAATACCTTCCAAACAATGAATAATGGATGGGGTCCAGTCAGGCTTTCTATTACGCGAACCAGTATATGATGCTTACAAATATTGATTACGTCATAAACCTCCACTAAGTTTACTTGAACTTTTCATTATAAAAGTCCACCAGCAAATATGGAGTGCTCCATTTCTAATCTCACGGATCCGGATGAAATTATGATGACACGAATTTCATGGTCAAATCTGTGATCTCAATTACCTATTTTACTAGCATTTTATCATCGTCAAATGTGTGAATTAGTAGTTTTATCTTATCTCTCTCATGTTTCCATATTAAAAATAAAATTTATTTTATCCTATGATAACCTTTTAAAAGGATTTCGAATCTTGAAGTAATTTTCTTACTCCATATATACTTACGCAATTTCTTCACATTGTGTTATGAATAATTTCTTTCCATCAAATGTGCATATTTAGGTCGTTTCGCTTTTCATATTTTTTTGACAAATGGTGTGTTGCTGTTTAGATTAATATAATCATTTAACAAAATTTCATTAGGCTATTTTGTTGGTTGTATGGATGGGATAAGAACATTGTAAGGTGTCTCTATCTCGATGGTCCTCATTTTTCTATTTCAAACAATTAGAAGGTTCCGTTTTTTTTTTTTTTTTTTTTGAAAAATAGATTATTTTGAAAGTATTTTATTAAAAATAATCACTTGTAAGACTCAAAATAATTAGTTAATGAAAATTATTTTCATTATTGACATCTAAATATTTTTGTGAACGATGAAAATATTTGTCATCTATTCATTTTAGTAAGTGATTTAAGCAATAATTTTTAGAAAAATATTTTTAAAATTATTCATTTTTGTAAAATAAAATTAGTCTTTGATGTGCTTGTGTCCTCTCGGGCCATCTCTTTCTGTGTTCATGTGTAAACCGACAAATTTGTTGCAAACTGCGCTTGTCTATCTTGGGATAGGCTTGAAACTATCTTTTCATTTGTGTTGATGTAGTTTATTTATTGATAGATTAAAATAATAATGTTTGTCATTTAACCATTTCCTCTATGTTTGATATCATTATGATTTCCAAGAATTTATTCCATCATACTTAATTTGTTTTCCTCAATATCTGCTTCGCTGGAATTTATTTGACAATGAGATATCTTTCACAGAAATTCGCTTTTCCATTTTATCAAGAGGAGACGGATTTTGTGGCGATTTCGGACAGGAGTTGTATCAATGAAACACAAGGAACAAATAAGCTTCAACGGAATTTAATATGAAACCCAATGACGTAAAAAGCTTTGTCGGAATTTAATTGACGACAAAGTGCGATAACAAAAAGATACAACGCCATAGTTTAGTTGACAATGAAGATCTGAAAACTACAATTAAAATACATGCCAAAATTTAATCGATGACGAGATATCTAAAACTTTAACTAAGGTACGAAAATTGAAAGATAATAGGTTTTTTTTGTTGATTGATCAGGGGCTTACAAAGAGTACAATTTGGCTATTTAAAGCTTAAAATTGATGGTTACAAACGATTAAAAAATTTAAACGAATAAATAACTTCATAATTTATTACAAGAAGTTATATTATCCATAAGAAGCTACTTCATCTAAAAGAGCTTAAAATATCTGAAAATATCGGTAGTTACATGTCAATGTCGATGACTTCGTTCCAAAGATTGATAACTTTCTCAGTGGCCGATGCTCTTCAACATGGCAACTCTGTCTAAAAGAGCTTACCTATCTAAAAATACCTAGATAATTGATGTTTGTAATCGATAATTTCATTGATTATTGATGCTCTTAGTTATCGATGCTTTTCAACACTTATCTAAAAGGGGTAGCCGTGCCTTGGAGGATAACTGATGTTTACGTTAGTGATTTCTAGCCAAAATCGGCGGGATAAACTCAATTGACAAAATATGAAAAGGTTCAGGATTTAATTGATAAAATTAAAATATTTAGAACTAAATTGATAAAAATGCAATAAATTTAAGACTTTTTGGGCAATTTTTCTAGAATAGAAGATTCGTCAAATTTCCATTAACGAATAATAACGATCAAATCCATTTTTAGGAGAGCTCTACCTCAAAAGGACTACCTTTTTTCTTCTTCTTTTTGTTGATCTTACTATACTCCCACTTTAACTCTCACTCTCAGATTTTTGTCATGTTTCCTTATAAGGCATGAGAATTGAAATTTACATCTGAAACTAAATCGTCCTCACCCCAACTTCCCTAAGAATGTGGGGATTTGAACCCCCACTTTTCCCTTCCCATGGAAGAAGGGTGACCACTAGGGATAAATCTCAATGGTTTCAAAAAGAATTTTGAGTGGTGTTTTTACTTAATAGAAAAAGTAATAAATTTGTGGGACTTAAGTCGATAACAAATTTCCTGACAAAAAAAAAAAGTGTAACAAATTCATTCTACTTAAAGTAATGTAGTATCTTAGTGTTGGCCAATTTTGGTTAGTGAACTTTCCCTCATTCAATCATTTGATTTAATATGCTCTCTCCTTTCGCCATTTTAAAAGCATGTCAAGAATGACACTTTAACTTAACTTCAAATCTACTATCAAATTTACTTGAGTGAAACCCGCTGACTCGTTCAAAGTAGACCTGTCTCTCGCAAAAGTACTCAATTGATGATCATCTAGAGGTAGTTCTTTATCAATGAATTACATGTAAAAACTCACTCCATTAGATGCGAAACTTTTGAGGTGCTGCAAAAATCATTAAGAGATTACAAGATTCATTAGTACATCAAACCCCAATTGAATCGTTCACGTTCCACACATTGATTGTGCTTCAATTCATATAGTACAATCAAACTGAACACGTGCCTTCAATATGTTTTCTCTGATTTCACCAGAGATTTCTTCAAAAAGTACTAACTTGGAGATCGAACTAACAATATTTTTCATTTGTTACATTGAACTGAGAGTCACGAGAGTGCAACATTTTCAAACTCAAGCTTCTTTTTTTTTTCTTCAGTACAAAAGAGATCGACAACCCACCCCGCTGTGAATGCGTTGGTTTGGGTCTTTCCCCCTCTAATTGCAGAAGGGGGAGGTTCGAGTCACCGCGTGTGCATATAGCGCGACTTAAGCGGAAAGCACTACGAGAGTGGGTCCCCCCCGCGCCGCTTTCCTGGGGGTTTACGCCGAGCGCTGGTGACGCAGCCTTCCTTGGTTCCCAAAAAAAAAAAAAAAAAAGAGATCGACAATTTACAGTAACTTTCTTCAGAACATGGGGTATCCGTCCATGCGCAGATGCCTCCAAAGACGCATTAATAGATATAACTAAACAAAACGAAGTTGCTGATAAAAGGAGTTGTTTCGTCTATTAACCAGAAAAGGAAGTCGGCGCTTTTGAACGAAGGACGAGCAAAAGAAAACAATCCCCTCTGCATTTATTCGCTGCGATCGTCATATAGATCTATCTCAAATACGATCACTGCATCCTAATCTTTGCATTGGCCGATGCATGTATGATCCTTAAGTTCATCAATGTCAAAAAAGATAAAAGAAAGTTAAATTTGGATGAGGGGACATGATGTTCTCTAGTTAAGCCCTCGAGATTGATATTCATGAACTTATATGTGAAGGAAAATTATAGACGATACCTTCTCGAGGAAGCGAATTCACATATAATATATAAATAAGAACATGAGGCCAAGGGGAGAGCACGTGAGAAAGCCTCAGGAAAATATGTTGAAAAAACTCGGAATGTGTCTGAATACATCTCACTTGTGTTAGTTATACAATCCTTCTTCCGCAAACCAAGTTCCAAGACCCAACCCATACCTACCTCTCTCTCTCTCTCTCTCTCTCTCTCTCGCGGATATATATGTTGGTCTCAACTTTCAGCTGAACATGGAATCATTCATTGAAGCTCTCGCTCTGAATTTTGAGCTCTGAGTCAATGGCTATTGGAATTTCACCATCCACTTCGTCCTCCACCACCAACATAGCTTCCCTTTCTGGTCGAAGACCTTTGCCCTCTCTAAAGTCCAATCAGACCCGAATAGTCCCTTTCTCTCTCGCGATTCACCTGCAAAGACATGACCGCTCTGCCGAAAACAAGAACCGGAGACTCTGCATGGTGATGAACAGAGAAACAGAGCAAGCGCCTGCAGAGAACGAGAACCATGTGATCATCCCGCGTGTCACCGAGAAGCTCGCCAGAAAACGGCTCGAAAGGCACACGTACCTCGTTGCAGCAATCATGTCGAGCCTCGGGATAAGCTCGATGGCAGCCACGTCCGTTTATTACCGCTTCTCATGGCAAATGGAGGTGATCATAAATAAAGTTCCATGATCCCAAGCAAATATGATACTCTGTTTTATGTAATTATTTCTTCAAAAGGAGGTTATGATTCATAATATGCCTTCTCTTTTTCTGCACAGGGTGGGGAGTTTCCAATTCTGGAAATGTTTGGGACTTTCGCTCTCTCTGTGGGGGCCGCGGTAAGTAGTTGAAAGCTTGACATTGTTTTTCTGTTGATGCAATTACTCCTCTCTACATCAGGTGGTAAAATACGTTTTTCATTTTGCCGCAACCAAAATTCATTTTGTTAAAAAAAAATTCAGGTTGGTATGGAGTTTTGGGCAAGATGGGCTCATAGAGAACTTTGGCATGCCTCTCTGTGGCACATGCACGAGGTGGGTCAATTTGGCCATGAGAATATGCAAAGCAGAGTACTCTGTTTTTCTTCTGTCTTGAACTTGGCATTCATCATGGAGGTCACCCATTTTGTCTTTCTCCTTTGTTCCGTTTGGCAGTCTCACCATCGACCGAGAGAAGGCCCTTTCGAGCTCAACGACGTTTTCGTGATCATCAACGCTATTCCCGCAATAGCTCTGCTCTCTTACGGATTCTTGAACAGGGGTTTGCTTCCGGGACTCTGTTTTGGTGCGGTAAGCCTCCCCATGTCACCTCCCATGTCACTTTCCCATGTCCCCATCCAAGAACTTCCCATTCGACCACCCGACACGTTTACACCGACTTTGCATAATTTTAATCTGATTTATTCTGACGGATAAAAGTTGCTTTTCATTTTTCTTTCGGGTTAGTTGAAATGGAGGACTTTGAATTTGCAGGGTCTAGGGATTACAACGTTCGGGATGGCCTACATGTTCGTGCACGATGGATTAGTGCATCGGCGGTTCCCGGTAGGGCCAATTGCAAACGTGCCCTACTTGAGAAAAGTTGCTGCCGCTCACCAAGTAAATTTTCATTGAATTTTCAGAAAATCAAATTCTTCTGTTACCTTAATGAATCGTTGGATGATTTGCTTTATTTTCTCTTCTGCTTTTCGATTGTGTCGATAGCTTCATCACTCGGATAAGTTCGAAGGGGTGCCCTATGGACTGTTCTTGGGACCGAAGGTAGGCCTGAGTTTCTTGCTTTGCTTGCTGGAGATGCAAATCGAGCAAATGAAGTAATTCCAAAGTGCAAAGGATCAAAGAAGATATGATTTTGTTTCCCTCTTGTTTGAGCAGGAACTAGAAGAGGTGGGAGGCAAGGAAGAGTTGGAAAAGGAGATCAAGAAGCGGATCAAGATGTCCAAAGCTTCAAATAGATCATAGGATCCATTCATTGTAATTATGTCCATCAAAGAGAAAGTAAAAAAGAAAAGCACAAAATAATTTATGCTTTATTTAATGATTTTGGGAGCTAGAAGGTCATTTTTCTCCATCAATTTTTTAGTGGGTGCACTCAACTTTCTTGTGGCGGATCCAGATAGAAATTGCTTTATAGAATATAGGTGCATGTGCATCATGCATGTTCATTTTACGTGTCGATTTGGCTAACGTGCCTCTTTTGAAAAAATTGAGAAAAAGACAGAGAAATAAGAGAGAAAGAGAGAGAGAGAGAGAGAACTAATTTGCTTTTGGCTTTTGCGATTGGTCAACTGCTGCTGGTCGTTTATTTTGCATAATTTAATTAACCCTGCCTACAGGAGAAAAGACTTTATGTCTCTTCCACATAAGTTAATTTATAATAAAGGAAAGGAATAGCAAGACTTTATTGAAGCTGATATATACGCTACTTGCTTTGTCCAAATTAATACCAAATTAAAAATTTGCCAACCACTTTAGTAAATTCGATTTTATTGTATAAAAAAAGAAGCCTTGTTGACAAGTTCTTTAACGACACTAGCTAAGATTAGTAAAAATGGTAAAAGCACGCATCAAAGCGTTTTTAAAATTGGAAAAGCATGTATCTCAAGACGGTAAAATTCTTCTAATAGAATTGGATACAAGTTCAAGGCGCTATTAATGACTCTTGACAAGCGTGTTGGGTGTACTTTTTCAACATATTCCATTTAAAAAATCTTTTTCAAAGCATGATTGTCCGGGGTTTCTAGCATTTACATTCATCTTCGAGCGAAAGAGAAACCGACGCGTGCTTGGGATTTGGGTCTCTCAATAACCCTCATGAGAGAGTCATTTATAAAAGATTAAATAAAAGAAATTAAAATGAGTTAGGTACTTTTCTAATGAGATTAACTAATTAACGTTTGATTTGAACTTCAAAGTATATTAATACGTAATTTTTCATTGGATTCTTTGAAAATGGCGCGTGCAGCCTTTCAAAGGAGTAAAGCGACCTCTCCAAAATACCTACCAATAACGAAAGAGGACCGAAAGAGGTCAATCAAGATTATCTAATCGATCAAAATTTGGTCCCACCTTGGGGGGATTCTCAGTTCACTAATCTTTGACCTTTGACTCCTGGCTATGAATAGATGATCACGCTTTGATGAACTGAGTTGACGCTAATTATTAGCTTCGGAAACCTTTAATTGTTGACCGATTTCCAGAAATATCGAAGACCTAAATCATCCATCAGCTATTAGTGGTTCAACGCGTCGCCAAGGAAGGCCCCGCAAATCCGACCCCGCCAGCATCTCAAAACGATTAGGCTAAACGAGCTGAATCGAGCCCGACTCGAAGCGTGCCACGATGCATGAATCTGCAATTCATAATTCGTGGGAAGATGATGGACCCCTTTCGGCGTCTTGCTCAAAAGCGCCATGCTGAACAGATGTCGCATGCGTGCATTGGGGTCAGATTAGTTTTATGAATCATCCGATTCGGATTCAAACCAGTAGTGATTGATGAAAAGAATAAAGAGCGCATGGAACCACTAGCGTTACGTGTTTTCGCCACGAATGAATGTGATTTGGAGGGGAATCGGAGAAGAACACGTTGCGAACGGACGAGGGGGTGGTCCTGGTTGTCGCGAGAGCTTAGAAGCGTAAGAGCGTTCGTCATTGGGCAACCAAGAAAAGGATTAATAAAAAACACCTGCCGACTTGCATTACATGCGAACCTGGGGTGGCTGCTAATGACACGATTATTCCTAATCCTATGTGATAATTCAAATGTTTCTTTATTCTCTATTTGATCGATGGGTTTTATTCAGAGTTAAAGTGACTTTGCTGAGGTTGATCATATGTATACACTCACACGTACTATATTTGTGCTCATTTGCCGTGCTTTGAAGCAGAGGAAAGATTGATTCATAAACGCGACTAGTCGTACTAGAGGTACCCAAATATCTGCTTCGATTTAGACATAATACGGCAGTATCGACCAAGATAATTGATGAGTTGTTTAGGAAAAATAGTCCGCGATACGATACCAACATATCCTTTATCTAAGAAAGCCATATCCATCAAGTCCGTTGTGATATTCTTTTTCTTTGCTCATTCGGAAGATGAAGATAGAATTCCGACAAAAGAGGCCGGGGAGGAGAAGTTATTGGAGAGACGTGTAAGCAAAAGACATTGAGACGTCCACGCGAATATTTTATATCCCCTCGTTGCTGGAATTTGCTGTTGCTGGTGTATTTATACCAGCACCACATCGCATCCTGCGTCATATACGGCCGTAGGATCGAGACAACATTAATAAAAGTGTCCGCTC
Source organism: Eucalyptus tenuipes (assembly GCA_014182365.1). Classification (NCBI taxonomy): domain Eukaryota; kingdom Viridiplantae; phylum Streptophyta; class Magnoliopsida; order Myrtales; family Myrtaceae; genus Eucalyptus; species Eucalyptus tenuipes. The sequence continues at coordinate 28,191,076 of CM024540.1, read as the reverse complement.
TGATGCGTATAATATATCCGTGTGACGTCCATACAGCTCAAACAACCAAAAAGAATAATTTAAGGAAAGAGAAATAAGAAATAATGTGGAGCAAGAAATTGGGTTATTTCTATATATTTCTATCTGTTAGAGATAAGAATAATATTAGGGATCATAAAAGAATATCCGAAGATTTCTTATATCCTTACTAATTCTTCACATCTTTTAAAGTTATGCATTATCGTCCTTGAATGTGCATATCATCAATTGATACAAATTAAATGTAATCAATACGTCTTATAACCTTAGATAGTCATCATTTGAAGTTTAATAATAAGTCCATGTACTCTTCATCAATGCACAGAGAAAAATTTAGAAATTACACAACTCTTTCTTCTGCATTATTATTTATCTTGGCATCGCAGCCGGAGGAAGCACCTATCGAGTTCGTTACATGGCGGTCGAAGCAACCTGTTTTCCACCGAATCCGCCGCTCTTAAGTACTGTCCCGACACTTTCCGTCGCTTGTTTCCAAGACCAATTCAACGCGATTCAACACTGCATGCGTCACCACTCACCGCTACCCCTCGAATCCGCTTGCTTCACACGCCAGAAGCTATTTCATGCGTATTGCTGACTTCACTTACACGTCAGCCAAACACCAGTATCACCTAAGTTCCGAGGTCGAATTCCACCACGTCATTTGACATGTCTTAACTTGTCTTCCGCCATGTTATCGGCCACGTCAATTGTCACCTTAGTCTCAAACGTTTGTTTTGCCATGTCATCTGGCTGCTCAGCGACACATAATTTATTATGTGGTATAGTGAGCCACGTTAGCTAGTTCGCCTGATAAACTAGACCAAATGATTCTCTTTTACCGCCCGTACGCTTCATCCACCAATTTGTCCTCAGGCAGATCGATTTGCCTGCAGTATCTTCATCGGTCTGGTTTGGATATTTGCAGACAATTTCTTGACAAGTGTGTGACCGATTTCGAAAGTTTTTCGACGTGCTAAATCTATTTCCAGCATTTTATTCTCCTTATCTATCCTCCAATATGCTATTTTCTTCACATCCTTTATCCATTCTAGTGTTTTTCTTTTCTTTTCTTTTCACTAGTAAAGTGCCCGTAATGGATAAATTGGAAGCATCAGCACCTCTCAAACCATTTTGAATGGATCAAACTCTATTATATAGACTCAAGAAATGTCGATTTTTTTAGAGGATGCGGTCTGTAGCATTACGCCAATGACGATATTCATGTGTCTACTACTATTGCTATTGAAATTGAAGACAAATTTGTTGAACGTATGGAGGACAAAATCATCAAATACTACTATCAATCTATCCCCGCCTCACTGCAAGGAATCAAGGAATCTTTGCCAATGTGCCCTTTCTAATGATTCCATATCTGCAATTAAATCATTGAACATAATAAAGATTGGTAAATTCATATAGGAGTTCATAAAGTTAAAGCAGTAGAAAGAAGGATAAAAGGTTTTTTTTTTTTTTTAAAGAAAAGACTAAAAATTTGTAAAGAAGTAAAAATGAGTTAATAGTTTTATTGAGATGTACGTGTGAATTGTATCAAAGAAGTTTCACATCGCAGAATTGGTGAGGTATGAAGTAGCTAATATATCCTAGTTGGTTCATAACTTATTAGTTTAAACTTTTGAGTGAAGATGGGTTTAACTAAATATATTGACGACCCCAAACTTGAACTCCCTCTAACTATCTCCTCGGCAAATGTATTGGAATTCTACTACGGGTTTCCAATAATGATATTAGAGTTGATGATAGATTGGTGAAACCCCATTATGTTCCGATATTTGGTGAATATCTCAAGGAATGAATCTGATGACCAATGTGGGTTTTTGGGTGGTGGACATTGTAGTGTACCAACCAGATCACAACCTTCATAGTTCGGTGGATTTATTTTTTGTCCCATAATCCCCCACCCTTATCCATATTGATGAAGATGGGCATTGAATATTTAAGTTGGGATATCTTGATGTAGAATGATACATGAATTAAGGGGGAGATAGCCTAACACTAAGTTCACATGTGAGGTGGAGATTATTGAGATGTACACATGAGATATGTTAAAAAAGTTCCACATCAAAGAATTAGTAAGGTGTGGAGCAGTTAATATATATTCTACTTGGCTCACAAGTCATTAGCTTAAATTTTTGTATTTAGGTGAATCCAACTGAATATGTTGACAATTTTGGACTTAAACTCTTTTTGAGTAGTATCATAAGGCAAAGGTACACAGACTTCTGTTGTGCGCTCTTAACATGTTTCATGAAGAACATCTTCTATACTTACAAATAATTTCACAAGTCTACCGGTTCGGAAAGAAATAAAGGACAGAACGATGGGGTCATCCCTCCCAGTGGTTTTTGAGCTGGGCCGAAGCTGTAACTTCCAAAAGAGCGGGGGAACAGAGAAGCCCACCCTCCCTAATTCAATGCTATAATCTGAATCATCATTCGTAATCATTACCAATCTACTGTAATGCTCTTTTAGAAGAAAAAGCCTAGAAATGAGCTACCCAACTTGGGGTTTGGCATCTGACCAAAAATAAAAAATTGGGGTTTGGCAGGCCAAGAGAAGCAAAGCTGTCCACCAGAAATGCTACTTCTGTGGCTTTAGCCTTTGGGGATAGACTTTTGCAGGTCATTGGGTTATCCAATTCAATTTCTCATTATTCAAGGGTAAAAAAATATCTTATTATAGCTCTCTCTCTCTCCCTCTCTCTACAGTGTCGGCTCGTTGCAAAACAGCGGCCTGGTTCCGGAACTAGTTTTGTTGGATTGTCCGAACGTTGATGGGTTGGTGCAGGGCATGGAGCATACGATATTTAAGTTTATTCCCTCTGAGATGACCGTGCACCGATTCTTTAAGATGACTATGACTCCAAATCATTGAATGAATCCAATCATCAAATGCGCAATGACGCCATGTTCTCAACGCAGATGCACGTATGCACAGCAGTGAGAACAGAGGAGGAGGCTTCCGAGGAAGGACCGAGTACTTGCGAGTTACAACCTTTATACATGGAAAGGTAAAATCCTTCATGCAGAGAAAGACAAAATGAATTTGTCTGACTCTGAAAACTCTTGCTACACTTGTCGAGAGTATATCGCTTGATTGATTTGAGTAGAGGTTACCACGTACATTCCTCAAAGTATAAAGACCCATGAATTGCCATAAATGGATTTGGCCGAGTGAGATGGGCTAGCACTTCATGCTTTGGTACTTCCTCGATCCTATTATTTGATGTCCTCCCTTTGAGAATCGATGATTGACCATTTTAGGATTAAAAGAATCTCAAATCTGAGCAAAGATGCTCGCGTAATTTAACCATTCATGAGCCGTGACCAAAGTTTAGGACTCAAGAAAACTGTCTAATAAAGTACATCAAGAAGCATTAGATGCATCTTTGCCAAAGGCAAATCACACTCTCATGGCCAATTTCACTTAGGGAAATGTTAAAGCCCTGTATTCGTCTTACAAAACTAACTCCTTTGTCGGCACGTTTGAGCGTTCATCTATGGCGTCGTGCATCGGGTCAAATTAATTGGATATCTATGAACCTGCAGAAGGTTCTCGCAATCTCTTATCTTCAGATGATGTCCGCCACGAGATGATACAGCAGCAAGTACACAGCTCGACCGATGGCCACGTGATGAACCCCTGCATTGTATTTTTGTATTGGAGGGAACGAAGGGCGTTCAGCCGACGGGGACAAAACCCAGAAGAAAACAAGAGAAAAAGAATACAATATGCCCCCCGTTTGACATCACCGAGGAGGTCCTCCCTGAAAACAAGGACATGCAGGGATCGCAGAATCATGCTATTGTAGCCTATATGCTCTCTAGAGTCCAGGCATGCACGGCATTGACAACTTTGCCAATTTTCAATTGTCAAATTGCACATAAAAGCAAGCTCTTGCCTTTTTCTAAGGAGCATGAAAAGCCAAAGGGAAATCCGGAAACCAGCACCAAGGATGCCTTTCCATTGCTTCTGTTTATCCACCCATTGTATTGCAGCCTAGTTCTTCAGGTTTTGCCGAAAAAGTCGCTGCAACTTGGCCTAAGTAATAGAGTGATTCGCGCTTTTGTGGATAACAAAAAGGTTGTTCAGGATTCACATCATGATGATTTAGTAGGGTTAAATGAGAAATTTGATCCATCCAATTCAAGTGGAGCACCGCCTAAAATGGATTGAACTATGAACTTCGATTCAATCATTAACTATAGTCATTGGTATGTGGACACCATAAAAATCAGAATCTTATATGAATTCATTGGCCTTGAAATTGAATCCACCATTCTATTTCTCTATCTCTCTAGGCTAAATTGAATCTGAACTCCATAAGTTACCCATCACAATGTCATTTCTTTTGGCCACTCAACAACTCGACTTTTATCAATGAGATAGAAATTCAAGCGCATTTCTAAAAGGATGGTTCGGAATAAACATTGCAATTTGTGTACTTCCTGAGTTACTTTCATTCTCATCAATGTTAATTTCGCATTTCTTGCCATCATGCCTTATCATATTCGCATCAAGATATCGCCCCGGCACGTCCAAAATTACCACTTCCGGTCAGGAGGCCAGCAAGGAAAAATCATCGAAGCCAGGCCACAGGGGCTCATGAGCGAGAGAGAGGCTCAAAACATGATGCCACACCAATGAAAAACCTACGGTTTAGGTCGTGTGCCTCAGCTGAGGCCAGATTATCTTTACAAAATCAGCAAACGACTCAAGTTGTCTGAAGTGGAGGATCAGTCAGAGAAAGGAATCTTGTACAGCTAGTCGTCCTCGCTGTAATGCCCCCTCAACCTACCCCCAATGACTTGAGTCTGTCGGCCTTAGCCAAATCCCATTTTCTCTGCTATATAAACCAAACCTATGCTCTCAAAATTTTCAAACACATTCACACACACACACGCAACTCGAGCAAAACCGAAAGCAAACTCCAATTCGAAGAAAACCCATCAAAGCTTTCAGACTCGAGATTCACTCCGGCACCAGCACCATGAACGGCAAGGTCAGGGATGTCGCTCCATCATTGGCAATGTTGGGCAACAGGGGCTGCTTCATCAGAGGCAGGCCTCTCCCCAAAAGAGGGCAGATCAAGTACCGAATCGCCGCAACGGCTTTCCATTCCATCGCCACCGTGATCGCCAGAGCTGCTTCTTCATCACGTCGCCAGCATTCTTCCAGTTGCAAGAAAGAATGCTTTAGAGAATCTTGAAAGACTTTTGTCTGGGAAATGTATAAATAATGTCGATATATGTTTAGCACCCTCGTTTGTAATCTCATTGTGAAATTCTTGAAAAGTTTTGTGAGATTCTTCTTCTGTCATGAAACTATTCTGGCTACATCTGTTTCTAGTCTGATCAGAGATGGACCTTTTCTTGAGCAGAATCATGTACAGTGACCGAGAAAGTTTGAGGCATTTCAGGACTAAGACAAACAGAGGAAACGTCACTATACATGATACTCATTGAACTGTTCTGTCACCGAGACAGAGAGGAAAAAAGAAAAGAAAACGAAAGCATCTAATGCAACCGAATCTGATGCAATGCAGAGTCTAATTGCATGCTAATTTGGAGAACCAGCCCCTCTGCGAAAGACGGACTACTCTCTCTTCACCATCACCAATCTGTCCTCTCCGTGTCGAGAAAGTATCTTCCACAAGAACTCGGTTCTGTGCGTCATAGCACAAACTCACAACCGGCACATCACGATCTTCTTAGCTAGACATTGCAAAAATGGCAAAGAGTTAGTGGATATACAGAAATCTATCGCTTTGCGTGACCGAAAATGCGAATTGTCTTCCCCGCTCTGTTTCTCATAACTCAACGAGAATTTCGCGAACCGTATAGGTACTTAACCATTAGCCCAGATAGTCCATGTTATACAAATCGTGGAACGAGGAATCTTGGTCTATACAAATCCAGATATTTGAGTTAGCTTTTGAGGTCATAAATTGGGCCCAAAATCAATCTTGGGCCATTGTTGCAGTCCTCCCGAGCTCGAACACCATTCTCGCAGACCGATAATCTGGGCTGTTTCCTCAGAAATTCACCTATGTCCCTAAACGTCGGTCCATCCTTTGCCCCATTATCCATTATCCAGGCCCAATCCGAACCAAGGTGAGGAGGATGTGTAAGATTTCGTATTATTGTCAACTATTTTAAAAACTTAAGTTGTTAAATAAATGCATAATTTATTTTTTAAATATTTTTACACTCCTCTTCAAGCTTAGTGTGATTTTTTTGTTTGCCTGCTAGAGTAAGCGTGAAAAAACTAATTTAGGAAAGCAAATAGGGTTTGATAAAATTTGAACTTAGGACATTCAACTCTGATACAATATAAGATTTTATAAGATCACTACCAACCGTTCTAAAAATTTAAACTGTTAAAAGAAAGCATGATTTATTATTTAAATATTTTAACAAGATGAAAAAGGAATGTGATTGATATTACCATTCATTTCGACATGATCTTCAATAGCACCGTTTGTGGTTGGAAACCACGTCAAACTAGGATGGATGCCCGGCTCTGGACACTTCCGAACCGTCTTTCTCACGTCGACTTTCCCATTCCCCTCATGAAAAGGTACGAGCGTGCTCCGGAAGCATCTCTATTGTGGTACTATGTACTTTCTTTGTCACTAATTCACTCAAAAAGTGCAATGAAATAAAGTAGATCAAGTTAGAAAAGTATGGTGGTCTTCAAAATGGATCAAGAAGTCTCCAGCTAGCTCTTCTCCACTGCTTGGAAGACTACGATTGGCGGAAGAGAAATTTACGCAATTATTAAATTACCTAGGGCAAGCAAGCACCACGTATGGGGCAAGATCTAGGTTAGCTCCTTTTACCGATGGGACAAAATTGTCGTTCGATGGAGTAAAATATGTGCGATGCAATCATTCATTATCTTGTCCTTGTAGTTTATGTCTTTTTTCTTTATTTAGTTTGTCTTCCCCTTTTGTGCTTGTGTGGCGTGTACTAGCACCATGGATGGGGTCGGAAGGTTTATTGAAAAATGTTTTGGGTTGGCAACACGGGACAAGTGAGACGGTACATGCATCTAATGAAGATCCAACAGATAGAGAGGCCAAATTGATGGATCCATAGCCTATTTGACAAGAGAACCCCCAAAATCATCCTAATGGTCGTGACCTCTCGAGAATCGATGGGTCGGGTGTGATTATCTACGGTCGAGATTCAATCTCTAGGATAAAACAAAAGAAATGTTTAGTCTCAAGAGATTGTCCAATCCGTCTTTAATATACTTAACGAATGTCAATTCAATTCTAAATATTTCAATTTTGTCAATTTAATCACAATCCTTTGTGTGAAATTTCAACGCGATCCTTAAGGCCAATTTTTGTTAGAGACTGCTGAATTGGTGGTGTACTATGTAGGATGGCCAGTAAAGACTAGACTACCATGTGGCGGTTTTTGGTAATAATTAATTGGAATGAAAGTATTGTAATTTCACGCAAAGTTTGGGAAAATTGGGAAAATCAAAAATTTAGATTTGAATTGACATATGTACAATAAGTTTAAAGCAGATTGAATAATTTTCCCTAATAAGTTCATCAAAAATATGCAAAATTGATATACTAAATGATGTGACGGATCTTTATGGGACATTAATAATTTTCCCTAATAAGTTCATCAAAAATCTACAAAATTGATATACTAAATGATGTGACAGATCTTTATGGGACATTGAATATGGTCCATATGTTTAACGACCCACTTCGCATTTTGCTACATCACATAATGCCCCACCGATTCGTCATATGTTTTGATTAAGCATTAGACTCGGAGTTTTAAGAAGCGGTAAATTATCACCCCATTAGCTTATAACACTTCTTATAAGACCTATTTTACCAACGAGATTTATCACTACTTAAGCTAACTTTAACATGGCGACCTGTTGAATATCTCGAAATCAACCGAGTAAGATGAATACGGTAGATTTTGCACTTATGCACGGACCAACCTTTCCAAAGTTGGCAAACTTGGGTTCCGCATACGTGTTGAAATTAGTTCTCTTGCTTCTTATGATCAATTAACTTAGTGTAACTAAGGGAAAAACTAAACCAGGCAAAGGACGCATTGACCTGAAATTGATGAAAAGACTTTTCTCCAACAAAACTCAGTACGCAAGAAGCGACACATATGAAAGGTCCACATCGCTCACCGGGGTTTCGTACTCGAAGATGTATCTTACCTTACCGACGATGCTCCGAATGGGGACATTTGCGGTGAGTGAATTTAGGGGAATCGATTCGAGCTCATGGGGTTCGTGTTCTGGACGTCACGTCGAGAAAGAATATTCATAGTGGTGGTCCTCGGTGCGTCTGTTTGCATGTGTACTGAACAAGCTCTTCAGAAGGGCCGATGGCCGGTGCTAAGAGCCTGCGGATCAATCGGCTCTTAGTGATCGATCTGGATTCGGATGAGTGTCGTTTGATCATCTGCGCATGATTCAGAGCCTGCTTCGCCCGAAGAAAGCGCATTGCTACCAGGGTTTATGATGTACTTCTTGTCGATTTCCGATAATCGATGGGGACGTTTGGGGGGCGCTAGATAGTTTACAGCTACAAGAGTCCGTCTTCGTACTTTGCGTACTCGTATACTCGATATGATAAATCGAATGCCGGCTCCTCCTTCGCCCGTGCACAACCAGGGGCTGAATCGCGCGAAGTGTGCGTGCAACAAGAATATTCTGCTACATGCTGCTTGATAATCAATTTTATAGAGTCAATCTTTGTATCATAACAATCATATCGTGATTTATGTGTCTCCATCATTATGAGCTATATCCGTCGATTAAATGCACGAGCCGGTCATGACTTATGTTAGGTCTTTTTCCTTTTGTATATGTAAATATAATATTTAGGAATGGCCTATACGTCACTGGAAGTATCTAAAGTGTAATCAAACCTATCATTTTCGTGTTGAGATCAGATGGTATTCGAAGCAAACTTTCTCGCACCGCACATCGTTCATTAAGCTGTTTCTCTGGAAAAATGTCGGTGAGTGTAATTGCTTGGCTCCATCTACCAGATTCAGTTTCTTGCTCCTTCACTGCTCATTTTTTTAACAAATCCAGCATAAAAGTTTAGAAACTAATCTTGGATATTCCCCTTTTGCATTTGATTCTTTCCCCTGTTTGCTTGATAAAATTTGTCTGCATGATTCATAAAATTAGTAATACCTATATATCCATTCCATAATAGTCATATATTGAAGTTTCTTTAAATGGAATGAACTTGATGATACGTCTTCATATTCCCAAACACGAACATAAGTACTATGTTTATGTAGAAAATTATCCATGGCTATACATAGTTGCGACAAGTTAGAGAGTTTTGGTAGAAAGAAAAACTTAGATTCGCAACTGTTCCGTGTCGAGAAGATTGTCAATGTTTTAACTGTTTAATCCCGTAAAATTGCTTGTGTGGGGCAACAAATGAACATGAAAACTTGGAATTAAACTAGATGTTCATCCAAGCGAAATTGCGCAGATAGATGAAGGAGAAACATTACTTGCATAGCCCTACTGCGCAGTGATAGATGAAGGAGAAACATGAACTTGAAGGTTGGATATAAGATCCGGTATTAAAAAAAAAAAAAAAAAAGCCCCTTATTGCTCAATTAAACGACTGAAATCAATAACGATAAGTCATTCAATCGAATGAATACATGTGTCGACACGACGGGCAGATGTTGTTTGCTTTAGCCACGCTATGATACAGATGAGCGAATTTGAGCATTGATTTTGTGATTAAGACAAGAAACCACTGTTGAGGAAGACATGGTAACATCCAGTTATCAACATTAATAAGTAGTTGTAGTAGAATGTTATGGTAGAATGATGAGGATAAAAAAAAAGAATCCCGCATGATCAGAAACATCAATGTTCACGTGAGAGTATAATAGGAAAAAAAAATCTAGTGCAAGAAGTAAATTACGAAACCCAGAAGAAAAAATAGGAAAATCTGTCTATTGTTCCTCCAAAAACGAAAAAAAAATTGCAGGTTCCTTTAACCAAAGAAATGAAAGGGTACTAAAAAGCATCTTTTTTTCCATAGCCAAGGCAACAGCATAAACCGTCTAAAGTGGACAAATCATAAAGCAAAGCAACTTATTGGCATGAAAGAACACCTATCTTGAGGGACCACAACTCAAGAAACAAATAAAGGATCTTGATATTTTGCTTTCTAAACACCACAAAATGTCTTAATCTCCAAGGACCAAAAAGCCCCAAATGACCCTTCTCTTCGTGCTTAAATTTCTTCTCGAGAACAAATATCTAAAGAAGGGTATGTGAACGTCAAGAACCCTTTGAAATCCAGTCGAAAAATCAGCCACAAAACATGAATCTGCCTCGAGAGAGGACAAATCACACATAAAAATCTTTATGTATAATGCAGCATTTAATCAAACCGCAGCTCCAAAAGAGTGGCGTGTCGCAAGCTAAATGTTGTAATCCATCCTTCCAATCCCATTAGAGAAATTATAAACAAAGATCAAAATCATAACCAAGTTACCAACAATATGCATGGAAAAAAGGGAAAATGATTCATAATAGGCATCTAGCACCTATCAAAAGTACGTCTCGAACACCATGTTTTCTTTCTCCTCTTTTTTGCATGTATGGGGTATTCAATCTATCCCTAAATATATAATCTAATAAATATATATATCGTCGTCTTTCATGATAATAAACCCCTACCAGATATATCCATATTGCAATGAAGCAATTTCATCTTTTCTATCTCCATTTTAACCGGCCAAATCGTGGAGCAGCTGAGCTCCCATCAAGTTCCGATAGGGCAGAGTTTGCCCTTCGCCATCAAGGAGCGAGTACTGAACCGGGTGGCAATCCTCGATGTGGTCTCGAGGGTAGAACAGCGAGCTCTGCGATACCGAGGAGAACGCCAGGCTCACCCCATGGCTCGGCCCTCCGTGCTGCTGCAGCCCCAACGTCAGCGACACGCCACCCCCGCTCCCGTTGAAATTCTGATGACTGGCATCGCCGTCGTTGCTGTACGGGGCCGCTGAGGTCACGGGGTGGTGATTATAGGACGAGAAGTCAATCTCCATGGCCCCGTACGCATCGCCAACACGCCCGAAACCGGAGTTCTGCGGGGGCAAGTGGTGGTGGTGGTTCTGCGGGGCTCTTGTGGCAGCCATCTTGGAGTGGTGGTGCTGGTCGCTCTTGTCGGGGCTGGTGATGATGGAGGAGAAGCATTCTGAGTCAATCCGGACCAACTGATCTGAGGTCGGCTTCTGATCCTCGATACGTGTTGCCTCACGGTTATGGTTACTCGGCCGGCCATCATCTTCGAGATCCGCAGCCCCATCGGAGGATCCCATGTTGTCGTGCTCCTTAGTTTCTTCCATGTACATCTCCTCCACCATGGGCTTCCACAGCCTCACCCTCGCATTAATAAACCAATTGGACACCTGCATTAGTATATTAAGAAAAATGTAAAATCGCGTAGGGGAAAAGATAGATTATCGCGACGGATATTATAAGCGCTAGGGTTTTTGTTCTTAGGGTACACGTTGATGATGATGATGATGATGATGAGGTATGTTCTTTTTTTAATCCCTTTCTTATTTGAGGACGTTAAAGTATTCCGTATGAAACCAAAGAGAAAGTAACATAGAACGATGTGGACGTGCCTGGCTTCTCGATAGGCCTGTTTGGCGAGCCAAAATATGCTTATCAACATCGCTTGGATACCTGCAAAACACAGCCCCCCATGAAACACACCCTCAGCTTGTTGACTTAAGAGACTTACACGCGCGCACATACACAGAGAGAGAGAGAGAGAGAGAGAGATGGGTCTAATGCGACAGGATGAAGATCATGGAGGAACAAGAGAGCTTGGAGAGAAATATGCAATCCAGAAGAGAGACTAAATATGTGTTTGTGTGATTAAAATGACAAAAGAATATGTGGAATCTGAAAGATGGTTGGACACAAACTACCAAAAGGTAATGGCATTGTTTTAGGCAAGCTAATGATTGAGAACCCGAATTTGCTCTCGCGCAAACAGTCGCTAAATAGAACGGCACCACTTTACAGTATCCTCTCCTACAGGTAAAGCTCGAAACTTTCACGCCTAGGCAAATCGACAGACGGGTGGATGGGTGGATGGATGGATGGAAGTACTTACGGGTGAAGAAAGTGTTCGAAGAGCCAGGCACGGAGAACCGACACCGACCGCTCTGGCAGGCCTCTCTGGGGCCGCCAGGGGTGGTTGTCCATCATAGTCATCTGCTGGAACGCCCTCTGCTGCCTCAGAGTCTGGTCGATGATCTTCAGCCGTGGCGTCTCGCCCCTCGTTGTCCCTGGGGACAGGAGGTCCTTCTCCCCCATGGCCTTCTTCGTCGCCTGGATCTGGCCCACGATCCCGTCTCTTAGGCACCGGAAATGCCTCGACATGGCCTTCGAGGCCAGCGCCGAGTAGACCGTCGCCGCCCCGCTCCCTGCCACTGCCTCGAAGGACGATACCACTGCCTTCATTTGATCACAGTAGTGCCTGTATCTTCTATCCACCTATATAAAGTCAAAGATTATTAATCAGCTGGAGATTGGAGAAGAGGGGAGGGAAAAGGAAATGGAACTTTGAAAAGTCAGTTGCTGATACTTGTTAGAGCAACTAAACATTTATGCATATGCCATGAAAAGGAAAAGGAATAGAAATTTCTGAAGTAATTAACAAAGGGGGAACACCCCCACCCCACCCCGAAAGAGTTGGCAGGATGTGAGCATTAATTGAAAGGCCCCTCTCAGTTGCTTAATTAGCTCAAGAAACAATCATACGCACCCACTCACTTAAAAAAAGTTTCGAACTTTTCTGTGTCTCAACCTGATGAAATCGTGCATATCATGTGTTTGTTTCATCCTTGCTTGTATAAGAGAGCAAACTGATAAAAAAAAGAAAGACCCCAGAAAACACAAATAAACCTCGTCAAGCATTGAAAGCAGCTTTGTCTTCCTCTTCTGCAACTCCAGGAACTCGAGTGACCCGAGAGACTGTTGCTTTGAAGACCCACTTGGTCCGCCGTTATCACCGTCTTGATCATCCCAAGCTTTGCTTTTGTTGGGCTTTTGATGCTTTATCAAGTCACTTTGCTTAGCCCCGAGGCTGCAAAACTCGTTCAGAAGCTCCTGAGCAGGACCCAGATACTTGGAATTCCTCAGCTGAAACTGCCCGGCCTGTTGATGCATCATCATCATCGCTTGCTGTGGGTGAATATGACCCCCCAGATGGGACTTCCCGAAGAACCCTTCTTTCGAAGTCGAAGCAGCAAACAATCTCATGTCGCCTTGGTGCTGATGATGATCACTGTGATGGCCACCACCACCACCACTAGTGTTGGCGTGCCTTAGTTCGAAGGATTGGAGTCCGATGCTTGAAGGGTTGGCCGAGGAGAGCGAGAGCGAAAGGCCTTGGCTCGGCCTCTCGTTCCCTTCGCACGGAAACACGCACCTTATGGAGGAATCGTCCACCACAAGCTTGTTGCTCTCTTGCCAGGTGGACTCGTCTTGCGAAGTCGTCGGTGCTGCTGTCATTAGATTCTGATTGGCCGGCGCGAAATCGGTCTTGTTGAATTCGTGCCGGTAGAATTCGCTCGCCGCCGAGTCATCGAGTCCCGCCGCTGCCACCGTTTTCGATGACGAAGGTCCACTTTGGCTATTGTTGTTGGGGCTCACAGTTTTGGCGAAGAAGTCATTGCCTTTCCACAAGAGTGCGCTCGTTGCCGCGACGTGGTTCTGGGGAGGGTGACTCGGCAGACCGTCCTTGGGGAAGCCGATCATGTCCATGCCGGAGGCCAAGTTGAAGATCTCCGAGCCGGAGTCGTAACTCGGGATTTGACTCACCAGATGGGGCTGACCCTGGATCGCCGGGTTGTGGGAAGAAGACAAGTCCGAGTAGCAAAACCCACCGGTGCTTGAGGACGAGACCACCATGTCGCTCGATTTCTCCTCACTGCGCATGGGCATATAGAGATGGCCCGAAAAATGTTGTTTTCTCTCTTTCCCTCTCTTTCTCTTTCTCCCTTTTCTTCTCCTGCTTTTTCTGTGGCTACTGTATCAGCAAGAGTTGCCTTCTGTTTCTGGAGTTTCTGATAGCAAAAGGTTTGTCCTTTCTGCTGCAACTTTTGATTTCTTCAGGAAAGGTGGGGTGGGGAAAATGGGAAGAGCAAGAAACTTCCCAATAATACTAACGAGGGGGAAGAGAGAGAGAGAGAGAGACCCAGATCTTTCAAAGAGGTGAAAGATCGAGAAAGGATGGAATAAACAAGTCCTTTGGCGATTCGATCAGGTGGGATGTGCCGAGCTTTTGATTCCTGCAGCTCATACCCTTTTGAGAGTGAGAGAGAGAGAGAGAGAGAGAGTGAGAGAGAAGTGAGAGTTCTTACCAGTTAAACAAGGAGTGGGAATTATTGAGGGGTTTAAGATGGTGATGATGATGGTGATGATGGTCAGGAGAGATGAAAAGGAAGAAGTGGGAGCTGCTTTGCCGTACTGTCAACGAGCAAACATGGTATGGCGCTGGTACGCCATGGAAAGCTCAACCTAGGAAGAGAGAGAGAGAGAGAGGGAATTTATCAGATGCTTCGGCTCTCACAGATATCGAGAGAGAGAGGGAGGGGGATCAGAAGATGATGGAGGTCGATGATCATGATGATGTCCTCCATCCTAGGCACGATCATCACCCCACACACACACAAACACTTTCTCTCCATCTCTCTCTCTCTCTCTCTCTTCGCTCGAGTGGGTCAATGCACGATGACATAAATACGTCCAAAATAGACTTCCCAGAGGAACCGAAATGATTTATTTGCCCTCAATTATTTTCCACGCCCCCAACCGCATAGAAAAAAATAACCCCCGGGGAGGCGCTTCGATCCTCTGCATTAGGAAGCATCGCCATAGGCGATGGAACAGCAGCCTCTTCCACCTTATGATTGGGAGGTTTTGCCCAGATGAATAACAACCCACAAGCCGCCACATTACCAACACATACGCCAGTGAAATGCACAATTTTTTCGGGTTTTATAATGTGTTGTGAACGAGACCCTTTGGTGTGACAAAAGCCCTGTGAACAATGAGAAAGTCAAATTTACTTTTATTTTATTTGGCCCCTCGGACGCCCGAAGCATGAGAAGAGATACAAGGGGAGAGCGCATGAAATGATGACACCCCATGCATAGAAAAAGGAAGAAATGGGAATGAGAATTGGGGGGTGGCAAATCTTTGTAGGTCACAAATCCCAAGGAGTGGGAGAGTACCTAAGTAGGGGAGTTGTGGCAGGCTTTTCTCAGATGGTTTTCAGTGGTGACTTTCTTTTGGGGCTCTTGGGATCTTGGTTTTTGGTGGGGGCATTCTCTTTCATGTGTACTCTCTCTCTCTCTCTCTCTCTCTCTCTCTCTCTCTCTCCCCAAAGCCCCCACAAAAAGAAATAAAAACTTTCACCGAGACTCAACTTCTAGAGAGAGAGAGAGATGGTTTTTTTTTTTTTTTTTGGGGGGGGAATTATGGTGGAAATGGGGTTTGGGAGAGAGGAGAGAGAAAGGGGGAAAGAATGAGATGCGATTGGTGGGTTGTTCAAAATGTTCCCAAAATAAGGGACTGTGCATGGGAGGAGATGAGGTGGTCCAATGCTTTCTCCCTCTCCCATCTAATTCCTAATTAATTCGCCTATTAAAGTTACCCCCCTCCCCCCCTCCCATCCTCCCCTCTCTCTCCTCTCTGTCTCTCTCTCTAGACGCGCCCCACAAAACAAAGATGGGACCGCATCTCCCTTTTAATTTTCTCCCTCCTCCTCTTTTTTCTTCCCCTTTTAATTTATTTTGGTGGGCGTATGCCTAAAATCCACGCGCCCCGTGCCTCATGGTGGAGCTTGCATCACCAAGGACTTTTCATTTTTCTCAACCACAATTGTTCATAAATTAAAGGTCAATACCTTCATTTCGTTACAAAAACCCTGGAATTTTTTTTGTCTCGCCAAAATTGTAAACGCTCCATACTTTTTTCGTGTGATTAAAAACTCTAAACTCATACTAGTTTAGAGGGTGTATACACCACACGTGTATAAGTTTGATACAAAAAAAGTCTGGAGCATTTATATTAAAGTGAGTACGTGTAAGGTTTTTGATAGTACAAAACAAATTTCAAATAATTGTGTCTCAGTGAGTAAGTTCGAGTTCCTTTCTTTTTATATCGGCGCCAAGAAACTTTAATGTAGGAACTTGCGTACACGAAGGACATGATTCTTCTTCTTCCTCATCGCTGTCCTGAAAGCAAAGTTTCGTTATTCGTACTTCATGTGTCCTATAACTATGCATTCCTAAACTTTCTCTTTCTAAGTTAATGGTGATTTTTTTTTTCATATGTGGGCAACAGTTTCTATCTAAAATAGTTGATTGCCTTCTATGCTCATATCCATAATGACCTTAGTAAGGTAGTGATTGGTTTACCCTTTTCTGCATGAAAGCTGAATCAAAGAGCTCCGCTCCAGCTGAGTTCCGTTCATGCATTTACCATTTAATCCCTCCATGATTTATGCATCAAAGATGAAAATCTTCCAAACCTCAGTCAGTTCATTCGCATTCAAGTCGTTAAGACGTAGCGTTCAAGTACTTATTGGCATGTTTTTGCTTGGCAATTTCCCTTCTAAAAGATTATCGATTTAGATAGGGACTGTTGGGATCCTCATCACCTCTCCATCCAACGACATGCAACTTGCCGAAACAGCGTGCTTCAGAACCAGAAAACATTACATCGACACGTCCTTATATTCTTTTGACACTCTACGTCCCATTACATCCCGAACACTAATGGAGCCCTAATTTGTGGGTACGAATTAATTGGGGACGCAAACGCCACCACAAAAATGAACTAATGAACCCTAGAGTTTTGGGAGGGGGGAGTGCGTTACGTGCACGCGCCGACCCGAGAGAGTGAGGCTCTTAAAGAGAGAGGTAAAAAAACACATATAATAGTCAGCTTTAATTTTTGTCCATTGGAAAGGAAGGAGGTGGTCCAAAAGCTTTTTTTAGTGTTCTTCTTCCCCCACTCTTTCGCCTCTCTCGCCGTTTGCCCCCAATTCTATTCTCTCTCTCTCCCCCCCTCCCCCAATATATTATATATAAACATATATGTAACCCCTGACGTCACCATTCCTTGGCCTCTATCGGCTTGTTCTTTCTTGTAAGGGTGCACACTGCGCACCCGCGCGCAATATACTAAACGTGGAACGATCCCCCAATGATAAGAAAGTCTATTCGGGTCGGGGCGGATTTGGGTCGGAGGCGACCCGGCATTGTGGGCGAGTTCGACCCCGCACGTACGACCGCCTTGATGTACTTGTGCTTGTTGGAGATCGATGGGAAAACGTGAATTTCATGTGGACATCATCTCTCGACAGATAATAATTATATAGAGGTTGAGCCATTTCGTCTCGAAATCAAACTTGAGCTTGAGCTCAATGCATTATTCATGTGTGAATGGACGAAGCATGAAATCGCACATCAAATATAAAAATGGAAATCTAACAGTCAAATGAAAGAGGAAATAAGACTTGTGAGTTGTGACTCTAAACTCTAATATCGCTCCACAAAGCTCAAATTGTCAAAAGGGAATATAGTGTGATTCATATATTTTATAGATTACACTAACCATTTTCATGCCTCATCTAATCAAGGAAAATTTTTGTTATATTTCGGGATCAAGCGTGATAATTAGCCGGATACTGCTACTCACTGGATTTATCTCCTAATAGCAGACGCCTCATAATTCAGAGGAAACAAGCAACAGACCGATACCCACGAACCGTTTCGAAGTTAAGTTATTCGAGCTCAGCAAGAACCCCATCCGGGCATTTCGAACGCAGAGGAATCACGACATGATTCGGTACATGTCAATCATCGAATTCCCCAAACGTTACATAAGATTTACGCTATCCCGAGAGCAAGGGCAGGGTAAACACGGAATCAATCCCCTGGCTCCAGCATAACCCCAAGCAAAACTCAAAAAGAACCCCCGCCTGACGTCCGCCCCACGCACGCCACTCCCACCTCAGCAAAAGAAAGAACCAGGAGCATGGGGAGGGCACCGGGGTCAATACGCAGGAGCACCACCACCACCACCACCACCACCCACAAAAGGCGGGGTGCGGTCAGGCCTGGCCTCGCGTCAGCAGCAGTCCACATTTCGGGTCGTCCGGCTCGGGACTCGGGCGCGCCTTCTCTTCTCTCCCTCGGCCGTGCTGCTTCGGTCAGGTTCGTAGAGGTTGCGGTGGTCCTGCTACAGAGGAGCTTGCTGGCTCTTGTTGCCATGGCATGGGACCATCCTACGTTGCCCTTTCTGCACAGCAACACCCCACCCCCCCTCCGTCGGTCCTCCGTCCTTAGCTGGAGTTCTGCTCTGCCCTACTGTACTGCCCTCCCAGGCTATGTGGGTTGCAGCTTTTACGAGGGGAGGGAACTGATGGGAATTGGGGACGACCGCGCCCTGGGATTTGGTACGGTCGGCTTTCGCGCCAGCGTTTCAAAAAGCTGTTTTTTTGCACTTCCACGGATCTTTTAAGCCAACGTTAAGGGGCGTTTGATAAGATAATTCCATAATTCCATACCCCTTAGAGCTAAAATTAATATTTCCGAAGTCTTTTAACTCAATGTGAGTCCTGCCAGGCCCTAGCTTTGAGCGATTTTTCCCGAATGCTAATGATTTTCCCTTTTCCTTTCAATTTCGCCATCGCTAAATTTTCGGAATTGCGGCTCTATCCTCACCGATGCGCGACGGCGGCGAGGCTTTAGATTTGTCGCTGCTCGGCCCTTGCCAAGTCGCATGTCTTCAAAAGAAAAGCAAAGGCATTCTATGCTTCTTTTGGCGCGTTATTAGTCTAAACATAGTATTATGGAAGTAGCCGAGAATTCATTTCAGATTGCAAGCATTTTCACAACATGATATGTGAGCACAACATATGCATGATAGGTGATTAAGAACATCTATATATATATGGTCGGATTAATTTGCTTACATAATTGAGTTGATTCTCCTAAACCGTTTAAGTAGACATTTAGATATGCTCAACTAATGTCTACAGACCTCTATAAATCCTTCCTAATTCACATTTTTCTTGAAAGAATTTTTTTTGTAATTTTTTACATAAGGATTCAGAAAAATTCATTTATCTTACCATATGCTCACAACGAAGTCAAGTTCAATACATATATACTAATAATACAACGCGACAGAATTATGTCAGAAGAGCAAATCATGAATATCGGATTTACAAGTTAAAGAGAGAAATTATTGCCGAAATCAATGCAATCACAATAACTCTTTACGAGAAATTCGCATGCCTAGTCCATGTAATGAACGGTCGTTATGAATCTGATCCATGTGAAGTCGAGTTCAGACGAGAATTCATAGGTTTTAAGCGTGCAAAGTGGCTTAATTATTGGTTGGGCCATGGGGATTGGTGCGCCATTATGCGCGTTGCACGATGGTAGGGACCAATCCTCTGGAACTTCTCTTCTGTACGTGGGACTCTCGCTGTGTATGTGTCTGTCTGCAAGGTGTACTTTTCCTTCTGATCTTTGGGAATCATGGTCTGACCTAGATCCTTTCTCCTTCCTTTTCTTTGTTTTTTTTTTTATGTACTTTATAATCATATTATTGTCTCTTTCTTTTTGCTTTTTTGCTTTTCTTTACAGGGAAGAACAATGAACTTCTTATTGGTTGTTCGAGCTTTCAATTGGACTTGAGTTTGCCGAATGAAACATAATGATTAAATTGCAAGAATGACTAGTTATAATTATTATTAGGCGTCCTATTTCGGATATAGTCGAACGAAATGTTACCAGATTTAATTGAAGAAAATTGCATGAAAGTAGGGACCTTTTAGGCAAGAATCCTTCTGTGTGCATCCCAAGCCAAAAGGACTCTTGACCTTTGGTCAACCGTTCTTTCAAAGCAATGTCCGACGTGGTCCGTCCCAGAGCCACGCAGAGGTTGTGGACAATAATGTGATTCCCCGCGACTTTCTTTTTCTGTCTTTATTTTGGCAGGACAAATGATTTTCCAATACGAACCTTATATTTTCCTCTTTGGCTTTAAGTTTTGTTCGTGAAAAGTCAAATTGCAAATAAGGAACCAATGAACGCTGGAAGAAACGATCAATCGCGCTATGGTTTCTGCATTTCAATTGGTGTGAATTAGACTTGAATAATTGCTAGGGGAAAGCTTGGCACGTGCTTCGACTTTTTTCACATGAGACAGCACCATTTACGTTGGTTATCGTCAAAGGGTACCTCAAGTCAATATCCTTATACGATGAATGAAAGAGATTTTTCAATCTAAGAGACAAGGGTTATCAATGGTTTTTAATGAAGATGAAATGTTGACTTGAGTTTCTCGATCGTCATTTCAAGATATGCATCCTTTTAAAGATGAGTTATGAGACTTTAATCCTGGCACGCATGTCTTAAAACCTTCAATATTTAGAACAATAGAGTTAGAGTTATAAACAGCAATGCTAATTTATTTGCATGTGTGAGAGTGTATGTGAAAGAAGTTTCACGTGAAGATGTGATGTAATGTCGGAGAAAATGGTCCAAAAAATCTTAAACATATTATACAACAGTCAATTTAGTCTTAAACTTTCTAGTTTGGCCACTTCAATCCTAAACATTTTAACGATTAATCGGTCAAAGTGAAAGGTTAAAGACTAAAATGGCCGTCGTACAATAGATTTAAGACTTCTTGGATAAGTATCCATGTAATGTGGACCAGCTAATAACCGAGCTAACTCATAACTCAATGGCTTAAGTTTTTTAATCAAGATTGATCAAACTAAATATATTGATGGGCTCGAACTTTGACAACCCCTTAATGAATTTCCCAAGTGAATGTCTCAGACTAACATCGTGCATCCCCAAATGATAGTATCAGAGCCTATGGTATTTTGTAGCTCACTCTCCCAATGTTTACCAACGTTTGATAAAATATCTCAAATCATGAACCTCCCATGTAATTCTTTAATTGAGATGACAAATGTTCTCCCCAGACTACCCACCAAACTTGGCTAGGCCAAGACAGTCGAGGTGAATTCTAAAGGGTAGATGTCGTCTACACCAACATGGGCTAGCCAAGAAGGAGAATTCTCGAGTAGAGATAACACATTGGCTAAAACTTTTAAGTGGGTCCAACTGACTATGTTGGCTCTCCCTTAGTAATATCCTCGGGATGAAAGTATATCACGCGTCCTTGACCAAGTCAACTCATCCACGCACATTCCACTAAAACTTTTACATAGGGAAGAAATAAGATGGAGTCTAGCACACCACCCTAATGTTAAATAGCTAAGTGGGGATTGACAGAGATCTCTCATGGGTAATCCTCGTGAATAGAATAGTAAAACCAAGCTTTTTTCCTGGGTGGCATGTTCATGTAGTCAACATTCCCCTCTATTTTTTTTCCCACCTCATGATCTCTTGCTCCCACCATCGCGGGAGAGGTCGGCATCTTTCGCAATTTGGCACTAGTCCGATGCATAATACGCCATTCTAGAGGCGGCCCACCAATTAGAAAAGTCTTGCAATTATGGCGGCCCCACTTTTCTCTGCATAAAATAATGGCTTATGCCCCCTCGATAAATGGTCAAAAATTGGGCTTCTGTTTTCGGAGCCGTTAAAACAAGGTTTCCCTCTTGCAACATCAGAATCTCCACCCGCTTCCCCTCGCTTCTTTTGATTGGGACGGTCGTGCGTCTTGGATATGATACGGTTTCCCTTTCTTTCCCTGCCGTAAACCTTACCTAATCCGAGGAGTCATTGTTTCATCCCAACGGTCTTGGATTGCAAACCTAGAGAGAGAGAGAGAGAGAGAGAGAGAGAGAGAGAGAGAGAGAAAGGGGACTGAGCATTTGTTTCAAAACAGAATTGAATATTGAATATTGAAATTGAAAGTGAAAGGATGGATTCTAATCACCAAGGCGAAGACTAAAAAAGAAGAAGGCATTTAGCAAAACACGCATGTTGTTCATTTTAGTAACTGCATTCAATTCGTAGGTAGCTAGTCAAATAATTTCTTTCTGAATCCTGCACATATATGATTTGTTACATCACTAGTTCTTTCAGGGAAAAAATTATCGGGCTCAAGTTTAGTGTCTAACAAAGATAGGGAAAGGTGAACAAGAACCCTAAATTCAAAGCACCCGGAATCTATTTGGTCGAGATTAACTGCCACTTCAACTGCTATCACTATTTTACGGGAATTTCTTCTTGGGTCCTTGAAGAACTTCACCATCCTAAATTTTTTACCAAAAGGAGGGAAGTTAAAAAGCATGCACATAAAAAGAGAAAAGAAAGAGCAGAAGTCTTGAAGCTGGGGCCATCTACACTCGCAAACAACCAAAAATTGCCAAAAAAGAATAAAGAAGGTTTGAGATAAATCACCAAAGTGGTGGCCACAAACCTAGAAAAAGGTTCATAATAATGGGAGTGCGCGTGTATAAAGAGAGTTTCGATCCTTATGATCAAGTGGAGTTTCTTTCTTTCTTGTGAGTTTTGCATGAGAGAGAGACATATGGTCCTCCCATAGGGAAAAATAAATAAGCATATACTATTTAGACTTCTTCTAAACATGATATCGTAAAGAGAAAACTGATTGTAGTGCAAGAAATATTTTCGGCTTTATTATATTCTTATTCCAAGATCCAATTATTTGAATTATTTTTAGTTCCTTCAGCAAAAAAGGGAGATGGATCGAAGGTCTGATAGGGCTTAATAAGATAAGGTCTCTAGTGATAAGAAAGAGTTGCTCAATAAATCGATGGATCACGCACTTGGACATATGATTGATTTGATTGAGAGACAAAAGTTTAAACGATAATGATTTCATAGTGTCCGCTAATTAAGAATCGATGCAATCGAGAATACCCCACGCAGTGCTAGTAAATTTCAAGTGCACAAAGTTGCATGCGACATGGAGCAATTTGCGTGGTCCAAACAAGTGAATTCCACAGAGCATTAGCTTCAACCATTGTTGGAAGCCTCGCCATCATCGAATCCTAATAGCGACACGCCAACAACTAAATATGTGATGCATGTTCATGGATACTACTGATAAGATCACAAATCAACCTCCTAACTCAACGAGGCCTAAATAAGCGCGTACCAATTCGCTTAAATTGAGTTTTTCCAAACGAAGTTGTTACACTTTTTTTCTCTTCGGCAAATAATCAGAAAAATTAAATGCGTATTCAAAGATTTACATGTCGACTTAAGGATGTTCATCTTGAATTTGATCATAAGAAAAGAGCTCTAGAAGATTAGCTGGATCAAAATTGATGCACTGTTCTTCATCCAAAGGGTCAAGTCTTAGCGCAAGTCAATGCACAACTTGACCGGCAGGACCTCCATGTCATTCTTCAGTTGCCCATTGCGTACCTTGGACTGGGACTAATCTCCCTTTCCAAGAAGCAAAAAGCCCATATTTTTGTTGAATAAAATTCATGCCTTGGAGAAAATGGAAACGGCAAGGACATATTCTTTTATTAGAAATGCTTAAAGATACCATAAAATTTCATGCCCCAAAATTACTAATGAGAACAATCATATTGTGCATTGATTTCCATTTGTTTACACATCCAAATTATTATTATTTTTGAAATTGCTAAGTAAATATTGTAACTGAATTTTTAATATCCCTAGTATTGCGCGTTATAATTTGCTCTTTGGGACTTATAAGGTTTTACAATATCGGAATTAATTATTCATGTTCATATGTGATGCTTAATTATGATACGAATAGGTTTGAAATTAAGGAAATTGTTAGTTTTTCTAGTTCTTCAACGCGTCTACTCGTCGGTCGAGAATCGTTGATTTGTCAAAGTTCAACATTCAATCAATTAAAATCCCTATTGTCAACACCCAATGCCAAATTTTAATTATGGGAACACGTTATTTTTGTTGGTCAAAAGGATGACAAATGAATCTCGAGAAAAGTATCTGGGAAGTCCTAAATCTTATGCGCAGAATGCAATCAAGTTCTCAATATTCTTTAAAAAGTGCAATTAACTCCTTTTTAACGACACAAGTTCTAAAAATTTTCCACTTGTGAAGTAAACATTGTCTGTATGCGGCATCTTTAAATTTCTTTTTTCAGCATAAATTATAGGACTTAGTTGCATTTTCAATATAAATTTAGGACTTAATTGGATCACCTCAAAAGTTTAGAACTCAGTTTCATTTTTGGATGAAGATATAGAGTTTGATTTAATCAGTTGAATGTTTTAGGAATGAAATGCATTCCATATATAAGGTTTATGACTTATCGTATAATTTTTCCAATAAATCTCAAAGCATTGATATATATTGGACGGCACAATTATCTTATCCCAATATTATGATATCGAGAAAGAAGGCATAATCATTATAAGTAAAAGCTCTAATTAATGCATGCAATCTCTCTTTTTTTTCCTATTTGCTTCCACGGGAAATAGTTGGACGAAATGATTATTGGAAACTATTACATCATCGGGAAGAAAGATGATATAATCTATTTTCTTAATCAACGTAGATAATGCTCTCAGCGGTTCCCCAAAAGTGGGTAAACATGATTAGGGTTTCATCTTTCACGAGACATGCTTGCCAATGCTCAAAGAAAGAAAGAAGACAAAAGAGAAGATAACAGCACATATCAATCCAAAAAGAGAATAAACATTATCTTATTCCATAATCAATCTTTGCATCATTTTCATCTCCCTCTCCCACAGGGAAGATAAGTTGCCGAAAGGACTAAAGTCAATGCAAATGACAAACAAACGATTAAATAAAAGAAATAATTTATATATATATATATATATATATATTTTATTTTGGATCTTCTAATCAGCTTATGGTTGATTTTGTAACTTTCCCAAAACCCTTTTGTTTCTCTTTCCCACTTTTTTCTCTAGTCCCCTCGAAGTGTACACACTTTGACTGGGCCCGATCTCCCAATACTGAGTTCACTAAACTTGCACGGATGAAAGATAATATACTCGTTAATTTGTCAATTACAAGAAGTTTCTTACAAGAACTTGCAACTTTTTTGATTGGACGATTATTTCAAAAAAAAAAACCTTTTGCGCAAGATACAAAATCTGTTGAAAGCTACACCTTAGCCTAGATGTGTGTGAACGTAACACAACATAGCTTAGGTTTCTCTTTAATGGGGATTGGAAGTTCAATATAATGGTCTGATTCGATTCAACTCGAAAGATCAAGTCAATCGAGTCACAAGCAAACTAGATATATTCTTCTGACTAGTTATTATAAGTAATTAAGTATGACTCCTAGCCGGATCTAATTTCACTAAAAAAAATTGAAATGAGTGAGTTATGAGCAAAATGAATGTATTCATCACTTCATTAATTCTAATTATTTGAGGTTCTTTTTCTTTAGCACTTACGGTCTTATGGACGAAAAGTGCATGTACTAGCAACAAGTAAAATAAATTACCGTCAAAATATCCCATCAATGTTTTCATACCATCCGGATAAGGCTCGACCCAAAAACCCTAATTAATTTGTGAGAATAATTTCGAGGATCTTTCGTGTGACTTTTAAATAAATATGCACATATAATATATTATATGCATATGTGAATATACTATTTTTCTTGTTCTGTCCGTCATTAGCGATTGTCAAAAGCTGACAATAAAACAAAGTGCCGCACCCTCAGAGCGTACACTAAGTTGTGCAGAGTAATTCGTTTGTTTTTTATGTGGAGATTGCCATATGGGATTATTTCTGTCCATTTAATAAATTTAGTCAAACTTAAAAATGGAGTGAGGTTTCAAGTCACTTGCGATTCAAGATTCTTCCTCGTGTGTGAATTGACAACTATACCAATTTGGCTTGCGAATTCCCCAGATGCAATTCATGTGCCATACAATCACGGAAAAAAAATGTATAAAAAAAGCACAAATTGTAATTTGGGCTTTTCAAATTGTAACAAGGTCAAATGCTTAGAGGCAGGGATGAGCACGGGCGGCCGGTTCTAGGCAATTCCCGGTTTCTAAAACTTTGAATCGGTGAAAGTCGGTCTCATTCCCGATTTCAGGTTTGAATCAAATCACTTAGATCAGATCAATAATTTTTTTTTTTTTTTTTGGCCAAAAAGTCGGAGAAGAGAACAAAAGCAACATTTATATACGCACTTACACTTTGCAAGAGTGTTCCATACTCTGCAAGAGCAAAAATAAAGTTCTTTCCAATCTCTTGTCCGATTCTAGTGTTCCATTCCCTACAAAGGAATAGGATAAAAAGAGATAAAAAGAAATCACGTCAATTCTTAAACCCACTAGAGAGCCGGATTGGACCAATTCCGAAACCATCATTCTCAATTCCACAAATTGAAATTTGACCATTTTGATCCGGTACCCAATTTCAAGGTGGGAATCAGCTTACCCTGGAGCTGATGATCTCTACTTATAGAGTCATGTATGTAATGAGGTTGAATATTACAAAATGAAATGGGCGAATAAATGATTGACGTAAGCTCTGAAAGGAATAAAATAGGCAAATTAATAATTTGAGTCGGCTAACCCATCCCTTTCATCAAAGGGGTCCTTCGTCCTTGAGTGATAAATTAGAGAATTTTTTTTTTTTTGGCCTTTAATTTAGATATCTGGACAGCAATATTTGCACTCCATTATTACAATACTAAATTTAAATGGACCGACACCGATTCATCTCAAATCTCAATCCTTGTACTCCATGGCTCCATTCTTGTGAAAAAAACAAGATTTTCCATCTTTGAATTTGGAATGCTTTGATTTTAGAAACTGCGAAAGTATATCCTTAGCACTACCAAACATTTCCGAATATTGACAAAAAAAAAATTAACAATATTTTCGCCCAATTAAAGTATACATGAAAGATATAACAATAAGCAATATGATTGACCACAGCGACTCATCTTTGAGTAATCGATAGTCTTTTGTGTGTTCTTATGGGGATTGTTCAGATGTAGTAGGCCGAGATTCCGCTTTTGAGACCGCATCGCAATCAACTGTAATCCTAGTGAAACAAGACACCATAAGTTGTAAGGAGCAGCTCCTAGGGTTTGTAATCATAGACCGCGTTACTCGGTTTCTAGGCATAAAAGAGTTAAACCGGGAACCTTCTCTAAAGTACATGGGGGTCATGTTACATTACATCAAGATGGAAGGTTGATATCCCAGGTTTTACAAATTCAAGCCTTTGAATGGATCATCACCCGATGCGTGTGGACGAAACAGTTTGCATGCATCCACGGAAATTGATTGAACCAGAAGGTTTAAATTCACCATCAGTTGAGGGGATTGAGAAAGGTCAAAGCTCTTCCCTTTAAAGTTAAAAGGCGGCAAGGAAAGATCGCAACCACCCTAATTTAGGCCCTATTGTGCCCGTGGAAGGGTGATTTCAATAATCTGTCATCTTCCTTCCGTTTCAACACCTAGAGAACAGGTAAGTCTACGAATGAACCAACATCCCAAAAGAGGTAGAAATGAAATAGGTTGTTTGCATGCACGAATAGCCTCTGGTCAGCATTCATATTGCTCCTCGTTGGCGACGAGATTATTAATTAGACCCTTTGCAATCTCAATATTAATATTAATGGGCGGCAAACCTAAGGAATCACGTTTTAGGCGGTCCGAAACGCCACTAGAGGTAAGTTCTTCATTAAGGTCAACAATGGCTGCCCCCATCTTCATACCATAGACCTTAATTATTATCCTAACGTCGCATGCCTGCACCATGTATAAAAAGAGCACATAAACTACATAGTCAAGCAATTTATGATATTTCAACACCCCCTCATGTGCAAGCCTGTTTAGGATAATATGCCGTGACGTCTTATGACGTCCCCAACACCTCACTGCTAACGTAGGTATCCAATTTTTTCTACTTTTTAAGCACTCGGAAGCATTTTCAGACCAATAATAACCTAGAACATAGGAAACTCAAAGATTGCACGCGGAAACATAAACCAGGCTAACGCATTTCATTTTTTATTTATTTACTTTGGGTGACATGATTGAGTATACTGAGGATTTCAAAAAGGCCTGTCATCCCAAACTACATCACACATACACCAATGATATCATCTCGACCCTAGGATTGTCTATACAAGCCCAGCCACCTATCCTTCAACATTGGTACGCCCGAAAGTCATCGCCTGGATCCCAAAAATGTTCATTCACTTTTCTGCCCTCGCCTCAATCGATCATACTATCACCATCATCATCTCCATCATCGCCCGGATGTGGGATCCGCCCCACAAGTTGTTATTCACTGAGGAAAGTTTCCTCGACAAAGATCTTTCATCGAAGATGGCAGAATTTCGATTCTATTATTTTCAACAGGTCTTGTATCACTCCGCAAAGGAAGTAACTGATCTAAACTACTAGCAAAAGTAAAGTACATGAATAACAGGAGAAAAATAAAGGTGCAATTGAATGTAAAAGTGCTATAATGAAAAGAAAACAACTTGAAATTGAATCATCATTTGTCAATTTGGCAAAAGGTCCTTTATAGTGGTGCCTTTTCGACTATTTATAGTATTACTCCAAAGGTAACTGCCGTTTTGCGATTACTATCTCGACATCCATAATGTCTTAGAAGTTTCGGCTCTTTGTCGGTAATCATCCTGCCTTGCTAATGTTTCAATAGTATTGACTCTAGTAAAGCCCCTTGTCACATTGTTCAAGATCTTCATCTATCAACCGCTTGCATCTCGGCCCATTCTTTATGGATTCATGTGTTTTGGACTTGTTTTATTCTCTTCGGCTTTCAAAGTCCAATAAGCTAATTTGGGCGCCAACTGCTGTCTTCCTATGCGTCAGTAGATCGCCAAGAAACCTATGAGTACTAGGCCCGTCAGGGCTCCTATATCGACAGACAGTATCACTATGCACTGGATGAAAGTGACGTTTGGAAAATCCGGATTTAGGAACTCGGAAAAATCCCAAGTGAGGTTCATTGGGACCTCTTAACTAATGGAAGAAGAGGCAGGAAGGATTAGCATATTTACTACTGGTCTAAAAAAGGATAATCAACGACCATTGAGCCTAAACCTAGCAAGCAAAAAGTCCATTGGTCTATACTACATAAATCAATCACTATACTGACAAAGAAAGCCTCAATGTAAAGCATAGGGAATCATTTCCAAATCAACTCACCTAAGAACCTTTTTCAAAAGCAGCATAGCAGATTAATAAGAAATGTAGCTTTTCTAAACAAAAATTGAAGTGGAATTTGAAAGTGCTAGGACCATAATCGATATGAATTCATGCTGCCACCATCTTTTGACTCCCCAGGTATCTCACACCCATCTGGCATCGCGAGGATATCTGGAGGAACCGTGTTACATCCCCCAAGCATCTAGAGGAACCCAATTACCCTCTAGGCACCCCTACTACACCCCGAGGTTTCGTTGTCCCAAGAGCTGACGGCATTCCCAAGTCACGCATTCATAGCATGGTACAGCAATTTCATAATTTAATTCAAAAATACCATTGACTTTATTGCTACCAAAGAAAATCAACTGTGAATCTAACAAATCTTCATTCACTTATAAACCACTAGACTAATATAAACTCACTCGTACACAATATCAAACAAGTTGCTAGAAGAATTCCATCCCAAAGTCCCCAAACTTGCCGTATAATGGCGTTTCATACACCTTTGGAAATTACAAATTTTTTCTAAGTAAATGGGTTTCAAAAATTATGAAATTTTAACATAGAATAGAAAAGATCCAAAAGAACATTTTCTGTGTAGGAACCGAAGTCTAATTCAGCTTATACAATACTATATTATTTATAGAATTCTGGACTAAAACAGTAGGGTATTCCTGCACATAGCAGAACCAAAAAAGGAAATTGTTTAGCCAACTAAACAATTTCGAAAAATCCTGGAAATTTTGTAAAATCCTGGAAATTTTGTAAGTGGTATTCTAGAATGTACTCTACGACTTTCATGAAGGAAACGCATTAAATTTCTTGACCGAAAATTCTGTCGAAAATGAAAATCGGGAAAAGGTCGGTTTCACATCTGCAAAAACAGGTTATTCACCCGGTCATTTTTCAATTGTCATACGAATTCTGAAAATTTTGAATTTAAATTATGTCATAGAACATCCAATTTGGGACAACTTTCGTGTAGGACGCCCCAAGAAATTCGCATCACACAAGTCGGTACAAAATTAGCAAAACTGAGGTCGTACCAAGTCCAAACCTGACCTAGACAATATCCACGATTTTTGGCTCAAGTTTCCACATATCAAGCCTGAGTATGTACGAGATTCAATGGATAATACTTCCATGACACACGTAGGAACCCGATTGTTGGAAAAATCCCTTTTAATGTTTTGAAGCTAACAAAACTTATCCTTAGTCTAGTCTGAAGACTTCCATACTTCAGTGTCGAAGTCTGAAGACTGCCAAACTTTAGGTTCAAAGTTTACCCACACTAACAAATTCTAGATTGAACGCTATTGAAGATTGAAGACGCTTCCAGACACAAAAATTATCTTTATTTCTTCAAGGGTTCTGTTCGTATGGCTTTTGGATGGCTTTCTGGTTGGATACAGCACCATATGATTGACTATCTTTATTGGAATCAATCTCGATATTCAAATCTTTTGGAAGGCAAGTAAACTTGGAAAGTATCTACTTATGGAAACCAAGATTCTGATTGTATGGGCAAACATGATTGACGAGCTTTTATCTCAATCATCAAACAACTCGAGATATCCTTGATTGATTCTATCTAACGAGTTGATTTGAAGAATTCCTTTGGAAAGTGCCAATGGTCGAGAATGCATGAAGGAGTATTTATAGGAGACATCCCTAGTCATTCGATAATGGAGAGTGAAAGAAAAATTTCAAAGTCTGAAGCTTCCTAGTTCCTTGTTATTTCACCGAGCTCAAATCTGTACTCAAAATAAAGACAAACATATAGAGTGACTTCATGAAAGAGAAGCAAAATCTTCACTGTGAAATTGAGATCATCAAGCTGTAAAATCTCTTTTGTTTCTTAGTGGAATCCAGCCAGTAGTATATCAGCGTGGAGAGTGGACGTAGGCTTAATTTAAGCCGAACCACTATAATTTATGTGTTCTTATTTTCTCCCCTAAACTCCTTTACATTGTTCGTAATTCTATTTAACTGCTAAAGTCTGAACTTGCTCGTAGTCTAATATTTTTAAGACTGTTTTAAAAGCGAAATATTTCTACTATTCCTTGCGAAAAGTTGTCTTCACACCTATTCACCCCCCTCTAGGTGTTTATAATAGCACTTACACCGATGACTATGGATTCGAACATTTTAGCTAGGTAGACTTTTTCCGAAACTTCCGACTAGATATGAGCAGATATGGGGTTACATAATTCGCCGAAATTCTAAGGAAACTCTCCTTGCTGAACAACAATCAATCAATAAAGGACAGAACGAAGGATATCTTTTTGTCTCGAGTCCTAGAGGAACTGCGGTTACAGTTCGGCAGGCTCCTGAGCTGTTGCTGTCCGAGTTGAGGCGACAGTGTGGCTGACGGGCGGCGATGTGAGCAGTTGAGTTGAGGGGGAAAAGGGCTGCCGGTGGTCGCCCTGGTTGAGCAACCGTGCACAACACAGAAGAACAAAGGGAATAAGGGGTGTGTTCTGGCGAAATGGCCTGGGCAGGAGGTAAAATGAAGTGAAACCGAAAGAAACGGAGGGTTTTAACGGTGAAAGCAAAAATGGGCGTGCGGCTCCGTTCTTCTCTCCTTCCACTAACTTTACACCGTTTCATTGCATGCTGAGGTGTCGCCGGTTGAAGGTTTTGGCTGAGGAGGGAAGCGACACGAAGCTTGGTCGTCGTTGTTGACTCCGTGAGGGAGACGTGCGCCAGCAGGGAAAACGGCAGGTGGCGCCTTGAGAAGAAGCCAGGTGGCTCGGGTTGACATGGCACAATCGGCAGCTGAGGTGGCGGGGGTGCTGGCTTGGTGTCGTGGTGAGTCTGAGGTGGTTTGATGATGACGGGGACGGCTGAGGCGAGGCACGACAAGACCTGGTGGCAAAACTCAATGGCGAGCTTGGCGACGTGATACAGTGGCTAGGCATGGTGACTTGTTCGGATGGAGGCTTAATGACATGGCATGATGATGAAGTGGCGGTGATGCGTTGTAACGACATCAACTTGGCGGAGCGAGGTGTCTTGATGCTGGCGAAGACAAGTTGAGATGGCAAATTTTGCGGTGGTGCGAACAACGTGGCCTGATGACAAGCTCGTTGACATGGCGTGAACCGTTACGCATTCAAGACTTACTCTTTTGTCAAGCAAAAAATTCAGATGTCACATAAATGGAATTTAAGGAATGGGATGAACATACATGGAGAATTAATTAAGGCAAAGCCTCATTCTAATATTATGTGAGATTTTATAGGATTGATGTTAATTGTTTTAAAAACTTAATATACATGTGATCTTTTTTCCACCTAATAACTTAAGCTCTAGGTTGTACATTCTAACTTGGTATCAAAACAATATTTGTTATTTAAGGAAGCGACGGTGATCATTATGTCGCCAGGCACAGCAGCCTTGTTACTCACATTCTCTGCCAAGTCCGCAGCTCAAATTGTTGTTCGAGACCATTCCATTACTCGTTGCAGAAAACAACCTTCGCTACCAAACTCACTACCCTCAAATGAACCGGGTCTTGAAATTCAGCTTGAACGGTTGTCGGAAGATGCCCCATGCGTTGCCGCGTCCGAGATCCACTAAGCTCGACGCCTTTGAGTGCTATTTTAACATTTTTAGTTGGCCAAAAAAATTATATTGGAATTTTCAGTAAAAGTTTAAGACTAAATTAGTAAAATTAGAAAGTTTATAACTAAATTGACATCGATACAATAAGTTTATAACCAATTCCAAGTTCAAATGATAAGTTATAAGGAGGAGATTCAAGGGTTTGAAATCATAAGCACGTTACTTTTTTTTCTGAGCATAAATAGTTAAATTGGAAGCTTTTCTAAAGTACATGGAGTTAATTCACATAATACCAAAATAAATGCTTGATATTTTGGGTATGACAAATTCTGAGTATGAATGATAACATCGCTGGCGGATGTCTTTCAATAAGTGGAGTTTTATCCGATACGCACGGACTAGACAGCTTGCATGCATCTACGGATCCAAATTGGAGTTCAAATACACCACGTTGAGGGAAGGGAAGGGAAAAAAAAAACGTGAAAGCCCTTGTTTTTAAAGCTAAAAGACGGCAACAAAAAAACCCACAACCACCCTAGTAGGTCCCTCGGAAGGATGACTTCGATAATCGTCATCTAACCTTCGTCGCAACACCTATAGAACAGGTAAGTCTACGAATGAACCAACATCCAACCCCCCAAAAAAAAAAAAAAAGAAAAAAGGTGAAAACTGGAGACATTCTAATAAAAGGCATCATCAGAAAAAGCTTGTTTTCACGCATGAATGGCCTGTGGTCAGCATTCATATTGCTCCCCGTTAGCGACGAGATTATTGATTAGACCCTTTGTCGTCCTAACATTAATGCGTCGCAAACCTAAGGTTATCATTTTTTTAGGCGGTCCAAACCACCGCTTGAGGTAATTTCTTCTTTATGGTCAATAATTGCCACCCCCATTTTCATGCTAAAAGCTTAATTAGTGACCTAATCTTATATACTTGCACCGTGTAGCCTCCCATGCAAGCCTCCCATGCAAAAATAACAAGGACGAATAATTCCAATTTTTCCAAGGAGCAATTACTGTGAACTTTGACTTTTACGCGTGAAATAATTCTAAAAAGCTTAGGACGATTCAATTGATTAAAAAAAAAAAAAGGACCATACTAAAAAGCCAGCAAAACCTAGGTGTGCTTTCTAATCCCCTTCCCAAAGCTTCAAAGGCCATTATCAGAGTAATTGCGATCGAAAGTCTAAATCGTTGCTCGTTCAACCGCCGACTAAACTTTCCTTGGGATGTCATTTTTAGGGTTCTCGTCCAATTAGGAATCGAGTCTCGTGGATTTGGTAAGTGCCAACGAGAAAAGTTCTATCAACTCAAAAGTCTAGTCTTGGCCTTTTTTTCCCACCTTTTTGTGTAGAGTTTTTTGCTTTGAAGGCAAAGACAAGGTGTTCAACAACTATCACCAAATCGAAAGGGTTGTTTACATGCATTGCTCGTAGCCTCATACCCGCAACCAATGCTCGAACTAGGTTAATTAGGCCCAGATTGTGCCCACGCCGAAGTCCAATCATGAGCCTTTAATCTCAATAAACTTACGTAAATTTAAGCGCTCACGCGGCGATTGCGGTACTGAATTCAGAGCCATCTAATATTATCTTGGACTTCGGCCCAAATATGGAGGACCATCTTTATGCGCAAGACATCTAGAGTGACTTCATCTATACTTCATCCTTAATCGAAGTCTAGGTTTTGGTCCCTTTGGATCGTGTCGGTTCTTTTGAAGTTTGTTAGCGTGTAATGGACTTGAGGCCCATTGGACTTTGATGTGGTTATGGAATGGTTTGATGGGTTCGACTGCTGGGCTTATCAATGGGCATATCAAGCTCTTCGTTCCCGAGCCATTACTAGCCTTATGGGCTATGAAGCCCTCTAACCTTTTGGTCCATGTGACTATCTAAATTGGATCGATTGGGTTTGTGCAAGCTCATCTCGGATGACAAGAAAGGGCAAACTTTGATATGTGAACACCCCATTCCTCTTTGCTCCAAAAAAAAAAAAAAAAAAATCTTACCATTACTCGGCCCATAAAGCCTGCCACCATTTTCTAATGCATTTACCCTGCTGATCCCAAGCGAGTCTTCATAAGGCAATTGTCACTGCTTATGAACCCATGTCATAAGGCTCGAGAAATCAAATTTAAATTTGAGGGTGTCCCCATTCTTTTATCTCAGGAGTAAATGATTGTTAGTCCAAAACCGGCCCTAGGGAACTCGTACTTCAGTGGGAGCTATGGTAGTGGATTGCTTCGCTGGTTTCTCTTCAAGTAGCCGACTGTTTACAACACGGTGCCCCTGAATTGTTATATGTGTATATGTGTATGTATGAGTTCCTACCATATGATGCTACTATACTAGTGAAAAACCACTTTCCACCGGTTTAAAAGTTCTAAAATTGTAGATTAAAGCATGTTTTTAAATGTGGTGATGAACTGATGATCTATCATTATGTGACTCGTTCCCTCTAGATTTATTAAAGGGATGGGATTAAGAAAAGATTAATCTTTGAAATGACAATACGGACCTCCTTGCAAAATATGCTTAGAAGGTCCTCCCTGAACTTGATCTCATTGCAATTGAATATTAGGCTCTCTTTTTTTAATGAAGATCAAAATAAGTGTCAATATATTTAAAGTTGAAATTAAGTACTGCCAATTATTAATGCTGGAGGTGAAAACATAAAATTTAGAAGAGTCAAACTTTGGATATTGAATAGTATTGATTTCTCAAAAAAAAATCAGATATTACTTTTTTAGCTTTTTAACAACAAAACTTTGGACTTCACCCAAAAAAACAACAAAACTTTGGACATTTTAATGCCCATTAAAATAATTTTCTACTCAATCAATGGTGGAATCCATTCCTTACCCAACACATTAAATAAAATTTTTTTTTTATTGTTACATCCAAGTGACAACTAATTAGTACTGCCAAACGAGATTACCATAGTCAAGTTCAAAATATTTTTATTTTAATCACTTAGTGGAGTTCTTGCGATTACTATTGATATAAGGTTTTAGAACCGACTTAGTTCTACACAAAATGAATAAGATTCTAAGAGTCGATGATGAGAATTCACCCTCAACAAACAAATTTTGGTACTATTTAGCCTCTTGAGTGCGGAGATGCACGTTTGACTTGTGCTAAAAAATCTTACATCAGAAAATTGGTGTGGTATAAAGCAATTCATATATCCTAATTGGCAAATAACTCATTGATTTAAACATTTGAGTGAATATGGATTAAACTGGATGTATTGACGATTTCAAACTTGTGGATCTCACCTAGTGTTGGCATACTTCCAATAAATGATATTAGAGTTAATGGTTGATTGGTGGTCCACTCAGCATATCAGTGTTTGGTGAATGTCTCAAGAAAAGAATTTTATAATCCAAAGCCCTAGAGTGAAAGTGAGCGTTTTGGTGGCATCTCAAGGAAGGAATACAAAATGGAGGGCAAACCTAATACTGAGCTCACACGTGAGGAAGAAATTGTTATGATGCATATGTAAATTGTGTGAGATGCATGTGTAAATTAGGTCAAAAAGTCTTGCTTAGAAAGTTAATATGGTGTGAATCAGTCGGGTTTGAACTTGCTCTCTCTTTTAGCAATCTCTCCGACGAAGTTGTTGTGCTTCTCTTGCGCATTCCCACCATTAAGCATTTTATTAAGTGATAAAGCCACACGCTCGCATCTAAACAAAAAGACTATGCTCATTTTATTATCTGACAATGTTGATGCTGTCCCCCCCATTTATTTTAACCATTTAGAAATGACCTATTGAATTAAATCAAACGAAAATCCCCGACATCCCACATGCCAAAATGACCCCATCCTCTGACTTATGTCGATGCCAATGTCTTTTTATCGTCTTCTGAGTACGAAAGTCTCGTAATTTGCACAGGGCTTCCCTCTTGCGTGGGTCCCAGATTAACTGCTACTTAGCTGTAGATTTATAATAAATTTCTTTTATTATATCACAACCGCAAAGGGAGTGCCTAATTAGTTAGCAAGAAGAGAGGTCCACTTAAAGAAAGCTTCTCAAGCTAGCTAGGTAGTTGCTCATCACAGACTAGCGTAGTACAGAGTATAAAAATATAGAAAGCTTAGACGATTTGATAATTTTCTATAATGGTATTTTATGATTTGCATACGCTTTTGATGAAAAAAAAAAGTGTCGGTCAGTTTGAGTTTGGCATTTGTGTAATGATTTTGTGGTTATGTGGCCCAGATTGAGTAAATAACATTAGTTGACGCAAGTACATATTTTACTTTGTTAGGGTGTGATTATGACGTACACGCCTAAAATTGCACCTTCATTTTCTCTTGGGTGCTCGATATATTAAGCAGCATGAACGACCGAAAGGCATCAAACTCCTCCCATTTAAAGAATTGGAAAAATGTTGACCAATGATGAGGACTTGGAAAAAGAACATCCCTAACCAAAGACAAAGTAGAAGATTAAAGTGAAAACGTGCACCAGGTTGGCAAGGGTGATTAGTTATGGATAATCAAACGACCACGGATCCAAAGGATGAACTTTGCAGGGAGGGCAGGATTTGGTCCGCCTGCAATTCTTTACTTACAAAGAAAGAAAAGGGAAGATTGATGAGGATTCATCTCTTCCTCTTACATCTCTAGACAAATATCTCTGCTAGAATCACGGTTGCTTTGTTAATGGACCGGATTAAGAAACTATTCTATCCTTATCGATAAAACCCTATAGCCACCCCGGTGTGGTGGCAGCGGCGATGCCCCAGCAACAACAGTTGTGGCGACCGGTGGCTGGCTAGGGCATAGGAGATGATGGAAGGGCCATGGGGTTCGTTAGTTAAAATCACGTGAAGATGATACATGAACAGAAGTCGCATCAGAGAATTGCCTTCAAACCGGTTGAAAGCAAGCAATTGCGGTTCACGATTTCTCTCAATCCAACCTCGGTGGTGACCGCATGTGTTTTCCCACTGCTCAAGTCATACGCGATTTACATGTCAACGATATAATAATGGAGGTGGGCATGTGGAGTTCTGTTGATCCGCACCATCTGACGCGAACAAAACGTGGATTACAGTGAGTAATTCCAATAAAAGACCTGTTTAATGAGTGATTAGCTATTTTGAGGCCATTTTGTCTGGAAACCACGTTCTTCTCTTTTTAGTAAGTAAAGCTAAACATCCCCAGCAGGCTTGTCTTACATGCTACACTGTCTCGACATGTTCTGCTTTTCAATCGCCTAAATTAGCCAAGTGTGCTGCGCAATCAGTCTTGCAGCAACGTGGGATTTCGCCAAAATGACGTCGATATTTGTTGCATGCTTATTCTCTGAGTTACTGGTGATACTTGGATTGTAATTTGGATGTAGGGTTTTATCGTTATTTCTTTATCCGTGGTAGATTCTTAGTTGATAATTATTCAGATAAGGCCCTTGTACGCTGCCTCCGCTTCAGCTCATATTCCTTTGGTTTTCATCATTAATTTTACTAGTTTCTGTTGGAAATGGTGATCCATTTTCTAGAAATTCCTAGAGTTGCTAAACTTCTAGAATTCCCTAGATGAAGTTTCTGGAAGAAAGAGGAACATGTCCAGCATGTAAGAGAAGTCTCTAGAAGAACTACAATCTAAAATTTCCTAGAATAAGCCTAAGTGGACAACATTCCACATAAATCTAGAATGTTGTACTAAGGCGGTGACTCACGCCTATAAATAGGCTTGTAGTTCATTCATTTGGGAGTGAAAGGTAAACCCTCCACCTTGTGTGTGAGGTTTATACCTCCACCGGTGTGGAGGAGTAGAGCTAAGATAGTTTCTATATCATGAAATATTCCTCCATTACCAAAACATCTTATACTATCTATTTCCATCAACTAGATAAATTATATCCCATGTTCTTTATCCTTTAATTATCCTATCTTGTCCCTTGTCCATCCTCTACAAACTATACCATACACTTGCACACATCACTAACGGAAAACTATAACTAATACCAAAACCATGCTTCCACACGCACACACATCCAAAAATTTTTAACAGTTTCATTCACAAACTGCTAGCATCTTCTTTGAATTCAAGGGCACAGGATGGTAAAAAGGAGGGTCACTTGTAATCTCATTGTCGATTTGCAAATTTTGGATTGCTCTCTCAACCCCTCTCCCCCTTAGCCTTGAGGAGTTAAGAACTACAAAACGAGGAGGAAGCTGCACATACGTACGTATGCAAAATACCAAACTGAGCAAGCCTACCTCATTATAACTTTCTGCAACCTTTTAGGATTAGTTTTCATCTCTCTTTTCTTCCTCCGCATATCTGTGTAATGTACAAGTATACAGAAAGAACGTGCCACGAACAACGATTAATGATTAGTCTTCGATTCTCCTAGACCAGACGAAAGGGATACAAGGAAAAAGACAAGGCCGATATGCGTATACGTGGTCCAAATACTCCTAGTCACTTCGCGACTGCAACCCCGATTATAACGTGCCCTCACATGTCCAAAATCAAGCTCCCCCTAAAGAACCCATCTTTGCATTATTAATTCTCAGCTCTTCAACTTGCTCCTAGGGTTTCTTCTTTGTTTTTTGGAGACAGTTTCTGACAAGTAAATGCTGGATGAATAATTTTTCACGTGTAGTTCAAGGCAATTGCCTAGCGAGACAGGTTGGTCTCAGTTTGTCTTCTTTTTCTACAGTGGCTAGGACATGAACAGAATGAAAAAATACAGTCGTTTGCAGTAAAAAAGGATTTGTTTATAGGGTTCTTGTAGCTAAACATGGTGGTAAAGAGGAGCCAAGTTCTGAAAAGATTGAATAATTTAAAGGTTAAAAAGCTTTAAGAGCGATATCTTTCTGCTGTTTTGGATTTTGAGTGAAGTGCACTTGGGATAAAGAGAAAACCTAGCTGGATTTCACCTGTTAATTAAGTTAACCTGCCTCTAACGTGAGGAAATGACAGCAAGAATTGCAGAATTTCGTACTCTCAAGTGAGTTTTTTTATCTTTTTCAATTTTCCGGGGTGAACTTTTGGAGTCGCACTGTGAAAATTTGGTAGCCTTCTTTGAGCTTTTTCTGATTCGTTTTGCTGGATGATTCGTTCTGATCATGGGGCGAAGCAAAAACAAACGTGAGCAATGTGCAGGAGGATATGACATGGAAAAGAAAAGGTTAAAGCACGTGCAAAGGGAAAATCGAGAGCCAGAAAATGCCGCGAGACAATAGAGAAAAAGAAAAGAACCCTTTGTTCGATCGAATAGAATTTTCCTTTCTCTGCCCTTCATACTAGGTCGACTACTCAAAATTAAAGAAGTCATAAGCATTATTTCTTTTATATGAGTTCGAATAGGTTTAATATAACAAAAAACCCTAAACTAGTATACATGTAACAAATTTATCTCAAATTAAATTTTCCACATTTAAAAACTCCAAACCGATACACTTGTGACAAAATTATCTTAAACTAATATTTTAACCATCAAAAACCTCAAATTGATATATTTATGATAAATTTACCATATATTAATTTTTGTTAAATTGAATTAATGCCACAAAATACCACAAACAAATATATCTATGATGGTGAAATTTCAAATTGGTACGTCCGTCAACTGTCACGTGTCATCAAATTTAGTAATTTGACAATAAAATTTAATAGAAACTAATAGAAAATAAATTTATTTTTTCAAATATGAACGTGGGTCTTGTTGAAAACTGCCCCTCAAAAGCACTTAATAAAATAGCATTAATTTACTTTCAAATTTGTATTTTTACTTAATCTTTAATATGCATTAAGAATTGTTCTTTGTATTTTTACATTATTATCAAGTGCCATTAGGACTCTTGTAACCTTTTATGTCGAATGCAAAAAATGTCAATATATCCAGCCACACATAGAAAACACTCAACAAGCCTCTTCGATTGTGCGAAAGTCCAACCCTCGACACCATTTCTCATCGATTCCATTGAATAAATAGTTTAGTCCATATATAATTCAATTAGAGCCTAGAGGTTTGTATACGATTGTGTTCTCACACAACACACTTGAAAAATTCAATTGCTCGAAACAGTTTCGCTTCTTCATTCAAGGGGAAAAAAAAGGTTACTCCTATCGGAAAGAAAAAAGTAAATATCATTTCACTAGAGAGTGTATGCTTATTAGGTGCGCATCATATGGATAAATTTTCTTTTTCTTTTTGGCAGAGACAAATAGAACATTGCATTACTTTCTTTTGTATACCAAAAAGAAAACGAAATTTGGGAATTTTATCTTGGATAGCACAACATCATCGGAAAGAAAAAAAGGGGAAAAGATGAAAAGGGGCTAAGGACATTGAGTAGAGGTGAGAGAATAAAATGATTGGGATTCGGATTGGCACTCTGAGGCATCGGAGGACTCGGAGACAGAGGATGAGACGAGAGAGAGTGGCGAGAAAGAAGTGATCGAGCAATTGGGGGAAGGTGGTGGTGGTGGTGACCACTGACCACTGAGAGCTCCGCTTGTTGCGGTCGGGGCAGAGGACGGGTGGGCCACCCCGTGCCGCGGCCGCATTCGGACACATGTCAGAACCAAGCTCACCTCCCAGCCCAACTCCCATCTACCCATGTCGATCGTTCCATCCAGGAGCCACAATTTTCCACAACATCACGACGAATTGCTTGTCACAAAAGTCGGTCAAAACGCATCAAGTCGTGTCGCTTTCAAATCGACGAATACTTGCCCTACCAGATTAGCATTAGATTTGAGCTTTCATGGCAAAAACCAAAACCATCCCGATGTTTCACCATGCGAAGAGAGGGCAAACACAGTAATCTTCACATGATTGGAAGATGGAAACATTAATCAGATTAGTAACGAAGGACATTCAAATTAAGATGTCAGGAGGCATTGAAAATGTTACATCAGACACATTGATTCTCGCTCAAAGCCTGCCACGCCGTTCGGTTGGGTTCATGTGACTCCGGACTTTGCCCCATTCTTCACGCCGAGCTGGTTGTCAAGGCTCGACCCATCTGGCCGACACTCTCTGTCCTCTCTCTCTTGAATTCCATGGGGAGAGTTATTTCAAGTGAATGATTGATTTACCTAATGCGACTGTCCATGCTTAAAAACCTATTTCCTTAACATCATAAGAGTCACTTCTTCATTTTGAACAGCTCACTTGCCGTTCTTCTTTCTTTTTCTGGTTGGAGTGTGTGTTCGAAGTCCTTTGCACACAAATCTCATGCCTCATAACAAGAGATCATGCTATATATATATATATAAGAATTTATTACCTGTTGACACACGCTCACTCAATTGCAATCGCACTCAAAATGTTTAATAGGGAATATGATGCCGGCAGAGTTATTTTTTTACAATGATTATTGGAATTTAATTTTTCGGGAGATTCTTGAAATGAGAAATCTAGTTATGATGGTATTTAAGAATAAAAAAAAAAAACTAAGAAAAATTATGTGCACAGTTACTAAAATATAAATAATATGTTCATTTACATATGTGGGACGGGGCAGGATTTCCATCTCCATACCCATCCCACACCATGTCAAATAATGACGTAGAGATAGGGTGTTGGAGAAAGATGTCTGACACGCACATAAATAAATATCATAACGGAGCATAAGAATTGGAATGTGACATTTTGCTCGAAACAACATTAGACCAAAAATTTTTTGTAAGGCCCCGGCTTTCAAAAAACAAACATCAATGTATACAATGGTGAAAGCAAACAATCGTGCAAGCACTACTTGTTCCGTGACACATGCAATCACTCTTATCGGGTACTCCAGAAAACATTGGATCGAGGCTTGATCTATCTAGGGTTTGTTCTTCCTATGGTAGATCCACAAGTTAGAAGTCGTGCATAGCGATCATAACTCACCAGGCAAAGAAGTCATCCCAAGACATGCAGTGTCAAAGAAGTTCATTTATTTCTTTTGGACCCTAGCTAGTGATGTGTGAACGTAGGAACAGCCAAGCCAAGAGCTTGAAAAATTCTTGGATGGATGGATCCATTTCCACGTTGGAAAAAGCTGCACTTCCCAACAAGTAATTTTGCCGTAATTACTACAATATGACGGGACATGAGAGAGAGAGAGAGAAAGAGAGAGAAAGGTCGATAGTCGAACCCCATCAATTGAATTTGGAAAAGGACACTTATGATGTACCAAAGACACCAAATATCACCCACCAAGGCCATGACTTATGGCCCTTGCGCCATTGGATTGTTGCTTCCTTTGGGCACGGCTTGTCTAGATGCGTGGGGGCTACCCCCTTTCCTCCAATTCGATTTGATCTGGTGACCCTCCATTTGGTGCCCACTTCTCATGTCTAGGACACTTCAATTATTGCATTTCAATTGTTTGATCTACCGTGAGAAGAATCTCCCCCTCTTTCGGTCCCCTCTCTCGTTTATTGCTTTTCTCCTCTCGCTTTTTTCCTCTCTTCCATGACCAAGAGAGTAAAACCCTTCTGACACTTCAATCACTTGTAAGACGTATTTTTCTCCGCCATTATTTAGTCCATCTCTTTCAAATGGATCATCCCCATCCTTGCGCCATGTTCAGCTGGTCACTATGTTTGATATTTATGGTCGGGGAGCAGATTGAAGAGAAAAATAAGAGAGGGCAATTGAATTGAAGTTAAATAAGAATGAACGGTGATGATTTCCTTCACCTTTGCTAATGCAAATCGAAAGAAAAATAAGAATAGATGGAAAAATGAGGTCGGTTAAT
Source organism: Eucalyptus tenuipes (assembly GCA_014182365.1). Classification (NCBI taxonomy): domain Eukaryota; kingdom Viridiplantae; phylum Streptophyta; class Magnoliopsida; order Myrtales; family Myrtaceae; genus Eucalyptus; species Eucalyptus tenuipes. Next base: position 28,147,528 of record CM024540.1, on the reverse strand, counting down.
AGATAATATAAAAAACATCCTTGCGCCATGTTCAGCTGGTCACTATGTTTGATATTTATGGTCAATTGAAGAGAAAAATAAGAGAGGGCAATTGAATTGAAAAATAAGAATGAACGATGATTTCCTTCACCTTTGATGGAAAAATAAGAATAGATGGAAAAATGAGGTCGGTTAATAGATAATATAAAAAACAATTGATTAAGTGATCAAGCGCTTAATTTAGATATATTAGATCTAAGATTCAAATCGCATATATTATTCATTCATACAAACCTTTGAGCCACCCCGGGTGCACATGGATGAGTGGCCTGTGTCATGGTATAGACGAGCCCAAGTGTTCCAATTATCCATTCTATCTAACAAAATAAGTTAGTTAATATATTATTTTTATCTTATTAATCCACTTTCTGGAAGGAAAAAAAAAAAGCGAAGGATGTTAATGAAATTCTTTCATAGAGTAATTATTTCATCAGGAATTGTTTTCACTCAAGCTTCTACCTCTTTCTAGCTATTTCCTTCCCAATATTATTAGCCAAATGCATGGGCAAAACACACATATATTTAATGTTTTTCTTTGTCATTATTTCCTCTCACCTTTTGCCGCTCGAATGCATCCCAGCATACCATAAACTAAGCCTAACACCACATTCCAATTAAGACGAGATCAATTAGCAACCGAAAGAGCGGCGTCATTATAATATAACATCGACATTAACTCATCTACTTGTCCAAAGTCACATGTTTAAGGGAGAAAAAAAAGGGTGGTCGGCTAGGTATGTACAATATTCCTCATGACAAATTTTAATGATGATCAAGGAGCTTTTTAGTTCTTTTATTCTTGGTACTGCTATGAAGCTTCGAATAGCCAACAAAACTATAGAATAAGAAATTTTTAGCCAATATTCAAATCTTGCCATGATTTGCATTCTTCTTCATTTTATTAGTTTGTGATACGTTTGTGCACTAAAAAAATACAAAGGACCAAGAAGGCTGATGAAAAAGATGGTTTTACATAAAATATAGTCGAGACACGCGCCTATTTCAGTTGAAGGGTTTATAATATAAGCTTTATCTTTATCAAAAGAAAACCTAGAAGACCATGATGTGCTTTCGAGTATGTCGGATAAGTTAAATGCATTTTTAAGAAATTAATATTTTCAGATATATTTAATAATGGGAATATTTTTCAAAATATCTTAAATCTATTACACTTTTGCCAATTTAATCATATATATTTCAATTTATCAATTAAATCCTAAACTATTTCACGTTTTACCAAATGAATCCATATGGCTAAAAGTGACCAGAAATTGTTGACGTAGATACTAGTCGTCCTGTTAGCACAACCGACATTAATGTAAACAATTTTTAATAATATTTTAATATATTTTCAATTTTTTAAAATTTTTAGATTTTTCTTTTCTTATCTTTGCTTTCTTTTCTTTTCTCTTTTCCCTCTGCCAACAACTGTCAAACCTTTTCAATGGCTAGCGAAGGCAACCAGTCTCGTGTGAGGGACACCCCCTCGCTAGCCTAGCGAGGCCGCCCTCTCTTGGGTGAGGAAAAAAGGAGAAAGAGGAAAAAAAAAAAGGAAAAAAGGAAAATTAAAAAAAATTAAGTTTCAAAAATGTTTAAAATATTACTAAAATTATTCATGTCAACTTGGGCTCTTGCCACATAGGATGGCCAACGTCCACATTAGCGATTTTCAATGAAAATTGGCCGAATGAACTCAATTAGCAGAACATGAAAAGATTTATGACTCAATTGACAAAATTAAAAGGTTTATGATTGAATTAGTGAAGTGTATTAGATATATGACTTTTTGAACAATTTTCCCATTATATAATGCATGAAAAGTCCTTAGCAAGAAAAAAGGAAGGTTCTCAATAATAGGGTTGTCACATTCTATTGCTACAACGACATCCACTTAACTTCCATTTTGGGTTGAAACATGATTGCCATCAATGCCAACTAAATGGCATATAAAGGGCTTCAGGAAGTAGTTCAAATGTATATGTCGAGATTAGTCAAGATGAAAATTTTAGATTCAATCATATGCCGTGCGTATAATTAAAATGGCGTATAAAGAATTACGTTTGAAACGACTCTTTTATGATTTCATAAATTTAAATGAATTTCATATGAGTTTTACTAAAGCACTTGTTCTCTACTTTAGTTTTTTTAATTCTTGAATTTTACTGAATGTATAATGATGCTCTTGAATTTTTAGGCATAGACGACGTTGAACATCTTATACTAGTTCAAAGACCTAATAGAGTTAATTGAAAAATTCAGAAATGACCCTGCACATTGAGAAAAATTCAAAGAATGCACGACCAATGAGGACTCAAAAAGTTATATTTCCAAAACACCGAACGCCCACATGAAGCACAAAAAAAGAAAATGAATTTTTCCAAATTGCAAACCTAACTACATCCCAAAGTAAATGACCAAGAACCCCACCATGTCCTCTTGATATGGATTTCCTAGAGGGACGTGTGAGGAGCCGTTGGCCAAGTGTCATCTAGAACTCTTTGAAACTTCAACACCATCATTTTCCCCGTTTCACATCACCCCCCTCAGGAGGAATGATATAAAAAAAAAGCCATCGAGAGGAGGAGGATAAGTATGATGGACTCCTCGTTCTCACAGCCAATGAAAAATTCACCAACTGGAACCGAAAAAAAAAAAAAAAAGATGACTTTTCACCCATCTGTGAAAAAATTAAAAAAGTACTGAATTTTATTACATAAAACCTGGATACTAGAAAACGACATGTACATGTACAGGCCACACCTTCACCTCATGCTCCTGCTCATTATTCCCACTGCAAGAAAAAAAAATGATTAATCTATATTAAGAAAAGAATCCTATAAAGCAAGACCAGATCCATCTTCCTCCATCTCTCTCTCCTATATATCTCTCTCTTCTTCTCTCTCTCTCTCTCTCTCTCTCTCACCTCCATCAAGAACCCAACCAGAAAAACCAGAAACCCAAACTACTTAGAAAGAACTCACTCCTTCACTCAATCGACCAATCCCACCATCTCAGATTCCCCTCTCTCCCCCATTTTCGGCTCCAATTTCGGATCTTTTTATGGGTTTCCCAGTGTGCTACAGCGAGCTCCTCCTCCCGAAGCTCCTCCTCGACACCCTCTCCATCTTCACCGTCCTCCGCCGCCTCATCTCCGCCCTCCTCGGCCTCGCGGGCCTCTCCGGCTTCCTCGACCCGGACCCCCACCACGACCCGGTGTCCCGCCCCCCGCCCGAGCCCGCGCCGTCCGTGTCGGCGGCCCTGATGAGGAGATCCTGCCGGTGGTCCGGTTCGCCGACCTGGCCGACCCCCGGAGAGCTGCGCCGTCTGCCTGTACGACTTCCACGGGGAGGACGAGACCCGGCGGCTGGCGAACTGCAGCCACGTCTTCCACCGGGGCTGCCTGGACCGCTGGATGGGGTACGACCAGATGACGTGCCCGCTCTGCCGGACGACGCTGGTGCCCGACGACGTGGTCGGCGCCATCAACGAGCGGCTCTGGGCGGCGTCGTTCGTGCCGGAGTTCCACGGATTCGAAGAGTACGCTCACGTCACTGGCTTATAGCAATAGAAAAGGGAGGGCCAAGTTTTGATTTTTATTTTCCGGAAATCTCTGGTGCTTCTTTTTTTATTTTTCTTTTTTTTGGGTTGGAGGGGTTGGTTTGATCTTTGTAGATAGACGGAAAATCGATCGACCCCAAAAGGGTTAAAAAAAAAAAAAGATTGAAATGAAATGAAATTGGTACGATTTTTGTATATTTTCAGTTGCGGAAATTGATCAAACTTGGCACCGCATTTTGAGCCATGATATCGATTGCGTTGCAATAAATTCCCATGCTGATACTTGATTAAGAAAAGAATCCAATTCCATCGATTTTTTGGGTTATTAATTTCTTTTATTTATAAAATTGAAAGTTTGGTTTGGCTGAGCTCTGCATGGAGTAGTAGGTTCAATGCTTTTGATCTTGATTTATTGATAGTAATATTTAAATCTTACTAAAAAAAAAATAATAATAATAATGCTTGCGGTTTGGCTTGTTAGTTTTGGGGGCATCTGCATTGTCGATTCAGCTCTACGGTTTTCGCCAATAATTTCTTACAGAGAAAACGGGGAAAGTGTCGATTTAGTTTTTCTTTTCTTTTGTTTTCTTTTATGAATACACTGTACACAAATTATTGGTCATTAATGCTTTTATTTACCCTTTTCATTTTCAGATTTTTATCATTTTTTTTCTCATTTTATTTTGAAAGGAGTATTGAAAGCTTTGCGCGTTTCATGGCAATTCTCGCGATCTCATCTGGTCCCAAATTGCATCTTTTTTCCTTTTGCCTCTTTTTGCTTTTTCCACTTCTGGGGATGATTGGGTCCGAGCAAGCAGCAAGAATCTCGATCTTGGCAGCCTACAAAAATAATGCAATGTCTAGGTATTATCCAGTAATTATTTTTGTAATGAAAACTTCAGAGGATTTCTTATCTAATAATGTCCAAAAAAGGGGGAAAAAAAAAGATATAGCCAAGATGTCCGGTGAAACTCGAGCTGTGATGAATAATGAAAGTTAGCGTAGGACATTATCATTAACCCCCTAAATATCCTTTTTATTCTTTAATTGTCGAACTATCAATTATCGAGATTCCCAAACTACTGTGCACACCCTTCAAGCAAAGCCACTAATAAGTGCATGTAGATGATTTTACGAGAAGACAATCCGTTTGATCAAAAAAGCGCCCGATTTAAAAGGACATTGTTGAATATTAAGAAATTAAGAAGAAGAAAAATCACTTCTCCTAATTTAAAGAAGCAAAATTAAATAGAAGGGGCCAGGAATTCATGACCCGCCGTCCTGCGGATCCTAATCATTGGAACGGCTGACAAGAATTTATGTACATTATTGCTGAATTATGTGAATTATATGAAGCAATAAATTAATCTGTTTCCTTTTTTTTCCCCTTAAATTTTCCCCTCTTTTATGGGTACTTTATGGTTGAGGAGAGAAATAATTTTTGGCTAAAGCATAGGCTGGATAAGGATTAAGGAAGCTTCGGGGTGTACGATGAAGACATGGAAAGAGCATGGACAAATTACAATTTGATTTTGATTAGGTACCATTCCAAGTGGCGTGTCTATCCGATTATCGCGTGCGGGTGTCTCTAATTTTCGCCGAAGCTAGAGCCCACACGGTTTGCTCTTTGCTCATTCACATCAATGTTTTCACTCATCATTTACACCTAACCCTTCTAGATAATTTCAAGCTTGTTTTTTTTTTTTTATGTTTCTCTTATATTTCCTTTTTTTTTTCGAATTTAATTGAAAAAATTAGCTGCTATTTTAATCCTAGTGCTAAGTCCCACAATCTCAAAGGGCAAGAGCCAAAAATAGGCTATATTCTCTGTTTTGATTTATTATTTTTTTGGAATGGACAAAAAGGAAGGGCTTATTTAATCCCTAATAAGTCTTTTTTTAGTGAGATTGGACCACTATGGCTTTAAAGATTACATAAAACATGCCCTTTTCTCTTTCTTTTTTGTGATTTTTTAGCTCTTTTTATTTTGGATGAGTGTTAACTTTTCAACTCAAATTGCTTTCCACGTCTTTCAGTGGAAATATTTTAAAAGTGTAGGGAAGAAACTCGATCTTACTCTCGGATTTTCACGCTTTCAATGTGAAAATACAATTTCAAGTCAATCAAATCAAATTTTTCGAAGTTCTTTTGCGCTGGTTTCCGCTAGCGAGAAGTCGAAATACAAGTCAAAAGCCAAAAGGAGTAGGTGGATCGTGGACGTAAGAAAGCTTTCACCTCGCATGTTCCCTTGTCTTATTGATCCAGTGGTCAAAATGCACCGGTCGCAATCGCTTCTTCTCGATCCAATGCGACAAAACATTAGATTACCCAACAAGTCTATAGGATTGCAGGCATTATATGGCAATGTCACTTGAACATTTTCCCTTTTTGTAAAACCAAAGAGCACGGCGTATAAACTATGAACATAGAAAGGGACGGCCTAATATTTTGAGCTACAATATGTTTTTGCACGGTTGCTTAGCCACGACATCGCGACACCGACCGGCCAAGGAACCCTTTTGTCATTAAATATACAAAACTTTTTTTCATGTCATTAAAATGGTTTCCCAGTCAATGAGTGGGTTCACATCGACAAGGACATGTAATCAAAAGGGATTAGAGCTTAATTAACATTCAAAACCTGGTTGCTTTTATCTCTAATTTGTAGCACATGAACTCATGTTTGTCATCTTTTTTTCGGTTTCGCAGCATATAAACTCAAAAGGGTTTTTGGAAATATAATTTGAAAGTTCCCGTTTTGCCAATTCATGAGTAAATAATAAGTTATTATACTATTCTTCAAATTACTATCATCATCATCATCATCATCTATTTATACTTTTTACAATTTTTAAAGCTCAAGAAACGGCACTAGAGCACAAAAAAAGTTGAGAAGCGTGTCTAGAATTGAGTACAAAGCCTCAACCACCGGAACAAATCACAATGAATTGGTCACTTTAATTGTCAAACAAGCAACGCGACAATGACCACTTCCACGAGCGTTTCCTTCAAGCCTGCTTGATTTATTTACAACAGCTTCCTTTTAAAAAGAAATGGAAATAAAGAAAAATTCAACCTTTGCCTAATTGTTTAGGATGTCTAGTTGACAATCTATAAAAAAGAAAAGCAAAGAAAAGAAAATGTTACGCAGACGGCAAATATGAGCAGCAATAGACAACTTCGTACTATGTTTAATATGACGAAATCAATTTGCTAGTTGTGGACGCCAACACGGCTTAGACCAGATTTTTTGTTAGATATATTAGGCCTTGAGGTTTTCGAGTTTTCTGCGACCAATGTATTATTATTATTATTATTTTGCAATTTTTTTGTTATCTTAATTTCTATTGCCGATTTTCAGCCGGTTGTTCGTGGGGACTAATCTAAGATCAAATCCGAACCCAATGAAGGTTGGATTCAGTCGCTAAACTAGGCGTTGCGGTCTGATAACGTCAGCAGTTGTGGCCGAGGGCCTTGTGCAATCAAGAACCAAGGAGAAAAGACCACTGACCAGGCCACCGATGTAAAGAGCACAAACGGCAGCACCGAGAACGCTGACGATGGGAAGACCCGAAAGGATCCGAGAATCTGTGTGGCAGTTCCTTCCAACGATTCATCCGGCACTTTACATCACAAAGTACAACACTGAAATCCTTAGCTTTCGCGGTTGCAATTAGTCTAGCAATTCAGTCCTCGGGTTCTTCGAAGCGGAAGTCTTATGAACTTCAGGGCCTTAGTAACATCAAAAATTACTCTCTGACCGAATCGCGCTATCAAGAACCGACACATTCGTTTATCAAGATGGGCAACGTCCTCCATACTCATTCATGAATCATGACCGTAACATGTCACTAGCATGGTTGGTGCCGACCAATTGGATTAGAAGTTGGTTCCTCAGTGCATTATTGTTGCTTACATGTCCAGGAATATGGGTAATGTAATCTAACATCATTTTCAATTGAATTGCTTTCCCACTAAGATCGACTCTTCGAAGCGGTGTCAAAACTACCAGCACCAGCAAAGCTAAGCAAATAGATCAGCAGAGGCATGCATCATGCGAGAAAGAAACGAATAGGATAGTAGAGCCACACTTAATGAAGCACCACATGAATCGTGTAATTTAACAGAACAGAGGATGGCAGAAAGATCGGCAGCAAGATCAAACAAGAAATTCGCAAGTGACCAAATAACAAATCATATGCATAAATATAGTAGAAGGGTCCTTTTAATGCCCATGTTCTGGTTCATAGACAGACAAGAAGAAAAGGCATTCAGAAGTCTGAACAAGATGAAACAGCAAAACCCACCCAATCCTGTGCACCCAATCCTGTGCATATACGGCTTCACTAAGAGGCCACAAGAAAGCAACGCTGAAACAAAATATCCGCACCAAGTCTACACTTATCTACTCAACCGTAATCCACATAACTCAAGCGACATGAGAACATCGGTGAAACTGTATATCAATGGGTAAGGCAGAGAAATGGATCACTTAGGATAGCCAGTAGGCGGATACCCAGGCGGAGGATAAGCAGGGGGAGGATAAGCTGCAGGAGGATAATTAGGAGCAGGATAGCCCTGATGCGGAGGCGGATAGCCGTAAGCCTGCGGGGGTGGTGGAGGTGGATAAGCATAACCAGCTGAGGGAGGAATAGGCTGATTGATACGGGACATCTGCTGAACAGGAGGCACGGCCATGGGTCGGTCCCCAAACATGCCATCTCGTTTGTCCATCTCAACCTTGTGTTGTGTCTGAATATGAATGAACCAATTAGCAACAAGAGAGAGTACCATTGATAGAGGAAGCAAGAACATCAGAGTGATATATTCTTGTCTTTCATTTACATACCTGCATGCAAGCACAAACCCTACCAAAGGGCCAAAAAACAATCGCAAGTCAGATGCTTTGAAGTTTTGATCTGATTAGAAAAAAGTGAGGAAAAGGGAGAAAGAAACACACGAGCAATAAACCAACTCAGACAACAAGCTAAGCAATTGAGAAGCCTCTGAAATTTCTTCACTCCCAACTATCATAGCAACTATTGAGAATATGCAGGCAAGTTGTTGGAGGCAGAACATAAAGCCCTGAAATCAAAGTTAGATATGCAAGATCAGCATAATGACATGATTTGTATACCGTGTATAGAGGGAGGGATGCAGAGAGGGAGCGAGAGAGAGGAGGATGTACAATGATACAGTTATCACATTGTGTAGTCTGTATGTTAAACTCATCTTGCAACAAAAAGCGAGTGTAGGCCACTGAACTTCCGAAGCAGAGAAAAACCTGGATTCAGTAACACAGAATGGTAAGATGATTAAGATCCCATGCTTATCATATTTATGTATGCTTGACTACTAGCTAATTTTAATGGAAAAGTTCTGACTACGACCCATAATCTGAAGTTTTCTAGTGTTTATCAGTAAGATGGCAAAGAAAGCACATCGCCAGGTGCAGACATCTAGCAATAAAAGTGCCAAAACAACAGAGCACTTCTATTTAACCAATATCCAACCATATATAACATCCCTCCTGCGGATATATAAGATTTAAGAGAACAAATGTTCCTTTTCCAATTCTCATGTCAAACACAAGATGTAACTGCATCAGCTTTTGCACACTGTGAATAGCATTTTAGCCGTAGCACCAACAAAAGGCAAGAGTGAGGGGCTGCAATATCTGCAGATGCTTTCAACAAATGGATACGAAATCATTTGCAGAAGGTAAGTCTATTCATTGCCTAAGTTCACACCATAAAGTTCGCATTTTGAATGAGTGGGCAAGCAGCAGGAGGGAGGGCACTGATAGGTATGAAATACTCCCCTCTCAATGAAATTAACCTTAGACAAGAAAGCAGCCATATCCAGACTTAAAAGTCGAGTAATGGCATTATCTAGACAAAACATCTACAAGTTCCAGAAAATTTCAGACACTAATAAACATAACAAGTGTTCAATTCATCTCTTTCTCTTCTTGTCCTTGCCTAGCAAAAGAAAGAAAAACTGGAGCTGACCATCTGCTCTTGCTGGTTCCACATAAGTTATGTAGGTCCAGTGGCCAAGCAAGGCCCTATTAACAACCCCCACAGAAGTAGCAATTGAACGCTATCCTAGATTTTAACCCTTTACAAAGCAAGATTGATAATTGACAATAAGAAGACCCTCAGAACAAAAAGTTTACACAAGCAAGAAAATGAAGCTTACAAGACCCAATATAGAGCCTTTTATCAGTTTAGTTGGATCTCATACAGGTTATTGTTAGCATACATAGAGGGAAAAAAATGTATCTGGAGAAAACAAAACAACTAAACTGGAAGAATCAGTCTAAAATATTAATTAAGCCCCATACCTCAGTGCAAAGACAAAATTCAGGGCATCGACTCTCTCCACACCTACCACTACATGGCATGTAACCTGCACAACAGACATACCTAAAGCAAAACAAGAGAAATTTATCACCCCCGAGAAAGGCGACTTTTTTTTTTTTTTTTAATTTGCAACAGATTTTGAGAACCAGAGCATTACCTTGACATGTCATTGTACAGGGCTCTTTTACGGAGCAAGTATGAAGCACACGGTCCACTATAATGAAACCAATTTGTTAGAAGACCAAAAGATGGTACTCCAAAAATGAAGCGCTATAGCTACGGAGATTCAATTGATGATACAGATATATCAAAACATATATACAGTGAAAAGACAAAAGTTGATGGAAGGAATAGAACACAACAACTACAAGTTTCACTTAGGAAGCCAACACCAAGCAAGACAAACGTTAGCTTTAAAGTGATATCCTCACTTGAAGAAGTTGACCATCAATCCACTCAAAAGAAAAAATAAGAAGTGCAAATCTACTGATGATATGATCATACTACAGGTTCTGGTGCTAAACCAAATTCAAGTCAACCGAAAGGAAAAGGAGCCAAGAAGCCACTTAATTGGGCAGTGAAGCGAAAAACCCAAGGAAACACCAAATACATAGCGCGAGAAGAAATTTAGCCTCTGATGTAATACAGCAAGATAAGATACATCAATTACTTCATACAACAAGTTACAAAATTCGACAAAGCTTCTTTAAGCAATCGACCGAGACTCCAATTTCATAACATCTCCTCAGTTATATATATATGACCAGACACATGATGAAGCAGTTTTGCCACCTAGAACTACGTGTTATTATCAGATCAGTGTAACCGCTCATTGTGAGAGAAGACTTACTCTCATGCATCAACTTTAAGGTCTAAACTGAATAAGATCCACATTAGTCTCGGATGATCAAATCATGCGTGAAACAGGAGCAGACCAGCATCATAGAGAGAAAGGGCACAAAGAAAGAGCAACAAACAAAATCGAAGCCATGACAGGATCACGACTCATTTCTATGTTCTAAGGTGCATTAGCATCCCCCGGGAAGGGGAGAGACACATTAAAGTCAGCGCATGACAAGTCAACGCATCTATAGCCATGTCCACAAAAATGAATATTAACAACGCAATAAAAACAAATAGCTGAGTATCCAAATGTTTAATCCTCCAAATATTAAATCCACGCCTTCGTCCAGCTCAAAATTTCAGATAAATTGACAATCACCACAATTTCAACACAAAAACACAAGCAGATAAAGAACGATAACCCCTAAAATTCAGATTATCAAAAAGCTGATCACAAAGTTGAAATTATTCAGACCCAGATCTGCAGCCCACAGGCACAGATGAACCTCAAAGAGAGAAAATCACAGATCCAGGCGACTCACCACCAAAAGGCAAAGCAGCAATCTGTATTCACAAAACAAACACAGACCCAAAAACCAAAATCGTCAGGGTAAGCAAAAAAACACAAACTTTGGTAAAAAAAAAAAAAAAAAAAGATCAGATCAAAGACAGGGACAGCGAAGAGTCTGCGAAGCTCACAGCCAGTATCAGCTTGAATGGTGTGCATCAGATCAGTGTGCCACAGGTTCCGGTAATTCTGCCGGACCTGCAGCTTATCCATGTACTCTTGAGACGGCATGACGGCTACCGGCAGAAGATCGACCGCCAAGCAAGAATCTTTTCTTCTATGCAAGAGGCTCGAGGAGATGCTGCAAATCGATCTCAAGAGAGACGACGAATTCGAAAGATGGGTATATTGAAAAAGGTCCGCAGGTCGTCGCCCCGTCGTCCTCGTTCTGTTCAAAACAACTGGCTTTATCCAATAGAGTATTGACGCGTCTCGGGAGTAGACCCACTATGGAATTTTTACAAAAGGCCGAGTCTTTACGCGGGGTTGGGGGCAAACCTCGAAGTCCGAAGGGTGTCTTCGTAATTGACTTTTGAGAGCGGAGTGAGAATTCGAGAATATAAAAAGTATCAGGGACTTGTCTGCAAATGCCGTCTATAAATTGCGAGGCGCGGGTGCGCTTGTCTCTAGTCGTGTCGCTGTCTTTGGAGGTGTTTCGACAGGGAGGCAGAAAGGAAGACAAAAGATCGTCTTTTTTCTTGCTGTTGCCTCGCCGAATTCCGAGCTTCTTCCATCACTTACCACCCAAAAAGTTCCTTTTCTTGAGCTTCGTTTCAATGTCGTCGTCACCATACGATCTCTACGCCTGCGACGCGGACCTGCAGTTCCTGTCCGACCCCTTCTTCCCTTTCGCCGACACCGACTCCATCGACATCCTCCAACCCATCTCCGACACCCAAAACCCGCTCGTCGAATCGCCACCCGATGACCGTTCTCTTCACCACCAGCTCGCCGGCTCTCTGCTCTCGTCTTCGCCTCCATGTCGACAGCTCGGAAGCTTGAGCCTTTGCCAGGCAAACCAGCTGCAGCCGGTGCCGAACGGTTCGAACATGTCGAATGGGGTCCCGATTCTCGGTGGCTATGAGGTCAAGAGCGAGGAAACCCAGCTGTGCTATGAGACTTACCCATATCTTGCTCGTAGTTATAGTGGGCCCGAGAATGTGGCCAAGTACTTGCAGAGGAACTATAGCGGCAATTCTGGGGATGGGAGGTCTGTCCTGCTTCATCAGGCCCTGTTCGATGCTGTCATGGAGACTCCTGATTTCCAGTACCAACAGGGCTTGAGCTCGCCTGAGCATTGCCTGTTGGGCGGTCAAATCAGGAGGGCGTGTAGCACAGGAGACCTGCAGGTATAATTCCTAGACTTTGTCTGAGAAAATTTACGCTATTTTGCCATTTCGGTGTTTTAAGCTCCCCCAAGATCGATTCCTTTCTTTTTATAAATCGCGATCTTGAAGAGGAATCTACGATTTGTTGGTCACACAGCAGAGCACCGTGACGCTGCAATCGGAGCCGCGATCCTTCTCGACCCCTCTGGCCGCAGAGAGCTCCTTCAACGAGGAAGCAAATGCCAAAGTGGGACGTTACAGCGCTGAAGAAAGGAAGGAGAGGATCATCAAGTACAGAGCCAAACGCACCCAGAGAAACTTCAACAAGACGATCAAGGTAAAGCACCGATCCCCTAATAAAGAAAACGAGAAACGACCCATTTTTTTTAATATCATCTTCCTTCACATGGTTGCTGATTTTTCTTTAACATAAGACTTACGATGTGTCACGACTGTATTTGTCAACCACAAAAGAAAAAGGAAAAAGATATGTCCCAACTGAACTCTGAATGCGGCTGCTTGTTTCTTTCTGTCTGGTGAAATTGATGATGCGACAGTACGCATGCCGCAAGACGCTAGCCGACAACAGGCCGCGCATCCGTGGCAGATTCGCACGTAACGACGAAACCGCCGATGTTCCCAAGGTTGCGTCCGCCGGCAGAGACGATGACGAGGATGAGTTCTGGGTAAATTTCTCCTCCCCCTGTCTGTCGTTTAACCGTCCGTAAAGCGTATTCATCCGGTCGTGCACGCGTGTCTTCGCTTGGCGATTCCCAGACGAACGCTTGCGACGATTTGCTTAATTTCTAGCTCAAGTTCGAGCTCTCATTTGATCAAAGATGTTCGTGGTTTCGACGATGGTAGATGACTATGCATGAGGAGGAGCAATACGGAGGAACGGGAGGAGGTCCGTTTTTCACTACTTACAGTCAACCGCAATTCCAATACTACGGGTACTGACCGAAGGATCGAAGGGGTCCACGACGGAACGACGGTTGGATCGCGTGGACTTTACGTATCTAAATTCAAGCAGGACACCAGGTATACACGAGAACAGGGACTACGTAAAATCGCAACGAAGCAAGGAATCGATGCTTCGGTGCAGAATCGGAATCATGAGAAAAGCCCTCTCGATCGAGAAGCGATCTGCGGGTGCTTTTTAAGAATAAAGAGACAGCAAGTGTCTTTGGTTGATGACAAATGATTTGCAGTTGGTAGGTATTGACAAAGAGTAGCGGTCGTTATATTCCAAGAATTCTCTTCTTGCCCCTTTAATTTTTTCTTATTTTTGGGTCAGATTTTTGGGGTATTTTCATCCTTTGTATTATCTGTAGTGGTATGAATAATAAATGACTTCGTCAATTAGCATCTGATCTCTTTTCTGGAGTATGCTGATCTTTGACCCTGATAAAATAAGAACTTCAAGTGGTGGCCTTTTGGTAGATGTTTTCGATTACTTGTTTCCATTTGTTATTGGTTTTTTTTTCCCGTGAATCCATTACTGTAGAGTTGAGAATGGTCGACAACATCACTTTGCTGATCGCAAAAGATAAATCCACTAAACCGGGCATGCCTTGTAGCTTCATCTTGATCTAAAAAGTTAGGATACCAAAAGCAAGAATATCGTCTCTCTCGACAATTAATGTTAGTTTACATTGAGGTATGACAACATAAAGAGCATCACTGAATTGGCTCATCATGTCAATGAGGAAGCACACGCAGTTAATAGAGTCGGCAAATTCAAATCCCACCAATGTTTGCAAATCGTTCGAGGTTGGGGCCACCTGCCCATATCAAAGATCTAGATCTGACGTTCCGTGAGCTTTTCTAGCTATCGATTTCTGGCGCATATTTATAAAAAATAGAATAAAAGCAAAAGAGAGTGTTATGAGAATAGATCCACGAAATAATCTTTCTAGAAGATGTTACATAGAAAATCTACGCAACTTCCTCACCATGGAAGCTAGTTATTCGTTTTATCAAGTAATGCACACCCGGCAAGTCCCACTTAGAGACCCTCTTTCCTATAAGTTTGACGGAGTATAAAATATTCAGAGAATCAATTAATATAGGGGTGGATGCCAAAAACATAAGTTTTAAGATAATATATGTACGATAAATGATAATGTCTGTCGACCACATCATACATAAGTCAGGTTTTACCACAATCTTCTCCTAATTGCAATATGTTAGCTTCACATACTAAGAGTCTATGGTACCATTTTTTAATACTCAAACCCAATTGGATGTTCATAAATTCTTCAAAAGAATATAACTGAGGTCTGCTTATGAATGTTACTCCTCTCTCTCTCTCTCTCTCTCTCTCTATCTCTCTCTCTCTGTTAGTAGTTTGATGAACGCATGGCATGACTTATCAATCTTATATAGTCATATTCCAAAGCAAATATATGTTGTCACATCGCTCATATTTAAACCATGGTGCATTTTACATGCTTTCATGACTCGTATATCTAGGGTTGCTATTGTCACTTCAGAGCACCGAAGGAAATTTGACTCAATAAACCTAAGCTAGAATTCCAAGGTAAAGCAACTTCCCGGTCTCATTCAAATATCACAAAGTTCGTTGATGCATAATCGATGTGTAGACACATATAGCATCGAACTAAATGTCTTGACCGTCACGAGCTACCACTACTACGGAATGGCCCATGTGATGCGCATGGATAGGAGCTCATGTAGGGTCCCATATATTATGACTATGGCTCTTTTTGTTTTTCAATGAAAATAATCATTCATCAAACTTTCGGAATGAAGCTTCGTTTGAGTGCCTTGATTCAAAAGACCAATGAGCAAACCGTCTCATGTTTACCATTTGGAATTGTACTCCCTCTACCCGTCCCTTTCTTTCACATCTCAAAAGACAGACGACGAATCTGCCTTTCAAACAATTTGGAATACCACTTGCCGTTCCTCACGTAAATAATGGCACCTTCCTAATCAACGACATAAATCATTTAAAGAAGCCATTATTGCTCCCAATTACCTTAAAGCTACAAGCCACCAAATTGCTAATTATGTCTTTCCTTCTTGTTAAATCTGATCACTCATTTACAAATTTCAGATGCTCTTTAGATTTATGTGGCATCTCAACACCCATCGGTTTGAACTCTTCAGGTTGGACATTAGAACATATTCCACTTCTAAGAGTTCGAATTATACTTTATCATATATCTTGTAGTATATAATTTGTGGTAATGCGAGACGGTTACATCGAGACGGTTTTAACTAATTATGAATAAATTTATCATCCTAAGTTGCGGCTGATGTCTACTATCTCATGATGGGACACGGAGAGAGAGAGAGATCCTAGCTTATTAACATAATGAATTCGACTTTATTCCAATCGAAAGTTCAAGCATCGCGGTTATGGCCCATCGGACAAAAAACATTGTTCATGTTAACTGCTCTTCTAACTCCAATTATCTCATGCAGATCCGTCGGACTATTGTCCGTACAAGATTATTCTGCATCCGACATAAGAACACAGATGCTAATGCTATGAAGTTTCGTCTAAATGTTCAGATAATGGTCAAAAGCATTCATCAGGAAATTTCGACACTGTGCCATCAAATTCGGCCAGATACAGTTCATGTTTTTGCCATTTTAAGATGACCATTTGCGACGAGACAAGTAGCATCTAAACACGAGAATATAATCAAAGACTGGAGATATAAACTTTTCCTTCGTCGAATCGTTAAACCGTGGCGTTCCTCGGCAACATCTGGCGAGAAGCCAGATGCCTTTTTTCATGATCAAGCTTGCAATCACGTCTAATTTATTATTACCAAAGGGGAACGAAAAAGAAAATGCGTGCTTAAATTATATTAATCCCAAACAGTGATCGTCTTTGTTAAGCTTGGCATCTTCATCATTCATGCTTTGACCACCTCCTTTAGGAAAAGATGCTAAAAACTGTTGATTGAAAGGGCCACAGTAACACTGCTTTGAATAGCTAAACTGAATAGAGGCTAGCTTCCCTGTTCAGATCGGTAGCTCGCAATCTGAAGTTACAATGGACCGAATGTCGTCGAATTTATAATATTTTTTTCCTAAAGCGATTGTAACATATACCATCAATCTACCACTCTATAAAAATGTTTCCATATACGGTCTTATCGATGATTGATAATAGTTAGTGAAAGAGTGGGTAGTTGAAACCCTCAAATCTATGAAGATGAAAACCGCTTGTTTAAATATTTCTTTACTCTGACAAGTATGCTCTTCATTAAGCTGGATCTTAATGTTTCATTAATTTGAAATTTCTTATTTCATACTATGCATGCGTGAACATATTCATTTCTTGTACATGTAACTTTATTCTCAAATTTTCTTTCACCTGAGCAAATTATGTCCAATTGATAATTTCTTGATTGTTCGGGAAATTTGGTGAGAGCTGCCTTCAAATGAACCATGTTGTCCTCCATCTTGCTGGGAGTCTTTAATAAATCTTTTAATTAGCGCGTTACTGTGGAAACTCTCATATGAAAAAGTACATCGAATATTGTCGTGAAAAGTTGAAAGTACTTGTGTGGTTTCTATCGTTACCTTTTTGGTTTATAATCATGCAACAAAAAGGAAAATAAAAGCAATATAATGTCAGTAAAAATGGATGGTTTGGAAGGGAACATAATTCGTAAATAAATTTAATGCAATAAACCCTAACCATTTTTCTAATCTATCTTGCGTGATTTTCTCTTTGGGTATAGGTCACGCAGACTAAACAACGTAACTATTCACTTCTTAATTTCCATTGTCTTCCCCTAATCTACTTGCCATTTTGAACGATTATGATGGAAACATCAGCTTCTTCCTGTTGCTATAAAATTTGTTGGGGCAGAGAGAACCACAGGCCGACGCATTAATGGGCAGCGCAGTAAAGAAAAGAATGCTTATTATATTCAATCAATCTTTGCATAAAAACAAGCAATGATTCCAACACAACACTTTTGACCAGCATAATGCAATAAACAAAGACCAGCCATTCCAATACCCTATCATTGCGACGATATAGATTATGACATGATTAGTTCCGTAGACCTATTCACCGATTCCCAAGAAAGGAATTTGGCCGGAAGAGAGAACCCCAAAGAAATGGCGGAGGGGAAAAAAGTTGCTTGAGCTTTTATGTAAATGTCCCTTTGTTCGGTCCAAGATGAAGGGGTTCTTTGTTAGTACATGAAAAAATTCGACATATAATTATAGTCTCTTACATAGCTAATTGCTAATTTTCGATTGGAAGATGATAGTATTATGATTATGATCGAGTGCTTGAATGGTATGTCATTGTAGCAGACAAGAACAACAGCCCTATGGGGCCGATGAAGCAAAATGGTAATTTAAGGACAAACAAGAGAAAAAGCATAAATCATGAGAGGAAGGAAAATTGGGGAATAACAAGAAAGCAAAAGGTGTCCTCTTTGACAGGTCTTTGGCCTGCTCTTTTATTAATTTATTTATTTACTTTTCGGTAAAGTTTGATGTTGTTTCTTTTGCTATGGAAAAGAGAAATTGGGTATTTGATGTCGTTTATAATAAAACAGCTAAAAAGCAAGATCCTTTATGCTTGAACCAATCAGCTGCCTGGGAAATTAGCACCATTAAGATTGATCCCTTTTATATTTATTAAGGTATTTGCTAAAATTAGGCGGAGACACCAATATTCTCGAACAAATGTTTAAACAATTTTGACACATCATGTTGAGCAATCGTTGTTTAAACCTCTCGTGATATATCAAACACCGCGACTTGTTAGAGAACTTATGATATTGTAAGCTCTTCATAATTTAATTGGTGTCATTTCCATTGACCGTCAAGTGAAAACCTTCGTAGATTTTGAAGTATGAATTAAACCTAACTTTGCCCTGAAGTACGTTGGTTGTGATAATTCATCATGCGAATTATAGAAGAATCGTTCCAAAAAAAAAAATCGAAAAATGCTCGAAAGCTGTTCTTCCTATCAATTCTTTTGTGTCGTTGATAATCATCACGTCTACTGGGAAAATCCCGACCAATTTCTCCAAGGACACCATAGTATCTCCTTGTCACTCCAATGAAGTAATCATTGCATAGAGATTGCCTGATTAAGTTGTCTTCGTCGGAACTCTCGAACACAAGACTTGTCTGTGGTTGACAAAGAACAGAAGGCGGGTCACACGAATGATACCCTCGAAGGCCTTGACAACAATTGGTGCAATTAGTCCTCCTTTGCTGCTAAGAAAACCAAAAGAAAGAAAGTTTGGTTAAATATTCCTCTTCGCTCACTCCACTACCAGGGACGTGGAGAGATGTCCATGTTGAATCAAAAGTGATCTCAACTTAGCTTCGTCTTTTCTTCCCATCTCTCCTTCTTTTCTCCTTCCTTTTTCGCTCCGTGGGCCTTTCCAACGGTTTATCGAGATCAATGAACGTGCCAGGTGTTAGCTGAAAATTTGCTATGACACGAATTGAGTGAATCTTGGGTTCTTGGCTTCGGGTTTACACTTTCCTCCTGTTCCACCCTCTCTTAACGGTGCGGAAGGGGCAATTATCTGCCGGAGTGCAATTTGTTTTGACTAGAAAAAAGGTTGTCTGAAAAAATATTTTGAGAAAAGAGGAATGTTCTCAAAGGGTGGTCAAAATGCTAGAGCTCACATAGCTCGTTAGGTCTTCAGCTAGGATAGGACTCCTGACGAAGCGTGGGGGGAATCTACAAAACGTCTAATCATCATCGACCTCCCTCTTTTCTTCGAGTGGGCCTGAGTCCGAGTGGACTCACCCACCATAGAGAAAGAATCAAAAGAATATGTCGGTTTGCATCAGATAGCAAAGCTAACCTACCGAGTAAAACCCAACCGCTTATGTTCTATGATGCGAATGGGTATGTATATAAGGACGCGTATCGATCATTCATAAGAATTTGCCACGTTACGTAACACATCGATTCAATATACTTGGCATTATTTAAAAAGTTAGAAAAAGAAAAGGGAAAAGGCAACAAAAAAACCACAAACTATGCTCATCATATTGTCCCTAAACTTTTTATGCGACATTAAAAAATCCCAAATTATATTAATTATAACACATTTACTCTAAAAATTTTCTTGTGACTTTAAAAACTCAAATTTGTACATACATGACATATTTTACCCTCTGACAATATTTCATTTGATGATTCTTTTAACTAATATAATGTTGTTTTTATTTCACTTAAGTCACGTGAGCGTGTATACATTGTTTGCTTGTTGACATTCATGTAGGTCAATTTTTAACAATTCTTGTTGACAAAACTTTAATGAGTTGTGCATGTACAAATTTGAGATTTTTGTATCATAAAAAATAGTTTTGAGTAAATATATTATGGTAGCGGTAGACATAATTAGAGTTTTTAATAGATTTTTCCACACAAGCAAAAAAGAAGAAGAAAAAGATAGGTACATGCACATTGATTTCATCATTGCGAAGGAGATAATTCGACACTCTGGAGCTGATTCCTATTTTTATTGTGAGGTAAATAAAGATTGCTTACTGGGAGCAAATTAGCATCAACGTTCTTGAAGCGCCTCCCTTTTTGGTCTTCCACGCGAAAAAAGCGAGACCAAAGTTGACCAAGTACAAAGAATTTGTACCGTCTAGCGCCTAGTTGCACATTTAAAATTAAAGAAGTGGGTATGTCCTATGATGTCGGCCAATCATGGCCCAGAAAGATTTATATTCAATCCAGGGACAATAAACATTACCATCACCTTAGTAAAATAGGAATTCCTACATTTTAATATTGTATTCTGATCGGGATGATTAAAAAGAAAAAAATAAAGGAGTTAATTAATCATTATGAAGAATAAATTTTATTTGAAAGGGTTAAGTTATAAAGTTGTTTGGATACTAACGAGGGAAAATGAAATGAAAAAAATTGTATTAACAACATAAAAATCCTCTCACGTATTCACAAATAGAAATAAAACAAAGAATAAAAAAAGAAAAAGGATAAGACTTTTGGCTAACGTGTGGGGAATCTGTAAAAGGTCTAATCATCAAACCAGGGACAATAAACATTAACATCACCTATGTAAAAGAGGATTCCTACTTTTTAATATTTTATTTTGATCAGGATAATTAAAAAGAAAAAAAATAAAGGAGTTAATTGATCATTATGAAGAAGAAAAAATTGAAAGGATTAAGTTACAAAGTTTTTTGGATACTAACGAGGGAAAATGAAATGAAAAAATCTGTATTAACAACATAAATATCCTCTTACGTATTTACAAATAGAAATAAAACAAAGAATATAAAAAAAAATAAAAATGAGACTTTGGCTAACGTGTGTGGAATGTGTAAAAGGTCTAATCATCATCGAACTCATTCTTTTCTTCGAGGGTGCTAAAGCCCCAAGTGGGTTCACCCACCACGGAGAAAGAACTAAAAGAAATGTTCGTTACATTTGAAAGCAAAGCTAACCTACCTAATAAAAGACATTAGCTTATGTTCTATAATGTAAACTGGTACGTATATAACCACATCGTATCGATCATTAATTAGAATTAACACGTCAATTTAATATACCTCACATCATTTAAAAAATAGAAAAAACGAAAAAAAATTAACTATATTTATCACGAACTTTTCATGTAACATAAAAAATCCCAAATTATGTTAACTGCTATACATTTACCATAAACTTTTTTTAATGATATTAAAAACCCCAAACTTGTATCTATACAACACATTTATCCACCGTTGAGATTCCGTTTGATAACTTTTCTACCAAAATAACGTTGTTTTTATTCCATCTAAGCCATGTGGGCATCATATCAACGTTATTTGCTTCCTAGCATCTATGTAGGAAAATTTTAAATGGTTTTGATTGATAAATCTTTGACGAATGGTAATTTGTCACACATATATAGGTTTTGGATTTTTTGTGTCAAAAAAATAGCTTAGAATAAATGTGTCACATTTGACATAATTCAAAATATTTGGTATCCTTTGTCCGAAAGAAAAAGTAGATATATTTATGTTTATTTCGTCATTACGAAGAAGACACCTGGACGCTTTGGCGCCGACTACCATATTCAACTCGAGGTAATAAAGATTGATTACCGGGAGCAAATTAGCATCGAGGTTCTTGATGATGCCTCTCTTTTGGTCTTCCACGAGAACATGCTGAATGCCAGACCCAAGAAGTTGACCAAGTACAAAGAATTTGTACGGTCTCGATTATTAGTAAGAAAAATAAAGGAGTTAACTAATCGTTGTGAAGAAGTATAAAAAAATTTGAAGGGATGTAGTTATAGAGTTGTTTGGATACCAACGAGGGAAAATGAAATGAAAAATTTGTATTAACGACATAAATATCCTCTTATGTATTTAGAAATAGATATAAAACAAAGGAAAAAAAAAGGTTTGCTTATATAGATGTACGATCCCCTCCTAATCCCTCTATAAATGGAGGGATTTAGAAGGAGTCAAAGTCCGCATGAAAATGACTAACGTTTCGTCCTATTCCCTCTTAAAATCAGTTGACTTACGAATACACTTATCAATTTTTTTGTCTCTTTCCACATAAATGTATTCGATTTCTTCATATAGTGTCATTACTTTCTTTTCATTAAACCAACAAGTTGGATATTTCATAATAGAATGATTTTACGAAATCTTTCGAATGACAATTTTTTCTTTCGTACAAGCAACCCTACAAACTTTTGTTAGTATATTATAAACACCATGGATGATTTGTCGGCGACACTAAATTCATAAAGAAACCTTACCTTTCCATATGAGTTGAATTTTTCGACCCACTAGATTTGAAACTCGACCAAGACAAAAATTGATATGATTTGCAGAAAGCGATTGGGTGAGGAATTTTTCTTATGCAAGTCTTTTGTGTAATCTCATACATAAGTGAAGACAAAAACTTCTCAAGGGTTATCACTTGAATCACTTACAAAAATAAATGAACAAGAAATATTTTTATTGTCCGCACAAATTTTTAAATGCAAATTATTGTTGATAATGAAATCATTTTTCATTCATTAATTATTTCAAGGGATACAAGCGAGACTCATGTGTTTGCCAAAAAGGGTCAACAAAGCACTTTTTAAAATGTGGATCGATATGAAAATCAACAAACAATGTTGAGGGTCCTCTGTTGATTCTTGAATGAAAAACAAGAATCGACAAGAAAATTAAATGAACGAAAATTGGAGGCAACCACAACCAATTATGTAAAAAAGGTATTAGAATGTAAAGATAAGAAGAAGATAAAATTGGACAACTAGTGTTCATTGATTGATTGGCAATCCTTTTCTCGTGTTACAATCCCAATACTTATAGTTAATAGCGATGGTTTCCTTCTCAACTTGTAGCTTCTGTTCCTGATGGTTACATCAGCTTGTGTTTCTCAGCCATTATTGTTCGTGGCTTTCAAGATTCACGGCTTCACGAACTGGTGATGGTGCTTGCTTCATGATTGAATGGATCATTATGATTACAAACCGAATCTGTTTAGCTTTGCAACTTTGGGTCACGACCGAATGCTTATCTTTCCCCTGTTGCATTGATTTTCATCATAACCCTCGTTCTTTTGTCAACAGGACCAAGTTTCACTTACCAACACTCGTGGCTCAACACTTAATAAATTCTCTTGTATTTCCTTTCGGCAACTTCTCATTGCCTAAGTTGATTACTTATAGTTGCTTACCAAAATGGATTTAGCCTATTTTATCTTAATCATGGTCTGTGTCGTGCTTGGTCTTTTCCAGTCCTAGTCAACTCAACGTCACCAGTTTCGATATCGACCCTAGAATTGGACTAAATGGATCGGTCCGGTTCTAAGATCAAGTGGGCTAGTTCCCGGTTCCATAATTTGATAATCATCCTATCCAGTCTAGTTTTCAAGTTCCCCGGTAAAAACCAACTTATCCTGAAATCAATCATCCTAGTCAAGACTTGGGCAATTTTTAGTATTGACAACCCATGATTTAAGTTTATTCTTAATTAATTGTTTCCTAAATTTGTTGAAATCCATTAGTAAAGTCACTATCGTATTGATGGCCTATTATTATCTACCATAGTAAACTCCATTAAAATAATCATTTATTTATCTTTTCATCACAACATTCTTCTTGCAATAGTCTCTCTCCTCATTATTACCATTTTTCATTTTTCAATTCATCACTTTGTGGTTATGCTTTTCCAATCAAATTCGCAATGAGCTTTTCCCTCTTTTTCTAATTTTTTTTATTTGCACAAAACATGAAAACCATGGATCATTACGCTTGGGCCTGGTACTGGGCCTAGGCCTGGGCTTGGGCCGAGCCTATACGTTTGCTTCGTTCAAACCTGCCGAGAAAGTAGAAATAATAACTTTGAAGATAAAAGGACTTGCAAGACAAATAAAGAGTGCCCGAAAGTTCCACAATCTGCCCTGAATCAGATGGATAAAACACTTGCACAAGAGAATTGACCAATCTCCCATACTTGATCAACATATTTTCATGGATATCTGCTCAGAGCCTTTTTAATGTAATGGTGTATTTTTTTTTTATTTCAATAATTCAATCCAACTTTTTATCCACAAATTTTGATATCTCTATCGCATGAAATTTTCCAGAGTTTTGGTCGGTATAAACTCAACGATTCAAATTAGTTATTACAATCCAATCAAGGGTGATCGTTGACCAATTAAATTGTTAAACAAGACTTCAAATCAAAATTAAATGAAATCTATATATGTCTGAAATCTCAAGAAATTCATGAGATTCGGATTACTAAATAATGCATAGAAAATAGACTGGAAACCGCTGTAGAAAACAAGCAATTAAACAATAAAATAAACACAACAAGAAAATAGATTGGAGACTAAATTTACATGGTCTGATCGGCATGGCCAACATCCATTGGGAGACAGGACAACATTCTATCTTGGAGCAGGCGAAAATGATTGCTTTAACTTAGGAAAAAAAGTTTCTGGGCCTTGATTTTCCCATGCTTTTGAAGTAGAGAAACAGTTACTCCTTTAAGTAATCCAGATTACAAGGCGATGCTAGCGTGTTCACAATTCACATCTAAAACAAAATGGAGATTAATTGGAAAACAGAGCCTCAGTTACATGGAAAAATCCTCAAAACATTTTACGGGAGAATTTTCAGGACGACATCCGCGGGTCGTTTCTTTCTACGACGCGGTTGATGTGGACTGGGCCCTTGTTCTCTGGGGCCCAAAACTCAGGCCCAACTTGACGTCAGCCGGTTCGGCCCAATCGAACCGTACGGAAAAGAGCACGAACCGGCCCGGGAACCCGCCGGTTCGGAAGAGTCGCCGGCCTCGCGGAGGCTCTCTTCGATCCGTATTGAAGGCGTTCGGAAATTCTTGTGCCATTCTTCCTGCGCTGCTCTTCTTCTTCATCTTCTTCTCTTCTTCTTCTTCTTGGCGGTGAGCTCGGCGGCAGAGGGAGGGAGGCAGAGAGAGAGAGAGAGAGAGAGAGAGAGAGAGATGAGCGGGCACGACTCCAAGTACTTCTCCACCACGAAGAAGGGCGAAATCCCGGAGCTCAAGGAGGAGCTCAATTCCCAGTACAAGGTCCTTTCCCCCCTCCCATCGATAGTCCGATCCCCGCCGATTCGTTTCCGTGCGCTCCCCACCTCGCGCGGCTGCTCGCCTAGACCCGATTTTGATGATTAGGACTGTTCTCGGCTAGATCTGTCGGTTTCGCGCTCCGAGTGATCCCTCGATTCCGTCGAATTTGTCGATCCGATTTGGGATTCGAGGTTGTCCCCTCGCCCGTGCGGTTTGATCTGGGGAGAAATCGTGGGGAGAATGAGTCAGGATTTCGGTCCGTGCGAGCTCTGCTACCGTCTGATTTCGACCGTCGTGTTGGTCCTAGTTGATTGGAAGGTTACGGAGCTTTGTGTAGTTAGATTTGCCTAAGGTGGATCTTGATCTTTTTCGTTCCGCAAGCTTTATGCTTTCGCTCTGTACCGGACTTGTGTGAATTGATCGATGCTGCGCGAGGGGATTGGGGGATGCGGCATTTCTCTGTGTTGGCACGATGGTGTCTATAGTTTTGGTTTCTAGTTATTGTTTGGCTTCTCGTGGCTAGGGCGGTTGTTTTACAATAATGTAGTATGCCGAGAACTCTCAACCATTCGGTGCAACCAGTTATGTCAATAGCTTTTATGCAGTTAGATCTTTGACCATACCGATGCTGGATGGAACTATCGATACCCCAGAGAGCAAAGTCATTTGTTTGTATGTATTTATGTAGTTGATGCGAACATACTGACTTCCCTTGCTTAGTCTGCCTGAGCTGGTGTATAGGTTGTAGACTTTATATCTAATTAAAACTTAGTTGGGTTTTGCAGTTTCAGAGAATTCAAGCAAAAGCTTGGTTACATTTTGAAATTTATTTCAGCACTTTAATCCTTCAGATTATCTATTGGTTGAATTTGGCTTTTATGTCTGTGCTTTTACTTTATATTGATGTCAGTGATTCCTCACTATATTATGCAGGATAAGAGGAAAGATGCCGTGAAGAAAGTAATTGCTGCAATGACAGTGGGAAAGGACGTGTCCTCCTTATTCACTGATGTTGTAAATTGCATGCAAACAGAAAACTTGGAGTTGAAAAAGCTTGTGTATCTATATCTGATTAATTATGCAAAAAGTCAGCCTGACTTAGCAATACTTGCAGTAAATACATTTGTGAAGGTAGGCATTGTGGTTAATGTGCTGTATCTTTTGGCATGGCCATTTTATTATTTTTGTTCAATATCTGGAAACTGGTTTTCCAATTGTCTTCTAATCTATCCTACGATAAGTGTCCATGGTCGCATGTGCATAATATTCTTGTAGATTAGACAATGTTGTATCATGAAGCAGTTTGGGCTACCGAATTTGTGCAGGATTCACAGGATCCAAATCCTTTGATTCGTGCTTTGGCTGTACGGACTATGGGATGCATTCGTGTTGATAAAATTACAGAGTACCTCTGTGATCCCCTTCAGCGATGTCTTAAGGTTAATTTGTAGCCTTCACTTCAACTGGTCCTTTTTTAATATCTACTGAAGTCTAGAATGCATGTTTAAGTTGGATATGTGGGTGTTTTTCTGAACCATCTGCCATTGCTGACTATGAATTTGTACTGACCTTTAATTGGTTGGTTCGCCCCCCTATTGTTCCTTCCTGACTTGCTGATCATTTACTTATCTTTGGTTTGTTTATCAGGATGATGATCCATATGTTCGTAAAACAGCAGCAATATGTGTTGCCAAACTCTATGACATTAATGCTGAATTAGTGGAAGACCGTGGTTTTCTAGAATCTCTAAAGGATTTGATCTCTGACAACAATCCAATGGTTGTGGCGAATGCCGTTGCTGCTTTGGCTGAGATTCAAGAGAATAGTAGTAGACCCGTTTTTGAGATCACTAGTCACACACTCTCGAAGCTTCTTACGGCTCTAAATGAATGCACCGAGTAAGTCTGCATTTAACGACTCTTTATATGTCATCTCTCGCTTTTTTCGCATCTTCCTTAGAAACAAACCTTGTACTTTAAGTATGGAGATTTACTTGTTTATACCTACCATGTTCAAATTTCAAAGTCTAAAGCAAGTGCTGCATATCATTTAGTGCTGGGGCAAAAATTTTTTGCTTTTGTTTTTGTCTGTTCCTGTCAACTCTTCCACCAGTGAAGTGCTGTACTGTTGAAACTGCACTTAGTATTAGGAAACTATGTCGATCACTGCATAATCCAATGGCTTAGATTGTGATTTTGTCTTAGCTTCAAATATTATGTTTGTTGGGACCCGACTCATGGAGGAAAATTGGCTAATGTTCATTGCAATAGTTATATAAAATTAAGACGCGTGTATACTGGACAGATACACAAGCATTGTGCCTCTGCCTCTACCTCTGTCCCTAAAAAGGTGAGCAGATGCAGATATCTGCTGCGAGTTGTTTTGACTTCTCCAAAGTGCCCTCCTTTCCCATTTCCAATGTGAATACAAGTACCTCTAGACAATACTTCGATTATCGAATAAGGGTATGATCTGTTTGTTCTATCTGTTGGTTTTGTCATCTCATGGCTTATCAATGGTTTGCTGCTGGCATTAGCAAAATGATATATGAAACATGTTAATTCATCATTTTTATGAGAATGAGTACGTTCTACTGTGAAAGATGCAGGGACCAAAATTGAAATCCATGTTTTGTGATTGACTGTCTTATCACCTCAGTTTACATGACTGATTATGTGAGTGTGAGAGTATTAAGCAGACCATCTTGTGTTGCCTATGTTTCATGGGCATGTAATGATGTAAGTAGAACTGGAATAAGTTGAAATTTATAGCATGACTATCAAGCAACTAGGTTACAATGGATTTGCAAGAAGTTGGCTTGGAACAGGACATAATCATGGGAATTCATGCCTTCCCATGAGTGTCAATGTCTATGTATTTGTGTGTGCATTCATTGGACTTCTTAGCCATCTATTGCTTTTTGTTGCTTTGGCAGTGATTTTGATATGTTAGTACCATCTTACACCATGGGATTTATTTTGCTGCATGATTTTAGCGTTCTTTTAGTTTTGAAAGTTAGAGTTGACTTTGAAGTCATATAATGTCAGTTATGCAGTTTTTTGGGGGAAAAAAAGAAGAATGAATTGAATTTTAGGTGCAAGCAGACATTTGGACTTTTGTGTGTAAAGTAGGCCTGTGGCACAAGATCGACTCTCCACACCACCAAATGCATGCAATGCCTTGTTTGAGCCTCTCATCTGGCTTTGGTTTGTGTCTCACTTTGTCCATAAGGTTTATGCAAGATTTATCTACCTAATATGGCTAACTAATCAGCATTAAAAGAGAGAGAGAGAGATGCAGCATGTTTCTATTTGGTCCCTCTCCTTGCAATTGATAATTCACCAGTGGATCAATGTGATGTCTCCATGACAAGTTCTGTTAACATGATGGATAAAATTGCAAATTGGTAATATGGTTTAAGTCAGCTGTTCTTTTGGATGTTGATTTTTATAAGATCTGCATTCAAGTTTGCATCAGCGATGGGTGCTATAGCAACACTGTTAATTTGGAAGCTTTGAAAAGCGCAGTGACAGGATTTTCATTATCATTAGATGACAGTAGAAACATTTGAAAACTATAGCAACCAAAAGCGGATTTTTGCCTAAATTTGTAATGGACCTGTGACAGGTGCCCCTGATCAGGTTTAAGCATATCCCCGCGTTCACAGTACCTAGATAATATATTCACATGCTACACATTTACAACTTCTATGTCTGTTTTCTTACATATACTACCCATTTGTTTAGATGGGGTCAAGTTTTCATATTAGATGCCCTCTCCAAGTACAAAGCTGCTGATGCTCGGGAAGCTGAGAATATAGTGGAGAGAGTCACTCCAAGACTACAGCATGCAAATTGTGCAGTTGTACTTTCAGCCGTTAAGGTATCCTTAGGAGTTATAATTGTTGTCACTGCATCATTACTTGCGCAGTACCTAAGCTATATTCTTCAGTTTCTAATAACCTTTTGCCTTACTATCCTCTCAGATGATCCTCCAACAAATGGAACTGATAACAAGTACAGACGTGGTTCGGAATCTGTGCAAAAAGATGGCTCCTCCTCTTGTTACGTTACTCTCTGCAGAACCAGAGATACAGTATGTTGCCTTAAGAAATATCAACCTCATTGTCCAAAGGCGGCCTACTATTCTCGCCCATGAAATTAAGGTTGGTCCATTTAGTCTTGCCAACTCTAAGTGACCCAGATTGGGTGCATTATGAGTAAGAAAGGCATGCTTATTGATCTCTCGTCATTGCCAGGTGTTTTTCTGCAAGTACAATGACCCAATTTATGTGAAGATGGAGAAGTTAGAAATCATGATAAAGCTTGCTTCGGACAGAAATATTGACCAGGCATGGAAACTGAAGAGCATTTAACCTGTTGAATTTGCTTGTTTACTCAAAATGGTTAATTTTATGTTGTCTTATTAACTAAATGCTGCAGGTTCTGCTGGAATTCAAGGAGTATGCTACAGAAGTAGATGTCGATTTTGTTAGAAAGGCAGTCCGTGCTATTGGTCGCTGTGCAATCAAGTTGGAGAGAGCAGCAGAGCGATGCATCAGTGTTTTGCTGGAGCTGATTAAGATTAAAGTCAATTATGTGGTTCAAGAAGCTATTATAGTTATTAAAGACATATTCAGAAGATATCCTAACACGTTAGTCTCGATATCCGTAATTTTTGGAGTACGTGAACTGAAAAGCAGTTCCATTCATCTCTTAATTCTGTTTTCAACTTTTTTATGTTCTACAGCTATGAGTCCATTATTGCTACCCTATGTGAGAGCTTAGACACTCTCGATGAGCCAGAGGCCAAGGTACTCTTTAAAGTATCATTACTCTTTTAGTGTACCAACCATGTTATATGGACACTGTACATTTAAGCTTCCTTGATTCATTCTACCCAAACTTTAACCACCTTGTGCCTCCTTTTTCACTTTGCAGGCATCAATGATTTGGATTATTGGCGAATATGCAGAAAGAATTGACAATGCTGATGAGCTGCTAGAGAGCTTTCTGGAGAGTTTCCCTGAAGAGCCTTCACAAGTCCAGTTGCAATTATTGACAGCGACTGTCAAATTATTTTTGAAGAAGCCAACTGAAGGCCCGCAGCAAATGATCCAGGTTTGACCTCCTCCATATTTATATGTATCGACATGTCTGCCTATCGTCAATTCATTTGTTTTGTTTGTCAAAGTTTGGATATGTTATTTGAGATGCTGCCTGTAGTTGTTCCTCATTCATTTTGAGCTCATCATTGCTGTTTGGTGACACTTTTTTAGTGCTCCCCAAGCCTTGTAAGCTGAATCCTGTTTGTGAAATATGAGTCATGGACATAGTTGCTTTGGCGATATAACCCGGGAACAAAAAGAGTGATAGACGAAATAAGTAAAGCGAGTGTTAAGATCTGAACTCATATGCTCTGACACCATGTTAGGCATGGGTTCTATCCCCTTTTTTGAAGTTTGTGGGACTACCAGTTGCTTTTTGGGAAACTTCCTTGTTTGAATCTCTCCAATCTCGTCAATTTCCTCTCCATTCATAATCAGCTGTCATAATTTAATGCCAAATCTATGTGTGATAAGATTTTCGAAGGCATTTAATTATCCAATTTATGCCTTCATATGGCAAATTAAGTTTTGAGGTAAGTTGGCAGGTCTGACAATTGTATGGCTGAATTATCCATATCTGCTTTGTCATACGGAAGTTATCCATATCTGCTTTGTCATACAGAAGTTCCTTATTTAGCATGGAGGAGGTTTGGCATGTTCCTTGCATTGCAACCCAAAATGCAAAAAATAGAATTTCGCACTCACATGCTGGTTGAGTTGTTCCTTTGCTATTGAAAATGGTGATACCTATTAATCTTTCTGTTGCTCTGGAGAAGCTCTATATGGGCTGTGCAGTTCATCTAGCAGCAAATTCACATTTCTGCGGCATGTGCTGTTGTGCTTTACAGGTTGTTCTGAATAATGCCACCGTAGAGACAGATAATCCTGATCTACGTGACCGTGCGTACATTTACTGGCGACTTTTATCAACTGACCCTGAGGTATGCTTTTGCTGTACATTTTACTGCTTCTAGCATTTATATCCCACACATAGGTATACATATTTTCTCCAGTTGGATTGTTGATGGTTTTAAGTAGGACAGTGTCTCCAAGTAAAATGGCTTCTCTTGTTCTTTTCTGGCGCCAAAGAAATCTCTTTCTCTTTCATGTTTGTTTGATATTTGACAGCCATACACCCATTTGGCCCTTTGTGCCTGGATATGTGCACTATTTCCTTTCTTAATATGCCATAAAAAAATTCACATTTATATGCTGAATTGATTTCCTCAGGCAGCTAAAGATGTCGTGTTAGCTGAGAAACCAGGTGATCACTGATGATTCCAACCAACTCGATCCTACTCTTCTTGATGAACTTCTTGCAAACATTGCTACATTGTCCTCTGTGTATCACAAGCCTCCAGATACTTTTGTGACCCGTGTCAAGACAACGGTCCAGAAAACGGAGGACGATGACTATCCTGATGGAAGTGAATCAGCTGAATCATCTGCCCATGTAGGTGATGGGGTCACATCACCGCCAGCCAGTTCAAGCAGTGTTCCAGCTGCTGCAAGGCAAGCTGATCCTGCACCGGCCCCAGCTCCAGTACCGGATTTACTTGGTGACTTGATGGGCCTGGATAACAATGCCATTGTCCCTGTTGACCAGCCTTCCGAACCTACAGGGTGAGCCTTTGAAAATGCACCTCTATATGTTTACCAGCAGGATGGCACAAAAAATTGGAAGAGGGAAATATGCAAACATGTGCATTACTATTCATACTCGCTGTTCTTTTGCACTGTGTAATGCTGTTTTGACTTTGAACTCTCAAGTATTTAAACATCAGTAAATGACAGTCATTTTCTCCGAAGCTTGGTGATTAGAATAATTTAGAGATATTGGTGCCTTTTTTGCCTTCTGTTCTAATTGTGACTTGGCACCTTTGTCCTGAGACTTACTGGCATGTTCTCCAAAGATAACTGAATGGATATTCCCATTGTGCATTCAGGCCTCCTCTCCCAGTAGTGTTGCCAGCTTCGACTGGTCAAGGTCTGCAAATTAGTGCCCAGCTGATACGGCGAGATGGTCAAATATTTTATAGCTTGTTGTTTGAGAACAACTCACCAGTTGCTCTAGATGGATTCATGATTCAGTTCAACAAGAATTCATTTGGTCTTGCAGCTGCTGGACCCTGCAGGTAGTGAGTAGTTGGTTATTGCTGGATCAATTTATGAGCATCTTGTATCATAAAACAATGTACCCTTCTTGCAGGTTCCACAATTGCAACCGGGAACATCAGCAGGGACTCTTCTGCCTATGGTTTTATTTCAGAACTTGTCCACTGGTCCTCCAAACTCACTTTTGCAGGTGGCTGTGAAAAATAACCAACAGCCAGTATGGTACTTTAATGACAAAATTTCACTGCTACCATTCTTTACTGAGGATGGGAAAATGGAGCGCACAAGTTTCCTTGAGGTAAATTCTTTTCCCATATTGCCTGGGTTTAAGTGCAATCAGATTATTGAATCCTCAGCTTCAAGGCCTAAAGGCAGAACCCTCTCTTCATCAGTTGTTAGGCTTGAGTTTGGCTCCTGTGGTCCCTTTCACCCATCAATTTTGCCAAGAAGGGGAGAATGAAATTATAGATTGCTTTCGGTCCTGACTTTTCTGTTGAAATTCAAGTCAGGTTCAACAATTCATATTGGGCAAAAAAGCTAACTGAGCTGTTGAAGATCTGATTTTGTTTACCAAGTTTTATGAGTTGAATATACTGGTTATGAACAGCTACTACATCATGGGAGCAATACTTGAATTGGCCCAACTGATGAACCTAATTTGTATGAGCCATCAGATTGTGTGAGTCCTGTGTGGGGCTGACCAATCTGATGGCTCGCATGCATTGGGCTAACATAATTCTGTTGTGCATGATAATTATTTTTCCTTTTCTGGGGTTTTCATGTCATTGCATGCTAATGCAGAGCAATTTGGTATGTGGCCACTTACTAGAACTATCGGAGGTGCCTTCCTCATAAGTAGCTTTTCTTTAAATGATTGGTATGAGCATATGCAAATTTGCCGTTATTAATATGCCTTCTTTGCCTGAATGTGTGTGTACTCTTCTTGATAAAGTAGTGTGTGTATATATACGTATACATACTACTTTACATGGTGTCCTTACAAAAATGACAAGAAAATTGATGAGTCATGAACATCAGTACTGAAACTTCCTGTGGAAACTGTATATTCAAGACACGCTGAAAATCTTTATTTTGGTGACATTTTTTTGAAAAAGCAAGCCTCGTATCTATAGGCCTGATTGCAAACCGTTCATCCTTATATCAGTGCTATGTTATTGCCCTGCAGACATGGAGGTCCCTTCCTGATTCTAATGAGGTCTCAAAGGATTTCCCTGGCGCTGTGGTGAGCAACGTAGAAACAACTCTTGACCGGATGGCTGCCTCGAACTTATTCTTCATCGCGAAACGCAAGCATGCGAACCAGGATGTGTTCTACTTCTCCGCTAAGATACCACGGGGCGTCCCGTTCTTGATTGAACTCACTCTGGTTGTTGGAGTACCGGGCGTCAAGTGTGCGATAAAAACGCCGGGTCCCGAGATGGCACCTGTTTTCTTTGAAGCCTTGGAGACAATCCTGAAGAGTTGATTCACCTCCCCAGAAGTTTTTCTTTCTACATAATTGGTTTCTACTTCTTTTGGTCAGTGTTGTAAATCCGTAATGGCTCATGAGATTTTGGTAATTTGTGTGTTCATTTTTCAAGGTGTGGCCAACCACTTGATTTTAATTGTACCATCGAGATCGCTTAGCTAAAATTATTTTGCTGGAGAATCCACTTCAGTTTTGTTCCAAAATGTTAAACCATCGTTTGTTGCATTAAGAAAGTGTAAGCTGCTGACGCGGCCTAGAAAGACAAATTATGTAGCAAATAACTAAATTTGCTCTTTGTGCTCTTCCTTTGGATTTTGGTTCCTTATGCTTGTGTGGTGTGTGCAGCAAATCTGGTTTTCTTGATTGATAAGAATGTCTGTCCTGTGCCTTCAGACTAAATAAAATGAAAAAAGCCTTGTATATTTAATAACCTTTGGTTTAGAGGATAAATTTCGTCCTTTTGTTTATTATGGATGCGTTTGGTAACATTTACGTTCAAAAATTATTCCTTTTTTGGAACGTGAAATGAAATCTATTTCTGTTTTTTGGAATAATTTTTTAACGAAAGAACGCGTTTGATAAACTTGTTTTTGGAATAAAAAAATAATAGAAATACGTTTGGTAAATTTGTGTTCTTTTTTTGTTTCTTTTAATTTTTTAATATTTTTATTGTATTTTTCTTATTTTTCTTTCTTTTTCTTTTGGCCGGTCGTCGGCCGACGAGGGCTGGCGGCCCCACCTAGCCATGGCGAGGCTCGCCGGCCCCCGGCAAGGCTTAGTGGTTGGGCTCGGCTTGACTCACCTTGGCCGGGCGAGCTCGAGCTCACCTAGATCCGACGAGCCCGAGCATTGCTAGCCGATGCGAGGTCGGCCTCGCTAGGGGCCGGTGATGCTCCGGCAAGGTCGCCGCCCTCAACAACCGATCGCCCGAGTCATGGCCGAGGCCGAACCGATCAAAGAAAAAGGAAGAAGAAAAGAAAAAGAAAAGAAAAAGAAGAGAAGAGAGGAGAGAGAAAATTTGTTTCTCCAAAACGTTCCAAAAATAAGAAATAAGTTTTTTTTGTTTCTTATTTCTTTTTTTTTTTTTTGTTCTCGGAAACAAAAAAATAGATTTGGAACAAAAACGCAAATAAATGTTTTTTGTTCTTTTTTATTTTCAAAAAAAAAAAAAAACAGGATTTCTGTTCATGAATAAAAAAATACAAACAAACACATCCTGCTCTTTGCAGGACAAATCCCTGATTTTGATGTTATAACTGCTGAAGTCTGTCTGTTGCATTTAAAAAGGTTTGAATTATTTTTTGCATTACCATCGAGATTAGAAACCTATGAGAATATTTTATGTGTTCCAAGTGTCAAATATTTTAGGGCGCGTTTGGTAACGTTTTTTCAAAAGTCAACGTCAAAGTGCACGAACTGAAAAAAGTTTTGATTAAACAATTTTTAACCAAAAAGATGCGTTTGGTAAACTGTTCAGACGGAATAAAAATGAATAATTTCACGTTTGAATAAATTTATGTTCTTTTTTTGTTTCTTTTAATTTTTTAATATTTTTATTTTATTTTTCATTTTTTCCTTTCTTTTTATTTTTCTTCTTTCAGTCTACTATCAATTGGAAAATTGATGTACGGTCTCCGATTTTAAACATTTCAATTTTATCGATATAATTCTAAAATTTTATGACGGGCTAATTACATAGAAAATTACAGCAGCCTCGCCCGGCCACGGCGAGGCTCGCCGGCCCCGGCGCGAGGCCGAGCCTCGCCGTGGTTGGGCGAGGCTTGGCCTCGCCTTGGCCGGGCGAGCTCGGCTCGCTCGATCCGGCGAGGCCGAGCGTCGCCGCCCGCGAGGCTCGGCGTCGCCGCGCGGGCGAGGCTCGCCGTGGTTGGGCGAGGCTTGGCCTCGCCTTGGCCGGGCGAGCCTCGCCGTGGTTGGGCGAGGCTCGGCGTCGCCGGCGCGGGCGAGGCTCGGCCTCAAATTACTGGCCGGCGACGCTCGGCGAGGTCGCCGACCTTACTCGCATGCGTCGCCGGCCCTTGACGGCATCCTTGCCCCAAGACCTATCCCGCATTGTGACCCTTTTAAAGAGAAAAAAGAAGAAAAGAGAAGAGAGAGTGAAGAAACAAAACTACTAAAAATCGTTTTTTCAAAATCGTTTTTCAAGGTTAAAAAATTTTTTTTTTTTTTAAATTCTTTTTGGGATACAAATTTAGTACAAAAAAAAGAATTTGCAAACGCAACCAAACGCGTTTCACTAAAGTTCAGTTTTTTTTGTTTCCGAAGAACAAAAACAAAAAAAAGTGTTCAAAAACAGAAAAAATTTGAAATGAAAACATGCACCTTTTTTTGTTTCGAAATTAATTTTTGTTCATAAATAATTTTTTTATTTTTTATTATTTGTATAAATTTCTAAGTAGAACACGTTTGGCAATACAATTACTCTAAACCACACTCGGGTGACATGTTTACTCCGCGTTAAGGTTCCCCGAAATGAATTATTTGGCCAGAATAACCTCGTTTTCATTGTCAACATTATTCTCCTTTTGGCGTTCAAGTAGGTGGATTTTTAACTATTTTTATCAATGAAATTTTAATATATGGACGGACATACTTTCAACATTTCCTTTTTGTGACTTTTGCCCAACTTGAAAAACACTACTCGAAAATCAAGACGGTACTGTAGTTCTGTGGATAAGAGAGAGAGAGAGAGAGAGAGAGAGAGAGAGAGAGAGGTTGGGGCCCATGTTTTTGAATGCTGAAAATCAGAAAAGCGTGGGGGCTTGGGGAGTGCTATAGGCTATAAAGGTTGTGCGCTCCAGCTGCAGGGGGCGGACTTCAAATCCAAATTCAAATTTCATGCAATTCAAGTTTGGTAGCAGAATATCCGACAGTCCCTTTCAACCCCCGACACGTGCCCGTCTCCTCCCTCAAATTTCATCGCACGGCTCTTTAGGAACGGAGGATTCCGGTCTGACCGCTAGCCAAATGGGAGAAGGTGGTGGTTTTTATCGGCATCGGTGGAGGCAATGATGGATTTTTAGGAGAGGTGTCGATTTTAAAAGCATGAATTATTATCGAGCATGGAAACATTCTCGTGTCATGTAATTTTACGTATCGATGTGAAAGAAACCTAAAGAGAGGAAAGTCGTTGTCGATGATAACCAAGAAGCCACAGGGACTTTAACCGGACTTTATTGGGGAACATCGATCACCGATCCTCGCTAGAGGGAGAGATGGCAATCCTACATCTGTAAGAGCAAGGGCAAGGCATGAGTCGTGATCCTCCTCGCGAGGCGGCAAGGTGAGGATCGAGACCTCGCCGCGCTCTCTCTCTCTCGGCCTCTTCCATTGTTAGAGCTTAAGGGGAAGGCCACTGACCCTTGGCCGCTGGTGGTGGCCATGCCCGGGTGATCCAATCCCACAATCTCCACTCTTCTTATGAAAGCTTTGCATGAGTTTTTCCACGTGCACTCACTTGAACGATTTCTCTCCCTTTTGTTTCTTCATTATAAAGTCTACACGTGCCATTTCAACGCTAAAGAAGTGACGTTCTTACTAATTGGTACCCCTCATATGGCAGCCAACTGAAGTCGCTTTAGTTCTAGAAATTTAGATAGTTTGAGCACATCGGTGCATACAAATAAATGAAGGACCAAATGGCACCAACACGATGAATGAGTAGCACCGTGCCCTACCCAAAAATAAATAAGGGTGTGCAAGATGGGCGACGTGGGACACTCGAAAACACCATCCCCACCCCATCCGTCCTTTGTGATGCCTACACGTGATCCTTGTCCCATCGCCCTATGTCATGCTCGAGCGATGGGCGGGACATTATTGTGATCAATACAGATGTGACCATGGTCCGAACAAATTGAATCAATTAAGAAGCGCATTAGAGAATAAACTTAGTTTGAATATTTGATTGCTACTTAGATATCTTGGCATATTCATTTATTGCACCTCATGTGAATTATAAAAAGATTCAATTTATGGCTAGTAGAGAAAGGGGATAGTTGTACGAAAAATCATAAAAATATTGCACGGCGATCAATTTAGTCATAAATCTTTTATTCGTATCAATTTATATTCGAACTTTTCGGTGATTGGAGTCATTCCAACCAATTTTAGCTTAAAATTACTAACATCGATGCCGATTATGTAAAATGCTAGCGTAAAAGGATTAGCACTTATATTGATAGTTTATGCTATAAAATATTTTTCACATTTTTTTTGAGATTGGCAATTAATGAAAAGTAATAACAACATTTTATCGAGAAAAAAACCGTGGATTATATTTTTATGTCAAAATTGACATATATCATATAAAACTTGTCATGGATATTCTCAAATCTCCATCCTAACCAAAACGAAAGCTTTTAGGTACTTTTCAAGCATGATCTCTATATCCATTATGATCAATTATTTTGTATCAAGCATCACAAGTAATCTTTGTTTTTTCTCAAATAACAACAATTTTTATGTATAAACCAATTTGAGCAAATGGGTTTTTTCTTTCCAAAACATTTAAAAGATCCCTCAAGTTAACTTCAATCTACTACGTATTACTTTTCGCTGTTGCCTGATATGAAAAAATATCTTATGCAATTTCACGTGGCAATGGTGATGCTATACGACCAATCAAGTCATCGGTGTTCGTATAGGGTACAAATCTCACCCCATCGGTGCCCGTATGAACATGCATTTCGCCTTCGATTGGTCGGTTACTTCACGCATCGGTGTCACACGACATCTCCATCACATGAAATACGTTCTCCTTTGACGGGACAAGAAGACTTAAGCATGAAACGCTCGTTACTTGGGCAAGGAGTTTGACCGGAACTGAGCGTTACGGGCAATACCCGGTAAACCGGTCAGCACGATTACTGTTACGAAGAAAGATGGCGAGCGTGCTGCGCACGCGCGGCGGTCCGTTCCCATTGGCAGTTGGCGAGCATTAACTGTCCTTCTCCCCCTTCCAAACATTATTATTGTCTCAAAAAACAGGTTTTTTAATGGAAAAAATATGGCCAATTATTTTAGCTCCTTTTAAGGAAAAAAAAACTATAAAATGCTGTTTACCATTTTTTTTTTCAAATTACTACAAAATTACATATAATACCCAAAATGCACGCTAGAACTATATTAATTAAAAATTCACAATAAAAGCCCAATATTAATGAGAAATTGAATTAAATCATCAAATTTAATGAGGACCATATTAATCTTGGTACTTATGTTTAATTAATGTAATGGATTCTATTCAAATATGCACTGTGGTCTACATCTGTTCACTTGCCTCCTCTCTCTCTCTCTCTCTCTCTCTATTCATATTTGGAATTATTGAGAGGACAGAGCAGAGCACACTGATCAGCATTCAGCAGTTGGCTCCTCAAAAGCTGTGCTTGGAAATTTCAAACTCTCCCCCATGCAAGCAGCCATCCCCCATCCTCCTTCTCTCTGTTCTCCGCCTCGCTATCCTCGCCATTCTCGTTTGATCTTCCCCAGATCAAGAGATTGAACTCCAGAAGGCAACTTTCCCCTCTTTCTCTCAAGCCCTGTTCTATTGGTTTCCGCTTTCGGGTTTTGCTCTTTGCCGTCCGTACAGGTAAGCGTGTGGGTGTGGGAGTGAGTGAGTGAGTGGTGTTTGGTGTTCATGATCGCGACGGTTCGTCGACTTCCATGTTCACGCATTCCCTTTGGGACGAGCTTTTCATGGAATTTGTCGAGCGAAAAAAGGAGTACAATTTCGAAATGGGTGGATTTTTCCGGCATTCCCCCCCACTCAGCTCTTCCCAGCTCCAAAAATTTCGTTGTCGCCTTTGATCGATTCTTTTGACTTCTGCCCTTCTTTTTTTGTGAAACGAAAGCCGTAAAGATTTCAACTTGACCCTCCCTCGTTATCGATTTTGTTCCTGCTGATCTTTTCTGTTCTGGGTTTCACTCCTTTCAAATCAGGTTTTATAAATTTGAAGAAAAGGTTTCTTTCTTTTTTTCTTTTTTTTTGCCTGATGCTCTGTTCCTCTTAGGGATTTGAGGATCTGTCGCTGAAGGAGAAGTAGAAAATTCGAGAATTGCCACTCCATGTTTTTGCGAGTTCCAGAACCTGAGGGGAAAAAAAAGGAGAAAGAAAAGAAGAAGCATATGTTACCAAAATCTCCAATTTCTTTATTCTAATGGGCTTTTGTCTTTTCTGTGTACAAAAGTCGCCGTTTCCTATTTCTCGCAGAAAATTAAGCAAATTATCAGTTTGAAAGAACCTTGCGTAGATTTAGTGAAGTGCTTACCTTTTTCTTTAATCTTCTCTTCTTTTTGAAAATTATGGAAAGTGTACGCGTACCCAATGTACTGTAAATTGATGTCACTCTGACTTGGAAGCAGAGCTCAAATGGCTGAATCACCAATAAATCCATTCACGCATTCATTGTGAACCCAAT
Source organism: Eucalyptus tenuipes (assembly GCA_014182365.1). Taxonomy (NCBI): domain Eukaryota; kingdom Viridiplantae; phylum Streptophyta; class Magnoliopsida; order Myrtales; family Myrtaceae; genus Eucalyptus; species Eucalyptus tenuipes. The sequence continues at coordinate 28,107,106 of CM024540.1, read as the reverse complement.
TTTGCATCTTTGGAATCGTCCTTTATTCAGGCACGCACTTGGAAAATTCGTGTCAGACTCATTTATCTCCATTTACTGTTAGCCCTCTCTCTCTTGGGTCTTTCCATATCTGATGCCATGAAATTGAAGAAGCTCACAAACTCTGTGTTGTCTCTCTGCATTCTTTAATGGCACATTCTGATCTTCTTCTTCTTCTTCTTCTTCAGGAGGTCCAGCTGAAGCGAAGGAACTTTCTTTGGGGAGGATGTTAGCCTGTAGTTTCATGAACTGCCGCTCTGTCATTGACCTTGCTTTCTCGCCATCCAAATTGCAAAATTCCAACTTCAACGTGACCCGAGATTTCGAATTTTGAGAGATCTCTTTAGACGAATCATTACTCTCTCTGAAAATTGATGGTTTTTTAGTTCGCAAGAAAATGCATTTGCCTTTTACATAATTGGGGTTCTGGGCACTACTCCAAAAGGTGGGAATTTGGACTATCAAACTTGGTTTAGTTGGGTTCCTTGTAAATTAAGCAACTTTGTTTTGCACCCAATTTGAGAGAAATGTTAGAGGAGCCTCAGTTTTGCGCTTCTCGGGTTTTGTCGCCGTTTCGCGAGGAAAGTGGCGATGAGGAGCTCTCCGTCCTTCCAAGGCACACCAAGGTCATCGTGACTGGAAATAACAGGACCAAGTCTGTATTAGTGGGACTTCAAGGCGTTGTCAAGAAGGCGGTCGGCCTCGGTGGCTGGCACTGGCTGGTATATCTCCTCTCTTGTGCATCCATAGTTTTGCTCTAGCTAGATTAGTGATTTTGTATCCATCCGTCTGGGCTAATTGTCTTGTGAATTAAGAAAGTGATCATCTGGACATTTTGAATTTTAGTATTAGCGTGTCTGGTTGTGACGTCCTATCAATGAACAGAAACAATCGGTTGTTGAGGAGAATTGTCTGGGACATGTTTGCCTGCCCTGTTTCTGCTTGGATGGAGTGAGAAAAATAACTCATCGAAGTTTTATTTAATTTGTCCTTTCTATGATAGTGCTGGAAAAAAGTGCTAGAACTCTAGTAAGTCTAAAGTTAGTTCAGCATCTGAATGTCCCACGAGATGGTCCTTGGTTGGTACTCTGTTTAAAATATGATGGTGGTGTACTATTTTATTAGCGAATCTTGCAAAGTTCGATTGCATATTTTGTTTATTGTTGGCTATATGGCCTTTAAGCAAATATCAAGGATTGCGTGAAGTGGGTAATTAATGTTAACTACACCCTTTCAGATGATGAAGAGAGCAAATTGTTGTGGAGCGCAATGATTGTTCAGTTTAATTTAATACTACCACTTCATCATGAAAGTTCCATCAGAAGAAACTCCTGGAAAGCAAATTAATTTGTTAGAGTTGTCATTGACCTTCTGTGCGAAGACACTCATTATCCCTACACAACGCTACTGACAACACCTGTCTCTGTCAAACTCAACATGTTTTTTCTTGTTAATGTAGTTAAAATGGTCATGTTAGACTCTGATATCGATTGGGAATTAAACATTTGGACAGAAGTTTCACGACAAATAACTGAGACAAGGATACTTGGTGCTGCAGGTTCTGAAAAATGGGGTTGAAGTTAAGCTACAAAGGAACGCGTTAAGTGTGATCGAACATCCAACGGGCAATGAAGAGGACGATGATCATGATTTCGACTCTAGTAGCGGCTCTGAAACTGTTGAAAAGGATCGTGATTTCTGTATGTAGTGTTTTGGTTCTTTTATCATGTCGTCCGAACTTGTTTCTCTAGTGGTATTGTCAATCTCACATCTTCTAGGAAAACTTTCTAAGGTGCTGTTTTCATCCAAACAGCCAGTTGCTTTGACTTCCACAAATTCGGCAAGCCAAGAGGTAGGCATACGAGGCCATGGATCACATCTGCACCAGCAAAATCAGTGAATCGAGGATGCTATCGAGATGTACAGTCCATTATTCAGACTCCTCAGCTGGTAAGAAAATTATGACGCTTTTATGTGGTATTTTGGATCACTTTTTGTCCTTGTTAAACTGATCTCTGTCCTTAAGAAAGTAACCTGATATATTCATCATAGTGCAAGTAACATAAAGCAAATCTTTTGTACACCTTACAAACTTTTCCAATAGCAGCAACAAAAGTTTTGGTCTCTGACCATGCGATGATACCCGTCATCGATGCTTCACTTAACTACTTAAGCTGCCAATTACAAGAGTAATAGTAGGTTATAACATAAAGGTTTTGCTGAAAGTTTACGAATTCTTTGTTATTTGCTCTTCAGAGGGTAAACCTGGCGAAACTAGGAACAAATTCGCTGTGGAGATATTGCAAACATTACAAACTCGTAAGTCTATCTGGCAAATTTTTTATACATTACTTGTTACATCCGGAGGGTTGTCTGCTCATCTTTGCTCTTGATGTTCTGTACATAGGTGAACACCAGTTCCAATCTTGGAAGGGAACAAATGCTTAAAGCTGTGGGACGGCATTTTGCATCACAGGTCTCTCTCTCTCTCTCTCTGCATGCGCTTGCGTGTTTTCTCTCTCTCTCTCTCTCTCTGGAAACATGAAACTTACTCCATCTGCATATGTTATGTACAATGTTGCAGCAAGTGAACGAGGCAGAAGTGATCAAGGACTTCATCCGTCTGGCCAAGAGACAGAAAGCGGGCAGCACCTGCGATTACTGAGAACTCCTGGAATGTCAGGATGCTTGTGATTAGAGTGTACACTCCTCAAAACCCTAACACCTTTAGATTGACTGATAGAATGATGTGTGGAAAAACGGTTGATATGAGCAAAAACCATGTCCCATTATCTCCTCGCAGATCCTAACCCATTTTAGTCGTGACTAGAGACTCATGCAACATGACTCCATTTTAACTGTTAATTCCAACTTAGCGGCGGTCCCCCGGTCCCCCGGTCCCCATCCCTTCTCTAATCAATCGAATATTCTCTTTACCCTCCGATGCGCAGCACTCGAAAAACATCGAAACAAGGGACGACTTGGAATCCAAAACACAAATGCCGATGCATCCTTCGCAATTTGCTCGAATCGTTCGTGACATGCTTAGCCGATGGAATGGCAATTTGGAGGAGGCCATTCTCCCCCCAATTCAAGGTCCCTCGGCATGATTTTCGATCATGACGGACCGGATGATGCCACCATAATTGGCGCGGTTAACTAGTGTTGTAGTCACCCTGATTGTTTTTTTTCGTTATTTGAGAAAGGTCAGTGTCTCAAGGAAAGGGGGACAGGCCAGGCTGTCACGAGACATTATGCGACAGATGGTGATGTTGACATTTTTCCTCATGACAACATGATGTGATGTTGGAATTGAAATGACCCCGCCAAATTTCTTCCCTCTTTTAATGGCCCGCGGGGTCCATTCCGAAAGCTCCCCTCCCTCTCCCGTCAAAACGGGCATTGAACGTGAAAGGCTTTGCGTGGAGTGGAATGCGTCGATCGAGTCGTTTTCATAATAAACATGATGAGTTATTGCCATACTGTGTAGAGTTTCAAAATCGACATGAAAGGAAAGTCCAACTCGAAGTCTAGAGAGATTTTTTGTAGTTCATTTGTCATTGGATTCCTATCCTTTTTGTTGGTTTGCTGGAACTGAGAAAGAATGAACATAAGAACCTTTTTTTTTTTTTTTTTTTTTTTTTTTTTTTGGGAGGCAGAAGGAGGTTGTTTTGTAATTTGTAATAGTTGCCATTTTGTCTTTGGCAAAGGAGAACATGTTAAGCTTCATTTTATTTTGATGCTCATTTTTATCCTTCAGCTTCAAACGTTTATTTTCACCCAACAAAAAGTACTACCTAATGGGGTTAACACCATAAAAAGAGAGTCTCAAACTGGTATACTTATGCTTCATTTATTCAAAATTAATTTGTGTAATAAAAAACCTCAAATTAATATTCATGATAAATTTACTATCCGTTAACTTCTATTCAATATCCCCTTTAAATCGCCAACATGGAAACACGCGTGGCAAACAACTTGGATGATCGGATGTGACGTGGATCCAATGTGGAAATTCAACGTAAATGGGTCTCTTAGGTGACATTGATTTAGGGAAGCTGGATCCGAAGAAAATGGACCCAAATTGAAAAGATCTACTAATTTTTCCCCAATAACTCCCCCCATTTTGAAAGTCCGGTAAGATCCTAATTTTATTACAATTTTGCCCTAAGATTTTGGTAGATTTGTCAAGGGTACATCAAGTTTGTGATTTTATGTAACATGAAAATTAGTTTAAGATAAATATGATATGAAAATTAGTTTGGGATAAATATGTCATGGGTGTATTGGTTTGGGATATTTGTTGCTGTTAACCATTTTATTTGTTCATCATTTATGTGGCTATACGACGAAATTCTTCATAGGAGCTTGGCACTCGGTAGGGACTATTTTCAGAGATTCATTCAATGGGCTAAGTGGTATTGACCCTTTTATTGGACCTTGTTGGGCTTTTTAAGCGGGCCGAACATGGTGAAGACACCGAATTTCATGTGACATTCTTGTCCTTATTGTTGGCTATCAAAAGAGGATTTTGGAGCATAGTGCAATTCCCAAATTAAAGTTTAGCTTTAGATGAACCTTCTCTCTCTCTCTCTCTCTCTCCCTCCCCCCGCACTTCTGGTAATATTTTATGAGAGCAAGCTTTTTACAAAGACTTGTAAGAAACTTAAAAGGAGGCCAATTTCTGTATCATGGAGGTGAAGCCCCCACCATCAACAATCAAGTGAACATTTTGAGTTTTGAAACCCTTGTAATCGGAGTTTTGATGCGTCGTCGCTTACTGGGTTTTTAATCGGTCAAACTTGGGAGAGGATCGATAATTTTTTGCCGTTAAAATTATGCAAACTATAGCTAACTATTCTTTATGCATTCATTTTATTTTGTGGGTTTCGGAAAACCGAAATAAAAGGCATCTCTTACGATTCACGTGGAATTTAATCATTTTTTAACTATCGTTATTCCTAAACATAAAAAATTATAAAGGAAGAAAAGTATTTTGGTGAAAAGGGGCATAAACGCGCCCTTATAGCTCAGTGGTAGAGCGTCAGTCTTGTAAACTGAAGGTCCGTAGTTCGATCCTGCGTGAGGGCACTTTTTCAGCCTTTTCTTCTCTTCTGTATCTGTCTCTCTCTCGGTTTTTTTTGCTCGAATTTAGATCGGATTTGAGGACACCGTGCTGGATATTTTGAACTGCGGATTTTTCATATCACACCATTCATTCCGGCTGGCGTGAGATCGGAAGGCAGGCAAAGCCGTGTTTCTTTTTGGTCCGGTCATCGGTATAGTACGAAGAACAGGATTGTCGGTGGGATGCCGAAGCCGAAACTCGAGAATGTCTTATGAACTATGAACAACAACGTCAAGAAACCAATGATCACAAAGATCACCATCTTCTCCTCAAGCTTCCTTCATGTGTCTCCCGGGGTTCTTTCCGACTCTCTTTTGACCCTCTCATACATCACACATGCTTACATTCTGCATTTGGAAGTACATGAAGGTCATTGGTTCACCCTGCCGAATCGCAGAATCCTGACAAAGTTAGTCCGTCACCGGCAAATTCTGATGCATGATAGTAACTTTGGAAATGGGTTAGCAATTTGGTGTCTGTAACTCTCATTATTGCGCCGTAATCTTCTAATGAGTTTTTTTGGGCCAAAGGTTTGCATAATCGTCCATTGACATGACGGGCAGGTTGCCAAATTTTCGGGCCCAGATTCTCACCTGTAATTGTAGTACTTCTTGAACATGATGATAATAGATAGTTCTTCTACTGGCAACTTTTAACAGACTAATCATGAAGGCGTACTTCAACAGATCAAATCGATCTTATGCGGGATCAAAGAGTAGAGAAGACCAATCATATAGTTCAGAGTTAGAGATCTGGTTGGAACTACAACTTCAAGACGACAACTTAGCAATGCTCTTGAGCTCTTGTTAAATGTAGGTTCCAGAAACTATTGAAGGGTTATCTATCTTCTTGAACAATAATTAATTTCTGCAAATAAAAAGAAATAGCAGAAATGAAACTCGCCCAGAAAATAGTTACCCCGGTAGCGTGCATGCACCGAGAAACACACTAGACTTCCCCTAAATTTCTATTGCTATCTTTGATACCCTTCTGTTAGAAACTGAAGCTTCTCACATCTGCATATAATCAGCTATCCCTGATTTTATAAAAGCTTACCACCGATTCAACAAGGCAAAAAGAAGACTGCACAGTCACTTTGCAATCTCCATTGAGTCTCCAACAAGCTTTAGCCATAAAGGAAGAAATAGATGCATAGATAGCCGCTGTTTAGGCAAGTTGATAGCTGATTTAAAAAAAAAAAAAAAAAAAAAATTGATGCTGCTTTAAGTGCTTCAGTCCGGTTCTACTAGGAAATAAAATGAAACATTTTGCTTTGCACAGACCAATTTCTCAGAGCAGATACCAAGAAAAAAGATTTGAAGCTTAGTATAACACTTTAACAACAATTTTCTATGTCAAAAGCTATACAACCTCCTGTCAAACTGAGGCTAGTGAATCTCAAGACGATAAGGCGGGGTAGAATAAGAGAACTTGTCAGTCATCTTATGAATAACAAGATAATGGTATACAAACTTCTCTGGGGAATTTCGAAGCGGGTTTATTGGATACTCTCCTATGAATCTAATCTGATTTTTCTTTGCTTGCCTGAAAAGGAAAAATCTATGGAGAAGAATTGATTTGCATAGTCGCAAGAAACCTGGTGATTTTGCTCAGAGTTTCGCGAGTTGATACAGTTGTTGGATGATCTTCACCATAGATGGAAGTCCTGACGAAAATAGCCTTCCTTATGAGGTCGTCCGCTATGTCAAAATGTCCCCCTCTCAACATTAGCTTGGCTCTGGTTTCCAGGACCGTCGCTCTTAATAGAGCAAGCTCCTGCCAAAGGCAAGGGTTGAGCTGAGCATTAGTCTGGACAGGTCTCCAGCAAAGTGATTTGTCCAACCACTTATCGACTGGAGTAACAAACGCTTGGTCCGCTGCTTCGAGAGCATCAGTGCAGAGGCGCAGCAGTTCTATGGCGGCGCTACAGCGTGAAAATGTGATAAATGTCCGCACTGCAAGAGGAAGAGCCACTTCTTTGACAAAATACAAAAGCTCAGACACCTTGAGTTCCACAGCCACAGGATCAGTACCAAACCCCAAGAGCAAGAAACTTGCTGCCCATAAATGTTCCGAGTACTCATATACAAAACCGCGACTGATTATAGCCTGAACCACGGCCTGCGGAATTCCAACAGCTCCTCTCTTACGTGCATAAAGCTTGATGAGCTCATTAAAATGGATGCAGTCTTGTCGGATGCTAGCTCTTGCAATGTTGAACCTCAACAGCATCGATGCGGCTTCGGCCTCCGATCTCTTTATGTATGATGAAGAGCAGCAACAAGTCAAGGAGCACAATAATTTTCTGAACCGCCGAGTACCTTGATGCTTTTCAGGTATCTTATGAGCTGCTAGGGCTAATAGGGAAATTGGGATTGCAGCTGGGGCAAACCAACCGCTTGCCTGAACCATTCTGGTTGCAAGGCTCCTTGGTCTGTCCGCATGGTCAAATATCGAGAAGCACACTTCAAGGAGTTGCAAAAGGAAAGTGTTCCGCCTCAACAAAGTCCGTTCCCTTCCACTCCATGACAAGTCTCTCAAGGGCATTCTGTTGATGGTGTCCAAGAGCCTGCTAGGGCTTATAGGGAGCTCTGACAAAATAGATCCCACTATAGCAAGACCCAAGGTCAATCGTCCCACTTTCTCCTCGATCACTCTGAGGGTGTCGATTTCAGTGAGTGAATGATCTTTGACACCTCCTTGCATTAATTGGAGTGCCTCGACACCTGATAAGAAAGAGAGCTTCAGAGGTTCCATATTCATGACCCGAGGAAGGCGCGTCGAGATAATTACGTGAGTTTCTCCTCCAAATCGAGGAAGTAGATCCATTACAAGCTTATGATCCCACCAATCCTTTTCATTTTCTAAGTTGTCAATCACAATTAAAAATGGTATATTCCTCATGAGTTCCCTCCGAATTGTAGAAACAGCAGAATCTTCATGCTCTTCAAAGCTTTTGATCTTGCTTTTCTCCAAAGTATTTTCTATACCAACATCAACCTCTAGATACGACCACAGGTTCAAATAATTCTGCCTTATATACCTGCTCTCCCCTCCAATCCACAAAACCATCTTATACCTCTGATGGTATCTATAAGCAAATTCTAAAAGAAGCTCCGTTTTGCCAATGCCCGAGTCACCTGAAACACAAGCAATCCCCTTTCCATACAAAATCTTCGTAGCTCTTTTTCTTTTCACATACCTTCCAACCGGTTTTTGCCTTGGTTGGTACTGCTTTGGCCGAAAGTCCGAGCTGAACATCTCGATTTCCTTTTCCGACTCCTTCCACACGATTGGTTCTTTTCCCTTCCAGCTGGCTTCATCTAGCTGATGCTCCTTCCTTCTTTCCTCTAAAAGGTTGCTCTTCTTCCAACCGATCGTTAGATTTTTTCGCCTAGGTCTAGCCTTGAGGTCAAAATAATCCCTTTCGGAATCGCCACTTATGTCTCCGAAAAGAATGAATTCAAGCTCAGACAATTCCTTGTTTCTGCCAATGAAATTCTCATTTCGAGGGAATGGGAACTCCTCTTTGTCTGCCTTCTCTTTCCACTTAGCCAATCGCTCCGCGACGCTTCTCCTGCCTAACTTCATAGCCAGTAAAGTAACGGCCCTTATGATGCAATCTCTCCAGTTACCATCCTGACATTCCAGTTTCCACTCCTGAACCCTGGCAAGGCCACCAACGGCTTCTTTCCACTCCTTCTCTATACCTCCATACAGAATCCATAGCTCTCCTCCATGCTTCTCCCACAATTCTCCCCTCTTCTCCACGATATCCCTGACAAGGCAATCACCTGGACTCAAATCAAAAAATACTGGGACCAGATTTTTCTTGCTCGAGAAAAATCGCAGCTCCTCTATGGTATAAGGGTTCCTAAAGGATTTCCTGGTTAAGATCACAACACCAAAAGTCGACACGTCCATGGCCCGCTCGACAATGCCATGCTTGCGAGAGTTCCTACATCGAGATCTATCAGATATAAAGCAGCTAATTCCTTGGCACTCTAACTCGGCACAGAGCCAATTGGCAAATCTGAGCAATGACGGCTTGCGACCATGCAGACCTATAAAGACGTCGCAGCTCCTCAATCTGTTAGTGGAGAGAGAGACTGAACTTGGAGTTAATGGGTTTCCATGGCTTCTCCCATGCCTACTCTGCTTCTCTCGCTGCCCGGAGTAGACTATATCATTGGCGTTGCTGAAGATGGATACAGTGCTGTTTGACAAACCGGTCGAACTAGATGCACGGTTGAACTTGCGGGAGTCACCAGAAAGACCAGCAGCGGGCATTTGTGATGTGTTGGATGAAATAAATCCGACATTTGCATCAAGAGCTTCGAGGTCTGAAATTCCCCCACTAGAAGTTTGGTGTTTTAATCTGCCAAGCAGAACATCTGATCCTATAGAGCTGGATCTCTGACATGTCGAAGACCTCGGAGAGAAAAAGGGCGACTGGTTTGCTGAGAAGAATGTCGAAGACGATGACGACATATTCCTCGAAGTAGTGATTGGTAACGGCCCGAACCTGGAACTATCTTCTCGAAAATCCATATCTTTGCAGTTTCCATTCTCAACGCGCGTCAAGCCCCATTAGACCACATTAATTACGAGAATCGTCCTGAAATAGGCACAACTCAGAATTAGGTAAGGTCACTCGGCGATTTCCGTCCGTTTTCCTGGACACATAAATGAAGGGAATATATAGAAACAATTAATCTGGGAAAGCAGAACAAATCAAATTCCGTCGACGGCTTGTCGTTATTATCAAAAATAGAAAAGTTCCATCGACAATCTAACAAGCCTTATCCAGCATAACAACCGAAACCAACTGCCTTTCAGCCTCTCAACAAGCAAAAATTTCAAAAATCAAACATGATATCAACTAGATACTACAAGATAAACAGTAGCCAGATGAGTGTGTTCCGTATGCTCCCATTAGCATAGACATGAGAACAGGACAGACATGATGGGTGAACGTCAAGGTTTTTGTCCCGACTCCTGGCAACAGATGCACAGAAATCAACAACTTGAGATCGCAGACGTGAAAAAAGCACAAAAAAGGGAATGGCACTCTACAAGTACAGTTTTTTCTCATTGGACAAACCACAGCACAGCTTCAACCGAGCTATCCAATACACGAAACCGAATTCAAAAACAAAGAGAAAAAATAACTCGGCCGAAGAATTCATCAGAAACAATAAAACAGAACCATCAACGAAATTCAGATCTGGAGACTCACTGAACCCGGAATCGTCGATCACTGCATTGGGCGGATTCAAATTCAACGCGAACCGGCCTCCAATCCAGATGAATCCCACTCTCGTGACGTGAATTCCAAGCAACCCCAGAATCCCACTTCACTCTTTTCCGCAGTCAATCCAGCTCACGTCTGCAGGGGGACCAACTAGAAAAACACAGACGGAAAAACCGGTGTCAAGCACATTACAGAGAACCCACCAAAAAAAAAAAAGAACAAATACGGCTCGAAACCGATATTGGTCAGAATTCAATGGGGGCGGACAGCGACGGGGGGCCAATGCGAAAGCGGGAGCGAGCAATCCGAGTGTCGTACCTCGTAAAGATAGGATTTTTCGGAGGACCCAAGTTCCAGATTCGCGCGAGAGAGAGGAGGAGAGCGACAGTGAGGAGCAGCGGCAGATGGGTAGGAAAGATTTTCCGGCTTGAAAAGGAAACGAACGGACGCGAGGCCAGAAGAATATGGCAAGAACCCGAACTCAGCACGAGGTGGTGAAACGGGCAAGAGAGAGAAAACTCGCAAATCAAATCTTGAGAGAGAGAGAGAGAGAGAGAGAGAGAGAGAGAAAAGGGTGGTGATGGGAACACTGCGTTCGATGTCTACTAGAGAGGAGCAGAAGCTGTGGCTTCTCTCTCCAAAAGTCGCTTTCTCTCTCTCTCTCTGAAAATATAATTTTCTGTGCTGATGCAGCTGAGGTGATGGTGAATTTTCTGGTTTTTTTGCCCCTTTGTTTTTAAGGGGGAGCAGAAGGGAGGACACCGTTAGAAGGAGAAGTCGTGTGGGGACCCACCAAAGCGACGGATCTGACGGAGATGGTGATGGTATCACCATGTTGTAGGGTCCAATCCCTATCCTAGATTTTCTTTTCTTTTCTCTTTCTGATTCCTCTCTCTTTCTATTCCTCTCTCTCTATTTTTTTTTTTAATCTTCAGCTCAGTCAAAATTAGAAATGTTTCATATTTCCTAGTGGAAGTGTTCTTCTCCCCCTAATAAAAGATGGGTGTGATTCATGAGATAATTCGGAGTTATCTTTCTCAAATTTGATTGGTAGTGCACTCTTTTCGCGATATTAAGAAAATCAATAGTTATCTTTAGATCAGGGAAGCGGTTGTTCGTTATTCCAACAGTAAAATCCCAACAAAATTCATAAGAAATATATATGACGTGTATGTAAAGCACACGTGTAAGAGAAGTAACCATATGAAGATGATACCTTTACGACTTCATATATCCCGATGGTCGTGTTCTTGCGATTAGTGAAGTTCACTGAAAGACTTTAGGAAAATCGGCTATCCAATGGCCATATTGTATGATCTATGCCTTTTTGTCTAAGTATAAAATTGGGTTTCAAAATCTATGGATTCTTATAGCCTGAAAGGTCTAATGGTCAAAGTATTAAGGGCAAGGGGGAGGTCAACACCTAGGGGAAGAAAATCAGGGGCATAACCCCCTTGAAATCTCAATTATTATGGAAGTGGACGGACGTGTTTAATTCTTGATTTGGCAATTGATCCTCGTCATTATGGCGTATCCGATTTGATTAACATTCATTTACTTTACCATTGGATTTTCCATTAATGGGCGTCATGTATTTTTCATCCCCCTCTTCACTATCCTCAATAGGTTTGGTTGACTCTTGAAAAATTTGTTAGTGCATCAAAGATCGTAAAACTTTCTTTTATTTTGTTACCCGAGATGGGCCTTATTGAAGACAAATTAAAGATGCAGTAATACTCAGCCCTACAATTTCAATCGATATTAATGAAGTTGATTGCCATGTTTAAGTTATATTACAATTAAGGATGATCGATTCTAAAGTGGGTAGGTTTCATCCCTGAACCTTATATCCTATCCTATTATAACCGGTTCCCCTTTTTTGAATCCCATATCTTACTCTGTTTGCACTAGAACCTGTTTTGGAATCTACCTTATTTTTGCGGTTTGATTTTAGAATCTATCGTGTTTGCATTAGAACCTGTTTTGTAACCGTTTGATATCCTATACATTTTTGAATTTTACATAAATACGCAAAAAAAAACAACGTAATGCTCCTAATTTGTATTGAAATATTAAGTACATGTAATCAATAAGTATATGAACTTTTTGACTAAACAAAAAACTAAGGATCTATAATGCTAATTATCGTAAAACCAAGCGCCAAAATGCCTACACTTGTAAGTCCAAGCACCAGAACGCCTACTCCCATTTCATTTCATTGAATCGAGAAGATAAAAGAGGAGTCAAAGACAGAGAAGAGAGGAGCAATCGGCGCGACCTGCCCAAACACCAGAACACCTACACTTGGAACCCCAACATCGTCGTCAAAATCAAAGAGATTATAAAAACCCCATATCCAAAAAATTGAAAACCCTACAAAGAAAAAATCAATTTCACACTCACCTTGCTCAAGTTTGCGCTGCATCGGTGATGATGGCAAGTCTCGCGACAACGGAACAAGAGGCAACAGCGAGTCGGGTTGCGTTTCTGTAAGCTGCAGCATTGATGATGGTGACAGCGATGGTGACTGGGCGCATGGAGATGGACTAAGGGAGAGGCGACTGAGAAGGAGACAAATCGCGTGAAGAGAGAGACACAGAGAGAAAGGGAGGCAATTGGGGTTTTTTTTTTTTTTAACATTAGTAAAAACCGATACCAAAACCGATCTAATCAGTCCAATTTTCGGGTGGGCCTTTACTTGGAACCGATTCCTGGACCGGTTTTAACCGGTTCTCAAAAAATGAAATCGGTTCTTAAATCGATTTAGACAGGAACCTGCTCTTGGACCTGTTTTTCGGGCGTTTCGATTCGGTTATCAGGTGATCCAGGCTGATTGCACACCCATAATTACAATATGGTCATAATGAAATCTTTTTTTTTTAATTTTTTTTTCACCCCTAGTTTCATGCGTGAGTTTTGTTAGCAATTTGTAGGATAATTGATTATAATATGTCATGAGGATACCATAATTACCTATTTTATTGTATCTAAATATGAGTACCTCGCTTAACCTTTTTTTTTTAAATAAAATATTGGAATTCGACAGCTCTTTCCTCAAGTGAAAAAACTCTACATGTCTTAATTACCATATCCATTTATCATGTTCATCGATTCCATAATTTCTTTTCATTTTCTGAAAAATAGAAAAGAAATGAAAAGAGATGCACGAGCACCATCAACTCGATCTAGGCGAAGACATAGTTGCATTATTAGTAATATCTTAATATTCTTCTCACGGACTCTATGATTGTGTTCCAAAATTATAATGTGAAAACCCTTTTTTTTTTTTTGGGCGAAGCGAAAACCCTATTGACCAAGAGACTTTTGAGTGGGGGAGCATGTCCCGCAAAATTTTCAAGAAGAAACAAAAGAAGCTATATTTTGGTGGAGTCCAAAGTGGGTAAAAGTGCTCCTCATGTCAATTATTATTTTTGCATGATTGGATAATATCGAGTTTCGAGAAAACAAAATATCGCAATGCACGCGAATTCCTCTACGCCTTTTCTGTTTTCCTTTCTTTTTTCTCCTGTTTTTGGGACAAGGGTCCCCCCCATTGATGTAAAATAATCTCTCCCTCGTCTACCAAAGGACACTGTTCGGTTGACTTAGTGCGATTGTTCAATTTTGGCCGCGTCCTCACCAGCATCAGTCCAAACGACCCTTTGGCTGGCGCTTCTCCAAAAGCACATGCAATCATGTGATCGCCCCCGAGCTCTCGACGGCTCTGATCTCTCCCCACGTTCCCGATTCCGAAGCCCGATCGCCGTCTCTAGACTCGACACGTCATGGGTCTCGAGGTAGAGCGAAACGCCAAAGAAGGGGTTTGAAATCGGATTGAATTCGGACCCCCACCAGCCATGGCTCGCGCAGCAGATGATGATGCGACGTTAAAGCTTTTCAAGAATTCGTGCGGGCAAAAAACAAAGAGTTTTGCAAAGAGCCCTCGTCTTAGAACCGGTCAATCTATTCGCCTTTTCAATCGAAGGTCGTGTGGTATGCCGCTGTTGGAGTTGTGGGATTAGACAGTGCTCATGTTGGCGTTTTCCTTTGCGCGAGCAAAAGGATAAGTGGACCCGATTCAACAGTGGTCCGATGGACGGTCACCCGATCCCGAGTCTAATCAATCATTTCCCTCCGGGGGGAGGTACTGATAGGCCCTTTGTCCATTCCGAAGAGACACAACAGGACATCCGATTGGCTTAACTTGGTTTGAGATGGAGGGGAGAAACCCTAGTTTTATTCCACATCTGAATGCCCGCTGGGATGTGCACGAGCCAACAACTTGAGAAAAGGTATAAATAAGAAAGAACATGTGGGTTTCTTTGTGGCCGGTTGGTTATCTTTACATGCATGTTGTCATTTATTTTTTAGTTCCAGATTGATCTTAGAAAGTTTTGGAGCCTCACCTCCTCGCTTAGCGGCTTGCGGGATGGCGGCGTAGTACTAACGGGATCGATGACAAGATGTGTGTTGTTGCGAGTGAAGAAGTATGTAGTTCGAGTTTTCACTCCTATGCAATTCTCGTTCGGGTTTCTCCAAACGAATGGAAAGGATCGATTGGAATTGAGAGGAGGGAGATCTTATCGAGGCGCCTAAGTGGGCAAGTTTGTGTTTCTTCCGTGTTAGAGAACAAAAACTCCAAACATATCATCTTGAAAATCACTCAGACCCGGCACTAATAAATGGAGGAATATTCGTGTATTTGAATTTATTTCTTTGTGAAAAAATTCTTGTAGAGGTAACATAACAAGGAGTGTTCCGTCGAGTCAATCAACTCAACCAAAAGCCCCTCGCCTTTTTGACATTCCGCACCTTTGTTTGAAACCTCCTCGTAACACCACCACTAAAATTGACCTTGTGTCCCACTAAATTCCATTTTTATTCATGCAAATAAATTACATTTTAATGCCACACAAAGGAAAAAAAAAAAAAAAAAGAGAAAGTTCATTAATTTTTGGGGGTGTGTTTCTCTTTGGTGCGTCACCTTTTCTTCACTTTTTCAAAACGTGCGCAACATTCCATCTGGAAAGTGATAGTTCGATGTCTAAATAGTCCAACAGCCTCAATCACTCATAATGAGGCTCATAATCAGCAACTTTGCTCCACATTTATGTCGTTCTAAAACCTAATAATCCAGTTGGCCCTTCTCGCCTTTTTTCAAGTAAAATATCAATGATTAAATTAGTTGATTTCGCGGAGAAAAATGTGCTAATAGCTGTTTATGAAGTATTATAAGTGGAGAGCAAAAGGGGGCTAGCCTCAGATCTAGTCCATGGCCTACAAAATTTAAATTATCTGCCGCTGCTAAAGACATTTTCCATCACTAGTGCTTAGTTGGACATTGGTATGTGCACCTCAATTTTCAATTGCACCCTAGAACATGCGAGGGTATTGAATATTGAGCCGAGTTAGGAAGGGGGGGGTTCTTTATCAGACAATAATTAATTATGGAGGAGAAGATAAGATGGCCCCCGTAATTGCCCTTTTTAAAGGTTCTTAGTTGGTGAATTCATCGTAAGAAGTGAAACGAAAAGTCCGAGACTTAGGCTCTACTTGTTTCATAAAAAATAAATGGTTTGGAAAACGTGTTCTTAGAAATGATTACTTTTACCATTTGATATAATTAGCCAATGAAAAATATTTTCATTATCAATAATAATTTACATTTAAATACCTTTATGAATGATGAATATATTTTTCGTTTATTTATTTTTATAAGAGATACAAATGATTATATTTAAAAAGATGTTTTCTCAACCATTTATTTTTTGTGAAATAAATAGAGCCTTACATGACGGTTGAGTTGGTTTTTCTAGAAAGAGCTGGCATTATTGAAATTATCTTCTCTAATGTTTTTTTCAAGTGAAGAACAACATTTGTTTGCCCAAAGTAAATCTAGTTTATTTTTAACCTTCTTATCTAGGCCGAGTAAGTCCAACTACATCTTGGCCCAAAATCAATTCATTTACCATAGCCCAGGCCTAAATCTATGTCCCTCTTGTTAATATTCTATCCCCATAGTCAAGGTTAAACTAAGGTATAATGAAACCCCCTCAAAAATCAAAACCATCCTTCTACTTTTTTAACCCTTCAAAAATCTCTCGGTACATTTTTAAAAAGTCTCGCGGGTTAACCCTTAAATTAAATTTGACCATCAGAATACTCCGACTATTGAGATGATGAGTTGGCCAATTTGAAAACATATAATGGTTTTAATTACACATATAGTATTCGACGCTCGTGGTCTGGCGGCAGCTTATTATTCTACTATTGAGTTGATTTATTTGAGCTTGAGGTTCTTGTAACGGAGTTTTGTTTGAATGAAGAAGATGACAAAAGTGATTTAGCAGATTTGATTATGGGGGCGGAGGGTGGGAGAGAGAGAGAGAGAGAGAGAGAGAGGGAGTATTATGAGAAAAAAATAAACTTCAAACTCAACTAATTCCTTCATCAATTTGACAAAAAAGAAAAATTCCTTCATCAAAATGATTCAGGGAAAATGGCGAATCATTTTATAAAGTATGGACGAATTTGGAAAAAAAAGAGTAGATAGATGATTTTAAAAAGACTATATTTGGGTTCTTCTATTTCATTTTTATTTATTTATTTTTAGTAGTTTTCCCTTCTCTGATTTCATTTTTTCCTCTGTCATTCTGTAATTAATATTTCATTAAATAATAAACTATACTAACATTCCCAAAATATGTAACAAATGCAAATACTAAAAATATATAGATAGAATATATAATTATAGAATAGCAAGAAATTCAAATGTATAAATAAAAATATAAACAAATTAAAATGAAAATTGTTGTTATTTTAAATTTTATATTACAATTTATATATCATTCATATTATTGTTTTAATTTAAATTTTTGTATGAAAAAGGGCTAAAAAGTAATACAAAAATTTAATATCATAAATCTACTATCCCTATTTTATCACCTAATAAAACATGAAGTAACTCTATAGGAGGTAATGAAAAGAAATTAGCATTTAAGCGTTCGTTGATCTAACATTAGCAAGCTAGTCAATAGAGCAATTTTCTTCCCAAAAGTTATGTTGTACTTTAAACTCCAAGTGATAGCGCAACAATATTTAAATATCTTTAAGCAAAGCAGGTTCATCATTATCAATCATAAGATCTTGACTAAGAAGATGAGTGATGACTATCTTTAATCTCAACAATGATCTTATGAAATCCAAGTTGTTTTGCAAAGTTGAATCATAACCACGGAGACCACAAAGCACTAAGTTCTGCTTGTGACGATGAATATGTTCATACAAATGTGGCAAAACTATGAATCCAATCACCCCTCCGTTTCTAAATAAACCTCTTGCACCAGTAAGTCCTAGGTTGCCTTTAGAAGCCCTATAAATATTCAATTTAATCACCTGAAAGGTAAAGGATCCCATTTGACAGAAATTAGAGAAGCACATGATCCAATTAACATTGAATTATTCATAGATGAAACAAAAATGATTTCCTTTGTTTGTGTATGACTTAATTACTTGTAGTGAATTCGAAGGGAAAAAAAAATTGTCTTAAAAAAGTGACTTGTTTCTCTATTACTGAAAAAGCCACACACCTACTCAAAAAATTATGGTCTAATCATGGTGAAAATTTGATTGTCCCTTGCCAGCGAGATTTGAATTCAATTATTGCAACAAATTCATTCAGAAAAATTCTCCCAAGTATTGTTGTGGGACCAACTCAAGCCATAGCTTAAGGACAATTAGACAATTCCTTAAAACATGTAAAGTTGTTCACATGAAACTGGCATCTCAAGCAAAATGGATTTCTTCCTAAGTTGCAAGACATCTTCAATTCATTAGTCAACAGTCGCTTATGAATGGTTAGCTAGAGGAAAGTTCTATTATGTCGATATCCCTTCCACTTCCAAATTGTGGATCATATATTGTCAGATTCTTGATTGTTCGCCCCATTGATTACCTCACATGCTGACTTAATAGAGAAAGACTTGCTTCTAGTACCGTCCCTCAAAAGAGCATAGTCCCCACCAAAGGCTAAAGGAGGTTTGCTAGCTCTAACACAAAAGATGATATTTTCTGATATAATTCCCCTAAATATCCGAAAATTCCACTTCCCATTCAGCATGTAATCATAAACTTTTCTACCTAGATATTTAGGTACTAATAATATTATAGAGCGGCTCCATACTTGGTATCCATCTATTTGTTCAAAACCTAACATGTTTAGCATGAAAATTACTTTTTGATGAACAGTATTTAACAGTTAGAACTTGTGCCCGTAGATTATTAGGCTGACTCTTGAAGCCCCCTGCTAGCTTCATTATAAAACCTTTATTAGTCAGTTCGAGAGATATATAACCAAGACATTTCTTAGGAAGCAAAGTGTTGTCAAGGTGCAAACTTAAAGAATTAAGTGACAATGTGGATAAGATATTTTGAGTGGAAGAACTTTGTTGGAAGACCTTGTTACTGTCTTTAGGAGGAAGGTTTTGCAAAACCCTCGTTATTTGCTTATGAAGCTGAGACGATCCTAAACTTTCATTTTCTGTGAACAAGCCCTTAGAGTCAAAATCGACAACTTTGCCTTTCTTTTTATCTTTGGTTCTAACGGTTGTTATATATCTCTTGTTGAGAAGGACCATTAAAATTTTCACGTAAGTTTGCTTGAGGTAGCACCAAAAAGCGAGACCCTCGAGCAACTATATCTCCTCCTTTTCAACTATCAACTGGACCGACCAAAAAAAAAAAAACCTATCAACTGGCATATCTTTCACTTGTTGTCTTCAGCCCCTTCGTATTTTGTGCACAACCATCATGGCCAAACTTAATTTTGGGCTCCTTTTGAACTTCTTGTCGTATAGCTATGTTTAAAGTAAGAGAATCAGGCATAGAGCTACATTCATAGTTTCTTTAGCCATTTTACTCCTTTAACAGTCGTCCGACCCGTGGCCATAATGACCTGATGGGTTTTTATGTTTGATGGGCTTATTTAAGCCCGTCCACTCATGTTGGGCCAAAATCCTGCCTAAAAGTGAAGGGCCCATGGAGGAGTGCGGTTACTATAAAAAGGGGGGAAAATCTGATCAGTTGGTGATCGGATAAGTTGTGTTTTAGAAAGTGAAAAAATACGTTTTTCTCTATTCTACGCTTTTTGAGTTTCTCCCCAAAAACAGTATGCTCCTCGAAATAATAGAATCAGAATTCCTCATCAAACTGCGACAATGGTGTTTAATCTGTGAACAATAAGGTATGTCCAACTATGTGATATACTTTTTGATCGGTGTAACATGTGTTTTTTGGGCTCGTTTTCTAGTATATGTTTTTGGTGTTCGATTAAGTATCGGATCGTTTTTGGGAATCTGTTTCCTAATATGACCATATTTGAAACAAATAAGATATATACCTTTATACTCCACACGTCTAAGTTTTCCTTCAAAAAAAATCAAAAGCCTTAAAAGGCGTGTTAAATCAACTTCAACACAAAGACAAGCATACTTCCCTCTGGTAGCTGGCATTGTATAAAATGTGCTCTTAATGGTCTTCCAATCGACAAGCCAATTTGCATCATAAGATTCTCATCAAAATACTCAATATAGATATGTAGAAACCTGACCCAAGCTGTGACCCTATAATTGTTGCCTCATTTGGATCAAAATTGGGAATCCATCTTCTACTGCCAAATAATGATCAAAGATCATCCAAGGTGCTTCCCTAAGCACAAAATGATAGCCCTCTAGCATGGAAAACTTTGCAAAAAACAATCATTACCCAAGTCAATCACTACTAATTCTACTTTTAGGAACCAAATATGCAAAAGTTTTTTATGAAGCAAATTGTATCAGGTAGTTTGACCCTAGCAATTTGACAATTAAAAATTGATCCCAAGGTCGACGTAATCTTTTCTTTTCCTCCTTACTTACCCTCAATATCGAGAGGTCGTTGAAGCCCGTTTGTGGCTCACCCATGGCTTCATTATCTGAGAGTTTGAAATATGAATCCTCTAACACCACTTCAAATCGAGTTTGTGAAGTACTGCATCCCAAAAGAGATTCTCGATAAGAGGATCTTTTAGTTGAACCTACAATCATGCTCGAGAATGTTTGATAAATTGTTGAAGAGGAAAATAATCTGTTTCATCGTGATCATAGTGCAAAAGAGGAAGAGTTGGGACCATCAGAATTCATAGGGTTTTTTCTTTACCAAGGTTTCTAATTTATAGCCCTTTGGCATGAAAAATTTTGCAAAAAAATCATTACCCAAGTCAATCACAACTAATTCTACTTTTGGAAACCAAATGTGCAAAAGTTTTTTATGAAAGCATATTGTATCTGATAGTTTGACACTAGCAATTTGACAATTGAAAATTGATGCCAAGGTCGACGCAATCTTTCCTTTTCCTCCTTGCTTACCCTCATTATCCGGAGGTCCTCGAAACTCGTCTGTGGCTCACCCTTGGCTTCATCATTGGAGATTTTGAAATATGAATCCTCTAACATTGCTTCAAATCGAGTTTGTGAAGTATTGCATCCCAAAAGAGATTCTCAATAAGAGGATCTTTCAGTTGAACCCACAATCAATGCTTGAGAATGTTTGATAACTTGCTGAAGAGGAAAATAATCTCTTTCATCGTGATCATAGTGCAAAAGAGGAAGAGTTGGGACCATTAGAATTCATAGGGTTTTTTTCCTTACCAAGGTCTCTAACTGATAGCCTTCTGGCATGGAAAATTTTGCAAAAAAATCATTATACAAGTCAATCACTACTAATTCTACTTTTGGGAACCAAATATGCGAAATTTTTTCATAAAGCAAATTGCATCCGATAGTTTGACCCTAACAATTTGACAACTAAAAATTGATGCCAAGGTCATGCAATCTTTCCTTTTCCTCCTTGCTTACCCTCATCATCAAGAGGTCCTCTAAGCCCATCTGTGCCTTACCATGAGCTAGGTTGCACCGACACGGACATGAGACACGCAACATGACACAACACGACACGACACGCCGACACGTCATTTCTCAAAAGTAGAGAATTTCGACACGTTCCGACATGTTATATATTAAATAAATATTTTAATTTATAAATGCATAAATAACTAAATAATAATAATAATAAAAAGAGCCTAGAATTAATCTATACTAAAAAAATTAATCATACATTCGTTAATATCATTCATTGCTTTAATTTGACAAATTCAACTACATTTCATTGTAATAATCTATAAAACTTGGAGAAAAAAACAAGTACTCCACGTTCTACTATTAAATTTAAAATTTAACAATAAGAAAAAAAATAATCAATATTCCATTATCAAATATAACAAAAAGTCATTCATCCACATTATCCACTTCTTCTGAAAAAAAAAACAGACTCCATCTCCGGCTCATTAAGTGAAAAATTTGCAACTTCAAGCACCCCAACATCTTCAAACGAGTATTGGAAATTTGTTTTAGTTTTTTTTTCATATATTTATATTTAGACCCCAGAAGTTTTGGAAATTTGTAAAAATAACCCCGTGCGTGTCGAAATTTCTAACTCGTGTGTCGGAACGTGTCGAAGGCAGTTGACCGTGTGTTGGATTTTCCGACGCGTTGACCGTGTGTCGGAACGTGTCGGAGTGTCGGACACGACACAAAAGGTCCCGGAGAGTGTCCGTGCAATCTAGACCATGAGTTCATCATCTAGACTTTGAAATATGAATCTTCCAACACCGCTTTAAATTGAGTTTGTGAAGTACTGTATCCCAAAAGAGATTCTTCATAAGAGGAGGCTTTCAGTTGAACCCATAATCGATACTCGAGAACATTTGATAACTTGCTGAAGAGGAAAATAACCTCTTTCATCGTGATCATAGTGTGAAAAAGGAAGAGTTGAGACCATCAAATCCATAGGGTTTTTTCTTTACCAACGTTTCTACTTTTATTTAATTAATATAGAAATTTGTTATTTGAAAAAAAGAACTTTTGTAATATGGACATAAAAATCTCATCCTTCTTTTATCTCAACCCATACAAGATATTTATATCCATATTATATTCCTCTTACCAAACATTGCCAAAGTTTACATTTGCTAGACAATTTCCTAGGTGTTTTAGACCAATTTTCCTTTTTTAGAGGATGAATGATTTTCCATCCAATTTTCCTTTTTTTAGAAGATGAATAATTTTCTTTACCAAAAAAAATGATTTTCCATAATTATCTTATCACAAATATCTTCCTGTGGTGGGGCATACTTTCAATTTGTTCCATCTTAGGTTTTGGGGATTCCACTGTTTGACCTTTCCTCTCCATCTTGATCGTCGGACAGAGGTGAAGTGCCTCGGTTCTTGAATTTCGCTCGATCTTCTTGACAGAATTCGGTTTCCATTGCTTGTACGCTCGAGTCAGTGCATACCCTCTTCGGTTTTTATTTCGATTTTAATTCGTTTCCCTGCGTTTGAGAAATTTTCCTGTCCATATTTTTGAATTATCCACATCCGTTTATATATATCCATCTGAGACCCGGCGATGATAGAGGAGTAGCGACTGAAGTTTGCTCTGTTTTTCCCTCTTTCTTGGGTCTCTCTGATCCTGTTCTGGGTTGTTCTGTTTCTTCCAAAGTTGAATGCTTTAAGAACTAATCCCAGCTGTTTCGATTTATTACGTCTAGGGTAGGATTTTGTTTTCGATTCTTTTTACCCAGCTGAATGGCTCGCTTGATTCTTCCGTACAAAGCTTCGACTTTTGCAAAGACAAATCTGTTCGGTTGGATCTCCTTATCTCCTGTGATTACTCAAACTCAGACCTTTGTTTGACGTTCGACTTCTTTTTGGATTAAATATGCCAGTGGAGTGATGGGACTAGTTTGCTCGTCTATATGAATGAGCCTGCACTTGAGTAGTTTCATATCGGCTCATTTTATGCGGGCGCGTGTCTATTTCCATTTTCTTGGTTTGCCTGATAGAGAATCGTCATCTTGATTATTCTCAGTTGAATGGTTTATCTCTTTTGCTTCTTATTATCGTTACTTTTTTGTTTTTCCTAAAGGGTTTCGATTTCTTGCTTCTATTCAGGCCTCTCGTGGTACTTCGCACATCAAGTCGGCAAGAAATATAATTAAGTGTAGGCCTTTCGCTAGCTCAGAGGTACGGATCTTATTTTGCGCTTTTCATAGAGCAGGATATCTATTTTGAAGCAATTGTGGTATTGAGCTTCACTTGGTAATTGCTTCTCCATAGGTTACGGGCAGGAGGAATTACGAGATTTTAAGTGCTTCATTGAGTGTAAGTCACTGCAACTAAATCTAATCCTTGTTTGGGATTTTATACCGGTGGTAGAAACAATACAACCTATAGTTGTCTGGCCATTGGCCACTGTAGTCATAGTTGGCATGCAGAATATTATCTAGTTTATTGCCAATTGAACCTGATTTTACCCTAAATGTGGACTCAGAGAACTAAGCGAAGCGAGCAGGTTAATTTGTTCAGTTGCCACAGAGGCTACACCTAAGCAAGTTGAGGAATCGCAGATGGATGCCCCAAAAGAAATATTTCTGAAGGATTACAAGTTGCCAGATTACTATTTTGACACGGTATGGATCGCTTTATCTGCTAAGCGATGTGAGCTTATTGGATTTTCTGCTTATACTAGCTAGATTATGTCTCCTTGTAAAACTGCCATTCAGGTGGATCTGAAATTTTCACTGGGCGAGGAGAAGACCTATGTCAGTTCTAAGATAAGCGTTGTTGCCAGAGTTGAAGGTAGCTTCATGACCTGCTCTACATGTGTTATGCATAGAAAGTAGAAACTATCTACGAGCTTTGCTTTGTTTTTTTTTTTTTTTTTTTTTTCGGCAAAATATTTGTGAGGCAATCTTGGGTTTTCTATCTGACGACTAACAATGTAAACAAATAGGTTCTTCTGCACCACTGGTTCTGAATGGACAGGATTTGAAGCTAGTTTCTGTCAAGGTCAATGAGACAGAGCTGAAGGTATTTACATAGCACATTAAGATGTTCCCAAACCATCACTTTGTGCTTGAATTGTAAGCCCGACTTAAATTGTTTTCACTTTTAATAAGGAAAATGTGAATCTGGTAATGCTTAAGGAAAATATGTCTCTAGTTCTTTCCAGAGGATTGAAGAGCATTATGGGGGTTGTATTGTTTCAGTCTTTTTAATGCAAAGTATCTGCTTTGTAGGATGGGGATTACCATTTGGATTCACGCCATCTGATTCTTCCATCACCACCGAGCGGTGGATTCACATTGGAAATTGTTACTGAAATCTATCCTCAGAAAAACACATCATTAGAGGTGAAAATTGCCTCGTTGGCTGTGTTTTTTCCTTGTATTTCCTTTTATATTCTCTTATGTTTTTATTTTAATATTTATTAGGGCCTCTACAAGTCATCTGGGAACTTCTGCACACAGTGTGAAGCAGAGGGTTTTCGTAAGATCACCTATTATCAGGTCTGATTAGTTGATTTGGCATGTTCCCCTATTCTTTTATTTGTCGAGTAAATGATTGTGAATTCATTATCTTCATGGATGATTTTAATATAAACAGGACCGCCCTGATATTATGGCAAAATATACTTGCCGAATTGAAGCTGAGAAGGATCTCTATCCTGTGTTACTGTCCAATGGAAACCTTATAGAGCAAGGCGATCTTGAGGTTGACTTTACTTTTTTGTGCCAGTTGATGAAATTTGAAAGTTTGACCGTCAATGGATCATCGGTTACAATTCATTTTCGCTCTTGGAGCAGGGTGGCCGCCATTATGTCCTTTGGGAGGACCCCTTCAAGAAACCATGCTACTTGTTCGCATTGGTAGCTGGGAAGTTGGAGAGCAGAGATGACTCATTCATTACTCGTTCTGGACGTAAAGTGTCCCTGAGGATTTGGACTCCGTCACAAGACCTGCCTAAGACTGGACATGCCATGTATTCACTCAAAGCAGCTATGAAGTGGGACGAGGAAGTATGTTTTTGGTAGCTTTTCTATATTTTCTGTTGCAGTCTTTAGGTTATGTAAGCAGCTGCCATTTATGACTTGTGATTTTTTCGTGTAACAGGTTTTTGGTCTCGAGTATGACTTGGATCTCTTTAATATTGTGGCCGTTCCAGATTTTAACATGTATGTGTTACCTTGGTGATGTTTAAGTTGATGGTGTAATTGTAGACTCAATACATCATATTTGTTGATTAGTTGGATTATGATTTCGTTTCAACTTTCTGTCAGTGATAGTGCTTTTGTTTTGTATGCACAGGGGAGCCATGGAAAACAAGAGTCTGAATGTAATGTTTCTCATCTGTCTTGAGCTTTCATTCTCCCATGATCAATCTTCTTACTTACCAATGTTTTGGCAATCATATATGGGTTTGTTCTTGCCAGATTTTCAACTCAAAGCTTGTTTGGCATCTCCAGAGACTGCTACAGATGCTGATTATGCTGCAATTTTAGGAGTTATTGGCCATGAGGTTAATATATTTTTCTTTGTTGGAAAAGATTAATTAAATTTTGATTTATTTTAGTAATCTGTATGGTGGGTCGATCATGACTTGGGTTTTATATTTTGTCTATGGTGCAGTATTTTCACAACTGGACTGGCAACAGGTCTCTCTCTCGCGCCCACACTTGCACGCACACCCCCTCACACCCATACCCACAAATAACCCTGCAAATCTTATGCAGTCAGCATGCCACATTATGCTTTGCACTATATAATTTTTACCTCATTTTGTGATGGCATCATTTTTATTTTTCTCTGGTGGGTTGTTTGAATTGATTTCAGAGTTACATGTCGGGACTGGTTCCAACTCAGTCTAAAGGAAGGGCTCACTGTTTTCCGTGATCAAGTATGATGGGCTATTCGTTACTTCAAAAAAGAAGTTATTATCCTTTGTTACATGAATTTAAGAATATTTTTCGTATGATTGGCAGGAATTCTCCTCTGACATGGGTAGCCGAACTGTAAAGCGGATTAGTGATGTTTCGAAGCTTCGTAGTTATCAGTTTCCACAGGTTTGTCTTCTCATGTTTTCAGAGACCTTATGCCTTCCTCACTCATGCTTTTTCGTGGGAAGGATTTTGTGGAATTATCTATGTATTAATCTTGTGGGTTAGCTGTGGTTATTCTTGAAATAGAATGATAAAGGTTGTCCACTTTGCTGATAATTCTTCTCCAATTGTTTGGTCATATTCTGCTTTCCCTATTTCTTTCAGGATGCTGGTCCAATGGCTCATCCTGTGCGGCCACATTCTTACATCAAGGTTTGCAGTCAAATATATGCTGTTAATTTAATTTGGTCTTTCAGTGATTATTTTCCCGGAATGCTTTATTAACTTTTTCCATATTCTGTTTCTCAGATGGACAACTTTTATACAGGCAAGTGTTTCCTGGGGAGGCAGTACATTTTTTCCTCTAATATTTCCTTTTCTCCTTGTTTTTGTTCCTTGACATCTCTGACTTTACTTGTTTTGCAATCATTTTGGATTAATACTTGTGGATTCCCCATCTCATGACCTGCAGTCACGGTAGGTTTAACATCTTCTTGCCTATTGCACTTCATACGTTGATTCTTTTTGTATGATTTCTAACACTTTTTTTTTTTGGGTTGTTTCTGATGGTCTGTAGGTGTATGAAAAGGTTTGACTCTTTATCTGGACTTTGAAATATTTTTGGTGCATCAAGTAATTATATTTCATGTTCAATAACCCGGGATCAAACTTTCAGGGAGCTGAAGTTGTGAGGATGTACAAGACCTTGCTGGGTAGTCAAGGTTTCAGGAAGGTAAGGCTGAGTGTTATCATTAGGTTGTGGGAGAACCTAAAATTGATTCTTGAGCACAGTTATCATCTGTCTCAGTCCTGACAAGACCTCATCCTAAGGTCGATACTTCACTCTATCTTCTGTTTCAGGGTATGGATCTGTACTTTCAGAGACATGATGGTCAGGCTGTCACCTGTGAAGATTTCTTTGCTGCAATGAGGGATGCAAATGATGCAGAATTCTTCAATTTCTTACTATGGTATACTGCATGTTGCCCCGATGTCTACTAGTTTAATTTCATGTCAATAACTACATATGACTGTATTGTAGGTACTCGCAAGCTGGGACCCCCATGGTAAAAGTGACATCTTCCTACAATGCTGAAGCTCGTACGTTCTCCTTGAAATTTTGGTATGCATGCAAACAATGAAGCATTAGTCTAATCCTTTCATCTTTCCAGCTTGGTTAGTTTGTTGCCTCATGACTCTTGTTATGTGCAGCCAAGAGGTACCACCGACTCCAGGGCAGCCAGTTAAAGAGCCAATGTTCATTCCCATGTTGGTTGGTCTGCTGGACTCGACTGGGAAGGATGTGCCTTTGTCCTCAGTATATCATGATGGGACATTGCAATCCATAGCAAAAGACGGTCAGCCAGTCTACTCTACAGTTCTTCGTGTTACCAAGGTTTGTTGATTTCCTCTCATGATCAAATATCCGTCATTTTTTCTTTTACTATTCAGTAGTTTGGATTTAACCTCTTTTATGGTTTGACAATGCAAAGCAGAAAGAAGAAGAATTTGTGTTTGCTGATATAAATGAGAGGCCGATCCCATCTCTCTTGCGGGATTTCAGTGCTCCTATTCGCCTTGAATCTGATCTCACCGACAGTGACCTCTTTTTCCTCCTTGCACACGATTCGGATGAGTTCAATCGGTTCGTTCTAACGAGCACACATTTTTTTTTTTTTTCATTTATTCATATACAGATGTTTTGCCTTACCAACTGATTGAGGCGCCTTAACACTTTTATTCCTGTGTTAGTTGGGAAGCCGGGCAATTGCTGGCCAGGAAGCTGATGCTTACCTTGGCTGCTGATTTCCAACAAAAGAAACCATTGGTTTTGAACCCCAAGTTCATTCATGGACTCGGAAGCATCCTCTGTGATTCAAGTCTGGACAAAGTAGGTTCTCATTCCTACTTAGATATGCTGATATAGTGATTCTTCTCTATCTTTTCTTGGCCTCCTCGAGAGAAGATTACTTCTTAGAAGGACCTTGACATTCTTGGTATGCTCAGGAATTCATTGCGAAGGCAATAACTCTTCCCGGTGAGGGGGAGGTAATGGACATGATGGATGTTGCGGATCCTGATGCAGTTCATGCTGTTCGAGTATTCATCAGGAAGCAGATAGCTCAGGAGTTGAAGGGTGACTTAATAAGCACGGTAAACATTCTGGTACTTTTCTTTTGTACATGAAAAAGGTGTAATGTGTCTGATGAAATTATTGAGCTTGCTCCTCTTTAAACCTCCAGGTTGAAAAGAATAGGAGCTCAGATGGATATGTGTTTAACCATGACAACATGGCAAGGAGGGCTCTGAAGAACACTGCCCTTGGTATGTGTTTAGCTTTTTAAACTCAATGTGTTTCAGATTCTAGCATAAGAAAGCAATAGTTTACTGACCAGTTTGCATCTTTCTTTTTTCAAAATTATAAACCAGCATATCTGGCTGCTCTGGATGATCCAGAGTGTACTGCGCTTGCTATGCATGAGTACAAAACTGCCACAAATTTGACGGAGCAATTTGCAGCTTGGCGGCAATTGCTCAGAATCCTTCTCAAACTCGTGAGGAGGTTCTAGCTGACTTCTACAGCAAGTGGCAGCATGACTTCTTGGTAATATCTTCTTATCCATTCTTGAATTCCTTGGTTGAGAATGTGCCTGCGACTCTCTTTTTGGGGGAGAGAATGAATGGGCATTGGTCAAATAAGAATTGTGCCTAGATTTATTTATGAGGAAAATACAACTTCAGTGTGTCCTTATGTGGGAAAACTTTGGTTTTGTTGTGGATTATATTTTAATTCAGCTGTTTAGTGTGTAATAGCGTTTAAATGCTTTTCTTTTGTGAAATTTTCATCCATTTTAGCATGTTTTGGATTCATTTAGTGGGTGACATTTGGAATCTTGAATGGTTGTCAGGTATAGTCTTCAATGACATGTTTCAACCTCTTTGTTGAAGGTGGTGAACAAATGGTTTGCTCTTCAAGCAATGTCTAACATTCCTGGTAATGTTGAGAATGTCCGGAATCTCTTGAACCATCCGGCATTTGATTTGCGTAATCCAAACAAGGTAAGCGCTCGCTCCAGGGATAGAAGTATGTTCATCCTCAGCTGCATTCTACATGCATGTTGACCTCTTTTGCATTCCTAACCGATCTGCTTTTCCTGGGGATAAGGTATACTCGCTTATTGGCGGGTTCTGTGGTTCTCCCGTGAACTTCCATGCAAAGGATGGGTCGGGCTACAAGTTCTTGGGAGAAGTTGTGGTACAACTAGACAAGATAAATCCTCAGGTTGGTTTGAAAACCGTGTTTCATGTGATGGTATGGTAAGATACGTCTGCAGCGTAGGTAACTTTTGTTCTTATTGGCATATTCTCTCGATATATTTCAGGTTGCGTCCCGAATGGTCTCCGCCTTCTCAAGATGGAGACGCTATGACGAGACGAGGCAGAACCTTGCTAAGGTAAGAAGTTCCGGTCATGGATGCTGTTTTCTGTACCCTCTTTTTCTTCACTTGCCAATTTCATTTACTGATGCCATTTTCCGTGCCTCTTTTACAGGCGCAGTTAGAGATGATCATGTCTACCAATGGACTGTCCGAGAATGTTTTTGAGATCGCCTCAAAAAGCTTGGCGGCTTGAACATCACCTCTACTTGGTGTTTATGCGGTTGCTCCTATGGTGGTGAGATGCAAGTCATCAATATATGTGGAATGTCTTTGAGAAAGAACCATCATAATAAGTGCTTAATCTCCTTGCCCCGAAACAACTGGGGCACACCATATTTGCCGTGGAAATTATGTATGTGGGTGATGTGTTAAGAAGGGAAAGTTTCAAAGACTCTGGCTGGGTTGATTTTTATTACATATTCCATTTGCACTTTTAAAAGAAAGAGGAGCAACGAAGTGTGAAACACTCAAATATCACTGTGCATTGCTGAATAATTCAGAACTTGGTCAGCAAGAGCATGCGTCATCACAGAAAACTAATGATACGGAAAGGACTTAGCTCCTTAGGTAATACGGGACTTTCTTCTAGTGTGCCTAGAGATCGAAAACACAGAAAGAAGAAGACATTTTGCTTAAGAAAAGCTCTCCCGAGCTCAAAGAAATTATTGTCAATGATAGACAACAATTCTGTAATGGATTGTTCATCGATTAACTCTAGCTCGAGACATTGATATTCCCCGGCTAATTAATCATTTTACCATTTGATCAACCCTCGAGCATTCGAATTTATCCAAACGAAAGTCATATTTTCTGGACATCTGCTTCCAAATTTTCTTGCACAAAACGAGCGTTGCAGATGTTTGGTGTATTCTTGAAAACATGAATACGATTAAAGTAAGTTTCTTGTGTGCTCTCTGCATTCACAGTAAGTTCTTCCTCTAACATTGCCCAGAACGGGTACTTCTGCAAATTCGTGAGAGGTTAAGGATTTGAAAATGTACGGAGGCAATGAGTCTCATTCTTTTGAAAGAAAGGTTAAGGATTCGAACTTGAAACCTCAAAATTAAAAATAAGAAAAAAGTGATTCAAGAAAATCACTAAACCTTCTGTCTTATTTTGCGAAAACAAGATACGAAATTCATCTGAATAGATGCATCCTACTATGAGCTTGGATCGTATCATAATCACTCATATCTTAGCCAGCAAGCACTCTAGGTATTTACTACTTCCAAATAGGAACTCTTCCCTTAATGGCACGCATTTAATGTTTGCTATTTGCATTTCTGCGCAAGTCATATTGATCCCTCTCCTTGCATCAAATACAGAATCCTCCAAATAAGCTGGGTTTTCCCTCAAGCCCTCAACCTGTGATACACTTCTTGAAAAGTTCAAACCAATAAAGTTTTCAAGCCGAAAAGGGAAAGAAAAAACTTGTTCTTGAGGAAAAGAAGAGGCTAAGGAGTAACCACAGTCGTTGAAAATGGTGGATAATGGCTCTGCCACTCGTCTCCCAACCCAGCTGACTTGCCGTACGGGGAAACAAGTGAAGTATATGGAAACCCTGCATTTAAGTGATGGAGAGCACATTGATCTTTTCCCCGTTTTGGAGATGGAATGCGGGAAGATAAATTGGACGAGAGAGAGCCAGAGACGGTGTGCAAAACTGGAGCTGAAGGTCGTGAAGAAGAAGATACCCTGCAAGAAGTTTTTTTCTTGGGAGCAAGATGAAGGTGGCTACATGGTGAGAAGCATTCTCCAACTGCTAGAAGTAATGGAATATTCTTGCCTAATTTCGTTTGTTTTTCTTTGATTTGTGATATTTGTATGCTGTTGCTTTTAGTTCTTTTGATCGTTCTTGTTCATGAGAAAAATTCTTTTGATCGTTCTTGCTCATGAGAAAATTTCCACATCTTATTTCTCTGCAAAGTAAAATGATCGTCGGGTTTTCGATTCCCTGCAATCAATGCTGATAGAGGCAAAGGCGGAGTTCTTATTTATATCGAATCATACTCATCAAACTCCTGGTTTATTCTGTTGAAATGAAAATAATGAAAGCCTTATATGGGCATAGGTTAGTTCTTACACCTATATATCATGTAACTTGAAATTGGTGATGCCAAAAGTTTAATTACTTCTGCAACGATCTTGGCTGGTCCAATTTTGCCGTCTTAATATTTTGGTAGTGTTGCTTGGTTTCGTCAGCCAACTGTGAAAGTGATAAGCTAAGGTTATGTCGTGAGCATTTCAGTTGAGATTGATTAGTTGTTCTGCCGTGAGTATGCGATGTCCAAGATGGTTTTAAAGAGTATCTGTTCTATGCTCTCGATCTGATTCTTAATTTTACTGTGGCTTCAACCCATGTTTGATAATTGATTCGTTGTGGCGTCTGATAATGCATGCTTTCTCAAATCTCAAGAAGAACAACTTTAGGGTGGATGAGAAATTGCATAGTCGTAAAGCTGCATAAGAGCAAATTCTAGCTAGGATGGCCCTGAATGTGATGTCCCCGGGATTCGAAATCGGATGCAACCTAAAATTTCAGCAGAGATGGGAGTTCAGGAACGGCAAAGACAACTCGTCGAGTGACGACAAGTCCAGTTCAAGCCACCATCGAGCGTCAGAGAAGAATGAACTTGTCCATGATCAGATCTCTCTAGGAGACAATGAGTCCAGCTATTCTAGGAGGCCTCAGGAGAAAGAACAGGCGGCATGCCCTGATGGAACAGATCAGGCTGATGAGAAAACCAAGAAGGCGAAAACTAGGAGTAAGAAGGATAACTCAGTAAAGGAAACAAAGAAGAGGCGAGCCAGCGCTGGAGCCGGTACTAAGAAGCGAAAAGGAATTGCTTATGATCCTTCCATCATGAAAGAGCTTGGAGCATTCACGAAGTCCGTAGTGCAGGAGCTCGAAGATGAAAGGATAAAAATGGTTGCGTGGATGAGGGAGGAAATCGACAAGATGGTGTCTGGAGACACTTCAGCACCCATATCGAGGAAGGACAGCACTTGCAGCGGAGACAAGACCAAACCAGCACCGAACCATGAACATGCGGAGAACGATCAGGCCCAGCATTGGAAGAGCTCTGCAAAGGGTGTCGTCCTGGCTCTTCAAAGCGAGAGGCTTAAGAGTCAGACGAACCGAGGACGAAACAAAAGAGAGGAATTGCAATTGCAGCATCAGAACAGCATTGAGGAGAACGTGAAGATGAGGGATCGGACTCGTGCCAACGATGATGCCAGAGTACAGAAGCTGAAGCCAGGCAAGAAAAGGCAAAGCAAGGGCAGGGATTCCGCGCAACCAGCCAAAAGGAAAAAGGCGTTGGATCCCACTACTTGTCCTAGGCCTGCTGAAAATCACGTAAGCAATGGTCACGGTTCGAAATCGATGACAAATGACAGAGAAGTCCCAGGAATCAATGAACCGATACAATCTACTGATCCCTCAAAGAGCAATCTCCAACTCCAGCCGAGCAAGCTTGACCTGAGCAAGGGAGCTCTGGATTGGAACATTGGGTTCCTGGAAAGACCCTTAGCAAGCAGAATCACATCCGACTCAAGCAATCGCCAGGTGACTCCAAACAATCAAGCTAATTGCAGGATGTTCGAGAAGGAGAACGGGCAAAACTCGGGTTTCCTTTCGCAGATCAGCAGCTTGTCCGATCACTCGAATCCTACAGGTTCCCCAAAATGCTCAATTTTCCCTACCATCTCGAAAGCCGATGCTCTGAGCGAAAACTGCCTGCACAGGATCAATCCTGTCCAGTCGAGATTCTCTCAAAGAGAGACTCTGAATCCAGCGGGAAGGCTCGGGAGCCTCGCTCAGGCATGTCCTAGAAAAGAAGGCTCTTTGAACTGCAGCGGTGCCTCGGAACCAACCGCACAGGCTAGGCTTCCCACGACACTCTATCAGGGCATGGACGCAAGCTTCAGCAACGACCAGCCTTCGAGTTTGGAGAACTTGCTCCGAGCGAACGAGAGCGCGCTAGGACTGAGACTGAGCCGCGGAGCAATGTGGAACAACAGGCACAATTTTTCAGACTACCACGTTCCTAACAGCTTCCTCAGCCTCATGCGTCCTAGCTTGGACGGTCGGCTCGCCACATTTCAGAGCCCAGATCCTAAAAAAGGTTGTTGATTCCCACGATGGAATCTGTTCTTTCGTGAAGCAGAAGTATTGATGAATAACTCCAATCTACAAGCCAGAGATGCCTCGTCTGCTGCTTTTCTTTCCAAAAATTTTCCCATCAATTGACTTGCCTTGATATATCTAGATGCAACGGTACATTTTGTGTTCATCTTTGAGCGAAACGGTCTGATGCAAACAGTACAATTTGAATGCTTCTCGTCTCACCATCCCACAAATTTCTGAAGAACGTCTCCCGCTGTTTAAGCATAGATGTGACTGAACTGGAACTAGAGGCGATCATTTGGCCACAGGGAATTCGAAATGAAGTTAACTCGCTCCAACCCGCCACCGATCACCGAAAGAACATAAAATGGGATTTATCGAGCCGGGCCTAGCTCGGTCTCAATCAAGATCTGTCGTGGTCTTATCGACCAAGTGCACTTTATTCAAGTCCACCCTCATATCGATTTCATCCATCCCGGCTTCTCAGGCAAGCTTGTGGATCATGAGTATGGGTAAGTAGTTTAAGGTTTCATTCAATTCCATCTGGACCCTAAAACCCATCAGTCAAACAAGTTTATTAATTTTTAAAATCTGAAATCTACCCTATCACAGGTTCCAGGATTTATTCGGGTTTCACCCGAACTCTTAATTGAATGATCGTAATAAATCATCGCCTCTAATGATCACCATTTACTACAATCCACTAATCACAACTCATATTTACACATACAAAGATTATGAAATACTAACGAAGTAAAAGTCTCGATCATGGATATCGCCCGAAATGGATGTTCAAGTTAATGGTTTCAGATTATGCACTCATCGTTGGACGCCATGAAATGCGAAGATATAGAACAAGAAAAATACGATGACTTGTTTTAGGTTCTAGCTTATTAAATTCACCTAGAACTTAAAACTTACTCATAAGAACAGATTCCCTTATCTTTGAAACCTACAACCTATCATGCATATCCTAAAATCTAAAATTGGATCGGTAGGAAAGATCTGGTTCTTAGGTTCTTGGTTTCATCTAAGGGTGAGCATATCCCAGGAACTACCCTGATTGGATCGGATTGGTCGGTTTGGTTCGATTCCCAGGGGCGTCGGTTCCATTCCTGGTTCCATAAAAATGAAATTGGTGATTTTTGGTCCAATTCTTGATCTAGGGGGAACTGGACCAACGTTTTTTTAATAAAATATATTTTTTAATTTCTCAAAAATAGTAACAACTTTAAAATTGTAATAACTCTAGTATTTTTTTTTTAATTTTTTTTTTGCTAAGTGGCCTGTTCTGTTGGGTGGACCAATGTGGATCAACCGGATTGGCCAATCCGGTCCTGATTCCAAAAATGGGAATCGGCTCTCCTGATTCTTAAGTGGAAATTGGATTGGATCGGGAGCCGACAATCCCTAAATTTACCTTAAAACCCTGCTCACCCCCTAGACTTTGTGATCAGATCCGACCCGCATAGAGGAGGATTTGCAGCAGTTACGATGTCACTGGCCATCTTGCCCCATTCGCCAGACGCATGGTCAAATAAGACCACATGGCCGGTTGGAGACAGAGAGAACAAAGAGCAGGAGGGCGGTGCCCCATCTCTTGCTGTCGTTATTAGGCACCGAACCGCAACCTGCCCATCTTCGACTTTGCATAGAAAATGATTGAATCGTTGAACAATTTTCACGATGACGCAACGGGAAGAATTCTCGCAATTTTACACCTTTCCCCCGCAGTTTCCTCCCTTCTCTTTCCAACACGACCTAGGAATTAGTCGACAACATCCAGACGCAAACAAGTACGCCCGAATAGAATTGTCTTCCCCATTATCATTTCCCCCCTTTTTTTGGTATTCTACAGGATATCAAATGCGAATTTGTATATTTTTAAAGATTCGAGGGGTTTAAAGTTTGATTAGACTTATCAAAATAGGTCATGATTCAATTTCTTAACTCATGTTTAATGGGCTGAATTGTTATATAAGTTAATTGTAATAAGTAAATAAGTTAAGAATGATACAACCTAAAATAATATAGATATCATTAAATAAGTTCACAACTTACCAAAGTCAAACCCACTTCGATGATTTTATTTTTATTCTCTTTCGTCTTATTTAATCTTGCACTCGCTTGCATTATGCTCTCACTTAGATTTGGGTACGAGTTTTCCTTTGTTGAGTTAAGTATGAAAATATTTTAATAATATAAATAGGGTCAAGTGTACGTCACCAAATTTTTATTACATAAAAATCGAATCATCGTGAGTTAGATGTATTAATTTGGGTAGAGTCGACCCGACCCAATCCATCTCTTATTGATCAGTTCTAGGTTCAGCGAATGTCAAATGTCGATTAGTATATTTTCAGAGGATCTTGACGCGATGAGTGACGTTTCTAGACGACCGTGCTGACGACATGACCAATCAGGAAAAAATACGAATGGCCGAGATGAGCATAGAAAGAAAAAAGGGGGCGAAAAGAAGAAGCAGAAAGGGATT
Organism: Eucalyptus tenuipes; assembly: GCA_014182365.1. Classification (NCBI taxonomy): domain Eukaryota; kingdom Viridiplantae; phylum Streptophyta; class Magnoliopsida; order Myrtales; family Myrtaceae; genus Eucalyptus; species Eucalyptus tenuipes. The sequence goes on along the minus strand of CM024540.1, from coordinate 28,070,610 downwards.
GACTACCGACCGGAAGATGCGTACGGACAAAGTCCTATTTACCGGCCACCGCCGGTGATTTATTTCAATCATTGGTATTCCCTCAAAAAAGAAAAAGAAAAAGGCATTTCATTTCATCGTTTTCTTGTTACCAACGTGAGCCCGTCGAATTCCCGGCGCCTTCCTTGGCGTTCGGCCCCGCTTTTTTCCTTTTTCTTTTTTGAGGAACAACAATAATTGCCAGTCATCTAACTATTACGTTTATTGAACCCAAGAAAAAAGGGGTCAAATTGTCTTTTTATTTATTTATAAATAATATCGTCCAATCGCCGATAGCTGGTAAGGTACGACACCGTAGAAATGTACAACCATCTCTTTTATTGTTGGTTTCCTCCCCAATTAGGCTATCGTGTTGGAAAAGCTAAAAAAGAAAAAAAATAATGAAAATGACTTGACCCAACGGAATTACTAGTGAACCAGTAGAGCTCGCTCGACTTCCGAGTCTCCTCTGAGCTTCACGCTATCTTTTTCGAGGCGAGATCGAGTAAAGCTCAAATGCCAATCGGATCCCTAGCAAGTTAAATCTATTCAAGCATAAATTATTGCGAGCTTAAACGAATAATTGAATATCTATTGTTTTTTAATCGGTCGATTCTTTTATTGACCATTGAAATCTCGAAACGACAGGGTCCAGTCAGCTAAAAATTTCAAACCTTATCAGACACTTCTCTTTCTCCTCTTTCTTTCTTTCCATTTTTCTTTTCGACCATTTTCTTAACCACCGTCTCGTGTCCGAACGCGACCGGCAAAAGGTAGTTAAAAAAAGAGAAAAGAAAAGACAAACAGTTAATTTGCATTCTCTCTCTCTCAATCTCTGTCCGGAGCTGTGATGCGCGCTTCTTGAATCTGCGGTCGGCGAACGACGATGGAGCTCCGGGGAGTCTGGTGGCGGGCGATCTCCGTCGCCGCCGTGATCTGGCTGGCGGCGTGCGGCCCCCGTCCCGCGGCGGCCGGCGACATCGTCCACGACGATGACAACGCTCCCAAGAAGCCCGGCTGCAACAACCAATTCGTCCTGGTAAAGCTCCTTAATGTTGCTCCCTCCGTCGGGTCCTCAGCCGGAACGCGTGCACCCGGTTCCGGCGATCTCTGACCCGGTCGCCGGCTCTCAGTTCGCGTGCCGTTGACTGGGTCGTTGCTCGATTCGCGGTGTACGGAACCGGTCGGCCGTGCTTGTCCTGGTGGATGAGCGACCGGGTCGTGCTTAGAGTTTGAGGTTGGAGTGTGGTTTGCTTGATTGTGTGCAAGAGAGGGACTGATTATGGTGCTGATTGGAGCTGATATTTTGTTTAAGAGTATAAGGGAGCTGATGGAGTTAGTAGGTTAGAGCAATTTATACTGCTTTAGGTACAAACATGGCGAGATGTGAACTGCTTCAGCTTGTTATCCGGGAAAGTTGCTTTTCTTCGGGTTAATTTTCGGTCAATTTGGTTTTCGGTGTCTTCTGGGGAGATTTTCCCGGCCGGCACGCGTTATTTTTGGGGAAGCTTTTGTTTCTTAAGTAGATAGAGTATTACCCCAATTTCTGCCTGCCCTTATCATTGTTAAACTGCAGTTGTGGAAAGAGCTGGTGATTTTAAGCTGGGTATCATCTTAGGTTATATGTAGGTTATGAGTTGGTAGATTTGGAATTATTTCTCATTCTGGAGCAAAGTGTCACTATAGTTGGCTTTCCGGTGATTGATTCGTAATGATTCTGTCAGGTTAAAGTCCAAACCTGGGTTGATGGAGTTGAGAGCAGAGAATTCGTTGGTGTTGGTGCTAGATTTGGTGTACCAATTGTGTCAAAGGAGAAAAATGCAGACCAGTCGCCCCTTACTCTATCAGATCCTCGTGATTGTTGCCGCCCGCCAAATAAGAAGGTACCTCTTTTAGGTCGCCTCAAAGCTCCAGAAACTCACGAGTAGCACTACTTATAGTTGAAGATGTATTGTTGCATCGTCAGTATGACTGACTTATAATTTCAATATTGTTAAGCTCACTGGTGATGTCATCATGGTGGATCGAGGCAACTGCACATTTACTACAAAAGCAAATAATGCAGAAGTTGCTAATGTGTCAGCCATCCTAATTGTAAACAACCAAAAAGGTAATAGTGACGGTATTTTGTCAAAAAGCTAATACTTGTTCTTGCTATCAAGCATGAATTCAATAATGAAGATTTTGTAGGTGACATGAAAATTGGAACTTGGATGAGATAAATGCTGCGTCATGCCTGACTATAGAAACCGAATCTTATTAACTTGAGAATTTCATTGGCCATTGAGATGAGTCAGTTTAGTGTGTGGCTCTGTTCACCACATTAATGAAGCTGTTTCTTTTCCACAACAGAACTATACAAGATGGTTTGTGATCCCGAAGAAACTGATCTGGATATAAAAATACCGGCGGTCATGCTCCCACAGGATGCTGGTTCAAGCCTTCTGAAAATGCTGATGAATGGTTCATCAGGTAAGCAATTTTTCTTCTGAATTAGCTGCATGTCTAATGTCAGCTCAATAAGGTTCCATACCTTAATACAATCTGAGAATATACGGATAACTTCAGCTGTACAGCATTTACTTACCTGCAGAAGTTTCTTAGTCATACCCAGTGGCAGATGCCTTTTTTCGTGTTTTTTTTTTTTTTTTTTTTTTTGGGGGGGGTAAGGCAGTGGTGGCTCCTGCTTCCTAGACCCAAAAGTTCCTTATAGCATTAGTAAAATTTACCCCTTAAACCTCAAATTCTCATTCTCCCATTACTCACACCGCAAGTTCTCTTTTATGTTTGAAGCATAGCTTGCTCAATATGCAGATCGTTTACTAAACATTCAGGTTGTTTGCAGTGTCTGTGCAGCTATATTCTCCTACACGTCCTTTAGTTGACATAGCTGAAGTATTTCTATGGCTAATGGCTGTTGGTACCATCCTCTGTGCCTCATACTGGTCTGCATGGAGTGCTAGAGAAGCAGCTATCGAGCAGGACAAGCTAATGAAGGTTCTTTTTCTGATTTGGTGCTGTACACCTGTGCTTTCCTTCGGTAGATGCTTTTCCTCTGATTCAATGGTTTACCTTCTCTGCCTTTATCAATCTTGTAGGATGCTGTGGATGAACTTACAGACGACAAGCATGTAAAGGCAACTGGTGTCGTAGAAATCAGCACAACTTCAGCCATCCTCTTTGTCATCATTGCTTCAGGCTTCTTGATCGTTCTCTACAAACTTATGTCTACCTGGTTCATAGAACTGTTGGTGGTTCTTTTCTGCATAGGTGGTGTAGAGGTATAAATCTTTGGTTGATGTCCCCTGTTATTGCATATTTGCTTATTTTTCTACACAGAATTGTGACTGCTGAGCTAATGACAGACCAGTCACTCAATAGTCCTCGTTTGTGCCATTTTACTTGAGGACAATAGCTCTTGATACAGCTCCAACAATTACTTCGTCTTTTCGGATTGTAGTCCTTCTGTGTGCATACTCTTCAGGTGCATATCTGACATAGTAGCTGCTTTGGCTTGCAGGGCTTACAAACTTGCTTGGTTGCTTTATTGTCAAGGTAGTTCCTTATTTGATACATATGTCCTTGCATGTTTGAAAATTTAGATTCATAAGCTCATCTTTCTCATACTTGGTCGACTGTAAGGATAATTAATCTTGTGAATTTGGCTGAATTGATTGTTATAGGGATCACAATATTGTGCCTTACCTAACAAAAGATGCGATACATAGGGGTGATAGGTTCTAAGGTGATTCGGACCAAGAACTAGGAACTGACCCTGTGACCTTTACTGAACCATTGGTTTTGGAACCGCCAGTTCCCGAATTTCCCAACCGGCTGGTTCTGATCCGGTTCCTGTTCTGTACGGGAAGTGGTGCATTTTATGTGTTGGGCCAAAATCTTATAATAGAATATAAAAGTTGCATTATTTCGCTATAAAACCATTGGTTAGTTAATTGATTATGTTGTTGTTTGTTATGTTGAAGAGGATGGTTTAATTCTGCAGAAATCATTTACTTATGTTGAATACCATGGTGACCCTATTTAATGTGCATTTGTCGTGCTGAACAAACATAAAAAATTGTCAATGGAAGCTGTAAAGAGAAATTGAGTGAGATTTGAGAATTCAGCTAAAAACAACTTTAAATAGGGAATTGGTCTTTATATTCAATCTTATTTTGTGTTTAATGTATTCTTTGTAGCTCCTTTGCGATCTTCTACAGTCATGTAAAACTAAGGTCATATTGCATGGCAACTAGCATCACTACTAGTGACTAGAGAGACCTCTCCCAGAATGTGAGGCTGGCTATTGATTATATCTTTCCCTGTATAAATATTCTCTGACAACCTGATAATAGCAAGCCCACAATAGTTTTTAAGCTTTACAAGAAGACACTGCTCCATGTGAAGGTGAAATAGTTAAATCAAGGTGTTATTGATAGGAGGGATGGTATTAAAGTGATTATAGCACAACATTCATATGAGACAATTAAAATGGATGACGAGACATATTTTGGTTAAGTGGAATAACAGTTTGGATTCTCTTCATATTATCTCAGGGCTAGAGTTAATTATTTGTCGATTTCTGATTTCTACAGATGGTTCAGAAATTTCGGGGATTCATACACCAAAGTACCATTCTTTGGAGCTGTGTCGTACCTGACCTTGGCTGTTTCTCCATTCTGCATAGCATTTGCCGTTGTTTGGGCTGTTTATCGAAATGCTTCCTTCGCCTGGATTGGTCAAGATATACTTGTAAGGTTCAATTGCTTTTTTAACAATCCAAATGGAACTGTACTTTCTGCAGCCATGTGGATGTAGTCCTTGCATAGTCTCAGTGATGTTCAGTATTTTTCACTTTCTGCGAGAATAGTGCAGTTGGTTAAATAAGGAAAATCTGGATCAGAAGGCGTCCTCTTGTCATCTCTTAACTGTTTCTGTTGTATGTTTTGCAGATACTTGACTGTTAAGTATTCTTATGTTTGTCAGTCTTATTGTACAAATAAAATTCCTTTACCCAACAAACATCCAACTGCCTCCATCTTTAAATGACTTGGGTATAATAATCTTTAGTCCCTGCTTAAGCTCAAGGTTGGTCAGGCCTCTGAAGATTTCATCATTGTAGTTGATAAGTTATGTTAGTGGGGATGAGCAATTGCTAATGCTGGTCTCTGCTTATTTGTTGGTCCTTATTTTGTGACTGAATCACCTGCACTGGCTCTTAGTTTCTCTTGCTTTCATAGGGTAAAGAATATTGCGTCCTTTTCTATAATACTTCACTACGAGTATGTACATCATAAATTCACATATTTTCATACTTCGCTACAAGTATGTACATCATAAATTCACATATTTTTTTACTTTTGCCTCTTTAACAAGTGCACTAGTTGTTTTAAAAGGTGACTTGAAAATACTACATTTACTTCTTTTTGTTCCACATGTCATTATTTACTTTACTATTCCTTCTGATAAAAAGGGTTACCATGGTGTCTGCGAAAATGATTTATTTACACCGCCCCTTCTGTTTATTAACTCTTTTAGATCTTTCTTAACATGTCTGCTGCTTACATTCTATGTGAATATCACAAGTCAAGACTATTCTGTGGGAGTTTTTATGCATAGTGTGGGGATTATTGATGATTGAATGGCTGGCGAAAGTAGGTTTATGAGATTTTGTTGGAACAATAAACTTAGACTTGTTTTGTCTGCTTCCTTTCAGGGGATTGCTCTGATTATCACTGTTCTTCAAATTGTTCGAATTCCAAATCTCAAGGTAGTCATTCTCATTAACTCTGCTGAGATGATTGCTTTTAACATTCAGGTGTCCAATGGATATGGTAAAGAACAAGCTCTTGATCATAGTTGTCCCTAAGATCCTCTTTGAGGCCATTAATCTTACCCTCCTTGATACCCACACTTCTGCTGCAAATGCGGAACCGAACAGCAAGTATGACCCTTCCCCATTCCCCTTGATCCTCCCTTAATATGCCACCAATCAGCAGTCCCAATACTCTCCACCACTGCTCTGTCAAAATTCAATTTGAATCAGTAAGCTTGTGGAATTTGCCATGTCACCCCTGATCTCGACTTCTTTCAGCATTGTTTAATCTTTTTTAATGCAACATATTGTTCCCCTGCTTTAGTTCAAGAGTTGCTCTGCATGTTGTTCCCCTGGTTAATGTTTCGGCATTATTTAGACCTTGTCCAAGGTAGTTTACTATGTATGTTTTCCGAGTGAGTTAACTGTATAGCGCCAATATCCTGGATATTGGAGAAACTCTCTCTCTCTCTCTCTCTATGACTTTTCTTGTTTCCTTAATCAGGTGGGAACAGTTCTTCTAAGCTGTGCTTTCTTGTATGACATTTTCTGGGTGTTCGTTTCAAAGAAGCTGTTCAAAGAAAGTGTGATGATTGTGGTGAGTATTCTTACTAATCTTTTTGTCAAAGTTAGGTTAGAAGTGCCTTTTCTTTAGAGCTCAACAATGTCGATAATCTTTTGATTGCAATTCCATAGGTTGCTCGAGGTGATAAAAGTGGAGAGGATGGAATTCCAATGCTGTTAAAGATCCCCAGAATGTTCGATCCATGGGGTGGTTATAGCATTATAGGATTTGGGGACATTCTTTTGCCAGGACTGGTGGTAGCATTTTCGCTCAGGTTTACCCAATTTCCTTTGGCTTGGATCAGATTCAGTTATGCTGTATAACTAAAATATTTCAGTTTAATAAGTTCTCACTTGCGACACGTATTCACATTTGTAACTGGCGGAAGCACAATCAAATCTATATCTTGGTAAAACTGCTTTCTGTCTACAACTGGATTTTGCAATAATGTACTATCTGCAGATATGATTGGCTGGCAAATAAGAATCTTCGAGCTGGATACTTCTTGTGGGCAATGCTTGCTTATGGATTAGGTAAGAGAAAATTACTAAATGGAAAGATAGGGAATATAAGAGTATTTTCCCATTTCATTTTACCATTTCTTGTGAATATGACTGTTTTTATAACTATTTTCTGCCGCACGCCTGACTGCAGGTCTTCTTGTAACTTATGTGGCATTGAATTTGATGGATGGGCATGGGCAGCCTGCCTTGCTTTACATTGTTCCATTTACGCTCGGTAATTTCCTCGTGCAAACCTAATTAAAGCATGTGTCAATGCCACATTGACAGAACTCTTTATGAACTGGGAGATTTGTGCATTACTGCAGGAACCTTTTTAGCATTGGGAAGGAGGCGAGGTGATCTAAAGGTACTATGGACCAGAGGAGAACCAGAGAGACCCTGTCCACATGTGCGACTACATTCTAGTGAGGAAGTGGATCAAGATTATTGAGATTGGAGCTTGTAATTGCACATCAGGTGAAGTTAATAATCTTAACTGAGGATTATGTGGTGGAAAAATGCTTCTCAGATGCTTACCGTGAGATGAAAAGTTGTATGCAAGAACAAGATTGCTACCATCGGCTTGAAACAAAGTGAAAGTCAGTTGACAAAAACGTTGTCTATGTATCATTGGCAGATCTTTCTCCTGTATCCTGTACCTGCTTCCACTTTAAGACTTAGAGCTGTCTTAGACTGTATTAGATGTGCGAACGACTACTAACTAATGTATGGAGACACAACATGTTGTATATGCAGTATTTTTATCACTGTCTAGAGCGATGCTATCTGGTAACGAGGTGTAACTTGTAGGCTCTAGACATGTGTCGAGAGCCTTGCTTGCTGTGTCAATTGGTATGCACATGACAATGATGTGCTTACCATCTTCTCTGCGTTTCATTAAAGATAGAATTTCGCAAAAGAGCCTCGCCATCAAAGCCGAGTTCTCACTTCCTACATCGAGGGTGATGCTCTAGGAAAGGGTATGTAAAGGTGTCCTGTACTTTCCATTTTCGGCTTTTGGAAGAGTAGGATCGACACCCCAATTTTCCTCTCACGTCAGATAGCTCAAGGAGGGTAAGAAAACGACATTGTTGCCCACTTTGGACAGAAAGATACGAGGGATTTAGGCGACAGCCATGTGGTGTTTGGTTAGGGAATTGAATTGGTTCTAACTTTGTATCCAACAGCGGTATCGACTTTGCCTGAAGACGCATCCTTGTGTTAACAAGTCCGTGGTCTCAAAACCGCTCCTGCTTGCCATCATCATCTCGTGACCCGTGATTCAGACGCAAGAGTGCGATTTAAGAAAAGGGGGTTCTCTATGATGATGGCGACTCTGCTGGCTCATCTTCGTGGGTTAGATGGCGATCGAGTCAATGCCCCATGATACCTAAGTAGGCTCGCGATCACATTGGCTATTAATCTTGCAAGCGTGGCTAAAGTTGTAGTGCTTTGGAAAATTGCATTCCTACCCCACAAGAAAGGCAGAGGCTTCTTCCTTCTTTTCCTTTTGCTTTCTTTAGCGAATTCCCTATAGAGTTCATCATACTTCGTTAACCAAAAACCCTCGACCAACGTGTCTGGGAAGTACCAAAATCAAAGATTCTTACTGCATCAGTTATCTCCTTCCACGCGTGATCAAACATTTTCAAACCCAACGAATTCGGGTCCATGCAACAATTTTTCTTCCGGATGGCCAGAAAAAAGGCTGCAGCGCATGGTGGGGGGCTAAAGGGGCTGGCCATGTGATTTGCGGCCAGAAAAGCCAGGTGGGTATCCTATGTTCCTGAGCTGGAACGCATTATCGATTCCTCCTCTTGTTTATACAAATGGAGGCCCCAATAATGATAAATGATGGAAGGAATAAGGTGAATGTGGCCCCTTGATTAGGAAAATGTGGTCCCACCACCCCAATTTTTCTTTTCCCGTTTCAAGATGACCTAAGCTAATCCAATCTTATTCACGACTCTTGGCCATAAAAGAAAAATGTTGATCATGGATCAGGTTGAGTCATCGAAGTGACATTTTTTGTCAAAAGAAATTTTCATTTATTATAAAAATGATACATGAAATGATCCATAGAAAGTCCCAGAAATAATAAACAAAAGGCAAGTCCATAGAGCTGCAAAACAAACCAATATTCAGAAACCAAAATAAACCATCAGAGAATGGTTGGTAAAGGTAATCAAAGGATTAACTATAAGGATATCTGATATCACTACCTGCTTTCCCTTTTCGTATTTTTTTTCTTTAACCATATAGACCTTGGTTCCATTATGTTCGATGCACGTAGTAAACAATCAAGGAGGGATCTAGAAATTTTCTTTAGTTGGGAGAAAGAAATCAATAAATTATTAAGAGTAAATCGAGCATATCCGTTTTAGTAACCAAAGTAGTATTCTCGTACTTAAAAAGTCAGATAAAAAGAAAATATCATGTAGCTTTATTTACTAAAAGAAATCACATGGTTGTAATCTTTTTAAACGTATAAGCGTTGTTTATTTGTGAGGACAATTAAAATGAAAATGTTCAATGTTGGTTTACCAAGAAAATTTTCAAGGAATTCAATGGGGCAAGAAATATCAATTTTTTTAGCCTATAGTTATTTAGCATCACGTAAGGACCCTTACCTATTTTGATATTTTGGAAAAATGGGTAAGTGTTTATACACTTGAGATCAAGTAAATTCGTGCTTAAGGCCTTTAACAAGTTTGTAATCGAGCCTAATTGATTATGAATTTTCTTAAATTGGAAATAAATAGTCCGGACTTAATTTCACACACGCTAGATACCTCCTGAAGCTATGGTCAATTCATCTCAAATGGAGGTTCTCGTTATTTAGGCTTCATTTATTTCGCAGAAAATAAATAATTTGAAAAATGATTGCTTGTATATAATTAGGGTCCGTTCGTTTCATGGAAAATGAGTCATTTTCGGAAAATATTTTTCCATGCTCATTTTCCAAGAAAATGACAATATTTTTTATGTTCGACTAAAACTCGAAAATGTTTTGAAAAATATTTTCCTAGGTGTTCGATAAGGAAAATATTTTCCGCTCACTGACGTTGGCGGCGCGATATAATTAATGTTTAGACATTTTCATGGATGATAATTTTTTTCGCTCATTCATTTTAAAATAATTCGAATAAAAAAAGAAAAATACAATTTAAAAATAATTCGAATAAAAAAAGAAAAGAAGAAGAAAAAAAGAGAGGGAGGAAGTATTATTTTTAGGAAAATATTTTCCAAACTATTTTAGAAAAAGATTTTTACCTTTTTCCTTAAAAATAATCGCGTTATATTTTTCGCGAAACGAACGGAGCGCTTAATTTGAAATTTTCAATGATAATTTTTTTCAACATTTTTAAATTATTTTTTTATATTTTCCATTGACAAAAAATAATCGCTTGTAAAATTTATGTTATTTTTATTATCGATAATAATTTATGTGTAAACTTTTTTTATGAATAATATAACGATACGGGCGAGTATTTTTAGAAATATATATTTTTTAATTATTTTATTTTTGGTGAAGCCAACGGAACTCCAGAAACGGGAAAAAAAAGGCAATCATTGGGGGGACCACCAAACCAAGGTCCAAGCTGCAAGCTGAGCTGATTGGTCCCTTCTCTTTTCACGAGGTGGGTTGGACTTGGAACGACGTGTCGGATCATCGTGGCCTATTATACCCGTTGAAAGTGGAGCCCACCGACCCCTTCGCACGGTTGGTGGCAGGGGCAGGTGCGTAATTTCAGCGCAATTACGAGCCGGGTAGCCGTTGCCCACCCCCCATGTGCTCCCCGGGCCCACCCCTTTTTTGGGCCTAAAACGGTAACCCTCTAAAGTAAGGAGAGAGGATTTTCCCCATAATAATTAAATTTTAAAAAAATTGTTAATTTTTTTGGCATATTCTACGAAATAAATTTATCGTTGTTAAAAGTTTTGGCCAATGTAAAATAAGTTTTGGCTCCAAAAGTAGGGCAAGCTTACGAAGACAAACATAAATATCGTCGAATATGAATATTATATGTATATATTGTTTGAATTGCTTCATGATATAAAAAATATATAAAAAAAGACAATATTTATAATGATGAAATCGAATTGGATTGAGAAAAGCTCTCCGACAAAAAATAACATAGAGGTTTCGGTATCATTCTCAATTTTTTTTTCATTTACAGAAATTATTTTTGAGCTGTTTTTCATTTGGCATATTCGGTCTGCATGAATGGAAGATGATGTTCTTCCTCTTATGATTAGAACAGACAGTGTGGATGGAGTTGGACTCACCGGCCAATACATCCGACAGAGAATTTTGACCCTTTAATAAATACTGAAAGGACAAATTAAAAAGAAATCATCTTGAGCATCTGCAGGAGATAAGAACCGGACAACCGAGGCACCAACCAATCCCTGTCATCTCTCTCTCTCTCTCTCAGCACTGTGCTCCACCTATAATCCCTCCTTGTTTTTTAAAAATTCCTAAGCTTTACTTTGGGGTTCAAATTCCTAGAGTACCACGCCATTATTGCTTCTTTTGTTTTTGGGCAGGACAGACAGCACATAATCATGATCAAGTTCCTTTCTTTACCCAGAAGTTAGTGTTAAAAAAAATAATGGGAAACAAGTAATAGCCTCACCAACCCTGCTGTGCAGATAAGACATTCCATCTTTCTATAAATCCACCCTTTTATCCATCGCCACCCTTGCTACTTCACCACCACCTTTTGAGTACCTTTTGCTTCACTCCCTCCACCATCTTCGCAGGCATTTCTCGTTCTGTGTGAGGGAAGCAACAGATAATGGAGGGTAAGGAAGAAGATGTGAGGCTTGGAGCCAACAAGTTCTCTGAGAGGCAACCCATTGGCACGTCTGCTCAGACGGACAAGGACTACAAGGAGCCGCCGCCAGCGCCGCTCTTTGAGCCCGGAGAGCTCCAGTCATGGTCCTTCTACAGGGCTGGGATTGCGGAGTTCGTGGCCACCTTCTTGTTCCTCTACATCACCGTCTTGACTGTGATGGGCGTGTCTCAGAGCAAGACCAAGTGTGCCACTGTGGGCGTTCAGGGCATCGCTTGGGCCTTCGGCGGCATGATCTTTGCCCTTGTGTACTGCACTGCTGGTATCTCAGGTTAGAGCCTCTCTTGAAATGTTTTTGAGCCAATGCAAGGAGCCCAAGAAAGAAAGTTTGCTTTTTTATGGCATATGTGGGCAAATTAGTTGTGTTCTTCTTTGTTTTGCGTGTCTATAGATCTAGTTATTATAGAAAGGCTAAAGGATACCTGTGTTGGTGGTGGTTCTTGCTTGATACAGGCGAATACATTCCTTAACTCATCACCTTGGCCAATGCAATTCGGTTAAGCCCAATGAAAAAGTTCCCTTTTCATGCCATTTGTAGGGAAATTAGTTGCGTTGTTCTTGTTTTATGATAAGTACAGATCTGGCAACATTAGAGAGACCTTGGATCTAAGCATGTGTGTACTTGGGTGGTTTTTTGAATGATCGATACAGGTGGACACATCAACCCGGCGGTGACCTTTGGCCTGTTCTTGGCAAGGAAGTTGTCCCTCACTAGGGCAGTGTTCTACATCATCATGCAGTGCCTTGGTGCCATCTGTGGAGCTGGTGTTGTCAAGGGCTTGCAAGGTGACACCAGGTATGAGCTGCTCGGGGGTGGGGCCAACTCTGTGAGCCATGGGTACACCAAGGGCGATGGCCTTGGTGCTGAGATTATTGGCACATTTGTGCTTGTCTACACCGTCTTCTCTGCCACTGATGCCAAGAGAAATGCCAGAGACTCCCATGTTCCTGTATGTGTTTGTCTCTCTTTTGCTTCTGATCTAAAGTTTATGAATTGCTTTGAATTCTTGAAAGCCTTAGTTTTGGCATGTTAGTTTCATTGTGAAGGTAGGGTTCGAGTTGGCTTTGTGATCTTTTAGCTAGGTTCTGTATGTTTTCACTCAACTGTACTGTTAAGGAAATTAAGGTGGCCAAAAAGGTGATCATTAGTTTTGGGGTCCAACCACCAACCTTAGATTAATTAAATCTGAGGTGGGTTGTTCCTGTTATTTCGCTAATGTGCCAGGCAGGTAGATAAATAGCCTCGGATTGATTAAGGCTGGTTTAATTGTTCATCACATAATGGGCCTTAGGTACATAAAGTAGCTTTTGCTTTTCTCCTTCTATTATTGAGATATGCGGCAGACAAAAACAATGTTAGATATAATGTGTCTGCACTGTTCAAGTGTGTCGTTTTTTCCTCTTTTAAATTTGGTTATTCTACTCATCATTTTTCAATATTGGCAAATATAATCAATTCGATTATTGATGTTTTGAGACGTAATGAAAGAAATCGGAATTGGTAGACAAAAGGTTCCAATCCTGCTAATACAAGAGGAACTTGATGTGATAAAGGAACCTGCTTTGCTTTAGAGAGCAGTTGCATGTCCCTGAACATCCCTTTCATAAACCTGTTATTTGTTTTACATTTATCTAGGCCAAAACAAGTGAAATCATTACTAATTTTAAGCTTAACGGCACAGTTAGCTTCTCTAGAAATTTCTTCAAGATCCTTCTGTTCTTACCCAAATGTTAGCAGAAAATTCGGTTTCTCTTCCATGTAATCTAATTGATTTGTTATCATTGTTTTCTGTTGCCGTAAATAATATGTCATCTACATTCTGAACTTTATTCATTGATGCTGTTAGATTACACTTGGGCCTGCTTCAGGCACGTCGTGATGAGATTTGCATTTTCATCCATCATCTTGCAGATTTTGGCGCCTCTTCCCATCGGCTTTGCAGTGTTCTTGGTTCACTTGGCGACCATCCCCATCACAGGAACCGGCATTAACCCTGCCAGGAGTCTCGGAGCTGCCATCATCTACAACAGGGACCATGCATGGGATGATCAGGTATCCATTTCGTGATGCAACCTGCTATATGTCAAATCCTTTTCTTGGTGAACAAGCATCATTTCCACTCTCTTGTCCTTCCTTTTTAACACCTTTCGCTTTTGGTTGCAGTGGATCTTTTGGGTTGGACCCTTCATTGGAGCTGCACTAGCTGCAGTGTACCACCAACTAATTATCAGAGCCATCCCCTTCAAGGCCAGGGCCTAGAGAGTCTCTTCTTCTTCCTCTCTTGATTTTGAACTGAAACATCTCTGTCATTCTATCCTCTTTTCCCACTTCTCTTGGCTTGTATTTGGTTGGTCTTTAAGGTGTTGATCCTGTGGTGTAAATTATGGACCTACTTTCATTTTAATGTTTGCGACAGATTATGAATGGATTATTGTTACTTTGTCTTAAAAACGTGCATATATCGTGGCATTACAAAAAAAGAAAACCTTATATACATCGACTCAACAGCGAATGAAATGTTCTGGCCGGTTGCGGAATGTCCATTAATTGCTCGAATAGAGAATGGACCCAAAAAAGAAACAATAAAAACTTGCCCCTACCAACGAAAGGCAGACAGCCGGAAACCTAGTAAAATCTAAAACAGTTAATCTTACTTATTTATATTAGTTCATCCTAATTATAAGCTGATGACTTTTTGAGTATAAGTAAGTACGTATTAAATATCAATAAATATAGATAGTAATTAATCATGTAAAAGAGTCTCCGTAATGGAAACGTGCAAATATTCATTGGGATATTTAGAATCTCGTCAAACAAAATCGACTTATCGTAACGAAGCATGTGGATAGGGAAGGCAATTGAAATGCAGATTGTTAGCACATTATGTCCTCAATTATAGGTCATTCAAAGAATTTTTGTCCGGTCCATCTCAAGATCTCAGTCTCTTCCTGTTAGATGATGCGATTAGATTTAATGGCTTTTGCCCATTTTATTACGGAAAAAAAAAAGGAAGACAAGTGAGTAGCCCATTGTTGAAAACAGAAAAAGAACAAATGGAGGCAAGAATTTAACGAGATTCATCAATGTGCTACGTTCTCGGACAAAACTCTCACACTTGTGTCGTGAGAGATGATCTGTCATTATTCTTTATATGTACAGAACAAGGTTGCTACAACCAAGAAAACAAGCAACCATGAAAGGAAAAATATCTAGAAAAATATCCCTGAAATCAAGATGCACAAATAGGAAATACAATATTCACATCTCCTTTCCAAGAATAGGAGCATGAATTCCGCCAACACTGCCCCTCAAGTTGGAGCAAAGAGATCATTTGAGATCAACTTGTTCACCATTTCTTGAAACACTCCTTTAGACATAGCCTTGGTAAAGACATCTGCTAACTGATCTTCATTGTGAATGTACGGTGTCTCAACAATTTTCTCTTGCACATATTCTCTCACAATGTGACATTCCACCTCTATGTGCTTAGTCCTCTCATGGAATACAGGATTTAAAGCAATATGAACAATGGCCTGATTATCACAAAACAATTTCATTGGTTTGGTTATAGAGTTGCAACCTAACTCTTGAAGCAACAATCTCAACCACACCATTTCAATTGTAGTTGTAGCCATAGCTTGATATTCTACCTCGCTTGTTTCTTGCTCTTCCAAGTGACAAGATTTCCTCCCACAAAGGTGCAAAAACCTGTAGTAAATTTTCTATCAACGGGGTTGTTAGCCCAATTCGCATTTGCTTAACCAATGATGTCTGTGTGACCATTATTCTTCATCAGAATTCCCTTTTCTTGGAGAGGCCTTCAAGTACCAAAGCAAGTGATTTATTAGTTCCATGTGCCCTTTTGTTGGTTTCTGCATGAATTGACTCACATAGTTGACAGCATTTGCTATATCAGGTCGAGTAATAGTTAGATAGATCAATTGTCCAACAAGGTGCTAAAATTGCCCAACATTATGCAACAATGTATTATCATAAATAAACTTACTATTATAACCCATAGGGGTGCTCACTAGCTTGACTCCTAAGTTACTAGTCTCCTTCGGCAAATCAAGAACATACTTTTGGCTGAGATAAGAACAATCCTTTCCAAGATCTAGCAACCTCAATACTAAGAAAATACCTTAAAAATTGCCAAGGTCTTTGATGTCAAATTCTTTATATAAATGGTGTTTGAGAGCTTCAATTCCAGTGATCACTACCTTTAATCACAAAATCATCAACATATACTAAGACAACAACAATTCCTTTGTCCGTGACCTTGGTAAACATTGAGGAATCTTCTGCACTTGCTTGAATCCAACCTTGACGAAAATTGTGTACAGGCGCTCACAAAAGTTGCCAAAAGTTGGGGAAAGTACACTAGAAGTGCCAAAAGTTGTGTATGGCGCTCATTTTGGTGCCAAAATTTTCCGTCGGATCACTTAAAAAATAATGAATACCTCTAGGAAAGATTGGTCAATAAAACTTAATGATGCATTTTGGGCTTATAGGACAACATTCAAAACTCCAATTGAGATGTCTCCTTTTAGGCTAGTGTTTGGGAAGGCTTGTCACTTACTAGTGGAATTAGAACATAAAGCATATTGGCATTAAATTTTTTGAATTTTGACATGCAGTCTGCAGGTGAAGAAAGATTATTGCAACTGAATAAATTGGAAGAATTTCGCAATGAGCCCTATGAAAATTCTAAGTTGTACAATGAGCGTACAAAAATATGACATGATTCAAAATTGGTCAAAAAGTCTTATTTTATAACTCTCGTCTTAAACTTTTTCTAGGAAAGTTGCGGTCTCGATGGTCTTTCTTTCACGGTTACACGGATATTCCCATAAGGAACAGTTGAAGTTGCGCATGATACCGAGGGCACATTCAAGGTGAATGATTAGCGTTTGAAGCCTTACTTTGAAGGTGGTTACAATAAGCGAAGACCACTATTGAACTTCATCCTCAAGAATAGCGACATATGAGATAGTTTGGTTGAAAAATATAAAACAAGCGCTTCTTGGGAGGCAACCCAAGCATTTTAATTATGTTTTTAATTTATTTTTAAGTTTATTTTTTGCAAAAAAAAAAAAAAAAAAGATTAACTTTTCTCTGTTTTATCCAAGTTAATTTTTTTTTAGATATCATCTTTAAAGTTTTGGGTTGGGGGGGGAGGTCATCTATGAACTTATCCTACAACTAGGGAGTTTTCCTCTTCCTATTTTTATTTTTCGTATTGAGGACACTGCTTCATTCAAGTTTGGGGGAAAGACAAAATTTTTGGCTAATTTTTTTTTGGTCTATCATGATTGCATTCCTTATTGTGAATTTTTGCTATTATTAGGAAAATTTAAATTTTATTTAAACTTGCAATTGACGTGTGAGTTAATTTTAATTCTGATTATGTTGATCCACTTACTAAGTACTAGAAGTCCTTAATTTTTAAATTGTGTGTAAATCTAGAGAACATTCATGTGAAGTATGTAATTTTCTTAGATTTCACATAAATCTTAGAATGTGTTTGATTTTCTCATGAGGCAAAATCCTAAGCTAAATCTAATGAGAAAATAATTTATGCAATTTTTGGATCGATTGAGCCTTTGAAGCTAATCCTATTTATTTATCCCTAGTCATCCCGTTGAGCCTTAATTATTACTCAATTTTTCATTAACACCCATATATGTTTAGCCTAACCGTTATCAAATTATATCATTGTCCTATGCCCTATGAACACGTTGATTTTTTTTTGGAATAAAATATTATTTGAGCTTAATAGAAATTTGGGAGGAATGATGGAGTATAAAAAAAAATGATTGCTATGTTGCTTGGGGTGTATTATAAAAAAAAAATACTTTTATGATTTCATATCCAACTTTCAATTGAGTGAGCCTTTTGGGATACTCAATGGGTTGGAAATTTTTATGTTATGCTAAGAGAGACTTTGGGAGAAACTCCACCATAAAGCAATTCACCAAAAAAAAAAAGAGAAAAAAAAAGAATGATGGTGACAGAAAAATTATCTTGAAGGAGTGAAGTTGGACAGTGACATTGGCTCTAATTAAATCCTAAAATTCAATGTGTTGATGGGTGATTTGAGCTTCAAATTACCATTATCTTACTTTAGCCCATCCTTACATTACAAACCGAGAAAAGTTATATTGATTTTTGGTTGGATAATTAGCTTACATTAGTGGAAAGAGGAATGAAAAGCAAACCTACGAGATTTTGTCATAATTATTGAGAATTTTTTAGAGGTTGCATGTCAATGTGAATTAATCTGGATTGCATATAATTCGAAAAAGATGAGCATTCTCACACACACACTTGGATCATATAGTTAGAATTGGTCTTAACTTATAATTCAATTTTAATGTTTGGATAAAATTTGTGTTTTTCTATGAATTGTGAATTTGAGCAATTATGGAAAGATGTCATGAGGTTGTTGGCTTGAGTATGTGTTGTGTCTTGATTTTGCCCAAGAACTAGCAAAATGTTAAGTTTGGGCGTTTGATAACTCTATAAAAATAGAGTTATTTTATTTATTTTAGGCAACAAATAATGCAATATCTATGAGAAAGTATTTGGATTTCCTTATGATTATTTGAATTTTCCTTATTTATGCAGAATAATGAGATATTGAGAAGATGAGGAAAAGAATGACAAAAATCAGGAATTCAAGTAAAAACACAATGGAAGATAAATATCAAATCAAAGATCCTCTAATTTACTCCCTAATTTTATGTGCAATTGCTTGGAGATAAGGATGAACATTGAGAGCTTGAGGGAGCAGCTAGGTTTTTGTTAGATTGTTTCTTATTGTTCTGAGAGTTTTTCAAGTATTTTGAAAAGAAGACAAAAGTGGTGACGGAAATCTTGTTCTTTGATTCAAGATGCTGGGTTTGATTTATATTTTTAATTCTTCTTCTGCTGAGGTTATCTATGAATTTATCCTACAACTAGGGAGTTTTCCTCTTCCTATTTTTATTTTTCGTATTGAGGACACTTTGCTTCATTCAAGTTTAGGGGAAAACAAAATTTTTGGCTAATTTTTTTTTTGGTCTATCATGATTGCATTCCTTGTTGTGATTTTTTGTTATTCTTAGGAAAATTTAAATTTTATTTAACTTGCAATTGACGTGTGAGTTAATTTTAATTTTGATTATGTTGATCCACTTACTAAGTACTAGAAGTCCTTAATTTTTGAATTGTGTGTAAATCTAGAGAACATTCATGTGAAAGTATGTAATTTTCTTAGATTTCACACAAATCTTAGAATTTGTTTGATTTTCTCGTGATGTGAAATCCTAAGCTAACTCTAACTGAGAAAATGATTTAGGCAATTTTTGGATCGATTGAGCTTTTGAAGCTAATCCTGTTTATTTATCCCTAGTCACCCCGTTAAGCCTTAATTATTACTCAATTTTTCATTAACACCTATATATGTTTAGCCTAACCGTTATCAAATTATATCATTGTCCTATGCCCTATGAACACGTTGATTTTTTTTTGGAATAAAATTTTAGTTGAGCTTAATAGAAATTTGGGAGGAATGATGGAGTATAAAAAAAAAAAAATTATTGCTATGTTGCTTGGGGTGTATTATAAAAAAAAAAAATTACTTTTATGATTTCATATCCAACTTTCAATTGAGTGAGCCTTTTGGATACTCAATGGGTTGGAAATTTTTATGTTATGTTAAGAGAGACTTTGGGAGAAACTCCACCATAAAGCAATTCACCAAAAAAAAAAATGAGAAAAAAAAAAAGAATGATGGTGACAAAAAAATTATCTTGAAGGAGTGAAGTTGGACAGTGACATTGGCTCTAATTAAATCCTAAAATTCAATGTGTTGATGGGTGATTTGAGCTTCAAATTACCATTATCTTACCTTTAGCCCATCCTTACATTACAAACCGAGAAAAGTTATATTGATTTTTGGTTGGATAATTAGCTTACATTAGTGGAAAGAGGAATGAAAAGCAAACCTACGAGATTTTGTCATAATTATTGAGAATTTTTTAGAGGTTGCATGTCAATGTGAATTAATTTGGATTGCATATAATTCGAAAAGATGAGCATTCTCACACACACACTTGGATCATATAGTTAGAATTGGTCTTAACTTATAATTCAATTTTAATATTTGGATAAAATTTGTGTTTTTCTATGAATTGTGAATTTGAGCAATTATGGAAAGATGTTATGGAGGAGGTTGTTAGCTTGAGTATGTGTTGTGTCTTGATTTTGCCCGAGGACTAGCAAAATGTTAAGTTTGGGCGTTTGATAACTTTATAAAAATAGAGTTATTTTATCTATTTTAGGCAACAAATAATGCAATATCTATGATAAAGTATTTGGATTTCCTTATAATTATTTGAATTTTCCTTATTTATGCAGAATAATGAGATATGGAGAAGATGGGGAAAAGAATGACAAAAATCATGAATTCAAATAAAAACGCAATGGAAGATAAATATCAAATCAAAGATCCTCTGATTTACTCCCTAAGTTTATGCGCAATTGCTTGGAGATAAGGATGAACATTGAGAACATTGAAAGGAGCAGCTAGGTTTTTGTTAGATTGTTTCTTTTGTTCTGAAAGTTTTCAAGTATTTTGAAAAGAAGACAAAAGTGGTGACAAAAATCTTGTTCTTTGATTCAAGATGCTAGGTTTGATTTATATTTTTAATTCTTCTTCTGCTATGTTTTAATTTTCTTTTGTTAGGGCTACGATGTAGCGTAATCATGATGATGTGAATTTCATGATTTTTATGTTTTGCAATTGATTTCATTCATGTGAGTTTTATATTATTGTGCATAATGCTTTTGAGTGACTAGTCCACCACTTAAATGATCGATGTGCGTTTTGAGATCGAAAAGTGATAATATGCAATTGCTCATTATAATATATAACCATAAATTAAATGTGGATATAGATATACCGCATTATTTGTGTAGTTTTTTGGTGATAAGATGATCTAAAAGACTCATTGTAAACCGAGAATATTCATAGTTTTTAATGTACTTATGTTTATTTTAATTCACATAGAGATATAATATATTAATAAACTAAGTAGGTTTGATATACCTAAAGATAGGATAGTAAATAGATTAGGAAATTCCGCTTTGATATCGTTTTTGTAGTTACAACAATCTGAAATTCATATCTGGTGGTTATGGTAAAATCAGATGCTCCAACATATTTATCTGATTGATTTATTGCATTTCATCTCCAATTTTTTTAAATTATTCTCAATTATATTTTGATCTGTTAGATAAATTTTAGAATTAATCTATTTTAGTATTTAATTAATTTATTAATTATCGATCTCCGTGGGACGATACTCTTTTTATCATTATATTACTTGTTCAACACATTCACTTGTGTTTAGAATTTTACGAACAATTGTCGTCAATGGGCATTTTTTTCTTTTTTCCTTCTTTTCTCTATCATCTTCTCCTTTCTTTTTCCATCCCCAAATGCCCTTGTTCAAGCGTGCTCTAAGGTTCTACTTCTGCAATGAATCAAACCAAACACCGGCAGCGAGAGCTCCGGCAGTGGCGGCATCCATCGACGCATGACGGTGAGGTTTGGGCAACTTCACATCGGCCTGTATTTAGTGCGGACTTAGCTCAAACGATGCCCTGGGCTCATCGTGATCGTGACCCTGCCTAACTTAAGTGCGAATTAAGTCGGACCAATCCGTGCGACGAGTGTATGTTTCCACTTGCGTCCAACATATGAAACGGGTACAGCCTTGGTCATTTCTCATTGAGGGCCGTCATTGAATGTCGGCTTCGCTCCCGGAACGGCATATCCCACGCTTTCCGGAGGATGACGGCCCTCTTCTCTTCCCCATTTCTGCTTCCCATCTTTTCCTCCTTTCTTCACTGATACAACGTTGCCTCCGTCTGTGAAGCAACTCTCTTGTGTGTCTTGAATCTGCAATTAAGAGGGCAAGAGCGAAAAGATAGAAAAGATGTGGATCATTGGGTGGAAAGGGCCTTCTGGATACTCTGCTCGCTCTACAGCTGAAGAAGTCACTGAGGGAATCGATGGCACTGGTTTGACTGCCATTGTACAGGTCTTGTTATAGTTATTTCTGGGCTTTCCTCCCTTCATTAAGCTTATTCCAAGAATCTAAATTACGCTTCCTTAAAAGGGTTCATGTTGAATTACTGGCACTGGGAAACTCTCGACTTCACCTGTCATATTTGCTGAGAAATCAATGTTTTGTTGCGGAGACTAAACTGAGTTTAGCACTGCTCGTCTGTGGATTGCTTGGGGAATGTCATTAGGATAATACGAACCGTTCGTCTAGTATGGGTCGAGATGTTGTTAACTGGTGGATGAGTAAAATTATGATTGGCTGCAATAAAGTTGATTTGAGATGGTCTTGGTTCATTGCTTGACTGGGGTGGTGCAAATGAAATTTTCTGTAGTCTGGTTAATGTGTTTCAGTTATGCTGTAATTTTTTTCTAAACAGATCCATCGTTTCATTCTCAATTCTTAGATTACTTGTGAAACGTCAAAGCCTTCCACTTTTTATAATATTTCAAATGAAGATTATGGCATTTTGCATTTGCGGGTCCAGTAGGGTAAATTCCTAGATGCACATGTTGATGACACCGACTTCTCTAATTGCTTTCAGGATATAAGTTGTTTCCCGTCTACAACAAGTACCAACCGTTAATAATGACGTTTCCCGTCTACAACAAGTACCAACCGTTAATAATGACAACCTTCATGCCCCTGTGTCAATCTGACTTGAGATGCTAATCCCTACTCTTTCTAGTTACTTCCATTTTACAGAGGACTGCTATGCTTTCAGGTGCCAATAGTGGCATTGGCATGGAGACTGTAAGAGTTCTTGCATTACGTGGAGTCCATGTAGTGATGGCCGTGAGGAAAGTGGATGCTGGTAGGAGTGTCAAAGAAGTTATACTTGAGGAACTCCCATCTGCTAAGATTGATGTGATGGAGTTGGATCTCAGCTCTATGGAATCTGTTAGGAAATTCGCGTCAGATTATCAATCATCTTCTCTTCCCTTGAATCTCCTTATGTAAGAGATCTTAATCATTTCATAAAAATGTGTTATGGCCTAAACATTCAAAATAACTGTCACTTGATTTCTCTTGGCTTGCATCCAGCAAATGCTGAATGCAGAGTCACATGCTGAGTGTTTTTCAATTTCACACTTCACGAATTTGGGTGCGCACGGTCTCCTGAACATCTGAGCTTGAGTTGATCATTTGTTGGATCACATGCTAGGAACGCAGAATGATAATTTTTTTTTCTCTATTGGAAGTAATAATGCAGGGGTAATGGCATGCCCCTTCACGCTTTCCCAAGACCACATAGAACTACAGTTTGCAACAAACCATCTAGGTATGTCATGTATATGTTTCACTCCTGAATTTCTGGGACCAACATCCCCTTGTATTAGATTATATGAACTTTTGTTACAAAGCATCAAGTCTCAAACTCTGGATCAATTGCACTTATTCTAGCATTGATTTTTTTAGTTTTGATCTGTTGAGGATCTTGTATAACAATCCTTGCAATTTCAGATTTGCAAAGTTGTGTGGGAGTCATATAACTTTCCTTCTCCTGAAATGTTTTTCCAGGTCATTTTCTTCTGACAAATCTTTTGCTGGACTTGATGAAGAAAACGTCACAGGAAAGCAATACAGAAGGAAGGATTATTATTCTCTCCTCAGAGGCTCACCGCTTTGCAGACCGTGAAGGTATTCATTTTGACAAAATCAATAACGAATCAGAGTAAGAAAAGCAGCTCTGTCTTGAGGACGATTCTTTTTCCTTCTATTTCATGCTATAGCAATCATTTTTCAGTCTGGCGCATCCATTTTGTTCAAGTTAGATTTTGTTGATGCCTTACAAGTACCTGCAAATTGCAGGTACAGTAGTCTGCAAGCCTATGTACGGTCGAAGCTTGCGAACATATTACATGCTAACGAGCTTGCAAGGCGCTTAAAGGTGAGATTCATACTTACATATTCTATACTTTTAAAGTGCATTGGCATAACAAGAATGCTTGTCTTTGTTTTTTCTCGTCCTAAAGACTCTTATCTTTAAATTTGGAAGCGATCATACATGTTACATGACTGTGATTCTGCTTGTTATCTGCTATAGCGCTTCGTGTTCTGTGTATCTACCCTCAGTAGACCCTTTAATATGGGAGCCACACGCACTGGAATGCCCTCTATATTTTCTTGAGATTTTCTATTTTCAGTGTCAATTTCCATGGCTCAATCCCTGTCGTATTCTCAGATATAAAGCTGTAAATTGAATTTTTCTTAATCAAACAGGAAGAAGGGGTGCAGATAACTGCTAATTCACTTCATCCTGGAGGTATAGCGACCAATCTTTTTCGCCACAATGGCATTCTCAATGGTAAGTCTACTTGTAGAGCGAGTAGCATTATGGATGCAATGGCTAACAAAGGGTTGGTGGCATCACGATAAAATTTTGTGCCATGTGCAAACTTGTCAAATGAAGGACTTAAAAGGAGAGGCTTGTTCTCAATTGAGCGAACAGATTATGCTTTTCGAGATATTTGACCTTCAGATATAATAACTTGGTCAAATTACTCGCCGTTCCATCCATTTTCAAACTTTTTTTTTCTTATCACTGCTTTCTTTCCTCTGGCCTTTGCATATGCAGTACTTGCTTCTCTTGGGAAATGGTTCCTAAAAAATGTTCCACAGGTATGCCAATTTCTGCATATGTCTGCAGTCAGCCTGACAATACAAGCCCTTTAATTAGTATTACTCACTGAATTTGGTTGCTCAATAAAAATGAACACAGGTAGCGGCAACTACATGCTATTTGGCTCTGCACCCAGAGGTGAAAGGGGTCAGTGGCGAATACTTTATGAACAGTAATAAAGCCAAAGCAAGCTCTCTCGTGCAAGATGCAGAACTGGGGAAGAAACTATGGGATTTCAGCATAAGCCTGACCAATCCTCAATAGAAGGGTTCTGCTTGAACAGATTTGTCTGTTGTTCTTTTAGTTAACACCAAGTCTTTTCTGAACTAGATATGAAGAAGCTTCACTGAGATGAGCATTTGATTTAAAGATGTTGGAAAGTCCATATTCTCAAATTTATCTGAACACAATTGGTGAAATAGGAGATGATGGAATGAGTGAATTACTGTTTGTGGATGCTGCAGACTGCAGTACTACCTATTGTCTGTACCATTACTTCTTGATTAGTAGTTCTTGGTATCTGAAGACATTCAAATTTTTCCTCCATTGACATGGAAATCACAGAAAACCAAGTTGCCAAAGGGAAAATTGGTGTGAATATAGTGCTAAAATATCTGGTGAACAAATTGTTCTGCGAAAGCACATTTAGACGTCACTCTTTGACGTAGTTAACATTAGCATGCATAACTTGAAAAAATTTCTTCTGTGTTCCACTCATTTTGAAGCTGTCTTTCTTCTTTTGTGACCAGGACTCCCACTTCCTTTTTCACAATAAGTCTAATCTCGCAAATGATCATTAAGTTTAGATTTATTGGTAACTTAGGCTTTGATACTAGTATTGTGTGGTTTTAAGTCTCACTTACCCTAAAAATTAACTTTAATGGTGATACTTTCCCCTCACATTAATAAATTGACTACTAGCCCCTTTCACAACAAATATGGGATAACCCCAATAATCTCCCCCTTCTTGGGTTGGAGCAACAAAAACCCATATCTCCCATATAACCGTTAGATCCAAACTTGTTGGTAAGTTGAACTCTGATACCACTCTGTTGGAAAGAATTGAACAACAATTCACCAAGAACTAACCCACCCCAGCATCAATTTATTTCCCAAAACTAAGTCAACCAAAATCAACTTAATTTCAACAGCCAACAGTATATTTCAATTATACAACCTTAAAATATAAATATATAAATACTAAAACATTAAAGATACAAGACAACAACACCATACCGACCACTCTGATACTAGTGTTGAGTGGCATTACACCTCTCTCACCCCAAAAGTTAGTTCATAGAGTTTTTTATAAACTTATAACTGATCACCGGCCCTTTCTACAATCGATATGAGATAGTCCTAACAATAAGTCCATATAGAATATCAATAAATACAAATGATAATTAACCAGTAAAAAATCTTATTTATAGAAAATATGTCAATATTTTTCTTTAAGGAGGGACAATCTTATACACTTATTTCAAAAAAGAAAAGTGTGGATTAGAAATTGAGAAATCCGTAGAAATTGATAATATCAAATAAGCAACATAATTAAGTAGATTAATCGATAATGAAGTGAATTGGCATGGCTCTAAAGCAATATTATTTGACAGAGTTTTTTTTTTTTCTATTATCGTTTTACTCTCTATTGGTAATTAAGGAATTTGTACGCTCATAATCATAAGACAATTAAAGGATCTCACAGCAATTACTCAATTTATAGGGATACTCGAAACCTCTTCGAATAAATTGGCTTTATTTGAATGGAAGCATTTGTATGGAGAAGGCAATCGAATTATTGATCGTGAGCAAATTATGGCATCGAATATAAATATCCACCCAAAGGTCTTAGTCCAATCTCGTTAAGTGTTAAAGTTAGCATTTTTGCCCCTTTTTATTACAATAAATAACAAGATGAGCACATGACCACATTATGTCCGAATATCACATTAAAGGGATAAATGCAAAGAAATTTCTTTTGCCTCGAATTCTATTCCTTCGCTCATCATGATGACCCTACTAATTTAGTGCTGAGTTGGGTCGCCCGATCTTTACGCCAAGATCCACGGTAGCATGCGCGCATCCGATCTGGTACAACGTTGGCATTATTCACGAGGGGTCATCGTCATTCCGGTGGAACAGCAACGTCACTTTCAGCACCTGGTCGAAAACGATCGTGGGCCCACTCCAGAATGGCGTATTCTTGATTTGGTCGTTGGCCCTTTTTAAAGTCAAACAATGTTAGATCCTACAATTTTCAAAGGACGATGGCGCCCTTCTCTGTCGCCGATTCCCATCTCTTCCTCCTTTCTCCGCTGATATAAATTTGCCTGTCTGTGAAGCGACTCTCTTTTTGGGCCTTTATATATGCCACTGACTGTTGTGTTGTTTCTTGAATCTGCAATTAAGAGGGAAAGAACAGGAGAAAAAGAGAAAAGATGTGGATTTTTGGGTGGAAGGGGCCTTCTGGGTTCTCCGCTCGCTCTACAGCCGAAGAAGTCACTCAGGGAATCGATGGAACTGGTCTCACTGCCGTTGTCACAGGTCTTGTTATCATAATATCTGTGCTTTTCCCCTATTTTAGCTTTTCCCTTTCTTGATGAAGATGATCGGATAAAAATGCAAACTTTAACGCTTACAACGAATCTCAATCGTGCTTCCTCAAAAGGGTTTATGTCGAATTGCTGGTAAAGGGAAACTCTTGACTTCGTCTGTCATCTTTGCAGGTAAATAAATGTTTTGATTGCTGCTTGTGGAATGATTGGTGAATGTTATTAGGATTATGCAAACCGTTTGTCTAGCATGGGTTGAGGTGTTGTTAACTGGTATGTTTAGATGATTTAGGAGAAATTTATGATTGGTCGCATCAGGGTTGATTTGAGATGGTCTTGCTTCATAGCTTGATATCTAAACTGGCAACAAAAATGAAATTTCTGGTAATTGTCCGATCAACGTGTTTCAGTTATGCTGTTATTTTTCCCAAATAGACCAATCATGTCATTCTCAATTCTTGGATTACTTGCGAAAGGTCCAAGTGTTCCACTTATTGAAATATTTCAAATGAAGATTATGTCATTTTGTGTTTGTGAATTTGGTAGGGTAAATTACTAGATGTACATGTTGATGACACCAACTTCTCAAATGGCTTTCATGACGACCTTCATATCCCTGTGTCGATCTGACTTGAGATGCTCATCTCTA
Organism: Eucalyptus tenuipes; assembly: GCA_014182365.1. Lineage (NCBI taxonomy): Eukaryota > Viridiplantae > Streptophyta > Magnoliopsida > Myrtales > Myrtaceae > Eucalyptus > Eucalyptus tenuipes. The sequence goes on along the minus strand of CM024540.1, from coordinate 28,042,913 downwards.
TTCCTTCTAGTTACTTCAATTTTACAGAGGATCGCTATGCTTTCAGGTGCCTCTAGTGGTATTGGCATGGAGACTGCAAGAGTTCTTGCTTTACGTGGAGTCCATGTCGTTATGGCCACGAGGAACGTGGATGCTGGTAGGAGTGTCAAAGAAGCTATACTTCAGGAACTCCCATCTGCTAAGCTTGATGTGATGCAGTTGGATCTCAGCTCTATGGAATCTATTAAAAATTCGCATCAGATTATCAATCATCAGCTCTTCCTTTGAATCTCCTTATGTAAGAAATCTTGATCATTTGACAAAATGTGTTATGGCCCTAAACATTCAAAAACTGTCAGTAAATTGCTCGACTGCCATCTAGCATATGCTGAATGATGAGTCATAGGCTAAGTGCATTTCAATTTCACACTTTTACAAATTTGAGCATGTTCATTCTCCTGATGATTTGAGCGAGTTGAGCTTTTGTTGAATTACGTGTTAGGAATGCAGTATGATAATGTTTTGTGCCTTTGGAAGTAATAATGCAGGGGTAATGGCATGCCCCTTCACACTTTCCCAAGACAACATAGAACTACAGTTTGCAACAAACCATATAGGTATGTCCTAAATAGGTTTCACTCCCGAATTTCCATGACCGACATCCTCCTTTATTAGATTATATGAGTTTTTTTTTCAAAGCATCAATTCTTGAACTCTGGATCAATTGATTAACTTACATCAACATTGATTTTTATAGTTTTTGATTCCGTTGAGGAACTTGTTTAACATTCCTTGTTACTTCAGTCTTTACAAAGTTGTGTGCGAGTCATATGGCTTACCTTCTTCTAAAATGTTTTTCCAGGTCATTTTCTTCTTACAAATCTTTTGTTGGAGACAATGAAGAAAACTTCACAGGAAAGCAATACAGAAGGAAGGATAGTTAATCTGTCATCAGAAGCTCACCGCTTTGCATACCAGGAAGGAATTCGATTTGACAAAATCAATAATGAATCAGAGTAAGAAAAGACAGCTCTATCTGAAGGATGATTTTTTGTTTCCTTCTATTTTCAGGCTATAGCAGTCATTTTTCAGTCTGGCGCATCTACTTTATTTAAGTCAGATTTTGTTTGTCTTACAAGTACATGATAACTGCAGGTACACTCCTATAAAAGCCTATGGACAGTCGAAGCTCGCAAACATAGTACATGCTAACGAGCTGGCAAGGCACTTGAAGGTAAGGTTCAAATTTTTGTGTTCTATTCCTCTAACTCGCATTTGCATAACAAGAATGCTTGTCTTTGTTTTTTCTTGTCCTGGGGACTATTATTAAATTTTAGTGAGCATACATGTTACATGACTCTGATTCAGGTTGTTAATTGCTATAACGTTTTGTGTTCCGTATATCTACCCCATTTAGACCCTTCAATACTGGTGCCCAATGCACTGGGACGCCATTTAATTTTCTTGAAATTTCTCTTTCTCAGTGTCAATTTCCATGGCTCACTCCCTCTTGTATTCGTGAATTAGCTGTAAATTGAATTTTTCTTAATCGAACAGGAAGAAGGGGTGCAGATAACTGCTAATTCACTTCATCCTGGAACTATACCAGCAACCAATCTTGCTCGTCACCATAGCATTCTCAATGGTAAGTCTACATGTCGGGCAAGAAGCATTATTGATGCCATGGCTAAGAAATGGATCGTGGCATCATGATAAAATTCTGTGTGACATCCAAACTTGTCATATGAAGGGCTTAAACAAGAGGCTTGTTCTCAATTGAGCAAACAGATTTTGCTTTTCGAGATATTAGACTCTGATATTAGAACTTGGTCAAATTACTCACCGTTCCATCCATTAGTTCTAATCAATGCTTTCTTTCCTCTGGCATATGCAGCGTTTGCTAACCTTGGAAAATTGTTCCTAAAAAATGTTGCACAGGTATGCCAATTTCTGCTTACATCTGCTGTCAGCATGACAAAATTTTCTCGACTGAGCCCTTTAAACTGTGTTACTCACTGAATTTGGTTGCTCAAAAATAACGAATGCAGGGAGCAGCAACTACATGCTATGTGGCTCTGCACCCACAAGTCAAAGGGATTAGTGGCGAATACTTCATGGATAGTAATAAAGCCAAAGGAAGCTCTCTCGCACAAGATGCAGAACTGGGAAAGAAACTATGGGATTTCAGCATAAGCCTGACTGTTCCTAAATAGTAGGGTTCTGCTTGAAAAGATTCTGTTATTCTTTTAGTCCAGTGAGCCTAGTCGTTTCTGAACTAGATATTAAGAAGCCATATATTGTTAACTTCACTGCGACGAGCGTTTGAGTCAAACATGTTGTAAAGTCTACACTTATTGTCGAATTTATCTGGACAAATCGTTGGTTAAATAGGAGATGATGGAATGAGTGTATTACTGTTTGTGGATGCTGCAGAAGTGGCAGTCTATACTATTACTTCTTGATTAGTGTCCTTAGTTCTTGATATATCTAAAGAAAGTCTTCCCACCGATAGCATGAGGGAATCACAGAAAACCAAGTTGCCGAAAGGATAAATTGGTGTGAAAATTGTACTAGAATATCTGGAAAACAAATTGGTCTGTAAAAGCCCATTTAGATTTTGCTCTGACTTAGTTAACATTAACACGCCATGACTTGATGAAGTTTCGTCCGTGCTCCAATCATTTTGAATTTGTCTTCCTTCTTTTGAGGCTAGTACTACCACTTCTCTGGCTTATGCAGGAATTGCTTTTACCCTTGGGAAATTCCTGTTCAAAATACTGCACAGGCTTGTGATTTTGATATAGATATAATCTAACTTAAGGGGGAGTGGGGGAGGAAGACATTGAACATGAAGCCTTCTATTTTTCAAGGAGATTGTCCGGGTGGAACACGTTACCAACTAATCGAAATGGGTTCGGGAGCTGCAATGACTTCCTATGTGGCCCTGCACCCACAAATTAAGGAAGTCGGTGATGTCTACTCCGCAGACAGCAATAAGGCCAGACCAAGCTCTGTCCCTTCAGATGCATAACTGGGGTAGAAACTATGGGATCTCAGCATACACTCGACCGAACCGTGACTGTTCTGAGTTCAATAATGTTGCCCCTTTCTAGTTGTTGAAGCTAGTTTGGGTCAGAAAACCAGGTTATTTCCTGGGTTCTCTTTCATGAGCTAGATGATGCTTGTTTCGCCCCATATTTTCTAGTCCTTGAGAGTTCAAGTCCTTTGCTAGATTAGTTCTAGTCCACCTCGCTTTTATTCTAAGTCAAGTGGTATCAAAGCCTTGCTAGCGATTTGACGAAGGCAAGAAATGGGAGTAGCGATACCAACGGTGATCATGGAAGAAGATGGAGTGCCAAACGATATTATCATCGAAGAGATCCGCTCCTCCGATGCAGAAGGCAAGTCGAATAAGAGGAAGAAGGTATGGCATAGGAGAAGAGTGTCCCATGAAAGTAGATATCCCAAAATTCTTAAGGCGACTTCAGTGTAGGAGTGTTGTTAGACTGGACCTGTGAAGTGGAGAATTTTTCCAGGACAATGGATGTGCCAGAAGAAAAGCAAGTCAAGCCACTTCGAAACGCCTAATTCACTAAAAAAGTTTTGGTAACATTTTTCCCTACCGAGCCACTTCTGTACAAAGCATGTAAGAAGTTATAAGAGTAGTAGAAAGTACACTGAAAATGAGGACATAAAAAAATGATGGACATTAAGGTAGCTGGATAAAATAAGGACATAAAAAAATAATGGACATTAAGGTAGCTGGATACGTTTTTCTTCTGTAAACACCCCCGATGAATTATTTTTTTTTTTTACCGATTCAAAATGAATGAAATTTGACCATCAGTTCCAGTTTTTTTTTTTTTTTTAATTTTACGTAACCATTGATTTAATTATTTTTCTTTTTCAGAATTTTCAATGTAGAATTTAATTATGATTTTATTTTAGCAAATCTTTAAGAGGGTTTTTTTTTTTTTGTTTCATCCGGTCGTCCAGGTATGAGTATATATAAACAATTAGTAAGGAAAAGTCTGGCGGCGATATGCCCAACAGAGATAAACGTACATTGATATCGGATTGTGTTAAAAAAAAATTATGACATTTGAAAATTTCTGGATTCTTTTTTATAATTGAACCATAAATTTGCTCAACAACATGGAAAGGATTAGGTTTCTTCGAAAATTCTCTTTTAGAGAAGTCAATACGGACATCCGTGAAATCTAAAAGAAGATTAGTGCTTTAATATGCATGGTAATGCCCACTTAAAAATAAATAAATAAATAAATAAAGAGAAGATGGGCCACTCTTAATTATGGCAAACTAGATGATACATAGAAATAGAGAAACTATAAATTAAAAAAATACAAAATAAAAAATAAAGAAGAAGGAGGAAAGAGAATTTAGGGTCCACCACTTTAAAATTCAATTGGAGATTAAGGACAATTTGTTTATTTAGTGAAAATGCAGAGTCTATGTTATCAGGGCCACAAGGAACGTGGTGGCCGGTAGGAGCATCAAAGAAGCTACGCTTACGAAACTTCCTGGCTGAGACTGAGGTTATGGAGTTGCATCTCAGCTCTATGCCATCTGTCAAGATATTCACTTTGAGATTATAGTTCACTTGCTCTTCCACTGAATCTCCTTATGTAAGTATCTTGGTTGATCATTAAGTACCTGTGACATGTCCCTTCCCTCTATCCTAAGACGACACAGAATTACAGTTTGCGACGAAGCATGAAGGTATGTCAATGTGTGGACTTCACCCTCGCACTGGGAAAGAGTTGATGCAGTCCAGTTCTTCATGTTTTCAGCTTTGCGGTACGCAGCTTTTGGTTAAGGAGAAGGCAACAGAACTACAGATATGTCAGCAGATATGTCAGCACATTATGGCCTTACCCTTTGGATCATGCCTGGAATATTTGTTTAGTCCATCTCAAGGCCTCAGTGCGCTCCCGTTTGGTGATAAAATTGGAGTTCCCATTATGGAGTCCACTTTGATGGCTTTTGCCCGTTTCGTTATTAAAATGAAAAAAAAGGAAGACGAATGATTAGCCCATGTCACGAGAAAATTATTAATTCAGCCCTAAAACCCATCTTATATGGTACGTTAACGTAAACAATGATGTCTTATGTGAACCGGCATATCAAAAAATTTCGATAGCAACTGGACGAAATACATTGAAAATTTTATGTAAATATATAAGATTCTTTCGACAATATTGATAAATTCACGATTAAATTGACATCCGTATGATTGGTTTAAAAAAATCGATAATTATATTCGTATCACATTCAAACATCAAAATAGAACAAAGAAATGCAATAAAAGTCTTATTTTTTATTGATTATATTTTGTTCGAGCACTTATCATGACCTCACTTAGTGCGAATCGAGTCGGACCAATCTTTATTTATGTAAAAAAAAAAAAAAATCTTTATGTCATATTCATGGTGGCAACTGGAGGGAGAATATTAGGTGAGATTCGCCTTTCCACGTCATTAATGAACCAACTCTATTAATTGGATGCCACATGTCCAAGTGAGACCCATTAATTCAATTTTTTTCTCAAGGTTGCCGCTGCCAAGCTAATCCAATTTTACATGTTAAGTGGTATCAAAGTTGGACAGCTCTGGTCAAGGTCGCTCCGGCCGAGCTTCCAACCGAAGTTCCTAGAGACGGAACGGTGGGGCCGCTGATGTGCACTTTGGTCAAGGTCGCTAAACCTAGCAATCGCGTTCTCGCGCTTCATGTTCTCAAAACGACAATGAGGAATAGAGGAAGGCTCGAGCTCAGTTTTTTTTTTTTTTTTAATTTCAAGGTTGGATGTGAGTTTACAAAGGTTTTTGCGACTTCAAGCAGGTTTACCTTCCATTTCATTCAATGATCTTGAGATTTGTCTGCAAAAGAGACAGAGAACCGGAAGAGAAATTCGACTGAGCTTTAAATTTCGACTTCAATTCCAAATCAACTGTGAAAGCTCAAGGGATTTTGCTTGTGAATTTTCTCCAGTAAATTCGGTCATCTTCTCACGCCCATCCTTGTTTGCGGAGCTTGTTAATGGAGTGTTAAGCAATTTCTAGATTTATGATATGGTGCAGAAGGAAGAAGGAGGAAGGGAAGGGAGTGTGAGGGTAAAAGGGGGTAACGGAGCGGGGTTGAAGCAACGGAGGTGAGAAAAAAATTGAAATTAATGGAGTGTCGCGTGTAAGGAACGGTCTCACCGAATATTTTCTTGGCAACTTGCATCCCCGGTCGAGGGCTGCATGCATCCAATATATTTTTATTTTGGTCAAAACATGCGTGCCAGAAATATATAAAGGCGCCTTCTTGGCGTTTTCTCGAGAAGGGTAATCGTCAATCCAAGGAGAAAAAGGATATCAAAATTTATCCATCCGACTATATAACAATTTGGGAGCCCCCTCAAGAACCAAGACATTATTGAGTTTGGTCGTTGCCACTTTGAAGTCAAACAACGTTGCTCCTGCCCAGGGATCCAGAGGATGTCGACGGCTTTCTTCCTCAAGATGTGGCTTTTTGGGGCGAAAGGGCCATCTGGATTCTCTGCTCGCTCCACAGCTGAAGAAGTCACTCGAGGAATCGATGGAAGTGGTCTCACTGCTGTTGTCACAGGTCTGTCATTGTCACGTCGGCGCTTTTCCCCACTTACTTTTCGGCGTATTGCCTTTCTTGAGGAAGATGGATCGAATAACAATGCAAACTTTAATGAGTTCTAACGATCTCGATCGTGCTTCCTTGGAAGGGTTTATGGCGAATTGCTGGTACTGGGAAACTCTTGGCTTCGCCCGTCATCTTTGCATGGAAGTCAATGTTTTTTACTGCGGGGACTAAACTGAATTTATAACTGGCTGTCTGTGGATTGCTGCTTGTGGAATGCTTGAGGAATGTTATTAGGACAATACAAACCGTGTATCTAGTATGGATTAAGATGTTGAAACTGATGGATGCAGATGATTTAGGAGAAAAGTCGTGATTGGTTGCATTAGGGCCGATTTGAGATGGTGGTCGTCTCTATTCCTTCTAGTTACTTCAATTTTACTTCAATTTTACGGAGGATCGCTATGCTTTCAGGTGCTTCTAGTGGTATTGGCGTGGAGACTACAAGAGTTCTTGCTTTGCGTGGTGTCCATGTTGTTATGGCCGTGAGGAACGTGGATGCCGGTAGGAGAGTCAAAGAAGCTATACTTAAGGAACTCCCATCTGCTAAGATTGATGTGACGGAATTGGATCTCAGCTCCATGGCATCTGTTCGGAAATTCGCATCAGACTATCAATCCTCCGCTCTTCCCTTGAATCTCCTCATGTAAGAAATCTTAATCATTTCACCGAGATGTGTTATGGCTCTAAACATTCAAAAAACTTTGACTTAATTTCTCTTGACTGCCATCTAGCAAATGCTGAATGAGCAGTCAAATGCTGAGTGCTTTTCAATTTCAAACTTTTACGAATAAGCATCCACATGCTCCTGATGAATTGACCTTGAGTTGAGCACTTGTTGGATTACTTGTTAGGAATACAGTATGACAATGTTTCTACCCTTTGAAGTAATAATGCAGGAATAATGGCATGTCCCTTCACGCTTTCCCCAGATAACATAGAGCTACAGTTTGCAACAAACCATATTGGTATGTCCTATATAGGTTTCACTCATGCACATCCGCCGGTTGAGGAACTTGTGTAACAGTCATTATTTCTGTCTTTGCGAAGTTGTGTGTGTCATATGGCTTGACTTCTCCTTAAATGTTTTTCCAGGTCATTTTCTTCTGACAAATCTTTTGTTGGAGACTATGAAAAGAACGTCACGGGAAAGCAATACAGAAGGAAGGATAGTTAACGTGTCCTCAGAGGGTCACCACTTTGCACACCAAGAGGGAATTCGTTTTGATAAAATCAATAGCGAATCAGAGTATGAAAAGACGGCTCTGTCTTGAGGATGATTCATCGTTGCCTTCTATATTCATGCTATAGCAACCAATTTATAGTCTGGTGCATCCATTTTATTCAGGTCGAATTTTGTTGATGTCATACAAGTAACTGCTAATTGCAGATACAAGACTATGGAAGCCTATGGACAGTCGAAGCTCGCAACCATATTATATATTAACGAGCTTGCAAGGCGCTTAAAGGTGAGGTTCATACTTACATGTTATATCCTTTTAAAGTGCATTTGCATAACAAGAATGCTTCTCTTTGTTTTTTCTCGTCCTGGAGAGTCTGTCATTAAATTTTGAAGTGACTATACGCGTTACTTGACTCTGATTCTGGTTGTTCTCTGCTATAACTTTTGGTGATCCTATATCGACCCTCCTTAGACCTCTCAATAGAGGAGTTCCTTTCACTGGCACACACTTTATATTTTCTTGAGATTTCTCTTGCTCGGTCTCAATTTCCATTGCCCATTCCCTCTTGTATTCGTGAATATTAAGCTGTAATTTGAATTTTTCTTAATTGAACAGGCAGAAGGGGTGCAGATAACTGCTAATTCACTTCATCCTGGAGCTATAGCAACCAATCTTCTTCGCCATCATAGCATTCTCAATGGTAAGTCTACATGTAGATCCAGTAGCATTGTCGATGCCATGGCGAAGCAAGGTGTCGTGGTATCATGATAACATTTTGTGCAATGTGCAAACTTTGTAATATGAAGGACTTAAACAGGAGGCTTGTGCTCAATTGATCAAATGGATTTTGCTTATTGAGATACTTGACTTTCAGATATAATAACTTGGTCAAATTACTTGCCGTTCCATCCATTTTAAACCTTCTTATTTCTTACTGATCCTTTCTTTGCTCTGGCTTATGCAGCACTTGGCAGTTTTTTCGGAAAATTGTTCCTGAAAAATGTTCAACAGGTGTGCCCATTTCTGCATACGTCTGCAGTCAGCGCAAAAAAAATTTCCTTGGCATATGAGCTCTTAAATCCGCGTAACTCACTGAATTTGGTTGCTCAATAAAAATGAATGCAGGGAGCGGCGACTACAGCCTATGTGGCTCTGCACCCACAAGTGAAAGGGGTTACTGGCGAATACTTCTCGGATTCTAATAAAGCCGAACCAAGCTCTCTCGCACAAGATGCAGAACTGGGAAAGAAGCTATGGGATTTCAGCATAAGCATGACTGATCCTAAATAGTAGGGGTGTGCAACCAGACCGGTTCTATTTGGAAACCAGACTGGATCACCCAAAAAATAGGTCCGAGAATCGATTTTCGATGGAACCGATCCGGGAACAGGTTCTAAGTGAATACCACCCGAGAACTGGACCAGACTGTTCTGTTTTGAAATTGATTTCAGGACCGGTTTTATAAGTCAAAAAAATAAAACCTCAATTTCCTTTTTCCCTAAATTTTTATCTGAGCACTCTTTCGTCTTTTGTCCTTCCTTGAAACTCCTCACGTCTTTGCTCTTCCCCTGAATAAGGAGTGAAGTTTCATAATTTATGTTTTATGTTTCGTGTTTATAATTGTACGTGACTACTACGTATTAATCTTATGGATTGTTGTTTTTTGCTTATAAGAATTTTCGTTTTTTATTTTTCACTTTGAACTGTTTTGTTGCTCATAATCCCATAATATAGTTTTGCTATAAAAAATGAACAAAAAAAAAAGGAAACCAAATCAAAAATATATAGTAGGATCCAAAAACGATCCTAGGTAAATAGGGTAAGTTTTAGGGTCCAAAAACTGGACCAGTTATAATAGGGTAGGTTCCAAATTCCAACTCTAGAACCTCGATCACCCCTACTAAATAATAGAGTTCGGCTAGAAAAGATTTATTCTTTTAGTCCAAAGAACCAAGTCGTTTCTAAACTAGATATTAAGAGTCTGCATAGTAACGTTCATATTTCTCTGTTATTTTGTTCTTTTATTTTTAGGAATAAAAAAAAAAAAAAGAATGAAAATCCGTTTGGTAATGTAAACAAATTTTTTATTTCTCAAAATAGAAAAATAGTCGGGAACAAATTTAAAATAGAAATAAGAAGTAAAAAAAAAAGTAACTTTTTACTCCCAAAATAATTCATTTTTTTCTTTTCTTTTTTTTTTTTTTTCTCGTTCTTCCTCTTCTAACCGGCTGCTGTGAAGAACAGAAAGAAGAATAGAGCAAAAAAGAAAAATTTCAAAAAAATTATTGAAAAATTAAAAGAAATTCTACATCATTAAAAAAAAAATTGTGGGTCATACCAAACACATTTATATTCTTTTTCTATTCTGAAAATTAAAATTTTATGTGGTTACCAAATACATTATTTTTTTCAGAAATTGTTTCAAATAATAGAAAAATCGTTCTCCAAAATAAAGATGTTACCAAACTCATCCTAAAAAGCCATATATTTGACATTTGAGTCAACCGTGCTGTAAAGTCTACAGTCACTGTTGAATTTGTCTCACCAGATCGTTGGTGAAATAGAAGATGATAGAATGAGTGTATTACTGTTTGGGCATGCTGCAGGCGGTGGAGGTCCATACTATTACTTCTGGATTTGTGTTCATGATTCTTGATATTTCTGGGTGAGGAAATGATACTAAAATATCTGAAAAAACAAATTGCTCTGTGCAAATTTAGATTTTGCTTTTTGACATATTTAACTTAACATGCACTACTTGATGAAATTCCTTCTGTGTTCCAATCATTTTGAAGCTATCTTTCTTCTTTTGAGACTAGTAGTACCACTTCTCTGGCTTATGCAGAAGTGATATTAGCCTTGGGAAAATCCTGTTCAAAAACTGCACAAGTGACTTTTGATATAGAGATAATCTAAGTTTAGGAAAAAATAATGATAGAACTTGAAGCCTTCTATTTGTTAAGGAGATTGTCTAGGTGGAACGTGTTACCAATTAATCGAAATGAGTTCGGGGAGCTGTAATGATTTCTTACATGGCGCGTCACCCACAATTGATGGAACAGATTACATTAGAATTTTGTGTAAATGTATAAGATCACATTAACAAAATTAATAAATTTATGATTAAACTGACATATGTACAATAAATTTAAGAGTGAATTGGTAATTATTTCCGTATCACATTCGAATATCAAATTAGAATAGAGAAATGCGATGAATTATATTTTGTTAATAGTAATTTGACTCATCATGACCTTTTTGTCCTTTTTTTGTTCAAACACTCATAATGACCTTACTTAATGCGAAGTGAGTCGGACCAATCATTACGTCAAAATAATATTTATGTCAAATTCATGGTGGCTCAACCAAAAAAAGAAAGAAAATTCATGGTAACAGCTTGCATACCTGGCGGGGGTTGCATCCCATATAAAAAAAAGGTGCCATTTCGGCATTTCTCATGCAGGGTTATCGTCAATCCAAGGAGTAAAAAAATATCAGATTTCTTCATCTGACTATAAAAAATTGTGAGGCCCCCACTCCATGACAAAACATTTTTTACTTTGGTCGTTGCCACTTTTCAAGTCAAACAATGTTTTACTTGTGCCCCGGGATGTCAGAGGATGACGACACTCTTTCTCCTCTCTTTCTGATTCCTAAACTCTCCCTCCGTCTGTAAAGTTACTCTTTTTTTAACCTTAATATCTGCTAATAACTGTGTGCAGTTGTCTTGAATCTGCAATTAAGAGGGGAAGGGCAAAAAAAAAGAGAGAAGGGCAAAGATGTGGATTTTTGGGTGGCGAGGGCCTTCTGGGTTCTCTGCTCGCTCTACAGCTGAAGAAGTCACTCAGGGGATCGATGGAACTGGTCTCACTGCCATCGTCACAGGTCTCGTTATGATAATATCTGTGCCTTTCCCCCTTACCTTCTAGCTTATTCTCTTTCTTGAGAAAGATGGGACGAATAAAAATTCAAACTTTAATAAGTTCTAACAATCTGGATCGTGCTTCCTTGTGAGGGTTTATGGCGAATTACTGATACTGGGAAACTCTTGACTTCGCCTGTCATCTTTGCAGACAAATCAATGTTTTGTTGCAGGGACTGGACTGAATTTATAATTGGCTGTCTGTAAATTACTGGGGAAATGTTATTAGGATAATCCGAACTGTTTGTCTAGCATGGGTTGAGGTTGTTAATTGGTGGATGCAGATGATTTAGGAGAAAATTATGATTGGTTGCATAAGGGTTAATTTGAGATGGTCTTGGTTCAAAGCTTAATGTCTAACCCGGGCCGCGCATATAAAATTTTCGGAAATTGTCTGATCGACGTGTTTCAGTTATGCTGGAATTCTTTCTGAATAAATCAATCGTTTCATTCTCAATTCTTGGATTACTTGTGAAACGTCTAAGTGTTGCTCTTATCGAAATATTTCAGATGAAGATTATGTCATTTTGTGTTTGCGGGTTTGGTAGATAAAGAATTCCTAGATGTACAGGTTGACGACACCGATTTCTCAAATGGCTTTCATGACGACCTTCATACCCCTTGTCGATCTGACTTGAGATGCTAGTCTCTATTCCTTCTAGTTACTTCAATCTTACAGAGGATCACTATGCTTTCAGGTGCCTCTAGTGGTATTGGTGCGGAGACTGCGAGAGTTCTTGCTTTACGTGGAGTCTATGTTGTTATGGCCGTGAGGAACGTAAATGCTGGTAGTAGTGTCAAAGAAGCCATACTTAAGGAACTCCCATCTGCTAAGATTGATGTGATGGAGTTGGATCTCAGCTCTATGGCATCCGTTTGGAAATTCGCATCAGACTATCAATCATCCGCTCTTCCCTTGAATCTCCTTATGTAAGAAATCTTAATCATTTCACCTGAATGTTTTATGGCCCTAAACATTCAAAAAAAACTCACTTAATTTCTCTCGATGGCCATCTAGCAAATGCTTAATGAGCAGTCAAAAGCTGAGTGCTTTTCAATTTCACACTTTTATGAATAAGCATCCCATGCTCCTGATCATTTGACCTTGAGTTGAACACTTGTTGGATTACTTGTTAGGAATAAAGTATGATATTGTTTCTTCCCTTTGGAAGTAATAATGCAGGGGTAATGGCATGTCCCTTCACGCTTTCTCCAGACAACATAGAGCTACAGTTTGCAACAAACCATATTGGTATGTCCTATATAGGCTTCACACATGCACGTCCTTCCGTTGAGGAACTTGTATAACGGTCCTTATTATTTCATTCTTTGCGAAGTTGTGTGTGTCATACGGCTTAACTTCTCCTCAAATGTTTTTCCAGGTCATTTTCTTCTGACAAATCTCTTGTTGGAGACTATGAAAAAAACTTCACAGGAAAGCAATAGAGAAGGAAGGATAGTTAATGTGTCCTCAGAGGGTCACCGCTTTGCATATGGCGAAGGAATTCGTTTTGACAAAATCAATAGCGAATCTGAGTACGAAATGACAGCTCTGTCTTGAGGACGGTTCATTGTTTCCTTCTATTTTCATATTGTAGCAGCCATTTTTCAGTCTGGTGCATCCATTTTATTCAAGTCAGATTTTGTTGATGTCATACAAGTAACTGCTAATTGCAGGTACAATAGTATACAAGCCTATGGGCAGTCGAAGCTCGCTAATATATTACATGCGAACGAGCTTGCAAGGCGCTTAAAGGTAAGATTCAATTTATATTTTCCATTCTTCTAAAACCGCTTTCGCATTACAAGAGTGCTTGTCTTTGTTTTTTCTCGTCCTGGACCGTCTATCATTAAATTTTGAATTGACCATATGCATTACATGACTGATTCTGGTTGTTTTCTGCTATAACTTTTGGTGGTCCTAGATCAACCGTCCTTAGACCTTTCAATACAGGGGCCCCATTCACTGGGACACCCTTTATATTTTCATGAGATTTCTCTTTCTCAGTCTCAATTTCCATTGCTCATTCTCTCTTGTATTCATGACTATTAAGCTGTAATTTGAATTTGTTTTAATTGAACAGGAAGAAGGGGTGCAGATAACTGCTAATTCACTTCATCCTGGAGCTATAGCAACCAATCTTCTTCGTTATCATAGCATTCTCAATGGTAAGTCTACATGTAGATCCAGTAGCATTGTCGATGCCTTGGCTAAGAAAGTGTCACGGTATCATGATAACATTTTGTGCCACGTTCAAACTTTGTAATATGAAGGACTTAAACAAGGGGCTTGTTCTCAATTGATCAAATGGATTTTGCTTTTTGAGATACTTGACTTTCAGATATAATAACTTGGCCAAATGCTTGCCATTCCATCCATTTTAAACCTTCTTATTTCTTATTGATGCTTTCTTTCCTCTGGCTTATGCAGTACTTGCTAGTTCTCTTGGAAGATTGTTCCTAAAAAATGTTCAACAGGTATGCCCATTTCTGCATACGTCTGCAGTCAGCGCAAAAATAATTTCCTTGGCATATGAGCCTTAAATCAGTGTTGCTGAACTTGGTTGCTCAATAAAAATGAATGCAGGGAGCAGCAACTACATGCTATGTGGCTTTGCACTCACAAGTGAAAGGGGTTAGTGGTGAATACTTTATGGACAGTAATAAGGCCAAAGCAAGCTCTCTTGCGCAAGATGCAGAACTTGCAAAGAAACTATGGGATTTCAGCATAAGCCTGCTCAAACCTAAATAGTAAGGATCTGCTTGGATGCGTTGCGTGTTGTTCTTTCTTAGTCAAGAGAACCAGGTTGTTTCTTGATCATTGATAAAGATACAAAAAGCCATACACTTAGCCTCATGGAAACGAGGATATGAGTTAAGTATCTTGGAAAGTCAACTCCTGTGCTTGAATTTCTCTGAACATAACTTGATGAAATAGGAGAGCATGGTGCGAGTGTATTACTGTTTGTGGATGCTGCATCCTGCAGAATTACCTATTATTTATACTTCTTGGTAATTCTCTGTACATCTTAAAGCCAAGCTTTTTTCTGAAATTATGGAAAACCAAGTTGCCAAAAGGGGCGTAAAAACAGTAGTACTAAAACATCTGAAAACAATTTTTTTTCTGCAAAAGCACATGTAGACAATCTGGTCTTTGCTAGGGACAGAGAACGTGAAAACTAGCTTTTCAAAGCAGGTTCTTGCGCATTTTTCAGTCACCTCTGTATAACTAATCATTGTACCGAGGGTAATTCTAATGAAGTGAAGAGTGATATCCATTAGCAGTTTCAAATCAGTAGTAACCAAATTTCATCACGACAACTTTCTTGAGGCGATCTCTGCTGGTTTTTATCATTCTGGAATGTGTTCTTCCTCCGCTGTATGGTTGTAATGTAAATTTCAATAGTTAGAAAGAGAAAAGGAAGTATAGCTGCAGCGTGATTCCTGTAAGTTGTCATAATGACATGAAAAGCCTTCCAAATATTGGTAGGTAGGGGAGGCATGTTGTTATACAATGCACACCACTTTTATCATGATGAATAGAACCAATCGATTGATATAAGTGTAGTCCTACATGGGGGGCGACAAGAATTTTTTTAGGCCCCTGCGTTAGATTGTCTCAAGTCTTGAGTAAGTGTAAGTGGTCCTTAAATTCCTTTTTGTCTCCTTTCACTATGAAAGAATTTAAAATGTTAAATCACTTCTTCATGTAACAAACTTAAACTTCTGAAGCAATTGATGTTGGTTTCACAAAATTTTCAGGCCTTTAGTTGCGTCTCCTGTTATATATTTCTGTGCTTTAATCATAGAAAGAGTGTTAGATATTTAAATATTGAACCAAGCCTTCATTCAATAGTTTGAGCTTAATAGTAGTGATCTCACTAAATTTTCAATTCATGTTGCTTCAGATCTATCCCTACCTCATTTAACATTATAGTCCATTAGCCCATCCCACTTCAAACGAGTTTATTGCACCTTTGACTCGACTGGGCCATACTCACTTTTTCTGAAGCATACTCTTCACCGATAATGTATTGAGTGACCTTTGTGCCAATGTACGATCGTCTAGCACGCCATGTCACAAACAATTGTTCGACTTAGGACCTATTAACAGCATCTATTCTCATAAAATGCGATCCTTGTGTCCATCACGTTAGCAATGGTCAAGGGTCCTAGTATAAGAACGAATTCCATTGGTGGCATCAATTCAGGGGGTAGATCAGAAGATTCTGCCAGTTTCGACTTTCAGTGTTATCTGTTCTCGTTAAGAGAAGCAAGAATTCCACTTTCTCAAATAGGACGTCCCTTTTTCCCCATCAAGCAGTTGAAATTGGCAGTCTGAAAGCACAAAATGAAATCTAACCATGGGGAAGACTGATAGATGTTTACCCTGTTCTTTTCTGTCTTTTCAAAACCTAACAATGGTATCAAACAGAAGATTTCTGGTCGTCTATTACTTGAACTACCCTCCAATTTATGAAGTGAAAAGAACAGAGGACCATATTTAGAGAACTTTTTGCAACTGCGCAAGCCCATGATGGTGGTGCACGGTTTCTTGCACGAAAGGACGAGAGAGATGTTAAGCTATTTATTAATGACAACAGAGCAATTAAAGGAGGGATTCTACCGGCTTTATCAACTAATTCTGCTTTTGACCCTTATCAATATTTAAGCCATTTAAGATCATCTTGTGGAATGGTTAGAGGCCTATATCTTTTCTTAAGACCGCCGTTTTCTTCTAATTTCCTGCCAAACAAATATGAGCTGAAGAAGAAATCAATTCATACTCGTGCTCTGCTCTCTCGTGATTGTCCATAATTTACGCACAAGTCTATTGAACGTGTGACTTTTAGCTTAGTACAACATGATTAACTGATCATCTGATCATTCAGAATTCATTACCATCTTTTCAAGTATTTTAAGCGCTGATAATTCACAGGAGTCGATATTGAACCTATGCAATTTTTCATTGCATTTTCGGTGAACGGTTGGTAGAATCGTGGATGTTAGTATAATTACAGATGACCGTTTTCAGCCAATGCTTGTAAACAATGCCTACACGAATCCGATGTCTTATGTCTTTTAAACTCAAATAGGACAAGAAAAGAGATTGGATTGATTGAGAGAGAGAGAGAGAGAGAGAGAGAGTACTGGCCACTTTGTGAGAAAGTGTTGGTCCTTTTCTTCACCTTGCATCTTTCAATGCATTTTCAACTTTCTTCCTTGGTGAAATTGAGAAGACCAATTTGTTTTATCAAACCTCTACGCCACCGTCATTTTTCTGATTCTGTGAATGATATTCTCTGTCTACTCTCTCTACTCTTTAGCGTCCACGACATACTGCACAAAAGTCACAGAGTAGGCACAAATAGACCAAAAATCAATAAATGTTTAGGTAGAGAGTGAGGCAGATCAGAGAATACATCTAGCTGCCAAAAATGGACCAGGTCAGTCTGCGACACAGGAGCTTGTGAAGACAAAGACAGTGCCCAGAAAAGGCAGATACTAGATAAGCTACCTCAAATCCTGGGAATCCAATTTCCTCATAAAATAATTGCAGAAGTTGAGCCACTAGATTCTCTCTGACATCATATGTTGACAAAGATGTGTCCTGTTTTGAGCGAAAAACCATGAATTCTTGTGGTAGACATAAGTCAGGATTC
This sequence comes from Eucalyptus tenuipes, assembly GCA_014182365.1. NCBI lineage: Eukaryota > Viridiplantae > Streptophyta > Magnoliopsida > Myrtales > Myrtaceae > Eucalyptus > Eucalyptus tenuipes. The sequence continues at coordinate 28,025,490 of CM024540.1, read as the reverse complement.
ACTTTTCCTCTAATGCCGGGCGATATGTGCTGATTTTGATCCTTGACGCTACAAATTTTCCTTCAGATCCATCATGGTCCGGGATCAAAAACACATGATACCAGGACTTGCCTGAATAAAGGCCATACAGGAGCTTGTGAACCAAAAGACACGGACAGTACCCAGAAAAGGCAGATACTTAGAAAGATCCCTCATATTCTGTGCACCCAATTTCCTCATAAAATAATTGCTGGTTGAGCCACTAGATTCTCTCCGACATCGTGTGTTGGCAAAGATGTGTCCATTATGAGCCAAAATTCATGAACTGCTTTTGTATACATTAGTCTGGATTCACCCTTCTTCCAAATGCCAGGCGACATCTGCTGATTTTGATCCTTGATGCAGCAAATTTTCCTTCAGATCCATCACGGTCAAGGATCATCAAAAACACATGTAAGACTGGGACTTGCCTGAATAAGCAACACCAGATTATATCAAATGGGTAGCTGTTGCACCTGGAATTTTTCCCTGGGGAGCTGGATATTCACACTCAGGGCATTTGCTAATCCAGTATAAAATTCAACTTTGCGAAAGAAAAACGTTGAGTATAAATACTCCACATATGTAAAATTATTGCTCGAGGTAATACATACAATGATTTTCTGATTATACAAAGTACAATTCAGGCCAAGTTCCAATGACACCACCAACTTATACACGAGTAATTTTGAGTATCAAGAATGGATCTGATCTTCAGTCTGTGGAGTCCTGAAAAGTAGTTTCTGTAATACCTAGCCATCCTTCTGCTTCCACCATGGATTCAGCTTCCGACAGCATTATTAAACTATCCGAAATCTTGTCGAGATATGGGATCATCATCCCATCACCGACCTTCATATCCTCATGTAACCAAATGGTGAACCAGCTTTATTTGTTCAAGTAAAGATACCGCAGATGTAGCCATATGCTATTTATAAATGACTTCAACAAAAGACAAATCATAGGAGACCCTTCATGATAATTTGCACTTGGATTCCCAAAATCATGAGCCGGGAACCCCAAGAGGAATGCCATGGATTAAGCTACCCCGCTGACCATCTTGACCTCGCCTGCCGCCAGATGATGCCCATTGCTCAGAACAGCTTTCCCACACAAATCATCGTTGTTGGTTATCTTTGCCAAGATAGGCCTCAGGTCTCTCTGGTGGACATTCATTTTCAGGCCATACTTCATGAATAATGTCAACGACATCTTTTGCTCGACTCGGTGACCAGGCGCTACCGTCAGCCGGTGGCGCAGCAATACAGCTGCTGCCACCGACTTCATCTGCAAATAGGCCAAATCCTTCCCAAGGCAAAGCCTCGGTCCTGCATTGAACGACACAAATTTGAAGGAGTCTTGCAATTCAAGCCTCTTGCCATCGGAAGACAACCACCTCTCGGGCTTGAATTCAAGACAGTCGGGTCCCCATATGTACTCCATCCGTCCGGTCGAGTATATGGAGTAAGTGATCGACGAGCCGGCCGGCACGAATACCCCACTCGGCAGGACGTCGTCGGCAACGACATTCTTCGAGTCCTCCGGCACCGACGGATAGAGCCTTAAGGTCTCTGACAGTGCTGCCTTAAGATAAATCAGCCGATCGACTTCCTCGAACACGAGCGGCTCCTCCACCCACTTGGCGGGGTCGCTGCCACGTGTGTCCATCAGGACTGTGCACATCTCCATGACTATCTTCTCTTCCACCCTCGTGTTCCGACTGACCAACCAGAAGAACCAGCTCAGCGCAACCGATGACGTGTCCCGCCCAGCTAGGATGAAGTTGAGCGCCACGTGCTGGAGGAACTTGTCAGGATAGGACTCCTGTTTCTTCATGAACCGGGACAACAGGTCGTCGTGCGGGTTCCCGCTGCCGTAGCCGACCTGTTGCTGACTCGCCGCCAGCTCCTGCTTGCGCGTGCTGATGATGTCGGACAGGTAGGCATCGACATGCTCCAGGCTGCGGCTAAGGGTGACCTCCATCCCAAGCCGGAGCCACTTCTTGAGCTTCCATATGAACTCGGGCAGGATGAACCGCTGCAGCGTGGCCTCGGTGGCGCGGTCGAAGGCATTCGCGAAGTCGTTCTCCGGGAGGCCCGGGGACAGCGTCTGCGGGTCCTTGCCGAAGGTCAAGCCGCAGATGTTGTCGAAGGTGAGGCGGAGCAGGAGGTCTTGGAGATCGACCGACTTGCCCTCGAGCTGAGCCGCCTTCAAGATGGGGCAGAACCGGTGCTTGATGGCCCGGCTCACCCACCGGCCCATGGCCTGGCGGAGCGTCCGGGTGGTGAACTCGAGCGCGGCGGTCTTGCGCTGGTCCTTCCAGATGTCGCCGTCGGAGTTGAAGATCCCGTCGCCCAGCAGGTCGTGGAACACGGCCTGCCACGTGGGGCCCTTGGGGTAGTTGTCGAACCGGGCCTTGAGGACGTGCTCCAGGTTCCTGGGATCGCAGGTGACGGTCACCAGGCCCTGCTTCCGCGCCAGGAAGGGGAGGGGGATGATGCACGTCTGGTACGTGCCGCCGGCGGCGCGGAGGTTGTCGGCGATCCAGTCGTGCATGCGGGCTGCGTTCCGGATGAGCGCCGGGAGGCTGCCCACTAGGGGCCACACACGTGGACCGCTCAGGGACGCGGAGATGAACTTGAACCACAGAAGGTAGGCCACGACCGCCGACAGGAAAATCAAACCGGCCGATGGATCCATGTGATCTGGGCCGCAGAGGGCGTGACACGCACCAACCGCGCAGGACGTTTAATGCACCGTCCCGCACTCGAACCGCCCTCCGCCCGCGCTCTCTCTTTTGCTAATCGTCGCAAGCAAAAACCGACTTCATGCACTGTGTCACGCTACACCAGTATTATATAGGGTTTCTGTCGGGATGTTGCTGTCAGGGCCTGAGGAACTGTGAACGAGAAGCTGAGAGACGGACAATGCAGGTCCAAGATAACCCTGAAAGAGAAGAGAAACAAGCGACGCAACAAGTGAAGTAACAGAGAGAGAGAGAGAGAGATTCAACGAGAAAACGCAAGTGGGTGTCGTTCTCGGAGGCTGTGAAGCAGGAGGAGCGTCAGGTGAAACGCAAGAGAAGAGATAGGCACTTTCACCATGAAAGGGACTATGTTCCTGAAGAGGAAAATGAAGCAGGGAATAAACAAGAATGAGAAGAAAGGGAGTGAGGGAGGGAGGGAGGGAGATAGAGAGAGAGAGAGAGAGAGAGAGAGAGGAAGTCTGTGGGACTGAGGGGGAAGGAGAGAAAGTAATATATAGAAGGAAAAGGTGACTGAGGAAACGGGAGAGGGAAGGAGGCAATTAATATGGAGCCAGACTGGTGTTGAATTTCTCATATCTCTCTCTCTCTCTCTCTCTCTCTCTCTCTCTCTGTGGTGGAAGGTTTATTGCATGGACCTGACGTCTCCCAGGAACAGCCGCAATTAAATGCCGACTGAGGTCGTTGGACATATTTAAGGTAAAAGCACCGAAGAGACTTCCCTCCTCCATCTCCTTCTGCATTAATCCCCCGTAAGACCCACGTTATCAAGAAGTTTCACATACAAAACCAAGCCTGCATCCTTGAAAACCCATGGTGCACCTTCCGCTATAATGTCCTCTCTTCTTCTTCTTTCTCTCCACTCATTTACCTTCCATTAATTATATGCACCTTTCATTTGGGATGTTCGAATTTCCTTTTCACGTGGGGTTTCCATGTCACTTCTCGATCTGCAAAATGAGAGAGAGAGAGAGGGAGCGGGGAGAAAAAAAAAATCTTGTTAATAGGGGGAGCAATGTGCCCACCTAATTCTGTGGGAAAGTGCTCCCCCGCCATAAATTCCTGCATTCAATGAAGGTGTAAAAGTAAATGTGATTAGTTGAGGAACTATTCGCGTAGAATAAATCCATTCTTATAGATATATATAACACCAATATTAAGCTGATATGATATATATATATATATATATAGAATATGAATATAATACGACATGCACGAGTCTCCCTATTTTATACGTCGGTTGTTAAGTGCCTAATGGACTTAAAGAAGAAATGGGGTTCTTTGTTCATGTGACTGGTTAGGACTCGGCCAGCCGCCCGCCCCACATTTAATAACTTCTTATGGACCACCCATTTTTACGGCATTGTTCATTAATATTAAGAGTGCATTCTTCTAGACGAGGAATTTTTCGCGAATTAATTTTCTAGACCTCACGCGTTCAAATTATTGAAAATGATTGGTCAACAAAAAAAAATATAGCTAAAGGAAATATGCGCGCTCAAAGTTAGAAAAATGAATTTGCTAACCAGAATAGGAAAAACATTTTCCTCAAAAAAGATTTTTCGGGAAGCCTTTTTATTTTACCGTGAAGTTTTTCCCAAAACAAATACGCTCTAATATTTAGTTCTATATTTATTCTCATTGGTAATGCCCATTTTCCTCCTTTTCATTTTATGGAAACTCTTCTATTTGAACCAAGCGGTCTAGTTCCATATTTTTTTGGTTTTTTGAAGCCACCTTAGCGGATTTTTTTTCTTTTTATTTTTTTGTGTGATTACGGACTATGGATGGCTCTTTAGTTAGCGCGATTAGCTCCTTTAAAACCATGCCGGTGATTGAATCGGATTCGGAAGGCAATAGATATGCGTTTGAGCCAGATTAGATCGGCCAGAAGAGCTGAGTGCATCCAAGTGAACCGATCCATCTAGTTTAGTCCAATTTTTCAAGCAGTGGTATGTGCAAAAGTGCATGAAGGGAAGTAAACCGACGGAATTTGAGAGACCAGGATGTGGCCGATCTTTTGAAACTCGCGACCTAGACAAATATAGAACTTCGAGACGTAATTTCCCACCTACAAGTAAAATCGACACCCATAAAAATAGGCTACTCGTACTATATTAAATGAGCTAGTATATTGACAAATGATAGGCTTTGTTATGTCATGAACAATGACAAGAATAAAATATTTCAATAAGGCCGCATTTAGTCATCTGAATTCAGATTAAGATGTCATAAGATAAAGTGGGCTCTGAATTTCCTCCAAGTTTTAGAAAATCCCATCATATGTTTGGTGCCTATCAAGATAAGATTAAAAACCTTTGAAATTTCTCAATCATGCCCAACTGCTTCGTCCCCCACCCGCCACTTCCGACATTCCTTGTAGTCTCCCGAGTCCATCATCCCATCCATCACCCTCTCGAGCAAACCTCAGCGCGAGGATCGCAACCCCATGTCTACGTCACGGAGATCGAAAGGTAAAGCTCAAAGGGATCGATCCGGATTGATTTATGGTTGAAAATCTGGTTTTTCCACTTAGGACGTAGCCTAATTACTCACTCACTCATCATTCCGATCCGTCTCTCTTTCACCATCACGCATCATCATCCTCTCATTTGCCTGCAAGCACGCCTTTGCCTCTCTCCCTTGATGAAAGCAGTTAGCTCTCTTTGTATCAAGAACATATAAACATCGGTATCCAAGGAAAACCCTCAATTGCGGAACTGTGCAGCGAACTGAAAGAGACGTACCACAAGCAAGCAAGTTTGCTGTGGTCAGAGGCGGCGGCGGTGATTGGACGGTGGTCGGAAGTGACGGCGATCAGCTGTCGTGGCATCAAAGATTTATGTTTATCGCGATAGGTTCAAGATTAATAACTTGTTGCCTTTGGTCAACCCTAAAGCAACAAACTTAACACTTTGTTTTGTTGCCTTTAGTAGACCTATTGGCCTATATATATATATATATATATATATATATATATATATATATATATATATATATATATATATTCCTTAATTGAATTAATATTTCATGTATTTCATGTACTTAAGACTTATTGATTAAGATGGACTCTCTCCTCGTAAAACTATTCCTTGCCATGATAAAAAAATAAATAAATAAATAAATAAATAAATAAAAAGGAAAACAAAACAAAAGTTTATCAATAACATTATAACCTAAAAATCATACTTAAAAAATAGAATTAATACTAAGAAAAATTCCAAACTGATACATCTATGGAAAATTTATCCCAATTTAATTTTTTGACCACAAAAATCTAAAATCGGTATACTTGTGACAAACTTACTCTTCATAAGTTTCCATTGAATTTTACTGTCAAATTATTTTATTGGATGACACGTGACCGTTAACGGATATACCAATTTAGAGTTTTAGCCTCCGTTTGTCACACGTGTACCAATTCATAGTTTTTTTTTTTTTTGGTGAAAAGGTAAGTACCAATTCATAGTTTTTTGTGGTAATAATATAATATAAAGGAAACTAACGAATGATAAATTTGTCACAAATGCTTTAGTGCTCAAATAAATTAGTTTGAAATAAATTTGTCACGAGTGCACCAATTTAGGATTTTTTTTTATGGTCAAAAAATTAATTTATAATAAATATGTCATAAGTATATCAATTTAGAGTTTTTTATGGTATCAATCCTAAAAAAAAATATAATTTTATTGCATTGATTTCATTACTAGGAAAATATAATTTCTTTTGGAAAAATAGAAACAAAAAAGACCAAAACCATTAGGGGAAAAGCTTCGATCTGCTCTTATTCCAACAAGTGCCATCAGCATAACAGCATTGGAAAAATGATAGGGTGGCAGCACAGTTATTGTTTGGACTTGAACAGGTCTTTAAAAGGCTTGAAAGGAAGAAATAAACGGGAGATCCATCCTGAGATGAGAAACCCTACAATGTTATCCCGTATTCCCTCCCCCTCGAAAAGAAAAACTTAGAGAGAGGAATTAGGGAGTTTCATGGTAGTGAAGATAAACATTACATCAAAATTTGGCTCTAGCTATTACTGGGTAGGCACGTACAATACTCTCGTACGCCTAGGTTGAGTGAAGGTAGATGAAAACCATACTGGAGGAGAGACATGCCTTACCACAAGTCAACATAACTAGTTATTTTTCCTATATTTTTAGTACATTTGTAATAAATCTATCTTTGTTGATTTTTTTTGGAAAAATAGAACCGAAAAGAACCAAAACCATCAGGGAAAAACTACGGTCTACTCTTATTCCAACAGGTGTCGTCAGCAGAGTTACTCCTTGGAGAGTACTAGTGCTCTACCAACCACAAGTTTTTTCTAGGAAAATGATAGGACAATAGGACCGTTACTCCTTGGAGAGTAACGGCGCTCTCCCCACCACAAATTTTTTCAAGTGAGAAAACTGCGAATCTGACCCAAGATTAAAAACAATAAATTAATTTTTTTTAAAAGAAAAAAAAATTCTAGCGAATTGAAAAGAGCTTCATTGAAAAAATTACCAACATGAAATATCATAGGGAAAAGACCACCAAAAATCTCAAACTTTGCCCAAAGTGATAAAATTTACCCGAAATTTTTTTTTGTGATATGAAAAACCTAAAAATTTCAAATTATGACACATTTATCCCATTAAAAGTATTTTGGCTTTATTTTTTTCTGTTTTTTCCTTTTTTTTTTTTTTTCTTTTTTTCTTCTTCTTCCCTCCGCCGGCCATGGCGGAGCCGGCGGAGGGAAGCCGACGTCCAGCGAGGGTTGCCCTCGCCGACGTTGGGCGAGGGTCGCCCTCGCCTGGGCTAGCTAGGGCCGCCTCGCCCGCGTCGGGTAAGGACGGCCCTTGCCAAATCTAGCAAGGGCGCGAGGGAGGCCCTCGTCCCACCTAGCCGAGTGCTGCCCTCGCCCGACGCCGGTGAGGGCAGCCCTCGCCAAACGCCGGCTTCCCTCCACCGGCCATGGCAGAGGGAAGAGAGAAAGAAAAAAAATTAAAAATTTAAAAGTAAAAAGACCAAAATGCACTATAGTTTAGAGTAAATGTGTCACACGACAAAAGTTCGGGGTTTTTTGTATCTCAAAAAAAATTTTGGGGTAAATGTGTCACGGTTGGCAAAATTCAAGGTTTTTCACGTTACAAAAAAAAAGTTCGAGATAAATCTGTCACTTTGGGCAAAGTTTGGGTTTTTTCATGGTTTTTTCCCAATATCAGACCAGTTGAAACACTTCTATTATAAGAAAAGTAAATGTAGGATTTCTATTAGCAATGTCTTATGTAAAACAATTTTCACATTGTAGTCATGAAAAAGGATATATTCATTGTTTTGCATAATGAATACAATTACCAAAATTAACGCTTGAATATTTATTTATACAAATTTAAAGTATCAATAAATTCAACTCAAACCAAAGCAAACCAAATTAACTCAAAAACCAAAATCACGATCATTATGTGATCAACCAAGATTGAAATTTATTTAAAAATGTATAGTATGTTGAATTTGTTTGATTAATTTTTTTTCCTCACTTTCCTTTTATCTATTTTATACAGCCCAACTTTCTCACCATGCTAGCAAAATTTCAATTAAACATATCTTAACTAGATAAGTATATATAGTGTCTAAGTTAGAGTAAATGCTACAACAAGACTCATTGTAGTGTGCGAATTTTTTTCACTTGTTTGATAATATTTTCATATCTCATTAAATTAGTGAAATGCATGTGTGAGTTATTGATTTGACTTTCTTTATATCAATAATATGTGAAAATGTTGTCGCGAGTACAAAATGAAAGATTTGAATTTTACATTTAACTAGTTATTCAAAACTATTAAAAAATTGTCGAATTTAAAAAAAAAAATCACAAGCATCAAGTATATTTCCTTTTGGTTAATTTCATTGTCTATTTGAGAAAGAAAATACTGTCCAAAATCTGAGAATTTTCTGTCAAATTCTCTCCAAAATTTGTTGCATGTCCATTTTATGCTTTCGGATGCTAATATCACTTTAGCGACCATTTATGGTTGAAAAGGGACAATTATTCAACGGGAATAACAGTGCCGTCAGCATAGCAGTGTCCAATTTCAATATAGAAAAAAAAAATGTGGCTGAAATCAAATTTATACTTTTGAGCTATTTGTAATGTATTCTACGCTCGCCAAGCTCACTTGCCTAGTGTGTTTGAAAAAACTAGAAAGCCAACTTTGCTTTTTTTTTTTCCAAAACATAAAATTGGTAAAAAAAATTGCGAAAAAAAATGAAAAATGACTTACGTGTTTACCTGTCAACATTTGTATGTTTTGAAAAGTTTCATTTTTCACTCTTTAATTGGGAACTTAAACTATATGACCCGCAAAATTTGAAAAGCAAAACATACTTGAAAAAGGTCTAACCATTCAAATTGGATCAAAATGAAATGTATATTTTGCTAATTGACTCCTCATGACTCAATTAATCTCTATTAAAGAGAGAGTTTGTCGAAGATTTGATCTAATTGTACTGCAAATTACGTGAATTTATATTCCCATCTTTGCGAATATCCTGAGCTATATAGTCACCCAATTTAGAATCCAGCTCGAAATGTATCATGAGGACGACAATGTCTGAGGTTGAGGTCGAAAACTTCGTAAATTAAAAGTTAATTGACCCTAGAGTGTATGTTAGCACATGACTTGTCATGTAAAGGTTTAGATCTTGCCAAAAGTTCGTTAGACCATTAATTAGATAGCTCGCTACGACTCAACACTTCAGCTATTGCGTCATCGGAAATTTTCAACAAATCTTCTTGACCGTCTATAAAGTAAAGATCGAACTACCGAACATGGCATGTCTAATGTTGCAGTTCTTGTGACGAAAAAACTTAAAAGTAAAGTACAAAAATTTGCGTGTGGAATTAGCTATGCGTTCTCCGAAATCGTCGGCAGACATGACATGTCTGAAAATTTATCGAGTCGAATCTGATTTCGATCCTCTAATTTCAACGGCTAGTTAAACCTGATAGGAGGCAAGAAATGGGTGGTGGGGGCAATTGATATTCCCAAAGTATCTGCTGCACTAAATTCAGCGCAAAGAATTTGGCTTGTGATTTCGGTTTTGATGCAAATCCCATTAGGTGGATATCGTTGGCAGCATTGAAGTTATAAACTGCTGTCATGAAAATTATAAAAAGTTCCTAAATCTATTATTATTATTATAATACATATATCAATTCAATCGTAAACTTTTTAATTGTGTCAATTCAGTTTTAAATATTTTAATGATATTAAGTATATTTTCTCAACATCTACAACTTCTATTTTCAAGTTTTGTACATTCCCCATCAAAAGTTATGTTGATATGAGGAAAAGATATTATATCAACCTGTTTCATGATGATTTAATAGATAGGTTGAGTCGTCGTAATTTAAAATCGGATGGCAGTTTAGGCAAGCATGGTGGGCTGAATGAAACATCCTCGTTTTCTCACTACAAAATATATGCAATGTTTTGGGACATTGCTTTTCTACAGGCCTTGTAGGTCCTGTTTGGAAACCAACCAAATAATGACTTTTTTTATTTTTTTAATTCTCCGAAACAAAACAAAAAAAAAAGACCAAAAATATCTATGATAACATTAACTAATTTTTTTCTTGGGAGTAGAATTGAAATAAAATTAAGAAGTAGAAAAAAAGATAATTTCTTGTTCACAAGAACAACTCAAAAATCAAGCAATTTTCTTTTTTTTTCTTTTCTTTTCTTTCTTTTATTCTTTTTCTTTTCTTATTTTCTTCCTCTCGCTGCCAGCCCAACAACAATGAGGCTTCCTCGAGGCCAACAAAAGAAGCAGAAGAAGAAGAAAGAAAAGAAAAAATAAAAATAAAAATGTAATAAAATTGATGAAAATTTAAAAGAAATTCTAAGTCACAAAAAAAAATTGAGAGTTGTACTAAACGCATTTCTATTTTGAGAATATAAATTTTATACAGTTACCGAACACTTTCGAATACTCATGTTTCTAGATTTGATGTGTAGGGCGAGTCTAACCTTAAATTTGGGAAGACCTAGTTTATAGCATGACATGTGGTATATTGAAATCAAACATTTAGCACATCAAAATCAATCGTTGTCTATTGATTTTGATGAAGTAGAACGAATCTTAAGCCTCCAACTGTCGCAGGAGTATTGACAAAAAACGCAAAAGCGTCTTGGAGAATTAAAGCATGATGCTTACCAATTCATGAGCTCATAACTGCCAACCGCGTTCTCTGCCCCCAAAAGACAGCAAACGAAGGCCTAAAAAGCCAGCAAATAATGAATGTGGAAGCAATAATGAAAGTGAAAGGAAGCCCCGCCGAAAAGGTTGATGCTCCTCGCGTCGTGAGGGTCGGTCGCGCTCCCAAGTCTCCATCGTTGTCATCGGTACAGGAAAACTGATCCAAACCACACTAAATTGACGCTCTGATCGTAAGCATTCGACTGTTGTTTTTGCCCACCATAAGCTAGGATGAATGGTGGAATTACCTTTGTCTAAGCAGGGTACGGCATCCTCGAAATCAAAGATCGCTAGAGAGGGAAAGCGACCAGGAGAGCGGCGCACAACATGCCCTGGCCCTTTAGTAATGAGATTGGCATTCATTTGCGACAGCATCAATTCACGGCTTTCCGTATGCACCCCTCCATTTCCTTGGGGACAAAATCATCTTTCGAACCGACACCGTGAAATCGTATGATTGTCAATGTCTCTTTTGTTATCTTTATGACATCTCTAATGACATCTCTAAGTAAATAAGGTCATCGCCTTATGTCTGATCCTTGAAAAGAAAATCCTAGAGGGTAAATAAATATATATACACACACGCACCTTTTAGTGACTAAGGTGCGCATTTGCAATAATTTATATATATGTACGAGCGCGAGTGCGCATCTTTTAGTTTATTGGCAATGGTTTACTTCTCCTACTGAAATATCTTCCTCCGAAAGTGCGTCTCTAACGTTTTGTACCCAAAAGTTTTTTATTTAAACTTACTAGTACACGCTGATATTCAGTGTTTTGGCTCAAGAATAAGAACGTCATTATGAACTAGTTCGAGCTAAAAATTGTGCACACCCGCAGTACAAAAAATGTTCCAAGTTGTGACAGATCAACTCACAATCTTCATCAAAGTACAGGTGATAATTTCACTTTTGCCCTGGAGAACAGTCTCCCAATTGACATACCAAGACCTGACTGTTGACTCATGGAGGGAGGATCAGTGTCTAATTTCAAATAGTCTAGGGATTGGCAAGGTAAGACAGCAAAAGGTCCAGGCTGTCAAATTCCAAAAGATTCAGAATACAGTAGACGTTTAGACAGTTTCTTTTTGACCTTGCACAGTCGAAAGAAGAACGTATGAGGAAAAGATCTAACTTCTGAACTTCGTTTTATCTTGGTCCGTCCGGAATTTCATGTTTTTGCATGGTCTTTAATGCAAACATCCAATGCATGGCAATTGTAGTTGGGCCACCATTTACGACGAACTCATCCTCTGTTAAATATTTCAATAACCAGCCAATTCTTGATCAAATACAACAGCTGAACTTACATGCCGGATGCAATTCAAAAAGGATCATCGATCTGCAGGAATTTTGGGCCCGCTTCCTATGCTACTACCATAAGTATAACCTTTGCAACTCAAAAACGACCCCCCCCCAAAAAAAAAAAAAAAAAAAAAAAAAAAAAACAGCACTCGGTGAGATCTATCATCCTCTGCTTAGTCGAGCGCCCTCTTTCACTTCAAACACTGACCATGTTACCTTACAGGATAGGTAAAGGCTGGCATTCTTCAGATTTACAGCTTGAGGTGATCCCTAACCTTACAACGCCGAAAATGCGAGCTGCGCAATGCACCAGCTTCAATGGTAACCAAGAAAACTCATTTATCCCCGCACTCTCCTTTGGTACTGCACTAATGACTTTCTGGTAATCTGCAGACCCACAAAAAAAAGCAAGATGAGTCATAGAACCTCGTTACAACACAAAAGTTTAGTCTGTACTGCAAACAACCACACGTATGTCATGCTGAGAATATGTAATGGCATGATAAGGGCAAGAAACAATAGCACTCTCTTTCCAAGTGAGATCATGTGAGTTGAGGATCACCTCCCTAAATTGCTGTGGAAATAAATATCAATTTCAACTTTGCCACCTGGTTATCTAACCTAAGGTGATACATAAATATACCTCTGAAAAAGCTAAATCTGCTTTGATTTAAATGATCATCACCCAAATCAGATTATATCATGTTATTGCAATAGAAAATTCACTTACCGCCACGGAAATTCACTTGTGTCTATTCCAGCTTGATGAAGCTCATCAACATACTGTAATGCTTCTCGACACTCCTCCCGATCATCAAAAAAATCCTTTTTGTCACCTTCTATCTGGTAACTTTCATGGCCTTTGCCAGCCACCACCTGTATCAAAGATGAAGTACTCAAAGATAAGAGCAGAAGAAAATGGGAATAATTAAAACAGAATGATGCAAAAGTACTGAAGGAGCTTCACACGGGATATTTTTATCAAACCTTCTAAGGTGCACTTATATGTTGATTGACAAAATTCAATGATGTCTCTTTTAACTTACATTATGTTTATAAAAATTCTTTGAGATGGTGAATGCATAACTCCAAAGAGGAACGGTTAAATACACTACATCCCATAAAAAGCACCGTAAAATAAGCTTCTCAAACACACATCACAAAAATCAACACTAACAAATGCACCCTCCAAAGGGATGTGCCACTGCTTCAAACTATTTTGCAATTATCAGATGCTTATATTGTTGAACATAGAGTGATGTTAAGCAATTACTAAAACAAGAGTAACAGGAAAAAGGCCTGAAAAACCTACCACCATATCACCTTCCTCACCCATAGCTACAGCGGCACGTACAGCTACTCGTCTAATATCGTGCAAAAAGAGCCTGTGGCCATTAGGTAGAGGTGGATAATAGTCGTTCTCCCCATGTTTCAAGTAGTCCTGCATTGTCCATCCGACTCCAGCTAGCATGTCATCAAGAATGTCCACTGTTGACAACAGAGCAGCTCATTGTTGTTAGAGCTTCAAGGAGAAATTAACCTACATATACAAGTAACTCCATTTACTCTACTCACATGGATCTTCATTCTTTGGATTGTCTGATGTCAGCATTGTCACCTCACTTTTATCGGTAGCTATTTTTGTCATCATGGGTCTCTTCCCTCTATCACTCTCACCAGCACAGCCAATTACTGCACAGGACACAGCAGGTAACAGTCAGATGTAAAGAGTAGTTCCAGTTTTCAGAAAATTTGACTAGGGATTGATAACAAAACATGAAATTCAAAAAAAAAAAAAAAAGTAAAACAATGTCAAAGTTTGGTTTTTTCCAACTTTTCAAAATGTAATGACAGTGAATCCGATTACATGCTTTGAAGCACATAAAAAAATATAAGGACAAATTGCAGTTGATTGTGAAGTAACTTTTGTACCCCATCAAAGTGGCATCTGTAATCATCACCTTTTACCAGAGTTGGAGAAAGGAGATGATCTTTTTATTTAGAAAAGGCATTATACATGTGACTATAAGAAGCCCTGCAAGCGCAATCCTGTATTAAGTCAAAAATGGCAACGTGAGCACACCAGTTATAATCCTCCTTGGCCCAAGCTCTCGAACAGAATCAAGAAGTCTGGAGAGGGCATCAGGGGAATGAGCGTAATCCACGATCACTCCGAATGCTTGTTCCTCGTCTATCAGCTCAAACCTACCAGGAACTGCGTCAACTTCCTCTATTCCTCTAACAATGTCCTCTAAGGGTGCTCCAACTGCAATCCCAACCGCCACAGCTGCAAGTATATTGTAAATATTGTGCCTTCCAAGCAACCCAGATGATATTTCTAATATCCCATTAGGAGTGTTAACTAAAACCTGAGTCTCAAACAAGGAAAGTTCAAACTTCAGTGGATGAACATCTGCATTCTTATTTTCCATTGCAAAAGTGACAACGGGCACATCTGGGTTTCCTTGTGCCATGAAGAAAGGTGCATTAGGGTCATCAATGTTAACAATCTTTCGATGCCTTTCAGGATCAACCATCCTCGAGAACAACTTGGCCTCGGCAGCCTTGTATTCCTCCCTAGTTCCATGAAAATCCAAGTTGTCGTGCGTCAAGTTTGTGAAAACCGCAATGTCAAAATCAACCTCGTTATACCTCCCCATAGCCAGTCCATGTGAAGAAACCTCCATAGCAATTGCTTCAGTCCCATTATGAAGCATCTTGGCCATCAAGTTCTGGACCAACACAGCATCTGGCTCTGTGTTTGGCAACTCCAACTTATTATCCCCGTGCACATAATAAGCTACCGTGCTTAACATCCCAGTCCTCAATCCCATGGCCTCGTACATCCCTTTAATCAAATATGAGATGGTGGTTTTCCCATACGTCCCCGTTATCCCAATGACTGCCATATGCCTTGAGGGTTGCCTATAAAACGATGCCGCCAGAGCAGGCAATACGGCATTCGTGTCCTCCACAATCACCAACGCCTTACAACCCAAAGTCTCCTCTATATCAATCTCCTTACTGGCTACCACAGCAACCGCACCTCTCTTATCAGCCTCACTCAAGAACAAATGCCCATCAGTTTTCCTCCCAACACAGCACACAAACAGATCCCCTGAACTGACCACCCGCGAATCGTGTTGAATCCCCGTGATCTCGACCTCCAAGTTCCCATAAACCGAAACTGGAACAACCTTGCTCTCATCCAAGAGCTCGGCCAGTGTGATCCTAAACTTGGGTTCCACTATCCTAGCCTTAGTCCTACCATAAGCATCGAAATCCAAATCGAACGAAGAATCCGACAGAGACCCGCCATTACTCCTACTCAAATTACCACTCACCTCGTCATCAAACCTCCCTGCACCGTCATCAGCATCGTCCCCCTCGGAGACGACTTGCAGCCCTTGAAGCTCCTGAATTTCCTCCAAGTCCACGACCTCTTCCGGCTCCAACTCCTCGACCGCATCGTCAGCCTTCCCCTTCTTGGAATTCGGCTTCAGCAGGCCCTGCTTCACGAACTCCCTCCGCTTCAAGGCGATGGCCTTATCAATCTCCCCGAACAAATCGTCCCCGCGTCCCCTGCCGACGGGCCGCCCCCGGCGTATCGCCGCCGTCGTCGGGGGCGTCCTCCACGTCGGCGATGGCGGCGAGGTACGTGGACCGGTGCTTCTTGAAGTCGTCCTCCTCGATCCTGCGGGCGCGCGAGGCCTGGCGGTGGATCTGCTGGAACTTGGAGACGCCGTGCTCGGCGTCCTCGGGGGCCTCCGGCGGGTCGTCGTCGGCGGGGTCCGGGTAGGACTTGCCGTCCGGGGCGAGCGCGTGAGGCGGGCCGGGGCCGGGGCGGCGGACGGAGAGGAGGAGGAGCGGCGGTCGGCGGTGGCATCCGAGGCGAAGCGGCGGTGGCGCCCGGGGTCTAGAGAGAGAAAGCTCGGGACTTGAGGAGAGAGAGAGCGAGGGAGAGGGAAGGAGGTGACCGAGAGAGACATGGATGGTGGAGTTAGAGAGAGAAAGTGCAGGAGAGGGTTTTAGGAAAAATGGATAGCGGGTTTGGCAGTTGGAAAGAGAGAGAGGGAGAGTTTTTTCCGTGTCACGGCCGGTGACGTTAGGTTCGTCACTGTAGTACCGTTCTTCTACGGGCTGGGCTCATCCCGAACCTTGGGCCCAGCCCATAATTTGGGCCCATACGTCTGGCCTCGGGAGAGCCTTGTCCAAAGTGCGGACCCGATTTAAAATTTTAAACTATTTTCCAGGGAGCCTCTCTTCATGAAATCGGTCGGATCGGATCCACCGAGTCGGGCCACGGGCATGACCCACGAAGCGGGCTGTGTAATCGGGCCCACCGGTTCCCAAAGATAATCAATCTAATCTTTTCTTCTTCTTCTTCTTCTTTCTTTTTTACTTTTATTTCGTACACCGGCGGTACAAAAGAAAAATCACTACACAAGTAAAGTTCAAGCCCCGTGTACACAAATATTTTTAATTTTGGTAAATGAATTCGTTCTATTAACATGTACAACATTTAATGACTGTTTATATAAATAATATTTTGCATCGAGAGGGTGCCTTACAATTATATAAATCCTATTTTTCTCATCGAGGCTCATTTTTTGGCATAAAGAGTGTACCTTCTTACCATGGAGCATCCCACTCACTTCTCTTATGGCCTAATGACTTAAAAACCCTCAACTTTAACTCTAGTTCAAATTATATCCTAAACCTTTTTTTTCATCTCATAAAAACCCCTCAGCATTTGGCTCGGTCATAATCTTACTCTAAATTTAACTTTGTTTCATAAAAAACCACCAACTTTAAATCTAGTCCTCAAACAATTAGAGTTAGCCTTCTTCTATTGCTCTTCCTTTTAAGAGAGCTTTCCTTCCACCTCGCTCAAAAATCTTCGATTTTGTGCTCATTATTCACTCTCTCATGCTCACGAGTCTTTCATCTCTCGTGGTCAATGAGTTCACACTCAAGAAACCCTAACGACTTGCATTTGGGAGTTTTACATCTCTCGATTAATAAGAAAAATCTTGGACAGACGGCTAAAAAACATAAGTTTGGAATTCAAGTAAAAGTTTGTGATTTTTTATGAGATAAAAAAAGTTAGTATAGATTAGAACTAGATCTATAGTTGGAGTTTTTTAATAATACAAAGTAGAATTTTGATTGGACTTAAAGGCCGTTTTTAGGGCAAAAAAAAAGTTTAGAGTAGATCTAAAATTATACCTAGGTTTTTAAGGGTATTAGTCCTTCTCTTGCTCCATCTTTCAGCACCATTATGTTGACCCCAAAAATAGAAAATGAGGGAAAAGTATTTCTGGGTTTTTAGCTGACGTGAGAACCCTTGAAAAATCACCATAACTTATTTTCAAAAGTCACCCTCCCATTTGCCGTCTGGCCGAGCTAAACATGGTGGGAGTAGTTGGGCAGAAAAATCATGTCAATGGTGACAAACGTCCATTAGGGACAACGCGACAAAAGATATTTCGTTCTGGGGTCGCTGTTGAAGTTGCAATTCGAGTTGACAATTCAAATGCATTTTGCACTTACCATTCAAGAAAACACGAGATTGAACAGTGGAGTGGACCATTAGATCATCGCTACACCACGGGATAGTCGGCCGTGTTGTCATTTCGTACAAATTAGGCAAAAAATGAAGGTTCAAATAGCTAGGAGGAATTCAATCTAAGTCAATTTTTTTTTTTTTGGTTCTCAATAATTGCTAGCGCTTTTTTACTCAGAAGCTTTTTTGCCTGAGAGACTCATTTCTGCTTAGTCATGTATAAGTACATTGTAATGTTAGTCTATATAGAAGAAGAGGTTGAAATGAAGATAAAAATTCCGATTAATCTTTGTACAAGAGTTGCAAAAACAATGATATTAACTTGATCAAATGTGTATGAAATGTCAGTGCGGTGATGCACAAACTTTATCCCTTTCCACAATTTATTTTAATCAAGTGATTTTTTCGTTCTGGCTACTGTTTTTAACGACTATTCTGATTGACAGAACTTAGAAATGCCACGAATTTAAGTACAAACCGTGTAAACTGCTCTCCAAGTTAACACAAAGGCACGTCAAGAAAGCAGTTTTCTCATATAACGGAGCACAATGCAAGGTATTAAACGCCAGTTTTTTAAGAACATCCGCAGCTGCAAGAAAACAGATTTAAGTCATTGATTTATCTTAGGTACAAAGGCATGTGATGAACGTCTCATATTAAGTACAAATTACAAATGTTTGCAGAATTCACCTACATTTTATTGGACTATCTACCGAGAACAACGGTCGTGAAGAACTACTCAACAGGCTTCTACAGTGGTCTTGCAATACAAAGGACTATGCTAACTTCACCGTGTCATGTAAACTGACATGCAGTTGCTAGTATGGAGATGAATTTCCGCGTTTCCAAGCGAATCTCCGGAGTGCTTGTTTGATTGTTGCAGCAGACATTACCGTCGATCCTGTGAACTGCAAATTAGAAATGGAAGTCATTAGAATACGAGCGATCTCGACCATGGACAACATGGACGACATGTTCAGGTCCACATAGGATGTGCTGTGCATCCATTATGTGCAATCAAGTGCAGTAAACTTAATGAAAAAATGATTGATCTTGGCAAGACATTACAGCTAATCATTTTCTTCTTTCTTAAAACTGCAAACAAAAGTATTACTTGATTCCTACCTTAGATTTAATGGTCAAGGACAGAATCCCGTCGATGGTCGATGACTGAACTGACTGAGAATCTAAATGGAGATTGTTCACCTCGTTTATGATCTCGAGCAATACTCCCTCTCTCCAAGAGCACCGCATCTCAATTAGCACAGTCCTATCGTTAATCTTGACTGTCAAATTATCGGCAGACACATCTCTCTGCACCACAGAATTGGTCTCCAGCTCCATGCTATCGATGTTGCTGGCCTTCCTCTTGTTTGTGACCGGCTTCTTGCCCGAGCCTGTCACATGGGTCCCGCAGTTATCGGAAGTCCGCTCGACCATGTCATGGGGCTTTCTTCTGATTTCGCTTCTACTTCCATCCCAATCCCCCAAGATTCCAACTCTTCAACCTTCCTCTGGAGCTCTCTCAGGTACGCAATGGTGTCGTCTAATATAGACAGCTTGTCAACCTGCATCACATGCAGTCACAAAAGATAAAAAGCCATAATAAGAGATTCTGGGGACAAGCTACAGTGATCACTTTGAGGCACCAGAGAAATTTTCAAGTACCTTGCTCACTGAGGGAACCATGGATTTGAGTACACCCAAGCGATCATTTATTTTTTCCTTTTGCTTTCTTTCCGATATTGCATGGTTCAGACCAATTTCATCAGCCTCCAGCCTCCAAACTCCATTTTCCCCGCCATCTTCTAAGGGGGACTCAAGAGCATTATCATACATTCGTGGAACTTGAAATAGGATTCTCTTCAGTACACCTTGTGGTGTCCCACCTTGTGTGGTTTGCCGAGATGGAAACCGTCCCTTCTTCCAAGCAACAAAACTCGACTCCTTATTACCCCTTTGAAAATGTCGCCCAACGATCAACTGGTGTGATGTTCCCAAAAGCGATGAAACGACACTCTGGTAATGTACATCGTCAATTTCATTCTCCAAGATGGTTGGCTTCCTGTAATCACATCCTTGAGGGTCATTTGCCTTGTCATCTTCTTGGACTGACCTTAAGTTTGTAGGTTCAACTATGGTTTGGGATATGCAATCACTGGAGTTCACAGAATGGTGTAAGCAGTTGCTATACTCATCATCCATGAACTGCCAACTCTGTGCTTGAGAAGCCACTCCATTTATCGCTTCAACCACAAATGAATTCTCTGGTAGCTGATTGGCCTCAAAACCATTTGAGCTGGTGTCTGGAGAAGCCATATCCAGTTCTCTTACCACAGGAACCAATTTGGTGTCGAGAATGTCGTGATCGAGAATATCAACATCGTCTTGGTTTATCGTATGTCCAGTAAGAGCACTGAATTTCTTGGAAGCTATTGGGTATTGGATTTCCAGAAGAGTACTTTTGACTTGATGGATGACACCAGGGTCCTCCGAAACCTTCGGAAACAATTCCATTAGGGTCAGTTGGCTTAAATTGCATTTGCATTTTCCAAAAACAAAGAAATTCCTCATAAATGAAACTGGAGTGAGATATAGATACCATACCAGGTCGGTCACACCAAGCTCAATCACGCCCCCTCGAAATGGAAAGCACACCACAGTCTGAAACTCAGAAAAGATAACATATCAATTAACATCAATCTGGGGGACACGTTTACACTGGCTGGTGGTTAGGTCAGGCTCTCTACTAGCTATTGACAGTTTGAGAACAAGAGAATTAGCAAAATCACTTGCTTACTGACTACAACTACAATACGTATTTTCAAACTGTGAAAGAGAAAATGTGCCATCAAGCAGGAGGGAAAGTAAACCAGGGAAAACAAGCCAACTCCTGAATCGTCTGGGCCCACTAGCCCCTTGTTGTGTAGTTGAGCAATTGCTATGGGCATAGAGGTACCAGCATGAGTTACTTTTGAAGGACTCAATCACTTCCCACTCAGCATCCTTTTAAGTGAATATTAATGGATTAAATTACATACGGATGTTAAGATAAGATAAATTCTGCCCATTCTGAAGCCATCAGTTACTTTAATGTGCAAAAGCATAATGGTTGTGAATGGCCAAGGTGGTCCTGCCGTGTCAACAGTAATGGTGGATATGGAACTCAAATACTAATGATCTCACATGGGAATTTACCCTCCACTTGGCTACTTGAATGAGTGGATGACATGAGAGGTAGCTAAAGACATTTTAAGAAGGACTTTAGGGTTTTGGTTCAAATTATTCTGGAAACGAAAATGTACCTGAATGGATGCACTCTGAGGAGGATGGTCCCACGGGTTGCATTTGTGCAACAAAATCAAACACAAAATTATGTCAGTGGTCTCCAATCAGCTTGAGCATATTAGAAAATCCTTGCAGATCAGATACCGTTCATGAAAATTTTTTATCTCAAGCAAGATCATCACGAACCTTTGCCAATAGAGAGCGAGTGAAGACTTTGCTATCTGCATAATGGGCATTGCAGAGCCAGGTAGGCTGGCCTGTAGTTAATGTTCTTCCTGGCAACCTGCAGCATAATGCAGCTAAAGAATTACGATTATGACCCTCGAGAGACAGACCTCTGGCAAATTAGAATAATGGCAAACAGTCCAGCTTCATTGCAGTTTGTATCAAAACTCAATAATCTGGGCCAGATTGTGCAGGTGCAGAGGGTGCAGACGAGGAACAGTAGACTGTATATTAAAATGTCCACGCATTCTAACATAAGTGTAAGAGACGGGGAGAGTGATCAGTGATTACCCTTGGCCAATGTCGTAGATGAACGACATGCAAACCAAATAATACCACTCCGTGTCAGTGAGATCTTCAGGGGACAATGCTGCTGAAGGCCTTCTAACTTGTGGGCTGGATTCACCAGCGGATAGAGACTCATATAGTTCCCTCAGTTGCTCGCTTCTCTGCATACCAATCTGGTCAGTATTAAGTTCCACAGCTTGAATTGTTTTCCTGGTTTTGATGTCTCCATTGTAGTACCCATCACCCCATTCCAAGACCCTGCAGTGATCACATTGTGCACCACATTCAGAATCACAATGAAACACTCAACTCTTCACCGCCAAAGGGCTAATTCAATTTGTTGAAGTAATGCAGGAATTAACAAATACAAGAAAAATAACTAAACAATCAAAAAAAAAAATTAGCTATTGATTTTCCTTCCCATAAAGATATATTCCCAATCACATAATTACAGATGAAGAACTTTAATTAATCGACAAAATCCAGACTTCTCAGATATCATGTGAGTAAGAAAAGAAAGATATCAAGTAATAAAACTAATTCCTATAATTGAATTTTCAGAAGAGACAGACGATGGAATGTACAATAATACAAAGCAAGCATTCCCAGAAAAAGGAAAAGAAAATCAAAACATAGAATTTTTCATCAAATTGGCTCCTTGCATCTGTCCCCCACATTTTGTAACAGCAAACCACACTCACCACGCTGCACTATTTCCAGAACCGTAAGAGGACAAACTTTGGAGCCAGGACAAATTGTTGTGGTATGAAATATGAAAAATAATGGATCTTTCCTGGTTAGCATCAAATCAATAGCTATTATAATGACAGAAAATAGAAAAGGAAAAACATGTTTGAGATGAAACTATTAGTACCCAGGCTGTCTGGTTGAGATGGACCAGAAGATTCCGTAGCTCCATTGGATTTTTCTCACAGCCAGAGCAAGCTGTTTCTTCAAATTCGCAGGAATTTTCCCCTGGTTCTCCATTCCACTTGCCATACTCCACAATAAACTAATAAAGCAGCAGAAATACCTCTTTTTTTTTTCTTTTTTTTGCACTAGTTTTCTTCCTCTTGTTCTAGAACCTTCAATCTTCTATTAAGAAACAGGAAGAAGTAATGTAACTGTTCCGGATTGCTTGCTCTTGCATCCGGAAAGCAATGACCCAGATGGGTTTTCCTCAAGTACTCTCCTCCAAAAGAACGAACAAGCAATAATTCCAAAACGAAAGAAGAATATACTTTTGCCCAGGAAGATGTTCACTGAAACACGAAGAGAAGGTCAAACTGGAGACCTTCTGTTCAGAGCATCAAATGAGATGATAAAAAAAAAAAAAAACAAAGTATGCTGTTTTTCTTGGGTGA
This sequence comes from Eucalyptus tenuipes, assembly GCA_014182365.1. Classification (NCBI taxonomy): domain Eukaryota; kingdom Viridiplantae; phylum Streptophyta; class Magnoliopsida; order Myrtales; family Myrtaceae; genus Eucalyptus; species Eucalyptus tenuipes. The sequence continues at coordinate 28,002,426 of CM024540.1, read as the reverse complement.
CCAATAACTTCAATCAACGCTGGAGGGTTGATGAAAGAAGCGGATGATTTCCTGTTAGTAACTGGTGGGGAAATGGGTCGAATTCCACCACTAGAAATCGGAGGAAGACATCAAGATGAGCTGTGCATATGTGAGTTCAAGGCATGAACATCAAAATGAGTCGATTTCACCAGAAACGGAAAGGAAAAAAGAATAGTCGTGAACCCTCATCGGATGACACCGACGAAAGGTCGTTCAGTGATGGGGAAAAGCATCAACAACACTAGCACCGTGTTTCTCGTTTTGAAGCTCCTGAACCATAAACCAGACCAAAGATCTGCCCTTTTCACCCAGAGAACTAAAACAACCTCGGCCCTACGAGGAGACCCCCACCCCGCCTCCCAAAAAAATAATACCACTTTCTTGCAATGTGGGCACTTTAATTTCTGGCCAAAAAGAATATCCGACCGGCTCAAGATTGAGTCTTGCAATAATAAAGAGCTCAGAAAAGTCGCATGGGCAAAAGGGACTACAACCCCGCAAAAAAAGAGAACAAAAGGAGAGAACTTGACAAGCTGCTTGAGCTGGCCCCTCGGTTTCTGAGCTACCCAGAAGCCCGAAACCGACGAGGATTCGAGAGAGATTCTGAAGAGCTTCTCTCGGAGCTCCTTCACTCCACTGTCAATGGCGATGCTCGCAGAGCAGAGAAGAGAGAGAAAGCGGAGGGGTGGGACGTGGTGCAGGCGCAGCGGTCACATGGGTAAATTTAAGCGGCCGCACGGCCGTCGTATATCCTTGATGGTGGGATTTGGTAAGGGAAATCATAACGAAAAAACCAAGAATAATTATTGTGTTCATATGTGTGTATGGACGTGCGGTGCGTGTCCTAAAAGGAAAAATCCCATATTTTCATACGTATGGACATGTCGGTGCTTGTCCTAAAAATCCACATTTCCCTACTCCCACTTTTTGCATTTGCAATATTCCCCCTGTTCTTTCTATTTCGCTCCGACCAAAATGGCCCCTGACCATGGCAAACCATTTGTGATATATATTTTTATTTATTTATTCTTTCTGAAAGTTGTTTTTATCATCGACCGCCAATAGAATCCGAATCCCAAAAAATAAGACAAACCATATGTTGCCAATGTATAAGAAAGGAATTCATTTTCTAAAGATTAGAGATATTCTTTTTTAAGAGAAAACCCTGTCGGAGCCATTTCTGGCCCATTTATTGATTTTTATGGTTTGAGATCATTATGCTCTCTCCATTTTTTTATTATTGACGGTATTGATTTGTATAGTGAAATTGCTTCGCCAAGCCTAGGAAGCTCTCTATGTTTTGTTCAATTTTTATGAGACCACGCACATGACGATCCGTGTGACAACTTTTGAAAATTTCAAACCATGTATACCATCCGTCTATTATGGAAAATTATACCAATCACATAATATGTTTGTTTTCTTTTAAAACGCTTATATTATTAGAAATGATTTGCTTTATCTAAAGTGGATTTCAAACACTATCCTTCTATGGGGAAAAAAAAAGGTAAAATCATGTGCTATTCATATGTGCATAAAGATCCATCATAGCACGAAAGGACATGATTTTTTCAAGTCATCGACTTTGATATGATGTATGAAATAAACCGATACGCGATAACTAAGAGCAATAATTCGTGTCATTTGATCATTCTGTGTTTCTTTGTCTTCATGTCATCAATTTGTGTTGATACTTTTACTCATTTTATAAACGAATCTCACGAGTCAATCTGTTATGTATTTCCGCACATGGGAAATATATGCTTTGTCTTAATATATTGGACATTATATCAATACACCCAAAGTTTTCATATATAAAGGTCCAATGATGGGATTTTAATTTCACCGATAACAGACAGCACAATAACTCTTATTTTCATACTCCTACTCGTTAAAGCAAATCTAAAAATCGATAGAGAAATGTGTAGTTTAATTCCATACACTAACAACTAGGGACAGCATCTTCCCAAAATGAAAATGTTATCTTAAATTATGACCGATAACGACGTTTATTAATATAATTAAGCTGCTATAAAAGTCCTGTATTTACCCAATGGAGGGGTTGGATTTACAGATTGCTAAAGCGACCCAGGGGGGTTGAAATTCGTACGTAGGGCGAGATTTATGCATGTGCCTGAATGATTATCCCACAAGTGCCACCGATCTTCACTTTTTCAATTATTTGCCGCCCCTCCCGGCTCGGCTCGGCTCGGCTCCACGCGCCGAGTTTCTCCTTGGCGCGACCCTGGTTTTACGTAATTACTCACTTGCCCCCCTCTCTAGCGGCCAAAATGGAAAAAGGAAAGGATTTTGATAACTGGAATAGTGCGCTCTCAATATTAATTTTCGTAGTAGATAGGTTCATTTTAGAGATAATAACACAAATGATTCCTAATTTTTTTTTAATATGCAATGTCATGAATGAATTTTTTTAATATGTCAAATTTTTTTGCATATGTTCAATTTGTCATTTTATTAATTCGAGTTCAAATACAACATTGAATATTTTTACATAGTATATGAATTAAATTAAATATGTACCAAAAATTTAGAGAACATATTGAACAAATAAAAAATTTAGAGACGATATTATATATTGGGTTTAAATTTAGGGATTACATTACACACGAAGCCAAAATTTATAGATTCATTTGTATCATTTATCCTTCATTTTATTATGAACATAAAGTAAGATGGTATTGTAGCTTGCATGCGATCATGTTTGAAAAATTAGTTTAAAAGAGAATCCCATGACTTTTGCTCGAAGGAGACACCGAAAGTGAATCGTAGAGTACTTATTTCAAATATAGCATGTGCTACAAATTATGGTATGAAGCCTTTTGATTACAAGGATCCTACTAATAGTTTTTTGCAATGATTAGACCTTTTAATTAAGCTGTTGTTATTAATTATCAGCGTGTAAACTATCGTGTTCAACATTAACAGTTTTTCCTGCTCCTGCTGCTGGGTCGGCGACTCCCGCTCATTATACCAGAATCAATGGACTCTTATAATTACCGGAAATTATTAAAAAATAATTAAAATTGAAAAAATTAAAACCGATACATCCACGCCATATTTATCTCGGATTAACTTTTGTGTCACAAAAACTCAAACTAGTAATATCCGTACTAAACTAATATCCGTGCAAAACTAATTTTGGAGCAAGAAAAAAAAAATTAAGCTGATGGACTTGTGACAAATTTGTCCTTCATTAGGTTACATTTAATATCTGGCTAAATTACGGACGTGGATACACACGTAGCAAATGACTCGAATATTTGCATGTCATCTTGATCCGATGCAGAAATTTAACAAAGTGGGTCTCCTTAAAGATGTTCTCCTGATAAAGAAAACGACATTGTTTTGGAAAGCCAAATCTAAAGAGAATGAAGTTAAATTGGGAAGTCTACTAATTCTTCCCTGAGAGCTTTTTTACGTTTTGAAAATCAAAATCTATAATTTTTTCCTTAATTTGTTCTTTAAGATTTTGGTAGATTTGTCATAAGTGTATTGGTTTTGGTTTTTTGGTAATACCAGTATGCAAGTTTGACATTTTTGGATATAAAGATTAACTTTGGGTAAGTGTGATACTAATATATTGGTTTGAAATATTTTACAATACAAAATTCAAATTTGGATAAATGTGGTATGGTTGTACCAATTTTAGGTTTTTTGCAATATGAAGATTAGTCTAGAGAGAATGTGATATATATGTACTGATTTGAATTTTTTTGTGTGGTATTAACAAGAAAAAAGGAACGAAAAGTAGATCATGGGTTTCGTTTGTTTCGCACAAAATAAATGATTTAAAAAAATTATTCTTAAACTTGATTGCTTGTATTGTTACAAAAAGAATGAATAAACTATATTTTCGCAGTCTCAATAATAAAAATATTTATTATCACTAATTATTCTTATCAATAAAAATGATAATTTTAATAAAATATTTGTCAAATTATTCATTTTTCGTTAAACAAACGGAGTCACGGAATCATTTCCTTATTCACCAATACAAGGTCTTCTTCACGGTTGAGGGTCGCATTCAAACGTTGGAGACAGCAAAAAGAAAATAGACCAAAAACAGGAAAAGAACAGAAAATATGTGAAACTTCGAAGATAGATGCGAAAGGAATTTAACAGAGTGGTCCTCCTATTGCAATCATGTTGCCCTTAGCCAAGGTGGTCCTAAAATCCTAATGCAAACGAATTATCAGAGGCGGCGACCTTTCCGAATTCGTGCATGGTTTGGTTCACATTACAGGCAAGAGAAATCACCGGGTGATTTGGTTCACATTGCATGCGTGAGAAATGAATGCATTCTCACAACAGTACATGACCATCGAAATTCGAGTATGATATACTATAGGACATACACTTTTGGGGAATAGATAAATATCTCCCAAATTCTCATGAATCGTGATACACATGACCCAACTCGATCGTTGCAACCCACATTTAATGCCCTTTTGATCCTTGTGTGGGTCACCATGCCTCGTTTCTTCTCGAACTGTCAATCTTTATGACATATGAGTTACTTGTTGGGTGGGACAGCATTAATGTGCATTTTCTTGCTCAGGGTTGCTCCATACATCCTCCAAGAAAATTTAGATTTCAAGATGGCCTTCTTTTATTTTATTTTCTTTCTTTTCATAAGATAAAGGTCAAGGAGTGATTCAGCTTATCAACCGACAATGTTGTAATTAGTGGTGAAGATATTTTCGATGTGTGCGCATCACTAATGAATACGACATCTAGTGATTGGTCACTGATTACTTTACTCAGCAGATGCAATTTTAAGGAGCGAGAACATGTTTAACTTTGCTAGTGTTCTGTTGATTCTTCTTATTTTTGTATTATATTAGCTTTAACATGCTCCGATTTGATTTGCTATGAAATCTATGAACTTCTCATGTATTATTTTGAGTAACGAATACAATTTTATTTCGATAAAAAAATGTTTAGGGCAAATAAAAAAACTAGATCCCTCAAAACATGAGGATGAGACGGGTTATGAAGATTTGGCAAAATAATGTTTTGTATTTTATTTATTAGTTGAAAAGGACTTTAGTCTTCATATTCGTTGGAATGTTATTCTTGTTAATTATGCTAATAATACTACACACTCCACATGCAACAACACAAAAAAAAAAATAATTATAAATTGTCGTGAAACTCATTCATTCAAGAATTTGTAATCGTTATCCTCTCATTAAATTAAAGACTGTTATATTAGTAAAGTTCATCGATTATTTCATCAATAAACATGTTTATGGAGTATTGTAAAACGGAATATAAATGGAAGAAGCAAACAATTCTCTATAAAGCAAAGTCTGCGAGTTTATACACCTCTCGTGGACCAATTATATATATGTATATGTATGTATGTAATATATATAGCATAAATTGTATCGAAGTACGCGCACTCTTTCCTTTTTATCGCAACAAGGAGTCACATGGTTTCACAGTGAAAGAAAGAAAACATGTCCCGTAAGTTCCCTTTTGCGCAAGATTCTCCCTCCTTCGGCGTATCAATATATTCCCACTTGTTTTTCTTGGTTATCGTGTGTCTCCTCTGTCAAAATTCACGCGGGTTAAAACTTTGTGACTAGTTATGCTGAATTTTAACGAGAGAAAGAGAGGAGGAGGAGCAAAGAGTGATCGATTCCTAGTCCGATTTAATGAAACCGATCACCTCTTCTTCTTCTTTTTTCCATTACTCGATGCCATCTATTCAGAAATAATTTTTTTAGAAAAAATTACGAGTAAGAGGACCCTTAAACAGAATTAACAGGTAGATTTATAAACAACAATAACCCAAGTACACTAAAAGAAGGGGAAAGAGACAGATCTATACATTTTATTGTACGATAGACATATTAAACATTGTTTGTGCATGGCAAGAGGGTTTGCAAATTTAAGATATTGACGGAAGTGATAACGAATATCACAACTTGTGGTGTCATTGGACAATGTAGTGTTTAGTTTACATTTTACTAATTTTTTGAAGAAATAAAAAAAAAATGTATATGTCATCAATTTAGTCCAGTTCTCTCTTATAACCAAAAATCGGACTGCTCGGACACCAATTCCACTTTTGGAAATTAGGAAACATTGATATCCTTTCAAACTGGACTCAACTGGTAGATTAAGTTCGGTTCAGGTGATCCATTTTGCACACTTCTAAAAGCCACTTCGTCCGAATCTCATTTTCTTTTCAAGATACATGAAAATTATAAAGTTGTTACCATGGAGTCTCAAGAACGGTATAGAGGTGTCCAAGGTTCGCCTATTTAAAATGGGTCGTAATAATGCAATGTCTGCTTATAAACTAGGAATATTAGTTAACCTGGTAGGTTTGTACTCGACAAACCTAACGAAAAAATAGTTCACATGTCGCATGAAAGATGACATCTTATGGTCATGCACAACACGCGTCCTAGATCAGCACATCGTATCGTGTAAAGAAGGTATCATTGGGTAAAATCGCTTTGTAATGACAAAAGCTACTTCGAAAAAGTTTACGACATCTTGTTTAAAAAGGCATTTTAAAGTGCGATTGCTGATCATGAAATATACGGAAAAAAGGGAAAAAGAAACGGAGGAACGTCGTCACGAGCGACACGCGGGAATGATTTTGCCGCCGGCAAAGAGTCGCTTTCGGATTAATGGTTTTGCAGACAAAAAACAAAATTTCCTTAGCTGTTGAAAATTGTCGTCCTGGGATCTTTTTTTTGTTTTTTGTTTTTTGGTGGATGAACAGAGTTTTCCTACTAGAATTTCATCCGACGCTTTGCTTGCGATCGACCCGCGCCCAATACTCGAAAAGCGCATCGGAGACTCCATGTGATTTTTTGTTTGTTTGTTTGTTTGTTCTACACGTGACGGTGGGAAAATCCGAGTGCTCAGTCCCAAGTTGTCGACGGAAATGGAATCTCGCTAGGTCTTTCGGTGGTTTGTCTTCTATATTACGACGACAAAATTCGTGAAATAATTGATAAAAAATCTTAAATTTATTTTAATTATATTAGTTTAGTTATAATTTTTATTCATTAATTTAATTTAAAACTTTTTGTAAGTGTGTCGATTCAGTTTATCTGGATAATTCTAATTGGCCGATATTGTCGTGGATGATTAGCTCCGACTGTCCAATCGACACTGATGTAAACAATTCAAGACCCAGACGAAGACGACCATGAACTCACTAGCCATGGGCAACGCTGGTTTCGCTTGTGGGGAGGCTAGCTAGCACCCAAGCCTCATCCAAACCGACAAGTTCCACCAATGCTCCGTTAAGTCCACTGCAGGAAATGCTCTCCTCCATTAGGACCATAGCAAGCTAAGTCTGTATGCGGACTTAAGGAAATTTGGCAACATCCCATTCCTTTTTAGGGATCCATAGCAAATCATACAATATTATTTCTCAAAAGGGGGTGCTCTCGCAAGTTCCATTGATATTTCGGCAAGCTCTCATTTACCATTTAAAAGATAAACCCTCGCCGATGGTTGGGCGAGTGCTTCATGGCCCTTGCCTAGTGGTTGATAAGCCTCGCTAGAGCCTTGTCGACCACTGTGGGGGATAAAAGAAAAAAGAAAAGGAAAGTTAAAAAAAATAATTCAAAGATTCAAAAAAAAAAAATTGTTAAAAATTGTTTATACTAGCGACGATCGATCAAAATTGGTCCGATTGACTGTATTGGTACAATTGCAAATAGTTTATAACCGAATTTGTTAAAAAAAGTTTAAAATTGAACTGACACAATTGTAATGAGTTTAGGAATTTTTTTATTTGTATCAAAGTAATTCAAGGCTTAAATTAACAAAAATTTTAAATCAGAAAGAATATTTCCAGAAAGTATCGTGGACGCTCATTGGATGTACCCGACAAAAATGTTACGATCATAGAAATCTAAATTGTACGTTAGGCGAAAGAATTGTACAGATACGTCTTCTTCTCCAGATAAGTTCTTCTCTTAATGTTATAAGATGCTTGAAGCTGAGGTCCGCCTGCGTACGTGTCGCCCCACAATCCGTTTTCGATTTTCCGGTTGTTCTCATCTCCTTATTTTCTCCTAAACGCGTTATGAAGTTCCAAAGTTTTTTCTCCTCGCACGAGCGTCCAATTCGCACGCTTTAAGCCTCTGTGACATTGAGAGAGAGTAGCTCAATTCCAGTGACACAATTTTGAAGCTAGTTGACAAAATATCGGCACGTAAATTACCTCCGCCAACGTTATTTCTAACTTCCGACGAGAAGCTCGTCTTATATAAATAGGGAAAATCCCGAGCCGATCGTAGAATATGTCACCGAGACAAAATCTTTTGCATCTTTTTTCTTCTATACAACCCAAAATACGTATTCGTAGTTATGCTCGGGGGATCATTAGTCGTAAGAACGAAATAATTCCCAATACTAGCCAAGTGCGTAAAAAAAAAAACAAAAAGAAAAATTATTTCTCTAACTATCCTTTTCTTTGGCATTTGGCAACATAGCCAAAAAAATCCAAAAAAGAAAAGAAAAGAAAAGAGGAGCGGAATCGAATAATAATGACTAATGGTTGCCCTCAGAGATGAAGCCAAACTTGGGGACGTTGTTGCAGAAAATCCGGTGAAGAGAAATTCCAACTTTGAATTTCAGGTTAGTAAAGCTACATGGAGCATTAAAATATTAGCTTCTTCTTTTTTTATATATAGTCATGCCTTCTTATACTGGTCGCCTTCTCTAGTCATGTTCTCGGCATCTTCCTGACATTTTTATTCGAGATTTATTCACAAATTCGCAAGAATACGAGAAGAAAAACAAATTACTTAATCTAACGACGCACGATACGTATCGTGACAAAAAGGTCGAGGGATACGAATCTCGACTTTGAATTGAAAAGTATTAAAAGAAGCAGCATGGAACGAGGCCAGAATTTGCAGCATGCGACTTGTTTACCAATTTATTAGTTTCGCTTCGATTATTGTGTGGACTTGACTTCTTGGACCGACGACGAATGGACCGACTCACAAGGTCACGTGTCGCGAAAATATTGATGCTGCGCGAGGTGGTTTAGAACTTTTAAATATTAATATAATTCACTTTAGGTCGAGTATCTATCGTGGGATTAAAAAAGAAAAATTGTGGATCGTCTTTCCACTACGTCCCTTGACATTTGCTGGACATGCATTGCCCACGTTGTCTATTTTCTTCGATATTTATATATTTAATTTTTCTTTCTGAAAGAAACATTGTCCGAGGAGTTCATTGCTCGATGAAAAAACTACAGCCATATATTTATTAATATTTTATCAGGCGAGTGCTTTCAAGGCAAACTTGTCAAGTAAACAATTGAAGAAAGTAAACGATAAATGCACTGTCTTTTCGATATTATCATGCGTAATCGCTGTCTTCTGAATTGAAGTACTCCCAACTAAAGACCATTAGCATGGGCCACGAGTGAATTATGCAAGGAAATGATTGAATTGATTGTGGGTGTGCATATATACATACTTTTGTAAAATATATAAAATTATGACTAAATTTCCAATAAGTGATCAATATGTTGTTAAGCGACCAACTTATACAAGGATAGTTGATGACATTTTATATAGCCAAGTCATGAGAAAAATAACAAACAGTTATTTTTTTTTTTTTAACCAAGGTGACTTTGTCGTCCATAAGCTATGAAATTTTGATTAGAATAGGACGTGGGATTTTGTCATGTTTTCTTTCTTATTTTTCTCTGCATCTTGTCCCGTAAGGAAATACAAAAGATTCAATCTTTGAGTGAAAATATATTTATGGTAAATGCGAACTTGAAGGGTCTGCATGGCAACGTTCTAATTTTATTCCTCATATTAGAAAAATGGCTAGGGAATAAATTTGAATAGAAACAATAAATAAAAAGATAGTTTATTGTTTTCAAAAACAATTTATATAAATAAGTCATTTTATTTATTTTCTTGTTTTTCTTTTCTTCTACTTCCTATTCTCATCGGTCGCTAGAGCCTCGCCCCCGCTGCCCACTGCCCACCACCGGTCATCCATCGCCGTCGGTCATTGCCGCTGCTGGCAATCGACCAAAGAAGGAAGAAGAAGAGAGGAAAAAAAAATCTCTAAAAATTAACAAAAATGAAAGAAATTTTACCTTGCAAAAGAAAATTATAGGTTGTGTCAAATGAATTTTTGTTTTTTTTTTTTCTATTTCGGAAATAGAAACTTTGTGCACTTATCAAACTTATTAATTTACTCAAAAATTATTTTAAGGAATAGAAATAGAAAATAATTATTTTCGAAAAGAAATTATCCCGATAATGAAAATATTACCAAATGCATCCTAATTCAATTCGTAAGTTTCTCGGCAAGTTCTCCGACTTTGGCTATTAAGTACCTTCTCGTATTTAGTCAATGCCTATTCCCAATTCAAATTTAGGCAAACCCGTTTTATAGAATTGAAACCACAATAAAATAATACAAAAAATGACCGTACATGTAATATCTGAAAATTCGAAAAGGAAAGCATCCCTAATTTAAGCATGGACGGTGGACAATCCGTGCAGCACTTTCTCAGTAAACAAAATGTAAAATTAAGCTCCAATAATTGTGGGAATGATACCACCAAAAATTTATATAGAACACAAAAACTAATTTTTATTTCTCGGACATTGCTTCTTTTGTAACGGATAAAGGTAATATAATTCGCAAAATAGGTTTCCAGAATCTTTTTTTTTTTTTTTGCCCATAAGTTTCCTTATGTGTTTGCTATACCGGAACTAACAAAAAATTTGCAAATGAATAATATCACTTTATTGGGAAGATCTGAGATTGGCAAACGGGACAAGAAGTAAAAAGAGACGATACCAAAAAAAATAAATAAATTAGGGGGGGAATATCAAGACTGAAAAGAAAGCAAAAAAATAAAAATAAATTAGAGATTGGATTTCTTCTGCAGCATTTTATCTAGGGATTTCGCGTCTAGAGGATGTTGCCAAACACCGAATAAGAAGATAGTCGCTAGAAAAATTAGAGAAATGAATGATGCCCGAGAGTACATTTATTTCACGAAAAATGAATGATTTATAAAACATATTTAAAAAATAATTACTCGTATCACTTAAAAAAATGATTTAGCGGAAAATGTGTCCATCATCTATGAACATGTTAGATATAAATTACTATTAATAATGAAAATATTTTCATTGATTAATTATTTCAAGCGATAGAAGCAACTATTTTTGAAAAATATTTTTCAAAATTATTTATTTTTCACGAAATATATAGTGCCCGAGTACTAAAGCAACAAGATTCGTCGTGCATGCCAGCATCCGTATTCTTAAAAAGTACAACGTGTTTTACATTGTATAAGTCTTATATTAGGATCGGCCAAAATTTTGATAAAAGTATAAGTTCGCTTCAATGAACCTCAAGTCTGTAATAGTATTTAATGATATGTAAAAGACAAAATATTTTTTTTTAATGCCAAAAATATTTGGTCCCAAGGTCCGTGACTGATGACTCCACTGTGCAAACAAAACTCACAAGACATGTGAAATTCATTTACAATACAAACTGGAGTATTTATTTTGGAAAAAATAATAATAAAAAAGAGATGTTTTTCAAGAAATATTATTAAATTTTTAATTTTTAGGTTAGGGAATTCAATTTGCCAACTTTAAGCGTGCGTGTTTTCTTTGACGGTAAATAGTTTTCATTGATTAATTATTTCCAACAAATCAAACGTGTGAAAGCATAAAGCTAATTTACGAAAAATTCTTTCACTTAAAATAAATATACTCGTAATATGAATAAAAGATTTCCAATAACCATATTATACATCTTTTCGGACTATTGCAGACAAAAAGGATAAACTATCTATATGAAAAAAAATTATAAGCATATTGCGAGATTCCGATGGATTGTATGAGATTACAATTGATCCCGTAATTTCAATTATTTCTTAAGTTACTTAGCTTTTTCTCATTTGATTACTTCACGTCTTGCGAATATTCATGCTAAAACAACCAGACTTGTCGGGCATGCCAGCGATCTGTACTCTTGAGAGGTACATATTATTCAATGAAAAACAACAAGACTTGTTGTCGCGCATCTGTGTCCTTAATTTTTCGAATTACTCAAGGGTTAGGTTTTCAAGAATCGACTAACAAAATAAGAGGAGCCGTGTCCAATCCATCTCGTGACCCTCGAAAGCGATTGTCAAGCGTGATGTCGAGATCGTTGTTAATTAGGCGATTATGACTTTCTGGGTCTGGTATCCGTCCAATCATCCCGGAGCTTTTGCGGCCGATATTCCGTCGGCGTAGATCGATGAGTCTCCTCGGTTTAGGGAGTGATTTGAGAACCGGGCTTTCGATTCAGTCCCAAGAACCAATCGGCTATCGATTGTGCACGGCATCACCGATGTGGGGAATGTGGCCCCTCGCCCTCGAACCCCGCGCCGTCCCCGCCTGGCACGGACGGTAGGATTGCGTCGCGCATCCTGCACCTCTGGTGTCACTTCGTGTGAGATGTGAGATATGACGTGAGGAGAGAGAGGACTGGGGATTTTCTTTTGGGACAATGAGATAAATCGTCCACAAATTTTTGTTCGAATTTAAATATCACCCCCACTTATTCAATCCTTTAAGTTTAACTCAATGTACAATGAGATATTTAAATTTCTAATTTATTCCATGTTCAATGTTGCTCGATAACATTGAAAGTTTTCATATAGTCCGATGATCATATTAAACAAATTAAAAATTTAAGAGTAACACTGCACATCATAAATTAAATTTGTACGGACTGCATTGCCAAAATTTAGAAACCATTCGAATTAAGCAAAAGTTCAAATATTATATTAAAAAAATTAAAAATTTAAGGCAACACTGTAGATTGGGCTAAGGGTTCGTTCGTTTCACGGAAAATGATTTCGGGAAAATGTTTCCGGATTTTCCAAGTATTCGTTTCACGGAAAATGAACTAGTCGAGGAAAATATTTTTCATCATTGGAAAAAACAACCTTTAAAGTGAGGAAAAACGTTTTCCATGACTTCTTCCCTCTTTTTTTTTTTTTATTAATATATTTTCATTTTATTTTTATGCTTTCTTTTTTTTTTTTAAATAGATTTTTTAATTTTTTTCTTTTCTTTCTTTCCTATTCATCTTCTTCTTTGGCCCGACCGGCCACCGCCGACCTGCCGCGGTCGGCGGCCGGCCGCAAGCCGGTGGCCGGCAACCTTGCCGGCCTCGCCCCAGGCCGGCGAGGCTTCGCCTAACCCGATCTGGCGAAGTCGAGATCGGGCATCACCCGATCGGGCGAGGCGGAGCTCTCGGCTGGGCAAGCTCGCCGATCCGGCGAGCTAGGCGGGGCTCGGGCCTCGCTCGAGCTCGCCGGATCGGCCACGGGTCTTGGTCGGCCGGGGCGTGCCGCCATCGTCGGGCGGGAAGGAGGCGGCGACGGCGAAGGAGGAAGGAAAAGAAAAAAAATAAAAATAAAAAGAAAAGGAAAGAAAAATAAAAGAAAATAAAAATTTCGATTTTTAAAAATATAAATAATTAAAAATTCATTTTTTAAAAAAATATAAAAAAAAAAATAAAATTAATTTTTTGGTCAATTAAAAATATTAAAATTCAATTTTTGATAATTTTTCCCAAACAATTAAATGAGCTAACGAACGGTGAAAAATATTTTCCATTCAAATTTTAGGTTTTAGTAGAACACCTAAAATAGAGTCATTTTCCGGAGAATGACTTCCAGGAAAATGTTTTCGGGAAACATGATATTTTCCGCGAAACGAACGGACCATAAATTTCATATTATTTTCCCTTTTCCTTTCTAGCTAATACTATGAAAAATCTCAAATTAGTACATATTGAATAAATCTATCCCAAACATTGCCAAGTTAGATTATACGTGGCAATCGATGGTGTGTTAGTTTTGGGTTTTCTACACCATCTATTACATGTATATTGGTTTGTAATTTTTTTAATATTAATAAAAATTGATGGAGGGTAAATTTGTCACAAATATATCACTTCGAAATGTTTTATGCTAAAAAATTTAATTTATGATAAATTTATCATGACTGTATCGGTTTGAAATTTTTATGATCAAAAAATTAATTTAAGATAAACTTATTATATGTATCAATTTAAGGAGCAAATCGAACGGCCAAAACGCGAGGGCAGTAAGATGGGCCCGGCAACAGTGGAACGCTCCCGCTTCGCGCCTCTCTCGCTCACGACTCTCGAGGGGGCTCCTCCCGACGGGCGCGGCCCCAGGGTAAATCAGTCCTCTCGATTCCGCCATCAGCTCAGCCGCCGGCTCAGCCGGCTCCACGCGAGCCGGCTCGTACGGAGCTCCATCCTGCCCTTTTTTCCCTTTTCTTTTTCACGATTTTCTCTCGGAACAGAAGAAAGGAGCCGAAAAAATAAAAAAAAAATCACGAAAAAGGGAATTTCGGCAAGGACAAAACGTGCACAGCATGGGACCCCCTCAAAACGCCCAAGAAGCGCAGCGACCTTTCCATGCGGATGTGACGCATACGAGTATTTCCCCGTGTACGCAATTTGCAATTCCAACGGGTCACCTACTCGTCAAACCTGCACTCCCGGGGCGGCCGCCGGGTCACGTTCATTGGATCCTCCTCCCTCACTCCAAAGTCGACGGTGGGTGGGTCTCCGACACGTGTGGCGGACGTCGGCCCACGGCGATGTCCAATTCCGCCATGGAAGCACGAAAGCGAAAGAGAAAGCATAAAATAGGGAAAAAAAAGATTCGATACTCGGATTATCTCCGAACCCTAACGCCATCTTCGTGTGGCATAATGCCGAAAATCCACGGCTTTAGAAATTTCCGCCAGCACTTAGCTAATTAATGCGAGTTATGACAATAGGGATGGTGCCATTGATTATTTACCTACTCGAGAGGGTAGGGTTGCCTAGAATCGCTAAATTAAGGAAAAAAAAGTCACGAATTTGAAAGAATTTGAGAACGTGGAACCCCTTGAGGTAGGGCTGGTAGGTGGGTAGCGAGGACAATAGTCAGCCTCAAACTTTTTCTCGATAAGTTTTTCAACGGAGCATAATTGCGGATTAAGGAAATAATGGGCAACACGGAAATTTCGATACTAATGAAAACGACTGCCCCGGTAATCCCTTAATTTATTCATCGTACACTTTAAGTGTAAACCGTCATCATTGTGCAAACATGATTTTAATGTGAATTTTCGTTTAATTTATTTGCGCGTTATTTTTTTAGTTTTTATTAATATGGCATTACTTGGAAAGTCTTTTTTGTTTTGTTTTTATACACATCTGGCGGACTAATGCACTTCCCCTGCCAAACAAAGATGAAAATTATCGCTTATTAATTACTATCGCGACACCATCACTATCGCTGGGTTATATAGAGGAACACGGCATGCGTAAATAATTTATGGTAACCCTTGACAATTTTGTAAAATTTTTACTTTATGAACAGCAACCTTGACCAACTCAAACGTGGTGAGTACGAACGAGGGACCACATTGACAAACCATCTGGTCCCTAGTTAAGAGGGTAGCATCTAATGCAGTTGGAATAAATTTGGCTATTATCAAAGTCAATGCCACCGTTTTCTAGGCTTTAGACCATATTACAAGGCCAACGGTTTCGATATGTATAGATATTTACAGTTTCCATTTTAGCATATCCCGATTCGTCACTTCCCTTAAGGAGGTGTCGATTTAGAATATTTCCATTCTCTATGTATTAGAGACTTTGATTTATAGTCTCATACACTGTAAGCCAAGAAGGGGAAAAAGAGACAATCGAGATGCTTTGAAAGCAAATGTTGACGGAAAAAGGAACTGCATGTTCACTTTTTTTTTTACCTTGTCCTAAGTTGATTTGGAAAAAAGGATCTCTAAAATAGGGATAATGATCTTCATTTGGACACATAAAATTGCTTTCTTTTGGGGGGGTCCGTGCTCGGTGCAAGCATGCAATGAGTGCATAAAAACAAGGGGTTTCTTTTGTTTGTGAGCATGCATGGGAATAATAATGTGCCCAGAAGTCCCAATGAAAAGAGCAGGGTCATCATTTATAATGCGAAATAGGAGAAAGGGTACTCTCTGATTATTGAATAAGAGAACCGGACTTTACTCGGTTAATAAGAGCCTGTCTCATTCACACGAATCATCGAATGAGGTGAGGCCCCGCTTCGAGGAACCAACCTAATCCATCGGCCCGTGTGAGTTAGTTTCACATGCACATCCAAGACCGGCTCCTCATCATGAGTAAACACGCCAAGCAAGCTAATTAGAAATGATGGTCGAATAATCTTGATATGACTGAACTGAGCTATGCACCCCAAAAAAGAGCAGTATTAAGATTGCCAAGATTAATTTCAAATCTTGCTTGTAAATGACACGACAAACTCGTGACCATTCGAACATGTCTCACTTGGTCGAGTGCTATTTACCGTTTATCATGTGTCAACAAAAGGAATTTAGCAATTTAGTGTCGGTGTTATTATTTTACGGCTTTTATTTTTCTTTTTTTGGACTATGCTACTTAAATAAATCACTCGTTTGGCGATCCTAATAGTCAATGTTAATTACGTAGAAGTTGCTGACAAATATGTCAAAGCCCACAAATTTCTTGATAAAGCTTTGCAAAAATAAAAATAAAAATTGTCGAGCATTTTTTTTTTGTCGGTCTTACTCTACTCCTATTCTAACTATCATTCTCAGACTTTTGCTATACCTCCTTGCCTCTTTGCAGTGCGTGGGAGTTAAAACCTACACTTGAAACTAAATTGTCTTTATCTAAACCCCTCGAGAAAATGGGGATTTGAATCCCCCATTTCCCTTTTCCATATTGGAAAGGTAGCCACTAAGGCAAACCCTAATGGTTACCAGGCATTGAATGAGTGCACGAGCTAATTATTCAAATCTCAGCAACAATCCTTATTTTTGCACTGTTTTCTAATGTTATTGCATTCCTACCTACAATTATCTTTTATGCAATGAGTGGAATTTTATAAGCCGGCACTTGATTTGATTTGACATGATATGATCCGATACGATTTCACGAGTATAAGTGAAGGCGGGACCCTAGGCATTCTTGAAATCTCAGGGTTAGTGAAAAGTTCAGAAGGACACGACCTGCTTCAATCGAAACCCTTTGAGCTGGGGCAACAAACGTCTTTGTCGTTAGGCACGTTAGACCCCCCTTTGACTTTTCCTTTTGATAAGAATCTGGTCTACATGATTGTGGAATGGGCGGGCAGAAGCTTAGGGAAAAAATCCAAGAGAAAACGTGAAAGAGATGCTGTCTGGCGATAGGCCACGGACATAAATTTACACGTTGGATTGGAATTATGTGAATCGGGTCGTCTAGAATTAGATCTCAGGCGAACCCTGTTGTTGTCCTTTTCCTCGTTGGTGCATGCTTTCCCTGTGTCTTTACGTGAATCGCGCGATTGATTTAACTCGGGTATAGCACTGTTTCTATTTTACAAACGAGGGCACCGCTCCTTTCAGGTTAGTAATTTATTTTAGTACACTGGGCAAGTGCAACCACCAAGAATTTGGCCTTCTCGTACACGGAGGTTTTTATATTTTAAAGCATTAATATCACAAAAAATCGTAAATCGATACATTTATGATAAATTTACTTCAAATTATCCGCAACAAACCTTAAACCGGTATATCTGTGACAAATTTATTCTATATTAGTTTTCATTAAATTAGATTGATACAACGAAAAATCTCAAGTTGGTATACTTGTGAGTTGTGATAGACAAATGGTCTAGCCTCAAATTAGTATACCTATTAACTGTCACGTGTCATGTCTAACAGTTTTGAGTTTTTTGTGATGTTAATCTTATTTTAAAATAGTCTTTATATGTTATCCCTCTCATTTTTGGCTCATGGTAATTTTTCATGCTAAGGTTATTTATTTCTCAAAATTCTGCGGTCAGGCCACTTGTTTTGCCCTATATAGGGCTTTCTTCTTTTGGCATTTACTTCCGACTTATGGCTTTCTCGTCAAAGTTAAAAAGTAACTAAATATATGCAAAATCATGGGAAAAAATCGTAAGAGTCTATGTGCGAATAAAGCGAAAATTGTCAAAGGAGCAATATTTGGAAAAAAGAGAAGAAGTGATTTTTTGCCATATGGATATTAATTAAACAATTCTTCTTAAAATAACACTATTTTTGGCAACCGTTGATTATCCATCTCATTCAATATTCCAAAAACAGTAACGATAACAGAGGACAGTGAGCTCGGGTTGATTGTTGGCGGGTCACTTCACAGGATTGGGAGAGATTTGATTTTGTATGGCGCCGGGCAAGCAATGTCCACACATGCAAAATTGGCTCCGACCGATCCGTAGACAATTCGAGAGCGGCAAATTAACACTTTCCTAAATGGCATTGAAATCATCTGGATTTTATAATCTTTTCAGGTGTAGCCACCTTGGTAGTGAGATTCCAACTACGCAACTCACGAAACAGATCATAACGACGTCGTTTTCAATCAGGTAAAAGGAAAGCTGGCAATGAGAGTGGAGCCAAAAGCCCCACCACCACTTGTGCCCTAGGAGATGTTTTTGGCTTTGTTCATGTAGCATCAACCTCGTAGCAAGAATCTAAACTAGCGAAGCCCCGCTTGATCCCTAGGTGAAGGATCGGTAGAATCCGTCCTTGCTTTCTTCCCCTATCTGCTGGGAGAACAAAAAATGACCAGCCTAGTTAGCCAGTCCCGTAGTATGGTCTTGGCCCCGCAAGCCAACGATTGTTAATTTTCTTTCAAATAAGATCTTATCCCAATAGTAAGTCTCATCGGCTAGCATTATTCTTTATTTGAACCATCTCATTTTGATGTAGAAAAACATTTTTGAGGGAAATGTAGAATTAGATCTATCTTATCCAATGAAACCTAAAGTTTTGCACTTGATTGTTGTGAAATCTAAATTATATATCGAGTTATTTAGAAATAGTATAACGCGGAAATGTATCGATCTCTCATAACATGTAGGTCCTCTTTTGTAATTGCTTCATTTATCATCCATCGTTGCCCCGCCATCCCATTAACTAAATCTCAAAAGAGTTACCAAGCAATGAGTCGAATATTATTTCTTTTTTCTCAGTACATTTTACGACGAGAGAAGTAATACAAATGAAGATTAGTCGAAGCCCGCATTTAATCAGTGATAAGAGCTTGGTTCAAACGCCAATTTTTGGATTCTAGTGTTGGCGTGTCATGCGTATACGAGCTTCTTTGCATGGATTTACGTGAAAAAAATCTCGGACCGAAAGTTGGTTCAAATATATCATGTTAATCCAAACAAAAGACTCGTGCGCACCAATTCGTCCCGAAATAAACGCAAACTAAGTGAGTCTTGATGGTCCAATGGGAATGCTCCGGACGGTCGATGGTCCAACATCACAAGGGCAAAACACATTATGATCTACGTGCCCATGATGCTGCCGGATCTCTTTTCTTTTTGCCAAAACATGATGCTGCCGGATGTCGGTGCATCATGAGAGGCGAACCATCAAGGATTCAACCCACCCACCGGGTGCAACGCACAGTCATCCTCGGCCATCATGGAATTCGAACCGATGTTTCGGGACCCGATTTGCACTCGTCCACCCCAATGACTCCTGAAATCATCACATCGTCATTCGGGTTTTGGGACCATGCGTCATGCTTTGCAGCACAATTGCGAAGGAAAGAGACAAAATGTGAACCCGGATTGCAGGAAGGAGGCGCGCCTCAATTCCAACTACCATACGAGGAAAAGGCAGCTATTTTTATGGTCAAATGGTAGTAGTGAATTAATCTAGTTAAAATTGTAAATAGAACAATTGTAAGACAGTTGTTCCTACGCAAGGAATGTGATTGAAACGGAAAATTCTCTACAAATTTGTAAACTTATTGCACTTTTGTTAATTCGATTCTAAACCTTTCAATTTTTTCAATTAAGTTCTAAACCTTTTGACATTTTACCAATTGAGTTCGCTAGGCCAATTTTAGCTAGGAACTGTTGACACAGATGTTAATCGTTCATTGTGACACGAGCGGTGCTGATGTGGATAATTTTTTTTATAATTTTTTAAAACTTTTATGAATTTCTTCTTTTTTCTTTTCCCTTTTTTTTTTGCTACCAAGCCTGGCAATGTTTGTTAGCTAACCATAACAATAGCGAGGGGTTCTTAAAATGTCAAGGGTTTCATGGGCCTTGCCTGATGGTCAATGAGGGTCAACCGATTCTTGCTTGTGATCAACTATCAGTGTAGACCTATGAACGAGGTAAACCCAATGGGAACCTAAAAACAAGAGGGTACCTACATTGGGCAAAAGACGCTCCACAAAGTGAAGGCTCACCCAGCCGAAGGAAGGAGCTTTGGAAGCTTAACAACGACTTAGAGCTGATAGAAAGGGGGTGAGGTAGGCAACTGGTAGCTTGCTTCTAAGTCAGCTCGGTTGCGAGAAATCAAGAGATCTTTTTCAGTGCCGACTTGGATCTCGAGTGACAGAATAAGGCGGCTAATAACGACGAGCAATCATGGTCGAAGCTTGGCTCTAGCCAATAGGCTAGCAATAATCTTGGCTCTAGCGGAGTGCTTACCGAGCGCGAAGGAAAGGGCCTTTGCCACTTGAGCCATATGCAAGGGAACTCACACGTGCGGTTCTTGTGGGGGAGGGGAAAGGGGGAGCTAGTAGGAGCCATTCTATCCCACTAGCAAATATTTAGACCTCAATATGAAATCCTATTTTATTGCAAGACTTGTTCGGATAAGGGAAAACTCAAGAGATTGCTTCATTAGACTTGATAAGAAAAAAAAGGGAAGAAAAATAAAAATAAAAATAAAAAATCTAAAAAATTATAAAAAATGATGCACATTAGTGCCAATCGTTTTACGTTACACTACCGACATTTTCATTGATGTTTTTCGATTAATATCCGTCAGATAAATTCAATCGATAAAATGTGAAAATGTTTAGGATTTAGTATATAAAATTGAAATGTTCAAAACTGAATTGATAAAAGTGTGATAGGTTTATGATTTTTCGAGTAATTTTTCCTATAGAAACTGTCAAATATTAAATAGGAATTTATCTAACAAAAAAGAGAATAATTTCGACGATACATAATCGCCAAGTCGATGTGTAAATACCGCCTTTCCGTGAAAGCTTAAATTGGATAGTTTCCATATTCGCAACCACCACCGGTACCACCACTTGGTCAGAACGGATTCTGCCCATCTGCCTAATCTAGACGTGGCTGACCCGCTCTAATCCTTAGATACTAGTTAGCTAGCTAGACAGCAATTCAGCTTTACAAAAACTAGAATAAAAAATATATTAATCAACAAGAAAAATTGACCCTCCTTTATTTTATTTCTAGTCCTACATATTCGATCAATTATAGGAGCCGTAGATTGGGCCACGTCATTAGGGTTAGGTGACGTGGGACCATTTCTGAGGCCCCCTAGATTCAAGACACGATATGCACTAAGATACCAAATATTAAAAACACTAGTTGACGTAGGCAGCGCACTTTATGGGAGCCACGACAAGCCCTTTTACGCAGGCTCCGTTCCGCATTAATTAAAGCCCACCGGTCGGTCCAATTGATTATTTTAATAGGTTATCCGGTCATTTAAATAGGCATATCCATCTCCAATTGCCCATTCCCTAAATTACTACGCGTAAAAAAAGAAAAAAAGAAAATAGTAAAAAGACAACCCGTTTGATTAGCAGCACAAGATTGTATTTTACTAATTGCCACACTAAAGCATGACCGGACCTGACGTTGATTGTTAGCAATCTTACAATGACAAATTTCTTTTTTGGCATGATGTGTATGGAGAAAACCAACCTAACCTTGTATTAAACTTGCGGCAATACGATTAGGCAGTTGTGAACTTTACTTAATTGCTTCGATGATGACTTAGATCCGTCCACTTTATATATTAAATGTTTGATTCGAGAAGCAGTCCTTATAAGAAGTATATGTGGAATAGAGAACCACATGTCGTTTTTGTCATAATTTATGTCTTAGAAATAACAAGTGTTCAATTCAAGATGTACTTCTAGGACATAAATTCTTAATTTTCAGACCACCCTATTCCTACGGCGCCTTCGACCCCAAAAGCTACCTCTCAACGTGCTTTGCACTTACGGATGACTCTGCATGCTGCCCTCAATTCATACTTTCTCAAAAGGAAAGTCACTTTTTTTGGCATGAAAGGGAGAACCTAAGCCTCTTTTTAGCCAACTAGCGACATGGAGCTCGGATACGCCTTTTCTTTGATCTCCTATCATTTTTGGGGAGGGTTCCATCTCCTTCCACTTTCTATCGGGAATAGTATTCACCCACTTCGTCGATCCGACTTTCTACATTGGTCGAGCAGTGATCGTTCGATGCTTGTAATAGTTAGATCAATAAATGTCAAGTCGGTCTTTGGGTATCTCCGTAGGGTTGTTCAGCTATTTTCGATCACGTGTTTGGGCGGATAATCTCTCGTTCATTGAGATATGTTTGGATTAGTGGATTTTTTGATTCGATTGGAGAGGAAAGAAAACCGAACACAAAAGTATGCTTTGCAAGCATAGAACGATTTATAAAAGAGAAAATTTTATGTGGGCTTATAAGCAGGACTAATCTCCTCTCAAAGCTGATTGTTATTAAAGCGAACCTGCTCAGCCGAATAAAAAACGAAAAGCCTTGGCCTATAGACGAAAAGATTATGGGCTCAAAAGGTCGGTCCATGTCCTTTTGGATCTTGATATGGCCGAGTGGGCCTTCTTGGCCCAATACAGCAGATTTTGGAGTATCGGCATTTGCGGGTCGATCCAGCCCAAAGCCCAAAAAAAGAAAAATTTAAAATAGAAAAGTTGTTTTTTAGAATATGACTCCAGGTCCATTTCGAAGTATAAACACTTGGATATTCCTCGAAGGACCGGCCGCGCACTTCATCCATACGTCAGTAATGCGATTTTCTTTTTGGGGTCTCATATACAATTCGCACACCATCTATGTTTCCACCCGTGAGTGCAAAACGTACCGTTGGTATCTCTAATTCCAAATTAAATTTGAATCATCGCATCGGCACAATCATTTATTTTAAAATAAGATCACGTACCCATTTGTCTGGAGCGGCTTTTTATTTTTATTTTTACGCAACCTTTATTGGTCTTAAGGCTAGCTCGACAATTTAAACCTTCGAGGTAAATTGTGTGTGGAAGTTTATTACTTTTTAAGGAAACTTCTTCTTCTCTTTTCAAAATGCAGGTGGAGAATCGCGAGCAGACGGGAACGCCCCGAGTTTTTCCCCTCTTCCCATAATTAGCCCGGGCCTTAAGAAGGAAGAAAACTCCCGCGGGCGGCCACGCGGACCAATGGGGAGGCGCCACGTCGCGCCGTGTGGGGCCCCCGCCAATTGCCCATCGGAAAGCGACTGTTGCCGCTTGCCACCCACCAATTCGAAGACAGCAAAAGCAACAAGGCGGGAACACTGCTCCAAAATAAGTAGGCGGGGGCCCACATTCCCCCCTTCAATTTTTTTTCCAATTCCCCATTATTAAAAATTCAAAGTATATATATATTAAATTCGCCGAAGGATTTCGAATTGCGAGCCTACTCGAATTTTCGACCAAAAAAATACAAAAAAAGAGACGGCATAAATTCGAAATCAACCAAAACGACGCTCTAACCGGCGATTTCTCCAAAACGAACTTCCGGAAAGCGAAACTAATAAAATCCGGAAAATCGAATTAAAAGCGCCGGTCGATTTCTTTCCTTTTTCCTCTTACCGATTTCGAAACTTTCAATCTAGAAGCCCGGACGGAGCTACAGAGCGCTTCGAAAGCACCGGAAAAAGGGAGCGAACGAACGAACGAACGCGCCCGAGAAGAAGAATCTCAGCGAACACCGTCGCCGTCGACGATCCCGCTCCGCCCGCCCGCCCGCCGGCCCGCCGCGATCGGGCGCTTCGGCCTCACGATTCGATCCGGGGGAGTCGCTGTTTCATTGCGTGCGAATCGCACCCTCCCCTGTCTCCGTCCGTGTCCCCCATCTCTGTCGCGAGCGCGGGGCCTCGCTTTTGCTTCCCAGATCTCCCGGACCTTGCCTTCCAAGCGCTCTCTCGCGCTGCTCCAGGTACGGTTCCATGGACCCGCATTGCGCCTTCGCGGCTGTCGCCGTGGCTCTCCTTCTCGCTTGAGCTGGTCGCGAGATTCCGCGGATGGATCTAGTGGTCGATTCGCGGTCTCTGAGGTCCGGGATGCGCGGGATCGGCAATGCGGCTTGCTTTTCTTGTGGAATTGGGGCGAGGAAACGGCCGGCTCGAGCCGTGTCGTCGTTCGCCTGATTCCTGAGGTTTGAATTGTGCTCTGCGAGGTTTGTCTGAGGGACGGAGGTGGAGCGGAGAGGCGGAGTGCTTTTTTTGTTTTTTTTTTTTTTTTTTTTTTCTGTTTTCTGTTCCTGCTGGTTTGGAGCTTGCTTTTTGATAGATTGAGGCGCATTTTGCTTGCCGCTGCTGTAATTGTTGCCTGTTGAGTACACCGACGGCATGGGTTGATATTGTAGTGCTTCTGTGCTTTCGGTGCGGGGTTCGCCGCGTGAGCAATGTGCTCTTATGGGGAAACTGTGAGGTGATACTAATGTTAGCGAGTGGATTGCACGCTTTTGGATAGTCTTAAACCCATTGTCTGTCATCATGTTGGAAGTTCTATGAGTGCGCCGAATGAAGCCGCTAATTTTTCTTTCTGCACTGTTCCCATTATTTTTGGCGTGAATCACACTTTGCTTTGCTATCATGTCTTTTCTCTTTTGTGTCCGCGGTCATAAAGTATATTACTACTTAAATTAAGGTGTGAAATGTTGCATCGGTGTTTGCCCGAAACGGTCAGCATCCTAGAACTCTATTCCTCAGGAAACGTGCTTTAGGGAATCTTACTGTGGATGTATCCTTTCCTCTCCTGCAGTAATGCCTGCTGACCGATTGGGATAGAGACTACCGGCAATAAATCCCACCATGAACTTCCATTTGGAAGAGCACAAAGCTGAAAATGGAGGATTCGCTGGGTTGAATGGAAGTCGTGGGGGAGATGAATGTACGGATGGTTTTGAAGGCCTAGTCGAGGGTAAAATCCAAAAGGCTGATATTATATTCTAGAGAGTTAGCTATAATTAATTGGGTCTTTAGTTTTCATGTTGGAGAGCCGAATTGGTTATGTTTGTTTCTTTAAGCTTTTCTGGTTCTGACAGTTCTAATTTGAATGTGTTGGTATTCAGAGCCTTTAGCCAGTGCGAATCATCAGCCTGGATATAAGATTCAGGAAACATTACAGTTGAAGCAAGAATTCTTTGCGGATCTATCTACTACAAAGAGCATGGAGCTGATTAAGTTAACCAGCCTAGAAGTATGTTGTCTGATACTCCTTGGGTTTTTCTTATTTGTGGATTTTGATATATTATGATGTCATTTCTGTGTGCCATATCTGATGTTTGCGGCCTTCTCTGACATTTCTGGCTCTTTCTATGATGTTTTTGCAGAATGCTCCTACTCAGTCACTCTTCAGTGTAGCAAACAGGATCTTGGAAGAAAACTTTGAAAGGAAAAATGGAGAATTGTCTCATGTAAGGGAGATGCTATCACATGCTCCATTCCATTCACTGCGGCTTTCCATTATCTATTAAACTAGATTCATTTGCATATAAGCTCTATGTTTTCAAGCTTTGCGCAGTATCTCATTCTTATGTTCTAACTGGTGATGTTGGACTTTGTGCACAGCGTATGGCTTGTTTGTTGAGAAAAGTACTGCAAATAATCGAGCGACGAATGTCAGTCCAAGCTGAGAATTTTAAACATGTAATCACATTTGGAAATTACTTTCACTCTCAAGCCCTACAACTTGTTGGGTACTTCAAATTCTTAAATGAGTTTGCTTGCAGCAAAACGATGTGTACAAGTCTCGGGAACAGAAGTTTCAGTCAAGAATCAAAGTACTTGAGACGCTTGCAAAAGGAACTTGTGAAGAAAATGAGGTATTCCATATAACATCTCATCTAGCTTAATTTAAATGACTCATTGATCACCTTTTCACACAATTCCTTTATATACTTTTGTTACCAAGGTCGCTTTGAAGAACTTAGAGAGCATAAAGGTATGTTTGATATCTTCCAATCCTGTTTTTCATCTTCCTCTATGATGAAGCATGTCTTTCACGTGTAATTGTGCTACTGGAGCTATGCTTAACTAAGTCCACTACGCAACAAGTTGCCATGGTAATATATGCATAACAATAAGTGGTCTAAGAGAACTACTTTTGGTACAAGACTCAAGTTGATGAATTCACTCTTATACTCAGTTGATGTATTCAATAATTCGGCCATAAAAAGATATGAGTCTAGAAAATTTTCTTTGTGGGGGCAAGATCTGGTTAGCCATAATTTTAGTAATTCATATAGTATTCTTAACCAATATTTTTTGTCCATGGACAACTACTTATTTTATGAATCTAAAAGTGTTTATTAAGCTTTATTAGTTTGTCCAGGCAAGTGCAAATGAAAACATTCGGCAAAAGTAATTTAGCGTAACTTAAAGGTTATAAACTATTACGATGATTTTGAGAAGTCGAGTGGGCACAAGAGCTGCCGCTACTTTTATACCTAGGCCTGTCTCTGAATATTGGTTGTTATGGGATATGTTCATGTTTATGCTTCAATCGTCTTTTTTTTTTTTTTTTTTTAGTCTTGCTTGTTGGAATGATATCTTGCTCTATCCTTTGACAGCCTACTGAGTCAAGAGTGTCATTAAAGTGATTTAGGTCTTGTTTGTTGCAACTTTAACCATGGTGTAGTGATGTAGAAGACTTACCAGGAAATTGTGCAGGCTCAATAATTTGAGATATTTTTAGCATCTATCTGTGCTTTTTCTATATAATCCTTCCTATTTTACGATTTTGAATAATGCTAAAATCATTCCTTTTGTTGTTGCAGATTGAGAAGATCAAAGTGGAAGAGAGAAAAAAATTGGAGGACATGGATATTGTAAAGATGAAGAAAGAAGAAGGATGACATCTGTGCTGAAGTTTCAACTCTTAAAAGTGACATTGAGATGGCCAGAAAGACTTATGAAAATCACTGCTTGCAATTAGAAGCAGAGGCTGGCAAAACTAAACTTGAGTTGGAAAAGAAGGTGGAGGAGCTTGAGTGCCAACTAGAGGATTCAAGGAAGAAGGTTGCAGAACTCGAGGAATTTTCTGCAAATAAATACCAGAGGTGGAAGAGAAAGGAACACAAGTACCAAAGGTTTATTGAATTTCAGGTTGATGCTTTGCAGGTCTGCATGCTATCCCTCTATTGAAATTCCATTAGGTTGATGATGCTTTCTTTCACATTGAGCACATTGGATTGCTAGGACTTGCGAGCGGCCTCTAAATTTATGAAAAATGAAGTTTTGAAGACCAGAAGACAACACTCAGAGGAATTAAATGGCTTGGGTATGGCTGAACTCTTTCTTTCTATCTGTTATTGAATTTATCTCATGTCACTTCCTCATGATCACTAGATTCAAATTGATCAGGAGTGAAATTGAAAGGGCTAGCAGATGCTGCTCAAAATTACCACATGGTTCTTACAGAGAACCGGAGGTTGTACAATGAAATTCAAGAATTGAAAGGTACCTGCTCTTATTTTGCTTTATTCATTGCTTCCTTTTCATTGTCCACTTAATTTGATAATTGTCATGTTTTATGAGTAGGAAATATCAGGGTGTACTGTAGAATCAGACCATTCCTCCCAGGTCAGAATAAGAAACAAACGACAATTGAGTATATGGGGGAAAATGGGGAGCTGGTAGTTGCAAATCCTACGAAACATGGAAAAGACAGCCATAGGTTATTCAAGTTCAACAAGGTTTTTGGTCCTACTGCAAGCCAAGGTTCCATTTATCTTTCCGTAAAGCATCTCTATTGAATTGCTTGCTCTTTGCTCGCACCAATGCTATTTCAG
The DNA here is from genome assembly GCA_014182365.1 of Eucalyptus tenuipes. NCBI lineage: Eukaryota > Viridiplantae > Streptophyta > Magnoliopsida > Myrtales > Myrtaceae > Eucalyptus > Eucalyptus tenuipes. Next base: position 27,974,405 of record CM024540.1, on the reverse strand, counting down.
TAAACTTTGACATGGAAAGCAGCACTAACTGCGCTTTATTTTTGTAGAGGAGGTCTTCTTGGACACTCAACCATTAATTCGCTCTGTTTTGGATGGATTTAGTGTGTGTATATTTGCCTATGGTCAAACTGGTTCAGGGAAAACATATACCATGGTATGTCAAAATCTTTATTTGCCTTTACAAAACTTGCCCTTCTTCTTTTTATTAAAAGATACTGTTATGCTAATGACAGAGTGGGCCTAGTGCATCATCAAGGGAGGATTGGGGTGTCAATTATCGAGCTCTAAATGATCTTTTTCAAATTGCACAAAGCAGAAGAACTACCGTTGTGTATGAAGTTGCTGTGCAAATGGTTGAAATATATAACGAACAAGTTCGTGATCTTCTTTCAAGTGGTGGACCTCAAAAAAGATATCCTTCTCATATGGTTTCTTTGTAGTTCTGCCACGACGTTTTCATCCGGGATTTTATGAGACATATATCTAGGGCAGTTTGCTTCTTTGCAGTTTGCACGCTCTATATATATTTTTTCTGAAGTAAAGAGACATGTTTTTTCTTGACTTGCACACACTTGGGATTTGGAATACTGCCCAACCAAATGGGTTAGCTGTGCCTGATGCAAGCATGCATCCTGTCAAATCGACCTCAGATGTGCTACAACTGATGAGTATTGGCTTAACTAATCGGGCTGTAGGTGCCACCGCTTTGAATGAAAGAAGCAGCAGATCTCATAGGTTGTCCCTCTTTGTTTTTAATGTCGCTGTCTTTGCTAAAATAGTATTTGAAATCTAATAATGAGGTCCTCTACTCATGCAGTGTTTTAACTGTTCACGTGCGAGGAACCGACTTGGAAACAGATGCTGTTCTGCGTGGTAGTCTCCATCTGGTAGATCTTGCTGGAAGTGAAAGAGTGGATCGATCAGAAGCAACAGGAGATAGGCTTAAAGAGGCTCAACATATCAATAAATCACTTTCCGCACTTGGAGATGTTATCTTTGCCCTCGCACAAAAGAGCTCTCATGTACCATACAGGAATAGCAAATTGACTCAAGTTCTGCAGAGTTCTTTAGGTACATGTAATATAATTTCGCATCTTAGTTTTATCACCTCTACATACAGAATTACTTGTGTGGTTGTGAGGGTTGTGGGATGATGTTGTATGTCAATGTCTAACAAAGAGGGAACTATAGCATCCTTCAAGATATTTCTTCTCCACAGTTTATGAAGTTTAATTTATTATTCTTGCTAAGTGCTTCTCTAATCTTTCCTTCACTCAGGTGGTCAAGCGAAGACTCTCATGTTTGTCCAACTTAATCCTGATGTTGATTCTTATTCTGAGACTGTAAGTACTCTCAAGTTTGCGGAGAGGGTATCTGGTGTTGAGTTGGGAGCTGCTAGGAGCAACAAAGAGGGGAGAGAAATCAGGGAACTAATGGAACAGGTATTATCTATAGTAGTTATCAAGTTGATTTTGTAATTCTCTGACTTAAAATCTTATCTTTTCCCCGTCTATCTGTTGCCCGAGGGTATATCTGCAGTGGCATAGTACCTCGGAGAAACTCATTCTCATGTTTTACCAAAAAGAAAAGCACAGGGAGGATGTATTTGCGAGTATGGAAAGCCTCGAATTTTATGTGATGAAATTGGAGAAAGAAGTAATCTTGACGGCATAGTTGCTGTTATCTGCTATTCTCAATAAGTTGAAAAGTGGTACAATGATCTCGAATGAGTTGTCATTGTTGTTATTGTTAGTTTTATGTGCACATTCAGTCGACGTTTGGTGCTATTGGATGGAGGACGTCTGAGATGTAATGATTGTTGGTTATATAGGAAACTTTTGTTTCATAGGAGCTAGGAGACCTTGTGCAAAATGCAAATAGTAAAATGTCGAAATTGTTGGAGAATGACCGAAAGACAAGTAAGACTACCTGTTTAGATGAAATATTCATGCAGGCTAGAATGGAGTTTACATCTTTGCAGATGAGAACATCGTTGGTTGCTGGTTTACCTTGATAATTAGTAGTTTAAGCCTCTTAGGAACCTTTTTCTGTTTCAACTAGGAGAAACAAACCGATACTGGATTTTGCTTTCTTGTAAATATCGCTCTTGTTTTGATTATAGCTGGAGCAGGACCTCATCTAAGATTTCATAAACTTTCATGCTTTAGCCAGTGATATTAAAGATCCATATATACTGATCAAGTGACAGGGTGAGATTTATATGGCAGCAGGCTAATGCATGGGTTTTAATGTTTTGCAGCAATTTTTTCTAGAATATCCTGCGTGTAGGTTTTCCATTTTCTGATTTGATCTTTAATCTTGCAGGTTGGTTCTCTGAAGGATGCAATTAGCAAGAAGGATGAGGAGATTCAACGATTGCAGTCCCTCAAAGGTAGTGCCAGTGCTGAGAAGCGTAGTTTGACCTCGCTGAGATATGGTTCCTCCTCTCCCAGACGACATTCAATAGGTACTCCTCAACATGTCCGGAAAACGTCAAGCGGAAAACACTCAGGCTTAAGTGATAAAGCAGCTTCAGATGGGGACAATTGTTCAGAGTATAGTGATAGGCATTCTGAAGCTGGTTCACAGCATTCGGGGGATGATTTTAAACTTCACAAGGAATCCTACCAGCCATCTAAGCTTGCCGATGGGCCTGTGGATCAGAGTGCTACAGATGACGTGCAGCTCTTGGGATTGGAAGATGCAGATCTAGAGGAGAGATTGAGTGATATATCAGATGGTGACCTTTCAATGGGCACAGAAACTGATGGTTCTATTAGCAGTGTTGTTGAGTATACTCTCTTTCCTGAACCTCCAAAACAGCCTGAGAAATCTGAAAACATCGAGAAGTAAGTGATTTCAGTTAAGGTTTTTGCAATCTCTTTTTCTGGTGGAAAATGGTTTAGCCAATGTCTGCCTTCCATTTATGGTTATCATATGATCGCATTTACTAAATCAGCAATAGATATTTATATTTTTGGTTTATGATGGAATTAGCCATTTCTTTACAGAGAGAATGAAGGCCCCCCAGGGAAAGTATTAGAAAAGCCAATGCTGCTTACTGTTGCCAATTGTTTCTACTCGCGATTTTCTTGTGAAATGTGTTACTATGGAGTTAATATTAATGCTCTAAAAGCAAGTTTATGAGTTGTCTATAAATCCCCATGCTTGATATTGTTCTGGCTAATGATCTCTTATGCCTTCACTTGATGTGTTGGATCCATTGAATGCAGGTCAGCTGTTCCCTCTAAACTGCCAAAGCCCCCGCAAAAATTGTTGCAGTCAAAACCATCTCGTTTGACTCAAAGTGCTACCAAAATCTCATCAAGTATGTCGGTTTGGCAATTTATGTTTAGTTTGCTTTTCCACTGCTTGGAGGACAAATTTATCGAGCATGACATTGTTGCTGCTGCTGTTACATTGCTCATTGATACAAACTATATGTTTGTGATTGTTACAGTTTCTAGGAAAAGCATCTCCACCTCCAGTGGCTCCTCCTCGGCAAAGCCCCTGAGAAAATGGCAGTGAATATGATGGGGGTGGAATGGCGAAACAGAACTTCCAATGTTCTAACAGTCATTTCCAGTTCTCCTTAGTTCCATGTCCTATAGGATTGTTTTAGGCCTTTAACTGTATGACTTAGTTGTGTTTATAGCACACCGGTCTCCGCCTTGTGAGATGTAGGTCAAGGCACTTAGTTTGTAATATACCTCAATTATCATAGTGTTATTGATTGCTGAGGTCCTCTACATTCTTGTTCCAGCTAATATAGCTCTGGCATCTGAAATGTGATCCTCTAATTGCTGCCAATTCCAGGACTGCTTAACGCATGTTATTTAATCTTCTGTGCTCACTGCAAATTCTCGTGGGATTTGCAGAAAGGTAGCAATTGATCCGTTTGGTAATCGACATCCCGCCATTTTGTATCAAGTACTTACACTCGAAGTCAAAAGTAGGGCTGATTCTAGCATGCCGGGGCAATTCATACGACTTGAACTCGTGGCCTCGTTTACGTGGGTTTTAACTTAGGTGACGTCCTCTTCTTTTTGGGAGGGGGAAAAATACTGACGTCCTCTTCTTTTTGAGAGGGGGAAAAATACTTCTTACTTCTACTTTTGACCATCCTTTTAAAGCGAAGGAAATATATTTTGAACTTCTTGAAGATGCAGAAAATCAAATATAAAATTATGTGTTGATATGTCTATGTTTTGAAATAAAGTTTAAATTGTTACAGACTCAAGATGTTCAAAAAGTAGAAAGTCAATACTAGAAATCATACAAACTCATGAATAAACGAATACATTGTTAATTTTTTTCATAAGATAGGATTATTCAAAGTTTTTAATTCATCTCCAATAAAATTTACACATCATATCGACAAATTACTAAATACACGGTTACAATCCCAAATTATAGTTTTAATATATTTATATTAAAGGATAGGCAACAAAGTCTGGGTGGTGTAGTCGGTTATCACGCTAGTCTCACACACTAGAGGTCCCCGGTTCGAACCCGGGCTCAGACATCTTCCTCTTTTCTCTTTTGAGACATCCTCGTTTGCCTTTTATTTTTTTTTGTTTCCTTTTTTTTTATTTTTTTTTTTTTCCTTTTTTGGCAACTGCTCTTGACAAGTTTCTGGATATCCCAAAAGAGAGAATAAAAGGAGGAATAAAAACCCTAAACTATGCCCGTTACCTTTTATTTCTTTTTTCCTTTTATTCCAATAATTCTTGACAAGTTTACGGATATCCACATAGATAATAAAAAGAAGGATGAAAATCTAAAATAAAGTTCAGTGCAACACATTTATCCCAAATTTAGCCATTAAAAACCCCAAAATGTGTCACATTAGTATACGTTTAGGGTTTTTGGTGTAAGCTATTTTTTCTGGCAACACTATTGGATTTGGGATTGCGCTCGTCGCTAACTACGCAAAATTCTCATTCCCCAGTTTGTCGTCATATATCAAAAAGGAAAAGAGGGGCTTTCGTCCTCCCGGAGAATGCCCAGAAGATGAGAATCAAAAGCCCATAGATACAGCCCACAGAGAAAGCCCAATGGATTAGAAGCAAAAAGCCCATAGCCACAGCCCAATCAGGGGATTCATCCGAAATTCAGGGCATAAACGGCCTCGCTTCGCTCTCCTCCCTCCGTGTGCAGAAGACGAAGCTACTGCGTCAGTCGCAGAACCCAGGAGCCCCGTTTTTCTCCAGACCTCGCGGTTGCAGCTTCTCCCTTCCTGTAAGCCCTCCTCCTTCTTCTTCTTCGTCCTGTCTACATGCTCCGGCGTCTGCATGTGGCCACTGGCGAGGGCCATCGTCCCTTCCTAACTCTCGTTTTCTCTCGCCGCGCCTCTGCTTTTCCGTATTTCCATCCTGCCTTCGAATTGCATGAACCTGCTGGTCTCGTTTTCCTTTTGGGCTTATTTCCGTGCGGTGTCCGATTATGATGCGGGTCTCTGGTTGTGGATTTCGTTCGTTCGCGTGAAGGGTAGGCTTCTCTGCTTGGGGGGTGTCCGTAGTTTGATCAAAAGGTACTGGCTTTGGATTATGTCCGGCGATATGATCAGTCGCCGCCGTGGCCATGTTGGTAGGGGTGTTATGCCTGAAATGGGTACGCGCGCAATTCCCTTTTTTTTTTCCCAAATTTGACGGGTCGGTTGGTGTTCCCGGCTTTTGGAACTTATTTGCTAGGTCATTGTTCGCTAGAGCTTGAGATTTTAGTCTGAATGTGCGGTGGGCTTCTTGTCCTTTTCTTTCTTTCGGCCTTTTCGTCTATGCGCTGCGATATTGGTGTTTTGCTTTTTCTATAAACTGGAGGGCTTATCAGTGTTTGGAGATTCTTGATCTGGATTGTTTCCATCTCTAGTTCTGCAGTGCCGTCGTGTGTTTGTGGTAGACACGGATCAGTCATTGTATTCTCTGTGCTGCTTTGTGCGTTGCAGATGGCTCGATGGGATGAGATTTTATCCCTCCCTGTGCAGAATCCTCCGTCATTGGAGTTTTCGGCTGCGGATTTGGTTTGGTCCAAGGTGGAAGGATGGCGCGACAATATAGATAGAGTGGCTTTGATCCCGTATGCTAGAGTTGATGATTTCGTGAGGGGCGAGTCTTCGAACAAAGATTGTCCGTCGAGATTTCATGTCGAAGCACGGAGGAAAAGACCTCTCGAGATGGCTTATAAACCTAAAGTCGATGGCATTCTTGAATACATACTGTAAGTTGTTACCTTTCTCCAATGTTCACTAAGAGTGTCTCATGGAAGTAACATATTCGCCGGTGTTGCTTCCTGCCATTGATGAGGCAGTGCTGCAGGATTGCTGATTGATCTTGTTGTAGGTATTGGTGTTCCTTTGGTCCTGACGACCACAGGAAGGGTGGGATCGTGCGGCCTAGTAGGACGAATTATGTCCCCAAGAAAAATAATGCTGGTCGACCTAATACGAAGAGGGGCTGCACCTGTCACTTTATTGTGAAACGCTTAATTGCTGAACCGTCGGTGGCACTTATCATCTATAATCAGGATAAACATGTTGATAAGAAAGGTCTTCCTTGCCATGGTCCCCAGGACAAGAAGGCAGCTGGTACACGCGCCATGTTTGCCCCTTATATCTCAGAGGACCTTCGCCTTCGAGTCTTGTCTCTATTATATGTGGGCGTATCCGTGGAGACAATAATGCAGAGACACAATGAATCTGTGGAGAGGCAAGGGGGTCCTACTAACCGCGATGACCTTCTGACCCACAGATATGTTCGTAGACAGGAGAGAAGCATTAGACGCTCTACGTATGAGTTGGATGCAGATGATGCAATCAGCATTGACATGTGGGTGGAAAGTCACCAGAGCCACGTTTTCTTTTATGAGGAGTTCTCTGATTCCGAACCATTCACTTTGGGCATTCAGACGGAGTGGCAGTTACAGCAAATGATCCGGTTTGGCAATCGCAGCCTTGTGGCTTCTGATTCAAGATTTGGAACCAACAAATTGAAGGTCCAAGTCTACCTTGAATAACATATCTATCTTTGTTATAGCAATCATTAGATATGAACTTGCCTGCTGAGTTAGCTGACTTTTCTTTGTTATGATGTCCAATAGTATCCTATTCACAGTCTTCTCGTCTTCGATTCTGACAACAAGGCCATTCCTGTGGCATGGATAATAGCACCTGCATTTGGAAGCACAGAAACTCATAGATGGATGAGGGCCTTGTATAATAGAGTTTGTGCTAAAGATCCTTCGTGGAAGTTGGCAGGGTTTATTGTTGATGATCCTCTAGCTGATGTCCTTGCTATCAGGTAGAGTGCTCTCATTCATCTAACTATATCAGCTTTGATCTAGTCATAGAAGTCTGGATCATCTTAGTTGAATAATTCTCTTTAGTTTTGTTTCTGTGCCAAGGTTTTGGGATCTACTAATTTCAGACTAAGTGCAGAGAGGACTCAAATCTTGTATGGTTGCTAAATGAAACTAATATAGCAGTCGTAAACTTTCGGGTATTTCTCATACACATTCTTTTCTTCTGGGATTTTCATTGTTATCTTGCGATTTAAAAACTTGGAAATTTGTGATGGTGGGGAATGTCACTGATGAGTCATTTGAGACTGGCTTCTACATTAGATTATTAACCACAGTTGCAGTGCCTTTGTTCCTTGGGAATTGTATTTCAGTTGCAGGGCTTGAGTTCTTATTGCTATTATTTATTGTATTGATAACAAGGAGACATAAGGAAATGGATTTAATTGTTAGGTGGATTCCTTGATTATTTTGGTGCTTATGACTCTAAATGAGATATTTATCCATTTCCTGCTGATATTGGATTTAACGTGGCTATTTGTTGGATTATCTACTGGGAATGTCTGTCTGCCCATGAACCATATTTTAACACATACATTTGATTGGCACATTTGCTGCTAATTTTATTGGTTTGAGCATGCTCATTTATTGGACTATCTCTGGATTGATTGGCCACCATGAACCACAATTTCAGCATGTCAATTTGCTTTTACAGTGCATTATATCAGGTTAGCTGCTGCAACTGAGTGGCATTTGTATCTTTAATTAATCTGCCTTAGGAGACTTGGATTGATGACTGCATATTTTGATATGCTGCAATAGTTCTTGCTGCTATAGGCTGATGCGTGGGTGCTGGATTCTGCAATTCTCCTAATGAAGCATATTTGCATGAATTGAAGTTCTACATCTCTTCCTTTCCTTTTGCATTCAGGGATGTGTTTCAATGCTCTGTGCTACTTTGCTTCTGGCGGTTACGTCATGCATGGCACAAGAACTTAGTAAAGAGATGTCAGGAGACTGAAATGCGTGTGGAGATGGCAAGACAACTTGGACAGGCAGTAGACAATATCTGCAGAGGAGATGGAAATGTGAATTTGTTTCAAAGTTTCATGGACAATTTCGTTGAGGCACACCACTTCATGGATTATTTCAAGGCAGTCTGTTACCCCCGTATAGGTTGGTCTCTGTAACTATGAGTATTTTGCTACCCGAGTAAGTTTCTTTGTTGGCTCTCGGCTTCCAACTGATTTCTCACAATTGAAAGAAGTTGAGTCAGGCTTTCTATGGACTTTCAGTAGGGACATTAGATGATGGAAATTGTATTGGCTCCTTGATGCATCTTGAATTTGATCGCACAGAGATTTTTTTCTTTTTCCTTTTCAAACTAATTTAAGTTTCAGAGTCTCTCCTTTTTTTTCTCAAGAGAAAATGATCGGATATCTTCTTCTTTGTATGTAGGGTCATGGACAGCTGTGCTGAAAAATCTTCCACTGGCAAGTCAGGAGACTTGTGCAGCACTGGAGTTTTACCACAACCAATTAAGGCTCAGATTACTGAATGAGGACAACACCAGTGCTTATCAACGGGCTGATTGGTTGGTTGACAAGTTGGGTACGACAGTACATGCTTTCTTCTGGCTTGACGAGTACTCAGAAAAGGAGGATTTTTCACGATACCGTAAAGACGAGTGGGCCAGTGGCTTAACATCTTGGCGCAATGCATTAAAAATTCCTGATTCTGATGTTACGCTAGAAGGGGAATATGCAAAAGTTACCAGCCAGACTCTTCGAGACAAAGTTCACATTGTCTGGAATCCAGGTTCAGTGTTTAGTTTATGCGATTGTAAGTGGGCAGACATGGGTTACCTGTGTGAACATGTCTTTAAAGTAATTAAGGTCTGTCGTGAACGAGGTTCGGCTTTGCCATCTATCAGTCTATTTCAGTACAAGCGGGCATTGCTTGAGATGTTACATTGCCCTCCTCATGATTCAATAGTACGGGATCATGCTATTTCTTTGGCAGTCTTTATACAAAAGCAGTTGAGTACGCTAATTGATGAAGGAAGCAGCAATATCACGGACAAGTCACAAAGTATCAGAGTCATTTCTGAAAATCAAGGCGGTGATTTGATTGAGGAAAGAAATTGCTTAAATGAGAACTCATTATCTTCTTCTGATGGGCATAATTGCATGGATATGTCAGAGACTCCCGGTTGTATCACGGAAAACTTGGGTGGCAATCTAACTGATATGGCAGTCAAGCCAAATGGATTTTGTAATGAAACTGATAAGGAAAATTGTGGCAAGATGGATGTTGACGGGCCATCTACTTGTAGCTCAGCACCTAGATTACTCCATGTTGAAGAGGGTGCATCTAATGGTTTCCTCCTTGAGAATGGGAAGAGAGATTCCATTAGTAAAACAACAGGTGTGGTAAATGCTCCACCTCTGGATGGCAATGACCCCGCCGGTTTTAAGGGTTAGATCATTGAATTAGATTGGATTGAGACCTAAGAAGAGGATGGAGACCAATTTGAAGTTGCCGTTTGTCCACTGGGTAAGCTGCCTTTTCTTAAGTTTTGGCATAGATTCATCGGTCTTTGAGTTTTACATCTCTTGCCCTCACATGCTCTGTTGCTTGTCTGACTAGCAAAAGATTAGCATGGGGGGTGTCAACTGAACTACTTTATTATTTCCAGTCGTGTTTTAATTGTATGAATGCCTTTAAGGTAGTGAATAAGCTCAACTTTTCAGGCCATGTTGAAAAAGTGCAGTCACCAATCTCTTAGGGAAGGCTGATTTGTTAGTAGTACTTCTCCTCTATACAGGCAGCAGTCATGATTGCAGTTTCAGCACTTGATAGAGATGCAACTATGCTCAGAAATGCCACAGAACCAAGGCTATCGAATGATCTATGAACAGAGAAATTGAAGCTGCCAACCTTGATGTACAAATCACGGTCGAATTGGAATCTCTTTCTTGGCCCCATGCCCAAGGGTCCATGGATCAGGTACCCAGTTGCTGCATATACTTCTATCAGCTTAATCACACGACGGCAACTACTTGCCCTTTGAACTCAAACCGGTGTCGATTTTCTTGATTCCAAGCTGAGGGATTTGTGGCACTAAAAGAGAACTCAACGCACGAGTCTGGGCAATAGAGAGCGTCTCTTTTTCTTGTCAACTGGTGAGCAACACGTCTCTAGTTGTCGTCAAAGAGACGTGAGCCTGGGGAAATTCCCTTCTGTAGCTTTTGCAGATTGCTCATCATAATCGATGTACTATTCCTATGACATTTTTTGTACTCATAGACATCTTTCACATGTTATGTTCACCTGAAAAAAGTGAAAAAGAAAAAAAAAAAAATTGCTGCAGGCTACCCGAGCGTCTGACGGTTTCTCTGTGCTGAGCCGAACACCTTGGCACATTGGCCCTAAAATGGTCTTTCTTGTCTGATGTTTGGGAAATGACAGGACATGAGGCACATTTGTATCTTATCCTAGAAGATGGACTTTGATTATAGTGGTCTTGCTTCTTGTCTATTGCAATTTCCAATTTATGGCACATCAGAGGAAACTGTCAAATTCTTGGAGATGCTACATGTCCCCACTGCAACTGTTGAGATGGTCGTGGTGATTTGGACTGATGATATTCCTCCCTAAAATGTCAGATATTCGCCCAACAATATTCTGTTAATCGTGCTATGTTTGGGAACTGCTTAAAGAAGGGTGTAGATGTGGATAATTTGCATGACTATGATAGCAACATGGACCAAAATGGGAGTGTTTGGAAAATGTTCCAATCAACAGTTATGCCTCGTGAATAATAATTATAGTGTTGCGTGCTTTGACTGTATATTGGTCTTACTAACTTTATGAAATATTCTCTTGCTGATGATTTGAAGTTCCAAGTGTAAATTTCAAAATGCTAAAATGTCAAGATATGCCTAAATTTGATGATGCCTCAAGGTATCCCTTGAGTCTGCACTAAATATCACCATCCTGTCTAGGGTGGAATTTTTGCGAATCGGCTGCAAGTGCGCTTCTAGATTTTGGAATTTACCGAAGTCTCAAGGCGTTATAATGACACTTCTCAAACTTTAACATAGTTTCCTAACCCTATTTGTCACACTTTACCTTTATCATAATTGTAGCTTTGAAAAAATTTACTTTATACTACCGATAGAAGTGTCTTGCTGGATACAAAAATAAGTAGCGTTTTTATATGAATCCTTTGAGCATATAAAAAGTTGTGGGGATGAGGATGACTATATCCATCCTCGCCTTTACATTGATAAGCCCCATAGCCGGACTAAGGATAAGCGACCGATTAAAGTCCTATTCCATAATCAGGGGCAATGGATCTACTTCAAACAACATATTTGCATTTACAAAATTCCACAATTTCTAATAAACTCATGTCGACGTACATGATCATATATTGAAATTCGAATATTTATGTATCGAGTGCTCTCTCCTTTGAAGGATTAAGTTTGGTTTCATTTAGGTCAATTAGAGAGAGAGAGAGAGAGAGCTTAAACTCTCCTATTATGAGCTAAAAGAAGTAAAGGAAAGAAGGGAGAGGGGGGAACACAGGGGAGTAGGAGGGGAAGAGGGAGTAGGAAATGATAAAGAAAGGGAGAGAGAGAGAGAGAGAGAGAGAGAGCCAAAAAGGGGACTCGCTTTCCATTGCTGCCTTCTCTTTTGACCAAATCGAGAACGAGGAATCAATTCCCAATCAATCACTCCCACCTCTTCCTCTTCCTCTTCCTCCCCCACTTCCTTCTTCCCCCCCACAACCATCCCCATCTCTCTCTTTCCGTATATACTCTCTCCGCTTCCGCTTCTGCTAACTGCTTCTTCCTGGCGCGATCTCTGGATTCCGAATCGAATCGCACCACCCACCGCCCTCCCCACGCCCACGCCCACGCCCCGGACCTTCTTTGTTGACTCCGAGCTGAGTTGACCCCCCGCCGTCACTCCTTTCCACCCCCCGAAGGTACGTACTTATCGACGCTTCTTCGCCCCCCCCCCCGGGGAAGTTCAATGAGGAACCTATTGCCCGAATCTGAGGTTTTTCTTCTTCTTTTTTCCTTATCTCGTCGCCGCCGCCACACGCGGCGGCGATGGAGATTGGCGATTGAGAGCGGTGCTCGCTGGCGGAGGCGGACGTTCTGAATCTAATCTCTTGTGTTTGTTTTTTTTTTGAAGATGCGCGCGGCATTGCGATGGAGCGCTTAGCTCCGGCGGCGTCGGTGGAAGCTTGGATGAGAGTGTGCCTCCCGTCCTGAGGTTCTTTTGCTGGAGGAAGTCGGAGCTTTCTTCGAGGAGATTCGATTGCTTCGTTCGTATTCGTCGTCCGGCATTCTTTTCTTTTTCTTTTTTTTTCTTTTTTTTTTTTTGGGCTGGCGATGGGGTGCCACTGCTCCAAGCTCTTGCTTTGTTGCTACGATTCGGTGCAGAGCGGGCAGATTCCGGAGGCCGACGTCGCCGGTACTTTCTTCCGGCTCCTTTTTCATCTTTTTACCAAATGGGTTGTCGGCTACGTCTCTGTGCGTGATGGGTGCAATGGGGCCGCCTTGAAAATCATTCCTTCGTTTAACTTTTTGACCTGTTTCGGGATGGGTCACTTGGTTTCGAAACTTTTCGAGTCGTGTGGGTCTGGTTTCTGTATAAAGTGACTGGTCCTGACGTAGAGTCCACGATGTTGCAGATAATGAAAACGATGCCGAAGTCGGTGGCCTGCCCGCATTCCGGGAGTACACGTATGATCAGATTAAGATGGCTACCTCTGGATTTGCTGTGGAGAACATTGTTTCTGAACATGGTGAGAAGGCGCCCAATGTTGTCTACAAAGGCAAATTGGATAGTCAGATGCGTATTGCTGTGAAGCGCTTTAACAGGTCGGCTTGGCCGGATGCCCGACAGTTTATGGTGAGCATAACTCTTGCGGCCATTGTCATTGAACAATCCTGCCATACTTGTTTTGGCATCTCTTCCCAAAGGGCAAATTGATTTCCTCATTTCGGCTTCTTTTACGGGCAATCGGCTGTGTTGTTTTGCAAAGAAGATAGTTCTGGTGGTTTGGAGCTTTGACAACGTTTAGTGGTGGTAGAACTATATGATTGTCTCTAGTTGATTTTATTTGGATGAAAGTTGCCTTGCTCAATGGTAAATGCGGTCACTGACCCTTCTGATCAGTTTGACTTGGTGAAGCTATGCTTCTTGTTGTTCTATCAGGCTTGTCCTATCTAAAAATATTGTGTCACCTGAGTGGATTCCTCAACTTGATATGGTGCTCAAGATTATCCTGCAGTGTGAATTTTTTTTTATGTGACTTATAAATTCTCTCCACCGCTTTGCACATTCCAGGAAGAAGCAAAAGCTGTTGGTCAGCTCCGTAATCAGAGGTTGGCAAATTTACTTGGTTGTTGCTGTGAAGGTGATGAGAGATTGCTCGTTGCAGAATATATGCCCAATGAGACATTGGCAAAGCACCTATTCCATTGTAAGTTTACTGAACTGGAATGATCTTATGGTTATCTTTGTATTAGATATTTCCTTTATATAAAAAATACGCCTCGTTTTATATGGATATTCTAGATAATACCTTCTTCCATGTGAGAACAGATAACTTAATTTGAAGGTTTCTGTACTAGGGCTAAATATTCCGCTCGTTGGGCCCATGATTATAATTGGAATGGAAAAGGCTTTACCTGTCTTGTTCTTTATACCTGGATGTTGCATTCTAGGGGCAGTATTAAGAACCGCCCATATCATTCTCTGAAAGTTCTCATGGCTATTTTTGAGAGAAACTAACATAATTATGTTGAATTCGCTTAAAAGATGGTCTTCAATTGTTTATAACTTTCGTTATTCTTCCTAGTTACATCCATTTGTCTATTGATCACCATATGATTTTACTAACGAAATAAATGCCGGCGTAGGGGAAACTCAACCTATGAAATGGGTGATGCGGTTGAGAGTGGCTTTGCATCTTGCGGAAGCTCTGGAATATTGTACTAGCAAAGGACGCACCCTTTACCATGATCTGAATGCATATAGAGTTCTTTTTGATGAAGTAAGTTCCTACATCTCCTCCTATAACTAGAAACCAAAATGTTGTGAATAGTGCTTTTGGTCTTACATGCTGTTCTCCAGGAGGGCAACCCTAGACTTTCATGCTTTGGTCTTATGAAGAACAGTAGAGACGGAAAAAGTTATAGTACTAACTTGGCTTTCACTCCTCCCGAGTATCTGAGAACAGGTAAGACAATGATGAATATGATTTTTGAAGAAGTTGATGTACTTCTTTGTTCACTGTCTGTCAATAAATTTCCTTCTTCCACTTAATTTGTATTTGGCATGGATATGAGTTTAGTCATTGAGAACAGACTTGCTGGTATCATCTTCCTCTTTCTATCAATTGAATTTCTTTTTCTTTTCGCATTGCGTGCTGGAACTGGAGTCTACCTAATACAAGTTCAGAGCTACTGACAAGAGAATTGAATGCATCTATCCTAACTGAATTGGATTTCTTTCTCCTCTAAAATAAGTCTGTACATGAATGGTGTTTTGATTTCCTGGACCCTGGATGCTACTTGCCTGATGGATGGGGTCAGAATTATTCCTGTTATACTATTGCTGGGACTTGAGGTTTCTTGGATTTGCTTTATTAATTCATTTGGGCTATTGTCTTGTTGTTGGGTATTTTCACATATAAGATTAATAATTTTCAAGGCTCTAGTGCCCACCCATAAAACTTCAATCATTGTCTCTAAAAGCTGTACTCGATGGGCTTTTGATGATTAATTGTGCTGCCTCAAATGGGATTTCACATTCTATGTTGTCTGTTTATCTGTGTTAATGGTTGCCATTAGAGATTTCTCGATATTCTTCTTTTGCTTGTTTCATGATAGTAGTAATACCCACCTCACTTGTTTTTGGCAGGACGAGTAACGCCAGAAAGTGTTACATATAGCTTTGGCACCCTTTTGCTGGACCTCATTAGCGGGAAACATATTCCTCCAAGCCGTGTAAGTTGATTTCTAAAATTATACTTCTATTGAATTGCTAGTTTAAGCTGACGGTACACTTTCTTAAGTTGAATACATTAAGAACAACTGTAGACTTAGGATGGGGGAAGGTGGGTCTAAAATTACCAACAAGTGGCATAGTTTAGCCATTGTCCTGTGTCAATGTAGGTTCCCTCCATGATTTACAAAGCAGCAAAGAATGGACAATATTCTCAAGTTAGTGTAAGGACATAGAAAATTGATGTGGACTCAGATCTTGAATCAGTTCGAGGATGGTAAAATACATTCTAATGTTGGGGTGGGTGATTTTGAGTTACCATTGACCTGTGCACCGTGTAAAAATGGCTATTTTAGATTGTGGACTGTCGTGTGTGTATTGTTATTTTAAGTAACTTCAGGGTATGACGTACATGGATGGTTGTCGCAAGGCATTTATGAATGTAGTGATGCGTTTCTTGGCTCATGATGGTCGGGTGTTAAATTGATCTTTGAACTTTGGACTGCGGAATAGAAAGCCCATTGAGTATATAAGGGCCTGTTTGGTAACCATTATGTTCCCTTGGAATAATTTCTGCTCAAAAATAATTTTTTTAGATTCTATTCCATGGATGAACTTCTGAGCATTTGAAGGCATTTGGTAATTGCACAAAATTTCCATTCTTGAAATAGAAAAAAAAAATATGCATTTGGTATGACCTTCAAGATTTTTTATGTCATAGAATTACTTTTAATTTTTTAATGATTTTACAAGATTTTTCTTTTTTCCTTTTGCTCTTCTTCCTCATCTAGCCGGTCGCCAGCCTCCGGTCGCCAGCCATCACCAAGGTTGGCAACCGGCTAGATGAGGAAGAAGAAGAAAAAAAGAACAGAGAAAAAAAAAGAAATTGGCTTGATTCTAGAATTGTTCCTGAGAATAAAGAAGTATTTTTTTTCTACTTCTTGATTTTGTTCCAAATCTATTCTTTGTTTCCTAGAGTAGAAAAATTAGTTAACATTATCAAATGGATTTCTGTTCTTTTTTTTTTTTTTTTTGGGGGGGAGGGATCCGGATAACAAAAACTTCCAAGAAATATGGTAGTACTTTTCCAGCTTTTGGGCAGAATAAGGATCTGTCCTCAATATGGTAGTACAATTTCAATTTGGACGATTTGTGGAGAACTTCTGGCTCTTATTTAGGTTATTTCCCTTTTCGTTCAGGCACTTGACCTAATAAGGGACAGGAATCTGGAGATGCTCACTGATTCTTGTTTGGAGGGTCAATTTATAAATGATGATGGGACAGAGCTTGTACGTGTAGCTACAAGATGTTTGCAAGCTGAGCCCCGAGAGCGGCCAAACCCGAAGTCATTAGTTGCTGCTTTGCTTCCTCTTCAAAAGGAGACTGAGGTATGTATCAATAAATGTGGTCAAATCCACCCATGGGAGACAGTTGCTCATACCAGAGGGCTGAAAGTAGCTGATGAATGACAAGGATGCTAGAGGCATTTTGGAATGTTGTGCATTTTTTTTCTTTTGGGTTTTGAATAACCAAATTTTCATGTTCCATAAAGATGGCACTAGCCTTTTTTTGTTTTCGTAGAAACTTTCCCTTAACTACTGCCAGAAGGAGCTGATCATTTGCTTTGCAGGTTCCCTCACATGTACTGATGGGTATCCAGCATAGTACAGCATCTCTACCTCTATCTCCACTTGCTGAAGCTTGTGTAAGAAAGGATTTGACTGCTATACATGAGGTTTTGGAAAAGCTTGGGTATAAGGACGATGAAGGTGCAGCTACTGAGGTATATTCCTATTGCTGTGCTTAAGATTTAGATGTAGGAAGTATGAGGCTTGGCACATGATCTCTTCCTAGTTTATGGTCCATTTATTATGCACGCTGACTTAGGTTTAGTTATTTATGTTTTATCATGACTTTAGCTTCATATTCAAATGCTTTTGTATACTTTATTCTTATCATAATATTAGCATTCAATTAAGATCTCATTTTAGATAGTTGATTTATTTGATTTACCATCATCATCATAATTTCACATCAGAAGATTGGCATTGCCTTGTAAATGTTTAGGTTCAAAGAAATTTTCCTGTTCTAAATGAGTGAGGATTAGTGACTTTGGTTCTTATCATTTTCATAATAACTGTTGCTACGAAATGATTCTGCTTTTCAGAATGTCTAGTATGTAGCAATTGGAGTCCTTTTGTGAATCCTAAGACGCCGATTTCCCTACGTCACTCAATAATTTAATTCCACTGATGCACGAGCACTGAAGTCTGGCTCCTCTTTGTGAATATGTATAGTTAGATGTACCTTGTCTCTTGCATGTTAAGTATTAGGTTCTAAGAATTTTTGTCAATATTAAATGTTTTTCATATTGTTGATCTTCTGGCTTGCAGCTTTCTTTCCAGATGTGGACAAACCAAATGCAGGAAACATTGAACTCGAAAAAGAAAGGTGATGTCGCTTTCCGACATAAAGATTTCAGCTCTGCGATTGAATGCTATAGTCAGGTTAGTATCGTCAATAATACTCTTGCTTGCTTGTCTCAAGTTGTTTTGTTTGTGTCTTCTGTGAGTTAGTACCCATTTCAGGTTAAGCAGATAGAGCTGCTGTGGGAAATTTGAGGTTTGAAGTTAATTAGGAATATTAATATTTGAACTCTGGGATTTCAAAAAGAATTGCTGGGATGAGATGGAATTAATGTAACTACCAAAAACTATCCTCAATGACATCTAAGCTGAGAATTGCAGATTCTTGTTAGTTGATACAACTGCTTCTGGTGTCAAACTGTGTTCAGACTGACAGATTCACCCTAGCTGACTGTCTTTCTATTGCAGTTCATTGAAGTTGGAACAATGATGTCCCCAACAGTGTTTGCACGCCGCAGTCTGTCTTACCTTATGACAGACACGCCAGAAGAAGCGCTTAATGATGCAGTGCAGGCTCAAGTGATATCACCAGTCTGGCATATAGCATCCTATTTGCAAGCCGTGGCTCTTTTCGTGCTTGGTAGGGAGAATGAAGCCCGTGTAGCACTTCATGAGGGATATGTCCTTGAAACTAAAAAGAATGGTTCTTGAAAACAATTGGAATGAGTTCAAATGTGAATTGATACCCCTTTCCAGATACTGTTCTTTGCCAAGAATTGGGCATCAGATGCTTGCAGAGGAATACGAGACTCTGAAGTTCCCAATACAAAACGAAACCTTGTAGTCGATCCTCTGCATGGTTCTGGTTGTATATTTGGTTCGTCAATTATGTTTCATCTGGTAGGTTAGGAGCCTTTTCTGACACTGGACTGGCAAGTCCAATTGTTAAGCTGAAGGCCAACCTGTGTGCTGCAGCAGCAAGAGCATTTTCCCTCACGAGGAAAATTTTGTACTCAAATGCTATTTATGGTTTCTCTTAGGTGGAAATAATTAAGAGACAAGCGAATGGAGCATATTCTCAGAGGGATTTGGAGTCTAAATGTGCATTAAGAGATTTGTAGGATATGCGACCATGGTTGTAATTTCTGTACAGCAGAATGGTTCTTTGACCTCGTCTCTTTTGATTGGCTGGCTTAAAACAGGGCATTGTCTATGTCCTTTGACCTTGCTGTGAGATTATGTTGGTTGTGCTGTTTCAAACAGACCATCTTGAAATGTTGTGTTGTCAACTAAAGATTGCGGTTGACATTATGACCAGACTGCAATAGAACACGATAAACCTCCATTTCATCAACGCCCTTTTCTTAATTTAGGGAATTGCGTTTATAACTGGAAACTATATATGCAGAACAGTATTGGGCATGCTGTTTATGAACTACATACATTAGTATGTACATGGTTATACTCTAGATATTCCTGCTTATGCATCCTTCCCCTCTTGGCCACCCTGTCTGCACGTTGATTCCATTCACGGTCGACATGTTTGATTCTGAAGTGCTGCACTTGCCTATAAAAGTACCAACGATAGGGTAGAAGCACCTTATCAGTTTTTGGATCACGACATTGTATGAAACATACAAGAGTTAGAAACACTAGGTTCCCTTCCATCTTGCGAGGTTCAGGCTTCCGCAACTAAGGTAATGGTCGTGCCAATTATCCTACTGAGTTCTCTGAGCCAACATCCTGGACTGTCTCTGCGCACTACACCAGTTCAGTACGTCTGTTGCTATAACTTTGAAGACTCGGATGTTAGATATTTGTGACATTCAGCAAAAAGTTTTTAAGGCCCCAAGTGGTCTAGGATTGCATACAATGGTTTCCCACCATGGACAGAATTGCTTCTAAGCTTAATCAAGATTCAAGAATTCTTAAGAAAGCTGATCATTCACACCAATTTAGAAAGCATCTAGCAGTCTGCAAATTTCCCTGGTCTCTCCAGGCACCTAGATATCACTCAAACACAGAGAAAGAGAGAGAGAGAGAGAGAGAGAGAGAGAGAGACCTCAAAATTGATAGAGGGATGCATGAACAAGGAATTTGATCTTTTCTTTCCTAAATCAGAATTCCAACAATTACATTTTAAAAATAATCAAACAATCATAATATAATCCCTGTTCATATACAAAATGGAATCTTTAAACTAGCGATATTTCTACTGGCACCATGTTCACTGCTCTCGGCTATTTCCTTTAAGCTCATCCAAGATTTTTTCCTCCTTTTGCTGGAAGCACCGGCAGTTGCTTCCGCATCTGCACTTTCAGGTTGAGTGGGCCTCTTGGCCCCTGATCTACTCCTCTTTTGCCTCTTCCCATCAAGCAAAGTCTTTGTCAATGGAGTTGAAGGACCAACTTTGGCAACTGTCTCAACCTTAACTGTAGGTGAACTCATCTGGCCTTCTTCCTTGGTCTCATCCCCACGTCCACTTCCCATGCCTTGGCCGTAAGACGCTGGAGGTGCAGATTTTACAGGTTTGGATATTGATTTGGCTTCCACGGGATATAACTCTTTCATGTGGCCTTTAGCAGTACCTCGTTTCAGATTTCTATGTGAACAAAAGTGGCACATGTATACAACATTGTTCTGAGTCAAAGTGACAGGTTTCCTGTGTCGGCGCCGTGTTTTTGCTCTACTCTTCTCAATCCGAATGGTGCAATTGTAGCCAGGTTGTAAAACAGTTTCGCATCTAACAAGCAAAAAAGTTGTTGATTAGGTCAGGTACTTTAGGCCCTCTAAAATCCTGACAAGATATTAAGTCAAGAAGAAAGAAAGGCAGAGGGCGGATCATGACTGAGATACACAAATTACAGCAGCAAGTACTTATCTAGACCCTCTGCTTAGATATTGGAACTGCTGAGATCAAGAATACCAATTATAACTGGTGACATAAGAAAAACCAAATTTCCTGCTTTGATTTTACATAGATTAGGTTTTGTTGATGTTTCTCTTTTCAAGAAAGGAAAAAAGACACTAAGTTCAATCAGCAGGTAGTACAACAGGCTGTGATGCAATGCTTGCAAAATGGGCACACGTCTTCACAAATTTTTTTTTTTTTTTCTAATGGGAACAATAAGGGCATACCTTCACTCAGCAATCGCATTTGATGGGTTATAATAAACAAACACCTTACAGACCAATGACTTTAACATATTGTGTTAAGATGCGCTCGATGAAAGTGGTGCTGATGATGAGCACCGTTCGTAACCAATAACTCTACTATAGTCCTTCATAGTGTAGAAACAATAACCTATACAATGCGGATTGTAGATAGTCATAACACAGAGATTCAAGACATGGAAGTGCAAACATACAAACCATGCAAGGGAGGACTAATTAGTGCCGGAAGCTACATAGAACACATTTATTTGGCCTTTAGAAAAGACTCCTTTTTATCTATATCCATTCTGTTGTTCAACATCATCTGCATATGTAATGGAAGTTGCCGATGTCTCAGACAATGCCTTTGACACCATTCAGTTTTTCCAAGAGGTTCCTGTTGAATTAATTTTCAAGTGAATCTACTAAAGAATAGCGTGCTAAGCCTGCATAGGGTAAGACTATGATCCTTGTCTGCCTTGCTTAAAAGTAACTCTACTACCTCCAAAGAGCTACAAACATAATAATCATAGAGCTTATGCCTCCAAGAAGTATGCAGGTGCTATGACATAGTATGCCAAACCTTAGTCGAAAGAGTAATAAAAGTAAAAGGAAGCCATTCTAAACAATATTCGGCTGGATAAAATACCCAGCAGGCTTAAGTCCTACGAAAGGAAGAGAAGGATCTCGAGAGACAATGGAGGACTATAACTGGAAAAGACAAAAAGAAAGCGAGGTTCTTGAGAAACGTCTCGTCTTTCCATTTAATGTTCATCATCTCAAATTTATTAGTCTCAGGAACCTAGGCTTGAAGAACTTGCTGACAAACATTCATATTCCCAAAAGCACTCGTTTATTCAACTACTTGCATTCCACCATTCGCGACTCAGTTCCGTGCTTCAACCTACGCACAAACTCCCCAACTTTGTCCCCCACGCCCCTTAAATTCCAGGAATTCGTCACTTCAGCAGTCTTACCAATAACACAAATACATTCAAATAACTGGCTGAAAAAGCAACTCTCATCTTTCGATCCTCACACTATGTTACTAGATAGAAAACATCACAGAACTTGTCCCGGCATCAAACCACCATCAGGTGAAGGGAGACAACAAAACAGCAGTTATCAAGCCTCCCAAACTATAGCACAGAGCACAATGAAACCCAATCATCCAACAAAATCCCACACCAACTTATCATTCGCATGGCAACACTCGATGGGCCAATCAATTCCATCTCTCAAAGTTCCACCGCCGAAAAAGCTTAAAAATCCATCAGCAAAAACTTCACTTCGCAAATCTAACGTAAATAACAGGAAAAGAAAATTGAGAAAACCAGAAAAGGAGAAGAACAGGAGCGACCTTTGGCAAGAAACGAGAGCAGGGTCAGGCGGGACCCCGAAGGACTCTCCGACGGAGGCCAAGCGACGCCCGAAGAAGGCGCTCAGCGAGGGAACCGAACCCTCTCGGCCCGTCCACTCCGCCAACCTCCGCAGGTGCTGGAGCTTCAGGACGGACTTGGGATTAGCGGGAGCGCCGCCCTTGCCCGGCGGCGTCAGGCCGGCGGTCTCCTGTCTGAGCGTGATCGAGCCGCCGCCGCCGCCGCCGCCGCCACCGCAGCGGCGCGCCGCCGTCTGGTCGACGGCGGGTCGTCTCCCACTCCCCGTTTCCTGGCCATGCCTTGTTTCTCTCACGGGAATTTAGCCGAGCACCTGGCGGGCGGGTCTTGGAGCTTCGCTACATGAATTGAATTTATAGCAAGGGAGAAAGGCTCTGAATAATTTGAAAATAAAATTTCAAAAAAGAAAAAAGGAAAAAAGAAGAAAAAATAGTAAAAAGGATGGGAGAGGGCCCAACCGGGTTCGAACCGGTGACCTCTTGATCTGCAGTCAAATGCTCTACCACTGAGCTATGGACCCCTTGATGGCCTTTATCACCATTTTTGTTATTATATACAATATATCCCGCAATGATTCGTGCACGTCATTGTAACATGGGCGTGCCCATCAAAATAGTCTACATCCGGAAGATAATTATGAAGAATTTTTGGTCTGATCCCTTATTATAAGGGTTCTTTTTTTCTTTTTCTCCTTTCCTTTCCCGAGTTTCTAGTACTACACGATAACATACAATATGTGTTAGTATCGGCATTTTCTTATAGTAAATTGTTGAAAGCGTGATGCTCAGCCTCCAGATTGAAGGCAAATTTTATATTCCTTCCTTTCGAAATGTAAGGACAGACCACATTGGGTCATAATTCAAATTGGGGTCTCATTTGCCCTTTTTTCATATCATTATAGTTTATGAATGACCGATAAATTAATAAAATAGTTAGATTGACATGAGCGTACATATACATCAAATTTATAGTTGGAAACTCATTATCTCGACGCGAAGGTTCTCATTATCTCGACGCGAAGGTTCAGAATGGTCAATTTTCAAATTAGACGCATGATGAGATGGGCTTTCAAAAGCAATCACAATATTTACATTAATCACATTTATTTGACATTTGAATTATGCATATATAAATAGTTCCGAAATCGCAATCCACAACATGGACCACCAGCCCCACATCGAGCCACTCTCATTGGCGAAATCCGCCTTTGGAAAATGCGTATTATACATATGAACAATCATGCAAACCGTACGACGAACACACGAAAAAACCCGATAATACTTACATAAACAGCCAAAAATGGCGTCACCATAGATAAATAAATTTCCCTTGTTGAATCAGTTCTCCGCGACTTCATCTTCATCATACTCCTCAACTTCATCGGCCACAGCATCCTGGTACTGCTGATACTCCGAGACCAAGTCGTTCATGTTGCTCTCGGCCTCCGTGAACTCCATCTCGTCCATGCCCTCCCCCGTGTACCAGTGCAGGAAGGCCTTGCGCCGGAACATCACCGTGAACTGCTCCGACACGCGCCGGAACATCTCCTGGATCGACGTCGAGTTCCCCATGAAGGTCGACGACATGCGCAGCCCGGTCGGCGGGATGTCGCACACGCTCGACTTCACGTTGTTCGGGATCCACTCGACGAAGTAGGACGAGTTCTTGTTCTGGACGTTGAGCATCTGCTCGTCCACTTCCTTGGTGCTCATCTTGCCCCGGAACATGGCGGAGGCGGTCAGGTACCGGCCGTGCCTCGGGTCGGCGGCGCACATCATGTTCTTGGCGTCCCACATCTGCTGCGTGAGCTCGGGGATCGTGAGGGATCGGTACTGCTGCGAGCCCCGGGAGGTCAGCGGCGCGAAACCCACCATGAAGAAGTGGAGGCGCGGGAACGGGATCAGGTTCACGGCGAGCTTGCGGAGGTCGGAGTTGAGCTGGCCCGGGAACCGGAGGCAGCAAGTGACTCCACTCATGGTGGTTGAGATCAAATGGTTGAGATCACCAACTGTTTGTCACATGTTAATGTGTACATTGCAGCTGTTAGAACAGACCAGAACACGAGGGACTTTAACTAACAAAACTAACAAGCCACCAGAAACGGCAACTGATTTGAGCATTTTCAGACTTACAGCTCGGGTTTATAAGTTTCAGGGTTCGGAAGCAGATGTCGTAGAGGGCCTCATTGTCAAGGACCATGCACTCGTCGGCGTTCTCAACGAGCTGGTGCACGGAGAGCGTGGCGTTGTACGGCTCGACCACGGTGTCGGACACCTTGGGCGAGGGGAAAACCGAGAAGGTCAGCATCATCCGGTCGGGGAACTCTTCCCTGATCTTGGAAATCAGTAGCGTCCCCATCCCCGAGCCTGTCCCGCCTCCGAGGGAATGGCAAATCTGGAAACCTAGTAATGGAGGTATGTAATGTATGAACATTGAGGGACACAGAACAATCTCTCTCGGCCTATAGATTGACTCAAAGAAATGACTAATGAGATCGTTAAGTTATATATGCATACCTTGGAGGCAATCACAATTTTCTGCCTCTTTACGGACGACGTCGAGGACCGAATCGATCAGCTCAGCCCCCTCGGTGTAATGTCCCTTGGCCCAGTTATTGCCCGCTCCGTTCTGGCCAAAGACGAAGTTGTCCGGCCTAAAGATCCTTCCGTATGGCCCAGTGCGCAGGCTGTCCATAGTCCCCGGCTCGAGGTCCATCAGCACCGCCCGGGGGACATAGCGGCCCCCGCTTGCCTCGTTGTAGTACACGTTCACTCGCTCAAGCTGGACATGGGAGTCACCAGTGTAGTTCCCCGCGGCATCGATGCCATGCTCCTCGCACACAACCTCCCAGAACTTGCCGCCGATCTGGTTGCCGCATTGGCCGGCTTGGACATGGAGGATTTCTCTCATCTTGAGCAAGATGAACTAGGCAAGATGGGAATCCTTCAAAAAAAGAGAATGAGGTTTGGAATGAAACAGGAAGGGGTTCAGGGTTGGCCCTTTTGTAGGGGCAAGAAGATGGGGAAGTAGAGATATTTGTGACACTGATATATTTTCTAACATCATATAAACATTACAAGAAATAAACAAAAAGGTAGCTGCAAAATCATTAATGGAATTGTGCCTTTTCGGGTTGGAGGAGATGTCAAAATCAGACAAGGAGTTCCTGAGCTGTATGGTTGGCGGGACAGCAAAGAATGGGGTTTGCTACTTAGAACAATTGGACACAATCGATTTGAAATTTACCCAACATTTCTCATCTGTCAATTTGGTGTTCCAAACAAAAACAGCACAGTTCCCGTATCTGGCTCCAACCCCCTTCATGATTTCGTTTATTCTATCAGTGCTGTCCAAGTTTGCTTCTCATTATATTCACCTTGTCATGGAGCATGACATCATTCCATACATATTAATCTCACCTAACGGTCGCTGATCTTCAACCCCTAATAAGTAGCTAAATTCCCATGTAGCGCCTTCCTACGCGCCCCAGGTTGAAGTAAACCGAAAGACATGGTGTGATTTCTTTGTCCTTTGTCCTTCTGAAATTGAAACCTGTCAATGAGGGACCTTTAGAGCCTCTTCATTAGGTTGCAAGTGGGCGTTGTTTGCATTGAAGAGGTAAGGGAGGAAATAGTCAAATGAGGCAGAGATGGCAGAGAGGCAGAGGCAGAGGAGATTATTGCACAATTTGCAATAGTACTACATGTGCTGTAGAGATCACGTTAGGTGCTTCCTCGTTGTAATCAATTCCAGCAGTACAGATTGAGAAGTTGACAGAAGGATGGGGGGCTTTTGGAATCTTTTAGATCATTGGAGGCATGAGAGTCCCTACCTGAGTCTGTCCTCTCAATTTTCCTGATCAAGTACTTTGTTTCTGCCATGCCCTCCAAAAATCTCCTAGACGAGGTGGTTGGCCAATTGGGTGCTCCATCGGGCCAATGTGGATCCCGCCGGGTTGAGTGGCGATCGAAATGATTGGCACGCTTGATCTCGAACCCGGCGCAAACCTTCTAGGATAAGGTTTACTGACGTTGATGCTGGTGTTGGAGCATCCTTTTCCATGGCATCAGCACAAAATGTGCAGATGACTCTGTAATTAAGAGCTCTGCGAGGTGGGCATAGACTAACCTCCATGCTAGCTATCGCCAGAATAGCGTTGGGCGTTCCTCCCGACGCTTACACCGCACCTATCGAACCTATTTGGTGGATTTCGACGTGCGATATCTCGTGCACCTTTTTCCTCATGATTAGATTAGTCCCGTGAATCTGCTCAAGAGGCAATTTATGAGCACAGTACCCCCCACAACATGTGGTCCCCCCAAGTTCTCCTTGCACTATCACCTTTGCAGTTTGTGGGTGTGGCATGAAGAAGAATTGATGACATGACCAAGTTACTGGAACATAGCAGGAATATTTCTACGTGAAGTCACCTACGGGTTATATTTGAAACATAAATAATCTCTTTATAGGGTAGTAAGTTACCGGTCAGGTATACGTAATCTTTAATTCCTAATCGATGCAGAACCCGAATGATAAACTCGTTTAAAATCAAGAAACGAGTGAACCGGAGGAATTTTTAACTTTCGGAGTTGGGTATGATCCGTGTAGCTGCAAATGAATGAGAGACATTAAATGACTTAGCTTACGGTGACAAAATTGAGACTAGTGCTTGTTCTTCTTTCAAGACTAAAAGCACTGCCTCAACCTTGAGACTAAGAAAAGGGTACATTTTCTGGTGGAATACTGATCCACTGCTCATCTGATAGGTCATAAATTTGCTGACACGAGTGTAGAGAGACGCCAAAATCAATAATCCAAGCACACCCGAAATTGTGTCGGTGGGACTTATTTATTTATTATTATTATCATTTATAATCCATGGGGTTCATGTGCGGAACACCTAGCTATCTGGAAGTCTATATAATACCATGCAAGCCTAACGAACCAACTAAATTCGCCTTTGGCATGCACCGGTGGCTCTAGCCCAGGGTAATTTGCAAGTGGTTAGTGGGATTTCAACTGGTGATGTTTATTTCATAAGTTAGAAATCCTCCGGCATTCCAACCGACCGTGTCAACTAATTAATTGAATATCAATACACTCATTCTCTCTTGTCAAAATGATTGCAAGTATCATAGGCTTTGAAGTGTACTAGGGTTTCTGTGTTGAATCTCCTTCTCGAGGTTGTTTCGTAACAGTATTAAGCCTCGAGCACTTTAAAACAGCTAGCGGGACAAAGTTCAGTAGCAAACTTGCGGGCAGGTGAATTAGATATTAAAGAGCTAGGCCCATCAATTAAATTACCGACATGAGTTGACCAATTAAAAGCTATCAAGCACAATTAGAGCTGGCAATTCTTGTTGTGACGTGCATCGAAATGGGGATATAATACACCGATATGGACATGAACTGTACGGATTACTCCGCGAGAGACAATGAAACAAGATGGTTGACCACATGGTGCTGCTTCACTAAAATTTCTGAAGTTCAGATTCAAATTTTCACCCGGAATAATATTTTGTAAAGGGATACAATGATTGATATTGAAAAGAAAGAACAATGGAAACGGCATGAGATGCCTCATGAGAAAATTATTACATAATGACTTATTACGCCTATTGCTACATTGAAGACTACAAATAAAAGGCCAATCAGAAGATAAACACATAGGGTTGAATCCAAAGGACTACCGAAACTTGTGTTCAGTAACTATCTAGAACTTCAGTACAATAACTCCTCGAAAACGGGATCGACTGATTGTCCCCATTTTCCGTTGTACATCTCCAGAAGCTTCTCGGCTGGTGTCACCCCTGCATTAAACAATCATCCGCCGTCCGTCACAATTCAGCTGATTAGACATGTATCGCAAAGCCAGTGGTCTGGGCCCATCAACCCTTAAGGGACCAAGACAACGATTGAGGGCCAACCAACTTCAGCCCCATTGATTAGACAGCCAGAGTCAAGATGGATGACTGATCACATGGTTTCAGGGAAAGAGAAAAAGCAAACATCATTTGATCTTCAACAGTTAGGGAAAAGACACAAACAATCCCTGAACTTTGGCCCCATGTGCAATTTGATCCCTGAACTTATAATTTGTTTAATATAATCCCTCAACTTTAGACCGATCTACAATGTGATCCATAAACTTTTAATTTATTTAAAATAATCCCTGAACTTTTGGTACATATTCAATGTTGTCCCTGAACTACATGAAAATGTTCAATATAGTCCCTAATGTTATAGAAAATGGATCTATAAAGTACTGTACTGAAGGGTGAATAAACAGTCACTTCACATGCAATGACACGAGACAGAAATCCACGGTCACCTTATCATTGTACTTGGCCAGTCCACTGGTAGCTTAAGTATCCCAAAAGGCAAAAGATGCACTAGCATAGTTGACATTTGGGAGAACCAATCGTGTAAATCTAACCGACACAAGTATGCATGTGCATGCTTGCATGACTTTTCCTTGCTAAGCATATGCAGGCACGTATCTAAGTACGTTACATGGCACACACATATGACGGATAAGCTAGTCACCTGTTCTCACCACCTCTTTCACCTCATTCAAGAATCCCGACTCCTTAAAGCCTCGTCTCTCCAAGCCATCCTGTAGAGAACCAATTATTATCAGGAAGTGGTGAATGAAACAGCACTAACTGAACAACAAGAAGTGCCCAAAAGATACCTTTGCCAACTGCACAACATATTCGGCAATATGCCTCAAGTACCCATCTCGAAAAGGAGTTTTTAAACCAGTCTTTGGGACCTGTTCAATGAATATCAAGACAGATTTAAACACACTAATGGAACACTGTAGAGGGAGACTGGCAGTCAGCATGAAAGCTTGAATATAAAGGCAGGACACCTAGTTATTTGAAGGGAATGAAGAGTCGGAGTTAAAACTTGGATACCAAGTTATTTGCAGTTCATCATGTAATTTGAGGACAGGCAATGCAGGCCCATACAGTGAATATTGTGCTAAAAGCAAAATACCAGCAAAACAGGATTAGCCTGACGAAGAAAGAGAACAGGTGAATGGATAGGCTGACATCCTGCTGTCAGAAGAGAAATAAGGCCACAGTTGCAGCCAGCGCAAGAAGAGATTTGACTTATAAACCCTAGCAGTTTACTGCACTGTAATTTCTGCCTAGGCAGCGGCAAGACAAAAAGAGAATCAAGCTCCCAAACAGAGAGATCACTGGCATGACATGCTTAAGTAAGGTCTACCGCCCTTTACTATCAGAAAATGAACCTCCTTGCCAGATCATTTTCCTGTATAACACTCTCATCTGACATTCATAGACAAAGCAAGCCAATGCTGGTGCCCAAGTACACTTGTGCAATGGCAAGGATAAGCAGGACACCATGTTACCTTATTTCTCAACATCTGCCTTTCTTCTGGGGTCCAGTCTGCAACCATGTCTAGGACATTCTGCAGCGAAACTTCATCATATAGCAGACCCACCTGGTAGAAGAACAGAAATAAAATTATATAGCACAGATAGATTCCATAAGCTCGAAATATGACATCTCAAACTGCTGATCAATATGGATTAATCCCATCGGACGTTCACTATTGGTCAGGTACCAAATGAACGGCTGCAAGCAATCAAATCAATGAGAAAGCCTACCCAAAAAGCTGGCAGGGCACATAGCCTCCTCCAAGGTCCTCCATCAGCGCCTCTCATCTCTAAATATCTCTTCAATCTGACCTGAATAAAATAAGTAACAGAGGATACTTCACTATGTGGTGATCGGGGAGGAGAAAAATTGAAGCATGTGATTGGAACGTCCATTGTAACCTCAGGAAATATGGTTGTCAAATGGTTCTCCCAGTCATTCAGAGTTGGAAGTTCACCCGGAATACAAGGGAGTTTACCCACCAAAAAATCCTGCAATCATGTAATACAATTAAAACTAGTTGCAACAAGAAGCAGGCTGTGACGCTAAAAAGCACAAAGGGGTTGGGGGGTTGCAATTCAATGAAGAAAGCTTCAAGTTACTAGACTACTAGGGATAGATTAAAACCCGGAATGACATCCCAGTACAGTCTATGTACTTCTTCTTCCGATAGACAAAATACATTGGAACATCAAGAGCATAATCAACGTACTGCTCAAACCTGCACCAAGTATGACAAAAATCACCACTGGTTTTCTTCAGGAAAGATCAGGCTGTGAAGCAAACAACGATAAAATGCATGAACAATGAAGTTAACTTATTAAAACGTGATTATGAAAGTTGCCTATAGCTCTTGATTGAGTAATATAAGGTCAGATCAACAATCATCATAATAGCATGGCCTTCATTTCAAGACCAAAAAATTTATATCAAAGATGGGATCGAAGGAAAATAGAAACAAACATATATGGACGAATGAAGTACTTAATTCCGCCACAACAACCAAAAAAAAAACAAAATCTACTGACTTTTCAACAAGGTAAATTAAAGAAAGAAAAACTTACCCAAAGGAGTCATCAAAAACAAACGGAAGCATGCCAGCCCGGTTATTATCCGTATCAGTCCAAATTTGGCTGTTTAAAGATTAAGAAGAAATTAGAAGCCTTTTAAAGAAGTCAATGAGGAAATGAACAATGGTTGGTGACTTTTTTGAACCTTCTCATGCTAAGAAAACCATTTGGTTTTCCTTCGGTGAAAGGTGAATTGGCAAACAGAGCTGTCGCTATCTGTTATTTTCACAACTGGTCAGTAATGTTACATTCAAGAATTTCTGGAATACATATCAAGTATTAGCAATTCTCACAGGCTGCAAAGCAAGACCAGCTCGAAATTTTCTGATCATATCGGCTTCAGAACTGAAGTCCAGATTGACCTAAAGAGCATAAATTAGAATAAACAGAAGTTAAACTTTGACTAGACTGGATAAACTTTGACTAGACTGGATACCATTTAACCAGTGAAAGGCAGACTTCAAAATTTTGATCGGAAAAAGTTACACAAGAAATTATCTCACCTGAACTGTGCATGTCCGGAACATCATATCAAGACCAAGGGAGCCGACCTTGGGCATGTAATTCCTCATAATCTCATATCTTCCCTGAGCCAAATATTTTCTCAGTATGCAACTAGTAGAAGTATTCAAATAGAAATGGCAGCACAAAGAGAAATAAGCAACTTAAAATGAATGATATAGATGAAGAAGAAAAAGATTTCAAGATGTTCAAGTGAAGGCACGAAATGCAAAACCGAAACTGATAAAAATGACAGAGTTATATGAACACCAGAAAATGGTAAAAGGTTCCACACCCACACAAAACCTTGTTCTACACACTGTAAATAGCAGCATATGCAGTAGACTTAGCTCTTACGTAAAATTTTCAAGAATCTACGATAGACATATAATGTCATTTCCAACTTGTAAGTATTCCTCTCATGATGCTCATGATAAGGCTCAATAGATGCTGATCTTCACATTTTACTTGTTATGTGAATTAGAGACGCGAGTATTTTATATGCTCCAAAGGTTTCCATGAGAACAAGTTGTGCACACATCATCAACCTAAGCACAAAATTAAGCAAACATGCCAGTCAAAAAGTTGAAACATATTTATATATTAAAAGAAAAACAAGAAAATCAAAAAACAATGCCATGCCATTGTGATTCTATCCTTTAATATAACAAGGCATTCAAATTATGACCATAGACCATTTAAATAATCACATGTCCAAACCATTATTGCAAAACCATAAGTGCTCATGATGTACTTAAAAAGGAATTATATAATTACAGTACTATAAAAATGAAAATAAAAACATATTTATTAAAAAGGCGTATTATAGCAAGATCTTTTCCCTTTTTAAACTATATAATCATCTACAAGCCCATTAATACCTTTGGCATCACAGGTATATCTTTGAGTCTCCATTTAGGCTGAAAGCCGATTCCCAAGAAACCTATTCCCATCTCTTCTGCAACAGCTTTTACCTGCAATGAATATGGTAAAAGGAGAACATGACTCCACCCGGATGCTGTAAATAAGAAAGAACAGCATGATGCAGCGGTCTCCTTTTCCAGAGGTTAATGCTCATATGCAGTAACAGAGACATCTGCATCCGAGATGGAAGTTAAATATAATAAGGTAAATAACATGAGAACAGAAACTGTCTCCTTAAATTAAGATCGTGAGAGACCTCAACCATCACAAGGAAGTTGTAGAGTTGAGAAATGTCTCCTCAAGAATATTGGTTTGAAAGCACACACTACGTCAAAGATAAGTCCATCATAGGCTAATCCAGTACACAATCTTCTCATATCCACTGACCTGGTAAAGGTGCGAATTAACTTCAGCACAAGTTTGATGCAGAGTTTCAAGAGGTGCGCCACTAAGCTCAAATTGACCACCAGGCTCCAATGATATACTTTGCTTCCCCTGGCCCAAATTTTTTCGTGATTTCACCATATAAAGTAAACCTTAACTGAAAAATCAACATATACTTTTTCTAAATTCAGTATACATACTCAGGTAAGAAAAATACCTGTTTTAGTCCTATTATGTAGTCGCCTTCCATTATTTTTTCCCAGTCAAATCTTTCGGAAATACCATAAAGCAACTCGGAAATTTGTTCATACTTCATAGGACGTAAAGTCTGAATCTCAAAGCCAAATTTCTCATGTTCAGTTCCTATTCTGCAGTTAAACATGATTAAGTTGCATACCAAGGCAATAACTGAAGCAAGAAGAAAATCAAAACGTTGACATTCAGACTATCAAATTAGAAAAAGTTCCTATCCGTACGGAAGCAAAGTCAAAGGCTATATGGGACTTCAGTTTTTCGGCGATTCAATATTCACATGAAATTGTTATCTCCACATACATGGGCATAGTTCCATTGGGCCACTATCATGGCAACACGATACTGACAGATAAATTGACAAACACACTGCAGAAGTCAACCAAGTTAGCAATACCAAATGAAAAATAGCACAGAATATCAGCAAAGATGCTTTCCTCCCTTGGGGTAATTGATAGAAAACGAGTTCTTCGAAGGAAAAAGCACGAGTCAGTTTTATCTTTCCACATTCTGGACTGCAACTCTGGTCTGAAGCTAAACATACTCATCAAACTCAGGGGATGAAGGAATAATACACAATAAGGGGCTTAAGATGATAGCAGATCAAGCTACTGCCTGTAACACAGTAAACATACAAGTGAAAGCAATAGAGTTGAAACCGTCCTAGGAGATCACATCACCTCAAATGAAAAACTAAATTAGTTTTCAAAGATACCAATATCAGCCAAAAGAATAACAAAGA
This sequence comes from Eucalyptus tenuipes, assembly GCA_014182365.1. NCBI lineage: Eukaryota > Viridiplantae > Streptophyta > Magnoliopsida > Myrtales > Myrtaceae > Eucalyptus > Eucalyptus tenuipes. Next base: position 27,940,882 of record CM024540.1, on the reverse strand, counting down.
AAGAACCAGGACCCTTCACCAGCCTCTCAACATGAAATAAATAGCATAACCTTAGAGAGCACTCATTTCAATGAGACATGAACTCTACCTCCATTTTTCCTTGGGCTTGCATCCAGAGGCAAGATATGCTATGAGATCCTCTTTGGTTAGCGGTTCTGTTGCAACTGCTACATCTTCTGTGGGAGGACTAGCAGCAACTATGACCTGACGTCTCCTCTTGCAGCCCCCGGACACATCATCTATACGAAGCGAGTGTGCAATCTTGGACGAACAACATGAGGAGGAAGGAAAATTGAGGCACATCATTTTCGTTCTGGCCGTCTCGACGTTATTAATCGGGCCAAAAACCAGATTATAACCCAATCGGCTCCGCATTATCTCGTTCCCGAGTTTGCATGAGGGACCGGCGTTGGATATGAGTGCCATGGCTTGCCTGTCGCAGTACAGTGAATTTGCCACATTAGAAAGAAGCGAAATCGATACCTTCATCACTATCCAGCACAATCAATCGCGTTAGTTCGCATACACTGAAGCAATTTAGATTAAAATCCGAACCAAGATACGGCGATCAAGGAAGTTTTCAGGACTTCATCAGAAAAAATGAGACGCGACATCTTCGATGGATCGAGTAACTAGCAAAGACATGCATTGACATTAGATCACGAGATACTCTTGGGCAATCAAACTACTGCTTCGCGTCCTGCTTCTCGCTTTTATCGTCAAAATCGATCGCGAGAGCCTATTACACTCGATTAAAAAAAAAAAATCAGAACATCATCTGCAAAGAGACGGCGGAGAAACCGCATCGCCTTCACGCCGAACCAACATTTCGGTACACGACCGTGGATTAAACCGAGCAGCACCACACAAGCACGCTCGATTCCGGCCCAAAAACCTCATCTCCCCCGCCCCCAAAAAAAAAGTTTCCGCCGTCGCTCCTTCATGAGGAATCATCAAACACAGGCGAAGACCGTCCCGACGCGACAACTCAGAAGAAGCCACCACGCATGCACCGCCCCGAGGGAAATCCATCGCAAACGCGCGATGAAAACGGGACGGACAGCACGGGCCGCGAACCGCACGATCGGCCGCACAACAAGCGCGCGGCTCGCCGGAGCAGAAAAAAGGAAACTCGCGGAAAACGGCGGAGGAACCAGAGGCCGGCTCGCCGCCGCGCCGGGCGGCGGAGCAGGGAGGATTTACCTTATCGTCGGCAGACGAATCCGGCGTCTAGGACTCTATCACTGGCCGAGAGAGACGGCGGAGGAGAACGGCGGAGCGGCAGTGGCGTTGAACTCTCCTTCTCTGCTTCTTTCTTCTTCTTCATCCTCTTCAATGGCCATTTTATATTCCTTTTTTTTTCTCCCCAATTTTCGGGTTTTTTATTTTTATTTTTATTTTACTTGATTTAATTCCGTCGTGACGCCACTTCCGGGTGGGAAAAGGGGAAGGACGGGGTGCGGTCGCTCCTTTTTGCTTTTCCGTGGTCCCACCCATTAAAATATGACACGTCAGCGCGCACGGAGAGATTCCGCGGAAGCGATAGCGCATCTCTGCTTGTTGCCGGGCCCCACCGCGCACCGGAGCCGTCCCTTTTCTTGATTTCATGATTGAGGCGCCAGCACCCGCCACATGTTAATGATTCTGTTCCGGGGGAATCCTCTAATAAAAAGTGATTAATTGAAAACAAAATTAAATAAAAAAATTTACCAATTTCGATGCCTAATCAGTGTCTCAATATTCCAAATTTCCTTTGATTAGACATATTCCACGGTTGCGTCGAAACACTAGTTAACTTGACACGACTCTTCCTTTGATATGGCCGTATTTTTTCATCATTAATGAAGGTTTCCTTATCCGGTCGCCATAAAAATTAGTACCGTAATTCGAATCATTTCCTAGGCTTCTTTCTTCTCGCTTGTTCCTCGACAAGATGAGGAAAGAGATTTGTCCTTGCCTATTCCAAAACGAGCATAATTATTCAATTTGAAAAATTGTCCAAAAAGTTATTGACATATCTTACAACTAAAAATTTGGTCACGAATTTTTTAATCGCGCCAATTTAACTATAGACACTTCGACGGTTTATAAATTTAGTTATTCCGATGGATTATTCAAGTAATAAGTTTATGACTAATGAATTTTCAAAATGCTTAAGACTAAATTGGCTAATTAGCACAATTGAAAAATTTATGACTAAATTGACTATCATATAATAAGTTAAAGACCTTTTAAATAATTATCCCCGATTCAACCAGATCATTATTCTCTTTTTACTAACAGAGATGCTTGACTTTTACCGTTCATGTGTTGACCTCTAAATTCACTCACCTATCTCGAAGAAAAATTGTTTTTTTTTTTCATTGGACAATGAAAAGTATTATTGAGGTTTTGGCAGACCGTTCTTTTCAAGGGAATTTCCAGGAAACCTTCGATGTACCACGGACTGGACACTCCAACGCTGAGTCGATAGGTCAACATAAGATAACCTTTCTTTTTTTCTTTCTCATTTTGTGTCTGGGCATATTTTAGTTGTGCCTGCAAGCATATAGGAATTTGTGCTGAGGATTCCCCGAGCGTCCCCCTCATGATGCTGTCCCAAAGTTTAATTATCTCTATTTTAATATTCAACATCGTGAAGCTATGTCACTCGACTGATTGAGAGGAGATTGACCAGAGCGTCACCTCCGTACTTTTGAGGTACTTGATCCCCGATGCGTTTTCAAGAAAAGTATCGAAATATCAATTTTCATTCTTAGATTTTGAAATGTATAATTCGAAAAGGAGGGTTGAGATGTAGTCACCATGCACTGACCTGTGCATGTGTCGATGCTACCTAGGGGTAGTTTGTGATGGTAGCGTGCTATGACCGTGATGGTAACATGCAGCAACAATGGCGGAGTCGCAAGGGTTGTTTAAAAAAGGAAATGATAATTAAATGAATGGTATGAATGAACTACAAATGTAATTTGTTGTGTAAAAGTGAAATTTACGAAGAAAATTGTTGATCTTGAAAGTTGAGGACGTGAACTAATATAGGTGCACAATTCGACGATGGTTTTTGAATTTCATCAAATTTGATATAAAACTCTTATATATCGCCTCTCGAGTTAGATATTGTAAATCCGTCTTATCTCGCCCTTCTAAATGAGGCTTTCGCATCACCACCGCTGTTGCAGACAAGGGTTCTTACGTCTGAGGGAGTTCACTTTCCCAATCCTGATAAAGACAAGCTACATGAACATTGAGACCACAAAAATTCAAAGGAAAAACTTTCCGTATCATGGGTCTCACCACGAGATTATATCATGATTGAAATGTGAGACCGATCTCATTCTTTAGGCACACAGTTCCAAAATGCTTCGTTAACCAAAACCACGTAAGTTCGAGGCTCGATAAAAGAGCAAACACAGCGTAAATGCTAAATCCTCTTATTAAAATCTATAACTCAAGTGTTTAGCTACCAAATTGTGCATATATATCACACATCACTCGGTCAAATATTCAACATAAACTTGTCAAGTCGCTTGATAAATGATCTTCAGAGAGCGACTTAGCGTCCTCGTGCGGAAGTTTTTTTCTCGTCGCCATCGACCGATCCAAGGAATTCGCATGATGATTAGCGCAGTAACTTGACTGACAATCGCGATCGCGTGCACGTCGTCCCAAAAGTCCTCTCAGCAGAATCGAAGTTGGATTCATCAACTCCGCCGGCGCCGGCGCTCGTCTGTGACGGCTGATCGAACAAAAGTAAAAGAAGATCCATCGCCCTTTCTCCTCCTCCTCCTCCTCCTCCTCCTTTTCCTTTTCAGATTTTACCTTTCCTTTTCGGGAGTGGTTTATAGTAAGTTGGCTATATATGATGTCGGGCGCGGCCATAAAGTCCAAACGATAGTGTCGTGTCGCGAAATAATGTCACCGCATCAATCATTTCATCCTCTTCTTTGTTTGCCCCACGGAACAGTATCCATTTCCTTGTTAGCCAAAAGTCCACATTCCGACGTCTTTCCCGAAGCAATCCGCCCCTCGCGAGAGGACAGGAAAACGATCGTGAGGACGTCTTGATAACTCGCGAGAGCCTGCTTCGCGAGCCTACTACTCTCAGAGGATGGTTGTACCTTGCCATAATTCAAGAGCCCGAGAGATACGTTATGGACCGTTTCGCTTGCCAGATAATCTTGATGGGCCAATAAGAGTACATTTCTTATTTTTATATATCGAGTTATTCGTACATTTCGGCTCAACCCTCTAATTGGAGAGGATCTTTTTTCCTCCCCTTCTCTAAATTTTTAAATTTCCTCCCTTTCTCTGAATTTTACATACCAAAATTTAAAAATAGCAGTTCAAGGACATGCTAAGGTCCAAGTCTTAAAGGGAGGTCCTCAACCTCTATATTTTTCTATGCATGGGAGCTACCTATACATCGGAAGCTCGGCTGGAGCACCCAGCCATAGGGTGTTCCTCCTTCATTGTTGTGAGAGCATTTTAAGAATATACTTAGGTCATCCATTTTTTGTTAGCCAAAAAAAAAAAAACATATTGACATCTTTACAGATGTAATCCATCACTCACAAGAGGACAAGACTAAGACCGCAATGTCTTGATAACTCACGAGAGCGTGCTTCACGAGTCCAGTACTCCGAGATGCTTTAATTAGTAAATGGTCAATATGGGATGAGATAGCTATTGTGCTGCTTTATTGACATGAACATGATTGTTGATGACTTTTGGGAGTGTTCGAATAGACATAAATTTAAAATAGGCATGATTGTTGATGCTTACATAGGAAAAAAAATTCAAGCAGCAGCACGAGGAAATGTTTATATATATTGTAATCGAGAAGAGTTACGGAGCTCACAACATCCATTAGGAAATAACATGCAAATTATGTTGTGGCCAAATGGGTTTTCCATGTGCAATCATTTCGGGCTTCGATCCATTGGTTAGGTATGTTGCAGGGCACGTCTCTGTTTTCATATCTATTTTCAGCTTTATTTGGGGTTTTTGCATATTTCGGCCTTCTTTTAACGGTTAACATCATTTTTGGACTTTTTCTGTGTCACTTGTGATTAGCGGGGTATTTATTCCTATCGTTTCGATGCTTCGAATAGCTTTCGAATCTTTTAGGAAAAATAGGAAAGAGATTTCTCTCCACAGTTAGCCATTTGATCTAGCAAGCCTGAATGCGTGTGATGCAAGTTTACCGGTGCTTATAGTCACTTCGAAACCCTATTGGGCTCTACATAACAAAAAGGACAAACTTAAGCATACTTTGCAAAATACACCAAAATGAGAGTACCCAAACACTTTTGCCTTTATTAAATGCTCATTCTTCTAAAGATACCTGGGGAAATGCAAAGTCATTTCCCAAAAGTTGAACCAAACAGGCTCTTTATAGCTCGTGTTCACAAGGATAAATGGGAAACGGATACCACGGTCATGTTCACCACCCAAAAATTGACAAAAATCACATGTTTCACTCCTTTATTTCGGTTGAGGTTATGCCTAATTTCATCAAAACCAAAAAGGGTCTTGTTTTTAGCGATTATAATACCTACGACACAAGATTAAAGGTCTTATAAGACTTTATATGGTTGAAATTGAATATTTATGACTAAATTGGTCCGGTTTATAACTCACATTTGACCCTTCACGATATATTCTGGACTTCTCTAGAAAAACCATGATAATTGAAGACAACTTAATGCAAGCTAATTGGTTTTTCCACTCTTAATTAGGGAATGCATTTATGTGTGAGGATATAAAGTTAAGAGCAATATTTCACCCAGAGCCATTTTTTAATATCATTATTTGATTAGCGTGAGAATATTAAGAGTGGCAAAACTTTTGTACGGCGTATACTTGAGTGCTGAAATTTTTTTCGCTCACTTGAGTACTACATTGAAGTAAAATCAATTACTTGTTAGTCAATTCCGACAAATCATCCGATGTGGAATTTTTTAATTTTTTGTTTTTTTTTTCTTTAGGGCCAGTGAGAGCCACCGGCGACTCTCGTCAACCGCGAAACGCTTGTCCAGATCGGGCGAGGGCCACCTCGTCCAAGGCCATGAAAACCTAGGGTGAGGCCGCGAGGGTCCTTGCTGGCCGTAGTCGGCATCACCAGTGGCCGGTAAAGTTGCAACCCCCTTGCCTAGGGACTTTGCAGTGAGGCCGAGGCGATCCTCGACTAGATTTGGCCACAAAGGCCCTGGGCAAAGGCATCATGACAACGCTAACCGCGAGCGAGGTAGTGAGGGCCTAGCCCAACGACTGGTGAGGCCGTGATGGCCTCGCCCTTGGGTGAGGATTTCGCGGCTAGCAAGTGTTGCCGTTGACCCTCGCCAACCCTAAAGGAAAAAAGGAAAAAAAAAATAAATCAAAAGATATTACAAATATTCTAAAAATTTCAACGTCAGCATCAGCGAAGCCATGTTGGACAATCGACATCCACGGATTTTCTAGTGAAGCAAATTAGAATTGGCGATCAAGTGATTGATTTTTCAAATTTTTGATACTTAAGAGAGCGAAAAAAAAAAGCTTTGACACTATCTAATCTCTTATTTGATTCATTCTAGACAATGATATCCGAATAATTTGGTTCATCTAAGATTGCTATTGAAGATCAGAGAATCCTCGACGGAGCAATTAAAATTTACTTGGGATAGGAAAACACATAGTTTAGGGATCAAATTGGTAAAAAAAGAAGTACGACGGGATTAAACAAATAGAAAATGCCCAAGGATTAATAGTGTCGTTATCTTTTATCTATAAATCTCAGTAAAGTCATAAAAGATATGAAATCAACCATCAAAGTGCACGAGCCTTAAAAGTCGTTCCATGTTCAAGTGAATACAAATGAGGTTCTGCCTCTTTGATGAAATTTATGGGTCTTGAGTAAACTTATCGATAATTGAAAGTTGAGATTTGAAAATTTGAGGAAAAAAATTCAGCAACTAAGAAAAAGATCCAAGCTAAAGTCCGAATTGGTCCGGACTGGACTGAGAAATTTCGGTCCGAGCCTCCTTTTTATTTCTCCGGGCCGCACTACAGACTAGGCCGAGATAAATCAGGTCCAGTCTGCTCGAGCCGGGCCAAGAAAGCCCTCTTTGCTCGTCCAGCCGGGTGGGTCAGAATGGGCCAGAGACATGGCCGAGGAGGTCCTTTGGGTCGGGTCCCAAAAGGGTTCTATGACCCATTTCCTCGACCCGAACAGGTCCTTTAGCTCGGGCGCTATTATCGATCCAATCTTAGTTAATCCGAGTCCATACAACCTTAACTTTTCCACAAATTAATATCTTGTTATCATATCCACGTCAATTATGCGTGTCATTGCGTTTCCATGTGGTTACAAAGCATTTATCAGAATAGATGAAGGCCGTGTAAATTCATGTATATTCATATAGGCTCCTTCACACATGTCATATCCTGTCGGGTCGAGTTTACTTCCAAATCATGTTTTCTTGTCCTCTCAAGAATTTGTCACTCCTAATAAGAAGAGACCATCGTTGTCGGAGGGGAGCTAAAAAGATTCTTGGGTGTGAAGAACCAGCTTTGATGAGATACTAATAAGAAGAGACCATCGGGGTCGGAGGGAAGCTAAAAGGATTCTTGGGCGTGAAGAACCAGCTTTATGAGATACACCAGGACCGGGATTTCGAGTCTCTCTCTTGTATACCATGGTTAATTCGACCTGACTTAGCCTCCAACCTCTATGGATGAACGCAAATTCACGTCTGCACGCATTGAAATTACTCTTACACATTGGAGACGTCTGTGAGTGCCAGCCGTCCGACCATTTTTCGACTGTCCACCTAAGTCTAGGGAAATGTCGAAAACCAGTGAGATCATCGCAGTCTCGATGATGCAGAACCAACGTAGCTGAGACTTGCTCGGCAAAAGCCACATCACAGCGACCTATCAATTCGAACTCAGAATTTAAGCAAGGTCTCTGTGATGTAGAGAAGATGGTCGATGGTGATTAATGTGCAATTTGTTATTGGTTTTGGTTTGAGAAGTCTGTAAAATCCTGAGAAGTGACGATCTAAAGCAACAAGCTAAAGGGCATGATTTCTTTCTCTTTTTTGCCTGGAAACATGACTGCATTGATTAGCTGGTGGAGTAGCGCAGGAGGAAGAGATGGTGCTGGAATGAGAAATGCTATTCTACTTGCGGAAGGAAAAATTAGAGTTAACTCCTTGAAATAGCCATTCTCATGGGAAGTTCATTCCAAATTTCTGAGTGATCAGTGAAGTCATGAACTGAACGTTGGAATGGTTTCTCCAGCATAAGGAGAAGACAATAGAATAATTAGCTTCTCGATTTGTTGCATGTACGTTATATCAGGAACAAATAAACCCTACCAATTGCAAGATGCTTTGCGAAATCAAAGCAAGTCATAATAGGTTGAACCATCCAAAGGGCCAACTTCTGTTGTGATGAGTTCACATGTTCTTGAATCAGAGCAGGTGGGTGACAAGTAGTTTAGTTTCAAATAGCTACGGAGCATTGTACACATAATCACAGTATAGTACATGATAACATGAAAAGTCAGTCCAATGCAGACCCACTTCTCTTTTCGATTTTCTTTCCCCCACCCCCCACCCCCACCCCCACCCCCTCTCTTATACATGGGCTATCATGGGATTGCCATCATCAAGAATCAGAAACGTAATATATATATTTATACGTAGATTATGACTGTACATTCAATTGATGTTTACCAGAAATTATCGTCGACGGTGGCCAGGGATGACCTATCCGGTTCGCTTTCTACCTCTTCCTCCATCTCCAGCTCCAGCTCCCTGAACCAAACTCGGACAATTCAGTATCAGCAAGGTTCTTCAGATCAACCACCGAGAGCTCATCCAAGTGCCTGACCACCAGATCTGCAGCCCCAAGTTCGTACACGGGATGCTTGCTAGCGACAGCCACACACTTCATCCGTGCATCATGGGCAGCCTCGACCGACTGATTAGAGTTGCCGAACAGGATGCAGCGCTCGGGTATGAACTGAAGAAGCTGCGCCGCGTACATGAACATCTCGGGATCAGGCTTCCCCCTGTAAACGTCCTCGGCAGCTACGATGGCATTGAAATACCCTTCAATACCAATGTCTCCGATGGCATTTTCGACAACCTTTTTGGGGCGGGTGGAGACCAGTGCCATCGGTATCTTGTAATGCATCAACACATTGACAAACTCTCTCGACCCATCTCGTAACCTGTAAACTCCTCCTTGTAAAGCCTGGTAAATCTCCTCCTTTCTTGAGGCCATTCTCCTCAACTCGGCTGGATCTCTCGACCAGCAAAGAACTTCGGAGATAGCTTGCTCGTTCTTCATGCCTTCTATCCTCCGGAGGATAAAAGCAGGAGGATGAGACTTCCCTTCTTCTTGGGAAAGAGCCAGCCAAGCTTGCTTCTCGAGATCTGGATTGTCTTCGACTAAAACACCCTCCCATTCAAAAATGGCTCCTAACCAACCACAACCCATCCGCTCCTGTCGAAGCAGTGGGTTATGCAGTGACGGATCGTCGGCCCTATTCTCGGGCGGCCACAAACCAGGCTTCCTGTCAACATCCAAGCCACTCTCATAATTCAAGTTCTGTCGAATTCTCTCTTCTTCCTGGTACGAATACGCCTCTTTCGTCAACTCCATGGCGAGGGCCTTAATTGAAGAAACTGATGCTGCATCGACTCTCACCCTGGGCAAGACAGAATTAGCCATCCTTCTTCCTAAGAACGTGGTTGAAGGAAACCGACACATATCAGGGGATCTCCTCCTGCAAGAGGCATCCTTGACAGGAATTCTGCCATACAATACCCGGTGCCCGAGAAGAGAAGTGGTAGCAACCGATTCCGCCATCCTAACTCGACAAAAGTCGCTCGACACAACCCAAATCCTGGTCTCTTTAACTTAAATTTCTCTCTAGCCACAAGACGATACCGCGTCCTGTTCGAGCTGAGCAAGCGACACCAAAACAGGATCGAACTCCACACCTATCAACCCTTCCCCACAGTCGTCCCCAAATCCACAAAACCCAAGCGAATGCTCACTCAGAATCCAGCAACGCCACCCATGATGTTCAACAACGAACCAATCAAAGACCCCTTACTATTATTAAAAGTCGGAACAAACCCAAAAGAGGCAAAGAACAACCCAACCTCCACACCAGGAAAAAATCCCAACTTTACAGTCAAAGAACCATCTTTTGCCCTCCCCTCCAAGCCAAATTCAACCACAAATATACCCCCGAACGCTAAACGATCGAAAAGCCAAAACCCAGAAGTCCCGACAGCAAGAAAAGCCAAACCAACACGCAAACCTAACAACACCCCCCGCACAGCTCCGCAAGCCTCGAATTGGGGTACTACCTGCACTCGCGAGCCGCCAATCGGACACCCAAACTACCAGGAAACGGACAATTTACAAAAGAGATTGGGATTGCTTTTTGTACACTGTATATACACGCGGCAGGCCCGGAAGGCGAGGACAGGAAGAAGAGGGAAGGAAGAGGACGCGGAACCTGGCGAAGGGGAGAGAGGGAAGCTAGATATTCTTCACCGGGGACGCAAGAAGAATGCGTGGCGGAGAGATTCCTCTTCGGATAGGAGAGGAGGGGAGGGACGGGTAAGGAAAAGGATGAATCTTTCGCGTTTTCTGGTGCAGGGACAGGGGGAGGGGCAACGGGGAAGTGACGCAGCTTGTGGTTTATAATAACGCGACGAGACGGTGCCGGCGAAGGAAAACGGACACGTGTCGGTGGGGGGCCGGTGAAGGTCGGCCTTGTCCGTTTGCCTTCGTCCCTCGATTCTCCGAGAAAGGATGTGGCCGAGGAACGGACGGACGGACGGTCGGCAACCAAAAAGGAAGTACCCATAAAATGAAAAATTTTGACAATCAAATCCTCTTCACACGACCCTTCGATGCTCGAGCACCATGAGGCTTCACTATAAGCTGCTATTTAGACGTAAACCCTCGAAAGTGGTCCAGTAAAGCATTCGGAGATTCGAGCTCGTTCCCTCTGCGATGAGGTAGTGAAGCCCAACCATCATGGCTACTTACGGGTGGATAAAAAATGAAGTGAAATTAAGTCATTCAGTTGCTATGCGTGCGTTGTGCAAGATAGTATATTTCTAAATGGAGAAATCAAAGAAACTATAGATCGATAGACCTTTATCTTCATTAGATTTTTTTCTCACCATCTTGCATTTTTTTTAATTGGCCTTGTACTATGGGGTTTTTACCGTGTTCAATGCTTCCCACAATCTCGTGATGCTGTCTACATAGTTAATTACTTGAAATGTGATTACATTTTTCAAGGTTATCTATATTGGTTGTGAAATATGTAGGATTTTATGATTCGATTTTATAATACGGAGTATTTGCACCCCCTTGATGATTTTATCTAAAATTCTGGTTTATTGATCTTGCTTGCGTTTTATGTCTTTCATCGTCGCCTCAAATAATGAATAGAGAAGAAATAAGAAGGGAAGAAACGTGCAAGTCTCCTGCTAGGGGAAGGTCCACGTGGGGTTCGAGATATGTGGAGTATTTCTCGAGATCTCGACAACATACGCCAAGTAGGAATGCTTAATTAATTTAAGTAGGCAGAGATATTTTCGGTATTTATTTTCCTCCCTTTGCTTATGGTTTATTCAAAAATAAAAGAATGTAAGAAAAAGTCTGAATTGCAGTATCCAGTGAGATAAGGCCTTCATCCAAAGGAAAGACGAGAACTGACATAGGATTATTTTGCAGTAAATCTAGATATGTCGAAACTAGTTGGAACAAGTAAATTGTCATATGGATAGTTATATTCTATAAATTGATCATAAATTGTTTTAAAATGATAAAATTCAAAATAATATAGGTGTTAAGTGGATTCTCAACTTATTTAAATCGATTTCACCTCTATAGCTCTCTCTTGTATTTACTCGATCTCTCACTCACTTAAATCAGTATGGGTATAAATTTCTTTAGATGTAGTTAAGTATGAAAGATTTTTATCAATATGGATCGCTAAATTTATATTACATAAAAATAAGTCAAAAGGGATTAAGTAGACCGCATTGTCTCAAATCATTTTCGACCCGGCCTATTTGTTTGACAACTCTAAGTAAATTTAACGAATACTTCGATCTTATCTTATCGTGGTTGGTGTGGGGACTACATTTCGCATAAGCCCATTAATATCCATACGGATAAGTGCTAATACTATGGCTAATGACCTATATAATAATCCTCAGTAGCTTCTGAGATTCTTTCAACAGAAGGCACTACGGAAAAGTCAACGGACCGACCAATTCCCCATTTCCACTTCGGTTGCCTGACAACGGCCTAAAAACTAGAAGGTCGAGCAATGGTTGAAGTTTCCAAATTTGACTCCTAATATGGCAGTTCGAGACCTCTTTATCGTCGCATCTGCTGCTTGAAAAGGAAATCAACTAGTTAGCAGCTTCGATATAGATTCTCTCCTCCTCTTCTTCTTTTTTGGATACTACCGGGGAAAGATGACATGGTCCTAAAGGTCTTAAATGGCTGCTAATTTTGATTAGAAATCGATGGATGTGCACCATATTGTGTGGATAGGTGGCACTGATTGAGCTCCAACATTGGCCATATCTTGTCAAAATTGATCGCTCGACCTCGAAAATATTGTGAGCGGGAGATACTGCGATTCGCGTATGGGATCCATCGCGTCCAGTGAATATTTAACTATTCGATCAATTTATGACGAATCGGCTTAATTTTATTCGTTCTTAGGCGAGCCTTAGATGAAATTGAAAACCATGAAAGTTTTATATTCGACCTTCGCGAGTCATTTGCACAATAAAAAGCACGTGTTTGTTTTGCATATTGATGCCTAGTTGAAAATGAAAACATTTGGTGATGAATGTTTTACCTAAGCAACACCGTTGCTTTTAGCACATTTTTCATGCGCATCTCTTCTTTTCCCCATTGGATGTTGAAAGGTTAAAGGCACGAATATGTTAATTCGCTTGCATTTTTTTTTTCCTTTTCTTTTGATATGATGATATTCAAATCGCTAGTCACTTTGCGGGAATTAAATTTAAAAAATTTTAATCATAATTTCGCGAAAGCACTTATTTCTTCCGCCATTACGCCCACAAACACAATCCTTTAGGTGATCCAATTTTTCGTCCTTCTACGACACAATTTCATTTTAATTTTTCTCCCAATTTATTAATTTTATGATCGACGCAAGGAGCGGGGACGAGCAATGAGAACCCGAAGATTCCATTCAGCACGCTGCAAATTAGCAGACAAAACACGAGTGGACCCCATCGAGAATCGTGGACGGTTCTTCCACTTCGGGCACGCTCCGGACGCGACGACCGCTACTTTTTTAGGTGTTTCGGATCGTGACGCGACTTTTCAACGTGCCAAAACTCCGCGAAAAAATTGTGTTCTATTAGAGAACAAATTTTAGAAAAAATTGAATCCCGTTGTTCTCCGGAAAAAAACTAAACTATTTTTTGAACCCGCCTCTCTAATCATTGCGCGTTTCAAGCAATAAGCTTTGTCCTTTTCTTTTTCTCCTTTAAATCTTGCGATTCATGCGTCTTGATTTTCTTTCATCCGAAATAGGCGAGACCTTTTGGAATGAATTAAAAGTGCCGAAAGCAATGTGCATGCTTTTACTGTAATTTTTTAAAATTCAAATAATGCTTTTTAATTTAAGATTAACGTTACAAAAGGCCCAAATTTGTACATCTATAATAAGTACGTCATTAAATTCTATCATCAAATTGCTGAGTTGAATGGCACGTGACAATTAACGCTGCATCGATTTTGAGATTTTGCCTTCCGTTTGTCATAAATTTGCGTTATTAATCAAATGACAAGAGGTAAATTAGTCACAAATGTTTTGAGCTAAATTTATCATAAATGTATCAATTTGAAACTTTTTGGGTTAAACAATTACTTTTGAGGTAAATTTATTATAAATATATTAACCTTGAGTTTTTCATGATATCAATTTTTTAGTTTATGTCAGAGAAGTTGATTAGTAACTTCCAGATAAAATCTACATATAAAAGGGCACAAGAGTGTGCGAAAATAATGCATAGCGGACTAGACTCTTCTACAAGAATCCAATATCCAAGGCTGTGTCCGATCGACATGAATATGGACAGATCCGATTTCGGCCGCATGATGTAAATTTATGGCGCGGGTCCGAATTTGGAATGCGAACTCGCCCCTGGCCTTTCCATGGTGGGGAGCACGCCAGGCACCAATCCGGGTCATACGGGTTCGGGTCACACGTTTGGGCCGGTTCAGTCATTTGGTGGGCCTAACTGGGCCCGTGTACCAATCTTTGCTGGACTTCCATGGAACGAGACTCACATTCTTAAAGTTCAAAACTCTGGCTGCTTGAGCTCAATCGAGTAATAAAACGTCCCTTCCGAATTCGACTCGGCTATGGAGTCGAGATCTTTGATCTGGACTCGACTCTTGTTCAACTCGATCGTAATCAAATTATAAATAAACTAAAGCTTTAACTCGGGGTCAATTTATTTTTTGGTCGGAATATGAGATATATCGTTCATCAAGAAAAGCGATAAATTGGCATCAATACAAAATAGTTTCTAAAGTGCCTAGAGAGGGGACAATACCCAATTTAGAAGTAGGAAATTTCTCTTGTGGGCTTCGGTAATCCAATCCGTTACGAAGTTGATCTCTCTAAAACGATTAACAATTTGGATATTAGAGAATGACGAATGACGTATCTTTTTGCGTTTGAGATTGTCCCAAGAAAAAAATGATAGGTGTGTGAACTTTCCAACTAAGCTGATCTGAACTTTACATTAAGTCCAAACTATCAAACTCAAGCATGAGGATTTCGTGTCTTTTGGGAAAGAAATGACTTAGGGCTTCTAATAGAGCAAGAGACTTGGCCATTAGCGCAAATGACGTCGCCGTCAAGTTGCTTTGCCTCGTAACTTCTCGGCGGAATCATGACAAATACAAGATTAGCAAATTTGTCGTGCTAAACTATCGATGAGCTTTTTGAAATTTTGACTCATAAAGATACTCGAGTGACTTGAACTCAAATTTAAGTTGCATTTGATTTTTTTTTTTGAAAATGATCAATTATATCAACAATAAAAATGAATTTTAAATTGTTATTGATATTTATTTTTCGCGAAATAAAGAAAATCGCAACTACAAAAGTCAGGCAAGTCAACTCTCGAATAATCATCCGGCCGAACCCAAAGCTACTGACGGCATGCATGAACGATGCTGAATTGATGATCAGAAACGACGACGACCTTAGATATTCTCACACGTGGCAAGTCAACCGCAAACTCTCGAGTCACGGCACGCGCACGCGCCGCACAATCCGATCCCTCCCGTCTAATTCCCCTCCCCTCCCTCCCAGATCGTACGGCCACGCCGCCGCACGTGCCGCGCACGTGTTCCGGACCGCACGCGCCCAATCCCCTGCCTCACGAAATTCACTCTCAGTCCAACAACTGCGTCCCCCTTCTCCATTCGCGAAAGACAGAGAGGCTCTGCTTTTCATGGCTCCTCGGGCGAAAAGGTAACGCTCGAAACCCTAGAGAAATCGCGTCCTTCCGGTTCGATTCCGCCCTCCGATCGCTTCCCGAATCGAATTAGCCGGCGGCACGCGCCGCCGTTAGGGCAATCGGTTTCGGGCGGTGCATGTTGTCCGTTGCGGCAGCCGCCGTTGATGAGCGAGCCTCGCTGGCGGTGGTGGTGGTGGTGTTGTTGAATGGGGAAAGGGAAGCCCAGGGCCGTGGAGAAGGGGGGCTTGCGGCAGAGCCCCGGCGCGTCGCCTTCGCCGAATGTGCTGCCCGGGCCGGTGTTCTGCCCGACCGAGGAGGAGTTTAGGGATCCGTTGGAGTATATAGATAAGATTAGGCCCGAGGCGGAGCCCTATGGGGTTTGTAAGATCGTGCCGCCCGCGAGCTGGAAGCCGCCCTTCGCGCTGGACCTGGCTGGGTTCACGTTCCCGACGAAGACCCAGGCCATCCACCAGCTGCAGGCTCGGCCGGCCGCGTGCGACTCGGAGACGTTTGAGCTGGAGTATGGTAGGTTTGTGGAGGAGCATTGCGGGAGGAAGTTGAAGAAGAGGGCGAAGGTGGTTTTCGAAGGGGCGGATTTGGACCTGTGTCGGCTATTCAATGCGGTGAAGCGGTTCGGCGGGTATGATAAGGTCGTGAAGGATAAGAAATGGGGTGACGTCTTCCGGTTCGTGAGGCCGGTGGGAAAGGTCTCTGAGTGCGCGAAGCATGTGTTGTGCCAGTTGTATCGTGAGCATTTATACGAATATGAGGGTTATTATAATTGCTTAAATAGGAAAAAAGCCAAGATTTGTAAGAGGAGATTCCAGCCAGAGGGAAAGACTGAAATTGGGGTAGAGTGCTCGAGTTCAAAAAGGAGGCGGAGGAATGATGGTGCTGGGAAGGTTCAGCTTCGTCGGGTGAAGGATGCGGTGGTGGAGGAAGAACGTTATGATCAGATTTGTGAACAGTGCAAAAGTGGTCTGCATGGAGAAGTGATGCTTTTATGCGATAGATGCAATAAGGGTTGGCATATTTACTGTCTTTCCCCACCGCTGAAGCGGGTTCCACCAGGGAACTGGTATTGCTTGGAATGCTTGAATTCTAATGAAGATAATTTTGGTTTTGTTCCGGGGGAGGAATTTTCTATGGAATCTTTCAAGCGCATTGCTGATCGGGCCAAGAAGAAGTGGTTTGGGTCTGGTTCTGTGTCAAGGGTTCAAGTGGAGAAGAAGTTCTGGGAAATTGTAGAGGGATCAGTGGGTAAGGTGGAGGTGATGTACGGTAGTGATCTGGACACTTCCGTATATGGGAGTGGCTTCCCACATGTAAATGATGAGAGACCTGATTCAGTTGAGTCTAAGGTATGGGATGAATATCGTGCTAGCCCATGGAATCTTAATAACTTGCCCAAGTTGAAAGGCTCTATGCTTCATGCTGTTCATAATAGCATTGCTGGGGTAATGGTGCCCTGGCTGTATGTTGGCATGCTGTTCTCATCCTTTTGCTGGCATTTTGAAGATCACTGCTTTTACTCAATGAACTATCTCCATTGGTATGCGTCTTGTCTTGGTGAAGCAATATCTTTTAATTATGTTGTTTTGTTGGCTGCCTCCAACCCTTCTCTTGGCGGACACACGTGCTTGTCTATTCTGTCGAGAAGAGGCACAATACATTGTTGATGTTGATTTTTGTTGGATTAGTAACCTTTGTTGGTGTTCATGACTCCTCTTTTCTATTTCTGGATGAGTCTTGGTACTCACGAGTTAAAACAAAAATTGACTTTAAATACATATATGATAAGCATAAGCAAGAATTGTTATTTAGGTGCGTGTTTCTTCTGTAAATGCTAGCGTTTTTTCATGTTTTATTAACATAGAAGAGATTTCAGGTCCTTTGATATGTTCTATTGATTTATGATCAGATTAACTACTCTGCAGTTTAGCTCCATGGACTTAGGAGAATTATGAGTATGAATTGACTGGGCTTGAAATGGAAAAGGAAAAGACTAAAACCTTTGAGCAGACCAGGAAGTTTCATATCATATCCTGCTCCACTTGGTAAAATGATTTTTTTTTTTTTCGGAAAGGAATCTATCTAGTTCAATGTCCAACTTTACATCCCATGTGATGAGACTGGGAAGAATAATTTAGTTTCCGCTTTCTCTCGAGGTTGTTGGAGCATGGATTGTGATTTAACTACACAATTGAGTATGTGGCATTGGATCTGTAGCACTAGAATCTTTATCAGAGTTATTTTAATTTGGGCTGCTGGTTAGAGGTGTTAAAGAAAGCTAAGAGTCTGGAAACTTGAACTTGGCCCAGCTGTACCTGCTTAATGCTTTTTTGGAATGAACTTGAATATTTCTGCCTTTGGGGCTTGTTGAATTTTTTCATGTCGCTTTAGTCTTTGGGTTCTGTGCTTGACGTGCTGTGCTGTAGATGATGGAGTGGCCCTTTGCACTTCGATTCTGGCAATATTTGGTAGGTATAGCCCTAATACGTATGGAATTGGTCCACAATAGCCCTTTGTCTATTTTAGCGTCCATATTCTGTTAAAATCATTATTTACGAGATTGTCACTCCATATTTTGGCCAAAAACAGCACAATAGCTTGAACTGACTTAAATGGTATAATGGAGGTCTAAACAGGAGAGAGTGATTGGTAAAAGAATAACTAGAAGTTATTTTAATGGTTATAGTGAAAGCTCTGCTAGAAATTTGATAATCGAATTTAGGTAAAAGCTTCTAGGTTACTTTTGCCTACACTTTATCATGTTAAAGCAGCATGGCCAAATCACGCTCTCTCTCCTCCGTGTGTCTTAGTGTGTGTGGGGTTGGGTTTTTATTATTTCCTTTTTTTCTTTTGGGGGGGGTTGGTTTGGGTTCATTGTGCTCAACATTCTTCTTCCACCCTCAAGGCCACAGTGGCCTGTGAATTCTTCTTTTTGGGCCCTTTGGCTACTGTTGGCTGGTGGGCCCAAAAATTTTGCAAAAAACTGAAAAAGAGTTTTCGGTCGGGCTGGCCCATTAGGGTCCATGGACTGGGCCAGCCAGCCCAGGACAGGCAGCATGCCGTGGCGGGCCCTGGTGAGGACACACACAGCCCTTCTCCCCCCTCTCAACCGGGTTGCAGGGCGGGGAGGGGATGGTTTGGGATCAAGATTTGTTTGACTTAGTGAATTTCTGAATAGAGATAGTCCTTTGAAAGTCTGTGGAAGATGAGTTCAGTCGCTCTCTTAAAGCAAAGTCCTAAGATATAATGCAACGGAAAAAGCCTTTGTAACTGGATTATTCTTGTGTTTTTCAGCATTGGTTTGGCTTAACTATCTATATATATTAGTATTGTCTGTTATGTATTATGCTCTTACCATGCAGCCCTCCTTTATGAGGGTTTACCCTCTGATTCTTCTTAATTCAAGTTGGCTAGGAGAGAATTGCCTGTCTTTTAAAAGACAATTAGTGATGCGATACTGAAATATATGTTTTCTATGTTGGGTATCGAACCTAATTTCAGAAATTAGTGGAGCTTTCGTTTGGTATTCTCAGTTTATTGTCCTGCACAGCAATAAATAAATTGGTCAGTTAAAACTTTGCGAATATTAAAATGAGTTTGGTATTGACAATAATTTCCATGTGATTATATGGCATATTTTCTTTATGTTATTGGTGAGTATTAATCGAAAGTAGGAAATTAGGGTTGACATATATGGATCCACCAAAACATTTATCTATCTGGGACCTGTGGGATAGCATTATGACACGTTCTGACTGAGAACTTTTTGAGCAACTTCTAGTGGCCTTAGTTTGCATCTATGATATCAATGAAGTAAGTAAACCTCGCGTGTTGTAACCTATGCACATTAGATTCAAACTTTGATGTGTGTTTTTCTAACAGGCTTTGAGGTTAGGGGTTGGAAAAGTCTGGACTGCCCCCACTTGGTGATTCTTTCTTCACTATTAGTTGTGCTCTATTGAACTGCATAGTTAGAGAAATCTGTCTATCAAGAAACGAAGGTTCCCCTGGAAATATATGACGCTGGTAGAAGTAGCAGCTGTCAAAAGGAGAGCACCTTTCCAAATTTGGAAGTCTTGCTAACATAGTTCTGGAGTCAAGTTTTTCTGCTGATTTTGTTAATATGAGTTGTCTTTGCCATTAGTTCTTTACATGGAGAGCGACCATTGATAATATCCAATTAGATTAAGATGCCAAAGATGGATATTTGATTTCTAATTGATGTCTACCCATATTTTGGATCTCAATTGATTAGCTTTATGCTGTTCAATGTAAAAATGTTTTTCTTGGGTAGTCTGAAACGTTTCAAAATGGCATATCTCTTTAAGCAATTAGTTGACGTTTTCGTTTTCCGAAGCTTTTGAAGATTTCGAGGCTGGTTGAATTCCATGTCCCGATTTAGACTTACTTTGCACATTCTTTTCTTTAATGTTTTGGGTATGCACAATTTTTGTCCCACATTACTTTAATCTTTTGAGAACATTCTACTTGTTTACTGTCATAATATTATGTACTAGGATTGTATTCAGACATGTATTGGGGAGTTTGTGGAATTTTACTTGTCCAGTGGTGCATGGCTTAGTCAGATAATTAATTTTTGTCGATTGTTGCCAAATGTGTGTTGACACTTCTCTTTGTGTCTTAAGGGGAGAACCAAAATGTTGGTACAGCGTTCCTGGTAGTGAATCCAGTGCTTTTGAGAAGGTAACCTTCTCATTAACAAACTTCAGATGAAAACAAATTATAAACTTTTTCTCCATCAGCCCTTGTAGATGCTTTTCGGTCTTTTCCAGCCTTGATCATTCCGTTTCATGATCTAGTTCTACTACTAACTTGCGATGCATATACCTCTATCCGCCTTCATTTCTTATATGATTTTAAGGGAACCCTTCTTCTACAACAGGTGATGAGAGAGACTCTTCCTGACCTCTTTGATGCTCAACCTGACCTTCTCTTTCAACTTGTTACAATGCTGAATCCCTCCGTGCTGCAAAAAAATGGTGTTCCAGTCTACAGCATTCTCCAGGTACGATATTCTGAGACAAGAGCTCTGTGTTTCTGTCCTTCTCAAGTACTAAACATGCGCATTCTTATTCCAATTGAAGAGCACACAAAGCAAATCTGGAAAAAAAAGAATCAGCTAGTAATAGGGTGACTTCATGGGTTGTTACCATATGATACTGGATGAATGCTCAAACTTTTAAAAGGGTGACTTCATGGGTTTAGTGTACCATGTACTCATATATTGTGGGCTTGAAGGCTGAAGCATCTTGAAAGTGGCACCAGAGCATTTCCATCGATAAGCTGTCAAGCACATGTGCTTTTATATGTGGCTTAAATGTGATAGTTTTTTTGAAAAGATTCTGCTTTACTTCTGTTTTGGTCTCTTATGTCTGCTGAACTCATGCTGTGACAAGAAGGAAAATGTATATTGAACTTGCACTTTCTTTTTTGGTTCAGGAGCCTGGCAACTTTGTAATCACCTTCCCTAGATCATTCCATGGTGGTTTCAATTTTGGTATGGTACCTTTGTGATGACTAGATGAATGCTGAACAAGTGCAACGTGTATGCATGTGCAGGATAATATTATTCATTTATACTTTCAGGTCTAAATTGTGCTGAGGCTGTAAATTTTGCTCCTGCTGACTGGATTCCGCATGGTGGATACAGTTCTGAGCTGTATCGACTCTATCGGAAACCTGCTGTCTTATCTCACGAGGAGCTTCTTTGTGTTGTTGCCAAGGTATTTAAACTTGCATGCTTTTTCATGAGCCATCTGTCACACGAGTAACTTTAAAATTTCCCTTGAGGATGCTCTTTAAGATATCCTCCACCCGTCAATTTCCTGAGAGAAGCCCGAAAATTGGACTTTCCTCAAGCTGGTTGCGATATTTCCTTTGAGAGCCCAAGTTGTCCTGTAAACTTCATGCTACGTTTCTGTCCTAAAGGAATGCCTGTCAGTTACATTTTATGGCAGATCTAATGGACAAGAATATGTCATGCTGACATTGCATTTTAATGTTATTCTTTTTGGTGTGTACGTGACTCTTTTGCAAAAGATGTGAGATAAATGGAGTCAGCCAGTCAGTAGTATACTCAATTGGAAATTCTTTGTGCTTGCTATTGAACAAATTATGAATGTATCTCTCTTACTTCTCTATAGTTGTAACTGCCACGATACATTTGTGGGAGGCAATGGTGATGCCTAACACCTCATACTTTATGATTCTGTGGACGAACCAGTTGTGTGGAGGGATTGCACTTTGTTTTGAATAAGAATCTTATCTTGATATTGGGTGATGATGATAGCACTTCCACCTCTGGAATTGCTCCTGTGCAAAGATGAAGGACATGTCGAATAGTTGAACGATAATTCTTCTCTTTGACTATTCGGCATATAACAATAGGAGCACATGATTGATGCCTGAAAGGAATTCCATCTTTGCGTCTCCTTTTTGTGCAGCAGCTCTGTTTCGACACTCTTGGTTTTCAGATTTCATGAAAATTGTGAACATAACTCCATATAGTTTAAAGCATTTGGGCTCGATGGGTCTATTTGTTGGCCCATCCTCAATGGACCTCATTTTAGTTAGAAAACAAGAGGAGAGTTGTCTTTCCGCAGAGTTGCTAAATAGTGAGGATGTTGAGCTCCAGCAGCCTGTGCTCGGCCACCATTTCCCTCCCTCCCTCCCTCCCTCTCTCTCTCTCTCTCTCTCTCTCTCTCTCTCTCTGTTGTTGTCACCAAGTCTCTTGTTCCTTTTAAGCCCAGCCTTAGTAAAAGTGAGTACCGGCACTGGGTGGACAGGCTATCCACCCTTAAGTGGTATTGCCAGCCATTCTGGAGGAGCAGTTGATTCAGCATTTTCTAGTCTTTAGGAGTGATATGTAGCTTGAGCAAAGATTGGATTAGTCTACATTGCGATATGTCTAGGCTTTAGCAAAGTACTTGCCCATTTGATCTTTCAATATAAATGTCAATACCCACGTGTGCTTCTGGAGTATCTGCGATGGAATTATTGGGCGTAGTATGTAGTTGTCATTTATATATTTATGGTGGTTGCTTGTAGGCCATTTCTTCATGGTTCCATGGATTCTGGATTATAACTACAAGTATCAAAATTGTGGGTTATTCTATTGAGAACTCATGGCTCAATGCTCTTGTCTGTTGTGCGTTTGACTATCTTTACCTGGGACTATTTTCTTTGGTTTTTGGTATTTTGTGATGGACTCATGATCATCATCAACATAGTTTCTGTGTTTGCCTCTTTCATTAGTTTGATGGGAAGGATTAATAATTGCTGTTTCCTTTTGATAACAGTTGTTTTGCTAAAGTTAAGTTTTGCTTACTAGGAGGTCTTTCCATATTACAGAAATGTCCCTAATTGCCTTCTTGTGCAATATGCAGAGTAATTATGATAGAAAAGCATCACCTTTTCTGGCGAAAGAATTACTTAGAATTTATACAAAGGAGAAAAATTGGAGGGAGCGACTCTGGAAAAATGGCATTGTAAAATCATCTCCAATGCCACCACGGACATGTCCTGAATGCGTGGGGACTGAGGAGGTACTCGACCTTTCATCTTTAACTCTTGCTTTCTGATGACTTTGTCAATATGATGCTAGTTGATGAATTTGTTTTGGTTTTTTTGTAGGATCCTAAGTGCATTATATGTCAGCAATATCTTTATCTTTCTGCAGTTGTATGTGATTGTAGGCCATCTGCTTTTGCTTGTCTTGAGGTATGTGGAAACTGTGTTCTGGTTTATTATCCTGTCAAATTAGTTGATTGGTAGTGCAAATACAAGCCTAGTACATGTGCCATACTGAAATGTCAAAAACATTTGCCCCTGAAGGGGGATCTTGAACTCATGGAACTTGGATTATTCCACTTAGCCGGGCACAATGAGTGAAAGCATTCATGACAAGGGCCTCTGTCATTATGAAATACATCCTTAAAGTCATAATGTTAAAAAGTGTATGATACGATTGAATTTGCAAGGAAAAATTTGATTACATCAACGGTTCTGGTTCTAATTTTGATTTGTCACATTTTTGCTGGTGACATATACTTTCCTGTCTTTGATCCGACATGGCACCATAAATAACATCTTCTTTGGTTGGATTCATATTCAAAGAAATGGATCACCCAATCATATGGAGTGTTTCTTATTCATCATCATTTTTGGGGCGTAAGCCAGAATTGGCAATTCTCGATCTCATCATCAGACCCCTTTTGTGCAGCACTGGCAACACATCTGTGAATGCAAGCCCAGCAAACATTGCCTCCTTTACCGTCATACATTAGCAGAGTTAAGTGACTTGCTGCTCACTGTTGATAAATACAATGGTGAGGAGACTCAAAGGAGTAAGGTGCTCCAGCGATCTCTCTCCAGTGAAACAAGTTCTTCAGCGAAAAAGGTATCGTCAGATACAAGACTTGCTAAGTCAATTAACAAAGAGACTGGATGAGGTATCAAACAAAGCATGTAGAAAACAAATTGCAGCAATTAAACCAACTTCAGCCTTGGTGTTCATTCTTTAAATTTATGACTGGATGAGGTGTCAATCTTAACCAAGGTGGATCGTCTCATTTTTATACTTACTAGGTATTATATGATCTTTGTTTTATGGAAGAGTCTAGCTGAAGATGGTTTTATTGCTTTGGTCTTAGTTGCCAATGTTTTTTACTGGTCGACCGGCAAACTATGTACATTCTAGGAAATTCTTTTATACCAAGGTCACTGCATAATTGTTTGGTTTTTGAATAAATGTCAATGCAGAACAAAGTGAAACTTAGTGGTATTTAGTGATGTTTGGAATCTGTGCTAATCTCCTCTTGTTCTTTAATATTGTGCTGGAGTTGATTGTCCTTGTCAAGATTGTTATTTTAGTTTGCCTTTTGTTCTTCAGTAAGAGAGAATGTTCTTCTGGATTATATGTTCTTGTAGGTAAAAGGTGGCCATGCTACTTTGGCTCATCTTGCTGATCAATGGCTGTTGCAGTCAACCAATGCTCTTAAAAATCCTTTCTCTGAGGACATTTATCGGAAACTGTTGAAAGAAGCTGAACAATTTCTTTGGGCTGGTTCTGACATGGATCCTGTTAGTTCAAAGCCTTTTAGCTACATGAAATTCTTCTCAGATTATATGCATATGATTTGACTATGTATGAATGTGTACTTCAATCACATGCAGGTACGTACCATGGCAAAGAAGTTAGTCGACGCGCAGAGGTGGGCAGAAGGTGTAAGAAGTTGCCTCACAAAAATTGAAAATCATTCTTTGGGCTCTAGTAATGCTTTGGAGAGGGCAGATTTAGAATATGTCACTGAATTGTTGAGTTGTGATATCATGCCGTGTAACGAGCCTGGACATCTTAAATTGAAGGTTCTGAAGAAGATTGTGAAGTTGTGGCATTTGATATACCTGCACTCTGTCTAGTCGAGTGACTTACAGTAATTTGCTTAAAATCTGTACAGGAGTATGCTGAAGAGGCAGAGAAGTTGGCCGGAGAGATTGAATCTACTCTTTCGTCATCTTCAAAAGTATATGACATGAAATTATTTGACCTTTTGATTAAGATAAGAGTTCATTTTGTCCACTTCTCTTTGTATAATTTATATTGTCATTATTTATGTACTTTTGTTCCAGATATTGGAGTTGGAAAACCTTTATGATAGAAGCTGTCGCTTAGGAATCCTTGTCAAAGGAAGCGAGAGACTGGCACAGAAAATTTCTTCGATGGAGGTAATTGTCTATCAGGATTGATTTTGTGGGTCAAGATACATTAAGCCATATCCCTACAGTTACCTAAATTGTCTCTTTTACGTGGTGAGAAAAATGTCATAGGTTTGGTCTCTACTCATTTAGAAGACCTATTTGCTTCTTGTTCTTCAGTTTAGTGTTACCCTTGCTGGTTTGTCTAGATTAAAAAGCCATTTCTCTTAATCTGGTTTCTGCATGGTTCTCCGATTAACAACTGTTAAATTTTATTCTCTTTTTTCCACCCAAGTGGTTGAAGTTGAATTGGGTTTTGTCAATGTTTGTGAGTGTGCACTCTGCAGTGTGATGCCCATGACCGAGTGAAATTGCTCTACATGGTACACTTGATTTATCAGGTCCAGTGGATGATCACATGGATTTCTATTGTTATATTGGTGACGGTGATTAACTGAGGACATTTTGTTTTTTGTCTGGTGCATATCTGGTTTTTCTGGCTGACACTTTCAATTTGGCATACATTGATTGAAAATGTGGCTTCGTTGAATTTTCAAATTTTTTCGGGACTATTCCTTCTTATTTTCATGGGATTATTCCTATATCTCCAGTTATCTGATAAAGAAAATTACCACAATCACGCCAATAAGGATTAAATGAGATTTTCTATTTTAGTGCATGCTGTGTTCTGTATCCGGCACACCTTCTTTGCCGCAGAAAGTTTTCATAAGTTGGTTGGATATTCTAATTCCTGACTTACCCGTTTAAGAAAAAATTATTTCTTTAGGAGTGGCTTAATCATGTTCGAATCTGCCTCTCGGAGAAACGCGCTGCTGCAGTTGAGATCGACTCCCTATATAAGCTGAAATCAGAGGTTATTTTTCACTCTTCTTAGTTCATAAATCGTAAGTACATTTCTGGTTTGAACTATAGGCCCCTTTGACTTGCACTTTGACCATGTTCTTTTGGATAGATTATGGAACTTCAAGATTTGCTGCCGGAGACTGAAATGCTACTGGAGCTACTACGAAAAACTGAAACGTACCGAGATCGATGTGCTGAAATTCTAAAAGGTCCCATATGTTTAGAGGTTAGCTCAGCAGTTCTCTAATATTTAATTGTCTTATGTTTCTCTGTGCTGAATGAATGGGACTATCTATTTATCTGGATCTCTTAATTTTGGAAAATCCTGACCCCAACAGAGTATTGAGATGATTCTTCAAGAAATGGACAGTTTCACTGTCAATTTCCCAGAGTTCAAGCTTCTGAGGGAATATCGTACGCAAGCTAGTTCTTGGATATCCCGCTTCAACAGTTTGCGGGTGAACATTGGTGAAAGAGTTGATCAAGACAATGTCGTAGAGGAGTTGACCAACATACTAAAAGATGCAGTGTCTCTGAAAATTCAAGGTCTGAATTTCCTTGCAGTTTTGCTTGTTTGGGGGGAGAGGAAAGTTATCATTACTGCTGTTGTCATGGCAATATGCTTAATACATCATGTTCCTTAGTGTTTGTTTCCATTTTCAGTTAGAGAATTACCTCTTGTTGAGCTTGAGCTGAAGAAGGCTTGTTGCAGGGCAAAGGCTCTACAGGTAATGTAATGAACTCTGCTGCTTCGCAAATGTCGTGCTTCTGTGTTCTTCTGCTCTATCCTCCAGTATTTTCTACTATAGCTGATAGTATTTAATCCTCAATGGGACTTTTTGAGGTTTGTGCTTTATCAATTCTTCAAATGCTGAATGCCCTTAATCCTGAACATATTTCAGGCCCGTTCAGATAAAAGGACCTTGAACTTCCTTCAGCAACTATTGATTGAAGCTGTCGGGTAAATGTATTTTCGGTTGTGGTTCTCAAATTTTATTGTCAAAACTAGTTGATATACACTACTTCTACCCCTTTTAAAGTTCAGTTGGACTCTATGTTGCCAGACTACAGATTGAAGGCGAAAACTTGTTTGTCTACATTTCTGGGCTTGTTGATGCTGCTACACGTTGGGAAGAAAGTGCAGTGCAGATTCTAGCTCGTGAGGCTCAGCTGCCTGAATATGAGGAAGTTCTGAGGTCTCTCTCTCTCTCTCTCCTCCCCCTCTCTCTCTCGCTCGCTCGCTCCTCGCTGTTATGCATGTCATGTGGACCTGTTTGTGAGACCGGGTGGTGGGAATGGATGCAGGCTATTAAATATTAATATAAATGCATATAAGGTGCTAGCAATAACTTTTGTTAAAAGTGATTTTTGACTTTTTATATGCCAGGAGTTCGGAGGACATTCATGTGATCTTGCCTTCTTTACCTCATATCATCTTGACAATCAAAATGTCTAAGTCTTGGTTGAAGAATTCGGAACCATTTTTGGGGTCTGCTCACACGAATAGGGATTCACCAAGTTCGGTGCTTGAAGTCGATAAATTAAAGGTTCTTGCTAACACCTAAATCTCTAGTTTTACCTCCGTACATGTTTTTTGTGCACATTGTTTCTGTCGAACTGAGGACATGACCTCCATCCTGCAGGAGTTAGTTTCAGAATCCAAGCTACTCAAGGTATCCCTGGAAGAAAAAAGAACACTCGAAACAATGTTGGAGAATTGCTTCCGATGGAAGCAGGAAGCTTGCTCTTTGCTGCAAAATGCAGAATGCCTGTATGATTCTAGAATTGTTGATGATGGACTGCGAGATGGTTTAACATCACAAATTGAAGGCCTACTGCTTTCACTGGATGCCTCGATCAAAGATGGGCTTTCTCTTGGTTTTGACTTTAGTGAAATTCAGAAACTTCAAAATGTGCACTCGGCATTGCAGTGGTGCATTAAGGCCCTCCAGTTCAGCTCCATATCCCCATCTATTGAGGTGATTAGTCTCTATTTTTAGTTAAATCCATTCACTCAATCGGACCAAGTGATTTTACCAATTTCAGTTATGGCAACCTTGTTATATCCTGCTATTAAATTGGCCACAGGTTTTCTTGATCAATGACAACTTATATTTCATGAATTTAGGAATAGTAAGCTGCACTTTATCGGATTCGCTCACCTATTTTTGGTTCCATGAGTTCAATAGCTTTTGTTCTTATACCAGGTTGCTTTTATTTTATGAAGTTGGGAATGTTTAGCTGTCTTAAATTGGATTTATCAGCCTGTTTCAGCGATCATTTCAGTCCTTCTGGTAGTCTGATGTTAAGATATTAAGATGCATAAGTTCTTTAAACCTGACCAACAGCCAGTATAATTGAAGCCCTGGAGTGCAAAAGCCGTGTCCGGGTCCCAGAGTTTTTTGGAGATCTGGACAATTAATAGAAGGGTCTATTTACAGTCTCAATGTCCCTTTTGCAGAGAAAACAACCACTACCAGCACTTGATTCTATATTGCTGGTCTACCAGTCGTTAGAAGAACATTTTTTGGCAGAAAAATCCACTCATGCTCGTTGCTTAAGATTTTTGACAGATTTTCCAAGTGGGTGAAAGCACCCATACTTTTGGCTATTGATGTGGGCCCCTAGTAGCAAGATCTGCAGAAAAATCTCCATCTCTTGTTTGATGGGATGCAGCGTTTTCATTGTTCTCAAGGAGTAATTAAAACTTTTAGAGCAAAGCATGGAAGTCATCGAAGTATTGCAATTCCAACTCTTCCGCATATCTGTAGAAACCCTTCTGAATCCTGAAAACTTTCTTTCACAAGAAATATATTTATTTTGTGCCAAATGAAACATACCGGGTAAAATTGTCCTAAGGGATTAATTGACCCATTGCTCGTCTTTCAGTAGGCCCATTCCCAGGTTCACTATCAGATATAAATATGTTCTAGCCTTGTGTGATCCAACTTGAGGGCTAGTTCAAATACCTAATCTTCCTCAAAGAGTTGTCCAAACATTCTGGTAGGTGCTAAATTTTGCTGCTATTGTTGATCTCTGGTCTTTATCCCATTCTAAAGTGAGCTACTGTTCTCTTAGTGAGGAGGCCTTTCTTGAGAAGTTCCAGAGATCTCACACCCAGCTTCTCCCTATTTCTGGTTGCACATTCCCTCATTAAATGATGATAGTGTCGCTCCCTCATTAAATAATGATAGTGTCACCTTTTATACGACCACATAAAAATTGCGATCGGAGGCTCTGTGTTCTTCTCGCTGGAGCTTGGCATACGGAAAGAGACATGATGCAGAGAATGGAGTGTGCTTTGCTTGTTATGATCTTTGCTTGCATGCTATTTGATTTTATGCTAAATTTTTTATGGCAATGCGGGATGACTTGCCATGATAATTATTTAGGATATTGAGAGATTGTTGGAGTTCAAGGAACAAATTTATGTTACATGTCCATCGGGTGATTTATTGGGCATGCTAATTGATGCGGTGAAGTGGATGAAGAAAGCATCAACGATGATTCAGGCTCCATCCAACTATGAAAAGTGCAGTTTAAGTGATGCTGAAGAAACTCTTGCTGAGTGTCGGGTATTTTGTGGTTATCAGTGCACTTGCTTCTGATTTAAAGATCACAAACATAAGTATGTGAATACTATATATGTAAAATCTGTTTGCAGATGATCCCTCTTTCATTTCCGGCGTTGGCTGGTCAGCTTGCAGAAACAATTGAAAATCATAGGTGAGTCTTCTTATTCCATGTTATAGGAATGAAGGAACAGAATGACTTGCATATACACAACCCATGGTGCACATTAACATAAGTGTGACCTCATGTACACAAGCAATAGCATGTATAGACATCAGTGACTTCGCAGATACAAGCAGTAGCACGTGTTACATTAGCTATTGCACAGATACAAGCAATGGCACACTGCACATTTACATTAGTAATTCTTGTTGTACCAGGTGGCAGTTTATAACTAGCATGCCTAGGGATTCAAAATTCCAGCTAAAGATGCGAAAGTGGAAATTGTAATAATGATTAAGCTAATGAAGGTTGCACTGTAAGTTTCAAGTTCATCAAATGCAGTGCTTGAATCTTAATGCAACATGGGTCGAGAAAATTGAAGTAAGCAGGCTGTTGTTTCTGCATTGACCTATTTCTATAAGTGTTCATTGATTTTAGCCAAAGTTAAAGCTAGAATTGTTAGAAAGTCTAACCCAAAAGCTTAAGCTAATCGGTAGAGGGATATCACGTGTGTGTGTGTGTGTGTGTGTGTGTGTGTGTGTGTGTGTATATAAATATAAAGAGCATTTAGGACCCGTTGTCAATCAATGTGGGATGATATTTCAATACCCCTCACGTGCAAATTGGATTACGAGCTGTACGTGGAATTTTGACTATGCACATTCATGTGGAATTTTTTACCACGCACCCTCGCGTGAGGGATAATTGGCTCTGATACCATGTTAGAAAATCCAACTCAAAAGCTGAAATTAATAGGTGGAGGGAGATAACATAAATATAAAGAGCATTTAGGACCTGTTGTCAATCGACATGGGATAATATTTCAACAAGAAATGATTTTAACAAGGAAACAGTAGAAAAATCATTATCCTTGCTTTTCATTTTTCATTCTGTCATCAACACTTAGATTACAAGCTAAGTATAATTCCTTTTGGCCAAAGAGATTCGTTGGTCAGATTCTTGAGGGCCACATGGTTGCAGGGAGGTACCTCATAGCAACCTTTAGAATGGTTTTAGAGGTTATTGAAAAAATTTAAGGAAAGTACGTGGTGCCGAATGGGACTAGTTCTGTGCTAAACACAGGGCAAAAGTTCGCGCATGAGAGTTAATGCCATTGGAGACGAGCTTCAAAGGCCTTTTGTATTCTTTTCCAACTTTTTTCTCATGGTGTGACCAGTTATCTAAGTGTAGCTTCAGTTTAATGATTTATGTAACGTGTGATCATGGGGGCAAAGATCCTGGATTATAGTATATATCTGGATACAGACTTGCAGTTAATTTCTTAAAATTCTGAGAATTGAATTTAACTGACATAATTTTTAGAGCATAAAACCCAGCTTTCCTTTCTGACTCACAAAACATATGGGAGAGTTACATTGGGCAAATGATGTTTCCACAACCAAAATGTCTACTTCCACAACTATTTCATACTATAATCTAATTGGACCAATTTGCTGTTAACAACTATTCACAATCTAAGTGCAAATTCTTCAGAAGTGGTAAGACGAGGATAACTATTGTCAAATGGAGTAAATGAAGAAACAAGTTTGAACTTACCTTTCTTTTTTTCCTTTGGGTGGCAAAAGAAATAGATTTACTTTCGTTTTCCATTATTACTGAAAAATTATTTCCTCAAAGTATAGTTTAAGGGATTAAGTGAATAAGACAAAGACATTCACCTATTCTTGGAGACAACAACATTCTTTGTAAAAAAATTCTAGATAGATTCATCCTATTTCATATAATTTTTAATGTTTATAGTTTATTTTCGTTTTCACAGTTTAAATTAGATTAAGAGTACAGCATTCTTTCTGACGCAAGATCACAACATCGGCATAAATAAATGCTCTAACTTTGAGATCGAAAATAAAATTAGTTTTTGTTAAATATGATTTATTTGTTTCATGTGGCTTTTTTTTTTTTTCTCTTTTGAAGTCTTTTATCTTATAAGAAATTGTGAAGTTTTTAAATGCATAGTATATTTATACTTTACTTAATCTTATTCTGTTTTGGAAATTTCACTTATTATTTAGAAGATTCATTCGATTGAGATTAATAATGAGAATAGTTCTATTAAGCCATCCACCTAAGTCATTTTCTTTAAGAAAATTGATAAGCAAGTTCATGAGTTTAACTTGTTAAATTATCATTCAAAATTTTCCTTTTAGCTCAACTTTTTAATCTAAATCTAACAATGAACAAAACAAGATGACCTTCTTGACCTTTAAAAAAGATTGAACAACAAATAAAATGAACAATAGAAGACAAAAGTTCTAAAAACAAATAGAAAGAGTTGAAGGAAGAGGGAAAGGAGGTTTATAACAAAAAGGTTAAGTCCAGTTTCTTTGATTACGTACTCTCCTCGGATGATTTTTTGTCTTCTATTTTTAAAGAATCTTAATGAGCTTTTGAGAATAACTTTGTCCATTCAAGTGGTTCGATTTGAAATCATCGTGGAAGAAGACTTTTTAGTTATGAAAATATTATTTCCCTTATTCTATATACAAGTTTGCAGTAATAATTGTGCCTTATTATGAGTTAATGGAATACTTTTGTCTGGTAACAGCTTTATGTTGACGATTCATGTGCATTTGTATACTTATGTTCATTGTGATGATATGCTTCATATGTTTATTCTTAAGAAAAATTGTGGAATTCAAAATGTAGGTTGTGGCAGGAAAAAGTACAACAGTTTCTAAGTTTGGAAATTGGTCAACGTTCATGGTCTCAACTATTGCAGCTTAAGGTATGTTTACTTCTGTGTTCAGGGATCCATCCGTGCCATAAAATAATGTTTCCATTATGGTCCAAGAGCAATTAATCATTGATGGCTAGTTGGGTTCATGTGAGTGCAACCTGGAAGTTAAAAGATATTTGCGAAATTCAAGAAAGTCATAGTGCTTAACCAGCTGTTGCCAGGACGATGAAAATACATGGGTGGAAGGCTAACTATCCTTGACTACACCTTTAAAATTGGCAAACTATGATGTTAGGCCAAAGGGGAAAAAGGGCACATCATGCAAGTAATCCATTCCATGAAGTTATGAAAACTTCTGTCCATTCTTTAGAAGGAGCTCAAATAGTGTAGCCAACAGTTGATTCAGTTTGATCAGAAGGAAGAGAACAAAGGAGATTTTTACAAGTAAAATTATTTTTTTCATCCACTAGTTGTACTTGTATGTCATTAATCATGGACAACTTTGTTTCTTTTTTTCTTTTGTTTTTTTTTTTTTTTTTTTTTTTTTTTGGGGGGGAGCGTTGAGTGGGTTTGGGCTATTTATGTTTGAATTCTGTTGGTTTTGGCCACATTATGGAACCAGTTTGAAGTACTCTGTTACCGACATGGCTATTTTTGGAACCAGTTTGGACTTTAAGTTGGCTTGGGCTATTTTTGGTTTCGGGAATATGGGTTCAAATTCTGGTGGTGTGGGTATGACCTCTCCGCAAGCATTTTTTGACCAACATGGCTAATTGTATTTGTCGTATGATTATGGAAGCATGGGTAAATGCAGGGGTACTATAATTTTTCCTTGAGCTGAGAATATGATGGCATATGGGATGTAATCTGTACAGTAGCACCTACCATAAGATTGCACGCAGTTGACTTTGAACTTCACTTCTTTTTGGTTGCCACATTTACTTTTATTCTTCTAGGAAATGTTTATTGAAAGTCCTAAACCTTATTTACAGAAAGCACTGAGTGCTAAGCCATTTAATTGATGCAATCAGATTATGAAGGTGCAATTAAGTCCTTGGAAAATTCTGTTTGGCAACATGCCTGCACAACTATGAAAATTACATATCTGGTGGTCTTAGAGGTTGTCCTGTGGGAGAAATCGGAGAATTAAACAACTGAAGTACTTGATTGCCTTTTCAAAAAAGGTTGAGGACTATATTGCTCCGATAGATAGATTAAGAACTCAATTTCATGTACACAAGGTTTTGGACCCTATTTTCCTGCTAGCGTAGGATTACAAGACACACCTCATTATGTGACCTTAGCAGTGGCTTTGCATGCTGGAAAATTTGTTTGTCTTGTCCTACAGACACCAGATATGACCTTAGCAAGATTTTGAAAGATGCTGCCAAAAAGAAACATAAAATGCAGTAAAGGATTTGTTGTATGTAGGATTTCTGTTTGTATCCACATCAAATTTTCATGCTATAATGGCGTATGACATGCATGTCTTAAGCCGATGGAAATGTATGGTAAGCTATAGGTTGACCCAACAAAAGGAGCAAAGTACAGTGTGTGAGAGAGTAGCTGCACACTGCCATGCATCTTTGTTGAACTTATTAATGTGATTTTTGTCAGGAGATGGCAATGGCAGCTGCCTTCAACTGTCCTAAAAGGGATATTGTCTTGTTAGAGGTTGAAAAAGTTAACAATTGGAAACAACGCTTCAAGGAGGCTGTAGGGATATCAATTGGAGATTCAAGTTCCCTTGTTGAGGCCATAATGAAGGTTCTTGCTTTTCTCCACTTTTCTGCAAATTAACTTCCTTTTCATGTGAGATCTTTGTTCTCTTTATAATGGATGGTAAATAATCGCTACCTACTTTGTTTTTAAATGTTTCCAGATCAAAAGTACTCTAGATAGATCTTTGCATTTATATGACCAATCAAGAGGCTGCAGAATGGAAAATCTATGCATGTGCTGCTCTGGTGATTTGGAGGGTCATAAATTCCGGACTTGTTTAACATGCAAGGACTGGTAAGGTATTTGCATTGATGATCAAGTACATTCCTATGATCATATAGAAACAAGTTTGTGCTGTCCTTTTTTTTAAGAAGATCGGTCGTCATGGTTGATAATTTGTTTCCTCCTGATATAGCATTAGATGCAGTTTGGTACCGTTTAACTTACCTGATTTTCTTCCACTTTTAAATGTATTTTTTATAAGTGGAACAGAGAATATCACCTTTTATTACGAAGTCCGCGACATTCTCTACTAGAGCCATCACAACTTAGAGGTACACAGATAAACTGTGTAGATGATACATGAACTAAATGATGCCAGATTATGGTTAAGTAATTTTAGCATTTTATTGGGTAAATCATTGATCTAGCTTCCTTTGCTTCTTGTGCATTAAGATCTTTGATAGTGGTCTTATGGCCACACAGAAGAACTATTCTACCTTATTTCTATTTTCCGATATTTCTTTACGAAGTCTGATTTCTGTGGACAGCTATCATCTGCATTGCCTTGGACCAGCAGTTTTGGAAAGTATTTGTCAGACGTCCCAATGCAATTTTTGCCAATTTGTAGAGAGGGGTTTAGATTTTAAAAATAGACAGTCTCATTTGGTAAGTTTCAATGGCTTGTGTTCATTTGATTGAAGTTTGTTTGCTTCTCAACTCTTATTTACCTTCTTACAGAGGTGTCCAAGAGAACGTCCCCAGTTAGATATACTGAGCAAACTTTTCACAGATGCTGAAGATCTTCGTGTCTGGTAATAATCTGCTTGATTTTTCAATACAGACTTCTTGGTTTAATCGAATATTATATCCCAATTGGACATTTTTATACTTCTACCTTTGTCATGTTTGGCTGAAAGATGAATTTTAAGTTGCATGCTCAAATACTGGTTGATTTGTGGAATAGTTCATGCATGAATGAATATTTGTGTTGTTGCATGTGCCCTTTGGAGATACTTATGTATCTGAATCACAATTTTTCTCTTGAATTATGTTACACTTGCACCGTATCAAATACTGTTATGGGTTGACAATTTAACTGATTTTCATCAGGATTGAAGAAAGAGATCCATTACAAAAACTTCTAGAGTGTGCACTTGCATGCAAAGTTTGTTTGACAGAAATTATAGATTCTGTGTCGTCTCCTTTGGGTGAAGATCTCGGCATTGTTGCTGGAAAACTGGCCACTGCTATGAAGGTACTAGTTCTATTATCATCTTCTACTACCGAAATTTCATATTTTCTCAAAAAGTAATACTTTATTCTTGGTCGGTCTGGTTCTCTTTCTTTTTTTCTGGTGTATAGTGATGCTGTATATTATGCTAGCTGTTCTTGAGATGATATTGTTTATCAGAACATATTGTTTTGACAGGCCATGGAAGTCGCTGGTCTACATGATCGTGAAGGTAATTGCAGCCTGGAGCTTGCATTGGCAAGACATTTATGGAGAGTTCGGGCCAGAAACTTATTTCAGGGTTTTGAGAAGCCAACAGTCCAGCAGATACAGAACTTACTGAAAGAGGTACACTTTGCTTTCCTGAGGAGTTAACTTTTTAAAGTGGCTATTATATTTCAAGTGATAGTAATGACAAGTGTAATATAAGTGGATAGCATTATGTCTTTGATGGGTGGCTTGGTAATTTATATTCTGTTGAAACATGAGTTTATTTGATGGAAAGGAATCGTGACTGAGTTCAGGCTTTTCTCCTTGAAATGACCACTGGGCAGAGAGTGAAAATACCTTAATGTGGGGTATCTGACAATTTTATGGGAGGAAAAGTATTTATGATCTACCTGTACGGCCTTTTGGCAGTGACACCATGTATATAGATGCTTCTTTAGTGTAATAATCTCTTGGAAAGGCTTTTTCTTTGATGAACCAGAAAGTTAGCATATAAAGTACAAGCGTTCCCGCCTTCTCTTTTCTTGTCGATATGTTTTGAATGTAGTCTTATTTTTTTACGAGAAGTCTTTTGCATCAATATAATATAACTTAATAGAAAATTAAATCGCATGGCAGGGACTTGCTGAAAACATACCAATTGAGGACTACTACCGGCGGAAACTTACAGAAATGAAGGACACTGGCTTACAATGGGCTAAGACTGCGAAGAAGGTCCACATCCTGGCAAAGGAAATAATATTTTCAAATCAGTGAGCTTGCTACAGCCATTTGATTTTAAATTGTTGTTTTTGGTAGGTTGCTGCTGATTCTGGGGCTCTTGGCTTGGATAAGGTTTTTGAACTCATCATGCAGGGAGAAAACTTGCCTGTCTATTTTGAGAAGGAACTAAAGGTAAATGTTCTGAATATACATCTTCTTATCTGCTTCAATTTTTTATCTGATTTCTCTTCTGCATGGTGATGCAGCTCTTAAGATCTCGCAGTATGCTTTACTGCATATGTCGAAAGCCCTATGGTCGAAGGCCAATGATTGCCTGTGATCAATGTGGTGAGTGGTACCACTTCGACTGTGTTAAATTGTGTTCTTCATCAGAGTTCTACATCTGCCCTGCTTGTGAGCCTCAGACGGAGAAGTTCTTAGAAACAAAGCCCTTGCATCATGAAACGTAAGTGACCTTGATATTGCCATAAATCCTTATTTTTGGCATATGCGATTCATTCCCCGCTTGTGTTCACTTCTGGATTCTAGATGCAAAAGTCAAAATTTCATGGTAACTGACTATGTCTTTTACCATAGTGTGAAAACGTGTTAATGTCAAGAGTAATAAGTTTGAAATCCATGGTGACTCTTTCCTTGAAGTTGTGCGAATAGGGTTTCCTGATGTAATGATTCTACTTGCCTTTTTCCATGTACAGAGTCCTTGAACGTTTTCTGTCCTTTTTCTGCTTTTTTTCAATGACCTGGTCATGGTTTCTTGTTTATCGGCATCGCCCCAAGGAAGCCTACATCTATGGCTTAGTCGTACCTTTCGATCTTTAGTGCTTTCATTCGAATGCGTTTATATTTGATAATGATGGTCTCTTGTGACAGATTGACAAGCACCAGAGTAGTGGAGCCTAAAACGCCCTCCCCCCGGCAGGCGTTGTCGATAGAGAAACAGAAAATTTGTGAATCCAGTGTGGCAAAGAAGCTTTCGTCCCTTAAAAACTCGAAAGAATCTGGGGGTACCTATGGGATTGAACAGTTGCGGTGGCATAGTCGGAAGCCTTTCCGAAGAACAGCTAGAAAACGCGCTAATCTGGACGCACTCTGCTCTTATTTTAATCCGCAGCGGTAACATGAAACTAGATAGTCATCAAGCATTTGATTCATTGGTTGATTCTTACGACTCCGGCTCTGCATCTTTTATCATTGGGCTCGAGAGAAACAATAATGGGGTAAAGCAAAGCAATTTCTGCTATACGATTTTATTCTCTTTTGCGTCTCTCTCTCTCTCTAAAACATCAATGTCGTCGTGCTAGACGTGTACGTCCTTTCTTTTTCCATTTCTTTTCGGTCAAACGGGCATGATGTTTCTTGCTTGTCCTTGCTTTGGATATTATCTAAAGCCTCGCGTGCATTAACATAGAACTCGTACCTAAGTGGGCGAAGTAACTAAGGACCTTGTCTTCGCGGCAAAAATTTGCTTCTTCCACTCCCGCTAGGTCATTTCACTAAATCTACAAGGGTCGAGCTGCCTCCAGTCATAGATTCGGCACGATGAAGTCTGATTTTACTGACGAATAGTGGAATGATACCAACTGATTAGATATTTACCAACCTAAATCAAGGGGGTGGTTAATACTGTAGGCCGCTAGAGACAAGCGCTTTTTGAGCAATTGGAAAGTTATACTACATCAAAGTAGCACTGCAACTGAACCGGAAATGTACAAAAAATAAATGTCTTAAATATATTATATTAGTATCAATTCTGTGATAAATATTCTAAAATCGATATCAATTTAATCTATTTTGCCAGTTTAGGTCATAAATTATTGACACTGACTCTAATTGTTCTACGTGATATAATCGATGTGAAAATAGACAATTTTATAAATTTATAATAATTGTTTTGAAATTTTTTCCTTCTGAGTTCTTTTCCTTTTCTTTTTGGTCGACAGAGTGAGGGTGAGCGTCGGAGAGGCCCTCTCACCAAATCTGGTAAGGCCGATCCTTGCCTAGTATAAAGACGGCCATGGTCCCCTAATGAATGTTTGGTTAGCCTCTCTCTCTCGCCAACGATCCGAAAGATTCAACCTCCATTGTCGTGCTTCGGTGCCACATAGCGGTTTGTGCAGCAAAGGATCAACTTTAGTTGGGCACATTGTGCCACGTCGGGAGGAGCAAGGAGAGAAGTCTGTCACTGGTTTTGTTTGTGTAAGTCCCCTCACCAAGGCCAAGGCGAAGCTAGCAGGACATGACCCTCACCTAGGTGAGGCACGACAAGGCTACTCTTGCTCGAGGGAGGGTTAGCCTTGCCAAATCTAGCGAGGGGGGCCTTGTTAGTGCTCGCCCTTGCCCAGGTGTAGATTGGCGAGGCCCTCCACTAGTGGCAGCCATAGGCCAAAAAGAAAAGGAAAGGAAAAAAAAAAAAAAAAAATGATTAAAAATTATAAAAAAAATATCAAGGTCTACGTCGATCGTATCATATAAGATTGTCAGCGTCCATGTTAGTGATTTTCAATTTAAATTAACCAAATGGACTGAATTAGTACCAATGTGAATATGATTAGAACTACATTGCCCTAATTAAAATGTTTATAATTGAATTGATACAATCACAATAGGTTTATTACTTTTTAGGTACTTTTTCCCAACTAAATGCATTTTAATGACGTACTAGATAAGCGTAGACATTTGCCAATCTTGACCTTCATAGGTATGTAACAAAATTACCGTGAGGAATGAAAACCTATTAAATTAGACAGTTGGATCCCAATCTAAACTGGTAAGTTTCTTTTGTCAATCCGTATTGGTAAATTTCTTTCACCTGGATGAAAAGGGGTTATGTAACCACGGCTTAGTAACTACATATATGGTTTTGCACATGTAATTGAAAATAATCAGTAATAACTTCCCCGAAGATTGGTATGTTCCCTATTGCGATGATAATCAACTGAAGTCTACCGAATTTGTTTGCAGAGGTTGATAGTGTGATCGCATTGGTCCCCGTAATTCTTTGTAAATAATGGTACCTTGGGTCCTCCAAATGACTGCGATGGGACTTTTGGAGATGATATGGACATTGGTAAGTTACCTAAAGGCAGTCTGTTTAACCATTAGTCATTACCCTCACGGAAACTGATCCAAAGGTGTGGGTTGGTCCTGGTTCATTCAATAGATAACCACAGTCGTGAACACCTAAATTAATTTCAAGGTTCATTTATTTGAAAAACAAAAAACTGTTTCCAGAATTCCCTTTTTTTTCTTTTCGATTTTTCAATATTTGAATGATAGAAAACTAATGGATTTATGGAAAACGTGGTTTCATTGATTGAAAACAATGAGCTTAGATTTAAGAAAAATAATTCTCCCTCTGACAAGAAGGAAATAACTTTATTTAAACCATCATAAAAGTGAAAAACAATTATTTTCCTTAAAATTAATTTTCATAATTTTTTTTATAATAAAGTTTTCAGTGAATGGTTCTTTTTGCTAAAATGAGAAGTTGTTTTCCTCCTTTCTAAGCTTGTTGGTTTTGGCCAATGGAAAATGGTTTTAGTAAATTGACTAGTTTTCTGCCATTTAAATACTTAAAAATAGGAAAATAATTTTCAAGGAATAGTTTTCCTTCAAACAAATTGACCCTTGGACACCAATGGTTTGGTAGAACTTGTATCTAGGCACACGAGTTCCCTCTTACTCTTCCATATCATTTTCGGGGGTTTGGAGACATTCGAAAATAATATGAAGGGAAGGGAATATTCATTGAAAATTTTCGAACTAGTAAATCCGTATTTTCAACATACTTTTGTTAAAAAGGCCAAAAAATTTCAAGGCGTTGAAGGTCTGAAGAAAAGCCTCTCTACCTTCACTCATCACATTGAGAAAAACATAAAATTGCAATTAATGTTTTAACACAGACTAGAAAAATCCAAACTTGGAAGATCTGAGTAAATTGCCATTGAATAGATTATCCTCGCGGCGATTATAAAATGACTTCCTCGAGTTTGAGTGTGTCATCCCAAGCCGATTTCAAGTTTATTAAAAGTCTCGACCACCCCCCCCCCCCTCCCCCTCTCTTTTTTAGGTGGATATGTCTGCTCAAAATCTATCTCGACTTTAATATTGTTGCACAGCAACTACCGAATTTAGAAAAAAAATCAAAGATTACTCTATTGGGCTCAGCACCTAACTTTGAAAAGTTACAAATTTACCCCCATGGATTTTGATTTTTTTATTACATTCTCAAATTTATTCTGTTAGCGGTACATTATGGACTTGTAAAGAAATTAATGATAAATATGCTGAAAGTTTTGAAACTTATCATGAAAGTATAATTGAATTATAAGACTTACTGAAAATCTTAACACTTATTATGGAAATATAATTGAATCCTAAAACTTATAAAAAGTGTAAGGAAATCTAAAACTTGTCAAATTAATGTAATTAAGTCATTTAGTTAATTCCGTCCAACTTGACTAACGGCAAAATCTTGATGCGACTTTTTAAATATTTTCTCTCTTTTATCGGGCGATTACGTAGCTAAAGCATGAAATATAAGGCCAAAACACCATCGTGTGGTCTAAATTTGATTTTTAAAATATATTTTATTTAAATTAAGTTGAAAATAATTTAATTAAAAAAATGAGGGCAAGAACCAAGCCGTGAGGGCCAGCCGTCCTCTCTCTCTCTCTCTAAATTTAATATTAATATTTATGGTCGTGAACCAATTTGCAATAGGGCTATTACACAAAGAATCTTGATTTGCATCTTCAAAGCCGAAAGACCATTTGACCATTATTCCTTTACATGGAGCGACCTCTCCCTAGAAAAGAAAATTATCAAGTGCATTGCAAGGACACACGCCTAATACATCTGAATTGTCATGTCCAGTGACCTCACATGCGATCTCATAATGCCTGACGATTCACACTACATTGGACCTGGTCCAATGACTTCTCCAACCAGAGCGCGGCAGCAACTTCCGCGAAAATCTCCCCCTCAAGAATCGAGCTCCCCACCTCCCACCCTTCCCTCCTGCTCATGAGAAACCGAGGCCCAGGTGGGTCAGGGGGGTTCTTGAATTCATTCATTGTTCCGGTGGAAAACGGACGCAAATTCAAACCCTAGGAAAGAAAAAAAGAAGAGAGAGAGAGAGAGCCCATGAATTTTTTTATCAAGAAACGGCGAGATG
Organism: Eucalyptus tenuipes; assembly: GCA_014182365.1. Taxonomy (NCBI): domain Eukaryota; kingdom Viridiplantae; phylum Streptophyta; class Magnoliopsida; order Myrtales; family Myrtaceae; genus Eucalyptus; species Eucalyptus tenuipes. Next base: position 27,899,003 of record CM024540.1, on the reverse strand, counting down.
TGATAAGGACGTGTAAAATGGGACATGGGGGGGTGGTACTTTGGTGGGGCCTCGGGACTGTGCCCGAATACGAGAAGAAGAGAGAGAAAGAAGAGAGAGAAGGTGGGCTCTCTCTTCTGATGGAAGTAGTCCGGTACAGCACGCTCTTCTGAGTCTGACTTCTACTCCCCCACCCTACACACGCTCTCTCTCTCTCTCTTTCCATGCGCTACAACCAAAACCAAAACCAAATCGCCAAATAAAGAAATCAAGAAAAAGAGGGGGGGAAAAAATAAAGGGGAAACCCAAGGCAAGGCCAAGGCAAAGGCAAGGAGAGAGAGAAAGAGAGAAGGGGTCCTCACTCTCTCTTCACTTCACTCTCTCTCTCTCTCTCTCTCTCTCTCTCTCTTCTTTTTTCTCCTTCTCTCTGCTTGGGGCTGAGCTCCCCACACCTCGCACGCCTTTACGCTCACATATTCAATTCAATCCGCCTCCAAAGTCCTCGCCTTTACTCCTTTTTCTCCCTTTTGCCCTTTTTCTTGGTCGCTCCCCATCTCCCTTCACCACCCTCCCCTCCCCCCAGCATTTTTCTTTTCCCTTCGCCCCTCCCCTTGTCTCGCTCTTAGATTTGAGAAATCTAGGGTTTCGGTTTTTAGATGGTATCTGCGGGCTCCGCGAGGAGTCGGGGTGCTCTGGCTTGTTGGCACATTTCGTCTCGAAAAGGTTCCGCCTTTGTGTCTCTGGCGGCGGAAAGATGGAGTTTTTCTGCTGAATCTGTTGTTTAGGTTTCGTGGGTCGAGGTTGGATTCTCGTTTTGAGCTGGAAATCGCGCATTGCATCGTTAGGGCTGCCGTTAGACCTTGTGTTGCTGGGTTTTGTTTTTGGGAGATTGCTGATAGAGCTTGGATTTTCTCGGTTTCTGGTTGTCAATCTCTCTCTTTTCACCGTGAGGTTCTTGTACTTAGTTTTTTTTTTTCCTAAGCTTTTGCTGGTCAGAGATTCACTGTCTTGTAAAACCCTTGAACGTGTGATCTTGACTTGAGCTTAGTGAAATTAGGTGTCGATTTGTACGCATTCTGCCGTCGTTCCTAGTTTGCTTCTTTTTAAGTTGATAGGAGGTGAAGACACTAGCTTTAGACATTGTAAATGCATGGATGGGAGAGAAGCCATGGCTATGTCTGGTGGGTCAGCTCAATATTTCATACACAGAGGAGTGGCATTAAGTGGAGCAGAAGGCAGTGGGTTGAATGCCCAACCGGTTTTTAGACAATTGGCGAATCCTCATGTTCAGGCTCAGTCCAATGTCCGGTCCAGCTTAGGCGGACCGGTATATTCAGCTGAACAATCCAATGCCAATTTCTCTCATGGCATTAATATGGGGATGTCCTCCGCAATGCCACCGAGTGAGCCGGTAAAGAAAAAGAGAGGGAGGCCCCGGAAATACGGGCCTGACGGGAAGGTTCCTTTGGGGCTTTTGCCTCTGACTGCTACGCCTTCAAATGCTTCTTCTGGGTCAAATACGGATTCTCAGAAACGGGCCCGGGGAAGGCCGCCTGGAAGTGGGCGAAAGCAACGCTTAGCAGCAACTGGTAAGGTCTTTAAACTCATTCTGTTATGAGTTCTTTATACGTTCTTGTTTTTATTTTTCACGAGTGGTTTTTGTATGGTTAATGCAGCTATTCTAGCTGCTTATAGGAAGATTCAATGTTCATTGATTTTATAGAGAATTTATAATTGCAATATGCAACGATGATGACTAGGTAGGTTTCATTGTTGTGAGTTGATGCATGTAGTGGGCTTGAATTAATTAGAAAGATGTAGGTTGATCTTGTTATTGGGTAGAAAGAAGTCACTGGTGCCTGATAGTTAATCTGAGCAATGCATTGTTGGCGTGCTAAATTTGGTAGTGCCAACAAAATAACATTTCGGCGTGGATTCTTATTTGTCATTTTGACATTTCACCAACTTAAAGCTCATGATTCCTTTGACTTATGTCTTGTTCATGGCTGAATAGATCAACAAAATGTGCTAGAATAGCTACTGACATGCAGTAGTCTGATCAAGTTAAAGTTGGTAATTCTTCAATTGATGATTTGTCACTTGTATGTCATATGTAATGATGCGGCTTGTCGCTTTGACAACATCTTGGTCAACTTGTACATATTTCTTCTCCATTGTACACACTGTAATTGGATTATGGGGTCATTTAAGCACATTAAAATGGTAAAATTGTTCTTTGCTAGGTGAATGGATGAACAGTTCAGCTGGAATTGCTTTTGCCCCACATGTGATCACCGTAGGACCAGGGGAGGTATGTTCCATTTTTCTTAATTCATGAGAGGTAATTTGGTGTGAAAAGCACATGAATAAATCAGTTTACTATGTGAGAATTTTAGAGTTTCAGATGCATGCCATTTTTTCACTTGGTTATTCACAAAAGCTATTACGATTAAAAGATATTGAAGAGCGTAACATACTAGATGATGAGAATCACTTTCTTGTGGCTAAATTAATTGAGGTTTGAAGTTAACCAGTTGAGTATTAATGTTAGATCTGTTTCAGCCGTGATGAAATAGTTGAGGTTGTCGGATGCAGGGATTGTTATATGGTCAGTGCGATTGGGAAATTGGTTTAAATGGATGAGCATTTCAGTTTTTCTCAGAATTTCATGTGCTTGTGTGGTGTATTTGCAAGAAGAAACTTGAATGCATACGATAATGCACTGGTTCGATAAACTTATGCTTGTCCATGTATAGCGTGGTCTGCAGTTTTCGTTTTACTCTCATTGGTAGGGAAAGGATACTTATTCACCTCTTGGTTGTACTTCTAGGGGTCTTTTCATGTTCGCACATAGGAACTTCAGTCCTTTTTCCTATTAAAATGGGTATATCATTGGTGGAGCTTTCTGGTGATGGGCCAGATCTTATTATGGCTTGCTAATCCTATTGTGCTTGCAGTTTTCTGTTATAATGGTTATTGTTGTAAATGCCAATGTAGGATGTTGCTGCTAAGGTATTAACTTTCGCCCAGCAAAGGCCAAGAGCTGTATGCATATTATCAGGGAGTGGTACAGTTTCCGCTGTAACTCTACGGCTGCCTGCGTCTTCTAATGAAACTATCACATTTGAGGTTGAAGCATTCTTTAAGTCTTTCTATATCATTTTTTTGGACTTTTAAAGTTACTTATGCTGTAAGGGAATACCAAGGGTTGCTTGTCTTAAACTCAGCCAGACTCAATTATGACTTCACTTGGTCTTGAAACTTGATGCAAACGCTGGTCCATCAGTTTGATTCTTTGATTCTTTATCAGGCTATCCCGTTGCTTCCAATCGGTACAGAAATAGGTGGCGCAGTATGTATTTTCTAGGGTTCAATGAACATTAAGCATCAATTATATCGGTATAAAACTATTGACTTTTTAAGTAAAAGCTATAATACAACTAATGGTGTGATGTTAGTAGGTGTGAAGAAAGACAAGTAAATTTTGCTGGCAAGATTCAATGGGAATTTCCATTAAGAAGGAAAAATTAGTATGGTTGTGACTTGTGGTTTGTGTAAATATAAAATTCGATGTGGCATATGGCTGGTTGTTATAAGTGCAATAGAAGCGAAACCAATGAATATGCGATTCATGTTGAAGTGGAGCAAGCAATGGACAAAGAGATATGTCATGAGGATCAAAGTGATGTACAATTTTCCTCAGGTGTGCAAGTGATATTGTTAGGCTGTAGCTTGTTGGCAATCATGAGGACATTCCTTAGTATAATAGGGGAATGATGGGCTTTTATTTATAAGGAGCAGTGTTACTGGTTTCTTTGTTGTTGCAATTTGGAGTATATTTTTTGATATGGTGTAGTTCTACTGCTGATGCACTAATAGAGTTTCTAGAAAGAGGTGAGTAAGGGGCTTGCTTTGCTTTTCTCGTGGAGCTTGCTGCCTTCCATACCTCTGCTTCGTGTTCCACTTGCGATTAGATGCAGCAAATGGTTTGATACATGCGTCCAAGTAGGCTGCATCATGGCATTATTGATGAGCTATTGCTAGACTTTACCCATTTACTGGAAGGCCTACTGAGGTTGTTGTGAGCTTCCTTGTTCATCGACAGTGGCTAATATGTGGATGTCAATTGAGGTTGATTTTCACTTGCCCAGAAGTCTAGTTCTTGTCATGTGGTTGCTTCTTGATGAGTTTAATTTAAGAGGAACATTTTGCCAATTAAGGTATACTGGTTGCAAGCAGTACTTTTTAATTAGCTGTTTTTGGGTTGAGAATGATCTCTCTGCTCCGGAGATGACTAAAGCTTACCTTGAACTTTATGATTGCAAGTGCTTATCTTTATCAATTATACATTTTGGCTTACTAGGAGGTTGCTAAGGATTGATATGTTTTCATTCTCTGAAATATCTTTTTCTTCTATATCAGGCATTCTATCCTTTTCTAATCTACCGTAATCTGTTTCTTCGATATGAATTCTCATTCTTTTTAGATCATGTTACAAGCTTGGTGTCATTCCTGTTACAATCCTTGAAGGAAGGTGAAAAAGACTTACTTGTTTAAATTTGCTTGTTTAGGGTCGCTTTGAGATATTATGTTTGTCGGGATCTTATTTAGTTGCTGAAGATGGTGGTCCTCGCAACCGCACTGGTGGGATAAGTGTTTCACTTTCAAGTCCTGATGGGCATGTTGTTGGTGGCAGTGTTGCGATGCTTGTTGCGGCTAGCCTGGTTCAGGTACTTAACATATATCACAGCTTTGTTTATACTTAGGAGAACTTGTGAACTATGTAATTGCAGTTTTCTTTATCATAAAATGTTGTCCCATGGTGCCGAAAAAGTATAATGCCGCACTTTAGCTGCTGACAGCTATGTCTTTAGTAAGGTTTTTTGATATTTGAATTTTTTTTTTCTTGGATTTCATGTGAACTATCTGATAGCCTCTGCATTTTCTAGCTTCTGCCTGGCTCTTTTTTTTTTTCTTTGGAATACCTATCTGGATCAGACATTCAGACCTTCAGATGCCTCTCTTGATTGTTTCTAGGATCCTGTTTTTAACAACTTTGGTGCACAGTTAGCAATTTCTTAAAATGAATGTTTGATTGAAAGGTCTCCCCACTCTAATTTCTGGATAGCCGGGCAAAAGATCCACTTCTGTGGCGTAATGAATGGAAACAGTGTACTCTCATGCTGTTGAATTCTTCCATAATTTTCTTACAATTGATGAGAAGCTCTATCTCTTAAGAATACATTTTTCTATTTTTTGTGCCTCAAAATGACGAGAAGCTCTAGCTCTTGAATATAAAGAATCAAAATTTTCTATTTTTTGTGCCTCGGTATGATCAGAAGTATATCTCTTGGATATAAAGAATATTCTTTGTGCTGGATTTTGGGTTGTGCTTATCTAGCAATCATTGAAATTGAGTATTGCAATAAGTCAGGTAGCTAAGGGTGCGTTTGGTAACTATTTTGTACTCGGGAATAATTTTTGTTCATAAATGGCTTTTTCTGATTCTGTATCCTAGACGATTCCAGAATAGATATGCGTTTGGTATAACTCTCAAATATTTTTGTGATTTAGAATTTCTTTTAATTCTTTAATAATTTTATTACATTTTTCTCTTGTTCTCTTTTTTCTTTTTCCTTCCTTCCTTCTTCTTCTAGCCAGTTGCCAGCCACGGCGAGGGTCGGTGACGATGTCGACCTTGGGGAAGCCTCGCCTAGATTTGGTGAGGTCGACCCTTGCCGAGGGCCAACGACTGGCTAGAGGAATAAGAAGAGGAAGAGAAAAAGAAATAAAAGAAAAAGAAGAAAAGAAAAGAGAGGAAAAAAAGAAAAAAGAAAATGGCTTAGGCTTGATTCCGCAATTGTTACCAGAAACAAAGAAGCAACTTTTATTTACTTTTTGATTCTATTTCAAATCTATTCCCATGAACAAATTTGTTCCCGGGAAAAAAAAAACTTTACCAAACGGATTTCTATTCTTTTTTCGTTTTGGGAAACAAGAACCGAAATAGTTATTGTTTGGCTGGTTACCAAACAAGCTCTAATTCATGTCTATTAACTTTTCAAGTGGTGAATCCATTTTTATGGGTCCCCCTTCATGATCATTGTTTGACTTGTCATATTTCTATCTGTTACCAGTGTAAAACTTGTTGAATCACAGTTAATCCATCTAATTGTTTTATGCTGTTTTGGTAGTTCTAGACACCTCCTCAGGCATGGATTAATGGTCCACCAGTCTGTTTGCTAAAGCACTCATAGAAAGTGCTTCACATGACTGTCTCCCTCTTCATATACATGTATTTGTCCATAAGCTTTTTGCGGCCTGATATTTTGCCATTTTCAATGCAGTGTTTTCAATATAAAAAGTGGAAGGAGTTCATACTTGCATGCATGAATTGCTTCTTCGAGACCCTAGACTTTATACAAGTCCAAAAACTTATGGACATTACTTGGTGCAGGTTGTGGTGTGCAGTTTTGTTTACGGTAATACTAAGCCAAAGAACAAAGAGGTGGCTGCTCATGCAATTGATGAGGACACTAAACCCAAGGTTGCTGATAATAAAGCTATTGTCCCGAGCAATGCTCCTTCACAAAGCTACACTCCATCCCCAGTAGGCATTTGGCCCGGATCACGACAGCTTGATTTGAAGAGCCTCCAAACCGGTATTGACTTGACCCGTGGTTGACGAATTGACTCTTTGCTGCAACAGACACATATCAGGTTTTGTATAAATGTGTTGTTGTATATTGAACCAAAATTTCTAGAGCATAGGATGTAGAATTTGCCTTGATATTAAGTTGGAGGCTGATGGATTATTGCTAACTTATTCTAGTGACGAGGTCCATTTTCATGTCAAGGAGCTATGTTGTGTCTTTGAGCGTAGATTTTTCTTGTTTAAAATGCTAATCCGCATCAATGTTTCTTTTGGTAAACTCTTCCCATGAGTCTCTCTTTTGCTTCTCTCTTTATGGTTGAATCTGCGGAAAAGATAGTCTGGTCTATGCCCCTTTGTCTGAAGATTATCTGCAAATTCCTCCTAAGATCTGATTGCAATATCGTGATTTTTGAAATTGCGGAGAAGCATTTTTCAAATCGTGCATTAGATGCATGGTTGAGAAGCTTAGTCAGTGACCGCATTCTCAAGTTTTCTGGATGATGGTTGTCTTCATATCGCAAGAGCGTGGCACATAGCAACACTCCATCACAGGCTTCTACTTTGCACAACTCGTGTTTGGTGGAAGAAGTGTGCATTCTTTGCAAGCTCTCCTTTGGACGTAACTTCGTACCGTATTGATGCCTTCTCCACTATATTCGAAGTTGTCCATGGCGAGATTTTTAACTGACCAGGCTAAACACCTTGAAGTTTAAATTTTGTCCTAGACACCGCTATCAAGATAGTTGTACGGCTTCTGAGTAGTGCCGCTCACCTCTACTCTGGATTGACTCACTTAAGTCATCCGAGGAACTTATTAAAATCAACAGAGGATGGCTCAAACGGAGGACTCTTTGAGCTTCCTGATGGATTCTTTGAGCTTCGTTAAAAAAAAGAATTATGGAACAGCTGCTCATGAGCTCTTTTGGAGTGTTACATCTTGCAGCATTATGCTTGGGATGCAGGTTTCCTTGATGAGCTGTCTGTAGTCGTTTGACGGAGGATTACCGTCTTTCGCAAGTAAATGCACAGCCTTCTCCCTGTTAATGTTACTTTCTTTCTTCTTTAGAGTGAAGGATTCTTCGATAATTGATTCCTCTACGTATTAATCCACTCATCTATTCGCCCGCCAGTCATCTTCTTTAAGCTTGGAAGAGCAAAGCTCAAATCAGAATGTCATTTGGTCGTCTTTCGAATGCTTCTTCTGGATCCCTTGCAATCGCCCAGGTTTATGACTCGGCAGATGACGCGACACTGAGGCAGAAATTCTTGCCTGGACTTGGTTCTTTCATGGATTGGGTAAATCTCAGCCATCGATGTAATGATCTCTACGTAAACTCCATATCATCTGACGATTGCGTAGTTAACAATGAGTCCGGTCCTCACGCAAAATTAGTAGTATGGATCCAGCCCACATGGACTAACACAAGATGTTGGGATGTCGTAAACGAGAACTAGAATCCACGGTTGAGATTCACAATTTGGCTGGCCAGTCGCCATTTGAGATTCCAAGCCTTGCGTCGATGTGGTCAAGGAATGATCTTCCCAGATTCCAGCTGCTCATCCTCTCAAATGCTCTGTTTCAGACTGGATTCCGGGCCGTACAGATATTCCTCGCTGAATCTTCCAAGGAAGGCCGAAAAGGAAACTCCTTCAACTAAAAAAGAGAATTCGCCAATCAATGAATCTGTCATCTACCAATTGTCAATAAAACCCACCGTCAGGTCATGCCTATGAATTCTATACGCGTGGACAACTGGATTCTCTCTCTCTACTTTAAGCAGAACAAAGGAAAAAAAAAAAAAAAAACAATTCTTTCATTCATCTGTCATTGCAAAGTTGTCTTTTACACATTTCGTAGATTCAGCTCCAAAGTTATGTCCTTTTATGTCACTAGTTCCCTATGAATGTATCCCCTCAATATAGACTTCAAAACACCAAGGGAAGTGAGAACTCAATAAGTCAAGAAATGAAGCTTCTCAATTCGAATCTCTCTCATGTATTGATCTTCGTCCTTGCCGTCGTGGCCGCTTCGGCGATTGCCAAGGCTCAGGTATGCAGGCCTAGCGGCAAACTCCAAGGGAACGCACCAAGTGCAACACTGATTTTGGTGCTGATTGCTGCAATACAAATGCTCGCCCCCCCTGACGGAATGCACCAAGGCGACATTGACCATAAACATCTTCGAGAAGGGCGGGGATGGGGGCACGCCTTCTGAGTGCGACAACCAGTACAATTCCGACGACATGCCCGTGGTGGCATTATCAACTGGTTAGTACAATAATGGGAAGAGATGCCACAAGGAGATAACTATCCATGGCAACGGGAGGAGCGTCAAGGCAAAGGTGGTCGACGAGTGCGACTTGACGACGGGCTGCGACAGGGATCATGATTTCCAGCAACCGTGCCCAAACAATATTGTCGATGCGTCGAAAGCAGTGTGGAAGGCTTTGGGAGTTCCGGAGAACGACTGGGGGGAGGTGGAGATCTTCTGGTCCGAGGACTGCATCTCTGAAGATTGGTTCATGAACCAGTACCTAAGAGCTTGTGAGAAGAATTAACAAGTTCTGTCTTTCCAAATTTCCATGATAAAACTCAACTAAATAAGACTTGCCTATTGATCATCATTTAACGAATAAAATGATGTGTTTGAAGTGGGAAGGCCAATAAGTTTTATGTTTATATTACCACCTCTTCTGAGTACAAGAGAAAGGAACAGTAGGAGATGTTCCTAATTCGATACGATAACTATCTGCAATTACAGCAACTCAATTAGCAACTAGCATGTAGGACATATATTAGTTCAACAGCGACACATGGCATTTAGTGGGATTATTATTTTAATCTTAGCTTATAGAGCAAGTGAGCTGAACAGTTGGAGGAGATCAAACTAAGAATTCAAGGCTCAGGATTTGCTTTTCTTTCTTTTCGGTTTTTCCTTGAACTTTGAGTTCACTCTCCTCATTGAAGGATTATATTTTAACGGTAGCTTGTTAAAAAAAAAAAAGAGTTTTTGAGCAAGCGGAATTTGAGCAAACTCTTACAACCGAGTACTGACGAAGCCTTCGGGCATGATGGCGTCAAATGGACCGGGCCGGTTGTATGCCACATAGGTTGGTCATCTCAGATCGCAGGAAACGTAGCCCACCAAACTCTAAATTACAGTCGAATGTCCAATGCACTTGCCACATTTTCGTTCTGTTTCGATAATCTTAGTCCGTAATTGCCAAAAGCGTCATGGACCAAATAAATGCAAACACAACCGTAGACAGTTGGATTTGGGAAGTCTAGCAAACTAATCCTAGTGAAAATAGAGGGAAAATAAACAGGAAAAAGCAGAGTAAACAGAATCAAGCAGCAGAAACCCAAATTGACTGCAAAAGAACGACTCAGTTTATCCTCTGTAAAATGAAGTGAATTACTAATAATAAAGAACATTAGAGAAGCGCATTGACTTTCACAATGCTTTCCGTATTCACTATTCAGTTCAAACCGTGAAAAGTTTGAGCAAACAGCACTAAGCGGAGCTAAAAGTACAAGATCTGGAATCCATTACAGAAGTCACCCTGAGGCCGGTATCACATTGTTAAAAAGTGGTCCATTTTGGCAAAGTCCTAGAGCAGCATGCTTAGGAATGAAGTATGCTTAACAGAGAAGGAAAGAGAAGGCAGTAACAATTTGTCTTAAGTCGGCAACGGTGTATGTGGGAAGGAAGAAAAGCCAGCTGGAAGGTGGCTGAATAAGTCAAAAAGAGTGGCTGGTTCTTAGACTTTGTGAGCAAGAGATGTCGGTCAATATTTGCAGAGAAAATCTTGAAGAGTAAAGAAATGTCTAGTGTTATCTAGCTGTCTAAGTCGATCAAGAAAAGAGGCGATGACCTACGCCAATAAATAGGACTTGGTTGACGTATACTCTTAACTAGTAGAAAACCAGAAAAACTCTTCTTCCTTCGTAATACCAACTGAGATAATAGAAGTCTTTCCTTTGTCACCCTGCACTCCCTTGCCGTTACAGTCCACTCATATATACATCATTGTTGGTTCCTTGCCATATTCCAAATTCACTTGTACACGCAGTTCCGCAAAACCAACACACACAAATGATACACATGTTAGCACAATCTGCATAAATATTTCAAAAGTGTCAATAAAGCATGAGAATCGACTGTGCACACCGACCTTTTCTGTTACCTTCATGAAATTCCCAACAGCTTCTTATGTCCTCCTGCAGCATGTCGCGAACATTGTTCCATTAGTTCATCAAATGGACATTAATGTTTTCTCATGATTCAAGCATATCTAGGAGACTGTCTTGTGAATTATTATTATTATAAACAACATGATCCTTGAGCATCTAATGGAAACGAACATGATCCTTAAGCAGCTATACGGTACCTCAATGGTAAGATGAGATGTTGTGGTGGTAATAACGATCTATAATCACCCTATTCTTATCTACCAGGAACTTGGCAAGGTTCCTCTGAATTTCATCCTTGAAGGTTCCCCATTTTCCTGATTTTGGGAACTTTTATAGTGGCGCTGCCTTTTCCTCATTCACTTCAATCTAACAGAAAGAAAAAGGAAGTCGAGTGCCAATTCCACGTTGCTGAAACAGCCCTCAGACCACAAATGTAGAATTTGGAAAATGAAGCAACTGTTCAAGAAGCTTGGTGATGATAATTATGAGACCAAAAAGAAAAGAAGTGTTTAAGCTGCATCGGAATAAATCATTTGGCTCACAAAATTACCTCCTTATGTCAAAACTATGATTCGGCTACCAGCTACCTCCAACACTGTCGACCGCTGGTCCATTGTATTTATGAAACTGTGTTCTGCATTTTCCGGAGTGCAATGGTTTTGATTTATGAGAAACTTTTTTAAAATGACAGATCTCGGCTAAAATGGATGTTTCTTTGAGCTTGTCGACATGTGATATTTTGAAACAGCTACTCATCAGCTGTTTTGGGAGTGGTGGATCTTGCAAAATTTTGCTTAGGTGTTGCCGGATTGCTTAATGAACTGCTTGAATTCATTTGAAGGAGATTGCTGTCATCTGCATGAAAATGGACAGCCTTCTTGTTAATATAAGTCTCTTCATCTTTAGAGTGAAGGGCTCTTCGATAATTGATGCCTCTACATATGAATCCATTCATCTATCTGAGTCGTCTTTTTTAAACTTAAGCTCCTATTGCAAAATAGACAGAAAAGAGATTTCTCAATAGGCCATGCCACACATGACAAGATTTGTCATCAGATCGTATTTTTATGACTTGGAATTTCTTTTATTTTTCTAATAATTTTATTACATTTTTTTTAATTTTTATTTTTCCTTCTCTTCTTCATCTTCCTCCAGTTGGTCACCGGCCTTGGGCGAGGGTTGACCCTAGCCCAAATTTGGCGAGGTCAACCCTCGTTGAGGGTTGGTGTTTGGCCGGTCGCCGGCCATCACCGTGACTGATGACCGGTTAGAGGAAGAAGAAGAGGAGGAATAGAAAAAGAAAGAAAAGGAAAAAGAAGAAAAGAAAAGAGAAAAAAAAACTAGAGAATGGTTTGGGCTTGATTCTGAAGTTGTTCCTGAAAATAAAGAAGCAACTTATTTTTACTTCTTGATTTTATTGCAAATCCATTTTCGGGAATAAATTTATTTCCGAGAACTAAACTTTGACCAAATGAGTTTCTGTTCTTTGTTTTTTTTTTTTTCTCTTGAAATAAAAGAATAAAGATAGTTACTGTTTGACCGGTTACCAAATAGGCAATAATTCATGTATATTAACTTTTCAAGTGGTGACGATCTTATTTTTATGGGCCCCCATCCATGGTCAATGTTGGACGTCATGTTACCAGTGTAAAAATTGTTGAATCACAGCTAATCCATCTAAGAGTTTTACGCTGTTATGGTACTTTTACACACCTCCTCATGCATGGATTAACGGCTTGCCAGTCTGTTTTCTAAAGCACTTATGCAAAGTGCTTCACGGGACTCTCCCTCCTCAAATACATGTATTCGTCCATGAGCATTTTGCGACCTGATGCTTTGCCATTACGATGCAGTGTTTTCAATATGAAAGGTGGAAGGAGTTCATACTTGCATGCGTGAATTGCTTCTTCGAGACCCTAGACTTTATACAAGTCCAAAAACTTATGGACATTACTTGGTGCAGCTTGTGGTGGCAGTTTTGTATGCGATAATACTAAGCCAAAGAACAAAGAGGTGGCTGCTCATGCAGTTGATGAGGACACTAAACCTAAGGTTGCTGATAATAAATCTATTGTCCCGAGCAATGCTCCTTCACAAATCCACACTCCATCCCGTAGGCATTTGGCCCGGATCACGACAGCTTGATTGAAGAGCCTCCAAACTGCTATTGACTTGACCCGTGGTTGACGAATTGACTCTTTGCTGCAGCAGACACATATCAGGTTTTGTATAAATGTGTTGTTATATATTGAACTTGATGGGTTTTTTATTTGATGGGCCAAGTCAAGCCTATCTGTCCATATTGGGCCAAATCTAGCCCATAAGAGAAGGGCTTATAAGAGAAATGTGGCAGTTATTTTCTAAGTAAAAATAACTACAATATATAAATAAAAAAGGGAAGAACGTTAACTGTAATGTTTTAAAAAAAGTACATTCTTTTCCTTCTCTTGGAAATAGTTTACTCCTTCTTGAAGAACAGAACTACAGGGCTTCAAACGATTCCTCTAAAATTGCAATGGTACTTAATTTGTGGCAAACAAGGTATATCCATCTCCGTGATATATCTTTTGATCGGTGTTACATGTTTTCCAGGCACGTTTCCGCATTCGTTTTTCAGTATTCAATTGTTCGCGTATTAGTTCGATTTTTTTAGGAACTTGTTTACTTTATTGGTATCAGAGCCAGGTTGTTCATATTTCCTGATCATTGTTGAGGTTTGTAATTTGTTTTTGGCTGAACTTTTGAGAAACATCGCCGTCGGATGCTTGGGGACGGAAATCCCAACATCTGCTACTATTTGCCCCTCCTTTTTGATATTTCATGAATCAAAATTTAGTTTTGATAATGCAAGGTCATAGTTCTCGTTGAGACGAGAAAAACGATGGGTGGCTCGCCATAGGGGGCCGTCGGACACGCTGCCAAGCGCGGCCAGAAGAACCAGTGTTGTCGGCGTGTGCAGTTTCCTGGGTGCGTGAATCTTTTTAAAAAAGTGCGTACAGTATTTTTGTGTTTACGAGCCAAAGTTTTAGCACGCACGCTCATGGTAAACCGCAGGCGCGTGCGCTAGATGTGCGCGGCAACCGTTGGCTTGTGCATGGCATGCGTCTGCGTGTTTTTATACTTCTACCCCTGTTTTGTCTATAATATTACGTTTTTACCCCTATTTGTTGTTTTTATGATTATGTCCTTATTGTTTGATGTTGTTGCTATTTTGCTCCTAATTGACTCGTTGACTTAACCTGGTCATTTGTTGATCGTTGACCGGAGTTTACCACCGTTGATTGGACGTTGATCGCGTTGACCAGAGTTGACCGGCAAACAAAAAAAAATGGAAAATGTGATTTTCAATTTTGTCCGTTGTGGATTGTATGTAATCCATTTTGTTCTGCATTTGTTGTAAGAACAATGATGTGTTTTGTATGTATGTCTATATTTCTGAGAACAAATGAACAAAAGGCGAGACTTAAAGGGCTAAAAATAGAATTCACTAATTATCGGTGGAATGACAGTGATATAGTGTCATACATGGTTAGGGTCAATTAGATGATACAAGATATCATCTAAAATGGTTATCTTATGCCAGATTTTCAGAAGGTATTGGCCCTAATGAACACTTTTCCATCAGAATGGCAAGCAGTGTAAGATTGCTTATGGGAGGTCAACGTGGTCTCCAATTATAGAAGGCTTGCAATAGTTTTTGTAAGAGAATACTATAGAATTAAGGCAACCAAGACTTCAACCCTCAGTTTAAGTGTCACTTGGCGCAGAATGAATGCGCCTTGGAAGAGCCATAAGGGCTCTCCGAAGGTCTATCCGTGGTTGACCAATATGCCTTTAGAATTCTCAGAGGAATTTACTAGGAGATTAGAAGTGATTTTCCTAGTTTATGAGATAGATGAGTATCTTCGAGTTTATTTATTATTTTTCTTAGATTGGTTTGACTTATTTTAGGTGTAAATATTTCTTTCCACGTCGATATGTTTCCTTTGAATATATTACTTTTTGTAAATGGCATGTTTAGTTAATAAAAGTTCAATGTTATCGATTGTTGTAAATTAATATGTTAATTTATAATTATTTGTGGGAAGTTCAAGAAAGTTTTAGTGACTTTCGTGAACTTATTTTATGCAGGGAAAAGGCCACCAAAAATCCCAAATTTTGGCCAAAGTGACAAATTTACCCCAAACTCTTTTTTTTTTTTTTTTGATATGAAAAACCCCAAACTTTGCCAACCGTGACACATTTGCCCGAATTTTTTTTTTTCGTGATACAAAAAACTTTGAATTTGTATCCATGTGACACATTTATCCTAAACTATAGGACATTTTCGTCTTTTAATTTTTTATTTATTTTTCTTTTTTTCTTCTTCTTGGCCGGCAGAGGGAAGCCGGACTTAGGCGATGGCTGCTCTTACTGGCATTGGGCGAGGGTTGCCCTCACCTGGGTTGGCGAAGGTGGCCTTTGACGCAGGCGAGGGTGGCCCTTGTCCGAGTTCGGCGAGGGGTGCCCTCGTTCTACGTGGGCGAGGGTGGCCCCCGTCGGCATCGGGCGAGGACGGCCCTAGGCGGCCCTTGTCGGCATCGGGCGAGGGCTGTTCTCGCCAGATCCGGCCCAGGCGAAGGCCGCCCTTGCCTAAGTTCGACCATGGCGGAGGGAAGAGAGAAGAAGAAAAAAGGAAAAAAAAAAAAAAAGAAAAAAAGAAAAAAAAGACAAAAATGTCCTTGGTAGGGTAAATGTGTCACGGTTAGCAATGGTTGGAGTTTTTCATGTCATAAAAAAAAGTTTGGGGTAAATTTGTCACTTTGGGCAAAATTTGGGGTTTTTGGTGTTTTTTTCATTTATGTTAATGATAATTTCAAGTTTGATGATAATTGGAAACATAGTAACCTTTTGATTCTAAAAAATTATTTGAAATTATACATTAATATGATGGGTTTATATAAAATGGATGCATAAATGATATGTATTAATAATTCGTGCATATATATCTTATATGTCCAAATCCAATGGCTTCAACAACAAAAAGTATAATCGCTGAGTTGAACAAAGAAAAGAAATTAATCGGCGAGAATTGTGAGATATCGAATATGAAAATTCAAAATGTGTTAGAAAAGCAAGAAGCACTAAAAGCTCTTAACCAAGTTGTGGAAGAACTTGAGGATGCTATACATCACTTTGAGCTAGTAAAGGACTGTCTTATGGTGTTTAAGCGGGAAACAGATATTTGTTGTGCCGGTTCTAACTCGGAAGGGGCTTCGAGTTCCAAGCATAAGCGTATTGATTCATTCAAAATGTGGAAATGCAAAAGATCAAGTCCTTCAAGCAAGAAATTAAGAGTTGACCAACATAAGAAAGGAAAACGTCATTGATTGCGGATAATTTCAAGGGTGATATGTTATAACTGTGACAAGAAAGGTTACTATACTCGCGACTGTCGCGAGCAAATAAGGTAAATATCCCTTATATTCTTGAGAATTTTGCTTATGTATCAAATTTTGTACTCTTAACTGCATCTAATTCTTTATGGATTGTAAATTCAGGAGCAACAGACCATGTAGCGAAGGGTAGAGAATCCTTCGTGGAATTCTGACGAGTATCGATTGGAACTAAATGGATCTATGTATGAAACAACTCTACAGCTGAAGTAAAAAGAGATTGTCATCTGCCAATTAATGATGTGAATTTGTATTTGGATACAAACTATTACGGTTGTGGTTATCTTCTGAATGGTTTTATTGTATTAGATATTGATTATGGTAATATCAATATTTGTTATTCCCTCTTCACGTCTTCTAATTCATATGATAATGATGTGAATGTGTGGCATGTTAGACTTGGTTAATATGTTAGACTTGGTCATATTAACCAACACTATATGAATAGACTAGCCAAAGAGGGTTTGTTGGGTCATAATAGCTCGTATGGATATTGAGTTATATCAAATGGATGTAAAGACTGTTTTTCTCAATGGAGAATTAGAAGAAGAATTTATATGGAACAACTTGTTGGTTTCATTTTGAAAGGTTAAGAACAAAAGGTATGTAGACTTTTGAGATCGATATATGGTCTTAAGCAGTTATTGAGATAGTTGTATATACTTTTTCATAATACTATAATAGCATGTGATTTTACAATGATTGATGATGATTATTGTGTGTCTATCAAAAGATCCGAAGATCAATTCGTGATCATATCATTATATTTTTATGATATCCTGATTGTCAGAAGCAATATGGAATTTGTCAATACTGTTTAGAGTTGGTTATCTTCTAACTTTGAGATGAAAGACATGGGTGAGGCTACATACATTATTGTAGTTAAGATTTCAAGGGATCGTTTAAAGAGATCATCGTCTTTTTCACAAGAAACGTATATAAATAAGGTTCTTTAATGATTTCGTATGCAATATTTTAAACCTATAGATACTCTCATTGTAAAAGGTGAATGATTGAGCCGTAGAATGTGTTCAAAGATTTTACAAGAGAAAAAAAAAATGCAACACGTTCCTTATGCTAGTACTGTTGGAAACTTAATGTACACTATGATGTGTACAAGATCTAACATATATTTTGCAGTTGGAATGGTAAGTAGATACCAATCCAATCTAGGTCAAACACATTAGAAAGCGTTAAAAGAATACTGAGGTATCTGAAGGGAATCGCTGATTTTACACTAAATTATCAGGAAATAATTTGCAATTTAAAGGCTATTCAGATGCCAATTGGGGAAGAGATTTAGATGAAAGGAAATCTATTTCTTGATTTATTTTTTTACTGAATATTGGCGTCATATCTTAGAGTAGTAAAAAATAAACGTGTATAGTCTTGTTCATAATGGAAACTGAGTTCGTCGCATTATCAGCAACAATACAAGAATGTGTTTACCTTAAGAGATTTTTGGATCATTTATGTATTATTAAGAATGCTGCAAACTCATTGTTGGTTAACTATGATTGTTAAGCAGCAATAGCATACACAAATATCCAAAATATCATGACAAGACCAAATATATAGATACAATATATAATTTTGTCAAATATATGATTGCACGAAAAAATGTGAACTTATAGTACATATCTACACATAGAATGGTAGAAGCCAATAACTAGAATGTGTTCTGTGGTCACGTAAAATCTCCACAAACGAAGAAGTTTTTAGGGGTGAAGTGTTGTAATTGCCAGAAGGGTTACTATGCTCGCGACTGTGGCGAGCCAAAGAAGGTAAACACCTATTGTATTCTTAAGAACTTTGCTTATGTATCAAGTTCTATATTCTTAACTGAATATCATCTTTTGTGGACTATAAATTCGGGAGTAATATACCATATAGCGAAGGATGGGGAATCTTTTGTGGAATTTTGACGAGTATCGACTGGAACAAAATGGATTTATGTAAGAAACAACTCTACAACTGAAGTAAAAAGGGATTGTCACCTGCAATTAAATATGCGTGGTGAACGCAATTTGTTCCCACAAGATGTATTATATGTTTTGGAAATTTGTTGGAATTTAGTATCTGTGTCAGTGTTGGTTAAACTTCATTTCAATTTAAGCTTCCATAATAATGATATAGATTTGTATTTGGATATAAACTATTATGGTTATAGTTATTTTTTGGATGGTTTTATTGTATTTGATGTTGACTATGGTAATGTCAGTATTTGTTATTTCATCTTCACGTTTTTTAATTCATATAATAATGATGTTAATGTGTGGCATGCTAAACTTTGTTATATTGACCAACAACGTATGGATAGATTAGCCAAAGAGGACTTATTGGGCAATATTGAAAAAATCGATTTGTTCATATGTGAGCATTGCCTAGTAGGAGAAACGACAATGAAGCCATTTAGAAAAGGTAAAAGAGTTGAATTTTCTTCACAATTAATCCATTTTGACATCTATGGTCCAATGAATATGAGGGGAAGGCATGTGGCTATTTATTTCATTACGTTTATAGATGATTATACTTGATCTGGACATGTTTATTTAATTTCTCTTAAATCTGAAGCATTGAGTTGTTTCAAGAAATTTATAAACTTGGTAGAAAATCAATTAGATAAGAAAATAAAAGTATTGAGATCAGATCAGGGTCGATAATATCTATATGATGAGTTCAGAAATTTATGTGATGAAAAAGGAATAGAAAGATAATTGTCTATTCTCTATATTTCTCAATAAAATGGTGTTGCGGAAAGAAGAAATGGAACTTTACTGGAAATGATTAGGCCTATGATGGTGCATGCCAACTTATCTATCACCTTTTGGGGTGATATTTTATTAATTGGTGCCTATATACTTAATTGTGTGCCTTTCAAATTAGTCAGTTCTACTTCATATGAGTTATGGACAGGTGAAAAGCTTAACTTAAGTTTTCTAAAATCGTGGGGTTGTAATGCATATATTCATGAGCCCTATTACAAATATGAGAAATTAAGTCCCAGAGGCAAGAAGAGTATTTTCATAAGATACTCAGAATACTCGAAAGGGCATGTGTTTATAAGTGAGCAGGAAAGTGAGTATAACTGAATTTGAATAACGAGATATCACATTCTTAGAAAATGAATTTCCTAAAAATGGCGAAATAAGTGAGGACTATTCCCTATTTGAAACCTTGGATCAAGATAACGAACTTAATTGAGTTCGTCTAAGTGGGAATAGTATGAGGAGTGAGGAATTAAATTCGACTCATTCTCAATTACAACCACTTGATGATATGATATCATCATTATCTAATCAATGAAAGTATAATGGAGAATAATGTGCAAAGTGTACAATCTCCCATACGGCGAACAAGTTGCAAAAGTATTCATTGTCGACATTTTGACATTGAAGATGAAACTTTTATGATTACTCCATAAGATGAAGAGGAGTTAAGGAATGTAAATAAGGCTTTAAATTGCCATAATAAAGAAAAATAGATGCATGCAATGGAAGAGGAAATGGAGTCCCTGAATTTAAACCGTGTTTGGGAGTTGGTTGATCTTCCAAAAGGACCCAAAACCATTGAAATAAGTGAATTCTCAAAATAAAGCGTAAAGCTAATGGCTTAATAGAAAGACATAAGGCTCGTCTTGTGGCGAAATGATATAATCAGCAGGAATGAATTGATTATACAGAAACATTTTCTCGAGTAGTGAAATTTATCTCAATTTGCCTTATTTTGACAATAATAGCTAGTATGTATCTTGAGTTATATTAAATGGATATAAAGATTGTTTTTTTTTAATGGAGAATTAGAAGAAGAAATTTATATGGAACAACCCGTTAGTTTCATTTTGAAAGGCCAAAAACAAAAGATATGTTGACTTTTAAGATCAAATATGGCCTTAAGCAGATATCAAGATAATGATATATACGTTTTTATAATGTCATAACAGCATACGATTTTACAATGATTGATGATGATCATTGTATATATGTCAAAAGATTCAAAGATCAATTTGTAATCATATCATTATATGTTGATGATATATTGATTGCCGGAAGCAATATGGAGTTTGTTAATACTGTTAAGAGTTGGTTATCTTCTAACTTTGAGATGAAAGATATGAGTGAGACTGCATACATTCTTAGAGTTAAGATTTCAAATGATCATTCGAAAAGATCATTGTCTCTTTCGCAATAGACCTTGAACGATTTCGTATGCAAGAAAACAAATCCATGGATACTCTTATTGCAAAAGGTGAATGATTGAGTTGTAGTTTTTGTCCAAAGACTTCACAAGAGAATGAACAAATGTAATGTGTTCCGTATGCTAGTGTTGTTAGAAGCTTAATATATGTGTGTGAGACCTGATATATATTTTGCAGTTGGAATAGTAATTAGATACCAATTCAATCCAGGTCAAGCACATTGAAAAGCCGTCAAACGAATATTAAGATATTTGAAGGGAAATACTGATTATATGCTGAGTTATCAAGGAAATGATATGCGACTTGAAGGCCACTTAGATATTGATTGAGAAGGAGATTTAGATGAAATGAAATCTATATTTGGATTTATTTTCTTGGAGCAGTAAGAAATAAACCTGTATAGTCTTGTTCAAGATGGAAGTTGAGTTCGTGGCATTATCAACAATAATACAAGAATGTGTTTGATTTAAGAGATTTTTATATCATTTAAACATTGTTAAAAATGCTGCAAATTCATTGTTGGTTAACTGTGATAGCCAAGCAGTAATAGCATACACCAATGATCCAAAATATCATGGCAAGACCAACTATATAAATACAAAGTATAATTTTATCAAAGATATGATTGCACGAAAAGATGTGAACTTACAGTACATATATACGCATAAAATAATAGCAGATCCTATGATGAAGTCAATACCTAGATATGTGTTCTGTGACCATGTAAAATCACTAGGACTGCATAGAGGTTGATGTACCGAATATTGTAATTTCTCTAAGTGTTCACATTTAATGAAGTCGTCTTTCATTATTAATGCCTATGATTTGACGTTTATACATCTTAATGCTCAGTGCATCATATAAAATTGAGAAAGTCTGTCGGACAGATAAGAGATTAACTACTCATATGGATGATTGCCTCTATTTACTATGTGATAAATAGAGATGAGATGGTTTTTAAACTTATTATCTAGGTGACAATCGAGAGCTCAAGTTTAAAATATAAATGTCTCATTAATTGAGTGTTAAGATGATGACATAATATTTACTATGTCCGAAAGTAAAATAATCCACATATTTTACTTTATTTGTCTTTGATGTCAGATGTAAGTTTTGATGGATTTTGAGAAAGAGTAGATGTGTGAATTCAAGTTGGACATTAGGTATGTTTGAACTATCATTTGTACGGTATTGAAAGTGTAGATGAACGCTCCATAGGAAATGAGTTAATACCGTAATACGTATTTCATACTACGTATACATGAGACGACCAATAAGAGTGGTAAAAGTTTTGATATAAACTTTTATATCATATGAGACTCTTGAGAAAAAGAGTTCCTCAATTTAGTGCTAATATTTTAGAATGTTGCCAATGATAATTAATTGATTCGATTTAATGGAACATTTTTAGAAAAGCAAGTTTAACTGAAATTAAAAGTGTCAAGAAAAGAGAAATATTGAGTTTGGGATATCACATTTTAGTTTTGTATTCACTGGTCGATCAATTATGATTATTTTTTGGATATTCATGATTATGAATACGATATGTCATTAGAGATAAAAAAGATATAAATGTGATCGATTAATCTAGGGTTCTGCATACTATATCTACTAAAAAATGTGATGCGCATTTTGAGCTATTATATATTTCTAACATATGTATGACAATAAACTCTCAAAGTGTGCTGGTTGCACGGATTATTTACTAATATGAAAGTTGCAGAGAGGTGA
Source organism: Eucalyptus tenuipes (assembly GCA_014182365.1). Classification (NCBI taxonomy): domain Eukaryota; kingdom Viridiplantae; phylum Streptophyta; class Magnoliopsida; order Myrtales; family Myrtaceae; genus Eucalyptus; species Eucalyptus tenuipes. The sequence continues at coordinate 27,876,811 of CM024540.1, read as the reverse complement.
AGAAAGAGTTCTGTTTGGCCTACCATATGCGAGTGATAGATGATGAGTTTTTTATTTGATCGGCCAAGCCAGGCTGTCTGCCTATGTTAAGTCAAACTCGGCCTATAAGGGATTGGCCTATAAGAGGAAGGGGACAATTATTTTTGTAAGTGAAAATAACTGTAATATATAAGTAAAAATGAAGAACATTGAAAGTAGTTCTTGAAATAATACTTTTTTTTTTTTTTAATCTTTTTGAGACAGCGGTGAACTTTCTCTTGAAGAATGAAATTCCACGGTTTCGATTAATTCCTCTGAGAATACAACAAGCACTTAATCTGTGGCAAATAAGGTATATCCGTCTACGTGATATACCTTTCAATTGGTATTGCATGTTTCCTAAGAACGTTTTTGTAAAATATGGGTTTTGACCCAGTCAAAGAAAAAGAAAAAGGTAGAAGCTACAGCAGAGAGAGAGGAATCGAGAGTTTTCGGAAGAGAGGGAAGAGAGAAGAGAGAGAGAGAGAGAAGAAAATAAAAATAAAGAAAACAAAAAAAAAGGGAAGAGATAAAAAGGAAGGAAAGCCCACGTTCGGGCACCAGAAAGAAAAGAAAAGAAGAAGAAGAAGAAGAAGAAGAAGAAGAGAGGGGAAGAAAGGAAAGGGGTTTTGGCACGTGCACGTCACGGATGCCTCGCCAAGCCGACTCTACTCCATAACGCAGCACCCGGTAAGAGATTAGGCCCCTCGTTCGTCCAATTGAAGTAATTTTTGGATTTAGGGCTCAAATTCGGAATTGTTGGAAAATCAAGTGGCGAAGTCCGATTTTGGAGTCGTTGAGCCGCGTTTTTTTATAGGAATGATAATTTAGAGTGTTGTGGAGCCGTGGGATTTTACGGATCGTGATTTGAGCTTGTGGTTTGTCCGAAACAAAATTTCAAAGTTTCCTGCGCGCAGTGAACAGTACGCGTCCAGCAGCTTTGGGCCTGTATTTTGTCACATTTCGGCTTGATTTTGGGACGGTGAAGTTGGGATTCTTGTAATATGTGTCAAGGGCTCTCTATTGACTATAAATTCGTTTGGATCGGGATTCGGAGGAGGAAGTTAAGGCGTGATCAAGTTTTTCGCTTAAACTCCGTGTTGCGATTTGTTAACGCGTAGAAGTCCTTTTGTTAGAGTTAAGGCATAAGTTAGTCATTTCATAATTAGGATAAGAGTTTTATTATATTTTAACATTATTCCTCGATTATTTGATAGGGCATTGAGTTCGACGATACGAGTATCGTTCGTCGTTTGGTCGTAGACGACGAGGTGAGTGGTACTATATCTTCTTTGGTTTTGAAAAATTCATGTCTTGAAGTATGTAGGTATATATATTGAATTGAGGAGAGCATTTTTATGCATAAAAGCCAGATCGAGCAATTGCTACTCTTCGGTTGATTAGGAATGTTTGAAAAACGTGTTATACAAAGTAAGTGGAGAAATATATATATGAAATTGCTTTGCGATTGATTTATGGAAAGTTTTATAATGATTTAAGAAATTGATATGAAATGGATGATGGGCTATGCTGCAAATGTTATTTGTTTGGTTTAAGATATTGATTTCTGGATTGTATTTCTGGTATTGGATGATGCTTATTTATGCTCAATATGACTGTGAACCCAATGAGGGGTTTTTGGGGTATGCATACCAGGTTTAGGATATCCTTCTGGGCCTAGCCATCGGCTTTGTAGGTGGAGACCTTGCCAAGGGGAAAAGCTTGGTCGCCTTGTCACAAGGCGTTGTGTCGTGACCATGGTGGAATATTGAGCAATAGATTAATCAATGGATGGACCATTGACATGTGATATTTAATGGAGTTTATATATGTGATATTTGATGGAGAGATTATTCAATGGACTTGACCATTGATACTTGACTTTTGATGGTGATTTAAATGAGTTTTCCATATTAGTATAAAGCTTTGATGATAAGAAATAACTCTTATATGATTTGATATGTATTTTATATATTGAGTTGGCGTTATGAAGTTTGGTATTGTTTTGTATATATGCATAGTGGTTGTTCGATCTGCTTAGAAGATATGTACTACTCACTGAGCTGTTGTTGCTCATTCCACTCCTTCTTTTAATCTTTCAGGTTCCTCGGTTAGCGGTGAATAGAGCGAGTGCGCCATCGGTGGGAAACTTTTGGGAAGTTTTATTTTGGGTATGGCCAAAGGAAGTGGTGCACTTTCCTTGCTATTGGTTAGATTGTCTGAGTTCTAGTTGTATATTTCTTTTTGGTGGATTATAGAAACTCTGATGTGCAACCAATCTGTTGGTCTATCTGATGTGTATATATAGTTTGATATATATATAAGTTGTTATCAGGTTGTTGGTTGTGTTTGAGGCTGCGTCCTTCGTGTGGAAGGACGGCCGTGTCATCCCTATTCTTTGTAGTTTTGGGGTGTGACAGTTTTTGCGTTTTGTTTTTGGTATTCAATCGTTTAAGTATCGGTTCGTTTTTCAGGAATCCATTTCCTACAAAAATGCACAGCCTTCTCCTTGTTAATGTAACTTTCTTTCATCTTTAGAGTGAAGGATTCTTCGATAATTGATTCCTCCACGTATTAATCCATTCATCTGTTCGCCCGTTGGTCGTCTTCTTTAAACTTGGAACAACAAAGCTCAAATCAGAATTTGTCACTAGGGCGTCTTTCGAATGCTTCTTCTGGATTCCTTGCAATCGCCCGAGTTTATGACTCGGCAGATGATGCGAATGAGGTGGAAATTCTCGCCTGGACTCGGTTCTATCATGGATTGGGTAAATCTCAGCCATCTATGTGATGATCTCTATATAAACTTCATATCATCTGACGATCGCATAGCTAACAACGAGTCCGGTTCTTGCGCGCAAAATTTGTTGTACGGATCCATTCCACATGGACTAATTGAATCACGAGATGTTGGAATCTTGTGAGCGATAACTAGAATCCACGGTTGAGATTCACAATTTGGCTGGCCAGTCGCCATTTGAGATTCCAAGCCTTGGGTCGATGAGGTCAAGGTATGATCTTCCCAGATTCCAGCTGCTCATCCTCTCAAATGCTTTGTTTCAGACAGGATTCAGGGCCGTACAGATATCCCTCGCTGAATCTTCCAAGGAAAGCCAGAAAAGAAACTCCTACAACTAGAAAAAAAAAATTCTCACCAATCAATGAATCTATCATCTACCAATTGCCAATGAACCACCTTCCATGAGGTCATGCCTATGATACGCGTGGACAACTGGATTCTCTCTCTTTACTTTAAACACAACAAAGGAAAAATAAATAAAATTCATTCATCTATCATTGTGAAGTTGTCTTTTTAGGGCGTGCATGTTTTCGTTTCTTTTTCTGTTTAAGAACAGATTTTTTTTGTTTTTTTGTTCCCGAACAAAAAAAAAAAAAAAGAAAAAAAAAAAAATTGTTTCTTGTTTCTAACAACTTTTTGGGAACAAATTTTCTCTCTCCACTCTTCTTCTTCTTCTTTTTTATTTGGCCGGTCGCCGGCCTCGGCCATGGCCGGCGACCGGCCGTCGGGGCCGGCGACCTCGCCGAGCGTTGCCGGTCCTCGGCGAGGCCGAGCTCGCCCGGCCACCGGCGAGGCTCGCCCGGCGGTGGCCCGACGAGGCCGAGCCTCGAGGCGCGGGCGAGGCCGGGGGAGCTCAGGCTCGCCTAGATCCGGCGAGGCCGAGCTCGCCCGCCACCACCGGCGAGGCGTCGCTTGGCGGTGGCTCGGCGAGGCCGAGCCTTGACGGTGGCCGGGCGAGCTTGGCCTCCCGATCCGGGCGAGGCCGCCGGCCCCGTCGACCGGTCGCCGGGAGGCCGGCACCGGCCAAAAGAAGAAAAAAAAAAAGAAAAAAGAAAAAGAAAGGAAAAAGGAAAAATAAAATAAAAATATTAAAAAATTAAAAGAAACAAAAAAAGAATATAAATTTACCAAACGTGTTTCTATTCATTTTTTATTTCTGGAACAAGTTTACCAAACGCATCTTTCGGTCAAAAATTGTTCCCCCGAACAGAAATAGTTTTTTCTATTTCTGTTCCTGAAACAATTTTTGAACAGAAACTTACCAAACGCACCCTTAGACATTTCGTAGTTTCAGCTCCAAAGTTGTCCTTTTATGTCACCAGTTCCCTATAAATGTACCCCCACAATGTGGACTTCAACACACCAAGGGAAGCGAGAACTCAAGTACGTCAAGAAATGAAGCTTCTCCATTCAAATCTCTCTCATGTATTGATCTTCGTCCTTGCCGTCGTGGCTGCTTCGGCGATTGCCAAGGCTCAGGTATGCAGGCCTAGTGGCACGCTCCGAGGGACTCAGGGCAAGTGCACTAGTGATTACGGTGCCGATTGCTGCAAGAGCGGCGAGTTTTACACGACTTACAAATGCTCGCCTCCCGTGACGGAACGCACCAAGGCGACGTTGACCATAAACAGCTTCGAGAAGGGGGGGATGGGGGCGGGCCTTCTGAGTGCGACAACCATTACCATTCCGACGACACGCCCATCGTGGCGTTATCAACCGGGTGGTACAATAATGGGAAGAGATGCTTCAAGGAGATAACTATCCATGGCAACGGGAGGAGCGTGAAGGCGAAGGTGGTCGACGAGTGCGACTCGACGATGGGGTGTGACAAGGAACATGATTTCCAGCCACCATGCCCGAACAATATTGTCGATGCGTCGAAAGCGGTGTGGAAGGCTTTGGGAGTTCTGGAGAGCGACTGGGGGGAGATGGAGATCTTCTGGTCAGAGGACTGATGGCATTTCTGAAGATTGGTTCATGAACTTGTACCTAAGAACTTGTGAGAAGAATTAGCAAGTTCTATCTTTCCAAATTTCCATAATAAAACTCAACTAAATAAGACTTGCCTATTTATCATGTATCGAATAAAATGATGTGTTTGAAGTGGGAGGGTCTATGAGTTTATCTTTATATTAACTTCTCTTCTGAAGAGATAGGAACAGTTGATGTTCCTAGTTCAATACGACAACTATCTGCAATTACTGCTACTCAATTACGAACTAGCACGCAGGACATATATAAGTTCAACAGTAAGACATGGCATTAGGTGGAGTTATTATTTTAATCTTAGCTTATAAAGCAAATGAGCTGAACAATTGGAGAAGAGATCAAACTACAAATTCAAAGCTCAGGATTTGCTTTTTCTTTCTTTTCTGTTTTTTTCCCTGAACTTTGAGTTCACTCTCCTCATTGAAGGATTATTTTGACAGTAGCTTGTTAGAAGAACTAGTTTTCGAGCAAGCGTAATTTGAGCAACCTCATACAACCAAGTACTTTGAAGCCTTCAGCGGACCAGGTCGGGTTTTATGCCACATAGGTTGGTCCTCTCAGATCACAGGAAGTGTAACCCACCAAACTCTAAAAAATTCAGTTGCATGTCCAATGCACTTGCCGCATTTTGGTTCATGGACCAAATAAAAATAAACGCAGCCATAGACAGTTGAATTTGGGAAGTCTAGCAAACTAATTCTAGTGAAAACAGAGGGAAGACAAACAGGAAAAAAAGAGCAAACAAAATCAAGCAGCAGAAACCCAAATTGAGTGTAACCCTTTTGTTGAAAGAACGACTCAGTTTATCTTCTGAAAAATGAAGTGAATTATTAATAATAAAGAAAATTAGAGAAGAGCATCAACTTTCACAATGCATTCCGTCTTCAGTTTAAACCGTGAATAGTTTGAGCAAACAGCACTAAGGAGAGCTAAAAGTACAAGATCTGTAATCCATTACAGAAGTCATACTGAGGCCAATACCACACAAATGATACACATGGTGGCACAATCTGCATAAATATATCAAAAGTCTCAATAAAGCATGAGAATCGACTGTGCACACCGGCCTTTTCTTTCACCTTCATGAAATTCCCAACAGCTTCTTATGTCTTCCTGCAGCGTGTTGCAAACATTGTTCCATTAGTGCCATAAATGGACATTAATGTTTTCTCATGATTCAAGCATATCTAGGAGACTGTCTTGTGAATTATTTTTATAAACAACATGATCCTTAAGCATCTAATGGAAACGAACATGATCCTTAAGCAGCTATACGGTGCCTCAATGATAAAATGAGAAGTTGTGAGGCAATAACCATCTATAATCACCCTATTCTTATCTACCAGGAACTAGGCAAAGTTCCTCTGAATTTCATCCTTAAAGATTCCCCATTTTCCTGATTTCGGGAACTTATATATTGGCGCTGCCTTTTCACCATTCACTTCAATCTAACAGAAAGAAAAAGGAAGTTGAGTGCCAATTCCACGTTGCTGAAACAGCCCTCAGACCACAAATGTAGAGTTTGGAAAAGGAAGCAATTGTTCAAGAAGCTTGGTAAAGATAATTATGAGAACAGAAAGATGCGAAGTGTTTAAGCTGCATTGGAATATAATGGAGCACTTACACTTTAGCAGTGGTCAAGCCATTGTAACTTAAAAGTTCGTATAAACAAGGCTATATTGTCAGAAAGTAAAGAGACCAGAGTTGCATGTAGACCTTATCAAAGATGGAAAATTCTGACTTAAAAGCGAGTGCAAACAAATTCCTTCATGGTTTTTTCTTCATGAATGCGCAAGAGCCTCACTCCTGCAAGGTTCCATTACAGGCTTCGTAGCGTTTTGATGCCTCTCCTCTGCAATTTGAAGTCGTCGACATAAAATTTTTTATACAAATCAGCTTAGAACTTTAATCTAGTCCAATGGAGTCCCAAAAACGATATACAAGAAAGTCGCTTTGCTTCTGACAGTTGCCACTTGCCTCTACCGTGGATTGGCTCACATAGTCAGCCATCATAAGCTCACAAAATCACCTACTAAGGTCAAAACAATGTTTCGGCTACCAGCTACCTCCGACACTGTTGACTGGTGGTCTGTTGTATTTATGAAATTGTGTGCTGTCTGATTTAGAGTGCAATGGTTCTGATTTGTGAGGAACTTCTTAAAATGACAGGGCATGGCTAAAATGGATGTTTCTTGGAGCTTCTTGACATAAAACATTCTGAAAGAGCCACTCATCAGCTGTTTCGGGAGTGGTAGATCTTGCAAAATTTTGCTTAGGTGTTGCCGGTCTGCTCCACGAACTGTTTGAATTCATTTGACAGATGATTACTGTCGTCTGCATGGAAAATGGACAGCCTTCTTGTTAATGTAACTCTCTTCATCTTTAGAGTGAAGGGTTCCTCAATAATTGATGCCCCTACGTATTAATCCATTCATATCTATTCGCATGTCAGTCGTCTTCATCAAACTCGGAACAACAAAGCTCCTATTGCAAATAAGACAGAAACGAGAGTTACTCAATATGCCGTGCCGCACATCAGAAGATTGTCATCAGGTTGTCCTTCGAATGCTTTTTCTGGATTCCTTGCAATCATCCGGATTTATGACTGAGCGGATGAGCCGGCTGAGGTGGAAATTCTTGCTGGGTCGATGTGAATCTCAACCATCGATGTAATGACCCCTACATAAACCTTGTATCATCATCTGACGATCGCTAATGACCAGTTGAGTCCATACGTGAAGGAGAAATACTAGGATGGACACAGTCCACATGGACTAATCGACTCGCAGCTGTTGAACTGTTGTGAGCCCCACCTAGAATCCGCGGTTCAAATTCAAGAGATTCCCTATTTGGCTGGCCAGTGGCCGTTTGAGATTCCAAGCCCGTTGAAAGAGGTCGATGAGGTCAAGATATGACTCCCTAGATTCCAGCTGCTCGTCCTCAAGCCTTTGTTCCTTACCAGGTTCCGGGCTTCACAAGGATCTCACGCTTAATCTTCCAAGGAGCGCAAAAAATCCTTCAACAGGAGAACAGAACTCACTAATTGATGAATCCGTCATCTACCAATTGCCTATAAAACCAACCATGAGGTCAACATGCCTTTGAATTTTTGTCTAAATGAACAACTGAACTCTCTCTCTCAAATTAAAAAAAAAAAAAATCGTTTGTTCATATGACATTACAAAGTTGACTCATTAGATTTTACGTAGTTTTCAGCTCCAAAGAGGTGTCCTCTTATGTCACCAGTGCACTATATATGTACCGCCTCGAAATAGACTTCAAGAAACCAAGGGAAGTGAGAACTCAATATATCAAGAAATGAAGCTTCACCACTCAACTCGCTCCTCGTGTATTGATCTTTGTCCTTGCCATGGTGGTCGCTTTGGTGATTGCCGAGGCACAAGTATGCAGGCCTAGTGGCAAGGTCCAAGGAACTCAGGGCGAGTGCCACTCCGATGACGGCGCCACATGCTGCTAGAAAGGTGAGTTTTACACTACTTGCAAATGCTCGCCGCCCGTGAGGAAACGCACCAAGGCAATATTGACTGTAAACAGCTTCGAGGAGGATGGGGAACCAGGCACACCTTCTAAGTGCGATAATCAGTACTATTCTGACGATATGCTGGTAGTGGCACTATCGACCGGGTGGTTCAATAAGGGGGAGAGATGCGACAAGGAGATAACTATCCATGGCAACGGGAGGAGCGTGAAGGCGAAGGTGGTCAATGAGTGTGACTCGACAATGGGGTGCGACGGAAATCATGATTTCCAGCCACCTTACTCGAACAATATTGTCAATGCGTCGAAAGCGGTGTGGAAGGCTTTAGGCGTTCCCGAGACCGATTGGGGGGAGATGGGGGTCTTCTGGTCTGAGGACTGATGGCATGTCTGAAGATGGGTCCATGAACTGATACCAAAGAACGTATGAGACGAATTAGCAAGTTGTGTATTTCCAAATTCCCATATTGCAACTCAATGAAATAAGACTTGCCTATCCATAATCATGTAACGAATATGGCGATGGGGGGGCTCACTGTAGTTGAAAAAAGAAAAGAATCGATGTGTTTGAAGTGCGGGGTTCATGAGTTTGTCTTTACATCACCATTTCTTCTTAAGCCCAAGAGAGAGGAACAGCAAGAGATGTTCCTAATTCATTACAATAATCTACAATTAGCAGAACTTAATTAGCACTAGCATTTAGGACGTATAGAAGTTCAACAGTGAGATATGGCATTTAGTGGAATTATTATCTCAATCTTAGGTTACAAAGCAAATGAGATGAGCGGTTAGAGAAGAGATCAAACTAGATTTTCAAGGTTCAGGCTTGCTTTTTCTCTTTTCATTTATTCACTGAACTTTGAGCTTACTCTCCCCATTGAACAATCACTTTTACAGTAGCTTCTAAAGAAAACAGAGTTCTCGAGCAAGCGGAATATGAGCAAACTCATACAATTAAATACTTTGAAAGGACTTTGGGCATGGTGGCATAAAATGGACCAGGTCGGTTTTTATGCTGCACAAGTAGGTCATCTTGAATCTTGGGAAAGTAACCCCTCAAAACTCCATGAAGTTTAGTCAAATGTCCAAAGCACTTGCTGAATTTTAGTTCTTCTACAATCTTAGACCGGTAAAAGCAAAGAACCTCACAAGCAAATAAAAGCAAACACAGTCATAGACAATTGGTGAAGTCTAGCAAACTAATCCTAAACAAAATGAAGCAGCAGAACCCAAATTTACTTCTGCAATGACTCGATTTAACTTCTGCAACATGAACTGAATTAACAATAACAAAACAAAATTAGAGAAGAGCATTAGCTTTCACGATGCATTAGATATTCAGTTCAAACACACAAAAAATTCAATCAAACAATACCCACCGGAGCTAATAGTACAAGATCTGTTATCAATTACAGAATTCACCCTAAGGCCAAAATCACGCATACTATACACATGCTAGCACAATATGCATAGATATTTCATATGTCTCAACAGTGCATGAGAATCGACTGCACACACCAGCCTTTTCTGACCTTCATGAAATTCCCAACAGCTTCTTTATGTCCCCCTACAGCCACAGACATTGTTTCATTAGTTTAGTAAGTGGACATTAAAGTGTTTTCAGTACTCAAGCACATCTAGGAGACCATCTTGTGATTAAATATAGACCACATGATCCCAAAGCACCAATTGGAGAAAAATATGATCTGTAAGAAGGTATACCTCAATGGTAAGAGGAGATGTCGTTGGGTAATAACGATTTATAATCACCCCATTCTGATCTACCAGGAACTTGGCAAAGTTCCACTGAATATCATCCTTGAACATTCCCCATTTCCCTGATTTCAGGAACTGATATAGTGGCACTGCGTTTTCCCCATTCACTTCAATCTAACAAAAGAACAAGGAAGTTGCATGTTCATTCCTTGTTGCTCAACCATCCCTCAGACCACAAATACAGAATTTGGAAAAGAAAGAAACTATTCAAGAATTTTGGTGGTGATAATTATGCGAACAAAGGAAACTAAATGTTCAAGCAGCACCTAATGAGGCATTTACATCTTAGGGGAGGTCAAGCCATTGTAACTTAAATTTGTGTCTAAACAAGGCTTTCAGAAAGTAGGAGACCAAAAAAATTGCCTGTAGACCTTATCAAAGATGGGAAATTCTGACTTAAAGCGGGTGCAGACAAATTCCTTGATCTCATCGTTTGTTCCTGGTTCCTCATCACCAAACTGATTGCATGGGAAGGCCAGTATCTCCAAGCCTGCACCAATTCACTCATCAGGAAAACCCAAGGTCACTCAAGCATTACCATCTCACAATTTTGGTTCAGGATAATCAATTTCTATGCCACTGAACATCTAGTACTGTCACAAATCAAATGTGCATAGTAAAACTGGAAAGGAAATAGAGCTAACACAAGAAAAAAAATCTCATAATTTGCAAAGGGAGTATCGCAAGTTGGAGAATAGAAAGCATATATTAGGTCAATGAAGTGAGAATGAAGGGCCAAACAAAGGCTGAGTATTGATCTTTCTATTCCTTTTTCCCCTTGCTGACACAAATATTAGCAGTAAATGTCACATTCCAAGATCTGCAGGTTAGATTTTTTTCACCAGAGCCAGCTCTACAAAGTGAGAGAATACTTCATTGAAAAAAGAAGTAGATGAAGAACATTCATCCTTAGAGCACCAGAAGTGTAGGCCATACGAAAAATATAACACTGGCAGTGATGTGAAAAAGTGTTGGAGAGTGGCTGCTCAAGACTATGCTTACAATAAGATCATCCCTAAGACGATAACAGATAGAGTGAGCACTATAAGTTAAGAGATCATTGTGAAAGTTTCCGACCAGTTTTAAAACCAAAGAATGGAAGATGCAAAGAATGAGAGGTTTGTCCACAAAGGCTGAAGACAAAAACTCGGATCCACTCAACCGGTAAAGTAGTAACCCAGTTCTTTTCCATCCTCAGCACCATACTCCAGAGTATAGTTATATACCAAGGATTAGAATTGACAAACCATTACTTTAAAATTCCAACTTCTGCAGCCCTGGTGGATTAGTCACTTAAGGAAGATGGGAACTCAAACGTAGAGGTTGAAGAGCTCACCTTTATCTTTGTACCTCTCATACAACTGGTTTAGCTCGGTATAGTTTGAGTTAGTCAATCCACTGCCAAAACCAAACAACAATTGAGTATATATATTTACAGGGAAAATCTAGAGAATATTCATTTGGTGAGCTGTTGAAATGTAAAATGAAACTAAGCTATTAAATGCATCACATCTCCATAACAATATCTCTTAATTCAAAGGTTCATGCTACCGACAATCACCATGCACTCCCTTCTCTCTGTGTTTCTACAAAATCTCTCTTCCTCAGATCCACTATCATATTTGTTTTCCTCAGTAAAACCTCGGTAATAAGAGACAGAACAAAGGGAAGAAAAACAAGGCGGATAAGGTACATACCATTTCGAGGCCACATTCACAATAAGCAAGACCTTCCCTCTATATTCACCCAGACTTACATCATTTCCCTTCTCATCCTGCATTTTAAAGAACTAAAAGCTTTAGACATTTATTACCTGAAGCAGCTCCATCAAGTTCACATATAATGGGGGAATGAAAAACATTATCTTCAGTCAGATGCCAGAAAGGTCACCTCCAATTGAACTAGTGCAGCAGGAAGAGACTGCGAAATGTCTATTTCTTAATACACATATCAAAATGAAGGAACAGGCTAAAAAGAGACCCTTTTAGAATGCGACATCTGAAAAGGGAAAGAAGCACGAAAGAAACTCCTGCCTTTCAGTTGGCCCCAAGATCGATCTCTTCGCAACCGTTTCTCACCAGTGACAACAAAAATGATTCAATATAATATATCAAGTATCCTCTGGCTCTCAACAACTACTTCCATGCAAAGTCAACTAGCTTTTCATCACCCATTCACATCAAAGATGCAATCTTTCAATGTTTCCAACAATAATCATACTTGGAATAATTCAAGAATCCCAAACAAACGGGCCGATCCTCCAAAAGGGGACATTATCATCACCACTATTAAGCTCTTTACCGAAACAGTTCAGTTCAAGAACGAGCTCCACAAAGCTAGTGAACTTGCGAGAGAGTTTGTGTTCAGAGAAAATTCAACTAGCTCTCAACAACTACCGCCATGCAAAGTCAACTAGCTTTTCATAACCCATTCAAGTCAAAGATGCAATCTTTCAATGTTTCCGACAATAATCACACTTGGGCCTATCCAAGAATCCCAAAAAAAGGGCTGATCCACCAAAGGGGAACATTATCATCATCACTGTTCAGTTCTTTATCGAAACAGTTCGGTTCAAGAGCAAACTTCGCAAAGCTAGAGAACTTGCGAAAGAGTTTGTGCCCAGGGAACATTCAACTAGCTCCCAACAAATACTGCCACGCAGAGTCAACTAGCTTTTCATCACCCATTCACATCAAAGATGCAATCTTTCAATGTTTCCGACAGTAATCATACTTGGGCCGATTCAAGAATCCCAAACAAACGGCCGATCGTCCAAAAGGGAACATTCTCATCACTACTATTAAGCTCTTCATCGAAACAGTTCGGTTCAAGAACAAGCTTCACAAAGCCAGTTGCGAAAGGGCTTGTGCCCAGAAAACATTCAGACTCGCAAAGCCAGACAAAGAAAGAACCCAACATCACGGTGTGATCCAGAAAAGGTTTGAAATTTCTCAGGTGGGTGATGAACTCATAGGACAAACCTTGACAACGAGCTCGTAAATTGGTCGCGGGTCCTGCATCAGTTGGCTCGTCATCGCCTCTTCTTGTCCGAACTCAAACGTGGCCCCCCAAACTTTTTGCCTATTTGAAGCAGGGCGAAGGGGATAAAAGAACAATTACAGAAAGCACCTGCCAACTTTCCTAAATATGCATTTCGCACCTTGATTTTTCGAATCTTTATACTTTACCCTCTGTGATTTCAGGAATGTATGATTTGTAATTTGGAAAATTATCTAAAAAATCATAAATATATTATATGGTGACCGATTCATTTTTGAACATTGTGTTAATTTAGTCTTAAATTTTTTGATAATTTATTAAAACAATCTTTCGAGATAATTTTGATAAGAAATTATTGACGTGAATATAACTTGATTTATAGAGATGAACAATTCATTTTCAAAAATATATTTCAATTTTTCAATTTTTACCTTTATTTTTGTGGTCGGTATTGGCTATGGTTGCCAACCGACCATAGGTGAAAGAAAAAGGGAAGAATTAAAAAAAAAAAAGAAGGTAAAAAAGAATAAAGAAAAATTCAAAAAACATTGAAAAATATGTAAAAATTGTCAACGTCTGTCCAAAACAAGTATGATAGCCAGCAGCCACTTGGGGTGCGCATAGTAACGCTTCCTGGCTGAGGAACAATTTCTTTTTAGAAATAGTTCTTTTCTATTTCTACTCCGGGGAACAATTTTTGAGTAAAATAAAGTGTTTGGTAACTACACAAAATTTCTACTCTTGAAATAGAAAAAGAATAGAAATGCGTTTGGTACGAAATAGTTTCTTTTTTTATATTTATTGGTTTTTTATTCTTGCTCACGGATCGCCAACCGCCGACCACCGGCTGCTGTCGCTCGTTGCCGATCGATAGGCTGTGCGGCGGTGGTCGGCGATGACAATTGGTGGCAGTCGGCAATAGCTCCGAGCGGTGGCGGGCGGCGGTGGCTTCGGGCGGTTGGAGGTGGCTGCGACAAGAGAGAAGAACAAAAGAAAAATAAAAAAGAAAATTGACTTATTTCTAGAAATTGTTCCCGGAAACAAGAAATTACCTTTTTTTTGGTAAAGAGAAATTACTTTTTTTTTGTTTCTTATTTCTGTTCCAAATCTATTCATGGGCTACTTTTCTATTCCGATAAATAGAAAAACAAGTTGGCGTTACCAAACGGATTTCTGTTCTTTTTTTGTTCCAGAACAAAAGAACATAAATCGGGAAGAACATAAATATTACCATGCAGGGCCTTGACATCCATGTATTTGTCTGTTTTGTACTTGTACTTTAAAACAACACTGCATAAATGGGGATGGATTGCACCATGGCCTTAATGGGCACTTCCTTTCTAGCTTTCAACTTTGCTATTAACATGGTCTAGAATTCGAACAAACATTTCCCTTTTGGATTTGCCCCAATCTGCAAAGGTATACCCAAGCATTTGTCTGTTTTGTAGTTGTAGATGATCCGCCATTGTTGCTAGTAGATTCTCATAGCAACTCTTAATAACGTGAAACTTATTTAAGTTGATAGCCTGACCAGAAGCTTGACGGATAAACAACTGACTCAACCTTTTTATTCTCTCTCATGCATCCATCCAGGAAGAAAATTGAGTCGTTCGTGGGTAAGTGCCAGACGTGCTGTCGTTCGATCGAAGAGCCTTTGTCGTGATAAACAACTGACAACCTTTTCAAATGTGTTCGCAAAATGTCACTTTAATGCTGTACAAGACTCACGTAACCAAATAATAGAATATTTTACTTATTTGACAGTATTCATTATCATCTAAGTCATGTTAGTGTTCTTATATGCATAGCTGCAAGTCTCATAATGCGTGGATCTCAATCGTTATTCTGTCTTAAATATTCTTATTTAATCGTTTTAGAGATTTATTATTTGGATGAGTGTGCATTTTCTTTTTATACACGTTTCAATATCAAAATTTTAATCTTTTCTATATATAATATTTCTCCTAAAATCTTGAAGTATCTTCCATCTTTCTATACACACCTTACTTGATTGTTATTCCCTCGTTCCTGCATACTATAAATAATGTCACTTGATTATCGTCTACCAAAATTTTCGGATCCGTGTGCATATTTGCTCTATTGTTAAAAATGTGATTTCATTTTGGATGATCATATTGTAATATGGAATTATTGCTCTCTCTCTCAAACTCCCTTCACCTTCCCCAAGAGCTTTGACTCCGCTCACACATATCGACCAGGCGCGGCAGAATTCGAATCCGCAGGCTCAGATGAGCGGCTCTTGGTTTAGCTCTGCCTTTTAAGTGACACGGGGCTGAAGGATTACGGACACGGTCAGTTCAAAAATAGGTTCAAGAAAAGATGTCTCGTTGGGCGTGGCAAATGCGACTTTCTTGGTCTAACTCTATAGTTCCGTACTTCGCATTCTACCTCTCCAGAGTTCCTTTCAAACCTCCTTTCTCTCTTTGCCAATTCGCTTCCGGAAAATTTTTGCCGTCATAAGCTATACACTAAGTATGATCATCCCAAGCATGTTGTAACCCAGATACTAAAGCTGTATTGCACTTCCTTCTACTCCTAGCTTGAGCCGATAATGGAGCTTCGCAGGGAAGAGATTGAAAACAGATGGAAAAACAGTGTTCTATTTGAAACTTAGTATTAAAACGTTACTAGCTGCAAGTACTGCAGCGTAATTGAACAACAACCATACATAATAGGTCTCCTCAAAAAGGTACTCCCAAATCTGCTTCCATTATTTTTCATCAACCAAAATCAGAAACTGTCCACCCTTCTGGAATTCACTCGACTCCCAGCAGTTTCTTCACATCCTTCTGCAATCACAAGGGAAACAGTCGGCATTACTCAGAAATGAACTTAAGGATTAGGAATATATGGCACGTGAAACAAACGCTCAGTTACTCTTACCTCAAAACTTAGGGGTGAAGTTGTCGGAGCGTAACGGTTGACCACATTCCCCTCTTTGTCGACCAGGAACTTGGCGAAGTTCCACTTAATACCATCACCAAAGAACCCACCTTTGCTAGATTTCAGGTGTTTATACAATGGATCAGCATTAGAACCATTCACATCAACCTGTATAAGGTGCACGCATATAATGTTGTTACTATCTTGCTCACCAGTAATGAGAGAGAAGAAGGTTTAAAATCCACAATGTCTATCTAGTTATTTGTATGATTAAGATCCTAGTCGTAAGCGGTTCTACAATACCATGTTGGAATTGGATCCAGCATCCTGACAGAAGCTTCTACCAAGAAAACAAAAACAAATAAAAAAAATTACCTTAGAAAAGACGGGGTATTCAGCCTTAAATCGAGTACAGGCAAATTCTTGGATCTGCTCGTTGGTCCCTGGTTCCTGAGAACCAAATTGGTTGCATGGAAAAGCCAGAATCTCCAGACCTGCATTGCAGTAAGGGAATAGAGTCATCTTTTTACATCTTCCCACCCAAATTTCATTTGTGCAAACCATTGATACTCCAGGGTAATGAATTGTTAGACAAAAGTAAGACATTGTTGGGTCTGATGCGGAAGATTGAACAGATTGACATGTGACTGCTCCATATCAAAGTAATAATGAAGACCTGTCAGGGAACAAAAGTGACTGCAAATCCTTCACTCCGTTGGGCCACTTCTACTGTGCTTCACAATTTATAACAAAGGACGCCAAATGTATATTCATTCATTGCAGAAGCCCTAATTTCACTAAAATCTCAATGTTCCATGAACTCATTCCATGAAGGAACCATAAGGAAAGAAGATAGCAATTAGTCCTACTCCCGGGCAAAATAACAGCTACCCTGGAACCAATGTAATAGCTTGGTCTGAACCATCACTGTCTAGTGCATCAGAGCTAATTCAAATTGTGCGAAGGGGGAGAAACAAAACTAGCATACCTTGATTTCTGTACTTCTCATAAAGCTTACTCAGCTCTGTGTAGTTTGAGTTTGTCAAGCCACTGCATCACAACAAGCAAGCACGCACCAGTAAGAGTCTTAACCAGAATCGCAAATCAAAGGAAATCATTTGGAAGGCCACAGCTTGCTCATGAAACATTGTTGGTCAATTGTCATCTGTTGACAATGATCATACAGATTTTTGAAGCACCCGGGACAAAAGAACAGAAACACAAAATTGGCACTTGCACTAAATCTAGTCCACAAGGACAGGAGCATAAATATGGTGAGATATGTTCTCATTAATCTTAGACCGAAAAGGAATATTGAACATCAATCAAACGATTACCATTGCGATGCAACATTGACGATCAGCAGGGCTTTCCCCTTGTACTGGCTGAGATTGACATCATTCCCCCTAGCATCCTACAACAAAAGCAAACATGGGATCAACAGAAAGTCACATTAAGGATCGCAAAAAAACCAATTTGTGGTTACATGGAATAAACTTGATTAACAAACACAAACTCAACGGTAACATGTTGCAGTTTGCGCTACGAACTGAGCACGACCAATTTCACTAAAACTTCGCCAAACCCACCTATTTCTCTTCCTCAAACATCTAATAAGAATTTGAAAAGGGTACTTATCAGAAGATTATGTCAACAAGTTCTACAGAAATGCCTACTTTCGTTCCACTTTATAAATCCAGCAGACGAACTTTTGGCCCGACTAATCCCACAAAACGACAAAGGCGAGACCCTTACGAGTTATTAAGAAAACCGACCCAAGCCCTCCCACGCATCCACAGGGAAAACACGAAAAAGGCGAAACCTTTACGAGTTATTAAGAAAACCGGCCAAAACCCAGACCTTGACGGTGAAGTCGTGAACCGAGGCTTTCTGGGGTTGGCTCGTCATCGCGCGACTCGATCTCGAAGCGCCGAACTCGGGTACCTTGCGGCGGCGATGAGGGGTAAAAGGAAATCCTTTTCCGGGCGGCGAAGATGACGCGAATCGAGGAGGGATCGGAACGGTCGGGTTCGGGTGGGAGGAGGAGGTGGGTAGATGCGAGGAAGTAGCTTTAATGGCGGAACTTGTTCGTGGCAGAAGATGAGCGGAAGAAGGACGCAGCATGTGATGATGGAAACCGGGTGCAGCGAGGGCGTTATATATACATTTTCGGTCCGACCACGTGTACGAGGATTGCGTACGCGGTTGCTCCACGTGGCTTGCGCTATAGGTTCCACGTAGATTGGTCTTGTCCAAGTGCTCACCTTGCGTCGGGCATTCTAGAAACTTGGAATTTCGTCAATGCATACGTAAGCCAATCTGCATGCCGATAAAGGGGAAATTGCAAATAAGAACTTATTAAAGCACTCTCGTTTTTGCAAATAAAGATATAAAGTGAACATTATTTTAAATAATAATATGAAATGCCGTTATTTTCTCAAATAAGATTTTAAGGTGGACATTGTTTCATCGTCCTTCACAAACGATGGGATGGCGGCTACCACAAGACAGAGTGCTCTCTCGCTTGCGTTTGTTTTTTTTTGTTTCCAAGATCCGTACAACCTTAGGGATCCGGCTGGCACAATCTTACAGGTCAACCACCAACTATACGTGGAGGGGATTAGCCCAAGACCCCACCACCAGAGCTCCCCACTTAAGACGCTAGCAACCGAAGATTCGAACTCGTTTCCTCGATGATGAGGTAATAAGACACAAACCATCACGGCTATCCATCGGTGGGTTGCGTTTTCTTTTTTCTTCTTCTTTAAAATTTATAATTTAATATAATTTAAATTATATTTATATGAAAATACCCCGATTAGCCGAATTTATTACTGGTTGGCAAGCCAAAGGCTATGCCTTTATTTGAAATGTTCATAACTACTCCAGGCCTTTTGTTAAAATTGATATAGGTACTTTAAACTCTTATTTAAAATAAAATCCACTTTAAATCATTATTTGAGAAAATGAAACACTTTGAGCCTTTATTTGAAATTTTCTCTCGGTTTAATTATAATTTGCATTTGGAATTTTGATTTTAAAAAGTATTTTAGTTGATTAAGCAATCAAACGAGAATAATTGGATAAGTGATGTCATGATATAATGCGAAACTCCTACTTATTTACAAGTCTTTGTATCAACGCAAAATGCTTAACTCACTGTTGTATCTTTTGTTATGAAAAAGTAACTTTTATAGCAAAATCAGGTCGTCGTGCATTCTTCTCAATGGCCTTGTTAACAGAGCATTGAAATTCCACAATATTAATCAGGCGAATTTGTATATTCGTTAGTTCTATTGTAATTTTATTTAATTGTAAGAAGTACACTCGATAGAATTTTTAAGAATGATCTGAAATTGCCTCATAAAGTATTTCCTACTTTTGGCTTGTAATGGAAAGATATTCAACCGTGAGATGTGCGATGATGTGAACAGCCTTACCATTTCCTGGCCGCTTATTAGGTGGCCTTACTTTGGTTGCGGCTTCTAGAATATTTCAGTTCACATCATTCAGGTTTGGAGTTATATCCAATGGAAGATGAACGCCTCCTGAATCCAATACTGAGTATTAGTTCACGGACAACTTGTTTAAAACTTAAAATCGATTCGTTTGGAAAGAGAATGTCATTTTCAGTTAATCGTCCTGTAATATAATATTCAAAGAGTGAATCGGGGTCATAATTTGACCGAATGTATTTGAAAATGACTTCTGGCAATGAAATTAGATCTTTTTACTCCGATTGGTTGAGTGATTAAGCCTCACACACAAAGACAAAGTAAGTTGTATATACTAGTTAAGATTATTAGTTAGCGGAAGGTCGGATGAGAGGTAATATGGGAGGAAAGATGTTGCAATCAACTCAAGAAATAATCTCATCTTCCTTTGCATTTGCAGGATCTTTATCTTGTACAAACAAATAAACAAAAAGCTTAATGAATAACCCAAAACCACAAAATGATACAAAAAAAATATCAGCTATAGTCTTGTCATTCTCTCCAGCAGATTGTTCATCGTTATGGTGAAAGCATCCTGAAACTTGCTAAACCTCGAATCTGAATCGCCGTAGACCAGACCTGGCAAGAGTTCGTACACGATGTAGCTCCTTATGTCCTCCCTCTCCTGCACGGGCACCTTCATTAGCCTCTCCACCACATTCACCTTCCTCTGCCTCACCTCCTCCTGGTCCACGAACACCGAGAACTTGCTGCGGTCCTCCGGCAAGTGCCACGGGTATTGGTAGTACGCCGTGAAAGGGTCGAACAGCACTGGAATGCAGCCTGCCACAAGGGAGTCGAATAGTGACTTCCTTGTCGGGCTGTCCCCGGGAGGCTGCAGGCAGAATTCAGACTCTGTGAAGAGCTCGATGACGGTCTCGGGGTCAGCGCACTGGCCAGAGCGGCAGTCCAGGAAGTGGCACTTCCCTTCGCCGGCTGAATTGCACTGGTTGATCAGCAACGTCCTTATGTTGTCGGGCAATTCAGGCCTTGTGGCCCCAGGCGAAGCTCGTGAGGTGCTTGCGGCGCGAACTGATGATCCTCTGCTGCCAGGAGATGATGTCGTCATCCGAGTGCGGATGGAAGCTGGTGGGATGGGGGACACCGATGTCATATGGATGCCAAGGTTGGCGTTCAATCAGGATCTTGATCGGGTTCTGCATTTGATCAAGCTCTAGGAACTGATTCCCCCATTTGGAGCCTCTATATCTCCTGAAATCCCATGAGATCTTGCCCAGCACAAAAACATGATCTTTGCCGGAGTTTTTGAGCCATGGCCGCTGTTGCTGAAGCCATTTCATGAGCTCCAATGCCAATGCGTCCTTCACGTCATCTGTCGCATTCTTGAAGTGCCATCTCAGGATGTCCAAGCCACCATAGAATGGCACATAGAACAGCTTTGCCTCGTTCTCATTGTAGACCCTGCAAGGATGTTTCAGAACCCTGGAGTGAAAAATTGGCTCCAGAGAATACTGATGGGTCTGGTACCAGTTTTTGCCAAGCTTCGGTATCGGCTCGCCCATGGCGTCGTTCGTGAAGTATCTGCAGAAATCAGTCCAAGGAATCATGTCGTTGCACTGAGATACGAGGTCCTTGTTGAACTTTGGAGGCAAGTCGTACACGAATACCCCCCTCTCGTCACAATTCTGATTGTTCGAGTGCGAGATCCATGACCGCTGCATTTCTAGCTGCTCCTCGACTGACTTCATGGCAATCGCAACCTCATCATCTGGTGCATCATTGAAGGCATTCTCGACAACCGCAACAGGCTGCACAGTCTCTTTTGTATCTTTATTGATGGCGCCAGGCATAGCATTTGTGGAAGCGGAGGAATTCCTGATCGCAGGAAGGGAGATTTCGAAATTGGGCTGCGCACCTGCGGAGAGGCAGTAGAGGTTGTTGAGCTTGCGTGACGAAACGCAGACGTGGACCATGTTTCCTGATATGATAGTGGCCGAGGATGACCACAAGAAGATGAGGACGAAGAGGAGAATCACAGCAGGGACTCTAAAAATGACTCTGCACAAGAGGTTGTTGAAGAAGCCACAGCAAGAGTCTTGTCTCTTTTCCATCTTCTTGGTTGCTCTGGTATTCTTCTTGGACACCGAGATCGCCATTGTTTTTTACGAGGGGACGAGGTGGCTGTGTTGCATAGCTTTCGTGAGCTTTCTTTGGCTTTCGGTTTTCTAGCGAATTGAGGCTGCTCTGTCTCTAGCCAGCGATCCTGAACATGGTGTGCACGTCCTGATTAAGGGTTATTTGAAGCTGCATGCACGTTTTCGAAAGAATGTTGTTGTTGAAATGTTCCCTGAATGGGTTGTCGAAAGCACCGTTGACGAATGCTGAGAAAAATATAAACGAGTCAATCCTGCCGTTTAGCTAAATAATTAATTCCAGTATTATTGGCATAAATTTGGGGGTTTTTTTTTTTTTTTTTTTGGTCGGTGCATAAATTTGGGTTTGAAACCACTTGAAAATACATTGAATTTGGATAACTCCCAACCAACCATGCTCAAACGTCGGTACCATCCAGTTTGGAACTCCAGAATATATTTCTTGTGGTGATGTCTTGGTCTATTCTCTATTTGTTTTCTGCTCCTCTTTAGACAAAACTCGTGGCATCCTAACATACGGAATCTCCACTAGGCTAATTCACCATAAAGATAAGGATCTGGTCCCAGAGTTTGGCATGTAGACATGGTCATTTGTCCAATCTCTGACTTTGTTAGGGGAAGATCAAGTGGGAAGAGCTCCAAAAGACCCAAAAGTTGTCTTGACTTTAATGAGCAAAGTTAACATGTTTTAGGACTTATAACACACAATTCGAAAGTTTTAGGATTAAAGTACACGAATTTAACAAATGTTGGGACTGACTTATATTTGTCATGGTTGACTTGCCTCTCCTCACAGTCGAGTCATTGATGCATGTATGATTGATAAGAACAGTAGACGTGGATAATCTAGCTTGCCACGGCGAGCATGGGTAGCCGAGCGTAATATCTAGATAAACCAGAACAAGGTTCTCGACTACTGTACGTCCAGAGCTGGTCCGCCCTAAACAGCTGAATACAGTGATAGTCTTTAAGTTATTTACCTAATAACAGAACTCAGGACCGCAAGGCCACAATACAAGATTCACTCTGAAAAGAAAACTAGGATAAATTTAGATTTAGACAGGCCAGGACATCGGTTTTACATTTTTACAGCATGCTATCAGTCCTGGCTGGCAGGCGTCTGAAGAAGTTGATTGGAGCTGAAGGTAGCCTGTGACGGAACCTAGGATGCCTCATCATGTAAAATCCGGCCAATCCTGCCACCACCTGGAAGGGGGTTACGTACAATACAAGCGCAGCAACGAGGCAGAAAGTAACAAAGATGGCCGTAGCACGTGGATCCCGCCAGCTCAGTAAAGCCTGAAGCCGCTCTCCTTGTGTCGCCACATCGCCAACCACGGTCTGAATCCTACCAGCCACACTTCTGAGCCGATCATACCTCATCCTCACCAGATCCGAGCTGCGCGTGGTCGGGAATGTGTCGAATTCTTCGTCCAGCTCGTCAGGATGTACTGCTTCAGCTTGCGAGATTTTGGTGTTCATGTGGGGAGGGTACCTGGGGCGATACCTGAAATTCCATACTCCGATCAGAAACATGTACAGAAATGTAGTGGGCAGTATCAGCTCCGGGTAGCAGACGAGCATTGTGAAGAGCACGTGCACGAGCACAGTCGTAATGGGATTTCTCCACATGCAAATATCCCCAAACCACTTTCCGACAGCAAATAATCCGGAGAAAACTGACATCAGACGGAAAAAGTTCGCTTTGCTCTTGCGCATACTCCAGAGGTGCGAGTCCACATCGGACATGTACTCCACCACCTCCTTCCGAAGTGGAGGCTCGGCCCTGCCAAGTCTCGCTGCCACTATGGTGACAGCTTGGTGGCGGAGCATGTCGAGCTGCATCACATTGAAGGGCCTCACATAATGCATCTTAGGTAAAAGCGGACGCGAATAAGTGCAAAGCATGTTCACTAAAGATGTGCACGAGAACCGTATTGCCAGATGCAACTCTCCCATCTTCTTTACTCCTGTAGGATGGAGCACTAGGAGTGGGTACGTGTGCGTGTAGACACGACCCGTCTCCAGGGTCGAAATGCGGATCCTCACTTTCCCAATTTTCAGGTCCTTGTTGCCATTTGCACCCTTTTCTCCGAGCTGGCAGTTATCGAATACGCCTACTGTTAGAACTGTGGCCGGATCGAAAACCTCCCAAGTATACTGCTCATTATATTTCGGACACAGATTGTCGACAATGGTACGCGTGCGGACCCATTTGTGACCATACTTGGCAACACAATACGTATCAGACGTGCCCCTGCCGTCTCGTGTTTTCATCGGGTGAAGGCCCACAGCATTCAGAATTCCGAGTTCCAAAACACCAATTGATGGCTTCCATAACTGCTTAGCTGTGGGCCGTAGATCGCTGCTATAATGGGTGGACTCATCAAGAACATGATATCCTCCGTCTAGACAAACTCGGAGATGGATCTTGCTCGAAAATTTCTCTTTCTTTATCTGATCCACATCCACGGCTATAGGCTTCTCTAGATTGAACCAACGAGTGTGGATGATCCGATCATCTGCACGCTTCTCCACCGACCCCAAAGGGATGATGACCCTCCCAAGGATCTCATCTTTGCCAGGGGCTACACGGTCCTCAACTGAAAGGAACAGATGGTCTTCGAAAGGTTCGGCAGCAACGAACAAAAGATCCTCGTTCCACAAGGAATTGAAGCCTCGAGCCTGAACTGCCTTTGTCTTCAGTATCTGGTTCCCTATCTGAGCCTTAACGTAAACATCAGGGAAACGATTTTTCTCAGTCGGAACTAAGTCCTGGGCCTCCACGACATTAACCCTCACATACCACAACCGCGGTGCATGATAGACCTTCGAGCGTATCAGGGCCGAGACCATTGGTGTAGCATCGACAGGCGTTGCGGCATCAGAATGCCAAGCGTCAGGAAACGCCTCGTCAGCCTGGGTGCCGATCCAAACTGCTAACATTAGCTCCCCCTTTATCTTCTCTCCCTTCTTGCTTTCAAGCCGGTACCACTCCGGTGCCAGGGGGCTATCCGGCGGGACCCTAAGAGGGACCTCATTAACGTCGAACCGCACAATGCCCACAAAGTCGTCCTTGACCAGATCCTTGTCCTTGATGACAACATCTAGCACAGACGCTTGCATCCGCTCCCTTGAGAAGGCAAACACCTGGTTCCACTCCGGGTTTTGCTTTTGCTCGAAGTGCCTAGTAATTCCCTTATAGTTCCCCACTCTCACTTCAACATACGGATCGATACTACCAGAAATGTCCATGGCCGGAAGCTCACGAGCCTTAACGACTCTCACATATAGAAAATGCATCTGCTCAACGAGATCATAAGTACTTGCTGTCTTGTCACCACGAATAACGCGGCCTGCCACAACTCTTCCCCCTCCTAGGTATGGGCTCGTCTCTTTCAAGGCATACTCAACTGGTTGGGACGATGCTGCAGAGTACATCCGGACCAGCTTGGGAGGATGTGGTGGTTCTGCTTTCATATGGTCGATGCCGTACTTTGGCCCGTGATCATGTTGAGGCACATGGTCCCTGTGAGGAATTTCTGGCTCAGAGGCTTGCTGTTTCTGTTGATGATTTGTGTTTGGGAGGTGATGAAATGTGTGTCTCACCCCACCTTTCTCAGCATGGCCCGTGTTAGAAACCATGTTAGGGACATTTGCACTCGGATCCTTTTGAGGGACGTTGGTTGCTGGCAGTGGGTTGGAAGACTTTATGTTCAGGTCGTTGGTGATGTACACCTTCAGGCCCAGCTCTCCCCTCACACGTGAAAAAATGCCCCGTTTTTCCAGTGGATAGTGAAACACAACAGCATCAGAGTAGGGAACGAAGGAAGTACCGGTAAGGCAAACCTTCCCAAGGAAGTTTCTGGTGTTGGTGGCCTGATGGTGTTGTAGACGCAAGCGTCCAGAGTGAGGTAATGGAGATTGGAAGGGTCGGAGATGTTGAAGTAGAAGCTCTCGTTCCAAACGGGGCTGAGATCCTTTTCTTTAATGGTGGTCCGAAACTTCTGCCTGTCAAAAGAGAGCTCCACAAATGCATTGGATGAACCTTGCCCATCTTTTGGCAAAAGATCGTGAGCACTGACGACATCTACTCCTAGTTTGAGGCTACTCATCATCAAGATCACAGCCGCCTGCAAAGCAGAAAAAGTTTCAAGCAATTACCTTTTGGTTTAACAACAGCATACTCATGGTAAAAGGACCAAAGACATCAGACCATTACACTTTAAAAAAGAAAGTACACAAACACAGAAAAGAATAGATAATAAAGTGATCTTGGAAGCACGAAATTTTCAATTCTGAAGTAATACAAGTAAAGAGAGATAATTATCATCTTCAGTGGAGGAAATCAAGTTGGACTTGGCGGTGTTCAATTGAGAACAAGTTCTATATCAACGAATGTTTTCAAAGAGACCAAAGAGATAAACCTAGGTAGACACAAATGAATCTGCAAATAAGCATTCAACAAGAGCACTCCTACAGAGCGCTGAAGGCAAGAGACAGAGGAGTGGCAGATGGGGTAACGGCTGTCTCTTTACAAGATCCAAATTTGTTTTAGCTAACTTTCAATAGTTTGCAAACTCAGTCAAAAATCAATAGTCAGAGAATAATACTCTTCAGCATGTACATGATTAAGTAGCTACATACATGCATCTACTGAATAAGCTATAACAATCTGAATCTGTCGAGGGCACACTGAACAAATCAAAGCCCTCTGACTCTGAGAATCAGATGGGAATCAGTGATCATCAAAACTCCAATCGACTGTTACCTCTAAAGCTCAGGTCAAGCAGTGAAAGAATCCAAGAAAAGTCTTTTTGTTGAAGAAGCGAGCTTTTGAAAAACACTGGTTGCACACACAACCCACTCCAGCAGTAGCTCCAATCTCTGAAACCATGAAAGACAGAGAAACCCTAGATCAAATCTCAATTCGACAACACATCAATCGCCTAGCCATATATGCACGGAACATATAGCTCTTCAACTTACTGTTTCAATGGACACCAAATTGTAATTCGAAGCTTTGGACATAGACAAAATAGAAACTCTTAAATAAATCAAGAGCAAGCATAAAACTTAATTAAAAACAAGCTAGAAGCTAGCACCCTGCCTTCTCAAATCAGCAGATTCAAAGGTAGAATGATAATTAGCACCATGACAGAGCCCACAAGATCTCTTTGTTCTTTTGTCTTGTACTACATATTATATCGGTATCGCGGAAATAAAGAGAGATTGTAACTTGAAGTGATGAAAAAGTGAGCCGATTAAAATAATGGAGCAAAACAGAGTCAGCAGTTGTTTAGATGCATGTGATGTCTCCCTCGTAAAATGATCTGAAACCTTTAACAACGCCAAACGATGAGCCGAAAGAAAACGTAAAATAATCGAGAAAATAAATTGAATCAAGTGCATTACACGACGAGTTCAAAGATCCTGAAAGAGCGGTTAAGACACATGGCTTAAGGCGACTAATGCAAAGCATCATACCGGCATATGGTACACTGGGATCTGATAATATATGCATCAAATTGCGCTATGAAAAAATGTCTGACAGATTCACAGAAGGGCAAAGAACGGAGAAAGGGAAAAACCCACGAAGCTCTGGATCATTTCAAGATCTCTTCACAGAGAACCCACCGCAGAGACGAAGCATTCTTGATCTTTCAGAAGCCGTTTGTGCCGGTGTTCTCTTTTTTCTGGGAAACCAATCACATGTTTGTTTGGTGGGGCAAAAATTTAAAAGAGAAAACAAAGGATGCGCCCAAATAAAGACGTTGAAACGCTTGTTTGTCATTTATTGCAGGGGGGAAGAGAGAGAGAGAGAGAAAGAGAGAAGGTCAAAAGGCTGAATTGCATTATCGTTTATGGAGCACTCATAAAGAACTTTCCAAAGACTCGTGACTCACCAAAATGCAAATGCCATTGCTGAGATCTTTTCAAGTAGGAAAGACCCTTTCCTTTCTGAATGGCAAGATCAAATTGTGCAAGTCAAGAACATACAATCGGACAAAAGAAAAAAAAAACCAACTTTGAGCTGAACAAGCTATGTTTGCGTGCATACATACGTCTTGGAGCTACTCTAAGAACAGGACACTGCGGCATGCGTTGTTGACAGGGTTGCTGAAGCAGTGATGGAATGCAGGAAGGAGAGGCCAAACTATACCGTTCATCAGCCAAAATGGGAACTTCAGAAGCGGAGAGAGAGCAAGAGAGAGAGAGAGTTATGGATGGGCACTTGGAACGAAGAAGAGAACCAAATTTACAGCACTGTAGCCACTACAATGATGGTCCCATAGGGGAGAGGGATAGGGAGAGGGAGAGAGAGAGAGAGAGAGAGAGTCATTCAAGGCCTGAGACTGACTGGTCTGGTCTCCTCCTGGCTCCATCAGTTTCTCCAGCTTCGCTTCACGAGGCAAGAAGCCCTGATGAGTTAGCGTGCGGCTTGGCTCATTTTATTACCATGCACTTCGGTACCCTTTGGAATAGTAGGAGCAAAACCCATTTCAAAATCTAATGAAACATGATTTTACTAAACAAGTTTAAACTTTTACTAAGCATACTCTACAGAGAAATTTTTTAATTTCAAGATACCGATTACATATAATACAAGGAAAAAAATTATACATTAAAAACTGTAAAATTTTCTTTTTTAATAACGAGCATATACTAGGTATTTTTTTTTTAAAACAAAATTTCAACAAATGAAAGAAACGATGCAACGTCACAATGATTACCGAAAACCATTCTTTGCACATATTTGGAAGGCTAATGTGAATCTAGGTTATATCTATTTTTTTTTTCTGATTTTAACCTAGGTTAATAGCAAGATTAGCTATGCAAGGTTGTTGATATAGGTATGTGACAAAATGCTTAATATAGCTACCTAATAAGAATTAACTTCTTCGAAAAAGCGATTTGATTTTCTTTTTAAGGTGATCAATAAACACTTTATGATTAAGGAATTGCTGAACTGTAATACCCTTGATATTGATTTCAAGAAATTATATTATCTAATTTTGAAAATAAAAAAGAAAATCTCACGTGCAACACTTGCTTAATATTTCACAATGATTGAAGGCATGTTTAAAGATACGAACGCATCACAACACAATCGATACTTAATGGGCTATACGGCACGACAAGAACCGTACCAAAGTGGGAACCTAAGCTTTGAAACGAGCGCAATGAACTCCTTTTCACAGAAAAATTGGAAAATTAGACGTGCGGCTCAACTAAACATCAATGCATCGGAAATTACGCGAGACGGTGTGAATGAGACACCCCCGGGGACGAAACCTACTTCTTTTCTGCTCCGGTGAACAGGAGTTAATGATGTGTAGTAAATGAGGAGTGAATGCGAACGCTATGGCTAAGAGATCATGGGAGTCCGTAGCAGATTTTGGAGCATGGATTGGACTAAGTAATTAATACGTGGTACGTTCCACGCAGGGATGGGGTGCATTGTCCCTCTCACCCAGATTGAAGATGGAGCAGGGAGGAAACGCATGGGCTCCTCCAAGTCTTTAGAGATAAGGGCCATGCCCACAACATCTCGGACAGTCGGTCTAACGATTCAAGACTTGATTTTCAAGTTGAGGATTATAGGCTGGATCCGTAATCTATCGTTGATCTCAAGGAAATCTCGTCTAGTGTGTCGACAGCGGGCTTGGGTTTAGGTGTGTCAGTTTTGGTCATCTCCGGTTGCACATATTGGGGCTGAGGTGGCAAGCTTAGTGGGAGATTTATTATAAAAAAAAAAAATTGTTGTGCATATATCAATTTAATTATAAATTTTTAGGATAAATATACTGAAAGTTCTAAAACTTATCAATAAAGTGCAATTTAGTCCTAAAATTTTTAAAAAGTGCAATTAAGTTTTAAAATTTGTTAAGAAAGTGCAATCGAGTCTTAAAATTTTTAAAAATTGTAATTAAGTTCTCAAATTTGTCAAATTAATCAAATCAAGTTATTCCTTTTGATAGCACTTTTTGAAAGTTTTACGATATAATTACACTTCATGACAAAGTTTAGGATTTGATTGTACTTTGTTGACAAGTTTTAAGATTTAACCGCACTTTCTTTAAAATTTTAGGATTCAATTACATTTTTGTGACAAGTTTAGGACTTCTAATACATTTATCCCTAAATTTGTTGAGGACTTGTCGATGTTGATTTTTCATTAATTTTTGGTCAAAAACTATTAACGTGAATGCCGATTGCTCTAAGTGATGCCAACAAATTTTGCAACATTTTGAAAAAAAATTCTGATTTTTTATTATTCATTTTTTTATTATTACTTTGTTGTTCTTTTCTTCTTCTTTTTTTCATGTAGCTAGCGAGGGAGAGAGGGCTAGGCGAGGCCAAGGATTCGCTGGTAGCAAGCGAGGCGGCCCTCGCACGAGATCTAGTGAGAGATTGCAAGCTCTCACCCCTTGCGGTTTGCCACAACGAAAAAAAATTAAATAAAATAATAAAAAATAGAAAAACTTCATAAAAGTTTTTCAGAAATTATAAAAGTTGTGTACTCATTGCTGGTTGTACTATGTAGGCTGGTCAATACTTGAGTTAAATATTTTCGACCAATATTATTTGGAAGGATCATATTGACAAATTATTAAAATATTAAGAATTAAATTGATAAAGTTAAAAAGTTTAAAACCGATTGACATATCCATGACAAGCATTGGGCTTCATTTGGTAGTTACCCCCGGGCTTGCCTAATCGGGGTTGTGTTTTGTTGGCGTCTTAAAGTAATCGCTTGAGTAGCAGGTGAGGTGGGAACCAAACCCGCTCAATACATTTCCTTATTGCAAAGAAAAGGTAGGTTAATGTCTTGTTATGGGTCAATCTTTGTTTTTATCCTCTAATTTGTGCTCTTGAATGTATTGAGTCAATCTTGTTATGGGTCAATCTTTGTTATGAGTCCTTGGATCTTTAGCTTGTCTAGTCAAGTCTTTTGGTTTACGTGATCGGTGCAATCGAGCTCCTTTGGTCATTAACAAACTTTAATTATCTTGACGTGGCTGCTGATATGGTGCTTGTGATTTTCATCAAGTGATATGCAATTAATCCTCATCTTAATTACAAGAGAGGTTTTACTATCAGCATATGGAGATTTACTAACTTTAAAATTAGTGTTCCTATCTACCTTTTCAAGAGAGGTTCTAAGGGAATTGCCTTAAACTATGGTCTCACTAGGATAGATCCTTGCAAAACATGACAAAAACTTAAGGGGGAAGGACTACTACACGAGTTAAAATCATCAAAATGAAAATGACATATGACTTGATGGAAATATCCTATCAAGATGACTATGCAATGGACATCGAATTTTAAAGTGGGTCATGCCAAATATTTGTAGACTAATCCCAAATCAATTTACCATAGGTCCATTTAGATTGTGATCAATGTAATATTCTAATGTGGTCCTTTATACTGATAGGGGCATTTTGGAAGAAATGACTCGTCTTGTAGCAATTAAGTGAGAATTGCATTGATGAGATCAAAACTTTTACTTTATACATAGTTAATGAATGGGAAAAGTGCTAAAAGAGTCCTAAATTTTTTTTGGTGCCAATCTAGTCCTAAACCTTTTTATTTAGTGCCAATTTAGTCCTTTATGGTCAATTTTGGCCGGATTTTGTTGACCCAGGCGTCGGTTAGGCGACGTGACTTGATTAGTGCGACGTTGACAAATTTTAATAATATTTTAATATTTTTGAATATTTTTTATTTTTCTTTTTTCCTTTTCCTCCTCCAGCCGGTCGTTGGACCTCACTAGCCACCTCACCCTCGCTAGAACCACCCAGGCCACGAGGGCGACCTAGCGCCGGGCTGGCGAGGTCGAGCCTTGCTGGATCCGGCGAGGGTGAGCCTCGCCGCCCGGCGTGAGGCCACCCTCACGCCATTGTCACGCCGGGCGGCGAGGGCGAGGTGGCTGGCGAGGTCGACCTCATCGGCCGTCGCTTATGGTTGGTCATCAAGGTTCGGCTACAGGCTGGAGGAGGGGAGGGAAAAAAGAAAAAGAAAAAGAAAAAGAAAAATAAAAAGAATTCAAAATATTAAAATATTATTAAAATTTATCCATGTCGATATCGATCGTGCCACGACAATGGGCCGGCGTCCGCCGAGCAAAATCCGGCCAAAATTGGCCGAAAAGGACTGAATCGGCACTAAATAAAAATGTTTAAGACTAAATTGACACCGAAAAAATGTTTAGGACTAAATTGACACAAATACAAAAAGTTTAGGACTTTTTTAGCACTTTTCCAAAGAGAGAATTGCATCAATGAGATCATTTCAAAAATTAAACTTTTACTTTATACATAGTTAATGAATGCGAGCCGACTTAAGAATCAATGTACAAGTGTAACTTAGTAAAACATTCATTCCATTCTCAAATTTTCTCATTATCATTGTCAGAAGAAGCAAGACAAATTGAGTGCCCTAACCCTTTTACAGTCTCTCTCTCGACATCACTACCCCGTCGCAATTCGAGTCTATAAGAGATGGAGCATACATCATCGGTGTAAAGAAAATTCAAGAATCTTTCCATTACCGTCGAATTAAGCTGTTAATTTACTCAGTTACCTAATCCACAAGATCTTTTCTTTTGACTCTTTTTCTCCTTCCATCGTTCTGGCACGCCGGGTACAACCAGAGCAGTAGCAGCAGAGCGTGGGGAAAGAGAGCGGCGAAGATGACGCTCAAGCTCTACGTAGGTCGCGTGTCGCAGCCGTCTCGTGCCGTCAGCATCTTCCGCGAGTCCGAATTTCCCGATTTCGTTTTGTCAACTCCGTCTTATGCTCGCCATTGTCGATACCCTTCTTCTTCTTCTTCTTCTTTTTAAATTTCCGATTTTTAATTTGACCTTGAACTCTCGTGATTTAGGGTCAATGGATTCGACTTCGAGGAGCTGAGGATAGTCCTTTCTAAGGGCCAGCAGCTGTCCTCTGAATTCAGAGGTGCGCTCCCAGTGCCGTGATTTGGTAGTCTTGTTGGGCTCGAGCGCATTTTTGTTGATTCGCATGAAATGGGCACTGCAAAGGTGCAATCATTTGCTAATAATTGGATGGCGATCAGACGCGACGGTATGGCCGTCCATGCCTGGACATGCCGAAAGCCTAATGGCTTCTAATGTCTCTAGTTGTGTAAAATACGGGCTTTGAAAAGTAAAAGGGGAAAAAAAGAGAAAAGAAAGAAAGAGCAAAACCGTTGAAAAGTCAAAAGAAAAGGGATAGGGGGCTTCAGCTAAATTATAAGGGAAGCAGCGTAGAGAGAGTGGAGAAGACTGAGAGCTTTCGGGAATGGAAGAAGAAGAGGAGAAAGAAAAGAAAAGAAAGGAGAAAGAAGAAAGGGGAAAAAAATCACGTGTTCATGTTCCATGCAACTCAATTCCGTTTTGCAACGCTGATAAGTGTTCATGCCTTTGTTTTATTCAATCAGAGTAGTTTTGGATTTAGGGTTTGAAATTCAGAATTAACGGAGAGTCATGTGGCAAAGTCCGATTTATGAGTCATTGAGCCATGTATATAAAGAAATGATAATTTAGGGTGTCGTGAGGTGTATGATTTTATGGATCTTGAGCTTACGGTTTGTTGGAACAAAATTTTGAAATTCGTTGTGTGTGCTAGTCTGTTCCGAATAGTAACTTTTGGGCATGAATTTCAAGCATTTTTATGAGGCTTTGTGGCAACTGAGTTGGGGTTGTTGTAATAGATGGAAATGGCTTTCCAAGGACTATGCGTTTGCTTGAAACGGGATTCTATGGAGGAAGTTATGGTGTTAAGAAGTTTAGCGCGTGAGCTAAGCATAAAGGATAATAATAGGTCTCCGCTATGGGTGAGCGTTTTGTTGGCTCGTAGGTGTCGTTTTATCGACAAATAGACATAGTGTAATCGAGTCATTCATTATAATATCGTTTGACTTGATCTTTAAAAATTGTTTTTTGGCTCTTTGTTAGAAATTAGAGAATGTGGGCTCGAATAATCATAATTTGTTGGTTTTTGGCTTTCACATGTGAGTGATACTATTTCTTCTTTATGTTTTAAACTCATAATTTGAAAAACATTATGGATTAAGTGAGTTATGAGTTAATAAATAGCATCTTTTGTTGCATAAAACAGGATCAAGCCTTCAATGTTGTTTTGTTGTTTGAAAGGAGAAGTCATTTTTTCACTTCAACTTGAATGATTGCTTATAAATGATTTGTGAAATCTCTTATAAAATAACCTTGAAAAGTTCATGATTTATTAATATGGTTTTGAAAAGTGCTTTGATATTTAAATAATGATTGCTTGATTTGTGAGATAATTCTGATTCTGGTTGTGGAGTATTAGAGATTTGTGATTGATGGTTGATACTTTGTGTCTCAGTGAACCTGAGGGGTGTGTGGGTATGCGCATATCAATCTAGGATATCCTTGTGAGCCAAGTGACCATCTAATAATAGGTGGAGACCTAACCTAAGAGAAATCTTGGTCATTTTGCCACGGGCGTTACTCGAGACCATAGTTAGATATTTGAGCATGAGATTGGTCAATGGACTGGATTATTAGGGTTTGCGTTGTTATTATCGTGGGTATTTGTGCTATAAATATATTATGTTAAAGTAAGAAATATCGTATTTTGATTTCGAGGGTTTGTTAAATTCCGGATTGTGGTGAAAGTGAGTTATATTTGTTTTTTAAACGTGCATAGTAATTGTTCGATCCCCTTATAACAAATGTATTACTCATTGAGTCGTGGTAGCTCACTCCTTTCATATACTTGCATTTATAGGTTTTTAGCGAGCTGCAAGTAGGACATGAAAGTTTCGTTATTGGGGAGGGTTTTTGATAGTGGAGACTTTTTGGTATAAGTTAAGTATAGTTGGTCAATTTGTAAGATAGTTTTTGATATATATTTGGTGGATTATAAAAAAACTCTGATATTGTAACCAAATGCCTTTTTTTATCATATATACAAATATATAAATATATGTGTATATGGATGAATTTTGGTTATGTTGAGATTGTATGGTCTTGTTCTTGTTGAGTTGGGGTGTGACAACTTATGCTAGTGATTGGAGTAGGTGAAAGAAAATCTTTGAATGTTATCTTAAAACCGCAAATGAAGCTCATAAATTCATTGAATTTCAATTTAATTTCTATGTGGAAGAAGTTCTTTCTTTGCTTTCTTTTGTTAGGAAAGCGTAAATTTTGTTCGACTCACACTATAAGTCCGGGAGCCTCCACGCCTCCTAAAGAATGATGATAGATACCTTGCCCATTTTCGCGTTGTACCAGTCTGCTGATTGAGCAGATATGACCGCACCATTAAGGAAGAAATATAGGATGCAAGAAAAGATGAGATGCTTTTGTTGAATAGCTGGTGAATATGACTGATAAGCAATTATTAAATGAGATATTGAATGGGTAAAATCTCATCCCCTCAACAAAATTTGTTTAGATGTTAAAACAAGTCATAGATGCGAAGAAAGGTGCTTTGAAATCATTGAACTGGAGGTTGTGCTCCGAATGACCCCTAAATTCTGCCTAGGATCAGACATTTGCCATTGTACTTTCAGGTTATCATGAGTTATTAAATGACACTCTACCTGGATATTATGACATATCTGTTGAACTACTTGCTGTCTTGTCCCCCTCTTAGGAATGGGCTCGTCTCTTTCTAGGTGTACTCGACCGGTTCGGACGACGCTGCAGATTACATCTGGACCAGCTTTGGCGGGTGCGGTTCTGCTTTCATATGGTCGATGCCGTACTTTGACCTGTGATCATGTTGAGGCACATGGTCCCTGTGAGGAATTTCTGGTTCAGGGGCTTGCTGTTTCTGTTGCTGATGACTCTTGTTTGAGAGATGGTGAAATGTGTCTCACCCCAGCTTTCTCAGCATGGCCCGTGTTAGAAACCGTGTTTGGGACATTTGCACTTGGATCCTTTTGAGGGACATCGGTCCCCGGCAGTGGGTTGGAAGACTTTATGTTCGGGTCGTTGGTGATATACACTTTCAGGCCGAGGTCTCCCCTCACACGCGAAAAAATGCCACGTTTTTCCAGTGGATAGTGAAACACAACAGCGTCAGAGTAGGGAACGAAGGAAGTACCGGGAAGGGAAACCTTCCCGAGGAAGTTTTTGGAGTCGGTGGCCTTGATGGTGTTATAGACGTTGGCGACCAAAGTGAGGTGATGAAGAATGGAAGGGTCGGAGATGTCGAAGTAGAAGCTCTCGTTCCAAACGGGGTTGAGATCCTTTTCTTTAATGGTGGTCCGAAACTTCTGCCCATCGAAAAAGAGCTCCACAAGTGCATTGGCTGAACCTTGCCCATCTTTTGGCAAAAGATCGTGAGCACCAACAACATCAATTCCTAGTTTGAGGTTACACATCGTCGAGATCACAGCTGCCTGCAAAGAAGAAAAAGTTTCAAGCAATCACCTTTCGGTTTAACAACAGCATATTCACGGTAAGAGGACCAAAGACATTCAACCATTACACTTCAAAAAAGAAGGCACACAGAAACACGGATAAGAATAGATAAAACAGTGATCTTGGCAGCGCAAATTTCAGTTCTGGGGAATACAAGTAGAGAGAGATTATTATCATCTTCAGTGGAGGAAATCAAATTATACTTGGCAGTTTTCAATTGAGAACAAGTTTGAGATCAACGAGTGTTTTCTAAGAGACCAAAGAGATAAACCTAGGCGCACACGAATGAATCTGCAAATAAGCATTCAACAAGAACACTCCCACAGAGCGCTGAAGGCAAGAGACAGAGGGATGGCGGACGGGGTAATGGCTGTCTATTTACAAGATCCACATTCGTTTTAGCTAACTTTCGATAGTTTGCAAACTCAGTCAAAAATCAATAGTCAGAGAATAATACTCTTCAGCATGTACATGATTAAGTAGCTGCATACATGCGTCTCCTGAATAAGCTATAACAATCTGTATCTGTCGGGACACTAAAATAAGGCACATTGAACAAATCAAAGCCTTCTGACTCTGAGAATCAGCTAGGAATCAGTGATTATCAAGACTCCGATCGACTGTTACCTCTAAAGCTCAAGTCTAGCAGTGAAAGAATCCGAGAGGGGTCTTTCTGTTGAAGAAGCGAGCTTTTGAATAGCGAGACCCTAGTTCACCCACAACCCACTCCAGCAGTAGCTCCAATTTCTGAAACCATGAAAGACAGAGAAACCCGAGATCAAATCTAAATTCGACAGAACATTGATCGCCTAGCCATATATGCACGGAACATGTGGCTTTTCAAATTTCTTACTGTTTCAATGACACCAATGAAAAATTTATCGCTGGCATTGTAATTTGAAGCACTGGACATAGACAAAAGCGAAACTCTTAATTAAAACAAGAGCAAGCATAATACTTAATTATAAACAAGCTAGAAGTTAGCACCCTGCCTTCTCAAATCAACATAATCAAAGGTGGAATGATAACTAGCACCATGACAGAGCCCACAAGATCTCTTCGTTTTCTGTCTTGTACTGCATATTATATTTGTATCGCGGAAATAAAGAGAGATTGCAACTTGAAAGTGATGAAAAAGTGAGCCGATTAAAATAAGAAAGCAAAACAGAGTCAGCAGTTGTTTAGATGCATGTGATGTCTCCCTCGTAGAATGATCTGAAACCTTTAACAACGCCAAACGAGGAGCCAAAAAGGGTGTAAAATAATCGAAAATAATTGAATCAAGTGCATTACACGACGAGTTCAAAGATCCTGAAAGAGCGGTTAAGACACATGCCTTGAGGCGACTAATGCAAGCATTATACTAGCATATAGTACATTGGGATTTGATAAAATATGCATCGAATTGCGTGTTTATATCCGAAGATTCGGATATCCATTATGTTTGGATATTCTGATATCAATTACGGACAAATAGATTTGGTTAATCTGTGAATAGTCTAGAGAATAGTAAATTGTAATCTTTGTATATTATTTCCTCTTTTTCTTCCTTTCCTTTACATTATAAAAGAACCTTGTACACAATACAATGCACCGAATATAATTTTTCATGTTTTCTCTCTCAATTTCTATCATGGTATCAGAGCCATCCTTCTAGCCTAGCTTCCACACCATAAGAATTGATGTCGGTTTCTTCTTTGAAAGTTGTTCCATCCTGCAAAACGATTCAACAAATTGAATAGGAATTCAAATTATTTTCTGATATCATGGCCGAAAACTCATCTGTAGAAGAGACACCCAATTCATCATCAACTCAGATTCAACCGCAAGAGGAAGAGTAGATCTAGACTCTACCTTTTGATCAGAACCCAACTGTTTCTGAACCTTGACCGAATCTATGGCCTCAATTCCAATGGTACCTAGTCCAAGGCCAACGGGCCATTGGACCAGTGCCATGTGCCCAATACTTGTTTGGAGCATTTGGTTTTGGGGCTCAGCCTAATAGAGATGAGCAACCCCACTTACTGTCAGATGCTAGCTCGGATAACAAATCGGGCCGGACAATTTTAGGTCAAACAATCGAATCCGGGTCAAGGCAAGGGATGAATCCCTACCCGACATATTCATTTGGCTTCATGCTGTTTCCCTTCCCGTTTGGTGTCGGTGGCCGCCCCGAGCCCAGCGAACCCCTCTAGTGTCGTTGGCTAACGAACCCAAACTAAAACTGATCGGGATGCTACTTACCAGAATGGAGAACTATAGTACATGGTCTTAGGATCTCTGGCGAGCCCTTGTCACCAAGGACAAGGACGGCTTCCTCAACGGAGCTGTCCCATTTGTCGCCGAAGAGTGACTTAAGTGGCAATGGCGGAAATGCAATTAGCTGGTCCACGGCTAGATCGACAATTGCCTTGCCTACAATGTTGATCTAGGCTTCTACCAACTGAAGACACATAAAGATTTTGGAAGAATATTAGAGAGATGTATGGTCGTCTAGATCGGGTGAAGCTTTTCACAATAATATAGGCAATCTTAGAATTGAAACAAAGAAATCTCATCGTCACGTCGTCTTTAATCGCCTCTCCGCTCTCTGAAACGAGTTCAAGGCAGCGGAAGAGCGGCTAGAGGATCCCAGAAATACCCTAAGATAGTACAAAGAAATTAAGGAAAGGAAAAAAACCTCGGGATTCTTGTTGATTCTCAACGATTCATACTCCTCTTCCAGTCTCAAATCTTGGCCATGGATCCTCTGCCACCGTTCGGCTGAATCTACCAATTGGCTATCCAAGAGGAAAGCCAACATATAACCATGGCCGAACACGGGCTGTCACGCCCGATCCTCGAGCGCATGCCTATCTCTTGGTGGTCAATTAAATTGCGACGTCCCAGGGCACATCGCTGACCCATTCATTTTAATGCGTATGCGGAAGCGAACTATTACCGCCGACAACAACCAACATGGGATAGAAAAACAGGAAACAAATTCACAACCAAAACACTTTTATAAACACCTCGGTTTATATGACAAGACTAGTCTATAGTCAAGAGTCTATTCAAACAGAAAAGCCTACAAGTCCTCTAGGCACATGAATCCCCAACTGAAAACTCCGAGGACTTGAGTCCAGCACTACACCACCCGGTGGGTCAACTGTACCCTCGCCAAAAGCGACGTCTCTCACCGAAGCCGGAACCTCAAAATCCTGTAGGGGACCCACTCTGTATCCATTGAGCATGCAACGATACTACGCTCTGGATTGATGGGGCACCCTCTTAGGTAGGCCCGCATCGACCCAGACGGTGGTCCTCACGAGTTCATAGACCCAGACCCCATGGCTCCTAGGAACAGGATATTGGTAACCTGCTCGGTGACCCTCCTAGGCTGACCAAAATGTTCCAGGAGGAACCACCATCTACGAACCTGAAAATATTGAGCCCACGACTGGGTGAGACAATGTCTCAGTAAGCTCACCCCCTAAACTCCGACTAGAAAGGAAATACGCCTAACCATACAACCACACAGCCTCATAATCACAGAGACCTACCTCGTCTCAGCTCCTCCTTGTAGGTCAGCATAGTTCAAATACACAACCATATGAAGGAATCACACTCAAACAATTGGAACGCCACCACTTTCATCTCAATAAGCACATGGGTCCCGATTATAGGAAAAAATCGTTATGACACGTTCCTATACCGTGCCACACAATTTTATCCCATAATTCGGCACGTCAATTTCACTCAACATGCGTTCCGATTTTTAATAATGGTCACACACGGGCACGCCTACTCGACGTTCGGCGTTCTTCTGGCATAACCAGGCATCGCCTCACCCTATTGAGCGCGGCAATGTCACTACATCGACGGCATTCCACATAGGAGTATCGGTCTAGCCTCTTCTGCGACCGGCATCCACTGATAGGGCATCCCATATAGGGCACGTCCACCCGACTCATTTCAAGGATGGGTTCTCTTAACCAACACATGACCATTCAATCTCGGCCCAAGACACCGTGTATTGCACTCAAATGCCTCAATTAAAATAGTGAACCTGGCCTATTTTATTCGTATTAAAAATATACACAGTAAAATAATCGTGTGTGGGTACACGGTCAATTTGAACCAGAAAAACTAATGCTCTTCCTTTTAAAATCCCACGGTTTAATATAGTCTTTAAAACCATTTTCGATGTTAAAACTCGACACCCGGGATTTTCTAATTAAATATTAAAATTTCACAATTTTGGAATAAATAACCAAAATTCCAATCACCACTCAATTTGCACAAATTAACACTCAATTAAATGAACCAAGCACACCATTGCAATCAGCGCGAAATTCTGATCATCGGCTATCTTGGTATAATTTCCAGAAAATAATAAATAATTAAATAAATACCAAAATTAATTAAATAATTCAATTTAAATTCAATAAATAGCAACTTAGACCGGAAACACTAATCTAACCACCTAAATAGGCCTAGAAAATTTCCGAACTTATCTAGATAAATAGTACGACTACTTTAGTCCCTAATCTATCCATTCTAACCACCTAACATGCATAAACGGATAATTAAATCACTAATCCATTCTAACTAACCACCTAAATCCTAATTAGCCTAAACTAATTATCCACTAAGCGTCATTAACTCCATAAGCAGAGTTTAGCAAGTAAACTCACCGGTTTAGCGATCCGGTGAGTCCACAATGATGGTGATGCGGAGACGGGCAACAAAAAACCCTGCGGAGACACCAAACGGAGACTGGACGGGCCTGAAAATGGGCCTTGAAGTCCCATGGCCTTTGTTGGCTTCGGCTACTGACCTTGGGCCAAAGGAGCTGGCGCGGTGCTGCTGATTGGGCCGAAACGGCGAAGAGGGCTGGCGAAGGTTGCTATGGGCAATGGCAGGCGATGGTGGTGCTTTCGGCGGCTTGGACGGTGATTTGGGGTGGTCGATGGTGGCCTGAGGTGGCTTGGGGGCACGGTTGGGCACAAATGACGGTGCGGGACAACGGGACAAGTGGACGGTGCGTGACGGGTTCGCGAGTGCGCGAGCGGGCTAATTTGGCGGCTTCGGTGGTGGTCGATGGGCTGGGGGGAGGGGCTGGCCGGTTCCTCTGGTTTTTTTGGAGCTCAAGATTGATCAACCATGGAGAAAGGTGGCTGAAATGAGGAAGGAGCTGCTAAAGAGTGGAGGGTCCCTCATGGCCTCCAAATTCTTCTATTCTATCCAATTCCTCCTTGGCAAGGCCCCACCAGCTAGGCTGTCATCCTCAACCACTTGGCAGCCCTCAAGCTTCCTCAACACACTACCCAAATGGTCCAAAATGTTACCTCCCACATGGCTTACGAATTTTGTACCAAAAACCCCAAAATTGAATCAATTTCCCTCCAATTGGATCCAATTTCATGTCCATAAATCCCACCAAGGTGCCATCATCCCAAACAACATTTTTCTTCACCAATTGAACCAACTTGACTCCCAAAAACGCGACCAAAAATGGCCATCGGATTTTCCGGTCCAAAATATCCTTACTTTGAATTTTTTGCCAAAAATCCCGGTTTACAGAAAAATCTTCGGAAGGTGAGTCGACACTCCTAAAATGAATCGTGATATGACAGAATTTTCAATTTTTGAAATCGGGTTTAAATTCGCGGTTAATTTCAATCTGGCGCGATTTTAGCGTGACCTAACCTACCGGGTAGCTTTTAGGAGTTTTTAGTACAATTGACCCGTGGTCGATTATTTTCAAGCCACATGGTACCTCTTCGACACATTGGCGACTCTCGGTTGTCGTGAAAATATTGAGGTTTCAATTATGGGCACATGGTACAGAAATGGCAGAAAATCGGTCTAGTGCCGTTCGACAGAAATTTTGTAATCAGGTGGAATCACCCACACACTAATCACATACCTCTGTCGAATCGACCTATCTCTGACCTCTAATCGATTTTGACGGTGCCGTTGTGACCCTTGCAGATTAGCACGGTTGAGCAGTCGATTTCTGGTCAAATTCTCAAGTCTATTGCGTTAAAATCCTTTAACAACTTCACCAAATAGACTAGTTATCTTGTGAGTGATCAGCTCAAATAATAGAACTATAGGCGCGTCGATGAAAGCCCAACTTATTCAATCAAAAGCAGAATTGGAAAATCAGAATGTCAAACGGGCGAATGGATGATGGCGTGTCACTCGTGGCGTTTTCGGTGACATTTCCGGCAACATTTCCTTTTGGTAGCACCTCGGGAGAAAGGGGAAGAAAAGGAACTTCTGGAAATGTCGCCTCTGTAGCTACAACAACGAAAAAGGAGATGGGTGCACCTTACCCTAGATCGAACAGTTGGGATGTGCGCGGGAGATCGGATGGCTGGGACTTGCGAACAGGATCATATGTCTATGATTTGTGCGTTGGATCGGACGACTACCGATCTCCCATCTCTTTAGTTGAATTGGACCCTCCCTATTGGGCCACGTCAGCCCCAGCATATAAAGGGTCCTATGGCTCCAAAAATTCCACATCATCGGGGAAGGATAGTGGAAAAAATTAAAAACTCAAAAATAAATATTGTTAATTTTGCAAGCGTTCATACCATACTATAGATACATGCTAGAAATTGCATGGAAAGCCTAATGAAAGGGGCAAAAAGGAGAAGGAATCGAATGTTTATTAGGTCTCAGCACAAAAATTTGATGGGCCACATAGGCAATTACTCAAGAGCAATATGACAATAACTGGGCCAATTGAAGACACAAGATAACAATGCTAGATTATTAGGTACCTCTCTATACCAAGAGAATTCACTTTAGTTGATGCATGGGCTAGTGACCATAAAATATGCAATAAGAAGCTCTTTTCTTATATTCTCAAAGGAACACAATCTCCTATTTTAATTTGACTCCTAAATGGTAATATCACCAATGTTACCAAAACTAGCATTGTACAACTTGGTCCAAATCTCATCCTCAAGAGTGTCTTATATATTCTATGAATTCAACCTTCTCTTTGTCTCTAGAGTTTGTAAGGATAATTTCCCGATGTGCCGTATTTAGTTTCGAAAATTGTCTATTTTAGAATATTTCGACTGGTAAGCTAATGGGCTTGGGTAAAGTTGCACAAGGGTTATACTTTTGAATTAATTCCCCAGAAGATTTAGATTTTTTGAATAAGAGCATTTATTGTAATGCGGTTAGCAAGAATTAAAATCTTGTTTTTTATCTGCAGTTGGGTCATAGTGCAAGCTTTTCATACCCAAAATGTCCAATATGCCCCTTGGCTAAACAATCTCGAAAATCCTTTCCAACTTGTGCATCTTGAGCTAGTGGAATTTTTTCTTGCTCCATATGGACATTTGGAGTCCTTATCATAACCCCTCATTGTAATGGATCTGGATTATTTCTCACTATTGTTGATGATTATTTGCGTGCTACTTGGGTATATCTTATATAGTCAAAAGGTTAAACTTTCAATTGCTATCAAGATTTCTTTCCTTAATTAAGAGTCAATTCAATAAATTTATGCAAAAAATTCATACATATAATGATCGTGAATTTTTCATGTCTAATCGTAAATAATTCCTGTTTTCTCATGGAATAATCCATAAAAGTACTTGCACTTACGCTCCACTACAAAATGGAATTGTTGACCACAAGCACAAACATTCATTGGAAGTAACTTGCGCATTGAAATATCAAACTTCTATTTCTAAGTCTTTTTGGGGGAGATTGTGTGGTCATGACTGCCTATTTAATTAATCATATGCCAACTCAGATTCTCAAAGGTAAGGCTCGCCAATGATCATCTTTAGGTCTTTGGATGTCTATGTTATGCAACAAATCTGGGCCCTAAAAGCAA
Source organism: Eucalyptus tenuipes (assembly GCA_014182365.1). Lineage (NCBI taxonomy): Eukaryota > Viridiplantae > Streptophyta > Magnoliopsida > Myrtales > Myrtaceae > Eucalyptus > Eucalyptus tenuipes. The sequence goes on along the minus strand of CM024540.1, from coordinate 27,832,947 downwards.
AATGAATCCTAAGCAACTCAATGTGTGTTCATGGGATACCTCTCCTTTCAAAAAGGATATCGAGTTATGGATATTTCTATAGGAGAATTTTTTATTAGTAGGGATGTTATATTCCATAAAGACATGTTCTCCTTTAAGGAAATAATATCTTCACTAGAATCGACCTCGCCATCTTCATAAAGAAGTGACCATTTTTATTTCAAGAAGATCTATCCGTACCTTTGTCGTATTATTTTGTTGCATTGGAGCCATCCACGGTGGGAGTTGTGCTAGTGTTAGAAGAACTTGAAAGTACTGTGGATGAATTACAAGAAGTGGATATTTTTCCTTCCTCATCAACCACGGCCACTTCAAAAAATTCTTCCCATTTCTCACCAGTATCTAAAAAAATATCAACTCAGCAACTTCGACGTTCCCAGCAGCACATTCGTCCACCCACATGGACTAAAGATTATATATGTTCTACAATAAGTTCTCCAGGTACATATTATCCTATATCATCGTATTTCTCTTTTACTCAGCTATCCCTTGAGCACATGAATTGCATTAGCCGAATATTGGAAGAACATGAACCATCTTCTTTCACTGAAATAGCACGTGATCCTCGATGGCAATGTGCAAATCTGAACTTAATGCTTTCAAGAAGAACCACACCTGGGATATTTTTCCATTGCCTTCCCATCAGAAACCAATTGGTTGCAAATTGATGTATAAAATTAAGTTCAAGGCAGATGGCTTTATTGAAAGATACAAGGGTTGTTTAGTTGTGAAAGGGTTTACCCAAAGAGAAGGTTTCAATTACCATGAAACTTTTTCACCTATTGCAAAGGAAGTCACAGTCCGCTCCTTCTTATCCGTTGTAGCTATTTAGAATTGGTCTCTACATCAAATGGATGTCCACAATTCATTTCTCCATGGTGATCTAGATGAAGAAATTTATATAGATCTTTCTCTGAATTTACGTAAACAAGAGGAGTCTCGAGTATGTCGCTAGTGTAAATCCCTATATGGGCTGAAGCAAACATCCAAATAATGATATGCCAAGTTCACTACTGCACTAACTAATGCGGGATATTAGCATTCCAAGCATGATTATGCTTTGTTTACGTGGACCGTAAGGAATTCATCAATTTATTTCTTGATATATGTTAATGTTATACTCGTCATGGGAAATAATGAATATCATGTTACGGAATTTAAGGAGTATTTGCATTCAACCTTTGATGTCAAAGACTTGGGACCTCCCAAGTACTTCCTTGGCATTGAGATTGCTCGAGATGACAAAGCAATCAGTATCAATCAAAGAAAATTCATCTTGGAGATTGTTTAAGAAGCATGATTATCAAGATATAAGCCTAAAGTTATCCCAATCAAACAAAATACAAAAGTTACAACACATGAGTATGATCAAGGATCTCCTTCATCTACTAAGGATGCATTACTTAAGGATCCATCAGGATATCGACGACTTGTTGACAAATTAATATATTTTACCATGACGAGACCTGACATAGGCTATGCAATGCAGATTCTTGGCCAATTTATGCATAATCCAAAACAATCCCGCATGAATGCAGCTCTCAAGTTGTAAAATATTTAAAGAGGTGTCTCGGACTTGGCATATTCTTGTCTCATGATTGCAACATAAAAATGACAACTTTATGTGATATGGACTATGCCACTAGCGCAATGACCTGGAGGTCTTTCACTGGTTTTTGCATCAAATTGAGAAATTCATTGATATCATGGAAAACAAAGAAGTAATCGACTTTATCATTATCATTAGCTGAATCAGAATATCGAGCCATGGCGAAGATGATGTCTGAGATGTCTGAGATTGTTTGGATATGAGGACTACTCTTGAATCTTGGAATACGGATCAATGGACCAAGTAAATTATTTTACGATAATGACGCTGCACTCAAATTGGTAGCAAACCTAGTTCTTCATGAAATGACAAAAAACATAGAGGTTAATTGTCATTTCACTCGAGACAAAATCAAAGAAAGAGTCCTAGTGACAAAACTAGAATTGCGGAACAAACATTTTTACTAAGCCCGTATGCCAAAGAAAACACACATACCTATTAAGAAAGCTAGGTGTCCTCGATATATATGAGCCACCAGTTTGAGAGGGAGTGTTGGAAATATATCCAGAGATTCTGACATCGATTATATTCGGATATTCTGATATCAATTACGGACAAATTGATTTGGTTAATCCGTAATTAGTCTAGAGAATAGGAAATTATAAATCTTGTATATTGTTTCCTTTTTTTCTCTTCCTTTCCTATACTTTATATAGGAACCTTGCACATGATACAACACAATACTTTTTTTTTTTGTCGGTCCTACTCTACTCCTATTCTAACGCTCACTCTCAGACTTTTACCATGCCTCCTTACAAGGCGTGGGAGTCGAAACCTATTCCTGAAACTAATGAGTCCCCCACCCCAACCCCCCCTGAGAAGGTGGGGATTCGAACCCCCCACCTCCCCCTTCCAAGTTGGAAGGGTGGCTACTGAGGTAAACCCCAGTGGTCATACAACACAATACACTAAATATAATTTTTCCCGTTTCCTCTCTCAATTTCTGTTGCGGTATGAAAAAATGTCTGATAGATTCACAGAAGGGGAAAGAACGGAGAAAGGAAAAACCCACGAAGCTCTGGATCATTTCATGATCTCTTCACAGAGAACCCGTCGCAGAGACGAAGCATTCTTGATTTTTCAGAAGCCGTTAGCGCCGGTGTTCTCTTTTTTCTGGGAAAACAACCACGTTTGTTTGGTGGGGCAAAAATTTGAAAGAGAAAACGAAGGATGCGCCCAAATAAAGACGTTGAAACGCTTGTTTGTCATTTATTGCAGGGGAGAGAGAGAGAAGGTCAAAAGGCTGAATTGCATTATCGTTTGTGGATCACTCATAAAGAACTTTCCAAAGACGCGTGACTCACCAAATTGCAAATTCCAGTGCTGAGATCAAGTAAAAATGGGCCCTCTTTTTGGAATGGCAAGATCAAAATGTGCAAATCAAGAACACACACTCCGACCGAAAAAACAAACAAACTTTGATCTGAACAAGCTATGTTTACGTGCATAAGTATTGGAGCTACTCCAAGAACAGGACACTGCGGCACGCGTTGTTGACAGGGTTGCTGAAGCAGTGATGGAATGCAGGAAGGAGAGGGCAAACTATACCGTTCATCAGCCAAAATGGGAACTTCAGAAGCACAGAGAGAGAGAGAGTTGCGGGTGGGCACTTGGAACAAAGAAGAGAACCAAATTTACAGCAATGCAGCCACTACAATGAGGGTCCCAGCGAGAAGAGAGAGAGAGAGTCATTCAAGGCCTGAGACTGACTGGTGTTGTCTCCTCCTGGATCCACCACTTTCTCCTGCTTCGCTTCACGAGGCAAGAAGCCTCAATGAGCTAGCGTGCGGTTTGCCCCATTTCGTTACCATGCACTTCGGTACCCTTTGGAATAGTGGTAGCAAAACCCATTTCAAAGTCTAATGAAACATGATCTTACTAAACAAGCTTAAACTTTTACTAAGCATACTCTACAGAGAAATATTTTAATTTTAAGATACCAGTTACATATAATACAGTAAAAAATTATACATTAAAAACCGTAAAATTTTCTTATTTAATAACGAGTATATACTGGGTATCTTTTTAAATAAAATTCTAACAAATGAAAGAGTGATGCAACGTGTGATTGTGACAGATGATTTTCGAAAATCAATATTTGCATATATTTGAAGGGCTAATGTGAATCTAGGTTATAATTAAGATGTTCTCTTCTTGATTTTAACTAGAGGTGGCAAAATGGGTCATAAACCCATATTATGACCCATTTTTAGTTAAATTAGTCATATATGGGTCAAGTGAAAGTTAAATATGGGTCAAAAATGGGTTTGAGAAAGTAAAGCACAAAAAAAAATGGGTTATTACTAATAACCCATTTAGACTCACTTTGAACCCATGGGCCATGGCATTTTTTAATTTTATAAAATATTTTTTTTATAAAAAATCGAAATTATAATTATTTTTTATATTTCAACTTTTTTTCTTTTCGTTTTTCTTTTTGTTTTTTCTTTTTATTTTTCTTCATCCCTTAGCCAATGGCCGGCAGGGCGACGGCCGGCCGTCGGCCGGCGACAGGCTAGGTGAGGCTCAAGCTCGCCGGCTCGCCGGAAGGTCGCTGATGATCGGCGAGGCTCGGCCTTGCCGACGACCGGCGAGGCTTGAGCTCGCCGCTTGAGCATCGGCGAGGCTCGACCTTACCGACGACTAGCGAGACTCAAGCTCGCCGGTGTCGGGGCGGCGCCTCGGCCTCGCCGGATTGGCGAGATCGAGCCCCGCCCGACGCCGCCGAGCTCGATCTCGCTTGTGGCTGGTCGCCGGCCGTTATCGTGGCCAATGGCCGATCGAAGAAAAAGAAAAAGAAAAGAGAAAAAGAGAAAATAATTATTAATATTAATATTTATATTTTTAAAAATTAAAATTAAAATTTTTAAAATAATTAAAAATTATATTTTAAAAAATTAAAATTCGATTTTTTTAAATATTTTAAAAATAATTATAAAAAATTTTCATTAAATTTGTATTGCATAAAAATTGTTAAAAAAATTATTGCATAAAAATGTTTTAACAATACTTTTTTTTTATAAAAAATCATAAAAATAAACTTTTTAGGTTTAGTTAAAAAATTTCCATGTTACAGTTTTTAGTTATTCAATGGTATGTTCATTTCAAATAAGAGAAGCATGTGCATAGTCTAATTCTTTATAAATATTTCAATTTATAGGTTTTTTTAACTTTTTTTTTATTTACTATTTTTAATTTAATTTGAAGTTTTAATCCAATTAGCTTATAGTAGAAGTGGGTTTTCCTAGAATATTAATAGGTTTTAGCAATACGGGTCGGGTCGGGTATGTGTTGGGTATGGGTCACTAGATTTATACTACAACAATATGGGTCAAAACGAGTTAAATGGGTCAAATATGGGTCGACCCATACCCGACCCGACCCGACCCACCCATTTGCCACCTCTAATTTTAACCTAGGTTAATAGTAAGGTTAGCTTTATAGGGTTGTTGATATAGGTATGTGACAAAAAGCTTAATATACCTACTAATGACAATTAACTTTTTAGAAAAAGTGATTCAATTTTCTTTTTAAGGTGATCGATAAACACGTTACGATTATAGTACTGCAGATCGCAACACCTTCAATATTAATTTCAATAAATTATCATATCCGGTTTTGAAAATATTTTTTAAAAAAGTCTCATGTGCAACACTTCATATTCCACACTAATGGAAGGCATGTCTAAAGATACGACACATCACGACACAATCTATACTTAATGAGCTATACGACATGACAACAACCAAACCAAAATGGGAATCTAAGCTACGAAATGAGCGCAATGAACTCCGTTTCATAGAAAGATTGGAATATTAGACGTCCAGCTCAATTAAACATCAATGCATCGAAAATTACACGAGACGGTGCGAATGAGACTGGCCCGCACGAAACCTATCTTCTATGCTCCGGACCGGTGAACAGGAGTGAGATGATGTGTAGTAAATGAGGAGCGAATGCGAACATTATGGGTAAGAGATCATGGGAGTCCGTAGCAGATATTGGAGCATGGATTGCACTAAGTAATTAATACGTGGTGCGTCCCACGCAGGGAAGGAGATTTATCGTGCCTTTCACCGATATTGAAAATAGAGCAGAGGGGAAACGCATGGGCTTCTCCAAGTCTTTAGATATAAGGGCCATGCCCGCCGCAACCCCGACGGTCGGTTTAACGATTCATGACTTGATTTTCAAGTTGAGGGTTGTAGGCTGGATTCCTCAATCTGTTGTCGGTCTCAAGGAAATCTCGTCTAGTGTGTGAAGGGCGGGCTTGGATTTAGGCATGTCGGTTGTAGTCATCTCCAATCGCACATATTGGGACTGGGGTGACAAGTTTAGTGGGAGAATTATAATAAAAAGTTTTATATTTATTATATAGATATCAATTTAATAATAAATATTTTGAGGATTTATCAATATTAATTTTAATCGGAAACTGCTAATGTGAATGCTTACTGTTCTATGTGATGCCCATAAATTTTGCAATTTTTTAAAAGAAAATTCTGATTTTTTTATTATTTATTTTTTAAAAAAATTTTCTCTTTCTTTTTTTCATTGTAGCTGGCGAGCGCCGCGAGAGCTAGGTGAGGCCAAGGCTTTGCTGGCAGCAAGCGAGGTGGCCCTCGCACAAATCATGTGATTGATTGCAAGGTAGGGGTGAGCATTGATCCATGGTTAATCCTGAACCAATCCTAGACCGGTCTAACCCTATTGACTCTGATCCAGTTCTCAGGGGGATTGGGTCGGTCCTTGGTCATGAGATTCTTGGACTAGTGTTGCGTGGGTTGGTCCTCGGTCCTAATAGTTTAAGGTCGATTCAATCCGAACCAACCCTAATTGTATATATTATATATAATTTTTTAAATATATTTTAAAGAGAAAACCCTAAGTCAAATGATAGTAACAACATTAAATGGCTTTTCACGGCGACCAAAACGACATAAGTGACATTAAACGGCTTCTCATGGCATCCTCCTCATCAAGTACTTGTTCTTGTTCTCTTCTGTTTTTTTTTTTTGTTCTCTTAGTATTCAATATGCCAAAATCAAAAGAAATAACTTCCCCACTCACTACTCAACGCTCCCCCCTCAACTTCTCCGCTCGCTGCTCAACTTCCCATCTTATCCCATATCTTTATGCAACGATCTTAATTGTTTTTATGGTTTCTTACTTTTAGCAGGTATGAAATTTCTATTATTGTCTTATCTTAAATTTATCGAATATGTACTGGTATTTATAGTTTGGTTGTACAATGCCGCATTGTCGATGGATATGCAATTTGAAATGGTAGGTGTGTTTTTCAGGATGTACAAAAAATGAAATAAAAAAATTATCGGTTGTTCTTGAGTTAACCCTTGGACCAAACCCATTGGATCAGTTCGATCCTCGGTTTCAAGCTCAATAGGGTTGGTCATCGGTCTAAAAATTGAGAACTAATACTGTACCAGTTGATCTTAGGGATATGAGGTGGACTTGTCCAATTTAGACCATACTTACCCTTAGGCTACGTTTGGTCGTCCGGATTTCTAATCAAAATAGGACTGAATATATAAATTAAAATAAGATTACATTAAAAAGTAATTTTTATTTTTTATTTTTAATTTCTTAAAATAGAATTCAAATATTATTTATATTGAAATATAATTATCCGAGAAAAATAATTTTCCTATTATAAATATTAGAAATCCTATTCATCTCTATCCCACCCCTTTCATAGAATAATTTTATCCGGCCTATATCTCATTATATCCAACTTTATCCTATTCTAAACAAGCACAAAATGTAAAATATGATAAATTATATCATATTCCGAATTTTATCCTGTTTTTCATCTTCCTTACTCTCGAAATAAGATCCCCCCTCGTGGGCATTGAAACTGCAGAGGGGGAAGATTCAGGTCAAAAGAAATGAAGGAAGCAGAAGAGATAGGCTAACTTTGCTTAGCAAAAGGACAAACCGCACCTGCCCAATCCACAAAATTCTTTCCTTTTCGACTCTCTCTCCTCCTCCCTCCTTCGCACTTGCACACCGGGCAGAAGCAGAGCAGCAGCAGCAGCAGAGAGCGGGGAAACAGAGCAGCGAAGATGACGCTCAAGGTCTACGCAGATCGCATGTCGCAGCCGTCTCGCGCCGTCATCATCTTCTGCAAGTACGAATTTCCCGGTTTCCTTTTGTCAAATCCGTCTTACACTCGCCACTGTCAATACCCTTCTTCTTCATCTTCTTCTGCTTCTTTAAATTTCCGATTTTTTAATTTGGTCTTGAGCTCACGTGATTCAGGGTCAATGGAATCGACTTCGAGGAGGTGAAGATAGACCTCTCTAAGCGCCAGCATCGGTCCCCCGAATTCAAGGGTGCGCCTCCGAGTACCGTGATTTGGTGGTCTTGTTGGGTTCGAGCGCTTTTTTGTTGATTCGCATGAAATGGGCACTGCAAAGATGCGATCTTTTTGATAATCATCGGATGGCGATCAGACGCGGCGGTATGCCGGTCCATGTTTGGACATTTAGAAGGGTTAATGGCTTCTGATGTCTCTACTCGTGCTAGTGATTGGAGGAGGTGGAAGGAAATCTTTGAGTGTTATCTTAAACTGGAAATGAAGCTTGGAAATTCATTGAATTCCAGTTGAATTTCTATGTCGAAGTGGTTCTTTCTTTGCTTTCTTTTGTTAGGAAAGCGCAAATTTTGTTCGACTCTCACTACAAGTTCGAGAGCCTCCATGCCTCCTAAAGATGGATGATATATACATTGTCCATTTTTGTGTTGTACAAGTCAGCTGATTGAGCAGATATAATTGCACCATAAAGGAAGAAATATGGGATGCAAGGAAAGATGAGATTCTTTTGTTGAATAGCTGGGTGAATATGACTGATAAGTGATAACTAAATATGGGATATTGAGTGGGTAAAATCTCTTTCCCACGACTAAAATTGTTAAGATGTTGAAACGAGTCATAGATGTGACGAAAGGTTCAAGGTTGTGCTCTGTTCTTCCTGATGGGTTTACAATTGCTTGTATCGTAGCCGGATAACCCCTAAATTCTGCCTAGGATCAGACATCTGCCCTTGTGCTTTCCGGGTCATCATGAGTTATTAGATGACACTCTACCTGGATATCATCACATGTCTATTTAATGGTAGATAGCTTTTCTGTAGACCGCTTTTCTTTCTTGGCTACAATTAACATAGTTGTTACTGCTGAGAAAAGCTTATGTACGCACTTCTTTGTGGTTCATATTTTCAGACATAAACCCAATGGGACAAGTTCCAGCTATTGTTGATGGGAGATTTAAGCTTTTTGAGAGGTACTGGAGTTATTTATCTTTCTGTTTGCTTTGTCAAGGTTGAAGTGAAAGAGTAAGACAATGGACCTTTTTCTGATTTTCATAAGATTGCCTAAAATGAGGGGGGCAAAAAAAAAAAAAAATACAGGATCTGAGTTACAGCATCTTAAGTAGTTCATTAGAAAATTAATACGCCTCCTAAACTTCTTGGTTGGATGCGCTGAAGGCCCTAGGTTCATCATAAGTTTTCTTTTTTGACTTCAGCATTTCTTATTCTAACTTGACATTAAGCGGCACTAATTCCCTTCAAGACTACTAGACCATATTTATCCTGGATCGTAGGTGGTATATACGTGTGTGTTTCACAAGCATCACTAGTTGCAGTCAAGTGTGCATCTTTAATTCTAATTCCTCCTAAAGTTTTCTTTGGTGTGAACTGCTCCATATTGCTATTTGAGTACGACTAGATGGTTTTGTGGGGAAGGTGCTATGTACATCATGGTACATGCACACACCTTTAGAATTTCCTGTAATTTTGTCAATGTGTCCGAATATTTTGAAGGAAAATGAAAGGTCATTCCTGATGCATTGGTGAGCTTAGCAGCTGTGTTTTTGAGTTATTTTATACGTTTGTGGTGAATGCTCTTGAACAGATTTCTGACCAGTTTTCATCTTCTTCTGCATTAGAATGTATTTACTTGCCATTATATTTATTCACAGATATTCCAGAGATTTATAATCTTTTGTTTCAATTTCATGTTTGCAGTCATGCTATTCTCATTTATCTTAGTTGTTCATTTCCTGGGGTTGCAGATCACTGGTAAGCACAGTAATCCTTTTTAAACTACTCAAAGCATTTCAAACTGTAGGAAGTGCATGTTCGGAATTGGACTCAAATTAATGTTTAATCACTAGGTTCCTGCTGAACAATCTTAAGCAATTTAAGTTTTTTCTGTGCTATTGCTCCTTCCTTTCATTGTACCGGGAAATTCTGGAATTAATGATTCAGGTTTCGTGGTGAAAATGTAGAGCTTGTTTTTTATATGTGGCGATAGAAGGATACATTCAGTTCAATATGGAAATTCACTTTGCAATTATATTACTTCCTCTGCCATAGGATCATGTGTTCTTTCACTCGATGGATGATTATCATGTTCAAATACTTTTCACAATTTATTTATGTTAATCTCTGCATTCTGCTGTTTCATATCTTGGAATCTTTAACAGGTACCCTGCTGATCTTTCCCGGAGAGCTAAGATACACTCAGCATTGGATTGGCACCATTCCAATTTACGACGGGGAGCAGGTTAAAAATGCTTTACATCTTTAGATAATGTGGCACAGGATTGGCCCTTTAAACTTCAATCTTAATAACACAAATTGATGCCTTCTAGGTCAGTTTTTCAGTCTTTTTTTTTTTTTTTTTTTTGGGTCTGTAGTTTCTCAGTCCATTTGAAGCGAAAGAAATGTACCCTGATGCCATCTTATCATATTTCGTTAGTTTAGTTCATCCAACAATTTTGATGGGTATCAGATTAATTTTTCAAAAGACAGGCAGCATCCCTGGAATTTTGCCAGAATTTGAAGGGTGTCAGAGTATTCACCTAAGAAAAGTACCTTTTCTAGTTAAATAAGAGCTGAGCTAGTGTTAGATTGCCTTGATTTAGAATGTGATGATGCCTCTGAATTTTGTGATCTTTCAGAGCCATCCGAACGTAGAACATTTGACTTGTAATAATTCTAACTTTGTTTGCTTGTGTTGTGGCTCTTTGCCTATTGTGCAAACTTCGAAAAACATTTCCTATAGTTTACATGTATTGTTGCTTCAGACACCATAATCAAACATTACATAACTTTTCTTTCTTTCAGCTGCCTATGTACTGAATACTACTCTGGCTCCTGCACTTGGATTACCATTGAACCCAGCAGCTGCTGCTGAGGGCGAGAAACTTCTGTCCTCATCTTTGTTGAAGATAGAGTCTATCTGGCTCAAAGGCAATGGTCCATTTCTGCTAGGTGGCTTTCAGCCATCTATTGCTGATCTCAGTTTAGTATGTGAAATAATGCAACTAGAGGTGAGTTCAGCCCCATACTTCTTCTTCTTCTTTTTCTTTATTTTTTTATTTTTTCTTTTTTTAAATATAATTACAGAAAAAAATCTGAAGGGAGACAGAACCTCGTGACAGAGTAGAAATTAAGGCATTATAAGGTCAATATAGAGTTAGAAGATGTAGGCCAAGAAAGCTAATCTAGCTATGGTTATTCTGCCTTCCTATGGTTATCAGCGACAAATTTATTGCATCACTTTTTGGACAAGAGGGCGGCTGCTTGCCTTCAGTGCATGTCATGCTTTCTTCCTTATTCTATCTCCTAACTTATGTATCAGCTGCTTGCCTTCAGTACATTTCGTTTCTGGTAATAAACATGTAATCACTTCGGATTGAATATGGAACGTGCATACAATTATATGTAAACTAAGATTAAAAATAGTAACCGAAACTTAGCAAAACTAGTTTTGTGCTATGCTGTGCAGAAGATAGTTTGTCCTCGAGAAAAAAATTTCAAGCATTACCATATTGGTTGCGTGAGGCTTTGGTAGGCGCAGTCACCCAGAGGACACTGGTTTGTTAAGGAAGCTAATAATGCTGTTTTAAACTTCAGGTACTTGGTGACCAGGACCGTGATCGCATTCTAGCTCCCTACAAGAAAGTTCAAAAGTGGGTGGAGAGCACAAAAAAGGCGACGCAACCACACTTTGATGAAGTACATCAATTCCTAATGAAATTAAAGACAAGACTTCAAATGCAGCGATCAGCAGGAGGAAACACCGGGGCTGATTCGAGAGGGAAATTGTCTTCGAAAATGTGAGAACTTGTAACGATGTCCTTCTGAAATTAGGGTGACGATGCTTGGTTCTTCTCCAAAGTTCTCTACCCCAGGATTACGGATGTTTGCTTTTAATAAATGTATGCAACGCTACGCTTCAATTGAATAAACCTGCAAAGTTGAAGCTCAGCTTACTGGCTAATGGCCGATATCCATCCTGTAAGCTATTTATGTTTTACATTAGGATAATTCCAGTATTAAAGTTTGTTGTGAAAGTGCACATAAACTTTCAAATAGTGGAATCAAATCCTATGTACAGATAACTGAGTAAAAAAGGGGAAGCCTGCTAATATAAGCACTCTTGCTTCTAAAGCTAGAAGCTAATTAGAGTAAGGGCTGCCGTAAGAGAGAAGGGAATGCATTTCTGGAATCTCAATGTTGCCGCATCAAAAGACGAGAACCCAATTGCAATCGCTGACCCGTCGGCGGAGAGAAGCCGCCCGGCAAAGAGTACTCATTCATAGATTGTCGCTTGGGTGGAATATAAATCTATTTCATTTTCGAGGAGGACGAGGCAATTTAAATTAACGAAGTCTTTTCGTTGTTTCATTTGATTTAGCTAAAAAAAGTTAAGGTTAACTTTTTAATTATATTCTTAAAACACAGTATTAATGTGGTGCTTGATGGGTGTCACATCAAACAAAGAAATTGACATAAAAATCCAAAAAAGCCCACGTGAGGAGGCTGGGCCACCGGCCACCACTGCTTCCGCAACGCCGCCGCCACTACCACTAATCGGCCTTATCACTGGCAGCCACCAAGGTCTGGCCTTGTGGCAATCACGGTGGCTTCCAAGCTTCTGCAAGCTCAACCATGGCCGTGGCTTCAGCTTCCAGGCTTCTTCAAGCTTGCGGCCATGACCGCCATGGTTGCTCCAGTTTCCAAGCTTCTGGCCGCGAGCTTCGCTGAGCTTGCACCGCTTGAGTTAGCCACCCTAGCTCCAGTTTCCAGGCTACTTCAAGCTCGCCGCCATGACTGCTCAATTTTTGTCAAGCTTAGCCATGGCCACTTGAGCTTCCAAATGTGTTCCGTGGAAATTAATCATGAAGGAGGACATGGTAATGGTTGGATTGGAGTCGGGAGATCCAATAGCTGGAGCAGTCCCAGAGTCGGGCGATGATGGTGGTGGACGGAGTTAAGTGGCGAGGGACTAAGGAAGAAGAATATGCTAGAGTTGCAGATGCCACATCAACATCGCTCTTTAAAAAATAATAAAAAATGTATATTTGCATTTGCCATCACTTAAGTTGGATAGGTACTCGATTGCACCAATTTGTTAAATTTTAGTACTTGATTGCATCATTTAGATGTTGAGTCGGAGATGCCATCCCATCATCCTTCTCATGCTGATACTAAGAACGTATCTTTGAATGGATTTTCTTGGAAGAATATTTCCTTTCTACTGAAGGACTAATATGTAAATAATATATACTTTGCTTGCATACTTCTAGTGATCTGTCAGGTGGCTCTTCATCACTCACTTATGCGCGTTCACTTGATGGGAATGGTCCTCGCGGTAAGTCATTCTGTCGCTATCCCATGCATTGGCAAAGAGTCCAGTTCTTTTGGCCTCTTGTAGTTCTTCAACAGGAGGGAAGAACAAACGACACTGACAGAGGAGGCTGCCATTGCCACTCCAGCAATCCAAGGTGGTAGCCTGAATCCCGTAAATGGGAAGAGAATCCCTGCTGCTATTGGCATTCCTATGACGTTGTAACCGAAGGCCCAGATGTAGTTCAAACGGATCCGGAAAAATGTTTTCCTGGAGAGATCGATGGCAGTTATCACATCTTCCAGATTACTCTTCATGAAGACGATGTCGGCAGCCTCGATTGCGATGTCCGTGCCAGCACCGATCGCCATTCCTACATCAGCTACTGCGAGTGCTGGCGAGTCATTGATCCCATCTCCTACCATTGCAACTGTATAACCTAAAGCCTGTCATTGTCACAGGTGAAATTGTATTAATAGTGTAACTAGCAACAGCTTTCTATTAGTTGCAGATAGCGAGTAGAGACGTGGAGCTCCATGTTGACTTTAAGTGGATCGAGACAATGGACATGGCTGATATTTTATAGTTGAATGGATGGAGATGTTTTAAGTACCTGTAAGTCCTTGACTTTCTCGGCTTTCTGCTCCGGATTGGCTTCTGCAATAACTGTTCCAATGCCAACCTCCTTGGCAATGGATTCAGCAGTGCCCAAGTTGTCACCTGTCACCATGATACTCATCACTTTCATAGACTTGAGAATGGAGATAACTTCACGTACACCCGGTTTTAATGGATCCGATATGGCCAACACTCCCGTCACCTCTCGGTCAAAGGACACTAGAATCCCAGTCTGAGCCATTTTTTCTGCTTGTGCTAGTATGTTCTCGGCATCCTCGGGAATATTCATGTTGTGTTGCAGCATCAAGCTCTTGTTTCCTATTAATATTTCTCTGTCCCTAACCATGGCCTTGACCCCATGGCCGGGGACAGAGACAAAGTCTCTTGCTTCTGGCCAGATAGATTTGTCCCCTTCTTCCCAGAATGTTTTGGCATGTTCGACAATGGCCTTGGCCAATGGGTGTTCACTGTTGACCTGACATTTATTCATTATACTGACACGATAATCAGTTCCAAAGAAATCAGATAATCAAAAAAAGAAAACCTTTTGTGCGCAATATGTGAAGAACAAAGATGTCATTGATCTAATTCGTTAGTAAACTGATGTAAAAGGGGTCTGGAGGTGGAAAGGCCACCTCAGTCGCAGCGATGAGCTCGTAAAATTGTTGTGGCTCAATGGTCTTCAAGAGTTTTGTGTTGACCACCATTGGTTTCCCCATTGTTAGTGTTCCTGTCTTGTCAAACACGACACAGTTCACCTAGGATAAAGCAGAACACAAGATTAAGATGGAGGAAGAATCCATGCCAAAGTTTGTTAGTATGGAAGGACGGAGGATACAGAACAGTCCATCTCTGCCACCTCTTCATTGGCCTACTTGAATGAAAAATACACACATTTTCATCACAGCTTTGACCAGAAACGAGCTTACAAAGAGAAACAAGAAAAACAGGGGAAACTCTCTAATATAAGGCCAAATTGAGTTAAACCTGCTACAGAGGTTAAGCTGTTTAGACCATGTATTTGTCCTGTCACCCATGGCTACATAAAAATCTTGTATGCTAACCTTATGTGTATTTTCCAATGCTTGGCCTCCTTTGATCAGGACACCATGAGATGCACCGAGTCCAGTGCCGACCATCACTGCAGTTGGTGTTGCAAGGCCCAGGGCACATGGGCAGGCTATGACCATCACGGCTATTCCAAACTGCAGAGCAAGTTCAAAGCTGTTCATGGAAGCTGGAAGCCAATATTGCGGATAGCCATGATTCCTCCCCGCCAAAAGCCAGGCAGTCCACGTAGATACTGAAAAGATAACGACCTGCAAGAAAGACTTTGCTCAGCAAGATTCTTTCCTTTCAATGGTTGCTGTAGGTGAAGGTGCTGTTACTTGGGTTCAAGTTGTTTTCATGGTTTGAGGTTGTTGGATCCGTGCAAGGCTCAATTCATGTATATGGTTCATAAGATCGCGAAAGACACAGTAACACTTGCTTACCAAAGGCACAAAGTACTTGGAAATGTGATCGGCGAAATTCTGGATAGGAGCCTTGCCCATTTGGGCCGACTTGACCAGTCGAACAATCTGTGAAAGGGTAGTGGCTGATCCAACTTTTGTTACCATAATATGCAGGACTCCATTCTGATTCACCGTGCCTCCGATCACCACATCGCCCTTGGTCTTCATCACAGGTTTGGGTTCTCCTGTTATCATGCTTTCATTGACATGGCTTTGCCCCCAGATGACCCAACCATCCGAGGCTACTTTTGCTCCTGGCATGATCTTTATCACATCATTCTTCTCGATCAGCCGGGTATCAATTTCATGCTCATCAGTTACGTTGCCCTCCTCATCCATTGTTAAGAGAACTCCTGTTTCAGGTGCCAAGTCCAAAAGCTTGGCAATGGCTTCAGAAGTCTTTCCCTTGGCCAAAACCTCTAAATACTTCCCTAAGAGTATGACTGTGATAAGCATACAGCTTGTCTCAAAGAAATCCATGCTCTTGAAACTTTGAGAAGTTGCTGATCTCAACAATGAGTAGACAGAGTATAAGTATGCTGCATTCGTCCCTAAAGCGATCAGAACATCCATGTTAGCAGAACCGTGGCGCAAAGCTTTGAAAGCCCCAATATAAAATCGCCATCCAGTGATGAATTGTACTGGAGTGGACAGGACCCATCTCAAAGTTTCTCCAAAAGTCAGCATATTAACTATTTTAACATCTAATACACCGTTAATCCAAGGGATATACATGAAAACCATAGAGGTCAAAAAGACAGGAACAGTGAACACTAAACTCCAGAGAAAGGTTCTGAGGTATTGCTCGGTTTCTTCTTGCTTACGAGCTTCTCCTTCTCGTTCTCCTACCGGAGATATACTCGCCTTGAGATGGCCAGACCCCATCAACTCAATCACTTTGATGAAGCTCCTGGGTCCTGTCAAATCTGCTTTATAGCATATGGAGATTTTACTCATTGCATGATCTGTATCCACAGATTGAACCCCGGGAAGTGCCTGGAGAGAACTTTGGATGATTTTCATTGTACAAGAAGGGTTATCTGTTTGGATGCCCTCAACTTTGAGCTGTATTTTGCTATTATCTTTCCCTGAACTCACGAGAGAGGCCTCAAATCCAGCATCCTCAATGGCTTTGAGCAAGTTGTGGCAGCTTAAGATGCTCGAGTCATAGTATACTTCTGCTTCTTCCGTTACTAAAGCCACATGGGCCTTATGCACGCCCCTGACCGCTTGTAAAGCTGATTCAACTGTGGAGGAACAAGAGGTGCATGTCATCCCATTGATGTGGATCCGGCATACCTGGACTGATCTCTCACTCATCTCCTGTTAAAATGTTTCAGAAATGTTAATTCAGATGGAAATACTGGAGAAGCAGAAAAAGCCAGAACAGTATGGGCTCTTCTCCAATTGTCATATACTCATGAAAACGTTGCGGTATTCTACTAAAAGATTTGAGAACTTCTTGGAGTAGAACTCCAGATGAAGCAGGATTGAACTAGTTAATATATGTTTTCAAAGACATCCATTAAAACATTTGCAGCTTTTGTCATTACTTACGAATGATTTCCTATATTAATGATCTGGAAATGCAAGATTGGTTGATGAATATCTCACTCCAAGTGGAAATTTTGTATTCACTAAACAATATCCCCAAATGCTTTAGATGGTGCATCTGAATCACTGCGACAGTTTCAAATATCAGCTGCGAAGTTAGTGCAATGCATCTCGTGGAACAGCAAAAAACATCATCGCAACCGCACCAAAAGCTAAACTGCGGCATGGACTCAGGCCAACTTACTTCAACATCCACTACAGCTTCCCCGACTCCTGGGAGTTGCTCAACCGCTTTCGCCACTGATCCAGCACTTGCAGAGCTCCTCATTCTGGTTGCTGAAAACATTGCGCTCGCCTCTAGTCCTTCCGTTGGAATGCTATTGTCTCTTATGAGTCCATGCCACTTCAAATTCAAATACTATCTTTGTCTGCCTCTAGTTGTGTACCAACCAGAACTCTTTTATATACACAATATTGCTCTTCACCCTCATCAATCGTGTCCACTTCAGCCCATGAAAAGAACACACAGACTGTAGCACTAAAAGAGAGATAAAAAGCAAAGATCACGCAAACACGAAATGATTTTGCTCAGTCTCGGTTTTTGGGTTGGACCCAAGAAAAGGGCATCTGCTTTTGTGCATGGCCTCTGCTTTTTCTCATTGCAAAGCGAAGAACTTTCTTTATGATCAAAGACAAGCATTATTGCAGTTTTATATTTTGAGTAATGAACAGACGGTTTACAAGTGGCATAACTTTTAAGTTTTTAGTGCTTGTTGATTTTGGTTGACAATGTTCACCACTAAGAATCCCACCGTGATCGATTTGCTCTCGTTTGGCCCATTAAAAAAAGGGATTCTTGTAGCTAGGACAATGTCTTTCTGTCCCTACATCAAGCAAAAGTCCCATGATCTTCTGCTCTCAGAAAACAAGTAACGTAATTCTCACTAAATCCTGAAAAAATGGTTTCAACAAGCAACTTAGGTGTCTCCGGATTGACAGTTGACAATTTATTTATGTTGAATCATCTTGATTTCTAGGACCTGATTATTAGGAATATTCAAATATGATTTTTAGGGTCCTGATTTTTAGGAATTAGCTGTAAATAATTATTAGAAAATGATTGATTAGTATCCCTTAATTTTGTGGGATTATAACTATACTTTTTAGATCTGTTTTTTCCTAGTAGTCCTATAAATAGCTTTGTAATCGTGGTACAAAAATATGTAAATGTTGACACTCAAAGTTGACTATATTATCACGTGCTGATCATGAGGACGGGAGGCATAATAAAAGTCAAGCAAAATCACGTGAATATTATAAGAGGAGTATCGGTATATGATCAATTATCGATGAGCTTAAGGATAAAGACTCAATAATCGACAGAAAAGCAAGGAGCCACCACGTGTTCAACTGTTGAAATATAATGACAAATATTTGGTGTATGCTCAAGTGACGCTGGTGGTAAGTTTTGGATGAAAACATTTGAAATATTCAGGAAAGCGCCAAAGGTGTGCATGGTTAAGGAGCGGTTGACATCCAAAGACCCAACCATGAAATCGTTGTTGATAAATCAAGGAGCATTAGAGCACGATCAAAGCGGTTGCAGAGGAAATGGACAAGTTAATTGCAAAGAAAAAAGGAACGTGCATAAGGTTTGAAGTGGTTACTGGAAGATAAATAATTGTACAATGGTTACCAAACTTCTCTATAAATAGCACCAGTCATCCAATAAGAGAGTCTTTGACAAATTAATCAACATGTTATATCTTTATCTTTACATTTCCTATACTGAAATTTAGTTTTCATAACTGTAACTCCTAGATCCTTATTGTTGATTAGATTTTGGTGTTTATCTATACTCTAGTGTTGCGTTGTTGATTAAATTCCAGCATTGTATCCTCTGTCCTAGTCCAACATTGTCAATTAAATTGTGGGGTTGTATCCTATATCCCGGTGTACTGTTGTTGATTAGATTCTGGCATTATATCAAGTTATCATCAAACTGTAACGTCGATTAGATTTCAGCATAATTTGGACTTGTTCTCAAGTTCAGTAAGTTCATCGTTAGGGTTGTACAATGTGCTGTTCGAAATTGGAAATTCAACATTTGCATTGCATTTGATATCCTCTGTCCAGAATTAGCGCCAAACTTTTATCATTTCTAAATATAAACCGAAGAATACTCTCAGTAAAAAATGTTCCGTTGTGGGAACAAAACCGACGAAACAATAGAATTATCACAATTCTTTTCTCAAAATTCTTCAATTTATTTATGGACTGTTAACTTGATTTTGCAGGTAAAACTCAGACGAACATGCGCCAGTTTCCTAATGTAGTCGGCGGAGTACAGAATAGAACTCCTTTGAAAAAATCCTGACGTGCGTGTCTAGAGCAATAGTGGAATCTAAGCATTTAATATCTAGAAAAATCTCAGTGGATACGAAAAATGGTTAGACGGACGTCAGGAAAGATTATGCACGGCCATCTCCATACGTGGTTTTCTGTCCGCTTGTCAAGAAATGACAGAATCCCATGATCACGCAATATGTATATAATCCATGTATAGACTTGCGTATGCTGGTCGATGTAAATATGTTGTAAAATCGATACCCTGCAATGTCAATAGGTATCTTGTCGTTAAGGTTCTTGGACTCAAGATTACGAATCCGTTTGATTGCAGACTTGATAAGCGAAGCCGATCGTATAGCACGAAACCTGCGGCATCTATCTCCGTTTAAGTTGCGTTCAAGGCACCCAACCGTTAGTATATGCGGCATCTGTGTCCATTTAGGTTGCGTTCAAGGTATTCAAGGATAGTATATGGGGCTTGGTCCACAAACCACAATGTATATCAATATATTCTAGTTCTCGGAACCTTCTCTTACAAGAACCCCAGAATGGGGGACTTTCCTGCCTAACCCTAGATTCCTAGAATATTTGAGAACATATTCTTGTTCTTTAGATATCATCTCAGAAGAAATTTGGATTGGGAATGTATATGAATATATTCTCATTCTTAGAACATTATCTTTCAAGAACCTCGAGATTGAGGAATTTCTGCCTAAACCTGGATTGCTGAACTGATCTTGTGGATCGACAAGTATTCTTACGGAGTTTGCTAACATAACAGTGATTGGGCTACCGTGAGAATAATAACATGTTGTGAGCCATAAATTCTTAAAGAAATTGACCTCATGAAAATTTTTAATTATTTCTTATTTATTTTTTGTAATCCAAAATAAATTATTATTTTCACGATAGGTTAAGGACAGTCGTATAAGCATTTTTTTTGTTCTTACCAAAGACCCACGTTAGAAATGGCTGTCACTAATTTGATCCACTGGACTCCGGTTCAGGCAAGAAATTCACCAAAATGGAGGCTGAGATAGCTGGGCTGTAGACCGTGGACTGCAAGCCTAGGTGACAAAATAAAGGAACTTAAAATCCCCAAAAAGAGCAAAGATAACTAAAACCAGGGAGACCATTTAGACGGAGAAGCCCATGGCCAAGGAAACACCCTACTACAAAACACTCACACCAGCACCGGTCTACGGAGACATTTGTTCATGCTAGCACGATCTGCATATGTGTAAACTGTACGAGGCAAAAGTGGCCGTGCTAATATTCTGCCATGAAGCCGACACACACATAGCATGTCCATGAAAATGAGCAGAATCTGGCGTTGAACCCACCCATGAAATTTTCAAAGGAGGCCATGCGAGTGAAGCCCAGAGAGTAATACAAACGGCGCTATGCAGGGAAGGAAGTGAAAGGAGGAGCCTCAGAACAACAACAATGCGAGGGAAACCACCGAGAGCGAGGCAGCGAGGGCCATGAGGCTTTGTATTAAGGCTTGAGCACAAGAGCGTGGACCAGGAGTGGTGGCTGATACAGATGGTTTATCAAGAAGTGCCAAGAAGCAATACGATAGAAGGCTAGAGATGGCAATGGAGGTGGTGATGGGATGAGTGTCAAAAGGAGACTCTGGCTTCTCTTGGTGCTTCACGTCAATGAGATTCACTAGGACTTGAATAATAAAGGTGAGTGCGCCATGGTGGTGGGAACTAATGAACAACGCAGGCCAAGTATCGATGCTTCTCCATTGAGGAAGGGCTAATGGCGTTTGAGTATGTGTTGGGAAGAAAGTCCAAATAATTAATTCCTGGGTTAAGATCTGATTGAAAGAGAGAGACGAGTAGATAATAATTAATTAAGGAGAGAGCCGAGGAGGGTTTTTTATATTAACACCCATTGCCTTTGAGACAATCATTGAGAGAGAGAGAGTATGATGATTTGAACACTAGACTTGTATTTTGATACCATATTAAATAAATTATTTTGGAAAAAGACATTAAGAATTTGAAATTATACTCCATGTGACACATTTATTACTATGCCCATTGTGACATATTTACCTTAAAAATCTTTTTGTAATACCAAGAACTTCAAATTTGTACCTATATAATACATTTGACTCATGTCAATGTTCCATCAATGAACACAATTAAAACTCTACTTAATTTGACGACAGAAGGTAAACGGTATTGATATGATGCTCATATGACTTAAATGAACCAACAAAATAAAAATGTCATTTTAGCTAGAAAATTATTTGATAAAATCTTGACGTAGTGTAAAAATGCCATGTGGATATAACTTTGGATTTTTAATGTTATGATAAAAAGTTTAGGGTAAATTTGTTATAGTTAATATAATTTAAAATTTTTGATGTCTCAAGAAAAAATTATGATAAATATGTCACGGTAAACATAATTTTTTGAGTTTGGTGGCTTTTTCTCTATTGTTTTTCCTAAAAACTTACATAATTGGAACACGATCAACAATGCGTACGTACATAATATATCATTTAAAAAGTAGGGTCCATTAAATTACATATGATTATGTGTCGGGGCTGGGATGGTGACGTCCACCCAGAACAAGAAGCAGCACGCCAGTACAATCTACTCAGCTTGAGATTATCTATGGGGGTGTCTTTATCGCTCTGGTCCCGAAAATGTATGGCCTTCCGGGAAGACACGAAGAAGCTCCACTCTCTAATCCTAGCAGAGTGCGCATACAGGGGAAGACGATTTGCGGAAATTTCCCTTTGAAAGTTGGAAGCAAGCCTGCCATTTTGATTGATTAGCTTTAATCACAAAGATGGGCTTGATACTCTCAGATGTTATCCCACGCTGATAAAGATTGTTTAGCAGGTGCCCCCACAACTTCATGTGGCTGATCTAAAGTAGACAAAGATTGTCATTTGTCGTCGAATACTTTTCTCATCAAGTGGGCATTTGATTTGGTCTTCTATTTTTTTATAATGAGCAATGTCAAAATTAGCCCTGGAGTATTTAGCCGATATTTAATTTGTTTTTTCTTGTGGGTTTGGTGGTGGCAAGCTATGATAAGACCAAGACCTAACTCACAATGAGTGCTACAACCCTCATTTGGTGGTAGAGGCTTGCTAAACCAATTCTAAATTTAAAACACAACTATAATTTATTAGGACTCGAACACTGAGGATCGTATTAGATCGATCGAGCATCGATTAATGACCCCACTTTTTGTCAATTCTAAAATTTAAAACACAACTATAATTTATTAGGACTCGAACACTTTGAGGATCATATTAGATCGATCGAGCATCAATTAATGACCCCCCCTTGCCCTCCTCTCAGCCACTCATGTTGGTCATGCTCATCTTATCAAACCACATTAACGACGTTAATAGCTCTCTGATCATTGGTTTGATTTGCTCCAAATCTTGACCCTCATCTGTTTCACTTCACTAGCTGCTTCATAGGGAATGTTGCAAAGCTTGCAAGGTGACATTATAATACCTGAATTATTTTCTAAAGGCGATTAAACGGTGTGAAATACTATAAAAACATAATGAAAACCGGTGGTCATAATCAAGTTTTAACTATTACCACCTCGTTTCATTTATACCACGGAGAGAGCTGAGAAAGGGAGGATTTTTTCAACTTTTGTTCTTTCTTGAAAAATATGCGCGGTACCTTATTCTTAGGTTGCAAAAGATAGATGTGATTCCGAGCCAGTAAACATGAAGCACTCTTCTAGAATATAGTTCCCTTCTTATTTCAGTTTGAAAGTAGTGAAATATCCTTTCAAGTTCTATTTTTTCATTTAAATTTCAGATAACTTGAGAATAAAGATACACTGGTTTTCTGGTTATTAATTTTGTTGGTTTTGTTTTCACTTAAATGAGAAGGTATATACTTGAGAAAAAAAAAATGAGAATGTATATATTATCGAATTTTCTATCCGCCATTGTTATGTCCGTCGTTTTCGCATGTTTTCTTCTCTTTAGGTCTTCAGTTACCCATTCTTTACTAGATAGTGATGAGCTAGCTATCAAAAGGCATCGATTCTACTTCGAAATCATCTCTTCCTACTCAACGGCTTGGTTTTTTTCCCCCGTTTGAGTGTATTTACTTACGATAAAAATAAAGAAAAGGTTTTAACTCTCCCTCCCTCCCTCCCTCTCTCTCTCTCTCGCGGAGGCGCACGCGATGAACTCCTATATATTTGCCTACACATGTTTGATTTTTTTTTTTTTTTTTTTTTGCAGTAGTTGTTAACTATCAGTAGTAGATAAAAATATTTGAATTATAATTTGTTTAAAAGACCACTAATCAATCAAGAACAGAATTTATTCATTTTACCTTCCTAGTCATCTTTATATTTTTAGTTCATTTACATAACTTGACACAATTGTCTCCGGTTTCAGTACTTTTAATTTTTTCATCATTTACGTTTTCAGTCCAAGAATCAATAAATGACCATCCACAGCCTTCATTGATTTAGTCATTGATCAACACTTTGAAAGGTATCCCATCGATGCTTTTCGATGAAGCATGTGAATATCCATTTATAAACTAGTGAATGTTGGTCAATAAAGATATCTATGAAACTAATACCCTAAGGTTATTATACAAAAAGTCATGAACTTATCGCATTTTTACCCATTCAATCTTAAATCTTTTTACATTTTGCCAATTGAGTTCATCCAGCTAATTTTGATAGGAATTCATTGATGTGAATGCCGACCTTCTACATGACATGGCCGGCGCTGATGTGGACAAATTTTAATATTTTTTATTTTTCTGATTTTTTTCTTTTATTCATTTTGCCGGTGGTTAGCCACAGGCGATGGTCGAGCCGGCTGACCTTACCCACCATAGATGAGACTCGATGAGGGTCAGCCTCGCATAGGCTAGATCTAGCAAGGTCAAGACAGCTTCGCCGGGCGATTCACAGAACACATTACCAAAGAAGCACCCTATCAAAATACACTTAAATTAGAGTCAATCTACACTGTGATTGGTTCCATTTATCTATATCATTCGCGTACAATATTTATTCATGCCAATATGATCTACATATTGGTAATTGTACGTGGCAAAAGTGGTCATGCTAATCTTCTGTCCTGCAGACGACACGAACGTAGCACACTCAAGAAAATCAGTACAATCTGGCGCCGAACCCACCCATGAAGCTTTCGAAAGAGCCCCCGCAAGTGAAGCCCAAATAGCAATAGAAAACGGCACTAAATAGGGGAAAAAAAAAAAAGGCAAAAGAAGGAGCCTCGGAACAACAACGACGCGAGGGAAGCCATCGAGAGCGAGGCAGTGAGGGTCATGAGGCTTCGAATTAAGACTTGAGCACAAGGACGGGCACCTGGAGTGACAAGTGGCACAGATAGGTGATCAAGAAGAGCCAAGAAGTAATGTAATAGAAGGCTAAAGATGGTAACAGAGGTGGTGATGGGATGGATGTCAAAAGGAGACTCTGGCTTGCCTTGGTACTTCACTTCAATGAGATTCGCTAGGACTCGAATGATGAAGGTGAGAATGCCATGGTAGTGGGGACTAGTGAAGAAGGCAGGCCAAATTTCGATGCTTCTCCAACTAGGAAGGACTAGTTGCATTTCAATATGTGTTGGGAAGAAATCCAAATTATTAATTTATTAGGTTAAGATTAGACAGGAAGAGAGAAAACAAGGGATGATAATAAATTTTGTGCGACAACTATATTTTTCTTCAAAACTCAAACCCCCCGTACCATACAAATGCAGGACTATCCCATACAAAACGTTTTGGCTAAGATGTGTCAAATTCCATCAAGTATACTAAAAGAATCTAAACATATAAACAGTTCTCATACGATTTCATTCTTGAACATAAATTTATTTTGTGATTTTTGTGAAAGTTGGACTTCACGCATGAGATACAGAATGTGGACGCAATTGTGTCATACAAACGCCGAAAGGCATAGGAAAATAGGAAAAATAAAATCACCCACAACGATAAACACACAATTTCTATTAAAACCTTAAATTATTAGGAATGGTACGGATCAACAATGTATATATCGCAAACTACTAAACACCCATCGCCTATGAGTGAATCACTAAGAGTGAGTGTCGGGATTTGAACTATCTACTTGTATTCTAATACCATACTAAACAAATAGTTTTTCTGAAGAATTTGAACTATCAAGAAACGGATCGACAATGTACACGTGCACAGCATATTACCTAAAAAGTAGGGTCCTTTAGATTACATGTGATCTTGGTTTTGGGATGGTCATGTCCAGAGAGAAGAAAAAGAAGCAAATTACATATGTATTTGTTTTTTGGTAAAGATCAAATTACATATGTTCTTCCAGGAAGAAACACAGAAGGGGAAAATTTCCTGTTCCTAGGAGCGTGGGTATGTAGTGAAGCCCGCTTTGTTGAAATTTCCCTTCTTTTCTTTAACTAACCCCGTACTATCAACCCCATCGAGAGTGGAAAGCAAGTCGACATTGATGAACTAGCTTTAATTACAGACGTGTACTCGAAATCATTAGACGCTATCCCAACTTGATGAGATTGTTTCAAAGTTGCGCCCACAATTTCACGTGATAAGTCTTAAAATAGACAATGATGTCATTCATTAGCTAATACTTTTTTATTAAGTAAGCATTTGATTTGGTTTTTATTTTTTGGGATGAAAGTAATACAAATCCTAAAACTTATTGTAAAAGTACAATTGAGTTTTAAAATTTTCAAAATTGCAATCAAATTTATCTGTTAATTTTGTGTAATTTAGTTTACAATAAAAAAAATGACATGGCTCGTTTTATTATTTTCTCTTTCTACGTGGTTTTCAACATAAAATCAAGTATAAATCAATGCACAAGATGGGGTCGTATTTGCCCAAATCTTGATTTTTTCGCTCTAAACTTAATAATATCTTAATTGCCAATGTGTTATGCTGTTGAGAGAAATAGGTTGTGCTGGTGTCTGCTTTGAGGTTTGGACCGTATCTTGTAATTGCCTAGAAATTCATCTTTAGCCTCGTGCCCCAGTTTTCCACAATTGAAATAGGACGAGACGTTCACAACAGAATTTGATTCACAGTGGACTCTTGTGTTGACTGACATCAAATTCAAACTTGACTCTTAAGAACTTGTGCATCGCTAATTCCATTTTTTATGATTGGACAGTGGAGATACAAGCTCTGGGTAACGTATTGCATATCAAGGGAAACTTCCTTACATTTGCAACCAAAACCGAGTGGTGGTAAAGTGTTCCCTTTCATGGGAAGGGGCTTAGGTTTAAATGTATAAATTGGGAAAAGTATCAAAAAAGTCATAAATCTATTACATTGATATCAATTCAGTTATAAACTTTTCAATTAGACCAATTTAGTCCTAAATATTTTTATATTGATATCAATTTAATCAATCCGACTAATTTTGGCTGAACGACGCCGACGTGGATGTCGGCCAATGACTAAATGCTGATGTGGCAATTTAAAAAAAAATTGATTTTTTTTTAAATTTTTTCTTCTTTTTTTTTTTCCTTTTCTTTTCTCCCTTCTTCCTCCTTGGTCTGTCCTTGTGGTGGCCGGTGAGCCTCCCCTTGGTGGTCGGCGAGGGCTAGGCGAGGCCAGCCTCGTTGGCGGCCTTGGGTGAGGTCAAGCGAGGGCTGTGTCGAGGGCCATGTCGGCGAGGGCTTTGTGACCCTTGCCCAGTGGCCAGTGAGCCTCACTGAAGGCTTTTCGGCCACTAGGAGGACAGTCCAAGGAGGAAGAAGGGAGAAAAGAAAAGGAAAAAGAAAAAAAGAAAAAAAAAAGAAAAGAGAAAAGAGAAAAATTAATAAAAAAATTGCTACGTCGGCGTCAAACCGGCCAAAATTGGCCAGATGGACTGAATTAGTACCAATATGAAAATTTTTTAGGATTAAACTGGTTCAATTGAAAAGATTAGAATAGAATTAATATGGGTTAATACCCTGAAAAACCCAAAACTGGTACATCTGTGACAAATTTACTTCAAACTATTTTTTTGACCACCTAAAACCCTAAACTGGTATACCTCCCCAAACTGATACATTCATGACAAATTTACCCTCTGTTAGTTTTCATTAAATTTTACCATTAATTTATTAAGTTAAATGACACGTGACAGTTGACTGATATACCAATTTGGGATTTTACGCTCCATTTGTCGCAGTTTACAATTTTTGTGATTTTTGTGTGGTATTAATCCAATTTAGCGGAGGGTATATTTGTCACAAATTTATCAGTTTGAAATTTTTGCGGTCGAATAAATTATTTTGAGATAAATTTATCATAAATGTACCAGTTTAGGGTTTTTTATGGTCAATCGGGATAAATTTGTCCCACGTGTACCGGTTTGGGGTTTTTCATTATTAAAAAAATAATTTTGGGTAAATTTGTCACATGTATCAGTTTGGGGTTTTTCAGGATATTAACCTAATTAATATAAATGTAATAAGTTCAAAACTTTTTGATACTTTTTCCGTATAAATCTATGAAGTGGTGGGAAACTCCTCATGCGCAGCAGCCCAGGCCCAAGGGCGTAGCACGAGACGAGCTCCTACCAGAGTCCAAGGGGCCCCGCGGCTCAACTCGAAGCTTATCAGGCTCTTGTTCGAAGGTGAAGAGGATAACATTCACCGTCATTCCTTCAACGCGTACCCATCGAGAGGGGAGGCCGGAAGCAGTGGGCCGGATCTGTTGTGAAAAATATGCGCCGTACCTCATTCTCAGGTTGCGAAAAATATGTGAAACGTGAAGTACTCTTCTAGAAATTGAGTTCTCTTATTGTTTCATTTTGAAAGAGGTAAATATCGTTTTAAGTTCTATTTGCAGATAATTTCAGAATAAAGATAGGCTGGTTTTCTGGTTATCATTTTGTTCACTTTTGTTTTCACTAAAATGAGCAAGGTATGCTTATTGAATTTTCTGTCCGCCACAGTTTTGTCCTTAAAGATCCTCCATTTCGTAGCTCTCTCCGTTCTTTTCCTCGTCATCTTCTCTTCAGGTCTTCAGTTAACCATTCTTCAATAGATACCGGAGAGCTAGCTGGTAAAATGCATTGGTTCTTCTACGAAATCATCTCTTCCCAGTCAAAGGCGTAAGTTCTTGAAACCCCTTCTGAACTTCTTCAACTTTCTGAATCCATTTGTTTGGTTGGAGATTAAATCATGTACAGACGGAGAGTTTGTAGAGCTTCATGAGCTGCTTTGCATGGATTACTCTTGGTTTTCATCCATGTCTGGTTAAATCGGCTTACCGTGCAGCGGCAACTTTCTTGTTAGCTTATGTGATGTTAAAAAAGGTGCTTGGTGCTACATGGAGTGATTTTGCTTTTATTGACTTGTCTTTTGGGTTTTTGACTGTGGCCGAAGAGATAGTCAGTTTGATGACTTGAAGGTGACTACAATCCGTCTGGGGATTTTCTCAATTATAAGTGGATCTTACCCTTACTTTTCTCCGATTGTTTGAAACACCATTCGTCCTAATATCATAAATTAGTCTTACAGCGTGTTATATCATTTTTGTATTTAATTATGATGACACCGTAATTTTGTTCGGCACACTCAGGTACCATAAACGTACCCAATCCATCTGGCAGAACAATTGAAGTCTTCTCTTTCCCTCCCTCCCCATCAGGGTTTAGTGATTCTCTGTTCAATCTTTACCAGTTTAATGGGTAACTTTTGCTGATCATGTTGTTCAAATCACTATGGCAATCAAACACGGGCCTAGCCTAGGTAGTTGCTGAATTATACAGGTGATGTCTGAAAAAATCGGTTGGGTTCAGTCAAAAAGACCTTATTCTGTTCACAAATCCTGTTTCATGACTTATCATATCTTATGATCTCAGCAGCAAAGACATCTTACTGGGATTTGAGAAAAACTTCATTTCTTGTTTGCTGACTTTAAGCTTTATCATTTAATTCCCTAAAAGTGAAACAGTTAAATAAAATCCACGGAGAGAAATATGTAAGTACTTTTTGGTTTTCAGATAATAGGGAAGAAATCCTCTAGATACTTCCCTAAGAGTATGACTGAGATAAGCATTCAACTTGTGTCAAAGAAATCCATGCTCTTGAAACTTTGAGAAGTCACAGATCTCAGCAATGAGTAAACACAGTATAAATATGCAGCATTCATCCCTAAAGCGATCAGAACATCCATTTTAGAAGAAACGCAGTGCAGCACTTTGAAAACCCTGGTATAAAGTCTCCCTCCAATGATGAATTGTACTGGAGTGGACAGGATTCATCTCAAAGTTTCTCCAAAAGTCAGCATGTTGATAACTTTGGCATCTTATACACAGTTAATCCTGGGAATATACATGACGACCATAGAAAAGATCTGCAGTATTACTCGGTTTCTTGTTACATATGAACTTTCCTTTCTCGTTCTCCTTCAAGAGATATACTCGCCTTGAAATGGCCGGACCCCATCCACTCAATCACTTTGATGAGGTTCCCCAGTACTGTCAAATCTGCTTTACAGCATATGGAGATTTTATTCATTGCCTGCTGTGTATCCATGGATTGAACCCGTGAAGTGCCTGGAGAGAATTTTGGACGACTTGCATTGTACGAGAAAGGTTATCTGTTTGGATGCCCTCAACTTTGAGCTCTTGCTAATATCTTTTCCTGTACTGAAAAAAGTGGCCTCAAATCCAGTATGTTCAATGGCTTTGAGCAAGTTGTTGTAGTTTAAGATGCTCGAGTTGTAATAGACTTTTGTTTCATACATTAATAAAGCCACCGGGACCTTCTGCACACCCCCAACCGCTAGTAAAGCTGATTCAACTGTGGAAGAACAAGAGGTGCTAGTCATCCCATTGATGCGGATCCGACATACCTGGACTGATCTCTCACTCATCTCCTGTCAAAATCTTCAGAAATGTTCATTTAGGTGGAAAGACTGGAGAAGTCAAAAAGGCCAGAAGGCTGCGGCTCTTCCAGATATTATGTACTTATGAAAACACTGCAGTATTCTACTAAAAGGTTTGACAACTTGTTGTAGTAGTAGGATTGAACTAGTTAAAACTTGTTCTCTAAAATATCCATTAAAACATTTGCAGCTTTTGTTGCTAGCAATGAATGATTCTTCCGAGATTAATAATCTGACAACACAAGATTGGTTGTTGAATATTTCACTCTCAGTAGAAATTGTGTTACTCATATTGTAATGCATCCTGCAGAACAGGGAAAAACATCCTTGCAACCGCACCAAAAGCCACGGTGCAGCAAGGACTCGGACCAACTAACTTGGACACACTCAACGGCTTCCTGGACTCCTGGAAGTCACTCAACCACTTTTGCCACCGATTCAGCACTTGCAGAGCTCCTCATTCTGATCGCTTAAAACATTGCGCTCATCTCTAATAATTCTGTTGGAATGCTTAGGTCTCTTATGAGTCAATGCCACTTCAAATTCAGATACTATCTTTATCTGCCTCTATTTGTGTCCCACCCAGTACTCTCATCTAGAGAATATGGCTCTTCCTCTATCAATCATGGCCACTTCAGCCTAAAAAATAGACTTTAGCACTAAAAGAGAGAGAAAAAGCAAAGAAGACACCCATCCCGCGGTGGATAAGTTGGTTCGCGCTTTGACCCCTCATCCGGAAGGGTAGAGGTTCGAAACTTCTTGCCCCCATTGTGCGACTTAAGTGAGGTGCTGTGGGAGGTGGGTCCCCACGCTAGTCCGGGTTTACGTTGCCTGCTGCCGGTTGTACGGCGGTTCCCGGGTCATAAAAAAAAAGCAAAGAAGACACAATCATAAAATGATTTTGCTCGGTCTCAGCTTTTGTTCTGAACCAAAGAAAAAGCAAACATCTTTTGCTCATGATTGAAAGGACGAGCATTATTGCACTTTTATATTTTGAGTAATGAACAGCCAAAACATTTACAGTTTTACAAGTGGCACAGTTTAAGGTTGTTAGTGCTCATTGATAATGGTGGACAATGTTCATCACTAAGAATCCCACGGTGATCGAGTTGCTCTGTTTGGGCCATAAAAAAAAAAAAAGGAATTCTTTTCTGGGACAATGTTTTTCTGTCCCTACACAAAGCAAAAGTCCTATGATCTAGGCTGTTCTAAGAAAACGAGTGACTTCACTACAGCTCAGGCGTTCCCAGATTGACAGTGACAATTTATTTATCTATGAAATGTCAACTTAATTTCCTAGATAGATCTCACTCATGGATGTGCCAATTTCCTAATACGCTGGTGGAAGATATATTAAAGCTAGACCGATGGCGTGCAGAACAAATACCTTCTAAAAAGCGTGATGAGTACAGGGTAAACTATAGCTCATTCTAATGCATGATATCAAGCAAAATCTTAATGGATATGAAATGATTAAAGGACGCCATGAAAAGATTATGCATGGCCACTTCCATACGGGGTTTGTTCTCTCCTTGTTGAGAAATGACATGATCCATGGTCACAGAATGAATAGGGTATACATGCATTTATAGACTTGCATATGTTGGTCGATGTGAATATTCCGAAGACTAATGCTCCTGTAATATCAATGCGTATCTCATTATTAAGTCCTTACACTAGAGATTGTAAAATCCATTTTATTGCAGACCAATAGGTGAAGCCAATCGTGGAGCATGAAACTGGCATATTTGTCCATTGAAGAGGTGCAAGGTTAAGTCCAAGTGTAGTATGTTTGCACTGGTCTACAGAATTCTTGTTCTCAGAATTTTATGTTACAACTTCAAGGAACCCCATAGTTGGGGAATATTTTTGCCTGAACCTGGATTATCAGAATATTTAACAACAGTATGTTCTTATTCTCGATTTTATAATTACAAGAACTCCAAAATCGAGAGTTTCTTGCCTAAAACCTGGATTTGTGGACTGAGTGCAATCACAATTGTAGATTTTGTGAGACCGACAAGTGTGCCCACCAAAGATCCCAGAAAGCAATAGCTGCGATTAATTTGGTATACCAGACTTTTATATAGGCAAGAAATTCCCCTCTCTGAGGTGAGGGCGCTAGGCGTTAGCCCATGGTACAATTTAAGGTAACCAAGAAGAGGAAACTAAAACCTCAAAAAGCGCAAAGACAGCAAATACTAGGTTGGACCGAATATTTCATAATGATTTTCCCCTAAAAGTGCAAATGAGACGAAGGAGACGACGTTGCAGATTCACATAACACATGACCAAGGAAACACCCTACTAGAAAACACTTAGACAGCACCGGTCTACGTAGACATTTGTTCACGCTAGCACAATCTGCATATGGGTAACTGTCCGAGGCAAAAGTGACTGTGCTAATCTTCTGCCGTGCAGCCGACGCCGACGGAGCATGTCCATGAAAATGAGCACAATCTGGCGTTGAACCCACCCATGAAATTTTCCAAGGAGGCCATGCAAGTGAAGCCCAGAGAGGAATACAAACGGCGCTATACAGGGAAGGAAGCGAAAGGAGGAGCCTTGGAACAACATAGATGCGAGGGAAACCACTGTGAGCGAGGCAGCGAGGGCCATTAGGCTACGTATTAAGGCTTGGGCGCAAGAACGTGGGCCTGGAGTGATGGCTGATACAGATGGTCGATCAAGAAGTGCCAAGAAGCAATACGATAGAAGGCTAAAGATGGCAATGAAGGTGGTAATGGGTTGGGTGTCAAAAGGAGACTCTGGCTTGCCTTGGAACTTCACTTCAATGAGATTCACTAGGACTTGAATAATGAAGGTGAGAGTGCCATGGTGGTGGGAACTAGTGAACAACGCAGGCCAAGTTTCGATGCTTCTCCATCGAGGAAGGCCTAGTGGCATTTTAGTATGTGTGGGGAAGAAAACGCAAATAATTAATTCCTTGGTTAAGATTTGACAGACAGAGAAGAGGAGATAATAATTAATTAAGGAGAGAGCTGAGGAGGGTTTTATATATTAAGACCCGTCTCCTTTAAGCGAATTATAGAGAGAGAGAGAGAGAGAGAGAGGGAGGGAGGGAGGGAGAGAGAGAGTATCAGTATCATGATTTGGACTCTAAACTTGTGTTTTGATACCATATTAAACAAATTATTCTGGAAACCAAGAAAATTATGCCCTCTTTGACACATTTATCACTATATCCACTATAATATATTTACCTTAAACATTATTTTGTGACACAAAAAACTTCAAATTTATAACACACTTATTCTCTGTTGATGTTCCGTCAATGAGCACCATTAAAAATCTATTTACTTGGATGATAGAAGGTTAATGATGTTGATATAGTGTCCATATGACTAAAGTGAAATAAAAACGATACTAT
This sequence comes from Eucalyptus tenuipes, assembly GCA_014182365.1. Taxonomy (NCBI): domain Eukaryota; kingdom Viridiplantae; phylum Streptophyta; class Magnoliopsida; order Myrtales; family Myrtaceae; genus Eucalyptus; species Eucalyptus tenuipes. The sequence goes on along the minus strand of CM024540.1, from coordinate 27,799,326 downwards.
TATAGCTAAAAAATCATCTAATGAAATCTTGACAAAGTATAAATATGTCATATTGATATAATTTTGGAGTTTTTGATGTTACAGTAAAAAATTTAGGGTAATGTATCATAATTAACCTAATTTAAGGTTTTTGATGTCCCAAAAAATTTAAAATAAACTGTCACAATAAATATAATTTCGATTTTTTTATGGCTTTTTCTCTATTGTTTTTCCTAAAAACTTAAATAATTGGAAAACGACCAACAATGGATACGTACACAATATTTTTCTTCAAAAGTAAGGTCCATTAAATGACAAAAGATCATGCGTACTGCGTAGGGGTTGGTATGGTGATGTCCGCACAGAACGACAAGAAGCACGCCAGTACAGTCTTCTCAGCTTGAGATTTTCTATGGGTGACTTTATGGCTCCGATCTTAAAAAGTATGGTCTTCCAGGAGGAAACGAAGAAGTTCCGCTCTCCGTTCCTGGTAGAGTGCGTATACAGGGGAAGCCGATTTGGGGAAATTTCCATTCATTTCTTTAACTACCCCCTTTGAAAGTCAAAAGTAAGTGCACGTTGATTACCTAGCTTTAATCGCAAAGATGGTGTTGATATTCTAAGATGTTATTTCGGTTTGATAAGATTATTTTACAGATGTCCCCACAACTTCACGTGGCTGATCTGAAATAGATAAAGATTATCATTCATCAACGAATACTTTTCTCATCAACTAGGCATTTGATTTGGTCTTCTACTTTTCGCAATGGATGATGTCAAAATTCTCCGTTGTGTTTAGCCAATATTTAGTTTTTTTTTCATGTGTGTTTGGTTGTGGCGAGTTATAATGGGACCACAACCCAACTCACACTAATTGCCACAACCCTCATTCGATTGTAAAGGCTTGCCAAATAAGACCCTAAACCGACTCCAAAATTTAGAACACAACTATAATTTATTAGGACTCAAACACTTCGACAATCAAGTTAGATTGGATCCCTTTTTATATTGGAAACCAAACACGTTTCCATATAAGAGTGCACCAAAAGGGGGAACATATGTGGCTTGACTTTTCCTTTCCTCAACTTTATGTGACCATTTACTACAAAGTTCATATAAATGAATCATCACACATCTCTTTGGTCTAATTTGCCTTACTCTGATGAATTAATAACACAGTTTTAAAGTAAACCTCCTCTCCAATCCTTCCACCCCGCTTTGGAAATGTTTTTCTTGGCTTATCAAGCTTCAATTAATAAACCCCACCTTTTCGCCTCCTCTCAGCTACTCATGTTAGCCATGCTCATCTTACTAACAACACATTAACGACGTTAATAGCTCTCTGATCATTGGTTTAACCTGCTCCAAATCTTGACTCACATCTGTTTTTACTTCACTAGTTGCTTCATAGGAAATATTGCCAAGCTTGCGAGGCGACTCTATAATGCTAGAGATACCCGATTTGTTTTATAAAGTTGATTCGCTATACGGTGAGGAATACTATAAAAATATAATGGAAATCAGTGGTCATAGTCAAATTTTAACAATAATCACCTCGTTTCATTTATAACCCGGAGAGAGAGCTAAGAAATGGAGGATTTTTTCAACTTCTGTTCCTTCGTGAAAATAATGCAGGGTACCTTATTCTCAGGTTGCAAAAGATATATGATTTCAAGCCAGTTAATATTAAGTACTCTTCTAGAAAATTGAGTTCCCTTCTTGTTTCAGTTTGAAAGTAGTGAAATATCCTTTCAAGTTCTTTTTTTTTCTTCTAATTTTCAGATCCTGAGAATAAAGATAGACTGGTTTTCTGGTTATTAATTTTTTTACTTTTGTTTTCACTTAAATGAGAAGGTATATATTATCAAATTTTCTATCCTTCATTGTTTTGCCTGTCGTTTTGGCATATGATTTTCATTCTTGAAATTATTTATTTTCATGCAAGTTGCCATAAGATTTCATTCTTGAACATAAATACATTTTGTAATTTCGTGTAAATTGGACTTTGCACGTAAGATATATAGACACCAAGAGGCATAGGAAAATAGGAAAAGTAGAATCACCCATAATGATAAACAAATCATTTCTTTTAAAACCTTAAATTGTTAGGAATGGATCAGCAATGCATATATAGCAAACTACTAAAAACCTATCGCTGATAAGTGAATCATTAAGAGAGAGTGTCGGGATTTGAATTATTGACCTTTATTCTAATACCATACTAAATAAATGGTTTTTCTGGGGAATTTGAACTATCAAGAAATGGATCGACTATGTACACTTGCACAGCATATTACCTAAAAGGTAGGGTCCATTAGATTTCATGTGAACTTGGGTTTGGGATGGTCATGTCCAGACAGAAGAAAAAGAAGCACGATGATACAATTTTCTGAGCTTGAAATTTTCTAGGCATCTTTATGCCTCTGGTCCCCCACTTAAAGATTAGGGTCCGTCCAATTACATATGGTCTTCCAGGAAGAAACAGGGAGTTTGAAAATTTTCTGTTCCTAGGAGTGTGTGTATGTAGTGAAGCCCGCTTTGTTGAAATTTCCCTTCTTTTCTTTAACTAACCCCGCACTATCAACCCCATTGAAAGTGGCAAGTAAGTCGACGTTGATAAACTAGCTTTAATTGAGATATGTACTCGAAATTATTTGATGCCATCCCAAGTCGATGAGTTTGTTTCTAAGTTGCTCCTACGATTTCACAGGGCAAATATAAAGCAAACAAAAATGTCATTCTCAGCTAATACACTTCTTATCAAGTGGGCATTTGATTTGTTCTTTATTTTTTAGATAAGCGTACTAAAAATCTTAAAACTTATCATAAAAATATAATTGAATTCTAAAATTTTCAAAAAATATAATTAACTTCTCCATTAATTTTGTCCAATTTAGCTTATGAAAAACAATGACATGGCTTCTTTTATTATCTTCTCTTTCTACATGGCTGTCAACATAAAATCAAGCACGAATCAATGCACAAAACGACTCGTATTTGCCCAAAAATCTTGATTTTTTCGCTCAAAACTTAATAAAATCGTAACTGCGAATAGGTTGTGCTGGTATCTGCTTTGAGGTTTGGACCGTATCTTGTAATTTCCTGGAAATTCATCCTTAGTTTCGTGCCCCAGTTTTCCACAACTGAAATAGAGCCACGGAAGACGTTCACAACGGAATTTGATCCACAGTGGATTCTTGTGTTGACTGACATCAAATTCGAACTCGACACTTATGAACTTATGCATAGTTCATTTTTAATGATGGGACAGTGAAGATACGAGCTCTGGGTAAGGTTGCTTTCTGATTGCATATCAAGGGAAACTTCCATAGATTTGCACCCAGAACCGAGCGGTGGTAAAATGTTCCCTTACACGGGATTGGGTTTAGGTTTACACGTAAAAATCCATGGAGTTTCCCTTCACTTTACCTGGTAAAGTGGTGGGAAACTCCCCTTGCGCAGCATCCCGAAATAAAGGACGTAGCACGAGATGAGCTCCCACCAGAGTCTAAGGAATCCCGAGCTCAACTCGAAGCTTATCAGGCTCTTGTTCGAAGGTGAAGAGGATTAAATTCGCCATCCTTCCTTCAACGCGTACCCATCGAGAGGGGAGACCGGAAGCAGTGTGCAGGGGCCACATTGAGGTCACCTTGTCACTGGCAAGTCCAGCGAGCCTCGCCAGACGCTGGCAGTAGCCGCCTTTGACTCCGAAGTGAGCATGTACACTTACATAGAGAGAGATAACCCACCAAGGCTGCGGCAATCGTAGGCCTTGCCATTGGTCAGGGAGGGCTGTACGTGCCTAGATTGTGAAGAGGGTATGGCCCTCCCATCAGATCTTCTGCGAGCGAGGGACTCACTGCACAATGTTGGCGACGGGGGCGAACCTCGCCCATTGGCCCAGATCCCTTGCCCACTTGCCTAAATTTATTTGTGAGCAAGGGACCGTCGATTCTAATTTGTCGGCATCGACTATGACCCTAGCCCACTCACCCCGATCTGTCCCGAGTGAGGGACCCTAGCTGCTCGTCTGACGCTGGTGCTGGCCGCAACCCTAACCCACTCGTGCAGACCTGTTGTAAGTAAGTCCCAACTTACAACAAGTGCCACAACCCTTGTGGGTGGCTGTTGATGTTGATAACCCTATAAGGTTGCTAAGTGAGACCAAAAACCAATTCTAAAATCCAAAATCCGACTATGATTCATTAGGATTCAAGTACCTTGAGGATCGAATTAAACCAAAGCTTGCAGGGCGATATTATAATGGTAGAGATGCCCGAATTGTTTTCTAAAGTCAATTCGCTAAATGGTGTGGAATACTATAAAACCATAATGAAAACCAGTGGTCATAATCAAATTTTAACTATTACCATCTCGTTTCATTTATAACACGGAGAGAGCTGAGAAATGGAGGATTTTTTCGACTTTTGTTCTTTCCTGAAGAATATGCACGGTACCTTATTCTCAGGTTGCAAAAGATATATGTGATTCCAAGCCAGTAAACTTGAAGTACTCTTCTAGAAAATTGAGTTCTCTTCTTGCTTCAGTTTAATGAATATCGTTTCAAGTTCTATTTGCAGATAATTCCAGAAAAGCTACGCAGGTGCGGCATGGACTCAGACCAAGTTACGTCGACCCCTACTATGGCTTCCTGGACACCTGGAGTCGCTTAACCGCTTTCACCACTGATCCAGCGCTTGCAGAGCTCCTCATTCCGGTCACTGAAAACATTGCGCTCGCCTCTAATCCTTCTGTTGGAATGCTAGTCTCTTATGAGTCAATTGCACTTCAAAGTCGAATACTATCTTTATCTGCCTCTACTTGTGTCCCAACCGGTACTTATATAGAAGAGATTGCTCTTCAGCCCTTAAAAAAAGAACAAATAGACCTAGCACTAAAAAGAGAGATAAAAAGCAAAGAACACGCAGTCATAAAATAATTTTGCTCGTACTCAGTTTTCGGCTTCCGATTGAAAGGACAAGCATTATTGCAGTATTATATTTGAAGTGATGAACAGGCAAATCATGTACAGTTTACAAGTGGCATAACTTTAAGAATCTAGTACTCGTGGATATTGGATGACAGTGTTCATCACTAAGAATCCCCCCGTGATCGATTTGTTCTGTTTGGTCCATAAAAAAAGGGATTTATGTTTCGGGGACAATGAATTTCTGTCCCTACATTAAGCAGAAGTCCCATGATCTTCTGTTCTCAGAAAACAAGTATTTTCACTAAATTTTGAAAAATGGTTCTATAAGCAACTCGAGTGTTCCCAGATTGACAATTGACGATTTATCTATGGAATGTGAACTTGATTTCCTGTACACATGCCATTTTCATAACACGGTTAGTGGAAGCTATGATCCGTGATCACAAAATGGAAGGGGTATATATCCATTTATAGACTTGTGTATGTTGGTCGATGTGAATATTTGGAAAACTATTGCCCCTGTAGTATCAATGCGCATCTCATTGTTAAGTCCTTAGACTAGAGATAGTAAAATCCATTTTATTGCAGACCATTAGGTGAAGCGAATCATAGAGCATGAAAGTGGCATCTATGTCGATTGAAGAGGCGTTCAAGGTTAAGTCCAATTGTGGTATGTTTGGCTTGGTCTACAGAAATCGTGTTCTCGGAATTTTATGTTACAAGGACCCCAATAATTGGGGAATTATTTTTGCCTAAACCTGGATTTTCAGAATAATTAACAGCATATTCATGTCTTTAGAATTGTATCTTACAAAACCTGGTTTATCAGGTTGAATAACAGTATGTTGTTGTTCTTACAATTTTATATTACAAGAACTCTAAAATTGAGAATTTCTTGCCTAAACCTGGATTTATGGACCGAGTGCAATCACAATTGTTGATTTTATGGGGCTAACGAATGTGCTCACCAAAAACCCCAGTAAGAAATGGTTATGATTAATTTGGTCTGCCTAGAATTAGGACTAGGCAAGAAATTCTCGGCGACCTGGTCATTAGCACTATAAAGGGAAGAAAGTGAAAGGAGCCCCGGAACGACAACGATGCGAGGGAAACCAACGAGAGTGAAGCAGCGAGGGTCATGAGGCTTCGTACTAAGACCTGAGCACAAGGACGCGAACCAGGAGTGATGGCTGATACAGATGGTTGACCAAGAAGTGCCAAGAAGCAATACAACAGAAGGCCAAAAATGGCAACGGAGGTGTTGACTGGATGGGAGCCACAAGGAGACTGGCTTTCCTTTGTACTTCACTTCAATGAGATTCGCCAGGACTGGAATGATGAAGGTTGAGAGTACCATGGCGCTGGGAACTAATTGTTGGATATTTCAGCACTTTTGAAATATTAAAAGTTATTAATTTTTGTAATAATTTTTTACTGTTATCAATTTGTAATGACTTTTGTCTGGCATTGATATAAAACGGTTTTGTAATATTCTATAACAGTTATTCAACGGTCACGTAACAATCGTATAACAATTTTCTAACTGTTTATAACATTAGATTTATTTTATAATGGTTATACAACAGTCATTTTCTCAATAGCTCTCTTTTTCTTTTACCTATAAATTGCTTCTTTGAGCATAGTTTGAAAGTGATATTGATAATTCACAACCAAAATATCTTTGTTTTTTTATTCCTATTTTCCTTACGTATTTTTCTTTTTATTGCTGGATTATACACATAACGCTGTTTTTGTTTCATTTTAATATTTAGTGCGGAGTATAGAAGAAGGTCTGTTATGTTATATCTTGGGAGGATAGCCACTAGAGCCTTATGCATTGACTTTTGTATTCCAATGGGTAGAATTATCCTTAAAGATAGTGCTTTTAGATAATTCATTTTAATTTCTAATATTTTTTAATGTATTTCCAATAACAACAACAACAACAACAACAACAACAACAACAACAACAACAACAACAATAATAATAATAATAATAATAATAATAATTATGTAGAATTATCCTTAAAGATAGTGCACACGCCTTAGATAATTCATTTTAATTTCTAATTTTTTTAATGTATTTCCAATAACAACAATAATAATAATAATAATAATAATAATAATAATAACAAAATAATAATTATAATAATTATATATTCTAATATTTTTCTAACAATTTTAAGGATAATGCCTTATGGATTTCGAGGATGGTGCTTGCATAATTCATTTTATTTTTTAATATTTTTCAATGTATTTTTAATAATTATTATTTTTATGTATTCTAGTATTTTTCACACTAATAAACAAGGCATGCCAAGTTTCGATGCTTCTCCATTGAGGAACGCCGAGTGGCATTTCACCATGTGTTGGGAAGGAGCCCAAAAAATTAATTCGTTGGTTAAACATCCATCGCCTGTAAGCGAATCATCGAGAGAGATCGTTGGAATTTGATATTTTGGTATGTGGTCTGATATTATATTATACAAATCGATTTTGCTGAAGATTTGGACTGTACATACGTAACATATTATTTAAATAAAAGGGTGCATTGAATTACATATGATCTTGTGTTGAGTTAGGGATGTTCATGTCCAGACAGACCAAAAAGAAGTATGCGAATACAATTTTCTATGCTCGAAATTTTCTAGGCGTCTTTATCGCTCTGGTCCACTTAAAGAGCAGAATGCGTATATAAGGGAAGACGATTTGTGGAAATTTCCCTTCATTTCTTTAATTACCCCCCCTTTGAAAGTTGAAAGCAAGTCGACGTTAATTAACAAGCTTTGATCACGTACATACACTTGATATTCTTAGATCTCATCACACAGTATCGCGTAGTAGATCCGGAACGCGCAAAGATCGTCATTTGACAGCTAGTAATTTTCTTATCAAATGAGCATTTGATTTAATCTTCAGTTTTAGTAATGGGTAATATTGGACTTGGGCCTTGTGTCATTTGGTCTAGTTTTTTAATTATTTTTTTCTTGAGTAGGCTCCAGCTTACTCACAACAAGTGCCGTGAATCGAATTGATTCACTAAACGGTGCGCTAATTATGAACACATAACGATAGCTAGTGGTCATAATCGAATTTCAACTATTGCCACCTCCATTAATTTATACCTGGGAGAGAGCTTAGAAATGGAGGATTTTTCAACATTTGTTCCTTATTCGAAAAGTATGCAAGGTACCTTATTCTCGGTTCGCACAAAGATATATGATTCCAAGCCAACAAAACATGAAGAATTTTTTTCCTAGAATACTAGAGTGTGTATGCTTTATGAAAAATTTAAAATTTTAAAAATATTTTTGAACAATAATTAATTGTATCTTTATAAAAATTAATTGACAAAAGATATTCATTATTGATAATAATTTCTACCTATCTATTTTTGTGGGCCATAAAAATATTTTTTTTATAACTTCTCCAAATTTTAAATTTTTAATGAAATAAAAAAAACTCTATTTCGTCATTTTTCCTTAAATTTATTTTCCATATTATTTGAGAATAAAAAGACTGGTTTTCTGAATATTAATTTGTCTACTTTTATATTCCCTGAAAATGAGAAGACGGGCGCGTTTGGTAACTATTTTTTTCCTAAGATAATTTCTAAAAAAATTATTTTTTATTCTATTTCGAAACAATTTATAAACATTTTAAACCGTTTGTTAATCGTCCAAAATTTTATTTCCTAAAATAGAATTGCATTTAGTATTGTTCTTAAAATTTTTCATCTAAATATTTTTCTTTTAATTTTTAAATAATTTTTTATTCTTTTTTTTTTTTTTTTTTCTTTCTTTCTCTTCTTCTTTTCTTCAAGGTTTCCGCCGACATTGGGATAATCGACGACCGGCCAAACGTGGGTCGGCGACCTCATTGGAGCATCGCCAAATGAGGCGAGGCCATGCCTCATTAAGCCTCCTCACCGACCCTGAGCGAGGCTCGACCGACCCATGGTTGGGCGAGTGGCCTCATCCGGGCGAGGTCGAGCCTTGCCCAACCATGGCTCGGCCAAGCCTTGCGACCAACGGTGAGCCTCGCCGTGATCGGCGGTGACGGCTATGGACGGTGGCGGCGAATGGTGGTGGTTGAAGAAGAAGAGAAAGGGAAGAAGAACAAAAAGAAAGAAGAAAAATAGAAAAAATAGGTTGGCTTGATTCTGAAGTGTTTTAGCTTTTTTTTTTTACTTTTCGATTCTACTCTAAAACTATGTCTGGAAACAAAAAATTTATCAAGCGAATTTCTGTTCTAAATTTATTTCCGAAAAGGGAAAATGTCACAAATGGTCCCTATACTATTACCTAATATGCAACGGCTCAATTTGGTCCCCGAACTATTGATAAATGTCCGATTTGAATCAACTTTTCTTTTTTGAGATTATACTATAAATCTATTCTCTTGAACAAAAAATTTACCAAACGAATTTTTATTTCAAATCTCGATTTGGTCCCTAAACTTTCGATCGGCTCGGGTCGCTTGAACTATTGACAAATGTCGATTTAGTCGCTTCGTTCTTGTTTTCCTTTTTTTTTTTTTGGGCTTCTTCTCTCTTCCCTCCGTCGGCTCAGAGGGAAGCCGACGTCCGGCGAGGGTCGCCCTTGCCGGCGTCGGGCGCGGGGCTCCCTCGCAAATCTAGCGATTTCGTAAAGAAAAGAACAGAAATTTTATTGTTTGATAAGTTGTCGAATAGACCCTAACAAATTTTCTATCCGCCCTTGTTTCCACCGAAAAAGAACATTTCGCAGCTCTCTGTGTCGTTCTCGCTTGTCATCTTCTCCTCCGGACTTCCAAATTCCAATTGACAACTCTTCAACTGATGAGCTAGCTGCTGAACTGCATTTGATTCTTCTTCCAAATCCTCTCTTCCTTGTCGACGGCGTAAGTTCTTGAGCTCAAATCATGTAGTACAGACGCAGAGTTTGTAGAGCTCCATAAGCTGCTTCGCGTGGATGACTTTTGGGTTTTTATTCATGTCTGATATAGTTGGCTTCTCTTTTAGCGGCAACTCTTTTCTGGGTAGCTTATGTGATGTAAAAAGACCTGCTTGATGCTAGTAGATTGATTTTGCTCGGCCGGGTTTTGGAAAAAACCGATATTTCTTCGTGTTGTATTGTGGGGTTTTGACTGTGGCTAATGCTATAGTCAGTTTGGTGGCTTGCGTGTGATTACAATCCATCTGGGAATTTCTAAGGCATAAGTGTGTTGTTCCCTTCCTTTTTTTTTTCACCAACCCATCTGACAAAGAAATTAGTCTTCTCTCTCTCATGTTATTTTCTGCTGTTAAATATCAGAGTTTAGTGATTCTCTGTTCAATCTCATCAGTTTGATGGGTAATATTTGATGGTCAAATTGTTCCAATCACTATGGCAATCAAACAGAGGGTTAGCCTGGCAAGCCACTGATTTGTGATGGCAGTGTCTGAACACATCAGTTGGGATCCGGTCAAAAAAACTTTGCTCTGAAATCCTGTTTCATGACTCAACATGTCCTTTCAATCTCAGCTGCAAAGAGATCTTACTGGGATTTGGGAACAACTTTATTTCTTGTTTACTGACTTTGAGCTGTATCTATCTTTTTTCCTAAAAGTGAAACGGTGAGATGAAAATCCAGTAAGAGGAATATGTAAATACATTTTTGGTTGTCAGATAATATGTGCAAAGCTATGTTGAGATTTGAGTTTCTTCACCAGCACTTGCTGAAATTTTTAACTCTATTTAGAGAAATTACAGAGCAAAGTGGTTGCTTCATGATGGACGCAAGTGTCAAGGAAGGGAAGTACGCTGCTGATATTTCCTCCATAAGAGAAGCACACGCACGCATCAGCTCGTTCATACACAAGACTCCTGTTATCACTTCAGAATCTCTTAATGCAATGTGCAACAGAAGTTTATACTTCAAGTGCGAATGCTTTCAGAAGGGGTGAGAAGTTCATAAGTGGAGTGCCTTACTCATAGTATATGTGTTTCTCCATTTGGTTCATGTTCAGATTTTGCTTTGACCAAAGGAATAAAAAAAAAGTTCAAATTTTGCACAACAAGCATTCCCTTTTCTTTGGCATGAGTTGTTGGCTAGAACCATAGGCATTTTTCTTTTACAGTCAGTTTAATCTGGGGCCTTCAAAATCACAGCGGGGCATTTAAGTTTAGAGGTGCTTGCAATGCCATATATTCCCTTGATGATGCTCAGGCAGCGAAAGGGGTTGTTACACACAGCAGGTAAGTTTGGCATTCAATGATGTTCTAGACTCTTACTTTTCTGACTCATGCTTTAACTATCCCCAAGTTCTTCGAGTTTAGCGGAAACCATGCTGCAGCAATATCCTTAGCTGCAAAATCACGAGGGATCCCAGCATATGTAGTGATACCAAAAAATGCACCGAAATGCAAAGTCGATAATGTCATTCGCTATGATGGTCAAGTTCTCTGGAGTGAGGCCACGATGAAGTCGAGGGAAGACACTGCTTCGAAGGTGTCGCAAGAAACTGGAGCAGTTCTGATTCATCCATACAATGACAAACGGATAATAAGGTATCGCATTCACTGTATATGTTTTTCTCGCCCTTTTCTATAATGACATCATCCAAAGTCTAAAAGCTGTGGATTAAAGGAATTGGTAATCTAGGACTTTGTAATTTTCTTAATGAATGCTTTGAGAATAACACAAAAACTTAAATTGCAAATGAGAGGCGAGACTGCATTGCCATTAGCTTAAGTGAATTTAGACCCTTCCTCTTCTTGCCCTTTTCCATTTCGATTCTTTCAGCTTCCACATTCAACTCTGAAATTCCTTCTAGATGTGGTTCATGACTGGAATTTCAATGGCAGATATTATCGTGTAATTTTGTTCTGATTTATCCAGTGGACAGGGAACAATATCTGTGGAGCTACTGGAGCAGGCCCCACAAATAGACACTATCATTGTTCCAATTAGTGGTTTGTCTGATAGCCTTTCCCAAGTCCAATATTCTGGTCCTGCATAATAGTCATCTCATTCAGTGATGCTCTTCACTGAAAAAAATCAATTTTAAAATTATTGCAGGAGGTGGTTTGATTTCGGGAGTGGCATTGGCCGCCAAATCAATGAACCCAAGAATTCGAGTTTTGGCTGCAGAACCTAGAGGGGCGAATGATGCAGCACAATCTAAAGCAGCTGGAAGGATTATATCTTTGCCTGAGACCAACACCATCGCTGATGGGCTTCGAGCTTCTCTAGGAGAACTTACATGGTAAGTTTCATACTGAAATTATTATAGTCCTCAGACCAAACACATGTATTTGATATTTCCAAATAGTCAGTTCTCAAATGACTTAATATTTTTTTTGTGCTTCTATGTGTAAGTTTGACACAACTTGACAAAGAATTGCATGCTATGAGGCTGAACCGCCCTTTTCCTTGGACCAACTGATTTATATGCTTGTCGATCTTCTGGTGGTTCAGGCCTATTTGATTGTCGATTTCATGTTCATCTTCTGGTGGTTCAGGCCTAGGCCTATTTCCTCTTGATCTTCTGGTGGTTCAGGCCTATAGTACGTGATTTAGTTGATGATGTCATAGTTGTGGACGATACGGACATTGTGGAAGCGATGAGACTTTGCTATGAAATTCTGAAAGTGGCGGTGGAGCCAAGTGGAGCCATTGGTCTTGCGGCTGTTCGATCAGAAAGCTTTATGAGTAATCCTGCTTGGAAGGATTGTAACCATATAGGGATCATCCTTTCGGGAGGTAATGTTGATTTGGGTGTGCTTTGGGACTCGTACAGAAAATGAAGGGAATGGTAAACTAGTAATATGTGCTCTTAAGGAATCTACCTCTATCAGGCAACAAAGATTTTCCTCTTGATTGCTCAGTTACATCAATGCAGAAATATTGTTCTGTTCTGATACACAACCAGGGATAGTAATTTCCAGTTCTTTGCATATGGGAGAAACCGTTCTATTTCATTTATCATCTGTAAACTTGTGAAATTTGTAACAGCATCAATGCAACACTTTCTTTCAATCACCAACATAGTTTGTGATGTGTGCCCTTGTTTTTGTTGTCAATGCCGTACAAGAAACAGCGTCTGGTTTACGGAGGGGGCAGAGTACGTAAACAGCACTGCTCTTCCTTCCTGTTGACTTAATCCGCTCTTTCTCTCATTTCATTTGATAGCCCCCACATCTGCCATCATCTTTTTTTTTTCTTTTTTTTTGTAAATGGTACAATCTATTCGATATAACAAAACGTCAATAAATCATATTAATCCGTGGATTTACTGAAGGTTACTTGGGCAACCATTTATTCCAAAAGTTTATAACATTCCCCTTTACATAAAGGTCGATTTGATGACGAAGGCCTTAAATAAGCAAACCTAATGCTTGTGGGCGAAAGTTTTTTGGAAACCCTGTTGCATATAATGAAAGGGGAACCCTTAAGTAGATGAAAAAGGAGGTGGGAGGAATCCAACTCGAGACTTGGCTCTAATAACAATTGAAAGTCATATGTGCAAATTGTTAGAGTATGATGCAGAATATATCTTTTAGACTTTAGCAGTTTAATGTCAATATATAAAAGCACATAAAAGAAAGCAGCAAGGTTTAATTTGCGAGTTTCATTGTCTATGCATAGAACCTAATAATATTAGAACCAATATGTGGTCAAGTCCTTTAGGACGACTTTTACTTGCATCTTCTTTGATTATACCTTAGTTTTAGCATTTGCAAAGCAGTTAAATAAGCTTGGCCTCACTTAAATTGCATGCAGTAATTAAGTCATTTAGCGCTCGTAAGTTCGCTTGTTATGGAAATCATCAACAAAGGAATACCATTCCATCAAATGTCTCAATCATTGTCTCTCGATGGTGTTCCTCGCTGAGAAATGCTTCAATGTTAACAAGTGTTCATGATCAGATGGGCTGCACATTGAAGCAAACGATGGCATGGTGGACGATGGGCTATTGCAGGCGTTCTTGCGCAATTCTGCACAAACACCCTCGTGTATCTATCGAGGCCATGCCCAGTCCACATTGAATATTGGTCAACATGTGTGAGACTTCAATCAGCTTCTTAAGGGATTCATTTCCAATTATGAATGAATGTTATTCTATCAAGGACGCTGAACGCTAATTCTCTCAAATGCACTCTCACGTCAAGAACACCAAACGTGGACCAAATGTGACACTGGCGGTGGGCAGGAGAAACGTTCCTTGCGAATTCGATGTCTCTGGATTGTACAGGGGCTGAGAGGCATCAAAGTTTGAGCTCAGTGGAAGTTGGTAATGCCAGGGACTTGCCCTTGATTTCAAGCTCAGCGATAGCATCTATCCTCTTGTTACATGTTGATATGCACTTGCCTCAAGTGCATAAAATGATATTGACTCGAGCTCAACGAAAAAGAACACAACAAAATAGAAAAAAGCAAGCAAATAACCAGCTGATTCCATCATTTGTTTCCTGCAGTGCTGGTGCGCGTGAGCTCCTGGACTGTGCACACACGGTAGCTTTGAGAGCCTGGAAATTAGATGTCGAAAACTGGCCATGAAGAATTGAAGCCTTGGGAATGATATGACGTTCACAGCAAGCTTATCAAGGTCTGAGATGTGCTGGCCAGGGAAGCAAAAGCAGTACGTTAACTCACTCATCTTGGCCAGAATTTAGTTGGTTCAGGTCTCCACTAGATCACTAGAGGAAACTAGATAATTATGAATCGAAAGGCAAATCAGAGCGCAAGTCATGTTCTCTTCAAAACCAGTTTGGGGAAATGAGATGTCATTCAATCCTGAGACGTTATTGGTACCATGGAAGTGAAGACACATCTCGCTGACTGATGTTGGCCTGATAGAACAGCATCATTTTCTCGCCACCATCGATTTATCATCCTTCATTCTGATCATTGGTACAGAATTTCTGTACACCGGGATGACATTGGAGGAGACATTAGAAGGCAAAATGACATCGATCCCCTTAGCAATATGGGAGAGAACATGGTCTGACCTCTAATATCCCAAGTTGACAGATGCCATTCTTTCCCATTGATCCTACACTGAAACCCAAACCAAAAGCTTCGGACTCTTCATATGAGCCCACCAAATTGAATCTCCTTGGAGAGGACAGAAAGAAAAATTAAATTTGAGCCTAAGCCAACGATTGTATTGGGGAAGAAGCTCAAGACATCCTAATCCATTGGTTGTAGCTTCAGAACTGTACCCATCAATAAATGGTACACAAGGAGTACACTGTCAAGCTCAACACTCTTTGTTTTTCCTTCTAGCACTCGAAACATTTACATGAACCAGTAAGAAAATTGAGAGATGAGGTATCAATGACGAGTATTACACTTATATGTTCCAGATTTACAGTATGTTAGCTTTTCAGTTCAAACTTCAGCTCTGCTACGAAGAAAGTGCAAGCTCGGCCCATGCCAAAGACGACGACTTCAGCTCAGCAGAAAAAGATGTGTCAATCCGGGTCTCCAACATGGAGCTTATTTCTTGCATCGAAGGCCGCTTGGTAGTATCTGGATTTAGGCATAAGCTCACCACCTCGCACACCGCTTTGAGGTCCTCATACTGGAAATGTTTCAACTCAGGGTCAACCACATAAGACATTACTTCTGGCAGTTCGAGATATTCCTTAGCCTGCAGAGAAAAGAAATTAATTGCAAAGATCATTTGAAGTCTCCCGTGACCCTTTGATATATTTTCAATACGGAAGTCCTTGTCAAAGAAATGAGTTTCATAAGACTACTTACCCAATTTACCAAGCTCCCTTTGTCCTTGCAGTATGGAGGTCTTCCGCTCACTATTTCCAGCAGAAGTACCCCAAAAGCATAGATATTTCCCTGAATATCCTCATGGCGTCCTTCTAAGGAATTGGGAAGAACACAAATTGAGCCCTGACTGTCAATAGATCCCGAATGCTTTTCTGATCTTGCAAGAATCGCCTTCCAACTCTCGAAATCGACAAGCTGCAGTTGAAATTAGCAAACAACTTTTTCTCAAACAAAACCCTAGGTTTTGCACATTTCTATTTCTCCATCAGTACTTTAACCAATACTAAAGACCAAACAATGTAGGGCTCAAAAACAGCAAAGCAGAGGAAAACTTGGTTGTCGTGTTTATTAATTTCAAGGTGCCTGCTAAAAGGATCGATGAATTTTATAGAACATCCTCTTCAATTTTTTGTTTTCCATCTGTCTTGACTCATTTTAGGTATTCAATCACATTTTATAGGAAATCCATTTTCACAGAGCAGCTGAATCTTTCGTCGTCTCTGTGTGATATGTAATGATTTAGGCACTAGCATACCTTGGGGTAAAAATCTTCTGTTAGATATACAGCACTGGAATTCAACTCGGATATAGTAAAGGGTGGGTCAAGCTCATGGAGATACTTCAACCCACGAGCAATGCCTAAGACTATTTTCATACGCCGTGTCCAAGATAATTGGCAGCCTTCTCCATCTGCATTAGTATTACAGTTAAAAATGGGAGGTGACAAAACGCTCCAAGGCCAACGCGTGCTTTGAACAGGATGGTTATTTCACTTACAATGAAGGTGTTCATAAAGTGTCCCATTGGATGCATACTCAAAAACAAGCATCCGTGTGAAAGGCGTACTTTCCTTGCAGTAGCCCAATAATCTTCCTGTATTATCATGATTTAGTCTAGATAAATCTGCCACCTGGATGAAAACATAACATAATCTTTAACACGGGTTTTCTGTACTCACAATCTCAACTCTAAGTTTTCTAGTTTTGAAGCTGAAGTTTCATATAGGGATGAGGAACCAATTACCTCTCTTTGGAAGTAGAGTTCTAGATAACCTGTCCAATGCTCTTCTTTGATGCAAAGCGATATTACAGCAATCTCAGGACCGCCTTTAATGGTGCCCTTGTAAACCAAACTATCTGGCGATGAACCAATAATATTGCTGAAGTCTTCACAAGCTACTTCTAGCTCTTGTCTGCTAAATCTCATTACGTCCTTCAACGCATCAGAATCTGCTGCAAAACCAACATAAATTTTAAGTAGGTACATTTTTGAAATACCAGGGAAATGCATCGAACAAAGTAAAGGCTGACTTCTGACCTACGTATACAGAAATATGGTCCTTCTCACTAGCTGATTTCTTCCAGGGTATGATAATGGACGGCTTGCTATTGCATCTCTGAAGAGCAGTCAGAAGAGCAATCAGGAACAGAGTCCCCACCATAGTTCCCGTCACAATCTCTAAAGCCAATAACCAGCTAGGTCTTGATGTTCTCGGATGTTTGGCGTCATCTTTGGCAGACTGATGTTTTGGACTGCCACCCGAATGGCTTTTGCCGGGTGGAGAAGCACCTAAGCAGCAGATACCGTTAATAATGAAACAAGAACCAGTAACAAAAGGTTGATTTTTTTTCTTTCCCTCAAGTAAAGATCAATCTACCAATAGAATAGGATATAACACTTCGTAATAACCACAAAAAATCAGCGATAGCATACTTGTCTTATATAAATCACGATTGCACATCAAACCAAAATTTAGCATAACCTACACATGACCACACTACAGAAATTACAGACGACTTAATTTTCATTGACACCACAGGGGAAAAAGAAGAATGAACATCAAACATACCACACTGTGCACTGGAACGCTGCTTGGGATCTTTATTTTGAAGGCAATTTCCTTGAAAGTTCACACTGCAAGACTGAGTGAGTGAAAAAAGAGGTACAAGGGAAAAAGAAAGCAGACAAGAGAAAGCAAATATAAGGCACCTTGGAAGATACTCCAGGCATTTTGGTATGCCCCCAACCAAAAAATTAAATGAAAAATCTGCCACCTTCAACTGGGATAAGCGACATAAGCCACTTGAATTTGCATTTGAGGCATACCTGACAAAAGCAGCAGCACAAAGACATCAATATAGAGGATAAAGCCCCCAAATCACCATAACCCCATCAAAAGAACTCAGTTAACAACATATTGGGCTTGCATTAGCATGGTTGTCTCTGAGCTGTAACTTTACTGGTAAAGGGTCATTAAGGACATCAGTTCATTTTCTATAGGCTTGAAAATCGCAATTACTGTTCTATCGCTCCAGCATTTTTTAAGTTTCAAACCAGGGCATAAAAATATTCTAAGGACAATTTCCTTGATCTCCACCTTCAGCTAACAAATTGCCTACGTACAGTTTATCTGACATGGGCTATGATTGGAAAGTCTTTTAATTTAGTTCAAAAGGCAGGTTGAATATTGAGAAATTATATTGTGCAAAGGCACAAAAGGTGGGGGCATGAATCCTTATCCAGATGTGCTAAACTACTGAAATCAGAGAAAGCATCTCGGGCAAGGATCATCTACTTACATGCCCTGTACATTTGACGTGAAATTGATGCTGCTTTCAGCAGGAACATTTCCTTGAAGCTTATTCCTGTCCAGCAGAAGTTCCTCGAGATACTTTAAATTTCCAAGTTCTTGAGGCATCATGCCAGTCAGGCCATTGGACTCTAGATTTCTGCACATACAGAGCAAACAATGAACAGAAAATGAGAATGTATCATCTATTTTCTATAACTGTTCTACACAGACAATTAAAGAACCCCTCATACATTCTCATAAGATTTGTCAGATTCCCCATCTCAGGAGGTATTGTGCCTGATAATTGATTCATCCCCAAATCCAAGACTTTAAGGTTCTTCAACATTCCGACTTCTTTTGGAATTGTCCCGATCAGGTTGTTATTGTGCAAAATTCTGCAAGCCACAAGCGCACAGAGAGTAAGCTTCACTTATGTGAAACAGGTTTCATAGAATTGACAACAACATAAGTGAATTGCATGATGTCTTGAAAGCAACAACATACAATTCCTGTAAGTAGGTGAGGTGACCGAGATCTGGCGTAAGAAACCCCTTCAAACCCGAATTCGAAATGTTTCTGCAAAAAATAGAGATTGCACATAAAAATGAGCTACAAGAACATTCCTTCTGCCGGCAGTGTAAGCAATCTAGGGGCAAAAGGTGTGATACATTCTTGATTACTAGACAATCAAGAAAAGTCTAGATCAAAACTTACATTTTGAGTACATGGTCGCGAGCGGTCGAACAAGAGACGCCGGACCAGTCACAAGGATCTGCATCTAGGGCATTCCAGTTGGACAAAGCCATATTGGGGTCCTCATAGATGGCCTCCTTGAAAGTAATTAGTGCCCAACCTACGCAAAAGCAACAGAAAGCAACTAACCACAACATTTAGACAAAAGGTCAGATAATGACTATTTCCTATCCCAGTAGGATAGTGCTATCTTGGTGACTGGGAAGTAAAGCTCACAGAGAGAGCAATCAAGTTGTTGATCTCAAATTTCTCTTCTCATCCATTGCATCAGAATATCAATTGCAATATTTGATTTTTCTTGATAAAAAATAAATCAACACAACACAGAATCAGAGTACCCAAAATTCCACACAGTCCAGATTCCTTTTTACATTTGAACACTGTTCAAGAGCTTTTGACTAAACAAGATCTGCGGATCAGATACGAGAGTGATCTACATTAAACAGCACGTACCTTCGTATGGCGCAAAAGAATCGCAAGTCACCAGCAGAACTCCGAAAACAACAAACAGAGTCCCAACTGCACCCACTGCTCTCATTTCTTCACAAATCTCTACACTAAAACAACCCGCTGTCGCTCAAGAAACCCCAAACAAGATCAGACCAACCCAACAAAGAAAACAAGAAACCCGGGTGGAAAAAGCCCCCCAGATTCGCCCAAGATGGGGTTACAAAGAAAAAGCTTAAAAGACAAAAAAACAAAAGATGAAGCTACTATATCTGTTAGGTCCTAAAGCTGCAATCCCCCAGCAGAGGAGAAGAAAGAAGGAGAGCCTCGGCGCAGCAAGCGAAGAAGACCCGGAGAGAGAGTTCGAATCCAAGATTTGGTAACTACCCACCAAACCGAAGTAACCAAGAATGTGCACTGACAAATGCAGGAGATGGACTTGGAGTTAAAGGGAGGGAGGAGTACACCTACACACCCAGATGTGGGGTAGAGAGAGAAAGAGAAACACAGAGAGAAAGAGAGACTTGGATTCAAAGAGAGGTTTTTTTGTTGCTCTCTCGCAGGCAGTACAGAGATTTGAAGCATGGGGAAAAGAGAACTCGGGGAGATGATGCTGATGGGACCGTCCCCCTCCCCCTCACATCCGGAACACAAAAAAACAAAATGAGTGAAAGTGAGAGAGAGCGTGTTGCTACTTGCTACACGTACAAGCTTTGCTTTCGGATGGGGAGATTGAAGAAGGCTATCGGAAGAGGAAAAAAGACTGGTTTTTTTCAAGACGAGTGTTGCGTTGGCATGTGGATGGAAAGCTGGGAGCTTCGATTTTGTTTTTGCACTCTCTCCCTCGACTAATAAAAATGATTGCTTTCAACAAGGATTTGTTTGACCCCAAAAAAAATAATATGAAGATTTGAAATTTGATTAATTTTGGGAGGTTGAATTTCGATGTTGGTAGGCGAGAGAGATTTGTTATCTACCGCGAGATTTTGAGTGTACGGTCGGGAAGGGCACTAGTTTTGAATATTTTTTCCTAGGAGCCTGCAAAACGAATTATCCGAACTAAGAATCGCTCGGACTAGACTGAATCAAATCGGCTGATCTATTGCGATTCCCGAAAGTGTTGCTTCAATTCTCAATTCCTAAAAGTAGAACCAGTGTTCGGACGGTCTGATTCCTGATTTTAAGGAAGAATCGGATTGAACCGACGAAATATACTATTTTATTTTATTATTTATTCTAAAAAATTAATAAAATGTAAAGTAAATATTATCTCAATCCGGTTCCAAGTAGCGGAAAAAAAGTAATGGGGAAAAATAAGTGATCGGTTCCATTTGATCGAATTGATGGTTCAGTCCGATTTCCGATCATTGGACCAATTGATCCGGTCCTCGGTTCTGATTTTTTGGAACCGGCTAGATTCCCGATTTTCACATTGGAATCGGACCAGACCGAAAACCGATCGTCCCTATTTTTTCCCCACTAATTTTATTTATTTTATGTATGCTTTGGAAGGGATTAATTATGGTGAAAAATATACCGATCGTCTTCTCAACCATGATCAATCGAGTGAAAATACTTCTCGATCTTTCTGGTCAGCATGCAGCATAATAACTTGAATTCCGGGTGCGCGCGTGATATTGGGTCGTCACGCATGAAAAATGAAGTTACCAATCAAATGCGATAGGAGTTTTGTTTTTTTTTTATTTGGTGTGGAATGCGATAGGAGATGAAGTAGGGCAAAGACGCCCGGAGTTGGTAGTAACTCGATGGAAGTGGGTGGTAAGTTGATAGAGAGATAAGAAGAGAAGAAAAGTCAAATTACAATCACGACCTTATTTATTCACCTTGATTTTATTAGGATGAGTGCATTAAAAATTCTAAGATTTTTCGTGAAAGATATAATTAAGTTCTAAAAATTTCAAGAAGTAATAGAAGAGATTTGTATTGAATTGTAATGTAAGAAGGGGGTAGTTACTTGATGAAATTAATGATGGTAGACGTAGCAATTTACATCAAGATAATGACACAAATAGTCCATGAATTTTGGCTTAATATGCAATTTGATCCCTCATATTTTGATTTATTCATTGTGATCCATGAACTTTAATCTAATGTGCAATGTGGTTCCTAAACTTTTAATTTGTGTAATGTAGTCCTTGAACTTTTTGTATATGTTCAACATAGTCCATAAACTATAAGAAAATGTTCAATGTAGTCATTCAATTAATTTTAAACTAGATATTATATTAAACATTTTCAAACAGTTCAGAAATTATATTGAATAAATACCAAAAGTATATGGATTATATTGAACAAATTAAAAGTTCAAGAATTGCATTATACATTGAGCTCAAGTTTAGGGATTACAATGGACAAATTAAAACTTTAGGATCAAATTATACATTGAGTTAAAATTTAGGAATTATTTCTGTCATTTTTGCATCTACATCCATAGCCTTCTTGTTAACATGCCATTAGTTCTATACAGGGTAAATGAGTGAGACAAAGATGTTTTTCCGTTTTATATTAACCTGGATACATCATATACATGTTCTCATCAGATTTTGAGTATTATGTATATGAACAGTTTTTAACTCACCTGTATTCGGAAACTCTATGGTTCGCATGCCAAGCGTTTCGATTTTGCATGCTCAATTACCCGTGGTGCCCACAATAATGCGCGGCGGTCATTTCTCTACTAATCTGATCGGATGAAAAGTCCTTCAGAGAGACCCCAGCAGAGCTCCGCTTGTCGGGACTCGAGAGGAGCCATAGAGTAATGTTTATCTGATCTTTGGACCTCTTTTACTTTGATTGCTGGGTTACTTTTTTGAAAGCTTCTAGCGAGTCAAATTTGTGATGCCAAAGTCACAGGTAAAGTCAAAGTTCATATTCATACTAACTAATAAAAAGCTGATTAGCTGGCAGATTAAAAAAGAGTCTTCTTATAAGATTTTTCAGTGGCCCCACGGGCAAAGCAGGGGCGTCGTACTCGTCCCCGACCATGTTTAATTTAAACACCGAGCATTAGTCTTATTTAATCATGGCCATTATGGTGTTTCGTTTCGCTGATTGATGTCGCGAGCACAAGACAACCCAGAATAATTCAAAGAAGAGTTCACAGGGTTTTGTCGACGCTGATGAAGGGTCTTGTCTTCATCCTTCGGTCCTTTCCTTCGTAGCTGTAGAGCCATTGTCTTTTCCTTCACTGTAATATAACCCGTTCATTCCTGATTGGGGCCAACGTGGAGAGACTTTCAAAATCCTAGCAGACCCTGTCGGGCAGATGAATCCAAGTCAACATAATTTTTCGGGTCGGCCTTGTTCTTATGGAGGTTCATGAGCCTGCCGACCAATCCGGAAAATTTTAATTACAATCGCCCTTTGCAAGGACTGCTTAACTCGGACATATAGTTCCAGGGTTCTTTCATTTCTTTTTTATTTCTAAAGTTGGAGATTTAATCATAAATCCCTACGCAAGAAAATCTGTATTAGGTGAGTGATGATGATCTAGCCAGTATGGCTATGTCATCGAATGACCATTTTGAGTAGGTAGTAGGTTTAGATATCTTTAATGGTAGTCCCAACAAATCGGTGTGTGCATGGGGACAATTCGAATTGCTATCATATGATTTGTGAGTGTTTTATCAATGTTGCTAAAGCTCTATGAGGACCAAGAAAAATATTTATTTTATGCAATACAATTGCCACTAGATGGCTGGCCTAATGATATGAATATGGAGGGATGTAACATGGCAAGTTTTGAGTTCAAATCTTGAATTTGTAGTCTCCCAGGCTCCATTTTCACTTAGCTTAAATGTCCAGTATAGTTTTTCTAAGACACTTTTTATATCTAACTCGGCACACATAAATTGAATTATTGTAACAAATCCAATTCCAATGTTATTAACACAAATTCAATCCGGATCATAACCATCTTTGCTAATCCAAATGACCTTATAGACATTTGGCTCTCAACACTTCTCACGCTAGGACAAATGATGAAGAAATCCTCTAGGTTGGTTGTTTGGGGACTCTTCCATACTTAAGTCAGTGCTAAGCTAATCTTTAAGTAAGTATATTTAGAGCAAGCTAGGACAAAATCATCGCCCAATGTAATTCATCTTGACCTCAATGCGTTGTTTCCGTTCCATATAAAGAGGTTCCTTATTTCTTGAAGGGTTTGGATGGTAGGGTTGTTTGACTACGTACGTGACATCCCCCAATTAACTAAGCTTTTGTCAAATTTTGTGATATCCTTTGACGTATAAGTAGGCATTTTTCCTAAAACTCACTTATCTTGATATTGACTTTGGAGTTTAATGCCTTTATGTCAAAAAGCGACTCGTGAGTTAATTCTAGTTTCACTCATAATTCAAGACCGCTCTCTTCCTATTCGTTTTTTACTTGTTTACTTGGTAAATACTGTTTGTCACCAATGGTAACTTAGTACATTGATAATTTGGAATGCACTATGCAACCCGATCCTGACCCGGATTAGTTAGAGAGAGTCTCCGGCATTCGCGCCTGCAATCATGTGCCGCATTCCAGCGGAGTGCACCACGAGATTTTGGGTTCCCTCCACTACAAATTTTTCTCATCTAAATCTCGAAAGACAGTATTTTGTCAACTCAGTACATATACATTCACCCAAAAAGGAAAAAAATAATCTAAATTACCATAATTACTAATGGGGTGCGCTTCTCTTGCGAGAAATTAATTATTGAAAAATATTTTTTAAAAATAATTATTGATATCACTTATAATAAAAAATTATTTACCATTTACATAAACATTAGGCTATGAATTGTTATTGATAACAGAAATATTTTTTATCAAATAATTATTTTAAGCAATATAATTTATCTTTTTAAGAATATATTTTTAAATTATGCATTTTGCATATATGAGATTTTTTTATAATAGCACGTCAGTTTCGTGGAACAAACATGAGAGTCAGCTCAAGACATTGATTGGGGATGACACCTTCAATGCTGTTATAGACGAGGTTCACTTTTGCATTAGTGCCTAATCGTATTATATTTTCCGGTGTTGCTGGTTATGCTGTTCTCGTGTCATTACATTTCTAATTTATGCCCATGTTGGCCATGTTGCCCAAGTTCAATTTAAAAAATAATAATAAGGATAAATATGTACGGAGTTCACTCATTGAGAGAGTCTATGGACTACAACCAAAGCTAGCTAGTGTGGGGAAGAAATTTCAAAATTTTTTTTTTTTTTTTTTAATCCTGAGTTTATGTTAGAATATATATTTTATGAGCCAAATAAGGTGGAAAGTGAAATTCGGAAGACCCGAATATGAGATCACATTTGTTGGGGGTGATAATTTGAACATCTGTTGTGTCTTGTGTGCTAGTCTCTACATGCATATCGGTTTTCAACGCAAGATCAACTTCAGGGCTTAATGATATTTAAAAAAAAAAAAACTGTTTTATGAAAAATTAGAACAACCCCTTCTCTCATTTTTGTGTCAAAATTGAAAAGAATTCTCAAATAATCTTCACCCACCTCAATATAAAATTAAACCGTCATATCATTAAATCTAGTGTGATGATGTATAAGAAGTACATATCTTTCTAGCTAACACAACTTGTATTTTAAAATAAAGGAGTCTGATGTTGTGTGGGAGGGCAGGTTAATTGAATATGTGGTCCAATTCATGGGTTGCGCAATTATATAAATATATAATCATCCCCACACTATTTTAATGCCCTATGATTGCCTTTTCTGTTTTGTCACAAACTCGATGACTTTTGCATAAGGCAGAGGCGACAAAGGACGATGGGGAAATTTGTTTAGACAGGAAGGGTCCATGCCGACTATACTTCCAAGCAAGACATTATAGAGCTTGGAGTATATTTTAAGGAAGAAGGAACTAATGATTCCCAACATGCGATGTGATTCAGTGAGGTCGAATGTCGGTGAGCTCAGGCACGTGTCGGGTCCTTGGTGGTCCAGAAGATGAGATGGGAAATAAGATATTTTGGTCTCTATTTAATGCGTGGGTTAGCTAGGTGTGAGCCATCATATGCTGTAATTATGTCATTAAGAAGTCATAATTTGTTAAAAGGAGGAAAACATGGGTCATAAATGAGGAAAAAAGCCTTAAATTCAAAAAAAAAAAAAAAAGGAGAGAGAAGTTGGGGCCTATGCGGCTGAGAGTTTCAACGGTTTTGATGTTGCGTTCTAGGGGAAGACCATTAGATTTATGTGGAGCAGGTTCAATTGTCTTCTCGTATCTTGTTGTGAGCAAGCCCCATGTGCTTTCTTTTATTGAGATAGGACCCTCCCTTTTGTGCTTTTGGGGACTTTTTTGTTAGGTCTCTGCATTTAACTTGCTCCCATTTGACCGAGGGGTGTCGTCGGACCGAGTCGGTCGAGTCGATATGCTGCCAAGTCCAAGCACGACATGACTAGCATGTGTAGTGCTTGAAGCTCGACTAAAACTCGACTGGATATCAATTTTCCCACTCAATCTTGACTGACTAGAAAATGGAGAGACTCGAGATCTATTTCTAGATTACAATTAACTTATAAACAGAATTTGAGCTTGAATCTAATAAGCTTGAATGTAATGCAAATTTCGTGTCTATTTTTATATGCATCAAATGTTTCTAAAATTAATAATGAGAGCTTGACCAAGCTTGCAAGCTTATCAAGATAAATATGAATAAGCTCAAGCTCAACAGAACAAGATACTCACATAGCTTGAGCTTGAGCTCGACTTGAGATTAGGCAAGTGGATCTCGAGTAGTCATTGAGTTGGACTCAAGCCACTTGAGTGGCTTCACTCGGTTTCACCCCTACCATTGATCTATCTTCGATATTTCCAATTTTTTTTCCCACCCTCTTTTACATAATTCTAATCATGTTATGAATTATAATTGAATGAATGAATGAGGAGGCCGAACTGACAATCATGTTAGAATGCAAGGTTGCTTAATTTTCAATTGTGAAATTTGATATGCCACGCTGCATTAACCATATATAGCAGTCAAAATAAAAGAAAAGAGGATTCGCAAGAATCAAATCTGACGCTTCCTAATTGCAGTTAGTTGGACAGATCTCGATAATTTAGAGATGATCCTGTCAACTTCGCCTTCCCCCCACCATAAAACTTGTGATAAAAAGTAATTAGCGAGCTATGATGGGTCATCCACTGTCCTTGCTCTAATTATGCATCTGTCCCGCTAAGGCTGAGGATTAGGTCAGCTATCTTCTTCAGTAACATAGTTGATTCAAGATCAAGAAACTCCAACGGCTTGTTAATAATTGAACATAGCATAAAAGCGAGAGTACATAATTTGGTGAAGAGACACGTAAACCCAAGAGCCTAATTTTTCCCTAGATACATGGATTTGTGCTTATATCAGATCTTAGCATTTCATTTCCATCGTCAAGAGCTGTGTTTTCTCGAGGAGTCGCTTTTTACTAGGCTGTCTTGTTTTCGTGAAAGTCGAACATCCATGTAATGACGGTTTTTTCGTGACAGTAATTATCAAATCACCTCATATTTTTCACCACTCCTTAAAACAGTGGATTTTTTATATTGAATTTCAGTAAGATCAAAGTTTTAAAAGTTCAAGAATGAAATAAAAAGGAGATTAGAACACGAGATGTTTATCCATATATATAATTTATATTCCTTTTTTTGAGTAAATTGGCCTACATCTGGGAGGGACATCAACATCGTACTAAGAAAATACTTTAAGTTGGTCAAGGGAAAGCATTCAGAAGCAGTTTGATGTCCACATCGCTCCATCAGGGCAGAATGTTCATCAGTCGGTTGCTCGAAGACAGAGATCGAGGAACAACAACAGTAGCTCAGCTCAGACCAAACACTCTTCGTTTTGTACAAGAAACTGAGCCACATCATTGGGTTTGTTGCTACGTCTTCAGCAACAGGTCAAATCTTTTCTTCTCGCACCATTTTTTTTAATTCAATATTTCTATAAAATCAATAATTTTAAAACCAAAATTTTTAAATTAAAGCATAATGAGAAAATGAGATTAATGGTCTATGAACTTGGATTCAATGTGCCATGTGATCTTTGAACTTTTAATTTGTTTGATATGATCCATAAAGTTTGATTCAATAATCCTTAAAATTCGAAATATTTTCATATGGTGTGAGGATTACATTGACCATTTACAAATAATTTTGGAACCGCATTGAAAAAATTAAAAGCTTAGGGCTTATATTGTACATTGGGCCAAGATTCACTACCACCTTGCACAAATTTAAAATTTAGGGACGATATTGTACATTGATAAAAATTCAACTACCATTTATACTATTTTCCCAAGCATGGACAATGTCCTTGTGATGGTAACTTTTTTAAGTGAATATGGTAATGGTCAAGAAATTATAGAGAAAAACCTTATAAAACATGATAGAGTACCGATAGACAGGAATAGTTTCTCGAATAAAAGGTAAATTTAGGGGAAATTATCCATTTAGTCATAAACCTATTGTATTAATCTCGGTTCAATCCTAAACTTTCCATTTTTGCCACTTTAGTGCTGAATATTTTAGCAAAATATTAATGTAGACCTCTGGACCAATTGTCGCTGAAAATTGTTAACATGGCGGCGTGTCACATAGGATAGCCGGTGTGAATAGACCACCACAGTAACGATTTCCAGCTATAATTGACCAAGATGATTATATTGAAATTTCACGTAAATGTATAGGGTTGTATTAACAAAATCGAAAAGTTTATGACTAAATTGACATTTATACAATATGTTTAGGACTGATTAAGTAAATTTCTTGACCAATTTAGGTATCTTATCTATGTTCCCTTATTAGTGGCTCTTTATTCTCAAAGTTTGTTAAATGGAAAACAAATTCTAATCAAGATAGACCGCTCTCTAAAAACCTCTATTGAGTTCATAAACCATTTTGAAAAATTATGAGCACGACCAAAATTTTGATCGTAGAACTAAATAGGTGCATAATATCTATATATTTCATTTAATGTTTATAAATAAATCAAAAGGGAAGGGCGCAATTCGTTCTGTTTTATTTTCATCATTTTCTGCCGTTCTCTCTCTTCTGTTCTCTTCTTCTACATGCAAACAGTTAATTTCAAACAGTATGAACTAAATACTAGTCCAGAGACTAGGCCTAGTAGCTAGACACTCTATGTGCATGGGGAAAATAATTATGTAATAGGCATTGGACCGATCTAAAAGGGCAAAAATAATTTTGACATGATATGCCTTAGGAAAGAGGAAAGTCACTTCTTAAATGCCAATTGACATGAACGACTCTCTCAAACCCTAATACACATAGATTTGGTTGTGAAGCTTTCTTTCGTTCCTAATGACACTACCCATTTCGTGGATTTGGCGCACATACCTTGTAAGCCTCTTAGCTCATCCTAACCTACAATATACTAGTGGCATGGCGGCAACACGTGATGTATTAGTTAGATGGGGACGTGATTTAATCTATTAAAGCTCTAACTCCTTTCACGTGTAAGACCAAGGCATAGAAGTGAATTGTAGTTAAGAGCTAAACAAGGGAATCATTGTCTAAAAAGTTTTAAACCTAATGTATGATGGTCAACTCAATACTAAGCCTTTTAATTGTGTCAATTTAATACTGAATCTTTTGACAACTTGTCAATGTAGTTATATTGGTTAATTTGGCTGGAAATAGGTCTCGTGATGGTTTAATAATCTCTAACCCTACTACGTGGCACGTCTAATACCCATGCGGATCAATTTTTTTCCTCCTTTTTTACCTTCTCTTTTTCCTTTTTTTCTTTCTCTGTTTCTCTCTACTAGTTGCTAGGCCTTGGTGATAGCCAGTAGAGGTCACTCGGATCTAGCAAGGTGAGGTTCACCCTCGCAAAAGGTTGG
This sequence comes from Eucalyptus tenuipes, assembly GCA_014182365.1. NCBI lineage: Eukaryota > Viridiplantae > Streptophyta > Magnoliopsida > Myrtales > Myrtaceae > Eucalyptus > Eucalyptus tenuipes. Next base: position 27,770,002 of record CM024540.1, on the reverse strand, counting down.
CAAGGGATGCTCTTGCTAGAACATATGCAACGACCATCACTATTGCCAATGCTTGCGCAATTGGCGGAAATAAATAGGAAAAAAAATGAAAAGAGAAAGAAATAAAAAAAAAAAGTCAAAAATCAAGACAATTTATTAAATTGCAAAAATTGTCAATGCTAGCATCTGTTGTGTCAAATAAGATGCCCGACATCTATGTTAGCGATTTTTTGGTTAATATTGGCCAAACAAAAATATTGACGAATCGTTAAAATGTTTAGGACTAAATAGACACAATTAAAAGATTTAAGATTGCATTAGCTGTCATACAATATGTTTATGCTTTATTGAATAATTTTCCCACTAAACGAAGCATATGACAATGCTCGAATACACCGAATCCCTAGCATTGATACCATACAAATTTAATTAGACTGTTATCGAGTTTTTGAAAACTTTAACTGCTGAATGAATGTAGAACTTAATATTTTCTTTTTTGATTGATGAAGAGGATGTTCATGTTAAAAAGTAAAAACGACAAAGCCTATACTTGTGGTTTAATATCTAGATTACAATGTACTTGAACTAAGACTTAATTTGTTAAATGACATGCAATATTGCAGCATGGCCGTGTTAATCGAAAGTTTATCTATTTTAGGACACATGAAAACAAAGTAATATCGAGATGAGGTTTTTGAGATTGAGAAAAATATGTTTGATTTCGTCATGCCAAGCAACTACCCAATTATGAGAACCGTGATTTTCACGAACACCCGTTGAGATTGTGACATGTTCAAGATTGAAATTTATTAACCATGCATAGTAAAATATCTCATTTTTATATATTTTAAGCATTTTTCTTTAGCGAAAGTAACCTTGCAACTGATAATCAAAAGGCAAGGAAACAAAATGAGTCATCCAAAAAGGTCTGCCATCATTGCGCGGAGGAAAACACTGCAAAAGTTATTTGCACGGATGTATGTTGACATTTCGTGAAAATGATGGCATATTTATCGATGCTGAATTCCCGAAAAAAAGAAAAAGTACCCCAATCAATGCCATGAACGGTCAAGAGCAAGGCCTACAGAGTTCGGTAGAAAATTTGATTAATGAGCATTGTCCTTGCGTTGTTTTCCGATCTTCGAATACAGGGGAAAAAAAAAGCATCTGGAGAGAGCTTCCCACCAGTCAAAATTGAGCTTTTGACATGGTAAACAAACATGGTATAAATATATGCTAGGCACAGAAACTTATGTTGAAAGGGGCAAAACATTTCATTGAATTGATGGAAAATTCGTGTTATAAGTAAATAGTTCATTTAAATCAAATATATTTCTATATTAAATAAGATTAATAATTCCCGGCATATTCCTTAATAAGATTCATATGAAAATTGGGGTGAATTATTTTCAACTCCTTATAATAAAAGACACTTCCTTTTATTGTGTAATGACCAAAGTACCCTTCTCTCTTCTTCCTCCAATATTTTTCAACTTTGTATTGACATGTCTCTCTTGAGCACCTCCGCTTCATGTGCAAAATTTTGCTACCCAGCTACCATCGCCTCGCCACATCAACACCACCACCCACCTTCGTCCTATCATCACTTTGCAGTCCTCTCTCTCTCTCTCTCTCTCTCTCTCTCTCTCTCTCGTTTGCTTGGTCATCTCCCTCGATCTATTTATCCCACCATGTCTCAGCTTAGTTGTCCTTTTGTTGTTGATGAGTCGTTAATGGCCCAAAGCTTGACATCGTGTCGAGCTCCTTTGTGGCTGACATGGAGCTCGACTCTCACACATCAAGAGTAGGGAGGGAGGAAGTGTGAGGGAGAGATAGACTATGTATAATCGACAAGTGATATGATGGACAAAATGATTATAATCAGGAGGTGGGTATAATCAACAAGTGGCTATAACTGAGAGGTATGTATAATCGGCAAGTGGGTATAACTTACACATGGCTAATATCACTTAGGTCTAGTTTCATTATTTTCACATTTTTCGCGTCCAATATTCTACCACATGTCATGGAAATCAATCAAACACATCTTAAATATGTAAGATTTTATTGAGACAAGTTAAATCATGATAATATCTCAACACGCTGTTATTGAGGCTTGCTTACACTTACCATCAAATTCAAACTAAATTAACAAACATTAATCAACTAAGTCAAGAGTACAAAGTAGATCAACCTTACCTAACCCCTAGAGTTTTCATTACCTTGAACAAAAGTTGGACAACTCAAAGCTTTAACCACCTACAAAGCAAGATAATTAAGAACAAGGATTAACAACTTTCTTTTTTTGGTGAAAGGTAATAAATATATTGAGCAAAGATCAACTGAACAAAAAGATCATGGCATCAAAATCCACACTCAAAACAACAAATAATAATGAGTGGAAGAATGCCGGGATGTAAAAGCCACAGTCGTGGCAACCCACTAACAACCAGAAAGGAAGAGCATGGCATGAACAACCGGCGAACATATACAAAACGCCCTCAGGTAGGGAGAGAACCATCCTCAAGAATCAGCAAGAGCTGCTGCACCAAAGGCCTTAAACAAGACACACCAGCTGAAAGGAAGGGAACTAACGATCCCCTAAGAGATGACCGAGTCAATGTCCCAGCTCCGCTGCAACCTTCTATTCCTGAAGTTATCTTCAACATTCCTAAAAGTGATCGCCTTATCTCTGACCACTTTAAAGAGATGGTTCTTCATAGCCAGGACGGAAAGAGGCTGTTCTCTAAAGAGAATGTTGTTCCTGTTGTTCCAAATAATATGACATAGCGCTCCACAGGAGAAACGAGCTATGCACTTATAAAACTCCTTTTCCATGAGCATGGTGGTGGCGCAATGAAGATTATCCTCCAACGACCTGTTACGCCAAGGCATATTGCATTTGGCCCCCCAAAAGAAGGCAACCCCGGCCGTGACACGACAACCAAAAAACAGATGGTCAACAGAATCCGGTACATCGTTGCAGAAGGCACAACCACCACTATCTATTTTGCCATGCGACAATAAAAGCGTCTAGGTGGGCAGCCTGCGCTTGGCCATAAGCCAAAGGTTTACTTGATACCGTGGTGTAATTTTGTTGTTCCAGATGAACGTATGCCAAATGACCCGAGTCCTCTTTTGCCTAAAGGTCTCCCAAGCTGTCGCAACAGTGAAACGTCCTAATGAATTCTCCCTCCAGCAAAAGCAATCCGAATTCTGAGAGAGGCTCGGGAGGGGATGATCCCACGACTCAAGCACCAACTTGAGAGGCTGCCTAGCATCAGAGAAGAGGTCAGCCATTGTTGCTTGCCTAGAAAGCCCTGAACTGTAGATGAACGAGTCCGAAAAAAATAAGTTCAAGGGCCCCCTAGGGTGCCAGTTGTCAAACCATAAGGAGGTAGAGAGGCCAATCCCAATCCTCCAATAGAAGGCATTTCGGACCTCGTTTATGAAGGATAGGATTTTTTTCCAAGCCCAAGAACAGAATGTGGGTTTTTTAGCAACCAAAAAATTCCTTGATTTGAAAAACGTGAAATGAATCCATTTGCACCACAAGGCTTCCTTGTCTAAAAATAGGAGCCAGATATGCTTAAGCATAGCAGCCTTGTTGCAATCCCGGAGCCTCCAGATGCCAAGGCCTCTTTCCTCTTTTGGAAGGCACTCTTCACCCCAGGCAACCTTAGCACCTCCTCTACCTAGTTCCGGGCCTTTCCATAGGAATTGCCTAAATACTTTCTCAATCTGTTCCAACACGGCTATAGGTAAAATAAAAACGCTCGCCTAGTAGGCTTGGATAGCATGAAGGACTGACCTGATAAGCTGAAGCCGGCCAGCAAAAGAGAGAAAGCGATGAATCCAAGATTGTACCCTCACAGTAATATGGTTAACAAGAACACAACAGTCCACCTTGCTAAGCTTGGAGGTAATAATAGGAACCCCCAGGTATCGTACCGGTAGACTGCCTTCCTAGAAGCCGAGGTCGAGGAGGATCTTAGTCTTTAAAGCAGACGATCCACCAGCCAAAAAGATTTTGCTTTTGGAAGGGTTTGGGCACAAGCCACTCCAAGCCGAGAAGAGCTGGAGGCCCTCTTTGAGGAGACTTACCGAAGTCAGGTCCGCCTCACTAAATAGGAAAATATCGTCTGCAAAGAAAAGAGGCAAGAGATTTGTCGCCTTGCATCGCCGGAAGAACTTAAACTCCAGCTTGGAAGAGGACCTCATTAGAATTCCAGATAGGACCTCCATAACCAAAGTAAAAAGGTATGGAGAAATAGAATCACCTTGGCGCAGGCCACGCCCACTTGCAAAGTAACCATGAAGTTCCCCATTTAGAGCAATGGAAAACATGGGCGTGCGCACACATGTCATAATAAGCCTAGTCACAAAGTCGGGAAAGCCAAAAGCAAGCAGAACTCTCTCAAGGAAACCCCAATCGACTGTGTCATAAGCTTTTCTGAAATCAACCTTAATCGCGCACTTAGAAAGGTATGGCTCAAGGTGGAAACTAGAAAAGAGTTCCTGAGCCATCAAGATATTGTCTTTGATTCGTCTGCTCTTCACAAAAGCACTCTGAGACGGACTAACAACATTCTTTAGAACAGCCGCAACTCGATTAGCCAGCACTTTTATGATACACTTATATATAGTGTTGCAGCAGGCAATGGGCCTGTAATCATTTTGGGCACAAGCACTAGAATGGCGGTGTTTATCTCCCTCAAGAGCTTCCACGTGACGAAGAAATCCCTCACTGCTGCTGTGACTAAATGTCCAACCGTCTCCCAGTTCTCCTTAAAGAATTCAACAGTGGAGCCATCTAGGCCAGGGGCCTTACCCCTAGGTAGAGAGAAAAATGTATCTCGGATCTCCATCTCGGTGACCGATCGAGCAAGAAAGCTAACCTGGTCGTCCGTAAGAGGATGCTGGATGGTCTCCCAAATCTCCCTAATGGATGGCCCTTCTTGCTCCACTCGCGGTGCCAGGAGATCCTAAAAATGCTCCACAAAACGCTGCTGAACCAGGTGCGATTCAGTAATTTGGTTACTAGAGGAATCCAAAACAGAAATAACTCTATTCCGAAGTTGTCTCTTGTTTACATACTGATGGAACAACTTGGTGTTGCGATCTCCTTCCTTGAGCCACCTGACTCTTGATTTCTGTCTAAAGAAGGACTCCTCACTAGCCCGAAGGTTAGCAAAGATACTTCACCGGTCCTTTTCCAACTCAGCAAGATCAGCCGAGAAAGGATCTCTCTGAAAGTCAGCTTGCGTGCTCTCTAAGGCGACCCTTGCTTCTAACGTCTTAGCAGAGATATTAGAGAAGGATTCCTTATTAAGCTGCTTGAGAATCTTTTAACAAAACTAATTTAAGAAAATAGAATAAAGTCCACCAAATCACCTTGTAAACTCTTGAAATGTGAAATTTTGAAGCTTCGACATGACAATAATGGAATCCTCGCCTTCTATTGAAAGATTAGAAAGTGAAAATATGAGAGAAAAGTGATGGAAGATCTCATTTTCTTCACAAGAACGAGTTGGAGTAATTTTGAGACTTGAAGAGGTAAGAAGACACAACCATAGGGCCAAAGGGAATGAATTGAGAAGACTACTCAAGAATTACTAAGAGATAAGAACAAGTAACTAAGGTAAAAAGAAATATGACATGATATTAAAAATGCTATATGGAAAGCGTGAGAGATGTGTTCCGGTTAGAAAGTTACAAGTACATTAATCATAGGGTCCATCCAATGGTACGACTAAGGGGATGAACTTAGAAGAAAGTTACAAGAGATAAGAATGAATAATTGAGGTTAAAAGTAATGATGGCTCGATGTAAAAAACACTTTGTTGAAATTGAGTGAGAAAAGTAAAAATTAGGAAGTGACAAATAACCCATTTCAAAGTAGATATTTTGTTAAGTGACCAAGATATCTAGTAATTCAGTGCATAAGTAAGTAAACCGATATCATTTTTAAACTATGATAAGTCTGAAACATATTTTGAATCTACTAAAATTATTAGTGAACAATATTGCATGTCAGGAAAATCTCAACATATCAATTCCTTTATATAACAAATATGGCAATACCATCACTCTACCCTATTAAAGTACATGTCAACATCTATCAATTTAACCCCAACGCATTAGACTTCGGGCGATGACGGCTATGGAAATCCATGTTTTGTACCTTTTGCACCTCACCAAATTAACGACCCGAGATTCCCTACGTGCCATTCAAAACTCCAAGCTAAGTAATACTCAACTTTAAAACTCAAACATTATTACTGATTTGGATGTCACATCGGCGGGGAGGAGCGGGCCACAACGGTGGGGTGAGAGGAGGTAGCCCCGTTCACTAGCAAAGACTTTACCTGATGGAGGCAATGAGCGGTTGGGCAGTGGCTGAGGAGGAGGGGAAAGAAATCAGGACTAGAAATGATAATGGACATTACTTTTGATTGTTCCTTTTGGATCGCATCCAGTTCAAAGTGAGATTCATATCGGATAGCGATGTATTTGGATTGTCGTTGATCTCTATCTCACTTTCCATCTTCATCTTTCCAGTGTAAGCTTGGCTTGATCAAAAGGAAGGTATAGTGGAATGCAAACAAAAGTTGTCGCCTTTAAATTGTTGCGTGACCTTTTTTTCAGGGTAAGTAAAAGATGTGAGCGCTAAGCTGTTTCAGCTGTGCAAGCCAAGTCAACCAAGCCAAAAACAGAAAGAAAAGGGTTGCAAAGACATTAAGATAACGAAGAAACAGCCATTGGAAATGAGTGCGCGTGTTGAAGAGAGGATACAGGATGGATTAAAGGGTGATTTGATTGCTGCCCAATAAAATGAATGTTTTAGCCTTATTGAGATGGCAATAGTCCGCCTCTACAAACTATACATGTGATCTCGATAATGACAGTAGAAATCAATTAAAAGCTGCAGCAGGAATCAAGCTGCTGAACACCTCCTCCCCGCTGCCACTTGGACTGGCCATTGTTCCCAACCTATGGGTTTCTAGTGTATGTAGTTATCTAGTCAAATACTCTTCGTAGCTACGACGCGATGCCAAAAAAAGAGAGTTTGATTTACAGAGTCAGACTCTTGCTTTGATTTACAGAGTCAGTCTCTTGCTCCGTTTACAAGACGAGAATCCGATTATCACATGTACCCAACTAAGCTGATCTGTTCTGAGACTTTTGCCAGAACTCATTTTCCCATCTCTCCACCCTCCTGATTGCACTGGCACTTTTCCTCCACATGGCATCGACCAATTTGGGCTCGTATGGTGGAGGCATAGTGCATGGGCCTGTAGCAGATGGGCTCATGGTCAATGACTCCACCATGAACTCCTTCTCCGTCCCACCTGCAGGGCAAGCCATTAGCTCAGAGCAGACCTCCACTGCTCCTTCTGGGACCACTGGCTCAAACCTGAGAAGCTTGGCGTATTCATTCATCAGTTGAAACATGTAGTCGTACACATTGCTCATCTTCACTTGCTCTTGGATGAAGTCACTTGAAGCCTTCCCTATCTCTCGTGCCTATGCAAGTCCATTGAGAATTGCGCCCGTAAGGCCAACACGCTTATCATGGAATTCAATTGTAGCTGCTAGAGAAAACGTTTTACCTTTTGCTTGTGGCTATTGCCCCAGTCCACGGCGAATTTGAGGGATCGGCACTTGTCCTCAGTTCTGATGGGCCAGTAGTGCTGCAAGGGGTTGAGGCTCCTGGTGAAGAAATCATAGAACTGAGGCTTCACCAGTAGAGTCGTGGAATCACAGGCCAGGATGTACTTCTCACTAACTGACCACGCATACCCTTCTATGTAGATCTTGAATCTAGCCACAACATGTTCATTCGTAAGTTCAGATCTCTAACATACCAAGAAAAGTAAAGCTGTTTTTGTTTATGGAAATGATACGGTTGGTGTTGCTGAGAGCTTGGTCATCACCTGTGTGCGCATTGGCGTGCTAGGTCTGAGTTCTTGAATCCTTGTTGTGATTCAAGGATCCAATCCTGCAAAATTACCGTACATTCAAGCATGAATTTCCTAAGTTCACAAACTCAAAGTGACCGAGCAGTTAGAATTGGTCGGCGAAATAAGCTAACGATATACACGAAAGCTGTTCGTGATTATAGTCAAATAAGGATAGAGTGGATTCTATAGGCTTGAATGTCGAAACCCTAGAAGTTCCCATATCATTCTTAGTTGAAGGAGTTACATCAACTTCCTACATTTGTAATCTGACTTCACACATGGAAAGGAACTTTTATCTAGTAATCCATTGTTCATAGTAAATATATACCTGGATGAACAAGCGAGCATTCCAATCTTGGGTCTCAGAAACGTTGCACTTGAGGAGGTCTCTTCTGGATTCAGCCACAAAGGGGTTTCCTTTCCAATATGCGTGCGGTTCTCTTTCTATCCATTTCTTCCTCTCATTCCCTTGTTTCAGCTCCACCTGCAGCCTCTCCCATGGCTTTATATTAATCTCAGCCCTTCATAAATTCCGAGGATAAAAAAAAAAAAAAATCTCAGTACAGATATATATGTTCATGTATAATATGTGCAATTATTTGGTAGTAACTAGATGAGAGATATCAATTTCCTCCCAATCCTAATCAAACATTTCCTTTAATAAGAAAAAAGTGAGAAGGAGACAACTTGCACAGCTACCCTTATTACTTCTAACCATATAGATCTCATCATGCTATGGGATCTATCAAGCCTCGGTTAAACAAATTATGCTATTATAGTAACTTTTCTAAAGTCCATCTTCGCATTATGAAAAGACACATTTTATGATCCCAACGATTAATGTATGGTCATATTCGATTTTTTAATCGAAATCTTTAAAACTATTTCTGTCCATTCCTAGTAATATGCCATCTCGAGCCGACAAAGCAAAAGAGGCCATGGAAAAAGACAAGGCATCAAATGACCTCAACCGGTAGGTGCCCTGTCGCTGGCAAGAGGGACCGAAACCCCCAGTAAAATTCATTTCGCATCTCAAATAATTCTCTCCCGCATTCTTCAAAGGTAACTTTTTTTTTTTTTTTGCCCAATCGAAGTACTTTCTTTAACTTTTCTACTTGTGGGCTAAATTTAACAAGTACAACTGGAAAACTACCGTCATTATTGATCCAAATCCCGTATGTTCTAATGATTGTCTTCATAACATGAGCCGACTCCGTGCAAGCATTTCTCCGATTTTAGATTCCTGGACTAAAGATTGAATCAAAAGACAGACCAAAAATGACGAGGAATGTTAATCGATTGCATACCAGCCCCAGAAGGACCAATCCGGGAAGACGATGTCCATCGTCCATCGATCCCCGCAATACCGGAACAACGGTGGCGGGCTTGTCCCATTCTTCCCCCGGTAGTGCCGCGACTGAATCACCGGCTGGTCGTCGCAGTCAAACATGAGCTCCAAATCGGGTATTTGACCGGGATACCTCCTCAGCAATTGCAAAATACCCCACACGGTGAACATGTCCCTAGTTTGTATTGACTTCCGATACTTTTCCACATAAACTTTGCCTTTGATGATCACTAGGCGAAAATGGGCGGTCGGTTTCGCCCTCTCCACCATGTCCCTCGTGATTCCTGAGTCCTTCCACGGACGCAGATCTTCGTGGATCCACCGGAAATAATCTGGGCAATCGGGTTCGGTTGATGGGTCTTGCGGCGAAAACGACGTCGGATAGTTTGTTGGGCAGGTTTGGGTCTGGTTTTCGGAGCTGCAATTCAGTGGGAATTCGAGCTTCTTCGGTTGGAGATTAAGCTGGTTCTTATCCGAGATGACTATACTTTGATTACTTGGATTACCCGCAGAGATTGTAGACTGAAACCAAGGAAAATTTCATCAGACATGCATGGAGTTTGACGTTCCAACATTCACAGTATGTACAATTAATATAGATATACTAATCCGCTTGCTCGCCAAAATTATTTTGAAATTAACCATCACTTCCTCAACAAGCCTAGAATCAGAAATTCAATAAAGAAAGAATGAGAAAAGAAAGTGAAAAATTGTAGCACAAAAGACACCAGAAAGTTTAAGATCAAATTATATAAAGTAGCTAGAAGCGATACAAGGCAACTAGAAACACCAACAGAAGGAATGAGAAATTACCGTATCAATCTTCAAAGTGGAGTTGAAAGCAAGAGCAGCAAGGATCAACAAGAATAGCAACAAGGAAGGAACCACAGAGAAGGGTCCTTTCTTAAGTGGAGGACGCCAGATCGCCGTCCTTCTGGCGAAGCGACTCACAAGGCCCGTGCTCCGCAAGACGGTGCTCGGTAATCTTTGCATGGCGTGCGTTTGATTTCTTGAGGATTTTGTGATTCACTGGCTATGGGATGAGAGAGAGAGAGAGAGAGAGAGAGAGAGAGAGAGAGAGAGAGAGAGAGGCATGTGCAGAGAGCCCAGTTTCTTGCTGAAGCTAGTGTTTCGCCTTGGAATAGTCGGCTTAATTCTTGATTGGGATGGGCAGGGTTGTGCTTTTGAGTGGCAAGTTGGAGAAAGCGTGGGATTGCATCTGCCTAGTCCTCATTATTTTTCACTTCGATTGATGACTCGCATGTGATACTTTTCCTTCTTTGATTATTAATTACTGGTGGAAGCTAGTCTGGTTTTCAAGGAATGAGAAGTCGAGCACATGCCCCACATACTAGGTAAACTCTGGACACATGATTCCCCCCTAGACATTCAACAAATGTACTAAGAAATGGGGGCTTTCTATCTATTCTCGGTCCCCACAAAGAAGAATGATTAGCGAAGGAGCGGCCCTTTCCTTGGTTGGATTCCATGTCAACTGTGCAATCAACTGTGCAATCTACGATATTAAGATTGACAAAATGACAAAAATAATTCTTAAATTTTTTTTTATATGCAATGTGGTTTCTGAACTTTTAATTTATTTAATGTGATTTTTAAACTTTAGCCCAATGTGCAATATTAGCTATGAATTTTTAATTCGTTCAATGTGGTCCATAAAATTTTGATGCATATTTAACCTAAGTTCCTAAATTATATGAACTTGTTTAATGTCGTTCCTAAACTTAAATTAATGGAAATATAATATTGAATATTTTTATATAGTATATGAACTAGTTTAAACATTTAACAAAAGTTTAGGGAACATATTGTATAAATTAAAAATTTAGGGATAATATTGCACACGCTAAAGTTAAGGACGAAATTAAATAAATTAAAATTTTATGAACTATATTACACATTAGGTCAAATTTCAAAAATTATTTATGTCATCATCCCTATTAAGACTTGTCCAATGTGTCACACAGTTGATTGGGAAATTATTGAAGAACTCCCCTTATTTTAGCAACTACCTCTACCCCACCACGTCTAGCCATCGCATTCCATCGTCACCTTGATTCTCACATTTGCCACGTTAGTCTTGTAGCTACCTAAATTGACGGAGGACCACATCTCTCTCTCTCTCTCCCCCTGCCTCCTCGAAGGACCTCGATGCATTGCCAAGCTCTACCTCTCTTGACAGAGGCGTCTCTTGGGCAGGTGGGGCTATGATGTCGGAAGAGGAGACTGGCGTCTGATTGAGATGTTTGTTTCTGGAAGGTGGAGCAATTTAGAAAAATTACAAGGATAATTTGGGGAAAAAGGGATGATTTTATGAATAAGTCTAGAATGTTGAATGACGAGAGATGCAATATTTTGGTATTAAATCCTGTATTTATGAAATAAAGGAAACAATGAAGCATCTGGCTACCCAGTCAGATACTTCATTTTAGTACAAGGGGTTGTTACCTTGTATTTTTAGTATAAGTCAGTGGCTAACCCTCCAAGTGTGGGCCATCCACTGGGCCTTGCACCTTTTGGGCCCTTCAGGGTCACACAATATTCACAAGACATAACATACATAGGAATTGGGCTTGGCTTTGGAATTGGCCGTCAGTAGGACATTGGCCCAATCCATTATTATCCTCATCGATATGCTATTGCTTCCAAGTTAATTCCAGTAGGGCAAGAAAAGAACTTTTTTGTTTCCCTACCTGTCTGCAAAAGGCGGTGAAAAATATTTCCTAAGGAAAGAAAAGAATTGTAATTTTGTTTAGATTAGAAATGCATAAAAGTTATTTCGAAAAAGAAGAAGAAACATTCAACTAAATGAGATTTTTGTCAACTCTTTCCTATTAATTGTGACTTTTCCTTATCATTCCAATAGCTCTGGTCCTGTTGAACAAGTGAATTATTTCACCTGGTGCAGCTTATAAAAATTTAAATTGTTTGAAAATTGAGATTATTAGTTGAGCAAGCTTTAATTCATTGACAAATTGCATTTTATTGCAAGCAGGGTTACCAGCTACTGATTATCACCTTGGTAAGTTATTACCTCACCAACTAGCTAATCAAATGTGAGACAACTATTTTAGATACACCAAGGAGGGTAAAAAGAACTTTGTCCTAGCAACCTTTGATGGCATAGTAGTAGTATCTTTTTACGCCAAATTCAAAAGAAAGTACTGACTTATATCTCAGGATATATAACTTTACTTTTTAAACGACAAAAAAATAAAGATAATGCACATAGTTTTGTTTGAGGGAAGAAAATATCCGTCGACTTGCACCCTTCTAACAAAAATAAGGTCACTTTGCAAATGACCCTAAAAAAGTATGAAGTTTATCTGAGGGACAAAAACATCCGCTATTGACCTTCTTCCATTCAACCACGTTTATTTGGCACTTTCAAAGCTAATGACAGTGATGTGACATGTCAATTAAGTGAAACAACGCTGTTCCACTTTGATCATGATGGATTATTTGCTATCGTTGCAAAATCCATGACTTGTCACCCCAATTTGCAAATTCCAAACACTAATTGAACTTCATGATTTGCTCAAACTCCACAATTTAGCAGCAAAACGATGATTTGAAATCCAAATTTGCAAACTCGGTTGGGGGCAAAATTCCTAGCCATTTAATCCGTGAATTCAATTTGGAATTAAACTCTCTTTGGTCTCTTTGTTATTTGAAATTAATGATCCACGACCTCACTCAAATTACACCTTTCTTGTTAAAAAATCCATGGGGCCCTGTTGGCTTAGCTGATTTGTCCACTGTACTCATCGCCGCCGTTAGCCATGTCGGAAGCTACATAAGATTTTTGTGAGGAAAAGTTAATGGTCCATATTTTTGTCGCTTGAGTGAAAGTTTGCACTGTTCTCTTAGAATGTATGAAAAGCGAATTTATTTTTGCCCAGCAATTCATGCTTTTTTCAAACCCCTAATATGGCCAATCTTAATACGCGTTACACGGCCAGCTACTTATGTAGAAGATCTTTATGTTCACCGAAAATGGAATTAATAAAAAATTCACAGAAACTCGCAGACCAGTTCTTCAAGTCGTGGATCAATTAAACATGCATCATCTCCACATGGGAACAAATCCTAGCATTACATTTTCGTCTGTGGCACGTTCTTGCTGAGTCATTTCACTATCATGCTCGCTGTCCAGCGATTGAACACCCAGCATTTACACATTGACAAATCAAAAAACTAATATCAATCTATTCTAGAGCGCACTACTTTGATTAAATCTCTAATGTAGGAGCCGCCACACATGCTAGCCATGAAAACCAAAACCGACGACCACACTCCGCGTGCAGAAAAGATTGGGCAACAACAAAATTGAATTAAGCCAAGCAGCAAGCTCCGATATTAAACTGATTGATCTGGGCAGAGCCGACTCGAACCCGTCAATTCCAGGAGGGTGACAAGGCGACATTGAATCAGTGACAATGGGTTTATTTATTTATTTATTATTATTGGTGGAAGTATGAAAGGAAAAGAGATAATCAATAGAAGAGTTGGAATAACGGGCATGAGTTATGCTTCTTCCAAAAGCGGTGAGGCCAGCACGTTGACCTCCTCTCCATATTCAGCCATCAAAGGTTTCTAGGAACAAACGTTTTCTCACTTCATGTTCTCCTATAAGCTTATAAACTATGCGATCCTATTCCCCCCCAGCACAAACCCTCAGTTCGCCTCGTGTCTCTTGTGTGTCAACCTTTGCAGCACCCTCTCCGCGAGCCTTCGATGGCACAAGTACGTGACAGGCTATCATGCTTTCTCTTCTTCTAGCAATTTTCCTTCTCTAGACGAGTCGTTATCGATTCGATGCCAGTAGTATAGTCTTGCGTGCCTCTGGTCATGAAAACCAGAGAGAATCAATTCTTGATACGAAATCATTTTTGTTTGTGAGCAATGTTACGTATCTAAATTTGTTGTTTTTTTTTTTTTTTTTTATAGAAAGTGGTTGTCAAGCTCTTGACTATGAACGATGAGAAGACGAAGCAGAAAGCCATCGAAGCCGTTGCAGATGTTTATGGTACTAATAAGAGATCCTTCCTCATGTAAATTACCAAAGAAAAATCATCTATATTGTTCATGCATGAAGAATGCCTCAATGGATATGAATATTTGGTGCAAAATCAATTTTGAGCTTTAAGTTCAGTTGTAATTGAGCTTCTTTTTGTTCCCTTGAAACCAATCTTTCAGGGGTTGATTCCATAGCAGCGGATTTGAAAGAGCAAAAGCTGGCTGTGGTAGGTGACATGGACTCCATGGCTGGAGCAAAGAAGCTGAAGAAAATTGGAAAAGTGGACATACTATCCGTTGGCCCAGCTACAGAAGAAAAGAAGGAAGATAAAAAGGAGGAGAATAAAGATGGCGACAAGAAATAAAAATTAAAAACACAGCATCCTCTTCAATTCATTTCTGTATTTCTAATTATTTAGACATAGGGAGAGCTACTATGACATGCATTTGTCTGTTGTCCTACGTTTACAAAAGATAAAAGAGGAATATCAATTACTCATGAAAAAAGAATTATGCAGCATTTTTAGCGGCTCCATCTTTACTCAAGGGAAAATTTCAAATAAAGGTTTGAAGTGCCCCTATTTTCTTAAATAATGATTTGAAATGAACATTGTTTAAAATAAGGGTCCGAAATATTCTCATTTTCTCAAATAAGGGCCCAAAGTGGTCTTTAATTTAATTAAGGGTATGAAGTGTCCATACCGGTTTTGAAAAAGGATTTGAACTCATCGATTGTCATGGGTAATTTTAAAAAAATTTCCTTTTTTCTTTTGCTCTTTTAAAAAAAATTAAAAAAAAGAAATACAAGTCACTGTGGCAGCTACCCCATCGCTAATGGGGCGGTGACGAAGGTCGACAGGGTCATCGATGCCTAGACAAGGGCCGGCGACCCTCACCGACCGAGGGAAGGGTCGGAAAGTGGGATAAGGCAGGCAACCCTCACCAGCTATAGGTCGACGGCCACAAGTGCTTGTGTTTTCCTCTCTCTTTTTTAAAAAATTAAATTTAATTAAAAATTAACTTGTGTTTGGACGAAAATGTCTCTGATCGCTTGGAATATTTTGCTTGCCAGCAAGCCAACGATGCTATGTCTTTATTTGAAACAATCATAATTACATTAATCTTTTCTTTGGGACTGACATGGCCATTTCAAACCCTTATTTAAAAATAAGGTTCACTTTAGGTCATTACTTGAGAAAATGAGAACACTTTTGACTCTTATTTGGGATTTTCCCTTTACTTAATAACTTCTTTTCTATAATATGTTACAATTAAGTTATATCCCAACAATACATATAAAGGAAATGATCTAATTTTAGGAAACAACAAAGTATTAAATAATACCATCCATATCTAATAACATCTCTAATATCCATAAAATATACCGGCATCATCTTTGCTTTCATGAGGATCGACTTCTTCATCCAAGTCCAAATGTTTTCGATGAAATTCCCCAGTCATAGCCGCATGCATTCTATCAGATCTCGCATCTCCATATCAAGTTGCCAATCTTCAAACTCATCAAGTAATCGCAATGGTGAAGGGTGATGGGCGAGGTCAAGGGTGCACGCACATGCGGTGGGGAGAGAGAAAAGGGGAGAGTAAAGAGATGGGGCGTCTATGTCCCCGCTGTAATAATTCGGTATTTCTATCATTTTGACACTTGAGGACATGCTTGAAGTTGATATAGGGGCAAACTTAGCACTGCCCATTCATACTCATTTTTACCACTTTCTTTAACACCCGATCCGATGTTCTTTAATCTCAACTGTCTAAAATTTTTTAGCACTTCTAATTTACTCTCAATTGGATCACCTACACTTCCCGGTGATATTCTTTGCCTCATACATTGAATAGAACTTTCCGTTGCCAAATGTTGCAGATAATACTTCGGCTCTTAGCCTATTGCCACCGGCTCTCCTCCGTTTTCTTCTATAGTGGGTTGCTTCCCTCTATCTCATCATGCTATCGTAAATCAGGAGCGTCCTGCAATGAAAGTCTTAATTGGGTATTGCATAGCTGCCGGACAGTCACTATCATACGAATATTCTCAAACCAACTGTAATAAGTAGTCCAACAATGTACATCGAGCATATTTTTCGACCACGACTTCCTCTTGCGAGCTGAGCTCTATACATGAAATTCAGAAAAAACCACAAACAGTTGAACAGAATAGGATCAGAATTAGGGAATATAAAGCTAAATAGCTAGAGCACGATCAATCTGATGATAACCGCTGCAGCACCTGGCGTTAGGGTTGAGAGAGAGAGAGAGAGAGAGAGAGAGAGAGAGAGAGAGACCTCAATATACAAAATGAACCAAGTTCAGTGGGACTCTAAAAATTTGATTAGGTGTTGGTTAGAAGAGACGCAGAGAGAGATTTCAAGGGTGAGAAAATCAAGGAGCGAGGCATTGCATTTATACATGAAAACGAGCCCTTTGAATGGAAATTCATATAATGATAGATTTACTCCTCGTGGCATGTTATTGAATTTCTTCCTTCTCTTTTACAAATCTGTTCGATACATTACTGGGAATGACTCCTTTAAATGGATATTCTTTTAACCGTAGATAGGCTTCGTGTATTACAATGGCATATTATTAAATAAGATTTACTCCTTCGCGTAATTAATTTCTTGCACGTTTGCTCATTAGAGAGAGATTGTCAAAGTTCAATGAACCTAAATCAGAAAGTCAGCCTCGCATGTCCTTTTAGGTCAGAATTTGGATTTATATCCCTCTTTAATCCATACATGCGAGGCTGACTTTCTGATTTAGGTTCATTGAACTTTGACAATCTAGATGACTAATGAGCAAACGTGCGAAGGAGTAAATCTTATTTAATAATATGCCATTGTAATACACGAAGCCTATCTACGGTTAAAAGAATATCCATTTAAAGGAGTCATTCCGAGTAATGTATCAAACAGATGTGTAAAAGAGAAGGGAGAAATTCAATAACATGTTTAAGAGGAGTAAATCTATCATTAAATGAATTTCCATTCAGAGGGCTCGTTTTCATGTATAAATGCAATGCCTTGCTGCTTAAATTTCTCACCCTTGAAATCTCTCTTTCTCTTCTTACCAACACCTAATCAAATTTTTAGACTCCCGCTGAACTTGGTTCATTTTGTATTGAGGTCTCTCTCTCTCTCTCCTTTAAGTTGGGGGCCGTGTGCAAAATTAGCAAACTGCATTTTATATATTTTCCTTAGTTTTTTCCCCTCTTTTTCGATCTTCAATGCATGCCTTCTTCCCAAAATAGTAAACAGTACACATATTATTTACTCATATTAATTCATGGATCTGTTAATTATTTCATGTTGAAGTTGAATTAAAGGTGGATTTTGATGATACCGTGGGCCAAAGGATAGAAGTGCAACCATGTGTAATATAGCCCATCAAGTTTAATAAAACGATGTGGACTTTTGGAATAAAGATTGAAAAGGGAACAGGTAACTAGTTAAGTCAGAAAAAGTACAAACAAAGGATCCTAACCTTATTGCACTTATGTCAATTAAGTTATAAATCTTTCAATTATGCCAATTTAAGTCATAAATCTTTTTATATTTTACCAATTGAGTCTATTTGGGCAATTTAGATTGGGAATTGCTAACATGGACGTCGGTGGTCCTATATAGCACAATCGACGTTTATGTTCACATTTTTTTTATATAATTTTAATAATTCTAAAAATTTTAATAATTTTTTGGTTTTTCTTTATTTCTCTTATCTTTATTATTAATATTATTTTTTTAATTTAGGGCCGGCAACCCTCACTAACACTGGGTGAGGATCGCGACACCTTGCTAGCCAAAACAAGGGCATCCAGCTTCTTGCCTAGATTTGGCGAGGGTTGCTACACTCTTGCCACCCTCGCTAGATCTAGGCTAGATGAGGGTGCCATGGCCTAGCCGACCCTGATGAGGCTATGACACCCACATTTGGCAAGGGCATTGCAGCCATCACTCAAAGCCGACAAGGGTTGCCATGAGCTAGCGAGGGTTGGTCGGCAACCCTTGCCGGTCCTTAGCCTAAAAAGAAAAGAAAAGAAGAACTGAAAAAGTTATAAAAAATTCTCAAAAAATGTCCACGTCAGCACCGGTTGTATCATGTAAAACTAGGCTAGTGTCCACGTCGGCAATTCTAATCTAAATTGATCGGATGGATTCAATTGGCAAAATATAAAAATGTTTAGGACTAAATTGGCACAATTGAAAGTTTATGACTGAATTAGTATAAGTAGAATGAGTTTATGATTTATTGGGTACTTTTCCCGGTGAAATCATTAACAAGTAATTTTCTACATTAGCTAGTGGAAAAATTTATCAGCATCGAGAGGTTAAAGTAGTTTTTTTTTTTTTTAACTTATCCAGATAACGTTCAAATGGTCAGTAATTTATTCATGTGTACTACTAAGTTTCCAGTAAAGCAACAAGTGTTTCTATACCTATGATCAGTAACGTTTATTGGTGTTGAGTAACTTTCTACTTAACATAAAGTAATTTTGAACATCTCTCTTTTTTCCTCCGCTAAGTGAGCAAGTCTTCTACTAATATCAACCAGAATCAAAGATTACGCCTCGCACAAATCCAGGCTATTTAAAAATCACAAGATTTTAGACTTCGCACCCCGACTGATTTTCATATGAAGTTTTGCGCTGCTCATTCCAAGAAAGCACGCCAATCCTTCCCTCCAATTTGAACAACAAGCGCCATCTCAGCCTGATAAACTCAAGCTCACGGCGGTCTAGAATTACCCAAAACTATTGTATTGGTCCCCATCGTGACGCCTGGTAGGTCAGATGCTAACCTAGCATCGGGGGCTGAACGAATATATCATGTGCTAAGTTTGATCATTATTTTTTTCCTCATTTTTTATACGGACTAGTTCGGTAAAACGTGACCCCAACCTGTACGAATTCAAGATGTCTATTTGTATGATTTCAAAAATCTCCCACATGCATACTAAACTTTGATCCTATTATGTAGTCTTTGAACTTTTACTTTGTTCAATATGATCCTTAAATCATGGTCCAACGATCTCTAAACTTTGAAAATTTTCATATAATGTAGATATTACATTGAACATTCCCCAATAGTTCAAGAAGCACATTGAATAAATTAAAAGTTTAGTGCCTATATTGCACATTATGTCAAATTTCAGGGATCACATTGTATATTAGAGACAATATTGCACATTGAATCAAGAATCAACGATCATTTGTGCTATTATCCCAAGTATAATCAATGTCTTTGAGATGGTAACTTTTTTAAGTGAATATAGCAATACTAAGGAATTTACAGAGAAAACCCTTATAAAACATGATAGAGTAACGGTAGATATGAATGGATTTTTTGAATAAAAGAACAATTTAGGGGAAACTATTTATTTAGTCCTAAATCTATTGTAAGAATTTCGGTTTAGTCTTAAACTTTTTCATTTGGCCAATTTAGCGCTAAACATTTTTGGGAGATTTTAATGTTGCCATTCCGATCAATTTTCACTCAACATAGTTGACATGTTGGTGTGCTAGGTAAGACAGTCAGCAATGATCAGACCGCCACATCAGCAATTTCTAGCGATATTTGATTGGGATGTTACATTTGAATTTTGCGCAACTGTTTAGAGCTAAATTGGCAAAATTTTAAAAGTTTGTGACTGAATTGACATTTGTGTGATAGATTTATGATTTATTAAGTATTTTTCCTGAACAATTTAGGTGTCTTATCTATGTTCGCTTATTAGTCTCTATTTATTCTCGAAGTTTCTAAAATGGAAAAACAAATTCTAATCAAGATAGATCGCTCTCTAAAGAGGACTAAAATGGAAAAACCTCTTTGAGTTCATGAAACTTTTTGTAAAATTATGAGCACGACCAAAATTTTGATCGCATTACTAAAGAGGTGCATAATATCTACATTTCATTTAATGTTTGTAAATAAATCAAAAGGGAAGGCGCAATATTTCCTCCCAGGAGAGAGCTTCCCCGCCAGTCAAAATTGAGCTTTTGACATGATGAACAAACATGGAATAAATATATGCTGCGCACAGAAACTTATGTTGAAAGGGGCAAAACATTCCGTTGAATTGAAGGAAAATTCGTGCTATGAGTAATTAGTTTATTTAAATTGAAGATATTTCTTTATTAAATATAATTAATAATTCCTGGCATATTCGTTAACCAGATCCATATGAAAATATGGGTGAATTATTTTCAACCCCAAATAACAAAAGACACTTCCTTTTATTTTGTAATGACCAAAGTACCCTTCTCTCTTCTTCCTCCAACATGCTTCGACTTTGTATCGACATTTCTCTCTTGAGCACCTTTGCTTCATTTGCAAAAATTTGCTACCCAACTACCAGCGCCTCACCACACCGGCGCCACCACCCACCTTCGTGCTATCATCACTTTGCAGTCCTCTCTCTCTCTCTCTCGTTTTCTTGGTCATCTCCCTCGATCTATCTCTCCACTTCACTTATCGCATCATATCTCAGCTTAGTTGTCCTTTTGTCGTCGATGATTCGTTAATGGCCCAAAGCTTGACATTGTGTCGAGCTCCTTCGTGGCCGACGTGGAGCTTGACACTCGCGCATCAAGAGTAGGGAGGGAGGAGGGGAGAGGGAGAGATAAGACTATGTATAATTGACAAGTGGTATAATGGGCAAAATGGTTATAACCGAGAGGCGGGTATAATCGGTAAGTAGGTATAACCTATGCATGGTTAGTATCACTTTTAAGTCCAGTTTCGTTATTTTCACATGTTTTGCATCCAATATTCTACTCCACCTCATGGAAATCAATCAAAAACATCTTAAATTTTAAAGATTTTATTGAGACAAGTCAAATCATCACAATATCTCAACACGCCATTATTGAGGCTCGCTTACACTTACAATCAAATTCAAATTAAATTAACAAATATTAATCAACTAAGTCAAGAGTACTAAGTAGATCAACTTAACTTAACCTCTAGAGTTTTCACTTACCTTGAACAAAAGTTGGACAACTCAAAGCTTTACCCACCTACAAAGCAAGATAATTAAGAATATTTTATGTATTTTCAACGTAACTTTTGAGACGTACTTGTTTGTTTTTTTTTTTATACCCAGGGAACCCCGTACAGCCGGTAGCCGGCGGGTAAACCCTGGAGTAACGTTAGCAGAAGACCCATCACCCCGGCGCCACACTTAAGACACCAAATGCCTCCACTGGGTTTCGAACCCCTCACTTTTGGGAAAGGATCAACGGAATTCTTATCCAATGGAGCCACCACGGCCGGTGGTTTTGAGACGTACTTGTTCATCGTACAACATTTCCCAAAAAGTTGCCCTTATTCTTTTGTAACCTTTTGAAGAGTTGCCTCTATTCAAAAGAAAAGATAAGTACGTTTGTTTTGAGATTAAACACATATCTTTTTCCATTTTTGTCTTCTTTCGAAAGATTATACAGCCATTGTTTTCAATTGTTTCCCATGAGAGATCTTGAAGAAATATTAGAATTGCTATCTAGTATTCTCATTTGAGACTTTGTTGTATCCTGTAAGAAATTCGCCAGTGATCATTAGTAACTTTGTGGGGCAAATAAATTTTTAAAGAAAGTGACATCACACCTCAAAGTCCGACTTGATTACTCTAAAGATCCGACTTCATTATTTTACTCAATTTGAAGCCATATTTTTCCAACAGCTACGACACGATTATCCACATGTACTCTACTAAGCTGATCTGTTGGAAGACTTTCGTCCGAACTCATTTTCCCATCTTTCCACCCTCCCGATTGCACTGGCACTTTTCCTCCACATGGCATCGACCAATTTGGGCTCGTATGGTGAGGGCATGGTGCATGGGCCTGTAGCCGATGGGCTCATGGTCAGTGACTCCACCATGAACTCCCTCTCCGTCCCACCTGCAGGGCAAGCCACGAGCTCGGAGCAGACCTCCACTGCTCCTTCTGGGACCTCTGGTTCGAATCTGAGAAGCTTGGCGTATTCATTCACCAGATGAAGCATGTAATCGTACACATTGCTCATCTTCACTTGCTCTTGGATGAAGTCACTTGAAGCCTTCCCTATCTCTTGTGCCTATCCAAGTCCATCGAGGAGAGTTAGGCCAACACGTTTATCATGGAATTCAATTGTAGCTGCTAGAGAAATTGTTTACCTTTTGCTTGTGGCTATTGCCCCAGTCCACGGCGAATTTGAGGGATCGACACTTGTCCTCGGTCCTGATGGGCCAGTAGTGCTGCAAGGGGTTGAGGCTCCTGGTGAAGAAATCGTAGAACTGAGGCTTTACCAGTAGAGTCGTGGAATCACAGGACAGGATGTACTTCTCACTGACCGACCATGCATGCCCTTCTATGTAGATCTTGAATCTAGCCACAACATGTTCATTCGTTTGTTCAGATCTCTAACATACCAAGTGAAGCTGTTTTTGCTTATGGAAATGATACGGTTGGTGATGCTGAGAGCTTAATCATCACCTGTGTGTGCATTGGCTTGCTAGGTCTGAGTTCTTGAATCCTTGTTGTGATTCAAGGATCCAATCCTGCAAAATTACCGTGCATTCATGCATGAAGATCCTAAGTTTACAAACTCAAAGCAACTGAATAGTTAGAATTGGTTGGTGAAACAAGCTAACAATATACGCGAAAGCTGTTCGTGATTATAGTCAAATAAGGATAGAGTGGATTCTGCAGGCTTGAAAGTCAAAACCTTAGAATCATTCTTAGTTGAAAGAGTTACAACAACTTCCTACATTTGTAATCTGACTTCACACATGGAAAGGAACTTTTATCTAGTAATCCATTGTTCATAGTAAATATCTACCTGGATGAACAAGCGAGCATTCCAATCTTGGGTCTCAGAAACGTTGCACTTGAGGAGGTCTCTTCTGGTTTCAGCCACAAAGGGGTTCCCTTTCCAATATGCGTGCGGTTCTCTTTCTATCCATTTCTTCCTCTCATTCCCTTGTTTCAGCTCCATCTGCAGCCTCTCCCATGGCTTTATATTGATCTCAGCCCTTCTTAAATTCCAAGGAATATAGAAAAACTCAGTACAGATATATATACTCATGTATAATATGTGCGATTATTTGGTAATAATTAGAAGAGAGATATCAATTTCCTCCGGATCCTAAAAGAACAATTTCTTTTAATAGGAAAAAAGTGAGGAGGAGGCAACCGGCACAGCTACCCTCATTAGTTGTAACCATATATATCTTATCATGCTATGGGATCTCCAAAGCCTCGGTTAGACAATTTATGCAATTACAGTAACTTTTCAAATGATTTCTGTCCCTACCTAGTAATATGCCAGATACAGGATTTCCATCATCTTGAGCCAACGAAGCGAAAGAGGCCATGGAAAATGAAGAGTAATCAAATGACCTCAATCGGTAGGTCACCTCTCGCTAGCATGAGGGACCGAAACCCCCAAAAAGATTCAACCGTTTGCTGAGTAAAGATGACAGCCCATGGATTATCAATGCTTGGGCTGAGGAATGCAAGGCACTGCTCGGCGGGCTTAGGTTTGTTCGGCTACAATATTGTCCAAGAGAAGCAAATTGTCTTGCTGACCGGTGGCGAAGACGAAGAGGAAAAATGAACTTCCTTCTAATTGGTTGCTTTACCCCCGCAATCTATGTTAGATATTTTATGTTTTGATATTGACAAACTTGGTTTAATTAATGAAGTTTCTTAGCTTTCGACCAAAAAAGAAAAAGTACTTCCTTTAATTTTTCTACTTGTGGGCTAAATTTAACAACTACAACTAGAAAACTACCGTCATTATTGATCCAAATTCCAAAGGTTCTAATGATTGTCTTCATAAGATGAACCAACTCCATGCAAGCATTTCTCCGATTTTAGATTCCCGTACTAAAGATTGAATCAAAAGACAGACCAAAAATGACGAGGAATGATAATCAATTACATACCAACCCCAGAAGGACCAATCCGGGAAGACTATGTCCATCGTCCATCGATCCCCGCAATACCGGAACAACGGTGGTGGGCTCGTCCCATTCTTCCCCGGTAGTGCCGTGACTGGATCACCGGCCGGTCGTTGCAGTCGAACATAAGCTCCAAATCGGGTATTCGACCAGGATACCTCCTCAGCAACTGCAAAATACCCCATATGGTGAACTTGTCCCTAGTTTGTATTGACTTCCTATACTTCTCCACATAAGCTTTGCCTTTGATGATCACTAGGCGAAAATGGGCGGTCCGTTTCGCCCTCTCCACCATGTCCCTCGTGATTCCTGAGTCCTTCCACGGACGCAGATCTTCGTGGATCCACCGGAAATAATCTGGGCAATCGGGTTCGGTTGATGGGTCTTGCGGCGAAAATGACGTCGGATAGTTTGTTGGGCAGGTTTGGGTCTGGTTTTCGGAGCTGCAATTCAGTGGGAATTCGAGCTTCTTCGGTTGGAGATTAAGCTGGTTCTTATCCGAGATGACTATACTTTGATTACTTGGATTACCCGCAGAGATTGTAGACTGAAACTAAGAAAAATTTCATTAGACAATTGTCCAGCAAAAATAGACATGTATGGAGTTTGAAGTTCCAATATTTACAGTATATACAATTAATATAGATATACTAATCCGCTGGCTTCCTAAAAGTACTTCAAAATTAATTGTAACTTTCTCAATAAGCCTGGAACCAGAAATTCGATAAAGAAAGTGAACAATTGGAGGGCCAAAGATACCAAAAAGTTTAAGATTGAGTTAGATAAAGTAGCTAGGATCGATACAAAGTAACTAGAAACACGAAAAGAAAGAACGAGAAATTACGGTATCAATCTTCAAAGTGAAGTTGAAAGAAAGAGCAACAAGGATCAACAAGAAGAGCAACAACAGAGGAACCACAGAGGAGGGTCCCTTCTTAAGCGGAGGACGCCAAATCGCCGTCATTCCAGCGAAGCGACTGGCGAGGCCCGTGGTCCGCAAGACGGTGCTTGGTAATCTTTGCATGGCGTGCGTCTGATTTCTTGAGGATTTTGTGATTCACTGGCTATGGGATGAGAGAGAGAGAGAGAGAGAGCAGCCCAATTTCTTGCTGAAGCTTGTGTTTCGCTTTGGATAATTGACTTAATTCTTCGTTGGGATGGGCAGAATTGTGCTTTTGAATGGCAAGTTGGAGAAAGCGTGGGATCGCATCTTCTTAGTCCATCATTATTTTTTTCTCTTTGATTGACGACTCGCTTGTGATATTTTACCTTCTCTGATTTTTAATTACTAGTGGAACCTGGCCTGGTTTTCAAGATATGAGAAGTCAAGCACATGCCCTACAGTACAACGGAAGCCCTGGACGCATGATTCCCCCCTAGACATTCGGCAAATGTACAAAGAAATGGGGGTTTCATCTATTCTCGGCCCCACGGAGAAGCGTCATTAGCGAAGGAGCGGTCCTTTCATTGGCTGGGTTCCAAGTCAACCGTACAATCTACAGAAATAATTTTTCAAAATTTGATTAAATTTGTAATGTGATTCCTTGATTTTTTAATTTATTTGATATAATCCCTAAATTTTAACCCAATATATAATATCATTCTTGCACTTTCAATATGTTCAATGCGATTCCTTACTTTTTGGTACATGTTTAAACTAGTCCCTAAATTACATGAAAGTGCTCAATGTTATCTTTGAATTTAAATTAATGGAAAGATAACATTGGATATTTTTATATCTCATAGGAAATAGTTTAAACATTTAACAAAAGTTTAGGGATTATATCGAACAAATTAAAAGTTGATGGATGATATTGTAATTGGGCTATAGTTCAAGGACCACATTAAACAATTTAAAATTTTCATATTATATATTGGATCAAAGTTTAAATATCATTTATGTCATTACCCTTATTAAGACTTGTTTAATGTGTTGCACAATTGATTGGGAAGTTATAAAAAACTTTTTTATTTTTTTTTATTTTAGCAACTGCCTTTGCCTCGCTACGTCTAGCCATTACATTCCGTCGTCACCTCCGACTCTCACCTCTGGGGGTGATCGGTTCTAGGGTGGATATGTTCTACACTAGAAACCCGAAACCTATCTTATTATAATTGGTTATTCTTTTTTAGACTCTATAACCTACCTTGTTCGCATTACAACCTGTTTTGGAACCTACTTTGTTTTTCCGGTCCTCTTTCAAAGTCTAACCTGTTTGCATTAGACCTTATTTTGCAACCACCTGATATTATATGCAGCTTCAAATTTTACATAAACATGCAAGAAAATAACAACATAATCCTCATAATTTGTATTGGAATATTAAGCACGAGTAATCAATAAGTATATGAACTTTTTTACTAAATGAAAAATTAAAGATCCACAAGGCTAATTATCATAAACAAACATCACAAAGCAAAACAAAAATCCTAACATTGCATAAACATTAGCACCAAACATGGATCTAATGTTAGTCTCATTCTCACAATTACTATATGAAGCTATTCGTTTATCTAAAATGGTTAACAAATCTTTAGTACAAACATAACTCCTTCTCCAAAAGTGAAATTAGGCGAGCCACTCTACGTGATACAAAATGTCTAACAAAGACTTGCAATTCATACATAAAGAAAAATCAACAAGACCGAGTGAGTTAAGATCATGCGAAGAGAGAGGCTAGGAGGGAGGGAAGGGGGAGAGAGAGAGAGAGAGAATTGACTAAGTGAGTTATTTATTATTTATTTATTTTTTAACCTTAGTAAAAATAGGTTCCAAAACCGATCCGGGTGAGCTTTTCCTTGAAATCGGAAACTGGACCAATTCCAGTCGGTTCTCAAAAAATGGAATCGGTTCTCGGACCAGTTCAAACAGGAACCTGTTTCCGGAACTACTTTCCAAGCGGTCTAGATTGGTTTTTGAGTAAATCCGGTCCGGGTGCACACCCTACTCACTTCTGCCACATTAGTCTTGTAACTACCTACAATGATGGTGGAGGACCACATCTCTCTCTCTGCGTTTCCTCGAAGGTTCTCAATGTATTGTCGACCTCTACCTTTCTTGACAAAGACGTCTCTTGGGGGGTACGGCTATGATTGCGGAAGAGGAGAATGGCGATTAGAGCTGGGTTAAGGTGTTAGGATCATTCTAATTAAAACGTTTGTTTTTGAAAGGCGGAGCAATTTAGAAAAATTACAGGGATTATTTGGGGGAAAATGGATGATTTCGTGAATGAGTCTAGAATGTTGAATGATGAGAGATGCAATATTTTATTAGTAAACCCTGTATTTATTAAATAAAGGAAACAATGAAGCATCTGGCTACCCAGTCAGATACTTCATTTTAGCACAAGCGGTTGTTACCTTGTATTTTTAGTACAAGTGAGTGGCTAACTCTCCAAGCGTGGGCCATCTTCCCTGGGCCTTGCCCATTTTGGGCCCTTTACGGTCACACAATATTCACGAGACACAATATACTTAGGAATTGGGCTTGGCTTTGGAATTGGCTTTCAGTAGAGCATTGGCCCGATCAAATTTATCCTCATCAATATGCTATTGCTTCCAAGTTAATTCCAGTAGGGCGATGAAAGAGCATTTTTTTTCTTTCCTCCGTCTGCAAAAGGCGGTGAAAAATATTTCCTAAGGAATGAAAAGAATTGTAATTTTTTTTAGTTAATGAAATGTCTATAAGTTATTTCAAAAAAGAAGAAGAAACATTAAACTGAATGAGATTTTTGTCGACTCTTTCCCATTAAATCTGACTTTTCCTCATCATAGCTCTAGTCCCGTTGAACAAGTGGATTATTTCACCCGGTGCAGCTTATAAAAATTTAAATTGTTTGAGAATTGAGTAAGCTTTAGGAAACAGTGCAAGGGAAACAAAAATGCATTCGTTCGTTGACAAACTGCATTAATTTGTAAGTAGGGTGACCAGATATTGATCATCGCCTTGATAAGGTATTACCTCGCCAACTAGCTAATCAGACGCAAGAAAATTATTTTAGATACAACAAGGAGGGTAAAAAGAACTTTGTCCTAGCAAACCTTTGATCACATAGTAACAATATCTTTATAGACCAAATCCCAAAGGATATACCAACTTATACCTTAGGACAGATAACTCTACTTTTTAAACCAAAAAAAGTGCACAAAGCTTTGCTCAAGGGAAGAAAATATCCATCGACTTGTACCCTTGGAACAAAAAAAAACATCACTTTTCATACAACCCCAAAAGAGTGCGAGTTTTTCTTTGAGGGACAAAAGCATCCACTATTGACTTTCTTCCATTGAACTACATTTATTTGGCATTTTTTGTGGCTAATAATAGTGATGTGACATGTCAATTAAGTGAAACAACGTATTCCACTTCGATTATAATGGATTATTTGCTAAGTTCATTGCAAAATTGGTGACTTGTCACCCTAATTTGCAAATTCCAAATACTAATCAAACTTCACAATCTACTTGAACTCCACAAATTAGCTCCAAAACGATGATCTGAAATCCAAATTTGCGAACTTGGTTTGGGGAAACATCCTAGCCATTTAATCTGTGAATTCAATTTGGAATTAGACTCTGTGGTCTCTTTGTTATTTGAAAGTAATGAGCCACCACCTCACTCAAATTACATCATTTTTTAAAACATTCATGGTGCCCTGTTGGCTTAGCTGATTTGTCCATTGTACTCGTCACCATCGTTAGCCACGTTGGATGCTACATAAGATTTTTGCGAGGAAAAGGTAATGGTCCATATTTTCGTCGCTCGAGTAAAAGTTTGCACTATTCTCTTAAATTTTATGAAAAGCGAAATTTTTGTTGCCCAGCAATCCATGCTCTTTTCACCCCCTCATTTGGCCAATCTTAATAAGCGTTCCACGGTCAACGTAGAAGATCTTTATGTTCGCCGAAAATGGAATTAATGAAAAATTCACAGAAACTCGCAGACCAGTTCTTCAAGTCGTGGATCAATTAAACAAGCAACTTCTCCACATGGAACAAATTCTAGCATCAGATTTTCGTCGGGAGAATTACCAAAAAGTCCCAAAACCTATTGCAATTATGCTAATTCAATCATAAACTTTTTTTGACCAATTTAGTCCTAAACCTTTTACAATTATGCCAATTCAGTCCATCCGGCCAAAATTAGCCGGTCGGCGTTGACGTGGACGCCGGCCGGTGAACAATTTTTTAATATTTTTTTGAATTTTTTTTTTTTTTTTTTTTTTTTTTTTCTTCCTTCTTCGGCCGGCGCCGGCCGGCGAGGTCGGCCTCGCCGGCCATTGGCGAGGCTCGCCCGCCGTCGCTCGGCGAGGCTCGCCCCGCCGTCGCTCGGCGAGGCTCACCTTCGCCAATGGCTAGCGGGGTGAGGCCAAGTCTCGCCTTGGCTAGGCGACGGTCGCTGTCACTAGGCGAGGCTTGCCCCCGCCGGCCATTGGCGAAGGCAAGCCTCGCCCGGCCAAGGCGGCTCGGCCTCGCCTAGCCATGGCGAGTCGAGCCTCGCCGGATCGCGATGGTGGCCTCGCCGTTCTTTGGGGCGAGGCCGAGCCTCGGCCTTGGCGGGCGATGGTTGTCGTCGAGGGCGAGGCTTGCCCCCGCCGCCCACTAGCGAAAGCGAGCCTCGCCCGGCGACGGCGAGGCCACCGTCGCCCTCCGGCGAGGCTCAACCTCGCCATGGCTAGGCGAGGCCGAGCCTCGCCTTGGTTGGATGATGGCGGCCTCGCCGTTCTTTGGCGAGGCTCGCCTTCACCAATGGCCGACGGGGGCAAGCCTTGCCGGTGGCCGAGGCTGACCTCGCCGGCCCTCGCCTCGGCGGAGCCGGCCGGCTAGAGGAAGAAGGAAGAAGGTGGAGAAAAAAAAGAAAAAAAGAAAAAAAAAAAAATTAAAAATTCGAAAAAAAATTAAAAAATCGTTCACTGTTGTCCGCCGACGTCCACATCGGCGCCGGCCGGTCAATTTTGGCCGGATAGATTGAATTGGCACAATTGTAAAATGTTTAGGATTAAATTTGCAAAAAAAAAAAAGTTTATGACGAACTAAAGACACCGCAACTAGGCACTTCTCTTTGTTGGTAATTCTCCCGATTTTCGTTTGTGGCGCGTTCTTGCTGAGTCCTTTCACCATCACGTTCGCTGTCTAGCGATTGAACACCCAGCATTTTCACATTGACAAATCACAAAACTAATATCAATCTATTCTAGAGCGCACTACTTTAATTAAGTCTCTAATGGAGGACCCGCCACACATGCTCGCCTTGAAAACCAAAACCGACGACCACGCTGTGCGTGCAGAAAAGATTGAGCAAGAAAAAAATTGAATTAAGCCAAGGAGCAAGCTCCGATATTAAAATGATTGATCTGGGCAGAGTCGACTCGAACCCGTCAATTCTAGGAGGGTAACAAGGCGACATTGAATCAGTGACAATGGTTTTTTTTTTTTTTTTTTTTTTGGCTTGGAAGTATGAAAAGAAAAGAGATAATCAATAGAAGAGTCGGAAGAACGGGCATGAGTTATGCTTCTTCCAAAAGCAGTGAGGCCAGCACGTTGACCTCCTCTCAAGATTCAGCCCTCGAAGGTTTCCATGAACAACCGTCTTCTCACATCATATTCACCTATAAGATTATAAACTATGCGATCCTATCCCCCCTCAGCACAAACCCTCGGTTTGCTTCGTGTCCCTCTTGTTTCGACCTTCACAGCACCCTCGCTGTGAGCCTTCGATGGCACAAGTACGTGACAGGCTCTCATTTTTTCTCTTCATCTAGCACTTTTCCTTCCCTAGACGAGTTGTTATCAATTCAATGCCATTAGTATAGTCTTGCCTCCCACTGGTCATGAAAACCAGAGAGATTTAATTCTTGATACCAAGTCATTTCTGTTTGTAAGCAATGTTTTCCTGAACGCATCAGAATTTGTTTTATCTTTTCATAGAAAATGGTTGTCAGGCTCTTGACTATGAACGGCGAGAAGACGAAGCAGAAAGCCATCAAAGCCGTCGCAGATGTTTTGGTACCAATAAGAGTTCATCATGTAAATTACCAAAGAAACTCATCTGTGTTGTTCATGCAAGAAGAATGCCTCAAAGGATATGAATATGTGGTGCGACATCAATTTTGAGCTTTGAGTTCAGTTGGAATTGAGCTTCCTTTTGTTCCCTTGAAACCAATCTTTCAGGAGTAGAATCCATAGCAGCGGATTTGAAGGAGCAAACGCTGAGTGTGATAGGCGACATGGACTCCATGGCTGTAGCAAAGAAGCTGAAGAAAATTGGAAAAGTGGATATACTATCCGTTGGCCCAGATACAGAAGAAAAAAATGAAGAAAAAAAGGAGGAGAATAAAGATGGTGAAAAGAAATTTAAAAAAAAAACACATCATCCTCTTCAATTCATTTCAGTATTTCTATTTATTAAGACATAGGGAGAGCTACTGTGACATGCATTTTTTTTTTGTCCTATGTTTACAAAAAACAAAAAAGGAATGTGCAATTACTCGTAAATAAAGTATTATGCAGCATTTTTAGCGACTACATCTTTACTCAAGTGAAAATTTTAAATAAGGGCCCGAAGTGTCTCTATTTTCTTAAATAAGAGTCTGAATTGGACATTGTTTAAAATGAGGGTTTGAAGTACTCTCATTTTCTCAAATAAGAACTTGAAGTGGACTGTATTTCAAATAAGGCCATAAATTGTCCATACCAATCTCAAAAAGTTCCTGAACTCATTGAACATCAAGGGCAATTTTGTCTTTTAAAATTTTAAAATTTTTTCCTTTCTTCTTTCTTTTTTTCTTTTCATAAAAAATAAAAAACTTTTAGAAAAAGGAAAACGTAGGCGGGAGGGACCGCTATGGCCGCCGCCCCACGGCAAAGGTTGACGAGGTTGCCTATAACTGGGTGAGGCCGACAACCCTCATCGACCAAAGGTGAGGGCCATAAGTGGGAAAGGGTGAGCAACCCTCACCAGCTATGAGGTAGCGGTCACAGGCACCTATGTTTTTCCTTGTTTTTTTAAAGTTTTGTTAAAGATTTTTTTGTTTAATTTAGTTTAAATTTAATTTGTGTTTGGACAAAAATGTCCCCAATTGTCGACAAGATTAGGCCCTTATTTGAAATAGTCTTCATTACTTCAAGTTTTTCTTTGGGACTGATATGGCAACTTCAAGCCCTTATTTGAGACAATATCTATTTTGGGCCTTTATTTGAGAAAACGAAAGTATTTCGGGCCATAATTTGGAATTTTCCTTTTACTCAATAACTTTTTTTCGATAATACCTTATAGTTAAGGGGTATGTATATCCCAACTATATATATATATATATATATATATATATATAAAAGGAAACAACAAAGTATTAAATAATATCACCCATTATCTAATAATATCTCTAATATCCATAAATATACTAGCATCATCTTTGTTGTCATGAGGATCGACTTCTTCATCCAAGTCCAAACGTTGTTCGATGGAATTCCCCAGCCATAGTCGCATGCACTCCGTCAGATCTCGCTTCTCCATATCAAGTTGTCAGTCTTCAAACTCATCTAAGTAATTGCAACGGTGGAGGGTGGCGGGCAAGGTCACGGGTGCACGCACAGGCGGTGGGGAGAGAGAAAATGGGAGACTAAGGAGGTGGGGCGTCTATGCTGTTGTTGTAATAATTAGGTATTTCTATCATTGTGACACTCGAGGACATGCCTCAAGCCAATATAGGGGCTCTCCTCCTTTTATTCTATAGCTGTCACACCCTAGAAACTATAGGGGATAACACGGCCGTCCTTCCACCCGAAGGATGCAACCTCAAACCATATCCAAAGTTCACTTTTAAAGGTCCCCATCGATAGCACTCCTGGACCTACTAGCTACTAACCAAAGGACCTGAAAGGTTTGAAAATAAAGGGGTAAGCAATCACAAGCTCAGTGAGTAGTACATATTTTCTAAGCAGAACAAGTAGTTACTATGTATGTATGTATATATATATATATATATATATATATGTATATATATATATATATGTATATATATATATATATATATATATATATTTAAGTATAAAGCACTATCAAAAAATCATAATCCAACTCATTAAATATACATATCAAATCAAGAACGAATCGTTCATTTCAACAAAACTTTATACAAATCGGAAATACACATTTAAATCCATCATCACAATTCAAATATTAATGGTCAAGTCCATTGATTAATCTATATAAAAAACTACATCAATGGTCTATCCATTGATCCATTTCATATCAAAACACGAGTCGATGGTCCATCCATCGACCAATCTTTACTCAATACCTAACCATGGTCACAACACAACGCCTTGTGACAACGCGACCAAGATTCCCCCATTGGCAAGGTCTCCACCTACAAAGCCTGTGACTCGGCCCAAAAGTATATCCTAAACCTGAGATGCATACCCCCAAAAACCCCTCACCGGGTTCACAGTCATATTGAGTATAAACAACTATCAATTTCTCAAATCATCATAAACCTTTCCCTATATCAATCGCAAAGCAATTTCATATATATATTTCTCCACAAACTTTGTACAACACGCTTTTCAAACATCCACAATCAACCAAAGAGTAGCAATTGCTCGATCCGGCTTTTATGCAATAAAAATTCTCTTCTCCATGCAATATATATACACATATACTTCAAGACATGATTTTACAAAATCAAAGAAGATATAGTACCACTCACCTTGTTGTCTACGACCAAACAACAGATGATACTCGTATCGTCGAACTTATGGCCCTATCAAATAACCGAGGAATAATATTAGAATAAAAATAAAACTTTATCTCAATCACGAAACGACTAAACTACGCCTTAACTCTCACAAAAGGACTCCTACGAGTGATTGTTCAAACCGTTCGCAACATGGAGTTTAAGCGCAAAAGTTGATTGCGCATTAACTTTCTCCTCCGAACCCCGATCCGACTGTACTTATAGTCAATAGAATGCCTTTCAAACATACTACAAGAATCCCAACTTGGCCATCCCAAATCAAGTCGAAAAATGACAAAATATGGGTCCAAAGCTGCTGGACACGTATTGTTTACTACACGCGGGAAACTTCGAAATTTTGTTTCGGATAAATCGTAAACTCAAATCACGATCTGTAAAATTCCAAGGCTCCACAACACCTTAAACTATCATTCCTACAAAAATATGCAGCTCAACAACTCCAAAATCGGATTTTGCCCCTCGATTTTCCCAAAATTTCGAATTTCAAACCCTAACTCCGAAGCTACTCCGATTGGAAGAACAAAGGGTGCGATCACTTACCGGGCATTGTAAATAAGCTTGGTGAGTTGCTCGTGGCGTGAACACACAAAGTCCTCTCTTTTTTCTTCTTCTTTCTTCTTCTCTCCTCTTTTCTTCTGCTGCCCGAGAGTGGGCTTCCTTTTCCTTTTATCTCTTCTCCTTTTTGTTTTCTTTTTTCTTTATTTAAAGTGGGTCCCACAACCTTTTCTTTGACCTAATAAAAAAATCTCAAATATTACATTCTACCATCCTTATAAAAATTTCGTCGTCGAAATTTAGGAATACGTCAATCAACAAACTTATGAGAATATCCGTGTCTTTCCTTTTTAAACTCCCAAATAGCTTCCTGCTATTAAATCTTCACATATATTCTCGGTATCTTTTCGTTGAGGATGCGTCTCATCACCAACCAAAAATTCATGAATTACTCCATGCTTCGATCCTGCTACAACTTGGGCTTTTTTTTTTTTTTCCTCTAGCTTCTAAAGGCTTACCGCTTCTACCAAGCCCACTTAACAAGGCTATGCAAGGTAGAGTGTTCGGTTTCCAGCCATACCTTTCCATCTACTTAAGCAGCTTTCTAGCTTGATATACTTTTACTTACTCGACAAAACCCAACGATAATAATGGTATATGTCACACATTTGGGATACAACCCTTCAATGACATCTCGTTCACTATTTCCTTTGCCTTGCAAGATTCCCCTCCTTACAAAATGAATGAACCATGGCACTATGTATCACTTTGCCAATTGAAAACCTCTCTGTTTTGCTTCCCCCAAAATTCAAGAGCCTCATTTCCATGACCATGCTTGGCAAGCACTTTGACCAGATAATCATAAGTAATCTTGGTCTGGTAATAAATTACCCACTTACCATTTGTTTATTTTTTGGCAGCATATCCCTCACTTCTTCATCCCTTCTCCTTACATAGAAAATCCATGACAGGGTAGCAAATGACCTTATTTGAAGGCATTTCCACTTGGGCTTTTTTTTTTTTTTTGGTAGCATATCCCTCACTTCTTCATCCCTTCTCCTTACATAGAAAATCCATGATGGGGTAGCAACTGACCTTATTTGAAGCCACCTAAAGTGGCTAATCTGATGGACATTGAAGCGGCAAAATGGAATGTATCATTAATTAAAAGTATGTTTGACGAATCGATAGTGATGGAGATCCTAGCCATTCCTATTGGACTACCGACTTCAGAGGATAAATTAGTCTGGACCAACAATAAATTAGGGACATACACGATCAAGAGCGGATACATTAGCAATAGAGTTTCAACAACCAACGCCCTCACAACAATAGCATCATCTTCCTACTAGGCCAAAACAAAATTGTGGAAATATATATGGAAAGCAAGAATACCCCCCAAAATCAAAATCTTCCTATGGAATGCATGTCATAACACCTTACCTACTATGGACAACCTGTATAGAAGAATGATCGTACCTAAACCAGTATGCCTAATTTGCAAATAGGAACCAAAAAATGGTAGAACACACAATGCTGCTATACCCATGGACATCCCAATTGTGGCAAGAGAATTCCTTGCATATTAACATCAAAATAATGGGTTTCACTCGATTTGATGAGTGGTTAATTAAGCTGAAAGAAGACTCTCACTCTCACCTCAGTTTGAATTGGTGGCGGTGACCCTATGGTGCATCTAGATGGACCGAAGCAATGCCATCTTTAGGAAGACACCCCTCAAGTAGCAGTAAACAAAAGACAAAGCAATGACTCTATTTGAGAACTTCAAGATCTGGAACCCGAAAGCAAAAGGAGGGAAAGAAGATGTAGATCTAACCCAAAGATGGCGGAAACCAAACCTAGGATTCTTAAAGGTAAACATAGATGCAGCATTTGCGTGCGCTCCCAAAGAACCAGCTTCAACCTCAACGAACAAATGAGGGAACAAAGGAGAAAACTTGGCTGCCATAGCCTGCATTGTCCAAGATTCTTGTGGCCGGCTTCTGGATGGTTTCTCCATATCGGTGGTTGCTAATTCGGCTAAGCAAGCTGAGACATGGGCATTGGTTGAAACCCTACATACATGGCATTGGTTGAAACCCTACATTTTCTCCTCCCCAAATCTGACTTCTGTTTGCAACTTAAGTCAAATTGTCTTGTACTTGTGCAAAGCGTCAACTCCACTGAACAACAAAACTGGGAAGTACAACTTATGGTGGACCGGGCCAAGGAGTTGTTGACCAAAGTTTTGAGCCTCTCTTTAGCCCATTGCAGTCGAGAATCAAATGCTATCACGGACTAACTAGCCAAGGCCCAAAGGGCCAATAGTATACCTAGAAATTGGGTCGCAAACCCCCTGGCTGCTTTTTTAGATTTGTTATGTGCCCAAGCTCTTGATGTATTTTCATCGAACTTTATTAAGTAATCAATATCACTTGCAATTTTTGACCCCCCGCCCACCCCAAAAAAAAAACAAAAAAAACATGTGTGATATGGCCCATCAAGTTTAATGAGAAGATGTGGACTTTTGGAATAAGATTGAAAACTAACCCAAAAAAAGGGAGAATAAGATTGAAAATTGGTTAGGCCGGGAAAATGTACAAAGAAAGTCCTAAACTTATTGTACTTGTGCAAATTCAATTATAAACTTTTAGTTATGCAAATTTAAGTCATAAACCTTTTCACGTTTTGCCAATTGATTCTATCTGACCAATTTAGGTGGGGAATTGCTAATATGAATGTTGGTGGTCCTACATGACACAATCGAAATTGTCGTGGACATTTTTTTAATAATTTTAATAATTCTAAAAATTTAAATAATTTTTTGGTTTTTTGGTTTTTTTTCTCTTATCTTTACTTTTTTTTTTTTTTTTTTTTTTTAAAATTGAGGGCTGACAACCCTCACTAACACTAGTTGAGGACTATGATGCTTTTGCCAACCAAAGCAAGGGCACCTAGCCCCTTGCCTAGATTTGGCAAGGGTTGCTACACCATTGCTAGATCTGGGCTAGGTGAGTGGCCTCATCAATCCCAAGCAAGGTTGTGACACCCACATCTGATGAGGGCATTGCAGCCATCACCCAGAGCCGATAAAGGGTTGCCGTGAGCTAGCAAGGGTTGGTCAGCCACCCTTGCTAGTCCTTAGTCTAGAAAGAAAAGAAAAGAAAAACTAAAAAAATTATAAAAAATACTTAAAAAATGTCCACATCAATGCAGGTTGTATCATGTAAAACGGTTAGTGTCCATATCAGCGATTCTAGTCTAATTTGATCGCGTAGATTCAACTGACAAAACGTGAAAAAGTTTAGAATTAAATTGGTACAATTAAAAGTTTATGACTGAATTGATATAAATGGAATAGGTTTTTGATTTTTTGGGTACTTTTCTCAGTTAAATCATTAACAAGTATTTTCTACATTAGCTAGTGGAAAAATTTATCAGCATCGAGAGGTTAAAGTAGTTTTTTTTTTTAACTTATCCATAGCGGGTAACTTAAAAGATAGACAGAAAAGGCATTCTAAATGGTCAGTACTTTATTCATGTGTACTACTAAGTTTCCATTAAAGCAAGTATTTCTATACTATGATCGGTAACGTTCATTGAGGTTGAGTAACTTTCCTACTTAACATAAAGTAATTTTGAACATCTCTCTTGTTTCCTCCGCTAAGTGAGCAAGTCTTCTGCTAAGATCAAGCAGAAGCAGGAGATAACGCCTCCTAAAAATCCAGGCTATTTAAATAAGGGAAAATATCACAAATGGTCCATATACTATTATCTAATGTGCAATTTGATCCCTGAACTTTCGATCGGCTCAATTTGATCCCTGAACTATTGATAAATGTCCGATTTGGTCCCTGAACTTTCGATCGGCTCAATTTGGTCCCTGAACTATTGATAAATGTCCGATTTAGTCCTTAGTTACTTGTTTTCCTTTTTTTTTTTTTTTTTTTGCTTCTTCTCTCTTCCCTCCGCCGGCTTCGACGGAGGGAAGCCGGCATCTCTGGTGAGGGTCGCCCTCGCCGGCATCGGGCGAGGGCTCGCAAGGGAGCCCCTTGCCCGACGCCGGGTGCTCCTCGCCGGCGTCGAGCGAGGGGCTCCTCGCCAAATCTGCGACAAGATCGGGGAGCCCCTCGCCCGATGCCG
Source organism: Eucalyptus tenuipes (assembly GCA_014182365.1). Classification (NCBI taxonomy): domain Eukaryota; kingdom Viridiplantae; phylum Streptophyta; class Magnoliopsida; order Myrtales; family Myrtaceae; genus Eucalyptus; species Eucalyptus tenuipes. The sequence continues at coordinate 27,731,330 of CM024540.1, read as the reverse complement.
GGGTGCTCCTTGCTCGTCGCCGGCGAGGACGGCCCTCGCCCGACGCCGGCGAGGGCGACCCTCGCCGGACACCGGCTTCCCTTCGCCGAAGCCGGCGAAGGGAAGAGAGAAGAACCAAAAAAAAAAAAAAAACAAAGGAAAAACAAGTAATGAAGGACTAAATCGGACATTTATCAATAGTTCGAGGACCAAATTGAGCCAATCGAAAGTTTAGGGACCAAATCGACATTTATTAATAGTTCGGGGACAAATTGAGCCGATCGAAAGTTTAGGATCAAATTGCACATTAAGTAATAGTATAGGGACTATTTGTGACATTTTCCCTTTAAATCACAAGTAAGGTTTAGACTTTGCACCCTGACTGATTTTCTTATGAAGGTTTTTTTTTTTTTTTTTTTTTTTTTTATGCCAGCATCCGCCGAGCCCACCTTTCGCTTACGCTAATCGGCAACCCACGATCCGTACAATACCTGCACGGCACCTCGGACCAATCGTCAGTACCTCGGAGGATAGGATCCCACCACCATGTCTCCCCAAGATTTTCATATGAAGTTTTGCACTGCTCATTCCAAGAAAGCATGTCAATCCTCCCCTCCAATCTGAACAACAAGGACCACCTCAACCTGATAAACTTAAGCTCGCGGCGGTCTAGAATTACCCAAAATTATAGTATTGGTCCCTATCGTGACGCGTGGTAGGTCAGATGCTACCCTATCAACGGGGGCTGGACGAATATATCATGTGCTCCATAAGTTTGATCATTATTTTTCTCATTTTTTGTGGGGACAAGTTCGGCAAAACGTGACTCCAACCTGTACAAAATTAAAGATGTCTATCTGTATGAATTCAAAAATCTCCCGCTTGCATATATTATAAGCACATCGCGAGATATATCACCTATATAATTAAAAGCACCCCGGGAGCCACATTAATGATAAGAAATATACAGGAGAAAAATCTGCTCGTCAACCAAGATCTCAATTTATTTATCTATGTATATAGTTTTTCTGAGTATTTTCATATCAAGAGGTTGAGAAAGAAATAGATGCACGAGGTGTGCTATTCCTTGACGAAATCGCTAGAAGTATAATAATGGGGCAAAGAGATCATCTGAGTCATTTGGCTTTGATACAACGAATGAAACTGCAAACACTCTTTATTATTTTTTTGTTCTCTATTTTTTATTTAGTTGCTTGATCTATTTACTTATTTTTGTTGCTCAATAAGGTATTGGACCGTGCCCGATTGATATAGTGTTGGCTATTTAAAGAGAACAATAAAATACTGGCCTGTGATGTCTCTCGGGAATAATTCAATTAATATAATGAGGAAGAAGAGTATGATGTGTTGTTGTAGGGTATAAGGAGAAAAGATAAGCATGGACCGAAGACGAAGGCGTGCGCATTGGGTTATTTGCAGACAATGCATGTTTTTTTATTTGAAAAGTAAATATATATATATATATATATATATTTAATTTAACGCAAAAATAGGAATTGCATAAACCTCATTCGTTTTTATTTTTATTTTCTGACTCTATATATGCGACAACTATGTTAGTCATCATATTATTAATCATTAGATTAATATGATGGTTTGCTTGCACGACGTCATTTCGGCAATTGACATATTAATATCAACGCAACGGTTCTTATCTAGTTGTGGAATTTATATTATTAATTTGAAACCAGTAACAAGACAAAGTTATTGAACACTGATTTCATTGTGATCTTTATAGTTTGGCTTGGAATTGAGTTGGGTTGAGAGTTTTCCTAACCGATAAATTTGCTGCTCGAATAGAGTAAGTGTTAATTGAGAACCCCGAAAATCCCTACTAGCTCCTTGTAAAATGCAACACATGCCTTGCGGGCCAAATTATAGTTGCGCCAATGGAAAATCATGAAGAGGAACCCAGATCCGGGCATGTTAGCATACTGATCTAGAGCCACACAATCTCAGTGAAAAAACTTAGTAAGCCGTAAAGATGAGACCCCTATGAGTACGTTAACTCCCGTTACGCTTTGCATCTCACACACGTCACTCTTGCATTCTAACAATCATTCTTATAATCATATGGATAGGCTTGTCTATGAATCATCTGCTGTAAACATGAATTGACGTCGCTGCAGATTAACTATGTATTTGGTTTCTTACCTTGAATTTTTGGTGTTTTAGTCACGTGGACAAATTCAGTGTTAAACATCTTAAATATGAAAAGATGCGAAACGTGATTCTTATCTCGACTGCCAGTGATTTATTGTATTTTAGGTTTGATCGAGTCACGACTTGAGCAGCACATATCCGACAGTACATTCTAAAAGCAGTGCTGACGTATAGAACAGTGAACCACATGTGGAAACAGACCAATGAGGTTCAAACGCTATTGGCCTTTTGATTCCAATAGCGATGAGATCGAACTCAAGCCTCCCCTTATGGTAGTGGTCGGGACTTCATTAATCATTATGTATCGAATCGGAGAGATAAGAGAGAGAGAAAAAGAGATGGTTATGGAGGGTGGCGTGAGCGGTGGAAAATACATGAACTGTGAGATAAAGGTCAAGCTACTTCCCTCTCTTTAACTCAACTTTAGTAAAGTATTCAACTCGTGCGATCGATTTTTTTCTTTTTTCCTAATGCACATCCTTATATTATATATAAAAAAAAAGGAAAGGTTTTGAAAAAATAAATTAATTGAAATACTATGTTGAGCAATGATAATAACTACTTTGTCATGTGTTAAGCCAAAATGATCTACAGACGTTTTGAATATTATATATATATATATATATATATATATATATATATATATATAGTCTCCTCAGATCTTAAACTAACACGAAATATTGAAGTTGTGTTGGTGCAAATAAGCCACAACATAATAGCCCCGGTGAGGCTGCAACATTTCACCTTTCAAGAAAGAGCTTTACGGTGGACTTACAAGTAGAAAATACATAAGATTCAACAGCCCTAGAGAATACCGGGAGTCACGAACATAATAGACATAAAAGAAAGTGCCAAGAATAAAACTCATGTATGAAATTATTAGACAAATGGTTTCCTTTAAAAGGTTAAATTTTTAGGAAACGGTCGGTTGTGTAAATATAGTATACTTCTTAGTTCTGACTATCTAATGAGTTTATATCTTGAAGATCAGTTTCAATCCGCTGAACTAAATTGCTATAATGAGACTGACAACGGACCATTTTCCGAAGGATAGAATAATTTTACTACTTGCTTCATTATCGGTGGCTTAACAAATCAATGGTTCTAAAATAACCGGACAGTCGTGTTCTTAATGCTGAAGAGATAATGCATGGCAGTCATCGACTTAGGAGGCTTATCAGTAAAGTCGATTCGCATCACATTCGGCCCCTGCTCGCACACTTGAGCGTGGCCAGATTCTCTATCTGGATTAGGCCCCTACTAATTAAACAAGAAAAAGTTCAGATCTGAAAGCAGACAATGCTATAAGACCCAAAGTAAAAAGCCTCTGCATAGTGACAAGTCCAGCTTCATTTTCCGCTGAACTTTTAGACTCCACAGCTCCAGAAGGTCAACAATTGGGTAACCATTAGAATACTCTCATGATTGAATAAACAAAAGCGTTGAGCTCCATAATTTCTGCATACATACCATAAACGTGAGGCCTCAAGCACGTTCATCGCTTTGGTACCGTCTTCTCAGGAGTATTTAAACCCGAAAAAGTGCCTCCTCCTCCTATCATTTCTGGAACACTTGAAAGGGTCGTAAGAGTTCTCACAGAAAAACAAAGTTCAGTGGATGAGATGGCCAAGATTCATTCTGTAGTGCCGATTGCTACACCTGATGCTTCTTGTTCTCCATATATGACTCCAGAGAGAGAAGCTTTTACGGTGTGGATGAAGTCACTCATCATGCAAGGAAATGGATGCACCGTCTTCAATCAGAATGGCGAGATCGTTTACCGTATAGATAACTACGAAAAGAAGGGTAACAGAAAAGTTTTTCTCATGGATTTTAGTGGAAAAGTTCTCTTCACTATAATTCAAAAGGTATAGGCTATGTTTCTTCTCACTTACAAGTCGACTAGATAACTTCAATTACTATGTGAACTATAGGACTGTGGGCTAATGACGAATGTCAATGCAGAAACTTCGAGTTTTTGGGCGCTGGGAGGGCTACAAATGTGACGAACAAGATGTGAACAATGGAAAACTTTGGTTTCGCGTAAAAAAAGGTTGTTCCATCTTTAAAAGTAGATTGTCCTGCCAGGTTTCTGTGCACTGCGGTAAGGCTCAGACATTCTTTAACATAGAGAGTGTTGCTGGTAAATCAGAGTTCAGAATAGTCGACAGAACAGGAGGTCTGATTGCAGAGGTTAGCTTCTTCAAACATATGAACATCTTAATCTAAGTCCAGCTGCTTCTTATTCTTTTAAATTTACACTGTGCCTTTCTTTGGTGATTTTCAGGGAAAGAGGAAGCAGTCATCTTCTGGAGTATACCTTGGAGATGATGTTTTGACTTTGGCTGTGGAGCCAGAAGTTGATCATTCCCTTGTCATGGCTCTTGTCGCCGTTTACGGATCAATGCATCGGAGAATGTGATCTAGTTTTGACATAGCAAGATTGGTGAGTCCACCGGACTATGCCTTCCCGTCTTTTTCTTTTTTTCTTTTTTTTTTTTTGGTCCTTTGAGCAGTCTTGTTGCCCAAAAATACACGAGCAAGGCAGAGTTTTCTCGTAGAATACTGTACATTTTGTTATACACAAGAAGTGGAAAATATGAAGATGGGTCACGCTTCTGATCTCTCAGCAGATACAGTCTCTATTACTTTTAACTTTAGCAACCTCGTAATAAGATCATCTAATTCATACATCATTGCAGAAAACTCCTGAAGACAAGATATTCTCTTCGTTCGGCAACATTCCCTGCTTAAAAAATTGTCTTTTAACTCAAAATGTGCGCATTTTGTGCTGTCTTTTGAAATTTCAAATAGAAACAGGAGAGGCATTCCCTACTTAATTGGCCTGTCTGATTTGAACGACAAGAAATTTCAAACTAGTGCTTAACATGACTGTTCTCATTAAGGCGACGACTCTGCAGACTGAATAAACAATAGTTACACCGTAGAGCAGAAAAAATAAACAAAAAATCTCACTAATTAGATCACTATTTTTTATTTTTTTTATACCGATAAATTCAGCAAAACGTGACCCAACCTGTACAAATTCCACTTGTCTATCTTTATGAATACAAATATTCCGCCTGCATATATAAATAAAAGCACATTACATAATATTATCATGAATATAAGTAAGCAACACGAGAGTCATCAATGATAAGAAATATACAGGGGAAATATCAGCTCGTCAACCATGATCTCCATTCATTCATTCATTTTTATTTATTTTTTCTGAGTATTCTCATTTTATAGAGAGAAGCAGATCCACGGGTGCTATTCCTTTGTGATGAGTGCAATAATGTTGCAAAGAGATTATCCGAGTCATCTGGCTTTGATATAACAAATGAAACCGAAAACTCATTGTTTTAGTTTAGTTGCTTGATCGATTTGTATATTTGTTGCTCAATAAGATAGCAGAGCATGCACGATTGATAAATGTTGCTTTAATAAGAGAAACTAAGAAGCTGGCTTTTGATGTCTCTTGGGAATGATTCATTTAGTATCATGAGGAAGAGGGTATTATGTATTCTTATGAGGCATGAGAAGAAAAAAATTGGCATATTTTGTGATTTTTTGGATGTGAAAAGCATGTATGTTATCATATTAGGAATGATAAGAGTGATCTGATGGTACTTGTATTGCATGTTATGTCATTTGATGATTTAGTATTAAAATCACGCTTCTTATTTGTACGCGAATTTACGTCAATGATTTGAAACCAATAAGAAGATGAAGATAATGGCATTGGTTTCATTGTGATCTTTTATAGTTTGGTTTGGATTTCGATCGAGAGTTTTCCTAATTGATAAGTTTATTAGTGGGATCAAGTATTGTCTTAATCGAGAACCTTGAGAGTCCCTACTAGCTACTTGTAAAATGCAATACCTCCCTTCACTTTTTGTTGCCTCTCTCGGATCACACCAACGGAAGACTAGAGAGCCAAATCCGAATTTATTAACAAAGACACTTATGAGTACATTAACTACTCCTCTTTAAGCACTAATTGTCGTATCTAAACTGGGAAAATTATCAAAAAAGTTATAAATTTATTGTAATTATGTCAATTTGGTTCTCAACATTTTTTTTTGTCAACTAAATCCTAAACATTTTACATTTATGCCAATTCAGTCCATTCAACTAATTTTAGTAGGTTGACACTAACATGTCATCCTATGTGACGCTACTGGCACTGACGTGGACTATTTTTAATAATATTCTAATGGTTTTTAATTAATTAATTAATTAATTAATTTTCTTTTTCCTTTTTTTCCTTTCTTTTTTCCTCCCTTCCCTTCCCTTCCCTTCCCTTTCTTTTTCCTCTAGCTTGTCGCTGGCTCTATTACACTTCACATCTCGCACGTCATTTGTGCACTCCACAAGCATACTTATAATCATAGAGATAGGATTCTCCATCAATTATCAACTATAAACATGTGAGTAATGTCAACTGCATTTTTGGTTTCTACCTTGAATTTTTGGTGTTTCTTAATCAGGTGGATATATCTAGTGTTAACATCTAAAAAAGTAGGATGATATGAAACGTGACTCTTATCTTATCAGGCCGGTTCTTTAATTTGGGTTGATCAAGTCCCAAACTTGAGCAGCACATATCAAACCATCAAGGAATGATACTAAAAACATTGCTGACCTAGACAACAGTGAACCAAATATAGAAAAAAAAAAAAAAAAAAAACCGACGAGATTCAAACGCTTTTGGCCTTTGCGCTTTGAGATTCCCAAGTGATGAGATCGAACTCAAGCCTCCCATTTGTTTAAGTTCTACAAGAGAGAGAAGAATCTTTCTGAATATTCACGTAGTCTTGAATATCGTAATTATTCACATGGAAGTTCAAAGATGAAAACAAAATGATTTACTTCTGAGGCTTGTCGGCAAAGTGGATTCGCGTCACATTTGGCCCCAGCATGCACACTCAAGCACGAAAAGGATCAGATCTGAAAGCAGACAAATGCATATAAAACACAAAGCAAAGAGCACAAAAGTGTTATAGTAATGTTTGTATATTAGTTAGCTGTTCTCTGTCACCGATGTCATCAACAGCCTCTGCCTAATTTAATGACAAGTCCAACCTCATTTTCCTGCTGAACTATTAGACTTCCCAGATCCAGAAGGTCAACAATGGAGTAACCATTATAATACTCTCATATATTGTATAAACAAAGCGTTGAGCTCCATAATTTATGCATACATACCATAAAAATGAAGCCTCAACCGCGTTTGTTGCTTGAGAACCGTCTTCTCAAAGAGTATTTAAACCCGAAAAAGTGCCTCTTCCTCCTATCATTTCCGGAACACTCAAAAGGGTGTATAAGTTCTGATAGAAAAACAAAGTTCAGCGGATGAGATGACCGAGGTTCATTCTTTAGTGCCAAGTGCCACAGCTGATGCTTCTTGTTCTCCAATTATGACTCCAAAGAGAGAAACCTTCACGGCGTGGATGAAGTCCCTCATCATGCGAGGAAATGGATGCATTGTTTTCAATCAGAATGGCAAGATCGTTTATCGTATAGATAGGAATAATGGCACAACTAATCTTTGAACTTTGGCCAATGTGCATTATAGTCCCTGAATTTTTAATATGTCTAATGTGGTTACTAAACTTATCCAAACGTGTAATGTGGTTCTTGAACATTTCATTGATTCAATATAATTTATGAATTTTTTGTACGTGTTCAATTTAGTCCCTAAATATAAAATGTATAATATTGTTCTTTCACTAATTCAAGTTTAGGAATAATATGGAAAATTTCCATATAACTCAGAGACTAAATTTAACATATATCAAAAGTCTAGGGATATCATCAAACAATCTAAAAGTTCAGGGATCACATTGTATATTAAGCTAAAATTCAAAAACCATGCTAACAAACTAAAATTTTAGAGACTACATTACATATAGGGTCAAAATTTATGGATTATTCGTCACATTTTTCCTTATGAATAACTACAAAAAGAAATGTAGCAGAAAAGTTTTTTCTCATTGATATACGCTGGAAAGCTCTCTCCGCTATAATTCAAAGGGTATAGGCTATGTTTTCTTTCACTTACAAGTCGACTAGATAACTTCACTTACTATATGAACTACAGGACTGAGGCCAATGGCTAATGATAATGCAGAAACTTCGTGTTGTCGGGCATTGGGAGGGCTACACATGCAGCGAACGGGGTGCAAATGATGGAAAACTTTGGTTTTGCGTCAAAAAAGGTTGTTCCATCTTTAAACGGAGATTTTCCTGCCAAGTTTCTGTGCACTGCAGTAAGGCTCAGACATTCTTTAACACAGAATATGGCTGGTAAATCGGAGTTCAGAATAGTCGACAGAACCGGAGGTCTGACTGCAGAGGTTAGCCTCTTCATAGTCCAGGTACTTCATATTCTTTTAAACTAATACTGTGCCTCTCTTTGGTGATTTTCCAGGGAAAGAGGAAGCAGTCATCTTCTGGAGTATACTTATGAGATGATGTTTTAACTTTGGCTGTGGAGCCTGGAGTTGATCTTCCCTAGTCGTGGCTCTTGTCACTGTTTACAGATCCATCGGAGAATGCGATCTAATCTTGGCATGGTGAGAGCAGCAAGTCCCCCACGCTATTCGTTCCTCTTTTTTTTTTTTTTTTTTTTTTTTGGGGGGTGGGGGGGGGGGGACCAATAAGCAGTCTTTTTCCTAGTAAAACACCAGCAAGGCAGAGCAGTGTGTTCTTGTAGAATACTGTACATTTCATAACAACATAAGAAGTGGAAAATACGAAATGAGTCACGCTTTTGATCTCTCAGCATATACACTATCTCTTATACTTTTAACTCAAGCAACCTGGTAATATCATCTAATTTCATACAACATTGCTGTCTTTTTAAAATGCAAATAGGAAAATGAGAGGCCTTCCCTAATTCCTTGACTTGTCTCTGATCTGAACGACAACAAAATTTCAAAATAGTGCTTAACATGACTGTTTTCATTAGGGTGATGACTGCACACCGAAAAATAAGAGATAAACTGTAGAGCAGAAACTAATAGGAAAAGCCTCACATGGTTTATGAGTAGATGGGGCATGAAAAGATTCCTACTTTCAGTTTTTGCAGCAATATACTAGCTTAGAATTTAGATATGTCCTCCGTGTTGTGCCATTAGCTTCAACCATAACAATTTATTGTAAAAGATGATAGTCTCAAATTTGTGGTTTAAAAAACCTCTGATACTAATACACATACGAGACTCCAATTAATATGAAGTCTGATTAGTAATTACCACTTTTTCTCGCTTCCTGGCAAAGCTTAGAAGTGTTTTAATATAGGGGCTTGTGCAGTTTTTGAGATCAGAACAACAGGAGTGAAGCAGAAATGATACGTGATAAGAGTAAAAACCAAAAAAAAAACATAGATTGATCATTACTTCTCATTAAAAATACAAACAGTACCCCTATAATAAGTTTGCATGGATAGACACGCCCGACAAATTATGTATGAACAAAAGAGTAACCCTGCAAGAAAAATTAAGAAATGAAAAACCTATCTAATGATGTATAATGCCAAACAGAGAAGCCAGCACTAAGAATAGTTATCATAGGTTTACTCTTATGGACCCTGATGGCTCATTTCTGGATTCTGAATGTTCATCCCTGTGCTTATACTGTACAATGTGCCTATCCATCTTTCTGTGAAATGAGAAAAAAAATAAATCAATTCTTCTTGGAGTTTTTTAGGTTGCGCAGGGTCATGACGAGCTGTTGCCTTTCGCCTTCGACCTCCGCGAACATGAGACTCATCTCGGAATATTTCTCCTGCAGTTCCTTTAGTTCACTTTCCATTAATTGATTCCTCTCCTTCATTGATTCCAGTTCTTTTGACAGATAACTAACATCGTCCTCTGTAGTATTCGCCACATTTTTCTTCACTTTTTTGTCCAGCAAGGCTTCATCATTTCTGGGGCATAGAAAAGTAAAGAATGTAAAAAATTTATTTGTAATGATTTTCCAATTTTTTGCCTTTTTTCCAACTGCTGAATAACAAAAAAGATTCAGCAGGGATATGGAGTTTGCTGCATGAATTCAGACCTGTTATGCAAGTTTCCATTTTCTGTGGTTAAGCATGATTCTTCGGGTGAAACATTATCTGAAGTGATTCCTCCAGTAGCCTCGGCCACCTGGATTTGTAATATAAACACTATAAGAGTAGAGTACAGCATGATCTTATCTCATGGAGCTAAACCAATCTATAAAGCAGTTCTGTAATCAAATCCAATCATGTCATGGTTCAAGAAATTCTAAGCAGGACGAGAAAGAAGCTATATTTTTTTAGTGTCGTGAGCATTGGCATCTTTTTCTCCTTTTGAATATGGTGGTATCCTTTCATTAGCAAACTTATCTTTGTATGACATGAGGTGTGGAAACCTAATAAAATGTCTCCTTCATCATATCTCTAGACAAGTGAAAAAATAAAATTCTGAGCCAACATTTATGAACACCAGATGGTTAAGTCATATATATAATGGCTACCTGGTTACATGGGTAAAAGTGGTTGAGTTCGTCCAATCTACTTTCCAACTCTTCAATTTTGCTTTTGAAACTTTTTTCCTTCTCCAGAAAAGAATTCGCCGATTCTTCCAAAGCAGCTTCTTTCATCTTTATTTGACCCTGTCAGAAGCTACCGTAAGTAAAAGATACACTGCATCACCTCATTCTGAGTAATTATAGCCATCAGAAGTAAACAATCATTCAATCAAACTCTTGATCTTATAAAAGGTGGTCAAAATGTTTGAAGCTCTAGAGAATGACAGTGACTACAGCGAAAAAACATCAACTAAATGCAAAGGATACAGAATTTACCTCTAGCAACTTCAGTTTTTCCCTGAGATTTGAGACCTCTTTATTGCTGCTAGCAAGTGGAACTACTTTATTGTTTCTTGTAGCATTCTTTGTTCCCTCGGAAATAGCTGCACGGCCATTGCTTTCCTTGACTCTTTTCTCAATGACCATCAAGGCATTGTCCTTATTTTCCAGGTCTCCCTTTAGCTGGAATATTTGATTTCTCAGATTCTCCTTCTCTGACTTGTCCTCTATGAGCAAATTTTTTAAATCCTTACACTGAACTCTCAGTGTTTTGAGCTCTGTTTCTAATTTGCAGATCGTAATATCCTTTTCATCCTTCAAATGCCTCAAGCATTTCAATTCCACAAGTGAATCCTCCAACTCTTTTTTCACCAAAGCTAGTGCACTCACCAGTTCATTTCTTTCCACATTTCCTCTCTGAACCGCCAGCTCTGCCTCTGTGATCGATTTCTTCAGCTGTCTCAGCTCTTCCTTCAAATTGTCTTCCTGTCCTGCTTGGTTAGAGAGGAGATTATTCTCTGCATTGAGCCTTGTGATCTCAGCTTTGAGTGTCATTATCTCGTGGAGTAGATCCTCCATAACTTCTTTCTCGTGCTTCTTACAATCTTTGAGTTGCTTGGACTTTTCATCAATCTCCGAAGCCATGTTGTTGATCTGATTTTTTTTCTCCCCTATTTGATCAGAAAGTTCAGCAAGTTTTATTTCATATGAATTCTTGACTAACTGTAACTCCACATTGGCTTTCTGGAGCATCTCATCAAGTTGAATTTTCTGCATCCTCAGCTCCCCAGCTTCCGTGAGGGCTCTCATGGCCACTTTCTCATTCGCGGTAAAAGTTGAAGCCATTTGCTCAGATAACCTTCTGAACTCCCCCTGAAGCCTCTCTGCAGTATTAACATTCTTCTTTTTCATCATTTGCAAGGCTCTCTCTGCTTGGATGGCTCTTTGCTCTTGTTCCACCTTGGCACGAGTTATGACCTCCAGATTGGCTTCAAACTCTCTTGCTTGTTTCTCCAGCTCTTCTTCCAAGCTCTTCATGTGAGCACGAAGTTCATCAATGGTGGTAACAGATTCAGTCAAGTCTTCAGACTGCTTTTTGAGTTCATTTTCCAAGCTCTGAATCTTGTTTTCTAATTCGTGCGTATTTCGAAGAGGCAAGCCCTCGCACTGCATCTTTAGCTGTTCCTGCAATCGGCTTTGCTCCAACTTGTAGGATATTTCATGATTTTTCTGCTTCAATATCTCGTAATCAAGTGCGATCTGCTCCATCTGCATTTCCAGTTCATCTCTATCTCTCCTGTAGATCTCTATTTCACTATCGAGGTCTATGATCTTCTGCTCCAGCAGATATGTTTCTTTGGCATCTCTGTGCTCTTTAACAATCTCTTCTAATGCCTTTTGATCTTCATCTTCATCTGTTTCACATCTCGAAGCACCTTCGCTTGGAAATTCCTTATTTTCATATAATCCTGATTTGCTGGAATGATTGCCCATTTCCTGATTCTTCTGCTCCAGCATTTCATCCAAATCTTTTATGACAAGAATCAATTCTTCATTCGATTCCTGGGTTTTCTGCAATTGCAACCGGAGGTTTGCATTAAGGTTTTTCTCGTGATCCAGTTCTTCTCTAACTTCTTCTAGGAGAGCTCGCAGATCCCCGTCCTCACACTCCAATTTCTTCTTCACTGTTGACCTGTGTAAGGACTTAAATTTCTCACATTCCAATTTTAGCGCATCTCTCTCCTCCTTCAAGCAAACTATTTCTCGAGAGAGATCTTGGCTCCTTTTACTCTCCTTCACAATTTGCTTCCTGAGAGTCTGCAACTCTAACTCCGACATGTCCACCTGCCTAGCCATCACTGTTAGCTCGTTTCTGAGTTTCTCTATCTCAGAGTCTGAAGCCTTCTCTAACTTTCCCTCCAGATTGGCGTCTGACATATCAGCAATCACCGCGTGACCCAAACTGGTGGACCAACCCCATTTCTGTCCATGAGGCAGTAACACATTGCTCATGGAGGATTGGAAGCCATTGGATTCATAGGGAACGATAGCATTGCTAACGCTATGTTCCCGAGGCGTGTTCAGTCCTGAGCTGCTCTCAGAGCTAGAAATAGTTAAGTCCGATCCGCTCGAGGCTCTGAAGCTACCATTCAATTCGGCATTTTGAGTGATGATGGTCTTATTAACTGTCACATCCTACGATTAAGAAAAAGTTGAAGTTAACATCATTCATTTGCCTTGCTCCATGAAAATGCTCAAATTTAATGTCGTTCTCTCTCTATACTTCATGAAAAATAGAAATTGAATTTGAAAATTGCTTTACATAGGTAGGATGAGAAAGGAACATACTTCTGCGGAACTATTCTTGGTGTTCTCATTGCTCTCGTCTTTGTCACCGTTGCTTAAATGGGATCTCAAGCTATTGTCGTGCAATTTAACTTTTGTATCTTCATTTTCTTCCACCTCTCTGCAAAGGCACTTGCAAACGTCATGAATATAAAAATCGAAGTCAAGCTCCACTGACATAGGCAGTCATAATGAAAATCAGCAATGATGCTGGTATTCACCTGTTGTCAACATTTTCCTGCAGCCTCTGAATTGAAACCTATTAAAAATCAGAAGACGTTTTCTCAGTAAGCGAAGTTCTGCCAACAAAAAAAAGGGGGAGAGAGAGAGAGAGAGAGAGAGAGGCTAACATGCAATACAGCCCCAATGCTGGAATTCTTTAAAGGGAGAGAAACAGAGGAAGCCTTGGTCGCCTCAGCATAATCTGCAAAATCTACTGAAGCTTCACCGACGAAACCAGATTTTGCAGCTCCCTGCAACAACCCTCCACATATAATTGATTCTAACATACCATTCGCCTAACAAAAGCCCCAACATCGACAGAAATATATCAACTGAAATTCACAGCAATTCATTACCGTGGATACGATAAATTGGTAGATCTTTTCATTTATTTTCCCAGTTTTGGGATCTCGAGCGAATTTAACCGTCTCATAAACTGGACTGGCCCATTGGCATCTCCCCTCTCTGATTGTGGCTTTCTCCAATTTCACTGTCGGTTTCCCCACATCACCGGGAACCACAGACACCATTAATGCATCCGCATTTAGTTGTGCCACCTGAAATGAAATTCGAAATTCAAACACATTGATCTCAGACAGCATCCATCACCTTCCTATTCACAAATTGCAATCCGTCTGCCGACAGATTCAAGAAAACACCAAAAAAAGGATAAAATCAGAGAGACTTCTAATTGTTGAATTGCTGCGGTTTCAGTAGTCCAGACAGCTCCTGCTTTCTCAAAATCCCAAGAATTGACTCCTTCAAAATTTCGAAAATAATAAAAACTTCTGCTGTCATCGCACTTTCTGGGGAATTACAGATTTACGACCGACCCATCTCAGCTCATACTATAATAACGGAGAAAACGAGACCAACGATCACAATGCCGAAGAAAAAGCTAAGCTGGTTCTTCAAACTCCTCTCATACAAAGACAGAGAAAAAAACCGAACTCTTTCAAGTACCTGGGTCGCATGAAACTGCAGCTTGAACACGGCCTTGACCCTGTTCTTCTCGCTCCTCCATCTCGCCGGCTTGAACATCCTTCCTTACTCCCTCCGGCGCTGCGCCCCTAACGTTCACCGGAGCTCCGGCGAGAGCCACCGGAGATACACCATTTTGCTCTGTTTCACCGATTTCTCGTTCTCGGCGCTTGAGAATTGACCGTTATCCGAGTACTAGCTCATTGGGCAGATTGAGATGCAGAGCACAGTGTCCCTGGATTTGCACAGAGAGAGAGAGAGAGAGAGAGAGAGAGAGAGGTGAAATGTGAATGGATGAATCCAAGGAGCAGATCTGATGTGCTCTGCTCTGGCTTCTGGCTAGAGTGAGAGAGCTCGTGCTCTGCTGCAATGTAGCTAGCTCCCCTGCTAACAGCAAGCTCCTTTGGAAAGATGACACTTTCTTATTTTGCTTTTTACTCTTTTAATTATTCGGTTTAATTGACTCTTTTTCTTTTTTTCAATAATTGTTAGATCCAGGGAAAAAAAAAAAAAAAAAAAAAGGGAATTATGGGAAAAATGGCTGGAGGAGAAGCTTCTCTGGGATTTAATGCAATAAAATAATAAAATTAGAAATAATAATATATAAAAAGAAAGAAGGAAAAATAACTACTAGTATGGTTGGAGAGAGAAGTGATGAATTATTTAAGTGGGGCAACTAATCTTGGTCAGCACGGACGGCATCCTCACCGCGGTTCATAAGACGATTTTGCCCCTATGGTACACCTATGAATTACCTAGATTGACATGCATGTTTTTCTTAAATTTCACATCTTCTCCCTATAGCCACCATGCTGTCAGTTCACTGTGATTTTCTTTTGGATCTGACTTCACTCCATTTAAACAGACAAGAAATTGCACTTGGAGTGCAGTATGCATGTCATGTTTTTTATAAAGATTGCCCCCACTTCAAAGATTTCTCACTAATTTATGTTACCCAATTAGGACTTTCGGTTTTTCTCTGTCTCTTTTTTTCTTGTTTTTGTTTTTATTTTTATTTTGGGTGTTTTGGTAGCTAGACTAGAGTGCAGTAGAGGGATTCGATCGTGTTGAAAAGAAGGAAAAGTTTATTTAATTATTTAAGGAGAGTTTGATGTAATAAGATAATGATTTTTTGTCAATAAATTAGATGTTTCTTCACAGATGACAGAGGGGATCATGAGAGGCCGGGGTTAGGTAAGCTGCTTGATTCGGGTAGTTAAGGTACCAACTTGGTGAATTTCGATATTGCTTCTGAAGGACTAGCTATCAACCTAAATGAAATATTTTGTTCCATTATTTGGCTGCAAAAAAAAAATAATGGTTTTATATGCTCTTTAGGGTGAGCCCCAATGTACAAGAGAATACATGATATTATCAATTTAGTCATTTTGAATTTTCGGAACGTGATATAATAGTAAATTAAGTGAAAAAAATAATTGTCTCGATTCGGAAGCATTCTCTATGTGCTACTATCTACATATAGAGCGAGCAATAGTAGATGATTGCATTTATTGGATTCTCTTTTAATTGGTTTTTTTAGAGTGCTGTCTTTTTGGAAAGTGGTCTTTCGTAACCATGCCCCACAACTCCTTTATGAGCATACTTCATCATGTATTTCCTTCCTTTTTTTTGGGTAGAGCAATTGACATAATTTATTCTCTTTTTCTGGGGTTATTTTTTTGTTTTTTTTTATCTCGTCACCCTTGCTGTGCGATTGCAGGTAAATAAATGTTCCTTCCCTAGCAACCAGGTTACAATATATGCAATTATAAGATGAATATTTTTTGACAACTTCAATTGCCCTCGTGGTAAATAAGAAAAATATTCAACCCCCCTGATAGCAAAAATTCATGAGATGAAAAGGACAATGCACAACAGAATATGCAAACCGAACAATCTTCAATGAGAATTTTCCAACATATTGATAATTTCAATATAATTAAAACTGCAAAAGAATTGTCATTTCATGTTGGGATGGGAACTGAGGATCTAACGTCAATCTTACATAAAATTATGGTCCGTTTGTTCTTTTAATTTAGGATTTTTAAGTTCCTATATTTGCCTGCCGACAGAAATCTTTTAAGATGATGAAGAAGGAAAGATAAGCGCACAAGAAAAACCACCAATTAGTTTGACCAAAAAATTTAGGTTTAATGATTGATGACTTTCCATTAGAATATCATGTCATGAGAATGACACTCTAACAAATGGAATTTCACTCCAGCCTACGGCTTTAGCCAATTACGTAGGACAAGATATAATCATCACTAACCCACGGTCTCCATGAACTATTCATCTTGTATTTATTTATTTATTAGACTATACTTTCTATTTTATTTTGGGTAGGCCATGGAGGGCTGTATCCCAGTACCTTTCAAGTCCACACAATTTTCAGATAGGGACATTACGAATTCGTCCTCGAAGGTTTTTTTTTCCCCTCTCGTCCTCGAAATTCAAATCCTGGCATTTTCATGATGGACCAACCGACAGCATATACCAATCGAACACATTCTCTTTATTGCTGTACAAAAAATTATCTACATGCACTCTCAGTATAAATGGCCAAGACATCATATTCAATGGCGGACTAGATAAGGAAGCGCCATTGGTACATATGTGCGGGTGTGAGAGACTGATATGACTATAAGAATTAGGGCGCGCTAATGACTTGATTGATAATGAAATTATCTTGACATATCATTTTGCAAGGGAATTCAAGGATAATAACATTGGGATCTTGTTAAAGAGTATCTTTCGAGACACTTGTCAAGCATAACTAATGAGGACTCATTCAATTTTCAAAATATTAATTATGCACATGATGAAGAAAATCAGTGCATTGAAAATTGCAATACTTCCTTATTTAGTTGTTTATTTTCTAATATTTATGTAATTTGAATCTCTGTCACCAATTTATGATATTTTATGCGACATATATGTCACCGTTGTATTAATGACTTAATTTGTTGATTCAAATTGGAACGGATTTGGCTGACATTCTCTCACGTATGTACCTTAATAGTGACCGTTTGGCTTAGAACAGATTTCTAAGTTTATAATCACAGTAAAAAAATAAAAATAAAAAATAACCAAGATAAGCAAGGGAGAACGTTTGATATGAACGACCGTTGTGAAATTTTGTGATCTTTCGAGTGAACTTATTGCAAACGAATGTTCCCTGTGCGATCCCCAATGGAGTCGGACAAAAGCAATAAAACAAAAACCAACCATTTCTCAGATAATTTAGTTTCGCCCCCACCCATCTTTATTTTTATCATTTAATCATATTTAAGATTTTAGGTAATACACACCAGACAAGACAAGAAAATCATTAAAAATCTCGTGGTGCAACAAACTTCTGCGTCTTCACGTACTGGGCCTATACGTTTTTGTCTTTCTGCAACAAATCTGCAGAGTTTTAATCGTCAAGCATATGCTCTTGGATATAAAATACAAGCGTGCATGCCGCAGGCCTGTATCTGCTCTTGCTTCACCTGCCGTTTGGTATGAAACCGCATGGTATGGGAGAAGAATAAGGGCTTTAGGGTGAGCTGCAGGAAAGAACTGTGGTCCTGCTCAATGGTGGATGCAGAAACTTCAATTAAAGAGACGAGATTGAAGAAAATAATCGCGATATTCTACGTCGAGATAGAGAGATTTTGTATGAAATTTTGTAGGTCATATTAGATGTTTAGTTGGAAAAAATCACATCGAGCAGCAAGCGTAACCAATGACGCACGGCGAGTCGGTGGCCACCGCCTGCTAGCCCCTCGATCCGTCCATGATCTTTGACGTTTCTAAGGAAAAAATCAAAGGGGTCAAACCATGAGCTGCGTGTTGATGTGGTATTGTAATTTAAGCGACCGAGGATGACTTACGGATAAAATAATTTGGCAAAGTAATTTTGTTTTTTCCTTTTCAATTCTACAGTGAAATTTAAGAATTGCCAAGTTAAAAAATCCAAGACAACGCTTCGCTTTTGCCATATTTTTACTCCTTACACAAGCACATACGTCGGCAATCCAACGATGCATGTCTAGACATGTTTAGTCGGAACAGATAATAATCTAATTGAGACTGACCATATAAATTGTATTGTGATCATCCATCCTCTTATCTTACTAAATCTTTTCTAACTTGGGTCCTACGGTATTTTTCTTTTCAAATTCTTCCTTATCACACTTGTTCATAGTCACCATGTATATTCATAAAATACCAGATACAACATGTTCCTCCATCTAGATCTACCACCAAAGATATGCTAAAAATCATTTATAATCAGCAAATTCTAGCTTGGAAAGTGGGATTCCTTCTCTCCACGCGAGAATAACCAAACTCAGGGGCGATGTGATCTCCTCCTTCCTTCCTCCTTCCTTCTTTCACCCTCCCTTCTTGCGAAGCTGTATTACTTGGCTTTAAAGAGGATCATGGGTTGGGCGTGAGAGAGAGAGAGAGAGAGAGCCCGCGAGGACGAGTCGTGAAGAGACCACGTGAGCCGAGGCGTGCGCGTGGGGCAGCGAGTCGGGTCACCAACCACGTCCACTTTTGTGTCCAAGAAGCATTAAACTCGGTGTGCATAGAGTGGATAAAGCACTGTGCTCTTCGGTAACAGGAGAGTCCCTACCGATGAGGGGTGAGGCCATTGGGTTGTCGCTTTATTTTGCTTTTCAGTTCGCAAGCTTTATTCAACTGCCAACCTAACCGAACTTTCCGACGAGGGTCCATTCTCGATCTGCTTTATAGCGTGGAGAGGGCGCAGGTCTTGTCCTTTTGAACAGCTTCCTCCACAAAATAAGTGGCAATGCGTGGCCGATCTGTGTGACTTCATGGTGTACTGTTGCATTCATCGTAGCTAAGGAATTTTGTGCAGTCCGAAATTTCCTTTTCTGACGGCCTCTCGAGATGCCTCCTCCTATTTCTTTCGCTCGTCTTCGACCTCGCTTATTAAATCGCTTTGATGTGTGCCACGTATCTGTTTTTCAAGTAATAATATTAAAAAAACCTCTCTCTCTCTCCCCGTGCGCTGGCGTGGTCACCATTGCTCAACATCACTACCCTCTAGCAAAGCCATCACTAGCCACGGAGACCAGCTATCCCCACCATCTTCGCTATTGTTTCTCTCTTGCTCCCTTGGATTCTCACTCATCTCCCTTTTCTCGCGCTCTTCCTATTAGCTTGTGTTTCATTCTCTATCCCAAAAAGATGTCCAATCGGGTTCATCTTGAGCTTTAGAAAATGCTAATAATCCTTAGTTGACCTGATTGAAAAACCCTAAAAAGGGCGAGTAGATATAGACAACGTGTGTTAGAGGCTAGCAAAATCACGCACCACCGGTCAAGGGATAATTACCAAAAAAGTTATAAATTTTTATCATATTCGTGTCAATTTAGTCTTATACATTTTAATTTGTCAATTTAACTATAAACTTTTTTTTTCTATTTTGCCAATTGAGTCTATTTATCTATTTTTTCTTGGAAATTACTAACAATTGTGCTATGTGATACTGCTAATGCCGACATTAACAATTTTAATAATATCTTAGTAATTTATGGTTTATTTTATAATTATTTATTTATTTTCTTTAAAAAAGAGCAACGGTCATAAATATAATTGAAAGCCGAGTTTCTAGATGATCTCAATTAGTTTCACTTTTTTGAAGCGGAATTTGTTAGGAATGGTTAAGGCAAATCACATGTCACATATACATTCAGCTCACAAGATTTCTATATATATATATATATATATGTGTGTGTGTGTGTGTGTGTGAATATTATTTTATTCTTAAATCTCTTTCTTATTTCAGTTGACTTGTTTGTCGAAGTTTAAAAAAAAAATTACTTCGAATATATATATATATATATATATATGTTTTAAGATTTCAAATGATGACATAATTGTGTCATCTAAAGAGGCTTTAAAATATTAAAGACGCTCGCTCAATATCAAGAAGGGATCACGCAAGCCTATAATCTATTTCCGAAACTCCGATCCACTCGATATGATGCATTCTAATCAGATCCCTATATAGGCAATGATGATCCCTCTTACTACCCCACAGTGCCTCGTTCCATCTTTGCCGTGAGACCCACTTTGTTTGGAACATTACACATGCTTCCTTGGACACATAAAAGCATGCGTTTCTGACAGAACAAAGATCGATATCGCATCGATGTGTGTTGGGGAAGTGTGCAAATCGGCAATTTTGGTAATTACCAGAGATCGCTGTGTCTGCGTTGAAGGTCCAGAAGCCCGCCAAAATGGTGGGAAATGATGAGGTGGCTTCACGTGTACACTTCATCATTGCGCATAGAATTCCTCATAAAGAGAAAAAAAGTTATTCCTTATATCTTTCGCTAAGGTGAGCACGGGCAATTGCTTTCCCCAAATCATTTAGACATTAGGATCACAAGTCAATTAGGAATTGATCGATAACTCTTTTCCGAGGGCCTACAATATTTCCTGATTAGACATGCAATGATATACTTAGCTCATAATGCATGTGACTGCAATATACTCACGGACTGCAACTTCCAACACCTTGAATATTTGGGCCGGTGCCTGAGCTAGACCTAGTTGTTTGGTGAAACTAAGGTCTGCTGTTTTCTTTGTTACTTGCCACTCGAGAGTTAAGTGGGTGGTTGACGGCTCGATTTGAATGTGGAAAATCCTTTATTCTTTTGTTTTTACAATGCAGCAAATTTTATGTTTGTATCATAACATGTTCAATGTACAGTAATCTTGGAATTCACGCCATAGAGTATTTAGTACTTTGATCACAACACCCTATCGATGCAGTTGGAAGTGCATTAATGCAATCGAACCCCGCATACCTAATTGCCATGTAAAGACATAGTCTCTATCACCAATACTTCAACATTTATAATAGGACACATATACCAGGTTATATGGTCGGGCCTCTTCATGGTGAGTGCATAAAGATAACATGACTTCAGAACAGTACATATTTTTTTCTTTTCTGTTTTTTGGGCTAATCCAATGGTTGGCAACTTTGGTTTACCTGGAGAATAAAATAAGAGGAAAAGTTTCTCACCATAAAGATTGTTGTGATGTGATTAATTAGGAGTGACAAGATTGGAGGTAAGAAGATGGTCATCATCATTAGGAAACCTTTCCTACTCTCTCATGAGATGGACACCTAATCAACTTTCTTTGTCCATCGTTTTGATTATCCCCTCTCAACTAATATCACAAAATCAGGAAGAGCTTAGTGGTCCATTTGATACCTCAAAGATGGTTTCCCCATCATTCTTAAAAGACATAAACTTTTCTAAGGTCTTGTTAATAATGACGTAATCATACATATGTTGCAAGCGAAAATAAAAGGGGACATTACAAAGGATAAGAACATGTTGAGAAATCATATTCTATTTCATCAAGCACTAATGATTTTTTCAAAAACACTTGTTAAATATACGCCTAGAAATCTTTGATTATCCTTGACTCAGATCTAATAGAGTCATGAAAGGCCAAAGGCCTCTCAATACATCTCAAAGTCACACTTGTCAAATCGGCCTAAAGTAACATCTTCATGCACCATCATAGGCTTTAGTCACGTGAGTAATGGTTCTTATTCCGCTAGGCTACTCTCTCTTCATCTTTCTACAAAACATGATATCACCTCGTGTATAAAGTCGTAAAAGCATCATTAAATTAAGCCATTAGCTAAATAATTATATTTATATAAAGGGGAAAGAAAAGGGAGAAAGATGGCATCTACAATGATGAGGCTGCAAGAACGTCCCCACACACACACAACATGAGAGACAACAGAAAGTGCACATGTGATGCGAAAGTGGGTCGACCCCATTGCATCGCCAATTGTAGATAACAGCTTTTTAGGGAGACAACCAAAGGAAAAAACATCACTTCTCAAGATTTGTCTTTCGCCTCTTATTTCCTAAAGTGAGAGCAATATGGAAGAGATCTGCTTCTAGCTGCCTATGGGAAAAGATGGGAGAGGAGTCACGTGCTAGGACAGCCAAAAAATGAACAGGACTCGCGTGATCAAAGTTATGGTAGCACATTGCTGGGGTCTTTAAGTCTTTAAGAAAAAGGATTGTCCCTGGGGCAAGAGTTTTGATGTTTGCTTTGCTCCAATAAGAGGCAAACTAACCATTGTTTCTTAAATCGATTTTATTTATTGTGTCCTTGTGTCAACTTTCAAGTGTTCTATGTGCATCTAAGCAGAGTCTCAATTGCAAATTATGTACGATAAGATTACTCTTTACCTCTTAAAATGTGTACCTAAGAAAGTGAAGCTTGGGGGATTATGAGTCTTGCCTATGAATGGCTCGGTTCAGATATAGTGTAATGTTGCGGCTCCAATTTGGACGTGAGCAAGTTATGAACTTACTAAGGGCGCGTTTGGTAACGATTTTGTTTCCGAGAGTAATTTTTATTAGAAATGATTTTTTTCTGATTTTATTCCCTAGAACGATTTCTAAGCAAAAGAACGTATTTATTAACTGTACAAAATTTATATTCTCGTGATAAAAGATGTGTTTTGTAGGATTCTTAATTTTTTTATTTTTTTAAATAATTTTATTATATTTTTCTTTTTTTTTTTTTTTTTTCTTTTCTCTTCTTCTTCCTTCTTCTAAGGGAGGTTTGGTGAGCTTGTTTGAGGCTCACCTGGCCACTGCGAGGTTCGCCAAGCCACCAACGAGGCTCGACCTCGCTTAGGCTACGCAAGGTCGGCCTCGCCCTAGCCTGACGAGGCTGAGCCTCATGCCAGTTAGCGAGGCTCGGCCTCGCCTTGGCGAGGCAAGCTCACCGGTGAGGATTGGGCTCGTCGAGCCACCGTTGGGCGATGCAGACCTAACGGTGGCCTGACCTGCTCGCCCAGATTTGGAGAGGTCGAGCTCGCTAGCCACATCGAGGCTCGGGCCAACAAGTCTCACCATGGCTCGACGTTGCTGGGGGTTGGCAACGCTTCGGCGAGGTCGCTAGCCATGGCCTAGGCCGGCGACCAGCCAAAATGAATAAGAAGAAAAGGAAAGAGAAGAAGAGAAAGGAAAAAAAAAAGAATTTGACTTGATTCTAGGAATTGTTCCCAAGAACAAAAAATAACATTTTTCTACTTCTTGATTCTGTTTCGAATCTATTCCTAGGAACAAAAAAATAGATTTTTGAATCTGGAAACAAAAATTTTATCAAACCGGTTTTTGTTCTTTTTTTATTTCCCGGAACAAAAGAATAGAATCAGTGAATCCATGGATAGTTACCAAATATAGCCTAAGAGTAACGAGTTTGAGAAGAGGGGTGTCAAAACTTGAATAATTGATTTGTGCTCTGATACCGAACGACCTTTTTCGCTAATCGTTTCCTTGGTAAGAGAAATTCCCTGGAATTTGTTTTCCTGTTCATTAATCAGTTCTTGGGGTTCATGACATGAAGTGAAGCCGGTGGTTTTAGGATCCAGTTAATCGACTCGAGTTTTGGGCCCATTGAGATTTCAAGTCCGAAATGCTAATCACTTCAGCTGAGCGAGCCTTAATGAGGCATGAAAGATTAATCTTCTTTGAGCCTTAGTTCGGGTCGATGCAACCTGAGAAAGTCATCAAGACAAGGATTCATCAGAATTTCAGGCAGTCTCTGTACTGAAAAATACAAGAATCAAGCTTCTAGCTCCTATAACTTGCTTAAGAGAATTTCGGTGCATTTTCCTTTGTAGCAACAGTTTATTGCATATTACTCGTTCGTCATGACAAATGTCATGCTTATCGTACCGACCACATTCAAAGTGATAATAATAATTACGTGACATTTTTATCTGGATGTAATTGAATTGGTTTTTATTAAGTCCACTGACGGTCCAAGAAATAACTTGCACCCACTGTTGGAATACTGACATGTGGAAGAATTCGGTTATAAATTAACTCCAAATACACAAGTGGCAGATAGTAATATTCCTAATATGCCTTTCGTGACCATAGTTGACTATTGCCTAGGAGCACCTCCAACATCAATGACCCACAATCCGCACCAACCGTCATTGACTACCACCTACGGCCTCTTACCTCCACTGCCGGCGACGCCAATTGAACCAAACTCGCAGGTTTCACATTTTTCCAAAAATTGATGCCAAAAATAGGTTGTTGGAAGTTTGTTTGTAAAACAAACTAAAGTGCTTTTCTCTTTGTCCCACATAGAAAAAATAGGAGGAAATTTATCAATTTATAAGTGTGAGGTTTCCTTTGTGTAATTAAAGGAATTATTGAGTGTGGATTAGGTCTCACCGTACCCACGTGCGGATGTGCGATTTTGGTGCACTTAGCACTTAAGCACGCCCGCGGTTTGATTAGCACTATTCCCTTTGTTATTTTATTTTTATTTCGTACGGTTATTTTATTAATTTTAATCAATTCAAAGGTTGTTTTTGTTTATTGAGAATATTCGAAAATTAATTAATTAATTAATAAATAATAATTTCGAAATTTTATTTTCACGAAGAGTTGCCTATGTTTTTAAGATTGTTTTATATATACATGTCAGACTAAAGAAGAACGATAGTGATCATTTTTCATCTTTTCGAGTCTTCTTTCTGAAAACTACAACCATTCTTTCAATTGTTCCCTAAAGAGACCCTAGAGAAATATTAGAATTGCTATATAGTATTCTCAATTTTGAGACTTTGTTGTATCCTAGAGGATATTTGCCGGTGACCATTAGCAACTTTGTGGGGCAAATAAATTCTTAAA
Organism: Eucalyptus tenuipes; assembly: GCA_014182365.1. NCBI lineage: Eukaryota > Viridiplantae > Streptophyta > Magnoliopsida > Myrtales > Myrtaceae > Eucalyptus > Eucalyptus tenuipes. The sequence goes on along the minus strand of CM024540.1, from coordinate 27,706,056 downwards.
GAAAGTGATATCACTCCTCAAAGTCCGACTCGAGTACTATAAAGATCCGCCTTCATTGTTCTACCCTATTCGAAGCCATATTTTACCAACAGTTCTTAGAAGAGTGGTTTTACTAACGCTTGCGCACCTGTATTGACCACCGAAATAAGGGAAGAGTAATTTTCATGAAAACTCCCGATATTTAGTGAAATTCCAAGTATACTTCTTGCTTTTAAAATCAAAGTAATTTTCATGAAAATTTCCTATATTTAGTGAAATTCGAAGTATACTTCTTACTTTTAAATCTTTTCTGGACCCTTTTGTCAGAGATTTGTGGTCGGGTCGGTCGAGTTATGCCTCAGAGGGTGGCTTTCATGTCAATGTTCAGATCTTCTTCTTTTTTCCCAATTTAATTCAGGGGTTGATCCTTTCCACCGTAAAAAAGAATCCACCCTCCGGGGTCGACCCATTATTGAAGTATAAAGATGCCCATGCATTTTGGCCTTAAGACAAAAATAATTGCTGGAGGGAATAGAAGTTTCCAGGTATCACTGTGAGAGAAAAAGGGCTCAGGCGCCTCCAAAGTTTGCCGCTTTTGTCGCCTTTGGGAAAAGGAGTAAGGCTTTTGTGACATGGATACTTTGTTGCGTTTGATCCGTCGCCTCTACTTACGAAGATAAAATAGATGTGTCGTATTCAAAGGTGACGATACTAATTATTTGTTGCCATGGACCAGTCAAAGGTACTAAAAATTTTGCTTGTCTATCTGTTCCGTGGCAAAAAAAATACGTAACCTTGCGTCAACATTCACACAAAACGGCGACAAATGTAGCTTTGGTACATTTTTCATCTTGTTAGGTTTATTTTTCAAGCTATGCATGGAGAAAAACATTTTTATTTTCTCCACCTTTCACGTCATTCATTTTTTTTTTACTTGGAATTGAGTATAGTTATTTTTTTTTATTATATCAATATATGACGATTGTGTTATGAAATTCATATCACGACATCAGTTATTAATAAGCTCGACAATTTTTTTTCATTACATTAAATATAATAATGTCCTAACAACATAATTAGAGGGTGAATCAAATCGAACATTACAAGTATGTAAATCCAGCAATAGTCCTCTTGACGTATGACAACATAATGACAAGGTGAAATATCAGACATATCAAGTAATTAAATCCTTCTTGGTGCCAATCCCACTTCGATCTAGACCCTTGACTACCATAGAAGATATAAATTAATCCTACGACTTTGATCATGCTTAAATAATAAACCAAGCACACAAAATTACAAGGTTCGACTAATTTACAATCGTGACCACACATCTAGGTTGTGGTGGTGACGGCCCCATATGAGGTCGCATATGGCAGCTTGCAAGGGTCGACTGGTTCATGACCATGACCCTAGACATCGGTTGCGGTTGCAAGGGCCCCGTATTAGGTCACAGACGCTTGCAAGGGTCGGCTAGTTCACAACCATGACTTTAAATTAGGGTTATGGCCGTGACGGCCCCAAATCAGGTCGTGGTCACGGCCAAAGCCGTGACTGCAACCATATTTGAGGGCTTCCATTGATTGACGACCTAAACATGGGGGTCGCAGCGATGGCCATCAACAATTTTTTTTTTTTTTAAAAAAACAAAGGATTTGAAAACTCACAAAGGGGCCGTGGCGATGACGGGCCGCATGACGAAACCGTGATCTTGCCACGTTTGATCCAACCTAAGGTAATGAAATTCCGTGCTTGTTGCCATAAGCGCAAGAGTATCTAAACTTTGATTGATCAACAGCAACGAAGTACGAATTTTGTCTCTAAATGTGACTCAAGACGATGAAACTTTGAATTTGGCGCCTTGGGTATGACATAAGGCGAGAAACTTAAAAATTTGCCACCTTTGGTCAAGCCTAAGGGGATAAACTTAATAATTTGTTGCCTTCGGTCGATACTAAAGAAACGAAAAACTCTACTTTTGTCGCCTTTTTATAATCTTTATCATCTTAAAGTGTTTTTCTCTGGTGGAAAATGAATTATTCACTTTCATTTTTAATAATTCAGAAGCATGAGTGCAGAGTCTCAACTATCCGAAATTATTCATCTTTGCAAATGTAAATTCCAATATTCAACGGGGCTAAATTGCCATGAATGAGCAAGCCCTTCATCTGAGAAGATTTACTACACCGGAAGGGAGGATTTCATCCCACTCTTACCAAACACATATTACATGAACCACTACAGATCCATAAATAAGAACAATCAAAGAGGCCAAGCACAAAGAACAACAAAACTGATTTGAGCTAGGTGCTGCCTTCGGAAAATCGTAGAAAATTCGAATTATAAAGGGCGAAGGCATGCGTATAGCTGTTAACCAATCGTGATTAAGGATTGTTTATGTCGTATATTATAATAATAATTTATTTGGTGAAAGCTACCTTAAGCCATAAAGAAATACCTCCTTCTCGTATGGAATTCCTTTAGCCAATACTGAAATTGTAAACGCTGAAAACTTAGGCCAGATCTCAACGAATCCCATACGCATAAAGCTTTCGATATTACCTTTTAGATGACAGCGTTTGAAGTTGACACGTTTCGCCTTGACGCATTAGGGATACATAAATCAATGATCAACATGAAAAATGGAGAGCTTTGTCTTTCCCGTCTGACCATCTCCTATTTAATCATTCTCGTCCTTTCCAAGAGAAAGCGCCGTGCGCGGAAGCATATGCTCGTCTTTAGCGACTATTCTTCGTGCTTAAGTTAGAGGAGGACTTTTCAAGTGGACGAAGAAGTCTTAGGTGAAGTCACGCATGAGCAAATCATGCCGGTTCACCTGTGGAAGATGGGTACCGGTTTGACGGAAAAATATGAAATCTATTGTGAAGTTCTTTTCGATATTTATCCGAATGCCATCGCAAATAGTGAGTTTCTCTTGATATTAATGGAATTAATTGTCGATTAGGGCTCTTTTCCACCTGTATTATGGAGAATATTTTATATGTATAATATAATTCGATTGTATCTCTAGTGATGCATGATATTCTGCTTAGCTTTAGACAGAATTTTCTTCCTTTAGTTAAGAATCAAGGCAAATCAAGTTAATTGACGTATCAGTATCATCAACAAGAAGTATTAGTTGTCGTTAATGGTACAAATTACAAACAATGGACAGATTTACACGAGAAAGTGACGTTGCTACAGGGAGCTCTTGGCATGTTATTAACCTATGAATAGCCGGTAGAATATAATAAGAGGTCGTTTGTAATTTGATACTGAACAGTAATGCTTAGGTGCTTTCGAGAAACAGTGTTGTCACCAAAAGTTTCCATCGCAGTCGAAATTCAAAAGTGAATCAATGGAAACTAAGAACCTCAAATTGGCAAATCGGAAAATGAGAGTTTTGTGAAACATCTTCCCTAATTGATTATTTCATTATGATGTACGTTGTTCTCTGAGAAAAACACCATAATAAAAAGCATTATTTTGGCCTTTTGCTATCTGGTCTAGAGCCAACAAAATAATGCCATGTGTTGTCTTGGTTTTAATAGATTAAGCATTAATCAAGACTAGAGATTGTTACTTGTATGATTATTCTCTTTTTTGGTTACAAAGCAAGACGAGCACGCCTCGAGTAGGTTGATTCCTTGCTCGCGAAATATTACGCTCACCTTTTAGACTATAAAAGAAGTGAACGAGTTCAAGCAAATGGTTAGTTTTTAGATGGATTGTGCTTTAGTAGGCTTAGTAAACGAAATTGTATTGGGAACCTAATTCCTAGGAAATCATCTTCGTGATGTTTAAAGAAAAAGTTGACTGATCAATATAAAGGGATTAGTTCAAGTGATATTGTTATGGAAAAGGAAAGCACTTTGATTTTCTTTCTTGAGAAGCATGAAAATATCTCATTATCCTCATGTATAATCTCTTGGAGTCAGTCTTGATGAGGTAATTCCTTATATTTTTACCTCTAATTTGACTATTAATCTCTCTGTATTTGACTTTATGATCGTATCTACACGGTCCATGTGAAGCAGGCTCAATTTGGATAGTTAACGTTTTGGAAGGTGACCGTTGTACATGGAGCATCTACTTAATTGGCACTAGTGTGTAAACAGAGCGAGGCTATACTTGGGGGCGTGATGGACTTGGGAGTTCATGATCATAGCTTAAGGGATGCTTATTATATATATTGTTAAAATATGTCTCGAGTTTGAGCCCAATGCGAAAATCCGAATATTCCGAATTGGATATATTGCGGACGTTCGAAATCGAGTAAAGAAGATCTGAAGATCAACTTCCCCAAAATTCGAATATGCGTTGGAGAATTTGGCCGATAAAATAAGAAAGTTCAACTTTGACTTGGATTTTATTTAAAATATACAGAGATATGTTTTGGTTAAAATCGTTCAAGATAGGAAGCAAAATCCTATGAGAAGTCAGCAAAAGAATATGGGTCTCACTTATGATATATAGACTCGTGGTTGTCGGTGGTGGAGGTTGATCATGAGGAATTGGTCTTGGAGCGCCGTCTCGTCGTTGAGTGCTTGGGAGGGTTTTTCTTTATCGTTCTTGTCCGTGAATTATATCCAAGAAGATTTAGTGTTCAAGCCAATTAAATCTTGTGGTAAGATTTGCGTGTAATTCCTTCGTGAGATTGAGAGATTATTTCTTGAGAAATTTTGGAGCTAAACATTGCATGCGTTATTGGGTGTAATTGGGGCTTGGGAAATACCGAGAGAGTGTTTGAGTGACTCGAGTGTGTAATCTCATTGTATTACTTGATCTATAGTGAAATTCGTCGCTACTCTCCCCGTGGACGTAGGTCTTTACGACCAAACCACGTAAATCTGGTGTTCGATTTATCTTCTTTTTTTGTCTATTTTATTGTTCGATCGCTCGCCTCATCGCAACAATTGGTATTAGAGCCAGACTTGGCTAAGTTGAAGTGAATCGATGGCGACAGAAGAAGTAAAAGTGAGAATCGACAGATTTGATGGGAATGATTTTAGTTTCTGGAAGATGCAAATTGAAGATTATATTTACCAGATAAAACCACACTTGCCCTTATCTGGGGAGAAACCAGAGTCGATGAAGCAAGCTGATTGGGATTTGCTGGATAGACGAGCTATGGGTGTTATTCGGCTGACGTTGGCTCGTAACGTCGCATTTAACATCTTGAAGGAGAAGAACACTACCGATTTGATGCAAGCCTTGTTGAATATGTACGAAAAACTCTATGCTATCAACAAAGTCTATTTGATGCGACGTCTATTTAATTTGAAGATGAGCGAAGGTGCGTCAGTTGCAGATCATATTAATGAATTCAATGTGATTGTTAGTCAATTGAGTTCAGTAGAGATTAACTTTTAAGACGCGGTACGTGCTTTGATTCTATTATCCTTATTGCCTGATAGTTGGAATACTACTGTTACTGTTGTTAGTAATTCCTTTGGGTCAACAAGTTTAACGTTTGATGGGGTTCGAGATTTGATTTTGAGCGAGGACATTCGTAGAATAGAATCTAACAAACCTGTATTTGCTGCTTTAGTAGGTGAAAATAGAGGAAGATCTAGAACACATGTGGGTAAGAGTAGTACTAATATGAACAGGCGTAGTCAGTCTAGGACTGGTGATGTTGTCTATTGGAGTTGTGGCAAGAGGGGAGCATCTTAGAAGGAATTGCTTTAAGCTGAAGAATGAAAATGGTAAGGGAATTATAGTTGATTCTACAGATAATGTTGCAGCTGTAGCAGATAATATTAATTATGTCTGTCTGTCACTAATTATTCATCATTTGATGGATGATTATGGATTCTGGTTGTTCTTTTCATGCTACACCAAATAGAAACTGGTTTACTACTTATCAATGCATGGATAATAGTAAAGTGCAGTTGGGGAACAATGTTGAATGCAAGGTCGTCGGTGTTGGCAATGTTAGAATCAGAATGTATGATGGTATTGTGAGGACATTGACTAGAGTAAGGCATGTTCCAGAGTTGAAGAAGAACTTAATTTCCTTGAGTGCTATGGATTCATCTAGGTATTGATATATTTCAGAATGTGGAATTCTAAAAATTGTTTGAGGTGCTTTGATAATAATGAAAGGAATCAAGCACAATGCCCTATATGAGCTTCAAGGTGAGACAATGACAAATTTTGCTGCGGAGACGTCGAATGCATCTGTTTGAGAGTCTGAATTGTGGCATATGTGTTTGGGGGCACATTGGTAAGAGAAGCCTAAAGGTTTTAAGTGAAAGAAATATGCTATGTGGTTATGTTTCTAACGAACTGAATGTATGTAGGTGCTGTGATTTAGATCAACAGTGGAAAGTGTAGTTCAGTACGACTGTCAAAGATATCATGGAAATTATAGAGTTAATTCACTTGAATGTTCGCAGGTTGTCGCGATTTCCTTCAACTAAAAGTGCTAGATATATGCTAACAATTGTTGATGACTACTCAACGAAGACGTGGGTATTTCTACTTAGGCACAAGTTTGATGCTGTTGTCAGGATCAAGCAGTTGATAGCTTTGATCGAAAAGGAGATTGGTAAGACGATCAAGCATGTGTGGACTAATAGCAGCATGCAGTTTTGCTCGAAGCCGTTAAACGAATTCTGCATTAAGGAAGGTATAGTGAAACACCACACTAATGCTGATAAACCACAATATGTTGCGGAATTGATGAGCAAAACGTTTTTTAGAGACGTCCCATAAAATGCTCTCTAGTGCTAGTATGACTAGGAGATTCCTAGCGGAAGTGTTAAGTACGGCGTGCTACCTGATGAATATATCCCCATTGACTGCGATTGGATATGGGACTCTTGAAGAAGTGCGGTCAGGTAACATTGCTGATTATTCTATTCTTAGCATATTTGGTTGCCCATGTTATATTCGAGCGAGTGATGGTAAGCTCGATGGAAGGGTAAGAAAGCACATATTCCTAGGCTATGCACGAGGTGAGAGGGGTTATCGATTGTGGTGCTCGAAGTTAAATTCACCTATTATCAACAGAGAAGTTACATTTGACACGTCTCCAGTACTTCTGGTTAGGAGTAATTATAGCAGTATTCAAACGGATTTGAATAGTGTTCAGCTGGAGGTGAAGTTGTGACCAAAAACTCTTGAGGTAGCGAGTACGAGTACTAGCAAAGTAATCAACACGGATGATGCTTGTAGCGAGGTGGAGCTTATAGAGCCAATGGTTGCCGTAACTACTGAAATTAACAAGGTACATATTCGATCTCTTGACATATATGAATGCAACAATGATTTTGCTTTATTTGTGGTTAAGGAGGTTGCGTCGGAAAATCCTTGCAAAGCAATTAAAGGTGCATGTGGAGTTAGTATTCTGATGAGGTTCTCGGTTATGGCGAAGTTCAAACGAGACTTGGACTTGGATAATATCTGTGGCGGTTGAGCCTTCGGGGGCTATGGGAAAATAGCGACAAAGTTTGAATTTTTGCGAAGCGATTGTGACTTGGCTCAAACATTGAGCCAATGTGGAGATTGTTAAAATATGTTTCAAGTTTGAGCCCAATGCCAAAATTCGAATATTCCGAATTGGATATGTTGTGGATATTCGAAATCGAGCAAAGAAGATCTAAAGATCAACTTCCCCAAAATTCGAATCTGCATTGGAGAATTTGGCCGCTAAAATAGGAAAATCCAACTTTGACTTGGATTTTGTTTAAAATATATAGAGATATGTTTTGGTTAAAATCATTCAAGATAGGAAACAAAATCCTATGAGAAGTCGGCAAAAGAATAAGGGTCTCACTTATGGTATATAGACTTGTGGCTGTGGGTGGTGGAGGTTGATCATGAAGAATTGGTCTTGAAGTGTCGTCTCGTCGTCAAGTGCTTGGGAGAGTTTTTCTTTGTCATTCTTGTCCGTGAATTATATCCAAGAAGATTTAGTGTTCAAGCAAATTAATCTTGTGGTAAGATTTGCGTGTAATTCCTTTGTGAGATTGAGAGATTATTTCTTGATGAATTTTAGAGATAAATACTGCGTGTGTTATTGGGTGTAATTGGGGCTTGGGAAACACCAAGAGAGTGTTTGAGTGACTCAAGTATGTAATCTCCTCGTATCGCTTGATTTATAGTGAAATTCATCGCTACTCTCTCCGTGAATGTAGGTCTTTACGATCGAACCATGTAAATCTAGTGTCCGATTTATTTTCTTCTTCTGTCTATTTTATTGTTCGATCGCTCGCCTCATCGCAACATATATGGTAATGAAGGGTCGGAAGTTTAGTATCTTTCTTTGTTGTTGACGAGTGGAACAATAAATAAATATATGCAAGGTGGTTCCCAGCTGCCTTCATTCTGAGGTATGGGAGGCCTCTTATACTAGGTACGCCCGCCAAAGAGCTCAGTCAGGCCCGGGGGTAGTGGTGGGAACCACCTTGCATAAGCAATTTCCCCCCAGCGGGGCCGGTATCTTTTTCGAGGCCCGAATTCCGGCCTCTAACCTGTCTTTCCAGGTTGTCAGAGACTTTTTACCTCCTGCCCAGGAGGGGATTTAAGACTTTTATTTGCTGAAGAATATCACGGTAAGGAAATTCAGGATTCGTTCAAAATAGCTTACGTGCATTAGCATCTCTCTTCGGAAAACAATAAAAAAGAAATCAAATTGGACAGAACTAAGAGAGGAATTCAAAGAAGTTTTTCCTTTGAAGGTAAATAGAGGGTTCTTTCCTTAAAAAAAAAAGGAAGAAGAGGCTTTTACTATGATTGGCTGCCTTTTTCTCGTTCCAAAATGAATTTCTCAAAGTAATGCTTTCGTGTTATGAGGATAGTTGCTGGGATAAATAATATGTTGTACCCCATGTTTTTGTCGAAACTTTCCTCTTTTGGCCACTTTAACATTGTTAGAAATTTACCTCTCTTGTTGAAAAGAGCCCAACGTTTTATACACATACCTATACATACATATATATGTGTATATATATACATGTAAAATTTATTTCCATCTAGACAAACATGTAGATACAATCAGTGCCGAAACACCCTTTGCATGATCATAGTCGATTACATTAAATAAATGACATGTAGACTTCATTTGAGAATAGATTAAGCTTGAGTAAATGGAGAGAAATGGCTTGCGCTTGTAGAAATATAGAAACGAGCTAATGATCGGACTCTGACAAGCGAGCTCCTTTCATTTGATATTCAAGGGTACCGAAGTAAAATCATTTTTACCCAAAAAAGGGAAAAGATAAGAGATGGAAAATGACCCATCATCAGAAAATTTCCAAACACGTATGTGAAAACTGTTCAAATCAGATTTTCAGCCGGCCTTGGCTGGCTAGCCGGCCATAGTGATATCTCCAGTTTTCCTCACCCATGACCACTTCTTATAAAAGCCTCCATTGTTCTCTCCATTTTCACTCACCAATCGCTTCTCTTCGTCTTCCTTCGCATCAGTCTTTCAAAGCGGCTTCAAAGCAGCCATCTCTCCGTTCTCTTTGAACTTATTAACGGATTATTCGCGGTTCGTCTCTCCAATCCTAAAATCCTTCCGCGCCATACAACATCACGCGTGCATATCGCGATCAATCCGAGCGACGAGAGCAGTCGTCATGAGGCAACCCGGCGTGTATTCAGGGATGCTGTCTGGAATCTCTGGCAAAACCGGGCCTCACTCTCTGCCCCTCGCGAGGATCAAGAAGATCATGAAGAAGTCCGGTGATGACGTCAAGATGATCTCCGGCGAGGCACCGATCGTGTTCTCCAAGGCCTGCGAGCTGTTCATCGAGGAACTCACCAGGCGGTCTTGGATGATGACCATGCAAGGCAAGAAGAGGACGCTTCACAAGGACGACGTGGCTTCGGCGGTCGCGGCGACCGACATCTTCGATTTCCTTGTCAACTTGGTTTCGGAGCCTCCGAACACCGACGAGGCCGCTGCGGGAGGAACTAACATTATCGAGCATTAATCTCAGAGTAACTTTAGTTTCCCACCATTGACATGGTAATGGAGATTCTTAAATAGCTCGGACGTATATGGGAAACTGTGTTTTATTGGATATATAATTATGTATCAAGTAGAACAAGCCGAAACAGCTTTATTTAACCTATAAGAGGCTCCTTGCTTGGAGAGAGAGATTCCTGTCTGAATCTTTTGTTCTATTCATGCGCTCATTATGGTCTACTTACATAAATTATATCAAGCTAAGCTTGCTCTTAAATTAGCATCGGATAAAGTCAAACTAACTCGTTTTTCCTCATCTTTTTATGTTTACCTTTTATCATCTTCACTCCACGAAATAAATTATGCATTTGTTGGCATGTTAGTTTTCGACCACTTTGTATCTCACGTCACAAAATTTGTGGGGCTTATCATATCAAAATTTGTAGACTTGAATGGTATTCTCTAGTCACGAAAAATGTCGTATGCAATTCTCCCTTTCGCCCAACTTATTATATATGGTTAGAAATTGAATACGTAGCACCAAAGTCTCTTTTTTTTTTCTTTCTAGTCTCAAACTTCTACTACCTTTGAATCCTTTATCTTTTAGTGATTATCTATCACCGGTCGAAGAATACTTTAAGGAAAAAACTCAATGGGGAACGTGCCTTTATCCCCCCTAATGTCACTACATACATAGCGTAAGTAGGATTACCGTGTCATGATCATAGAAGCACATGTGGTCAATCGAATAAACAACAAGGCACATACAGCAGTCCCTTGGAGGTAAGATGCTTTGAATATATGGGCAAAAGGCCAAAAGTTAGGGATCTCGGTCGGCTGCTTCTAGCCCTTTCCTTATTCCATTCACCAGAGTCTTGAATTGCTGCCCACAACACCAAGAACGAAAGGGAACAGATCCTATGATTCGTATTAGAGTCTTGAATTGCTGCCCCCAACACCAAGAACGAAAGGGAACAGATCCTATGATTCGTATTAGACAGGGACTTCAGACTTCCATTCTAGGATCAACTTTTTTTCCTTGAGGATGGAAATGAAAGCGAAGCTAAAAGATTCACCTGGACAATTTATGCATCCTAATGTCACCTCCGACATGCAACAGGGAAAAAAAAACCAAAAAATTATAATAAGAGAAAGGACTTTGCTAGCATAACAGTCATTGGAACGAAAATAATAGTCTATTATGAGCCACAAATTCTTGAAAAAGTGGATGCCACAATAATTTATAATTATTTGTGATTTGATTTTTTGGGGTCCCGAGTAGACTTTTATTTTCACAATAATTAAAGACTGTCACACAATCATTTTTCTAAGAGAAACTCTCACCCTAAAAGAAAATTTGCTGACTTGAAAACACGTTAAATAACACATGGGAAAAGTGTCAAAGAAGTCCTAAATATTTTGCATTTGTGTCAACTTAGTCCTAAACATTTTCACTTTGTGCCAATCTAGTCATTTCTGGCTAATTTTGGCCAGATTTTGCTGACTAGGCACCAATTGGCTGATATGGCACAATCAGCGATCGACGTGGATAATTTTTAATAATATTTTAATATTTTTTGAATTTTTATTTTATTATATTTTTCCTTTTCCTTTTCTTTTTCTTTTTTTTTCTCCTCCTCCTTCTTCCAACTGGTCGCTGGACCTTAGCGACCGGCAAGAGGCGACGGCCAATGAGGTCGATCGGCTGGAGGAAGGAGGAGGAGAAAAAAAAAAAAAAAAAAAAGAAAATAAAAATTCAAAAATATTAAAATATTATTAAAAGTTGTTCACGTTAGCGCTGATCGTACCACGTCAGTCAACCAATGCCCAATCAGCAAAATCCGGCCAAAATTAGCTGAAAAGGATTGAATTGGCACAAAGTGAAAATATTTAGGACTAAATTGACACCAATAAAAGGTTTAGGACTAAATTGGCATAAATGCAAAAGGTTTATAACTTCTTTGACACTTTTTCGAATAAACATTGACACAGCAATCCGCGCCAGAAAAGTGCATGGGATGTGGAGATACACAAAACCAAAGGACTATAGTCAACAGAATTTTGAAAGTTCAAAAATTAGATTGGACAACAACAAAATTTCAAGGACCACATTAAACATAGGAAAAAAGTTTAGAGATTACTTGTGTCATTGTTCCAGAGAAAAAATAAAATATACATTCAAGTCACCACGTTGAATGGATTTCCATTCTTGGAAAAACTTATTGTTATATTTTCAGTAACCCTATCGATGAGAAATTATTCATTGAACCTACATAGCACATATACCATCAGATCTACTGGATCTCTCGTGCACCCATAAGGATCCATCATTTTCGATGGTCCATACACTAATTTCAAGTGCATCGCAATAGTTAATTAGTATCACACCTAGGGAGATGGATACAGTAAATAATCCACGCCAATTAAAATGTTAGGTATTTGTTTAGTAATACAAGAATCAAGCTCTCATTGTCGAATTAAGAAGCGGACGAATTTCAGATCTAATAATTAATAATGCCAAAACTGCCAATACCAAATGGGATACATGATCAGTGCCTCAGTGGTACGTTAGCGGGTTGTCACTACTCTGAGAAAGCTCTCACTCACCACTCTATTTTCTACATTACTGTACTAGTATTACAATGGTATATACACCGCACATACGTAGTTTGTACCAAAAAAACTGAGCAATACACCGTCTTTAGCTTCAGGCTGGAACACCTTCATTAAGCAGAGAAGCAGCTAAAAACAATGCTCTCGCCGGGAACAGCCGAGGCTAGGAACTGGTCGCTATCGAACCTAGGAACCCCGGTTGGCCTCGCCGTCATCTGACCTCTCGTCTGGTCAGCACCGCCGGATGCTCCGGCTCCCGTGTCCGGCTTCTTTCCGGTGGCCAACGCCCTCCTCTCCATCCTCCGCCTCACCACGTACTCCTCGGGAATGAACACGTCCATTATGGTCACTTGCTTCTGTCTACTCGGCGGTAGATGTTGATGGGGGTATGAGTACTTAGTTTTTGCGACGAGAGTTTGAGTCGAGTGAGAAGCAAGTGAAGAGGAGAGTGGTATCTATAGGAAAGGGGGAGAGAGAGAGAGAGAGAGAGTTACAATGGGCGAGGAGGACCCATGTTTTGGGGGCTAAACAATTAGCGACAGGGATATCAAGGTGGTGCCTGCAAATGGTTTTTCTTTCTGCCTTCCTCGGAGTGCGTTTTTCCTCGCTTTTGTGTCGCGAAAGAAAGCTTTGAGGAGGTTGGACGGAAAGAGAGAGAGGACATGTGTAAATGTAGTATAAATTAGTCTATTGCTGGACAAGTGTAGGGATGAACAGGAGAAGTTCCTGGTTTTCTCAGTCTGCCTGTCTGCTATTTGAATAAGTAAGATCAGATATTCTTTATTGCCAGCTCACCCCGAGAAGGATCCGCTTTTTTCTTCAGCTAGAAATGGTTTTACCATTTGTGTAAATGTGATTTTCTACCAGCCTAATTGATTTATTTTCTTAGAAAAAGTAAGCCGTTCAAATTGGTATTAAGACATAACTAGTGATTATTACATCATTATTGGTATTTCGAAACTAGTGACAAGCGCAATTTAATTTACAGGGATAGGATAATAGGAAAAACATATATTATATAGTTCTAGGGAAATTGACGGTCCTTGCCAATCCCAACCTTGTTCCGTCATGACATCGGGCATTAGATTCTATGGTTAAGAGGTTGGGGTAGCAAAAGCCATTATAACTTGAGTAAATGCCTCACCACGATCCAATCTCTTCTAGTTCTTACCTTCTGAATGACTGAGATTTGACAAAGTCATGTGAGACGGGCGGACGAGAAAGTGAAAAAACGTGTATCGCTTTAGAGTGGGAGATACTGCCCCCAACACCATTTTCCCCCTCTAAAGAGCGTTGGTGGATAACTCAGTACATAGAATCTCGAAAAACGAAGTTTGTCCTTTACCTTTGTCGGCAGGAAAATTAAGTTGCATAACTCGAGAAGAAGATTAACAAATTCCTAATCGATTAGTGGGTTAATTGTCAGCGCATATGGGGGGCAAATCTACAAGTCTTGGTGGCATGTGATGTCTTGGCCTGGCACGACCCGGCGACAAGAGTAAGTCACTTTTGTGTTGGTAAAGTACGAGGCATTTCACTGTTTGGTCGGTTCGCATGTCATTGACCAGACAGCAGAAGATAAGTTTTCGATTGATGGCTAATTTGCACTTTCGAACTTCTTACAGTATGACGAATAACAGGAAATGCTTTTCAGATAGCTTGGTTCTTCCTGTTTTTTTAGTGATTTCGTGTTTATTAGGAGACTACTCTCGAACATTTTATGCGGAGTTGAAAAAAGATTGCCCGAAGAAGATTTTTGGGCGATGAGATATTATCATCCGAAGAGCTCCATGTGTCCACTTATTCATGCATCTTTTGTTGCGTGAGCAGACGGTTGGGCAATCACCAGCAAATTGACCGGAAAATGACTGATGTGCATCAGTCGGAACCAAGGAATGAAACTAAAAGTCAAGACCGCAATTGAAGTATCAAAGTTTGATAATTATCGGTGAAAATTACACTCTTCATTCCATCGATTCGTGTTACGGATTCTATATGAAACACTTATATCAATGTCATTCAGTCGGTGTTGCTAACAAAAAAGTCATGATCCATCAGCAAGGAAACCTTATAAAAGTGCTTGTCTAATTAATCAAGATTAGGGTTTGCTTAGCAAACAATTAAGCTAGGCTTAAGTGACGCATCTCCTTCCTCACATCCACATCCTAGCTATAGGAATTTGATGAAACTTCATTTCATTCTACACTAAAGCGTTATCTGTGGAGCCTGTCGTCAGGAGAAGCTTCCCTTTCATGCATGCACCAACTTAAGATTTAAATGAACTCCTCTCTCTCTCTCGTCACATCAATGTTTGGTGAAACCCTGGAGTTAGCAAAAAAATCAATTCAATTCCCAGACTCTTGATCTTTTCATTTTTAAATGACCCAAATTCAACAAATTCCAACCAACATGCCTCATTGTTCCCCAGATTAAAGATACTGTTTGCATTTGATTACATCCGGGCCTTACTCAAATTTTTAGTCTGTTATATCTTCTTTTCGCGTGTACCGGTGGCTAAGTTGAAGGATTACGTGATGGAAGAGGAGGTAGAGAAGAAAGCTGGTCGATCTGAAGCACCGAAAGCTCCTCCAGAACCAGAGAACGGAGCTGAGGAGAAGATCGTTATATCTGCTCCCAGCAAGAGGGTCGCTTTTGCGGCTGATATGGGTGATCTGCTCTCTAATTTTCTCTGCAGAAATTCTAACAATTTTGCGTACATTCATCTGCATCTTTTTTTTTTCTTTGTGGGGTTTTGGAAAGAAATCGAGGTCGAGTTTGGCATAATTGGCACCGTCAAAACTTTAGAAATTTTCAACTCGTGAGAAAAAAATTTTAATGTCAAATATCTATCGGATATAGCATCTCATTAGTAATGATTGGACCACGTCTCTAGAGGCCAGGAACCATTAGTTTTAGATTTTAATCATTTTAGGTTCAGGCTTATCATGATCTGCACATTTATCCATCTAACTATGCTTGTCAGTTGTCAGATAATCAATTTAACATGGTATTAGAATAGAAAATCCCATATTCAAAATCAACGTTGATGATACATTTTTGGGCCAGCGTGCAATAACACCTCTATTTTACTAACTTAACCTGATAATTACAATGGAAAGACCATTGATCTGTTGATTAAATGGACTGGTAGGGGTTCCCTGCAACTTTGTAAATCCTATCATCTGGTTCTCGGTGTTTTCCTCACCCAATTGAGTTTCTTGTGGCAGAGATTATAAATACTGTTGAGAATGGCTCAGGAGAACGAACAGAGAGAGGTATGACCAAGCAGACTGGCGGTGATCTGCAGTTATTCATTATTATCTGATCAAGCATTGTCTTTTGGGCAAAGTCATTGTAAGATCATCAGACTAGGAATTTGACTTTGTTACTATGGTTCTTTAGATGCTGTGCTTGCCCAAGTGGAAGCAGAGAAGAGGCTGGCTTTGATCAGAGCTTGGGAAGAGAGTGAAAAATCCCAAGCTGAGAGCAAGTAAGAGACTCTTCACTTGTGATTGTCCCCTCTATACGCATTTGAGTCCTGGTTGATTTGAATGAGATCTTGAAACAGGGCATACAAGAAGCTAGCCATCACTGGGTCCTGGGAAAACACCCAGATAGCTTCTGTTGAGGCTCAGATAAAGCAAATCGAGGTAAGCAGAATTCCAACTGTGTTTGAAAATGTACTCAAGACATCCCAGTTCTCTCTAGACCTCTGTCTGAGTTTTATGAGTGGATTGGAACTTGAAGTCTGATTCTCACTGTTTCGTAATTTGATTTGTTGAGGAGGGTCTAGATTAATGCTGATGTGATTTGTTCTTCACAAATGATAGGAGGAGATAGAAAAGAAGAAGGCCGAGCAGGCGGAGAAAATGAAGATCAAACTAGTTGAAATTCACAAGGAAGCGGAAGTAAAGAAGGCAACAATTGAAGCGAAACGACGTGAAGACATCATCAAGGTACAAGAGGCAGCTGCGAAGTTCCGCACCACGGGTTATATACCGAGGAAGCTCCTCAGATGCTTCAGCAGCTGAGTTTCCTCGACCAAAACTGATTCAAGAAAAATGTAATTTTGAAAGTACAAGCATGCTCACGTTCTTCTTTCGCGATCCGAGGCTTTGTGAGGACTTTCTGCTTGTACAGTTAAAAATGTGTGAACAATTTTGCTTGAACAGGTTTGAAGATTTGTAATACAGGCTTGTGAAATCTTGTATCATATGATACATAAGAGCTCGAGACTCGAGAGTTATCAAACATCAACCAGGAAGGCTCATAGGAACGACATTTTTTTTTCTTAAATGACAACACTTTGCATGGCTTGTGGTGTTGCTGCTGTGGAATATGCTCCATATCTTACTGGGGCATGTTTCTTTCTGGGCTCGAATCGAATTTCACATGGTTGGACGACAAAAGAAGCAATTGAATTTAAAAAAAAAAAAGGGGAAAAAGCAAAACGAAATGAACCGCAAGGAAAACAAATGGCCCTCGACAGCACAGAAATGGAAGGAAGTGAATAGACCATCTCCTCTAAATTTATGCAGGTCAGACCAGGTCAGCATATTTGATTTAGATCATCATGGGCAACGGCAGGTTCCAAAATAGAAGGACCCTCAAACAAGTGTCCGTATTTCACGGTTAGAAATTCATGACTCCTCCCAGAACCATTAACCTATCTTCCAAGCTGCATGACGCCGGGGTGAAAACGATTGAGTTCTTTTGTCTGAAAAACCTCCTAAATTTGAAGGCGATGTTCTCGTGCTCGATAGAGTAACGCCGCATTATTTTGACGGAAACTCCCGGCACGGGTTAGGATCGAACGATGGGGTTCAGCGGGACGCAGGATAAATGCAAGGCTTGCGATAAGACCGTGCATCTCATTGAGTTGGTATCCGCCGATGGAGTCCCTTATCACAAGACCTGCTTCAAATGCAGTCACTGCAATGGCAAATTAGTGGTATAAATCCCCATCTTTTTAGATGTTCTTCTCCGCTGTTTGCATGCGAAATCAATCCCATCCCTTTGTAACCATTGCGGAAATCCTGCGTGTGTGGAAATTATAGGTGCTTCGTGTTTTCTATTTGTCTTATCACAATGGTTAGAAGACCGTGATCCAGCCGGAAATGTATGGATTTATTGTGCACGATTCATTTTTCAGATAAGCAGTTTCTCTTCAATGGATGGAGTCTTGTACTGCAAGCCTCATTTCGAGCAGCTCTTCAAGGAGACAGGAAGCTACAGCAAGAAATTCCATCAATGTGAGATCTCTTCGTTTCGACAAAACTCAAAACATCAATCGTCGCTGCGTTTCTTCACTTATCTAACAATCTCTTTTGCTGGGTATGTCTGTTATATTGATGGCAACCAGCGGGAAAGTCTTCTAATCAGAAACCGAATCCGCTGGTAATCAACTCTCGAAACTCTCTAAAATCCCATCAATCTAATCATGCATCGTCATATTGGGTATTCATGTGCTGTTGTCCTGTCACCTTCAGTCTAGGACTCCTAGCAAGCTTTCGCACAGGTTCTCCGGCACCCAAGACAAATGCGCATTGTGCCTGAAGACCGCTTATCCGCTCGAAAAGGTTAGCATCGATTGCACCACATTCGCTTTTGATAATCGATTCATTAAGATAACATCCGGGGTCACATGTTGCCGGAGTGTTTCTGCAGCTGACGGTGGAGGGAGAGTCATACCACAAGTCCTGCTTCAGGTGCTCTCACGGAGGCTGCTTCTTGACCCCATCCACCTATGCTGCTCTGGATGGCATCTTGTACTGCAAGCACCACTTTTCTCAGCTCTTCAAGGAGAAAGGCAGCTACAACCACCTCAACAAGATTGCCTCCATGAAGAGGGACGCGGCATTGCCGCTTGCCCAGCCGAAGGAGCATGCCGGAGCGCCCAATCAAGAGCCGGCGAAGGCGCCAGAGTCGGGACCTGAGGACAAGCCTAAGTCGGAGCAGAAACAGTAGCCGTCGGCCTTGAAAATGATGAAGTCATAGCGATGGCTAAATTCAGAGCTTTTTATGATGCATTTGAATTTGAGCTTAACCTTGTTTTCATGTTCTTGTAATCAAATTTGAGATCTTTCTACAACCCTTCTATGACCTCTCCTATGTCTGCATTTTTTGCTGTTCATGAAAATGCCTGATGGCCCACGATAGATGTGCAAAAACATAGATTTGAGAAAATGGTGGACAATTCATATATGATCGTGAGTCGACCGGATGGAAAAAAGGCAACTCAAATTTAGGGGGTCGCATGATAATCATTTAATTTATTTTTTATTTTTTTATTTTCGGAAGGAGGTTTGGATAAAAATCCGTTTGGTAACGTAATTTTATTTTTCTATTTTAAAACAAATTTTTAGTTCAAAAATAGATTTATAATAGAAATAAAAAGTAATGAAATAAAAAATGAAAACTTTTCTTATTGTTCGCTCTCGTTACCGATTGGGCCACCCGACCGTCATATAGGAGGAAGAAATTTTGTGTCATTATGAAACAAAAGTTTATTTCGAGAACATAAATTTTATGTTGTTACCAAACGAGAATTTTTCTAAAAACCTTGTCTAATAAAAAAAATTAGTTTTGATTAGAAATTAATTTCTGAAATAAAATGATTATCATGACTACGAAAATAAGAGGATAAATAAGATAGAAGAGAATGAATACTATAGGATGATGCCATAAGGAGCCGTTTATGCATTTTTTGACACCGTGAGAACTCCTCACAAAAACATTTTCCTCATTGGTAAATTATGACTATTGACACTGTAAAATACATTAAAAATCTAAGTTATTAAATAATAATATAAAATTATTTGAATTCTTCACTAAATAGCTGTTTAATATTGTTGACGCCATTTATTTTAAGGTTTTCTCTATATAAAAAAATTATAAGTAATATATATATAGTCAGGGTTAGTATGGGTTGGACCGATACTCACCCTTAGTTTCATTGCCTCGAAAATGAATAACCCTGAAAAGAAAATGGAAAAAAAATAAAAATACAGGGCACGTGACGTGGCATTGTTCCATTCCGAAGAAGATAAAACCCATCTTCCTCCAAAACCCATTGTGTCCCCAGAATCTCCAGAATCTTCATCCCATCTTCACGTCCTTCCACTTCTCTCTCCAGAGTTCGAATCGGAGCGCCCGTTTTCCTTGCCTCGAATCGCTGCGGCGGCGGCGGCGGCGGCGGCGGCGATGAGATTGCCTTGACCTTCGATTCGTCGCAGCAATGGAGGCCTCTGCTCTGACCACCGTTGCCAGCATCGCCACCTCGGCGCGCAACGGCGGTACGTCATTCGTTGCTGGCTCCGGTCCGTTTCCACACCGGAGGAAGAGCTTCCGGTTGCGGAGGAGATTCGAGAGGCTCACGGTCCTTGCCTCCAATGAAGAGCCGAAGCTCAATCAGTGGGACCAGATGGAGCTTAAGTTCGGCGGCATGCTCGGCGAAGATCCGAAATTGACTATGGCCAAGGTCACTCCTCTCTCGTGTCGTGCATGTAGGAATTTAATTAAATTTTGAGACTTCCAATTTTTCGGACGATAGCAAATGAGGGAGAGGCGGCCTGAATTGTACTGTTTTGTATTGTTTTGACGTGCTAGCAAGGAAAGTGGAAACATTTTAATTACATGGTTGACGATAGGATTGAAAAGACTATGAAGTGGAAATTGGTACTGTCTGAACTAATTGAAAAAATTACCTTACCATCCTTAAGATTGCATGGGGGTGATTATGCAATTAAGTTATTAAAATTCTGATTGGCAAATACATGTGTGGTGAGTTTATTGGAGAGAACTGGCTTTTGGTTTTTCAGATATTGGGGAGGAAAGCAAATCCAGATGCTTCTTATCTTGAAATTGAGAAATCATTCTACAAGAAAAAGGGTGATATCAAGGAGGTGCCATTTGAAGGGACGGATGAGGGAAAGTCGTCCGGCTCTTTAGATGGTTTGAATTTGGTTCGGCCTGTCCCCAAAAAAGGTGTGAAATTCCAGAGCGATAAGCCAACGGCATCAGAACTGAGGAGGCCGACACCATTGGTTGAGAAGTCTAAAGATAGTCCGAAGAGTAGCGTTCCTGATGTCATATTGAGAAAGCCGACTGTGTTTAATGAGGATGACGTTGAAGATAAGCCATCGAAGTTGAGAATTAAGCGGAACTTGTCACTACGAATGAGCAACCAGCAGGTGATGAAGGAGAGATTCAGTGACATGACATTGTTGAGAAAGCCTGAACCAACTAATGTCAACAGTGATCTTTCCAGAGAAGTAGTACCTACAAATGACTCTGGATCTTTACATGGTGAAAATAGTGAACTGCATATGCTAAATGAGGAGATACACATTGAACTAAATGATTTTACACAAATAAAGAAGCCCGAGGCTGTGACTGATAGGCATGGACAAGTTGACTCTGCTGAAGCTCTTTCCACAGAGGAGAAAGATTTGCAATCTGTATCTGGGGAGACAAGTGCAACTGGAGGAGAATTTGAAGCATCTACAACTGAAGCATCTACAACAAGTGCTGATGTACCTCTCTCTAGAATTGAACCAAAGGATAATTTTGTCTTAGGTGAAGATCTAGATTTTTTTTTTTTTTTGACTTTTCTATGCTGCAATAAGTGAATTAATATGATAATTGTTCTTTCAAGGATCACAGCTGCATGAGCAGAACCATGCTGATTCTGATGTCAATTTTGGTCCGACAGCTGCACTGCAGGGGAAACCAAAGAGGTGTCTTAAATTGGTTCCAAATACTTCACTTTAGTGAGTTTACTGCTTTGAAATCAGAATTGTTTTGAATGATGACATTTTGAGTGTAGAATGGCTGAACATGTTGGAGGACTCTCAAACAGTGACAGAATGGAGACACCAACCCCAACGTTTGACAGCCACACTGATGATTTTAAACTTGGGAGTGTCTCTACCCCTGAAGTTGAGGTAATATGTCATAAATAATTGACACTTTCTTCTGGCAAGTGAGAGTTCCCTGCAAAAAATTGGCTATTCTGTTTGGCTGTAGGACCGTGAAGATGCTGATTGGACCCGAGCTGAACATTTGGTTAGGACAGGAGAAAGAGAAGAAGTGGAGTTACTAAGCTCTAGCACCAGAGGTTTTGTTGTAAGTACATTAGCAGACACCTTTGTGCTCCTTGTGCTGATTTGCTGCTTTGCTGAGTCAAATTGCAGACCAGCATGTAGCGCCTATTTCGTTTTTATTTGCTTGTGTTGATCATCCTGAAATTGGTTTAATAACTGCAGGTGTCTTTTGGTTCATTGATAGGATTTTTGCCATACCGCAGTCTTGCCAACAGGTGGAAGTTCTTAGCATTTGAATCATGGCTAAGTCAGAATGGATTAGACCCATCAAAGTACAGGCAAAACCTTGGAGTTATAGGAAGTTATGATGTTATGGAAAAAAGTAGTTCTACCGGCAGACATCTAGATCCAGAAGCCGTTCCACCAATAAGCAAAGGAATCTCACCAGATATGAAATTGGAAGATCTTCTTAGGATTTACGACCAAGAGAAACTCAAGTTCTTGTCTTCATTTGTTGGACAGGTATGAAGGAGTCTGATTTAGTATCAATGCTTTGGGAATTTCCACTGTTGCTGTTGTTACTTTACATGTCGAATAACTGTTCTCCTATAACCCTAAAATGCAGAAAATCAAGGTGAATGTGGTAGCGGCTGACAGAAAGTTTAGAAAGCTACTCTTTTCTGTGAAGCCCAAAGAAAAGGAGGCAATCATCGAGAAGAAAAGAAGTCTCATGGTAAGGCAAAGATATGAAAAATCAAATTCGTTATCTGTTGGCCATATATCTTCCCTGAATTGAATATGAGACTTAACACGTGTCATGTGATATGCTGCACGAATAAATGTTATACCTGTCATATATGCTTCAAAGGTCTTTCTTGGTTGTCACACAAGTTTGGTTTTCTAACCATTTTGCTTTGAACAACGGTAAAAATAATTCATTTCTGGCATACGAGAATTATCTAGATGGACAATGTGGACAATTTTTTTTTTTTTAATATTATAATAATATCTGGGATAAGACCCTTGGGTGTTACCAGGGGATGGACAATTTTTTTAATGCGCGGTTCGTGTGATTTGGTGTTCGGTATTTCAGTGTGGTGGCCAGTGCTAATTGTGTTGTGTGGACAGTGCTAGTGTCCCAAATATGACATCCATGAGTTCAGAATATTCATGCGGGTAGTCTAGTAAAGATTGTTGGTTTCAGTCTTCAGTTCCAGAGTGACTGTTGCTACTGGTTGTGTATATGTTGAAAGGGGATTGCTCCTCTTTCATTTACTCCAGTAGTTTGCTATCCTTGGTTATAATTGATTGATCAAAGTATATCTTGATGAAATGTCCCAAATATGACAATCATGACTTCAGAATTATATTGCGGTTAGTCTAGTAAAGATTGTTGGTTTCAGTCTTCAGTTCCTGAGTGACCAATGCGACTGGTGGTGTATAATTGCTCCAGTAGTTTGCTATCCTTGGTTATAATTGAGTGATCAAAGTAAGTCTTGAAGAAATGTTGGTTCACTCCTTGACGTGGGAGAATTGGTCAATAAGGCCTTGGTACTGTTTTCTGTTGCAGGCCAAACTTCGCATTGGGGATGTTGTCAAATGTTGTATTAAGAAGATCACATACTTTGGTATTTTCGTGGAGGTAGGTTAATCTGATTATTCTACCTCGAAAGAGAGCTCTCTCAACTTTCTATGTTTGGTGATATTTGTACTGAATCCAAGTGACTTTACGGTACAAAATCAGATCTCTTTGCCATTGGGAGTATTGGGTGATCTTTTCATACTATATGAGGCTGCCATAGCAAAATAGGCGTTTGAACGTAACTCCTTGAATTTGTCTATGTAGGTTGAAGGCGTGCCTGCACTAATTCACCAGACAGAAGTGTCATGGGATGCTACATTGGATCCTATGTCCCATTTTAAAATTGGTCAGGTACTTTACAATTTATTTGGGGATGAAACCTTTTTCTCTTCATGGTCATATTCTGCAGAAATCTAGACTGTTGACTCCAATATATGCATTGTCTTGAAAAACTCGTATATTTGATATGTAGAGTGTTTGAGTTTGCCAATTTTCCATCTCTTGCTGCCTGAGCTGTTCTGTGAATATGGTTATGCATATTCTCTTATTCATCTAATATTTTTGACAAGTACTCTTTCATTGTGGGTCCTTTTGGCTTTCTGACTTCTCAAGAAGATCAATTTGAAATCAGGTTGTGGAGGCCAAAGTTCATCAACTGGATTTCGCACTTGAACGTATTTTCTTGTCACTGAAGGAAATTATGGTAATTTAGTTCAAGATTTAGGTGTAAAATGCGAAAATTTTTGAATTGGTTCATCATGATAATTGTGTTTCCTATGGCAGCCTGATCCGCTGATTGAGGCCTTGGAGTCAGTGGTAGGTGATGGCAAATCCTTCGATGGCAACCTGGAAGCTACGCAAGCAGAATCCGAGGTTTCTGCAATCATCCTTTAATTGGAATCTATTTTTGCATATTGAACTATGTGGCTCTCATGAGCACTGTTTATTGTGGCTTACGAATGTTTATAGAGTAGTGATTCTAAACAACTCGGAAATAGGACAATGACAGCAAAGTAGTTCTTCTATCTGTGAACTGTGTTAAATTAGGTAGTTTACTTGATTCCTTCTTCAAATGTTGAGGAAAGCAATGTGTCACATGATGCTTAACCTAGTTGATTGCCTTTTCCAATTTTGCATCACTCTGGATAGATGGTGTTAGTTTTGTTCTCGTGTACATGCAATTAGACAAATTGAAAATTGTGTCTACATGATAATACTAGAACATATGGACTTGAACTATTCATTGCTTGCTTTATCTTTAAACAGTGGGTTGAAGTGGAGTCGCTTATCAAGGAGCTGCAATGGATTGAAGGAGTGCAGACTGTGTCAAAAGGTCGTTTTTTCTTGAGCCCGGGTTTGGCTCCGACATTCCAGGTTTGTCTACATGAATGTTTAGTTCCTATTTGACGCAAGGTTTTAGTTCCTATTCCGGAAATACCATGGCTCTCCATCTTCATGGAGATACTCAAACTCATAGCATAATGGTCATTGTTTGTTGTGCGGCAATTATGGTATATGATGATGCACAACAAATTCATGAGTCCATATGATTTTCATGTTTTTTGTATTCAAGCAAACCCTAAGACTAGCTTTTGTAGGACTAACTAGATTTTAGATGCTTGAAATTTTACTTGCATTTGCTTTAGTATATATCCGGGATCTTTTTTCTGATTTCCAATGACAGACAGTTCTTTTTCTTGTGTTTTCGCTCTATTCGTATATGCTGTAAAGTAACGGCAGCAGCAGCAGATCTATGCATGAATACACGCATAATTTTTTATTTTTTTTTAATGTTCTATTTGCATATGTGAAAGGAGGTTTATACTATAGACGCTTTTGATGAAAGCACAAGTTAATGCGTTGTACACTCATTTTTTTTTTTTTGGCCAACTGCATATTAAACACTTCTTATTGTTTGCATGCTGGCTGTTCTCATGCCTTTCTTTCGATGAAACTCCTACTTTAAGACAATAAAAGAATGTCATTTGTGGTTATGACTCGTGCATTATATCTTTGCGATATGTCCCATGATGCAGGTTTATATGGCGTCCATGTTTGAAAATCAATACAAATTACTGGCTCGATCTGGAAACAAAGTACAGGAGGTATGAGTTGAATTATGTTCCCCCGTTCTTTGACTAATGACAGCTCTTTGGGTGAAGCGTCACTCACATGAACTCTAAATATTATGTAGGTAATAGTTGAAGCATTGTTGGACAAAGAAGAAATGAAATCCGTGATTTTGATGTGCACCAACCGAGTTGAGTAGCTTGCTCATCCTTTCTCCTAAGTACATTGCAATCACCCTGATGGTAAATATCATTCATCTGGTAAGTGTATCCACCAAAATACTAGCAGAAACGGGCATATGAACTCGGAAATGCACTTTCAGTCGGATGCAGCTTTTCAAGATGAGTTTTTGCCCTCTGTCTGGTTGCGAGGTATTGGGGATTAGATACGTTTATCAAATCCGTTTGATGGCGTATAGAATCTTCAAATTCTTCAAATTTCAAAGAATCCATATCAGGTTCACACTGGAAGATCAAATTTGTAATGTATTCCCTTTGAGAGCGACGTCTAATTGAAAAGATTGGCAAAATGTTCTCATTTGGATCCATAGAAGGAGTCGTTCATTTGTGGTTCCCATACATCTACACAGAATTAAGGGCTTAATGCTTCCCATTCAAAGTTTCAGCCTCCTCATCAGCTCCAGCTTTACTTATTCTGCGAAATAGTGATCCTCGTATCTAATCCAGCGATCCCCGAGCTGCACTTGCCTCTGGAGACTATACGGGCAATAGTTCGCCACCTCCTTGTGAGCCATTCCAGATGCACGTGTGGCAGTCTTATTCCGCATTCCCTGAGAAACATGTTACACGTGCCGTGGCCGTCGTAGTCGCCGTCGGCAAGTTTAGAACGCTATGGACATGTTGAGGCTAACTTGCAGCTGATGGCATGACCTAGGAAATGGTGTTTTACATGGAAAGCTCGGGTTGATATGAGACTGATAGCTTATGTCTTTTTCTGTTTTCATCTCGATTGTGGCTTGGAACTCCAGATCAGTAATTAAATTGGTGTGCGGACGTACAATTCCACTTCGAAAACAAATTGTCATTGTGGTCAAAATGACTGTAACCCAAATTGAACAATTTTTATCTTGTGTAGTGCTAAATCATTTCATAACTCGTACCAACGTAGCTCGACAATTATTCTCCTTCTTTCTCTCCTCCCACTTTGACATATTCACTCTTTTCTTTCCAATCTCAATGAAATGTAGAAAAATGTTGAAAAAGTCTTAAATCTATTGCACTTTTATTAATTTAACAATAAATCATTCAATTTTACCAATTTAGTTTTAAGTTTTTTCATTTCTTACTAATTGAGTTCATTTAGTCAATTTTAGTTGGAATTTGTTGTTGATGTGGACATAATTTATTAATTTTTAAATATTTTTTTCGAAATTTTAAATTATTTTTTATTTTTTGCCTTTTCTTCCTTTGGCCAATTGCCTAGCATCCGACGACCAGCTAGAGGCTACAACCGGTGAGAGTCGTCTCGTTGAGATCTTGCGAGGGGTGACCTTGCCATCCTTGGGCGAGGCTTGCCCTTGCCAAATTCGATGAGGTCAAGCCTCGTTAGAAGTTGGCAAGGGTCAAACACGTTGAAGGCTAGGGAGGACCTCACTAGCTGTGAGAGGCGATTTCCCTTGCCAGATTTGATAAGGGCGAGCCTCACCCAAAGTGCGGAATGCGTTCAAGATATGAAGATAAATTTTGTAGAGTAGAATACTAATCATTCAAAATTCATTGGATTGAAAATTTTTAGCAAATGAATTGAAAAAGGGAAAATTATCAATTACACTTGTACTAATTCAATCCTAAATTCAACAATTTGCCAATATATACCATTTGGTCAATTTTGATTTAAAATCACTAACGTGAATGTTAACTATGATACGTGACATGATTGGCATTAACATGAACTATTTTTTTTTCAATTTTTAATATATTTCCAAAATTTTATTTCTTTTTATTTCTCCTTTTTTCCTTCTTTTTTCTTCCACTATGGCCCGCTAGAACCCGCCGGCCACCGAGGAGGATTGCGGCCCTTAGTTCCAGTCGACCACCATATATTGCCACTTCCTCTCGAAGCATTCCAGATGCACGTGTAGCAATCCTATTCCATGAGAAAACACGTCACACATGCCGTGGCTGTCGCAGTCGGCGTCGGCATGGCCAAGGCAAGTTTGAGAACACCGTAGGCTTGTTGATGCTCACTCACAACTGATGGCATGACATAGGAAATGGTATGTACACGGAAAGCTCGGGTTGATATGAATGATCGTGTTTGGATGGATAGCTTATACCTTTTTTTTTTTCTTCTGTTTTCATCCCAATTATGGCTTGAGACCCAAGATCAGTAATTCAAATGGTTTGCGGACGTACAATTTCATTTCAAGAACAAATTATCATTCCATACATGGTCAAAATGACTGTAAAAGATTAGACCTAGATTGAACAATTTTATCTTGTATAGTGCTAAATCATTTGAAAACTCGTACCAACATAACTGGCATTTATTCGCCTTCTCGCCCTCTCCCCGCTCTTTAACATATTCACTCTCTCCAATATCAATTACATAACTGAAATACGGTTTAGAAGCTACTATTGTGACGGCCCAAGCGTCGGTGCGCGGGGAGGAGGGATGGCGGTGCATCCACGCCTCGGTCCCCGAACATGCGCAGGGAGGGGGGCACGTCTCTTGTCCTACATCACCTAGGGAGGGAGTTCTGAGCTGCCTTATAAGGCAATGGACCTTCTAACTGTATACATGCGTTTTCATGGAGTAGTGTGGGTTGCCCTGAGAAGAACAAAATCGTGAGGACTTAATGTCCAAAGCAGACAATATGTGTGCAGTGGAGACCTAGGGTGTTACAAGTGGTATCAGAACCGACTCTTGACCGCGTGTGGGGCCACAGCGAAGACGTTGTGCTCCTAAGGAGTGGAGAGTGTGACAACCCAAGCAGCGATGCACAGGGAGGAGGGATGGTGGTGCGTCCGTGCGTCAGTCCCCGGACATGCGCAAGGAGGGGGGGTGTGTCTCTTGTCCTACATCACCTAGGCGGTGCGCAGGGAGGAGGGATGGCGGTGCGTCCGTGCCTCGATCCTTGGACGTGCGCAAGGAGGGGGGGCGGTTCTCTTGTCCCACATCGCCTAGGGAGAGAGTTCTAAGCTCTTGTCTCACATTGCCTAAGGAGAGAGTTCTGAACTGCCTTATAAGGCAATGGGTCCTCTAACTATATACACACGTTTTTTTTTTTTTTGGGTAGTATGAGCTACCCTGAAAGGAACAAAACCGTGAAGACTTAGTGTCCAAAGCGGATAATATGTGTACAGTGGAGACCTAGGCCATTACAAGTGGTATCAGAGCCGACTCTTGACCATGTGTGGGGCCATAGCGAGGATGTTGTGCTCGTAAGGAGTGGAGAGTGTGACGGCCCAAGCGGCGATGCACCGGGAGAAGGGATGGTGGTACGTCCGCGCTTCGGTCCTCGGACGTGCGCAGGGAGGGGAGATGTGTCTCTTGTCCCACATCGCCTAGGCGGTGCGTAGGGAGGAGGGATGGTGGTGTGTCCGCGTCTCGGTCCCCAGACATGCACAGGGAGGGGGGCGCATCTCTTGTCCCACATCGCCTAGGGAGGGGATTCTAAGCTACCTTATAAGACAATGAGCCCTCTAACTGTATACATGCGTTTTTTTTTTGGTAGTATGGACTGCCCTAAGAGAAACAAACCGTGAAGACTTAGTGTCCAAAGCAAACAATATGTGTACAGTGGAGACCTAGGGCATTACAAGTGGTATTAGAGCCGACTCTCGACCGCATGTGGGGCCACAGCGAGGACGTGCGTAGGGAAGGGGGGTGCATCTCATGTCCCACATTGCATAGGGAGGGAATTCTAAGCTACCTTATAAGGCAATGGACCCTCTAACTGTATACACTCGTTTTTTTTTTTTTTTTGGTAGTATGAGCTCCCCGAGAAGAACAAAACCGTGAAGACTTAGGGGCTGCATGAGAACATTTCTCATTCTCCCAATTTCTGTTCTTTTGTTCCCTAGAACAAAAAAAGAACAGAAACTCGTTTGGTAACGCCAAGATGATTTTTATTCCCCAGAATAGAAAAGTTAGCCCGGGAATAGAAATGAGAAACAAAAAAAAGTTGCTTCTTGTTCCAGGAACAATTTCTAGAAATAAGCAAATTTTCTTTTTTATTTTTGTTTTATTTCTTTCTCTTGCCGCGGCCACCTCCAACCGTCCACCGGCCGCCGCTGCCGCAAGTCGCCGGCCGCCGCCGTCGCCCGCCCGCCGCTGCCGCCGCCGCCCGGTCGCCGCCCGCGCCGCCCGCGCCGCCGCCGCCGCCGACCATCGTCGCCGCACGTCCGCCCGGCCGCCGCCACTGCCACAGTCGCCGCCCGCCGCCGCCGCCTCCACCGCCGGCCGCCGCCCACGGGCCACGGCAATCCATGGGCAAGAATAAAACACAAATAAATACAAAAGAGAAATTGTTGCGTTACCAAACGCATTTCTATTCTTTTTCTATTCCAAGAGTAGAAATTTTGTATAGTTACCAAACGGGTTCTTTTACTCAGAAATTGTTCCCCGGAATAGAAATAGAAAAGAACTATTTCTGAAAAAAAACTCTTCCCCAGCCAAGAAATTTTACCATGCGCACCCTTAGTGTCCAAAGTGGACAATATGTGTACAGTGGAGACCAGAGCATTACTCCTACAATAAACAAAACGAAATATACAATTGAACGTAGCTTTAGGGTTTAAATGGACAAAGCCTCTTTGCACTAATCGTTCAAATCTTGATCAAAAGGTTGATAGCACCGTCCGATTAAAGAACATGCCGGAAGGTCCTTCTTTCGGCATTAAAGCCACCATAACAGGACCTCTTGCACCTTCCTCGACTGGAAAAAACCCTGTGTAGTGGTTTAGGTCGGTTTTAACAAAACCGGGATTCACAGCATTGATGGCGATACCGGGGCATTTCTTCGCCAAAATTCTTGTGTATGCATTGAGAGCTGCCTTGGAGATGATGTAAGCTGATAAAATGATAGGCCAGCCTCCAGTTTCCACCGTACCTTTCTTCATATCCTTCAAGAATCTTCCTACCAAACCGTCCACTTTCTCTTCCATGAGGCTATCGACATCATTGAACTCCTCTTTGATATTCTTGCCAGGAATATACTAATTTCAAGCAAAATAAGATGAACAAATTTTTGATGAGAAAATATGCAAGTAGTAATAAGGTTACATCAAGTTCGGATCGCTGAAGGGGACGAGCTGAAGACCACCTGCTTGACTCGGTATGGATCCTACGAGTTCCTCGTAATGCCGTTCGGCTTAACCAACACGCCAGCTACGTTTTGTACACTCATGAACAAGGTACTCCACCCTTTCCTAGATCAGTTTGTTGTGGTTTACCTAGATGATATAGTAGTCTATAGTCGGACGTTGGAAGAGCATGTCGAGCATCTACGATAAGTCTTCCAAGTCTTGCGCGAGAACGAGTTATATGTTAAGCGCGAGAAGTGTGCCTTTGCCCAAGAGGAAGTTCCATTATTGGGGCACATCGTCGGGGGTGGACGAGTGCGAATAGACAAGGCAAAGATTCAGTCGATCGTCAAGTGGGAGCCACCGACAAAGGTGACGGAGTTGAGGTCGTTCCTCGGCCTCACCAACTACTACCGGCGATTCATTCAGAGCTACTTGAGCATCATCGTGCCGCTCACCGATCTGTTGAAGAAGGAGAAGCAATGGGAGTGGACGGAACGATGCCAAAGAGCATTCGATCGACTGAAGAAAGCCATGACGGAAGAACCGGTGTTGGTATTGCCCGACCACACCAAACCTTTCGAGGTAGAGACTGACGCATCGGATTTTGCCATTGGTGGAGTTCTTATGCAGGATGGACATCCGGTGGCGTACGAGTCTCGGAAGTTGAACGATATCGAGCGACGGTATACCGTTCAAGAGAAGGAGATGACCGCGGTGGTCCACTGCCTTTGGACATGGAGGCATTATCTCTTGGGATCAAAGTTCGTCGTGAGGATGGACAACATCGCCACGAGTTACTTTTAGACCCAAAAGAAGCTAAGTCCAAAGCAAGCTCGATGGCAAGACTTCTTGGCGGAGTTCGACTACATGTTGGAGTATAAGCCGGGAAGGCCAACTCCGTAGCGGACGTGCTGAGTCGGAGGATGGAGCTGATGAGCAGCACAGTCGACCGAGCTGTCCTTGGGTCGACCGCATCAAGGAGGGGCTGAAGCATGATCCAAGAGCCCAAGCCCTCATCGGGTATGCAAAAGAGGGCAAGACTCGACAATTTTGGTGTGAGGACGAGCTACTCTACACCAAAGGAAGGTGACTATACGTGCCCTTCCATGGGAAGTTGAGGAAGGAGATCTTGCGCGAGTGCCACGACTCGAAGTGGGCGGGTCATCCAGGGATCCACTGCACGTTGGCCCTCGTTGAAGATCGGTACATTGGCCTCAGATGCGGGACGACGTAGAAGCCTATGTGAAGACTTGTCTGGTATGCCAACAAGACAAGCTGGAGCAACGTTCGTCGCCAGGCCTGTTGGAGCCACTTCCCGTTCCAACTCGTCCATGGGAAAGTGTTTCCATGGACTTCATCGTCAATATGCCGAAGTCCGAAGGGTGTCGGACTCTCATGGTTGTGGTGGACAGGTTTTCCAAGTACGCGACTTTCGTGCCTGCAATGAAGGATTGCCCAGCCGAGGAGGCGGCGAAGCTCTTCATGAAGCACGTGGTCAAGTATTGGGGTGTGCCACAAACGATCGTGAGCGATCGTGATCCTCATTTCATGGGACGTTTCTGGTCCGAATTGGTCAAGCTGCTGGGGTCAGAGCTGAACATATTGACAAGTTTGCATCCCTAAACCGACGGTTAGACGGAGTGGGTCAATGCACTCTTGGAGATATACCTCCGGCACTACGTGAGCACAACGCAAGCGAATTGGGTGAAATTGATCGACGTAGCCTAGTTCTCCTACAACTTGTAGCAGAGTGAGTCAACTGGTCAGAGCCCATTCGAGGTCGCGACTGGGCAGCAACCAAACACCCCGAGTGCGATCGCATCGGGTTATCGAGGGAGTAGTCCGCCCACATACAAATTCGCCAAGGATTGGCAAGAGCAAGCCGACTTGGCCAGGGTGTGTCTACACTAAGCCTCCAAGCGCATGAAGGAATAGGCGGATAAGAAGCGACGGCACGTGGAGTTCCAAGTTGAGACCAAGTGTTGGCCAAGCTGCACATGGTCCTTCGATACAAGGACGTGCACAAGGGGTTGATCCGTTGCTACGAGGGGCCATTTCGTGTGCTACAATGGGTCGGGAAGGTCGCATACAAGCTGGAGCTACCACCGAAACTTAAGGTACATCCGGTTTTCCACGTGAGTATGCTTAAACCTTTCTAGGTTGATGAGGAAGATCCGGATCGAGGGGAGTCTCAATGGGCACCACTCGGGGCAAAAACCTCGTATGACCGAGAGGTCAAGAACATCATGGCGGATCGAGTCATACAGAAGTGGTATTGCGCGCCCAAGTGAGTATCTATGGAAGGGTCTTCCGGAGAGTGAAGCAAGTTGGGAGCCCGCAGAGAGTCTTTGGCAGTTCAAGAAGGAGATCGATACTTTCCATGTCGAAGATGCGACGAGGGTTCGCCTGATTAGGTGGGGGAGAATGTCACGGCTCGGGAGAATGACGATCCAAGAGGTTTCTATGGGCCAGCCGTGACACGTCTATGGATCAAGCGACCCTCGGCTTGTATCCTTGTGTCCTAGGGTTTTCTCGAGTATTCTAGACTACTCCTGGGGGTGGGCAATACAGTAAATGTATTCGTATGTAATAAATGTGGGTAATTGGTAGTTGGGGAGATCTAATCTCCACTGTTAGATCAAGGAGAGATCTACGGATACTGTTTGCCTTGTACTTGTATATAAAGGGGTCTCCTTCCCCTCATTTGTATCATCTCATTCACAAGTAATACAAACCCGAGCTTCTCTCTCTAAAGATCCTTGTGAGTTGAGTGTGAGAAAGGCTGACTTGGGAGAAATTCCTAAAACCGCACGGGCTAGGGAACGCTAGATCGATCGGCCCGTGACACTTGCATGCTAAGATCTTGGCTTATGGAAAAGAGAAGATAGAGGATGAGAGGATGAATTTGAGAGAGAAGACCCAGACGGATTCTGAGAACGAAAAATCTCAAACACAGATGCGTCCATCAATCGACAGTTTGGGAAATTTAACAATACTCGTTCACCCCTCTAGTGTATCGACATAATGTATCTTATGTTTGTACATAAATTAGATAGGTCATGCTAATAGGTATTCATCCCAGGTATTATCGAATATGTTAACATGACCGAATGACATCACATAAACATGGACTGATATCTGTGCATAATGGGATGTAAGTGTTGTGTGAAATAACATGCTTCGCTATAGAAATCGCCTCTTGAATCTTGTTAGGACAAAGAGTTAGGTGAAAGCCATCTTTGGAACTCGGGAGAGCCACCTTTAGAATTTTATTTGTTCTGTCAAAGGAAAGAAATTACTATAGTGTTGATCATGGAACTGCTATGATTCCTCCACAATTTGGTCATCAAGTCAAATCATTATCTTCCAAGAGTATAGCTACAATTCCTCCATGACTTGCTCCTCAAAACAGATTGTTCTCTAAAGATTGTATCCCATAAAATCACGTCTCTTGTAAATCTAGTACTTAGCCTATATATATTCACTGTGTTGTATAGCAATAAGCATACATAAGATATTATCTTAAAATATACAGAAAATACAAGGCAACGTTGAGCATGAATCTTCTTCTTCTATTCAACCCTCTTTTACCATTTTAACATGATATTAGAGCAGATCATTGTGAAAGCAAACACAGCCTTCTGATACTGTCTTTTTTTTTTTTTTGGAAATTTCCATGGAAGATTCATCAATCTCAGCCTTCGAATAGCATCCTTACCAATCATGGCAATTCCACAATCTACTCCGGAAAGTCAATCCCACACCATTACCTTTCCAACTATTGGAGTAAAACTTAATGGTGATAACTATGTTGCATGGAAAGCAAGGCTTCTTCTACTTCTCTAGGTAAACAACCTTCTATCCATTGTTGAAGGTACATACCTATCCTTTGTCCTCTAACTCATATCACACAAACAAGTGCAGATGGAACTACTATATTTGTTTCTAATCCTATGAAGAATGGTCAACACGTGATCAAGTGGCGCTCGCATGGATTCTCAACACCTTAGCTGACACAATTGTCGAATAGCTCTCAACATTCACCTCTTCAACAACCACATGGCAATTCATAGCCACATCCTGTGCTGGACGAAATCATGCCCAAGCAGCTCAACTTCGGAGGCAGTTGCGAACTCTTCGTAAAGGTAACCAAACGGTTACAGAATTTCTTCCACAAGCAACAACAATTGTAGATTAACTATCCTCCATTGGTGATAAAGGTGATTGGTTCTCGGTCCGGTCTAGTTTCACTTAGGAATCAGGAATCATACCCAATTTTTGGGATCGGAACCATATTGGATGGTCTTAAGATTGGGAATTGAACCGGACTAGTCCGATCCCAAGGAACTGATCACCTAGAAAAAAATTAAAAAATTAAAAAAAATACTAGATTTGTTACTATTTTGAGGGTTTATTGCTATTTTTAAGAAATTTATAAATATATATATTTTAAAAAGAGTAAGTTCGGTTACCCTCGAAACCAAGAACTGAACCAATAATCATCGATTTCATTTTTATGGAATCAGGATCCGGACTGATCCTTCCGAGCCTTCCAGGAACTTGACCAGATCGGCCGATCCGTTCTAGTCCAAGCGATTCTCAGTTTGGGTGGTCCAACATGCTCATCCATAATTGGCGAAGTCATCCAACATGCTAAACCCATGTGTTTTGTGGGTTGGTCAAAATATCAAAATTTTGCAGTCTCTTTTTTAGTTCAATTCGGTATCAAGACATGACCCATGAGGCACTTCACAGCTTGCTTTTATGTCATGAGGCTCGGCTCGAGCTCATGGAACCCTCAGTGCAAGGTCCGGCTACATTTATTGGGAAGGTTGATGATGTCTTTCCTCCACACTTAACATAGTCTCCACAACCTAGTACATATCGTTTTTTATAGATCAAATTCTAATCATTTCCTTGGGCGTGTACATGAGAATAGCACATGTGGTGCTGGGCCACAAAATGCCAATAGATTCTCAAACATTCGCAATTCTATGATTGGCAATGGTGGTAACATATGTCAAATTTGCAACAAATTTGGCCATAGAGCCAATGTTTGTAGGGAAAGATATATGCAGCAGCAACATGAGCAATCCCCTACATTACCGCAACTTAATTTCGCGGAAGTTCCTCCACCACTCTCTTTCCTCCTCAGAGTCATGGCATCCAGATTTGGGTGCTACTCATCACATGACAAACAATATCTCTCAGCTATCTGATGTTGAACCCTATCATGGTAATAATCAGGTCACATAGGTAACAGATCTAACTTGCCCATCATTCATACAGGCCGCTCTATTTCCCCAAATTTTCGTATGCCTCATATCTTAGATGTTCTTTCCATTAAAAAAAATCTCCTATTAGTTGGTCAATTCTCTAAAGATGTTGGAAGATATGCAGAATATCTTCAGATACTAATTGATCCGATTTGGTTTTATAGAATCAATCTAAAAATTAGATTGATTTAGATTGATCTGTATGATATTACATTGCCTTATGAGTATACACCTTGTAGTATAATTATTCAAATGATGTACATTGACGATAGACTGCATATACACAAAAAAAGAGAAATTCTCCCCAAATCTATTCTTTGGTTTTTTTCTCTTCCTCGTCCGTACCTTGCTTTGTCCCTTGCTTCAACTTCTGACATGGTATCAGAGCTACGGCTCTAAGCTCCAACTTCCGCACCAGATTGCTTTCGTTTGAACCTGCAAGACAGATTTACGTCTTGTTACGAGAGAATCGATTATTGTAAGAAGGGAGAAGAAGCGGAGAGGATTTACTTACCATGAACCCAGAAAACCTACCTCCTGTCAGCACTGGAATTCCTTCCACAGGCGATGTCACATCGACAGTGGAGACACAGGGCCACAACATCGAGATGATACCTGCAAATACCACGACACAACAACAAACACGCAGATTCAATGGCAGATGTTCCCGGCTCAGGCGAATATGGGGCAGCCCATTCCGAGCCTACCTTACCAATGGGTACCCTATCCATGGTACGTTGGGCAAGGCCCAAATCCATCATTGCGGGGGGCAATGAGTTACCAGAGCAGTGTTCAGCTCGATGGGAGTCTACCAGCCGCAAGCGGGGCAAACACAGCCACCGAGACAGAACCAAGAAGCGGGTCTGGAGAAGCGGGATCGGAAACAAACCTTCACCCGGTCTCTTCAATGCGGGGCATGGATCCGGATTCGATGGGTTGGGTACGGGGACGAATCCCTACCCGAACCCAAATTTTCCACCCGGTTTCTTTCCGTATCCGATTGCGGCTATCATTGGCCGACCAGAACTAGGGGACCCCTTGCATGTGTCTACCGTCGACGGTCTAGAAGTGCGACTCATCAGTCTGCAACTGACCGGGCTGGAAAACTACAGCAACTGGTCGCAAGACTTCCGGAGGGCTCTCCCGACAAAGGATAAGGACGGTTTCCTCGACGGAACCGTATCGATCCCGTCGGACGAAAGGCTGGCAAGGCACTGGAGAAAGTGCAACCGCCTGATCCACACCTGGATCGGCAACTGTGTCTCCCCAGACGTCGCAGCAGGCCTCCCACCGACGGAAGATTCGAAAACCATGTGGGACAACATCAAAGAGATGTACGGAAAGTTAGATTGAGCAAAAATTTTTTGTCTCACGCAGGAACTCACAGATCTCAAACAAGGAAACATGTCTATCACGGCGGTGTACAACAAACTCTCATCGCTCTGGAACGAGCTCGAGGCCGTAGAGGAAAAGCTCGAGGGACCCCCAGAAACACTCAGGCAGTACAGATCGATGAAGGAGAGGGAGAAATCCACTCGATTTCTCTTGATTTTGAATGAAACTTACCTAACATTTAGATCGCAGATTCTGGCGATGGATCCCGTGCCGCCCCTCGGCCGGATCTTCCAGCTGGCCATCCAAGAGGAGAGCCAGCGACTCACGACTCCTGAGCAGACACGAGGAGGCGACGCCGTAGCCCTCACCCTCCGCGAAGAACGCCTCGGGAGAGAATTGGGGGCGAAAACCCTAGCTCGAGAGAACTGCGAGGGGCTAGGGTTCGAAATGGCTGAAAGGACCCTTAAAAGGGATGGAAGCTACGGCCAGGATCTAAATAGGCGATCCGACGGCTTAGATCTCTCGAGAAGATCTGACGGCTCCGATTTTCCCCGAAGATCTGACGGTCCGCAAAGAGCTGATCTATCCGTTGGATCGGATGGTGGAGATAATTTGGCAATCAAGACATCCGACGGCCAGATTTTTTCCATAAGAAATTTCAGCCAAAATTCAAAAGGGAAAGGTAAATTGTACTGTGAACACTACAAACGTCCGCATCATACCATAGATAATTGCTGGAAATTACATGGAAAACCAGGAGAAAAAGGAAAAAGGAAAGAATACTCTGCAGGTTACCAGGTGACCGGACCTACTGGGATAAGTAGTGACCGACCCATTACTTATGGGCAATATCAGCAATTGATGCAAGCATTGCAGAAAGCAGACATTGGAAATAAATGGGGAAGCTTCTCAAGTATATCCCACTGCTTGATAAACTCAATTTCAAAAAGGGCATGGATAATTGACTCAGGAGCAAGTGATCATATCATTTGTGATGTGAGTTTTTTTTCAAAAAGGAATAGGAAATCGGAGACACCTATTTCTGTGGAACTTCCAAATGGAAATATTACTCATGTCACATTGACAGGGACTGTTCAATTAAGCCCCCAAATTGTCCTGCAAAATGTCCTTTATGTCCCACAATTCCAGTTCAACCTCATTTCCGTTTCCAAAATCTGCAAAGAAAACTCCTGTCAAATACTCTTTGATGCTGACACATGTTTTTTCAGGCCCTTTCGACTAGGAAACTGATGGGCTTGGGTAATATTTCTGAAGGTTTATATTTCTGGACCAGCACTTCAAGTCATCATGATTCAATTCCTTTCAATAAAATGTCATTGTGTAACGCCATTGCCAATGATAAAGATTTTCTTTTGCATTCACGAATGGGACATAGTGCCTTCTTCCCATACCCTAACTGTCATGTTTGCCCTCTAGCAAAACAGTCTCGTGCAGCTTTCCCTTCCAATGCAAAACGTTCCAATGATGTCCTTTCCTTAATTCATGTGGATGTTTGGGGGCCATATCACACAGCACATTGTGACGGTTCATGATATTTTCTCACAATCGTTGATGATCACTCTCGAGCTACATGGGTATTCTTGATGCAATCAAAGGCACAAGTTCCATCTCATTTGAAGACATTCATTATCGTGACTAAAAATCAGTTTGGGAAATCAATCCAGCGAATACGGACTGACAATGGGAAGGAGTTTTTTAGTCATGAATGCAGATCACTCTTCCTGGTTCATGGCATTCTACATGAAAGCTCCTGCGTTTATACTCCACAACAGAATGGAGTAGTGGAACGTAAGCATCGTCACTTGTTGGAAGTCGCATGCGCCTTAAAGTTTCAGGGATCCATACTAGCAACATATTGGGGAGATTGTGTCCTTACTGCAGCCTACCTCATCAACTGTATGCCTACTCGGATATTAGCTGGTAAGTCACCTTTTGAGTTACTTTATGGAAAAAAACCAGCAGTAGATCATCTATGGGTTTTTGGTTGTTTATGTTATGCTACAACTATGGGACCTCGAGATAAAATGGGTCCACGTGCAAGGAGGGGTATCTTTATGGGTTACCCTAAACTACGAAGGGGTATTACGTTTTGGATCCATCGACGGGGAATTTTTGTGAGCAGGGATGTCATATTTCACGAAACTGTTTTTCCATTCCAGGAGACTACAGGGGATTTGAATATCTCAAACAGCTCACATCAATCCCCAATTGAGGACAATCTATCTCCTAAATATTTTCTCGCTGCATCACCGGGGCAAGTCATCCCACCATCATTTGATCAGTCATCACAGACAGAGACATTGGAAAGCATACCCACTGCTCCATCCAATATTGAGAATGATTCTGATAATCATGCAGAAAACAATGTTGCAAAAATATCTCCTCTTCC
Organism: Eucalyptus tenuipes; assembly: GCA_014182365.1. Taxonomy (NCBI): domain Eukaryota; kingdom Viridiplantae; phylum Streptophyta; class Magnoliopsida; order Myrtales; family Myrtaceae; genus Eucalyptus; species Eucalyptus tenuipes. The sequence goes on along the minus strand of CM024540.1, from coordinate 27,666,555 downwards.
ACCACCAACGGACCATCCACGACGTTCGAAGAGAGCCACGAGACCACCAACGTGGACTAAAGATTATGTCTGTGCCTCACTTAATGGACCAGGTATTAACTATCCGACATCTTCTTATGTTTCCTTTGAAAGACTTTCGTCGGAACGTAAATGTTGCATTATTCGTATATCCGATGAAAAAGAACCGTCTAGTTATGATGAGGCATCCAAAGACCCATGGTGGCAAAAGGTGATGGTAGCAGAATTACAGGCGTTGGCCGATAATCAAACATGGGAGATAGTTAATCTTCCTAGGGATAGGAAATCCATAGGATGCAAGTGGGTCTATAAAATAAAATATAGAGCTAATGGATCCATTGAACGATACAAAGCTCGATTGGTGGCGAAAGGGTATACACAACGAGAAGGTTTCGACTATAACGAAACTTTTCTCCGGTTGCCAAAGATGTCACTGTTCGATCATTTTTATCCGTTGCAGCAATCCATGATTGGTCGTTACACCAAATGGACGTTCACAACGCCTTTCTTCATGGTGATCTGGATGAAGAAATTTACATGGACATTCCTCAGGGCTTACTGAGACAGGGGGAGGATAAAGTATGTCATCTCCGTAAATCCCTTTATGGGCTTAAACAGGCTTCCAGACAATGGTATGCTAAATTTGCCAATGCTCTCACCAGTGCAAACTTCAAACAATCAAAGTATGATTATGCTTTGTTTACATGGACCAAAGGTACGTCATCTATCTACTTGATGATTTATGTAGATGACATTCTTATCATGGGAAACGATGAAGCTGCAGTAGAGAGCCTTAAAAAATATTTGCATACCACTTTCATAGAAAGGATCTGGGAGCACCAAAATATTTTCTTGGGATTGAGATCGCACGATCTCACCAAGGAATTTCTCTCAGTCAGAGGAAGTGTGTATTGGAGATTATATGAGAGGCCGGTTTATCAGGGTGCAGGCCAGCTATCATTCCAATCGAACAGAACATCAGGCTAACTACAGCAGATCATGCTGGGGGAACATCTTAGGATGATCCTATACTACAGGATCCGACGAGTTATCAGAAGCTCATTGGAAAGCTTATATACTTGACTATGACTAGGCCTGATATATCATATGCGGTGCAGAATCTGAGTCAATTCATGCACAAACCGAAAGAATCTCACATGAATGCCGCTCTGAAGGTCGTCAAGTATTTGAAGGGATGTCCAAGACTCGGAATACTTTTATCCAGAAAATGCAACATGGAAATGACAGCATATTGCGATGCGGACTATGCGACGTGTCCTATGAGTCGAAGATCCATAATTGGCTTCTGTATTAAGCTTGGAGATTCTCTTCTCTCATGGAAAACCAAGAAGCAAGCAACAGTTTCTCTATCGTCAGCTGAGGCAGAGTATCGGGCCATGGCAAAAACCACGTGTGAAGTTGTGTGGATACGAGGTTTGCTCAGTGACCTTGGAGTACGATTGAAAGGTCCGACAAGGTTATATTGCGACAACGAATCTGCCCTGAAGCTTGCAGCGAATCCTGTAATGCACGAGAGAACCAAGCACATAGAAGTGGATTGTCATTTCACTCGGGAGAAGATTCAAGAAGGAACAATTGAGACAAGGGGGATTGGAACTGCTGAACAGCCTGCAGATGTGTTTACCAAAGCCTTGTGTCAAAGACAGCATGCATCTCTATTAAGCAAGCTAGGTGTCTTGGACATTTACAAGCCACCAGCTTGAGGGGGAGTGTTGGAAGATATGCAGAAGATCTTCGGATACTAATTGATCCGATTTTGATTTTATAGAATCAATCTAAAAATTAGATTGATTTAGATTGATCTCGTATGATATTACATTGCCTTATGAGTATACACCTTGTAGTATAATTTTTCAAATGATGTACATTGACGATAGACTGAATATACACAAAAAAAAGAGAAATTCTCCCCAAATCTGTTCTTTGGTTTTTTTCTCTTCCTCGTCCGTACCTTGCTTCGTCCCTTGCTTCAACTTCTGTCAAAAGAGAACACTTGTGATTTTATATTCTGACCTACTTCTTGTCTTGTGAAGTGTCGCCATTTGGGGAAAATCATACTTTAAGGAGATCTTGATCATGGCCTCTACTCCACTCCCACATCTACAACGTTGTCTTCATCATCACCACTTGCTTTTCCAACGTATAAGACATATTCGTTATTGCTGATATATTCAACTAATAGTTTTGCTGAGAGAGAAGGAATGAAACAAGACATTGAACATCATTCAGCCTTAATTAAAAAACTGTCAAGGACAAGCTAAATAAGAACCTATTTTGAAACTGCACACGAACGTGCAAAACAAAACCGCACGCAAACATGCAAAAAACTGACTTGTTCCACTTCCTAGAAAATAGCTAACAAATCAACCACCTAACAAATAAACTTAACTGAATGATAGAACCTCAGCAGTAGCACTGAGACACAGCTCCAACAAACTCCTCCTTGGATCAGTTGTTGCTGCAAACTCCTATTTTCTCTCTTAACAGCTCAAATCTTCCAACCTGAAGTGGCTTTGTGAACATGTCTGCAAGCTGATCTTCACTTATGCAATAGACCAACTTAACTTCACCACTTTGTTGCACTTCACGCCAGAAAGAAGAATTTGACTTTAAAATGCTTGGTTTTGCCATGGAAAACTGGATTTTGTGATATTGCTAAGGCAGCCTGATTGTCCACATTAACTTCAATGCAATCACTAGAATTCAACAACAGATCCTTCATTATCTTCTTTAGCCACAAAGCTTGATTTGTAGCTGCAGTAGCTGCTATAAACTTAGCCTCTGCAGTGGACTGAGCTACAATCTCTTGCTTTTTGGAACACTAGGAGAAACAGGCAGAACCAAGAGTGAAGCAGTACTTAGATGTACTTTTCATGTCATCCACTGAGCCAGCCTAGTCACTATCAGAAAAGCCTTGCAACTTAAAGTTCTGACCTTTCCTAAACTTCACACCAAGGAACAATGTTCCTTTGAGGTATCTCAAGACCCTTTTTGCAGCAACCAAATGCAACTGACTAGGACTACTCATGAACCTGGATAGAACACTTATAGCAAATAGAATATCTAGTTTGGTTGCTATAAGATACATGAGACATCCAATCAAGCTTCTATACATAGAAGCATCTACTGCATCTGTTCCATCATTCTTCTGTAGCTTCTCCTTAGTTGCCATAGGAGTGCTTATACTTCTACAATCTTCCATCTGAAACTTCTTCAGAATTTCCTTCATGTATTTTTTTCTGGCAGATGAAGATCTCATGTGAAACTTGTTTGACTTCCAGACCCAGGAAATAAGCCATCTTTCCCAAGTCTGACATCTCAAAACCTGCAAATAGACCTTGCTTCACCCTCTCTATCAATTCCACATCATTCCCTGTCACTAATAAATCATCTACATAGAGCGACAGAATTACAACAATGTGATTCACCCTCTTGACATAAAGAGTGAACTCACCCAAGCTTCTTACAAAGCCAAAATCCTGCAAATATCGGTCTATCTTCCCATACCAAGCTCTTGGGGCTTGCTTTAGTCCATATAGAGCTTTCCTCAATTTGTATACCTTCTCTTCTTGCCCTTTGATACTGAGGCCTTCAGATTGTTCAACAAAACTCTCCTTCTCGAGCTCTCCATTCAGAAATGCAGACTTGACATCTAACCGAAATACAGGCCAACCCTTCTCTACTGCAACAGCTAATAGTAGCCTGATTGTATCAAGCATTGCAACAGGAACAAATGTTTCAAAATAGTCTACTCCCCATATTTGAGCATAGCCTTTCACAACCAGTCTGGCTTTGTGTTTATTGACAGAACCATCAGGATTAAGTTTTGTTCTGAACACCCACTTAACCCCAATCACATTCTTATCAGATGGTCTATCAACAAGCTCCCATGTGTGGTTTTTCTGAATCATTGCAAACTCCTCATGCATTGCTGCAATCCACCTCTGATCCTCCTTAGCTTCCACAAAGTTAGATGGTTCAAGCACTGCCACATTGCTTCTTTAATAGATTTCGGCAAGTGACCTTGTGCCTCTTACTGGCAGATCATCCATACTATCTTCCAATCCATCCATAACTTCATCAACCTCTACAATTGTTGCAGGTTGTTATTTTGCAGATTGTTGTTGTCCTCACATTCTTTTCTTCCATCCAATTCCACTCATCTTCCTCTAGAAAAACAACATCTCTGCTCACTGTTACCTTCCCTATCATAGGGTGAAAAATCCTGTAAGTCTTTGCTTGGAGACTATACCTAATGAAGACTCAAAGCTCAGCTCTTTGATCCAGCTTGTCCTATTGACCTGAGGAACATGAGCACAACACAAACACCCAAAAACCTTCAAATTCTTCACAAAAGGTCTAACACCATACCAGACTTCAAAAGGTGTTGACCTCTCTAAGGCCTTTGTGGGCAATTTGTTCAACAGGAACACTGTAGTATTAGCTGCCTCAGCCCAGAACTTCTTAGGTAACATCTTCTCCTGCATCATACATCTGGCCATCTCCATAATGCTTCTGTTTTTCCTCTCATTGACCCCATTCTGTTGGGATGAATAAGGAGTAGTGAACTGTTGCACAATGCCTACTTGCTCACAATTTAACTTAAACTTGTGAGCAGTATACTCAGAACCATTGTCACACTTGAGCATTTTAATTTTCTTCCCACTTTGATTCTCAACAAAGGCTTTGAACTTCACAAACACATCAACAACTTCAAACTTGGCTTGCAGAAAATAAATCCAGCTCATCCTAATCATGTCATATTTGAAAGTAATGAAATACCTGCTACCACTAAGAGATGACTTGGACATAGGTCCACATAAGTTTGTGTGGACTAACTGCTACTTCTCACGTGCTCTCCACCCTCCTCCTTTGAAAGGAAATTTTGCTCGCTTGCCAAGAAGACAAGTTCTGCACTATGGAAATTCCTCGTCCAAACTTGGCAAGTCATCTGCCAAGCTATTCCTCTGCATAATGCCATAGCTCTACATTTTCTTCTTTGCACTTTAAAGCCATTTGTTGCATCTCTTGTGGCTTGAACATGAATCTTGTCACAACCTCTCTTTTTCCGTCCGGGGAAAGAAAGAAGGTTTAAGGGTATTTGCCTAAAGAGGTGGACCAATGGCCCTAAATTAGGCGCGGGCTCTCCTAAGCCCATACCTTGCGCGACGTTGATTTTGTTTTTTTATCTCTTAACAACCTATGTAATTCTAGGAGTCGCCACTAGCCTATTGGGGTCGGCTAGAAACCAATCAAGACGTGGGAGTGCTGTCTCGATTCCTACGCAACCAGAGATTTCTAGGAACGGGGACTTATTTACGCCAATGTTTCTATTAACGCCCTTGTGGTACCACTAACTTGGAAGGTTGTTCATCTAAGTGGCCACACAATCTTGATTACCAATTATAATCCTTATAAAACCGCTACGCATCCATGCAAATGTTTTTGTAGGTTTGTTTTTCTTAATGTCTAGACTAATCCTAACATAATTTAGAAGAGAAATTTACACTCAAATTAATGAAAAGCGGTGCGTAAGCAAACATCCAAGAAATTGAAATGACTTGAAAATAAATGCGTAAAAGGAAAACCCGATACAAGTCGGGCAAATAATATTAAATGGCCTTGTTATCACGCCCGAGACAGGACCCCCGTGAGCAAAATGGGAATTTAAATATGCATGAAATTACTCTAGATGCATGAAATTACTCTAATTAATTTTAATCTATGCAAAATAGATTATTTACAAAAATGATTATAAAAATATCAAAATAGCATTAAATTAGGAAAAATGACCTTATAAAATTAATAAAATTTCATAGATGTCATTTTTGCCTTTATTTGATACCATTGATCACTTATGTATTTTTTTTGAAATTTTTGAAATTTTGGATTTTTTTAAATAATAATAATAATAATTCCCTAAACCGATATATGCTAACATTGAACAACACAGCACATGAATATCACGATAATAGAGCTTAAATTGACCGTTTCAAGGTTGAAACTTGATTCCGACATTTTATCGAATATTTGGCTTGCATCAAATCTCCTCAAAACCGCTTCCTCGGGCCATGTTCGTGGCCTTCAATCTCGACTCATAAGCAATCTCATGTGAAAGCAAAGTATCAAGGATATACTATTACATGCAAAGAACAGGTTTAGCTAGAAATCACAGCCTAGAACACGCAAGAACCAAACTGAAAACGGCCTCCAATATGTGGGTTGGAACCGTTTTGCAAATCTGGTGTTGAACCCAAGTCAAACAGCCATGTCACATGCCCAGATTGAAGCCCCGACAACCATCACATGCAACATCTATACGAAATATTACTTCATCTGGATGAAAATAGGTAGCATGTACTTTCAAATGCAACAAACATCACCGAAAACGATCAACCGAACGCATAAAAACAAACTCTCCAAGAAGCATACATGCATGATCTATGCTGGCCAATCATGTCTCAATATGGATTGGCTTGGTTTTTGGCTCATGTTATAGATGGTTTCATAGTTCACAAGGAGATTTAAAGACTAAACCGGGTTGTCCTTAGCATCATTGGTACTCCCATATAACATTCATCAAGCTCATGAAGACAAGTAATGCACGAAAATTGACATATCAAATCGAATATGCAATACTCTTGAAGAGATTTCAACACTAAGAAAAATTCTAGCCTCAAAAATAAGTTTTCTGGACTGGTTTTCCTCTTGATTTTTCATGGTTGAAACATGTTCAAAATTGAACAAAAATATATCTAGGATACTTACCTTGCTTCCTAGTTTCTTTTTCAAGTGGTTCTTGGCCGAGAAGACCAGGAAATTATCCTCGTGGGGCCCGTGGAAGTTGGCTTCTTCAACTGGAAAATGAGATCTGCAAAGAAAGAACTGATAACGAAGGTTTTCATTGACCTCTAAAATCAAGCTTCAGAACCTCTTTTGTCGGCCAAATTAAAACCAACCTAAACTATATATATTCTAGTTTGGCTTGTAAGTCATGGATTTCCTCATTTGTCTCTCAACTTTCTCAAAAACGCTCGCTTTCCCTCACTTGTGACCAACCAGGCTCAACACTTCGAAAAATTTTCAGACTTTCTTAGCCCGCCAGGAGGGTGGATTTCGGGGGGCTTTAGGCGACCTTCCCAAACTCCATTTGGGACGTGCGACCTATGGATGGAAATATCTTTGAGTGAATTTTCACTCTCTAGTTGAAGGTTTTGGCTAATTTTGGCTGGAAGTTTATGAAAATGTCTTTTCTCTCTGAAGGTTGATCTGGAATTTCTGGGTTTTCGATTTTTTGGTGTTGCTTCTGAGGACCTATTTGGGGGGACGGCCGTGAGCCCTCTCCTCCCTCTCTCGTCTCCTCTCTCTTATCTCTCAAAAGAGCCTTGTTCATAGATCTTATCCCCCTGAATTAAGGGATTTTTGGTTGGTCTTTTGTCCACCTACTAGGCCTGCCAATTGAGCTATTCACCTACTTTTTGACTTGGCCAGAATTTTCAAATTTTGCAGATGTTGAGTGTGCGGATTTGGTGTGATTTTCCCGTGCCTTCAGCAGCTTATCCCTGGCAAAATTTCGTCCACTTGCACTACTATATACAGTCTTCCATCACGTGCAAAGAGTAGGCTGGATGGGCGGCTGAGTGGGATATGGTGGGGCCACCAATATGCCTACTTAGCAGCTCCAAATTAAGACATAATCGTGGGCTGGGTTTTGGTAGTTGGCTTGAGTGCTTTAATCCATCAATTTTGCTGCGGTTTTTGATCAATTAGTAAGCTCATGTATAGTAGTTTAAGATCTCAACCAGCTTTTGCAATTGTACCCGCTCAATTTTGCAAGAAAGTCCCTCAAAGTTAGCCATTTTCTTATCCAAAAATATCCAATTCAAGGCAAATTTGGTCCTTTTGGCCCAATTTGATTAATTAGACCTGACCCAAGTTTAATTTAAACTCAATTGGGGGCTAAGACGATGATATAAGGTTCGGGTGCAAATTTTTGCAAAATTTGCGAATTGGTCCCTCAACTTTTGGAATTTGTGAATTGGTCCCTCAACTTTTGAAAATTACATTTTGGCCCCAATTTACCATTTTAATTCCAGTCTGACCTCTTGGGCTTGGCTAGTCACATTTAGATCATTGGCCCCAACCTTTTTTTCTTTTTCTTTTTTATCTTTTTTAATCTTTTTTTAATTAATTTTTTTAAAGGAAAACATCTCCCATTTAAAAAAAAAAACTGTACTAAACACCTAGATAATCTATATGCAAGAATTTGACATGAAATATTTTTTGTGGAAAAACAAGTTCCCATTTTTTTCGGAAATGATTTTTGGGCAAAAATTTAGGTGTCAACAAATCTCTTGTCCCTCATTGGCATTCTTAGCACTTCTTTGTTATCTGCATTATCAATAAGGCATTCCTTTCCTTCATCAACTAACTGACCAACACTCAACAGATTCTGGTCAATTTTTGGCACAAAGAGAACATCACTGATCAGCTTCACCTTCTGATTTCCTTCAATAGCCATTGTACCCTTCCCTTGCACTTCGATTTACTGTCCATTGCCAATTCTGACTTTGGACTTGACTGGCATGTCTAGACTCCTAAACAGTTTCAAATTGCCAGTCATATGATTGGTACTGCCACTATCCACCAGCCATGCGTCATTCTCAACAGAAGAGCCAGAATAGGAGGCTACAAACAAATGGTCTTCCTCAGTCTCATTCACTGCTATATGTGCTTCTCCTACTTGCTGGTGGTTGTTCTCTTTGCAAATTGCTTCCATGTGACCAACCTTGTGACATCTTCTGCACTTAGCATCAGGCTTCCTCCAGCATCTAAAGGACTGATGATTAGTTCCACCACAGTGTTGACAAGGCTTCTTGTTCTTCTTCCGTTTGCCAGACCCACTAGAACTTCCTTCTTTTGCTGCAAACTTGGAGTCACCTGCATTTCCTTTGGACTGATTCCATTTCTTCCCTTTGCCTCCATCATTGGACTTCACTTTAGCTTGCAGTGCACCCTCTACAGGCTCCTCTCTTTTCATCAGTCTTCTATGCTCTTGTGCCTGCAAGGCATTTAACAATTCTGCAAGCTTTATGTTAACTAAGTCTCTTGTATTTTCCAAAGAAGCTATGGTGGCTTTAACTTCTCTGGAAGAGACACCGGGATCTTCTAAACCAGCCTTTCATCCTTCAAGTCAATCCCTAAGACTCTGATTTTTTTAGCTATCTTAATCAGCCTATTAGAATATACCTTCACTGACTCTGAATCATTCATTTGCAGTCTCTCAAACTCCCTCAAGAGATTCAGCACCTTCAAGCTCCTTATCTTCTCATCTCCCTCGTATTCATCCTTCAAGAAATCCCATATTGCCTTTGTAGAATCACATCTCATGATCCTTGTGAAGATAGGGGGTGAGACAGTAGCATACATGCAAGACTTTGCCTTGGCCTTCCTTGTGATTCTCTCTTTATGGTACTTTATCTTATTCAAGGTCGGATTGTTTGGAAGTGGAGCAACCTCATAATCATTCTCCAAAGCCTCTCATAGATCATAACCCTCCAAGAATGTTGTCATCTTAACAGCCCAAGTTTGATAATTTTCCCTAGTAAAGACTGGAGTAGCCATTGCAGAGAATCCACTCGATCCTGCCTCCATAAGCTTTTTCTTTGCAGATTGGAAGTAGTCTTCACTCACCCTCACTTCACAGTCCTTTAAGAGCCCACAGAGGCTCTGATACCACTGTTATTGTTGATATATTCAACTAATAGTTATGCTGAGAGAGAAGGAATGAAACAGAGCATTGAAAATCATTCAGCCTTAATTAAAAAAATGTCAAGTACAAGCTAAATAAGAACCTATTTTGGAACTGCACATAAACATGCAAAAAATGTCAAGTACAAGCTAAATAAGAACCTATTTTGGAACTGCAATAAACATGCAAAACAGAACCGCACGCAAACGTGCAAAAAACTGACTTGTTCCACTTCCTAGAAAATAGCTAACAAATCAACCGCCTAACAAATAAACTTAACTGAATAATAAAAAAACGATAGAACATCAATAGTAGCACTGAGACACAGCTCCAACAATATTCCATCCACAAATGGCATTTTCATTTGGCTCACAACTCCTACAACACAGTCAGCCAAGTACTAAATAAATCTACAGTCTCTATTTCTCCTTGTCCTGCATATCTTTCTAGCAAGAGCCATAGGCATGTTCATCCACTCTCCAAAAATAAGTCTTTGGCCCCTACAATTAGTCCATTTTGATGTATGAGGACGGCTCCTATAACGCCCTTTTTGGACAACCATTATTATATATAATTCACTAATGATTTCTCTCGATTTTCTTGGATATATCTTTTTCAATCCCGTGATCAATTTCTTTCCATTTTCACGGCATTTTTAAATTTGGTGAAAAATCAACTTAACACTACGGTGAAAGCCGTTTAATGTGATAATGCAGGTGAGTTCCAGTTTGCTCCTTTCCGCAGACTATTGCAGAGAGGAATCCACCACCATACCTCTTGTCCGACACTTCATCACCAAAATGGTATTGCTGAAAGAAAGTATCGACACGTTGTAGAAATGGGATTGTCGATGCTCCATCATGCTTCAATTCCAACTCACTTTTGGGATCTTGCATTTGAAAGTGGGCAAAAGAACACTTCAAGTGCCATAACTTGGCACAAAGGGACACTTAAGTGCCATAACTTACGAAAGGTACACTTAAGTGCCACATTCGAAGAAAAACGGATCACTTAAGTGCCACTCCGGCCAAAATTCGACCAAAAGGTTGACGTGGCTTTTTTTTCCGGGGAAGCGAGCCCAAAATGACGTCGTTTTGCATGCTGACGTGGCCAAATAATGCAAAAATGGCGTCATTTTGGGCTGACGTGGTAAAAAAATATATAAAAAATAATTAAATTTAATTTAAAATATTTAAAAATAATAATTTTTAATTTTAAAAAATTATAAAAATTATAAAAAAAAAAAAAAAAAGGAAAAGATGGGGAGCCCTCGGCCGCCGCCGGGAAGCGGCGACGGTGGGGGAGGGTCGGCCGACATCGCCGGCCACGGCCGGGGCCGGCGACCCCGGCCGACCGGCGGCGAGGGCTCGCAAGCCCTTGCCGAATGCGGGCGAGGGCCGCAACCCGCCCGGATCTGGCCGATGGCGAGGTTTCGTAGCCCTCGCCTAGATCCGGCGAGGGTCGGTGGCCCTCGCCCAGTTGGGGCGAGGGCTCGCGAGCCTCGCCCCCGGTCGGCCAGGGTCGTCGGCCGGCGGCCCGGCGACCCGGCCGGCCCGGCGACCCGGCCGACCCTCCCCCCTACCGTCACCGGCCCTTCCCGGCGATGGCGGGCGGCGGCGGCGGTGGCCGAGGGTTGATCCCTCGCCGCCTCCCCACCTTTTCCTTTTTTTTTTAAAATTTTATTAATTTTTTAAAATTAAAAATTATTATTTTTTAATTTAATCTTAAATTTAATTTAATTATTTTTTTTTACCACGTCGCAAAAAACGACGCCGTTTTTGGGCTCGCTTCGCTGGAAAAAAGCCACGTCAGCCTTTTGGCCGGACTTTGGCCGGATTGGCACTCAAGTGATCCCTTTTACTCCAATTTTGGCACTTAAGTGTACCTTTCGTAAGTTATGACACTTAAGTGTCCTCTTCTGCCAAGTTATGGCACTTGAGGGGTCCGCACATCTTTGAAAGTGTTGTTCATATTACTAACAAGTTACCTTTAGTAGTGCTCAACCATAAGTCACCTTGGGAAGTTCTCTATAATGTTAAACCCTCAATTCATCACCTACACATCTTTGGCTGCACTATCTAACCAAACCTTCGACCTTACGCAAAGAACAAACTACAGCATCAATCACATTACTGCATTTTCTTGGGTTATCCTCCTGGCTTCCATGGTTATCGATGCTACTCTCTCAAGGATAATCAGTTCTATATTACCAGTGATGCCATTTTTTATGAAGACTTATTTCCTTTTATTTTTGTTGCATCATCAGTTCATACTAGCCCATCTCCTAATTTATCAACAAATTCAGAATTTTACCCCTAACTAGGTGGTATTTCCGTCTCTGTCAATCCATTCATGGCCTCTCCAAATCAAAATCATTCTACCTTAATTTTGCCGAAATCCTCTACTAAATCAACAACACTGTGTGTTATGGCACCATCAATAGAAAATACTTCACCTAATTTTGCATGTTCAATCGCATGCTCCATTGATCAGTCCAGTCCGTCTTCTGACCAAACCATCAGCTCTTCAACTCAGTGAGAGCCCTCTTCTAGTCCGCCCGCGGCTCCACTCGTGGCTCCTACACACCCCATGCTCACGCGACTTCGAGATGGTACTTTAACCTGACGTCATCTCACTAAGGACCACACATACACCCTTCATTCTGCGGTGCAGCCGATACTCACTCCAACTTGCTTCAGTCAAGTAGCTACAAATCCATGCATGGAGGGCTGCCATGGCCGAAGAATATACGACCCTTATGAAAAATCAAACCTAGGTTCTAGTCCCTTGTCTGTTACAATTTAAAGCAATTGGATGCAAGTTGGTGTTTCGCATCAAATATCATGCATATGGCTCACTTGAATGGTACAAAGCGAGATTGGTGGCCAAGGGATATAATCAATAGGAAGAAGTTGATTTCCATGACACTTTCGGTTCCGTTGTGAAGCATGTAATTGTTTATATGGTGATTTCACTCACCTATAGTCAGGGTTGGACACTTCGACAACCTGGGGTTGTATACAACAACCCCAGGTTTTGTTGATTCTAATCATCATAACTATGTTTGCAAACTTCAATGGTTGTTCTATGGATTAAAGCAAGTACCACAAGCTTGGCATCAAAGGCTAAGTTTTTTCCTCTTATCTATTGGTTTTCATGTTTCTTGTGTTGATTCTTGATTATTTGTCCTACATACATCAGCAAACAATGTATTTCTCCTTGTATATAATTATAGGCTTTCCCTAGGCACCACTATCCACTTTAATTGCATCTCTACAATGGGAGTACACTATCAAAGATCTTGGTGATCTCCACTATTTTTTGGGGATCGAATTACAACACACTGCCTCTAGCCTTCTTTTGCATAAAGGGAAATATATTGTTGAAATTCTTAAGAAGGCCAACATGAACAAAGCACGAGATGTAGTTACACAATGCATGACCAGTTCCGATCCTCCTTCTCTTCATCAAGGTAATCCCACACCATATCGTAGCACAATGGGCGCACTATAAAAGCTCACCATTACTCGATCAAACCTTGCTTATGCTATGAATAATACTTGTCAGTTCATGAATGCCCCTACAGAAGCCTATTGGCAATATGTCAAACGTATTTTATGCTTCATCTCTAGCACTCTTAGTCACAACATTCTCTTCACCAAAGGATCTCAGGATTCCCTTCATGCTTTTTACGTTGCAAGATAGGCTAGTGACCATGATATAGACGCTTTCTAGGTGGTTGTACTATTTTTCTTGGTTCTAATTTAATCTCCTGGAGTTCTTGCAAGCAGAGAATGGTTGCTTATTCAAGTATCGAGGCAAAATTAAAATGTCTTGCCGACACGACTACTGAGATCATATGGATTCAAGCTTTACTTTATGGTTCAAGGATTATCCTGCAGGGGTCCCCGTACTATGGTGTGATAATAATTCAGCTAACTACCTCAGTGGCAATCCCTTTTTTCATGCTAGGACGAAACATGCGGAGATTGATAATCATTTTATTCGCAAGCGAATTTATCAGGGCCAATTGCATGTTAAGTATATCTCTTCGATGGACCAATCAGCGAACATATTCACCAAAGCCCTTTCAGGATCCCGATTCCATCTTCTTCAGGCTAAGCTTACTGTGACTGCCACCCCATCAGCTTGCCTGGGGGGAAGGGGTGTCAAAGGAAATAAATCCCTACAGCATTGATCATGGAACTGCTACGATTCCCGATTTGGTCATCAAGTCAAATAATTTCCTTCCAAGAGTACAATTACAATTCCCCCACGGCTTGCTCCGCAAGACAAATCATTCTCCAAAGATTGTAACCAACAAAGGGTGCGTTTGGGAGTGCCATTTGAAAGGCACTTTGGACACTCAAAGCCCTTTGGGCTAAATATTAGGTGTTTGGGAACAAATTTGAAGTTCTCATTAGGCCAAAGTTGGCCTTCTCGAGGCTGAAAGCCCAAGGTAGGTGTGAGGGTGCCTTGAGCTTTCAACTTTCTCGGCATACAAGAGGGTATTGTTCATATTTTTATTTTATTCCAAAATTATCCTCATTCATTCTCAATTTTTCCATTTTTGCCCTCGTCATTGGACTGTTCATCTTCTTCTCCATTGAGGTTGGTCGACGTGTTGCTCGAGGCTGTGAGCGGCTGTCGACAGCTAGATAGAGGTTGGCATGGTCGGGGTGGCCCAGGCGACCATCGCCGAGGGGTGGCGCAACCGCCGCCCTGTCTAGGTCGTGGCGAGGTTTGGGCCGCCAACCTCACCGCAATCCAATCTGGGGCGGCGGGGTCGCGGGAGGACCTTGCCGCCCTCCGACGACCTAGATCTGGGTTGTGGCGGTCACCGAAGGTCGCACGACCTCACTCGACATCCGGCGACCCTCGGCAAAGGTCACCCAACCCCGGGCGGCCCTCCCCAATTGTCTCTGAGGCTGCCTGAGTCAGATGTTGGCCGCTGATGACAGATTTCGATCTCCGATGGCCGCCTGCCCTTGCCGGCCAATTTTTTTTTTATAATTTTTTTTATCACAAAATTCCTTTGTAAATATAATCTCTCCAAACATTATTTTGTTCAAAGGTACTTCACAATGGACTTTCAAATTATAATTTAACAAACACAATTTGCATTATGAAAAACCTCTTTAACCTAAAGTTCTTTGCATTTTCCCAATGGCTTTCTCCAAAAGTCCAACCAAACGCACCCAAAATCACATTTCTTGTGAACCTAGTGCTTAGCCTATATATATTGTGTTGTATAGCAATAAGTGTACAGAAGATATTCTCTTAAAATATACAGAAGATACAAGGCAACATTGTGCCTAAATCTTCTTCTTCTATTCGGCCCTCTTTTACCATTTTAACAGGTGCGACCATTACGGTATACCAGAGGAGTTAACCGAAGGGGATACATCAATATGATACATTGTTATTTGCAAACTTCCAATTCTCAAAAGAAGAGATGGTGATGCTTAGTTCGTAATTTGTGTTGAGGCTGATTCACCAGCAATGTTGGCTCTGGGTCGATTTCGAGGCATTGCACAAAAGTATTAAGTCAAATTGTGAAACGTGTTCAAGATATAAAGATGAATTTCGTAGAGTAGAATATTAATCATTCCAAATTCATCGGTTGAAAATTTTGAGCAAAAAGTACAATTGCTTTCTCGCTGGCCATGATTAACACAAATGAAATGAAAAAGGAAAAATTATCAAAAGAAGACCTAAATCTATTGTATTTATGCCAGTTTAGTCTTAAACTTTTCAATTTGATTGATTTAGTTCAAAGCCTTTTAATAATTTGTCAATATAATCCATTCAACCAATTTTGATAGGAAATCACTAAAGTGGACTTTGATCATCTTACATGGCATATGGATAACGCTAACGCAAACAATTTTTTTAATATATATTTTTTCTTTTTTTTCTTTTTTTTTTCCATTATGGCTGACGAGGGTCTCCAAACCTTGCTGGCCGCAGGGGAGGATCACAGCCCTTATTTCCAGTCAACCACCATATCTCACCACCTCCTCGCAAGCCACTCTTTGATGCAAGTGTGGCAGCCCTATTCCACAAGCAACACGTCACACATGTCGTGGTTGTTGCAGTCGGCATCAGCATGGCCAAGGCAAGTTTGAGAACAATATAGGTTGATGCTCACTTACAGCTGATGGCATGACCTAGGAAATGGTATGTACACGAAAAGCTCGGGTTGATATGAATCATCGTGTTCAAATGGATAGCTTATATCTTTTTTTTCGACACAAGGACACCACTATTGCCAAAATTTGGCACGAAGGGATACTTAAGTGCCAAAAGTTAGGAAAGTAACATTTAAGTGCCAAAATCGGAGCAAAATAGATCAGTTAAGTGCCAATGGCGAGAAAATCCTGCCAAAATATTGACGTAGCAATTTTCCGGCGAGTTTAGTGCAAAACGACTCCGTTTTGCACACTGATGTTGCTAAACAGTGCCAAAACAACGTCGTTTGGTGCTGACGTGGTAAATAATTAATATAAAAATTAATTAAAATAGTTTTCAAATAATTTTTTTTATTTAAAGAGAGAGAGAGAGAGAGAGAGAGAGAGAGAGAGAGGTGGGAGGCAGCCGGCGGTTGAGGGTTCGCCCTTGCCGCGCGCCTCCCCACCATCGCCGAAAAGGTGGGGGAGGGTCGACCCAGGGGCCGCCGAGCCTAAGCCGGGAACCTAGTGGGTAGTGGCCCTTGGCTCGGTCGAGCGAGGGCTAGCGACCACTCCCGGATCTAGGGAGGGTTGCAACCCTCGCCCCAAATCTAGGCAAGGGCACTCGGGCCCTCGCCACCAGTTAACTGGGGTCGCCGGCCCCCGACCATGGCTTGGCGACCTCGGTCGACCCTCATCCACCTTTCTGGCGATGGCGGGGAGGTGGCGGTGGCAAGGGCTGAGCCCTTAGCCACCGGTTGCGTCCTTCCTCCTCCTCCTTGTCCTCCTCCTTTTTTAAAAAAAAAAATTGTTTAAAATTTAATTTTATTAAATTTTATATTAAAATTCGAAGTATACCAGAATGACTTTGTTTTTGTGTGTGTTTTGCTGAGTTAGCCTTCTAGCAAGTCAAGTAAGCGAGAAAATTAATAAAAAAAATTGCCACGAATGATTTTCGGTGGAGTTTGCCGGATGTGGCACTTAAGTGTCCCATCTTTCATAAAAAAAATAGCTCTTAAGTGTCACTTTCGTAAATTTTGACACTTAACTATCTTTTTGTGTCAAGTTTTGGCACTTGAGGTATTCTTTGCCCCCTTTTTTTTTTGTCATTCTGATTGTTGCTTGAGACCCCAGCTCAGTAATATTGGTTTGCGGAAGTACAATTCCATTTCGAGTACAATTTGTCATTCCATATGTGGTCAAAAAGTGTCACGCCCCGAACCCCAAGCGCATGCCCATCCCTATCTAGTCGATAAAATTTGCGACTTCCCAAGATTAGTCGCCGACCCTTTTTATTTTATTGCACATACAAAAGCAAAAATAAATCCCCTAACAGTAACCATCTCGAGATAGAAAAGCAGGACAACAATTTCGCAAACAAACATGCCTTTATAAACATATGTTGAGTCAAGTACAAGAGTCTATGGTCAAAAGACTACAAAAGACTGTTCTCCAAAAGAAGTGGTCATATTCGACCTATACTTTAGATCACCTCCTCTCTGCTCCGAGTCCTCCATTTGATGACCCTGAAAATGGTTATACAATAACTAGCGAGACAATATCTCAGCAAGTCTATGCTCTAAACCCCGATTAGGAGGGAAATACGCCCCAAGGGCTACCCAAGCACAAACACGAGTCAAAGGGCTTACCTTTGCCTCAGATTCTTCCTGCACGTTAGTATAATTCATATACTCGATTAAACAATTCAATTTATTCCAATTCAATTCAATCATCAGTCAGTCGATTCATTCGACTCCATGTCATCAATGTCATCCATAAATTCTATCAATTCAAACACTGCTCGCCAAAGCTGAAATAGATATACTCATATATCATTGCTCCCTAGATCTGATGTCTAAAATTTGTTCACCAAAGCTACTAGATCAAATAATGCTCACCGAAGCTGCTAGATAACATGTGCTCACCGAAGCTGCTAAAGCATTATTGCTTGTCATTGCTCACCGAAGCTGCTAGAGATCTATAATGGTGTTAATGCTCCCTGAAGCTGTTATAGATCTATATTGCTCACCTAAGTTGATTTGGTACTCAAAGACCACTTTTGGTGTCAACACTCGACACCCGATACTTTCCAATTAAAATACCAATATTTCACAAATTTTGGAATTAAATACCGAAAATCCAATCAGCACTAAATTTGCAAAAATCATCACTCAATTGCAAAATTTAACCACACCATTGCAATCAACATGAAATTCCGGTCACCGGCCATCCCGGCCTAATTTCCGGAAAAATAATCAATAATTAATTAATTTCGAAATTTAATTAAATAATTCAATTTAATTTCTAAAAAATACTAACCTAGGCCAAAATTATTAAATTAAATACCAATACGAACCTGGAATATTCCTAAACCCTTCTAGATAAATAATACAATTTATCTAGGCCTCACTTAATCTAACCTAACCACCTAACATGCATAATTGAATAATTAAATTACTAATTTAATCTAACTAACCACCTAGTTCATTAGCCTACTAAGAAGAGTTTAGAGCATAAACTCACCGGTGTAAAACGAAGACTGGTTTACCGCGATGGCGGCGCAACGGCGGTCGAAATCCAAATTTTCGGCGGCGGCGTCGACGGGCATTCGGGCCAGGCCCAAAAGCCTTGCAAGCCCACAAAGAATTATTGGGCATGGGCTTGGTTGTGGTTGGGCCTTCTTCACGGGCTGGACTGCTGAAATTTCGCGGGCTTCAAATTGCTGGGTTGGGCTTCAAGAAACTGGGCTGAGCTTGATGGACCCAATGAAATTCGCTGGGCTGGCTTTCACGGAGATGGGCTGCTGAAGCTGAAGATGGGCTTGACAAATTCGTGTGGGCTGAAGAAGAAACTTTCATGGACTGTTGCAGCTGAAGCCCCGGCTGGGCTTGACTTCAATTGGGCCGAAGATGCGGCTGAACAAGCAAGGCAGCTTTGGGTAGGGCTTCGCTGGCTTCAACATGGAGGAGGATCAGTGGAGATGATGGCTGCTCGGTGGTGTTGAAAACCGTTGCTGTTGACCACACGTGGAGAGGGAAATGAACGAAAGTGGTGCAAATTCGGTGGAGATCTATGGGCTAGGCTTCTCGGTGGGGACGCAACTTCAAAGGAGGGAGCAGCGGGTTCGTGGCCGTGTAGGGTGTGTAAGAATTATTCTAACCCACATGATATGATTTATTATATGGTTTAATAATTATTGAAATGCTATAAAATAAATAATTATTGGTTATGACAAGCTGCGACTCTAATAAAACGAAATGGTATATCGCTTGGATGGAAGGCACCTTTTGATAGAACGTACACATAGAGTCCGGTCCTCTCTCCACCCATATGAACAACAAAACTGAAAAGAACTTGGTATTCTCTTCACCATCGATAGAATACATTAAAGAATAGTGGGTTAAGGGAGATAAATCGGATTTCTTCTTTTGGTTCGAGTTTTTTCGATTTTCTACAACGATCATCATCAAGTGTAATACTATGGATAAAGGTATGTCTTCATCTATTTGTGAAAATCATGAAGATCAAAAGATCACTGTTTTTCTTTTGAATTTCTGCATCAAAGTATTATATGTATAAACTGACAGTTGGTATCAGAGCGTGGTTTATGATCTCATGATTTCTTTATTTATAGAAATATTATGATTTATGTATGATGATTTGTTGAACGATCTTGTTCGTATTATTTGTTGTTGTTGACATATTTTTGGATGGTTCTGTCGAAAAAAATCCGAATGATGAATGTTTTGATGGAGAAAATGATGAAAATGGAAGAATTCGGGGGGAAACAAGGAAGGAAACGGCGAAAAATTGGCGAAGAAGGGTGTTCTACGCGTGAGGAAGAAGGCGCGTGAGCTCCACGCGCACGCTGCCGTTGCAGGCGCGTGGAACCACGCGCCACTCGCCTTCACGCGCGCGCAACCACTGCGTGAGTGGGATCCACGCGCGCGGAACTGCCCGTGCGGCAGTTGCCGGGAGTGTGCAACGCACGCGCCTGCGCGTTGGACGCATGCATGCGGGGCACGCACCCGCGGCGGATGTAGCGCGTGCGGTGCGTCCCCCGTGATTTTTTACGCTTTTGCCCCTTATGAAATTATGATTTTACGATTCCGCCATTGCTGTTTATTTACCATTTTGCCACTGGATTATAAATTTATGGTTCTGCCCTTATGAAATTATGATTTTACGGTTCTGCCCTTACTGATTATTTACCATTTTGCCCCTGGATTATAAATTTATGGTTATGCCCTTATGAAATTATGATTTTACGATTTTGCCCTCATGCTTTTATTACGTTTTTGTCCTTGTGTGCAATTTGGTAAATATTTATATTTTACAATATTAAAAAAAATTCATATTATGAATGGTTTGTTAGTCACCAAAGTGGCCAAACCTTGAAGTCTTTTGAATTTTTTGATATTGTAAATTGTTTTATTCAATTACCCATGATTAATTGATGCTATATATGAAATTGATATGTTTCATATCATTATTGATGTTATGGGTATATTGAAGTTCATTTATTATAAGAACTTAGGGATTAACCCAAAATTTAATTATTTTCTTATAATTCATGAACGTTATGATTGATAATTAATATGACTTGTTAAATTTGTTTGTATATCCAAAGATAGCAAATAAATTTTAATAAGATATATTTACAATTATCAAATAAAAGTTATTAGCATTATTATGGTTTATATATATATATATATATGTGTGTGTGTGTGTATCATAGGATCGCCCAAATGAGAACTATGATGTACATGTGTAGTTTAATTTGAATCTGATTAGGTGATATTCTCAAGGCATTAATGTATGAGTATTTTCTTGCACATTTGCAGTATCTATACCTGTTTCACTCCATTCGCATGCTTCATCTGTTCCCTTATTCAATGGGATAAATTTTCATGATCGGAGTGAACAAGTCCAGTTTCACTTAGGTGTCCTAGATCTTGATTTAGCGCTTCAAGCTGAGAAACCAGCTGCTATTACTGATGAAAGTAGCGATGATGAAAAATCTTTCTATAAAGCTTGGGAAAGATCGAACAGACTGAGCTTAATGTTCATGCGAATGACAGTTACAAACAACTTAAAGACTTCTCTTCCCAAGACTAACAATGCTAAGCAATTTATGAAATTTGTGGAAGAGCATTCTCAAACTGCTGATAAGTCACTTGCTGGTACATTGATGAGCATACTAACCACCATGAAATATGATAGTTCGCGTACCATCCATGAGCATATACTTAAGATGATGAATTTAGCAACAAAGTTAAGGACTTTGGGAATGAACGTGGATGAGTACTTTTTAGTACAGTTTATACTTAATTCCTTGCCTCATGAGCAATATGGGCCATTTCAAATGAATTACAATACTATAAAGGATAAGTGGAATGTAAATGAATTGGCCAGTATGTTAGTTCAAGAGGAAACAAGGATAAAGAATCAAAAGGCTCATTCTGCTCATCTCTCAAGTCATCAAGAAGTTCAAAAGAATTTCAAAAGGAAAGGTGGAAGGAGCAAGAAGAAAGGACTACACATCTTGAATGACTCTTCAAATGGTTCTCAAATCCACAAGAAGGAACACAATCTTATTAAGTGTCATTTTTGCAACAAAATTGGACACGTGAAGAAAGATTGTCTGAAATGTAAGGCTTGGTTCGAAAAGAAAGGTAAGCCTTGTGCTTTAGTATGTTTTAAATCAAACTTTACTGAAGTTCCTCATAATACTTGGTGGATTGATTATGGTGCCACCACTCATGTGTCAAATACGATGTAGGGATTTCTTACGATCCAAGCCATAAGGCCAAATGAAAGTTATGTGATTACGGGGAATAGAAACAAAGCTCCAGTTGAAGGCATTGGCACTTACCGTTTGATCTTAGATATTGGGCATTATTTGGATTTGTTTCGAACCCTTTATGTACCTACATTTTCTCACAATTTAGTTTTTTTGCCAAGATTTGATGTAGCGGGATTTTATTGTAAGTTTGGTTCTGAATCTTTCAGTCTATTTAAGAGTGATACTCTTATTGGAACTAGAACTTTATGTGATAGTCTCCACAAATTTAGACTTGATAATACTTTTGTTGAGACGTTAATGACCTTGCATCATAATGTTGGCACTAAACGAAGTTTGGTGAATGAAAATTCTGTTTACATGTTTCATAAATGTTTGGATCATATATCCAAGGAAAGAATGCAAAGATTAGTGAAAAATGAAATTCTTCCAAATTTGGATTTTACTGACATTTGAGTGTGTATTGATTGTATTAAAGGTAAACAAACAAAGCACACTAAGAAAGGTGCCACGAGAAGCATAGAGCTTCTTGAAATTATACATACTGACATATGTGGTCCTTTCGATATTCCATCTTTTGGTAAGGAAAACTATTTCATCACCTTTATTGATGATTTTTCACGTTATGGTTACATTTATCTATTGCATGATAAGTCTCAATCAGTTAATGCACTTGAAATATATATTAAAGAGATTGAGAGGCAATTAGATAGAAATGTGAAAATAGTAAGATCAGATAGAGGCGGTGAATATTATGGAAAGTATGATGAATCGGGACAATATCCAGGTCCATTTGCTAAATTCCTTGAAAGACATGGCATTTGTGCTCAATACACAATGCCAGGTACACCACAACAAAATGGTGTAGCAAAAAGGAGTAACCGTACTTTAATGGAAATGGTTAGGAGTATGATGAGTCATTCATCTTTACCATTGTCTTTGTGGATGTATGCTTTAAAGACTTCTATGTACTTATTAAACAGGGTTCCTAGTAAGGCAGTTCCAAAGACTCCCTTTGAACTATGGACGGGAATGTAACCTAGTTTACGACATCTGCATGTTTGGGGTTGTCAAGCAGAAATAAGAATTTACAATCCACATGAAAGGAAATTAGATTCAAGAACGGCCAATGGTTATTTCATTGGTTATGCAGAGAAATCTAAAGGGTATAAATTTTATTGTCCTAATCATAGTACAAGAATTGTTGAATCTGGAAATGCTAGGTTCATTGAGAATTGTGACATCAGTGGGAGTGAAAGAATGCGTGATACTTGCATTCAAGAAGTAATGGTAGAAGTTCCTATACCCAAAGCTTCTAAAGTTGTTGTTTCTAATATTATAGTACAACCTAACAATAATCAAGAACAACAAATTAATGAACAAACACTTCATAATGGAGATGTCAATATTGAACCTCCAATAACTGAGTCACAAGAAATAGCATTAAGAAGATCTCAAAGAGAAAGGAGATCGGCTATTTCTAATGACTATATGGTTTATCTACAAGAGTCAGAAATTGACTTAGAAATTGGAAATGATCCAAATTCATTTTCCCAAACCATGGAATGTGAAGATTCCAATGGATGGTTTAATGCCATGGAAGAAGAGCTAAAATCCATACATCAAAATCAAGTTTGGGATATTGTTGAATTGCCTAAAGGATGTAAAAAGGTCGGCTGTAAATGGGTTTTTAAGACCAAGCGCAACTTAAAAGGCAATATTGAATGACATAAAGCCAGACTTGTTGCAAAGAGTTTTACGCAAAAAGAAGGCATTGACTATAAAGAAACATTTTCACCAGTCTCTAAGAATGACTCACTTAGAATCATTATGGCTTTGGTGGCTCATTATGACTTGGAGTTACACCAAATGAATGTAAAAACCGCTTTTCTTAATGGGAATTTAGAAGAAGAGGTTTATATGGACCAACCCGAAGGCTTTTCAGTTAAAGGAAAGGAACACGTGGTATGTAAATTAAAGAAGTCAATATATGGACTTAAATAAGCTTCCCGACAATGGTATCTTAAGTTTAACGATACCATAACTTCATTTGGATTTAAGGAAAACACTGTTGATCGGTGTATATATATGAAGATTAGTGGTAGCAAGTTTATTTTTCTAGTTCTGTATGTTGATGATATTTTGCTTGCTGCTAATGATCTTAGTTTTTCACATGAAACCAAGAAGTTTCTCTTTAAGAATTTTGAAATGAAGGATATGGGAGAGGCAACATATGTGATAGGAATAGAAATACTCCGTGATAGATCACAAGGATTATTAAGATTGTCTCAGAAAGCCTACATTGAGAAAATTTTAGAGAGATTTAATATGAGTAAATGTTCAACAGGAATAGTTCTAATTCAGAAAGGTGACAAATTTAGCCTTATTCAATGTCCGAAAAGTGAATTGGAATGAGAACAAATGAAAAATAATTCCTTATGCATCTGTTGTGGGGAGCTTAATGTATGCACAAACTTGCACCGACACCGGACATCATCGCTTTGCTGTCGGAATGCTGGGTAGGTATCAAAGTAATCTTGGAATGGATCATTGGAAAGCTGCAAAGAAAGTTCTTAGATACTTGTAAGGAACGAAGAATCATATGCTCACTTATAAAATATTCGATCATCTTGAGGTGATTGGATATTCAGATTCAGACTTAGCTGGATGTGTCGATACAAGAAAATCAACATTTGGTTACTTGTTTCTTCTGGCTGGAGGGACAATTTCATGAAAGAGTGTGAAGCAGTCAGTTATTGCTGCATCCACTATGGAAGCTAAATTTGTGGCATGCTTTGAGGCCACTATTCATGGATTATGGCTACGGAATTTTATTTCAGGGCTTGTGATTGTCGACAGTATTACCAAGCCGCTGAAAATTTATTGTGATAACTCTACAGCAGTTTTCTTCTCTAAGAACGACAAGTATTCTAAAGGTGCTAAGCATGTGGAGATCAAATACTTGTCTGTCAAAGAAGAAGTTCAGAAACGAAGAGTGTCAATTGAGCACATTAGCACCAATCTTATGATAGCAGATCCCTTAACAAAAGGACTGCCGCCCAAAACATTTAATGAGCATGTTGAAAAGATGGGCATTATTGGACGTCATTAATGTTTGTATTATGATTGTATTAATTTTATGTATTTAACACTTTGAGCTCACTTACGTGTTTATGATATTTCCTATTTTCTATTTAGTATACATTATGGAAATAGATGAATGTTAAACAAGATAGTTTCTAAAGAAACATTATGGTTGGACTATTACTGTACTTCTCATTTATGGATCATGTTAAGTAAAGTGTTATAGTTGTAGTGCATAGAAGGGACTATGTCGATTAATGACATACAACTGCTATGACTCGCATTAGTTTCTTTACTTAATTGTGATTATTATGTGATTGCCAATTTAATGAAATTTTATAGCATAATATTATTGTGCACATTACAGTATTTATTAAACCATGAAAGGAAAATCATATGGGCCAAGTGGGAGAATGTAAGAATTATTGTGACCCACATGATATGATTTATTTTATGGTTTAATAATTATTGAAATGCTATAAAATAAATAATTATTGGTTACGAGAAGTCGCAACTCTAATAAAACGAAATGGTATATCGCTTTGATGGAAAGCACCTTTTGATAGAATGTACAAATAGAGTCCGGTCCTCTCTCCACCCATATGAACAATAAAACTGAAAAGAACTTGGTATTCTCTTCTCCATCGATAGAATACATTAAAGAATAGTGGGTTAAGGGAGAGAACTCAGATTTCTTCTTTTGGTTCGAGTTTTTTCGGTTTTCTACAACGATCATCATCAAGTGTAATGCTATGGATAAATGTATGTTTTCATTTATTTGTGAAAATCATGAAAATTAAAAGATCACTATTTTCTTTTGAATTTTCGTATCAAAGTATTATATGTATAAACTAACAAGGTGAAGACCGGTGGTGGAGGAAAATCGTGGCTAGCAAAGAGAGAGAGTGAGTGGAAGAAACGTGGCCGAAGGGGCGGTCAACAGAAACTTTGGTGGGGTCTTGACCGAACAAAACAAGGACTGAATTTGGTGGCAGAGGGAGATGGTACGGTAGATCTTCGAGGCTGCTGCAGAGAATAAACAAAAGAAGAATGGATGGGGGTTTTGATTCGCTGGTGAGGGTGGAGAGAGACGTGGGGAATGGGCAAAGAAATAACAAATTGAGGGAAAAGGGGATGAGGCTTGCGGCAGCAAAAACAAATAAAAAGAAAAGGAAAGATAGAAAAGAGAGGGAGGTCGGCAACGAAGGAGATGGGAAGTTAGGAGAAAAGTCCAAGAGAAAATATCTAATGCATCATTAGATGCCTAAAAGGTCTTCCAAGCTTCTCCTCATGTCCCCAATTCTTTCTTGAATAGAATTTTCTATAATTGAACCAAATTGAAGTCCCAATTTTCAGCCTCATGTTTAATTTCGAATTTCACTCAAATTCTCTTAATTTTCTTCACCGATTCTCCAAATCGAGATCCAATTTCAATGAAGAAAAACCCCATACAATTTTCTGTAAGTCCCCAACACTCAAAGGCTTGGCTTGGAAGTCCAAATTTCCATTGACTTAGCCCATCTGAATTTCCGCTAATTTTCCGCAACGTCCGAAATGGTTTTCCGTAAAAATCCCGGAATCTCTGAAAAAATTTCGGAGGATGAGTCGATGGTCCTAAAATAGATCGTGACACAACAGAACTTTCAATTTCTGAAATCGGGTTTAAATTCATGGTTAATTTCAATCCGATTCGATTTTAGCGTGACCTAGTCTACCGGGTAGTTTTTAGAAATTTTTGGTGCAATTGACCCGTGATCGATTTATCTCTAGTCACATAGTGCATCTTCGACACATTGGTGACTCTCGGTTATCGTGAAAATTTCAAGGTTTCAATTACAAACACAGGGTACCCAAAACGATAGAAAATCAATTTAGTGTCGATCGATGAGAATTTTGCAATTAGGTGGAATCACTCACACTTTGATCACATATTTCAGTTGAATCGACCTATCTTTGATCTCTGATCGATTTTGACAATGCCGTAATGACTCTTGCAGATCGACACGGTCGAACAATCGATTTCTGGTCGAATTCTCAAGTCCATTACATTTAGATTCCTTAAATTCTTTCCGAGATAGTCCAGTTATCTCGTGAGTGATCAGCTCAGAGAATAGCACTATCGCTGCGTCAACGAAATGCCCGATTTATTTAATCGAAAATGAAATATGAAATTTCAGGCTATCACAAAAAAGACTGGAAAAGATTCAACCCAAATGAGCAATTTTATCTTGTATAGTGCTAAATCATTCCAGAACTCGTACCAACATAACTCCCATTTATTCTACTTTGGCATAGTCACTCTCTCCAATCTCAGTATATAACTGTAATGCGGTTTAGAAGCTCCTACCAAGAAACAGAATTTAAAATACAGTAGAACATAGCTTTAGAGTTTAAACGGACATAGCCTCTATGCATACTCATCCAAATCTTGATCAAAAGGTCGATACCACCGTGCGATCAAAGAACACGCCAGAAGGTCCTTCTTTTGGAATTAAAGCCACCGTAACGGGACCTCTCGCGCCTTCCTCAACCGGCAAAAGCCCTGTGTTGTGATTTAGGTCGGTCTTGACGAAACCAGGGCTCACGGCATTGATGGCGATAGCAGGGTATTTCTTTGCCAAAACTCTTGTGTAAGCATTGAGAGTTGCCTTGGACACGAGGTAAGCGGATGCAATGATCGGCCAGCCTCCAGTTTCCACTGTTCCCTCTTTCATATCCTTTAGAAATCTCATTACCAAACTGTCCACTTTCTCTTCCGTGAGGCTATCAACGTCATTGAGCTCCTCTTTGATAGTCTCGCCAGGAATGAACTAATTTCAAGCAAAATAAGATGAAAAAATCTTTCATGAGAGAATATGCAAATAAGTAACAAGGTTACATGACAAAGACGATAGTGTCAATCTCTTTCGTAAAAGTACACTAATAAAGTACATACCTGAAGCTGGCCAACGGAAGAGGAGACATTGACCACTCTTGCTGAATTCGATTGCTGAAGAAGAGGTAGAAGAGCAGCAGTTACTTGTTTGACTCCATAGTAGTTAGTCCTCAGACATTTTTCTGCTAATTCATACGTCTCCTCAATGAACTCTTTCGTTGATCTGGCGTTTGGACCTTTGATATGCAATAAGGTTACATGACAAGGGCAACAGTGTTTACCACTTTAAGCTTCTCAATTCTGATGAATAAAAAGGAAAAAAAGGAATAAATATTGTTTGCCCCATACATCTGTGCTAGTATCAAGGAATACAAAAAGGTGGTATAAGATACACATAAACGTCGGACATAATCTGCAAATCACCTCACAAAAGTAACATGGAAATTCTAATTCGTAGTAATATTGCCAAGTTGAGAAAACTCACTTTATCTACCGTCAAAACCAAGTCTTTTTTCAAGACCGTAACTCCGGTTACGCCTGCATTATTCACCTGCAACGCCATTGTTCTTTTATGGCTCCTTTCTCAATCTATTTGAAAGACGATATACAAAGTGACATACAAACAGATTTTACCAAAATATCGAGTTTTCCGAACCGGGCCTTGATGAAATCCGCCAGAAAATGGACACTCGTCCCATCGACCACATCAAGAGGATGAAAGACCACGTTGGAGATCCCAATACTTGCGAGCTTCTCAATAGCCTCATCTCCTCTATTCACATCTCTGGCGGTTAATACAACAAAAACTCCATTTGAAGCTAGTTGCTTACATATCTCGAATCCAATCCCTTTATTCGCACCAGTCACGACTGCAATCCTTCAAAATTTAATACAAAAGGGAGGAAAAGAACGAAAGGGTTAGCATTTAAATCAAAATTTATCATATCGAACTGGTCTCGAAGATTCGTTGAGAGTAGCGGAAGCAAGTAGTACCTGTCCATTTGATGCAGAGCTTGAAACGTTAAGATCTCCCTCTGTTTTTCTTTTCCAATGGTTTTGGGGGGCGTTGGCACTTCTGCTGTGGCTTGTTGATTCCGTATTTGTAGCCTACTTATCACGGTGGTAAGAAACATCATTTTTTGTCTATCAAAAAAGAAAACAGGAAATAGATAAAACATCAGCCATTATGTCGTAGGTTCATACGTGGTCGTTGGCCGCCGAAGATTAAAACGTAAGTATCCTCGTCATTCTGATCTAAGCGGTGATAGCATCCTCTGAAGGAGTAAATGGCAAAAACTCAGCCTTTGAAGTGGAAAGAGCATTATAGAACAAGTCAATCCTATCTCTTAAATATTTTAAATTATCTAGTAACAACATATGTGGGCGGGGTTTGACTTATCTTGTCGTACATGGTATTCGATGTCTACCTAATGGAGGAGTGGCTATCTATTTCTTATCATTTGCCCTACTTTTTCCCATCATAAGCCGGAAGTACACAGCCCACGTGCGACAATTCAAAATGTAGAGTTATCGATGTTGCTATTCTCGATTAACGAACAAGATTAAATTTGGTGATTTTAGTTTGTACGCTAATTTTTTCTCTCTTTCTTTTCCTTTTTTATTTTTTTATTTGTTCTTCTTTTCTTTTTTTTTTTTTCCCTTATTCCCTTTTTCTCTTCAGCAGTCATCTTTGGGCCTCATCGATGGCCTGTGACCCATCAGCCTCAGGGCTAACCTAGGTGAGGGTGTTCGTCGCCCGATGTCAACAAAGGGTAAAAGGGGGAAAATTTAAAAAAAATAAAAAAAAGGAGAGAAGAGGAAAAAAAGTAAAGAAAGAAAATAGAAGAAAAAAATTAATAAATATTTCTAATAAATATTAAAATATGATTAAAAATTGTCAATGTCATTACCAACCGTGTTAAGTAGGACGGTTAGTATCAATATCAGCAATTTCTAATCAAAATTAGTATAATTGACTCAAAAGGCAAAATGTGAAAAAATTTAAAATATAATTTGCACAATTAAAAGGTTTATAATTAAGTGTATTTAGGATTTTTGAACAATTTTCGCATTGTTGTCACATAGCTTGCATGATAGCCATGGCAATACATAGCAGCCATGTAAGCAATCGAGTCAACTTATTATCATTTTGGCAATCCTCTCGAGGTTTGTGTCTTTCCTCCATACTCCAATTGACTTCTTCGAAGTCACTTGAGTTTGAGGGAATGTTAAAGATCATTAAGATATTTCTCTTAATTTGTCATATCTCTTAAAGATTGTGCATATATCTCTTGATTATTCATATCCTTAAGTAACTATAATTAATATAAAAATATATTATTACCTTACATAGTATAAGGTTTATGAGATGATTATCTAAGGTGACAAGATATTATGATATCGATTATAATCAATTAATGATATGTACAACCAAGAGATTTATATGCACAATCCTTAGACATATGCAAAATATGTATAATCAAGGGAAATATTCTAATCATTATTAGCATTCCCTCAAAATCAAGGTGATTTAGAACAAGTCAGCTAGAGTTTTGACGAAAAGATTTGAACACAATTGGTGGATTACTAAGGCATTTCAATGTCGGAAGAGAGAATCGGCTGGCATGTGCGAGGGACAACAAGAAGATGCGGCTACTTACATTGTTGTGTTGTTGTGGCTAAGATGTAGGCTATGTGACAACAAAATAGGTTGATGTGCCTGCGGACACGACAAACAATGTTGAGGATCAACATTGAGAGAGGTATACTTGTAAAAATGAGAATGACATGAGATTTGAGAAGTGTATATTTCAGGTATGCACTCTGTTGGAAACAGATTCCTAAAAAATGAACCGATACTCGAACGATCGAATACCAAAAACGAATGTAAAAACGTGTCTAGGAAACATGTAACACCAATCAAAAGATATATCGTGGAGACAGACATAACTTATTTGGCACAGATTAAGTATTCGTTGTAGTTTTAGAGGAATCGCTTGAAGCCCTAGAATTCCATTCTTCAAAGAGTAAATTGTTTTTTTCAAGGAGAGGAAAAAGAACATATTTTCTTAAAAATGCCACTGTCAACATTCTTTTTTTTTATTATATATATTTATATATTGTAGTTATTTTCACTTAGAAAATAACTACCCTCTTCCTCTTATGGGTCGGGTTTGACCCAACATGAGTGAACGGGTTTGATTTGGCTCATCAAATAAAAAACCCATCATCTCTCACTTGTATATGGTGAACCGAATAGAACTCTTCCTTCACCTATCTGCAATATTCATACCAATAAATAATTGTGCGATTAGCATTCTTCAAGAGCTTATTATCATACATATGTTAGGAATATATAGCAACTCATAATGAGCATCACATTTTTGAATAGATATAGTACGTAATACTCTAGATCGATCACATTTATATCTCTCTTGATTTTTTTTAATAATGATATATTATTTTCACAATTATGATTATCTCAAAACAATCATAATTGGTCGACCGATAAATACAAAATTAGAATGTGATTCTCGAAACTTGATCTTCTTCTTTCCTAGAAACTCTCATTTTCAGTTTAACTTGCTTTTCTAGAAATATTTCATTATATCGAATCAATTCATGATCATTAGCACCATTCTAAGATAGCAAATATTGAATAAAAATCTTAATAATAATCAAGATTCATGAAGGCACTTAATTGAGGAACTTTTTTCTTCAAGAGTCTCACACAGCATAAAAGTTAAGATAAAAACTTTTGTCACTCTTATTGGTCGTCTCATGCATATGTAGTATAAAATACGTATTATGGTATTAACTCATTTCCCATGGAGCGTATGTCTACACTTTAAATACCGTACAGATGATAGTTCAGACATACCTAATGTCTAACTTGAGTTCACGTATTTTTTCCCTTAAAAAATCCATCAAAACTCACATTTGGCATTAAAGACAGATAAAGTTAAATATGTGGATTATTTTACTTTCGGATATAGTAAATATTATGCCACACCTTAACACTTAGTTAAGGCAACATCTATATTTTAAGCTTGAATTCAATTATCACATAGATAATAAGCTTGAATTCAATTATCACCTAGATAATCTATATTTACCCATGTGCGTGGGCTAATCTCTTATCTGTCCGACATATTTTCTCAATTTTATATGATGTACTGAACATTAAGGTGCATAAACATCAAACAAAAACTCATAGGCATTAATAATGAAATACAAATTCATTAAATGTGAACACTTAAAGGAAATTACAATATTAAGTACATTAGCTTTTACGCAATCCTAGAAATTTTAAATGGCCACATAACACATCTCTAGGTATTAGCTTCATCATTGGATCTGCTACCATTCTATGCATAGATATGTATTGTAAGTTCACATATTTTCGTTCAACCATATCTTTGACAAAATTATACTTGATATTTAAATGTTTGGTCTTGCCATGATATTTTGGATATTTGGTGTACGCTATTACTACTTAACTATCGCAGTTAACTAACAATGAGTTTGCAACATTCTTAACAACACTTAAATGATCCAAAAATCTCTCAAGCTAAACACCTTCTTGTATTATTACTGATAATTTCACGAACTCAACTTCCATCGTGGACAAGGCTAGACACATTTGTTTCTTACTACTCCAAGACAAATCCAGAGGTAGATTTTCTTTCATCTAAATTTCCTCCCCAATCAGCATCTGAATAGCCTTCAAGCCGCAAATCTTTTCCTTGATAACTCAGCTTATAATTAGCAAGTCCCTTTAGATACCTCAGTATTCTTTTGATGGTTTTCTAATGTGCTTGACCTAGATTGAATTGGTATCTACTTACCATTCCAACTACAAAACATATATCAGGTTTTGTACACATTATAACGTAAATTAAACTTCCAACAACACTAGTATAAAGAACATGTTGCATTTGTTCCTTCTCTTATAGAGTCTTTGAACACATTTTATGGCTCAATCATTCACATTTTGTAATAGGAGTGTCTATGGGTTACAATATTGCATATGAAATTGTTTAAGAACTTTGCTTATATAAGTTTTTTGCAAAAGAGATTATGATCTCTTCGGACGATTTCTTGAAATCTTAACTCTAAGAATGTATGCAATCTCACCCATGTCTTTCATCTCAAAGTTGGAAGATAATCAACTTTTGAAAGTATTAACAAACTTCACATTGCTTTCGGCAATTAGTATAGAGATAAGTGCTACAAAAGTCCTAAAACTTGTCAAGAAAATGCAATTGAATCCTAAAACTTGCAAAAAGTGCAATTAAGTCATAAAACTTGTCAAAATAATTCAATCGAGTCCTAAAATCAACGCCGTTAGCCTTTCCTGTTAAAAATGCTGACGTGGC
This sequence comes from Eucalyptus tenuipes, assembly GCA_014182365.1. NCBI lineage: Eukaryota > Viridiplantae > Streptophyta > Magnoliopsida > Myrtales > Myrtaceae > Eucalyptus > Eucalyptus tenuipes. The sequence continues at coordinate 27,633,455 of CM024540.1, read as the reverse complement.
ATTTAAAAAAAAAAAATTATTTTCCACGTGGATTTTTTAATTATTTTTATTCATTTTAAAAAATAGATTTAAAAACTAAAAAAATTAGATTTATTCATTTTATCTTATTTTCACCAAAAAGTAAAAAATAAAAAATAAAAATAAATTATTTTTAAAAATTGTTTTAAAGAAAAAAATCAGCCGCTCCTCTCCCCGCCGCCGCCGCCGCCCATCACCGAAGGGGCCGGGCAATGGTCGCCAACTCGGGCAGGGGTGGTCGGCCCTCGCCTAGGGCAGGCGACAGCCGCTAGCCCCCACGAGGGCCGGCGGGCGACTCCGCCCCGCGAGGCCGGGGCGCCCGCCCCGGGCGAGTCTTCGCCGGCCCTCACCGGCCCCAAGCGACGGTCGATGAGGCCTCACCTAGGGCGGGCGACGGTCGTTGACACTCGCTTGGGGCCGGTGAGGCCTCGCCTTGGCCGGGCGAGGGTCGGCCACCCCCGCCCAAGGCTGGCGACCATCGCCCGGCCCCTCCGGCGATGGGGGGGCGGCGGGGGGGAGAGGAGCCGCTGATTTTTTTTTTTTTTAAATTTAAACAAAATTAACTTTTCTTTTTAGTTTTTGGTGAAAATAAAATAAAATGAATAAATCTAATTTTTTTGTTTTAAATCTAATTTAAAAAAAAAAGAATAAAAAATAATTAAAAAATCCACTCTGAAAATAAAAAATTATTTAAAATGCCACGTTAGCATTTTTAATGTAAAAGGCTAACGGTGTTGATTTTAGGACTCGATTGAAACATTTTGATAAGTTTTAGGACCTAATTACATTTTTTTCAAGTTTTAGGACTCAATTGCATTTTCGTGATAAGTTTTAGGACTTCTGCAGCACTTGTCCCATTAGTATATAATATAATCACAAATTAATCTTTGGATCTTTTGTTATACACACAATGATCATCATCAATAATTATAAAATCATTTCATTATAGTATTATGAAAACGTATATACCATTGTCTCGATGACTACTTAAGGCCATATATCGGTCTCAAAAGTCGACATACATTTTGTTCTTGACCTTTCAAAATGAAACCAATGGATTGTTCTATATATATATATATATATATATATATATATATATATATTTGTTTTTACAATTTTCCATTGAGAAAAACAGTCTTTACATCAATTTGATGTAACTCAAAATTCATACTAACTACTATTGTCAAAATAAGGCGAATTGAGGTAAATCTCACTATAGGAGAAAATGTTTCCTCATAATCAATTCCGTCTTGTTGATTATATCCATTCGTCATAAGACGAACTTTATGTTTTTCTATTGAACTGTCAGCTTTACGCTTTATTTTGAAAACCCACTTGTTTCTAATGGCTTTGCATCCTTTTGGAAGATCAACCAGTTCCCAAATATAGTTTGATTTTATTTACTCCATTTTCTTTTTTATTGCATGCATCTATTTTTATTTATTAGAGCAATTTAAAGCCTCATCTACGTTTCTTGGTCCATCTTCATCTTATGGATAACCATAAAGGCTTCCCCTTCAATGTCAAAACGTCAACAGGGAACACTTTTGTAATTTGTTCGCCATACGAGAAATTGTATACTTGCATATTATTCTCCATTATACTCTCACTCAGATTAGATAATGACAATATCATCTCATCAAGTGGTTGTAATCGAGATTGAGTCAAATTTAATTCCTCAATTCTCACATTCCTCCCACTTGGACGAACTCCATTAAGTTCATTATTTTGATCTAAGGTTTCAAAGAGGAAATAGTCCTCACCTATGTCGCCCTTTTTAGGAAATCCATTCCCTAAAAATGTGATATTCCGTGATTCAAATTCAGTTATACTCTCACTTTTCAGCTCACTTATAAACACATACCCTTTCAAGTGTTCTGGATGTCTTATGAAAATATTTTTCTTGCCTTTGGGATCCAATTTCCCATACTTGTGAGAGGGCTCATGAGTATAGGTAGCATAATCACATGGTTTAAGAAAATTTAAATTAGGTTTTCTACCTGTCCATAACTCATATGGAGTGAAAGTAATTAATATGGAAGACACACAGTTAAGTATATAGATAGCATCACCCCCAAAGGTGATAAGTAAGTTAGGAAGCGCCATCATGGTAACCATTTCTAGTATGGTTCTGTTTCTCCTTTCCGTAACACCATTTTATTGAGAAATACAGGAAATTGACAACTTTCTTTCTATTCATTTTTTATCACATAAATTTCTAAAATAATCAAATAAATATTTTCGACCTCAATCAGATCTCGATATTTTTATTTTCTTATCTAATTGATTTTATGTCAAGCTTATAAACTTTTTGAAATGACTCTATACTTCAGATTTAAGATAATTCAAATAGACATATCCGAATCGAGTATAATCATCTATAAATGTGATGAAATAAATAGCCACATACCTTTCTCTCACATTCATTAGACCACAGATATTAGAGTGGATTAATTGAAAATGAAATTCAGCTCTTTTTATATTTTCCAAATGGTTTTCTTGTCGTTTTCCCTATTATGCAAGAGAGATAGAGCATGATAGGATGATTTTGAGAGAGAAGACTCGAGATTGAAGAGGAAACAAATGAAAATTCTCAAACGAAGAGGCGCCCATCGATTGACACTCTTAGGATAACTCGTTCATACTATCTAATGAATTTATATATCGTATCTTATGTTTGTACGTATTCATGTTAATATGTATTCATCCTATGTATTTTCAAATATGATAACATGTTTAAATGACATCTCTTGAACATAGACAGATATCCGTGCACGATGGGATGTGAGTGTTATATGAGATAACATGCTTCATTATAAAAGTCACCTCTTGAGCCTTGTTAGGTCAAAGTGCAAGGTGGGAGCCATCTTTGGAACTTGTGGGGGCAACATCTAGAATTTTTAATTGTCGACATCTAAATTTTAGCTAAATACTTAAGGTTAAATTGCATAAAAATTAAGGACTGATTTGGTTCTAACAAAAAAGGATTTTCACATCGCATAGGGATTAATATTATTTGCATCTACTAAGCCTTATTTTTATTTTATTTGCCCTTATTTTACCTTATTTCAGATAGATAAACAAATATTTCTTTTTTTTTTTTTCCTTTCACCTAGGCCGAGCTCATTCCCCTTTAATTCTTCCCCAGCCCAAACCTAGGCCCCTTTTCCCCTTCCTTAGTCCTCCTTCCTCTATAACTCGTGCACAAGGGGTCACCTACCATAGCAGAGAAATGCAAGGTAGGTCGACAGAGAGGACGTCTTGCACGCGACTTCAATATGTTGAAGAGCTCGAGGCGGTATCTAAGAAAGAAATCGAGACGAGAGGGGGAAAGGTCAAGAGAGAGCAACCTGAAAGAGAGAGAGCAGCGAGCGACTAAGAACACAACCAAGATCCGCCGTTGGCCATTACTTTCGAAACACGATTGATGATCTGCTGCCACTTCTTGTTCACGTTGAAATAGCGATAGGTCCCATTCGATCTTGTCCTAGGCTTTTCCAACTTGGGGCGGTCTCCCAAGGATCCTTGCTCGGAGACGAGTGAGGCGGACAGATAGAGTCCAATCTACCGAGCTCATCCATCGTCCGCCTCCATCGAGCCAAGTAGGGAACACCACCAACGGTCCTATTTCGCCAGTTTTAGTTCTCACAAAATATCTCTCACCAAACACTGCATTTTGGTTTTATTATAGGAGATTCAGGTTCTGTGTTCAGTTTGGATAGAGAATGTCAAAGGCAATGATAGTTTTATTTTCAACTTGTATATACATCCCTGATAATTAATACTTGAATGACTAAAAAAATAACCGCTCTTGAGTACAAATTACATCATAATCTAATCAATGATGCAATCTAGATACAAATAGCTATATAGCCTATACTTTAAACTCAAATTGCGTTGGAATTCAATTTATGACATACCTTATTTTAGGTGCAAAGATGGTATTTAATAAATAGCAATACTCTTGGATGGGAAACATAATGCCGGAATTTAATCAACGTCGCTAAGCTTGTGGAATAACACTGGAATGTAATCAACGATGTTGAACCATATAAAGATGCACCCCAGAATTTAATCTACGGCGAGAATCTTGAAAACTACAGCTAAATGCGATAAAGTAAAAATAGTTGTTGTGTTGTGCGGGGGACTCTTCATTGGACTGATTGAGGTATTTATAGAGTGGACAGGTAGTCATCAGTCGGTTACTTCTCCTTGAGAGATACTCTTAGCATTTTTCACGTTTTCTATTTTCTCTTAACACTCTTATCCATAAGCAACTACTTCCTAATTTGTCGATGACGCTTGCTCGGTTTGTTCATCAAGTAAATAACGGCTCCTTATCTTTATGTGCATTTCACATAGAAATTGTTCTTGCTTGAGCTCTTATGCTAATTTCACTTAAACTTCAAATCTGATATATCGTTCACATACCCCGACACGTGGCAATTAACTTCTCAGCCATCAACTCTAGAATTTTTGTCTAGAACTCTGTCGACACTCAGCTTAAGTAGCCTTCACGAACGTTGGTTGTCCTTAATTTTCATGAGCAAAATGAGACGTTCCGCTCGTCTTTTCCCTTCGTGGCTAGCATGTGACATCAAGGGTAATTTTAGGTGTCAACAGGTCCCCTTTTACCTCTCCTCGTGCTCTGTTTCGAGCTCACCAAACCAGGCTGCCGTTGCCCGTTTCGTGCGAGTTTCCAGTCTTTTATGTGCGTATTGCAGTCTCGGGTTCTAGTGTGTTGATTGCTGTGAATCCTGGCTTGAGCTCGGAGTCGGTGATCTCCGTTACTCGCTCCTCAGTTTGAGTATATTAACTGTTTGATAAAATGCCCAAGTTAGTCGCACGTTCGTGTTCTTTGCTTATGATCGAAACTTGCCGTGCGTTGTTCATGCCATACTGAAGTTGGTCCCCGCTTGTGCATTATTGGTCGGTTTTGGTCTGTGTTCCAGTCTCGGCGAATATATAACCTCCTCCCGGTTGACGTCTCGTGTGTGTTCAATGAAATGCCCGAGTGAAAAAGCGTACGGTTGCTCTTAGTTTTCTGTCCATCATGGGTGCTCGTAACTTGTTAAATGCGTTTCGACAGATCCCCGCCGCTACCCTTCTCTTTGTATGTTCTTTGCTTCAACATTTCTCTTACACATCGTGTGTCCACAAGTGACCGGTTCTTCATCGGCGAGAAGGAAAGATGGTGGTGATTGCGGCCACGCACGGCGGCCGCGGGATGTTTAGACCCGGCTAAGTGGGATTGAAATGGCAAAATGCGGGTTGGGCGTTTGTTGGACTTGAAAGTGGATTCGTTTTTTTTAACGGGTTTGGAATGGGCTGTTGGCTACAAATCAGATTCGTGGTGGCCTAGGACAAGAGAGGAGAACTGAGCTGGTTGGCTTTGCTTCGGGCCTTGTCTTTTTCTTTTCTTCTTGGTTGGGCTGGAATTTCGGGACGGGACTGGGCTTTGCTCATCAGGCTCAGTCTGGCCGCGGTTTTAACGAAACGGGTCGGTTCCGACCCGGAGATCCAACCCGGGTCCTTGTTATAATATAATATAATGCTATTATTTTGATATTAAAAAAATATTTCTTTTAAAGAATATATAGTAAACTCCAAAATAAAATCATTTTTTCAAAAAATCAGAAAAGCATAAAAAAAGTCGTGGCTTTTCCTTAAAATATGTGATATCCTTAAAACAAAAAGGAAATTGTGTTTATATTCTTGGAAGCAAACACTCATATAGTTGTTTGTACATTTCCTATATCATGCCTGTATTGCTATTTCCTCAGCCTGGTTAGGAATTGAATTCTAGGACTTGTGATTGGTATAAAAATGTTGCATAACTGCTTTACTTGATATTTAAACATGATTAAGTATCAAAATGACATTAGTTGATTAACTGGTGTAATCGAGCTTCCAAGCGTATCTCTGGTTGCGCAGGAATAAAATATTTCTCTCAATATTTTATTTGGATTTCTAATAGATCCATCACAAATCGATTAGTGACGATTCATAAATAAAAATGACTTGCAAGTTAAAAAGTCAGATCACAAATCAAGAATTGGTGGTTTTGGGAAAGTCCATGCTAAGCCTAGATTTAGTAAGCCATTAGCCTCTATGTTCCCACGGGAGGGCTTTGTCAAGATCGCGACACTAGTACAACCATTAGGTTATATCGGAGGAGTTAGGCAAAGGGTATGCTTCATCGAATAATATCTATAGGACGGATTATTATTTGTAAACTATTGATCCTTAGAAGAAATGGTAAATTACTTGTTTACTCAACGATTTGCTTACTCAACGTTGAGGCTGATTCACCAACAATGTTGGTAGCTGAGTCGATTTTAAGGCGCTGCACAAAGAATATAGTCAAAGTGTGGATCGCGTTCGAGATATGAAGATAAATTTTGTAGAGTAGAATACTAATCATTAAAAATTCATCGGATTGAAAATTTTTATCAAATGAATTGAAAAAGGGAAAATTATCAATTACACTTGTACTAATTCAATCCTAAATTTGACAATTTGCCAATATAATCAATTTGGCCAATTTTGATCTAAAATCACTAACATGGATGTCAGCCGTAATACGTGACACAACTGGCATTAACATGAACAATTTTTTTTCAACTTTTAATATATTTCCAAAATTTTATTTCTTTTTCTTTTTCCTTTTTTGCTTTACTTTTTTTTTCCTTCTTTTTTCTTCCACTATGGCCGCTAGAACCCGCCGGCCACCGAGAAGGATTGCGGCCCTTAGTTCCAGTCGACCACCATATATCGCCACTCTCTCGAAGCATTCCAGATGCACGTGTGGCAATCCTATTCCATGAGAAAACACATCACACATGCCGTGGCTGTCGCAGTCGGCGTGGGCATGGCCAAGGCAAGTTTGAGAACACTGTAGGCTTGTTGATGCGCACTCATAGCTGATGGCATGACATAGAAAATGGTATGTCATGGAAAGTTCGGGTTGATATGAATTATCATGTTCGGATGGATAGCTTATACCTTTTTTTGTTTTCATTTCAATTGTGGCTTGAGACCCAAGATCAGTAATTAAAATGGTTTGCGGGCGTACAATTTCATTTCAAGAACAAATTATCATTCCATACATGGTCAAAATGACCGTAAAATATTAGACCCAGATTGAACAATTTTATCTTGTATAGTGCTAAATCATTCGAAAACTCATACCAACATAACTGACATTTATTCGCCTTCTCACCCTCCCCACTCTTTAACATATTCACTCTCTCCAATATCAATGAAATAACTGAAATGTGGTTTAGAAGCTCTTAATGTGACGGCTAAGGCGGCGGTGTGTGGGGAGGATGGATGGCGGTGCGTCCGCGTCATAGTCCCCGGACGTGCATAGGGAGGGGTGTGCGTCTCTTGTCCTACATCGCCTAAGGAGAGAGTTCTGAGATGCCTTATAAGGCAATTGGCCCTATAACTGTATACAGGCGTTTTCTCGGGGTAGTATGGGTTGCCCTAAGAAGAACAAAACCGTGAGGACTTAGTGTCCAAAGCAGACAATATGTGTACAGTGGAGACCCAGGGTGTTAGAAGTGGTATCAGAACCTACTCCCAACCATGTGTGGGGCCACAGCGAGGACGCTGTGCTCTTAAGGAGTGGAGAGTGTGATGGCCCAAGCGGCGATGCGCGGGGAGGAGGGATGGCGGTGCATCCGTGCCTCAATCCCCAGACGTGCGCAAGGAAGAGGGGTGCGTCTCTTATCCCACATTGCCTAGGCGGTGCGCGGGGAGGAGGGATGGTGGTTCGTCCACACCTCGGTCACCGAATGTGCGTAGGGAGGGGGGGCGCATCTCTTGTCCCACTTCGCCTAGGGAGAGAGTTCTAAGCTACCTTATAAGGCAATGAGCCCTCTAATTGTATACACACGTTTTTTGGAGATAGTATGGGCTGTCCTGAAAAGAATAAAATCGTGAAACCTTAGTGTCCAAAGCGGACAATATGTGTATAGTGGAGACCCAGGGCATTACAAGTGGTATAAGAGCCGACTCCCGACCACGTGTAGAGCCATAGCGAGGACGCTGTGCTCCTAAGGAGTGGAGAGCGTGACGACCCAGGCGGCCGTGCGCAAGGAGGAGGGATGGCGGTGCATCAGTGCCTCGGTCCCCGAACATGTGTAAGGAGGGGGGGTGCTTCTCTTGTCCCACATCACTTAGGTGGTGCGTAAGGAGGAGGGATGGCGGTGCGTCCGTGCTTCAGTCCCCGGACATGCGCAGGGAAGGGGGGCGCATCTCTTGTCCCACATCGCCTAGGGAGGGAGTTCTGAGTTGCCTTATAAGGCAATGAGCCCTTTAACTGTATACATGCATTTTTTTGAGGTAGTATTGGCTGCCCTGAGAGGAACAAAACCATGAAGACTCAATGTCCAAAGTAGACAATATATGTACCGTGGAGACCCAGGGTATTACAAGTGGTATCAAAGCCGACTCCCGACCGCGTGTGGGGCCACAACGAGGACACTGTGCCTCTAAGGAGTGGAGAGTGTGATGGCCCGGGCGGTTGTGTGTAGGGAGGAGGGATTGTGTCCGCGCCTTGGTCCCCGGACGTGTGCAGGGAGGGGGAGTGCATCTCTTGTCCCACATCGCCTAGGGAGGGAGTTCTGAGCTTTATAAGGCAATGGGCCCTCTAACTGTATACACAAGTTTTTTTTTTTTGGTAGTATGAGCCTATGAAGCACGGTCGGATACGCGGTCAACGCGTGTTAGATTTTCCGACACGTGGTCAAACACGTTTTGACACGTGTGTCCGGAAGATGGAGGGTGGAGGCGAGGGCGAGGGAGCAGAGACGAGGCTGCGAGCGACAGCGAGCCTGCGACAGCGAGAGACGACTAGAGAAAGAGCATAAACTGAGGCGAGGGCCGCCACTTTTATGCTACGATGGATCGGCGACGAGGCTACAGCTGCGAGGGAAAAAGGGCTGAAGGCAAGGCGGTAAACGATTGTGATGAGGACCGAGAGCAAGCAGAGATCGAGAGGAAGAGGAGAGGAAGGCGGTCGTGCGGCAAGGAGGAGAAGGAGAAGGATCAAGAGGAAGAGGAGAAGAAGGGGGTCGTGCGGCGAGGAGGAGGAGGAGAAGGATCAAGAGGAAGAGGAGAAGAAGGGGGTCAAGGAGGAGGAGATCAAGAGGAAGATGAGAGGTAAGGGGGTCGTGCATCGAGTGGCGAGGAGGAGGAGGAAAAGGAGGGTGGCTAGGGTTTTTTGATAAGGAAACTCAACAACAACAATAATAATAATGATAAAATAATAATAATAAAAGGGGGATCTGATGGCGTGTCTTTTAATTTTCAGGGGAGGGGAAGTGACAGCCTGTTTGTCAGGTGGTGGGGGAAGGAAATAAAAGTGAAATGAATTTGAGGGTGGGGGGAAACGGACGAGGGAAAGAAGGGAGTGGGGGTGGACCCCAGTGGGGACTCTTTTTATTAAACGGAAAAATAAATAAATGAAATTAAAAAATAATTTCAAAAAATAAAAGTATTGAATTTTGAATAATGATAAATTTTAGTCATTGTAGAAGATCATGGATTTATTTAAATAAATTGATTCTAATTTCTTATTAATCATTATTTTCATTAATAATGTTTGTTAAAGTTAAAAACATGTTTTCAAACATGGATACGCATTAACTATGAATACGTCTTTCGAATTTCCAATGAATTGATTTATTAATATTATTAGTGTAAATTCATTGTAGGCTCTTTTTAATTATTTAATTATTTATGAATTTGAATCAAATTAATTAAAAATAAAAATATTCATTTAATATATAACGTGTCCCAACGTGTCGGAATTCTCTATTTTTGAGAAATGACATGTCGACGTGTCGTGTCGCGTGTCCGTGTCGCGTGTCCGTGCTACTTAGGTATGAGCTGCCCTAAGAGAGACAAAACCGTGAAGACGTAGTGTCCAAAGCGAATACAGTAAAGACCCAGGGCATTACACCTACAATAAACCAAATGAAAAATACAATAGAACATAGCTTTAGGGTTTAAACGGACACAGCCTCTCTGCACTAATCATTCAAATCTTAATCAAAAGGTTGATAGCACCGTCCGATTAAAGAACATGCCGGAAGGTCCTTCTTTCGGCAATAAAGCCACCATAACGGGACCTCTTGCACCTTCCTCGACTGGAAAAAACCCCGTGTAGTGGTTTAGGTCGGTTTTAACAAAACCGGGATTCACAGCATTGATGGCGATACCAGGGCAATTCTTCGCCAAAATTCTTGTGTACGCATTGAGAGCTGCCTTGGAGACGATGTAAGCTGATAAAATGATAGGCCAGCCACCAGTTTCCACCGTAGCTTTCTTCATATCCTTCAAGAATCTCACTACCAAACCGTCCACTTTCTCTTCCGTGAGGCTATCGACGTCATTGAACTCCTCTTTGATATTCTCGTCAGGAATATACTAATTTCAAGCAAAATAAGATGAACAAATCTTTGATGAGAGAATATGCAAATAGTAATAAGGTTACATGACGAAGACAATAGTGTCAATCACCTTTGTCATTCCATTAAATAGCTAGAAGATATAATAAGTTGATTGTGTGTGGTTTTCTCGGTTGACAATATGAAAAGCTTCATTTGTGAATTACACTAATTAGCACATAAGAGATTTTGTGAGACCACTGCTGACTTTTCTAAAATTTCAAACTATTAGAAGAATATGTGGTTTATTATTTATATATTGTAACATTCTCCCTCACGCGTATGCTGAACTCTGGCTTTAGCCTAAATCATGGAAATATTCGATTAGGGAGGCAAATAGGGGTCTGGAAGATTCAAACTCAAACCTCTTAATTCCAATACAATTTAAGATTTTACGAGATCTCTAGAATTTTTAGATGAAAACGTAGTACATACCTGAAGTTGGCCAAGGGACGAGGAGACATTGACTACTTTTGCCGAATTCGATTGCCGAAGAAGAGGTAGAAGAGCAGCAGTTACTTGTTTGATTCCATAGTAGTTTGTCCTTAGACAATGTTCTGCTGATTCATACGTCTCCTCAATGAACTCTTTCATCGATTTGGCCTCCGGACCTTTAATCTGCGATAAGGTTACATAAAAAAGACGATAGTGATTACCTGTTAAAACCTCTTACTTTCCGTGATTAAAAGGGAAAAATGAAAAATAATGGATGCCCCAAACGTCTATGCTAGAAGAAATATATTCATGTCAGAAAAGAATTGGTTAGCATCCAAACTAACATTTTTGAGTTTGCATGTTAGTGACTTCCGATCAAAAGCTAGGCTTTTATCAAATGGTAGGCAAATGTGTATAGAGGCTAGTAATCGGGAAAGTGAAAAAGGTGGCGTGAGATACACATAAACGTTGCATATGTTCTATAAATTACATCACAAAAATAACATGAAAAATGTATATCATAGTAGTATTTGCCGATTTGAGAAAACTCACTTTATCTGCTGTCAAAACCAAGTCCTTTTTCAAATATGTAGCTCCGGTTATGCCTGCATTATTCACCTGCAAGGCCAGTGTTCTTTTATGGCTCTTTTCTCAATCTATTTGTAACATAATATTACAAGTGACATATGAATAGATCATACCAAAATATCAAGTTTTCCGAACCGAGCCTCGACAAAATCCGCCAAAGAATGGACACTGGTCCCGTCGACCACGTTGAGCGGATGAAAGACCACGTTGGAGATCCCGATACTCGCGAGCTTCTCGATAGCCTCATTCCCTCTATTCACATCTCTTGCGGTCAATACAACGAAGACTCCATTTGAAGCGAGTTGTTTGCATATCTCGAATCCGATCCCTTTATTTGCACCCGTCACCACTGCAACCCTATGAAAGTGAACACGAAAATGGGAACCAGACACAAGGGTTAGCTTTTTTTCCCTGAAATATATCATATCGAACTGGTTCCGATCATTTCTCGTGAGTAGTGAAAGCGAGTAGTACCTGTCCATTTGATGATGAGCTTGAAATGTTAAAATCTGCCCTTTCTTTTCCTCTTACAAAGATTCTCAAGGTGGTGGCTCTGCTCTTCTGCTGTGGCTTGTTGAATGCATAGTTTATATAGGGGTAAAAACATCACGTTTCTCTATCTAGCCAGAAAAAAGAACAAAAAGCAAACAGATAATACGTCAGCCTGTGCGTAATGTTTGGTCATTGATCAAGCAATTTGACGTATGCCGTTACGTATCCTCGTCTTTCTTAATTAAGGTGCTTATGACTTTCTTTGAATGAGCAAATAGCAAAGAAATATTGGCCTTGGAAGTGTAAATCATAGAACAAGTCAACCTTCTCTCATTAGTACCTCTTGAATATTACAAATTATCTGGTCAATAATATTTGTGAACGAGGTATGACTTATCCCGTCAAACATAGCTTTCCACGTCAAGTAGTTGGCTAGTGGCTATTTATTTCCTGTCCTTCTTGAGCCGGTGCCCTACTTTGTCCCATCATCGACACCCATCTCCAATCGATCTTAAATATATTATACGAATATCATTTCAATCCTAATTTTTTTAATTTTATCAATCTAATCCCAAACCTTTATGTAAAAATTCAATATAGTACTTTTACTCAATTTTTGCTGAAAATTATTGACATGATGGTGTGTGACATAAGACAACTAGCAATGACCAATTGTCATGCCAGCCATTTTCAAAAACTAGATATAGTTACCGTGTTGCAATTAACGGACAAAGACTGATTTGGTGATTTTAGTTTGTTCCGTAGATTTTTTTCTTGGATGATAAGAGGTCATGAATAAATAGGAAAAGATTGACATAACGGCTTAGTGCATGGAAATTCGTAGGACATCTGCCATGCTTGCATGCTAAGATTTTGGCTTATGGAAAAGAGAAAATAGAGGATGAGAGGATGAATTTGAGAGAGAAGACCCAGAGGGATTCTGAGAACGAAAAATCTCAAACACAGATGCGTCCATCAATCGACAGTTTGTGAATTTTAACAGTACTCGTTCACCCCTCTCTAGTGTATCGACATAATGTATCTTATGTTTGTACGTAAATTAGATAGGTCATGCTAATAGGTATTCATCCCATGTATTATCAAATATGATAACATGACCCAATGACATCACGTAAACATGGACTGATATCTGTGCATAATGGGATGTAAGTGTTATTTGAAATAACATGCTTCGCTATGGGAATCACCTCTTGAATCTTGTTAGGACAAAGAGTTAGGTGAGAGCCATCTTTGGAACTCAGGAGAGCCACCTCTTGAATTTTATTGGTTCTGTCAAAGGAAAGAAATCCCTATAACGTTGATCATGGAACTGCTATGATTCCTCCACGATTTGGTCATCAAGTCAAAACATTTTCTTCCAAGAATACACCTACAATTCCTCCACGACTTTCTCCTCAAAACAGATCGTTCTCTAAAGATTGTATCCCATAAAATTACGCCTCTTGTAAACCTAGTGCTTAGCCTATATATATTCATTGTGTTGTATAGCAATAAGCATACAGAAGATATTCTCTTAAAATATACGTAAAAAACAACGCAACGTTGAGCATGAATCTTCTTCTTCTATTCAGCCATCTTTTACCATTTTAACATGATATCAGAGCAGACTGTTGTGAAAGCAAACACAGCCTTCTAATATTGTCCTTTTTTTTCTTTTTTTTTTAAATTTCCATGGAAGATTCATCAATCTCAGCCTTCGAATATGCTGTTGCATCCTTACCAATCATGTCAATTCCACAATCTACTCTGGGAAATCAGTCCCATACCATTACCTTTCCGGCCATTGGAGTAAAAGTGATAACTATGTTGTATGGAAAGCAAGGTTGCGTCTACTTCTCTGCATAAACAAACTTCTATCCATTGTTGAAGGTACATACCTATCCTTGTCCTCTAACTCATATCACACAAACAAGTGCAGATGGAACTACTATAGTTGTTTCTAATCCTCCCTATGAAGAATGGTCAACACGTGATCAAGTGGTGCTCGCATGGATTCTCAACACCTCAGCCGACACAATTGTTGGATAGCTCTCAACATTCACCTCTTCAACAAACACATGGTGATTCATAGCCACATCCTATGCGGCACAAAATCATGCCCAAGCAGCTCAACTTCGGAGGTAGTTGCAAACTCTTCGTAAAGGTAACCAAACGGTTACAGAATTTCTTCTACAAGCAACAGCAATTATAGATTAGCTATCCTCCATTGGTGATAAAGGTGATTGATTCCCAGTCCAGTCCGATTCCACTTAGGAATCGAGAATCGGACCGGGAGGACCGGTTCCCAATTTTTGGGACTAGGAACCAGACCGAATGGTCCTAAGATTGGGAATTGAACCAGACTGGCCTGATCCCAAGGTATTGATCACCTAGAAAAAGATTAGAAAATTTAAAAAAAAAAATACTAGATTTGTTACTATTTTGAGGGTTTATTGTTATATTTAAGAAATTTAAAAATATATATTTTTTAAAAGAGTCGGTCTATCGGTCTAGTTCCCCCCTCCTTGAAACCAAGAACTAGACCAACAATCATCGATTCCATTTTTATGGAACCAAGAACCAGACCAATCCTTCCGGGCCTTCTGGGAACCTAACCATATCGGCCAATCCAGTCTAGTCCAAGCAATTCCCAATATAGGTGGTCCAACATGCTCATCCGTAATTGGCGAAGTCATCTCTCCTCAAGAATACCAAACCCATGTGTTTGGTGGGTTGGTCTAAAATATCAAAATTTGCAATTTCTTTTTCAGTTCAATTCAGTATCAAGACATGACCAATGAGGCACTTCACGATTTGCTTTTATCTCATGAGGCTCGGCTCGAGCTCATGGAACCCTCAATGCAAGGTCCGACTACATTTATAGGGAAGGTTGATGATGTCTTTCCTCCACACTTAACATGGTCTCCATAACCTAGTATGGACCGCTTTTATAGATCAAATTCTAATCAATTCCCTGGGCGTGTACATGAGAATAGCACACGTGGTGCTGGGCCACAAAATGCCAATATATTCTCAAACATTCGCAATTTTATGTTTGGCATTGCCCTGCAACTGATATACTGCCAAGGTTACCTTCTCTACCTCAGTGCACATCAGGAGTGCAAAGGTCTTCTCCAAATCATGTATCCACAGTGAGGCGGTCTCGGGGTCTCTAGCACCCGTAAATCTTGGAGGACTCAGCCTCAGGAATTGCTCCACCAACTTGTGGATTGGTCTATCTCTCTGTGCCTTAGCATTCTCAAGTTGAGCTTCAGTAGGGGCGACAACAGGTGCAGCGGCAGGTGCAGCAGCAGCAGCAACAGCTTTGTTCAAGGCCTGCTGTGTCACCACGTCCCTCAAAGTTTCTAGCGCCTGCATGATCCCTTCCATTCTGGGATCACCAGCGGCTGCTACCCCGGCATCCACTGCAGGTGGTGCCGCTCTACTTGCGCTAGCTTGAGCTAGCGCTTGATCGTGACCTCCTCGAGTACCAACCTTGATCGGCGCTCTACCCCGAGTCATGGCCCTACCGGGCCTCTTAGTAGGATTTCTTGGCTCCTGATCGTTCATAGTGTCGCTTTAATCTCTGACACCTACTTCCAATTCAACACCGAATTAGAAACAGAGCGATTCAAACAACAAGCAATTTTAGCACTCAGCTAACACAGACATGCACCAGCATGAATTTCCAAGGCCTTTCCTACTACTATCCCATAGGTCATCGCACCTTATCACTCCAACTCCTTAACTTCGCTATGATACCACTTAAACGGGATGTCACGCCCTCCTCGAATGCGTGCTCATCCCTCACCTGGTCGATTAATAGCGACGTCCCAGGACACATCGCCGACCCTTTCAATTTTAATGCGCATGCAGAAGCATATAATAAATCCCCAGACAATAAGACAATGGGATAGAAAAGCAGAGTTATATTTTTCACAACTAAAAGTCACAACCACACTTTTACATAAAGCAAACTAGATATTATATAATACAATACTATTCACGAGTCTTATATACTGTACACCGATCAAAACTCATAGTTTGCAAAGCAAGTGAGGATCTTAGTCCTCATCCGAATCATACTCAGGATCATCCAGATCCTGTTCTGTCTCTTCTTCACTAAGCTTATTTTTTTCTATCTCTTCTTCTTCTTCTTCAGGTTCATCCTCGGCTTCAGTTGCCGGCTCGTCCACAGGCTCCTCCTCCATGGGTTCATCCTCCTGCCACTCCTCTTGCTCCACGATCTCACTGTCCTCTTCGTTCCAATTGTTGTCGTCGACTGAGTATACGGGAGTACGAGTTTCATCCTCAAACTTCGAATCCTTAACATCCACTACCGATCCATCCTTATCATCAGCCGTTCCTTCTCTGAATGCCTCTTCTAAGACGTATATATGCACGTCACCCTCGGGAATGGGACCTTCTCTCCACACATCAAAATATTCACAGTACCACGACCGATACTCATGGGGCCTCAGGTCACTCTATCCCATGTCGACCCAGACGGTTGACTTAACTAAAATGTACTTCAAACCTTCCGGATGAGGGTGGATGTGGAAGTGGATCTCTAACTCAGTGAGTTCTTGAGGAATGCCAAAATGCATCGAAGGATGAGGAGGTGGAGGTCCTGCCATCTAGGGGCCTGAAATGTTGTCCCACAACCGGGATGAGACTACGTCACAGTAAGTTCTACCTCCTAAGACCCGATTAGTAAACTAATACACTACAGGCTGCCTAAACACGCACAGGTCAGAGGACTTACCTTGGCCTCGAGATTTCACCTACAGGTCGTACAATTCAAATAGGCACCCAAACAATTCAATACATATCGAACTATCAATCAATCGACCTAGTCGATTACATGTCAATCGGACCATCCCCCGGTCATTCAATCAATACCATGCATTTCCCACGATGGAATATCTAGTCGTCGAGCCCACGTGCATTCTCTAGGATGACATACCAAGTCTCCGAGCCACGTGCCTTCCTTAAGACGACGCACCTACTCATCAAACCCGAGTACAATTTCCAAGTGGAATATCTAGTCACCGAGCCACGTGCATTCTCTAGGATGACATACCGAGTCTCCGAGCCACGTGCATTCTCTAAGGCGACCTCTTCACCAAAGTGATGCATCAAGTCACCGAGCCACATGCCCTTTTCACGATGCCTTACTCAATCATTGGACCCACGTGCATTCTCTAAGGCACTAGTTCACCAAAGTGACACATCAGATCACCGAGCCACGTGTCCTTTTAGATGCCATACTGAAACGTTGGACCCACGTGCATTCTCTAAGGTACTATTTCACCAAAGTAACGCATCAGATCACCGAGCCACACGCCCTTTTTAGATGCCATACTTAATCACCGAATCCACATACCCTTCTCCCAGGTGATTTACTTCCTACCATGATTCCACTATGAAACAATTCCTTTCTCTATAGTTCGCCAATATAATATCGATACCCAATTATTTCTTAATCAAATAAAAAACAACTCAATAGGATTATATCCCTAAAATTCACAATTTAATCAATTCCATACAAACTAAAGCTCAATTAAATAAACGGACTGCACCACAACAATCGACATAAAATTCCAGTCACCGACCATCTCGGTTGAATTTCTGGAAAATTAATTAATTAATTAATTAATTTCAAATTTTAATTATTAAATAGAAATAAATCCAATTTAGGCCTGTAATGCCTAATTGGAGGCCGAGACAAACCAGGAAAAATCCCAAGACCCATTCAATAAATACTACAACGTGTCTACAAGCTAATGGCTATATTTAACCACCTAACATGCATCATTAAGTCACTAATTTAACAAATCTAAACTAATCTAACCCCCTAATCATACTTATTTAATACTAATCAATCCTTAAGCATCATTAGCAAACTAAACAAGGATTAGTGAGTTAAACTCACCAATTTAATGATCCGCTCGGATCGAAACGTCGGGAACGTCGCGAGGACGTTTTCCCCAAAGCGGGCCTAGGGGCCGAGGCCCACAAGCACCTCAAAACGGACCTTAAGGTGGCTGTGAAACCCACTGTCAGACCTTCTGTTTGCTGCTGTTTGAGGGTTGAAACAGAATCGGTTGAGGCAAGCACATCGGGGAAGCTGCAAGGGGAGGTCACGGGTTCAGGCGGTGGCTTACGGTGGCTACAGTAGCTCCGGCATGGCTCCACAGCTACTAGACGGTGGCTGGAGCAAGCGGCTGGACGCGTGAGGCGCGGAGGCAAACGACGATGCGTTTGGCCAGGCTCGAGTGGAGACGCGAACAGCGACGGCGGCGTGGACATGCGACGGCGAGGCGGCATTTAGGCGGTGGCGAGCTGCTCCGGTTGCTTCCTTGCTAGTTTTGCACAAATGGAGGGAGAGAAGGAGGTATGGCCGGCCAAGAGAGAGTGAGGAAGAGAGAGGATAGGGTTGAGGGGAGACAAGGGCCCCATTGGCCTTGCTTTTCCAATGGTTTGTCCCCCTCAAAGCTTGTCCAAGAAGCCAGCCTTCCATGGCTGAGATTGAGCCACACAAACACTCCATACAACACTTGAAATGGTGCATTTGGCTAGGGAGGGGAGGGGCACACGAAATTGCAAGTATAAGGCACCAATTGGTTACTTAATCTTACTCTGTTTATCCTCATTTAGTCTTCATAATATA
Source organism: Eucalyptus tenuipes (assembly GCA_014182365.1). Classification (NCBI taxonomy): domain Eukaryota; kingdom Viridiplantae; phylum Streptophyta; class Magnoliopsida; order Myrtales; family Myrtaceae; genus Eucalyptus; species Eucalyptus tenuipes. The sequence goes on along the minus strand of CM024540.1, from coordinate 27,614,792 downwards.
AATTGACATCTCAATACTTCAATTGACATTTTTCCTCACCCATGCATCCATCATGCATCCCAATTTTTTTATCCAAAGTAATCCTCAGCCTTAATTGAACAAAAACGGTCCTAAATCGACTTTTTCCCAAAAAGTCTCGGTTGTCAGAAAAATCTTCTGAAATTGAGTCGGCACTCCTATAATTTATTGTGGCATGACAGAAACTTCAATTTCTGAAATCAGACTTGAATTCACAGTTAATTTCAAATTGATGCGTTTTTAGCATAACTTAGACTACCGGGTAACTTTCAGAAATTTTTAGTGCAAATGACCCGTGGTCGATTTTCTTGAAGCCACAATGAACCCACTAGACTCATTGGCGACTATCGGTTGTCGTGAAAATCTCGAGAATCCAAATAAGGACACAAGGTACCAAAGCAATAAGAAAATCAGTCTAGTGCCGGCCGACGAGAATTTTCCAATTTAATGGTGTCACCCATAATTAGCCACACATCTATGTCGAACCAGTCTATCTCTAATTTCAAATCGATTTTTAAGCGTGCCGTAATGGCCTCGAAGATAGACACGGTCGAGAAGCCGATTCTAGTCGAATTCTCAAGTCTATTTACCTTAAAATTCTTAATGGTTTCCCCAAATAATCTTAAGAGTGATCGGCTCAAAAATAACCCTATAGACGCGTCCATGAAATGCCCAGTTTATTCGGTAGAAAACAGAGTTGAAAATATGGGATGTCACATCGTAGGTTTATGCATGGTCGTTGAAGATTATAACGTAAGTATCCTCGTCATTCTTATCTAGGCGGTGATGACATCCTTTGAAGGAATAAATGGCAAAAATCAGCCTTTGAAGTGATGAAGAGTATTCTATTCCGACCAAAAACAAAGTGAAGAGTATTATAGAACAAGTCAATGCTATCTCTTTAATATTATGAATTATTTGGTAATAAGATATGTGGGCGAGGTTTTAACTCTTCTGGTGTCTACCTAGCGGACGACTGCTATCCATTTCTTGTCATTTGCCCTTCTTTGTCCAATCATAAGTACCCACCCAAACCACGACAATTTAAAATCTGGGCTAGCAACATCGCTGTGTCTCGATTAACGCACAGGACTAAATTTAGTGATTTTAGTTTTTAAGCTAGTTTTCTCTTTTTCTCTCTCTCACTCTCTTTTCCTTCTTTACTTTTTTTCTTTCTATTTTATTTTATTCTCTTCTTTTTCTTTTTTTTTTTTTTACATTTTCTTTTTCCTTTTCCCCATTTCCCCTTTTTTGGCCATCACTAGGCCTTGTTGGTAACTGGCAACTTGTCAGCCTTAGGCGAGGTAGACCCAAGCCTTGGCTGGCAAGGGCAGGCCTTTGCCAACCCAGGTGAGGAATAGAATTTCTATAATTAATAGAATTTTAGAATGGAATATGATTCCAAATTCAAATTCTTTTGAATTCTATTTCATTTCTATTTCACTTTCTTTCAAAAATAAAAATAGAAAGAAAATAGGTTGGCAAGAGAAAAAGGGAAAAAGAAAAAAATTAATAAATATTTCAAATAAACATTAAAATATTATCAAAAATTGTCCATATTAATATCGGTTATGCCACACAGGATGGTCAACGTTCATGTTAACGATTTTTTTACCAAAATTAGCATAATTGACTTAATTGATAAAACGTGAAAATGTATAAAACTCAATTAACACAATTAAAAAATTAAAAACTAATAGATTTATGACTTTTTAGACAATTTGTCCCTTGTTGTTGCATAATTTGCACTATAGCCACGACAATACAAAAAAGGCATATAAGCAACCATGTCAGCTTGTTATCGCTTTGGCAATCCTGTGAGAGGTTCTTTTTGTGTAAATTCTCCAAACTCCAGTTGACTTTGAAGTCAAGTCAACTTAAGTTTGAGAAGACGTTGAAGGCCATTAAGATATTTCTCTTAATTTTGCATCTCTTAAAGATGATGTATATATCTCTCTTGGTTATGCATATCTCTTATTGACTACAATTAATATTATAATATCTTGTTAACATCTCCTCAAAATCAAGGCGACCTAAAAGAAGTCAACTGGAGTTTGATGAAAAGATCTGAAAACAATTAGTAAATTAGTGAGGTGTTTTGGTGTTTGAAGTGAGAATCGGCTGGCATGTGCAAGCGACAACAAGCTGATGTGGGTGCTTACATGGCTGTTATGTGTTACTGTACTTGCTGTGCACGCTGTGCAGTATAAGGCTATCGTGGCTATGATGCAGACTACGTGACAACAAAATAGGCTGACGTGGCTACGGACACGGCGGTTAAGGATCAACCTTGAGAGAGGGATACCAGTAAAAAAGAGAGTGACATGAGATTTGAAGAGTGCGTTCTATGGGTATGCGCTCAAATGTGCATCAGATGCACTCAAAATATCAAGATAAGAATTATGCAAAAGAAAGAATTGTGTAATTTAAGTATGTTTCTGTATTATGATGAAAAGTACATGAGCTTATTCATAGGTTTGATGCTCACTCGCAGATGATGGCATGTCCTAGGAAAGCTCGGATTTATGTGAAACATTGTATTCGACATGGAAGTTGACCTGAGTTGCACCGCCTGGAACAAATTAATTACGTAATTCAGACGGACAACTCAAATCTTGTTCTGTTTTCATCGGAATTGCCTTTCCAGACCACTAGATCAGTGATTAAATTGGTTTCCGGACTGTAGAATTCCATTTCGAGAACAAACGATCATTCCATACCTTAATAAGAATGATTGATTAAATAGATTAAATAGAATCATATCTAGATTAAATAGAATCATGTCGTATTTTATGGTGCCAAATCATTCCACTCTTCGACAACTTCACACTCTCCAGTCTTATAGTAAGACAACTATAATGTGGTTTAGAAACTCCTACCAGTGAACATAAGGAAAAATACAAAAGAACATAGTTTTAGGGTTTACATGGACATGGCCTCTCCGCACCACTAAGCCAAATCTGGATCAAAAGGTCGATAGTACCGTACGATCGAAGAATGTGCCGGAAGGTCCATCTTTTGGCAATAGAGCCACTGTAACGGGACCCCTGGCGCCTTCCTCGACAGGCAAAAACCCTGTGTTGCGGTTTAGGTCGGTCTTGACGAAGCCGGGGTTCACGGCATTGATGGCGATTCCGTTATATTTCTTTGCCAAAACTCTTGTGTAAGCATTGAGAGTTGCCTTCGAGACGAGGTAAGCAGATAAGACAATAGGCCAGCCTCCGGTTTCCAACTTGTCCTCCTTCATATCCTTCAGAAATCTCTCCACTAAACCATCCACTTTCTCTTCCGTGAGGCTATCGATGTCATTGAGCTCCTTTTTGATATTCTCGCCGGGGATGTACTAATTTAAAGAAGGATAAAATGAACAAATCTTGTCATGAGGAACTATGCAATTGACTAATAACTTAGAGGAATTAACGAGCATTCCTGGATTATTCGATTTGTTATGCCTATAATTAGGAAGTTGTTAAACATCAACCAACCTTATAAACTGTTAGTTATTTTTTATTCCTCGTGTTTGATACTTCAAATCTGCCTCACTTATCAGATATTTTCTTTCACGTCATGAGTTTTAGTCATTCTCCTTATTTTTAGAATTTCGTCATTGGATGAAACAAGATGATACAATAAATTGATTATGTATGGTTTCTCGATCAACAACATGAAAATTCATCTGCTTATGACACCAATTAAGTACATACCTGAAGCTGGCCAAGGGAAGAGGAGACATTAACTACTTTTTGCCGAATTCGATTGTTGAAGAAGAGGTAGAAGAGCAACAGTTACTTGTTTGATTCCATAGTAGTTAGTCCTCAGACACTTTTCTGCTGATTCATACGTCTCCTCAATGAACTCTTTCATCGATTTGGCCTGCGGACCTTTCAGCTGCAATAAGATTACATGAAACAAGACGATCGTATTAACCAGTTTAAGCTTCTTAATATCGATAATTAAAAGGGAGAAAAGGGGAAGGAAAAAAAAAAGAGGATGCCCCAAATAATATGCCACAAGGAATGGTGGGCAAATGTGTATAAAGCTAGTAGCTAGGAAAAATGAAAAAGCTACGTGAGATACGCTTTAATGCTCTGTGTGTTCTATAATTCGCCTCAATAAAAAATTGTGTGAGAAATGTATTGCACAGTAGTATTGCCGATTTGAGAAAACTCACATCATTTGCATTCAAAACCATGTCTTTTTTCATGACTGTAGCCCCGGTCATGCCTGCATTATTCACCTGCAGCGTCATTGTTCTTTTATGGCTCTTTTCTCAATCTATTTGAAGCATAACATTAACAAGTGACCTATGAATACCAGAATATCGAGTTTCCCGAATCGAGCCTTGATGAATTCCGCCAGCGAATTGACGCTGGTCCCGTTGACCACATCAAGCGGATGAAAGACCACATCGGAGATTCCAATGCTTGTGAGCTTCTCGATAGCCTCATTTCCTCTATTCACATCTCTAGCGGTTAATACAACAAAGACTCCATTTGAAGCTAGTTGCTTGCATATCTCAAATCCGATCCCTTTATTCGCACCAGTAACAACCGCGATCCTACGAAATTAAAGAAGAACGAGAACAAAATAGAAGGGTTAGCATTTATGCTGAAATATATCATATTGAACCGGTCACGATGATTCATCAAGAAGTAGCGGAAGCGAATAGTACCTGTCCATTTGATGAAGAGCCTGAAATGTTAAGATCTCCCTCTGTTTTTCTTTTCCAAAGGTTTTGGGGGGTGGTGGCTCTTCTGCTGTGGCTTGCTGATTCCGTATTTATAGGTGGTAAGAAACATCATTTTTGGTCCATCTAGCCAAGGAAAAAAAAAACAGGAAACAGAGAAAACATCAGCCAGTACGTCGCAGGTTTACGCGTGGTCATTGGTTGGCGGTCGTTGAAGATTATGACGTAACTATCCTCGTCATTCTTATCTAAGCGGTGATGACATCCTTCGAAGGAGTAAATGGTAAAAATCAGCCTTTGGAGTGATAAGAGTATTATAGAGCAAGTTAATGCTATCTCTTTAATATTATGAATTATCTGGTAATAAGATATGGGGGCGAGGTTTTAATTTATCTTGTGTCTACCTAGCGGACGAGTGGCGATCTATTTCTTGTCATTTGCCCTTCTTTGTCCAATCATAAGTATACAACCAAAGCGCGACAATTTAAAATCTAGATTAGTGATGTTGATGGGTCTCGATTAACGGACAAGACTAAATTTGGTGATTTTAGTTTGTAAGCTAGTTTTCTTTTTTTTTTTTCTCTCTCTCTTTCCTTCTTTACTTTTTCTTTTCTTTTCTCTTGTTTTATTTTTTTCTATTTTCTTTTCCTTTTTGCCCTTTTCCCTCTGCTTACCATCGCTAGGCCTTGTCAATAACCGACGACCCACCAACCTCGAGCTAGGTACACTAGGCCTTGGCTGGCAACGCAGCCCTTCGTCAAATTGGGCGAGGGTTTGCCCTCACCAACCTAGGTGAGGGATAGAATTTCTATAATTAATAGAATTTTAGAATGGAATATGATTCCAAACTCTAAGGGCGCGTTTGGTAACGATTCTGTTCCCGAGAACAAATTCTGATCAGAAATGATTATTTTTTATTATGTTCCCGAGAACTGATTCTGAGTAAAAGAACGCGTTTGGTAACTGTACAAAATTTCTGATTTTGGAATAGAATTACGTTTGGTACCGTGTTCATTGATTATGTTCCAAATTAATTTATTTTAATTTTTAAATAATTTTTATTATTTTTTCCTTTTTTCTTTTCTTTTTTTCCTTTTTCCTTTTTTCTTTTTTTTTTTTTTTTTTTTTTTTTTTCTTTTTTTTCTCCTATTCTTCTTCTTCTTCGGGCCGGTCGCCGGTCCGGCGACCAACCAAACGAGGGCCAGCGACCTCACCGAGTCTCACCGGCCTAGCCCGGTGTCGCCGGCCTCGCCGGCTAGGCCGGCTCGCTTGCCACCGGTGGGGGTGCGGGCGAGCCTCACCGGTGGCCAGGCGAGCATCGCTGGGGCTAGGCGAGGCCTGCCTAGCCACCAGCGGGGCTGGGCGTCGCGAGGCTCGCCCGGCCACCGGCCGGCCGAGCCTCGACGATGGCCACGCGGGCCTCGGCGGGGCTAGGCGAGGCTCACCCGGCCACCGACGGGGCTGGGCAAGCCTCCGGCGAGCTCGCGAGACTCGCCACGGTGGCAAGCCTCGACAAGCTCGCCGGACCGGTTGCGGGTGACCGGCGGCGGCGGGCGACAGTTGCGGGATGGCGGTCGATGAAGAAGAAGAAGAGTTTTGATTCTCAATTTTGTTCCCGGAACAAGAATCAACTTTTTTTTAATTCTTGATTCTCTTCCCAATCTGTTCCCGGGAACAAATTTAGTCCCGGGAATAAAATTTTACCAAACACGATTCTCGTCCCAAATTGATTCTAGGAACAAAAAATCAGAATTAGGCACTGTTTGGATGGTTACCAAACAGTGCCTAATTCTTTTGAATTCTATTTCATTTCCATTTTACTTTCTTTCAAAAATTAAAATAGAAAGAAAATAGGTTGGCAAGAGAAAAAGGGAAAAAGAAAAAATTAATAAAAATTTCAAATAAATATTAAAATATTATTAAAAATTATCCATGTTAATGTCGGTCATGCCACATAGGGCGGCCAGCATTCACCTTGGAAATTTTATACCAAAATTGGTGTAATAGACTCAATTAGCAAAACGTGAAAATATTTAAAACTCAATTGACATAATCAAAAAATTTAAGATTAATAGATTTAGGACTTTTTAAATAATTTTCTCCTTGTTACTGCATAATTTCCACTGTAGCCACAACAATACAAAAAAGCCATATAAGCAGTCATACCAACTTGTTATCGCTTTGGCAATCTTGTGAGAGGCTCTTTTGTGTCTGTTCTCCAAACTCCAATTGACTTCGAAGTCAAGTCAACTTGAGTTTGAGAAGACGTTAAAGATCATTTAGATATTTCCTTTAATTTTGCATATCTCTTAAAGATTATGCATATCTCTCTCTAATTATGTATATCCCTGATTGGCTATAATTAATATTATAATATCTTGTTAACATCTTAAATCAAGGTGACTTAGGAGAAATCAACTAGAGTTTGATGAAAAGATTTGAAAATGATTGGTGGATTAGTGAGGCATTTTGGTGTTTGAAGAGAGAACCGGCTGGCATGTGCAAGCGACAACAAGCTGATGTGGGTGCTTACATGGTTGTTATGTGTTACCATATTAGTTGTGCAATCTGTGCAGAATTAGGCCGTCGTCGCTACGACGCAGACTACGTGACAACAAAATAGGCTGACATGGCTGCGGACACGACGAACAATGTTGAGGATCAACCTTGAGAGAGGGATACTAGTAAAAAAGAGAGTGACATGAGATTTGAGAAGTGCGTTGTCTGGGTATGCACTCGAATGTCCATCAGATGCACTCAAAACCTCAAGATAAGAATTATGAGAAAGAAAGAAAGAATTGTGTGATTTAAGTCTGTTTCTGTAGTATGATGAAAAGTCGATTTGGTATGCCTATAATTGGGAAGTCGTTAAACATCAACTGACCTTATAAACTGTTGGTTATTTTACAGTCCTTGTGTCTGGTATTTCAAACCTGCCTCACTCATCAGATCTTTTCTTTCACATCATGAGTTTTAGTTAATCTCCTTATTTTCAGAATTTCGTCATTGGATGAAACAAGATGATACAATCAGTTGAGTATGTATGGTTTTCTCAATCAATAACATGAAAATTAATTTGCATACGACACCAATTAAGCACATACCTGAATCTGGTCAAGGTTAGAGGAGGCATTGACTACTTTTGCCGAATTTGATTGTTGAGGAAGAGGTAGAAGAGCAGCAGTTGTTTAATTCTATGGTAGTTAGTCCTCAAACACTTTTCTGCTGATTCATACGTCTCCTCAATGAACTCTTTCATCGATTTGGCCTGCGGATCTTTCAGCTGCAATAAGATTACATGAAAAAAGCGATCGTATTAACCAGTTTAAGCTTCTTAATATCGACAATTAAAAGGGAGCAAAGGGGGCAAAAAAAAAATGGACGCCCGAAATAATATGCCACAAGGAATGGTGGGGAAATGTGCATAAAGCTAGTAAAGAGGAAAAATGAAAAAGCTGCGTGAGATACGCTTTAACGCTCTCTGTGTTCTATAAATCGCCTCAATAAAAAATGGTGTGAGAAATGTATTGCACAGTAGTATTGCCGATTTGAGTAAAACTCGCATCGTCTGCATTCATAACTATGTCTTTTTTCATGACTGTAGCTCCGGTCATGCCTGCATTATTCACCTGCAACGTCATTGTTCTTTTATGGCTCTTTTCTCAATCTATTTGAAGCATTACATTAACAAATGACCTATGAATAGATTTTACCAAAATATCGAGTTTCCTGAATTGAGCCTTGACGAATTCCGCCAGCGAATTGACACTGGTCCCATCGACCACGTCAAGCGGATGAAAGACCACATTGGAAATCCCAATGCTCGCAAGCTTCTCAATAGCCTCATTTCCTCTATTCGTATCCCTAGTAGTTAATACAACAAAGACTTGGGAAAATACATTAGAAATGCCCAAAGTTATGTACGGTGCTCACTTTGGTATCAAAAGTTTCCGCTGAATCACTTAAGTGCCAAATCAGAGAAAAAATGATTACTTTGATGCCATCGATTTCGGCCAAATTGATTACGTGACTTTTATATTAAAAAAAAAAAAAAAAGTTAACGTGGTAAAGGAATGTTGTAAACGACGTGGTTTTCCTTTCTCCTTAAAAACCGATGTCATTTTGCCATCATACTTGAACTGAAATTAGGGTTCTTTGTCCGCAACCTTCACTCAACATTGATTGTAGTTTGCTCAGCCACCGCCACTCGGCTGCCGCCGCTCGGCCACCGTCATAGTTGCTCGACCATGTGAGTAATGACAAGGTTGTTCATGGCATGCGTGCCCCTCCGTACAAGGTGCCCCTACCGTGTAGCGCAAACCGGTGCTTGGAGCCGCCATTTTTGGGCTTGGCCCGCCAAATGAAGATGGATAACGACTAGAACAATGGAGGCGTGCAGTTGTTTCAGGCAAGGAGAGGCTAAGGTTGTTGCTTGGGCAAGAAGTAGCAAGAATAATAGGAGGTAAGGGCGGAGGAGGAGGGGGAAGAAAGGGGGTTGAAAATGGAGAGAGAGAAGACGAGGAGGGTGAGGGAGAGGAGGAGAGTGCCGATAGAGATGGTGGATTGGGCTCTACTCAAGAGGCGACCAGAGTGGGTCCTTCTAAAGGGGAAGGAGAAGGATGAGGAGGACAAGAGCTTAGGCTTGTCGACAATGTTGGACGAACTAGAGGTGGAGCAGTGCTGGTGTTGTTCTTTGAGAAAGAAGACGAGGAGGAAGCCCATGCCCAAAGAGTTCTGGTCACCGCTCCTACCATTGCTCATTGCTAGTATGCTCACTTGCTCGCCTTCTACCCCTTCTCTCTCGATCGATCTTTCAATTTGGAGATTTAAGGTTTTTACTTAGGAGAAAGATCCAAATGATGTCATTTTGTTATTTGAATGTTGATTGTACTCTCTGGCAAGTCACATCAGCTTTAAAAATTAATAAAAAAAAGTGCAACATTGGATTTTTGGCTAATTAGATCGGTGTTGACACTGGAATATTTATTTTTCAATTTTTTTAGTATTTAAGTGATTTAAAATAAACTTTTGATGTGAGTGTCATATACAACTTTTTGCACTTCCAATGTACTTATCCCATAAAGACTCAATTTGAAGCTAGTTGCTTGCATATCTCGAATCCAATCCCCTTATTCACACTAATAACAACTGCAATCCTACAAAAATTAACACAAGAAGGGGAACAAAACAGAAGGGTTAGCATTTATATCAAATATATCGTATCCAACCGGTCGGGATGATTCATCAAGAGTAGTGGAAGCGACTAGTACGTGTCCATTTGATGAAGAGCTTGAAATGCTCACATGTGTTGGGGAGAACTCGGGTACAACAATTCACCACGGCCAAACGCAATCCAGGATCAATTTCTCCCCCGATACTAAATCAACTTAAAATCTTTTAACCCCCAGCAACAACCAGCAATGTATAGCCTCACAAAATGCAAATATAATGCCGAAATGATAAGTAGACAAAGCAAATAACGACACCAAGGATTTAACGTGGAAAACCCGATGCGGGAAAAACCACGGACCACCCAAAACATCCACTAATCACCAATAATAGCAGGATACACAAAGTATTCTTCTCTAGTCACACACTAGAGGCTCAACATCAACATTATAATCATCTTTTTTTCTCACCACATAGGTAGATAAACAAGTTTGGAGTAAGAAAACCTTAACCGCAACTGGAGAATTCAGAGACGGTTCTCGACGAACAAAAATCATCAACTCGTAGCCCTTGGTCTCACGAACAACATACTGAAATTTGAGCTGATTCCGACAATATTTGACCTTCGAATCAAAGCCGCAAAGTTGCAGCCTTCTTATTTTCTTCTATTCTCCCTTCGGTAGTTTTTCTTTTCTCTCTCTCACTCTTTTCGGACGCGCACCCACACGACTCCACTTCCACTTCTTTTTGTTCTTTTCTTTTTTTTTTTTAATGCTGGCTGGGCCCCACATGAAGGTGGACCCAGCCAACAAATCTTCCCCTCCACCTTATGTGGGAAGATTCGTCATGTCCGCTTTTCTTCTACAAGTATCAAGCTTCACCACGGGCAAGGCCTTGGTCACCATGTCAGACCTATTGTTGTCGGTATGAACTTTCTCAAGTAGGAAGAGCTTCTCTTCTAGCTTTTCTCGGATCCAATGATACTTCACATCAACATGCTTCGATCTTGAATGAAATACCGGATTCTTACTAAGATGGATGGCACTCATGCTATCGCAATATAGAACAAACTTCTCTTGCTTCAAGCCCAACTCTTGTAGGAATTTTTGCATCCACAAAAGTTCTTTACCTCCTTCGGTAATAGCAATATACTCCGCTTCAGTTGTAGACAAAGCAGTACATTTTTGCAATCTTGATTGCCATGAAACAGCTCCCCCTACAAAGATTATTCTATAACCCGATGTGGATTTCCGAGAATCAACATCACCGGCATAGTCCGCGTCCGAATAGCCACTCAACTCAAGCTTTACATCTCTATAACACAAGCAAAGTGTAGAAGTGCCTCTAAGATATCTCAGAATCCATTTAACAGCGATCCAATGCTCCTTACCTGGATTAGAGAGAAATCTACTCACAACTCCAACTGCATGAGCAATATCGGGTCTTGTACAAACCATGGCGTACATCAAACTACCCACGGCCGATGCATAAGGAATTTTCATCATCTCAACCTTCTCTTTCTCACTTGAAGGACACTCATTACTACTTAACTTGAAATGACCTACAAGTGGAGTACTCACCGGTTTACATGTGCTCATGTTGAATCTTTCAAGCACCTTTTCAATATACTTCTCTTGAGATAACCACAGTTTCTTATTCTTCCTATCACGAGTAATTCTCATGCCTAGGATTTGCTTAGCCGGGCCTAGATCTTTCATTGCAAAAGCTTTACTCAACTCATTTTTCAAGCTCTTGATTTTCTTGGCATCATGCCCAACAATCAACATATCACCCACATAAAGTAAGAGAATAAGAAAATCATTATCTGAGAATCTTTTCATAAAAACACAAGAATCGGAGTTTGTCTTACCGTATTCTTGTTCTTCCATGAATGACTCAAACTTCATATACCATTGCCTAGGCGCTTGCTTGAGACCATATAAGCTTTTCCTCAATCTATATACAAGGTGCTCATTGCCTTAAACTTCAAAACCCTCCGGTTGCTCCATATATATCTCTTCTTATAGGTGTCCATGAAGAAAAGCCGTCTTTACATCAAGTTGTTCAATTTCTAAATTCAAACTGGCGGCCAACCCAAGAACAACTCAAATAGAAGACATCTTTACAACCGGTGAAAAAATCTCTTCAAAGTCTATGCCCTTCTTTTATTGAAAGCCCTTCACAACAAGTCTAGCCTTGTATCGTGGTCGCAAACTATTTTATTTTGTCTTCAACTTGTACACCCACTTTTTTGTGAATGTTTTCTTACCCTTAGGCAACTTCACCAATTCACATGTGTGGTTCTCATGCAAGGATTTAAGCTCCTCTTGCATAACTTCATGCCACTCATTCTTTCGTTCACATGATATAGCCTCTCCATAAGTTTCTAGCTCCCCTGCATCAGTAAGTAACACATACTCATGCGGCAAATATTTTTGAGAAGGCCTACGCTCTCTTTCAGATCTTCTAACTTGAGGTAGGATAGATTGCTCTTGCTCAACTATTTCATCTGTCTCAGCTGAAGAATCAGCATCATGTGAGGATTCACCATCTTCATGATTTCCTTGGACTTCTCCCCCATGATTTCTATCAATATTAGAAGGATTTGGGCTGAAAGTTACTGAACGTTGAGCTATATTCTTTGGTCTCTCCGCCTTGTCAATGTCTTCAATAGTTTGATTCTCACAAAACACTACATCTCGGCTTCTAATGACTTTCTTTGCAACTGGATCCCACAACCTGTAGCCAAACTCTTCATGTCCATAACCTAAGAAGATACATTGTTTAGACTTGTCATCAAGCTTGGATCTTTCATCTCTTGGAACATACACAAATGCCCGACAACCAAACACTTTTAGATGGCTATAGGAAACATCTTTGCCACTCCAAACTCTTTGCAGAACATCCCCCTTAAGAGGAACCAATGGAGATAGATTTATCAAGTCCACTGCTGTTCTCATCGCTTCACCCCAAAATGACTTAGGCAACTTCGCATGAGAAAGCATACACCGAATCCGATCATTAATTGTCCGGTTCATTCTCTCTGCTACTCCATTATGCTGTGGTGTTTTTGGAACAGTCTTCTCAAGCTTGATACCATAATCCCTGCAATAGTGTTCAAATGGGCCTCTATTTTCACCACCGTTGTCAGCCCGAACACATTTCAGCTTATTTCCGGTTTCTCTTTCCACATTGACATGGAATTGCTTGAAAGCCGCAAGTACCTGATCTTTAGATTTCAAAGTAATAGCCCACAGTTTTCTAGAACGGTCATCAATAAATGTCACAAAGTATAATGCACCTCCAAGAGTTCTAGCATCCATGCAACAAACATCAGTGTGAACTAAATCAAGTACATTTGATTTCGTGTGTGGAGAGGAACTATGAAATGAGAATCTATGTTGCTTACCTGTAAAACAATGAGTGCATTCCTTTAGATTTTTCTTCTTCAAAGGTAAAAGGTTTTTTCTAGCAAGAGTTTCAAGTCCTTTCTTGCTAAGATGACCCAGCCTCATATGCCATAAATCAACCGAGGAATTCTCCACTGCATTTGCCTCTTCTTTAATCAAGTCAGCTCGCATGGTGTAGAGAGAGCCTGTCTTCTTACCCTTTGCCACTACCATGGAACCTTTAGTCAACTTCCATTTGCCATCAAAGAAGGAATTACAATAACCATCATCATCTAAGGCACCCGTAGAGATCAAATGAAGTCGAATATCAGGAACGTGTCTCACATTTTTCAAAAAGCAAATTACATCCGACATCAGTTTCCAAATAAACATCTCCCATGTTGATAACCTTGGAAACATCACTATTTCCCATCCTAATATAACCAAAATCGCCGCTGCGATAAGAAGCAAAGTAATCACGCTATGAGGTGACATGAAAAGAAGCTGCAGAATCAACAACCCACATAGAGTCTTGGCATGTAAGATTCACATATCCGTCGTCACATACAAACACAATATCACCATCGAATGCAACCGTCGTTGTAGCTTGTTTCTCTTCTTCTTTCGATCTCCATTTCTATCATGAGATCTATCTCTCTTTGGCAACCAACACTCTTTTGCATAATGTCCCATTTTGCCGCAATTATAACACTTCACACTCCTCCTCGGTCTTGATTTCGACCTTCCTCTTGACTTGCCTCGGGTATCATTTCTTTGAAACCTTCTTGATTAACTTCTCGCCTTGTTTTCTATAATAAGAGCATCCGATGTAGAAGCATAATTCAAGCATTTTCTTCTTGTTTCTTCATTGAACAAGCTTTCTTTAACCATGCTCATAGAAAGCACACCAAAAGGAGCCGAGTTGTTTAATGCTACAACTAAGGTGTCTCAACTATCCGAAAGAGTACCAAGTAATAAGCATGCTTGCAATTCATCACCAAGATCAATCTCAAGATTTGTCAATTGATTTACAACATCTTGAAATTCACTCAAGTGTTCCGCCATATTACTCCCCTCCTTGTATTCACAAGTCGTTTAACTAGAAGAGCTTTATTTTATGGAGTTTTTCTCTCATAGAGATCTTGTACGCTTGATCACTATCTTGTGAAGAAGGACATTTGAGGCATTCAACCTCACATACGAAATTCGTCCTTCGGCCATCCCATCTCGAACGAGCTCCACCGTTGCACGGCCAATAGACACACCGATTGATTGAAACTCTCCTCTTTCCACCCCAATCACATCGGCCAAAGTATCCATGTCAACCACATAATCCTGATCTCTAACACTGAACGAGAATCTATTCGCATCCAAAAAGCTTAGATTTGAATAGAAATAAGCAATAAGCTCTGGATGAGCCACTGTCATTTTAGAGCAAAATCTATCAAGTTGAAGTAAGGTGAATTTCTCCCGCAAATTCACCTTCAGAGAGTCTAGAAAATCAAAGTCTACACTCCTTGGGTTCATCACCCCTCACTTCAGCAACTTAGTGTAAAGTCGCTTGTGTTCCTCAGAGCGAAAAAGATCTGTTCTGTTGCTTCTAACATTTGCAGCAATACCCATTCTAGACTTAAAATTAGTGAACATTTTCTCATCATCATTTCCTTCGGGTTGATTATGTCCACCAACATGTGGATCACTTGGAATATTCGCAAAGGCTCTATCTGGGCCGAGCCCGCAGAGCGATTCCCAAGCGTTCCATTGTGCGCAAAAATGGGTTTCATTCAGACCCCTTTTCTACCAGAAATTCATCAATGAAACTCAAGGCGGAGCCTCCTTCTTTTAAGCGAAAGGTAGTTTGTAGGTAAAAGCGGGCTTTTGAGACCTTACAGTGCGGCATCCACGACGGTTTCTTCCTCCGCTTGCCGTTGTGGTCTAGCCCGAGAAGAGCGGCGCGGTTGAGAATGTTGTGGGCTCTGCTGTTGTCTCGAGATTCTTCTTCCTCGGTGAGGTCAAAATGCGTAGGATCCTCACGCAAAGGCGGTGGTCCCCCTTTGCGATTCTTGAGGACTTTCTTTGGGAAGCCATTATCACAGTCTTTAGGAGATTCCAAACTCGATTTGCGAGAAAGGTGAAGACTTTGAGATTAAACTAGAGAGTAAAAGTGAGAAAGTGAAGTTCTCTTTCTAGGGTTTGTGAGGAAGACGATCGCATATAAAGCAATCGAAACAGGTTATACGAATCGTCGCAAAAGGAAAATAGAAAATACCTTTTCAAAAATAACTGCCTTTTCGAAAAATATATAATTGTCAAAAAGATAACTCCTTTTTCGAAAAAGAATGATTGCTATAATTTCGAAAATTTAGAAAGATAACGTCAATCAATTACAGATTAATAGATGAACGTACCTTTTCGAAATTTTGTCCGAAAGATAAGTTTCCAAAATAGAAATAACTTACGTAGTAGATCTTGATCTCCCGAGTTTGAGCATCTTTAGACTTTAGTTCTTAAGTCCGAACTTCATCGGACTTTAAGATGTTAAGTCAACGAATAGACTCAAATTGGCTTTTCTCCGGGGCTTAGTAAAGATATCCGCCAGCCGATTCTTTGAGTCAATGAAGTTAATCAATACTTCTCCGTTTTGAACATGGTCTCTAATGAAATGATGTCGAATCTCTATATGCTTTGCTCTTGAATGAAGAATTGGATTCTTGGTGAGATTAATTGCGCTGGTATTGTCACATTTGATCTCGGTGCATGAGTCTTTGATTCCAAAGTCTCTTAGGCATGTTGTTTTATCCATAAGATTTGAGAACAACAACTTCCAAGAGCCACATATTCTCTCGGAAGCAATTGACAAAGCTCGAGGTGCTCTTTCTATCAACTCGCATTCTCGCTAGGGTTCTGTCCGAGTATCCGAGGAGGGTAAGATCCCCTTCTTTAGGATACCGTAGAGACCAAACTTAGAGGTTGTTGCAACGTATTTGATGATGCGTTTTGCAGCACTTAGATGAGATTCTTTGGGATCGAGATTGAAATCCGGCACAAATACATACACTAAACAAAATGTCGTGTCTAGAACCCAATGATACTCCTATATAGCTTCTGGTCAATTTTCTTTCCTCCTTCATCTTTGTCCAGCTTTGAAGAACTAGACATTGGTATATCAGTCTTCTTGCAACTCTCCAAACCAAACTTTTTAACAAGATCTTTAGCATATTTTTCTTGGTGAATGAAAGTCCCTTCCTTCAATTGTTTTACTTGTAGTCCAAGGAAAAGGATAGTTCACCCATCGTGCTCATCTCAAATTCATCCCGCATAGACTTAGAAAATTTCTTGCACAGATTTTCATTAGGTGATCCAAAGATAATATCATCAACATAGATTTGTACAAGTAAAAAGTTTTTATTTTCTTTTTTTAATAAACAGGGTAGTATCTACTTTACCTTTAACAAATTCATTTTGGATTAAAAACTTACTTAACCTGTCGTACCAAGCTCGAGGTGCTTGCTTTAATCCATATAGCGCCTTTTTTAGTCTAAATACAGAGTCTGGCTTCCTTGGCTCTTCAAATCTGGGAGGTTGTTCCACATAGACTTCCTCTTGGATAAATCCATTTAAGAATGCGCTTTTGACATCCATTGTGATTTCTTGCACAAAGTGTCCGCCTTCGTTTCTTGAGCAACATGATGAAACACACTATCATCAATCCATTGCCGGATAAACCCAACCGTTTTCCGATTCATTCTCTCCCATTCTTTGTCTTCCTTATCTCCTTTGGCTTCATCACCCTCAATAGGATCAAATAAGTCTTTGCAATATAACACATCTTCCATCCGAGGTTTCCAAATAGAATAATTTGAGGCATTTAACTTAAACATGGTGTTGCTGGTTTCTTCCATTTAACACTAGAATTTCAACCTTTGCTCTGATACCACTTGTTGGGGAGAACTCGGGTACAACAATTTACCACGGCCAAACGCAATTCAGGATCAATTTCTCCCCCGATACTAAATCAACTTAAAATCTCTTAACCCCCAGCAACAACCAGCAATGTATAGCCTCACAAAATGCAAATATAATGTCGAAATGATAAGTAGACAAAGCAAATAACGACACCAAGGATTTAACGTGGAAAACCCGATGCGGGAAAAATCATGGACCGCCCAAAACATCCACTAATCACCAAGAATAGCAGGATACACAAAGTATTCTTCTCTAGTCACACACTAGAGGCTCAACATCAACATTACAATCATCTTTTTCTCACCACATAGGTAGATAAACAAGTTTGGAGCAAGAAAACCTTAACCGCAACTGGAGAATTCGGAGACGGTTCTCGACGAACAAAAACCATCAACTCATAGCCCTCGGTCTCACGAACAACATACTGAAATTTGAGCCGATTCCAACAATATTTGCCTTCGAATCAAAGCCACAAAGTTACAGCCTTCTTCTTTTCTTCTATTCTCCCTTCAGCAATTTTTCTTTTCTCTCTCTCACTCTTTTCGGACGTGCACCCACACGACTCTACTTCCACTTCTTTTTGTTCTTTTCTTTTTATTTTTTTTATTTATTTAATGCTGGTTGGGCCCCACATGAAGATGGATCCAGCCAACAACATGTCCCTCTGTTTTTCTTTTCCAGAGGTTTTTGAGGTTGGTGGCTCTTCTGCGGAGGCTTGTTGATTGCATTTTTATAGGTGAGAAAAACATCATTTTTGTCTATCTAGCCAGGAAAAAAGAACAGAAAACAGGAAACAGAGAAAACATCAGCAAGTACGTCATAAATTTATACTTGGTTGTTGGTCGTTGGTCGTTGTCCTTGAAATTTATAATAAATGACTTACCTGCCATGGTTGACTGTTCCTGTGGTTCTAGAGCCAGTTACCTACTTTTCCCCGTTAGAAATATCCTAAATATCTTATGATATCTCTAATATGTCCAATCATGAGTGCTCACCACTCACCCAAAGTGTGATAATCCAATATCTGGAGTTAGCCTGAGGAATTGAAAGTCTGCTAGGTACCATGTCTCGATTAATGGACAAGACTAAATTGGTATTTTCAGTTTGTAGGCGACTCTTTATCTTGGATGAGAAGGGGTCATGGATAAATAAGAAAAGATTGACATGATGGTGGTTAGCGCAAGGAAATGCATGAAGTAGGACACCTACCGTGCTTGCATGCTAAAATATTGGCTGGTAGACACTTGTTAGATCATTTGGACTTGGATAAATTCTTAAAAAACTCAAAAGAAAAATGATAGGGAAAAGAACTCCTGAAGGGCGGGGCGGGACTCCCTACTACACATTCCTTTACTCTCTTCTGCCCTTGAAGAAAAATATATGGGTCGGAATTTGAGAGATATCGAGCGTGCGAGTATCAATACGTTAAATAAAAAACGTAATCTTGTCAGTCCATCAAGATTACCTAACAGATAGGGCAGCCCTAACGTGGAAGTTCAAACTTTCTATTGCTTGATGAGGTTATCCTGTAATCAAAACATCAGGGATTCAAGCAATATCCGCCGTTATAAGGTAAAAGGGAGGTTGCTACATGTTATATGACTAAGTGTTTCTTCATTGACTAAGCATTCTTAATATGTTTGTTGTCAGCTTATGAACTTATGAAGTATTTATCTCAAATCAGTGTCACTAACACAAGAAGATGGACGATTATAGAATGAATTTGAGAGAGAGGACCGAGACAAATTCTGAGATTGAAGAGAAAATGAATGAAGAATCTCACCGGAGAGATGTTGATTCATTGAGTTGATGAATTTTAGGCTCCATAGATTTCGAAAAAAAACTAAATGATTTGAGAAATATTTCTCTAAAAGTAATCGCTTGAAATAATTAGTTAATAATAAATATTTTTATTATTGACAACAATTTATGTTTAAGTATTTTTGTGTATGATTAATATATTTTTCATTCATTCATTTTTTTAAGTGATATAAAGGATCATTTTTAGAAAAATAATTTCCAAACCATTCGTGTTGCGACCTCTCGATGGAGAAGACAAGTTTTGAGATAAATTAGGAGAATGACATTAGAAAATTAGAAAATTCCAAAAATATCAATTTTGGCCTAATTTAAGACTTTTTAATTTTCTTTCTGAAAAATATTTTTTATTCATTAATCAAAATGTGCTTAATTTGCATGAACATGGACCAACTCAGAACATGAATTGAATATCACATCAACCAAGCTCGATCGATTGGTGCGCATTAGACTGTTTAGATCAATTTCCTCGAAACATATTCATGGGTTTTAATCTCGACCTCAATGATAAAGCACCAATTCCCTAGAACTACACACCAAGAGTGCAAAAAAATAAAAACTTGTAACATATCACAAAACTCACCAAATCGGGTGAAAAAATAGCTCAAACGTCAAAACTTGAAATAAAATAACACCTAAGTGCCAAAAGTTAGGAAAGTGACATTTAAGTGTCACTTTTTTTTAAAATGAGACTTTAGTGTCACCTCCGGTGAACCCTGTCGGAAATCTTATATGACAATTTTTTTTATTAATTTTGCTTGCCTACATAATTCGCCGAAAAGCTGATTCAGCAAAGAAATGCAAAAATGACGTTATTTTGGCGCGGATTTAAATTTTAATATAAAAATTAATTAAATTAAATGTAAAACAAAATTTTAAAAAACAAAAAAGAAAAAGAAAAGGAAGGAAGAAGATGAACAATTGGAGGCGATTGAGGGCTCGGCCCTCGCCGCCCTCGCCTCCCCGCCATCGTCGGGAAGGACTAGCGACGGTGGGGAGAGGGTCGGCTAGGGTCACCCCTCCAACTGTTCATATTCTTCCTCCCTTTTTTTATTTTTTTTAATTTAATTTAATTATGTTTTATATTAATTATTTATCAACGTTAGTAGCAAAACAACGTCGTTTTTGCATTTATCTAGCCACATCAACGTGCAAAACAACATCGTTTTGCACTTGTCTTGTCAGAAAATCGCCACGTTAGTATTTTGAGCTATTTTTCTCGCTGTTGGCACTTAACTAATCTATTTTACTCTGATTTTGGCACTTAAGTATAACTTTTATAACTTTTAACACTTAAATGTCCTCCATGTCAAGTTTTGGCACTTTAAGTATTCGGTACTTCCAAATTGTGCTTAAAATCCCCGTCAAAATCACGGGTCGGCTATTCTAGCAAGCCTAGGTTTGAACTCAGATCAGCCAGACCCATGAACTACCCAAATTCACGCCCTTAAAACTAATACATTAAAGACTTTAAGCAAAATACACTCGACCCAAATGAAAGTACACAACATGTACCTTCAAACGAGTTATTGACCCAAAAAAAAAAAAAAAAAAATGCAACAAACGTCTTTGAGAATGGTCAACTACACACTCGAACCAACCTCTCCAAGTAGGCTGTACGAATAGTCCATGCTGGCCAGTCGTGTACCAGTCATGGCCCTACGTGGATCTGCTCAGGACGCACGAACTTTGAAGACTTACATTTCAACAAACCCTTTACGTGCATTGAGAACATTGACTCTAGTCACGATTTCAAAGTAAATTTTTTGACTTAAAATGACACTGAAACAACGATATGATCATGAATCATCGAGAAAAACTTTGTATTTTCAGTGGTTTACGCATGGCTAATACGAGCGCATCTTGGCCTTGTATCTCGACAACGAAGGGCAGGACAGGGGATGATGAAATTACCTGGTTTATCTACTATGCCAGGACCAGTATGAGAACACAAATCAGTGACTGGACCCTTAATAATTGTCTACGAACAGGTTGATTTCGCCAGATAAGTTTCCGACAAATTTTACTCTCTTCGGATTTCCTCGGGCAAAGAACAGAGCGGAGCAGGGTACAACGGACAATTCGAACTCGCCTTGCTGGAGAGGGAATTTTTTTCCCTGCAATTGTGGGTCAATCCAACTCAGGAGGTTCCAGACATGCCGCCTGTGCTGATGGTTGTCAGCGACGGAGCTTCAAGCAAAAACGAATCACTTCAACCACACCCGGCCGAGAAACAGAACAAAACAGAGCAACGACGACTGCGATGGAAATCGACGGCGACCGCAGTTTGCGGCGACGACGAGGGGGACCGGAGGACTGAGTATGGCAAGACCTCCGTAATAGTTACTGGAAATTGCAAGGAAACCAGGGTATCGGCGGTAGAGACTGGACTAGGTGCTTGTCGAGGCTGCAGTTGTTAAATTGCTAAAGGGAGGAGAGATGAGGCTGAAACTTCATCTTTTGTATAGAACAATGAAGTCTTTTTACAAAAGACAAATACATAACGTAAAACGCACCATAACTACTCATGTTCTGCATAAATCACTTACTCCACTAACACTTAAAAACTAGGACAACTAACACACATGACTCCACTAACTCTAATAACTGAAAAATGAAATCAGCAACATGTGCATAAGGAAATATTAACAATTGTGTTAACCAGGGATGGTGAATGGCAACAAGTGGTGGTACGTGGCTGTGCGGTGGTTGATGGTGGTTGTGTGGTGGCCGTGTGTAGTGGACTTGGTGATGGACGTGAGTGGCCGAGGGTCTGCCCCGTCTGAAGCGAATGCCCCCCCTTTTATACTGAACGGGTTCGGTGTGCCGAGGGCCTTTGAGCGCTCTCTTCACTCCCTGCTCTTCTGTCCTGCCCATGCCTCTTATCCTCTGTTTTTCTTCTTCTAAACGCCAAGCAACGCTCCCATCCGCTGCTATTCCTCTGCTCCTCTCAACGTTCGGTCTCAGTTCATGCCCAGGTCTCTTCTCATCCCTTGACTTTTGCTATGTTTTGTGGGTTGCCCAATGCTTGTTAATTTCCAAATCCTGTCTGTTTTCTTTCCTTGTGTTTCCTCTCTTCTTGTCTGATCTTTTTTTTTTTTATGTGCTTTCGAGCTTCCTACACACTCCAACGAATGTTCTGTTCTCTGTGCCATTCACGCTCAGTCAGCCCATTTCTTCCTCGATTTTCTAATGAGCCCTGTCCTATTTTTCACTTTACTTCTACTTATTATTATTTACTTATTATTAATTTTTATTTATTTTTACTTTTTATTATTTTTTATTTCTTTTTTAAATAGATCACGTAGGAACAATGCCATTTTAGAAATTGTACTAAATGCCTAGACAATTCAAAATGCATGAACTTGGCTTAAAATAATTTGGGATAAATGCATTGGAAGTCCTAAAATTTTGTCATAAAGATGCAATTAAGTCTTAAAACTTTCAAAAAGTGAAATTAAGTCTTAAAACTTATCACAAAGTGCAATTAAGTCTTAAAACTTTCAAAAAGTGCAATCAAATCCTAAAACTTATCAAAGTAGTTCAATCTCAGTCCTTCCATTGATAGCACTTTTTGAAAATTTTAGGATTCAGTTGCACTTTCGAGACAAGTTTTTAGGACTTTAATGAACCTTTTGAAAATTTTAGGACTTGATTAAACTTTCATGACAAGTTTTAAGATTTAATTATACTTTTTGAAAGTTTTAGGACTTCTAATGCACTTATTCCAAATATTTTTGGTAAGAAAACAAGTTCCAAATTGTTTTGAAAGTATGTAGAATGACCTTGGAGCAAAAATTTAGGCATCAACAATTCATTTTTCATGAAACAATACATAGCCTTAGTATTAATTGTTTACCTTTTTTAATGTTTTGTTACATTGTATTTATGTCTATATGTAAATAAGATTAGTTGTGTTGTATTCATCTTGTGTTATATCAAATATGATACGTGACCAAGTAAGACTCGTGCATTGAATATGGATTGATATTTATGCACGATGAGAATTAAGTGATGTGTGGACAAAGTACTTTATTGTGGAAGCCATCTCTTGAATCTTGTTAAGATAAAGTGTTACATAAAGGATCCACTTCTCGAACCCACTTCTTTTGACCAAATAAAAAACGCACCTCTAGAATCCTACCAGGATGACCACTTGGGTATATCGGTGGGGTCAACTATGTGGTGCGCATTATCGAATACATCTCTTTGATAAATTATCATTTAGCATTTCTGATCCTTAGAAGAGGTGGTGAATCTCTTGCTCAGTTGGTGATTTGCTTACTCAGAAGAGGTTTTGGCAAGCTAGCCTAGATTGGGAATGGGACATCGAGGTTATGAGATAGGAGGGCGGAACGAAGATTGAGTGGATTTCAAGGGGTTCCACGAAGTATAAAGTCAAGGGGGTTACCCATTATAGAGGGAACCCGCGAGAAAGTGTTGGAGAGATGATTTTGTGGACTGGATTTTAATCGTTTAAGGAAAATTACATAAATAGACTCTGAACTTTAACTCAATATGCGATATCATTATTATATTTTTAATTTGTTTAATGTGATCCTTATACTTGGTCCAATATACAATATGATTTCTGAATATTTAAATATTTTCATATAATTTAGGGATTACATTGAACATTTAGGAATAGTTTAGGAACCACATTAAACAAATTCAAAACTCATAGACAACATCATGCCGAAGAAAAGCACTCCTAGCAATTGGATTCAAAGAGTATTTACTCGCACACCTTTTTGCCCTAGCAATCAGAGTCGGCAAGTTCGAAATTACTGATTGGATTTAGATATTCATACCAATAAAGAGAAGGGAAAATATGAAAGAACATAGGTTTAGGGTTTAAACTGACATAGCCTCTCTGCACTACTCATCCAAATCTTAATCAAAAGCTCCATTCTACTGTACGATTGAAGAACACGCCGGAAGGTCCATCTTTTGGCATTAGAGCCACCGTAACGGGACCTCTTGCACCTTCCTCGACTGGCAACCCAATGTTGTGGCTTAGGTCGGTCTTGATGTAACCGGGATGCACGGCATTGATGGCTATCCCGGGGTATTTCTTCGCCATAACTCTTGTGTAAGCATTGAGAGCTACCTTCGAGACGATGTAAGCAGATAAAAGGATCGGCCAGCCTCCGGTTTCCACCGCACCCTCCTTCATATCCTTCAGAAACTGTGCGACCAAACTGTCCACTTTCTCTTCCGTGAGGCTATCGATGTCATTGAGCTCCTCTTTGATATTCTCGTCGGGGATGTTCTGATTTCAAGCAGGAGAAGATGAACAGATCTTGTCATGATAGAATACGCAAGTAACAAATCTCATCGTGAGCTTCGATAATCTCCTTATGTTCAGACTTTCGTCATTGCATTGAACGACAACATGATATAATCGAGTGCACACCTTAAGCTGGCCAACGGAAGACGAGACGTTGACTACTTTTGGCAAGTTCGATTGTTGAAGAAGAGGTAGAAGAGCAGCAGTTACTTGTTTGATTCCATAGTAGTTAGTGCTCAGACATTTTTCTGCTGATTCATACGTCTCCTTAAAGAACTCCTTCATCGATTTGGCCTTTGGACCTCTAAACTGCAATAAAGTTACATGAAAAAGACCAGCGGCGTTGACTAATTTAAGCTTTCCTAATTTCGATAAATGAAAGGGAAGAAAGGAAGAATAAAGGATGCCCCAAACATTTCGCGAGGAGGAATATTTTCATGTCAAGAAAAGAACAAAATAACGTTCAAACTAACATTTTCGAACTCGCATGCCGATATACGCTTTGCTGGTATACTTTACCAAAATATATATATATATATATATATATATATATATTTTTCTATGAATCACGTCATTAAATTTTTTATGAAAAATGTATCCCCTAGTTGTAGTTTGAGAAGACTCACCATATCTTCCGTGAAAACTATGTCCTCTTTCATGAATGTAGCTCCGGTTATGCCCGCGTTATTCACCTGCAAGGCGAATTGTGCTTTTATGGCTCTTTCATCAATCTAGTTGAAACATAATACAAGTGATCTATGCATAGATGTTACCAAAATATCGAGTTTTCCGAACCGAGCCTTGACGAAATCCGCCAGCGAACTGGCGCTGGCCCCGTCCACCACATCAAGCGGATGAAAGGCCACATTGGAGATCCCAATGCTTGCGAGCCTCTCAATAGCCTCATTCCCTCTATTAACATCTCTCGCGGTCAATACGACGAAGACTCCATTTGAAGCTAGCTGCTTGCATATCTCTAATCCAATCCCTTTATTGGCACCCGTTACAACCGCAACCCTATGGAAATTAACAGAAGAACGAGAACAGAACAAAAGGGATTAGCACTTGTTTTGAGATATATCATGTCGAACCGGTTTCGACAATCCATCAAGAAGTAGTGGAAGGGAGGAATACCTGTCCATTTGATGAAGAGACTGGAATGTTTAACCTCTATCGTTTTTCCTTTCCCAAAAGGGTTTTGGAGGTGGTGGTTCTTCAGCTGGGGCTTATCGAGTGCATATTTATAAGGAAAGGAAGGAGGAAAAATATTCATTTCGGTCTGACTAGCCAGATGAAAAGAAAATGAAAGCAGAGAAAGCATCAGCCAGTGCGTCAATATTTGGTCATTGACCGCGCAATTTCTAACGTATGCGTGATGTATACTAGTCATTCTTATCTGAAGTGGTGATGGCTTCCTTTGAAGGAGTATGCGAGCAAAAAGACATCAGTCAAACCATGAGAAAGGGGTTCGAGAGATACAAGGACCGATTTTGTGGAATAGGGGTATTGACCATTCAAAATTCACCCGATTGATAATTTTCAGAAAAAGGCGTACGATCGCTGTCTCACTAACTAATCATGAAAAACAAATGAAATTGAAAGAACATCAACATGGGGCGAAAAATACGTGGAAGGACGTCCTTTGCTCCAATTCAGGTATGAATATATGTTTTATATATTTGTGATCTATCATTATCAATTAGTCAGATAGTAGATTGAAAATTGAAGTCGACGGGAATGATGAATTTCGCCACACCACTAGCAGAACAAACCATCTAATAATTTACAAAGCAAGGGCAAAAAAAAGGATTTTCGTTTGATCATTTATGGCTCAAGACCGCCAGATTAGTCGGTTGGCTTTGTACCTCTAGAATGCCAGTTAAGAACAAGATGATGTCGTTCCATTTCCATGCCTAATTGAAACTAAATAAACGAACCAGAAAAAGGGGAAAAAGGGGCTCCGGTCTTAATCAAAGCGTTGATGTAGCAGCATGATTAAATAACATGCTTAGACAAAACGTCTTTTGGTGGTGGAGACTATAACGGGGCCTCAAGCACTTTCTTCGATAGTCGAAAGCCCTTTATCGCTATTAAAATCAGTATATACCTAGCTTGGATTGATCGTGTTAAGGGCGGTTCCAGGACATTTTTCAGCCAGGAACCTCTATTAAGCATTTAGACCTCCCTTTGGGAGAATGTAGGCTAATGGAGTTATTGGCCGGCCAGCCTATGGTTTTCCACCGCATCCTCCTTCACGTCCTTTAAAAATCCCCCCACCAAATTTCGATTTTGTTTTCCGTTCGGTCATTGTTGTCGCTGAGCCCCTTCTTGATACTCTCGCTGGGAATATATTGATTGCAGAAGGAAGAAATAAAAAACTCATCGGCATGTCCTGGATTTTTCACCTTTAAAATTAAAAGAGAACTAGTGTGGAGCAAAATTTTTATTTTGTCAATAAAAAGGATCAAGTGTTACTGTGACGGCCCAAGCGGCGGTGTGCGAGGAGGAGGGATGGCAGTGCGTCCGCGCCTCGGTCCTTGGACGTGCGCAAGGAAGGGGTCTCTCTCCCTCTTGTCCCACATCGCTTAGGAGGGGAGTCCTGTGCCAGTTTATAATAACTTGGGCCATTTGATTTGTGTAACGCGTTTTAAAGCCGTGAGGATTCAGTGTTCAAAGCGGACAATATCACACAGTGGGGCCCAGGTCGTTATAGTTACAACATTGTGCTATCACTCATATTGAAGATCCAATGATAAAAACCAGGCTGAGAGAAAGTCCACTTGAGAGTAGATAATGCGTAGATATCGTTATTGAGGAAAGTTTAATCTTCCAGAGAAAATTTATTTTTAAGGAGGAATAACAAGTGGGCCAATGAAGAAAGAAAAAGGTTTCTGTCAGATTCTCCGAACCATATTTAAAGCCCATGAAGCTACCTCTCAGCCCACTTTCCTCAGCCCATTCTCCTATTTCCTTCTGCAAACTGGTTCAAAGGAAATATAAAGAGCAGGAGAGAAAGAGAGAGAGAGAGAGAGAGAGAGAAGTCGGCAACCAACAAGGAAAAAAAAAGAAAAATAGAAGAGAGTGGAAATTCAAGAGAGACGAAGAAGGGGATTTCGGTCCATGCACGCTTCCGAGATCTTGACAGGCCGGATTACTTGCCTGTCAAAGCGTTTGGTAAGATTTCGAAGCTTTGATACATCCAATTAAAAAGATTTCCTTCGTTAAGCTGAGCTATAGTTTCGGATCAGCATGGATTAGATTACTGGGTCAATTCAAGAGGTTATTGAACTGTGAAATCATGTGATAAAAAAAACTTCAGTGTGTCGTGAAACCGTAGAATATCACGGATGGCAATTTGGACTTCCTGTTTGAGAGATATTGAATTTTCAAGTTCTCGGAAATTGCTGGACATTAACTTTGACCGGCAGTATTTGGGTGAGAGGAGACACAGGTCTTCTGATACCTTGAAAGAGCATTATTTTAATTGTAAACTCGTTGAAACAGAACTTGGTGGAAAGCGAGTATGATACGTTGAAATTCACCGCGCGAGATAAGCTCGCTGCCCTGTTTGGTGGGCAAGTTTATTACTTGTGGCCCTCCTTAGAAAATAAAAAGTCAGCTTATTAAAACAGGCTGAGTATTTCTCAAACTGATTTTTGCATTTTGAAAGACGAACGGCATAATTCACCAGCTTTATTTACATAACCCTTTTAAAAAGGGCATGTTCTCAAGGATCCTGTCAATATTTTATCTTGAAACAAACTAGCCTTCGAATATTTTATGGGAGTCTACCGATGATCGTCGTTAATTGAACCCGCAGAGATTAGACCAAACAAAATTTCAATTGAATTAAAATAAGCCCAAATGATTGCGAAGCAGGCTGATGAAGTTGGGACCATTTACTTATGTGGCAATGTCGTGGGACCATGATTTTGCACTATTTAAAATACTAAGGTCCTTTTACTTCGTGGTAAATTAAAATCTCAAGCAGTGATTTTCACCAGAATTGCAGAATTGCCCTTCACTTTTCCACCCTTTTTTCACTTGAGGACATGCATGCTACTGTAAGCATTCAATCCAAACTAGACACTCCTGAAACATGAAGTTCCCAGCTTTACTCACTTTACAAGGTGAGTAGAAGCGTACTCTCACGCATAAAAGCACTGGCATTTCTCTAGGTGATCCCCAGTGTACTGTATCTATAGGACTGAAAGCTAACCCAGTAAATGCATAATCTTCATATCTATCCCTACAACCCTTAAGTTGGACCTCAGCCGCAGCGCAAGTCGAATGTACATTATAAGTTGCCCGACAAGCCAAGGACATGCACCGCGGTTAGTCAGATTGCGAAAGCTCCCCATAACAAGCTCCGTGTCCATAAATAGTGACCACATTGCCGGCTTTATGCTATAATAGTTACAACCTGAGTGAGTTGTTTTGTAAATTAGATCTCCGAAGATGGTATCAACCTGTTGTGCTGGCATATTTCACAACGTTTGAGACTTGACCTGGCTTGTGATTCATCTAATTCATTCATCACTCAATGTATCGACAAAGTGTGATTTGATGACGCACCAATATAGACAGTGCAGTATAGAATATCCCAGTCCCGAAATTTGATGGTTCAATCTTCATCAGCATCAATTTGTTGGTCCTCATAATTCACTTTAGTGGCCTATAATAATTCTCTCATCAACATGAAATGAGTGAGCACACTTGCAAGTTCCAGCTTTGATGTGGCAGGCATCCCTCAAACATAAAGTGCAATCCAAACAGAACTTAAACTTTTTAGGACAACCAGGGCAACCGTACCAACAAATTCTTATACTAATGTTTCCAACTGAGTGATATGTCAGACCACTAAGGATCTGTTTGATAACATTTCAATTTTTCTATTTTTCTATTATTTTGTTCTCCGAAACAAAAAAAAAAAAAAAAAAAAAAAAAGTCATTTGGTAATGTCAATTAATTTTTTTTATTCCATAAATAGAGAAGTAATCAGGAAATAGATTTGAAATAGAAATAAAAAGTAAAAAGAAAAAATCTACTTTTTTATTCTCGGAAACAATTTCTGCAACAAGGTCAATTTATTATTTTTCCTTTCTTTTTCTTCCTCTTCTAGCCGGCCACTGGTCCTTGGCATTGGCCAATGACCGCCCAAAGACGATGACCAGTAAGAGGGGGAAGAAGAAGGGAAGGAAAAAAAATCAAAATAATTAGAAAAATATCAGAAAATTATATAAAAACTAAAAAAAGAAATCAATGTCACAAAAAAAAATTAAGAGCCATAACAAATGTTTTTATGTTCTTCTTTTATTCCAAGAATAAAAATTTTAGGATCGTATCAAACGTGTTCTTCTGCTCAAAAATTCGTCCAAGAAATGGAGATGAAAAAAAACTATCTCTAAACAAAAATTGTTTTCGAAAATAGAAATGATGCTAAACACAACCTAACTCATCGTCGTAGCCCAAATAGAAAGACCAATCTTTCCAAATCATCAATAGACAAGCATATCTTTTATCAGTAGCGCACTCTGGTAATATCATCGGTCAACTTTCATGCACCCTGCTAATTCAAACTCCTTCGGTCCGGTTGATGAAGTGAAATGAAACGAAAGACTTTGTTGCAGCCGACCTCTCCAATAATGTCACAAAATCAGGGTTTAGTCAAAAAGTCCTCTTGTTTAACAGTGGACTTCGAAGTACCATCCGAGATATAAGCCAAAAGGGTGGTTGTGGCAGCTTCCTTCACGACATCTTCCAAGGCTTGCAACATTTGCCTTGGACTGATGTACCTATAGTTGCGGTCAATTAATGCCGGGACCATTGCCTCTCACGCAGGCAATCCAAGAATTCCAATAGAATGAGAATAAAATCCTAAACTAATGATTTATCACATTGATTAATGACCCTACGCCTAAAATTCCACCACTAATATGTCATTTTATCTATATTTCTACACCTAAACCGCCCTGCATAAGAATGTTCATATCGAGTTTAATATGCCCCCGTTGCAATCAACTGTCATTCTATGCCATCTAAGGGGGTCAAAATGTAGCTATCGCTTAATACTTTATGTGCGCAAATTGCTATACGGTCGGTCCCAGTAAAGACTAAAAAAAGAGTACCTTCCGTCACATGCATAATGACGACGTCGACAGAGCAATTCTCCGTCGATTTAGCTACAGTATTAGCACATCTGAAGCTTGATCCTACGCGAGACTAGTGATGGACTAGAGTGGACTAGAGGGGACTAGAGTAGGCATCTTTTGGCGACGGACATGCTACAAGTCCCCGATACATCGGCGTTGCGAAACTAGCAAGTGAATTAGCCTGTCTAAGCGAGTGATTACTCATCTTTAAACAACCAGATGGCTCCAAGGTAAAGTAGACCGATTACGAGTCCATTTTATTGGTTTCGGTTCACATTTCCGAGAGAGAGAGAGAGAGAGTCGAGTTTTATTACATGGAGATGACTAAGAACGAAGACTAATGAGAGCTCCAAGTTGAATAACGGTGGCGTGCTGAAGGCTCCCTAGACTTGATGTCCATGACATCGACGCATGGGAGCTTAGTCCACACGCTCATTCTCAGAATACCACACAATTAATATAGAGTATACATGAATTGCCGAGTACATGTGTACGTATATAAGACCCAAAAACCGTATAAATGATGTGCTTGAGACTAGGTAATTATACATGTGTGAGATTAACAAATGACCAGTCAGGTTCCTCGAAAAATTTATTCATACGCACATAGAAACCTATCTTTTTGTCTAAGGATTGTCATCTATCATTTTTTAATTCCCGCTTGATCTAATTCTTACGGTCTAAGGGATTGTTTATGTGAAAGAATCGGAAGACCGTTTATTTCCACTTTTGACTTGGGTTTGTTGAAATAAAGAATTTCTTTTACTTTGAAATTTTGTAAAGCTAATTTTCTATCAAGTTTTTTGGATATAAATGACTTAGAGACACTCCCGATTCAATAACTCCAACCCTTTCCACAACCACTAATTCGATTTTCTATCGGGCTATTCAATCTATTTGCTTGCACGACACCACCTGATCAAAGAATAGTGCGACACGCGTCTGCAAGGAAATTAATTGGTCCTTCAATCAAGATAGTAACAACATATCAATTTTCACTATCAAATCCGAAACTGGCTCCATTTGGATCCAACAATAAAAAGTCAACGACCCAGCAACCCCAATTGGAACACAAGTGATTGTACAAGGACCAAATTAGCCTCAAGATCAACACTCATGTTCAACAAAGTAATGATCTGGTTAATCTCTACTCTAGCTCTACTGCATGTTAATCTAGTCACTCCTTCAACACCTTTGAATCACCATAAGCAAGAGAGAGTGCCTCAAAATTTGGAGCTCAAGGCTAATTTTGAATGTTAAGATTGGCCAATCAAGGAATCTTTCACAAAAACTCAGATTAAAACAAAGAATGAGGTTATTTATGTCATTTTGGAAAGAAATAATTTCAAATTATTAGTTTTGGCTTCTTCTGCACCACAGGTCGCTGCACCTTATATTTAAGAGCTCAGAAACTGCCTGCGTTAGGGAAACAGACTCAGAGAGACCACCTTCTCAGCAAAGCCATTCCATTCTCTCTATTCTCACCAATATTCATTGTATCCATGAAAACACCAGGCTCTAGGTTGGCGTTTCTGTTGTTAACGACCATGTTAATCATCGCTCAGCTCTCCAGTTGCCGCACTATCCAGAGAACAGGTGATGAATCACATAGATCCTTGACAGCTAAGTTCTTTCCGAAGTATGCACAGCAAGTCTCAACAAAAGCCTTCGAAGACAACAACAGCAAAGATGAGATCGACCCAGTTTATGGAGTTTCCATGAGAGAAGTTCCCGGGGGACCAAATCCTCTTCACAATTAATCTCTCTCTAAGACATGTTGGTCATACAGAGTTTTGCAGATAATAGCTATCTTTTCTCTTCATTTGTAAACTTCTTCAGGGCGTGATGTATATTGTTTGATAGATACACTCTCGAAAAGGAATGTAAGTGTGTGTATTTCACTAGAAACTTGCAACTGTATCAAACAGAGATTGCAAAGCAATATATGCAGTCAAAACCGATTATAACTTAGCCGCCTGAGCCCTTACTTCGGAAGGGCTGCATATGATCCAGCAAAAACAGTGGTTGACATTCCTGTCGTGCTAATACCTACAAAAATAAATTGTCTTCCGAAAACATATAGGCATCGAAAAATGATGAAGGTCAAGCATTGGAGTTTGTGACAGTTACAGAAGAGAAAAAAAAAAAAAAAAAAAAAAAAAAAACAAAGAAAGAGAAGAGGCGGACTAAAATTAGAATACATGACTAACCAACTTGAGTCATAGACATACATGTGTTAGCCATTAAAGTATACTATCAGCTAATAAAGTCAAAACTAAGCACTTTAAAAAAATAGCAAATAATTTACTGCACTATCTCATATTGCTAGTAGTAGCCAGAAGATGGGGTGCCGCCTTCTTATCTAGTTCCAAATTTCATCTAAGAACAGAAGACACTATTTTTGTAAAGAGCTCATTTGCTCATTTTAGCGGTGAAAGAAAAAATTTGGATGCATCTAAGGGTGTTAAATTCCATGGTCAACAGGATAGACGGAATGGTAAGATTGAACAGATGCAACTTCCATCTGACAATTTTTTCCTCGTCAGCACGTGGAGAAGAATTAATAGAATAAGAAAGGCATCGCATCAGGCAGCCAAGGACTACGAATGTCCATGAGTCTCTCGTGCAGCACATACGTGCAAAAGGATGAGAAAGACATTCATTGGCTCTTCAAATCAAATTTGGGTCCATTGAGTAATGAGGATTTGGAGACAGCTGCATAAAAGACAAAAAGGAAAAAAATACATCCGTGTACGCAACACCATTTTCTCCATCAAGATCTTTTAGAATGAGATAGGTTGACTTTTCAATTACCAAGAACTCATACGACAAATTAGCCAAGAGAAGGAGACAAAAAACCCCACGGTGAGAGCAGTTCTTCATAAAAAAGAACATCAAATCCACTCATTGCAGGTTGAGGCAACAGAAAAGGATGAACATACAAGAATTATAATGGTGAGAAGCATTGAGAAAAGTACCGGTATCAAGTATCAAAGTTATTCAAGATTGTCATGCAGAGGAACATGCACATGGAGACACGTAGATATGCCTAACTAACAGCAAGTGAATTTGCACAAATACGCCACAGAGAAGCCAATGAAGGGAAGAAAATACTGGGCTGAAAGGAAAAAAAGGTAGAGGCAGTGTACTCACCTGGACGCTTTCTTTTAGAGAAGTGGAATAGCTCCAACTCAGAAGTAATTTGGAAGCTGGCACGGGAGCATTTTGCCTTCAAAGTTCACCGTTTAAACGATAAGGAATGAATCTGCAATTTTTTTTTTAAATGACTCCAAGCTACATAAGTTCCGTGCCCACAGGATCAATTGAAAAATGAATGGAAAGCGTTTTCCGAGTGATTGGCTGGAATTTGGAGCTCCAGATCTGTATGAAAATATAAAGTCAAGATCTTGCAATCCTTGCCACTTGAAAATAGCAAAGTCTCAAAATCAAAAATTTTACTTTTCAGCAAACGGGGATTGGGAAAACAGGTGCAGAAAGACAAGAATGAGAAGGACGGCTGCTGGTCAAGATGGGAATAACTGAACATCATTTGCTTCTCGTGAGGGAAAAGGGTCGGGCAGTACTTGCGTGTAACTCTAAACTCATGGTGAAAACTGATGAACAAATGTCTAGAGATACCATTGAGACATGTTGTCAGAAAACATTATTCTAAGTCGAGTTCCTCACATGTTTGTACTCTGTACTCCCAACAAATATTTTGAAGGCTTCAACTGCAAAAGAATAAAGTGAAAACACATTAGCACAATTCTGAAAGGCAGTTTCATGCCATCTGACAAGAAAGAAAGCCAAATGAGAGCTCACTGGAACGGAATCTTATCACAATGCCATGTGTGTACTTCATATTACTGGTGGAATTGAAATTCAATCCTGAAAGTTAAAATCAATGAAAACAATGGTTACCGAGAACAAGGTGCAATAATTTTCTGCTAAAAGGGAAAAGAGGACTGAGAACACTAATGACATATTTCAGTTGACAGCTATTTAGGCTCCATTTTAGAGACTGAAAAGACCAATAAAACCGTATGAAGCTATATTATGCACAAGGTTCAGTTCAAAGACCGCACCTTGAGAAACTTGGACTATCAAGGATGGTGACTCCATGGCTATTCTATGCAGAGAACACATTGCATCTTCTGCAAGTTCACCAAGCGCATCATCCTTCAACTCAACCAACAAAACAAATTCCTCGCCATAATTGAACTCCTGTTTCAAAAAGTTATTTGGACTCCTTCACGAATTAAAATTTGGATAGTAAAGACAACAATATTTGTCTACCCAAAAGAGAATTAAAGAGAATTGCCAAAACGTTAAATGATCAAACTCTGTGCTAGGGATCTTTCTACCTCTCCTTTCCTAAATATAGAAAGGATATCGTCTTCTACTTCAGACTCATAATCAACATTAAGTAGTTCCTGTAGATAAAAAAGAAAAAAGATAAGTTGAATAGTGCAAAATTTACTATCACCAGATATAATGACCGAAAGCAGTATAGGCACCAAGTATTGGTGGTCAGTCATATGCAGGGTCATACATGGCAGTAAGGCATCACATGCTTCTGAAGAACTCCCAAATAGAAAGGGTTCTCGTAGAACTTTAGTAGGTCCCCCTTCCTCTGGAAACGCATAAAAACAGCATGCGTGTATCTTTCCGGATTATCATCATCGATACGTCCTACAGGAGTTACCGTGATGCATATGTTAGCATAGGAAGTATGTGAAATGTCAATAGGCAACCATGCATGAAACAGTCTACGCAACTTAGAGCAAAAACTTTTTAAGACTACCAGTAGAGTCACAAAATGACTTAAGTAGCTAACCAGAAGCTTCAAGCAAACATTAGGTGAATGCAGCACAGTGCCCGGGGCACTTCTGCATCAGCAAGATCGTGGAAGAGGAACTGACCTAATGATATTGCAACAATGCCACCCATTCGATATTGGGATGTATACAGATAATCCAGCATATCCTTCTCTTCCTCATCAGTTAGGCTATCCTTAGCTTTTAGCAAACATATGTGCTCCACAACATCTCTGGGAAGAATGAAACATGACCAGTAAATAAAATGCCACAACCAATTCATACATTTATAGTGATAGTACTGAAAGTGTAGGTAAGAGTTTCAACTAAATCATTGAAGGTACACACAAGTAATTATGCCCTTCGTTTCAAAAAGTGGGGTGTCTAACCACAATGGTGGGTGTTTAATTGTCAATAGATCTTTCATAGGGTACACTGATTGAAACGTATCACTTACCAGTAATCAATATAGAATTTTCAAACACTTTTCTGATATTTAAGTGACATGCAAAATATTTGATGATGTTGATATGGTCAAGTAAAAAACAAGAAGCAGAGGTTACAATCATATACCACCCAATGTTTTTCAGTTGAACACGTCATTTAACCAGTTAAGATGTGAGATTACATCTTCAAAAACTTTTCGACAAAGTGACTACTCCAAGTGAGAAGGGGAAAAACCAGTATTCACCTGCGATCTAGTTGAAATTTTAAATGGTGAGGAAGGAGCACCAACCCTAAATAGGTAACTATTGGCCAAACTATATCACAGAGAAGAAGAGGGCTACCGACTATACGGTACTGCTAATATTTTTATAGCCCAAGAACAAGACCTGATGGAAGAGAAACTGCATGTGCCTCCCGCTTACTTTCAAGCAAATTTCTTTCTTCTCTTAAGAGACATGTTCCGGCATATAGACGAAAGCAGTTTCTATCGAATATTGTTAACCATTTGACTGACAAAGGTACTACAGAAGGGGAAGGTACGGCCATTCCTGCATCGAACACGCTTAACTCACTCTGCCAAACTCCTTGCTCCAAAACAGAGCAGCATGATAATGTTTAGAAGAAGCGGCGGGACACGGGCTGCCCGTTGCCCTTCCGCTACTTACACCTCTGTGCAAACTTCAGCAATTATGCATTATAGTTCATAAATTGCAAATGTACTATTTCCATATCTCCACCCCATTCTCTGTGCATGCCCTCCATCCACTTAATTTTCACGTTGCAACTAGATAACCTAGAAAAAGCAACTAGGAGCTAAACATGAACATGAGTTGCAAAAGAATATGAAGAGTAACTGCACATCGCCAAGAGACAACTAACGGTAATGTACCTCTTCCTCTGCCCGTCCGCATTCGACTGACTCGCCCCGCATGCCGAAATCCTCGCCCGAGCATCCTTTCTCCGCACAAAATAAGCGCCCGCTACTCCAATCGCTCCCCTACCTAGAATTATGCAACACAACACACGAAGTCAGAGTCAATCAAAAGAACCCGGACGTTGTCCGGAACCGCGCGAAAGCACCAACGCAGTCCCTTAACGGTTTTCTGGATAAACACTCCACGTCAGGAGCTCAGGCTCACCGTTGAACGATCCGAATCGCGATAACGCGGGGCCCCAGCGGCGGCGGTTGGGGAGGAACGAGAGGCGAGCCAGAACAGAGCTCCAGCCGGGAGCTTGGATGAGCATGGCTGCTATTGGCTCGACGGAGAGAGAAGCGCAAACGAGTGGACGAGGAAATAAACGGCCGATTTTAAAGAGCGGTTGGAGGATTGGCGCCTTTGTTTTATAATTATTCATATGTTGACATTGCGTGAAACCGTGCAGAAGGATGATTAGGCGATGATCACACTCCATTGTCTCGTGATGTCGATTTACACCATTTTCTTCCTATCTTTTCCCCCCGACTTACTTCTCTTTATATTACTATTATAAGGAGCCCGCACTAGTGTCCACAAGTGTCTCAACCTTTATTAACACCCAAATTAACCTGAACGCGGATTAGTGCTCTCGAGGACGTACCAGGGAACATGAACGGGCCCACCGCGTTGTTTTTCTTATCGAGAATCGATATTTTCGAGTTCAGATATAAATGGCGGCGAGCATCTAGAAAACCATCCGAAAGCTCAAGTTCTCCAATTTTTCCTTTGACTTCTTCAAATGGCTGTGTTTTCAGGCCTTGGGCCAACTACTGAGAGATGGGAATGTCCCTCACATGTCCTACAATTTGTAAGACGAAGTCGCAGTGGCTCGTGAACCGAACCTTAGTCAAACGAGGACGTCGGACAACTTGACTGTCCATGCTAACGACGCAGAGAGACAGGACCATCATTACAAGCTACGAGTGCCTTTGTGTGTATACCGCCACTCACTTATTCATCAGGAATCCGTAGAAGCAAAAAGCGCTTAGTAGACAAATGTGGCTGCTGTTTTGCTATTGGTCTTGCGTTGATCTGATCGGGTTCTAATCCTCGGTTCTTTTTGCCTCCTTCAAACTCGAATGAATCTGACTTTAAGAACTCTGTGACTGTATAATTCGGATTATGGTCGAGATCAATGATCCAAAACAAGCACGCGGTGAGTACAACAATCAAAGATACACGGGGAAAAAGATCGTCGTCCATGCAATCCTCTGGTATTTGTTTTTTGAGGACAGCTTCTGCGTCTCCGTCCTTCAGGAACCTCTGAGATTCTCAAAGAGTTCTGGAAGATGAACGTTCGTGAGCTTCGTCCTCTTGCTGATCTCATGCTTCTTCTTCTTGACCTTGGGCTTCTGTGAAATCCCGTGGATTTGGGCCGCAAGCCTTCTCTGCGTTGTGTTTGTTGATGGTTTCATCCCATTCTTCTGAAGATCCTTCTCAATGTCAATCATGTCCCGCGGTAATTCGATACTCCGAAAGAGTTGCTTCAGATCGTCATCTACTTTTATGGGCACTTTAGGATCGTTAGGGTAGGCAATATCCTCCTGAGAGTCGAAGTTCGATAGGAGCCATACTTGACCAGCAGCTTTCAAGGCCTGTATACATATACACCATAGAAATCAAGACGCATAAAAAAGAACTCCATTTGTCATTTCTGGCCCAAAACAAAAACGAAAATCATATACTTTTTAAGCCTCATTGTATACTGAACGCTTAACCAGTGGACGTCCCCACAACGATTAATGTAGAAACTAAAATTAAACAACAATAGAGACTGAACAAATTAATTCAGATTATGATAAGAACCTCCTCATGATACCAGTATTGCTGACAACCGAAGACATTAACTTTTCCAATGACAACAGGAAATTTAGGTAAAACATGAAGCATTGTCTCACCAGTTGATGGTTGTGTTCTGATGTAGTAAGTGCATGTGTGTTATTGGATCCAATAGTCAACTAGAACAACTATCCAATCAATTTCAAACAGCAAGAATGACATGGCAGGAACTCCAACATTCATTCAGCAGCCATTTCAGATTATTACCCTGTAAATATAGAACATTACATGAAATGCAAAAAATTAATCATAAACCCCAGCAACAATCAAGTGGCAAGCTACAAAGACTAAACAGTACTCTCAAGAACATATTTCTAAGCCCACTTTCAGATAAAGCTATTGCGTGCTAGCCTAGCAAACTAACTTCAGCTGCCTTTTATCCTAGTTGTTTAACTAGAAAAAGGAAAACCAGACTTGAGGCACAGTAAGGAAAGGAGAACACGATCAACAAATAGATGTACCAGTAAGTCATCCATCACTGTTGGGTATGCATCCTTAAGGTCAATGACGGCAATGCCCTCCGTGTAGCTTCTTATCAACTTCAGTAGCTGATTCTTGTCCTTCACATCATGCTTTGACTGAGGCGATTCAAAAACCAAAACCAAACTATCACCTCAAGAAAGCACGGTATACATTTAAACAACAGAGGAGCTTCCCAGGAAAATGTACCTTGTAAGAAAACCGCTGGCCATCATAGTGTACCTTCGGGTTATTTGCCAAACTGTCAAAGACAGCTTTATTGGAAAGCATATCGACATAACATGCTTCATTTATCTGCTCTGGAGTAAGTGCCATCCTTGTCTGGAAACATTCATTTCAACTAGTGAAGAGCGTTCAGATAGTATGTACTCTAGGTCTCAGATCAAAGCATTGTTTGGTAATGTTTTACCGAACTTGAGCAGTCATTATGGTGGGAGATGGGATACAACGAGGAAAGACATGAAGGGGGCAGCCAAAAAAAAAATGACAAGAAGCATAACAGCAAAAAGAGAATTAGACGAGAGAGATTTTTGCCATTGAAGGGTGAGAGGGACTTTTGGTGCCATAAACGCAATCTAATTTGGAAGGTCAAGACTCAAAACATCTGGAAGTATGCGCAGCAGGTGGGCAAGATTGCTTGTCAATAATTCCATTATTAAACCAAGACAACTTTGGATACCACCTCCATTCAATGAGATGGCACTCGAGAAAGGTGCTCAATTTGCCCATGGCTGCTGTTTGACACCCGAACTACTAAGACTGCCCAAGTCCTCTATCAATCTGATAAAATTAACTGCTCCAGGAAAATCACGCACTTTATTGTAAAGCCGCATTCATCATTCAATCAGTACATTCCATCACACAACATTTAAGAAATATTTCACCAATACTCCAATCAATGATTAATGGATCTCTAAGTCCAACCAATGACAAATCCATCATGCATCCTACCCTACGTCAAGTAAATCAATTGCAGAGCCAAGCCAACCGTTCCAAAACTTGTTCAATTTGTTGTACGTGTCAATGATCATTAGTAGCCAATAGAAGAGTGATAAAAGACAACTATCACTAGAATGCGACCACAACGGAGTACGCATACAAATGCATGCTGCTGCACACACACACGCACACAGAGAGAGAAGTTTAGATTACCTCAAACAACACGTCGATGACGCGCTTCATCTGAGCTCCTACAGGCGCTTTGCGTATACCAGTGATATATTTAAGTCTTTCCGTATCATCGGAGAACTTGACGGCGGGCACCGGAGCCCGTGCGGCGGCAGGGGCTGAAGGCATGGGCTTCGCCGGAGTCCTCGCGCTTCCTGCTCTGGAAGACGCGATGCTGCTGAGAGTGGACTGACACTTCTCCTGCTGCTTCTTGAATTTATTCAGCTGTTCTTGCAGCGCCATGGTTATCTAACGAGTCGTCGATCCCGCGTCCAATGTGTTCAAACCTCTGCCAAATTCAATGCCCGGCACAAACGAATCTGTGCCGAAATGGGTAGGTAAGTCAGCAATCAACGTCTCACAGCGAGAACAGCTCAAGCTATAAGCACGACGAGCAACATCACGCAAGCTCAGCCCAAATACTTTCGACTCAAGAAACTAAACCAATCAAAGCACCAAGAGAAGCAACAGCAGCAGCAGCGAAATCGGCAAAGTTCACATCTTTCCGCCTCAGCACGATCGGCCGACTGATCGAGCGAAGCAACTCCGACAACAACCGCGGGCGATTGCCGGAGAATCACTCGACGACCGCATCGCGAGGACGGATCAAAGCCGCAACAATCAGATCGAAAACAAAAGCGGACGCGGACAGACGACGACGATTGAGGACGATTGAGGACGGATGGGAGCTGCGATCGAGATGGAGAAACCGGATCACGCACCTGCAATCCCTCTCGATCGAGAAGAGGGGAGGGATGGATGGACGGACGGACGGACGGACGAGGTTTTCCTCCGTTCGGCTCCGAATCGGTTCTCGCGGTGGCCAGACGGAGGGGGTGTGTTTCTCCGTTCCGCGCTGCGTTTTCTTCTGGACCTGGATTTATTAAAGGACCAGGCGGTAGATGGGCCGACTAGGGAGGCCGAATCTTTTAAGCCGACTCTGATTAGGAGTTACTTGTTATATAAGTTTTTTTCTTTTTCTCCGTTGTTATCATGTAATAAGATTAATATCACGAAAAATCTCAAATTAATATATTTTTTAAAAAAATATCCTGAATTCATTTTTGACCACAAAAATCCAAAATTGATAAATCTGTGACAAATTTACCCTCTGTTAATTTCTATTAAATTTTACCGTTAAATTACTGAATTAAATTATACATGATAATTGACACGTGTACTAGTTTAGGAGTAAATATACCATTTTTTAGTATTAAATTGATTTAACGGAAACTAACAAAAGGTAAATTTATCACATATACCAGTTTTGGATTTTTTTATGGTCAAAAAAATTAATTAAAGTTAAATTGATCGTAATTATGCTAATTTGAAGAAGAAGAAGAAGAAGGAAGAAGAAGAAGAAAGGGTATCCTATGTAACGACTAACTAGGAATAGCTTTGACTGTGATTTCTCCAAGTCAAAAATGATCATATAATTGTGAATATGTAAATCATATTTCACTAATATTTACATTCAAGTGGAATTGTAATTGTTAAAATATTAATCTTAATTTTTTTAACATTATAATGCATAAATAATAAAAATCATTGAATTTTCAATCATTCTAATTGAGTATCGAGTAAACTTAATTAATAAACAATTATGTTTGATGCATTAACTACTAAGATATATTTTTAGCAAAGAACTTTATTTTAAAAACATATAAGCAGCTATAAAAGAAAAATTGTGATTTCAAGACATCAAACCATACATCAGAACTTATAATCATAAGGGAAATAAATTGTTCGAAACTATAATAAATATTTTCAAACGATTATATTGTAATATGAGAGAATGATTAAAATCGATAAAGTGTTATTTTACATATTTGTTTAAAACGAAATAATGATATAATTCTAGGTTCGCGTTCACCCTATATTTTTTGCAGTAGAGTTTTCGGCTTCACTCAATTAGTAACTCCGATTACTTTGCTGCTAAATTTGTAAGGTAATTAATCGTAAAAGAAAATATGATCGTAACTCTCTGTTTATCTTTTGTTTTTTTTGTTTTTTTTCCTTTTTCCCTCAACAATATGATCCTAACTCAAAATCTCTTCCTCAAATTTAGATCTCTATCTAAGAAGCTGAATCCATGTTAGCGCTAAACTTCCTTCTTTTTTGACTTGGTTCCTACCAACCGCACCTGTGTCGATTCATCGAAACCGAAGTCAAAATCTCAATTAAAGAAGCGAGTATACATTGGAAAAAGGTCCCACCTCCATATAAGAGTTAGGAAGAAAAGTGGCATTGAAATATTAGGAAAAGAACACTACAAATTTCATTTCGTACGGTGTTTACTTGAATACTATAACTCCTTCTTTTTCTTGATTATTTAAATGCAATAACTTATATACGGCATTCACTTGAATATCATAACTTCTTTTTTTCACTCACTTGAGTATTGTATGACTTTTCAATGGATTACTCGAGTGTCATAACTTTTTAAAAACATTCACCACAAGTGCTATATCACTCGAATTTCATAAACATTTTAAAAAATTTCTGGCATTTATATAATTGATTGAAAGTTATGACACATATGTGAGTTTTTTTTAGAAGTTATGACACTTGAGTGATCTAAAACAAAAGTTATGGCACTCAAGTGAGTGTCATACGAAAGTTATGATATTTACGATATTCTTATCTCTTGAAATGTCTAAGTAACTGCTTCAACCATGCATTAACACATTGCCTTTGTTTGTTTTTGTCTTTTGAGAAGGGGTGTAGGTATACTTTCGATCGATCTTATCCATGCAAATAAGAAAACTGGTTAATCTTATTTGAAAAGTTAGGTATATAAGAGCAAGTTCTCACGGAAGTCACCCCCAGCAATACTGATCGTTTCGTTGCTCTTCTCAACTCTCTCTCCACTCTCCTATACGTTCAGCATCATCATCCATGCAAGTTATATCTTCTCCTTTCAGCGACATGGCTTCGCCGAAAACCCTTCCGCCGGAGCTCCCGCTTCCAAACATCTTCCAAGGGAAAACAAGACTACCTCCTCGGGAAAAACACGACCACATAATGGGTCAAGTCACCACGACAAGTTGGGCTTCTGGTGCCGTCTGCAGGGTATGTCCTAGCATCGGGGCTCATGTTCTTCAAATATTCAGAATAATTCGTCGGGCTGCACTTGCCCGTGGGGCAACAATACTCGTCGGTCTTGAACACCGCGCACGGGTTATTGCACCCGCCGGGGGCCTTCAATTCGTTCGCACACCGGCCCTCGACATCACCCGTGCACTCGAGCGTAAAACACCCTGACCGCACTGACCACTCGGTGGGGATAATTTGGATGGGCATGTTGAACCCTTCGTTTAGGGAGATATGGAAGAGGTCCGCCTGGAGGTGCTCTTGGTCCAAATTGTACCAAACCTGGGTGTTGGGGGGCGCACCCAATCCTTTGCACTGGAGGACGCCCCCGCAATCGCCGGTCTAGCAATGGCCTCGGCCCCTAGCATCGAAGCTGCAGTTCGTGCAGCCCCAGATGTGAGGCCTCAGAGGTGTCCCTGGGAAGGTCAAGGGTCCATACCTGGCCACGGTCGAGGCGACAGCCTCCACCTGGGACGGCGGCGGCCCAAATGTTATAGGGGCAATTGCTGCCGATGAAGATGGTGGTGGAGTGGGTGGGAGCGACGAAGAGGCCTAGGAGGACGGAGAGGAGGGTGAGGGACATATCTTCCGGTGGAGAGGAGTTAGCTCTAATTTGGTGTTGTAAATGAAGATGAATGGGTGGATTCTCAAGGGAGATTTATTTATAGAAAATATCACAAGCCATGCTTCAATGATATAAATCCTTCAAGGGCTAAACTAAGTTGTCTTTTCTTCATGTAAATGAAGACAGGTGGCATCCAGTACTTCATAAAAGTTAGATTCTGCTAAATA
This sequence comes from Eucalyptus tenuipes, assembly GCA_014182365.1. Lineage (NCBI taxonomy): Eukaryota > Viridiplantae > Streptophyta > Magnoliopsida > Myrtales > Myrtaceae > Eucalyptus > Eucalyptus tenuipes. Next base: position 27,570,691 of record CM024540.1, on the reverse strand, counting down.
AAGGTGGGTTCATTTATAGAAAAAAAAAAAAATTCGCGTGTTCTATCGGTGAATATTTTTAATGTAGTATGATTTCTCTCACGCTTCGTGCGTGTAATCGAGGCATATAGTCATTAATCTGTTGGATAAGGACAGTGTCCAAATAAAATTCTTACACGACATCAAAAGTCAAAGTTCCATGATAACAAAGGGGACAATATTTTGATGCTCATGGAAGAGTAGATAAATTCACACTTTAAACTTTTGTACGTTCCGGAAGGTACTTTTGTTGAGAAACCCTTAAGAATGTCGAAATCGATTTCAAAGAAAGTAGATAATGAATTAAGTGATGCTGGTCCTGAGCATGACCTTAAAAGGCTCAAGAGATCACCAACTGCAGGGAAAACCTGCCTGGGGTGAGAGTCCCCATGTTGGCCCCGTATTGCCTGGGGAAGGGCAAGAAAAATATGCTCCCCCCATTGCCATCCCGCCACCGGTCCTAGAGGCCTGGGGAGGCAACCCGGATGGCCGTGAAGCCGGCCCGGTGGTCCATGCTTAGCATTCCTCGGAAGGTTCAGCCGTATGAAGGGGACAATATTTTGATGCTCATGGGAGAGTAGATAAATTCACACTTTAAACTTGTGTATGTTCCGGAAGGTACTTTTGTTGAGAAACCCTTAAGAATGTCGAGATCGATTTCAAAGAAAGTAGATAATGAATTAAGTGATGCGACTCATCATTGTGATGTGTTGCACATGATTTCATTTATTTAACGTCCCTTTATAATATGCCGAATATACCAATTAATGCAACGTATAACAAGACTTGAATACAATATTGATATACTTTAAAATTAGATTTTTCGCACGCGCGGTCAGTGCTTAATAAGAAATAAATGCATATTGATTTTAGCAAGAGAAAGGAAATAAAAATTTTAAAGATAAGGCATGCATTGTATGTATGTATGTACGCTGGAGAGTTTACAGGTTGTTGGGAAATAGATTCCCAAAATTCGATCCGATACTTAATCGAACATCAAAAACGAACGCAGAAAATGTGCCCAGAAAACATGTTACACCGATCATAAGGTACATTACGAAGTCGAACATACATTGTCTTTCACAGATTAAATACCGTTGTCGCAGTTTGATAAGGAATTCTAATACTGTTCTTCAAGAGGAGCATACTGTCTTTAAAAAAGAAATTGAGAGAGCATAGGAAATAGAGAGAATGTGTTTTCTCTTATTTTCATATTACGTAATAATCAACTTATCAAATATATACCACCGCCCGCGGTGGCGCAGCTGGCTTCGGGCTCCCTCCCCCTCACGAAAGGGAGGAGTTCGAATCCCGAGGCGTCGCGTTCGCACGACAAACGCGGCCGGGTCCGTGGTGGTGGCTCGGTCCGCCCTGTTTACTTCTAGGCTGCTGGCCGACGGCGGTTCCCGAGTCATCAAAAAAAAAAAAAACTTAATCAGATATATTAACTGCCCAGATTTTCCCTTTTTACAGTAACTGCACTCTTCCATGGGCCCTTCACTTACAGGTTGGGTTTTGGCCCAACATGGGCAGACGGGCTTAAATAAGCCCATCAAACATAAAAACCCATCACAAGTAATTACTTAAAAGATATCGAATTTTCATTTGCATAATTTCAAGTTTTATTTTTTGGGTCGGAATATAATATCTTGTTTTTTCTTGACTTTTTATATATGGAAGAGAAGGGTATTTTAAATTCGATGTGGAGGTTGAGCCTGTGTGCTAGGGAGATGCGGAAGAAGTACATGTCGTCAAGTCGGTTCAGCACATACTCGACCTGGGTTTTGGGGGACGCACCCAGCTTTTAGCACTGGACGACGCCCTCGCAATCGCTGGTCCAGCAACTGGCCCGGCCACTAATATTGGAGTCGCAGAGTGTGCAGCCCGAGATCCGGACCTCAGAGGTGCTATCGGGGAATGTCGAGGGTCCACACCCCGCCGCAGCCTAGGAGGCGGCTGAGGGGCAGTCATTGCGGACGGTGAAGATGGTGGAGTGAGAGGGGTGTGAAGAAGAGGGCTAAGACGGAGGAGAGGGCGAGGGACAATCTTTTGGGGGGAGAGGCTATAATTTTGGGTTGTGATGTAAGATGAATGGTGCTTTTTAAATGGATGGATCCTTAAGGCGGGGTCCCTTTATAGAAAATATCGCTAACGTGCTTCAGAAAAAAGTCTTATAAAGGCTAAACTAACGTGGGTTTTTTTGGCTGCACGTGAACGAAGGCACGTATTAGTTTTTTCAAAACGTTAGGGGCGGCTACTTGATGGCTTTGGCAACATGCTCATGCTATGGACCAAGTCGGACATATCGCTTTTTGACAAGGAACAGTGGATTTGAATGACATCCTTAAGCTCGTTTATCGAAGGATATGACCCTAATATAATAGGATTAAGATCTCGTCTCCGGCCTGCTTACGTTTATTCTTGAGTATTAGTTATTGGTATGCTTATAGAATGACCTTATATAATAGGATCAAGATCGTAGTTATTGTGTGTCATCGTGATAAGCCTTCAATTTGTTTAATTTTTCAAGAAAAAATTTTAATGTGTTGCCTCTGTGAATATCTTGATTTCCAGGACTAATGTTTTCATTACAACAAATAAAAATTGGGACTTGGTTTCAATGCATCTTGTACATATGTGGACAAGGACAGCCTACAAAATAAAATTATTACCCGACTTCAAAGTCAAATGTTTGTCCCTCCCTACCTTGATGGTGAGTCTTAATCAACTCGTCGAGTCCCCTAACTTGAAAAAGCAATTTTTTTAAAAATTTAGATGATCTATTGACAGTATTAGATAGAATTGATAATAATAAGGAGCAGAAACAAGAGGAAGACTTATTTGCGTTATTATTATTATCATCGTCGCTTACAAATCATCGACGATAGTATTATTTAAATAGTGAAGAGTACAACGATTTATAAATTGTGCTCATGAGCTACTCTATTAATCCCCCCGCCCCCCCCCCCCTCTATTCTTATTCTGCGTAAAATCTTTCTCCTCTATGGGCAGAAGGTGACCTTATAGTTGGTACCACTTGGGCAAGTGAATGTGCTGGTTGGATCATCTTGAGGATAGCTATAAGCATCCGGGCAATTAGTCTTGAAGAATTGGGAGTAAGTAGTCGGGCCACAGCTCCCTCGAACAGGGGTGCAACAATACTCGACGGTCTTGAACACTGTGCACGGGTTGTTGCAGCCACCGGGCGCCTTCAACTGCGCCGGGCACTGGCCATTGATGTCAGCCGCGCACCTGATGCCGCGGCATGCACCAGTGGTGGGGCTGAAGTCCATCGGGATGTTGAATCCGTCGACAAGCGATATGTCCACGGTGTCCACGGGCTGGTTCAGGGTGTACTCGGCCAGGGTGTTGGGCGGGCTTCCCCAGCCCTGGCAATCCAGGAGCCGGTTGCAGTCGCCGGTCTCGCACTGGCCCTGGCCGTTGGCGTCAAAGTTGCAGTTGGTCCGGCCCCATATGCGAGCCATTCCCGTGCCGGGGGCCACAGTCAAGGACCATGCCTGGCCAGGGTCAAGCCGGCGCCCACCCCCGGGCGAAGCGGCGGCCCAGACGGTGTACGTACATTGGTTGACTATGTCAAAAGTAGCTGCATGGGTGTAAGTGAGGAAAAGGCTCAACAAAAGGGACAAGGTTAGGGACACTGGCGTGAGGATGGAACTCATCTTGGTTCTTGAAGAAGAGATCTTTTCTGATTGAGCTCTACTTGAGGATTTTTTTCATCCGCAAGGAGGGGTTTATATAGATTGAGAAGGCAGAGATTTGGCGTAAGGAATGGGGAAATTAACGCTTATTTTCTGGACGAATTTTCTCCAATTCAAAGAAGACGATCGATTCAAATGGAGGACAAAACGTGAGTCAATAAATGGATACACATATCTTCTGCAGTTATTGTGGAAGGACTGAGGACTCAAGAGATCAAGAGGACTTTCTCTCGGATTGATCTATTGGTGATTGACTGTTAGGCATATGTTAGTAATAGAAACTAGAAACCAAGGAACCACACAGCATCTATATTTCAGGCTAATCTACTCACTCGTGATTATGTCCATCAAAAACTTATCGACGCTCTTGTCTGTCATTAGATCTAAACTTGTCAACAACGACTAGTGGATTTTGCGTACGTGTCCATTCTACAGGTGTTCAACATCGTCCATCGGATTTGAGCACAACAAGATTGTTTTGGTTTTGCTCAACACACTATAGACGTGGCCCTTACTTTTTCTAATGAATTTTAAGAATTTAAATGCATGAAAGAATAAATTTTATGACTATAGTCGCCACGTACCAACTTCCACGTCACATGTGAAACTTAGAGTAATTTACAACCTCAAATGGTCACTTTCGTAAGTTTATAGCCCTTCCTTTTTCTAATGAGATTTAATGATTTAAACGCGTGAAAGAGTAAGTTTTTCAACTAAAGTTGTGACTTACCAAGTTCCACAATAAATGTGAAACTAAGACTAGAGTACAACGCCAAACGGTCACTTTCGCAAGTGATAACTTAGTCTTTTAGGGAGTTGGCCCAATGAACAGGTCAAATCATGATAGATGGTATCCAAGCATGCCCTCTGACAAGTGTTCAACATCGTCCATCGGATTTGAGCACAACAAGATTGTTTTGGTTTTGCTCACGGCACTATAGACATGGCCCTTACTTTTTCTAATGAATTTTAAGGATTTAAATGCATGAAAGAATAAGTTTTATGACTATAGTCGTCGCGTATCAACTTCCACATCACATGTGAAACTTAGAGTAATGTACAACCTCAAATGGTCACTTTCGTAAGTCTACGGCCCTTCCTTTTTCTAATGAGGTTTAACGATTTAAACGTGTGAAAGAGTAAGTTTTTCAACTAAAGTTGTGACTTACCAAGTTCCACAATAAATGTGAAACTTAGACTAGAGTACAACGCCAAACGGTCACTTTCGCAAGTGACAACTTAGTCTTTTAGGGAGTTGGCCCAATGAACAGGTCAAATCATGATAGATGGTATCCAAGCATGCCCTCTGATAGGTGTTCAACATCGTCCATCGGATTTGAGCACAACAAGATTGTTTTGGTTTTGCTCACGGTACTATAGACATGGCCCTTACTTTAAGGATTTAAATGCATGAAAGAATAAGTTTTCTGACTATAGTCGTCGCGTACCAACTTCCACATCACATGTGAAACTTAGAGTAATGTACAACCTCAAATGGTCACTTTCGTAAGTCTACGGCCCTTCCTTTTTCTAATGAGGTTTAATGATTTAAACGTGTGAAAGAGTAAGTTTTTCAACTAAAGTTGTGACTTACCAAGTTCCACAATAAATGTGAAACTTAGACTAGAGTACAACGCCAAATGGTCACTTTCGCAAGTGATAACTTAGCCTTTTAAGTTTTTCAACTAACGTTGTGACTTACCAAGTTCCACAATAAATGTGAAACTTAGACTAGAGTACAACGCCAAATGGTCACTTTCGCAAGTGATAACTTAGTCTTTTAGGGAGTTGGTCATGATAGATGGTATCCAAGCATGTCCTCTGACATGTGTGTGGTTCCTGAATGAACTCGGCCAATACTTGATTTGACTAGGGTGGGGAGGGATCATCGACATGAGAGAGCTCATGTAAAGTAAAACTCTTGTTAGGCTCATAGCAAAAGGGACGGGAATGGATCAGACCGCCAAGCTCATAGCGGAGGGGGCACAAATTGACCAAATCAGACATCAAATAGGAGGGAATCTGCGACATCCAAATTTCACATTGGATGGAAGATTTCTTATTATGGGATGTGAGTGAACACCCACTCCAAAATAGTCATTACGATTATTGAGAATATTCATTTATGAACACCCACTCCAAAATAGTCATTATGATTATTGAGAATATTCATTTAAGACATAAACAAATCATTTATAAAAAATAGACTCCCGGTCTCATTGCCCTTTTTTTGCACCTTCTAGAGAACACACACATAAGGAACGACCCAAAACGATTAAATACTAAAGAGCGAGGAGTTTCTATCATGGGATCGAAAAATTCAAAAGCAGACACCGCATTGAGGCCTTCGTTTAGTCAAGTCAAGACCAAGTCAAACGCATAGATGTCATAAAAACTCCTTTGAAAAATACTTGATCGAATTAAAGTCGGGCACGTGAAATTTGTCGGCCCCGTTAATCGTGGCGTCTCCATCGGGTTTCAACATGTTTGTAGTCTTCACACTTTATCCTCAGCAATTTTTTTTAGGTCGGGATTGAATTTCATTTCACCAAATAGATCTAATTTCTTTTGGGCTTTTTCAGAAGCCCTTCCGGAGGTTTTTTTTTTTTTTAATTTGAACAAGATCAATAGTTTCCGAAATAATCTTCGGGGCCGAATCACAATAGAGTAATTCATTGTATATCTCCCTAAATCCTAATCTTTGGAGGTGAACTGTGCCTTGTCTTTGGTGCACAGATGGTTGATTCGGAATCGTTACCCGAATACATAGCAAGGAAAGACGAACCAAAAAATATGACAGACATAATGGAATTATAAAACTTTACTTCCAAACTTTTTTCAGAAAAATGATAGAGCATTGTCTTAGAAGATTTTGTTATTCTCTAAGATTGACACGCGTGACCCTAGAATTTACAAGGAATCAATCTCTCCTTCCAAAAGATTATTTTTCTTTCGCTCCCCACTCAGTTTGCTTCCAACCGGGATTTGATCCGGTCTTATTCAGTACAATGAGTTTTGTTCCACATGAAAAAAAAAAAAAAAAAAACAGTAGTTTCAATGAGTTTTAATGTAGTAAATTAACAATTATTGAAAGGGAAAATTCTAAATAAGAGTCTAAAGTACCTTTATTTTTTTCAAATAATGACTTGAAGTAAACATTACTTCAAATAAAGGTCCGAAGTGCTATTATTTTCTCAAATAAGAATCTAAAATGGACTTTATTTCAAATAAATGAGTGAAGTGACCATATTAGTCTCAAATAAGAGCTTAAACTCATCGGCTGTGAATGATAATTTTGTCTTTTAAAATTTTTCCTTTTTTTCTTTATTTTTTCTATATTTTTGTAAAAAAAAGTAAATAAAACTAAAACTTTAAAAAAAAAAAAAGGGAAAACACAAGCGGGATACTGCGTGTGGCCTCCGTTCCATTGTCAATGGAACAGCAACAATGACCAGCTGGGTCATCAACGCCTGGACAAGGGCCAACAAACCCCGCCGACCGAGAGACGAGGGCCTACGGGAGAGGGTGGCGACCCTCTCCCGATTTGGGTGAGGGTCACCTATCCTCACCCCCATTTGGGCGAGGGTCGCCAGCTTGGCAACCTTCGCCTAGGGCCACCAAACCTCACCACCCAAGCCTGGGGGTGTTGGGTGAGCACCGGTGACCTTTGCCCGGATTCAAGAGAGAGTTGCCGCTAGCCCTCGCCTTTGCTTTTTTTTTTTTTGGGGGGGAGGGGGCGACCCTCACCTAGGTGCCAATGACCCCATTGGCCATCACCATCGCCGCCAACCCACTGGCGATGGGACAGCAAGCCGACAAGACTACACCCTTATTTGAAATAATTATAACCACTTACTCTTCTTTAAAACTAATATAGCCGATTCAGACTTTTATTTGAAATAAGTTCACTTTAGACACTTATTTGAGAAAATGAGGGTATTTCAGGCCCTTATTTGGAATTTTCTTTTATTTAAATATTAACATTTTATGCTGTATTTCCTTCAAAATATTTTCTTAGAAGATTTTGTTATTTTCTCTCAAATTTATTTGCATAAATATATCTATTGTCATATAACGACAATTAGGAATTTTACAACTACCATGAAGTTTTTATATTTTGGGAGAATTACAAAAAAAAAAAAATCTTAAACATATTGCAATTTTGCCAATTCAATCTGAATTATTATTTTTTTTGCCAATTCAATCTTAAACATTTTTCATTTGTGCTAGTTGAGTCCATCCGACTGGCGTTGACATGGTACTTTTTAGCCGGTACTAACGTGGCATTTTTAAAATATTTTTTTGATAATTTTTTGAATTTCTTATAATTTTTTTCTTTTTTTTTTCTTTTCTTTTCTTTAATTTTTTTCCCTCTTCCCCTTCCCTTGGAGCCGACAAGGGTCACCAGCCAACCCTCGTCAAATGTAGGCGAGGGCTAGGACACCCTTGCCCAAACCCGACAAGGGCTGGGACTCCCTTGGCTAGTGCCGGTGAGGCGCCAACGGCCATCGCCATCGCCGCCGACCCACTAGTGATGGGACAGCAAGCCGGCGAGACTACACCCTTATTTGAAATAATTATAACCACTTCAGGCCCTTATTTAAAATTGATATAGCCGATTTAGACTCTTATTTGAAATAAGTTCACTTTAGACCCTTATTTGAGAAGATGAGGGTATTTTAGGCTCCTATATGGAATTTTCTTTTATTTAGATATTAGCATTTTCTGCTGCATTTCCTTCAAAATATTTTCTTAGAAGATTTTGTTATTTTCTCTCAAATTTATTTGCATAAATATATCTAATGTCATATAACGACAATTAGGAATTTTACAACTACCATGAAGTTTTTATATTTTGGGAGAATTACAAAAAAAAATCATAAACATATTGCAATTGTGCCAATTCAGTCCTGAACTTTTTTTTTTTTTGCCAATTCAATCTTAAACATTTTGCATTTGTGCTAGTTGAGTCCATCTGACTGGCATTGACATGGTACTGCCAATACTAACGTAGTATTTTTAAAATAATTTTTTGATAATTTTTTGAATTTCTTATAATTTTTTTTCTTTTTTTCTCTTTTCTTTTCTTTTCTTTAATTTTTTCCCTCTTCCCTTTCCCTTGGAGCCGACAAGGGTCACCAGCCGACCCTCGTCAACCATAGGCGAGGGCTAGGACACCCTTGCCCAAACCCGACAAGGGCCGGGACTCCCGTGCCCAGTGCTGGTGAGGGCCATGAGAGCCTCGCTCGATCTAGGCAAGCGAGGGCTCACTCAATCTAGTCGAGTGAGGGCAGATCGGGTGAGGGCATCCTAGCCCTCACCTATGGCCAACATGGCCATCTCTAAGGGAAGGCGAAGGAGAAGGGGGGAAAATTAAAGAAAAAAAATTATAAAAATTCAAAAAATTATTAAAATATATTTTTAAAATGCCACATTAGCACCAGCAGTGCTGCGTCAATACTGATCAACCAAAATTGGCCTGATGGACTTAACTAGCATAAATGCAGAAGGTATAAAATTGAATTGGTCAAAAAAATGAGTTTATAACTAAATTGACACAATTGTAATAGGTTTAAGGCTTCTTCTTTTCTTTTTTTTTTTTTGTAATTCTCCCTATTTTTTAGAAAAAAAATAATATAAACTAAACTTCTGCCCTTAGTTTGTTCAAATAGGATGCAATCTAACAAATAACTTATGGTCAAGTTGAATATTTCAATTTTACACAGCGAAAAAATTTCAGGCTCGTGCAATGCATGGGGATGCTATTGATAAATCTTATACATACGCTTAGCTCAATCTACGTATCAATAATGGGTGCACTTTAGGGAAGAATCTCCCCTAGATAGAAATGCCATCTAAGTATATGTAGAAACGCTGTACGAATAGCAACATTATATATTTGTGAAATGCAATTTTATATACTCAATCTGCCACATTAATTATGCGTGCAATTTACGGGAGAATGTTCCCGAAATAGACTACCATCTCAGTATAAGCAGTGACACTATACGTATACTCATAAGCCAAATTCTTTTGTGCTGCTTTTTATGTCCCGCAAATGCCAAATTGTGCTCTCCACATCAAATACATTCTTTGCATTTGAAATATATGTTTTGCATTACCTCGACCTAAAAAGACTGGCTTGCCCCAGTACACATCCAAAATTTACACGCAACCCCCTCTCCCACTCTATCTCTTCATAGGGGAGAAATTACCAAAAAAGTTTTAAAATTATTGTATTTGTGCCAATTCAATCCTAAACATTTTAAATTAACCAATTTAATCCTAAACTTTATGGCGATTTGTTAATTCAGTTATAAACCTTTCAATTATGTTAATTTAATCATTACAAAATCGGAAATCGCCAATGTGGCGGTTTAGTCAGCACGAGTCACTCTACATGGCACGAGCGGCACTTAAGTGAATAATTTTTTTCTAGTTTTTTTTTTCTTTTTCCTCTTCTTTTTTTTTTCTTCTCATATATATATACTTTTGCCGGCAAGGTACCCAATCGACCCTTGCTTGGTTTAGGCCAAGCCATTGTAGCCCTCACCTAAATTTGGCTGAGGGCCACAATGTGCTCGCTAGCCTAGGGTTACAAAAAAAGGAAAAATAATAAAAAAATAATAAATTTAATAAAAAAATTATTCACGTCAATATCGATCATGTCATGTAAAATAATTAATGTTAACTAAACCATTATATCGGAAATTTCCAATCAAAATTAGGTTGAATGACTAAATTGGCAAATTATTATAAGGTTCAGAACTAAATAGGCCAAATTAAAAGATTTAGAAATGAATTAGTATAAATACAATAGGTTTAACATTTTACGTGAGAATTTTTCCCTTCAAAAAGTACCTAATGCATTCTGATCGATCTTATCCATGCTCGTAAGATAACTTGGTTTTCTTATTTGAAAACTGAGGTCGCATTTCTTATAGGTACATACATAATGAAACAACACAACATAGGAACTACTTCTCGACACACACATAATAAAACAAGACAAGAACTACTTCTCGAGGAAATTACGACCAGCAACACCGAACGTTGCTCTTCTCGAGAGCATCATCATTTATTTGAGTTATATATTCTCTGTTTGGCCACACGATTTAGCCAAACCCTTCATTCTGAGCTCTCGCTTCCGAACATCTCCAAGGGGAAATAAGACGACCCCATCGGGCAAAACACGACCGAATAATCGGTCGACCCGCTCGGACAAGTGAACGTGCTGGTGGGATCATCTTGAGGGTAACTGTAAGCGTCGGGGCACTTGTTCTTAAAAAATTTGGAAAAATTGGTCGGACCACACTTGCCTTTGGTGCAACAATACTCATCGGTCTTGAACACCGTGCACGGGTTGTTGCACCCGCCGGGCGCCTTCAATTGGTTAGGGCACTGGCCATTGACATCACTTGTGCACTTGATTTCCCTACACTTGGCTTGCGAGGACGGCCTGGTGGGGCTAAATTTCATGGGGATGTTGAACCCGTCGACTAGGGAGATGTCGTAGAAGTCCAGGTTGCCGAACTGGTTCAGCGCGTACTCGGCCAGGGTGTTGGGGGGCACGCCCCATCCTGTGCACTGAAGGACGTTCCCGCAGTCACCGGTCTGGCAATGGCCCCGCCCACTAGCATCGAAGTTGCAGTTGGTGCGGCCCCAGATCCGGGCCATTTTGGTGCCCGCAGGAGCATTGAGGGTCCAAGTCTGGCCACGGTCGAGGCGACGGCCACCGCCAGGGGAGGCAGCCGCCCAGACGGTGTAGGGGCAGTTGTTGTGGACGGTGAAAGTGGTGGAGTCGGAGGGTGCGAAGAAGGCCCCGTTTGGTTCAACTTTGGGGGAATGCAAAGCCATTTCCCCAAGTATCCTTGAGAGAATGAGCATTTTGGGAAGGCTAGTGTGTTTGGAAACCAATTTTTTGTGTATGTTTTGCAAAGCTATTTCAAAGTAAAATGAAAAATGAAAAAAAGAAAAGAAAAGAAAAGGGAGGAGGAGATGCAGCTGGGTGATCGTGGGGGTGCGGCTGGTGGCTGGTGACGGTGGCGCTGGTGGTGGTGGGGAGGCGGTGGCGGTGGCGGGGCGGCTCGCCCGAGGTCGCCTCGGCGACGCCCGAGTGGCGCCACCCGGCCCGCTTGGGTTGCGCCGACCTCGGGCGACGCCCGAGTCGCGCGACCCGGGCGTCGCCCGAGGTCGCGCGGCCTCGGCGACGCCGCTGAGGTCCAGCGACCCGGGGCGTCGCCCGAGGTCGCGCGGCCACGGCGGCGTCGCTGAGGTCGAGCGACCCGGGCGACGCCGCTGAGGTTCGCCCGAGGTCGCGCGGCCTCGGGCGACACCGCCCGAGGTCGAGCGACCTCGGCGACGCCGCCCGAGGTCGCGCGGCCTCGGCGGCGTCGCTGGGTCGCGCGACCTCGGCGGCGGCGCCCGGGTCGCGCGACCTCGGCGGCGGCGCCCGGGTCGCTCGACCTCGGGCGGGGCGCGCCGGGTCGCTCGACCCGAGCGATGCCCGAGGTCGCCCGACCTCAGGCCACCTCGCCTGAGGTTGCGCGACCTCAGGCGAGGCATCCCGGCAGCCCACTTGCGGCTGAGCGCCGCCAACCGCGAAACTCGGCCGACTCTCAGGCAGGGGAAGAAGAACCGAACGGAGAAGAAGATGGTGGGGAAGAAGAATGAACAGTAACTCTTGGCATTTTGGAAATGCCAAAGGCGAAAGCGCCCTACCCCAAAGATTGGGCTTTCGGCATTTGGAATGCCCACATTCCACCAAAGAGCATTCAAAAGTTTTGCCAAACACAAAAATTTTCTCCCAAGGGGCTTTCGGGGCTCAAAGCCCCTTGGGAAAGTCCAACCAAACGGGGCCGAAGAGGGCTAGGAGGACGGTGAGGAGGGCGAGGGCCATTTTCGGGGGAGCACTAGTTTGCTCTAATTTGTGTTGTGATTGAAGATGTGCAGTGCTTTCTAACAGAACAGATTACTAAGGGGGTTTATATAGAAAATATTGCTATCATGCTTTTATAATAGATCCTATAAAGGCTAAACTAAAGTGGTTTCTTTTTTATTTGGCTCCACGTAAATGAAGGCTGGTGTCCACTATTTCATAAAGTTAGAGGCGGCTACTTGATGGCTTTGGCATCTTGATCTTGAAGGTGGACCAAGTCGGATAGATTACTTTTTGACCAGGAACAGTTGATTTGGATGGCTTCCGTAACCTTGTTTGTCGAAGGTTAATGAACTTATATAATACCATTAAGGTTATAGTTACAGGGTCACCCGGATAAGCCCTAAAGTTTATTTCGGTTTCCACGACTAATGTTCCATTACAATAAGTAATTTGGGAGTTTATGATTTCTCTTACACATTATCGGATAAACTAACACGTATGGGGATAAGGACAGTCTACAGGATAACAATTCTGACACGACTCATAAGTCAAATGTCGATGGTGATAGAGGGGATAAAGCTTGGTGCTGAGGGGATATTCTAGGCATCAAAACTGGCATGTGTTCCGGAAGGCATTTTTATTGAGAAATTTCTAAGCATGTCAAGATTGATTTAAAAAAAAAAAAAACCTGATATATAAAGCGATGCGGCACATTATTGTTGTGTTTTCCATATGGTCCCCTTATATTCTACCAAAGTGTACCAATTAATATCATGAATAATAAGATTTGCCAACAAAATTGGTATACTAAGGATTTAGATTTTCCGCATTGCGTGTGCCTAATAAGAGATGGATAGATATTGATTTTGGTAGGGGAATAGAGATATGATTCTCGAAGGTAAGGCATACAATATGCGAGTAGGAGATTTTTTAGGTAGCTACTTAAAGATATCAAATTTTCACTTATATAATATCTAATTTACTTTTTTACATTTTATATATAGAAGATAAGGCTATTTTAATCGGTTGATAGATGGACATCAAATTTGAAAGTTAACTTTATAAATAGTATAAATGCATAAGTATAGATGTGGTGACTGTGAGTGAATGTTTAAATAAGCAATTCAATTCCAATGGGAAAAATTATCAAAAATGTCACAAACTTCATTTTTGTCAATTCAGTTATAAACTCTTTAATAGTGTCGATTTAGTCCTAAGGATTTTTACATTTAGCTAATTGAGTCCACTTGGCCAAAAATTGTTGACGTAAACATAGTTCATCGTTTTTATTTATATTCTAATTTTTTTTTCCTTTTTATCCTTCCTTCTATCTCTTGTCATTCACCAGGCCTCAGTGACTATCGCGACTTACCCCTTAGGGGAGGGAATAGTTGGTTCAGGAGTTATGGCTAAAAGATGGACTTAACGGCCCATGATTTAGACACGGACCCTCCCAAGCTTATATCTCGTGTGATGTCAAGTTTCCAAAGTGACGCTATGAGAATTTTCTAAAAAAGAGTCGTCACTAACCTGTTAGAGTCAGCTAGAAATCAAGTGTGGTATGGGAGTGTGTCTTACTTCCTACGCGATCAGAGAATCTAGGATTGGAGATTTGATTACACTAATAAATTAGTTAATGCCCTTTCAAACCTAATCTTGTTCATTTTACAAAAAATTTTGTCATGCAGTTTGGATTGATATTATTCCCATCCACTAACACGTGATATGATCATGCAGGTATGTGATCATTAACATAATAATAATCAATCAAGGAAGGCATTAAATAAAATTGCAAGGCAAAGCAAGCATTTATAAAGATACCATTATTAACTAAGCCAAAGGTAAACGACAATTAATATATTGAAAGCACGACATCTATTGATAACTCGTCTAAAAAAAAAAGGAAACAATGAAACCCTATTGCAAAGCCTTAAGGTTATGTTTAGTCGTCCGAATTTTTAATCAAGATAGGATTGAATGGGATAAGATATAAGATCTAGAGGATTTTGTTATATCATGTCTACTGTTTAGTAATTACAATAATAAAGTCCGATATATTCACATCATATTACATAGATTGTTTGGTATATAGATGGTAAAAATATTTCACGTCATTCTTGTCTACTTTATTTTTATTTCTTTTTTATTTTTCTCTTTTTAATTTTTTTATTTCTTTCTTCCACTTCCATCATTCTCTAATAAAATTTTATTAAATAGAAAATTGCACCAATATACCTAAAATACAAAAACACCTAAAATATGTAGTAAATGTACATTTATATGTTGAATTTATATTATAAGATAGAATTAAATTCGAATATATAAATAAGAATAATATTAAATTTAAAAAAAAAAATTATTTTATTTTTTGTTATTTTGACTATCTTATATTAGGATTCAAATATTATTTATATTGAAATATAACTTATATTTAATTTTTACTAGAGAAAATAAATTTATATTATAGGTATTAGAAATTTTATCCATATTTATCTTACCTCTCCATAGAATAATTTTATCCGGTCTATATTCCATTTATATCTGATATTATCTTATCTTGAGTAGGCACCAAACGTAGAATATAATAAATTTTATTATATCCTAAATTTTATCCAAACTACTAGACGCCGCCAGTTTGTTCAATTTTGCGCACGATTTTTTATCAAAAAAATTTCACTTTTTTTAGACTAAACTAGTTCTAAATCAAAATTAACATGAAAAATCTAATGAAACTAGTCAAAGTCTAATTTCTAAAGATTCTCTATTTATTTATTTATTTTAGCTTTTTCCAAAGATTTCTGATTTTTTGAATTTTTTTTAACTGAAAAAAAAAAGGAAGCCTTGGGTTGAGTCAAAGGATCCGGCCCGAATAGGCTGTTTCAACAAAGCAAGCCCAAATTTCCTATTTCACTTTTGAATGATCTAAGCCCAAAACCAAAGCCAGCCCACACGCTTAGTCCAGATTCACAAAACTTCTAACCCATGTTTTTTTCTTTTATTATTCCATTTTTACTTTTTATTTTCCCTTTCTTATTTCTTTCCTTTTTCTTGTTCGTCCCCTCACCTTCGCCGAACATGGTTCATCTTCCTTGCTGCTCCCCTGCTCACTTCTCATGAACGTCTGCACTCACGTCATGCCCAGAGCCCAGCAGATCAACATATTTCACTCATCCTAAGCAAAAGCCGGCAAAATTAAAACCAAACCTCCATCGTTCTTACTGATGATGCAGAACTGAACGCTTCTCATTTGTCCACCATCCATTCTCACCCTCCACAAAAATCAAGGTTGGTTACCGTCCATCACCGGAACGATGAACGCAAAACACACCACGCACACGAAAATAACCGTAACAAAGAACAGAAGTGAATAATCACGACAATGACCTATAGAAACCAACAAGATGTGAACAAAGGGATCTACGGTTTCAGCGAGGACAAACTTTCATGGGTATCACAGAGACATTTCATCGAACACTCGGTGGGCGTTGCCTGGAGGGCAAACGATCACTCGACCGGGACATCAAAAGGCGACCGAGACAGAAACAGACAACCAAGCAGGGTCCAGAGGCAACAAAACGCAGCACCGCAGGGCTCGGAACTCAATCGAACCGAAGAATCGCGAGCTCTGATCCGGCGGCCCGAAAATGGAGCGATGCGCAGCGTGCCTATGCGCTCGGGTGATGGGGCCCTACCCGGCTCGGCAACGTCGGACAGCAGATGTCCCTAATGTCCATATGCTATGCAATTTAATAAAAATATTTTTTTAGGGGTTAAAAAAATTAACTCCTCATTTTTTATGTAATTAATTTTTAAATAAAAATATAAAATTTAGGTTTTAACAAATGTGCTTCTCAATGCAAAGGTTGGCAAGGTCGACCTTGTCGACCTTTGGCAAAGCTCATCTCCACCAGCTATTGACGAGGGCAAGCCTCGCCATCTTCCTCACCCTACCACTAGTGAGGTCAAGCCTCCTCGAACTGAGCCTCTAGCTAGTCATCAACCACAATTGAGGCTTGGCAACCAGTTAAAAGACAAAGGGAAGGGGAAAAAAGAGAGGAAGGAATATAAAAAGTAAAAATTAAAAATTTTGAAAAAATATTATTAAAATTATCAACATCAGCATTAGTAACGTCACATTAGGGATTTCAAGCCAAAATTTGTCGGGGAACTCAATTGGCAAAATGTGAATTTAGAACTTAATTAGCATAAGTAAAATATTTATGATTGAATTGACAAAAATGTAATATGTTTAGAACTTTTTGGATTATTTTTTTCCATTGTCCAATAACATTTTATAACATTATTTCATATAAAATTTATAATTCCGACTCATTAAATATAGTATTTCTCATTAGATATACCCAACAATACTCGGTGAATGCACGAACATAGATGCTAGCAACATTCACGATTAACATATAGCAATCAATTGATGCTTTCAAAATATTGAAATACTTTTCTCCATCATTGACAAATCTATTGTGGAGTGATCTATGGGCTAACTCTAATGGTCTATTTCGGTCACATATTAAAAAAAAAAAAATGTAAATTTCACTTAGATATAAATTTCTACACAATTTTTTAGTTGCACATGTTTCGACATACCTATAAAATGAACTTGCACCATCAAGACCATGGCTGAGTTCAAATGATGATCTTCTATCTAGAAAAAGAAATATTGATTCACTAAATTATTTGGCCAAAAAAATTGACATGCATGAAAAAAAATAAATTAGTTAGCATTAAGGTTTTAAAGTGAAAAAGAAAGTGATTATATTTCGTAAGTTGAGGTATTTGAAATTTCAAGTTACGATAATCCAATTGTCACCCACCTGAAACTAAATAAATAATCAAGACAAAAGGCTGGCCAAGAAGGCTAAAGGAAATTTATCTTCACTAGGATTTAGATTCATCGTGATCATTTCATGAAACACAAACCGATATTGAGTTATGACCAACTTGTCAAATCTCCTAAATTGCAAAGGCAATCTCTTTCATTTAGAGGATAATCTCACAGCATACCAAAGAACTGAAAATAATACAGGGTATAATAGAGAGGAATTCTAACTTGTGTTTCGTATCAATCGTCACCAAAGCCATTAAAGTAGTGAAGGGTAAAAACCCTATAAATTGAGCTCATGAGCTACTTTCATTAATTCCCCAACATTATTCTTATTCTACGTAAAATTTTGGCCCTCATGGGCAAAATGTGACCGTATAGTTGGTGCCTGTTGGGCAACTGAAGCTTGCTAAATCATCCAGTGGGTAGCTATAAGCATCTGGGCACCTATCCTTGAAGAATTGGGAGAACTCGGTCGAGCCACAGCCCTTGGGCCCACCGAGGCAACAATACTCGGTGGTCTTGAACACTGTGCACGGATTGTTGCACCCACCAGGGGCCTTCAGCTCCTTTGGGCACTGGCTGTTGATGTCATCTGAGCACTTGATCTCCCTGCACGCACCCGTGGTGGGCCTCAAGTGCATCGGAAGGTTGAACCCGTCGACGAGCGATATGTCCAGAATGTCCAGTTTGTTGACCAGTGTCCAAGGCAAACTCGACCAAGGTGTTGGGCGGGCTCCCCCAGCTCCGGCAATCCAAGAGTTGGTTGCAATCGCCGGTCTCACACTGGCCCTGGCCATTGGCATCGAAGCTGCAGTTGGTCCGGCCCCATATGCGCGCCGGTGCTGTGCCTGGGGCATAGCGCAGGGTCCACACCTGGCCAGGATCAAGCCGGCGTCCGCCACCGGGTGATGTCGCGGCCCAAACAGTGTGCGTGCATCGGTTGACAATGTCGATAGCAGCTTCATGTGTGGGAGTGAGGAAGAGGGCCAGCAGAAGGGACAAGATTAGGGACAGAGGCGAGAGGATTGAGCTCATCTTGGTTATTGAACAGTTGACCGGGACACGAGTGCTAGAACCGTTTGAAGAAGAGACATTTTTCCATTGAGCTCCACTTGCTGATTATTTTTTATTCGCAGAGAGGGGTCTATGTATGTTGAGCCATAGACGAATCGTTTCAAATGGGGGACCAACCACGAGTCAACGAATGGATATACGCGTCCTTCGCTGGGGCTGCGTAACGACCGAGGACTAGAGAGATCGAGAGAGGAACTTCACTCAGTTTGATTTAGTCAAAGCATACGTTATCAACAGAAATTAGAAACCCGTGACCGCACGGCCTCGCCCTTTCGGGCTCGTCTACCCACCCATGACCACGTGCGCCAAAAATTTACCGACGCTCTTGTCGGTCGTCGGATTTAAGCTCGTCAACGTCGACAATTGGATCTTGCGTCTGTGCCCGAACAAAAAAGGTGGAAAGTGGGCGAGTTCTGGTTCTGATCTCTGGCTTGTCATCATCGTCTTATTGGGGAGTTTAAATGGATGAATCCGTCAGTGGGTCAGGGAATTTCACTATGTCTTTTTTTCAAGGAGCTATATACCTCGGTAGGGCAAATTTACTGGATCAATGTTGGAAATTTGAATGTTTAGTGGCGGAAGTAACTATGGAAGAAATTCATGCTGCTGTGTTTCAAAAGCTCAGAAAGCTTGGTAGATGGGTTAAATGGACTTTTTATCAGCATCACTGGGATATAATAAGTCTTATCTGTTGGAGGAAGTTCGAGGCTTTTTCGGCTTGCTGAAAATGGGGTTCTGTGCTAAATGGGTTCACTGGATAATTTGCATTAAGCTTAATGGGGAACCTCTTCCTGTTTCGCTCCCACCAGAGGCATTCTTTATCACCCTATCTGTTTATCTTGGTATTTTATCATCTTTGATTCTATATCAAGAGAATTAAGTTGAACAGATTCTGCCCTACTTTAACTCATTTGTTATTTGCAGATGATTCAATTTTATTCTTGGATGGTTCTCTACAGGAATGCCAAAACATTGCAGCTGTCATTAATCAATATTGTTATGCTTCAAGACGAGCTGTCAATTTAAATAAGTCCGAAATTTCTTTAGTAAAGACTGTCCAACTTTATTAAAGGATAACATGATGAGAGAATTAAGGGTACCGGAACTAGAAAGATCAGGAAAGTATTTGGGAATCCCCTCTGATTGGGGAGCATTGAAGAGGCAAATGTTTGGGTGGATTCTGAATCGGGTCGATATGAAATTGGAGGGCTGGAAGGAGCAAATCGTATCAAAAGCAGGAAAAGAAATTCTCCTGAAATCAGTGGTGCAGGCGATACCACAATATGCCATGTCAGTTTTTAAAATTCCAGTGTCAATTTGCAAGGCCATAGAGAAAAAAATAGCTAACTTTTGGTGGAAAAACAGTGATTCAAAGGCTGGTTTGCATTGGAAAAGATGGGAAATCATGAAGATGAGGAAAGATAGGGGAGGAATGGGTTTTAGAGATTTGCTTACTGTTAATAAAGCCTTATTGGGAAAACAAGCTTGGAGGATGGTAAAAAATCCGGATGCGTTATGGAGTAAATTATTGAAAGGGCTCTATTTTTGTCGTTCAGATCTCTGGCATGCTGATAAAGGTTTTAATCCTTCATGGGGATGGAAAAGTTTGCTTATTGGAAGAGAGGCTATTGCGGAATCAGTCAGATGGTCGATAGGAAGTGGAGAAAATGTCAATATCAAAACAGATAGATGGCTGAAAAGAGGATTAATAGGAGGGCCGGCAAATAGAAATGATCCCTAGAAAGTTTCGGAGCTAATACTATCGGAGACACAATAGTGGAATGAACCGCTGCTACGAAATCTTTTTGATGATCAGACTATTCAGAAAATCCTTGCAATACCAATAAATAGCCATTTTTCCAGTGATGAATTAATATGGACGGGCACAAAAAATGGATCTTTTACAGTCAAAAACGGCTATAACTTGCTAAGAGACAACACCACAAAAAACAGAGCAACTGAGCACCCTTCTTCCTCATATCAAACTCCAACAGCATTATGGAATGCAATATGGCAGATGAGAACCAACCCAAAAGTGAAGATATTTGTATGGAATGCTTGTCAAAACGCTATACCAACCAAGGAGAATCTATGGAAAAGAAAGATTTTACCTGACCCGATGTGTAATCTTTGTCGAGCCAAGGTGGAAACGGTCGATTTTCATAAGGAAAAATTCTCCCTTCTCTGGAAAGAGTCGAAAATATTCTGTGGCATGTATGGAAGGAGCGCAACAACTTTATCTTTCGAGGTACCAAACCAGACATCTGCAAAGTCATAGATCTAGCAAAATCTCAGCAAAACAGCTACCAAAAATGGGGATGTGGGTATACGCCAGCCGAAAAAATTGAAGAACAGCAGAACCCACTTACCTGGCGAGCTCCGAAAGCCGGCTGCCTCAAGCTGAACGTGGATGGGTCGTTGGGTGAAGGTTCGACGGAGGGAGCAGTGTCCTGCATCGTCCGGGACTCCTCCGGCACCCTCTTAGATGGATTCACGAAGATAGTATGGGCGGAGACAATTTTGCAGGTTGAAACCCTAGGGGTTCTTTTAGCCCTAAAATTCGTGAAAGAAAAGGAACTCGGGGAAGCAGTTGTGGAGACTGACAGCAAAGTCTTGGTCAACTACTTGAAGCACGAACAACAGATGGACTGGCACGCACGTGGGACGATGCTCGAATGTCGTTCGCTTCTGCAGCAATTGCCGAGAGTGGACCTGGTTTACTGCCCACGTTCAGCTAACTCAGTGGCGGATTGGGCCGCACGTCATCAACGAACAAAGACCATTCCTCCGAATTGGCGGGCTTCTCCTCCTTCTGGCCTTTGGGCCCTGTTATGTGCTGAAGCCCCAGTAGTGGGCTTTCGCGGTTCTCCGCTTATGAAATAAATAAAATATCTCTTTCAACAAAAAAAAAAAAAAACGTCGACAATTGGATCTTGCGTCTGTGCCCGAACAAAAAATTGTCAACGTCGTCTTTCGAATTTGAACGCGGCAAATTTGCTTTGATTTGATTATGTGCATGCAAAATTTACCGAGCGTTCTTATTAGTCGTCAAATTTAAGCTTGTCACGGTCGACTATTGAATCTTGGTCCAATCTAAAACTTATCAACGTCAAATGTGAATGAGAAATTTCTAAGTATGTGAATATTGATTTTTTTTTAAAAAAAAGTGACATATAAAGTGATGCGGCACATTATTATTGTGTTTTGCATTTGGTCCACTTATAATCTGGCAGTTTACCAAGTGTACCAAGGCCAAAAAGGTTGATCTAACCAGCCCTCACCCCTAGTCAATCGTCAGCCATCGCTGAGGCCCAGTGATGGTTAGAGGAAAAATGGAAGAGAAAAAAAAAGAAGGAAAATAAAAAATTGAAATAATATTAACATATTATTAAAAATTATCTACATCAGTGCTTTGTTTGTACCGCATCAATTATTTTAGGCCAAGATTGGCCAAATAGATTCAACTGGCAAAACATGATGTTAAAATTTTAAATAATAAATTATGTTTTCATCTAACAGCTTAAACTTTTAGAACAGCTAGTCGTGATTCATGAATTTTCACATAGTATCAGAACTAGAGATCTCGAGTTCAAATCTTATCAGGTACCATTTGCCTCTTTAATTAAATTTCCATGCATAGTGCTATGTAAAAGACTAGATTAAGCATGAAGGGGAGTCTTACTAGGTCCCATTTGCCTCCTCAATTAAATTTCCACGTTTAACACTAGGTAAAGACTAAACTAAGCGTAAAGGGGAGTGTTAGAATATTTAAATAATAAACCATGCATTCATCTAACTGTTTAAGCTTTTAAGATAATTATGTGAGAGGAATGTTAGAATATTTAAATAATAAACTACATATTCATCTAACTACTTAAACTTTTAGAACAGTTGATTGTGGTCCTTAAATTCTCAAACGTAAAAAATTTAGAGCTCAATTGGCCCAATTAAAAGATTTAGAATTGGATTGGTAAAGGTGCAATAACTTTAAAACTTTTTGGACAATATTCCCCATTGTCCAATAACAATTTATAACATCACTTCATATAAACTTTATAATTTCAACTCAGTAAAAATGTATTTCTCTTCGAATATACCCAACACTACTTGGTGAATGCACAAACATAAATGCTAGTAACATTCACGATTAACATATAATAATCAATTGACACTTTCAAAATATTGAAATTCTTTTCTCCGTCATTGACATATCTATAGTGGAGAAATCATTGTGTAGGCTAAGCTCTAATAGTCTATTTCGATCACACACATATATATAATAAAAAGAAGAATGAAACTTCATTGAAATATAATTTCTACACAATTTATGCATTGCACATGTTTCAACATACCTATCAAATCCTTGCATCATCAAATTTTCCAACCGGCGATATATAGAAAAAACAAATTGATCTGCTAAATTATTTGGCCAAAAAATTGAAGTGCATGAAAAAGAATTAAATTAATTAACATCAGGGTTAAAAAGTGAAAAAAAAAATAAATTATTTTCTATAAGTTGAGGTATTTGAAACTTCAATTATCAAAGAACGAGGAGCTTCCCCATTCCTGTGGTCTAAACATTCAAAAGCACGGCCTCACTTCGAGTCCTTGGTTTACTCGAGTCAAGACTAAAGTCAAACTCACAAATCTTGTGATTAACTTTTGGGAAGACTCTTTGGAAAAGTATATGAATAACTTTCAGTCGAGCATGTAAATTTGACTATCCCATTAATCGTGCCGTTTGGATCGGGTTTCGACATGCCTATAGTCTTCACCCGTATTCCCCCCAATTCCTTATAAGGAGATTGAATTTAATTTCACTAAATATATTTGAATTTTTCTAGCTTTTTCACAAGCCCAACCAAAAATTTAAAATATCAATAGTTACAGAAATAATCTTTTGGGCCAAATCACAATAAAGTAATTCATCGTATATCCCCCAAACCGTAATCTTAATATAAGTATTAAGTGACCCATGCTAATCGGATTTGGAGGTGAACTTTATATTTGGTACGCAGATGTTTGATTCAAAATGTTATCTGACTAATACAGTAAGTAAAACGGGAAAAAGAAGAGGGGTAGGGGAATGAAAGAAAGGGGAGGGGGGACATGATAGAATGACAGAAATTTAATTACGAACTCTTTCAGTAAAATAATAGAGAGCATCGTCTATTTCTGCCATACTTATATTTGCTCGTCTTAATTTCATAGTAAAGTGGGTTCCGGTTTGATTGGTTAACTAGTCCTTTGACAATGCTCGTAAAGACTAATTATCATAGCTGAGCAAAACCAGTTCGCCTAAGTATAATAGCTGCCCGTAATTGCAAAGGCCGTGCACGCTTAGCCTCGTGTTCACAAGGGTCGTACTTGGACTTGAGCTCCGCTATTGGGGCCAGATTAAAGTCGCCCGGCCTCAATCCAGCATTGAGTCTCCGACGAGAGAGCGATGCGCAGTGGAGAGGCATGGTATTGTCCCAAAAATTTTTTTTTTTTTTGGAGGTCTATTTATAGTTTGCTAAGTATATCAATTAACAGTGTCCATAGTAACTAGAGCTGTTAAACGGGTGGGTCGGGTCGAGTTTGGATCGGGTCATTAATGGTCCAACTCAAATTGACCCATTAACCCATTTATGTTCCATTTATGCCTAATGTAAATTTTCCGACCCATACTCAACCCATACCCGACCCAACTCATATTAATAAAATATTTTCATATTTAACCAAATTTACAAAAATTTATTCCTATGTTTTTTTAAAGATTATATTACTAAAATACTTCCAAGCTTATTTCTTATTTATATATATATATATATATATTTTTTTAAATGGTATTGCTAAAATAGTTTTATTCAACACAAATTTAATGGAAAATTTTTATAATTTTAAAATAATAATAATTAAAATCTAATTTTAATTATTTTTTAAAAAATTAATTATTTTTATTTTTATTTTTAAAATATATTTTTTCTTTTTTTTTTTTTTTTTTTTCTTCTTTGGCCGGCGGCCGGCCACGGGTGAGCCTCGAGCTCGCTTGGCTCGCCGATGCCGAAGAGCTTGAGCTCGCCCCTCGCCGGATCCGGCGAGGCTCGAGCCTCACGGACGTCGGCAAAGCCTCTACCTCGCTAGATATGGCGAGCTCGAGGCTCGCCGGCGTCAACGAGCTCGAGCTCGCCCTTCGCCGGATCCGGCGAGGCTCGAGCCTCGCCCGATGCCGCGAGTTCGAGTCTCGCCGAGCGTCGGCGAGGGGCGAGCTCGAGCTCGCTCGACGCCGGTGAGCTCGAGGCTCACCTGGCCGGTCGCCGGCCATCGCCGTGCCGGCCACCGGAGGAAAAAGAAAGAAAAAAAGGAAAGCAAAAAGAAAAAAGAAAAGAAAAGAAAAATAAATAATTTTACCACCTCGTAGGTAGACTAGATCATGGGTTTTCTTTAATGGATCTTAAATGGGTACAGAGTAGACCCATTTAAGACCCATATATTTTAGTCCTTTTATTTTTAAAACCCATCATGGGTGCCTTGGGAAATAAGGTGTGACCCATTAACAACCCATTTAAGCAAACATGGGTCCATAAATGGGTTGTGTACCCATTTTAACACCTCTAATAGTAACACTTGTATACGAAGTTGTTATCCGAGGAAGTAGATTTTTTGCTCGCACTTCAAACGCGCTTGATGAGAGATAGATGCATATTGCTTTTTGTAAGAGAATAGACATATGAATAGTGAGGCATGCGCTACATGAAAGTAGGAGATAATTTAGGTGATGGTTTAGAGATATTGACTTTTTATCTATATAATAGTCTAATTTGCTCTTTGCTTTTTATGTATGGAAGATAAGGCTATTTTAATTAGTTGATGGGTGGACACCGAATTTAAAAAGTTAGCTTTATATATAGTATAGATGTGATGGACTGTGATTGAATATTTAAATCAGTTTGTCAATTTGAACGCCCACAATTTGAACCCCCAATAACAATTTAAAACATCTCTTCATGTAAAATCAGTCTCAGTACCAATAGTATTTCTCTCCGAGTATGCCCAACTTTGCTCTTTAAAATGCACGAGCATAAAAGGTAGCAACACTCACAATCATCATATGATAATCAATTGACACTTTCAAAATATCGGCGTTATGTTCATCATTTGTCATTGTTGTAACAAAGAAATCGTTATATAGGCTTAAATCTAACAATATATTCCGATCACATATTAAAAAATAGTGATACACACATAAGTATAAATTTTTACTGGGTGAATGCATGGCGTTTAACTTCGTCTATATATAGAATAAGTATATTTAATATAGTTCAATGTGTAAGCATAACATGTGCATGTCTTGACATAATTATTAAAAAAAAAAAAAACTTGTACCATCAAATTTTTCTCTTGGAGATGGCTCAATTCGAATTATGATATGCTCTAAAAGAGATAGATGATCTACTAAATTATTTGGCCAAAACAATTGAAATGCATCAAAAAATTGTAGTAATTAACATGAGTGTTAAATATTGAAAATGGAAATACCTGGTTTTCGTTAATTGAGGAATTTGAATCTTCAAGTTATGATATTCCATATGTCATCCACCTATAATCAAATAATAATCAAGAAGAAAGGCTGGCTAGGAAGGTTAAAGGAAATTTTTCTTCACTAGGATTTGGATTCATCATGATCATTTCATGAAATATGAATAGATATTGAGTCATGACCAACTTATCCAATCTCCTAAATTGCAAAGGCGATCTCCTTGATTTAGAGGATATAATGACAGCATACCATAGAATTGATAATAATATGCAGGTAGAAACAAAAGGAAGCCTCACTTGCATTATGATTATTATTGTCTCATTTGTATAAATTATTACCAATGCTATTAATAAAGTAGTGAAGAGTAAGACCCTATAAATTGAGCTCATGAGCTAATTTCATTTATTCCCCAACATTATTCTTATTCTACGTAAAATTTTGGCCCTCATGGGCAAAATGTGACCTTATAGTTGGTACCGCCTGGGCAAGTGAAGGTCGCTGGTACATCGAGTGGATAGGTGTAAGCATCCGGACACTTATCCTTGAAGAATTGGGAGTAAGTGGTCGAGCCACAGCTCACGGACTTATTGTTGCAACAGTACTCAGTGGTGTTGAACACTGTGCATGGATTGTTGCACCCACCGGGGGCCTTCAGCTTGTCTGGACACTGGCCGTTGATGTCATCTGAGCACCTGATTCCTCTGCACGAGCCCGTGATGGGCCTCAAGAGGATCGGAAGGTTGAACCCATTGACGAGCGAAATGTCCAAGAAGTCCGAATAGCTGAACAAGGCGAACTCAACAAGGGTGTTGGGCGGGCTCCCGAAGCCCGAGCAATCCAATTGTTGGTCACAGTCGCCAGTCTGGCACCGGCCATGGCCATTGGCATCGAAGGTGCAATTGGTCCGGCCCCATATGCGCCCTGAGGATGTGTTCTGGGCCACGGATAGGACCCACATCTGGCCAGGGTCGAGCCGGCTACCACCGCCAGGAGATGCCGCGGCCCAAACAGTGTATGTGCATTGATTGACAACCACAAAAGTAGCTGCATGTGTGGGAGTGAGGAGGAGGGTAAGCAAAAGGGACAAGATTAGGGACAGGAGCAGAAGGATTGAGCTCATCTTGGTTCTTGAACGCTTGACTGGGACACGAGTGCTAGAACCGTTTGAAGAAGAGACATTTTTCCCATCGAGCATTCCCTTGCTGATGATTTTGATTCGCAGAGGGGGTCTATGTAGATTGAGGAGGCAGAGGTTTGCCACAAGGAATGAAGAAATCGACGATAAAATGCCAGCGAACTTTCACGGATATTTCAGAGCAGACTCAAATGGGGGACAGAACACGAGTCAACGAATGGATTTACGCGTCTTTCGGTGGCTGCGTAGGGACTGTTGTAATTACCGTTTTATGGGGTTGGTCTAATAAGGTAAGGCATAAAGTTTTCTTAATGGTTGAATATGGGCTGGCATTGTGTGGGTCGAGTTGGGCTCGGCCCGTGAATGAATGGAAGGGCGTCAAAACTCTATAAATAGTCTTGGGTCCCTCCTCACTGCCCCCAATTCTTCCATGAAGTCTCTCACCTCACATAGGGCAAGTCGTGAGTGGTGGTCTCATCGAGCCGAACCGAGGGTAATAGAGGAGAAGATCTTCGAGCGTTAAAGGCTCGGATTGCTTTTGGATCATCGTCATTCCGCATAAAGAACGATGGATTCCTAATAAGGTACACAAATCTTTGTATTCTCTGCTACATGTTCGGTCTTCTAGCTATGTCGATCTGGAAGCCGCCTCGGCGGCCAACATTTGGTATCGAGCCTCGTAGCCTAGAACCGAGAATTGTTGCCTCGGCCCGTTTTTAGAAACTTTCACCCGTTGAAACTTGATTTTGAAAACATATTTGGATTCTTCTCGTCGAGCCGAGCGTTATGGTGGGTGGTACGCCTCTGGCGGAGGCCAATTGCTCCGATGACGTGAATTTCGGATTTCACCTACCCTTGAACTGTTTCGCCTGTTTTCGTGAATTTTGGTCTGGTAAAAGTGCATTTTGATCACATATATAGATTCTACGAATCAATACGAGCATTTTGATGGCTCGTACACGTCGAAAGAAGGCCGGAAACGGCCGTACGCGCCTCCACGCGCCGAGACGGAGCTCGGAGGCGGTGCCACGCGCCGCCGCGCCGACTCGCGCGCCGTCTCGACGATGCGCGTCATCGGCGTCATCCGCCGACTCACCAGGACAGCTGTCCGGTGATGACGTCATCCGTGTCGTCATTCGCCGACAGGCGTCCAAAGATGACGTCATGATGACGTCACGTACGCCGCCTTACGTGCGACCGCCACGTGGCAGGTGACGTCATCAATGACGTCACCAACGACCCGACCCGGTCGGACCGTTGATCGGTCGGACCGTTGACCGGTTCAGATCGTTGACCGATTGGACCGTTGACCGGTCGGACCGTTGACCGGTTCAGACCGTTGACCGGTCGGACCGGTTTGATCCGGATAAAGAGCGCGAGCACGTGGGCCTCACGCGCCGCACGTTCCGCGGCGCG
This sequence comes from Eucalyptus tenuipes, assembly GCA_014182365.1. Classification (NCBI taxonomy): domain Eukaryota; kingdom Viridiplantae; phylum Streptophyta; class Magnoliopsida; order Myrtales; family Myrtaceae; genus Eucalyptus; species Eucalyptus tenuipes. Next base: position 27,542,083 of record CM024540.1, on the reverse strand, counting down.
TGAGGGCGCGTACGACGTCGGATTGGAGCGTGGTTTGGACCGTTGTGCTCGTATGGATGTTCTCTACACTATTATGTATTTATTTAATAATTTTGATGATTTTATGAATATGAAAATGCATGTGAAAGCTTAAGGTACATGATTTTGCAGGTATTTTTTGCATATTTTTCATGGATTTCTCTATAACTTTGGAAATACATTGCAAGTTCACATGTATATCATCACATAAGGAATGTGTAGAGGATCGATTCATCGATAACATGTATAAGATTTAGCATGTATTATTGAATGGAGCAATGTGATTGGCATTATATGTGATTTTAGTGACAAATTGCCCTGTCATCCGGTCTAAAGTCACATGTATGGAATAAATGTGAGTTATAAAGTTTATATCCATGATATGAGAGAGTTTCAATGATTCAATTAGGTTGTGACCACCAAAGTGGCACACTTGATTGGATTTGAGAAACGTCGGTCTTGTATTATGATGGGATGTCTCCTGTTCTAATGCATGGTCATACTCCCAAAGGAGGTGATTGTGTATTAGTTCATGGACGGATGCATGTGCAGTATATGGTTGAGGAATGACTGACCCTAGTGGTTCATACATCCAAAGGTGGTGAATTCGCGAAAGGTCGGAATATATTCTTATGACCGCTGTCATGTGAAGAGTATGCAATTGCATGTCATATATTCTGCCCAAAGGTGTTGATATGACGATGTGTGTAACTCTCAGGATGTGTACTTATAAGGTTTTCAAGTTACACAGTACTCACATGGTGCCAATTACATATGCTATTTGTTATTAAATTACATTATTTGTAATGGCAACTCCATTGTGATTGAGGTTGAGTGTGCAATTGCATGTCATATATTCTGCCCAAAGGTGTTTATATGATAGTGTGTGTAACTCTCAAGATGTGTACTTATAAGGTTTTTAAGTTACACAATACTCACATGGTGCCAATTACATATGTTGCTTGTCATTAAGTTACTTTATCAGTTGTGGCAACTCCATTGTGATTGAGGTTCCTATTGGTCAAATTTTAAGTAGTGAAGAGGATTTTCTGTTAAAGATGGATGCTGGTAAATGTTCATATTATTCTTGCTTTGAATAAGCTGAGAATCTAACTATTAGTTATATGGAATTAGAATATATTCCTTGCTGCTTGGGAAAGAGCAATTGAATTTGTCCATCATATCTCGAGATGTTTCATTACGAGAACACTTGAAAATGGTTTACCGGTGATTGTCTTGCTAAAAGGATTATAGAAGCCTTAGTGACTTGAAAGTGTGTCTTGTCTATTACCGAGATTGGTATAAGTGCAAGGACTCTTCAACATAAGGTGTGATGGTTCTAATGAGGTTAAGGATTACGTTCTAAGGATGGTAGATTTCAAGTCTAAAAATCATACTCATTAAGGAATTCATGAAACCATCGGTCATTCGACAATGGGTCTCGGGTTATCACCCTTAAGAGAAATGGTGTCATTTACTGTTTTTGTGGGAAGAAATGACATATAAAGATATTGTAATAAAGCTTGCTTGTCCAAGCATAAGTCTAGAGTTAATGATTCATTGGCATTTATTTATGAATTCAATCCCTATCAAAAGCCTCATACGAGTTCTTGGTGGCTAGATAGCGGTACAACAAATTATATTGTTTACCATAAAGGGATTCATAAATCTAAGGAAGCCAAATCGAAATGAATCATAACTCATCATGGGAAACAACATTTAATGTCGTTTTAGTGGGAAATGTTATTTTGACTATTGATATTGGTTAGCATTTGACATTGAAAACACTTTTATGTACCTTCCTTTTAGACAAAACCTAGTTTCTGTATCATGTCTGGAAGTGTACGGATATTCTTTTAAGATAAAGAACAATATTGTTTCAATGTTTTCCAAGTCAAATGAAGTTGGATGCTATAATGGGTCCAATGAATTGTACAAATTGTGTTCATCTCCCAAGGATATGTATGTCGTTTTACAATTGAAAATGTTGTTTCCAGTAGAGATTTACCTTAAAAATGGTCTTTTGCATGTAACATGAATATCTTGATTATATGTCTAGAGAAAGAGTAGAAAGACTAATAATGTCGATATTTTGTCTACTCTTAAATGTTACGTAAAGACTTGAGTAGACTTCTATGGAAATAAGATGATTAAGATAAAGAAGAAAACTGCAGTATGAAGTCCTAACCTATTAGAGGTCTTTTACATTGATATTGGTGACCATATAAGGTAAAGTTATATTGACGACTGTTTCCTTTTGATTAAAGAAAAGTCTGAATCTTTTGGTTTTATTCAAATTCTTTCGTATTAAGATCAAGGAACAGTTGGGATGAGTCTTAAAGATTGTCAGATATGACCGTGGTGGTGAGTGTTTTGACTATGGCAATGCTGGATAGCTTAAAGGACCATTTGTCAAATACTTAGAAAGATTCTGGGATAGTAACTTAGTTTACTATATCCGAAAATCTTGGAATAAATTGGTGTGGCCGAAAGGCGTAATTCCACCATGATGAACATGACAGTGAGTATGATTACTAGGACTAATTTATCAAGTTTTATACGGGGCGAAACAACCCAATATGTATTAAACCGTGTTACTACCAAAGATGCTCCATTAGCTCCCCTTTTGAGTTGTGGATCGGACGTAAACTTGACTCGAATCATCTTAAAGTTTGAAGTGTCCTGCAGAAGTTTGGTTATATAATCCAACATTAAATAAGTTGGAATCCAGTACCACTCGGTATCTTACCCAGATCATTTGAAGGGATATCAGGTTTTATTATCCCAATAGAGGCACAAGAATTGTGGAATCACAGACAGTGAAATCTCTGGAGTTCCACGAAAAATGCAGAGAATAGTTGCTCTTAGACTATTAAGGTAATGGTATGGTGGGGACCATTGTATCTTTGTCTTTCCCTATATAGACAATTGTGGAGTTTTTTATAGCACAGATTAAGCTTGTGAGGTTCAAGATATTGTTATTGATATGATTCCTGATGAAGTTTCTCAAACCTCTCGGGTATAAGATGAAGTGACTATAGCTCCACTCAAGAGATATATTACGGAAAGATATTCAGTTATACCACCATACTATATAGTCTATCTGTAAGAGCATAATTACGATATCTGCTATGTGGTCGATCTAGTGACTTGTATATGTAAATGTTGTTTCTTGTCCTCAGTTTGATCTGTGGTTAGACATAATGAAAAGATGAGATGCAATTTATAAAATGTGATAATGTTTAAGAGCCTAATAAATTGGTTGAGGGTCACAAGCTCATCCATTGCAAATGGGTGAATGAGACTAAGAGAAATTTCAAGAGAAACATTGAGAAGTTTAAATCCAAATTAGTAATAAAACGTTTCACTCAGAGAGAAGTTTAGTCTTTTCTAAAGACTATTTCACAGTGAATATGATATTACTGGCTCATTTTTATATAGATTTATATTAGATAAATGATTCTAATTGTGTTTCTCAATGAATACCTTGATAAAGAAGTCTATATGCTATAACCTAAAGGTTTTGCAGCGGATGATTCAGGTAAGCTTGTGTGTAAAATGAAAAATACTTATGGCCTTAAGAGAGTCTGTAGATTAGACAACGCTTGAAGTTTTATAGTGTTATCACTTCATTCAGTTTTGCTAAAAATAAAGTAGATCAATGTATATACTGCAAGGTCAGTGGGAGAAAATTTAGTTTTCTCAGATTCCATGTAAGTGATAACTTACTTGTGATAACAATATTGGATTACTGCATAAGATAATATAAATATTGTTGAGGAATTTTGACTTAAAAGACCCCGGTCAAGTACCTTTTGTCCTTGGCATTGAGATCTATAAAGATCGTTCTTGGCATATGTTATATTTATCTTAGATTGCATGTGTTAATTGTATTTTGAAAATATTCAATAAGCCGGGAGTTGTTGTTGTTGTTAAGGGTAATAGATTGAATATCGGCATTGTCCTTGTTCAAATTTTGGGAAAATCCAAATAAAGGATACACTTTATGCTAGTGCATTTACAAGTGTCATACATGCTTAAGTCTGCACTAGTTTACATATTGTTTTTGTGGTAAGATTTTTTGGCAAATATCGGTCAAGTCTAGGACATGATCATTGGATTGCTGCCAATGAGGTTTTGAGACATTGAAAAGGATAAGAAAACTACATGCTGATAAACATGTTCAAGATCTAGAGCTAGTAGAGTATTTGGATGCAGATTTTACTAGCAGAGGGTGCGATATTATGAAAAAGTGTTGAACAGAAATTTATGTTATCCTCTACTGTATAAATGGAGTTTATAACATGCCTTTTAGCTGCTACTCAAGATATTTGACTTCGGAACCCCATTAAAGAGTTGACCATATTTGATATTATGAATAGACCCATACGGTTGTATCGAGACAATAGCTCTTTAGTGTTGTTTGTCAACAACAATAAGGGTCTCGAGGGGTCTATATATATATATATGACAGTCAGGTTTTTTACCATAAAGAAATAATACAGAATGGTGACACTACAGTAGAGCATATTTCCACAGACGATGTGGTTGTAGACCCACTAATTAAAGATTTTCGTCCTTGTGTACTTGAACGACATATCGTAAACAAGGGCTAAGGAGCATTATTGGATGCTATTGTTTAGTGGGAGCTGTTTTGATTTTTGCTCTAATAAAGCTTATATAAGTTACACATTCAATAAAGTGTTCATGAATGTGTGGTCACCATCTTGAATTGATTATATGTAATGAAAATCTCAAGGTATTGTGTAAGCCTTGAGTGAAGGCTGGAGACATCGGTTATCGGCTCCGCCTTGAACATATGTCTTGATTACACATAAAGAAAGGTTAACCATAAAGATAAGACATATGTGGGTTCATTAGAACCATAAGGATATTCTCTAGTGGCACATCCGGTTTTACGTGACACTTAAGGTAAGAGAATAGTGACCGACAAGGGAGATAACACATAAAGTATGGACTAGAGAGATCAAGAGAGGAACTTCTCTTTATAGGATAGGATTGACTATTAAGAATTGCCACTCCAGTTTGAATCAGTCAAAGCGCGTGTTAACAATCGAAACTGGAAACCCATGACCACACGGCATCGCTCTTTCGGGCTCGTCTACCCACCCATGATTATGTGAGCCAAAAATTTACCAATGCTCTTGTCGGTCGTTAGATTTAACCTTGTCGAAGTCGACCATTGGATCTTGCGTTGGTGTCCGATCTAAAACTTGTCAATGTCGTGTTTCGAATGTGAACACTGTGAGTTTGCTTTGATTTGATTATGTGCATGCAAAATTTATCCGGCATGCTTATTAGTCGTCAAATTTAAGTTTGTCACAGTCGACTATGGGATCTTGTGTAGGTGTCCAATCTAAAACTTATCAACGTCAAATGTGAAGTATGTGAAGATTGATTTTTTAAAAAAATTGACATATAAAGTGATGCGGTGTATTATTATTGTGTTTTGAATATAATCAACTTATAATCTGGCAGTATGATGTGTGTACCAAACTTGGGCTGCAGAGGCTTGCCCTAGGCCAAAAAGGTCGATCTAACCAGCCCTTGCCTTTGGCGTTGTCGGCCATCGCCGAGAACCAATGATTGGCTAGAGGAAAAATAGAATGGGAAAAAAATTAACGGAAAAAGGAAAAAATAATATTAACATATTATTAAAAATTTATCTACATCAGTGTCACTTATACCACGTCACAATTTCAAGTCAAAATTGGCCAAATAAACTCAATTGGCAAAACGTGAAAAAAAAAAATTAGAACTCAATTGATGCAATTAAAAGGTTTAAAACTCAATTGGTAAAAATTTAATAGCTTTAAAACTTTTTTGGACAGTATTCTCCATTGTCCAATAACAATTCATAACATCACTTCATATAAACTTTATAATTTCAACTCAGTAAAAAAAAAAAATCTCTTCGAATATACCCAACAATACTTGGTGAATGCACAAACATAAGTGCTAGTAACATTCAGCTTACCATATAATAATCAATTGACACTTTCAAAATATTGAAATTCTTTTCTCCGTCATTGACATATCTATAGTGGAGAAATTATTATGTATGCTATGCTCTAACAATCCATTTCGATCACATATATATAATTAAAAGGAAAAAGGAGACTTGAATATAAATTTCTACACAATTTTTGCATTGCACATATTTCGACATACCTGTCAAATGAACCTGCACCATCAAATTTTTCAACCGGCGATATGGCTGAGTTCAAATGATGATCTTCTATATAGAAAAAAAAAAATCGATCTGCTAAATTATTTGGCCTTTGGCCAAAAAATTGAAGTGCATGAAAAGAATTAAATTAATTAACATCAAGGTTAAAAAGTGAAAAAAAAAAAAAGAGTTTATTTTTCTGTAAGTTGACGTGTTTGAAACTTCAAGTTATGATAATCCAATTGTCGTCCACCTGAAACTGAATAATAATCAAGATAAAATGGTGGCTGGAAAGGTCAAACGAAATTTATTTTACGGATTTTTCATTTCATCATGACCATTTTATGAAATGCGAACAAAAATAATAACATTATTTAATAAAACTGATAATAATTCGGAGCTGAAACAAGAGGAAGACTTACTTGCATTATGATTATTATTGTAGTCGTATAAATCGTCACCGGTGGTTTTATTTAAGAAGTGAGAGGTACAACCCTTTAAATTGTGCTCATATGCTACTTCATTAATTCTCACACATTATTCTTATTCTGTGGATATTAACATATCAAATCTCTTAAGGGAAAAATGTGACCTTACAGTTGGTACCGCTTGGGCAAGTGAATGTGGCTGTTTGATCACCTTGTGGGTAGCTGTAAGCATCCAGGTATTTATTTTTGAAGAATTGGGAGTCAGTAGTCGGGCCACGGCTGCCAAGCCCATCGGTACAACAATACTCATTGGTCTTGAACACCGTGCATAGGTTGTTGCAGCCACCGTGGGCCTTCAGCTCCGCCAGGCACTGGCCATTGATATCAACTTCGCACCTGATCCCGCGGCACGCACCACTGGTGGGGTTGAAGTCCATTGGGATGTTAAATCTGTCCACGAGCGATATGTCCAGGAAGGCCTGATTGTTGGGCTGGTTCAGGGCGAACTAGGCCGAGGTGTTGGGCGGGCTCCCACAACCCTGGCAATCCAGGTGCCGGTTGCAGCCGCCAGTCTCGAACTAGCCCTGGCCATTGGTGTGAAAGTTGCAATTGGTCTGGCCCTATATGTGCACCATGGTCATGCCCGGGGCCACGATCAAGGGCCCCATCTAGGCAGGGTCGAGCCAGCGCCCGCCACCAGGCGATGCGGTGGCCCAAACGGTGTATGTGCATTGGTTGACAATGTCAAAAGTAGCTGCATGTGAGGAAGCGCGGAAGAGGGTCAACAAAAGCGGCAAGGTTAGGGACGTGGGATTGGGGATTGAGCTCATCTTGGTTCTTGACCACTTGACCGCAACACAAGTGTTAAGAATCGTTTGAAGAAGAGCCCTTTTTTAATGGAGATCTGCTTGTTGATTATTTCGATTCACGAAGAGGGGTTAATATAGATTGAGGAGGCTGCCATTTGGCGTAAGGAATGGGAAATCGAGGATTAATTTCTAGTCAAATTTCACATAAATTTCAAAAGTGTTGATTGATTCAAATATGAAACCAAACATGTGTCGATTAATGAATATATACACGTGTCTTTTGAGTGACTATGTGAGTACTATGGATTAGAGAGATCAAGGGAAACTTCTCTCAAATTGATTTTTTAGCTATGATTTTTGTTTTTTTGGGTTTGTTTTTAGTGATGATTGTCAAAGAAATAATTAATAGAAACTAGAGACCAGCAATTGCAATCACAATCACAAGGCATCGATCTTGAATAATCTATTTATCCCTGATTATGTGCATGGAAAACTTGCCCGACGCTATTGTCGATCGTTAGATTAAAACTAATTAATGTCATTTATTGGATCTTATTCACTTGATCTATTGACAAATTTGTTAGATTTTTTTTTTTTTGGGTTTCTCTCTTGTGTTGCCTTTTCTAGAGCTTGAGAGTCGAACCCCAAACCTAAAATTAAACATTCCCACTCCACTCAATTCTCTTACCAATGGGCCGCATGCCCAATGGGTACCCCTTCGAATTTGGGCACGACAAATTTGCCTTGGTTTTACACATGGCACCTAGACTGAGCCCTTCCTTTTCCTGATAAATTGATCGCTAGGGATTGGTAATATTCATCACATTCATTTAAAGGATACAGTTTTGAGTATACTTCACATCAACACCACCATGTTAATTATCTATCTTTGTTAGGTACAATTTGTCAATATATTAGATGGACTTTGTGAACAGCCATATAACAAATGTTTACAATTTTTCTCGTGTTATGTGTAATTTAATTCATTGAAAATAGATTTTCATTAATGATATATGATGAACAAATACCTTGTTGTGCACACTCATTGACATGACCCGTATTGGAATATCCATAGAAACATACACAACGACATAAATCATAGATGTATATACCTTTAAGCTGGTTAAATTGTCTAGGACTTTGTTAAAAGGTGCCTTATGAACAATTATTAAGTAATTAAATAATAATTTTTTTGTAATATTGAAAGCACTAACTGGCCTCATGATATGCATAATCACAATTTTCAAAATTGAATATTTCCTCATACTACTCATGATATGATATGCACAATCAATACTTTGAAAATCAAATATTTCCTCATTAAATATATTAAACAAGTATTTCTGAGCACCCATTAACAAGAGCAAATCATCTAACATACTTCGTTGATTAATTCCATATGCCTCCCAATAATATTTAGCAATATTGTTTTTGTTAGCCACATCAAAATTATCAATTAATTAAAATTGAGTAATCTGTTCGTTTGTAAAATTATAGGGCACTTGACCTAGGAGCACCTGGCCTATCCTGGTGGCAGTCGTGGCAGCTCTCACAACCACTAGGCAAGGGTTGCTTGGCCCTCAAATGGCGATTGCGAGGGCCGTCATGGCCACCGAGCTAGGGCAAGTAGGTCCTCCCTCGCGTGAGGTGAGGACTTGCCGCCTTTGCGTTATAATTGGTGACAAGTTTAAGGATATACAGGGAAAAAAAAAAAACTATTTTAGGATTAAAGTTGTGATATCTTAAGTCTTGCATAAAATGTAAGAAACATTGTTCAGTGATATGTAATCTAACAACCACCCCAAAAATAACACCACATGTGTGATTATTCAAATTACTTCTTTTGAGGACTTGGCACATGTTGAAAGGGTGGGATCATTACAAATAGTGAGCTGGTCCTTCAAATATACATGTGTGGGTCATGGACGAACTAGGCCATTCCTAATTTAATGAGGGCGGGTAAAGATTGTCCAAACAAAAAGATTCGAATAAAGTGTATGATAGAGGGGGTAGGAATGGACCAGACCATATATCGAATAAGAGGACAATCACTAGGTAATCAGGGCCTAAGTAGTACCGACACCATCACGTAACATGACACATCGCACGTCGTTTCTCACAAAATAGAGAATTTCGACACATTTTAATACATTATATATCAAATTTATATTTTTATATATACATGATAAATTATCATTTTTATGATTATTTTAATCAAATTAATTTGATTCAAATTCAAAAATAAATTAAATAAAAAAGAGCCTATAATGAATTTACATTAAAAACATTAATCCACTATTTGTTAATATCATTTATTGTTTCAATTTGACAAATTCAACTCCACTCCAATAATCCATAAAACTTGGAGGAAAAAAACAAACAATCCATGTTCTGGACTCGTGTCAGAGTGTATTGAAAGAGGGAGAAAAGAACAAACTTTGGGAGTAAATTATGTGTCATGAGAACTAAGAATCGGAAGAGAAGATAAGACTAAATTTTTCTTATTTACCCCTCTATTATTTTTAAATTTTTTACATATTTACATTTTGACCCTTTATTTATTGAAAATTTTTAAAACTGACATCGTATGTGTCAGAATTTCGACATGCATTGGAATTCCGATCTTACATGTCAGAGAGTGTCAAGAGAGTTGACTAGGTGTCGAATTTTTTTTATACTTGTTTACCAAGTGTCGGGAGAGTTGACCGAGATTTGGATTTTTCGATACCTGTTTACCAAGTATCGAAGAGTGTTGGGAGAGTTGATCATGTGTCAAATTTTTCAATATATATTAACTAAGAGTCGAGAGTGTCAGAAAGTGTTATCCAACATAATACGAAAGCTTTCGGAGAGTGTTAGTACATCCTAAATCGGGGTCAACATTGACAAAGACATCAATTATTTAAGTGAGAGAGTTCGGGACATCCCAAGTCTCATATCAAATGGGAAATGTATGTTGAGTGATATTAGCTAACGATTGCTCTAAAATGATCGCCATTTTATGTGATTACTCAAAGTAAAATCTTTCCAAGCTCCTGTGAAAGTGTCGAATTAGGACGCTCGATCCTTCCTTCGCACCTTCTACAGAGTAAACACATAAGGAACGACCCTAAACGATTTAAGTATCAAAGAATGAGGAGCTTCCCCATTCTTGTGATCTAAACATTCAAAATCACGACATCACTTGGAGACCTTGGTTACTCGAATCAAGACTAAGTCAAACTCACTAATCTTATGATTAACTTTCGGGAAGACTTTGGAAAAATATATTAATAACTTTCAGTCGAGCACGTAAATTTGACTATCCCGTTAATCGTGCCGCTTGGATCGAGTTTCGATATGTCTAGTCTTCACCCGTATTCCCCCCAATTCCTTATAAGGAGATTGAATTTAATTTCACTAAATATATTTGAATTTTTCTAGCTTTTTCACAAGCCCTTCCAAAAATTTAAAATATCAATAGTTCCAGAAATAATCTTTTGGTTCAAATCACAATAAAGTAATCCATCGTATATCCCCTAAACCCTAATCTTAAAATAAGTATTAAGTGACCCATGCTGATCGGATTTGGAGGTGAACTTTGTATTTGGTACTCAGATGCTTGATTCAAAACGTTATCTGACTAATACAGTAAGTAAAACGGGAAAAATAAGAGGGGAGGAAAGAAGGGGTTGGGGAAGAAGGGAGGGGGGAGACATAATAAAATGACAGAAATTTAATTACGAACATTTTCAGTAAATAATAGAGTATCGTCTATTTCAGCCATACTTATATTTGCTCGTCTTAATTTCATAGAAAAGTGGGTTCCGATTTGATTGGTTAACTAGTCCTTTGGCAATGCTTGTAAAGACTAATTATCATAGCTGAATAAAAACCAGTTCGCCTAAGTATAATAGTTGCCCGTAATTGCAAAGGCCGTGCAAGCTTAGCCTCGAGTTCACGAGGGTCGTACTTGGACTTGAGCTCCGGAGCAAAGCTTGGCTATCGTGGCCAGATTAAAGTCGCCCGGCCTCCATCTGGCATTGAGTCTACGACGAGAGGGGTAGGAGATTATTTAGGTGATAGTTTAGAGATTGACTTTTTATTTATATAACAGTCTAATTTGCTCTTTACTTTTTATGTATGGAAGATAAGGCTATTTTAATTAGTTGATGGGTGGACACCAAATTTAAAAAGTTAGCTTTATATATAGTATAGATGTGATAGACTGTGATTGAATATTTAAAAAAGTTAGTCAATTTGACAGCCCAATAACAATTTAAAACATCTCTTCATGTAAAATTGTAGAAGATACAGTTGCCCATACAAATTGATCCTAATTGATCTTGACTGGTATATGATTAAAGGATCAAAATATCTGTATCATGGCATCTTTTGTATATATTTTATTTTCCCTTTTCATTTAGAATTCTTGTATTATAAGTAGGGTTGTAATTACACATTGAATGATATGAAAGTAAATACACAATTTCAATCTCTAGTTACTTGTCATCCTCTAAAACTCTGACATGGTATCGGAGCCTCCCTCTTTCATTTAAGCTTCCACATGCCAATTTTCATTCTCATTTTTCGAAGGGAGGCATCATGCCAAGAAACCAAAGTTCGAAGTCTAGATCTGAAATGTCTTCCAACAATCAAAGGGTAGACGGTGTTCCACTGAAGAACCAACTGGATTCAACAACAGAAATCCAAGTAGAAGAACAAGGACAGACGCGACCTGATAATGAACCATTGGACCCTGTTTGGCCCATTCAATCTAGCCCTGGACATTATTTTCCAAGCCCATATATCCAGTGGGTTCCTATTCAAGTTAAATTATCCAAGGGCAGAAGAACTTGAGTAGCCCAGCCTAGAATTATATCCCAACCAAGCTCGGTGAAAATGGTGAGTCAAGAGGAAGTGCACCAATCATCACCGAGCCCATATCGGGACATGGACCTAGTTGGTCCTTTGCAGGCCACGATGGATCAAGTCCATCGGGTATGGGTGGAAATCCTACCCGACCTATGGACCTGGTGTTTTTCTTTTGCAGGTGTCGCTGGCGGCCGACCAAAACTGTGACATCCCCCTTCTTCCCCCCCATCTTTTGTCTTCTTTTTCTCTCTCTCCTCCTTCTTTTTTCCCCCATGTTTCCCCCCTTATGCCATCCATCCACCCCTTTCCCCTCTCTCTCTCTCTTCTCTCTCTCTCCTCCTCCCCACACGCTACCCCTTTGCCCTCTTATTCGTAAAATTCTAAACGCAAGTGAACGTGTCGAATAAGTAATATAATGATAAGAGAGAGTATCGTCCCACGAAGATCGATAATTAATAAACTAATTAAATACTAAAATAGATTAATTCTAAAATTTATCTAATCAGATAAATATGTTAGAGCATTCGATTCACCATAACCACTATATATGAATTTCGATTATTGTTGTGGGTATAAGAAAGATATCAAACATATGATAGCGGAATTTCTTAATCTATTTACTATCCTATCTCTAGGTATAGTAAACCTACTCAATTTATTAATTCGCTATATCTCTAAGTGAATTAAAATAAACATAAATACATTAAAAACTATTAAGATTCCCGGTTTACAATAAGTCTTTTGGATCGCCTTATTACCAAAAGTTACACAAATAACGCGGTATATTTCTATCCACGTATAATTCATGGTTATATATCATAATGAGCAATTGCATATTATCACTTTTCAGTCTCAAACATGCACATCAAATCATTCAAGTGGTAGCTAGTTATTCAAAAGTATTATGCACAATAATATATAACTCATATGAATGAAATCAATTGCAAAACATAAAAATTATGAAATTTATATCATTATGGTTAGGCTACATCGTAGCCCTAACAAAAGAAAATTATAACATAGTAGAAGAAGAAATAAAAATATATATCAAACCCAATATCTTGAATCAAAAAACACGAATTCTGTTACAATTTTTGTCTTCTCTTCAAAATACTTGAAAAACTCTTAGAACAATGAAAAACGATCTAACAAAAATCTAGCTGCCCTCTCAAGCCAGGTATGCTGACTCTGTAGGCACCCTTGTATCCACCGTCAAGTAGAAGGTACACTTGACGAAGGTCACGCCTGGAAAGTGCTAGTCGTGGATCTCCTCCTGTCGCCATACAAAATCGGATGGGGCGCCTTAAAGGATAGTTGTGGTGGCAGTAGGCAGAGTGGAAGACATCTTCTAATCTGAAGAAAAAATTTAAAATAGACAAGTATGAGTTTTTAGATAAAAACTCAGCAAGGAAGCCGGTAGTTCGAGCTTGGGGTTGACTGCTAACAAGGTAAAATAATAAAGAAACTATCAAGATGTGGAGTCTATAAGAGTTTAACTGCAACAATTTCCCAGGGAAAGACGACACTCCACCCTATACCCCTCGCACCCAACCTGACATCACAAGGTTCCCCGAGAAGTTATTCAGCCATTCCTAGTCCTTTGGAGAGTACGTCATTACTCCTTTCGTCCATCTCTAGGCATCTCGACACCCAGGGCCTCTCATTTGCTCCTTGGCTGACTACACACATCCATAGTCCCGCCTTGTTGCAGCACCAACAATTCTAGTACACCGACAACTCTTACTCCCCCAAGGTTAGGTGTAAGTCTTAGACCCAAACAAAGGCAATATAGTTCGAAGCTTCTCGAATCTTCCTTTCCTTATTTATCGTTTCACCCACTAAGCTAACAAATTTTAAGGACATGTATAAAACTAAAGCTAAAGCAGTGCGGACTGTCACTTACCCGAGAAAACATGGACTAAGCCGTATTGTCGCCTCCTATTAGGGTTTGACTCGATATGCTGCAACATAATGTAATTGTGAGTCAATGAGTGTTCAGCCTAACCTAGGACTATTTGGTTCACACAAGTCAACGGTTTCAAGGATAAAAGAGGCTAGAGATAACCCGGACATGGGTCCCCTTGGCCTCCATCTCGGTGGAACTCCCTGCTACGAGGCTCACTCAGGGACACTAGGCTATTCCTAGATTACTCCTATTCATACCCGAACTATCATGATCGGGAAATTGGCTCCATGAAGTCCGGATGAGGTCCCGGTGTTTCCTGGACTTCCCAATCTTCTCGAGACATGTAAACCCAAGTCGAAACAAAGCTTGTTTGCTATCAATCGAGCAAAGCCTCGACACCCACAGCTCACTCGTGCTAGTTGACTGTCTAAGAGCCTATTTTGTCCAAGTACACCCTTGTCCTCCCTTCGAACCTCCTGATTTACTAACATAGCACTTGGGGCGCTGTCATTTTCTTCACTCGGGCCTCACGGACACAACCCACCCAGTTTGCAGCACCATCGTGCAGTCTTTCAACATCAATTAACCCTACGACACTACTATCTCCCTCTCCGCCTCATGGACCCGCATCCACCACTCCCGGACCTTGTAGTTTTTCACTCGAGTTTTGTCTACTAAACACTTTGGGCCAAGCATTTAGTTCGGGGAAGTCCAGACAAAGTTTCTATGGCCCCCAAGCTCCTCAAATCACCCCGATCCTCAAGACCCATAACCAAAACTCAGCCTAAAGGGAACCATTCACAGAATTTGGATCTATGGGTTGCCAATCGGGTAAAACTCAACACCTACAACCCACTGGCAAGAGCCACCAAAACCAGAACCCGCTCTATCCAAAGATTAGCATTTCAACACTCAATCCAAGCTCCAGCAACCACCTCAGCTCACGGATTGTACATGTAAGGCTACCTGAAGCTTACCAATGTACTAAAGACTAAAGGCAGCACCACAATCACACCCGAACAGCAATCGGCCTCACCTACCACTGACTCCAGCTACGGACAGAGCTCTCTCACCCGTCCCCGCACACCCTCATCGCAACTACCAAGCCCAACATCGACATGCAAAGCTAGGCAAGCCACAAACTTGAGACCACAAGAGCAGCTCTACTTGCCCGGTTTGCTCCTGTGGAGAGAGAGAAGGAGGCGCCGCACAAGCTGGACGGTTTCACGGCCGGCTGCAGTGGCTCCAAGTGGGGCAAGATAGCAATGGTCTCACTGCTGAAAGAAGGCGCGGGGCTGTGAGGGGCTGAGATTGGGTCAGATTTGGCGGAAAGAAACAAAAGTGGAAGAGAAAAGAGATGGGTGTCTCGGCTGAGAGGGAAGAAGAAGAAAACGCAGGTGAGGAGTGAAGTGAGCTGCTGCGGCTGAACTTTTTCAAGTAAGAAGGAAAGAGAGAGAGAGAGAGAGAGAGAGAGAGAGAGAGAGAGAGAGAATAAAAGAAAAGATTAAAATTAAAGGTGTGGCCTCTCCCCATTCTTTTTTTGTTCCACCTGGTGGCTATGTGGAGAAGAAATTTTCCTCTTGAAACAAGTCCTCCCATGCACGAAGCATGGTCATGGCTGGGCTAAAAGGACATTTGGTGTTTCAATCTAAGTAGTGACCTTAATCTCAAATATGCTTAACTTAACTAGCAAGAAAAGAAAATGAAAATTTAGGTGTCACATTCGGACCACCTGATTTGGCGACCTGAGGTCATAAAGGCCAAATCTGGCTGCCGGACGACAAGATTTGGTTTCTGAACTGCCAGATCTGGCAGCCTGAGGTTGTAGAGGCCAGATTTGGCCTCCGGACTACTAGATCTGAGGGCTTGAGGTTGCGACCTCAGGCGACACCGCCTAAGTCGCGAGAACCCTGGCGACATCGCCTAAGGTCGCAGAGGCCAGATCTAGCGGCCTGAGGTTGGGACCTCAGGTTATGTCACCGCCAGAGATCACGCGACCTCATGCGGCATCACTTGATTCACGCGACCTAGGCGACGCCACTTGATTGTCACGCACTCGGGCGGCGTCGCCCGAGTCGCGGGTCACACCACCCCAAGCGATGGTTGCCGGAGATGCATAACTAAGCAGCGATGGCGATGACCGGTCATCGGAGAAGACCGACTCTTAGGTAGCAAATCGGGGGAAGATGAAGATGAACGGGAAGAAGATGAACAATGACGCGGATGAACAATACACTTTCATTTCCGAAATGCCAAAAGCTCAAAGCATGTCCAAACCGACATTGAACTTTTAGCATTCCCAATGCTGACATTTGGCCAAGGGACTTACAAAAATACTTACCAAACGCCTTAAAATTTTCCCCAATGGCCTTTGGGGCCTAAAGCTCCTTGGAAAAACTTAACCAAACAGAACCTAAGTAGTCTTGAACACTATGCACGGATTGCTACACCCATCGGGGGCCTTTAGCTCTTCTGGGCATTGGCCGTTAATGTCATCTAAGCACTTGATCCCTCTGCACAAACCGATGGTGGGCCTCAAGAGCATCGTAAGGTTGAACCCATTGACGGGCGAAATGTCTAGGAAGTCCAAATAGTTGAACAAGCCAACTCAATGACGGTGCGGGTGGGCTCCCAAAGCTCGAGCAATCCAAGAGTCGATCGCAGTCGCTGGGCTAGCATCGGCCTTGGCGTTGGCATCGAAGGTGCAATTGGTCTGGCCCCATATGCGCCCTGAGGTCATGTTGTGGGCCACGGATAGTGAAAGGGCTAGTAATACCACTTAGAGGGGGGTGAATAGGTGTGAAAATAGACTTTAAAAACTATTTCAAAACACGGAAGTATATCGTAGCAAATAAAGTAAAAGAGTTCGGGGAAGAGAAAAATGAACACAAGATTTATAGTGGTGCGGCTTAGATCAAGTCTACGTCCACTCTCCCACGCTGATAGCCTTCTGGCTGGTTTCCACTATGAAACGAAAGAGAATGTTACAGCACTGTGATCTCGAATTTTCAGTGAGGTGTCTCTACTGTTCTCACAAGATCACTCTCTAGAGTTTCTCACTTTCGAATACAAATGACAAGAGAATTGGAAGCTTCAAACTTTGGAATTCTTCTTTCACGCTCTCTCTTAAGTGACTTGAAAAAAATTCCCTTAATACTCCTCCATGCCTTATAGACTGTTGGCACTTTTCATATGAATTCTTCCAATCAATCCATTAGATAGAATCAATTAAGGATATCTTGAGCCGTTTCAAGATTGAGATGAAAGCCCGTCAATCATGTTCGCCCATACAATCAAGATCTTAGTTTTCATAAGTAGACTCTTTCCAAAAATGATTCGCTTCTTCGAAATTGATTTCAATTAAGATAACCAATATGGTAAGTGATATTTCTAACTAGGAAGCCTGATATACCATGTTCGTACTGAAACCTTAGAGAAAATAATCCTGAGTCTGATTAAGTCTTAATTCTCTGATTAAGTCTTAATTCTTGCGTTCAGTCTGAAATTTGTCAAAGTGGACAGACTTCTTATGTAAGATGGACTTTGACACAGAAGTCTGACAATTTTCAAAATAGAACTTATATAAGTTTTGTTAGCTTCAAAACATTATGGGAGTTTTCTCCAACAGATAGGACCCACGTCTAGCCAGGGTCGAGTCGGCGCCCACCGCCAGGTGATGCTGCGGCCCAAATAGTGTGTGTGCATTGGTTGACAACCACAAAAGTAGCTGCATGTGTGGGAGTGCGGAAGAGGGTAAGCAAAAGGGACAAGATTAGGGACAGAGGCGCGAGGATTGAGCTCATCATCTTGGTTCTTGAACACCTAACCGGGACACGAGTGCTAGAACCGTTTGAAGAAGAACTTTCCACTGAGCTCCACTTGCTGATTTTTATTGATTCGCAGGGAGGGGGTCCCAAGTAGATTGAGGAGGCAGAGGTTCGGCGCAAGGAATTACATGCCAGCGAACTTTCAAGGAAATTTCAGAGCAGACGATGGTTTCAAATGGGTGACAAAACACGAGTCAACGACTGGACATACGCGTCTTTCGCGGTGGCTGCGTAAGGAACGAGGACTAGAGAGATCGAGAGAGGAACTTCTCAGTTCGATTTAGTCAAAGCACATGTTGTCAATAGAAACTAGAAACCCGTGACCACACGGCATCAATTTTTCGGGCTCATCTTCCCACCCATGACTACGTGAACCAAAAATTTAACTTCGCTCTTGTCGTTCGTCGGATTCAAGGTTGTCGACGTCGGACCATTGAATCTTGCGTCAGTGCAAGATCTAAAAAATGTCAATGTCGAGACTTTTGAATTTAAACGCAGCAAGTTCTCTTTGATTTGATTATGTGCATGGAAAAAATACCCGGCATTCTTGTTAGTTGTCAGATTTTTTTGTTCACAGTCGACTATTAGATCTTGCGTAGATATCGGATCTAAAACTTGTCAACGTCAAATATGAACGCGGTAAATATGCTTTGGTTTTACTCATGGCGAAGTAAATTGAGCCCTTCCTTTCCCTAATGATATGATCACTGAGAATAAATAACAATCAACACATCCATTTAAAGGATAAGTACTGAATACACTTTACATCAACGACACCATGTTAATTATTTAACTCTTTTACGTATAATTTGTCGATATTTCATATGTATTATGTTAAAACCCAACTAAAGAATGTTTGTTATTTTCAAAGCACCATCCCTCTTGTGTCATGTGTAATCAATATATTGAAAATCGAAAAAAAAAAAAAAAAAAAAAAAAAAACTTTTCTTATTAGATTTTATAAACTAGTGACCTAGTGAGCGCATTCATTGACAAGATCCATACTAGAATACCCATATAAACTTGTGCAGCCACATAAATCATAGACGTACTTACTCATGAGTTGGTTTAATCATCTAGGGTTCTATGAAAAAGTGTTCCGAGAGCAATAATTAAATAAGTAAATATTGCAATTTCAAATGCACTAACTAGTCTTACGATATGCACAATCACCACTAATTGATGCTTTTCTAGAAAATTAGGCTTCATTTTATTTAATTTTATGTTGGGTCCTCTTGTTGCACCTTCTAGAGAACAACTACAAAAGAAAAGAATAACTCAAAACGAGTAAAGCTTCATTTATTTCATGAAAATGAATAATTGAAAAAAACGTTTTTCTAAAAATGATTGTTTGTATCATTTAAAATAATTAGTCAATATATAATGTTTTGAACATCAATAATAATTTGTCTAAATAATTTTGTAGACGGTAAAAATATTTTTTGATAATTCAAAATTTTTTTTTGTGTGATTTAAGCAATCATTTGCTTAAAACCTCGAAAGCAGACATCACTGTGAGACCTTTGTTTAGTCAAGACAAGACTAAGTCAAACTCGCAGATGTAATGAAACTCCGTGGAAAAATATTTCATTTAACTTTCAGTCAAGCGCATAAAATTCGATTCTCCCGTTAATCGCGGCGTTTCGGTCAGGTTTCTACATGTTTTTAAGTCTTCACCCTTATTCCCTGCATATTTTTAGGTCGAGATTGAACTGACTATTATCAAAATAGATCTCATTTCTTTTCGTTTGTTTTTCCCGAAACCCCTCCGCAGAAAAATCTTAAAAAGATCAATAGCTACAGAAATAATCTCTGGGGCCAAATCACAGTAAAAACGCACAAAAGAAGACAAAATAAAAAAGGTTAGGTTATTACATAAAAGTTTGTAATAGAGATTATTACAAACTTTTCTTCAGAAAATAATAGAGAGCATCGTCTATTTCCATACTTACATTGCACGTCTTAATGTAATAGTTTTTCACTCTATACCATTAGATTTCAACAATATTTAAGAAAAAAATTAGAATAATCTGTAGTAGAGTAAGAAAACCTTCATTTAAAGTCATCCACCTCTTCCGAAAGAATCCAGAATCCATACATATGAAGTTTAATTCCATGTTTTATATTTTTTTATCTGTTACCAAATTAATGAGGCCGTGCTTGGAATATTTGAAAAGATTTCAAATTTAAAACTTCATATTCATTATCATTGATCGTGTTAATAATTGCTCTCGACACACTTTTATGCTTGTTTAATTTAGATTAATCAGATTTTGAATTTAGTAATTGCACATTAGACGAGAATGTTCCATACATTATAAAATACATAATTTTCTTAGTTGATTTTTTATAATGAGTAACACTGAAGTACTTGAAAAAAAAAATCACGCTAAAAATAGTTAAACATATTTTTGGTGCATCCTGAAAACAGTGGCAAACTGAAAATGCGGAAATTGATTTTCAAGTGAGATTGACGACACAAATAATTTATTTTATTTTATTTTGTTTTACAAGGGATCTTTAACAAAAAAAAATCCTGATGGAATTAAAATTATATTCACAATGTCTATCTATTAAATTCTCATTTTTCATTCAATTCAATGTCGACTAAAAACTACTTTTTTATTGAGTGAATTTTAGTTCTGACTTATTGTTTCTTTGCAGAATTTACAATGGATGAACTTTGACTTATTTTAATCTTAAACACCAGGAACGTTCATAACAGGTATATAAATGTTGACACGTAATTACTTTTTGTTGCGTGAATTTTACTTATGACTCTTTTTTTTTTTTAAATCTTACGGTGCATGCACTTTGAAATTTTTTAATCTTGAGCACTTGAAATTTTCATAAATATGTATAAACGTTCGCACCTAAGTTCACAGATATTTTTTTTCCATAATTTTCAGAAATTTGAAGTAGATATAAAATTTTGGCAAAAAAAAAAAGTTACTTTGACTTCGTCCAATCAAACACCCCTTAAACAGATTTCATCACCAAATAGATTTCACCTCCAATCATGGTCTTTGACACCGCATATTGAGATCAGTTTTCCATGGACAAAACAACGATCCAATCAAATGGTGGAGTAGTGATCGATATTAGGATGTTCGAAAAAAGACAACCACCTTCTACGTGCGTGTACTTGTTTGAATACCCATGTAAAAGTTCCAATCTTAGTCCAGTCATATAGCACTAAGATTGCTCAAAATTTCTCATGTAACAGAATCGATAAAGTCGGCCCATTGTGAACATCTTTTCCCTTGTTGGACGACATTGACTAAGTCTTGTGGATTTTATGTGTGTGGCGAATAATTCCTCTTTCCATCATGAATCACTATTATAGGTGCTCTCATTGC
Organism: Eucalyptus tenuipes; assembly: GCA_014182365.1. Classification (NCBI taxonomy): domain Eukaryota; kingdom Viridiplantae; phylum Streptophyta; class Magnoliopsida; order Myrtales; family Myrtaceae; genus Eucalyptus; species Eucalyptus tenuipes. The sequence goes on along the minus strand of CM024540.1, from coordinate 27,520,692 downwards.
CTTTTATATACCGAATTATCAAGAATTGTCAACATAGACTTTTTTTCCTACGTAAATTTGTAAAAACAAACTCTTTCTTAAGAATTATCCCTAACAAATGACACATAATACTCTAATTTGCAGTAGATTTATTATTCTCCTTACAAAGAGTATTTCTTTTAGCACTCTCCACTCATTTGCTTCCCATTAGGGTTTGTACTTGCCTCAATCAATCAATACTATTACTTGTGTTCAACCAAAAAAAAAAAAGTATTAGTTCTTATAGCATAAGTTTTGATGAGTTTTAATGTTGCAAATTAGCAATTATTGATGATCCTAACATTTTATGTAGCTCTTCCCATAAAGTATTTATTTTTTTGGAACATTTTAATTATTTTCTCTCAATATCTCCTTAAAGGATTGCTTTTGAAAGTGAGACGTGGCACTCTAATGTACAATAGATTAATTTGCAAGGAGTATTTTTCTTGCACCCTCTACTCAATTTGCATTTACCTAGGATCTGTGCCGGTCTCATTCAACACCATGAGCGTTGTTCGAATACATGTTATGAAAATGATATCTCGCAAACGATAAAGTTGGCGATACACGTAAATTATCTTGAAACGAAGTCGGTAATTTAATCTTCCAAATGCTAGTAGAGCAAGTGGTAAAACCCATCTTTACACGAGTGCGGCCTAAAGCCTTTATTATTTATCTACAAATAATAGTCTCTTTTATCCAAGTGTCGCCCTCGCTCTGCACGCTCTCGATTCCAACATCCCAAGAAGAAAAAGGGGAGATAGCTATGGACAACCCAAAGAAAAGGGAATACTAAACAGTCATATAAATTGCTCGATTAAGAGCGTATATAGATGTTCATTTATTCAACTCCTTAAACTTTTGTTCTTGCCTCAGCTGCATACATAGAGGAGCTTGAGGCAATACACTCATGCAAGTACACTAGCTCAAACTAACTTGAGCACCATTATTTTGGCATAGAGTCTCCTATAGAGTATTCCCTACGATTCCGCTCTTACTTCAAGGGCAGAACACAACCCTATAGTTGGTTCCAGCAGGGCAGGTGAAAGTACTGGTTGGATCATCCTTAGGGTAACTGTAAGCATCGGGGCACCTATCCTTGAAGAACTTGGAGAAATTCGTGGGCCCGCAGCTTCCGGAGTTGCAGCAGTACTGGTCGGTCTTGAACACGGTGCAGGGGTTGTTGCAACCGCCTGGCGCCTTCAGCTGGGCAGGGCATTGGCCATTGATGTCAGCCGTGCACTTGATCCCACGGGTGCACCCATTGGATGTCGGGCTGAAGTCCATGGGGACGTTGAAGCCGTCAACCAGGGAGATGTCAAAGAAGTCCTTGCCGCCGAACTGGTTCAGCGCGTACTCAGCCAGGGTGTTCGGGGGCTGGCCGAAGGATGTGCACTCACGGACGCCACCACAGTCGCCAGTCTGACACTTGCCCTTCCCGGCCGCATCAAACTGGCAGTTAGTCCGGGCCCAGATACGGGCTTGTTTCGTGCCGGGGCTCACGTTCAGGCTCCAGGACTGGCCTCGGTCGAGCCGTCGGCCACCTCCTGGGACTGCCGCGGCCCAGACCGTGTAGGGGCAATTGTTCCTAATGTCAAACGTGGCAGCATTGGCGCAAGTAAGGAAGAGGGAGAGCAAGAGGACGGAGGAAATGCAAATGGCATGGGAGCGAGCCATGCTTGGGGTTTGCTCAGAATTAGGGCTTGTGTGATTTCTCTAAGTGATAGTGCTTGTGGAGTAGTTTGGTGGAGTAATGAAGAAATGCATGAGGGTTTATATAGGGGCGAGAGTGGCTGGGATCGGTGGGGAGAGGCCAACAGGTGTTTCTACATGATTAGCTGACTGACTATTAGATGGGGTTTGATAATGTTGTCCTTGGCTTGGCTCGAAGACAAGTCAAGAATGAAGTTAAAGCCTCAACGATGCGCAGAGGCTTATCTGTAATCGGTCGACAATTTTTACCATTGCAACAAGAAGAAGAAAAAGGATTGAATAGAGGAACTTCCGAACATTTGGAAATCTCATATGGGTCAATATCAATGGTTACTCATTATTTCGATATTTTTTTCCTGCAGACCAGAGGAGTCTTCTTACCTTGCGAGTGCTTGAGAACTTTATCGTCGGGGAACGGCTAATAGGTTTGGCAATATATCCACCTTTAGGCCCTTCTGCTTAGAAATTTCAACCTATTTGTGCTACAAAACAATGAGCTCAGAATCTGAAGATGAGGAAAAGCGAAAAGGAACTGAACAGAGAGAATTAGCAGGTGAACTCCTGCTAGAAAAGTATGTGACCTACAGCCTACCTCTTTGAATGTAAGTATCTACATGTTATTTAATAATTACATGCATTAATGTTAATACTTTAAAATGAAAATCTTGATGTTTTCCTTAATGCAATTTCCATCATGTCGAACATGTTAGAATATTTAAATAATAAACTACCATTAATTTAACAGCTTAAGTTTTCAGAACAATTGACTATGATCCCACGAAATCTCATATAATATCAGAGCTATAGATCATGAGTTCGAATCTTTTCAAGTCCATTCACCTTCCCAATTAAATTCTCACGTTTAGTACTAGGCAAATAAAAAGCAAACTAAGCATGAGGGAGAGTATTAGAAATTTTTTAAAACAGTTGACTGTGATCTTTCGAAATCTCACATATCACATGGGTATTTCGAGTTTTGAATTGCTAGATATTATACATTTGTGGTGAAGCTATGTGCTTTTTTATCATAGATGTCACTCCATGCCAAAACCCTACTGAGAAATCTATCTCTAGCGTGGGATTGTTGATAACAATGAGGTCGTGTGTCAATCGGACCTGTTTAATGAAGTCTATGGAAGAACTAAGTTTGGGAGTTATCCATGAGCATAAAAATTGACACGATAATTCAAAATAGTATATACAGAAAAAAATAATTTCGTTAGCCCACATGGTAAGGATTTGCTGCTCTTTTCGTGGTCTTGGCTTCAAGCCCTGTCGAGAGCTCTTCAAAAGTTAAATCCTAAATCGCCGGGCCAATATTGGGGGACTGTGCCTTTAAGATCACCTAGAGAATTGGATGTCTAGTCGAGATGCATGAAAACTGACTCGGACAGTACTTGACCTTGCTACAACAAAAAATCATTATATATAATTATGTTAAATATGGTTAGTCATTTTCAGCTCAATATTAATTTTTTTTAATTCCCCCTTTCGAGATATTACATAAAATTTAGCTTTCTCCATCGAGCAATAGTCACTCTCCAATACTGCAAAATAGATCGAACTCTCCTAGATAAATTAAAATTCACAAATGGTAAATCACTTGAAAGTTATCTTCTTTTTTCTTAATTTTTTGGTCTTTTGATGATACTATTTGGGAGGGAATTATTCCTGGGGGATCAAAATTCACCATCGAGAAGAGTCCACAAACGTTATTGTCAAAGTCTTGACTAAGAAAAATGCGACGCAGAAAAAATCAAAAGAGGAAGAAGGAGGTTCAATCGCGTGCTTACACTTGTCAATGTCATAGGACAAGTTGGGTTCCTCTCCTGGACAGGAACCTTATTATAGGGAAACGGATATTGAATGGAAAGCTGAAGAAAAGTCGTGGAGGGGAGCATCCGATAAGATTTTTCCTGAGGAATCAAAGATTCATACGATTTCGACTTGTGGCATCACAATAAGCACCAATCCATGCACGATGGGCGCATCATGTCGGTAGAATAATTAGCACGTGAGCATTTGCACTTACGTACATTTATTTCACGAAAAACAAATAATTTATATAATATTTTTTCTTTAAATGATTTTTTTATGCCGAGGATCCACCGAAACCCCTTTTCGCTTACGCTAATCGAGTTCACACGACCCTCCGATGATCGGTAGCACCGTCAGGCCTCACCGTAAGCTGCCATTTAGACGTCGCATATCTCGGGGAGGCTAGCCAAAGATCCCACCACTGCGCCCCCACTTAAATCGCGATAGCAACGCGGAGATTCGAACTCTCGATTGCAACGTTGCGGGAGAGAACAAACACCAATGCAGCTGCCCACGGGTGGATTTTTTTTTTTTTTTTCAAAATGATCATTGCTCATAAAAATAAATAAATGATATATATTTTCATCGTTCACAAAAATATTTAAATATAAATTCTTGTTTTTGATATAAATATTTTCATTGACTAATTATTTTAAGCGATATAAGATGTTATTTTTCCAAACCATTCATTTTTTTCGAAATAAAGAGAGCTTTATTTCCTTTCTTTCTTTTCTTTATTTTTTTCTTTTTGATATTAGGGTGAATCCCAAAGGATAATCCCTATACCTGAGCGTAGATAAAAGAAAACCATTTTCGTGTTGGGTTCAAAGTCGATGAAGAAGCTTTGTCAGCAAAAGTCACCTTTGGCTGCGTATCGGATGAAGAAACTCTATTGTCATTCTTGTACCACCAAAGTATGACTGGAAATCTTATAGTGGAATGAACATCCCTAATCGCAATGGCATAACTAATGACATTAAGTTCACGTTAGCAAAATCCATCGTTAGAATGGTGTCAAGAAGAACGATGAACCTTTTTTAATAAGTATAGGGTCCACTTTAATTATAAGGAAAAGACTTTTTTTCATTTCGAATAAGAGTACAAAGACCACTGATGATATTATCCCAAACCCATTCAATGCACAGAAAGAATTCGCTGATTTGATTCGGATAACCAGATTTTTTTTTTTTTTTTTGAATTGTTCTCTTTTACACTCTTAATTTTAGCGCTCTAGAAAATAGGTGGGTAAACTACAAGAATTTTAGACAAGAGCACAAGTCTCGCTGGATGCCCAACACCTGTGAAGACGTATCAACTTCAATGTGCTCCAAGTCCACCTATGCCTAACCCCAAGAGATAGAAAGGCTTCATCCTATCATCAAGGAAAACCTTACCCTAGGAAAGCGAACTGAATTGAAAGCTACACAAGAGTCATTCTCCGATAGGTTTATCCCTGAGGAATCAACATACATACTATTAAAAAATTCAATTTAAAAGTTTAAATCGATAAATAAAGAGATATCACATGTATATAAAGAGCATATGAATCCCATTAAAAAGTGATGTGAGGTATTTTAGCATGCATGATTTCGACTCGTGACTAGCCATCCATGATACATTATATCTGTTCAATAATTAGCACCAGAGCTTTTGCACTTGTTCTCTCTCATTATCTCTTGAATTGTTTTCTTTTTCTTTTTATTTCTTTTTTGTTTTGAGACTTTGGTGAATCCCATGGGATAATTCTTATACCTAAAAGTAGATAAAAAGAAAAAAAAATTGTTCATGTTGCATCTAAAGTCGATCGAGAAACTTTATTATAAAGTCACCTTTGGCTGCATATCGTCCACACATACATATATGTGTGTATTACACTATAATCACTAGATTTTTATACATACGTGACGTGTGCATGGGTTTAATTTGGTGTCCGAGACAAAATTGGACCTAACCGGGGACTTGTGATTGACCGACGCGACAGGTTCGCGGGGCAATTAGGTGAGCTTGGATACCGATCTTCAGCCCGATCAGTCTAGGCCACCAAGCCTTTTTTGCTTTGCTTTTTTTGTTCCGCAAAGCTCAAATTCAGCCCGCCCAAGTCCATCCAGTAATTGGGCCTACTCTAGACACCCTCGTAATCACGGATTGCAAAGGCTAGTAATGAGAGACGAGATGGGTTGTCCTACGATTTACCGAGAGACGGATCCTTGGACCATAACGAGTCGTAACTTCTCGCACGTCTTCATACGACTCTATGCTTGACGAACCATATTTATGTATTTATTTTCATGAGATGACCATGCGCTCTCGAAAGGTCCTCGAAGCGCCCAAGAAACAGGCCTTTTGGCCCCGGTGGTGAGTAGAGTACTTACCAAGGACGGAGAAAAGGCAATGATAAATGCTATCATACCCATATCTAGTGGTTAGATAGAAAGTATAGCATTCAAGCCGAAAATTACCAAAAATATTTTTTGTATTTGTGCCAATTCAGTTATAAACATTTCAATTTGATTAATTTAGTTTTAAATATTTTTACTATTTTTCAATTTCGTTTTAAACTTTTCAATTGTATCAATTAAGTTGTAAATCTTTGACAATTTGTCAATTTAGTTCTTTCAACTAATTTTGGTAGAAAATCACAAATAAGCGCATTCTAGTTAATGCCAATTGTCTTACATGGATGGCCAGCGATGACATGATCGATTTTTGTAATTTTTTTTTATAAATTTTTGTAAATTTTTTACTTTTTTTCCTTTCTATTTTTCTTTTACTTTTCTCTATTTTCCTCCATTGGTCACCAGACCTTGGCGATGGCCAATGAAGGTCACTAGGCTCTAGCGAGGCCACCCCTCACCAAATTCAGCGAGAGTTGGGCGAGGACCTTAGGCAACCTTTTCTCATCTAGCCCTCGCCTATGGCCAGCAATGGTTTAGATGCCCTTGTCCAAAGGAAAAAAAAAAAAAACGGAAAGGGAAAAAAAAAGGAGGAAGAAGAATAAGAAGAAGTAAACATCATCCACATCAATGCTAACTAGATTGCGATGTTTAACAATTTTCGGCCAAAAGCAGTCAAAATGACTAAATTGACAAATCGTCAAAAATTTTATAGAAATTTTTAAATGGGGACCTAAAGTACCAATATTTTCTCAAAAGATGATCTAAAGTGGAATTTGTCTTAAATAAGGACTCAAAATAGTCATTTAGTCTCAAAGAATAACCTACCTCGCTGATTAGCGAATAGATGCATCTTCAATGCGTATTCCGGTGGCTTGGTTAGGGTATTTTTGTCCAAAAAAATGTTCTTTTTTCATTTTCCTTTTCCTCTATTCATCTTCTTCTTGATCCCACCCATGGTTGTCCTTGTTCATCATCTTCATCTTCTTCTTGATCCCACCCATGGTTGTCCCTATTCATCATCTTCATCTTCTTCTTTTGTGGATGCTAATTCGGAACTATTGTGTCCATCTACCTTCTCTTTTTTCTTCTTTTTTTCTTTTCCAATGTCGGCCGACAACTACTAACTAAGGCCAACAAGGGCTCAATTAGGGGTGAGCATCGGTCTAGGGTTAACCCTGGAACCCTAGACTGACCTTAGACCGACCCTAGAGCAGCCCAACCCTGCTTGTCCTAGTCCAGTTCCTAGGGAGACTAGGTCGGTCCTTGGTCTTGGATTTCTAGACCAACACTGTGCGGGTTGGTCATCGGTCTTGAGAGTTCTGGGTTAGTCCAACCCGGACCAACCCTATACTATATATGTATATATAATTTTATATAATTTTTATATGGAGAAAATCTTAAAATAAACAGCATTAACAACATTAAACAGCTCTTTAGTGAGGAGTTCAAGTAATTTTATATTGTTCTTTAATAACTTAGGTTTTTAATGTCTTTTACGGCATTAATAGTCATAATTTACGAAAGAGAAAAATATTTTTGTGAGAAATCCTCACGACATCCAAATAGGCACTTTATGGCATCATCTTTTAGTATTCGTTCTCTTCTATCTTATTTGTCCTCTTAGTCTTCAATTTTCCAAAATCAAAAGAAACAATTTCTCCGCTCGCCACTCGACACTCGCTTTGCTCGCTTTGGGTCACTCGTGCCGCTCGCCACTCGATGCTCACTTGGCTTGTTGCTCCCCGCTCGACATTCAATGCTCATTCTATTCGACGCTCATCCCACTTGACCATCATCGCTTGCCTTTCTTAACTGACCTCGCTCATCATCAAACTCATTGGGTCAATACGATCCCCGGTTGTCCTTTCAAGGTATACAAAAAATGAAATAAAAATTTATAAGTTGGTCCTAGGTTGACTTTGAAACCGAACCGAACCCATTGGATCAGTCCGATCCTCAATCATTTTTTTAAGGAGTACAAAAATTAAAAAAAAAAATTATCGGTTCGTTTCGGGTTGACCCTAGAAGCGGACCAAACCTATTGGGTTAGTCCGGTCCTCTGTCCCAAGCTCAATAGGATCGGTCATCGGTCCCAAAAATTAAGGACCAGCACTGTGCGGGTTGGTCCTAGGGTTGGGAGTGGACCAGCCCAACCCGGACCATGCTCACCCCTAGGCTCAATGACCCTCGCTAGTAGCTTGGAAATGGCTAGTAAGGGCTCTACGACCCTCGCCGACTGCTGGTAAGGGCCAATGAGGCCTGTAACCCTCACATGTAGCCAACGAGGGCCCAACGACTCTGGCCGGCCATGGGCAAGGCCATCCTCGCCCAAGACCCGTGAGGGATCAATGGCCCTCACCTGTTACCGGCAATGGGCATCGAGCCCTAGTCGGCCGCGGGCGAGGCCACCCTCACTACAATCTTCACCTATGGCTAGCTAGGGCCATCGAGCCTTCACTGGCTATAGGCGAGGGCTTGCTCGTTAATGGCCGCAAGAAATAGTCTCCCCCATCTCCACTCGCCGCTCCACTGACAACCTCATCTTCTGCCAGGATTACAACTGGGACGCCCATGCTGCCTTCTTCATCCCTTCCTCCCACCTTCGCTCCCAGATCAACGATTTCTCTAGCTGCCCCTCTACCCTCGAGCACCTCCTTGTAGGGCCTTGATTTGGACGATTTTACTCTAATGCATAACAAAGAATGAGCTTTTTTTTTTAATGAAGAAGATGAAGTGAAAATACCCCTAACCAGGCCACTAGAATATGCATTGGAGATACATCTGTTCACTGGCCAACGAGTCATGCCCTTATTTGAGACAAAATGACTACTTTAAGTCATTATTTGAAACAAACTCCACATCAAATCCTTTTTTGAAAAAAATGAATGCACTTCAAGTCCTTATTTGAAATTTTTCCAAAAGCTTATAATTGAATTGACAAAATATTAAAAGATTTAAAACTTGATTGGCACGATTGAAAGATTTGAGACTAAATTGGCATAAGTATAATAGGTTTATGACTAAATTGACCAAATTAAAATATTTAAAATTGAATTGGCACATGTACAATATGTTTACAACTTTCTCTATAATTTTATTCAAAGCATTTATCCAGAAATATACACGCTTGCTTTTGGCATTAGCAGCTCCTTGTATCCGTTCTTTGTGTCACGAGTAAAAGTCCACAATAAGAAAACACACGACCATGAAAAAGAAGAGAAAGGAGGCAAGACACCTACGCACTTTACCGTTTGCTTAAACAAAACTTGGGTCTGTTTGGTAAAACTGAAAATTAATTGTTGAAAATTTAATCTTGTATTTTAAATGTTCACCATTTTAATTGCTCAAATTGAAAACAAAATGCTTTTTGAAATAATTTTATTTTTTCTTGCTAGATAGGGAATTCTGAATATATTGGCAAGTTTTACGCTTTTGGTAATGAATATCCAACGGCAAGACTTCGTTCACTATTTGTTTGCTATTTAGATGTCTTTTTTTATCGAACGAATTAAAAAAAAACTGCATTATTACTTAGCGAATTACGTAATTTTTCTATTAATTGAATCTTTGACAAAACTAGTTATTCGCAGGTATTGAAGGTATTAATTTTAAAAAATTATTAGAGTTATGAAACAAGTCTGATTTCAAGACCGTTTTCGTTTATCTATTTAATTTTTTGAGTAAATTTTCTTCTTCCATACTACACAAATGAATTCGAATTCGTAGTCTTTGCATGCAAGTTCTTCTAGTGATCGAGATTTTGCATTAAATTTTTTTTTCATCTTTGGTTCCGATTAGTTGAGCTCCATCGAAGTTCGCCTCGCTAAATCTAGTCTATATTGAGGAAACGCATTGGAGATGATGCTGGTCCTAATTATTCGAAAACGAGATTGTCACCGAGCCTCGGCCATAGATGACAAGGGGAAATAGACCCACCCAAAATGGCCATGTGAAATCTTAAGTAATTCATTCATCTCATTATAATTTGCCAACATGCCCCTTAGATCGGTTAAGCTTTATCGATAAAGGGTTGAGAAAAAATATGCATAAAAAAGAAGATAATAGAAAAATGAAATTCACGGTGATATATTCTTATAATGTATTAATCCATCATGGTGATATATTCTTATAACGTCTTAATCCATCATTCCAAAAGTGAAATTTATAGTAGATATTTGTATAATCAAATAATGTTGGAATTGTTATTTTAGCAAATGGACAATTATATTTAGTATTTAGAAATAATCAAACACTTTCCGAAATTACTCCTCTTGAATTTTTAATATTTTTATTTTATTTTTTTATTTTTTTTATTTTTTTTATTTTTTTTTCCTTTTTCTTTTTCCTTCTTCCTCCTTCGTCGTTGAGAGCCTCAACGACGATCATGATAGGCCACTAGATAGGATTGGCGATGGCTAACCTAGCCAGCCTCGGGCGAGGTCGATCTCACCAATGCCTCGCTGGTATCGCCGATGGACTTCTGCACTGTTTGCTTCGTGCGAGCCATTTCTGGTTAAGGAATTAGGGTTTCATTTTGCTTGGTTTCACAAGGAGATGAGGAAGGAATGCAATGGTGAGGATGGCGACCGGCAAGGCTTGAGCACGTCAACCTCGCCGTGGTGCTCAAGCTCACCGCTGCGACCGGCAAATAGCGGAGGAAGAAGAAGGAAAAAAGAAAAAAAAGAGAAAAAAAATAAGATAAAATAAAAAATTATTTAAAAATTTGATTCTTGTTTTTACTCGAGATAAAGTCATGAGATTGAAATCATTTTTTCAAATGAAATCCAAATACCAGAAAACATTTTCAGTCATATATCACCAAACAAATGAAAGATAACTATTTTCCTAAAAGGTAATTTCCCGAAAAGTATTTTTCTTCATCATGAAATTTCCCAAACAAACGCACCTAAGAAATAGACAGACTTCACATTAGTATAAATTTTTACAGCGTGAATGCATGGCGGTTAACTCTGTCCATATATAGAATAAGTATATCTAATACATTTCAATGGTGAGCATAACATGTGCACCTCTTGACATACCTGTAAAAACAGTCTTGTACCATTAAATTTTTAGTTTGGAGATGGCTGGATTCAAATTATGATATGCTTTAGAGAGAAAGATGATCTACTAGATTATTTGGCCAAAACAATTGAGATGCATCAAAAAAGTGAATTAATTAACATGAGGGTTAAATATTGAAAATTAAAATATCTGTTTTTCATAAATTGAGGAACTTGAATTTTCAAGTTATGACATTCAATACGCAGTCCACCTATAATCGAATAATAATCATGACAAAAGGCAGGCCGGGAAGGTTAAAGAAAAATTTTCTTCACCAAGATTTGGATTCATCGTGATCATTCCATGAAACACAAACTGATATTGAGTCATCACCAACTTATCAAGTCCCCTAAATTGCAGGGTGATCTCTTTCACTTAGAGGATATAACGATAGCATACCATAGAATTGATAATAATATGGTGTAGAAACCAGAGGAATCCTAAATTTGCATTATGATCATCTATAGTCTCATTCGTATAAATCGTTACTGATGGTATTACTTAAGCAGTGAAGTGTCATGCGCTACTTTCATTTATTCCCCAACATTCTTCTTATTCTATGTAATATTTTTGGTCCTCAAGGGCAAAATATGACCTTATAGTTGGTACCACCTAGGCAAGTGAAGACTGCTGGATCATCTCTATAAGCATCCGGTGTGTAGCTATAAGCAGAAGAACAGAGAAGACGTGGGGAATTTCTTTGTATTGTCTTCAATGTGTCTGTAAATGTAGAGATCTCCGTAGATATAATATAGAGTGTAAACTATGAAAGGAAGTAAAATATCATATGTATCAATCTATATCTAAATCTAATATTTAATTGATACAGATACAAAATATGATCAATTTACAAGATTACAGCATATCTTCCAACACTCCCCCTCAAGCTGGTGGCTTATAGATGTCTAAGACGCCTAGCTTGCTTAATAGATATGCGTGTTGTCTTTGGCACAAGGGTTTGGTGAAGATGTCCGCTGGCTGTTCTGTTGTTCCAATTCCTCTTGTCTCAATTACTCCTCCCTGGATCTTTTCCCGTGTAAAATGGCAATCCACTTCTATATGCTTGGTTCTCTCATGCACTATAGGATTAGATGCAAGTTTGAGAGCCGCATCATTATCACAATGTAGCTTTGTGGGTCCCTGCACTTTAACTCCCAGATCCTTAAGTAATCCTCGTATCCAGACTATTTGACAAGTGGCTTTGGCCATAGCTCGATACTCTGCTTCGGCTAAGGATAGAGACACAGTGGGCTATTTCTTGGTCTTCCATGAAAGAAGTGATTCTCCCAATTTAATACAATATCCAGTGACAGATCTTCGACTTATAGGACATGTTGCATAGTCTGCATCACAATATGCTGTCATATTCATGTCACAATTTTTGGATAGAAGTATCCCAAGTCCTGGACATTTCTTCAAATATTTCGCGACCTTTAAAGCAGCATCCAAATGAGAGCGCTTCGGGTTGTGCATAAACTGACTAAGTGTCTGAACCGCATATGAGATATCAAGTCTAGTCATTGTCAGGTATATAAGTTTCCCAACAAGTCTTTGATAACTTGATGGATCACTGAGCATGGGATCATCATTTTGAGATATCCCCTTATCATAATCTGTGATAGTCAACTTAGTGTTTTGCTCAATGGGAATTACAGCTGGCTTGCATCCCGATAGTCCTGCCTCTGATATGATCTCTAATATAAATTTCCGCTCACTAAAGGAAATTCCTATATCAGATCGGGCAATTTCAATCCCAAGGAAATACTTAGGCGCACCTAAGTCCTGAATGTGGAAAGTGGCATGCAAATATTCCTTGAAGTTCTCTATAGAAGCTCTATCATTTCCCATAACAAGTATGTCATCGACATAAATCATCAAATAAATAGATGACATACCTTTAGTTCGTGTGAATAGAGCATAATCGTGCTTGGATTGCTTGAAGCCTGCTGATGTTAGAGCACTGGCAAATTTAGCATACCAATGTCTGGATGCCTGTTTTAATCCATAAAGGGATTTACGGAGACGACATACCTTGTTCTCCCCCTGTCTCCGTATACCTTGAGGAAGATCCATATAGATTTCTTCCTCCAAATCACAGTGGAGGAAGGCATTGTGTACATCCATCTGGTGTAAATCCTAGTCATTAATAGCAGCAACAGCTAGGAAGGAACGAATCATGTGACATCGTGGCAACTGGAGAGAATGTCTCGTGATAGTCGAAACCTTCTCGTTGGGTGAATCCCTTGGCTACTAACCGTGCCTTATACCGTTCAATAGAGCCATCCACACGATACTTGATCTTGTAGACCCACTTACATCCAATCGGTTTTTGATTTGGTGATAGTGAAACAAGATCCCATGTATTATTATCAATCAGTGCTTTCAATTCTACCTTCATGGCTTGTTGCCATTTTGGATCAATGGATGCTTCATCGTAACTAGATGGTTCCTTGTCGTCGGATAAATCACTAATGCAACATCTATGTTCTGTGATAATCGATGAAAGGAAACATATGATGAGATTGGATCTTGAATACACGGAGAGTTGTGAGCAGCACAGAGAACTGAGATTAACTATTCCTGTCACATTGACATGAGTAATATTTCCGTTGGGTAATTGCACGGAGATAGGATAATCTAAGCCTTCATTTATACTTGAAAAAAAACCTTTGTCACATATAATATGATCACTTGCCCCGAGAATCTATAATCCATGCCTTTCTGGAAATAGAATTAATTAGGCAATGTGAAATACCCAGAAACTTCCTTTGTTGGAAATATCCAATTTTTGTAATGCCTGCATGAGTTGCTGATACTGACCATATGAAATTGGATGCTCAACTTTTTGACTAGTTGGTCCAGTGACTTGATAAGCTGTGGAAATTTTTTTCTCCTTTTCTCCAAGTTTTCCATGTAATTTCCAACAGCTGTCAATCATATGGTTAGTACGTTTGCAATATTCGCAAAATAATTTACCCTTTCCCTTTGAATTTTTTGCAAAATTCCTTGATGATGTGGCGAAGATCTGGCCGTCCGTCCCTTTAAACGCGAGCTCCTGTCCACCGTCGGATCCAGTCGTGATTTCAGATCCCTGAAGGCCGTCCGATCCGCACGTGTGATCCGAGTCGTTCGTCCCATCCCTTTTAAAGCTGTGCGATTCTCCTTCACTGAACCCTAAAGGGCTTCTTCTTTCCTTTCGAGAGCTAGGGTTAGGGTTCTGGTGGCCGCCTCTCTCCGTTCGCCGCGGGCTGCGAGGGCGACGCTCTCGCTGTTCCTTGTGTGTTCGGACGTCGCGAGTCGCTGACTCTCCTCCTGCACAGCCAACTGGAAAATATGCCCGATCGATGGCATTGGATCCATTGCAAGGATCTATGATTGAAACGTAAGGTATGTTTCGTTTAGGATCAACAGGAAGCGCGTAGCTTTCTCCCTCTCTTTCATGGTTTTGTACTGCTTGAGGGTAGATTCTGGCCCTTCGAGCTTTTCTTCTACTGCTTCAAGTTGATTCCGCAATGACGATAGCTTGTTGAAGCAAGCCGTGACCGTCATATTCCCCTGTTTGAGCTCGCTGAGTTCCTACATAAGGGTGAAAATCCTGGCTTGATCCAATTTTCCGTACATTTCTTTAACATTTTCCCACATAGCTTTCGCATCCTCTATCGGTGGGAGCCCGGCCGCGACCTCTGGGAATATGCAATTTTCGATCCATGTTCGAACGAGTTGATTGTACTTCCTCCAGTGTCGGGCTAGGCGTTCATCGGAGGGGATTGTGACGGTCCGGGCACCTATCCTTGAAGATTTGAGAGTAAATGGTTGGTTCTAGTCGCCGGTGAACGCCGCCAGGATTGGCCGAAATCCGGGCATGAAATTCGGGTAGGGATTCGTCCCTTGACCCTATCCGCTCGACCCGATTGGATAACCCGCATTCAAGTATCCCGGGTAGGGATTAGTTCCCACACCCGGTTCACCCGACTCGCTCATTTGCTCCATTCCGGTGGTTAGGCTTGCCCCAATTGTGGCTGGCGAGCCCCCATCGGTTTGGACGTAGCTCTGGTGGCCTAATAAAACAGGCGATGAGGAACCTGGGCCTGGCCCAAGGAATAGTGGATATGGAATCCACTGGTAAGGTTGGCCCGTCATGGGTTGCCCCAAATGGAACTGAGCTTGCATGGGCCGCCACTGCATGGGTTGGGCCTGAGCTGATTGTTGGTCGATTATTGGAAGAATTGCAGGTAAATTCTAGATCTACGAAAGTTGAGGAGTGACTTCTTCTCCGATGGTTCTGTCGCCGGCAGTCGGATTGGGATCCTGTGGAGAATCCATGGTAAGTAACTGCAGTTCCTTCCTTTGATGAGAAAACCTAATGTCAGATGATTAATTCCTTCGCATGTTGAGGATTTCTTCCGACAGAAGGTTGAGAGCGGAAGTGAGTCAGAGACCAAGAAGGCTCTGATACCATGAAAGAAACCAAAATAAGGAAGGAAAGACGGAGAAGAACAGAGAAGACGTGGGGAATTTCTTTGTATTGTCTTCAATGTGTCTGTAAATGTAGAGATCTCCGTAGATATAATACAGAGTGTAAACTATGAAAGGAAGTAAAATATCCTATGTATCAATCTATATCTAAATCTAATATTTAATTGATACAGATACAAAATATGATCAATTTATAAGATTACAGCATATCTTCCAACAGCCACAGCTCTCAGGCCTTGCAACTGATGGGTTTTTTATAAAACATGTTGAGCCAAACCCATCTCGTCCACCCATGTTGGGACAAACCCCTCCTATAAGAGAAGAGTCCATAATAGAGAGGGCACTTGTTTTTATGTAAAATAAACTACTACATAAAAAAAAAAAGTAAAAGAGAAAATAGAACGA
This sequence comes from Eucalyptus tenuipes, assembly GCA_014182365.1. NCBI lineage: Eukaryota > Viridiplantae > Streptophyta > Magnoliopsida > Myrtales > Myrtaceae > Eucalyptus > Eucalyptus tenuipes. Next base: position 27,504,802 of record CM024540.1, on the reverse strand, counting down.
ATGTTCTTCAAGTTTTCATTGTTGATGAGTTCTCTCTCAAGAAATGAACTCAAAGACTTCAATCAATCCCTCTCAAGATTGCAACAGTATTTAATCCGTGGAAAATAAGGTACGTTCGCCTTGTGGATATACCTTACATCGGTGTTATAAGTATCCTTAGGCCCGTTTCCACATTTATTTTTTAGCATATGATAGTTCGAGTATCCGTTTTTATTAGGAATATGTTTCAAACAACAATACTCGTTGGTCTTGAACACCATGCACGGGTTGTTGCACCCACCAGGGACCTTCAGCTCCTTTGGGCACTGACCGTTGATGTCATCTGAGCACCTGATCCTGCCGCACGCACCCGTGGTGGGCCTCAAGTGCATCGGAAGGTTGAACCCTGGGGCGAGCGATATGTCCAGGAAGTCCAAATCATTGTACTAGTTCAAGACGAACATAGCGAGCCAGTCCAAGAATTGGTTGCAATCATCAGTCTAGCACTGGCCCTAGTTGTTGGCATCGAAGATGCAATTGGTCCGGCCCCATATGCGCCCCTAGGTTGTGTTCGAGGCCACAGATAGGACATGCGAAATCAATATATTGAAAAATGAAAAAAATAATTTTTTTGTTAGATGTGCTAATCATGCGCTCTAATGGAATTACTCGTTGAAAAGATTCATACTAAAATATCCATAGAAACCTAAGCAGCCATATAAATCATTGAAATGCTTAGTTTAATTGTCTAGGTTTCTATGAAAAAGTGTTTTGAGATCAATTATTAAATAATCAAATAAGGAGGTGTTGTGATTTTGAATGTACTAATTAGTCTTACGATATGCACAATCACTGTTAATTGATGCGTTACAAGAAAGTAAAGCTTCTTTTAATTTTATTTTATGGTAGGTCCCTTTTTGCACCTTCAAGAGAATAGCCACCAAGAAAAAAAAAAGAACGACCCGAAACAAATAAAAGTTACATTTATTTTGCAAAAATGAATGATTTAGAATACATTTTCTTAAATATGATTATTTGTATGATTTACAAAAATTTAAATAATTTTATAGATGATAAGAATATTTTTTTGGTTCATTATTTTTTTGTCATTCGAAGCTGCCTCACTCGTGACCCCCAAGCCTTGCCTTGATCTGAGCAAGGCCAGCGATGAGGGCCACCTCACCAACCATCGATGAGGGTTTCGTGGCCCTCACCTAGTGGTTGGCGAGTCTCACTGGAGCCTCGCTAGCCACTATAAGGGGAAGAAGAAGAATAGTAGTGAAAGAAGAAGAACAATCTCGGAAGAAAGGAAAAAAGAGAAAAATAAATGAAAAAATAAATAAGAATTTTAAAAAAAAAAATTAAAAATTTGCCCCATCAACATTTACTAGAAGGCTAGCACTTATCGGTGTCCACATTAGCACCGGCCAGCCAAATTTGATCAAATGGATTAAATCGATACAATTGCAAAAGGTTTAGGATTAAATTTGCCAAAAAAAGTTTATGACTGAATTGGCACAATTGTAATAGGTTTAGGATTTTTTCGATAATTTTCTCAATTAAATAGTGTAGAGTAATCGATATTAGGACGTTTAAAAAAGGCAACAACCTTCTAGATGGGTCTCATTATTTGAATACCCATGTAAAAGTGTCCAATCTTAGTTTAGTCATGGAGCACTAACATTGCTCAAAATTTCCCATGTAGCATAAGTGAGAAAGTCAGTCCATTACGAACATCTTTCCCTTGTTGGACGACATTGACTGAGTCTTGTGGATTTTATGTGTTCGTTTGGCGAATATTCCTCTTTCCATCTTGATTCACTATTGCAGGTGCTCTCATTGTCTTTTATCTACCGAATTATCGAGAAGTGTCAACGTGTACTTTTTTTCTATATAAATACGTAATAACAAACTCTTTCTTAAGAATTATCTCTAAAAATGACGCATAATACTCTAATTTGCAATAGATTCATTATTCTCCTTATAGAAAGTATTTCTTTTTGCACTATACTCATTTTGCTTCCCATTAGGATCTGTACTTCCCTCATTCAATACTATTAGTTGTGTTCAACGAAAGAAATTATTGATGAGTCTTAATGTTGCAAATTAGCAATTACTGATGCTCCTAACATTTCTGTGGCTCTTCCCATATAGTAATTTTTTTAAGAATATTTCTATTATTTTCTCTCAATATATTCCTTACGGATTGCCTTTGAAAGTGAGACGGGGACTACAATCTACAAGAGATTGATCATTCTCCTTGCAATTGCACCCTCCACTCAATTTGCATTCACCTAGGATTTGTGCCAGTCTCATTCAACACCATGAGCTTTGTTCAACCAAAACAAAAAAAGTTTAAATTAAATTTTAATATTCCAAATTATCAAAATTCTAATATCTTCAATAACTCTTTGTATGAAGTATTTTCTTCAAAGGTTTTTACTATTCTCTAAAAGTGATACACAGGACACTAATTTGCAAGGGATTAATCATTCTTCTTACAAGGAGTAATTTTCTTGCACTCTCCACTCAATTTGCTTCCACCTATAACTTGTGCTTGCCTCATTCATTACCATGAATTTTCTTTTGACAAAGAACATTATCTTTAATGAGTTTCAATGTTGCAAATTAATAGTTATAGAATATTCCAACATTCTTTTTTAACTTTTTGTATAAAGTCTTTTCTTAGATTATTTTTAGTATGTTCTCTCAATATTACGATAATATTGTTGATTACATACTTATTTCTATATGCCATATAACAACGATAATCAGGAATTTTCTAATCGTCATGGAGTCCCTATATTTTAAAATATGTAATGCGAACAAACAATTTCTTCATATTTTGTACAAAAAAGGATATTTATATGAAATACGATATAATTAACGAATAATTTTTAATCAAATACAAATGCCAATTTTAAACAAATGTAAAAAATTCAAGACTGCGTAATGCACAGGTATTTTGCTAGTTAATCTTATACAGCCGTATACTACAGCAAGATTAGCTCAATCTACCAAATCAATAATGGGTGCAATTAATGAGAGAATCTTCCCTAAATAGAGTACCATTTCCATATACTAGCAACATTATACACATAGTTGCGTTATTGATGTGCAAAATACAGGCTCATACATCCGTATTTACTATCCACACCATGTCAAATTTACGGGAGAATATTCCCCAGACAGACTACCATCTCAGTACACACAGTAATATGATAAACCCGACAACAATGAGCCACCGCCCGACGTCATCTCCACCTCAACCACCCGTCGCCTACCTCACCTCAGCAGCATAAGCCCAACCCCGCCACCGACGCTCTCAACGCCATCCTCTCCCCGCGTCCCTTTCTCTGACTGTGCAAACCCGCGCGAGGTTTTACTGTGGCACGGCCATGCGTGCTCAGCCTGAGCTTGCTGTGCACACCGTGCGAGCTCGACCTCCAGCTCACGAGGGTCACAGTGGGGCACAAGCTCCGTTGCAAAGCTCAGCCATGACAGACAGATCAAGGTCGCCCGATGTTGATCTGGCCTTGAGGCGGCGACGGACTCTTGAGGAGAGAAGGCGGCGTGCACGGTGAAGAGTCAGTGCGTGCTTGTTAGGTGAGTGTTGAAGAGAAGAGAGAGAGAAGTGTAGGATTTTATTTTATTTTTTTTGAGGTGGAGGCAACTTGAGAAAGAGCACGATGACTTAGTAAATAATGGGTTGTCGGGAAATGTAATGCGAGCATGGTAGTTTTGAAATATGAAAAAGGGTATTTGAAATGAAGAATAAAGTAAGAGAGTGAAATTTTTTTCTAAATAAATATTAAGATCGAATGTGTGCTGTCAAAATGATATCTTGCAAACGATAAAGTTGGCAATATAATTAATTTATCCTAAAATGAATTTGGTGGTTTGATCTTCCAAATGCAAGTAGGGCAAGTGGTAAAACCCAACTTTTCACGTGTACGGCATGGACCCCTTTTTATTAATCCACAAACAACAGTCTCTTTTTTTCAAGTGTCTCCCTCGCTCTGCACGCTCTCAGATTCCAACATCAAAGAAAAAGGTGAAATAGCTATTAAATTATGTTTTGAGTTTGAATCCATATAGATATTCGATCCGCGCAAAATATTTACATGCTGAAAGGAGAAAGCACATCCGCGGAGCATTTAATGAGAAATGGCGCATGGTAGGAGCCAAATGGATCCCGCCCTAGATATAAGCTTCACGTTGGAAATGAAGGCCACAATCCATGTGTTGACTTTTATGACCCTTCTCATTTGTCAGCATGAAATTATTCTGAAGAGTTGATCATCCGAATTTTTCAATCTCATTAAATGCATGCACATGGCCCCATAGAAATTGGTGAGTACTTGCTACTTCAGAAGCCTATCTCGTTGGTGCCGAATCCTCTTACTCTTCTTGGTCATTTTTTGTGGACTTCTCGTCTTTTTATTGATAAATGAAAAAGAGGGAAGGCAGAACCTATTCTCCTCTGCCAGTGCATGATGGTCATACGCTCACAAACCATCATTAATTGCATGGAGGCACATGCTTTCAAGATTGGCACCGTGTTGACATTTCTGGAGTACAATTTTGTTTTGTTTCCTTCCCTTGCACCAATAAAAGGAGGAGCTTCTGAGGACGAGGACGCAATGAGAGGAAAGAGCTCGAGAGAGAGTGAGAGGTGTGAGCTCAGAGAGGTTTGTGCGGAGTCGAGTCCATTAAATTGAGTTGTTAAATACCGTGAGTATTGAGTATAAAGTAGAGCTGGGAAACACTTGAGTGTATGGGTGATTGTAATATTGTAATTCTCCGATTTATAGTGGACCGAACCACGTAAATTTCTGGTGTCCTTTTATTGTTTCTTGTTTTTTTTTCTATTGATTTTTATAGCTCCCGATATAATTGCAAAATTTCGATCCGCTTCCACTGCACCCCCGATTGCAACAATAGCTATGTACAACCCTAAGAAAAGGAAATACTAAAAAGACATATAAATTGCTGATTAAGAGCGTATATAGATGTTCATTTATTCAACTCCTTAAACTTTTGTTCTAAGTTGCCTCAGCTGCATACTTAGAGGAGCTAGAGGAGCTTGAGGCAATACACTCGTGCAAGTACACTAGCTCAAAGTAACTTGAGCACCATTATTTCGACATAGGGTCTCCAATAGAGTATTCCCTACGATTCCGCTCTTACTTCAAGGACAGAACACAACCCTATAGTTGGTTCCACCAGGGCAGGTGAAAGTGCTGGTTTGATCATCCTTAGGGTAACTGTAAGCATCAGGGCACCTATCCTTGAAGAACTTGGAGAAATTCGTGGGCCCGCAACTTCCGGAGTTGCAGCAGTACTGGTCGGTCTTGAACACGGTGCAGGGGTTGTTGCAACCGCCGGGCGCCTTCAGCTGGGCAGGACACTGGCCATTGATGTCAGCCGTGCACTTGATCCCACGGGTGCACCCATTGGATGTCGGGCTGAAGTCCATGGGGACGTTGAAGCCGTCGACCAGGGAGATGTCAAAGAAGTCCCTGCCGCCGAACTGGTTCAGCGCATACTCGGCCAGGGTGTTTGGGGGCTGGCCGTAGGATGTGCACTCGCGGACTCCGCCACAATCGCCAGTCTGGCACTTGCCCTTCCCGGCCGCATCAAATTGGCAGTTAGTCCGGGCCCAGATACGGGCTTGTTTCGTACCGGGGCTCACGCTCAGGCTCCAGGACTGGCCTCGGTCAAGCCGTCGGCCACCTCCTGGGACCGCCGCAGCCCAGACCATGTAGGGGCAATTGTTCCTAATATCGAAAGTGGCAGCGTTGGCGCAAGTGAGGAAGAGGGAGAGCAAGAGGACGGAGGAAATGCAAATGGCATGGGAGCGAGCCATGCTTCGGGTTTGCTCAGAACTTGGGTTTGTGTGATCTCTTTATGCGATAGTACTTGTGTAGTAGCTTGGTGGGTAATGAAGAAATGCACGAGGGTTTATATAGGGGCGAGCGTGGCTAGGGATTGGCGGAGAGAGGCCAACAGGTGTCTCTACATGATTAGTTGATCGAATATTAGATGGGGTTTGATAATGCTGTCCTTGGCTTGGCTCCAAGTCAAGTCAAGAACGAAGATAAAGCCTCCACAATGCACAGAGGCTCATCTGTAACCGGTCAACAATTTTTACCATTGCAAAGATACTAGTTTTTGCTGCAGACCAGAGGAGTTTTCTTACCGTGCGAGTGCTTGAGAGCTTTATCATCAGGGAGCGGCTAATGGGTTTGGCAATTATCCATTATTCAGGCCCTTCTGCTTAGAAATTTCAACCAGTCTTTGCTATAAAACAATGAGCTCAATATCTGAAAATGAGGAAAAGGGATTAGGAGCTGAGCAGAGAGAATTAGCAGGTGAACTTCTGCAAGACAAGTATGTAAGTTGCAGCGTACCACTTTTAATATAAGTATCTACATGTTATTTGATAATTACATGCATTAATGTTAATATTTTAAAATGAAAATCTTGATGTTGTCCCCTGATGCAATTTCACTATGTCGATCAAATTGGTATTTCGAGTTTTGGATTGATAGAGATTATATACTTCTTTATCATACATGTGTCCATACTAAAGCCCTATTGAGAAATCTCTCTCTAACGTAGGATTGTTGGAGATAATGAAGTCATGTGTCAATCATATCAATCTCATGAACTTTATGGAAGAGCTTGATTTAGGAGTTATCATTGAGCATAGAAAGTCACATGATAATTCAAAATAGAATAAACAAAAAATAAAATTATAATTTGACATGGTAATAAAATTTGCTATTCTTTTGGTGGTCTCAACTTCAAGCCCCATTGAAGTTAAATCCTAAATTCACTGGGCCGGTATTGAGGGAATGTGCCCTTAAGATCACCTAGGGAGTCAGACATCTCGTTAAGGTACATGAAAACTAACTTAGACACTACTTGATCCCACTACAACAAAAAAAAATCACTATATATGATCATTTCAAGTATATTCATTCATTTTGAACTTAGTATTATTTTTTTGGTAAGGTTGAACTAGGTATTATTTAATTATACATATTCCCCAAATTTATGATTTTCTAGATATTCTTTAATTCCCCTTTTTGAAATATTAAATAAAATTTAAGTTTCTCCATCGAGCGGCGATCACTCTCCAATATCGCAAAAAGATTGAATTTTCCTAGACAAAATAAATGTTATAAATGACAAATAACTTGAAAGTTATTTTCGCTTAGTTTTTTTTCTTTTTTTGGGGTCATTCGATGATACTATTGGGGAGGGAATTATTCTTGGGGGATCAATATTCACCATCAAGAAGAATCCACAAACGTTATTGTCAAAGTCTTGACTAAGAAAACACGATGCAGCAAAAATCAAAAGCAGAAGAAAGAGGTGCAATCACGTGCTTACGCTTGTTAATCTCAAAGGACAAGTCGCGCTCCGATCCTAGACAAAGAACCATGGAAAGGTGAAGAAAAGTCGTCGAGGGGAGCACCCGATAGGATTATTCCTGAGGAATCAAGAGAGGTATGATTTCGACTGGTGGCATCACAGCGAGCACCAATCCATGCGCGGTGAGCACATTATGTCGGTTCAATAGTTAGCGCGCGAGAATTTGCATTTAAGGACGTATTTATTTCGTGAAAAATAAATAATTTAGATGAAATATTATTATTAAAAATAAATATATATTTTATTGATTAATTATTTTAAGCGATATAAGTAATTATTTTCAGGAAAATATTTTTCAAACCATTTGATTTTTACAAAACAAATGGAGCCTTATTTCCTTTATTTCTTTTCGCGACCAAATTTTCGGGTGTCCACCTAAACTTCGGCTAATGGATTCTTAGTACAAGCTAGACTTCGGCTCGCTCGCTCTCCCAAGCCCATACCAATTCGCGACTCGGGTTCAAGTTCTTAACGTGCAATTAATTTTTAACTAGGAGTCGCCACTAATCTGTTTTCGTAGGTCGATTAGACACCTAAGTAAAATAATGGGAGGATTATTTTACTCCTACGAACTAGAGACTTTGGGTACGGAGACTTGGTTACACTAGACTTCTCTAATGCCCTTTCGGTACCATTTCTTTTTATTTTCAAAAAATGTTTTGCAGGCAGCTTAAATTGATTTTAAATCTATTTCCCTAACATATGATGTCATCATGCGAGTGCACAAACCACCAATTAAACACCCAAGCAAAACAATAAATAAATTGCAAAACTTACCTCAAAACAACGAAAGCATCTGTAATGTTAGACCAGAATTCACATCAACAATGCTTGATATGATTTCTAATTAACACACAAACATTCGATTTTTGTTTTCACTTTATTTAATGAGAATCTAATCTATATGCAATGCAATGTTACTAACCTAACATGAAATGACATGGCATAAAAATATGACTTAAACTATATGACATGAGTAAAGTAATTTCCAAAGAAATGCAATGATTAAATATGCAATCTAAATTAATCAAATGACCTAACTCTAATGACGAGCAATTTAATTAGAAATGAACCTAATAACAATCACTAAAATGACGTGCATTTCATGGACCTAATTCTATATGACTTGCACATGATGTTTCTATTCTAAAAATGCAAGCTATCCTAGAAATTGCAACTAATTTATCCTAAGACAAATTTTATGAAATTCAAAATTTAAGGAAAAAAATGATCTAGCTAAATTAAGATTCTATCTAATTTAAACTAGGGATTAAGTCATATTAAATCCTAATTTAAACTAAGCCATTATCTAAATCTAAAATGCAATTTATCTAAAAAGATGATATAAATTTAAAATGAAACATGCAATTCTAATCTAATATGCATAATGATTTTTTTTGTGTTTTTCTTTATGAAATTCGAAATTAAAACTAACACATAATTAAACATGCAATTCAAATAAAAAACTAACAACCTAAATGAATGTACTTTTTTTGTTTCCTTTTTCATGATTGAAAATAAAACCCCTATTCTAAACATGCAAAGATAATTAAAAAACAAACCTAAACCTAATTCAATTTTTTTGGATCTCCTTTTCCTTTTACGAAAATAAAACGATTGAAACACCACGACATTAAATCAGCGAAAATAATGTTGATATCTAAAATTGGCGAACCATATCTAGCGCGCGTGAGATCGGGTTGGCCGATTTTAAAATTAAATCGCGAATCGAATCGGCTTGAGATTGGATTGTCGATTTTTGCGAGAATTGCGAGTTAGATTTCGGGCGCGAAAATCGGACTGTCAATCACTAATTTGAGGCGCACTTGCATGTTGGAATATCATTCACATACTTAAATGAACAAAATCACTAAAAACAAGCCCTAAAGGAAAATAAAAATAAGCAATAAACAATAAGTAAATAAAAAAATAAAACTACCTAATATTCTGTTTGTTTTTTTTTTTTTTTTTTTTTCTGTTTTTTTTTCTTCTTTTCCAGGCACGTGCTCGTGCGGATGGTCTCCAAGGGCAGCGGGTCAATCGGTTCGGCAAGGGGGCAAGGGCGAACCGGCGCAAGGCTGGCAATCGGATCGGTAACGGCAGCAGCTTCGAAGGCGGAGCAGAGGTGATGCGGGCTGCAGGAGACGCTGGGAAGGTAGGCGAAGCAAGCAGCTTGGACCAAGAGGCGCGGCTGCGGGTCGATTGGAACGGGAGCAGCGACGAGCGGATCCGGACTTCAATCGACGGCAAGAGCAAGGGGTCCGGATCTGGTGGAAGGCGGAGCAGCAGACCGGCGATGTGGGCTTCGGTGGCGTCGCACAGCAGAGGCGCGATTGATCGGAAAGGGGAGGCGCGGCGTGAAGCTCAGATCTGCTGGTGTCGGGGCTCGGGCGGAGGGTTGCAGGCGGCGCTCGGCGTTGCGAGCGAGGTGGACGCGGCGGTGCGGGCGCGGTGGTGCGGCGTGAAGCTCCGGACACGGGCAAGGAAGCGCGCCGGTGAAGGGACTGGACACCAGCGAAGTGTCGACGAAGAAGATGAACAGGGAAAACTTTTCCCTTTTCCTCTCTCCTCTGCAACCGGACACCTTTTCCTGTCTTCTGCTTTGCAGCCAAATAAACTTTTACTTTTGGTGAACCTTTCGAAAACCCTAAAAACCAAAAAGCCCCCCCGATTGAACTCCGTACACGGCCCTTTTATAAGCAAGAAAAAATGTAATCTTCGTGGGATATTTCGAAGATTTCTATAACCCCTTGATCACAAAAATCTTTTTATTCTCCTTATCTCCTAAATATTTTCTACTGATTTTTAAAGATAAGATCACAACCCGATTTTCTTAAATTCCAAAAATCCTCATTTAAATCTCAATTTCAAAAAAAAAAAACGCCGGGCCAATTTGTCTTTTCTTGCTCCGACCTATTAACTCAAAACCACTAATTTAACCCATCCGCCACCGGTCCAGGTAAAAATGCAAATAAAAAAAAAAATGCACCTAAATCTATATGCTATGCAATTAATATTTTTTTCAGGGATAAAATTAACTCATAATTTTCTACGCAATAAATAAATGACCAAATCACTAAAATTTAGATGTCAACATTTCTTTTCTTTCTTTTTGTGGTTTTTCTTTTCCATATTAGGGTGAATCCCCGGGGGATAATTCTTGTACCTAAGAGTAGATGAAAGAAAACTATATTCATGTTGGGTTTAAAGTCGACGAAGAAGCTTTGTTAGCAAAAGTCACCTTTGGCTGAACATCGGATGAAGAAACTTTGTTATTATTCTTGCACCACCAAAGTATAACTTTAAATCTTATCGTGGAACGATATCTTAATCACGATGGCATAACTAATGACATTAAATTCACATCAACGAAATCCGTTTTTAGAATGGTAAAAAAGAAGAACGATGAACGTTTTATAAAAGGTATGGAATCCACTTTGAGTTGAAAAAGAAAAAAAGATTTTTAATCTTGTATAAGAGTACAAAGACCGCTGACAATATAATCCCAAACCCATTCGATGCACAGAAGGAATTCACTGATTCGAGTCAAATAATCAATTTTTTTTTTAAATTTGTTTTATTTACACCCTTGATATTGTGTTCTAGGAAATAAGTGGGCAAAGTACACGGATTTTAAACAAGACCACGAGTCTCGCTAGATGACCGATACATGTGAAGACGTATCAACTTCAATGCTTCTCCATGTCCAACTATGCCTAACCCCAAGAGACAGAGAGGCGTCATTCTATCCTACAGGAAAACCTTATCCTAAGAAAGCGATTTGAATTGAAAGCGAAACAGTTCTTGAGAGCATCCGCATCCAATGGGTTTATCCTAAGAAATCAACATGAATACCTTTCAAAATTCAATTTAAAAATTTAAATTGAAAAATAAAGGGATATCATATATATATATATATATATATATAAGAGTGTATGAATCCTCTAAAAAGGTGATGTTAGATAATTTTAACACATATGATTTCAACTTATGACTAGTTTGCATGATAACAACATTATGTCAATTCAATAATTAGCACGGCAGCTTTTGCACTTGTTTTCAATTTTAAAAATAAAAAATTGAAAAAAATATTAAAATATTAGTAACAACGATGACTTGTGTCCATGTCAACAATTTTTGGCCAAATGGATTCCATTAGCTAAACGTAAAAATCCTTAGAACTAAATTGGCACTAATAAATGATTTATAACTGAATTAACAAAAATGAATTTCATGACTTTTTGGACAATTTTCCCCATTGGAATTGACTCGCTTATTTAAATATTCAATCACATTCACCACACCGGCTGGTTCTCCCTTGGAATCGGGAACTGGACTATCTGGACACCAGTTCCATTTTTAGAAACCGAGAACCAGACCAATACTTCTTGAAACTGGACTAAACCGGCCAATCTGATCCAGTCTGAAGAGTTTCTGATTTGGGCATCTGTCTCTCGGTAAACCGTAGGAGAGCCCATCTCGTTTCTTATTACTAGCCTTTCCAATCCGTGATTACAAGGGTATCTAGAGTAGGCCCAATTACTGGATGGACTTGGGCGGGCTGAATTTGTGCTTTGCCCAACGAAGAAAGCAATGCAAAAAGGCTTGGTGGCCTTAGACCGATCGGCCGAAGATCGATATCTAAGCTCACCCAATTGCCCCGCGAACCCGTCGCGTCCGTCCATCGCAAGTCCCCGATTAGGTCCATTTTTGTCTCTAAAACCAAATTAAACCATCATTTACGTATTACCGATTAAAGTGTAATATACAAACACGCATATGTATACTTTATAAAGTTTCTTGATTGACTTTAGACCGAACATGAACATTTTTTTTTCAATCATTAGGCCTCAACAACTGACTCAATGCAAGGGCTGACAAGGTCGAGCCTCGACATTTTTTTTTTTCGGTCATTAGGCCTCGACATTTGTTTTTCGGTCATTGCTAGGGAAGTTAACCTCGCCCTGCTACTAGCGAGATCAAGCCTCATCTGCCTAAGCCTCTAGCCAGTCATCGGCCACAGCTAAGGCCGGGCAACCAGTTAGAAGAAGAAGGGAAGGGAAAAAAATAAAAATAAAAATAAAAGGGAAAATAAAAAATTTAAAAATTTGCAAAAATATTAAAATATTATTAAAATTATCCACATCAGCATTGGTAGCGCCACTTAGTGATTTCAGGTCAAAATTTTTCATGAGAACTCAATTGGCAAAACTTGAATTTAGAATGCAATTAGCACAATTAAAAGGTTTATAATTAAATTGGCAAAAGTGTAATAGGTTTAGAACTTTTTAGACTATTTTTTTTCCATTGTCCAATAACAATTTATAACATCATTTCATATAAACTTTATAATTCCGACATTAAAAATAGTATTTCTCTTCAAATACACCTAATAATACCTTGTGAATTCACGAACATAAATGCTAGCAACATTCACGATTAACGTATAACAATTAGTTGACACTTTCAAAATATTGAAATTCTTTTCTCCATCATTGACAAATCTATTGTGGAGAGATCATTGTGTAGGCTAACTCTAATAGTCTAATAGGCTATCTGTTAGAGATAGCCTATTAGACTATTAGAGTTAGCCTACACAATGATCTCTCCACAATATATATATATATATATGTATAAGTAAACTTCACTTAAATATAAATTTCTACACAATTTTTTCGTTGCACATGTTTCGACATACCTATAAAATGAACTTGCACCATCAAGGCCATGGCTGAGTTCAAATGATGATCTTTTTATATAGAAAAAGAAAAATTGATCCGCTAAATTATTTGGCCAAAAAAATTGAAGTTCGTGGAAAAAGTTAGCATCAAGGTTAAAAAGTGAAAAAAGAAAATGTTTATATTTCATAAGTTGAGGTATTTGAACCTTCAAGTTACAATAATCCAATTGTCGTCCACCTAAAACTGAATAAATAATCAAAACAAAAGGCTAGCCGGGAAAACTAAAGGAAATTTATCTTCACTAGGATTTAGATTCATCGTGATCATTTCATGAAACAAGAACCGATATTGAGTCATGACCAACTTGTCAAATCTCCTAAATGGCAAAGGCAATCTCTTTCATTTAGAGGATATTTTTATAGCATACCAAAGAATTGAAAATAATACGGGGTATAAACAAGAGGAATCTTAAATTGCGTTTCGTATAAATCGTCACCAAAGCTATTAAAGTAGCGAAGGGAAAAAACCCTATAAATTGAGCTTATGAGCTACTTTCATTAATTCGCCAACATTATTTTTACTCTACGTAAAATTTTGGCCCTCATGGGCAAAATGTGACCGTATAGTTGGTACCACCTGGGCAAATGAAGGTTGCTGGATCATCTCGTGGGTAGCTAAAAGCATCCGGGCACCTATCCTTGAAGAATTGGGAGTAAGCAGTAGAGCCACAGCTCTCGGACGCATTGTCGCAACAATACTCGGTGGTCCTGAACACTGTGCACGGATCTTTGCACCCCCCAGGGGCCTTCAGCTCCTCTGGGCACTGGCTGTTGATGTCATCTGAGCACTTGATCCCCCTGCACGCACCGTTGGTGGGCCTCAAGTGCATGGGGATGTTGAAACCGTTGACGAGCGATATGTCCAGGACGTCCCAACCGTTCTGGCTCAAGTTGAACTCTGCGACGGTGCTGGGCGGGCTACCGGAGCCTGAGCAGTCCAAGAGTAGGTCGCAGTCGCCAGTCTCGCACTGGCCCTGGCCGTTGGCGTCGAAGCTGCAATTGGTCCGGCCCCATATGCGCCTCGTGGTTGTGCCCCCGCCCACGGATAGGACCCACGTCTGGCCAGGGTCAAGCCGGCGCCCGCCACCAGGTGTTGCCGCGGCCCAAACAGTGTTTGTGCATTGATTGACAACCCTAAAAGTAGCTACATCTGTAAAAGTAGCTGCAGCAGAAGGGACGAGATTAGGGACGGAGGCCGAGTATTGAGCTCATATAGGTTCTTGAACACTTGACCGGGACACAAGTGCTAGAACCGCTTGAAGAAGAGCCATTTTTTCCATTGAGCTCCCCTCGCTGATTATTTTGACTCGCAGAGAGGGGTCTATGGAGATTGAGGAACCATAGACTTGGCGTAAGGAATGGGGAAATCGACGATAAAATGCCAGTGAACTTTCCCAGAAATTTCTGAGCAGACGATCGTGTCAAATGGGGGACAAACCACGAGTCAACGAATGGATATACGTGCCTTTCGCAGAGGCCGCGTAAGGACTGAGGACTAAAGAGATCGAGAGAGGAACTCTCTCAGTTTGATTTAGTCAAAGCACATCTCATCGATAGAAACTAGAAACCCGTGACCACACGGCATCACTCTTTCGGGTTCGTCTTCCCACCCACCACTACGTGCGCCAAAAATTTAACTCCGATCTAAAAAATGTCAATGTCAAGTCTTTCGAATTTGAACGCGGCAAGTTCCCTTTGATTTGATTATATGCATGGAAAATTTACCCGGCATTCTTGTTAGTCATCAGATTTTTTTGTCACAGTCGACTATGGATCTTGCGCGGATGTCCGATCTAAAACTTGTCAACGTAAAATGTGAACGCAGTAAATATGCTTTGGTTTTGTTCATGGTGAAGTAGATTGAGCTCTTCCTTTCCCTAATGATATGATCACTGAGAATAGATAATAATCAACATGTCCATTTAAAGGATAAAGTACCGAATACATTTCACGTCAACAACGCCATGTTAATTATTTATCTTTGTTAGGTATAATTTGTCAATATTTCATAAGGATTTTGTCAAAACCCAACTAAAGAATATTTGTTATTTTCAAAGCACCATGCCTCTTGTGTCATGTGTAATCAATTTATTAAAAATAGTCAAAAAAAAAAAAACTTTTCTTACTAGATGTGATAAACGAGTGATCTAGTGAGTGCACTCATTGACAAGATCCATACTAGAATACCCATATAAACTTGTGCAGCCACATAAATCATAGACGTACTTACTCATAAGTTGGTTTAATTTTCTAGGGTTCTATGCAAAAGTGTACCGAGAGCAATAATTAAATAATCAAATAAGTAAATATTGCGATTTTGAATGCGCTACCTAGTCTAACGATATGCACAATCACCATCAATTGATGCTTTACTAGCAAATTAGGCTTCCTTTTATTTAATTTTATGTTAGGTCCTCTCGTTGCACCTTCTAGAGAACAACCACAAAAGAAAAGAACAACTCAAAGCTTCAAACTCAATTTGATTTATAAAAAAAACGATTCAGCTCCATTTGCTTTATGAAAAATGAATAATTAAAAAATATTTTTTAAATAATTATTTGTATCATTTATAATAATTAGTTAATATACAAGGTTTTGAACATCAATAATAATTTATGTCTAAATAATTTTGTAGACAATAAAAATTTGTTGTTAATTCAATTTTTTTTTTTTTTTTTTTTTTGTGATTTAAGCAATCATTTGTTTAAAACCTCGAAAGCAGACATCACTTTGAGACCTTTGTTTAGTCAAGACATGACTAAGTCAAACTCGCAGATGTAATGAAACTCCTTGGAAAAATATTTGATTTAACTTTCAGTCAAGCACGTAAAATTCTCTCGTTAATCAGGGCATCTTGGTCGGGTTTCAACATGTTTTTTAGTCCTCACCCTTATTCCCTGCATATTTTTAGGTCGAGGTTGAATTTTTCTTTTTTGGTCGGGGTCGAGGTTGAATTTACTATTATCAAAATAGATCTAATTTTTTTTGGCTTTTTTTTTCTGAAACCCTTTCGCAGAAAAATTTAAAAAGATAAATATCTGCAGAAATAATCTCTGGGGCCAAATCACAGTAAAAACGCACAAAAGAAGACAAAAAAAAATGGTTAGTTTATCACAAAAAAGTTTATAATAGAGATTGTTTCAAACCTTTTTTCAGAAAATAATAGAGAGCATCGTCTATTTCCATACTTACTTTTGTAAGGGCAGAACACAACCCTATAGTCGGTTCCACCAGGGCAGGTGAAAGTGCTGGTTGCATCATCCATAGGGTAACTGTAAGCATCGGGGCACCTATCCTTGAAGAACTTGGAGAAATTCGTGGGCTCGCAGCTTCCGGAGTTGCAGCAGTACTGGTCGGTCTTGAACACGTTGCAGGGGCTTGTTGCAACCGCCGGGCACCTTCAGCTGGGCAGGACACTGGCCATTGATGTCAACCGTGCACTTGATCCCACTGGTGCACCCAATGGAGGTCGGGCTGAAGTCCATGGGGACGTTGAAGCCGTCGACCAGGGAGATGTCAAAGAAGTCCATGCCGCCGAACTGGTTCAGCCCATACTCGGCCAGGGTGTTTGGGGGCTGGCCGTAGGATGTGCACTCGCGGACGCCGCCACAGTCGCCAGTCTGGCAGTTGCCATTCCCGGCCGCATCAAACTGGCAGTTAGTCCGGGCCCAGATACGGCCCATTTCCGTGCCGGGACTGACGTCTAGGCTCCAGGACTGGCCTGGTCGAGCCGTCGGCCACCTCCTGGGACTGCTGCGGCCCAGACCGTGTAGAGGCAATTGTTCGAAATGTCAAACGTGGCAGCATTGGCGCAAGTGAGGAAGAGGGCGAGCAAGAGGACGGAGGAAATGCAAATGGCATGGGAGCGAGCCATGCTTGGGGTTTGCTGAGAGTTAGGGTTTGTGCGATTTCTCTAAGTGATAGTGCTTGTGGAGTCGTTTGGTGGGTAATGAAGAAAAACATGAGGGTTTATGTGGGGGCGAGAGTGGGTAAGGATTGTTGGAGAGAGGCCAACAGGTGTTCCTACAAGGTTAGCTGATTTAATATAAGACGCGGTTCGATAACGTCGTCCTTGGCTTGGCTCGAGGACACGAGTAGACGAGTCAAGAACGAAGATAAAGCCTCCACGATTCACAGACCAATGAGAAAGTGACGCGTCAGTGTGCGCCAAGTCAGCGTGTACCCCTACCAATGATAAAGTGACGTGTGGCTCCACGTGTGCGCGATGGTCCCACTGGTTTTCTGCACAAAATATATTATCTTCCCTTTTTTATTTAAAAATTTACGGCCCTTAGTAGACTTGCTGCTGCTTTTTCTTTCCCCCTCTTTGGGTATAGGCCTACACGCATTAATGGCACTCTCTCCTCCTTTCTGAAGAATGGATACCACGCTGCAGCTTCCCTTCCCTCCTTTCTTTCCTTTTCAATTCAAAATTTTGGATGAGAATTCGCTCTCTAAGTTGCGTTGCTTCGCCGGCCGACTCCGGGGCTGGGTCATCTCCGCTCTCTGGCCCAAAGCACGTTGCTCCTCCACCTTGCTGGCTGGCATCTTCGCTCTCTGCCCCAAAGCGCATTGCTTCTTCAGCCTGCATCGTTGTGTTCCTTCTCCGCTCTGCTCCAGTGTGGTTTCCCTGCGCAAGACGGCGAGGAATGTTCTTGCTGTAAGTCGCAGACTCCAAGCGATAAGAAGTTCCAGCTCTCTCCGATTCGGCTTCGGATCTGCTGCGTTCGCGGCTCATGACAGTGAGTTGATTTGGCGAATGCTTGCCGCGACCGGCTGCGTGCAGCGACGGAGGTGGAGAGAACGAGTGGAGGAAGGTGATGGAGGCGTCGTTCGGAAAGCTGGACGAGGAGGTTGGAGGGAAGGGGGTGGACGCGTCGATGAGGACGGCGGGGTCGACGGCAGTGGTGGCGGTGGTGGGGAAGGAGGAGGTTGTGGTCGCAAACCGCGGGGAATCGCAAGCGGTGTTGTGTCGTGGCGATGTGGTCATGCCCTTGTCTGTTGATCACAAGGTGAGCTCTCGCTTCGTGTTTGTTCGTTTCCATTGAAGCTGTAGAGCTCAGGAGATCTGTTTTTTTTCTTCTTCCCCCCAGAAGACACTTCATTTATTCAAACATGTTGCCAGAAATCTTGATCTACAAGTCTTATTCTTTTTATCTATTTCGTGTCGTTTCTGGGTTATACTTCCAAAAGATCACTTGGTGTTCTTTCAAAGGTGCTTAATTTTTTTTATTGTTGGTTTTAGGTTGAAGATATTCTTTCTGATTCAGGGTCATTTGCTTCGCAGGGTGGACATCCTATGATTAGGGGAACTTGCTACACTCTGGCATTCTCTGTTTTTTGTTCATGGTTATGTAGACAGGCTGAAGCCCATCTTGCCCTGTTGGTTTAATCAGTGAACTAGAATTCATCCCTGTGATCTTTTGTGGTCAGCCACGCATTGTTCATTCTGCAATTCTTTGATAGAACACTGTTGAAATCACTTCAAGTCGCCACGAACGGGTAATAGCTAGTGGTGCCCCATGGCAATATGGCATGTTACCGGGTTGATAAATGAACGCAAACCTTTGAAAGCTCTTGCCAATACTTTTATACCGTCTCTTCTTCAATGACATGTCTATTTTCTGATATTGAAATAGTAACAAGGTCTTCAACCAGTGAAAGTGAGTAAAGTCATCTTCATATTGAAATGGTACAATTTGAAACGTGGGAAGATTTTCTGAGCAACATCTTTAGAGCATTTGTCACAGTTGATACTCAATTAGTTGCCAATGCTAAATCGGTAGCAGAATAAATTACTTGAGCTAAAGTGAAAATAGTTACGTCCTGTCATGCATCATACCTTGAGTTAAATCTCTTGGATTTCGATTAAAATGGCTTACTGACTCCCCTGAATAGCCTAACAGGCCTGATGAGAAGGAGAAAGTGGAAGTAGCCGGCGGAAGGGTCACAGATTGGAATGGATCCTGTGTCCTAGGCGTGCTTGCTATATCGAGGTCAATTGGTATGTGGAACTTCATCAATCAAATGACTGTAATGACGGACTTTATTCGATGCTTTTATGCATGTAATGTTGGTTTCCAATTGCACTGATTACTTCAGCAGCAAGTGCTGAGTAAGTCGAATTTGTGGTTAGCATTAGTACTATTGTGGTGCCAAACCTCTGTGCTTGAAGGGAACATATTGAATCACTCAGATTCTAGATTGGTAAAAGTTGTTTGAGTGCACCTTAGAATTGGTAACTGCAGCCTTTCAACATGTACTGAAACAATGCCGAGGGCGAATTACCAACAGGGATCAATAATCAACACCTCTCATGCAGAAGTTTTATGTGGAGACTGGTTTTTTCTTTTGTGTTTGTGCCATTGTGTGGTGTCTGTATCTAATAACGGCGTTTACTTGCTGCAGGGGACTATTATTTGAAGCAATACGTGATGGCCGAGCTAGAGGTCACGGTAAGCAAGAGAACAAAGTTAGACGACTTCCTTGTGATAGCAAGCGATGGGTTATGGGATGCACTCTCTAACGAGGTCGCCTGCCAGGTCGTGAGGAGATGCCTCAACGGACATATAAAGAGAGGTTCCCTAAGGAGCTGAGAGGAAGTAACGCCGCTGAGGTGGCTGCGATGCTAGCCGAACTAGCTGTGGCTCGAGGTAGCCAGGACAATATCAGTGTGATTGTGATCAAGCTGAAGAAACCAAACTAGTAAAATTAAATAGGTACTCTACAACTGAGAACGTTTCTTTATGGCCGGTGTTGGGCTAATCAATGTTCATCTTATATAATTACTTCAAGTTGGTATTAAAATGCCAGATCCTTCATGTCATTGCTTCGTGGTGTTTATCGTTTATACCTCAAATGATGAACTTTTTTCCCAAGATTGACAATTACAACAACAACATTGTGTTGGAGACTATTGAATCTCTACTTGTGACAGATACTATCTATATATCCATCCATTAGGTGGAGTCCACTTGAGCTTACTACTTTGCGACGATATGCCATTCTTGTTCAATTGGTAAACTTGAGAATGTCGAGTTCGGGGTAGAGGTGGTTCCCAACTAGAAAAGATTATGAAAATAGATTATGTAGACCCAACCCTACTTTCCGGTATACAGATCCGTGCATATTGAAAAAGGAAAGCAAAGAGGAGTACAGGAAGCTCTCTCCAAATGAGCAAAAGTAAACTTTCATGCCTTAAATTCTTCAAAACCCGAATAGACACCACTCTTTTGCAGAAGGCTATAACCTAATAAACACAGAAATTGTTGCAAAGCTTTTTTAAAAACAAAATCACAAGAAGGAAAAGTTCAAGAAACAAAAAGGACTCCGCAAACTATAAGGAAGCCATTTCTTTTCTCACTTCTCAGCAAACCATTCTTTGGTGTGGCACGTCTCATACTCTTTCTCTTTTAACCGGCAAAGTCGAGGGGAAAGAGGATGAGCACTCGTTTTATAATTTCTCTTCACTTTTTTCGTCCTCCGATCGTCACCCTTATTCAGCATGGAAGCAGGTTCCGACATCATGAAGCGAAGACGAAAATTTTCAAAAAGAGAGAAAGCGAGAACTTTCCGAGGCTGTATCCAACAGGTATTGCTGCACAATCCTTTACATCCCTGAAGCCCGGAAAAACTGTGCAATTATTATGAAGCTGGAGTATCTTCTATACCATAATGTAGCTTGAGATGGAGATGTCCGCTTGAGGCGAAGCATGGATGTACACAAACTAAATAATTTAGATAAAATATTTTTCTAAAAATGATCATTTTTATTACTTACAAAATAAATTAATGAAAAATATTTTTATTGTTCACGTATGTATTTAAATATGAATTATCATTAATAATAAAAATATCTTTAATTAACTAATTAATCTAAGAATAAAAATAATTTTTAAGAAAATTTTTTCAAATAAATTAATTTTCATGAAACAAATAGAGCTTTTTTTTTTTTTTTTTTTTTTTGGGGTTTTGATACTAGGGTGAATCCTTGGGGATAATTCTTGTACCTAAGAGTAGATTAAAAGAAAAAAATGTTTTCGCGTTGGGTTTAATGTCGATGAAGAAGCTTTGTTAGCAAAGGTACCCTTGGCTGTACATCGGATGAAGAAACTTTGTTATCATTCCTGTACCACCAAAGTATGACTTGAAATCTTATCGTGGAATGAATATCCTAATCACGATGGCATAACTAATGACATTAAGTTCACATAAGCAAAATCCGTCACTAGGACAGTGTAAAGAACAACAATGAACGTTTTTTAAAGGATATGATATCCACTTTGAGTAAAAAAAAACAAGAAATAATTTTTTTTTTCAATTTCAAATGAGAGTACAAAGACCGCTGAAGACACTATCCCAAACTCATTCAATGCATAAAAGAAATTAGCTGATTCTATTCGGATAGTCAGATTTTTTTAGAAAAATTGTTTTCTTTTACACCCTTAATTTTGTGTTAAAGGAGATAAGTCGGTAAACTATAAGGCTACATTTGGTCGTTCGGATTTCTAACCAGGATAGGATTGGATATAATAGGATATAAAATCTTGAATTTTTTTTTATATCATATCCACTATTTGGTGAATCACAGTATTAAAGTCTGATATATTCACATCATATCATGTACATTTTTTTAATATAAATGTCATATCATTGTAAATGAACCTAAAAGTTCATAAATGGAGATAGTGAAAATCTCTCATGACACTATTCCTGAATTTATTTTTATTTTTTTTTTCCTTGTCTTAAATTATTTTCTTTATTATTTCTTTTTTTTATCCAATAAACTTTCATCATTCTTTAATAAAAATTTTATCAAAGAAGGCAAAGAGGAGAAGGAAAGATGGACTATACTAACATACCAATTTCAAATACAAAAATACCTAAATATATAAATAATAAATATAAATATATAATTTATAGATTGCTGGTGGCTTGTAGATGTCCAAGACGCCTAGCTTGTTTAATAGATATGCATGTTGTCTCGACATAAAGGCTTGGTGAACATGTCTGCTGGTTGTTCCGATGTACCAATTCCTCTTGTCTCAATTACTCCTTCTTGGATCTTTTCCCGCGTAAAGTGACAATCCACCTCTATATGCTTGGTTCTTTCATGCACTATAGGATTAGATGCAAGTTTAAGAGCCGCATCATTATCACAATATAACTTCGTGGGTCCTTGCACTTCTACTCCAAGATCCTTAAGTAGTCCTCGTATCCATACTATTTGACAAGTGGCTTTGGCCATAGCTCGATACTTTGCTTCGGCTGAGGACAGAGACACAGTGGGCTATTTCTTGGTCTTCCAAGAAAGAAGAGATTCTCCCAATTTAATGCAATATCCAGTGACTGATCTTCGACTAATAGGACATGTTGCATAATCTGCATCACAATATGCTGTCATCCTCATGTCACATCTTTTAGATAGAAGTATCCCAAGTCCTGGACATTTCTTCGATATTTCCACGACCTTTAAGGCGCATCCAAATGAGAACGCCGGATTATGCATAAAGCCGACTAAGAGTCCGAACCGCATATGAAATATCGAGTCTAGTCATTGTCGGTATATAAGTTTCCCAACAAGTCTTTGATAGCTTTGACGGATCACTAAGAATGGGGTCATCATTTTGAGATATTCCTTTGTCATAATCTGCGGTGGTCAACTTAATATTTTGCTCTATGGGAATTACTGGTGGCTTGCATCCCGACCGACACCTTCGATATGATCTCTAATATAAATTTCCGCCGACTAAGGGAAATCCTTGTCGAGATCGAGCAATTTCAATTCCAAGGAAATATTTAGGTGCTCCTAAGTCTTTAATGTGAAAGGTGGCATGCAAATATTCCTTGAAATTCTCTATAGAGGCTCTATCATTTCCCATAACAAGTATGTCATCGACATAGATCATCAAATAAATAGATGACATACCTTTAGTTCTTGAGAATAAAGCATAATTGTGCTTGGATTGCGTGAAGCCTGCTGTTGTAAGAGCGCTAGCAAATTTAGCGTACCATTGTCTGGATGCCTGTTTTAATCCATAAAGGGATTTACGGAGACGACATACCTTTTTCTCCCCCTGTCTCCGTATGCCTTGAGGGATATCCATGTAGATTTCTTCATCCAGGTCACCGTGGAGGAAGGCATTGTGGACATCCATCTGGGTGTAAGTGCCGATCATTAATGGCAATGGCTGGCTAAGAATGAACAGATCGTAACGTCTTTGGCAACCGGGAGAATGTCTCATGGTAGTCAAAACCTTCTTTTTGTGTGAACCCTTTGGCTACCAATCTTGCCTTGTATCGTTCAATAGAGCCATCAGCACGATGCTTGATCTTGTAGACCCATTTGCATCCAATTGGTTTACGATGAGGTGGCAATGGGACAAGATCCCATGTATGATTATCAGTAAGTGCCTTCAACTCTGCCTTCATAGCCTCTTGCCATTTTGGATCAATGGAAGCTTCGTCATAACTGGACGGTTCCTTGTCGTCGGATAAACGACTAATGCAACATCTATGCTCCTGAGATAATCGATGAAAGGAAACATATGATGAGATTGGATACTGAATACCTGGAGAGTTGTGACTAGCACAGACATAGTCTTTGGTCCAGGTTGGAGGTCGTGTAGCCCGTCCAGATCGCCTAGGATAATCAACTCCAGTGGTAGGTTGTAATGTCTCTGATAAAGAAGATGGTGCAATATCATGAACTTCCTCATTGGCAATAGAGTCTTCTAATGTATCTTCCTGAATACTTTATGAAGAATTCGAATTCGTATTGGAATTCGGCGGAGCTAGATCTGGAGGAGGAATAAGACTCCTTGGCTGAGCGAGTGGTATGTAGGAGGGATCTGCCTCATCAGGAATAAAACTATGATGGCTGGATACTTTCTCTGGGCCTTCATCTGAAGATGTACTTTCAGAAAACGGAAAAATATTCTCATGGAAAATTACATCACGACTTACTAGGAATTCTCTTGTGGAGATATCAAAGACCCGATACCCCTTTTGCAGATTGGGATATCCCATAAAGATGCATCGCCGTGCACGTGGACTTAATTTATCTCAAGGTCCCATTGTTGCGACATAACAAAGACATCCGAAGATCCCGAGATGACTCAATTCGGGCTTCTTCCCGAACAAAGCAGCTCAAATGGCGTTCGCCCTTTGAGAATTCGAGTGGGCATTCGATTAATGAGATAAGCTGCTGTGGTGATACAATCTCCCCAATAATGTTCCGGAATTGATGCATGAAATTTTTAAGGCACGAGCAACTTCTAATAGATGGCGATGCTTCCGTTCAACCACTCCATTTTGTTGTGGTGAATAAACGCATGAACTTTCGTGATGAATACCATGAGAATTGAATAACAGGGAGCATTCATGACTGAAAAATTCTCTCCCGTTATCAGTACGGATCCGCTGAATAGATTTCCTGAATTGATTCTTGGATAGCAGAATGAAATTTTTCAGGTGAGAGTAGACCTGATTCTTAGACTGCATCAAGAAAATCCATGTTGCCCGAGAATAGTCGTCTACTATCGTAAGAAAATAACGAGAGCCATCATGATTTATTGTATGATAAGGTCCCCAAATGTCCACATGAATTAATGCAAAAATTTCACTAGTCCGGGAGGTACTAGAAGGAAATGGTTTACGTGATTGCTTTGCAAGTGGACATATAGGACATTCAGGACAAGGAAAGGAGGCACTGTGACCCAATCTCATATGCATAGTAAAATTTCTATCATTGGTAGTTAAATTACACAATGATTTCTTATTCAATGAATTGCAGGAAAATTCGAAATTACTTGGAAAACTTGTCCGGAAAAAGAGTCCTTGAAAAGGTTACCCAAGCCCATCGATCCGCCGCCGAAAGGGCCCGAAATAAACAGTGTCGGCATCGAAGATTACCCTAGGAATTTTCTTTGCGGGCTTTAGACACGGATATGAGGTTGAATTGGAATTCAGGACATATAGCACATTCTCAAGAACAATCGAGGACCGAGATTTCTTGTTCTGTAACTTTGACATGAGTAGTATTTCCGTTGGGTAATTGTACGGAGACAGGAAAATTCAAGCTTTCATTGATATTTGAAAAAAATCCCATGTCACATATAATATGGTCACTTGCCCCAGAGTCTATAATCCATGCTTTTCTGGAAATAGAATTAATTAGGCAATGTGAAATACCTGAGAAACTTCCCCCTTTGTTGGAAGTATCCATCTTCTGTAATGCTTGCATGAGTTGCTGATACTGACCATATGAAATAGGCTGCTCAATTTTTGGACCAGTCGGTCCAGTGACCTGATAAGCTGTGGAAATTTTTTTTTCTTTTTCTCCCGGTTTTCCGTGTAATTTCCAACAACTATCAATAGTATGGTTAGTACACTTGCAATATTCGCAAAAAAAATTATCCTTTCCTTTTAAATTCTTTGCGAAATTCCTTGATGACGTGGCGAAGATCTGGCCGTCCGCTCCTTTAAACGCGATCTCCTGCCCACCGTCCGATCCAGATATGATCTCAGCCCCTTGAGCGCTGTCCGATCCTCGAGTGTAATCTGGGCCGTTCGATCCTCGCATGTAGTCTGGGCCGTTGGATCCCCGCGAGAAATCTGAACCGTTCGTCGTGTCTCTTTTAAGGCTCCGCGAGTCTCCGTCGCCGAACCCTAAGGGACTCTTCCTTTCCCTTTCACGAGCTAGGGTTAGGGTTGTTCTGGTGGCCGCCTCTCTCCGTTCATCGCGGGCGGCGAGAGCGATGCTCTCGTTGTTCCTCGTGTGTTCGGTTGTTGCGAGTCGCCGACTCTCTTCTGCATCGCCAATTGAAAAATACGCCCGATCGGAGGCATGGGATCCATAGCAAGGATCTGTGACCGAAACGTGAGGTACGATTCGTTTAGAATCAGCAAGAATCGCGTGGCTTTTTCTCTTTCTTTAATCCTTTTATACTGCTTGAGGGTAGATTCCGGCCCTTCGAGCTTTTCTTCTACTGCCTCGAGTTGATTCCAGAGAGATGATAACCTGTTGAAGCAGGCCGTGACCGTCATGTTTCCTTGTTTAACCTCGCTGATTTCCTGCATGAGATTGAAAATTTTGGCTTGATCCAGTCTACCGTACATTTCTCTTACGTTTTCCCACATAGTTTTTGCATCCTCTGTGGGTGGAAGTCCGCCAGCGACTTACGGCGATATGCAATTCCCGATCCATGTTCGGACGAGTTGATTGCACTTTCGCCAGTGTCGGGCTAGGCGTTCATCGGAGGGGATCGCGATGGTTCCGTCGAGAAATCCGTCTTTGTCTTTTGTCACCAGTGCCCGCCGGAGCTCCTGTGACCACTTCGAATAACTCTCTGGTTCGGTCAATTGGTGGCCTATTAGTCGAAGCTCCGGTCCGTCGGCGGTGGAGACATACAGAGGATCACCTAGTTCTGGTCGTCCGGTGAACGCCGCCGCTGGAACGGGCAGAAAACCAGGCGTGAAGTTCGGGTAGGGATTCGTCCCTTGACCCGATTCACCCGACCCGACCGGATAACCCGTATTGAGATATCCCGGGTAGGGATTCGTCCCTTGACCCGATTCGCCCGACCCGCCCGTTTGCTCCATTCCGATGGTTGGGCTTGCCCCATTTGTGGCTGGCGAGCTCCCATCGTGACCCCGGTGGCCCACGAAAGCAAGCGATGAGGAACCTGGGCTTGGCCCAAAATATAGTGGATATGGAATCCACTGGTATGGTTGGCCCGTCATGGGTTGCCCCAAATGGAACTGAGTCTGCCTGGCCGCCACCGCACGGGTTGGGCCCGAATCGATTGTTGGTCGAGATCTTTGGAATTACCGCGAGGGAGATTCGGATCTGCGGAACTTGAGGACTACCTTCTTCTCCGGTGGTCCCGTTGTCGGCGGCCGGATTGGAGTCCCGCGGAGTTGCCATGGTGAGTTAAAAAAAAAATTCCTTCCTTCGAGAGTATGCCTAATACCAAAGAATTGATTCCTTCGTAGGTTGGGGATTTTCTTCGGCAGAGATTTGGGGCGGAAGCGAGTCAGAGACCGAGTCGCTCTGATACCATGAAAGAAGGCAAAGAGGAGAAGGAAAGATGGACGAAGTCCAGAGAGAACGTCGTAGAGAATTTGCTGTATATTTTCATTGTATTGAGAATGTACAATTTCTCCTAAGATAGAATACAAGATGTGTCCTGTGCAAGGAAATAAATGATCCTAAATATCAATCTAAATCAAATCTAATATTTAATTGATATACAAGATCAATTAAGATCTCAAGCAATCCGCATATCTTCCAACAGATTGAATGTTTATTATAAGATAAAATTAAAGTTGATATAAATTAAAAAAATATTAAAAAAAAATAAATTAAAAAATAAATTTTAAATTTTAATTTCTTAAATTAGAATTCAAATATTATTTATATTGAAATATAATTTTAATTTTTTTAATTTAATAAGTTTTTTATTCGAGAAAAATAACTTTCCTATTATGGATAATATAAATCCTATCCACCTATATCCCATCTCCCCCATGAGATAATTTTATCCGGCCTATATCCCCCTTATATCCAACTTTATTCTATCTTAAGCAAGCACCATACGTAGGATAGAATAAATCATATCATATCCCGAATTTTATCCTGACTGCCAAACGCAGCCCAAGGGTTTTAGAAAAGGCCATTAATCTCGCTGGATGTCCAATACATGCGAAGACTTAATCAATTCAATGTGATCCATGTCCAACTATGCCTAACCCCAAGAGATAGAAAGGCTTCATTCTATCCTAGGGGGAAACCTTATCCTAGGAGAGCGGTTTGACTTGAAAGCGAAACAATCGTCGAGAGTATCGACATCCGATAAGTTTATCCATAAGGAATCAACATGCATACTGTTCAAAAATCAATTTAAAAAGTTAAATTGATAAATAAAGAGATATCACATGTATATAAATAATATATGAATTCTCTAAAAATGTGATGTGAGATAATTTCAACCCATATGATCTCAACTTATAACTAATCAACATGATGACAACATTATGTCAATTCAATAATTAGCACGACAGCTTTTGCACTTGTGTTCTCTCTCTCTCTTAATTATCTTTTTCTTTTCTCTTTTTTTTTCTTTTTCTTTTTTCTTTTTTGCTTTGATATTTTGGTGAATCACAAGGGATAATTGTTAGTTTTCTTCACTCTTATGTGGAGAAAAAGCTTAATGAGTTCAAGCCCAAAAATGGGCGCGTATGATAAGTCATATGGAGAAATAGGGTTTCTCACTATCTTTAAATAGGTAGCCGCAAAAAAAAGACGTAGTAACAAAGAGAAAAGAGAAACGAAAAATGCGAGGTTGGGGGCGAATATCCGATTTACATCAAGCTGGCATCGGAGCTTGATTCGTGATTAATTGAGCTGAAATTTTGTCAGCATGTTCGTGGCGCAATTTTCTCGAATCTAAACGGTTTGATTTTCGTTCGAAGCTCCCTACATCAGGTTTTTCGTGGATTGATTAAAACTTGCATTTTTGGTCAGATTTATCCTTAATCTCTTGTGAAATTCATGTGTATTGCCAAGAATTATGTCCTTGATTTCTTTGCTGCTATGTAGCTTTAGTATTTGCTAGAGAAGAATATTTTTCACCCAATTTTGTTGATAGTGAAGATTTTCGGGTGGATTCCGGTCTCGTAGTTTTTTATCTCCTCACATCGAGGAGGTTTTCCACGTAAAAATTCATCTTGTATTCGCGTGCTTGGTATTTATTTTACTCTACTATATTGATTCTTATTAGGTTTACACAAGAGGGGAGATTATTTTATTCCGCTGCATTAATTCGATATTATTCGAATACCATTCTCCCATCAATAATTCCCGTAGCTAAGTGTAAAAAATGTTCATGTTCGATCTAAAGCTGATCGAGAAACTTTGTTATAAAGTCACTTTGGCCGAATATCATCCCAATATATATGCGTGTGTGTATATTACAATTTAATCAGCAATACGTGAATGATGTGTGCATGGGTTTAATATGGCTTTAGAGACAAAATTGGACCTAATCGTGGACTTGTGATTGACGGACCCGACAGGTTCGCCTGGCAATTGGGTTAGCTTGGACATCAATGTTCGGCCGATCGGTCTAGGCCACCAAGCCTTTTTGCTTTGCTTTTTGTTGTTTGGCAAAGCTCAAATTCAGCCCGCCCAAGTCCATCCAGAAATTGGGCCTAATCTAGAAACCCTTGTAACCACGGATTGAAAAGGCTAGTAATAAGAAACGAGATGGGCTGTCTTAATTTTCATGAAATGACCATGCGCTCTCGAAAGGTCCTCGAAGCGCCCAAGGAACAAGGCCTTTTGGACCGGTGGTGAGTACTTGCCCAGGACGGAGAAAAGGCAATGATAAATGCTATCATATCCATATCTAGTCATTAGATAAATATAACATTCTAGCCGGAAATTACCAAAAATATTTTAAATCTATTGTACTTATGCCAATTTAGTTTTAAGCTTTTCGATTTGATTAATTTAGTCCCAAATATTTTCGATTTGCCAATTTAATTTTAAACTTTTCAATTGTACCAATTAGGTTGTAAATCTTTTGACAATTTATCAATTTAGTTCTTTTAACTAATTTTGGTAGGAAGTCATAGATGTACGTGGTCCAGTTAGCACCAATTGTACTATATAGCATAGTCAGCACTGATGTGGTCGATTTTTGCAATATTTTTTACTTTTTTTTCTTCCTCTTTTTTTCCTTTCTCCATTATTTTCCTTCATTGGTCACCAAACCTTGGTGATGACCAGCAAAGGTCACCAGGCTTTGGCAAAGGTCACCAAGCTCTAGTGAGGCCGGCCCTCTCCAAATCCAATGACAGTTGGGCAATGGCCTTAGGCAACCTAATCCAGTCGTGGCCAGAGGCTAGGGAGGGTTGGCCTCACCTATGGCTAGTGACTCTTGTCCTACGAAAAAAGGGAAAGGAAACAAAATCTAAAAATTTTAAAAAATTATTTGTAAAAATTATTTACGTCAACGCCAATCCTACCATTTAAGATGACTAGTGCCAACTAGGCCATCATGTTAACGATTTTCGACCAAAAGTAATTAAAATAACTAAATTGGCAAATCATCAAAATGTTTAGGACTAAATTAACAGAATATGAAAATATTTAGGACTTAATTGATATAATACTAAATTAGCATAAATACAATAAGTTTATGATTAAATTTACTAAATTGAAATGTTTATAATTAAATTGACACGAGTGCAATATGTTTATGACTTTCTTGATAATTTTATTCAAAGCAATTTATCCAAAAATACAATCACATGCTTGCTTTTAGCATTGGCAGCTCTTTATATCTGTTGTTTGTGTCACGAGTAAAAGTCCATAATAAGAAAACACACGACCGTCAAAAAGAAGAGAAAGAAGAAGGCAAGACACTAGCGCACGTTACCGTTTGCTTCCACAGAACTTGGGCCTGTTTGGTAAAACTGAAAATTAATTATTGAAGATCTAATATTGTATTTTAATATTTGCCATTTTAAGTGCTCAAATTGAAAATAAAATGCTTTTTGAAAGAATTTATTTTTTTCTTACTAAATATGGAATTCTGAATATATTGGCAAGTTTTACGCTTTTGGTAATGAATATCCAAAGGCAAGATTTTGTTTGCTATTTAGATGCCCTTTTTATCAAACGAATTAAAAAACTGCATTATTACTTAGCGAATTCGGTCATTTTTTTTATTAATTGAATCTTTGAAGTCAATACTACTTATTCACAAACATATCTAATTTTATTAGGTATTGAAGGTATTAATTTTCAAACATTATTAGAGTTATAAAACAAGGCTAATTCTAAAACCGTTTTCGTTTATCTATTCAATTTTTGTGTAAATTTTCTTTTTCCATACGACATAATGAATTCAAATCTGTAGCAAGTTCTTCTAGTAATCTAGATTGTGCATTGAAAAATGTTTTTCATCATTGGTTCTGATCAATCCGGCTCCATCGAAGTTCGCCTCTAGTCTATATTGAGGAAATGCATTGGAGATGATGTTGGCCCTAATCGTTCGAAAATGAGATTGTCACGGAGGCTCGGCCGTAGATGACAAGCAGAAATGGACTCACCCAAGGTGACCATGCGAAATCTTAAGTAATTTATTCATCCCATTATAGTTTGCCGACATACCCTTCAATTGGTTAAGTTTTATCAATAAAGGGTTAAAAAAAATGCATATAAAAGAAGATAATACAAAAATGAAATTCACGGTGACATATTCTTATATCGTATTAATTCATCATTTCAAAAGCAAAATTTCATATTAGATATTTCGTATAATCAAATAATGTTTGAATTGCTATTTCATCAAATGGATAATTATATCCAAATTTTAGAAATAATTTAAGGATTATATTTAACAAATGAAAAAGTACCCAAAAAAAAAAAAAATTGATAGAGTGTGGACAAACTTTAGTAATCGTTTGCCCCCACCTCGCGACGGCTTCAACTCCCTCATATTTTCGCTCTCCTCCTTCATCCTTCAAGCTTCTACTTTTACTCTCTCTCCGTCTCTCTCTCTCCGCTTCTCCCACAAAGCTTCGCAGAGAAGCCGATGGAAAGATCGGTTTTTTGAACCCCAAAACACCTCCGATTTCTCCCGCTGGACTCCACACCTCCCTCTGCACATATATATACGGGCTTTCTCGACGCTCTCTGCGATCACGGATCCCCCATTTTCCAGCGACGATCTTTAGCTGTTTCGCGTGGTTTCCCAAGCTCGCCTTCGGTGTTCCCCCCTCGTCGGCCGCA
This sequence comes from Eucalyptus tenuipes, assembly GCA_014182365.1. Lineage (NCBI taxonomy): Eukaryota > Viridiplantae > Streptophyta > Magnoliopsida > Myrtales > Myrtaceae > Eucalyptus > Eucalyptus tenuipes. The sequence goes on along the minus strand of CM024540.1, from coordinate 27,472,838 downwards.
GTTCGTTCTCGAAAAAACCCGAGGAATTCCTTCTTCGAGGTTCGCCTTCGTTTTCGTCCATGAACGTGTTGCGGTTTATCGGTTTTTTGTTTTTTCGTTTTTGGGTAATGCTCGGCTCTGTTTCGTGTGTTTTTCCTTACCCACGACAACGTGGAGGCGGTGGCAGAAGCAACTCGCGGTGAAGTTTGACGTGTTGCCCGCGAGTTGGGTTTTCTTGTTGGGTCTTGTTCCTTAAGTGGAGCAATGGATAGAATCTCGTTGCTGCTGCTTCCGCCGGAATCCTTAGTATCTTCGTTGTCGTGTTCGTGAGCTTCGCTGTCGTTAGCGGATAAATCTGTATGTGTTAGTTAAGCAGTAGATGTTAATGGCAAAGCCTTGGAGGTTGATATGTCTCGAAGGAGTCGGGGAGAGATGATCACTTGGACTGAATTGCGATCTTCTGTTTGAGTTGGCGCTGATTTCGTGCTCTTGGGAACTTTGGGAGATTTCGCATGATTGGTTTTTCGTCAGTTCTTGTTTCCTTTGCCGTGTCATTTGTCCTGATCTCATGCTGATTTACTTTGTCGTGCCTTTTTTTTGGGTTAGCATGGTGAGAGTTAAGGAGGAATACGATGTGGTGGCGACCCCTTCATTTTTCAATGGCTGCTGCGACTCGTATCGTAAGAAATCACCGTCCACTTTATCATACAGTTCCAGGTTTTACTCTGCTTTTAAAGTTCCGAGGCCTTATATCAGTCCTACCTCTTGTTTTGGTAATCGTTCAGTGATGTAGCAAGTTCAAAATCTTCTCAGTGCAGTTATGATTAAGTTAATTAGACATTAATATTTAAAATCAGCATGCAATAAAAACTGAGGTGCATACTTGTGACTTATTTGCATCAGCATGATATAACCCATTGTTCAATAACAGGGGCACATAAGTTGTTTGTTCAGAAGCATATTAGATCAACTACTTTTCTGCATCTTGAATGAATTGCGCTTGATGTTCCCTTTTAATGCGGCATTTGATTTGACTTTAGGAGGGCAATTGGTCCAATTAGGCGTTCAACAAGAGGAAGATGGACAAAGGAAGAGGTTAGTTTGGAACCGCTACATTTTGATTCTTCAGTATGTTAAGATGTGTCGAGTATAAAGCCTTTTACTATAGATGATAGACCAATTAGGCAAATAAAGCTTAGGGTGGGAATGCCAATTGTGCATATTCAAGCAGATTGGGCTACTCTGTTGTTACTGTAAAGGGTTTAATTCCCTCCAACTTTCATATGACAGCAGAACATACTTCTTTCTCAGATTTTTCCTGTTCAACTGTGTATTGCCATGCAACGTTTTCTTTCCAGAAGAGTTCTGAAGCTTTCTAACTCCAGCTACATTGCAATTTGATATGAGCAGGACAGATTTCTTATTGCAGCAGTGCAGAAGTTCAATTGCAAGAATTGGAAGACAATAGGTCGGTGTGACTCTTTCCTCCATCTCCCTCAAGATTTACTTGATTTTTTGCACAAAGAATTGCTAGTTCTTTATTTTGGTGGAGGAGGACCATCAAGAAATACCTAATTGGCCATCCATCATCAGAACTAGATTAAGCGTAATATGATGGTGTCATTAAGCATGATAGCTTCAACATATGCAGACTAGTTTGTGAATTCCTGCTGGGCTAAGTGGAGATTTGTTGTTCAGGAATCAAGCACCTCCAAATAACTACAACATTTTCCAATGTTTTCCAGTAATATGGTTGACAAAAATAGATGTGTGAAGTAAATGATGTGGCGATTCCATTCCATATACATAAGTTTGCACTCAGCAAAAAGCCTAATGCTTTGGTTGTTTTCATGTGTTACCAGCTGCATGTGTCCCTGGTAAGACAGATAGTCAGTGCTTGCATCGCTGGCAAAAGGTTCTAGATCCTCGTCTTATTAAAGGGTCTTGGACAAAGGGGGTAATGTCAAATATCTGAGCCTTTAGTAGTTTGTTGTTATGATACTGTGTACTGTCAGGGAAAGCAAAATGATTTGCTTCCTCTTTCTATTTCAGGAAGATGATCTTTTAATCAATTCAGTTAAGAGATACGGCTGCAAATGGTCGCTGATTGCAAAAACCTTTCCTGGTCGCACAGGCAAGCAGTGCCGAGAAAGGTGAGCTGTCACTGTCTCTAGTGAATGAACAGCATGTATATTGGAACTGTATACCCGTGATATTGGCACTCTTCGGTTTAATTTTCCTTTTACTAGATTGAGACTCTTTATTGAAAAATGTAAATATGTAGTGATTGTTCTTAATTAATTATACATAAGTTTCTGTTCTTGTTATAAAGTATTAGTGACAAAGGAGCTGTTGACTGTAGGTGGACTAATCATCTCGATCCTTCAGTAAAGAAGGTTGCCTGGACAGCAGAAGAGGAATCCATTCTTGCTCACTGGCACCATATTTATGGTAACAAGTGGGCACAAATCGCAAAATTTCTTCCTGGAAGGTACATTTAAAAAACTTGAAGACAATTAACGATTTACCAGTGGCTGGCCCCCCATTGTTGTTCCAATCACGATTGCTCTTCATTGTTTCTCTCCAATGGAATTCTTCATGAAAGTTATTGCACATATACTCCCCAACAAAATGGGATTGCTAAAAGAAAACATCACCATCTCTTAGAAGTTGCTCAAGCCCTTAAATTCCAAGCCTCAATTTCAAAAAAATTATGGGGAGACTGTGTGGTCACGGCAGCCTACTTGATCAATAGGATGTCATCTCATATTCTCAATGAAAGGACTCCTTTCAAGTTATTCTTTGGCAAGTGTCCAAACAATCGTCACCTCCATGTTTCTGGGTGTCTTTGCTGTGTGTCTACCGTTGATCCTCGGGACAAGCTAGATCCCTGAGCCTCAAGTGTGTATTTAATGGGTATCGAACTCTTCAAAAGGGATATTTGGTTCTTGATCCATCGATTGAACGAGTTTTTGTCAGCAGAGACATCACCTTTCATGAGGATATTTTTCACTTCCAGGACAAATTATCTTCATATCAACAAGAGGATTTGACTTCATCTCATGATCTAATCTTAAGTGAAATTGATTCTCCAAAGGGACAATTAATTATGCTTCCTCATATGACACCTTCCATGGCATCCCTGATGCTGCTGCAAGTCTTACACCAAATATTGATAACGGCACATCCAATAATCCATCACCAGTAATGCCTAAGACTTTTGTATCTCCGGAGTCATCTACTTCGCCAAGTAATACTTTTACTGAACCATGGGATGATGTTCCGTCTATACCAGCCAATCCTCAGCATTCAGGCCGCCCCATCCGATCACCGATATGGACAGCGGATTATATTTTGCTCTTCCGTGGACACATTTGGTACACAATACACTGTATCCTCTTATTTAAGTTTTGATCGTCTTTCGCCTGAACATTTGTGTTGCATTAGCAGAATTTCTAAGCAACAAGAACCATCCTCTTATGAGGAAGCCACCAAAGATCCTCACTAGCGAAAGGCAATGGAGGATGAATTAGGTGCATTGATGGAAAATAGAACTTGGGATTCTGTTCCTCTACCACCCCATCGAAGATCCATAGGTTGCAAATGGGCATACAAGATCAAGTATAAGGCTGATGGATTCGTTGAGCATTATAAAGGTAGACTAGTGGCGAAAGGATTCACATAATGAGAAGGATTTGACTATACGGAAACTTTCTCACCATTTGCAAAGAAAGTCACCGTTCGGTCTTATTTTCTCTATTGCTACTATCCATGATTGGCCCCTCCATCAGATGGATGCCCACTATGCTTTTCTCCATCGAGCTCTTGATGAGGAGATCTACATTGTTCCTCCACCGGGATTACGTAGACAGGGAGAGAATAGTGTATGCCATCTTCGTAAATCCCTCTATAGGCTCAAACAAGCATTTCGTCAATGGTATGCCAAATTCACTAATGCACTCACGACTACAAAGTTCCAGCAATCCAGGCACAACTATACTTGGTTTAAACGGAGACAAGGTACATCATCAATTTATTTACTTATATATATTGATGATATACTCATTATGGCGAATGATGCATCCGCCATTGATAATTCAAGAAATACTTGCACTTTATCTTCCATATTAAAGATTTAGGACCTCCAAAATACTTCCTTGGAATAGAGATTGCATGGTCAAATAATGGCATCGTCTCAGCTAACGCAAATTTGTCCTAGAGATCATATCAAAAGCAGGATTGTCGAGATCTAAACCAGCTGCATTCCAATTGAACAAAATACAAGATTGACAACAGCTGAGTTTGACAAAGGATTGTCACCCATGAACAAGGATCCTCTACTTAAAGACCCTTCGGCTTATCAAAAACTTAATGGAAAACTAATTTATTTGACCATGATCAAACCCAAAATTTGCTATGCTATGCAGATCCTTAGCTAGTTCATGCACGCCCTAAAATAGTCTCACATGAATGCGGCATTGAAGGTTGTAAGGTACTTGAAAGGATGTCTGGGATTGGGAATATTATTGTCATGAAATAGCAACATGGAGATGGCAACATACTGTGACATAGACTATGCTACCCAGCCCATGAGTAGAAGATCTGTTACAGGTTTCTGTATAAAATTTCAAGATTCATTGTTTTCATGGGAGACAAACAATAGTTTCCTTACCATCTATTGAAGCGGAATACTGAGCAATGGCGAAGACTAGTTGCGAGATGGTATGGTTAAGAGGCCTACCCCAAGACCTTAGTGTATGGATAAAAGAACCAAACTATCTTTTTCTATGACAATGATATTGTACCAAACTGGCAATAAATCTAGTTTTTCATAAGAGGACAAAGCACATAGAAGTTGATTGTCATTTCATCATAGACAAGATTCATAATGGGGCAATCAAGATAAGAGGGATAAGGACAATAGAACAGCTTGCAAACATCTTTACCAAGGCTTTATGTCAAAGAAAAATTGTATCTATTGAGCAAGCTCGGCGTCCTTGATGTGTATAGACTACCAAGCTTGAGGTGGAGTGTTGTAGATACGGTTGCCGATACGAATTGATCCTAATCGATCTTGATCAATATGCTGTTGGAAGATCAAAATATCGCGTATCATGGAATCTTTTGTGTATATTTTATTTCCAAATTCATTTAGAATTCTTGTTTTATAAATAGGACTGTAATTACGCATTGAATGATATGAAAGCAAATACACAATTTCAATCTTTAGTTGCTTGTCATCCTCTAAAACTTTGACAAAAATCAGTGTCGGTAACAATAGTATTTCTCTTCGAGTATGCCCAACATTGCTCAACAAAATGCACGAACATAAAAGCTAGCAACGCTCACAATCATCATATGATAATCAATTGACACTTTCAAAATATCGACATTATGTTCTCCATCATTTGGCATTGTTGTAACAAAGAAATCGTTATATAGGCTGAGCTCTAACAATCTATTCCAATCACATATTAAAAAATAGTGAGACACACATAAGTATAAATTTTTACAGGGTGAATGCATGGCGTTTAACTTAACTCGATAAATAGAATAAATATATTTAATACATTTCAATGTGTAATCATAACATGTGCACGTCTCGACATACCCATAGAGACAAACTTGTACCATCAAATTTTTCACTTGGAGATGGCTCGATTCAAATTATGATATGCTCTAAAAGAGAAAGATGATCTACTAAATTATTTGGCCAAAACAATTGAAATGCATCAAAAAAGTGAATTAATTAACATGAGGGTTAAGTATTGAAAATGGAAATATCAGATTTTCGTTAATTGAGGAATTTGAATCTTCAAGTTATAATATTCCATTCGTCGTCCACCCATGATCAAATAACAATCAAGAGAAAAGGCTGGTGGAGAAGGTTGAAGGAAATTTTTCTTCACTAGGATTCACTGTGATCATTTCATGAAACACTAACTGATATTGAGTCATGACTAACTTATCATATCTCCTAAATTGCAAGGGCGATCTCTTTTATTTAGAGGATATAATGACAGCATGCCACAGAATTGATAATAATATGCAGGTAGAAACAAGAGGAAGCCTAACTTGCATTATGATTATTATTGTCTCATTCGTATAAATCATTACCAATGCTATTAATAAAGTAGTGAAGGGTAAAACCCTATAAATTGAGCTGATGAGCTAATTTCATTTATTTACCAACATTATTCTCATTCTACGTAAAATTTTGGCCTTCGTGGGCAAAATGTGACCTCATAGTTGGTACCGCCTGGGCAAGTGAAGGTTCCTAGTACATCTAGTGGGTAGGTGTAAGCATCCGGGCACTTATCCTTGAAGAATTGGGAGTAAGTGGTCGAGCCACAGCTCTTGGACTTATTGTTGCAACAGTACTAAGGTCTGTATGATTTGGTTTTGGGGAAATGACTTTGAAAAAATATAAATACCTTTAAGGTAAAGGAGTTTTCCAAAATACTACACCGTTTAGTAAATTGTAACCTTAAATAGTATTGAAAAATAGCTTTAACATAAATACCGTTTGGTAAAACCCATATTTGTAAAGGGCTTTTGCTATTTTTTTATTTTTTTAATCTGAAAATTTAATCCGGTGTAGCTCTTGCCTCCAGACGACTAGATTTGGCCTTCGGACCGCCAAATATGGTGGCTTGAGGTCGTAAAGGCCAGATCTGGATGTCGGACGATGAGATCTAACCTCTAGACTGCCAAATTTGGCTTTCAAATAGTTAGATATGGCGACCTGAGGCCGCAGAGGCCAAATCTAGCATCCGCACTATCAGATCTGGGGGCCTGAGGTCGCAAAAGCCAGATATAGCGGCTGAGGTTGAGACCTCAAGCAATGCTACCGCTAGAGGTCACGCGACCTCAGGCGGCATTGCTTGATTCGTGCGAGCCAAGCGACGCCACTTGATTGTCGCGCACTCAAGTGGTGTCGTCTGAGTCGCGGTCGCGCCACCCCAAGCGATGGTTGCCGGAGATGCACAACCCCCAGGCGGCAGTGGTAGTTGCCAAAGAAGATCGACTCTTAGGTGGCAAATCGAGGGAAGATGAAGATGAACGAGAAGAAGATGAACAGTGACGTGGATGAATAATATACTTGCATTTCCGAAATGCCGAAAGCTGCGGGTTCGGACTTGCATTGAGCTTTCAACATTCCCAATGCTAACATTTGGCCAAGGGACTTCTAAAAATACTACCAAACGCCTTAAAATTTTCCCTAAAGGGTTTTGGGAGCCCAAAGCCCCTTAGAAAAGTTGAACTAAATGAGGCCTAAGTAGTTTTGAACACTATGCACGGATTGTTGCACCCATCGGGGGCCTTCAGGGCCCAAGTAGTTTTGAACACTATGCACGGATTGTTGCACCCACCAGGGGCCTTCATCTCTTCTGGGCACTGGCCATTGATGTCATCTAAGCACCTAATCCCTCTGCATGAGATGGTGGTGGGCCTCGAGAGCATCGGAAGGTTGAACCCATTGATGAGCGAAATCCGAATAGTTGAACAAGCCAACTCAACGACGGTGTGGGCAGGCTCCCAAAGCCTGAGCAATCCAAGAGTCGATCGCAGTTGCCGGTCGGGCACCAGCCTTGGCCATTGGCATCGAAGGTGCAATTGGTCCTGCCCCATATGCGCCCTGAGGTCGCGTTCTGGGCCACGGATAGGACCCACATCTAGCCAGGGTTGAGCCGGCGCCCACCGCCAGGTGATGCCGCAGCCTAAACAGTGTATGTGCATTGGTTGACAACCACAAAAGTAGCTGCATGTGTGGGAGTGAGGAAGAGGGCAAGCAAAAGGGACAAGATTAGGGACAGAGGCGCGAGGATTGAGCTCATCATCTTGGTTCTTGAACACCTAACCGGGGCACGAGTGCTAGAACCGTTTGAAGATTATTACTTGCTGATTATTTTGATTCGCAGGGTGGGGGTCCCATGTAGATTGAGGAGGCAGAGGTTTGGCGCAAGGAATTACATGCCAGCGAATTTTCAAGGAAATTTCAGAGCAGACGATGGTTTCAAATGGGTGACAAAACACGAGTCAACGAATGGATATACACGTCTTTCGCGGTGGCTGCGTAAGGACCGAGGACTTGAGAGATCGAGAGGGAACTTCTCAGTTCGATTTAGTCAAAGCACATGTTGTCAATAGAAACTAGAAACCCGTGACCACACGGCATCAATTTTTTGGGCTCATCTTCCCACCCATGACAACGTGCGCCAAAAATTTAACTCCGCTCTTGTCGGTCGTCGGATTCAAGGTTGTCGACGCCGGACCATTGAATCTTGCGTCAGTGCAAGATCTAAAAAATGTCAATGTCGAGACTTTTGAATTTAAACGCAGCAAGTTCTCTTTGATTTGATTATGTGCTTGGAAAAAATACCCGGCATTCTTGTTAGTTGTCAGATTTTTTTGTCACAGTCGACTATTAGATCTTGGGTAGATGTCCGATCTAAAACTTGTCAACGTCAAATACGAACGCGGTAAATATGCTTTGGTTTTGCTCATGGCGAAGTAAATTGAGCCCTTCCTTTCCCTAATGATATGATCACTCAGAATAAATAATAATCAACACGTCCATTTTAAAGGATAAAGTACCGAATACACTTTACATCAACGGCACCATGTTAATTATTTAACTCTTTTAGGTATAATCTATCGATATTTCATATGGATTTTGTTAAAACCCAACTAAAGAATGTTTGTTATTTTCAAAGCACCATCCCTCTTGTGTCATGTGTAATCAATATATTGAAAATCGAAAAAAAAAAAAAGCTTTTCTTATTAGATTTTATAAACGAGTGACCTAGCGAGCGCATTCATTGACAAGATCCATACTAGAATACCCATATAAACTTGTGCAGCCACATAAATCAAAGACATACTTACTCATGAGTTGGTTTAATCGTCTAGGGTTCTATGAAAAAGTGTTCCGAGAGCAATAATTAAATAATCAAATAAGTAAATATTGCGATTTCGAATGCACTTACTAGTCTTACGATATGCACAATCACCACTAATCGATGCTTTATTAGAAAATTAGGCTTCGTTTATTTAATTTTATGTTAGGTCCTCTTGTTGCACCTTCTAGAGAACAACTACAAAAGAAAAGAACAACTCAAAACGAGTAAGGCTCCATTTGTTTCATGAAAATGAATAATTGAAATAAACATTTTTCTAAAAATGATTGTTTGTATCATTTAAAATAATTAGTCAATATATAATGTTTTGAACATCAATAATAATTTATGTCTAAATAATTTTGTAGACAGTAAAAATATTTTTTGATAATTCAATTTTTTTTGTGTGATTTAAGCAATCATTTGCTTAAAACCTCGAAAGCAGACATCACTGTGAGACCTTTGTTTAGTCAAGACAAGACTAAGTCAAACTCGCAGATGTAATGAAAGAAACTGCTTGGAAAAATATTTCTTTTAACTTTCAGTCAAGAGCATAAAATTCGATTCTCCCGTTAATCGCGGCGTTTTGGTCAGGTTTCTACATGTTTTTAAGTCTTCACCCTTATTCCCTGCATATTTTTAGGTGGAGATTGAATTGACTATTATCAAAATAGATCTCATTTCTTTCGTTTTTTTTTTTTTCCCGAAACCCCTCCGCAGAAAAATCTTAAAAATATCAATAGCTACAGAAATAATCTCTGGGGCCAAATCATAGTAAAAACGCACAAAAGAAGACAAAATAAAAAAAGGTTAGGATATTACATAAAAGTTTGTAATAGAGCTTCAGAAAATAATAGAGAGCATCGTCTATTTCCATACTTACATTGCACGTCTTAATGGAATAGTTTTTCACTCTATACCATTAGATTTCAACAATATTTAAGAAAAAAAAAATAGAATAATTTGTAGTAGAGTAAGAAAACCTTCATTTAAAGTCATCCACCTCTTGCGAAAGAATCCGGATTCCATACGTATGAAGTTTAATTCCATGCTTTATATTTTTTTATCTGTTACCGGATTAATGAGGCCGTGCTTGGAATATTTGAAAAGATTTCAAATTTAAAACTTCATATTCTTTATCATTGATCGTGTTAATAACTGCTCTCGACACACTTTTATCTTGTTTAATTTAGATTAATCAGATTTTGAATTTAGTAATTGCACATTAGACGAGAACGTTCCATACATTATAAAATACATAATTTTATTAATTGATTTTTTATAATGAGTAACACTGAAGTACTTGAAAAAAAAATCACGCTAAAATTAGTTAAACATATTTTTGGTGCATCCTGAAAACAGTGGCAAACTGAAAATGCGGAAATTGATTTTTCAAGTGAGATTGACGACACAAATAATTTATTTTATTTTATTTTGTTTTACAAGGGATCTTTAACAAAAAAAAAAAAAAAAAATCTTGATAGAATTAAAATTATATTCACAATGTCTATCTATTAAATTCTCATTTTTCATTCAACTCAATGTCGACTAAAAACTACTTTTTTATTGAGTGAATTTTAGTTCTGACTTATTGTTTCTTTGCAGAATTTACAAGGGATGAACTTTGACTTATTTTAATCTTAAACACCAGGAATGTTCATAACATGTATATAAATGTTGACACGTAATTACTTTTTGTTGCGTGAGTTTTACTTATGACTCTTTTTTTTTTTTAACGGTGCATGCACTTTGAAATTTTTGAATCTTGAGCACTTGAAATTTTCATAAATATGTATAAACGTTCACACCTAAGTTCACAGATATTTTTTTTTTTCATAATTTTCAGAAATTTGAAGTAGATATAAAATTTTGGCAAAAAAAAAAAAAGTTACTTTGACTTCGTCCAATCAAACACCCCTTAAACAGATTGCTTCACCAAATGGATTTCACCTCCAAATATGGTCTTTGACACCGCATATTGAGATCAGTTTTCCATGGACAAAACAACGATCCAATCAAATGGTGGAGTAGTGATCGATATTAGGATGTTCAAAAAAAGACAACCACCTTCTACGTGCGTGTACTTGTTTGAATACCCATGTAAAAGTTCCAATCTTAGTCCAGTCATATAGCACTAAGATTGCTCAAAATTTCTTGTGTAGCAGAATCAATAAAGTCGGCCCATTGTGAACATCTTTTCCCTAGTTGGACGACATTGACTAAGTCTTGTGGATTTTATGTGTGTGGCGAATAATTCCTCTTTCCATCATGAATCACTATTATAGGTGCTCTCATTGCCTTTTATATACCGAATTATCAAGAATTGTCAACATAGACTTTTTTTCCTACGTAAATTTGTAAAAACAAACTCTTTCTTAAGAATTATCCCTAACAAATGACACATAATACTCTAATTTGCAGTAGATTTATTATTCTCCTTACAAAGAGTATTTCTTTTAGCACTCTCCACTCATTTGCTTCCCATTAGGGTTTGTACTTGCCTCAATCAATCAATACTATTACTTGTGCTCAACCAAAAAAAAAAAAGTATTAGATCTTATAGCATACGTTTTGCTGAGTTTTAATGTTGCAAATTAGCAATTATTGATGATCCTAACATTTTCTGTAGCTCTTCCCATAAAGTATTTATTTTTTTGGAGCATTTTAATTATTTTCTCTCAATATCTCCTTAAAGGATTGCCTTTAAAAGTGAGACGTGGAACTCTAATGTACAATAGATTAATTTGTAAGGAGTAGCTTATACTTTTGCAGATTGGGCTGACTGATGGGACCAGTGCTTGGGCATGAAGTTAGCTTTCAAACAGACTCGTAGTTAGAAATCGTCTGCTGCCTCAACTATCGATATCTTATCTTCTCCCTCTTTCAAACGGGCCGAAAGCATCAAAAGAGTTCGGTAGAAATGCAGTTTTTCTTGCACCCTCTACTCAATTTGCATTCACCTAGGATCTGTGCCTGTCTCATTCAACACCATGAGTGTTGTTCGAATACGTGCTATGAAAATGATATCTCGCAAACGATAAAGTTGGCGATACGCGTAAATTATCTTGAAACGAAGTCGGTGGTTTAATCTTCCAAATGCAAGTAGAGCAAGTGGTAAATCCATCCTTACACGAGTGCGGCCTAAAGCCTTTATTATTTATCTACAAACAATAGTCTCTTTTATCCAAGTGTCGCCCTCGCTCTGCACGCTGTCGATTCCAACATGCCAAGAAGAAAAAGGGGAGATAGCTATGGACAACCCAAAGAAAAGGGAATACTAAACAGTCATATAAATTGCTCGATTAAGAGCGTACATAGATGTCCATTTATTCAACTCCTTAAACATTTGTTCTTGCCTCAGCTGCATACATAGAGGAGCTTGAGGCAATACACTCATGCAAGTACACTAGCTCAAACTAACTTGAGCACCATTATTTCGGCATAGGGTCTACTATAGAGTATTCCCTACGATTCCGCTCTTACTTCAAGGACAGAACACAACCCTATAGTTGGTTCCACCAGGGCAGGTGAAAGTGCTGGTTTGATCATCTTTAGGGTAACTGTAAGCATCGGGGCACCTATCCTTGAAGAACTTGGAGAAATTCGTGGGCCCGCAGCTTCCGGAGTTGCAGCAGTACTGGTCGGTCTTGAACACGGTGCAGGGGTTGTTGCAACCACCGGGCGCCTTCAGCTGGGCAGGACACTGGCCATTGATGTCGGCCGTGCACTTGATCCCACGGGTGCAACCATTGGATGTTGGGCTGAAGTCCATGGGGACGTTGAAGCCGTCGACCAGGGAGATGTCAAAGAAGTCCTTGCCGCCGAACTGGTTCAGCGCATACTCGGCCAGCGTGTTTGGGGGCTGGCCATAAGATGTGCACTCGCGGACGCCACCACAGTCGCCAGTCTGGCACTTGCCCTTCCCGGCCGCATCAAATTGGCAGTTAGTCCGGGCCCAGATACGGGCTTGTTTTGTACCGGGGCTCACGTTCAGGCTCCAGGACTGGCCTCGGTCAAGCCGTCGGCCACCTCCTGGGACCGCCGCAGCCCAGACCGTGTAGGGGCAATTGTTCCTAATATCGAAAGTGGCAGCATTGGCGCAAGTGAGGAAGAGGGAGAGCAAGAGGACGGAGGAAATGCAAATGGCATGGGAGCGAGCCATGCTTCGGGTTTGCTCAGAACTTGGGTTTGTGTGATCTCTTTATGCGATAGTACTTGTGTAGTAGCTTGGTGGGTAATGAAGAAATGCACGAGGGTTTATATAGGGGCGAGCGTGGCTAGGGATTGGCGGAGAGAGGCCAACAGGTGTCTCTACATGATTAGTTGATCGATTATTAGATGGGGTTTGATAATGCTGTCCTTGGCTTGGTTCCAAGTCAAGTCAAGAACGAAGATAAAGCCTCCACAATGCACAGAGGCTTATCTGTAACCGGTCAACAATTTTTACCATTGCAAAGATACAAGTTTTTGCTGCAGACCAGAGGAGTTTTCTTACCGTGCGAGTGCTTGAGAGCTTTATCATCAGGGAGCGGCTAATGGGTTTGGCAATTATCCATCATTCAGGCCCTTCTGCTTAGAAATTTCAACCAGTCTTTGCCATAAAACAATGAGCTCAATATCGGAAAATGAGGAAAAGGGAGAAGGAGCTGAGCAGAGAGAATTAGCAGGTGAACTTCTGCAAGACAAGTATGTGAGTTGCAGCATACCATTTTTAATATAAGTATCTACATGTTATTTGATAATTACATGCATTAATGTTAATACTTTAAAACGAAAATCTTGATGTTGTCCCCTGATGCAATTTCACTATGTCGATCAAATTGGTATTTCGAGTTTTGAATTGCTAGAGATTATATACTTCTTTATCATACATGTGTCCATACTAAAGCCCTATTGAGAAATCTCTCTCTAACGTGGGATTGTTGGAGATAATGAAGTCATGTGTCAATTGTATCAATCTCATGAACTTTATGGAAGAGCTTAATTTAGGAGTTATCAGTGAGCATAAAAAGTCACATGATAATTCAAAATAGAATATACAAAAAAAAAAATTGTAATTGACATGGTAATAAAATTTGCTACTCTTTTGGTGGTCTCAACTTCAAGCCCCATTGAAGTTAAATCCTAAATTCGCTGGGCCGATATTGAGGGAATATGCCCTTAAGATCACCCGGGGAATCGGATGTCTCGTTAAGGTACGTGAAAACTAACTCGGACACTACTTGATCCCGTTACAACAAAAAAAAAATCACTATATATGGTCATTTCAAGTATATTCATTCATTTTGAACTCGGTATTATTTAATTATATATATTTCCCAAATTTATGATTATCTAGATATTCTTTAATTCTCTTTTTCGAAATATTAAATAAAATTTAAGTTTCTCTATCGAGCGGCGATCACTCTCCAATATCACAAAAAGATTGAATTCTCCTAGACAAAATAAATGTTAGAAACGGCAAATCACTTGAAAGTTATTTTCGCTTAGTTTTTTTTTTTTTGGGTCTTTCGATGATACTATTGGGGAGGGAATTATTCTTGGGGGATCAATATTCACCGTCAAGAAGAGTCCACAAACGTTATTGTCAAAGTCTTGACTAAGAAAACACGACGCAGAAAAAACCAAAAGCAAAGAAAGAGGTACAATCACGTGCTTACGCGTTACGCCTAGACAAGAACCTTATCAGAGGGAAATAGATATTGAATGGAAAGGCGAAGAAAAGTCGTCGAGGGGAGCACCCGCTAGGATTATTCCTGAGGAATCAAGAGAGGTACGATTTCGACTGGCGGCATCACAGCGATCACCAATCCATGTGCGGTGAGCACATCATGTCGGTTCAATAGTTAGAGAATTTGCATTTAAGGATGTATTTATTTCGTGAAAAATAAATAATTTAGAAGAAATATTTTTTAAAAAAATTATCGTTTCTATCTCTTATAAAAATAAACAAATGACAAATATTTTTACCGTCCATGAAGATATTTAGAAATAATTGTTGTTAAAAATAAATGTATCTTTCATTGACTAATTATTTTAAGCAATATAAGCAATTATTTTTAAGAAAATATTTTTCAAACCATTCAATTTTTACAAAACAAATGGAGCCTTATTTCCTTTATTTCTTTTCTTTCTTTTTGTGGTTTTTCTTTTCAATATTAGGGCGAATCCCTAGGGGATAATTCTTGTACCTAAGAGTAGATGAAAGAAAACTATATTCATGTTGGGTTTAAAGTCGACGAAGAAGCTTTGTTAGCAAAAGTCACCTTTGGCTGAACATCGGATGAAGAAACTTTGTTATTATTCTTGCACCACGAAAGTATAACTTTAAATCTTATTGTGGACCGAATATCTTAATCACGATGGCATAACTAATGACATTAAATTCACATTAGCGAAATCCGTTACTAGAATGGTAAAAAAGAAGAACGATGAATGATTCATAAATGGTATAGAATCCACTTTGAGTTGAAAAAAGAAAAAAAAAAGATTTTTAATCTTGTATAAGAATACAAAGACCGCTGATGATATAATCCTAAACCCATTCGATGCACAGAAGGAAATTTCTGATTCGAGTCAGATAATCAGTTTTTTTTTTTTTAATTTGTTTTCTTTTACACCCTTGATTTTGTGTTCTAGGAAATAAGTGGGCAAACTACACGGATTTTAAACAAGACCACGAGTCTCGCTGAATGCCCGATACATGTGGAGACGTATCAACTTCAATGCTTCTCCATGTCCAACTATGCCTAATCCAAGAGACAGAGAGGCTTCATTCTATCCTACAGGAAAACCTTATCCTAAGAAAGCGATTTGAATTGAAAGCCAAAGAGTTGTTGA
The DNA here is from genome assembly GCA_014182365.1 of Eucalyptus tenuipes. Lineage (NCBI taxonomy): Eukaryota > Viridiplantae > Streptophyta > Magnoliopsida > Myrtales > Myrtaceae > Eucalyptus > Eucalyptus tenuipes. The sequence goes on along the minus strand of CM024540.1, from coordinate 27,457,119 downwards.
GAGCATCGGCATCCAATGGGTTTATCCCTAAGGAATCAACATGCATACTGTTCAAAATTCAATTTAAAAATTTAAATAAGAGTGTATGAATCCTCTAAAAAGGTAATGTGAGATAATTTTAATGATTTCGACTCGTGACTAGTCAATACGATGACAACATTATGTCAATTCAATAATTAGCACGGTAGCTTTTGCACTTGCTCTCTCTCTCTCTTTTAGATTGTTCTTTTTTTTGTTAATTTTTTTTTTGCTTAGATATATTGGTGAATCCAGGGAAATAATTATTGTACCTAAGTGTAGATAAAAATAAAAAAAAAAGTTCATGTTCTGTCTAAAGTCGATCAAGAAACTTTGTTATAAAGTCACCTTTGGCTCCATATCATCCCTATATATATATATAATATGTGTGTGTGTGTGCACACTTTAATCAGTAACACTTAAATGACGTGTGCATGGGTTTAATTTGGTTTTAGAGACAAAATTGGACCTAATCGTGGACTTGTGATTGACGGACCCGATAGATTCGCCCGGCAATTGGGTGAGCTTGGATATCGATCTTCGGCCGATCGGTCTAGGCCACCAAGCCTTTTTGCTTTGCTTTCTTTTTTTTTTTTTTTTTTTTGTTCGGCAAACCTCAAATTCAGCCCGCCCAAGTCCACCCAGTAATTGGGCCTAATCTAGGCACCCTTGCAATCACGGATTGAAAAGGCTAGAGATAAGAAACGATATGGTGGCTGTCTTAATTTTCATGAGATGACCATGAGCTCTCGAAAGGTCCTCGAAGCGCCCAATCGAGGCCTTTTGGCCCGGTGCTGAGTACTCACCAGGGACGGAGAAAGGGCAATGATAGATGCTATCGTATCCATATCAAGTGGTTAGATAAACGTATGGCATTCTAGCGGGGAAATTACCGAAGAAGTTTTAAATTTATTGTACTTATATCAATTCAATTTTAAATATTTCAATTTGACTAATTTAGTTCTAAACCTTTTGACTAGTCTTAAACTTTTTAATGGTGCCTAATAAGTTGCAAATCTTTTGACAACTTGTCAATGTAGTTTTTCCAACTAATTTTGATAGAATATCATAGAGGTGTGTGTGGTCCAGTCAATGCCAATTGTCCTACATGACATAGTTAGCGCTAAGGTCATCGGTTTTTGTAATTTTTTACTTTTTTTCCCTTTCTCTTTTTCATTTTTTCTTTATTTTCCTCCAATCAATCACCAAACCTCGATGATGGCCAGCGAAGGTCACCAAGCTCTAGTGAGGCCGCCCCTCACCAGATCTAGCAAGAGTTGGCAAGGGCCTTAGGCAACCTCATCTAGCACTTGCCTATGGCTAGCAAGGGTCGAGATGCCCTCATCCCAGAAAAAAAAAAAAAAGGGAAAAGGAACAAAATCTAAAAATTAAAAAAATAATAATTTGTAAAATTCATCAATGTCAATGCCAACCATACAACTTAAGATAGCCAGCACTAACTAAAACATACCAACATACAAAAGATTTAACTTAATTGGCATAATTGAAAAACTTGAGATTAAATTGGCATAAGTGCAATAGGTTTATGACTAAATTAATCAAATAAAAAAAAATTAATCAAATTGAAATGTTTAAAACTGAATTGATACAAGTACAATATTTTTAGGACTTTCTCGACAATTTTATTCAAAGCATTTGTCTAGAAATACACTCGCTTGCTTTTGGCATTAGCAGCTCTTTATATCTATTTTTTGTGTCACGAGTAAAAGTCCATAATAAGAAAACAAACGACCATAAAAAAGAAAAGAAAGGCAAGACACCAACGCACGTTACCGTTTGCTTCCGCAAAACTTGGCCTGTTTGGTATAACTGAAAATTAATTGTTGAAATTTAATATTGTTTTTTAAATGTTCAGCATTTTAAGTGCTCAAATTGTAAAGAAATTGCTTTCTGAAAGAATTTTTTTTCTTACCAAATACGGAATTCTGAATATATTGGCAAGTTTTACGCTTTTGGTAATGAATATCCAAAGGCAGGACTTTTTTTGCTATTTAGACGCCTCTTTTATCGAACGAATCTAAAAAAAAACCTGCATTATTACTCAGTGAATTCGGTAATTTTTATTATTATTTGAATCTTTGAAGGTCAAAACTAGTTATTCGCAGGTATTGAAGGTATTAATTTTAAAAAAATTATTAGAGTTATGAAACAAGTCTGATTCCATGATCGTTTTCGTTTATCTATTTAATTTTTTGAGTAAATTTTCTTTTTCTATACGGCACAAATGAATTCAAATCCGTAGTCTTTGCATGCAGGTTTTTCTAGTAATCAAGATTTGGCATTGAAAAATGTTTTTCATCATTGGTTCTGATCAGTCGGGCTCCATCGAAGTTCGCCTCGCTAAATCTAGTATAGATTAAGGAAACGCATTAAAATGATGCTCGCCTTAATCGGCCCATAAATGACAAGTGGAAATAGAATCACCAAAGGTGGCTACATGAAATCTCAAGCAATTTATTCATCTCATTATAATTTGCTGGCATGCCCTTCGATCGGTTAAGTTTTATCGATAAAGGGTTAAGGAAAAAATAGACGCGTATAAAAGAAAACAATACACAAATAAAATTCACGGTGACATATTCTTATATCGTATTAATCCATCGTTCCAAAAGCGAAACTGCATATTAAATATTCCGTATAATCAAATAATGTTTGAATTGTTATTTCATCAAATGGATAATTATATCCAATATTTAGAAATAATTTAAGGATGATATTTAATAAATTAAAAAGTACAAAAAAAAAATGACAATAGAGTGTGGCCAAACTTTAGTAATCGTTTGCCCCCACCTCGCGACGGCTTCAACTCATGTTTTCGCTCTCCTCCTTCATCCTTCAGCGTCTCGCGCAAGCTTCTACTTTTACTCTGTCTCTCTCTGTCTCTCTCTCTCTCTCTCCGCTTCTCCCACAAAGCTTCGCAGAGAAGCCGATGGAAAGATAGGTTTTTTGAACACCAAAACACCTCCGATTTCTCCCGCTGAACTCCACACCTCCCTCTGCACATATATATACGGGCTTTCTCGACGCTCTCTGCGATCACGCATCACCCATTTTCCAGCGACGATCTCTAGCTGTTTCGCGTGTTTTCCCCAGCTCGGCTTCGGCGTTCCCCACTTGTCGGCGGCCGTCCGTTCTCGGAAACCCCGAGGAATTCTCTCTTCGAGGTTCGTCTTCGTTTTCGTCCATGAACGTGGTGCGGTTTTTCGGTTTTTCGTTTTTTCGTTTTTGGGTAATGCTCGGCTCTGTTTCGTGTGTTTTTTCCTTACCCACGACAACGTGGAGGCGGTAGCGGAAGCAACTCGCGGTGAAGTTTGACGTGTTGCCCGCGAGTTGGGTTTTCTTGTTGGGTCTTGATCCTTAAGTGGAGCAATGGGTAGAATCTTGTTGCTGCTGCTTTTGCCGGAATCCTTAGTATCTTCGTTGTCGTGTTCGTGAGCTTCGCTTTCGTGAGCGGATAAATTTGTATGTGTTAGTTAAACAGTAGATGTTAATGGCAAAGCCTTGGAGGTTGATACGTCTCGAAGGAGTCGGGGAAAGGTGATCACTTGCACTGAATTGCGATCTTCTGTTTGCGTTGGCGCTGATTTTGTGCTCTTGGGAACTTTGGGTGATTTCACATGATTGGTTTTTCGTCAGTTCTTGTTTCCTTTGACGTGTCATTTGTCCTGACCTCATGCTGATTTACATTGTCGTGCCTTCTTCTTTTGGTTAGCATGGTGAGAGTTAAGGAGGAATACGATGTGGTGGCGAGTCCTTCATTTTTCAATGGCAGCTGCGACTCGTATCCTAAGAAATCACTGTCCACTTTATCGTACAGTTCCAGGTTTTACTCTGCTTTTAAAGTTCCGAGGCCTTATATCAGTCCTACCTCTTGTTTTGGTAATCGTTCAGTAATGTAGCAAGTTCAAAATCTTCTGACTGCAGTTATGATTAAGTTAATTAGACATTAATATTTAAAATCAGCGTGCAATAAAAACTGAGGTGCATACTTGTGACTTATTTGCATCAGCATGATATAACCCATTGTTCAATTACAGGGGAACATAAGTCCTTTGTGCAGAAGCATATTAGATCAGCTACTTTTCCGCATCCTGAATGAATTGCGCTTGATGTTCCCTTTTAATGTGGCATTTGATTTGACTTTAGGAGGGCAATTGGTCCAATTAGGCGTTCAACAGGAGGAAGATGGACAAAGGAAGAGGTTAGTTTGGAACAGCTACATTTTGATTCTTCAGTATGTTAAGATGTGTCGATTAAAAAGCCTTTTACTATAGATGATAGACCAATTAGGCACATAAAGCTTAGGATGGGAATGCCAGTTGTGCATATTCAAGCAGATTGGGCTACTCTGTTGTTACTGTAAAGGGTTTAATTCCCTCCAACTTTCATATGACAGCAGAACATACTTCTTTCTCAGAATTTTCCCGTTCAACTGTGTATTGCCATGCAATCCGGAAGAGTTCTGAAGTTTTCTAACTCCAGCTACTTTGCAATATGATATGAGTAGGACAGATTTCTTATTGCAGCGGTGCAGAAGTTCAATTGCAAGAATTGGAAGACAATAGGTCGGTGTGACTCTTTCCTCCATCTCCCTCAAGATTTACTTGACTTTTTGCACAAAGAATTGCCAGTTCTTTATTTTGGTGGAGCAGCACCATCAAGAGATACATAATTGGCCATTCATCATCAGAACTAGATTAAGCGTAATATGATGGTGTCATTAAGCATGATAGCTTCAACATATTCAGACGAGTTTGTGAATTCCTGCTGTGCTAAGTGGAGATTTCTTGTTCAGGAATCAAGCGCCTCTAAATAACTACAACATGTTCCAATGTTTTCCAGTAATATGGTTGACAGAAATAGATGTGTGAAGTAAATGATGTGGTGATTCCATTCCATATACATAAGTTTGCACTCAGCAGAAGGCTGATGCTTTGGTTGTTTTCATGTGTTACCAGCTGCATGTGTCCCTGGTAAGACAGATAGTCAGTGCTTGCATCGCTGGCGAAAGGTTCTAGATCCTCGTCTTATTAAAGGGTCTTGGATAAAGGGGGTAATGTCAAATATCTGAGGCTTTAGTAGTTTGTTGTTTTGATACTGTGTGCTGTCAGGGAAAGCAAAATGATTTGCTTCCTCTTTCTATTTCAGGAAGATGATCTTTTAATCAATTCAGTTAAGAGATACGGCTGCAAATGGTCGCTGATTGCAAAAACCTTTCCTGGTCGCACAGGCAAGCAGTGCCGAGAAAGGTGAGCAGTCACTTTCTCTAGTGAATGAACAGCATGTATATTGGAACTGTATATCTGTGATATTGGCACTCTTCGGTTTAATTTTCCTTTTACCAGATTGAGACTCTTTATTGAAAAATGTAAATATGTAGTTATTATTCTTAATTAATTATACATAAGTTTGTGTCCTTGTTATAAAGTATTAGTGACTAAGGAGCCACTGACTGTAGGTGGACTAATCATCTCAATCCTTCAGTAAAGAAGGTTGCCTGGACAGCAGAAGAGGAATCTATTCTTGCTCACTGGCACCATATTTATGGTAACAAGTGGGCACAAATAGCAAAATTTCTTCCTGGAAGGTACATATCAAAAACCTGAAGACAATTAACGATTTACCTGTGGCTGGCCCCCCAATGTTGTTCCAATCTCTCTTTAAAAGAAAAAGAAAGACTACTTTGAGATGATAAAAAATCAAATGGTTGGCTGATTTTTTCAGTGTTACTTACATAACACTTAAAATGGTATTTAAAATGCAACTGGTTAGAAGCTCGATAATCCTGATTTAGTTGAGTTCTGATGACACAAGTAGTATAATTTCTTGCCCTTGTTTTGCTCTCATCTCAGCTGTTGGTTGGAGTTTCATTGCATTTGCTCTTGGTCCTTTTGGACAATGACATAATGTGGCCATTGTTTTGCCTTTTTTTGCGCGATATCTACACATATCTAGTGCCTATTGGAACATCAGGATCTGATGAATACCCCCTCCCCTTCCATATCTTGAATTGTTCAGTTAATTTTATGCATGCCCTGTCTAAGGGTCGCCAAAAAGATTATGAGGTATTGATATCTTTTCACACTGGCAGGACGGACAATGCAATTAAGAACCATTGGAACTGCTCAATGAAGAAGAGATTGGGTTCATGGTCAACTGGCTGTATAATGGAAAGGTCTGATGCTAGCTCAGAATTTTGCAGTCCAGAGGTTAAGGCAGATTGCTTGATGGTTAAGTTGGAGCGACAAAGTGCAGATGAAATTACTTTTGTTGATCAGAGAATGCATCTGGACTTGAATAGAAGTTGTTTCACTGACTTCACTTCTGAATATTCTCATGGTGGTATCATGGAATCGGAAATGGTAGATTGTTGTATATCAACTCCTTGGCATTCAACAGCAGGGGCAAATAGCAGAGCATGTCTGACTGCCAATCCATTTCGTGTGGCCACTGGTTTTTCTGGAGATGCTGATAGCGGTTCTAATATTTCAGTTTCCTCACTGGCTGATCCTTCAAGCATCGGTGCATGTTCAACCATTGAGTTAAGTCCTAGTCCTGTCAAAGTCAATCTTTCTGTTGCTTCGCAGAGTTTTGAATCACCTAAAAGGATACGAGTAGGTGCTACAAATACAAAATGTGGCGATGATCCTGGATATTTTTGTTCGACTCTCTCAAAATCCACAGATATGGACTTCACTGGTGCTGATAAGAGAAAAAATGTCAGTGATATGTTATCATCGGCACTTCAGCTGAGAGATCCAGTCACTTTGGTTGCAAATAATGGTTTCACAGGTGTGGAGAAACAATGTAGCCCATCAAGGACTTCGTATTACCTTTCCACTCCCCCTAACTCGGTGAGTAGTGTTAGTGTCAAAAGTTGGAGTCCAGAGTTGATTTTGAGGAAGTTGGCAATGACCTACGAGCATACTCCCTCCATCATCAGGAGGCGATGCTCAAAGAAATCAGGCGATGCTTCTTACTCGGGCTCTGCTAGCACGCCAGCATTGATGTTATCAAATTCTCAAGAGAAGGAAGGTGGTAGTGTGGATTTTCTGCATGTGGAACGAGGTCTTCTCTTGAATCTTCATGATGCTAGAATTTCCACCGCTGCTAAATGTCTGGAGAGACGCCTAGAACTTGCCTTTGACATGGAAATGGATACAGCCATTCTGTGAACGTGGGGGTTAATGCCAACAGCAGCATTCCCTGGAGATAATTGAGCAAATAAATGACGTTTCATCAGTACTGAGCATTTCTATCGTGTCAATAAGCTCCAGGACGAGGCCTAGACAAGAAGATAGTTATTTTGCTGATAGTATCTTCATCCGCATCCATTTTGTAGCTTACTTTGCTCCATGAACTTGTTCGCTATAACTCTGATTCTTGGTGATGACAATGGCACAGCCGTGTGTATAATGTGGCCGTGTTACTTCAATTGAAACAATTACATACAAAAAAGATTTTCCCTCTCTACTGTACAACTTCGAGATTGCATGTACTGGCAATTTGTAAATGATGACAGTTCAGCTCTGTAAGGAATAAGTAGGAAAATCTTTGCTTCCACAGTTCTTTAGGCCCACTCTTTGGTATAATGACTTGATTCCATGGTTTGTTTCCTGTGAAATGTATTTTTCTTGATCGTCTGTCATGGTTTCCCTTCTTTTATGTTGATGCACACTCAACTTCTCCGTGGCCTCGGCAGGCTGACGAGTTCATGAGACGCTAACCATTGTTTGAATGTCTTGGACGTGTTTTGTCTTGGACACCTTACTTGGCAGATCCAAGGTTGGACAAGCCTAGCCACAAATTCCTCGCAATGAAGGGTGTTGGGGTTTGGACATAGTTGTTTTAAAGTTTAGGGTTTCTTACACTAGACTCCTCAGGCCCGACACCATTCCCAGTGCGGTCCGGCATCGGGCTAATCATTTTTCAAGGGCATAGCCCTTCTCAGCTGGCTTCCTCCATCGATCAAAACTAATGGCGATGGCTTCCTATTTCAAAGTGACAAATAGTTAAGTAGTCTTGAGACTCTTGTTATGTACATGAATTTAAAAAAAAAAAAAAGGAAAGAGTGACCATATAGACACTGTGGGATGGGCTCCCAGATAAAACCTAAAACACACATGCACTACAGAGATTCTCCATCTGTATGCTGCAGGAACATGGAATATAAATCCAACACACCCAGTTGTCTCTTCTCGGCAGAGATTGTCAATCCACAGCAGTACCAAGTATTTGAAGCATGTCATCCTTTTCACACTTATTACCTAACCCCATGTGTGCGTGGGGTCCATCTCGTCCTCATGCCTTGTCCATAGTACGACTGTCGGCTCAATACCCAGCCTTGAAAAGCGGGAGTTCCCGGTGGAGCCTTTACCAAAGATGAAGAGGACATGAATTTTTCAGAGTTTCTTTCACTGCAAGGGTATTTTTAGAATATAGTCACTTGTCCTCCGTTTCTAAGATGAAAGGAACTTGCAGGGGAATCAGGAGAATGATCAAGGGTGCTTTAGCCGACAAAATGATGGAAGTATCACGGGCAAAGAATGTGACTCTGCTGCCAACGGTCATCGTCGAACATCACTTGCTTTGTCCTAAGATGCCCCATTGAGGAAGCTGTCCTCCTTGTCATCATTAATTCGGTGGTTGAGCCTTCCAAATTTTTTTCCCTTGAACTCCTTGGTACTTTGATTCGATGCCATCCCCTATTTGTGCACTTTGTGGTTTGCACATATTTGGGAGATTATTGGATATGTCGTGTTTTGAAAAAAAACAATATTTTATATAATTTATGCATGTATATTAAATAAATCAACATACTATTTTTTTTATCCTCTACAGTTTGAATTGAGTACTCCCAAAGCTAACCCTTTTCTTTTCTTTTGAAAAATGAGAACCATCATAACTCTGAGGGTCCCCATGGCATATTGTTGCCTAGATGATGCACAAATCTCTTGTGGGCAATTTTATGAATATACTTCTTGGCATCTAAGGTTGATACTCACTTTATTTCTTCTATTGCCTGACCCTTACATGCGAAGTGGGCTTTTAAAACTTTTTTGTCGCTTTTCCTCTTGAATATGAATGGCATTGATTTGAAGATAAATACGAGATACTTAGAAGTTATAAAAATCTAATAGAAATAACAATATAGATCGAATATTTTGTGATTGCCCGACAAAAGGTGACTGGATTTAAGTTTTAAATTGCAACATCTACAAATTTCATAAATCGGTATGTTTATGGTAATAATTATCCGGTAGACAGAAAGCAGAGAAACGTTCTCATCAAATTAGTCAAGTAATCCAAAAAAGGAAGAAAAAGAAATCGGATATCCTATTTCTTATATTCTTAAAAGGAAGCGATAAGGACCCTTTCATTGGATAATGATAAAACATCATCGTCAGCGACACTCGTCCCATCGATGATTTCCAGCTCAGAAATTACCTTAAACGGGCCTCCTATCTTTGGGCCAAATCGCTCGATCTGTTCTCATTTTTTTGCCATACTTGCTTTTCCACGAGCGCAAGAAAAGGGGGAAAGAAGGAAAAAAGAAAAGGGGGACAGAGAAGGAATGATTATGATTAGGAGGAAGAAACCGAAGATAGAAAAAGCGCGCGAATGGATTCATCCTCCAGCTGACTCGACTCCAGCGAGAAGGCTACAAAAAGGCGTAAGCTTGATGGGAATGGATTCTCTCTCTCTCTCTCTCTCTCTCTCTCTGTGGCATGCGTTTTGTACTTATCCCCAACACGCGCAGGATTGGTTTCCTTGATTTGCTCAAACTCTCATCCCCCTCCCCTCCCCACTTTGCTTGCCAGCTTCCATAAAGGACACGCATTCCGCTGCCCTGTTTCTTGGTGCCTCCTCCCCTGCTTCGCCGAAGAAGAAAAGACCGAAACTTTACCGAATCGACGAGATGGGTTCGCAGGAAAAGACCGTTCTTGTCACCGGCGGGGCTGGTTTCATCGGCACGCACACCGTGGTGCAGCTCCTGAATGATGGGTTCAGGGTCTCCATCATCGACAACTTCGACAACTCTGTCCCCGAGGCCGTCGACCGAGTGCGAGAGCTCGTGGGTCCCGAGCTCTCGGAGAGGCTTGAATTCCACTTGGTACTTATGTTTTTTGGATTTTTGGTTCTGTTTCGAGGTTTGGTGAATTGGGTTGTTTGTTTGTTTGTCTGTTGAGGAAGGAAAGTGTGGGGATTGAGCGGAATTTGTAGCTACTGGTGTTGGGTTTTGTGTTTCACCGAGGATAATGTTGTCTGGAATTAGAACAGAGGTTAAAGAGGGTGAGTCGAAGTGAAAGGTGAAAACTTTTTTCCTGACTGATTATCAATGCTATGTGGGGTAAATTCTGTCTGTCTGTTCTAGATACTTCATTGGGATTGGGAATTAATTGGTGTAGATGTACATGAATGTACCATTCGTTCAGTTTAAGCTTATGAGGTCCGCAGGATGGTGGAGCGGATTTTATAGAACTCACATTGTTCCTACTCCTTTTGCTTGCTGATGATCTAGAGGTTATTGCAGGGTGATCTCAGAAATAAGCAGGATTTGGAGGATCTATTCTCTCAGACCAGGTATGCACACCGTCCTTGATCCTTGCTCTCATCTTTGTCCTTGTCCAATGGCCTCATTGGTTCTCTGTAAATTCAGGGTGATTAAACCCTTCCTTTATTCTTATTTTTCAATGAAGCAGCTTTGATGCTGTGATCCACTTTGCGGGGCTTAAAGCCGTTGGGGAAAGTGTAGCAAATCCTCGAAGATATTTTGACAACAATTTGATTGGGACCATAAATCTTTACGAGGTCATGGCAAAGTACAACTGTAAGAAGGTCTGTTTGGCTTCTTTAGCATATGGATACTTGTTATTGTCGTCTCAGCTGCTTGCTTTGACATACGGAAATACAATCCCTATAATTAAATGAATTGATGACTGTTCCTTAAAACCTTAAAAGCCCCATGCAGAACAGAAGTGACTGATTTAATGTGCTTTGATCCATGACTGTATGTCCGATGGCATTTTACCCATCATCAAGAAAAGTTAGCCTCCATGAAACTTAGAAGGGCAATTCCACTTCTCATTTTATAAGATGCACTCTTGTTTCATGTCTTAATGATCTCATAAGGCGCATTCATAGACTAATCATTCTTATGTGATAGGATATGAAAGCTTTCATATACTGTGATAGGATATGAAACTTTCCCATACTGTGTTAGGATATTTGTTAAAGAAGAGCTTTGCTTAATTTTTTTTCGTCTTTCCCTTATGTTTTTTTTTTGGGTCCATGCCTTTAGCTGACTTTGCTGACTTATATAGCATTTTCCAGTTTTTTACAATGAAGAAATCATTGTCTCCCCATTCTAGTGTTGCATTAGAAGGGAACAACTTTTTTATCTGCTATATCCTCTCCATGGCTCTCGTATAACAGTAATGTTTTTGGGTCATACAGATGGTTTTCTCATCATCTGCAACTGTGTATAGTCAACCTGAAAAGATACCTTGTGTTGAGGATTTTCAATTGATGGCCATGAATCCTTATGGGAGGACAAAGGTGTGCTCTTTTGGTTGGACTTTGTCCTTTTTGTGTGGGTATGATTTTGTTTTCTGCATGCTGAATATGGCTTCTATTTTTTTGACCCCTTTTGTGCCCCCTTTCGTGCACTTGCTTCTTGATAGCTTTTCCTTGAAGAAATTGCTCGGGACATTCAAAAGGCTGAACCTGAATGGAGAGTTATATTATTAAGATACTTCAACCCAGTTGGGGCTCATGAGAGTGGCAGAATAGGCGAAGACCCTAAGGGTATTCCAAACAATCTCATGCCTTACATCCAACAGGTGGCCGTTGGCAGACTGCCTGAACTTAATGTGTATGGTCAGGATTATCCAACAAGGGATGGCACTGCAGTACGTGAGCATCTCTTCTCAGTCTATTATTCATCTTCAACAAATCATTGACCTAATTTCATTGTTTCTTCTGAGCATGCATCTACTCTTGCCAAAGTAACTTGCTTTCAATCAACAGATCAGAGACTACATCCATGTTATGGACTTGGCAGATGGTCACATTGCAGCTTTGAAGAAGCTTTTTGCAACAGAAGACATAGGTGATCTTTAGATGTTCTTCTTGTTTTAATCTTGTGGAGAAATAGTTTGACATCATGTTCCAATAACATCCAAGTCTCTACCTATATTTCTAATTAAATAATTTAAGTATATTTTGTCATTGCTGGAGACTAAGTTATATATTTTGGTAATTCTCTTGATTATTTTCATAGGTTGTACTGCATACAACTTGGGGACTGGATGTGGTACTTCAGTCCTTGAAATGGTTGCAGCATTTGAGAAGGCCTCTGGCAAGGTAAGCTTCCTCTAGGATCTAATCCATAGGTCCTTCTAGGTTCTTACTCATTGACACTTTTTTTGTTTGCTTACAGGAAATTCCCATTAAACTGTGTCCACGGAGACCAGGAGATGCTACGGAGGTTTACGCCTCCACTGAGAAAGCAGAAAAAGAACTTGGCTGGAAGTATGTCCTATCTCCTATCCGTTTTTTCAGCAGTCATTGACTTGATCTCTCTCCTTTCCATTTTTCATATGGGCCACTTAAAGATAGATTCATGTGATTTGCTTGATCAAGCAAATGATTATATACAATCTGTTTCATTAGAAACTTCTTGTCCTAATATTACTTGTGATGTTTTGTGGCTGACAGTCATTTCATCTTCAATACTCTCGATAAGTAATTTATTCCTATTCATCTAAGAATCCATTAACAAGAGATACTAAACAGTAACCACCTATTCTCCACGAGGATATAATTCCTCTTGGTCATGCTCTGTTCTTTCTTCCGTATAGCTGTTTACAAACTCATAGATCAAATTCTTCCATACCTTTTACCTAACTGTAAATTTCCACCATTTATGATGCAGGTGATCTCAGACAAATACAATTTTCATGGATTTCTAGATCAATTGACAATTAAATTTTCCTAAGTTGGTCTGTCTAGCTGTCGAGGTGCTATAGTAATTAGTCATAGAATAGGGAATAGATCGCCTGGTTCTCTTTCCTTTTGGATCCTAGTCTCGACGATACAAAAATTTTACATTAAGATTGCCTCCATTTATTTCTATTAGAGCAAATTCATAGAGATTGCTTTTCCTGATGAACTCAGTAATTTTTAAGATGTAGACAGAGTGAGAAATCGAAGGTTATATTCTGACTGCCTATTGTTTCCTCTCCTATTTTTCAGGGCCAAGTATGGTGTGGAGGAGATGTGCCGGGACCAATGGAACTGGGCAAGCAACAATCCATGGGGCTATGGGTCTGAGCCTTGAACAATTTACAGCTCGGGATATACCATTTAGCCATTTTCCGTCTCTAGAGATCACCAAAGAGGTGAATTCAATGTTGTTGGCAAAGAACACTTGAATAGGAGTATAAGAATCGAATCACTTTTTGAATTTTCGATATGGTTACACAGAACTTACAATTTTCCCATTCAATTGGCGGAGATTGCGGGTGTTCTGTCTTACCTTGAAAATAAGAATGAAATTGAATATACCCCAAAGAAAGAGTACGATTTTTGCCTTCTAGACATTACTTGCACGGCTGTTTGAACACGAGCTCGTTAGCATGTTTGGCATGTGATGCACTCGAAAGTTTGGTGCTCCAGACGACGACTAATGAGATTTGATTAATCCCAAATTGTACACGTTCTAGTATCAAATGAGTCAGATGACAGATGGTCAAGCCATCCTCTTGTTACTTGCTTATTACTTGCTGATAGCAAGTGTGCCGTTCTTTATTAGTACTGTAATATAAAATGAGGATGGCCGGCCAATAAAAAATAGTTGACGTAAAGCATGTTTCCTCGGGTGTCACCTGCCTCATCTTCCTGTAATTGGTGGACGTAAGAGAAATATTATCTCCTCCACGGCATGCACGGATGAAACAAGACTAAAATGACAGACAAAATAAGGGGTCTAAAAGAGCCGAATTTTTCTCCGAAGATGCAGAGAGATTTTTGCATGTGACAGAGTTTGAAGGCACTTTCTTCGAAGTTTTAAGGAAATTGTTAGCTGTTACACTGAGATGAGGACAGGCTGACGCTAATATGAAGCTCGTACTAAGTCAACTATATGGTCTAGAGGGCCCCATCCCCAACATCTTAGTTGAAGTTTGAGGAACCTTCATTGCAAGAACGGGGCAGTTGAAAGGAATCAACCCATCAAGAGCTCTCTTTGAAGGATGACATGGTGATTGCTTCTCCATCAATGGCCGGCACATCTCCGGCTGCTTTTGCCCAGCAGTTCCCGACGCCTTCGCCGTTCGCGTTCTCAGTCACCTCTACCCGGTGGAGCACGGCGCCGCCAATCGAGCTCTCTAGTCTCTTCCTCCGGTTCATGGCGCTGCTTCTGTCTTTCGTCTCAGCTCTTGTGCTGACGACCCCGCCAAAGAAGAGAGGTCAATCTCCTTCCAGCTTCAGCCAGCTTCCTGAATTGATGTAAGAAGAACTCTCTTCAAAGTGCTATAAAAATTTGTATGGAAAGAGTTTGCCGCTTATTCGTCGCAGAATCTGTTGTTGAGTCCGCATTTCACTCCTTTTCATGCGCTGAAGGCTACAAGATGCTCACAATTTATTTTCCCTCCGTTGCTTCCTCGCAGGTATTGCTTCATGATAACCGTTGTGGCTTTCGTTTACTCAGCCTTTCAGCTCTTCAAAGGTGTCTGTGATATTTCCTATAGGGGGATTCTAATCTCAGACAGGTTTTCGGACTACCTTAGCTTCATACTTGATCAGGTAATGGATCTCTGTTGACAGGTCTCCGTCAGTTTCTTACTTTTGCTTCACTCCCGTCAACAAACCTGCTTTTCTTAGTTTCCAAATGGCAATTTTAAGGCCGACATCTTACTGCATGATGCAGCTGGTGGCTTACCTTCTCATTTCGAGTTCTTCATTGGGGGTACAAGCAATTCAACAGACAGAAAGGGCAACACCACTCTGGAGAGCATCTGTCATATCCATTAGCATGTCTTTTGTAATCTTCCTGATCACAGCAACCTGTGCTCTGTTGTCAGGTTACAAGCTTTGTAAGAGAATTATTTGGTGATGCTTTTCGGTATTTGTGTTGCGTTGGATGAAACAGAATAGTCTGCTCGCGGATGAATTGAGGTCTGACCTCTTGAAGCAACTCTGTTTTTGGTAGACAATTAATTATAAAGGCATCTACAACGCTCTAGGCAATTCTAGAGGATCATTAGCATATATAATCACCAACCAGCAAGAAAATAACCACATAAATTGTCAGTCAGACTGAAGCTGTCAGTCAAATGCTCACTAAGTAATCAGAAAATTATCAAAGTCGAATCACGGCGAATTAGTAAATTAGCCATAAAAGCAGTCCATCCATCCTATATTTCCATTTGAAGATAATATCATTCAACTAATACAATTCAAAATTGTGCTATGAAACGGTGTGCATCACTTTTAGTAGACAAAAGAAGGGGACCTGTTAACCATTACAATTTCCAATAGACTATCTGCTAAGCTTGTAGGGGAAAAACAAGAAGCCCATTATCGTATGCGCTCCAAAGTCCTCTCTTCCTCCCCTGTCATGACAAGCTTGCCCTCTACAAAGTCACAACCAGGAATCTGAACCCCGAGCTGCTTCTGCAGTTTCTTGACAACGAATACTTCAGGCTTCTCACATATCGAAACCACAGTACCTTTCCTACCAAGCCGCCCTGTGCGGCCTGCGCGATGAGCATAGTGAATGGAGTCTGTTGGTAAGTCCAGATTAACCACAAGATCGCATTCAGCTACGTCCAAACCCCTTGCTGAAAGCTCATTTGTCACCAGCACATGCAAATCGCCATTCTTGAATTTCTTTAAAGTCGTTGATCTAACAAGCTTACCCAGATCACCATGCAACTCTGCAGCATTAATGCCACGGGCCTCTAGCTTAAAAACAGCATCTTTCAGCTGCTTAGTGTTGTTCATGAAAGCAATCACAGACTTGGCATCAAGCGCATGGATGCACCTTCTCATTGTGTCAATCTTGTGCTGTAGCTTTGTGACACAGTAATAGTGTTTCAAAGAGGGAGGTAGACTTGTAACAGCTGGTTGACCCTGCAAATTTGAGGTTTTACTTGAAGTTAACGAAGGCTTTGACAGATTGACAGGTTCAGATATTGGGGCCGAATCAAGCGTCGTGACTTTTTCTGCTTGCACAAGCAGCGGATAGTTTCCCCAGCTCCTAGCGGCCCTTATGACAGAAAATGGCACAGTTGCAGAAACCAATATAGTCTGACGTTCTGCCCGCCTGACCGTTGGACCTTTAGGCTCTCGTACATCCATGCCAGATCTTCTCCCTACATGTTCCAATATTCGATGCATATCCTCCCGGAAGTTAAATGAAAGAAGCTCATCGACTTCATCCAAGACCAAGAAACGACAATTATGGGTGTGAAGCTTTCCGGCAGCACTTATTTCCGCAATCCGCCCCGGTGTACCAACGACAATAGCTGGCTTATTTTTCTTCAGAGCTTCTTCTTGCCTAGAACGATTTGCACCCCCCACAAGCTGCTGAACAACTTTCTTATCAGAAGGTCCCAAGAGCTTCTCGACCTCCCTCACGATCTGCATTCCTAGCTCCCTAGATGGAGCTATGATAACAGCCTCGATCTCCATTTTCTTCCCCCGCTCATCCTTGCAATCAGGAGATTTCCTCCTTAGCGGACCTACTTCAGAAAGTATGGGGAGGAGATATGCCAATGTTTTTCCTGAACCAGTGTAAGACTGAATGACAACATCGTGATTCTTAAGAATGGTTGGAATTGCAGCAGCTTGAACGTCAGTTGGAACCTTGAACCCTTCAGCCTCCAACCTTTCTAACAATAATGTTGGCAAGCCAAGCTCTGAAAATGATTTCGCATTAAATGGACCAAGTCCTAATTCAAGTGGTTTTCTAGTAGCAACTGACTTGAATTTATTGCTACTAAGAGGCTGCACTTCAGCCATTTTTTCTTTTGCAGAAGAAGTTTGAAACTTAATTTTGTTATTTTTGCCCCTATTTGTTTTACCAGTGTCAATCTTAGGATCAAGGCTTGCAAGAGTAAGAGGTCCTTGGTTACTTTCAACATGACGGAGCAATTGTCCACTCCCATGAAAGCAAGCAGCCTTAGAAAGAGAGGATAGCTTTTGGCAGGGCAAGGACAGTAACAGCAGCCGTGTCGATGATAACATCGGCATCTTCAACAAAACCATCCCTCTGATAATTATACGAACTTTGAAAAACCAACCTCAAGAAGCATGTAAAACTCAATCCCTGCTTAACTTCCCTCAAGCACTAGAGGCTGACATGGGAACACCTTAATCTTTAAAGATGAAAAAGGAGATACAGAACCAATACATCTTTGAGACCTTGGGACAGTTATTGTTGACGAACTTTTAGGGCAAACTAACTTTTGGGTCTTCAGAAGAACGTTTAGTAAACTGCAATAAAACAAATAGAATAGTTTAGAATGTCTACTGACAATGCGGTCACACTGATGCTAGTGTTAGCGTCAACACGGGAACAGCGCGACTCTCTTACCAAAGGTTGGATTCTGAATTTCACAACAAAAAGATGATCACAGACCCCCTGATTCCCATCTTGACCAACACGTAAATGGACCCCAGAAAAAAAACTAAAACATGCAGTATCTCGTTAGACACATGGTGGCTGATCCATCTTCTAAGAGATACATGCCCGTGTACTACAAAAGACATGCCTTAGCGTCGTGCTTTAAGAGATTGACATCCCGCCGCCAGCTAAAAGCAAACGACACATGCACTGCACTTCTCACGCCTTAGAACACAAACCTTCCTTCATTGTCTCTGAGACATTTCCTCGAACACCATGAGGGCGTGACAGTTACGCAGCAGTTAACCAACCCAAGACTTTAGCCCACCCAACTTGCGAACCAAACAACTAGCCCCACGATGTTTCGACTCCCCAGAATTCTAACCCACCGGCGAAAAACGAAACCGAACGAAAACAGTTCCATCAGTGGAACTATAAGGACTCCATCTCACGAGCTCATGAGCATGAGAAAGAGAGACAGCAATACAAGAGAACGAAGGCGGAACACAGAACGAATTGAGCTCCAGCGCGGGCATCCACATGTGTTAGGAACGAACCTGCGGTGGCGGTGGGTGCTCTGCGATTTCGTCGGTGCAGGCTACGATGGAGGAGAAGATATGCAGTGCGGGTCGTGCTGCAGCGGGTGCGGACGATGGGCCTGGACGGTGGGCCTGGACGTCGGTTGCACATAAAAATGTTTAGCAACATTTTTATTTTTCTCAATTTCCGTTCTTGAAACCAAAAGAGAATATAAATCCATTTAGTAACGTGTATTAATTTTTCTAATTTCAAAAATAAAAAGGTAGTCGAGGAATAGATTTAGAACATAAACCTGAAATAGAAAAAAATAACTTCTTGCTCCCAGAAAAAATTTCTAAAAATAAGTTGTCTTTTTTTTTCTTTCTTTCTTGCTGCAGACGCCGCTGTCGTTGTTGTCGGTCGCAACCGTCCAAGAAGTAATCGTCAACCCCGTGGAATAAATCAACCGTCACGATAGTGGAGTTGAAGAAACCGTCAAAATAATGGAGTCAATATAACTGTCAATGTACCTGTTTGTAATTTCCGTTTATAACCTCCATTTACAATTTTTAGGATTAATACCCTAAAAAACCTAAAACTGGTACGCATGTGATAAATATATCCAAAACTAATTTTTTTTACCATGAAAAACTCCAAATTGGTATGCCTATGACAATTCTACCCCTAGTGATCACAAAAAATCCTAAACTAGTACATTTATGAAAAATTTACTCCAAACTAATTTGTTTGACTATCAAAAACTCTAAATTGGTATATTTATGACAAACATACCATCTATTAAATTGGATTAATAACACAAAAAATCATAAAAATGGTACAATTGTAACAAGGAAATAGTAAAATCTCAAAGTCATTCAACTCAATAATTTGACTGTAAAATTTAATAGAAACTAACAGAGGGTAAATTTGTCATAAGTGTATCAGTTTATGGTAAATTGTCAAATGTGTACTAATTTGGGGTTTTTGATAGTCAAAAAATTATTTTTTGATAAATTTGTCATAAGTGTATCAGTTTGGAGTTTTTCAAGATACCCTAACTTTTATTTGGGACTTCCTTTTGTGACCTTTGTTTATAACCATAAGCCACATCGTACCCTTTAGGGGTTAATTCCAAAAAAAAGCACCAACTTTAGGTCGATGGACAAATCTGGCCCAAACTTTTTTTTGTCTCATAAAAAAGCACCAACTTTAGGTCAAGTGACAAATCTGGCCCAAACTTTTTTTATCACGTAAAAAAGCACCAACTTTAGGTCAAGTGACAATTACGGCCCAATTTTTTTTTTTTTGAAAAAAAATCACCAACTTTCACTTAAATTTTAAATCTAGCCCCTCTTAACTTAGATTCGTTGATTGTCCTGCACTTGCTAGCTAAAACCATCCATTGTCTTATTGTTTGAGCCACCGCTCGAAGAATATCGGTGAAAATGTGTCATCTCCTATACTCTAGCAAGTAAAAAAATCTCAAGATTGAATTTCTCTGGCTAGACTTTATCGTTTTGTCGTAATATGAAGCTGTAGATCATCGCCTATCAATAGAAACCATGGATGAGATCCACCAACCTCACGGCTAGAACCTTTTCTTCTAAAATAAGTTTAACTTCAAATAGAAAGTTAATGGTAGGGGTTAGATTTTGGATAGGAGTGAAAGTTTGTGATTTTTTACGTGACAAAAAAAAGTTTGGGCCAGATTTATCACTCGACCTAAAGTTGGTGCTTTTTTACGAGACAAAAAAAAGTTTGGGCCAGATTTGTCACTCGACCTAAAGTTGGTGCTTTTTATGAGACAAAAAAAAGTTTGGGCCGATTTGTCCATCGACCTAAAGTTGGTGCTTTTTTATGGAATTAGCCCTACCCTTTAGAGGCCTCCTTTCCCAAATTAAACAAATTTACTATCCTTTAGTCTTTTATTTTCCAACAATGTATTTTCACTTTCTCGACTCACATCATCGATTAAATTTAGGTATATTTTTTAACTGTCACTTCTAAATCTGCGTCGTCGATCAAATTCCAACATGATGTCTTTATGTTCTCAAGCTTTTTTATTGATTAAATTCTAGCAAGGTTTATCTACGTCTAGTTCGATTGCAACAATTACACTTTCCAAACTTGTCGTTGATTAAATTCCTGAACAGTTTGCAATTATATTGTTTTCTCTAAAGCAAAGCTATTGATTCCGTCATTTGCTTGGATATTTCCTATCTGAGTTAGCGCAAAACCCATTTCCTTTGATAAAAACCGAAGAATTACTTCCGGTTAAATAAATTTTGTCATGGAAAAAAATTCCAGCAAAACACTATTACAAAAATCATGGGGAGAAGTGCCAAAAAAGTCCTAAACCTTTTGGTTTTGTGCCGATTTAGTCCTAAATCTTTTTTTGGTGCCGATTTAGTCCTAAACCTTTTTATATTGTGCCAATTTAATCCTTTCCGGCCAAAATTGGCCGGATTTTGCTGGGACGGCCGGCCCGCGGGCCTGATGATCGGCGCGTGGACAACTTTTAATAATATTTTAATATTTTTGAATTTTTATTTTTATTTTTCTTTTTTATTTTTATTTTTCTTATTTTATTTTTCTTCTCATCTTCTACCTCCAGCCGGTCGCCGGAGTTCGGCGACCGGCCGAGGCGACGGCCGGCGAGGTCGAGGTCGACCTCGCCGGCCACCTCGCCGGTGGCTCGCGTTGGGCCGCGAGGCTCGCCCTCGCCGGATCCGGCGAGGGTCGCCCGCCCGCGAGCCGCCCTCGAGGCCCGGGCGGCGAGGCTCGCCCATGGCTGGCGAGGGCGAGCTCCGCCGGCTCGGCCTTGCCGCCCGGCCTCGAGGGCGGCCTCGCGCCGGCGGGGCGAGCCTCGCCGCCCGGCGCGAGGCCGTCTCGCGGCCGATGGCGAGGTGGCGACGAGGTCGACCTCGACCTCGCCGGCCGCCGCCTCGGCCGGTCGCCGAGCTCCGGCGACGACCGGCTGGAGGTAGAAGATGAGAAGAAAAAAAGTAAAAGAAAAAGAAAAAAATAAAAATAAAAATAAAAATAAAAATTAATAAAAATAAAAATTAATAAAAATAAAAATTCAAAAATTCAAAAATATTAAAATATTATTAAAAGTTGTCCACGTCAGCGCCGATCAGGCCACGTCAGCCGACCGGCGTCCAGTCAGCAAAATCCGGCCAATTTTGGCCGGAAAGGACTAAATTGGCACAATATAAAAAGGTTTAGGACTAAATCGGCACAAAGCCAAAAGGTTTAGGACTTTTTTGGCACTTCTCCCAAAAATCATGTTTTAAAATTTACTTAAATGGAACAATCTTAATTGCTACAAAGACCAAAAGTAAAAAGGTAATAAGAAGATAACATAACTTTTGTGTGGATTAAGAAAAGGGTTCTAAATGAAAATATTTTATATAATTTAGGCAATAGTGCAAACATTTTGTCTAAGAAAAAACTTTTTTTATATGAAAACTTATGTTTAGTGAATAGTATCAAATGACTTATTTAACTTTGTTATTAAAAGTTGAGAGGTTAGATTGGACAAATTGCAAATTTAAGAATTACATCGAACACTTCGAAGTAATTCGATGATCATATCGAACGAACTAAAAATCAAATGATAATATTACATATTAGGTCAAATTTTAGTGGTTATAAGTGAAAACTTTTCAGATTTCAGAGATAGTGTCGTGTAAGCTACCAAGCACGCGTGCAGTGACACGTCGAATCTCCGATCAAATTATTGGGATTCAAGTTAAAATTAGTGTTTTCCTATGAGATAAAGAAGAGTTGGACCAAAATCAGGACGCAGGCTAGAGTCCAAATCGAATGCTTGGACTAGAGGTAGACGGGTCATCGCATCCTCGGGAAAACTATAGCGATTTCAAAATTATGTAATTAAAACATACTGAGTAAGTTCTTTGTAATTAAAACATACTGATTGGGAATACACACACACACACACATATCACGCCAAGTGGACATTTGATTATTCATTTACTTTCCGTCGGGCGTTCTCTAGTCCAAAGTTACTCGTCACACCACCGTCAGACACGACTCCATAAACAAACCCCCCAGCCCCGACCCCCACCCCATCTGCCCACCCTCCGATCTACCTTTCAAGAAATCACTATCCCCCACCCACCGCAGACACCACTCCAGTTGGAACCTTGAATGCGCCGGCCTCCAACTTTTTTAATAATAATGTTGGCAAGCCAAGCTCTGAAAATGATTTCGCATTAAATGAACCAAGTCCTGATTCATGTGGTTTTCTGGTAGCAACTGACTTGAATTCATTGCTACTGAGAGGCTGCCCTTCACCCATTTTTAATTTTCTAGAAGAAGTTTCAAACTTAATTTTGTTATTTTTGCCCCTATTTGTTTTACCAGTGTCAATCTTAGGATCAAGGCTTGCGAGAGTAAGAGGTCCTTGGTTACTTTCAACATGACGGAGCAATTGTCCACTCCCATGAAAGCAAAGCAGCCCTAGAAAGAGAGGATAGCTTTTGGCAGGGCGAGGACGGTAGCAGCAGCCGTGTCGATGATAACATCGGCATCTTCAACAAAACCATCCCTCTGATAATTATACGAACTTTGGAAAACCAACCTCAATAAGCATGTAAAACTCAATCCCTGCTCAACTTCCCTCAAGCAAGAGAGGCTGACATGGGAACACCTTAATCTTTAAAGATGAAAAAGGAGATACAGAACCAATACATCTTTGAATCCTTGGGACAATTATTGTTGACGAACTTTTAGGGCAAACTGACTTTTGGGTCTTCGCAAGAACGTTTAGTGAACTGCAATAAAACAAAAGGAATAGTTTAGAATGTCTGCTGACAATAAGGGCACGCCGATGCTAGCGTCAGTGTCAACGTGAGAACAGCGCAACTCTCTTACCGAGGTTGGATTCTGAATTTCACAACAAAAAGATGATCATAGACCCCCTGATTCACATCTTGACCAACAAGTAAATGGGCCAGGGAGAAAAAAACTAAAACATGCATATCATTGGACACATGGTGGCTGATCCAAACTTCTAAATCTAAAAGAAGCATGCTGTACAAACGGACACGCCTTAGCGTCGTGTTTTAAGAGATTGGCGTCCCACCGCCAGTAAAAAACACGCGATACCTGTACTAATCACGCCTTAGAACCCAAACCTTCGTTCGCTGTCTTTGAGACATTTCCTCGAACCCCGTGAGGGCGTGACAGTTCCGCAGCAGTTAACGAACCTAAGAATTTAGCCCACCCAACTGGCAAACCAAACAAGTAGCCCCGCGATGTTTCGACTCCCCAGAATTCTAACCCGCCAGCGGAAAACGAAACCAAACGAAAACAGTTCCATCAGTCGAACTTCAAGGACTCCATCTCATGAACATGAAGAAGGGAGAAAGCAATACAAGAGAACGAAGACACAACACAGAATGAATTGAGCTCCAGCTCCAGCGCGGGCATTCACGTGTGTTAGGAACGAACCTGTGGTGGTGGGTACCATTCGCTTTCATCGATGCAGGCTACAATGGAGGAGAAGATATGCGGTGCGGGTCGTGCTGCATCTGGTGCGCTGGACGTCGGTCCGACCTAATCTCATGGAATTGCGACTGCCTAGAGCCCAAAAAGAACAGGATAATTGTACACCTAATTTTGCTTATAAACGTGTATAATGACTACTTGATTTGCTTCAAAAATATATTTATTAAGTATGCATGCATCATTCATCTCAATTTTTTATTTTCTGTTTCAGGTTCTTCAACTACCGATGAATAGGACAATGGAGTTTTTAATAAGGGGTTTTTGGTGGCGGGATTTTGGTTAAAGTTGAAATAGTTATACAATATGTTTAATTTAGGGATTTTGGCAGTGGGATTTTGATATTAATTTATATTATACTGCATGTGATAAAACAGTAAGTTAGTCATAGAATTGGAGTCCTAAAGTTCACAAATATATGCATTTGATGTTGATGTGGGTAAGGCTACGTGTCGTTGCTCGCTTGTTTATAGAATTGGGATGTGATGGATTCTGCATACCCTCATTCTATATCACCAATCGGCTTGAGAAGCAATTAAAAACAGGCAGGTGGAATTAGGTCTATGGGTTTGCTTGTTCAAGGGGGTTGCTTTTACTGAGGAAATAGGTTTCTAATCGAAGACTTTATAAAAAAAACAGGTTGGTGGAATTAAATTTGCTTGTTGAAATTTAAAAAATGATGTCTATCCTTGCCATGTCTATAAAAAATTTCTCTCTCTCTGTCTTTTCCAAGAAGAGCGTACTAACCTAGTACCTTTTCGACCAAAAAAAAAAACCTGGTACCTTTATGTCGTGTCACCGTTCCAGCACCTGTGATTCTTTAAACTCTGTACGGCTCTTGTGAGAGGCACATCATTCGAAGCCACAATTCTGGAGGGGTGACCAATGCGTTGGCACTTGCGGTCGAGGATGATCGGTAGGCTATTGTCGCGGCTCATGGTTCACCCGCTTAAGATCGGCTATCTCATCATAGAAAAAAGAAAGGAGTAAAATAATTATAAGAGTATATTTGTTTGAGGAAAAATTGTATGATAATGGATAATACTTCTCTAGAAATCATTTCTCAAAAACACGTCTTTCCTCTTCGAGCTGAAGAATTCGTTTTCCTAACTTTGAGTATGCATATTTTTAGTGACCGTAAATGGTATTTCGTTAAGAAAACTAATTAAAATTCTTTTACTCAAATAAACACACCGAACATCGATTTTTTTACGGTAAAGGAAGTTAAGAATATTATGGAAAATTGAATTGGTGAATTTTTTATATATTTTGATGTATGTTGAAAAAAATACATAAGTCTATTTATAAGTTATATTAGATAACTATCTAAGATAATATATCTATTAATATATGCACAATTAAAGGAAAATACATGTACAATTTTGAAAGATACGGGGAATCAACAAAATTATCAAAATATCTCTAATATAAAAAAATTATCTTAGAGAAATCCCCAGCTACCTCTAATATATGCTTAAACTCAAAGTGATCAAGACAATTTGAGTTTGAATTTAAGTCAAATAGTGACACGGAAACTTATTTATCCAAAAATTAGCATGGCTTGGCAACAAGGCAGCTGATGGCAGCACGTGAGGCGGCGTTCAAGAAAAAAACTTTAGACTACGGCTCATCTGAGGGCAGCGAGTTTGATGGTGATGTTGACTTGTTAAAATGACTTGTGAAAAATTAAGAATCAAAGGGGAACAACAAGCGGCCAATACAACTTGCGAAATAAAACGAAAGACATGGCCAATATGACTAGCGTCATAAGCATCAGGTGGCCTATACCTAGCTTGGGAGAATAATTACCGATGGCTTGTAATAATTACCGATGGTTTGTGTAGCTAACATCAAAAGAAAAGCCATCTCTATGAGAAAGGCATGACTGGGCAATGCAGTCGGTGCGATAGGGGTGTAAAACAGAAACTGCCTGAATCGAGAATCACCCGAACCGATCAGTTTTGGGCAATTCCTATGAGTGGTGATCCAATTACTAGCTCCTATTCTTGGAATCAGTAACCGGTCAGTATGGTTCTTGATTTTAGTGTGGGAACTAGACCGGACGAAACAAATAGGACTAATGTCACTATATTGCTCCACTGTTGTGCATGTAGATAGAATGTTTTGGCCTATGGATCTACAAACAACCCTTATCAAGGCAAAATGGTCTTAGGTTCAATATCATTTTGCCTCTCCACCAATTAGCCAGGACACATGCGGTATTACGGGAAATAAAAGTTGAATGGTAGTCATGTATAGTGCGTTTATTTGGATCGAATGCAAATTGATTGTGGAGGTCCTCTAAAAATGTTTGAGCAAAATGGTTGTCTTACAGTAACAACATGCCTTCGCTGTCTACGCTCGAGAGAACAAGATGCTACCTGAATACATGTGCTTTCTTGCATTAGTTATCAGTGAATGGATCAAGTCCACCATAACAGACTGGTTGGTTGGTCCAATTTTCGATTCTCAGACTGGCTGGTCCAATCTTTAATCCTTGAAATTGGGAATCGGTCTTCTTGGTCCGGTTCCTAAATCCACCTCGAAACCGAGCCGGACAGGGATCCGATCACTCCTATGGTGCAGTTGACATCGAAACACAACCATTGTGGACTAGACTCTATTTAGTACTTCCTCAAATGAACACCATTGAGCGGCCGGATTATCAATATCAAGTTGAGAATTGAAATGACAGAAAAAATGTTATATTCTCTTCACGATCTAGTGAAGAGTACATAAATCCTCCATTTATAAGCTTTCCATGATGGTGTTCAAGAGTATTAAACACACAAAATCTCTAACATTGAAAATCATTCTAGAGAAATCGCCATCTCTAATAAAAGGGAAGGAGCTTTCGTACATATAGAAGACCATATGAATCACGATATTTGTAAGCGATGAACGGTTGCTACAACTTCTGTGTACGCGATTTTCTGTCATCTTCTCATTCCTTCGCAGATGGAAGTTGCCGCGATCTTATGGATGATACGTGCGATGGAGCATATGCGTTGACGGGTTAAAGTCACTTCGACTCAGCACGTTGACTCCCCTGGACCAATGTCACCCAATCACCACTTTCCCTCACAGTGATGAGCCACTCACATTCCTCCACCGAAAAAGACGACAGCGCCATTGGTCCTCTCCTCAAGCTACCGCAAGGCCCACGTCCTTAAATCTTTCGAGCTGTCCATCGTGATTGTCGTGCGTCGTAAGCACTTTCTACACGGAAAGAGGCCGACATGTTCCGCAATAGACAAGATGATGGGGAAAATGGTCCAAAATATATTAGACTTATTGTTCGACAGCTAATTCAATCACAAATCTTTCAAATTGACCAGTTTAATCATAAATCTTATGATGATTTGTCATTATAATCCCGATCAATTTTAACCCAAAAATTATTAACATGGATATCAAATGTTCGATGTGATGCGGCTAAAGTTGATTGGACCATCTCATTAGTGATTTCTATTAAAAATTGACCGGAAAACTAAACTAGCAAATTGTTAAAATGTTTAAGATTCACTGATTGAATTGAAAATTGTTAAAATGTTTAAGATTCACTGATTGAATTGAAATGTTTGTGACTAAATTGATTCCCATGCAATAAGTTTAAGGCTTTTTGGATTATTATTCCTCAAAACTAGTGATTGGCTTGGGTATTTATATGGAAGATACCATCGATGTACTCTTTTGATTTAATTAGTGTTTTTGAGGTTTGTATGCGAATGCAGTGACGTAATTGAAAAGCTCGAGATTCTTTCACGAAAAGGACATGTGGTTGTTTCCCACCATATGCACTAAGTGCAAAAGGATCTGGGAATCGAGAGTGTTTGCTTGGAACATTCCCGTCTGCATGGTGGTGGATATATAAAACTTATCGATGAGGCAGATCGAAGCAGGACAAAGAAAAAAAAGTTAAAATATTGACTTTGCAATCCTATTAAAAAAAGAAGAAGAAGAATTCCACTAACATTTGGTTGAGTTTCCACTGTGCTTGGAAGCCGAGAGCAAGCTCTAGCTCCAGCAGCAACTCATCAAGGACGATGTTCCAAGGTTCTAATGCCTCACTGACTTTTTCATCCCCGAAAGAGTTCCGCTCTCGGTGTGGCGAGATTTGACTGTCGATAAGTAGGGCAGATAATTGTTAAAGAATGATAATTTCTTAAGTCAAGAAGCCGAAAATAATTAACATTGAACTCGACAATCCACTTTTGGCATAGCTTTGTGAAAACGCTTAGTCTTATAATTATAGGAATAAGAATTTGATACAACTCTTGAGTTTCTACTTTTACTATTTGTTTGCATAAAAAAAAGTCCAATCTCGATTATTATCGACACGTTATGAACTTAACCAACGAAAGTAGAGTCCGGTTATTTATGAATAGAATTGACAATATGATAAATCGACAACTCAAAAGAATCGGTAAAAAGTGGAGTCGACAATCTCATATGCAACTGTACAAGAAGTAATTGTCAACCCATTGAAATAAATCAACTGTTAAGATAGTGGAGTTAAAGAAATAGTCAATGTAATGGAGTCAATGTAACTACCAATGTAACTATATGTAATCTCTGTTTATAACCATCCCTTTTTAACTTTTGTTTGGAATTTTCCTTTGTAACCTTTGTTGATAACTGTGAGCTTTAGCCACATCATACTCTTTAGAAGCTTCCTCACCCAAATCAAACAGTTTCACCATCCTTTAGTCTTTTACGTCCCCGCGCTGTGTTTTTACTTTCCAAACTCACGTCATCGAGTAAATTCCAGTATATTTTTTAGCTGTCGGTTCTAAACCTGTATCATTGATTAAATTCCGACATGATATCTTTATATTTTCTAGCTTTGTCGTCAATTAAATTCTAGCTGGGTTTATCTACATCTGGTTCGATTGTAACAATGACACTTGCCAGAATGATTTGCAATTATATAATTTTATCTAAATTATAGGTATTGATTCCTTCATTTGCTTAGATATTTCTTATTTGGAGCTAGCGTAAAACCTATTTCCTTAAACTGAAGAATGACTTCCGGTGAAATGGAAAAAATTCTAGCAAAACACTTTTATAAAAATCAAGTGTTAAAATTTACTTAAAGGGAACAATCTTAATTGTTTCAAAGACCAAAAAAGTAAAAAGGCAACAAGAAGATAACATATCTTTTGTGTCGATTTAGAAAAGGGATTTAAATGAAGATATTTTATAATTTAGGCAACGGTGCAAACACCCCGTCTAAGAAAAAACTTTTTTATATGAAGATTCATTTTTAGTGAATAGTAACAAATGACTTATTTAACTTTGTTATTAAAAGTTGAGAGGTTAGATTGAATAAATTGGAAGTTGAGGGATTCTATTGAACACTTCTGAGTAATTCAATGATCACATCGAACGAATTAGAAGCCAAATGATGACATTACATATTAGGTCAAATTTTAGGGATTGTAAGTAGCAACTTTTCAGACTTCGGAGACAGTGTCGATCATGATAGCCATAAGCTACCAAGTACACGTGCAATAACACGAAGGGTGTATTTGGTAATCATTCTATTCCCGAAAATATTTTTTTTATTATAAATGATTTTTCCTAATTCTATTCTTTAAATGAGTTTTTGAGCATTTGCAGACGTTTAGTAATTGTCCCAAAATTTTATACACATGATAGAAATGCGTTTTGTAAAACCGCAAATTCTTTTGTGAATTAGAATTTCTTTTAATTTTCTAATACTTTTATTATGTTTTCCTATTTTTTTTTCTTTTTCTTTATCCATCCCTCTTCTTCTTCTTCGTTGCCAATCGCTAGCCATGGCAATGGTTAGCAACTGGTTGGGCGAGCTTGCCGAAGCCTCCCCAGGCCAAGGTAAGGCACAACAAGCTCGCCAGAGCCTTTTAGTCTTGTAGTGAGGCTTGCCGAGGCTTGACCTCGCCAAAGCCTCACCCAGTCATTGGTGAGGCTCGGCCTCGCCCAACCACATGAGGCCGAACCTCACCTAACCAGTGGCTGGTGCTTGATAATGAGGAAGAAGAAGAGAGAAGGAAAGAAAAGGAAAATAAGAAAAGAAAAGAGAGAGAGAAAAAATGATTTTATTTTCGGTAACAACAAATTTATTAAATAGATTTCTATTCTTTTTTTTTTTTTTTTTGTTTCGGAGAATAAAAGAGGAGAATCATGCACCATATGGAGTGTTACTAAACAAGCCTGTAGAATCTCCAACGAAATTATTGGGATTCAAGTTAAAATTAATGTTTTTCTAGAAGAAGAGTTGGATTAGAATCGGGACGCGGGGTTAAAAGTGGAAATCAAATGCTTGGACTAGAGGAACCAGAGTCATCACATCTGTCGACCAAGTAAGTTCTTCGCAATTTTCTGATATTCAATCTTCTAAATAATAGATTGGAAACATAATAGATATATATTATATATGTATATATATATACATATATATACATACACACGCGCACATATGTATGTATATTTTAGTAGATATCGATGTAGATAACAACGCCATCCACCTCACGCCAAGTGAACAATTCGATCATTCATTTTACTTTCCGCCGGGGCGTGCCCCGGTCCAAAGTGACTGCGTCACACCACCGTCAGACACCACTCCCGAAAAGAACCTCCCCCACCCCGACTAACCCATCTGCCCCCCTCTGAGCGACCTTTCAAGAAAATCATTATCCCCCACCCCACCCACGTTCGTCGCCGCTCTCGATGGTGCCGAAAATCTCTCCTCCTCCTCCTCCGCCGCCGCCCACCAATCACTCCTCCTCCGCTTCCGCCTCCTCCGGATCGAGATCCGCCTCCACATGACGAGCGACCGGACGCAGGCTGGCCCAGTCTCCGTCGAGATCACCGTCATATCCGCCCAAGGCCTCAGGAACCCCACCCTCAACGCCCTCTTCTCCCGGCCCCTCAAGCCCTACGCCACCCTCGCCGCCGCCGCCGCCGCGCCCGCGCCAGGGAAGCCGCCTCGCCCGGCATACGCCACCGGCGTCGACCGCCGCGGGGGCACCGACCCGACGTGGAACGAGAAGTTCCGCCTCCCCGTGGATCCCGGCTTCTTCGCCGACCTCCACTCCTCCGTGTACCTCGACGTCCGCGCCCGGCGGCTCACCGGCGGCGAGGCCGTGCTGGGGTGGTGCCTGATCCCGGCCGGGGACATCCTCTCGCCGGTGGAGGCGGCGGCGGCGGGATCCGTCGTGTTCCTGAGCTACCGGCTGAGGGACAGGGACGGGACGAGGGGCCACGGCACGGTGAACGTCTCGGTCAGGGTCGTGGTCGAGCACGGGCGGGCGGGCTCCGGTGCGACCCGGGCGGGCTGCAGGGACGCGTGGCAGACGGTCATTGGCTTGCCGGTTGCGTCCGTTTGTGGATGATCGGAGACCCCGGAGCTGTGAGTTGGCCCCACCAGCCTGATCAACGGTCAGGATGGGGTCAGTGATTTGATTTTTTTTTTTCCTCTCCTTTTTCTGTGAAGACGATGATTTGGTTTTGCTCGTGATGGAGAGTTGTCTTTTCGTCAATTCTTTTTGGTTTTATATTACTTTTGTGAAGAATTTACCTTTCGAGAGGAATTGCTATGAAAGAACTTCGTTGTACTAGTAATTCGTGCTTTATATATTTGTATTAGTACATGACATAAAATTTTCAAGTACAAAAATTGTGATTTAAGGTTGACACAACATTAATCATTCATAGCATAATAAGATAATTAACTTGATATTTTGATGCATCATATTCCTTGTTATTTACTGTATCTCAAGTACATACATATAGGGCCCTTTAATTTTGGATAAACTGTGAATTAGTCTAATAATAATATTTTTTGGATTTTACCATTTTAAATCTATTTACAACCTATTTACTAAATATAATTAATTCATATAATGACTCAGCCCATCATATGTGGATAAAAAATGGGTTTATAACGAATTTTGATAAGTGTAAAGCTAGATTTGGTTTGGTTTTTGGGAAAATTCTTGGGGAACATGTAAAGGTCTTTAAGTTAAAATGATTTTTTTTTTTTGAAATGCAAGTATTGGTAAATTTTACTTTAAGAGTACATTGGAAAAAAATTTTATTTTAAATGATGCTTCAAAAAATCACATTTTGGTTTTTTGATTTTTTAAGAAAAACTCAAACCAGTGAAGAACTCAACAGGAGGCGGGCAGCCAACAAGGCCAAATGCGACTACCAACAATTTAGACTTGGGATCAGTAGGGTCCTGCGAACTTAGGCGACCATTGCTTGGCCTATGCTATGCAACCTGGTCACACGAACCTAGGCGTTGTCACTTGGTTCGTGGCTTAGGTCATGCTAACCCAAGTGGTCATCGCCTGATATGTACGACCTAGGCAATGGCCATCTGAATTCACATGACCCAAAGCCGTGTTGTCTAGGGGTGCACACAACCCCTTGTGACGGTTACCTTGGGTTGTAGAACCTCAAGCCGCATCACTTGGGTCCAACGGTTGCCTTAGGTTTGGTGACGTCAAGGAGGTTGTCGATGCCAAATTTGACTTGCCCGCAACTAGATTTGGACCTCGCCAAGTCTTGAGCCCTGGCCAATAACGTCATGTGAGTTACTCACATGACATTTTCGGAACTATGAAAATTTAGTGAGGAGAAAGTTCGAAGAACAAAATATATTTATATTCCAAAAAAGATTAAAGTACTTTCAAATCTACCTTGAGTTGAAGGTCTTTGAATATATAATTACATTATCCCAAAGCTCTCTAAAGAATATGCCTAGCGATATTTGCCTTTTGCCTAAGAGACTTTGAAGCACAAAGCTCTTTGGGAAAACAGTTCCCAAAGTAAGTCTAAACACACGTAATTTATGTATTTAACATACTTCTATACTAATAGGATGTATCATTTGAAGATTAATGTAGCAAATTTTTTTATTACAAAAATATTACAATTACAATAAAGAAATAATCAAGAGATAGGAGGTAATGAGACAAAGGTATATAATAGATAGCAAAATGAGTGGAGAATGTATGAAAAATTACCTAAAAGATCAATCCTTCGTAAATAAGAGTTCCATATGTTAACCTTAACGGCAACCTTTAAGGAAGACGTGTTATTATATATTTATGTAAGATAGGCTTTTATAGAAAAGTTCTGCATCAACATTTGATTATTTAACATCCTTCACCAGTGTAATATATTTATTGTTAAATGAGCGACATGTGTACTATAAGATATTTGTGAAACCGAATTAATCTACATGTAAAC
Organism: Eucalyptus tenuipes; assembly: GCA_014182365.1. Lineage (NCBI taxonomy): Eukaryota > Viridiplantae > Streptophyta > Magnoliopsida > Myrtales > Myrtaceae > Eucalyptus > Eucalyptus tenuipes. The sequence continues at coordinate 27,424,157 of CM024540.1, read as the reverse complement.
TATCTAATAAAAATCCATATTTAAACTAATAATTTGTTTGCACTTTAAGAAAGTATTTTTATGATATAACATTTTTATAAATTACTGTAAAAGGTAACATTGTCTTTGAAATTGGCTCTTTGTGAGGGGAAAATGCCACAGCTTTAAGATGTTTAAGTATTCATAGAGTTCATAGCATGCCCTGAATTAAAGAAAAAAACAAAATATAATTAGTAACATCACATTCCAAAAAAAAAAAAATACAATACAAATTAATTTCCGGACGGGTCAATTCTAGACTAAGATTTTGAAGAATATTTAGAACTGGTTCAAGAACTGCTTCGTGATACTTGAATTTGGAAACTAAACTAGGTCTCTCGGAACCAACCTAAAATTGAACCCACAGGTTTCGGGAGCCGCCAAGTTGTCGGCGACTACCAGCTCCACCTTTTTGCAACTTTAAACTAATTTCAACCGATTTGATTAGTGATTTAGGAAAATTTTGTCATGTCGACAACCTGTAACACTGTTGACTAAAGTGTGGTTGTGGCCCAAGCTGTGTTTATTCCTCACGGAAAAATGAACATCTAGGTTGGAATTTCCTAAGTATCTACTAAGTGTAATGGACTTGATTTGGAATCAAGAGAATATTGAATTTCTTGAAGAGGACTCTATACTTTTTGAGCCGTAAGCTTAACACATGACATTTATTTCTATTAACCAGAATTTTTCTTTTTTGAAGAAATAGAGCGTATGCGAGAGCAAATGCAGTAGCTCGGCGGCTATTTAGTTTATTCAATTTTCCAAGCCTAACACCCAAAAAGGGCTGGAAATCACTATGTAATCCTGAGATGTTACCCGTATTTACGGAAGATAATATTGGACTTGGAGTACAAGCCCAGAAGATCCGTATGCACAGGCATAACTAGATGAAAAGCAATCTATTGAATGCGTCAAAATATGCTATGGTCACTGTCATAACACATGAAATCAACACATCATCTTGTCGGCCCGACAAAGAAAGGTAACCAACCCCTCATTTTTCACGTTTCAAGTGGTCTCCAGACTTTTACGCTTTAATTCGGAAACTTGTCCAATTGGAAGTACACATCCTCCCGAAAGGATTTACAACAAGCATCTGATATTTTAATCGTACCATCATCGAAAATGGTGAAGGCCGACGGCTTCTTGAACCATAAGACACGGTAAAAATCCAGACATGAACATGTACAAAGAAGGAGAGGTTGGAAAATATACTAGGACAGGCAGACCGCAAGGGACGTTGCTATTACTACAACCACGACGATGGAAAAAGACAGCCCACAACTTGTGTCCTTCAACATGCTCCAAGACTCGAATTCTCTTGAGCTAGAAGTTCAGGAATATGTAGTTTGCGCCAGGCACTCGGGCCTTCTACACTTCCTCCGAACCATTGCTGGTACTCTTCAAGATGTTATACTTGCAGAGTGGGCACGTAGCATTTATGTATAGCCATTTATCTACACAGGTACAATGAAAATGATGACGGCATGGAAGTTCCCTCAGATCGACCCCGTCCTCGTAAGCCGAAAGGCAAATGCAACATTCCTACAGTTAGCACAGACACCAATTTCAAACGTGCAGGAACACAATGGCGTTTCAGTGGGTTCTACATTGACCGAGGGAAAGTTTCTAACATATTGGTATCTAATACTTTTATACCAATACTGATAGAAATTGCATCAGTTAATTTTGAAAAAATAAAGGGAAAAAAGAGATTCAATGGAACTCAGGAGAAAATTAGACTGCTTACTGCATCATCTTGCGATAGGTAATGTCCAGTGGGCGACTCTTTGGTGCCACATTCGGTCATCATGCCTCCAAGAGGTCCCTCCACATCAGAGATATGTTTCTCGCTGTCACCAATTTTCCGGAATTTGAACTTGGGCAGTTGGTCAATATCTTCTTTTGATGCTCCTTCCTGTATTGACATGAAGTAGGAATATCAGTGCAAACATAGTCCAAACTGGCCTGCCAAAACCAAAACGCCAAAGATCTCTAAAGTACTAAAACATACACATGAAATCATCGACACAGTTCCTCATATGCATGAAATATGCATGGTTTCAACATCATGAATTTCATTCATCAATTAATAGGACACATAGGAAGAATACAAATAAAGATTCAATGCCACTCATCATGCTCGGCTAGACAAAGGAAGTCAAATAACTTAGCCGGAATGGAGGATGGTAACATGAGGATACTGGTTTTTCTAAGTCTGTTCGAGTATACACAAGGAAGATCCTGCTTCTCTAAGCTTATCTCTTTGCGCTTCTACCTGATGTATGCTACTCAACAAGTTACCTGTATTGTTAGCAAATAATAGCTTTTATATCAGCTTGTACAGAGTTCCTGATAGCTCTCCCATGGAGTAGACTTTTTCTCTAGTAAAATTTATTAACAAGCAACAAAGGGATCTGTAGAACTCATCTAAAAAGAGAGTACATTTCAAAGTTTGAATAATAAAAAACCACCAAAGAAGTACAAGCCTCAGAAAAATGTTAGGTAGAAGTATATTTTTATATCACCAAAATGACTCGACCACAACATGAAACAGTGACATAAGACTGTGATTTCATCACACTGTAAAAGGGATCATAATCAAAACAGGCAGCATCCTGTTAAAGGGAGATGTTTTTTCAGCATAATCCAAAGGCGATGATAAGTCTGTATCATGATCCACACAAATACCTCATGTCTCCTCATTCACCACTCCTCAACAACAACCTACCTGAAGTTTTTCCAGGAATTAATTAAACATATTGACGTCATACTAAACACACATGACATACTGCAACTAACTGCAGAATGACAATCCCCACCTAAATCCACAGAACTGAAAATTCAAAGAAGGAAACAAAATTTTCCCTTCTAAAGACCACAATAGTTCAATACTGGTGTATTAAGAATTATAGCTTGGGCACACATGTTTACGTTCAGCCTGAATATGCATAGAAAAAGTATAAAAGCGAACGACATCTGCTGGATTAGCTCAACATTGAAAATAGACTCAACTAGCTTATCATTGAATATCTAACCAACTAGCTCAGCATTAATTCTCCAGGGGAAAAAGCATCAATTATTTCCTGTAAACTACCTGCTCATCGTCAGCATCTAACTTATGATGTTTCTCATCGTTTTTCCATGACTTTGTTGATTATTGTAGTACCTTCCATGACATAGTTGCATCTAAATTGACACCATCAAATGACAAGAACAACCCAATCCTCGTAAAGAGACATTTACCATGTGAATGATTATCACATCCTAAAAAGAACATTGCATCCTTCAATTACAACCCAAATGAAAAGAATAATTAGCAAAGGCAAGCCAAACTTTTTGCAACACAAGGCGTAAAGACTGAAGACACTCTGTAGGGCCTCTGCACCTTCAAAAGCTAGTTTCAGGTAGACAGCATTTGGCTACACGCCTTGCAGCAAATTTTCAAAAGAGGATAGAAATAACTGTGCAAGTCAGCTATATATATCAGCCAACCAACCAATTCTGCAATCAGTACCTTTTTTTCCCTTTGGCCTTTAAGAAGATGGTAGATTATCACAGCATCACAAACTTTAATTACTCGTAAGTGGCAAATAATACTAGTTCCTGTTAGAGTTCCTACATTAAATTGCTAATACAAAATGCCCAGCATGGTTGGGCACATGACCTAGAAAGACGATACATAGTGAAAAATCAAATGGTCAAGAAATGAAATTCTTATCCCTAGCGAGAATCGAGACATACCTGGTCTGTCACAGCATAAAGAAGTGCAATAATACAGGGGAGGCAGCAACACACAGCTATGCCAATGACACATGCCAGGGCAACACAGAAGACTACAAAGAACACGTCGAACCCTAAAAAGATGATGCAAAGCCTGTGCATAACAAGGTAGAAGAAAGTTAAATTTCCTCATTAGGGCTGTCGTTTTAATCATCGCAACAAAAGAGTCAAGACGAACCAATATAGCTGAGGAGCATCATGTGCTAAAGTTTGGCCACCTGCTGAAACCCAGTAGAAACCAATGATCCACCAAATGAAGGAAAACATAGTGTTCGCTGATTCCAGATGCTTCGCTACACTACTGAAATTACATGAGAGGATGAGGAGTGTCAACAAAGCCCTGCAATATCACACTAGAATAAAATGTACAAAGTGATCAACCAAGGGCACTTAGCAAGCCGAACATCTTGCACTATCTCCCTGAAAGCAACCAACTATGATCACATTCACCCATACATTCGGACTTTATCCATAAGAGAGTATATCAACCACTGGTCATTATATCATTGCACAGCAATGCAGTACCATAATCGGAACTAGATAGCAGCTTGATACGCATAAGAAAACTATGTTTCGGTAACAAAGGCATGATTTTTGCCTATAGTTCAACTTCAATCTTTTTTTCATGTGCTAATACGCAGATTTGAAATAATGCTAATAACCCCCTATAATATTGATGATAGTCCAACTTCAAAACACCCAAGAAGGAAATCTAGCTCCTTACTGCTCTACACTGCCCATCATTCGTTTCATTTCACGTACACTCTTTCAGCAAAAACATTGACATCAAACTAACTGGCTAATAAAGAACAAAACCAGGAACAATTCTCAAAAATGAAAATCAAAACACATAAATCAAGCTCAAAAAACCCAACTGAACATTGACACCCAAAAAAAAAAAAAAAAAAATCCACCAACTACCTTCTTCCCTCCTCGCTAAACTGAGCCAACGACACGTACTCCCTCGGCGAATCCCCTCGAGATCCCCCGGAATTCTCCTCCTCGAGGGAGCTGTCGGATCGCGGCGACTGCTGGCGCAACCGCCACCGCCGCTGCCTCCTCCTGTACTCGTCCACCACGCAAGCCACGTGCAGAACACACTGCAACCCGTACCCCACGATCCACACCCTCAGCGGCATCGTGGGGTTCTCGCCCCGGCTCACGATCAGGACCCCCACGGCCACCGCGACGAACGCGAAGTTCCAGAGCACGTCAAGCACCACCACGGGCTTCGAGTAGGCCCAGTCGCTCTGCCGCTCCTCGAGCTGCTCCGCCGCGGACTCCCGGACCATCATCGACGGCTCGCGCATCATCCGCCGGCTGCTGGCGCGGCGCAGGAACCGCGCCGCCTCGCGCAGGCCCTGGCCGCCGCCGCCGCCGCCGCCGCCCCCCCGCGGCGGCCCCCGGGGCGACGCCCGGCGCTCGAGTTCGAGGGGTCGTCGCGGAGCTGCCGGAGCGGGACAGGAGCGGGGTGACGTCGACGGTGACGTCGTCGGACGATCGGGCGGGCGATTCGGCGGCGACGGCGGCGTTGCCGTTGGCGGTCGATGCCATCTTCTCCTCCTTCCTTCGTCTCGCAAGCTACCTAATCGGGGAGGCGTCTTCTCTCGGTTCTGGCGGGTACCCACTAAGCCATGGGAGGAGGAGAAGCGGAAAGTTGCGATCTTGGGCGGTGAATCTTCCGAAGGATGAAGATGAAGGAGGAGGAGGAGAAGGCGAGGAGAGAGGTTGGATCAAGGAATGGAGATTTGTCTCCGTGCCCCTCTCTCTCTCTCTCTCTCTCCATCTTTCTCTCTCTTCTGTCCGTTCGCGGGGGCTGACGTGTACGATGATGGAGAGGACAGCGTGGACGTCGACCGTCGACTGTGATGAACGCTCGGTGGCCCAAGAATAACCGCTTTCTACATGTCGCTCCTCTTTTTTTTTTTTTTTTTTTTAATTCTTCTTCTTTTTTGGGACTTCTTTTGTTGATGGGACAAAAATAATTTTCTCGAAACCGAGAAGTTTTTGTCGTCCAAGGGCATGATTCGGACCGTCCTCCGTTTCGTACCGTTCTCTTTTCCCACGGATCTTTGAATAAGCTCTATGTATGGCGCTCTCTTTTTTCTTTTGGGTCAAAATATGTACACCACTCGAACTGACGTAGAGTATGAATTCTTTTTTCGAGCGTGCTGCTTTATGACATGTCATGATAACGGATAATTTAATAAGCACGGTTTATTCGAAAGTAGAAATGAAATATTCTCGTCAACCAAAACTCATGATATCTAAAAAGCTGTCCATATGTTTTAGTGAATTTTTTTAGTGAAATTCCAGTTGGGGTAAAATGCGCTAATCCAAAATTGAATTTCGGGCCGGCTCGATTCGGAACAGGATAGGAAATTCGGGGAGGTTCGGTTGGTTCGAGCTGAACCTTTTTGGGGTCAAAACGTAATTTAACAGGAGTTAGAGGGGGCAACAGCAAATAACCAGAAGGAGAAGGAGCTCCCGGCTTTTTGGTCTTTCTAAAGTTCTGCCGCGCCGGGTGACTATTTTCCCTCCAAGTCTCAGAGAGAGAGAGAGAGAGAGAGGAGAACGGCGGCGGAGATGGCTTCCTCCTCTTCATCGTCCGGCGCCGGAGCGGGGCACTTCGACATGCCGTGGGTGGAGAAGTACCGGCCGAGCAAGGTCGCCGACATCGTGGGCAACGAGGACGCCGTCTCCAGGCTGCAGGTCATCGCTCGCGACGGCAACATGCCCAACCTCATCCTGTCCGTACGTCCCTCGCCTCCTCGCTTCTCTTCCGTTTCCCGCTCGAGCTTGCATTGGTTGCTTCTGCTCGGATCTTTTTCTGCTGCGCACGGCCCTAATTTCTCTCGCTTTTCATGGTCTGTGGGCTGAGAACTGAGATGGGTAAATGCGGTGCTGTAGGTGCTTGTGAAAATTCCCAATGAAATCTGCCTTCTTGACCTCCTTTTAGGCTTCTTCGAAAATCCTAGAATCGCCTTTCTGACTTGAAGTTCTGGGTCGGGTATTCGGCAAATGCACCTTGCGATTGGCAGTAGGTTGTTTAGTTAATAAAGGCGTCTTCTTTCCGTCAAGTGCTTTCTCCATGCCTGCTTAGGTTAGACAATAGGGTGTCGATTATCTGTTGGTTTATACTCGTGTGAAATAGCATGGAAAGCTATGATTTTTCGGTTGCGAAGTCCTTGCACATTGTGCTCTTCTTGCTCGTGATATACTTCTGACTGCATCTCCATGTACTTTCAGGGTCCTCCTGGGACCGGTAAAACTACGAGTATACTGGCTCTTGCGCATGAACTTCTTGGACCGAACTATAAAGAGGCGGTGTTGGAGCTGAATGCATCTGATGATAGGCAAGGATTTGTACTTCAAGCCTGTAACATTTCGATCTGCTGCATCTGCCTGAAGTAATCTTCTCGTGACTTATCTATTCAGGGGAATAGACACTGTAAGGAACAAAATTAAGATGTTTGCCCAAAAGAAAGTAACTCTTCCTCCTGGGAGGCATAAGATAGTGATATTGGATGAAGCTGACAGGTATGACGTCTCACCTGATTAATAGCCATACCTTATTTAGCTGATTATTAGACTGATCATTCGATGACTGTAGAAGTTTTTCTTTTATCCCATTCTATGATCTTTTTTTTCGTCTTATTATACTTGTTGGCTCTTTGTCTTGTTGCACTTATGAAGTATAATTCTTATACATTTCACATTTTTGGGTTGGTTATTGGGGGCACTTTTGCTTCCTGGCCAATTTCTTTTCAAAATCAGCATGACTTCTGGAGCACAACAGGCTTTGAGGCGGACAATGGAAATATATTCAAACACCACTCGCTTTGCTCTTGCATGCAATACATCTGCAAAGATCATTGAGCCTATTCAGAGTAGGTGTGCTCTTGTTCGCTTTTCGCGATTATCTGACCAAGAAATACTTGGGCGTCTTTTGGTGGTGATTGAAGCAGAAAAGGTAAATGTATTTCTTATGGATACTTGTCTCAATCCTACATCCATAGATAAGCTAAACTGATCATTGCAGTGGAAGTTCAATATTATTAGTCTCTTAGTTCTTGGACTTGCCATAGTTTAGCCAAAGTGATTTTTCTTTTGATTACAGAAATGAAACCATCAAATACTTGCTTTTAACTTTTGATTAAATCTGAAAGTCTACTTTCCAAGCCAGGTAAACTGATAGATTTTTGTGGTTGGACATTCAAAACTCTACTGAGGTTTACTAGTTCCAATGCACCCTTTTAAGATGTTATCCTTTGAAGCTGGAGAACATGTTGAAGTGTAGGCTTTTTGTGGCTTAATCTGGACATTGAGATGCATATTGCATGTAGTCTAATCTCTTCGAGAACTGCTTCTATTTCAAATTAAAGGTGAATGCTCCCTACTTCAGGTTTAGAAGTGATACCATGACCACAAGTTGCTCGAAGTCTTTCTGAGAAAAGTCAACTGCACTTACTACTTTGTGGTTAGAAGCATGTGGACTGAGAATATTTGCAAACATATTGTCCTTGAACAGCTTCCTTCTAAGCCTTTATCAGGGATAAATGTATCAGAAGTCCTAAAACTTATTGCGGAAGTGCAATCAAGTAGTAAAACTTTCAAATAATGTAATCAAGTCGTTAAATTTTGCTAGAAAGTGCAATCAGGGATTTCACTAACTATCTAATTTAAGTGATGGAAAATGCTAACTTGGCATTTTTAAATATTTTCAAGGACATGTGACACTGATGTGGTGTCGAATAGGCGCCACATCAGTAAAAAAATGATGAGCGCAAAAAAAAAGCTAAAATAAAAGGAGCCAAAATTGAGAAGACAAAGAAAAACAGAACTTGAAGGGAGAGATGCATGCAGTGGTGGGGTGTTTGAAGGGGTGGTCACCTCCGCCATCAACCCTCGTGTCATGCATGGGTGGTAAGTGCTGGTGGCGCAACTACTTGCCACCACCAAGTGAGGGTATGCCAGCTGTCACATTGGCGCTGCAGGGCTGTGCAGTGGAAAGACTACCTCCGCTGTGACGTCAAGCGTGGCAACTTCACAGTGAAGAAGACGAGCTCATCATCAATCTCCACAGAATGCTCAACCCCCTCCATAAATTTCAAATCTTTTCTTGATTTGCCTTTTGTTTTTCCTTGGAAAATCCTTCCTTAAACAATTTTTATCATTCCTGTTTCTTGCCATTTGTGCCAAGCTTTGAATTCTCCTTCAAACAAATATTCTTTCTCAAGACTGAACATTCCCACCAATTTCATTTTCATTATCTTTCACAAGTACAACAGTGAGAACTACTAAGACATCAAGAAGCTCGAGCACAAGATAGTGCCTCTCAAGGAAGACAACCACTGCCCAAGAGCAGTGGCACCATCATTGACTAGGACATAAGCCATCATGTGAACCCTTGCCCACCACCGTGCAGGGCCTTCCACTGCTTGCCGAGATTTGGGTAGGGGCAAGCAGGCATAGTGAGGACAAGCAACCCTCGCTCTCGCCAGTGGTTGGGCAAGGGTCACCTATGCTCACATCCCTCCACACTAACCTGCCGCTCTCATTGAAGAAACAACCCCACAACACCCCGCCCCCTCCCCACAACCTTGGCCCCCTCGTTCTCCTCTCAGAACCCAGCAGTCAGCCTCTAGTTTTCTTTTTTGTATTTAAGTGTTTTCTACCCCTATTTTTTGGGCTTTTTTCAGACGTGGCAGAAAAGACTCCACTTGGTCTGAAAAACATCTAAGAAAGTCAGGGCAACATTTTTTGTCTGTCAAATGGATGGACTTGACTGATTGCACGGATTGCTAAGTTGGTCCTGTTGTGATTTCTCTTGCATAACAATGGTTGCTCTGTTTTGGTTATAATTCCATCATCTTTTATTTTTTAGCTGCTATTTTGGTGAATATATAATTTAACAGCAATGGTACTGAATGAAGGTAGCCTATGTCCCTGAAGGCCTTGAGGCTATCATTTTCACTGCTGATGGTGACATGAGGCAGGCGCTTAATAACTTGCAAGCAACATACAGTGGGTTCCGGTTTGTCAACCAGGAAAATGTTTTCAAGGTTATAATACAACTCTAGAATTATCACATCTGTGACATCAGTCCCTGTCAAGAATTCATAAATAATTCATCATGCACTTGTTTTTCAGGTTTGTGATCAGCCACATCCATTGCATGTCAAGAATATGGTTCGCAATGTCCTAGATGGGAAGTTTGATGATGCTTGTGCTGGTCTGAAGCAACTTTACGATCTGGGCTATTCCCCTACAGACATAATTACTACGCTATTTCGTATCATAAAGAATTATGACATGGCCGAATATCTGAAGTTGGAATTCATGAAGGTCTCTCTTGTGCAGTTAAGTGTTCCAGCAGTACATGAAGGTTCTTGATTTCTTATACATATGCACTCTTGGATGCAGGAAACTGGCTTTGCGCATATGAGAATCTGTGATGGTGTTGGTTCATATCTTCAGTTATGCGGTCTTTTGGCTAAGCTAGCTGTGGTCCGTGAGACTGCTAAAGCAGCTTGAGGATGTGGAGCTGAAATATCTCTGTAGCGGGGCTTGTCCTTCGCGACTCCCGTGAGTGTAAGGATGCGTTTGATTTCATTATTAGGTGCCTGCAGATGAGGATTTGAAAGAGTGGTGTTAATTTACCTCCCCCGACTTAATGAGTTTTGAAACCCAGTGCATCTCTTGGTGATGCATAAGGTCCCCACTTAGTTGAAAGCATGGAGTAGGGTTTTCTTCCGGAGACTCGTGCAACGGTTCTTGTACAAATGGCATCATCTCTTTGTTTTTCCCCAATTTGAAGTTTTTTGCAATTAGGGTTTTGATTCCCTTACTGATCATCGCCTTCCCTAAACTCATCGTGCGCACCTTGCACCATTTGGTCCTGGTTGAAGTACGGGATGGCGTCTCTATCGACGGATTAGTACTTGACCTATAGCTACAAGGATTTTCTTCGTAAATTGCAGAATCAGTACTCAAGTAGAAGCACCAATTATGTGGAACGGGAATACATGAGCAACCTCTGATACAGTAGAGTGAACTCAATTGTGGACCAGACTTAATTTGCAGTCCTTCGAACGGACGAAGTATTGCAATTCTCTCTCAGCTTTCATCTATGGAAAGTTCTGATTAATGTCATCGTTCAGTGTTCAGGGCATGAATAACTGATACTGCATCCATTTCTATCAAGATGCATTGTCAATGGCTAATTTGAATTCGATCTCTTAAAGCTCATATTTCGGTCGCGAAAGCATTGGTAGGTTCTAATATATCAAGCAAATCATGCAATCCAGTTTCGATCACAGCCCCTTGGCAGACTGCCATGACCGTTGATTCCAGTTCATGTGGACGGTTGGACCCCGTTCCTTCTGGCGTAAGCTTAACCCAACCATCTCGTGGCTTGCTCGAGCGGTTGGTATGTGGTATGCTCTGTTTCGGCAACTGGCCTTTCACATGCCTTAGACGTGGTTTAGACTAACGCATTGGATTAGTTTGGATGTAGTGATTAGAAGGAAGAAGAAAAGAAAGAATGCATAATGATTAAATACCATGGTATGTACTTATAAACAGATGCAATAATAGGGCATGAGGTAAATACATCTGTTTATTAATACACAAATTCCTCCTAATCCTTCCATATTTAGATTGATTTGGAGAGATTTCAAACTGCATCAATTTGACCGGGCTAGTTCCTCCTACTATCTTTCTTAAGCATAGTGCAAATTGATAGGCTATGGCATCAAGTGGATAGTCTAATTGGTAAATGAGTAATAACCTATATAATTAACTTCGATTTTATAGATTATGATTTAGTTTGCTGAAGTGCATTGAAATTGAATCCATAAACTGATAATAAATAAACTTGAATCGAACCTGTAAGTGAATTATTTAAATTGAAATTTTGTTAATTTCCAGTTTCTTTTTCACAATACATCATCTATAAGCAATTTAGAGACATATAGTATAGTGGTATATCCCATAAAGTTTGTCAAAAAATCAAATCTCCGTCGCTCCTACTAGGAGCAAAATTGACACTTCAAAAGATGATATCACATCTGTTTAACTTAAATTCACCTTGCTATCTTTGTTATTAGAAATTTCATCAATACCTAAAATAATAAAAATGCAAGTAATTGAACACGTCTAATTAATCGACCCATAGAAAAAAATGTCCAATTCAAGTTCGGATTGAACTCAAGACGAGTGGGTGGGCCGAATCACGTCTTGGGGAGCTCGACCAAACGGGCCCAATTCGCGCGGACCATCGAGCGACGGCGTCGTTTCATCGGGAACGACCTGCTTGGGGATTGCATTTAAAGCTGGCGCATTGGGAATTAGGGTTTCTCCATTTTCAGCGGACGCGCCGAGACCCCAAGCTCCAGCCAGCCTTCCTCCGCTCGCCATGGTCCTCAAGTACATCCGCCTCCCCTCTCCCTCTCTCCCTTGCTCGCTCGCTGCGATGCGTATCATCGTGTGATTTTCCCGCCGGCGTCGTTGCTTGATGCCGGAGCGTTTCGTTTCGGGTCGGAGGTCGCGTGCAGATTGTAAAGCTCGCGCCTTTGGCGCCGCAATCTGTTTGTTTTTTTTTTTCCTTTTTGGAATTTGGAGTGTCTCGTTTGTGGGAGTTTGGAGAGATCTCTGAATTGCAGAATCCGCGAAGGATTTGAGCAAACTCAAGGCTTGAGCTTGCGACTGTTTTGCTATTACAATGACTGTAAGAACACGATGGGGTCGGGGTTTGCCGAGTGAATAAGATGTATCCGAAGTGCCGGGGGGCAGGAGTTGGAACGAATTTTTCGGACCTGATTGGTTTTGAATCTTCAGCTGTAGATGGTGTGCAACTTTTGCGGTTCAATGCTTGTGTGGCTTTATTACATGGATGGATATTGCGTTCCTGGCTGTTGTCGAAGTGTATGAGTTGGGACCGTGGCGGCGATGGGCGTTAGTCTTGTGTGATGATGATTCTTGAGTGTTTGATCTGTAGTTTAGTATTGACAATTGTGTGTGTAATCGGAAGTGGGTGTTCCATCTCTTGATACTTGCTGCTACAATATTGGTAGCTTGTTAATACATTTCTTTGCGATTGCGAGATTCGTTGTTCTTGCTACAGTTTCTTTCCCCTTATTATTATTATTTATTTATTTATTATTTTTTTATATTATAGGACTGAACTCTGCCGCTTTAGCGGTGCCAAGATTTATCCCGGCAGGGGAATCAGATTCATCCGCTCGGATTCCCAGGTGAGGTTTTGAATGGCTCTCTGTGTGATGGGCTTGTTGGTCGTCGTGTCTTATGCGAGTTGTCTCCTCGGCTTTGCATGCGTAGGTTTTCCTGTTTGCCAATTCTAAATGCAAGAGGTACTTCCACAACCGCCTGAAGCCTTCGAAGCTTACATGGACAGCCATGTACAGGAAGCAACACAAGAAGGTGAAGAATCGGCCAGAAGGCTTTTTAGCGCAGCTGTTTTCCTTAACCTGAATGGTTTGCTGTATATGGTTCTCGGGGTTGCAACAATTTGACTCTTTCTATTAATCGCATTTGCAGGATATCGCTGCAGAGGCTGTGAAGAAGAAGCGCCGCGCCACTAAGAAGCCTTACTCGAGGTCTATTGTTGGTGCCACCTTGAAGTTATTCAGAAGAAAAGGGCTGAGAAGCCGGAAGTCCGTGATGCTGCACGTGAGGCTGCTCTCCGGTATGAGCTCTTGTCCTGTCACAGTCTCCGTTGAGGTTTTCGCTGTCTTTGCTCTCTAACACCCTGCTTTGCATGATGATTCCCTGGATCGCAGGGAAATTAAGGAGAGGATCAAGAAGACAAAGGATGAGAAGAAGGCGAAGAAAGCTGAGACAGTGGCCAAGACGCAAAAGGCCCAATCCAAGGGGAGCATGCCTAAAGGTGCTGCACCGAAGGGCCCCAAGCTCGGAGGTGGTGGTGGAAAACGATAAATTCGTTTGCCCTGATTTCTTGTAATCCAGTACCATCCGGCGTCTACAGTTTAGATAATTTGTTTCAATTTCTGTTTGGATCAACTCACATATTTTACTGAGGATCTTTTGTCAGATTCAGTTTGATTTTGTTTAATGCATATCAGTTCGGAGTTTGTTGATCACGCTGTGCTTTTACAATTCCACATCCTATAAGCAGTTGGCAATTCGGTTCCAGTTCTGATGACTACATGGGATCTTTTACATAAGTTTCTCCTTAATTTCTTTTGAGAACTAGAACCGTCTTTGTGCAGAAGATTGTTTTGCCCATTGTATGTGAATCGAGTTTTTTTTTTTTGTGACGATGAATGAGCAGTGCCATCACTTTGCTAATCGTGTCATGAGTGAAGGATGTACCTTTTGTGAATACTTCTCTCAAAATTTTACTTGAGTTCTTGCAAAGAAGTATATGTTGGAAAAGGCCTGGCTGTTTTATGACGGCTGCAGTTATTTCTTGTTCCTTTTTTCCCTTTCAAATATGGTCTGTGAATCAAATATCTTGCATTTAAAAGATTAAGGCCACTTTCGAAATATGGACTTCTCAAGGAATGGTTTATTTTTAGGATATGTATTGGCAACTTTACTGGAAGGAAGCAATCTGCATTTGCGCTTTGGAAATGGGGAAATGCTTGATTTGTTGTTTGTTCGAGTCTTATCAATCCTGACCAACTGTGAAATGGCGAGTCAGGCTCGGGGCGAAAGTTACATAGCCGGACGGACAGATGATCGTCTTGAATCGAGCGCAAGCCTTCGACATCTTTGAACTGATCGAAGGCGGAGCAACTTGTTTAGTTCCTAGTTTCAGCTTATGTCAGTTGGTCCTTCCAGACCCAATTAGATGCGTTTTAGCTGGCCAAAAGAGCCAATTGATTTTGTGCATTCATGCGTTTCGGCTTTAGAAAGTGCCTCTAAGTTAGCACAGTCGGGATTTTCGACTCAGGAATCAGAAGGTCACGCATTTGAATTTCATTAATTATGTGCAAATTGCTTTGGGGTGCCGACCAAAAGCATAGATCTGTAAAACGGTCCACTTCATGGGCTTCCAGTTACTCAAGTCTCCATGCTAGTGAATTAGAATTACAAAAAGAAAACGTCTCTTATGTATAGAAGCATAAGATTGCGAAAAGACAGCAAATATGACATCCTTCTTTGTGGTGTACGCGCCTGTGTGCTCGTAATAGAGAGAGACGTAACCTTCTTATAGATCATTGAAGTAAATGATGACTAGGCATTTGGTGGTTGTCCTTATTACATTTATGGTGCGTTTGTTTCGTGGAAATGAGTTATTTTGAAAAAAAATTCTCTAAATAATTGTTTGAATCACTTTTAAAAATAAGATAACGGAAAATATTTTCATCGTTCATGAAATATATTTAGACATAAATTATTATCAATAATAATAACATTTTTCATTAACTAAAAATTTCAAATGATCTAAACAATTTTTTTAAAGAAAATAAAATCATTAAATTTCCGTAAAACAAACGGCCTTAATTTTGGGCTAATTTCATGCTAGGGAACAAGCTTCAAATGACACGGACTGTCTTAATATCGGTGGTTGGTGGACGGTGATCGGTGGCTAGTGCAGCGTGGATAGAGCATAAGAAACAGAGAAAAAAGGAAGAAGTAAACAAATCAAAGACCATCTCTCTAAAATTAATCCATCGCCAGCCCATCATCTATGCATAAATGTGCTCTCTGTCCTAGTATATACTTAAAAAAAGGTGTTCTTTGCTTTTCAGGTGGTGCCGCAAGACTATAATTCTTCCCAGAAGGATACTACTAAGAGTCGAAGGAGAAAGTCGCTTATGATTCTTGCTGCGATGTATAAAACCTCCACTTCTATATGGTCCAATCTTAATACGTGAGCAACCCGCTAGAATCGCACTGGTTCTTTTGTTCGCAGCTCGAAAGCTAGAGAATTAAAGAGGAAGAAGAGGGAAAATGTCGAGCTCGAACCGAGATCTCGAGAGAGGAACCGAACGTAGTGCTGGAGCCGGCGAAGTGAAATGCGTGCTGATCATACACGCGGACGAGTCCGATTTGGGCGGTGAGTGGACCCTGTGTTTGGTCCCCGTGTTCGTCCTCGCCAATGCTGCTGCTTTCGCCGCCGCCATGTATTTCAACCTTTGCGTCCGCGGGAGGTCATGGTCATGGGACTATGGCGGCCGTGAGGCGAAATCATGGTGGAGGTTTATCCCTTTTCTGGGGTTCCTGTCTGTAAGATTGTACAAGATGGGAGCTGCGGAGTGGTACAAGGTTGTGTACCAGGAGCAAGGTTGGAGAATGATCACTTCTATGTGGTTGCATGCCCACCTCGTTCATGTATTCGCGAAAAACTTGACCTTGGTCGGGTTCGGTCTCGGCCTCGAAGGGTGATTTGGTTTTGGTTTATGTTTCACTTTTCTTTTGCTTCTCTACTAGTGATTTGATGCAGTTGCATGCCAACTTTCATTATTGAAAGTTATGCTTCTGAGCTATTTCATGCCGTATTATATTGACCGGATTTGATCGGAATTTCATCTTATTGGGTTGGCGCCGGAAGTGCGAGCGGGAACGATCTTCCTGTTGTCTGGGTTCGGCGGAAGCATTCTGTCTCTACTTTTTATTCAGGAAGGAATGGCAGTCGGTGCTTCCAGTGCCATTTTTGGAGTCATCGGCGCGAGGATATCCAAGCTTATCGTTAACTCGACCCTCCATGCCGACAAGGTCGACTAACCCGGCATCACCTTCTACTAAATTTCCGTTCTTGTGCTAACATGAGACTCTGACTTGCTTCTGTGTTATGATTTTGTACTGCGTAATTTAACGTTGAAGCGCTTGTTGTACTGTGTTACCCTGATTTTTCAGGGTGCTTCTCTGTTTATGCTGATCGGCGTGACAGCAATTACATTAGGACTCGCACTATTCCTTTCACTCGTAGATAGTTTCGGCCCCATCGGAGGGCTATTGACCGGCTTCCTTCTGGGCTTCGTCCTCCTCGCCCGTCCCCAGCAAGGGTGGACGAACCGCCAAGACAGCAGCAACAATGCACGTGCTGATAAGCCTAAGTACAGCACGTACCTATACGTCCTAGGGCTTCTCGGTCTAGTTCTGCTGATCATCGGGTAAGTCGAAACTCCTAACGATTACATGGGAATGTTATATGGTATAGTGATTTCATAAATACGATTTTCTTTTTCGCATTTTCGGGGAATTTTGCTTCGGATTCACAGTTGAATTGGAGATGCTGTATAAAGGAGAGTCTGCGTACGATCACTGCGGTTGGTGCCGTTCCCTGGCCTGCGTGCCTACTATAAAACACCAGTGTGAGCGTAAGATGGAACTTGCCGACGATCGGGTTCTCTTTATCATTGTCACCTCGCGCCATTCGATAGTAAAATAAGTCGAGCTAGTCATGAAGAGAATGCGGAACAGACATGCGCGAAGTCAGGATCCATATGTTAATGCGTCGACATGTAAATGCAAAGATGCAAACTCCCTGTACGCCATACTGTTCTGAGAAGCTGTCGCTTGGTTGATACTACGAGCTCTCTCGTTTATAAACAAATGAACTAGATGTGGACTTTTTCTCTATATCTGTAAGAAAAATTCGTGGAGGAAGGATTCGTTCCTACATCTCCCACTTCAGCTAGCAATGCAATAATCAATTGTAGGCATGCTTTGGTGGCAGAAGCTTTCTTCATGACGATGGTCATTAGATCATTTCCAAGAATTAATAAATTAGGCCAGAAGAAACAGTCCTACCCCACCATACCTTGGATGGTTTCAAAGTCTGCGATGGAAATACATTGCTATACTATTTCTTTTCTTTTCTCCCCAGAAAATTCGGGTTTGGATTCTACAGGCCGTAGACGGCAACATTGTATTTCGATGAGTCGGGCCTATCCAATGTTTTTTACTTTATCTTACTCGTTGAGATCAGGTAGATACATCCCAATCACTCTTATAGATTTCCAAGTAATTTCCAATATTAAAGCAACGAAGGAGGTGCTAGATTTCCTCGTAAGTTCCAATATCTTGTGTTCATGCACTTTGCTTGCACACCGCGCAAACGCGGTCAACTCTAAAGCTCATCCCGCGATTATATATAGCACGACGACACCGCCTTGGCCTATACCTGATCCAATCTCTTTCTCTCTCTATCTCTCTCCCTGCTACAGTTGAATCCGCCAGCACTAATTCAAGAAATCTTTCTCCCTCTTCACCTACCACTCCACCTTCTCACGTTCCTTCACGTACTCAACCAAAAGTGTTCCTTCGAGCGCCATGCCGAGCTCAGACCAAGATCTCGAGCAAGGAACCGAAAAGAAGGGGCCCCGGAAAGCCGACAGCGATCGCTATGCTGCAGCGGCGACGGCGACGTACATGGAAGAGGACAGCGAGTGGACCGTGTGGTTGATCCCCATGTTCATCTTCGTCAACGTCGTGGTCTTCGTCGCCATCATGTACGTCAACAACTGCCCCGAGAAGAGCTCGCGCGTCTACGGCAGCTGCGTCGCCAAGTTCCTCGGCAGGGTCTCGTTCCAGCCTCTCAAGGAGAATCCTCTCTTCGGTCCATCTTCTTCTACGTAAGAACACAAGTCATCTGAGTTTCTTCTTCTTTTACTGTTCCGACTTTCTCTGATATAATGTTGAACCAAGACATTTTAATGTTGTTTGGGCTGGTCCCTTGGCATTTCTGAAACTTCCATGGCGGTTTCTATTTGCGTGTAATGAAGCCGTTTGGTGATGTTCTGGGAATTGAAATGGTCGTATGACTCATAACCGTTGACTCCTTATTAAATTGCAATTCTTGGAGTTTTATATCAAACAGAACGTCACTCCCCCAGCTTGCAATAGAAAACATCAATGTCAAATCTTGATAAAATACACGTCTAATGTATTGTACCTAATTGGGTTGACTCAGTCATGAGCGCAACTGTCTGTTTCAAACTTTCAATCCAGAGAATGGATCAGATTATATATTAATTATCTCAGGGGTTTTCTGGCAGGAGAACTCTTGTAATTATATCTGCAAAAAAATACCATGAACGCGGCAAACCATGAATGAGTAGCTGTGTAGTTATTTGGCAAGCATTAGATAATTCAAGGGAGTTATTGTGTCGACTTAGTCTAACAGTAGAACTCTGCTTTGAATGTCACTCAAAAGCACAACTTTCATAACAATATCTGCAACACGATTGGCTCTATTCACCACGTAGTCTATCATTCACTAAGTCGATGCAGTTTCTTTTCGTGATTCAAGAATTTGCTGGAGCAGAAGATTTGTTGCATTTTATGTATGACTAGTTACTCATTATTTGTGATGCATTTGTGATTTTCTTAGGTGAGTTTTGATTCTAAAGCAACCTTTGTTGCTACTTATGTGCAGATTGGACAAGATGGGGGCCCTGGACTGGAACAAGATAGTGCACCAAAAACAGGGTTGGAGACTGATCACTTGTATGTGGTTGCACGCCGGTGTCATTCATCTGCTCACGAACATGTTTTGCTTGGCCTTCGTCGGCTTCCGCCTTGAGCAGCAGTTCGGCTTTGGTAAGATCCGAAGAAATTTAGTCTTGTTTTAGGACTTGAAAAAGGATGATTTGTCTTCATTTTCTCATGCTGAATTTTTTACACTTAACATTTCGTGGGGCTATGCCATGATGATTTGGGCAGTGAGAGTGGCAACGATCTACCTATTGTCTGGATTCGGCGGAAGCATTCTCTCTTCGCTTTTCATTCAGAACCAAATATCAGTTGGCGCTTCCGGTGCTCTCTTTGGCCTTGTAGGAGCGATGGTCTCCGAGCTCATCACTAACTGGACCATCTACACGAACAAGGTCTATAAAATCACCAATGATTATATTCAGAATCGATCATTGAACTATGAATCCTTTAAATCTCAATGCTCTTCGGTGATTGATTGTTGCAGGCTGCAGCTCTGTTCATGCTGATCATCATAATAGCACTCAATTTAGCACTCGGAGTCCTTCCACACGTAGACAACTTTGCCCACATCGGCGGGCTAGCGACGGGCTTCCTTCTCGGCTTCATCCTCCTCATTCGCCCCCAGTTTGGATGGATGGATCGGCACTACCTTGGAGCTGAGGCTTGTGCCAAGAAGTGGAAGTACAAGGCTTACCAGTATGCGCTGTGGCTTCTTGCTCTTGTTCTATTGATCACCGGGTGAGTCGACATTAATAATAATAGTGCGGTGTTTTATCAAACTTTGGACAAGAATGCCTTGTGTTACTTTCGACGTCGGAAACGAAAATCACTAACTCTTTCTTTCTTTTTCTTTTTCTTTTTTTCTTTTTTTTTTATTGGTTTTGGTAATTTCGTTGCAGATTCATAGTCGGGCTGGTGATGCTGTTTAAAGGAGAGTCCGCGCATGATCATTGCAGTTGGTGCCATTACCTGAGCTGCGTGCCAACATCAAAATGGCACTGCGGGAACTGATGAAATCTGCAGATGAACTCCCCATTCCTTGTCATCGATCTCACATGTTCACCATTTGTTTTTCTCCCTCCCATGAATGTTCACCATATGTGGATTCGATTTGATTAGGATGCAAAATTTGTCATGTAAATGCTCAGATACAGAACTCGTGCACACAATAAGGTTTCTCAGAAAACAACGAACTATACCATCATTTTGATGTTACTAACCCTCCTTTCTCCGCCCCTCAAGCTTACTCTTGGCCGTGGAAATAGCTATATACGTTCAAGCCGGGCAAAAATTTCTTGCAGGCATTGGGAGAAGAGAGAGAGAGAGAAAAATTGTCCAAGGTTCATCTACAAACATCAACCAATGGCAAAGTCCTATCTTCACATTAATCGCTGCTGTCATAGTTGCAAAAGCCCCTTAATCGAACATGAGAAACAATTCATGAATATTTGACAGGGCTTTAGCTTCCAACGGAGGATGTTATTTGTGAGAACTCGTGGTTCCGTGAATCTGCAGTGGCATTTGACCACTCTCCACTGACATTAATTTCCGGTTTTTGTGACATCTTTCCTGCACAGTGGCAAGGAAGTGGAGACTCTCGGGGTACACCTTGACCTGGCCCAGTTGCAAGAAGACAATAAAGGTGATTTGGATAGGGAGCTTGAATCGAAAATTAAACAGCAGATTGTTTTAGTCTGAGAGCGTGAAGGAATGTATTGGCATCAATGATCTAGAATGAATTGGCTCAATCATGGTGACAAGAACACAAAACTCTTCTGTTCCAGTGGTCCTAGAGATTGGGAGGGGGGTGGTTGACCAGATTCCTTGCTCTGTCACTGGAGATGAACATTTGCTTTGGTTGCTGATGATTCTGCAGAAGAAATCAAGGCAGCAGTAAGATCGGTTGCTGATGATTGCTGGGAGAACATCCCATCCTATAAAAAATACTACGATGAGTCTTGTGATCGGTTTGGGCGGTTCGGTCCGATTTTCATATTGAACCGGACCCGGTGCTCACGTCTACTTCCAGACCCATCCATCAAGGACAGCAGGTTAACGGCCTAGTTTACTCAACCCATTTTGAGTTTTCTAACTTTTTTTCTCTTTCCACCTTGCTGCATTGAAAATAAAAACACGATAATTACACAAATGGCTCATGAACCTTGGCTCAATGTGCAACGTAATCTATGAAATTTTAATTTCTTCAATGCAATCCCTAACTTTTAAGTCAATGCGCAATATCATCTTTGAATTTTTTATTTATTCGATGTGATCTCTTAACTTTTAATAAATATTCGATTTAATCCCTAAATTATATGAAAACATCTGTTAAGATCCAAATTCAAGGTTAATATTCAACGTTTTCATATAGTCAGGTGACTAAATTGAATAGATATCAAAAGTTTAGGGATCACGTTGAAAAAAAATAAAAAATTCAAGGACCGCTTTATATATCGACCCCATTACAAAGCCCATAGAGTTCGGACACCAGTCATTGTGATTTTCCCGATAAAAACGAAACCTTTTATTCCCGCCAAAAAAACCGCCGTCCTCCACCACGCGCCCCAAGCGGTTTTCCATTTCGTTCTCGCAGCGGAAGAATCCACCGGCTTTCCTCTCCTTCGCTCATCGTCGCCATCGAACCCCCTCCGTCGACTCCGCAAACACCGACCATCGACCGGCCCTCCGCGCTCTCCGGTCCGGAGAATAATGGCGATCAGGCTCGCCGGCTCGGCGGTGGCGGCGGCGCTGCTCCTGCTCGTGCCCCTCCTCCACTGCCTGCGCGGGCCGACGGCGGCGGTGTCCGCGGTCGAGATCCTCTCCAAATCGAAGATCGACAGGTGCGAGAAGTCCTCCGAGTCCGGCGGCGACCTCAACTGCACCAAGAAGATCGTCCTCGACCTGGCCGTCCCCAGTGGTTCCGTAAGTCGTCGTCGCGTGTTGCGAAATGCTTGCCCGAACGGTTGCAGGAATCCATTTTTCCTTTCATTTTTCTGCTTCCTCAATTTCCGCTTTATAAAAACAGTTGCGTTCCTTTTTGTGATTGAAGGAGAGTTTCTGAAATTAATTGGAAACGGGGCATGGGATTGTGTGAACCTGTAATGCTATTTTATTATGTGCAAAATTGAAATTTGGTCGCATTGCTTATTTGATCTGCTCCGGGGGGATTTCAGAGCGGAGGGGACGCCTCGCTCGTCGCGGAAATAGTAGAGGTCGAAGAGAACTCGACGAGCAAGATGCAAACTTTGCGGATTCCCCCCGTGCTGACGATCAACAAGTCTGCCGCATATGCTCTCTACGAGCTTACGTACATAAGGGTATGGAACCTCTCTGATCGTTGTGCTGTATGTAGCGAGATTTTTCCTTCTCAGATGTCTTTCTAACTTCTATTAGTCCCCTGACTTTATGGTGTTCTGCATTATTGATCATGGTATCTTGGTATATTGTAATATCATTATGAATGTTTATCCCTACAGCAGACAATAGAGGTTAGGGTTTTCCCTAGTGTTTTTACTTGAAGTTGCGTTTATTGTCCTTAAGAAGCAATTGACAAGCAAACGTGCTTTTAATGCCTTTCATGCGTGAAATTCTTGGTGAGACAAGTTTGCTACAGGATATGTGCCTTTGCTTTATCATACTTCCTTTTGGCTGAACACGCATAGATTTTTCCATTACTCTTCTCATTCATACCATCTTTTCATGTGTAGTGAAGGTTACGTTCATGTATTAAATGTACTATGTATGACATTTTTCAGGATGTTCCGTACAAGCCACAAGAATATTTTGTGAAGACACGCAAATGTGAGCCAGATGCCGACTCAAAAGTTGTCAAAATGTGTGAGAGGCAAGAGCTCTCTCTCTCTCTCTCTCTCTCTCTGTGACTCTTCAGCTTCTGACACCATGATCAAGTTTTTGGATTGCATTGGACAAGGTCAATGGTCTCCTTCTGCTGCTTCTCATAGTGTTTTCTTTTTCTTGTTGGCCACAAAATACTTGGTTAAAGCAAATGTGGTAAGAAATCATTTGCAGGGTTTTAGCAACACTTATGATTTTGAATTTTCGTTACCTAAACATCGAGAAAGTTTTACATGCTTGCGTACATCTAAGACTGTCATGATCTAGCACCATATTTAGCAACCTGCACCATGGTGTATCTTACTTCACATACGAATACAACTTTGTCGCGCATAATGGTTCTCAGTATATTCATTCAATAGTCTATGCCTCAGGTTGCGGGATGCCGATGGTCATATTATTGAGCACACTCAGGTGTCTTTTTCCACCACCTTTCTTCATTTATCTCTTTGAGTCATCATAATATTCTTTCTTCTTTTTTAATTATTGGGCTTCCTTATATGTTTTACCAGATAATCCCATATACTCCTCCAGTTTTAGCTTGATCGCTTAAGATTGTGCACTTACAGATGGAAATTTGTTTGGAATGACCAATACGAACAGCACAAATTCTTGTGGATGTTGGATTTATCCATGCTTAATCTCACTCCTGACTTGTTCACTTTAAAATTAGTATTGGAACTCTAGAAATCTCTTAGCACAGGATTCTATTTTGTGTCGACCTTTGTTATATTTTAGTTTGTTTTCCGAAGACAGTTATAAATATTATCTTGTGTGAAATGCCAGTTAAGAAGTATGGATTATGTTTATTGATACGTCCCTCTTTATTTATATTGTGCATCTTTCTTCTCAATTGTTGGCGTGTCTTATGTAATTGTTGTTTATCTCAGCCAATCTGTTGCCCTTGTGGGCCCCAGCGGCGCGTCCCATCATCATGCGGAAACATCTGTAATTGCTATTACATAGCTTTTCATTTTCTGATGCATCTTTATATTCTAACACTTCATTTCTCTCTTTTGTTGATTCAACAATCAGTTGACAAAATGCTTAAAGGAAAGGCTAATACTGCTCATTGCCTCAGATTTCCGGGTGAATGGTATGGCCGCATTTGCCTTCCCCCAAGAGAAAAATTATTGAACACTCCTTTCCTAGCGCAAACGCTCCCTATAACCAAATGTTGATACCTGGATCCATCTTTAGCGTGTGTGATGCTGAATTGACGAGCTCTGTTTTGTGGAACTTCTGAGAATTACATTGTAGTAGATCATGGAGAAAACTGCTAGTGATTGTGATCATTTTCTATATCTATACTGTCTTCCAAGGAAAAATTAAAATTGGTGTCCATTCTTGAATTGTCTAGAACAATACCTCCCTTTTTCTCTCACAACTGCATTCTCTTTTGTTTGGACAGAGGAAACTGATGGGGAAAGAAATAATTTAATTGCTTTCATATCTTTCCAATTTAATATAAGTAGTTCTTAGTGCAGGTTTTGTAATGCACATACAATATGCCTATAGAGTTCGTTAGTTGTAAGAACTGACATTGCAAAGTTCACTGAAATTAACATAAATAGACAGACGAAGTTGCTTCTGTTACTTCCAATTATGGGCAATATGCTAGTTGTACTTCTGTGGATTTCCTTGTTATCCTCTCTTATTCAGTCTATCATTACTCACATTATAAGTAGAAACTGTTTTCTGGTGAAGGTTCCATGTTTTTGGCATTGGACAACGATCACTAGGATTCAGTGTCCGGATTGAAGTGAAAACAGGAACGAAAATTTCGGTATGATTTTGCTTCATATTGTTTGCAGCTTTTTGTCTCAAGGAAATGTTAGCTGATATAAAACAATTTACTATTCAACTTTTTGTTTCGTTATATTCTTCCTTGTTCCCTTAAAAATTTGTAATTTATAACATCAGAATCTCACTTAGTTCATGCTAGAATGCGGGATTACTAGCATTATATGTACGTTGTGGAACTGTTTGGAGTAATTGGCTAGGGCAGTGAAGCCCTGTAATTTCTCGTTTCTAGCCACAGCTAATTTATTTGTTGCTTTTAGTCCATAATATCCATTTCTTTATAAGTTTAAATCTTCTGATGATCAATACCCTCTGATGGTTTGTCAAAGTTTGAATCCCTTTTAGAGTCCACTTAAGATGGATTTGCTGAAAATTCTTCCCACTGTTTTCTTTCTCTGGCCTACAGGAGGTGGTTGTAGGTCCAGAAAACAGAAGTGCTAAATCTGGCGATAACTTTTTAAGGGTGAACCTTGTTGGAGATTTTGCTGGGTACACAAATATTCCGTCATTTGAGGACTTTTACCTCGTCATTCCAAGGCAGGCATGTCTCACATTTATTTGATTCTTCTAGTATTGATAGACTTGGAGTTTTTCTACTCAAAGAAATAAAAGTGCAGATTCTCTATCCTTCTCACTCAGTGTATATTGGAACCATAATGACTTCTTGCATGATGTTCAATAAATTGATATTATCTGATATGCATGATTCCGATGCATTGAGAAGGACCACACTGTTTCTTGTCGTCATCTATGTTTATTTTAGTCAGATTTCAATTTCCCAGATAATACATCATATTGCTTTAATTAATCTTTTCATCAGTACTACTTTTTGCATGTAAATTGGAACTTCATTTAGATGATTTTAGAAGAGGCAAGGTGGGTATCTACCCCTCGTCGTTGTTTATACAGTAAGCTGGTCAATTTTTTTTTCTTCGGTCCAGCGTGCTTACGTCTCATTTTAATGTGTGCATAACTTAGATGGATGACATGCATAGAAATGGAATTGCTTCAAGTATACAGATGGATGGTAATATCAATCATTTGTCATGTTGGAATGCACAGCAATTTGTTGGTCAATATTTATATCCAAGGTTTTTGAAGAATTCGAATGGGAAGTTCAGAATACATCTGATCTTCAAACGTGAAATGGAAAAGAAAAAAATAAAAATAACAAGATCAACATTGGATAGCATCTTAGGCTCGACCTATCTTTCTTTTAGAGCACGCGCATACACTTCTGACAGTGTAAGTCAGTAGCCAAATTGTAAATCGCCCCATTAATCAGCCTGTTATTTATCCTGAGACATTTTCTTGTTGTCTTAAAGAGTGGACCTGGTCAACTGCAGAATTTAGGGACAAATTTTTCTATGTGGATGCTGCTTGAGAGGGTCAGATTTACCTTGGATGGCATTGAATGCAACAAGATTGGCATCAGTTATGAGGCTTTCAATGGGCAACCAAATTTTTGCGCCTCGCCTTTTGGAAGTTGCTTGCATAATCAACTGTGGAATTTCTGGGATGTTAGTCAATTCTACCCTTTCAGCTATAGCCTCAGAATTTATTTAATTTAAAGCTTTTGACACACGATACTATATTGCAGGCGACATTTGAATTGCTGCACCTGCATCCTTAGAGGGATATCTAGATATTATTGTGTTATCTTCTACAATCAAATGTGAATTTGGTAGATTTGCATAAGCATAATAGTTCTTTCGCCCCTCCACAAATTGTGTTCTATATCTGTCTTGTCAATTTGTTCACATCTTCTGCTTAATTATAATTACTACTCACTACTTGGAACATCACCTCTCACAAAGAAGTTGACACAGCTCTTTTTTCTTCTTTTTTTTTTCCCTTTAATGAAAGGCTGACCAGAATCGAGTCGGGAGAAATCAGTTGCCGCTGTATGGTGTTGAAGGAAGATTTGAAAGGATAAATCAGCATCCGGTAAGGTTTTATTGAAGAATTAGGATATGTTCTTTAATTTCTGTTGTTGACAATTTTCATTTGGATGCAGAATGCAGGGAGTCATTCTTTCTCCATAGGAGTCACTGAAGTTCTTAACACAAACCTTTTGATAGAATTAAGAGCTGATGACATTGAATATGTATATCAGAGGTTGACCTTATTTCTGCTGTTATTTTTTTTTCACTTGCTTTGGTGAACCTAAGTATTGCCTGGTGACAGTAACTTGCATAGATTTAATTAGCATCTTATCATGTTGGTTCATAGCTTTTTGAAAAAACTATGTATGTTCAATCTGGCTTGGCATTTTAAGGTTCTTTATATGACCCAATGGCTATTATGTACAAGTTTTAATTTTTCAAAGTTGAGATTGCAGTTACTGACTTCTGCAGATCCTCTGTCGGGATTTCTCGGTGTAGTTAGAATAGTTCGAATATGGAAAAGCCGTTGTCATTGTCATTTTTTAACATGTCCTGTCATGTTTATCCAGTATCCTATAAAATGTGTACTTTTCCAATCTACTACTTGAGACAATAGAGGTGAAATTAAGTAAAGCCAAACAATTTTCAGCCATTTATGTTACTGAAGTAATTATTACGTGACTAACTGATATGTACCTTTCCTGTCTGTAGGAGCCCTGGAAAAATCTTAAGTGTCACTGTTCCGACATTTGAAGCCTTGACTCAATTTGGAGTCGCTACAATCACAACAAAGAATACTGGTGAACTTGAAGCCTCATACAGCTTAACGGTACCCTCAAAGATCAGAAATTTTTAGTGTATATATACATCATTTTGTCATTAGCGATCACACTTCAGTGTATACCTCAAGTTCTGCCAGGCACTTGACTGGTTCTTTATATTTGTTATGTTATTCATGTACCTACAATTTTAATGAGTTACATAACACTGGAATTATGAAGCTTTTTTGTGGCAATAGCCAGCATTTTGCTAATGGAAGGACTTGTGGTGTGATTTCTACAGAATTTGAAGCATTTTCATTTGTCGATGCTATGGTTCGGCTTGATGCGTTATGAACATCAATTCTTGGGTGCATCGTTGTTGTTCTCTTATTAATATTAGTCTGTTCTCCCTTCATGCTTGTAGCTGTAGCATAGAGGCTACTAGACTAGATATTCCTCTTTCCAGATATAGTTATAATATATGTTCTCTTCTTCGAAATAATCATGATTAACTAATTGGGAGTTGTGGAAAGGAGTCACTTTTCGTTGGTAGGATATATAACACCTTAGTTTGTCTATGTAATGAACCACTGCAATGTGGAAGAAAGGGATGGTCTTTATTCTTCATCTATCAAATTCTTGTCCCACCTTTTAGCAAGTAAAAGTTGAGGAGTTTTCAGTCATAATTGTCAAATAAATTATTCTAGAAAGAAACAACTTGCATAGAATGGAATGCGATAACTCAGTTACTCTTCATAGCTTATGATCTTCAGACTGAATTTAGATAGTGCATCCTAGTTTAAAAATCCATACTGCATATACAATTGGCTGTTGTAGGAAACTACTTAATTCTCCACTTTGACAAACTACTTCCTCCGGCAGTTTGATTGCAACAGTGGTGTCACCCTCACAGAGGTAATTTTCTTTAACTGATGTCTTTTGAATATTGAGCTTGACAATGATGTAAAAGACTTTTTTTTGATGACACAGGAACAATTTTTCATTATGAAGCCAAGTGAAATTTTGACTAGATCGTTTAAATTGTACCCGACAACAGATCAGGCAGCAAAATATATATGTGCAGGTATCAGCTACCATGCTCAATGCTTAGTAGGGAAACTCAAATAGAGTAACTAATGGGGATTTGATAGTATGGCTTCCTGTGTGTTTTTTACTGCAGCTATTCTTAAGGATTCTGATTTCAGTGAGGTTGATCGAGCAGAATGCCAATTTAGTACTACAGCTACTGTCCTTGACAATGGATCACAGGTGATGTTTAGTTCAAAGTCATGCTCTTTAAGTCACATAAAATCGCTGATGAATGGCATCCTCGAAAGGATTGTTTGGATAAAAAGTTCTGTTATTGGAAATAGAGGACTCAATGATACTAGCTGTAAAATTCGCTTCTGTTATTAAGAGTCTTGAATCAATGACTTCTTTGCAGATTACACCTTTTCAACAACCAAAGGCAGGTACGAGTGGGTTTTTTGATTCCATCAAGGGCTTTTGGAGCAAATTATGGGCAGGTGTAATCGATTTCATCACTGGACAAAGTTGCAGGTTAATTTAACACTTGTAGCATCTGTCAGGCGTGAAATATGTATTGTGTGCACATTCCTCGCATATCTTCAGTTCAGTCAATCAATGATTTATTTGACACTTCTTTTGGGCTTGAAGAAAATGTCTGTCCTCTCTTCTGGCATGTTTTATTATGTCAAGATGTTCATAGCATCAATTTGGTGTAAAATCTTACAATTTTTTCTTCTGGAGGATGATAGAATTGTCATTGGAACAAGGAGGGGAGAGAACGATAGTATTTGGTTTGACACAGAGATTACATTTAGTGTAGAGAAACATGTGTAGAATACAATTAATGCGTCCGGTGTGTTGTATGTTCGTGATAGTATAACATGGAGTGGAATTGAATTTGCTGCTTCTTGTGTTTCAGAAATTTCATGAAAAGTGCATAAAAACACAGCCCTTGGGAATAGAGCATGTGAGTGAAAAGATGTGAAGGATAAAAGTACCTAACTATAATTATAAGAAATCGTACAAGGCGAAGTGCATGATTGCACGTTGTTATCTTGTGGAATTCTGCTGTTTATGTTCCGTAAATCTGTTATTACTACATACCATGCAGTCTCTGCCTTTCGACTGGGACTCTATTTTGCATGTAAGCCTGCTTTAGAATGGTTATATATGTACTACTAATGAATGGCCTTGTCGACAGGAGGGAATGCTCAGGTTTTTTCGACTTCAGATGCCACATACAGTATATATGCATGAGCTGGGTCTTGATGTTTGGTCTACTTTTAGCGACGATTCCAACAGGTGAATCCACTTTTAATCTTGATAGGTAAGTTTGATTGCCATTATAAGATAATAGTGCAATAAAATAACCACATATGGTATTACAGTTCTTGTGTTGCTTTGGCTGCTGCATCAGAAAGGACTCTTCGACCCCCTTTATGATTGGTGGGAAGATCTTTTTCAAGATGACAGTCAGATCGTCCCAGGTGCTCGAAGACATGGAATTGATGCTAAATATCCCCATATGCACCGTAGGAAGCACTATAGCAAGGGGATGATGTATCACAAGCATAGTCCTTCCCACAAACGAAGTGTCCATCGCCATCATGAACACAGGCATCCAGATAGAGAGCCTGAGTATTATTATTATCTTCACCATGTTCACAAGGATTATATCAAGCCTGGTCATGGAAAGAATTCAGGTTTTGCACAGGAGATTGCTTTGGATAGTTTAGAGGATGACAGAATTGGACACAGAAAGCGTAGAAAAGAAAGAGGGTCTTCTGGCGGAACCTCTGAACTGAGACAGCATGCTGACAACCGGCAACATGAACACAAGAGATACAGCCATGGTCTACAGGATCAGACATGGTTGAGCCCACATCCCAAGAGAAGATAATGATGAGTCAAATATGTAAGCATTGACTCTGGGGTGTTTTCAAGCTCACTTAGAGAGATGGCTATTTTTAACTGATTCACTTTCTATAGTGGAATATATGTTGTACTAGACAGACCAGAGGAATAGAATCTTCTGAGGAATTCTTTGATGTAAAATGGACATGGAAGGATCTGCAAAGATGTAATGTAGACATATACTGTTTATGCACTGTTCTTTTGTTTTTGCGGTCAGTTGGTTACATTTTGTAACTCTTCAACTTTTCAATTCCATTCAAGTTTTCACCCTTATCGGACATGCTGAGACAAGTAAAGGCAAAATTTTGTACTTTTTCTTGGGCAAATTTGTTGCTTGCTTTTGATTCTGGAAAGATTTTCCACTGGCTTCATGCATCTTGAAGTATATTGTTGACAACTGTTCCCTTCTCTAGCTTGTCAACAGCCATTTTGATTGCTGGGCATCAAGCTGCGATACTTTTTCTTGCTGCTGAAACAAGACCATTGTCCTGGTTGCTGTTGTTCAGGTTTGGCTATCTAGATGTACATTAGTTTTCCCTTTTCGCGACTCTTTCTGCCAGATTCGAATATGAAAGCCATCTGGAAATTGTAAACCCGGTGTGCGGACAGTATTGCCTCCTTTAATTGCTTGCCACCTAAAAAGTTCATTAACAACATGGTTACTCTCACCATATGGGAGGCTCATTTTTCACTTTTTGACACATGACTGTATTACCTGTATCTTGTCACTAGGCAATGAAGAAAAACCGCCATCTGAACCTTTGTGAAGTCAGTCCCAACACAGAATCTCATACCCCCACCAAAAGCCATAAATTGTTTAGATGCAACGTGTACATCCATCCCCTGTATGTATTGATTCTTAGTTAAAATTGGAAAATGATGAAGATTCCAAGAGATTTATTTTCTGCTGTTCTTTCTTTTTCTTTTTTTTGCTTGTAGGGATTCATTATCTGTTTGCAGGTGAAGAAGAACAGAGAATTATGTGACCAACCTCCCATCTCCATGGATTAAATGTCAGAGGATCTTCATATTTTGCTGGATTTAAGTGTACGGCTGGTGGACAAACCATAACAGCCCAACCTTCTGGTATGGTGTAGCCTGTCACCAAATAAAGGAACTTGTCAGCATAGATTGTTCTTTCTTGTCTTACATAAACTTGTGTTGGATGAGTATCATTTCAACGTACCTTTGAATTGAATTTGTCTCAGTGCTTTCCGGAAGATTCCTGGAACTATATTTGCGAGCCTGACTGTTTCATTTATCACCTGCAAGTGGACTTTAGCAGTAAGAAAGCTGTCTTATGCATGTATCATCTGAGTAAAACTTGAAGGTAAATAAAAGTTCTTGCTCGCCTGAAATGTAAATGTCATTGATTTGTACTCCTTCCAGGTCAGTGCAGAATCAGCATCTTCCCTTTTCCTTATGATGGCCTTGTGTTCTTCCTGAGATATATCTGAGTGTTTAGAGTATGTTGGCGAAACAAATTGTTTGGCTTGTTTCTGATACGAAGTACCAAAATTGTAGTCCGATTTTACTAACCGTCAATCTCTTCAGTGCCGTGGGGTTCTCTAAAAGAAACTTCATGGCTAATGTCAGAGCAAGTGAAGTAGTCTCAAAGCTGGCAAATAGTAACACAAACATTAAATCCAATGCGATTGCCTCTGTAAGAATTGTTCCCTCCTTTTGAAGTTCTTCAAGCACATAATCAAAAAAATCATTTTGTTGTTTCCTGGGCATCATCCTTCTTTCTTGCAGCAAGTTCTTCAGCATCCTCATTGCCCTTTTCCTTCCCTTTAGAATTAGGAAAAGTTTGGACCAGAATTTTTGTTAAAACATAGTTTGGTAAAGCATGTTATGGAAAGTAATTCTGTCATTGCCAAGAGGGCAAGAGTGCAAACGGAACAATAGCTTGTTATAATTGACAAGGTAGCTTTCTGCTGGTTTTACCTACCTGTAAGCAGTTGTGATAGGCGGTACCAGGAATGTCCAATGGAAAGGAAATCAATCCTCGTATGAATGAGACAAAGCTTTCTCTGAGATTTTCTGAAGAGCTCTCTGAATCGTAGCTTATTAACTTCTTTGCTGTCAGATGGAATATCATCTGCAATGGTGTCAATTTTATCAGTTACACAGATATATTATCTTGCAGCGAACGATGATTGAATAAAAAGAATGGTTGCTCTGAAATTTACACTTGCTGTTTCTTCTTTTACTTCAATCGTGTGCTGACATGACCACTGCTGTAATCTTCCGTATGCAGTCTTCTCAACTTCCGGGAGCATCTTTTGGAGGCTTGCAGGGCCAAAGAGATTCAGCACCATATTTTTGAGGTATTTGTACATGAAACCATGGAGCGAACCCACATTTTGTCGGCCGAAAATCTCTGTGAAGGTGTCTGGGTACCAGCTCTGGAACAGGTTTCCCTCTTGTTGGAAGATAAAGTAATTGAGATCCAGATCTGTCGATACTATGACTGGCCGTCCCACCAAATTTGTCCTGAATATTGGTCCATATCTGAAAAACAACAAAACAAAATCGAGATAAAACCATTTACCATTAGAGAAGGATGAGTAGAAGGATGGACAACTTCCGATACAAGTAAATGGCTTGTTATCGAAGTCTTACTTCTTCATCCTCTCTTTAATGAATGGAGAGATATCATGAGTAGTGTTTGGAGCGAAGAATTGGAGGGTCTCGCCGAGGAGTGGCAAGCCCATCGAGCCCGGCGGAAGTTTTCCATTGCATCTCGGATTCCTCCACCGATAAATCCAGCACACGATGCCAATGATAACCAAAGCTCCAAGACAGTCGAACCACATTTTCTTGAAGAGTATTGGGTAGAATCTATAGAATGTACGATGCTGATGTTGGTGTAGCAGAAATGGAATGGTCAGTCTGCAAGGTTGGCAAAGAAAAGAACAAGCGCGCAACATGTGTGCCATTAACCATGAGAAGATCTTCTTATATAGGCATTGCCAGAACCCACAACTAGCAAGGAAACCAATTATTAAAACTGTGACCTTAATTTTTTTATGACATCAAGCTGTACCAGTAGTTATAGATGTCTACATATCTGACACTATTCTGTTCAGGTGACCACTAATTTTTCATTCGTCAACGGCTGGTATATGTATATAATAATGTTCATTCTTCAAGGAACTTGGCATGGCTAGGAAGCTTTCGGGATGCTTCCCTCTCTCTCTCTCTCTCTCTCTCTGGGTGGAGTTTCTTTATTTAGTTTTTTTTTTTTTCTTCTTTGAGTTTTTGGGTTCATGGTAAACTTTAGGTGAAGCCAAAATGGGAAGAAGCACGAGGGCATGATTCAGGTCTTGCTAGTTTTGGGAGGATGAAGCTTTGGAGCACCTGAAGTGGGATATATAAATATAAAAGAATCTATGATGATCTGATATCAATCTTCTATAGCACTAAGAAGTAACTTAAGTGGATTTCACCAACTCCCTCAAATCCATTCGGGTATCTTTGTTAAGTCCTCGAATAGCTGTATACGTGTGATCCAAAAAGAAAAAAGAAATTGGAGGTGACCACTCCTTGCAACATTCAAATGTGACATAAGCACGAACGGCTGGCAATATTCAAATATACTTAAGACATCTTGTCTCGACCTAATCTTTTGAGAATTATAATTTCATAACTTCAATGGAATTAACCATTGGTGAAATTTTGAGTAGTTTTTTTGTTATCGATCCAACGAAACATTACAACTCACAATGCAAGATTATCATCCTAATCATTTGAGAAGCTCGGAATTGGGTTCGCTATAGATGCATGGCGTGTAGCCAAGCTTCCACATCCAATTGCAATTTCAAGGGTTGTAAATTTTTGAAAAAAAAACTGCTGTCTGTACTGTACTGCAAGATGCGTGGGCATCTTTTGAAGCATAGAGTAGTTTCCAAAAAAACAGTGTAAACCCTAAATTTACGCATAGAGCCGTGCTCCATTGCAAACCCCATTGAGCCACGGACTTGACCAGACATGGCAATGAGTACTCCAATCTCTAGGTAGGCTCGCTGTGTTCCATGACCCACCATTTTCCCCATTGTTATCTGCAATGTTTTTCTCTTTTTCTTTTTTTTTTTTTTATGCATAAATCTCTCGTAGCAAATCCTGGACAAAAGTTTCGCCGTGCGCAGACCCCCTCAAGAAAAGAAAAGGAAAAAGAAAGAGAGTTTTCAGGCTCGCGAAACTTAAAAGGAAGAAAACACGAAGGTGGGGTTCCCAAAACTTCGTCCCAAATCACGGGTCTTGCAAATCCTTTTGACTGTCCTATGCAAGTTTACTGGACACGAGACTCACGAGCTCAGTTTAATCTAGGAAAGCAAGTGAACCGAGCATGGTTCGAGAAACTTTCTTGATCTTGATCCGTATTCGAGTTCATTGAAATAAAAAGCCATCGTATCATTTTCACACATCATGTGCTCAAACCTCCTAGAGCACCCGACTAATCTCATTGCATCACTACAGCCCTCTCCATTCCTCTCATTCATTGAATGTACCCCCATCCGATCTTTCTAATTCCCTTAGATAAATTTATTCTTGCTGATGCAGTTCTTACTCCGTGTCATTAGCTGTCGAATGTAACAACAACGAGACAAACGAACAGCTTTACGTACAACCTTACATTGCACTATTATAAATTCCCTAATTCGGCCGTGTATGATCATCACAGCCACTGGTTTTTCCTGGACAGTGCATCATAACACCTCAAAAGTGTATATTTTCGGTGATTATTCTTTTCCCAATTGGGATATCTTGCCTGCTGCATAAAGTGGGGAGATACATGGCTGATAATAACTTTTATTTTCATGAACTGTGATGAAACGGATAGCTGAACTGCTCGGCAAAGGCTAGGAAATTGGGTCCTCTGAGTGGATTCATAGCAAAACACAGCTCGATGCCCAATATTTTTTTTAAAAAAAAAAGTTTTTATTTTATTAATATGTTTGCCTTTTCTAACACTTGGATGAATACAACGGTTGCTAGGTGGTCAATTCTCTTTTCTCTAGACCCTGAAAATATGATGGTTTGAATGGGAAAAGGAAGTACTGTCTCCGGTCCTACATGTCTTCGTTGCTCACCGCCACAATTATTGTGCAGCACACGTGCAACAGAGGATTGCTGATGGATGTCGCCTAATGGGTACGAGGGTTTTTCGATGGGACACGACAATCGATTCCAAATGCATTAGCATTTCTCGAATAATATCGAATCGGAGTTTTGGGAATGCGAGATGATTAGGAATACGGTGGTTCAACTTGGTAGGTTTTAACTGTTTTGGAGGCAATCAACTCTTTTATGAAGATATACTTACATACTATTTTAACGACGACAAGGGATGATACAAGCTATCGGCAATGCTCTTAAGATAAAATAAGCAGGTGTTTGATGTAAATTGTAAATATAATTCACCTTTTGCCAGTATTTAGGGCATCCATCATATCATATGTTATGTTTGCTTAATGGCAAACAATTCATGTAGTCCTACATCCAATAATTGGTATGCACTCCAAGGGAACCGTGAGCGTTTTCCTAGGGAATGCACGATCGATTCGTAATCACTTGCTAGCAAAATCTCAAACCTTCCTTTATCACGTGGAATTGCTCTTATTGTGGAGGACAAAAAACTAAGCTTTCGGGGGCCAAAAGTTTTCCTTCTTTTGAAGACCTTTTTGACCTACGTTATCGAGATGAAATTGGCTTTCATGGCTACGCAAGTGGCTAAGGGCTAATTCAATTGCACAAGCATGGTTGTTGGCCATCGCTGTGGACCGTGCAGCATATGGCTAATCATACTTGGATTTTCTTAATTGTGGATTAGTGTGCTTTAGTGGCCTTGTGTGATGATTATATATGCTTATGAACCATCATAACAGATGTCTCCAATTTCTTTTTTACCACCAAGCATGATAGCTTGACGTAGTGGTAGGGTGGCCGTAGTCTTCCATGAGATCATAAATTCGAGTCATGATATAAGTAAACCTGCTTTGGGCATTTTACTATACCTCATGAAGAGAGACTTTCTGAGTTCTAACCCACTCCTAATGCTACAGTGATGGATTGATTAACCCTTGATCCTTCGGATTTCAAATAGACTGATTGCAACTATAGTTAAAACCTAGTAGTCGCTAACTAGCACGAAACTCTTATGGTAATATCTAGAGGTTAGCTGTGTTGGTCACTCCTTTCCACTCTTTCATTACTTAAGACCGAAAAAGTAAGATTTGGCTTAGGGTACGGCGAGATTGGGAGTGAGATGACAAATGTTACACGATAACTTGAATAAGACAAGATGCACAACATACATCCCGATTGGTCCTCGAGCAAGTGGAGTACAATAGAGACGAGTAGGGATCCTATTAGGCGCACTTGAGAGAAAGTTTATTAGTGAGATCAGGATCTTTTATTAGATGCTTAGTCATGGACTAACATGGTAGTCTCACAACTGAAGAAGAGATTTGTTCTGTACACGCTTTGCGAGTCCCTACAAAGTTTATGTTTTATAATACATCGCACATTTGAAAGACGAATCACTCTAGGAAGACGGAAAAACAGATCAAACTATAAGATCAATTAACAGTCACAGATACTGTCAAAACAGGAAGTAATCTTCAGCATCTTGCATGTAAACTCTCGAGAAGTACTCATGCAAAGGAGCAGCTCACATGATCTAGGATCGTTTCATAAGAGAAAAGGACATGAGTATATCAGAAACGGAGCAGGAGTTCGGCAGCATTAGAGAGCCCTAGATTAAAATAATTTTCAGGCAGTTAATGAAGTGATAATAAATAATCCAAATATACAGAAAGGTCACAATTGAGACTAGTAGAAACCTTAGGTCACAAGTCATTTTTTGGCCAAATAATAGTCAGAACCGTGTTCGGCTCTTGCTGTGATTACACGTACCTGGACCCCTATCAATTTAATTTTTCAAGCATATAGTAAACTTAGGCTTGATAAGTAATAAATACGAAGGAATTAGAAAAATAATAATAATTGCACCCATCCCTAAGAGAGCTCTCCCAATCCCGACCGACTGGAGATAAACATTACTTTAATAAGCAAACGTGCACTCTATTAACTTACATGTGGTCATGCTTAACTCGATTGTTGTGTGAAGTTCCCTTCTCTAATGACTTCCCATTTTTCTAATTTTTTTTGGTTGAATCTTGAAACGTTTCATTATAATCTTTGAATTTGGTTTTAAGGTAAGATACAGATATAATGAATTGCTGAACATATCTTTTTACAGCGGAAGCTTACTCATTTGTGTTCCCATCTTTTATTTGGCGGCCACGTTGTCGCATTGAAATGCAACACGTGGAAGATCGAGGGACGCACCTTTGAGCATAAGTAAAATGTCCAATAAAATGGCAAATTTATAACTAAACTCAACGCATGGAAGTCAGCTTTCGAAATCGTATCGGCTGACGTAATTGATTGAGTGTCTGGGAAATTTTAGTTAACTGGATCTCTATACTCGAGCCCTTGAAGTATTAAAAAAATGCGTAATATTTCTATTACTTTTCATGCGAAGGAGATGGTTCTTATGATTCCATGAGCCTATTAATGCTATGCACTTCAAGGGGTTAAGGTTTTATTCATGAAAACCAAACGCGTATGTTATTAACCCTACTAACTCGAGCTTTTAAGTTAAGCCTTTTCCAGTGTAAGAGCAGAATTTCAACTTATTGTGTTGCCTTCTTCATCTAATTTGCATGTCAAACCTAAAACAAACTTCAAAATAATCTCACACCTTTGTTTTTATGAGATTGAAGCTGCACTTAGACTCCACTTGTTTTGCGAAAAAGTGAAAAATTTGAAATTTTTTTCCCTAAATATGATCACTTGTATTATTTGAAATAATTAGTAGATTAATAATGTTTTTATTATCAATAAAAATTTATATTTAACATTTTTGTGGTGATGAAGACATTTATTGTCATTCATTTTTTATAAGCAATAAAAACGATAATTTTCCCAAAAAAAGCAATAAAAATGATAATTTTCCAAAAAAACTTATTTTAAGTTAATCATTATTCCGCAAAATAAACGCGCCTTTAATATGCATTGTATCAATCTTACCCAATTATATCTTGTCTTTTAGACTAGTTTCTAAACTACTATAATTCATGACTAATATGTCGGTAATGACATAATGTTCAAAGTGTTTCATCTAGAGAAATCTTTGTTCATTGCTAAAGCTTTAGGTAGCGCAAAAGGTGACTATTGGCAAGTGTGCGTGTCTTTGTATATGGAGTCTAAAGTCACTATTTTATGTTGTTGAAAATGCGACCAATAGAATCATAAACATCTCGAGAAGATAAAACAAGGGGTAAGATTTAATGAAGTATCTTTTTCCTATCTAATGTACAATTATTATGAGCGCTTGGCACTCGCAGTTTCAGCAGTTTCATCTCATGTGCATCCCAAGATTAACACAACTTCCCATCAGATGACTTCCATATTGACAGCTTTTGACTATGACTAAACAATTTAGCTCGTCAAACGAAGCAAGGTCTACACATGTCATTGATGACCCAGTTAAGGACAATACAATAAGTTCGTGGGGAAAAGGATCTTTATTAGCAATGATCGGTTCCTTAATGGGTTGATGACCAATCTAAA
Source organism: Eucalyptus tenuipes (assembly GCA_014182365.1). Classification (NCBI taxonomy): domain Eukaryota; kingdom Viridiplantae; phylum Streptophyta; class Magnoliopsida; order Myrtales; family Myrtaceae; genus Eucalyptus; species Eucalyptus tenuipes. Next base: position 27,385,030 of record CM024540.1, on the reverse strand, counting down.
GTTAAAAATAGGGCTAGCCTATTTTGGACCCAATCAATCGACCATGAATCAACATATTCCCAATTCTATCCAGAAATTAAAGATCTACTTCTTTTTTGTTCGTAAAAATAAAATGATATATCAAGCATACCAATTTAATCTTTAAATACAAGAACTTCCCTTTCCCTTATTCTAGTTGCTTTATGGATAGATATTCATATTGGAGTCCATGATTAAAAAGTTAGTTCACCCAAGAAAAGAAAATTGTCAAAAATATTCTTAACCTATCACATTTTTGTCAATTCAATTTTAAATATTTCAATTTTGTCAATTAAGTCATAAATAATTCATATTTTGCTAATTGAATCTGTCCAACCAATGTTCGCTGGAAATCTCTAACGTGGATGCCGGTCATCTTACACTTCACAACCCAGGCTCGACGTGGACAAATTTTAATAATTGTTTTCCCTTTCTTCTTCCTTTTTTCGATAGCCAGACAAGTTGGTCTTGCTTGGGCAAGGGCAAGAGCTGGCCATGGCTCAATTTTTCAGAAGGCTCGATGTCAAGTTGCTTATGCAAAGTTGATTGGAGGAGGGGTCAAAGATCTGGAGGCTTGGCCATGGCTGTTGAGCTCACCGAGGCATCAACGGCCACGAGCTCAGCAGGTGCGGAGGAGGAGGGTTGAGCTCACAAGAGGGGACTCCGATGGCAGCGACATGGCATTGCCGTTCAGTGGAGGTTGCAACTGAGAGTGGATGGGTCTCATCTCAGGCTAGGATAGCCTTGCCCAGACCAGATCTAGCAAAGGTCGACCTTTAATATTTGGGTGAAATCAGCATAATTTTTTTTTTTTTTTATACGATTTTTTTACATGTCATGCACGGCACTGGCATCTTAGGAAAACTAATAAATTTTAATATGCTAAGACTTTTTTTTTATTTTTGTTTTTATTTTTATTTTTCTTATTTTATTTTTCTTCTCATTAAAAGAAAATTCAAAAATTCAAAAATTCAAAAATATTAAAATATTATTAAAAGTTGTCCACGTCGGTGCGATCGGCCACGTCAGCGTCGGCCAGTCAGCAAAATCCGGCCAATTTTGGCCGGAAAGGACTAAATTGACACAATATAAAAAGGTTTAGGACTAAATCGGCACCAAAAAAGACTAACGAATGGCGAATGGCGATATGTAAGACATTTAAAAAAGCAAGTCATGTTAACTCCCAGTGAAAATACGTCTACGTCATTTGTCTCGACCCATTTCCAACATCAATTTCGGTGCAGTCAGCCTTACTTTTCGCATAGACACGATATATAAAGCAGAGAAAAGTAAAAGAAGGAAGCTAGACCTTGATCACAAAGGTGACTAACTAAGATATTCAAACAGTTTAATGGATTTGCCTGCTAGCTAGTTTCATATGGATGGCATTTCATTGCCCTAAGAAAGTGTTTCTATGTTGTTGTAATTGCTCTAATTGCTCTCGCTAAGGCATGTTAAAGTATCCCAAAAGCTAGGAAATGAAGAAAATCTCGATCTCTCTCTCTCCCTCTTCCTTTGACAAGAAATTGTCGGTCTTTTGCTCGCAAAATCACTGTGCGGAAGAGAAAATCGCTTACGTGATTGCATGTCAGTTGCATGCTGTGCGTCCATTATTAGGGTTGGAATAACATCAATTTTCTGGGTAGACTTCGAGTCGTCAGTCAATGAGGTTCTGCCACGCCATTTCTCGTTGAAGCAACCTTAAACATGTTCTTTCTTTTCTTTTTTTTCTTATCAACACTACAGTATTAGTTGGAAAAAAAAAACAGAGACAAAATATAAGATAAAAAAAGAACACCATTGACAAAGATTGTGGAAGGCCCAATAAGACAACCTAGCTTAAGACCCTAATCCTTTCGAAATGTTATTTAACTTTCTGCTCTAGCAAACAAAGTAATTCTTATTTAATTGAGTAGGCATGCGTTGGAACATGACCCTACTAGTTTGACTGTACATACCATTTTATATTAGGTTAGTATGGACCATCTTGTCGCTTTGGATTTCCGTCGTTGAAAAAGAAATGGAGCTTTTGACTTTTGAGAGGGATTGAGTTTAATATTACTCTGTCTTTGATAAATTTTGGTTGTTAACATGAAAAATGCTTGCGGTGAGTTTCCTTTTGGTTATTTGTTCCCAGCTAACTCGAAGTGGAATCAACGAATGAATCATCTTTTTAAGCTTGATCTATTATGTTCGACTCAGTAAAGGTACTTGACATACTCGATTTTAGAGGTGGCAAAATGGGTCCATGAGCCATTTTTAGACCCATATTTTTCACTTATGGGTTGTATATGGGTCATGAAGAAGTAAAGGCCCAGCTAAAATGGGTCAAAGTGTTTTAACTTCAACTCTATATGGGTCGAAAATGAGTCACACGTTGTGACCCATTTTCGACCCATTTTCAAAACCTAAAAAGCAAAGACATCAACCACGCTCGACAGACAACGTGCTTCGGCCGTCAATGCCTCCTCGCTCACCTCTGCGGCTCGCCTCCACGAGCTCGCCGGCCTTGGCCATGGCCGAGCTCGGGCTCGCCCGGATCCGGCGAGCCGCGAGCTTGCCGACCGCGACGGAGCTCGGCTCGCCCGGATCGAGCGAGCCGTGAGCTCGCCGACCATGCCCGAGCTCGGGCTCCCCGGTTACGCGAGCCGCGAGCTCGCCGGCCGCGACGGAGCTCGGGCTCGCCCGGATTGAGCGAGCCGCAAGCTCGCCGGCCATGGCCGAGCTCGGGGTCGCCTAGATTTGGCGAGCCGCAAGCTCGCCGGCTGCGACGGAGCTCGGGCTCGCCTGGATCGGCCGAGCCCCGAGCTCATCGACGCGACAGAGCTTGGCAGCTCGGGCTCGCCCGGACGGGTGAAGCCTTGATCTCGTCGGACGCGGCTCGGCCGATCGCCGTCGACGGAGTAATGATGGAGAAGAAGGAGGAGGAAAAAGAAAGAAAAGAGAAAAGAAGAAAAGAAGAAAATAAAATAAATAATAATAATAATTTCAAAAAAATTTAAAATAATAAAAAGTCGATTTTTCTAAATGATATTTGATAGATAGATATCCATACCGGAAAAGTACTTTTACACGAAGCTTGATGCTTTGTTTAGATTGATAAATAGAAATTCAAAACATCATAATGTAATTTTTAACTTGGTAAACTAAAATCAATGAATCAACCAAAATTAAAAACAATTACAATTAAGAAGTTATGCATTCTTGCATTCAAGAATATTTTTTTAACAAATATTATTTTCATGTCAATTATTAGCTTATCAAACTTTTTCTTATTAAGAGTTCTTCAAAAGTATTTTAATTTAAAGGTTTTTCACATTTTTTATTTTATTTACTTTTTAAATTTGGTGTGAAGTTTTTATTTAAGTAACTAAATTGAGTTAAATATAAATGTGTTTTGATAATATGGGTCGGGTATGGGTCATATGATTTACATTACAAGAATATGAGTCAAAACGGATTAAATGGGTCAAATATGGGTCGACCTATTTTCGACCCGACCCACGCATTTGCTACCTCTACTCGACTTAGTTCAAGTATATCCAAAAATCATAATTGTATGAGCTCAAGCCGAACTCAAAGTTGAAGTTAAACTTCTAAGATTCAAAATGCAATAGAGTAAATCAAGCTGATATGCTATCCATGTTTTGAAGTGAATGGATATGAAAATGTAGAAAAAGTCAAATACAAGAAATCGAGGTCATCAAATAATTAAAATTTTTCCATACGGGTGCCCCAGTTTGCATGGCTTAGCAAAAATACCTTTTGGCAATGCATGTGGCCAACCTACACTTGGGCCGAGCCCTGTGAATGCAATTCAGGTCCATAGGGAAAAAATTGTTAACTGGACAAGGCCGTGAAAATTTTGTGGGTACTCTTACACCCCGCATTATATTGGGCTTTCTTTAGGGTGAAATACAACTTTTTTTAACATCTCCTTAAGCACCAAACTAATCCTCGCTATTGTCTCTTTCACATGCGTTCAAGGACACACAAGACACAAGTCTATACTTCATGGTGTGGCTTTGGAGAGTGCAATAATGTAATGTTCCTAACAGAAGTTTTGGATAAGAGGCTAACCCAAAAATTTAAACTGATAAATAAAGGGAGACCATATGTATATAAGAGCAAATTAACCCCATTGTTTAAAAAAAAAAAAAATCATTGTCAAGCGATGTGTAATTTCAACAAGAAAAATGAATGCATCTATCATTTGAGCAAACCCAAAATGCTTGCCTCTCATTTCCTTCGACATAAAAAGCTTTCTCTTGACTCACTTCCAACTTATACCATTCTAACGGATTAGGTTTGTCTTTCGAATCTAAAATTAATGTTAGGAAAAATTGGTAAGGGTCAAAGTTAAGAGATTATTCTAAGGAAGATAAAATTATGTTTTCGGATTCCAATAGACAATTTTATTCGTGCTAATGAAATTAGGACATCAATGCCTCTTCCAAGTCCCTTGGATCCATCCATTCCTATGCGATCTTGATTTGATTCCATTGTAACTGTGAGATAGTGATGTTAAGTTATCAGACCAATTTAAAGTCTCATCTAATCCTAGTCTTCTTTTCATCTCCATCCATGCCTCACTTAACATATTACCATAGCTCTAATGTCATCCGTGCCTTCCGGCTAAAGTTACTTATTAACGATAATAACAATACAAACCATGACCGTGATTTAAACTCACAATCCCATTCTTACTAAATTTTTCTTTTGTACTTATAAAGCATGGCTTCACTTTGGATTCACATGGTTCTATCCTCTTTATCTTCTCTTCTCCAATGCTAGTAGTTTAAAGAAAGATGTAGAAGGACAAAAAAAGTTAAAAATTTCGTAACCAATGAAGAGTAATTTCATGGGACTCCATAGTCAAAAAGGCCCCACTAATCCTCCTTATATCGTCAAAGCAAAAGTTTTTTTCCTAATGGTGGCTCACAAGGAGCCACGTGCCCCTTCATTTTCAATTATGCACTTAAAAAGCAAAAAAGAGAAAAACAAATATTTGAAAAAGAAAAAATTCATAATAATTGGTACGACGAAATTTCCGAACGTAAAAGGCAAAAGCCAGAAAAGTAAAAAAGAAAAGAAAGATAAGAAAAAGCAGACAAGCACACACCCACAATTACGAGCCCAACGGTCGAGTAAACGTGACGTGGCATCGTCCTGCCCCGGCCAGGGGAGACAGGCACGTGCTCCCCACGTGCGCCCGTGACCCCCGGGAAACCACCCCCCACGTTCCGTACACCAACTCCTCTCCTCCCCCCCCTCCCCTCCAACGGTCACATTCCACCGACCACGCCCAACGGTCACTTGGACTCTCGCCCTCGGCCGTCGGATCCGGGATCCAACGGCCCAGGACGCGAGGTCCTTCCTTTGCGCGGCGTAAGGGGGAGGGGGACTTTTCCTCGAACGCCATGCCGCCACCCTCTTTTCTTCCTCTTCTTCTTCATCCCCCGACCAGCAGGAGCAGAGCATTGCATCACCATCGCCATCATTATCCACTTTTTCAATGCCCCCTGGTAAATCAAATCAACACCAGACCCCATGAGTTGAAAAAATGCAATAATCACGGACGCACTCACACACACACACACACCCACACACACCTGGCAGGCAGCAGCAGCAGCAGCAGCAGCAGCCATTAACAAATCACCAGCACCAGCACCAACCCCCTCCTGGCACAGCAGCAACGCCAGTGTCTCCCTCCCAGTAGTATATAAAAACGCGGGCCTCACACGGTTTGTGGTTCTTTTGGGTAGTGAGGGTCGAGGGAGGTGTACGTTGTTGTTGTTGCCTGTGGAATGCCGTGTTCTTCGGGCGTGTCTAGGGAGTGGTCGGTTTGGGGGGTTTCTGGGTTCCGTGTTTGATCGAGAGGGTGCCTGTGTTTTCGTTTTGCTGTGGCATGGACGTTGTCTTCTGTCCAAATGCTAAGATGGGTCAGGTGCTGATGAAGGTTTTCGGGTTCCTGTTCGAGAAAGTTTTCGTCTTTAGCTCGATTCGCCTGTGGGAATTCAACCTTGAGGGAGGATCACTGCTCCTGCCGATGAGCTCTTCTTGAAATCTGCGGAATCCGATGACATTTTTCGGGTAGGTTTTCTTGTTAGTTCCCGATTCTTTCATTCTTTCTTTTTTCTTGACTTAGGGGGGTGGTGTGAATTCTTTGGTGTCTGCCATTGGCTTTTTGGGTTGTGGGCAAATTCTTTGGGTTGGTATAGAAGCACTCGATACTCATACACAGTTTTCTTTCACCTTGTTCACTCATCGGATTCCTATTTCTTCTGCTGTTTCACACATTCACATAGTCACACAGACCTATACACCAGCAAAGTTTATGTGAAAATCCATAGCTGACCAAAAAAGAAAAAAAAAAAAAGAAATAAAGAAAAGAAGCACCGTTCAGAGTGTTGTTAGAAACAGACAGAGATAGGAGTAGAAAGGGAAGAAAGAAGACAGGAGGGTGGATCGAAGCTGAAAATCACAGAAATATTGGAAGGTGATACAAGAGGATGTTGGCTGGGTGCTCAAGTTCTACCTTGTTGTCACCAAGGCATCGATTGAGGAGTGAATCATCTGCAGTCGCACAGTTTCAAGCTTGCCATTTCCAGTTGCCTTCAATGAGCACCCAGAGACTGGACTTGCCATGTAGTTTCTCCAGGAAAGAGAACTCAAGACCTCAGTCCCTCAGGCCAGTCTCACTCTCTGTGGAGAAAACATCCATTGAAGCAACCACCACCACTTGTTCTCTCAAGCAGCACATCAGGCTGCCTCCATTGGCAACCACTTCTCAGGGATCAATCGAAGGTAGGAGAGAGGTCAAAGGGGAGTTCTGGGAGAGAGGGAAGAGCTTGAAGAGGTTCGCAGATCGCAGTTCTGTCGATGAGTCCTATGTCAGCAGGGCTAAGAGGAAAAGGCATGGCAATTCGAATGAGAAACCTGATTATGTTGGGGAAGGGGGTGAGAACCTGAGCTTAGGCCAATTGAGCGGAGGCAGCTTCTGGTTCCAGCCAAGTTTCAGTGCCTCTCCAATCCCTTTCTCCATCACATGTTCCCAGGATGATGAGGAAAGAGTTTGTTTCGTTCCGAGCGAGGTTGTCTCCTCCCCTATGCCGCTGTCGAACAATCCTTGGGTGGAATCCATCGTGAATAAGATCACAGACCTAGGCGAGAAAGACGTCGAGATCAGCCACGGGCCGGTGAAAGAGGATTCGGGATCAAGCGCTTCATCAGACAGTCAGAGCTTGGCGCTTAGGCTCAACGAAAACATGTCGGAGCATGAAGCAGGGAATGGTTCAGGGAACCCATATCCACATGAAGGTTTTAGTTTGGAAGCCAGCGAGGAGAATCACCACGGAGAGCACCATGAATTTGAGCTCGTTAGCCTACTGACAGCATGCGTAGACGCGATTGGGACCAAGAATATTCCGGCGATTAACCACTTCATTGCTAAGTTGGGGGATCATGCCTCCCCGAGGGGATCCACTATAAGTCGCGTGATCGCTTACTATACTGAGGCTTTAGCGCTACGAGTCACAAGGCTGTGGCCTCATGTTTTTCACATCACCACCCCTCGGGAAGTTGATCGGGTGGATGAGGACTCGGGGACGGCATTGCGGCTTTTTAACCAGGTTAGCCCTATCCCCAAGTTCATCCATTTCACATCGAATGAGATACTGTTGAGAGCATTTGAAGGGAAAGACAGGGTTCACATCATAGATTTCGACATCAAGCAAGGACTTCAGTGGCCTAGTCTGTTTCAGAGTCTAGCCTCTCGGTCCAACCCTCCTAGCCATGTAAGGATTACCGGCATAGGTGAGTCTAAGCAGGAACTAGTTGAAACAGGGGACCGACTGGCGGTATTCGCTGGCTCGTTCAACCTTCCTTTTGAGTTTCACCCAGTTGTGGATCGGCTGGAAGACGTGAGGCTGTGGATGCTTCATGTAAAGGAGGGAGAGAGTGTTGCCGTGAACTGTGTTTGCCAATTGCACAAGACGCTTTATGATGGCAGTGGAGGAGCACTCAGGGATTTTCTCAGATTGATACGAAGCACGAACCCAGTTGTTCTCCTGATGGCAGAGCAAGAAGCCCATCATAATACCAGCAGCTTGGAAGTGAGGGTCATCAATTCGTTGAGATACTATTCGGCATTGTTTGACTCAATTCATTCGAGCCTTCCGCTAGAGAGCGCAGCCAGGGTTAAGATAGAGGAGATGTTTGCCCGGGAAATCAGAAATATTGTCGCTTGTGAAGGAAGCGACAGATTGGAAAGGCACCAGAGTTTCGACGAGTGGAGGAAATTGATGGAGCAGGGAGCATTCCGTTGCTTGGAAACTACTGAAAGAGAGAGAATTCAAAGCCAGATGCTGTTGAAGATGTACGACGTTGATGAGGATTTCATTGTCAGTGAGCGCGGGCAAGATCAAGTGGCACTTACTCTGAGTTGGCAGGATCAGCCTCTTTATACAGTCTCAGCATGGGTACCTGCTGATGTTGCAGGCAGTTCTTCCTCCTTTTCTCAGCCAAATTGATCTCCATGTCTTATCACCATGCAAACCATTAACTTCCATTCTTTCCGCACATAGATGACTGTGAAATTCTTTGTAGGTAGAGGAAGGCTCGTCATTCTTTCATTCTTTTGCTGCAGATAAGATTTGTCTTCGGGATAGGAGCACTATATGAGTAGCTCAATACTGATCAAAGTTCATTTGTTGTAGAAATTCTGGGTTTACATTGTTAGTTGTTTGGTGTCATTTTGTGTTGATTATTTTTATTCTTTATGTACGATGAAATTCTTTAGCATTGTGTCAATCAATTTGCTCTAGTCAAGAGTCATGAGTCTGTAATTTTCAAAGTACTGTATTCAGTGGAATTATTCTTTTGTGCTTATCATCCATATTCATAAAATTTGTACACGTATTATCTCGTGAATCTGAGGTTAGTGTTATGGTTGATCGTCTTGTTTGATCTCGTACCACTGCGATTTTGGGATGAGTTCACCTACGAAACTTCACCGATCAAGGTTATAGTTGCACATTAAAATGTCTCGATTACGAGTTCCTCTGAAATTTACATGGAGGACAAAGACAGCCTCCTTTTAACTTTTACATTTATATAGGAAGGCAGGCTGGTTATATCTTGGGAAGTGGAGATTTGGCATCACACATTGCCGAAACAACATTATGCTGATCCTCATTTTCTAACTTTAGGAATCAGGAATAGAGGCTGTGCTTTCTGCAAAGTTATGCCTAATTTTTCTGTCATATCTAACTTGCTAAGTTCGGCTCCATGAGGAAGTGTCCAATCAAAGAACTTAACCAGGGAAGCGAGAACTAAGGGAACTTGCTTAGCAGCCATCGGCAGTCCAGGGCATATTCTTCTTCCAGCGCCAAAAGGTAAAAACTCGAAGTGTTTGCCTTTGAAGTCCAAGGACGATTGCACGAACCGTTCTGGGTTGAACTCTAATGGATCTTTCCAAATCGTAGGGTCTCTCCCAGTCGCCCATATGTTGACTAGTACTTGAGAGTTCTTAGGGATGAAGTAATTCATCAGACTGCATGCTCGAGGAGCACGGTGAGGCAGGAGCAATGGTGCTGGTGGGTGCAGCCTCAGTGTCTCTTTGACACAAGCTTCCATGTATTTAAGTTTGGATAGGTTGGATTCTTTTGGTTTGTCTTGGCCAATTTCTTTTGCAAGTTCTTCTCGAACTTTATCCATGGACTCTGGGTTTTTTATCAGCTCTGTCATTGCCCATTCAACTGTAGTGCTACTAGAGTCTGTTCCGGCAGTGAAAAGCTCCTGCAACATAGAGCAGAATCAACTCAATCCATTGCACATGCTGAATAGACTCTAAAACTGGAAACGTAGTATTCCGACAATGGAACAAGCATCCCATTTTCATTTGACAAACAAGCGAAGCTTCAAACAATGCCTATTCACAGCTAGTCCTTCGATCATCATTTTTCCAGTTAGAAATAATGTCGGAAATTGATTTGTGATTCTTTAGTTATTTAGCAAAAAAGTAGTTCTGTCTCTTTTTTGGGATCTTATACAGGTAGCTCCTTAAGTAATTTATAATATGACTGTTGACGACTGGAGCAGAAGAACCTGTAGAAAGAGACTACCGACATTGTACTGCAAAGTGCTCAAAGGTATACAACAACGTTGAATGTTTGTGAAGGGTTATAGAGGGTAACCTTATTCTTCTTATCACATCAAACACTCCACAAAATAACAATTCTTATCGCATCAAACACTCCACAAAATAACAAATTTTTAGTATGGCCCTTGAATCTCGAGATTTTCCTATTCAGTACTCATTAATTTCTTTGGTAATTTGAACTAAACAACAGGATAAGAGGCTTCAGATATCTGAAAGTAGAAAACTGCAGCTCATATGTACTTTTTTTGCCCTTTTAGGTCCCTATAAAGCTCTTACCATGTACAGTTGGTTGATTATTTCATCGGTGAAGTCGTTTTCAATGAGAACGTCCAAGAAGTCTGATTGTGCTGCTTCATCGCCCTCTTTTGCTTTCCGATTTCGCCGTTGTTCGATAATGGCTGTCCACATTTCGTTCATCTTCACTGTCAGCTCCTTCGATTTCCTCTGTAGACCCTGGAGATCCAATCCGCTTAAGATTGGATAAAGATCTGATATATTCGGCATAGCAGACACCTCCATCATCTGCCTGACAAGATTTTTCATCTCTCCATCCACCGTCCCATTCTTAAACTCGATAAAGTCTTTCGAGACAAGAATGTTGCTCAGCATGTTGAGTACAGTGGCAAAAACAACTTCTCCAATATTCACTACGTCACCCCTTTCGAACTGATCAGTTCAACCATCTCCATGACCTTTTTCTCTCGAACATGTGTCTGAGATTCTATGGCGCTCCTGGAGAAAAGCTCAGTTTTACATATTGTTCGCAAATATTTCCACCCGATCCCGCATTTCGGAGACCATCCGAGTGATATATAACTGAGCTTCGATCTCTCAGCTGGCATCACATGAGGGACATATCGAGCGGACAACAAATGATCCTTCTCTTTAAGAATTTCCTCGGCAACAGCTGGGGATGACCCCACGATCACGAGCTGGGTGCCAAGCTTCAAGGATATGAGAGGGCCATATACTTTGGCGAATTCCGATAGAGTAACATGAGGCATCTTCCCTAGCTGCATAAAATTGCCTAGGATTGGCCATGGACGGGGTCCTGGTGGGAGAGGCAGCGGTGGTGATTTAACAAGTGGTCGAGCCTTGAATTGATTATGGATGAAGAGGAGGATGATCAGAGAAACATAGAGGGGAAGGAGAGGGTTGTTGATTCCTTCGGTTAAGTCGGTAAGAGCCACGAGTTTACGGTACATCATGATTCATTTGCTCTATTGAACAGATGAATTTAGCCAAGGAAAAGAGCTGAACAGATGGGATTTCTAGGATCTCAATTATATATAGATGATGCAACTTTTTATTTAACAGACACAAGTCTTTTGTCAATAAAATTGTTGTACCAGTCAAATGCATGTTTGCATTGCACAAGCTAACGCTTCTGCAACGTGCTACTGTTCCGGAGATAATATATTATTCTCAAACGCCTACCTCGACGTTTAAAGAACAACTGTTTAATGATCATTACTCATTTTGGAATCCCCAAAATTTGCTTCATCGTTCTGTCAGTATTTTTAAAACCACCTGAAAATTGAGAACTAGTCATTGATAATGCTTGTGAAGAAGGGCGGCTAAAATGTTTGTTTGGAAGTGAGAGAGAAACATTTTGCGGGCCAAACCAGACAAATGAAGAGGAGAAATTCTTCAATTTAATGATATTAGGTGTAACATCCACTTTGACAGGCTGCTTAAACAATGGATATGACAATTGGGATGAATATGCAGGAACCTTCCAAGCAATTTCCCAAGCCCAATCAGCTTGAAATATGTTATCGGTTCTGTACTTTTAGTCCACATGAACAAGAAGAGTATTGTCCACAGAGAGAGAGAGAGAGAGAGAGAGAGAGAGAGAGAGAGAGAGAGGGTGCAAAGATGATATCATGCAGCGTGCTGACTTGGAGTCATCGAAGCAATCAAATGTTTTGGTTTCTGAACTAGGCGTGCATGTTTTTGTTGTTAAACACGCAAGAATAGACAGCTTTTTTGTTTGATTGTCGAGAGTAGTAAGCTGCGATGTGATATGAGCGTATACCATAAGCTTAGGGATAATGCCATTCATGACGAAGGCAAGTAAGTTCGAGGTCCATCCTGTGTTTTCTCTCGAAAGTATTCAATGATCGATAAAAAGAACTGAAAATTTGGCCTTGACACGAGGCAAAAAAATCTAACTTAAGAACTCGCCGACGTTTGCTTGTATGCTAAGAACCTGAGATCTCATGATAGACCATCTCTCAAATAATCCAAAATTTGGAATACTTATTTTACTATCTTGATTATTCTAATGCTCTAAATGAACAAAAAATATGCATATATCCTTTAGGTTGCGCTTCGCATGATGTATGTATATATTTGACAAAACTCTCTGATTTGGTCTTTTTGCTAAGAAATAGAACATCTAAACGCAGGTAGTAATACCCTACATGATTCAAAGCAATTTGCCCTACCAGGTAGCAATCGAAACAAGGACATTTCCCGTTCTGTTTTGGTTCCACATGTCCAAACTGTTCACAGCGTGCATATCCTCGCTATGAACGGGAGATTCTTCCCAACTTTTGACACATTTCTTCCTTCAACTGTTTGGCGGTTGCACTCTCTCTTTCCGTAGATGTCATTGTTTTATTGAGGCACTCTACTGAATTCAATGAACTTAGACGAGAAAGTCGGTCATTTCTCCCAACGCATCAATTCATCGTCCAACGTCGACAAAAACGAAGTAACTTATGCTTCTTTTCAGTAAAGATAAGATCCAAATTGTAACTTCACCCGCTCCGCTAAACCTAACGCATCACTTTCTCAGTTGATTAATTACTCACCTAACATGAACGGCAAGCCGTCCACTCTTTCCTCTTTGCTGGAAAAATACGGTCTAGTTAAAGCCTACGCCCCCACTTGGACCACGTTGTGCGCATGGACGATTTTGGTTTCTTCTTTTGACGTTTGCTGTTTCCGGGGGACTGCTTACATCACATTTTCAACCAGTACATGGGTAAACTTATTCTGTATCAATGAAAACAATTTATAAATAACATATCCTCTACATAATCTCACGCTACAGCTTTCAAATGACGATGCCTCCAAGCACGAGATGCTCGAAACGGGGCAAAAGGGGAAAAGAAAAGGAAAAGAAAAAACAACGCTCCAGACAACTGTTGGGCCAGCAACCACTTGAAACTAAACCAATGACATAAAAGTCAGCAGATAAACTTGCAAACGTTAGCTTTCTTGGGGGGTATTGCCGGATCTGCGATAAGGCACATATCTGTGCTCTTTTGCAGCATTTTTCCTTCTCTTTTTCTCCATAAAGGCGTCCACCTTTCCAGATGCCTGATCATATCAGCAAAAAATGTTAATAGCTGCAAGTCAATGTACCAGTTATGACCTCAAAGCAAGAAGGATAATCTTTTGAGGACAGGAAAAAAAAAATACCTTGAGACTATTATACTTCTCAATAAGCCTTCTTTTACGAATCTCCGCTGCAAGAATCAGACAAAAATTCAAAATCCTGATATATATTCAGATCTAGAACTAACCACATACGTAGCAAGATCCATAGACAGATGCTGACAATCTAGTTTTAAAAGCACATGTAGCATGAGAATGACCACATCCGAAGGACAACAAGCTGATGTGCCTTTTTCGACAAAAGAAAGATGATGATGCTACATATTCAGGGTACTATTTTTATGTGCATGTGTCCCCCCGTCAATGTCCATTGTGAACCTAAACCACTAGCCTCCATCACCCCCACGATTTTATGGACCCTTTGTGCCACCTTCCAGCACCATTGTGCATCTTCCTCCAAAGCAATCATCGATGGAGTAGCTCACAACACTGTTATGTATCTCAAAGCATCACCATGGGCATTTTAACCAACATTAATACGAGCTCTGATTAAACTTTCCAAGGACATGGAGGGGATGGTTAATCTGCAAGAGAATTTCCCAAAGAACCAGCTTTGTGTACTCATTTTAAGGCGTGTTGAACTTGAATCAGCTTGATAGTCAACATTAACAATAATATCATGCCTTCCCTAATTCCAGACACAAAATTCCCTGTCATAAGGGGGCAAATCTGCACACAGATCATGAGAGAGTCTGAAGACCTACATTTTTTAAGGTAAAATGGTTTTTTCCCTTGCTTTGCAGCTTCTCTCTCTTTCTTTTTGTGCTCAGCAAGAATTGCAGCCTCTGTTTGCTTTCCTGTCTCTGACTTCAATTGCTTGTCCTATTAGTTCAGCATATGAAGGGAAAAGTATAAACAGGGTGCACCAGAAAATGGTATTTCTGCAAAATTATATTTCCGCATTTAAGAAAGGACTCACAATCCAGGCAATTCGACTTTTCAATTCATCAATGACATCTGGGTCATTTGATTTCTTTAACTGCTTCTGTAATTCCTGCATGTCCAGAGGGCCAGTTTATCAGATGATATAAAGACATCGCACAACTGACAATTTCATCTAAAATGTCTGTTAAATTCTACCTTTCTTTCTGCAGGAAGCTCATTCTCATAAATAAAACCATATCTCTTCTTGAACCTATAGCACAGAAATGCTTGTGAAGATATTATATAGCATTACTCAAAGAAATATAAAGCACTGAGAAAGTAAGATGGCCAATACTAATGAAAGCATGACATACGAATATGATCGTAAGATCGTTGGGATAGAGTATAGAGTCTATTTCAAATTCTACATGCCAAACGTACTTGAGTTGCCACTAAAGATTATTCAAATTTTTCTTATTCTTATGTTTTTTATAGAAACTAAAACAAGAAATAGGGCGATCCTGCTACATCTTTGTATAAAAATTCCATTGCTTGTTAATTATGCAAAAAAGGAATGGTATTTTCTCACTAAGGATCACATATGTGACTTCCTTGAACTCTGGAAATGCATCCACTACATGATTGAAACCCAGAAGAAAGTCTAAGCATATGTATCAGAAGACACCAAGTGACCTTGTTCAGAATGCATCTATAGCAATAATTTGTCTCACAGATAGATTTAATTTCCTCTATATGCCGTCCTGCAAGAATCCTTTTCAGTCCCAAGCTAAGTCATAACAATATTGTAAACCATCCACAAGTTCATTCCACACTGCAATTAGGCAATCAATCAGTTCTGCTTTTATGCTTCATCACATTCTACATAAACTATAGACCCAACGAAAAACACCCGTAAAGGATGGTGCAAAATAGCAACTGAATCATATGAAAAATGTAGGATTTAATATTGAATGTGAAGAAACAGCATAATAATCCACACTAACTGGGTGGTCAACAGTAACAAATAAGCAAAAAATTATCAAGTATTCTTGCTTATCAAAACCAAAACAATTCCTGGCAAACTATGGTAATTTATGCAGATGACTGAATCACTCTGTTGCAATGACCTTATTAACAGCAAGATGCCTTTCTACAAAATCTCTGGATAAGCAAAATAAAATCCTCTAATTTGAGGAACAAGTTTCATGTAACACATCAAAAGAGGAAAGGAGGTAATGCAGGCTTACCCCTCCACATTCAATGTACCACATAGAGATTCAAAACGAGGATCCCGTGCAACCTGAAAATAACATAATTTAACCTCGTCAAATAGCATGAACGACTGCATAAACTAACATACACAAGAACAAACAATACATCGGCATTGCAAGAAAGACTATAAACTTAAAGCTATAAAAGCTCAAAATGTTCTATCAACCCCTCCGTGTAATGTGAGTGTAGCTGCTAGGTGATAAATGCTCATTTAGACGACCCAAAAGCTAAGATCACGAAACCACGAAAAGAAAATGCATGAGGTTAATAAGAAGACGGCACAAAAACCAAAAGGAAATCATAAAGGAGACGAACTTAAGCCATAAAGAATTAGCAACTATATCAGGATTGGTATTAAAGGGCTGCAGGAGCGAATGCATTAATACAATTCATAAGCATCTCAACAAATGAGTAGCAAGGACATAGCTTAGTGCAATATACAGTGATGACAAAGAACAAAAGACGACCTTCTTAGGAGCCTGGATGACCTCTCTAAATCTTCCGACAGGCTTCTTCCAACTAGCTTCCATTGGCCTGAAAAAATAACTTGAGTCAACATCTGTGATACACTCGATGCACACAAACATAACACAAAACACTCCATATACTAGAAATACCTATTTTTGTTAGCCCTCTTGGGCTTTTTCTCTTCATTGGGTTTTTTGTACACCGAATGAGAACCATCAGATCGAGCCTTCTGCAATTCCTCAAATGTGACATCTGCCAACTCACGCTCTATCTCCCCCTCCTGATAAAATTGAAAGCAATTTATTTCCTAGCTCCAGAAGATTGAAAAAAACATAAGAAGATTGACCCAGAATTAACAGTTACTTCATATATGTATTATCACACATGCACAGGCAGTCATTTCGGCTTACTAACATCTTCTGAGGTAGACAATTCGCTTTCTTCACTATCATCGAACTTCGTTTTGCTTGAAGTCGCCGCTCTATCATCACGGCTAGGCTTCCTCATTTCAGTCTTTTCACTGGTTCTCCCCAATAATTCGAGCCACAGGCACTAATGTAAGATTTCTGCAACAGACATAGAGTAACCAAATTAACCCATTGAAGATTATGTCATGACAAATGAAGTTTTAATTATCTGAAGTTGATTAGCCAATAGCTCACTTATCTGACATATTACCCCATCGCCATCCAACAATTACAACAAGATCAGAAGCACAATAAAAACAACATGATTTCTAACTGAGCTCAGGAAGTCAGGTTAAGACGTCGATTTATACAGGGTCAAAAGGATCAGAAGGCTGCACTAAAATTTTGGACAAATATCTACATACAGGCTCGCAGCCTTAAGGCAAGGTAATTTCTTCTGACCCTAAAAAAATGACCAACGTAATCAGTAAATCCTTGTAGTTTCAATATGCAGGTGTCTTTCCATAACTACTAGCCTCATTATCAAACGATGTCCAACTTGATGGTTTCCTATAATCGATCAAAAGAAGCAGCAAATATGACTGCAGTATTAGGTAAAGACGAAACACATCACTGACCCATGACTTTTCAATGCGAAATGAACGATGAACTCAAACAAAGGCACAAGCCCCCTTCACATAGGTCGACAAACTTTCATGGTGCATTAAAAAAAGCCACTTTTTTCAGTGAAAAGATGTTTCAAAGCATAATCTTTGCGCTTCAACACAGCGTTTCATGTTTTGATTTTTCTTTTTTTTGACCCCCAGCACAATCGACAGGGTCTCTTTTTTCCTGAATGTCAAACTCCACAAAGCCCCCGAAAACCAGCTACGCGCACAGCCGAAAACGCCTCGCGTCGTCGCGATGATCGGTCGCTACATCTTCTTGATGAGCAACAATTCAGGAAACCAACGTCGACGCGAACCCAACGCACCTTAATTCCAACATCCCCGAGACGAGAGGGCAGTGCAAAGAGCGAACAGAAAGTGCCCCGCCCGCACTAACTGAGAGATATCCCACTCGTCCTCACATGAATCCAGTGACTATTCATTAGCTCACGACCTCGTACTAGCAGCATATCGTCGAAGAGTACGAGGAAAAGCGAAGCAAAACACCAACCTGGAACTTCGAGCTTCGGCGCGAGGAGGATGAAGACGAAGGTGAGAGAGAGAGAGAGAGAGAGAGAGTGTGCCTCCGTATCGGAATTCAGGGACCGCCGATCCGATTATTAGGGCTTGTTTAGTACATTGATCGGGTCAGGCCCGACATGAATTTGGACCCGACCCATTGACGAGCCCGTTTCAAATTCTGCCCAGTGCAGATTAAAATATTGAAATTTTTAAATATTGTTTAGGAGTGATCGGTTTCTCCAACTAGAAATTGAACAGCCCACTGGCTATTGAACCCATTCGGAGAATCCGACCAGTGTTTGGTGGAGGTGTCAATGGGACAGGTCGATCCGGGTTTCGATGTTACCTGACTCAAATCACAAGGGTTGTGTTTTATCTGACCTAATTCAACTTGAAAATCAGATCAAGTTGGGCCAACTCAAGGAAAACTAAGAGCTAGCTCAAAATACTCCAAATTTTCGAGTAGAGTAGGGTCAAGCCAGGCTTTTTTGACACTCCTAGCATCAAGTTTTAAGGTGGGTCCGTGAAACCGGCTGTGACACAGGCTTCTTCTTTTTTTTTTTTGTTTCCGGTCACATTGTCCCGAGGTGGCTGCACATGCAATTTCACTGAGGAATACAAAAGATCGGATCGGACAATTAAAATAATGATCAGAAGACTTTAAAAGACCAACAAAGAAATGGAGCGCGAGTTGCCGATGAGACCTTTTATAAAATGCTCGAGCTTGCTGCTCATGCACCGTCGACAGGCTTAACATAGAGAGGGAAAAACGGCGAGTGGCACTGCAAGTTTTAGAGTGTTGCTCAAGACGGTGAGCCGCGAGTGAGAGATGAGAGAGAGAGAGAGGTGAAGACGGCTTCCGGCACCACGAGTGGCGGAGCATTGCTCGCGGCGGCGGATCGAGAGGGAGGGCTGCGGGCCTATGCCTGAGAGATTCACGAGTGAGACAAGAGAGACGTTGAAGTAACTAAGCAATAAGAAAAACAATTTAAAGGATTAGGATTTTAAAACATAAAATAAAAAATTATATACATATATATGTATATGTTAGATCAGTTTATCCAAAATGACAAAAAGCCATTTTTAAACTAATTTAACCAAGCACATAGAATGAGAAGCCCTAATGTACAATAATATCTTTATTAGTGTAAGAAACAATAATTCTAGGGTAATTTTCTGTTTTGGAAATTTAGTTCCTATTTTTTAATAACTTCGGCAATCTCTTTTTATTGATACTATTTTCATACTGTGATTATCACATAGTATAGTATTCAATTTTCTATGAATTAATTTTTTCCTTGCTTTTTTTTTTATAGTATTTAAGGACCTTATTTAATGGGATTTGAGCAAATCCCAACTAAGATTTTTTGTTCACCGGGTGAAAGAGTTACCTGATTTCAATGAAATATTAGTGATGATTAGGATATGGCACCCTTTCTCTTGAAAGAGCAATAGTGCCCTTTTTTTTTAGTCAGAAGATAAAGAGCAATGGTGTTGTTAGTTAATCGATTCTTTTTAAAAATATATATATATTTTATTTATATTGCCTACAAAAATTAATTAACATATATTATTTGTTTATCCTCGATGAAGATCTTTAGGCATAATTATTTTTTATAATTAAAATTTTTTTTTGACTAATTTGCCTTAAGTGATACAGGCGTTTTTTTTTTTTTTTTTCTGTTACTTATTTTCAATAATTTTTCCCTTTTTGTTTGGTGAAAAGGGACGTATATTATGGGAGAGGGGTTAATGGAATTCAAGAGTTAGGTTTTGAAACATAAAATTTATGTATATATGTACATATATACATATGTATACATATGTATATATATCGAAAATAAGCCATCATTGTTGGGCAACTGATTTGACTTAATTGAACTATTTTTTATCTTGCACCTTTGCCGAATGCCAAAACCGCGCCCTGAGCTTTTCCTCTCTACTTTTGCTCATCTACGATTTGAAACTTTATTGCAAAACCTGCATAGTAATTGGTGTAAATAATTTACACCCAACATTATCATCCTTTTATTTATTTATAATTTTCGAAAATCGGTTTTCTTTTTTGACAATTTCAACACGATTTAAATTCTGTGACCATATTATTTTATTCTATATATCACTAACAAAATGTTATAGAATACATTTAGTTTTGGAATAATATCAATCGCCTAAAAAATTGCAATTTATATCCCACGGCTGGTTGTGGCTTGAATAATACCCTGCTTTAAATGAATTAAACAATCTCTAATCCACGTACCGGTTGTTCATCTTTCTAAAATTGCTATCATGCTAGCAACACTTTTTCTTAAATCTTGGATCTTTTGCCAAACATATATCTAGTGCGTTTCTCAACTCTCTCTCTCAATCAAGATTGATTGACAAATGGACGAGAGTTTGCTTAGTTACCATCGTTCACCTTCCAATGATCCTTACCTAGGCATATAATATGATTGCCTTTCGCTTTCAAGCTATGCCTTTTTTAACTTTCCTGCGATTGGACCGTCCGCCTTCTCACGCCACGTTCTTCTCAACCAGCGTCTGACAACTGGGATTCCTTCATTCCATCAAATCTCATCATTGCCCGGAGTTTCTTTCTTCTCCTGTAATCATCCTTCACCGTCTTAACGTAGAGCGCACTCCAAGAATGTTTTCGCGGGTCGAGAGAAGAAGCGGCAGAAGCTCGGTCCATGGCAGGCCCGATGATCCAGCTCGAGAAGGTGGCGATGAGTGGGAGGTCAGGGCAGGAGGCATGTTGGTGCAGACGAGGGCGAGTTCTGAGGCAGAAAACCGGAATCAAGCTCAGGCCTCCAACATCAGAATCAAAGTCAAACATGGCCCTGCATGTCATGAGGTTCTCATCAGCCCTCAGGCCAGCTTTGGTGAGTGAAATTTCCCCAGTCTGGAATCCTTCGTTTGGATGCAAAATCCGGGTCATCGCTTTCTTGAACTAAGGAAAGGTTTTGCATTTGTTTTTAGAATAATTTTTCTTTTCCTCTCTTTTTTTTTTTTTTGGTGATTATAGGGGAATTGAAGAAAAAGTTGGCAGAGCCAACTGGGTTGCATCATGAGGACCAGAAATTGATATACAAGAAGAAAGAGAGAGGCTCGAAACAATATCTGGATGTAGCAGGAGTGAAAGATGGATCAAAAATTGTTCTGGTCGAGGACGTTTTAGGCCGCGAAAGACGCTGCCTTGAGATGCTGAAGAAGGTGAAGATAGAGAAGGCTTCAAAGACATTGGAAGGAAACAGCTCGGAACTTGACGGAATGAGTGAGAAGGTAATTTGCAATTCAAAGGATTGTCCTTATTAGAAGATATAGATACTGATCATCTGGTTTTTTTCCTTTTGTGAGATTTTACAGGTATTGGCTTTGAAAAAGGTGGCTTCCGAAGGTGGGAAAGTCGAAAGTATGGATGTCGAGAAGCTTACCAATGCCTTGATGAAGCTGTACATTAAATTGGATTCACTAGTAGTTCAGGGAGAACTGAATTCACAGAAAAGATTGCAGGTACGTCTGTTAAATTATTTTCAAGTGATGATCATTTGCCTTTTGGTGATGGAATCTGCCCCACATCCAAACGTCCCTAGTCATCCCCCAATTTTGAACACCATAGTATACGTTGATTTATCGAGGGTCTAATTTTCTGCTCATTGGCTGTTCAACTATTGAAGGTGAGGAAAATTCAGGAGCACGTAGAAATGCTAGATGCACTGAAACTGAAGAGTCCACTCGGACAAGCCATGAAACCGACAAACACGAAGCAGGCGGAGAAGAAGCGAGTGAGATTTGAAGGCCTGACACCAGGGACGCATCAAACACCAAGAAATTCCGATCCAGTGGTGGTAACCACCAGATGGGAGACCTTTGAATGATGTGAAGATTTGGAAGCTCTCATCTCTGTGGCCCTTGAAGTTCATGACTTATCTGAGGCCAAGTACAGTAGTGGTTCAGCAATAATGCAATGCATCTTCTTCCTCTTTATCAGTTTCATCAAGTAGTTCATCTTCATATGTTGATGTACCTGAAATTAATACAGATCAAAAACTTTGGATTCAATCAGTCCTGTCTAATTTGATCCCGCTTTGCAAAGTCGAGAGACGATCATTGGCTGCAAAGGAATTTCTTGGATAAAACCTGTAATGGAACAGTTAAAGCTTCACTGTTTGAATTCTCTGTACTTGATCTGGGGCAGGTATGAGGGACAAAAGAGCTGACCTCAAATGAGATTCTTTAGAAGCCTGTAAGTTAGCCAGTCACAACTAGAATGGGACAGCCGAGTGCTTCTTCATGAGGCTTGTTCGTGTCCAGTACAGTGCTTCAATCAGCACGAATAATTTAATTGCTTATTTGCTTTTCTATTCAATTTTCCGCCATCGTAACAGGTACCAAATGAATAAGACAGGCTCGTTAGAGTTTAGGATAATGTTTCTTTGGTGGTTGCGAGGTTACAACAGAAAAAGGAGTCGATAGAAGATGTTCCTTCCGAACTTAATTAAAGCCAAGAAGATAACAATGGAAGGCAAGATCGGTTGACTTTTGGGGGGATGTAGGTGGTTGTTGTGATCTTAGATCACCAGAAAGCAAGCAGTATTCCGTCCACCTTTATCAAAAACCACTTGAATTATGCAATGAGATGATCGAACAAACTCGAAATTGATCCAAGTGACACTCAATGATTGCGGGACCATTCGATGAGCAAAGCTATCTCGAGCATCGGAACGAATTCAATCTGGAGTAGATGCTACTGCAGTTAATCTTTTCCGGTGTACAACGGGATACGAATTAAAAAAGACCTCGGCGACTTTTCATGGAGTCAATTGTCCATGTGATCTAACTGGCCGTCGTTTATTTATCTGATGCATGATGCGGCTACTTTACGTTTTTTATACCCCTTTTCGGCTGGCAGGTAGAAGTGTCTCCATCTTCCGGCCCGGCCCGTATTTTTGCTCTGTTTGTGTATTTTCTTGGTTTTCTTAACCCAAACAAAAAAACATCTTTTACGGCTCGGGCCGGTGCAGGCAGATTATTTTAGTTGTATGTCAAACCTGCCACTCTTTTGTCAGCCCGACCTGTGCCCGGCCCGATATGTCCAAGTACATCAACCCTCGTAATAGGGGCGAGCGAATCCGAGTTCAACCCGAGAACGGGCTGGTTCGTGATGGTGGCTTTGATGCCGATCCAGATCATAGGACATGAACGTAAAAGATAAAAAGGAAAAAAAAAAAAAAAGCATGGCGTTTAGGCAGTAATTGCATCTTAGTAATGGTTTTGATCCAATCTCATTTCATTTGGCTTAATGTTTATATTCACCATTTAGTTTAGGGAATCGTCTCTCTTACTTATTTGATTGTTGATATTTGTTTGTCGTATGAGTTTGATTGCCAATGGACATGTATACATATGTGCACAAGACTTTAAAAAAGGAACGAGATTGCATGAACGATTTTTTTCAAAACGAGAAAATGTACCAACTTTGTGTGTTAGATAAATCTCTAGTGTGATCAAATCCCTAGATTCATATTGCTTGTTCATAGAACTAAGTCTACCTCCCTTGTTTTATTTGGCTCGTAACCAACCTTTAATAAGTTAGTAATGGCTCCGAAACTAAGAACAATTTTCATAATTAATAAGAAATCAAGTTATGATCATAGAGTTAGCAAAAACCCGAGTCAAGCGCAAGCGACACCTTGTGAGAGGGGTCGTCTGCACTCGCTTGGCAATTCATCAAATTCCTTCGAGGAATTTTTATTTCGCCTCCAGAGGGTCGTGATAACGTGGATGCGTGTTGGTATTGGCAGGCCTCCTGGGCAGACTCAATTCTGTCACACCCCAAAACTTACAGGGGTGTAACACAGCCGTCCTTGCATCCGAAGGACGCAACCACAAACTATATCCGAAGTTCACTTCCAAAGGTCCCCATCGATAGCACTCTTTAACCTACTAGCTGCTAACCAAAGGACCTGAAAAGGTTTGAAATAGAGGGGTGGGCAACCACAAGCTCAGTGAGTAGTACAAATCTTCTAAGCAGATCGAGCAACCACTATGCATGTATACAAAGCAATACCAAACTTCTTAACTCAAACTCAATATATAAAATACATATCGAATCATATAAGAGTTATTTCTTAGCATAAAAGCCTAATACTAATATGAAAACTCATTTAAATCATCATCAAAAGTCAAGTATCAATGGTCAAGTCCATTGAATAATCTCCATCAAAAATACATATCAATGGTCTATCCATTGATTCATCTCATATCAAACACAAGTCGATGATCCATCCATCAACCAATCTTTTGCTCAATACCTAACCATGATCACGACACAACGCCTTGTAACAAGGCGACCAAGATTCCCCCATTGGCAAGGTCTCCACTTACAAAGCCGGTGGCTCGGCCCAAAACCTGGTATGCATACCCCAAAAACCCCTCACTGGGTTCACAATCGTATTGAGCATAAATAACCATTATCCAATACTAGAAATCCAATCCAGAAATCAATATCTTAAACCAAACAAATAACATTTTGCAACATAGCCCATCATCCATTTCATATCAATTTCTCAAATCATCACAAACCTTTCCATAAATCAGTCACAAAGCAATTTCATTTATATTTCTCCACAAACCTTGTATAACATGCTTTTCAAACATTCATAATCAACCAAAGAGTAACAATTGCTCGATCCGGCTTTTATGCAATAAAAATGCTCTTCTCGATTCAATATATATACATATATACTTCAAGACATGATTTTATAAAACCAAAGAAGATATAGTACCACTCACCTCGTTATCTACGACCGAACAACAAACGATACACGTATCGTCGAACTCACGACCCTATCAAATAACCGAAAAATAATGTTAAAATCAAAATAAAACTCTATCTCAATTACGAAACGACTAAACTACGCCTTAACTCTCACAAAAGGACTTCTACAAGCTAACAAATCGCATAACCAAAGCGATTATTCAAGTCGTTCGCAACAAAGAGTTTAAGCGTAAAACTTGATTGCACCTTAACTTTCTCCTTCGAACCTCGATCCAAATGTACTTATATTCAATAGAAAGCCTTTCAAACATACTACAAGAATCCCAACTTGACCGTCCCAAAATCAAGCCGAAAAATAACAAAATACATGCTCAAAGCTGCGGGATTCGTATTGTTCACTGCACGCAGGAAACTTTGAAATTTTATTTCGGATAAACCATAAGCTCAAATCACAATTTGTAAAATCCCACGGCTCCACAACACCCTAAAATACCATTCCTACAAAAATACGCGGCTCAATGACTCCAAAATCAGATTTCTCCGCTCGATTTTACAAAAATTCCGAATTTGAGCCCTAAACCCAAAAATTACTTCAATTGGACGAACGAGGGGCCTAATCTCTTACCGGGTGTTGCGTTATGGAGTCGAGTCGACTCGAT
Organism: Eucalyptus tenuipes; assembly: GCA_014182365.1. NCBI lineage: Eukaryota > Viridiplantae > Streptophyta > Magnoliopsida > Myrtales > Myrtaceae > Eucalyptus > Eucalyptus tenuipes. Next base: position 27,359,801 of record CM024540.1, on the reverse strand, counting down.
GAGGCATCCGAGGTGTGTACATGCCAAAACCCCTTTCCTTTCTTCCCCTTTCTCTTCTTCTTCTTCTTCTTCTTCTTCTTTTCTTTCTTTTCTTTCTGGTCGAGGGACCTCTCAGCTTCTATTTAGCTAGCCCTCTCCCCTCTCCTTTTTGCTTTATTGACTTTTCAACTTCTTTTTCTTTCTTTATTTAAAGTGGGTCCCACCACATTTTCTTTGATTTAGTAAAAAAAAATCTCAAATATTGCAAATTCAATGATTAGAAAGACATGCTTTGTGAAGGATTTTGACCAAATTAAAATCTATTTGTTGGATTTAGATACGGTCGTGGCATGCCGTCGATTAAAACATGTTTTAATCACGAGAATTAATGAAACAAATGAAGGGACATTTGGATGAATTCATGCTGTCCACATTTTTGTGCTCGTCGGCATGCGTCCAGTTTTGTGGTTGATTAGTCAAGTGTTTGAGCTTATCAGTCTTCACATTTTCATGTTTAATTAATTTCATGTGAAGTATAGTTCTTTTAGGTAATATACACACACGCATATAGCATATTAGCAATTTTAGATTACTTTTTCATTAAAAAAATCATAAAAATATGTCTAGCGGTGCATATTAAGGAAATTTAGTTTTTTTGCCATGCTCACACTATAAATAGATTTACTCTCTTTGAATTGCATTGCATTTTTAATTGCATGACTTTGTATTCTATATTCATGTTAATGAGAAAATTATTAAAACAGTCATAAACATATTGCAACTTTTCCAATTCAATCATAATTTATTTTTGGCTAAGTCAGTCCTAAACCTTTTACAATTATGTTAATTCAGTCCATCCAGTCATTTTTCAGCACTGACGTGGACACTGGCCAATACTGACGTGGATAATTGTTTAGTAATATTTTATTTTTTTGAATTTTTGAATTTTGTTCCTTTTTTTTTTCTCTTACTTCCTCCTCACTTCAACATGCAAGACAAGGGTTAGCAATCATTACTCCCTTTATGCCTCCCTATTTGCAAAAACATTTAACACCTTAAATGTTAGGGACGTACCTATAATCCTCGCTACCAAACAAAAACATTTTTAAAAGAAGGGAAAAAATTGGCCTAAGTCCACTAAGGGTTTTAACCCAAGTCCCCAACGTAGTCGCCAAGCTGTCGCGACCTAACCTCGGGTGTACCACATAGGGTTTGGCTAATGAACTACTAAGTCTTAAACTTAGCTCAGGCTCTCCCAAGCCTATACCAATTGCGACTTAGGTTCAAGTATTTAGCATGCAAAATATTATAAGCTAGGAGTCGCCATTAATCAGTTCATGGTAAGCCGATTAGACACCTAGTAAAATATTTAGAGGATTATTTTACTCCTACGAAGCAGAGACTTTGGGTACTGGGACTTTGTTACACTAAATTTTTCTAATGCTCTTTCGGTACCATTCTTTTCATTTTTAAAGATATTTTTGCAGGCAGTTTGGATTGGTTTTAGCCTAAATCACTATCATGCAAATAGGGTGATCACACAAATGCTTAACAATCAAATAAATTGCACTGAAAGAATTAAACACAAAGCAAATTTTTCTTATTTTGGAATTAGAACCTAACTATATAGCGTACATTTTAACTATATGACATAACTCTATAGACGAGTAATTTCTAATTAAATGAACCTAACATGCAAATTATTTGACATGCACCTTATATTTTTTTATATTTTGTTTATTAAAATTAGTAATAAAAAACTAATTAAATTATCAAAAATGAATGATTTTCTAATCTGATTTAAGGATTAATTTGACTTAAACCCTACCCTATTTTAGAAAACCATTTTAAAAAAATGAGATTATTAAAATATGCAAACATTATCTAAGACCCAATCTATAAAAAAAAAATTTATTTAGATCATATGCTAATCTATTCCAAAAACTATCTAAACGTGCAATCCTATTCAAAATAGATAATGCTATCATGAAATTGTGTATATCCTGACGTGCAATTTAAAAAATGCAATCATAAATCATGAAACAATCATATTCAGATGCAAGATTTGGTTTTTTTAGTGTTTTCCAAAACAAGCAATTATCAGATAGACATTATATCTAAGCCACTCAGGATATTCATCAAACGAATGATTAAAATAATTGAAAGAAAATGATCTGTTGTCTCACGAATTAAATTAACGATTATTTTAACCCTAAGCATTACAACATATAAGAAAGTTCAAAATAATTAAAAATTTGATCCGAAGTTTTACATATCAAATTAATAATTATAATGATTTAAGAGTTAAAATACTATCAAATGCCAAAAAAATCAATATAACTAAAAAAATGATTCGACGTGTTACGAATCAAATTAATAATTATAGTGATTTTGGGCAACAATACTCTACAGATCATGCCTAAAATTAACATCGACACCTAATGTTTCAATTCAAGCAATAATAACGAAACTTGATTTTTAAAAAAAAACTACCTTGACTGGGTTTTATTCTCTAAACGGGATCGGTGTCTGGGATTCATGAACAATGATTTGCGCCGAGGCCGGGCTGTGGCGTGCAAACCAATAGCGGACCAGTGTCAGATCAATGAGCTCAAGATGCCCGCGGGGGAGGGGGGTCGTAGTTGGTGATGTTTGGCTCAGCCCGTCGTTGCTGGCACCTGCAGGGAAGGAACAGCAGCACACAACTCAGGCCGGGTGAAAGCAGAGGCTCGACGACGATGGAGGTACGGCGACGGGCAAGCGAAGGCGCTGCGACAGACGGAAGTGCGACGGCGCACGCTGTAGGAGTCAAGGACGGTGGCGCGGGCGTCGGGCGAGAGAGGCACTATGATTGGTGGGTGGAGACGCAACATCTAGCGGCGACGAACGAGCGGGCTATTGTGGCATCGGCGCTCGGGCGGAAGGCAGCAGTGGCGACGGCGAACGCGACGACGAGCAGAGGTGGCGCTTGCATCAAGGATGGTGGTGCGGAGGCGCGGTGACGAACGGGTGGGCTGTTGCGGCATCAACACTCAGGCAGAGGGAGGCACGAGCTACTGGTGCGATGGCGAGCGGCGCTCGGCGCTTCGGCGATGTACAGAGGGGCGGCTGCCCGCAACTACAGGTCGCAGGTGCTAGGCATCGTGCAAAGCCTCGCCAAAGAAGAGGACCTTCCCCCCTTTTCTTTTTTCTCTCTTTTTTTTTTTACGTTCACTCTCCCTCTCCTTTCTTTTCTTCTACAGCTTGTCAGAAGAAAAAAAAGACAACTTTTTGGTTTCTTCTTCCCTTTAGTGAACAAGAGAGATTTCTTCCTCCGATTTTTTTCTCCTTTTTTTTTCACTTTGTCTCTCACGCCTTTTTTTTCCTTTGTTGACAAAATGTCCCCCTTTTTATGGTGGTTCCAAGGACCCCGTTCCATGGAAATTTTCGAGCTTCCTTTCTCTGTTGCCTTAATTCGTGGTCTGCAAATTAGAGCGTGATTTCGCGGCCAGATTGATCTTTCCTCGAATACTTTGATTCTTTCCTTTTCATCAAATTTCTTGCTTTCTTATTCACTTGATTTCTTGGCTCTTGATCTTTGACCGGAAATTTGCTTCCACATTTACTAAGATTTGAATATTAACCAAAACAATGATGGTTAGTCAGAATTTCCATCTTCCATTCATAATCAATCATATTGATACTCCCTTATTTTTCCTTTCATTTGCTCTGATGACCAAAAATTATATGCTATGCAATTTTATTTATTTATTTTTTTTAGGGTTATCAAAATTTAGGTGTCAACAACATTGTTAATGGTTACCAACAAATTTCCTCCAAGATACAACAAAGTTTCAAACAAGAATACTAAATAACATTCTAGTTTTTCTCCATGGTCTCTCATGAAAAACAATTGAAAACAATGGTTATATATTCTTTCGAAAAAAAACAAAAATGAAGGAAGAAGATTATAATTGAACAAACATGTTTAACATTTTATAGCAAAAATAAAAAGTTATATCCAAACAGACACATTTAATGATTTATAGCAAAAATAAGAGTTATATTCGAGCAAACACGACCTTCAAATGATTAAGAAGTTATGTGTAAACAAATATGAACTCTGAGATAACCATTGGAGAAAATAATAAAATTCGGAAATAAATAAATAAATAAATAATAACCGTAACTCTTTCTAAAAGGTTATACTGTTTTAACAGACTCTATGATTAATTTTTTATAAAAGTAAATCCGAATTTTCCAATAAATAAAAAATAATAATCTTTAATTAGTGTCAAATCTTGTCCACATGCGCACTCACATTTTTTTTTTTTTAATGTAGGAAAAGGCACCTCTTAATTTATTTTACAAACAAACCACCAACAATCCCCCACTTTATTTGTAAAACAAAATTACAAAAATAAAACATTAAAAAATATACAGCCAAAATTTCGGTAAGATTAATATACATATATAAAGCTTTCGTTCAAGTTAAATATTTACTTAATGCAAGCATCTCAAAACTTTATCAAAGTAACAAGTAGCTCGACTTTAAATTTGTATTTTTAAATAATAAAATTGAACATACTATATATATATATATATATATATATATATATATATGTATTAATATCTTGTTTCAGCAAGAAGTTTTATATTACTCCACACTATTATGGCTTTATGTTTGATCTTGTTTCATAAACTCTCTAGAAAGCAATCCTAATTTTTGTAAAAAGCGAACATCACTTCTAATCTTGTTTCATAAACTCTCTAGAAGTTTCATAAACTATCTATCATGTGTTTCTATTATTATTAACATATTATAAAACTATACTATACTTCAACTAAAATTCGATTCAATCTACAAAATGTAACAGATAATGCTGATTTCTCATATCATGATTTCTCATATCAGGGCTAGCCTCAATATCAAATAATCACATTCAATAACTTATTCTTATTCATTAAACCTTTTAACTAGTGATGTTCTAGAAAAGGGTTGAGTTACCATTACTAGTAATTTAAATTAAAGGGTTCCAGCCTCGTTTCTTGTGAGGTTATTTTTACCATGTCTCTTAGTAAAGCTTTTGTCAAGGAATCAACAAGATTATTGGTTGACCTCACATAGACAATTGTTATAGTAACATCTTTAATCAATTGTCTCATGTGACATCCCAGATTTTCAACTCTGTTTTCTACTGAATAAATCGAGCATTTCATTGACGCGCCCATAGGGCTGTTCACAGAGCTGATCACTCTCGAGATAACTAAGCTATCTAGGGAAACTAATAAGGATTTTAAGGCAAATAGACTTGAGAATTTGACTAAGAATCGACTTCTCGACCGTGTCTATCTTTAGAGGCCATTGCGGCACAGTATAAAATCGATTTGAATCAGAGATAGGCTGGTTCGACAGAGATGTGTGGCTAATTATGGGTGACACCACTAAATTGGAAAATTCTCGTCAATCGGCACTAGACTGATTTTCTTATTGTTTTGGTACCTTATGTCTGTATTTAGATCCTCGAGATTTTCACGACAACCGAGAGTCACCAACGAGTCGAGTTGGTTCATTGTAGCTCGAAGAAAATCGATCACTGGTCATTTTCACTAAAAATGCCTGAAAGTTACCCGATAACCTAGGTTACGCTAAAAACGCGTCAAATAAAAATTAACCTTGAATTCGAGTCCGATTTCAGAAATCGAATATTCTGTCATGTCACAATAAATTCTAGGAACGTCGACTCGCCTCCGAAGAATTTCAGAGATTTCGAGATTTTTACGGAAAACTGTTTCGAACGTCGCGGAAAAAATAACGGAAATTCGGATTGGCTGAATTGAAGAAATTTTCGACTTGCAAATTCAGCTATTTGGCGAAAGGGGCTTGTAGAAATTATGTGGCCTTTTTCTACATCAAATTTGGACATCAAATGGAAGAATTTGGATGGAAGTTGAAGCTATGTGAGTAAATTCGGAATTAGGAAAATGAGTGTATTTTGGGCATCAAAATGGGATTATTTGTGAAGATAATACAAGAAGATATTTGGGGGACCAAAGTGGATAAAGATAAGGCTAAGGGGACCAAGCACTTAACAACTTGGATATGCTTTGTTGACTTTAGTTTTTTTTTTTTCTCTTTTTCCTTAATCTTCCTCGGCACACCACCGGTTCTCTCTTCTTCCTTTCGACCACCCCCCCAAAACCGAACATCTATCTCTCTTCTTTGCTTCTGGTTTTGTTTCCCTTCATTTTCTTTTTTTGTTGTTCTTCATTTGAAGCCACCCATCCATCGACCCTCCGTCTCTCTCTCTCTCATGCTGCCATCCTCGTCCATGTGTCTTCAATAGTCAACCATCGAAGCCTTTCATTGATCGAAGCCAACTATCTAGAAGACGTCCACCGAATGCTCCATTTCTCTGCCCCGTAAGTGCTGCAACACCACCGAAATTTCTGCTTCATTCCCTGTCCAGCAATTGCCACACGTTCGGTTAACCAGTGGAGTCCCTCCACCGGCTTGTTGACCCAGCAAAGCCATCGAACGAAGCCCACCGAACTCCCTCTACCGTCCACCGAAGTCTCCTTTGTTGCCATCAATCCAACGTCCGTCGAAGCTGCTTCATCCAGTCAACGTTGCCGCACCACCGATCGGCAACAGCAGCTTCATCCACGCATCCTCTCTTCAAGCCCAGCAAATTCCAACGTCTTGGGTTGCATCTTCAGTCCTTCGGGCTTTGCTGCTTCCCTCACCAAGCCCGAATTCCCATTGAATTCAGCCCAATACAACAGCCAACCCATCATCAATTGGATTTGAAGCCCAGCAAATTTAGCTTATTTCAGTCCAAGAGAGCATCCCATTGATTGAATTCTTCAAGCCCAATTCAGCTGCAATAGCCTACGAAGGTTAGTCCATCAAAAGCCAGGCCCACCGAATCAGTGGACTTAGCCCAGCAAAGCCCTCAATTCAGCCCAAGTGAACTTCAGCTTCAGCTGTTAATTTTAGTCTTGGAAGTCTAGCCCGCGACCCATCTTCAGTCAAGCTCAGCAAGTGTTGCAAGCCCAGTATTGAGCTCAAGCCGCAAGGTCAGCCCACTTCAAGCCTAGCCCGTTTCTGAAACAAATCTCAGTTGGGCTGAGATTTGTTGGGTCCGTTTTAGGCCCGGCCCGAGTGTCCACCGATGCCGCCGAAAGTTTGGATTTCGGCCGCCGTCACGTCGTCGTCACGGTGTTCCGGTCTTCGCTTTGCACAAGTGAGTTTTGCTCACTAATGCTTTCTTAGTTTGCTAATTATGCCTAAGGATTGATTAGATTTAATTAAGTGCAATTAGGTGTTTAGACTTAGTCATTAGCAAGTAGAAAGGTTCGGTTATTTATTGAACGAGTTTCGGTAATTTTTCTGGCTCGTCTCGGCTTCCAATTAGGCATTACGGGCCTAAATTGGATTTATTACTAATTAATAATTAATTTTCAAAATTAATTATTTTTTTTTCGAAAATTTAACCGGGATGGCCGGTGACCGGAATCTTGTGCTGATTGTCGTGGTGCAGTCCATTTATTTATTTGAGCTCTACATTGTGCTGAATTGAATTAATTGTGCAATTTCAAGAATTATTCCTAAATTGATTGGAATTGAGTGGAATTGAATGATTGACTGGTAAATGGCCGAGTATGGTTATTTAGCATTAATAATGCCTTGATGAGTTGTAAAGTGGAGAGAATCGTGAGAGTGGATTATGAATACTCTTGGCTGAGACCGATTAGGTACGAGATATAGACATACGTGGTTCAGTGATAAGAAAATCACTGGTGAAAACGGCGCCTTAAAGAACGCACGAGTGCTGTCTATTGCCTGCATCAGTATAGACATACGTGGTTCGGTGATAAGGACATCACTGGTGAAAACGACGTCTTAAAGAATGCACAACTGATGTCTACTGCATGCATCATTGTAGACATACGTGGTTCGGTGATTGAAGATATCACTGGTGAAAACGACGCCTTAAAGAACGCACGAATGCTGTCTATTGTGTGCATCGCCTTGGCTTATGGACATACGTGGTTCAGTGATTAAGGATATCACTGGTGAAAACGGCGCTTTAAAGAACGCATGAGTGCTGTCCATTACATACGTCACCTTGGCGAAAACGACACTCGAGAGCATTACAATAGCTCTGTGACAGAGTGTACAATTGGAGATTACATAGTAAGGAATGGAATGACCTAAAGGTGGTCCGATTGATATGTAATCGACTAAGTCGATTGATTAATGCTTTGATTCGATATCGTGATTTGATGGAATAATTTATGTGATATATGAGGCATTTGTGTATAACCTTGATTTGCAGGTTGGAACTAAGGCCAAGGTAAGTCTTTTGACTCATGTTGTGCTTAGACAACCGTTTGGCGTATTAGTTTACTAATCGGGTCTTAGGGGGTAGAACTTGCTGAGACGTAGTCTCATCCCGATTGTGGGATAATATTTCAGGTCCCTAGATGTCACAAACCTAGATTTTGAAGATCTCGAAAGTTCGGTGCAGTCTGCTGAAGGCTCCAGTTGGAGTGTGGACGATGATGAAGAGGAGGACGAGGACCCGTAGTTTGTGGAACCCCCACCCCTACTTGTAGACCTTGATTATGAACTTGCTTAAGTTGAATCTAGCGTAGTAGTCCGCCATATATATATGTGCACTGGTTTGCAATGTATATAAGTGAGGTTGTTTTTGAAAGTTCGGAATTTAGTCCTACTTTCCTATCCCAATGTTTTATTGTCTGGGGATTTATAATTGCTTCCGCATGTGCATATGAAAATGAAAGGGTCGGCGATAAGTAGTCTTGGGATATCGCATTCTAAAATCGATCAAGGTAAGGGATGTGCGCATGCCTGAGGATCGGGGTGACATCTCGTTTAAGTGGTATCAGAGCGAAGTTAAGGAATTGGAGTGATAAGGTGCGATGACCTATGGGATAATAGTAAGATGACCTTTAAATTCATGCTGGTGCATGTCTATAATAGTTAATTTGTATAATTGTTTGTCGTGTGTGAATCGCTCATCTTCTAATCCAGTGTGGATTCGGAAGGCAGGTGTCAGTAAAAGACTGAACCATGAGTGATTAAAAGCTGAGGACTCCTAGTAAGAGGACTGTATCCTCTGTGACTCGGGGTAAAGTACCGACAAAGGTCGGTACATGAGGTGGTTATGGTAGAGTGTCGACTTTGGCCAGCTCGAGCGTAAGAGTGCCACCGCAGGTTGGTACTAGTGTAGCAACGTCGAATGATCCTAAGTTCGATAGGATCGTTCTAATGCAAATGTTTCTTGGGATCTAGATGAGCCAGTAAGCTCAAGATCAAGTTGTTGTTGTTGCCACCTTTGCCGAGGTCCAACCTGGAAGGATGATCAGGGAACATATTTCGATATCTGAGTCAAGATTTAGCGCAAGCAGACTTTGAATTCGGTTAGGGAAAAGACTGATGTTAAGGGAAGAATATTCTATTCCACCCAAGGGAGGGTGGAATAGTCAGGTCAGCATTGAGACAAATGGAACATGTTGTTCCATGGAAGATGGTATAGATCAGTCTCGTGTATTCTGAGGACATGAATTTGTGGTAAGTGTCGCCAACACGGACAGTGATTTATGGGTTGTCTGCATAAGAAGACGAAATCTCGACAACAGTTACAGCTGTCACCATCGATAGGACTGGTCAGAAGAAGTGTGCCATAGAACGCACCGTGGAATTTATGAGATAGGTCTCCGGTACAAGAAATAGTGCATGATGGCACTTGACAGGAGGTAGAAGACTCACCAAATAGGTGTCGAAATTGTGGAAGGAAACATGGATGAATTCAGTGTCTGGGTATGGCGAGAAGAATGGGAATGGAACCGACCCAGCACTAGTCAGAGAAAGAATGTTTCGGGGAAAATTCTATCAGAGTATCGTAGTAGAGTTTTGGTGAAGTTTGGGGAACTTCAGTTTATTGAGATAAGTGAAAGAAAGGGGAATCACTAGTAATAGTCATGCTTGACTAGTTGCTGAGGTGTAACTTTAACGCTACAGGAGTAGAGTGGGCTCATGGAGCATCTTGTGGTAATGAATCATGGTCACAGAGCAATTCAACTTAGTCTAGTAGCACATGAAAGTGTCGAGTTTATTGGGAGTCGAAATGAATCTTTGATTTCTTTAACCTCGTCAATTGAAGACAACCCACTTGTTAGATGGAGATTGTCAAGGTTACTTGGTGACGGCTATAGTTAAGACAGATTGGAGAATTGGAGGTAGAAGACATCTCAGTGGTCTAAGAATTTCTAGATGTGTTGTCATAAGAACTGTCAGACCGTTGCCAGAGAAAAAGATAGAAATTTCGATCAAGTTAGCACCAGGACAGAGCCACTCTCTAAGGCTTCTTACCAGTTGTTGTTGTATGAATTGATAGAATCGAAGATGCGGATGTGAAGATTGAGGAATCAGGAATTCATGCATATCAGTGCATTACCTTAGGGAACATCAGCTTTGTGGAGAGAGAGAAAGAAAGATGGTTCGGTGCAATCATGCATCAACCATCGTCAACTCGGTTAGGTGAAGATCAGTGATAAGTGTTCATTACCGAAGATCAAGGAATGGTATGACTAGTTATAAAGAGTGTAGATGTTTTAAAGGTTGACTTGAGGACAGGTTATCATCAGTTGAGAACCAGAAAGGAGGTTATACTGAAGACAGTGTTTCGTACTTGATATAGCCTTGGTGAGTATGATGTAATGCCGTTGGGCCTGGTGAACGCTCCAACTACTGTCATGGATTTGGCAAATCGAGTATTCGAAGAATATCTAGATCAATTGTGATCGTATCTTTCAACGATATCCTGGTGTATTCGAGAAATGCTAAGGAGCTCGAGAGACACCTGAGAATGGTGAAAGAATTTCCATGGACTCGATCAAGACCGAGTCAATTATCAGTGGACCAAGACCGACAACAGTAGCAGAGATCAGAAGCCGTATGGGTTGTACAAGTCACTTCAGAAAGTTTGTGGAAAGAGCCTTAAAATGACTTGACTCCTGAAGAAATGAGAGAAATTCATATGGACAGACGAGTGTGTGGATAAATTCCAAGAGCTTAAGTAGAAGTTGGCTACTACACTTGTGTTGACCATTCCTTAGAGTTCTGGAGGATGCGAAATTTATAGTGACACGTCGTTTAGAGGACTAAATTACGTGTTGATGCAACATAATAGGATTGTTGCACACCCATTCCATCAACTGTGATCTCGCGAGTTGAACATGAGACGGTGTCGTAAATCATAACCTGGGCAGGACTAGAATGGCGCTACCCGGTATCACCCCGGAGGAAAGAAAGAAGTCACTAATGCGTTGAGCTGAGAGTCTGCAATTGTGCACAGGCTGGCTAAAGAATAGACTTTACTTGAAAAGGGTTCGAAATTCGATTTTCAAATTTGAGGTAGGCTACCTCTTGAATTTTTACAGCCGCCCTCAAAATTGAACCAGATATACAAGCAAGAATCAGACGTTTCAGTTGACAACCAGAATGTTTAGAAAATCCTACAAGAGGATACCGGTAAGGGAAAAGTTGACGTTCAGATTTCGGAAGATGGAACGTCGAGGTATCGTAAATGATGATAGATGTCAGACAGTAAGGAACTTGAGGAAAAGACCTTGTTAGGAAACTCACTGTAATATTGCAGTATTTGACCATACAAAGGCGAGGTAGGCCAAAAGCAACGTCAGCTCGATTGGTAGACCGATATGAAGATAGTTATCATCGGACAGGTTGCAAGTGTCAGATGTGCTAGTAAGTGAACGTTCAGTAATGCAAGCTGAGAGGACATTTACAATCACTCGAGATTCCCCAGTGGGAACGGAAGTATATCACGATGGAATGTTGCTAACTTTACCAAGAAGTCAGAGGAATAATGACTCCAGTTGGGGTAGTGGTCAACAGACAGATGAAGTTGGCCTACTTTATCGCCATATGGAAGGATCTTGATTGGAATGGGTATGCAGAAGTGTATGTGTGTCGGACAGTTCGTCTACATGGAGTACTAGTGATGAACTTATATCAGATCTAGAACTGAGGTTCCCAATTTCAGCAGAACAGTCAAATAGTTCTTTTGAGGCAGAATAGAGCAGAGTGTGCAGAATTTTAGTTTATTGAGATGATATTAGAGAAAGAAAGATCACAAGCCCAAAGTCAGTTTAGCAGTCAGTGACTGCAGTTGTTGTAATCTTAATCAGATTATAGACCGCTTAGAGCCATCAGAAAGATTGGATTTTATGAACCAAGAAAGTCCCATTGGTTAAAGTGGTCGGACAACACCACGAGACTGAAGAAGCAACCGGGGAAAGTGAGACTCGATGAGACGACAATACCCCACCTTTCGTCACGATTCGTAAAGGTTTAGATTTCAAGGACGAAATTTTTATAAGAGGGGAAGAGTTGTGACATCCCAGATTTTCAACTCTATTTTCTACTGAATAAATCGGGCATTTCATTGACGTGCTTATAGGGCTATTCTCAGAGCTGATCACTCTCGAGATAACTAAGCTATCTGGGGAAACTAATAAGGATTTTAAGGCAAATAGACTTGAGAATTCGACTAAGAATCGGTTTCTCGACCATGTCTATCTTTAGAGGCCATTGCGGCACAGTATAAAATCGATTTGAAATCACAGATAGGCTGGTTCAACAGAGATGTGTGGCTAATCGTGGGTGACACCACTAAATTGGAAAATTCTCGTCGACCGGCACTAGACTGATTTTCTTATTGTTTTGATACCCTGTGTCCATATTTAGATCCTCGAGATTTTCACGACAACCGAGAGTCACCAACGAGTCGAGTGGGTTCATTGTAGCTCAAAGAAAATCAACCACGGGTCATTTGCACTAAAAATGTCTGAAAGTTACCCGATAACTTAGGTCACGCTAAAAACGCGTCGAATGGAAATTAACCGTGAATTCGAGTCCGATTTTAGAAATTGAAGATTCTGTCATGTCACAATAAATTCTAGGAACGTCGACTCAATCTCCGAAGAATTTCAGAGATTTCGAGATTTTTACGGAAAACCGTTTTGAACGTCGCGGAAAAATAACGGAAATTCGGATTGGCTGAATTGAAGAAATTTTCGACTTGCAAATTGAGCTATTTGGCGAAAGGGGCTTGTAGAAATTATGTGGCATTTTTTTACATCAAATTTGGACATCAAATGGAAGAATTTGGATGGAAATTGAAGCTATGTGAGTAAATTCGGAATTAGGAAAATGAGTGTATTTTGGGCATCGAAATGGGATTATTTGTGAAGATAACACAAGAAGATATTTGAGGGGACCAAAGTGGATAAAGATAAGGCCTAAGGGGACCAAGCATTTAACAACTTGGATATGCTTTGTTGACTTTATTTTTTTTTTCTCTTTTTCCTTAATCTTCCTCGACACACCACTGGTTCTCTCTCTCTTCCTTTCGACCACCCCCCAAAACTGAACATCTCTCTCTCTCTCTCGCTTCGGTTTTGTTTCCCTTCATTTTCTTTTTTTTTGTTGTTCTTCATTTGAAGCCGCCCATCCACCGACCCTCCGTCTCTCTCTCTCGCGCTGCCATCCTCGTCCATTTGTCTTCGATAGTCAACCATCGAAGCCTTTCATTGATTGAAGCCCACTGTCTAGAAGACGTCCACCGAATGCTCCATTTCTCTACCCCATAAGTGCTGCAACACCACCGAAATTTCTACTTCATTCCCTATCCAGCAATTGCCACACGTTCGGTCAACCAGTGGAGTCCCTCCACCGGCTTGTTGACCCAGCAAAGCCACCGAACGAAGCCCACCGAACTCCCTCTGCCATCCACCGAAGTCTCCTTTGCTGCCATCAATCCAGCGTCCGTCGAAGCTACTTCATCCAGTCAACGTTGCCGCACCACCAATCGGTAACAGCAGCTTCATCCACGCGTCCTCTCTTCAAGCCAAGTAAATTCCAACGTCTTGGGCTGCATCTTCAGTCCTTCGAGCTTTGCTGCTTCCCTCGCCAAGCCCGAATTCCCATTGAATTCAGCCCAATACAACAGCCAGCCCATCATCAATTGGATTTGAAGCCCAGCAAATTTAGCTTATTTTAGTCCAAGAGAGCAGCCCATTGATTGAGTTCTTCAAGCCCAATTCAGCTGCAGTAGCCCGCGAAGGCCAGTTCATCAAAAGCCAGGCCCACCGAATTAGTGGACTCAGCCCAGCAAAGCCCTCAATTTAGCCCAAGTGAACTTCAGTTTCAGCCCGTTAATTTCAGTCTTAGAAGTCCAGCCCGCGACCCATCTTCAGTCAAGCCCAACAAGTGTTGTAATCCCAGTTCCGAGCTCAAGCCGCGAGGTCAGCCCGCTTCAAGCTCAGCCCGTTTCTAAAACAAATCTTAGTTGGGCTGAGATTTGTTAGGTCCGTTTTAGGCCTGGCCCGAGTGTCCATCGACGCCGCCGAAAGTTTGGATTTCAGCCGTCGTCGCGGTGTTCCGGTCTTCGCTTTGCACAAGTGAGTTTTGCTCACTAATGCTTTCTTAGTTTGCTAATTATGCCTAAGGGTTGATTAGATTTAATTAAGTGCAATTAGGTATTTAGCTTAGTTTAGAACAATTAAATTAGTGACTTAATGATGCATGTTAGATGGTTAGACTTAGGCCCTGTTTGGTTCAGCTTTCCTAAGAGGCTTTCAGCCCCCAAAGCCCCTTGGGAAAAAAAATTGGTGTTTGGTTTAGCATTTGGAGCCCCATTCCCCAAATGCTGACATTTGGAATGCTGAAAGCCCAAAGCAGGTGGGGAATCAAAGTGATTGTCACCCATTGCTTTACATACGATGACAAAACTATAATTTGTGATTGGGCCAAGGGAAAAAGCTTTGGCCATCACTACTGATTGGAATCAAAGTGACCAATTGGATTCGATTGCGACTCCTTTTGTTGAGGTCCTCAATACCAAAGCAGGGTGGAACAAAGTAAATCTTGTTTTCCTCCCGCCACCTACAATAGCGATAATGATGAACAGCCAGTTACCTCTGAGATGACTAACAAATGTCATAGATCAATCTTCAGGGAGTGTTTTCTCTCATATTCTCAACTCTCTCTATGAATAGCATCCACGGAAAAGAGAAATCTAAGCAATATGATGAAGATCCTCCTCATGATCAAGAGTGAAAATGGAGACCTATAATCATTGACAATGACAATGAAGGTCAGTGATCATCACTTCAATCGGCGAGAGAGACATTTCATTCTCTACCCATAAAGGGAGGAAAAAGGAATTCCCTCCGTCCCTCTCTATGAAAATGGTCTCCTCGCAATAAGTTAGAATCACATTTGTTAAAGGGAAATTTTAGGTTGGTCATGCGAGTGAGAGCTACAGAGAAAATTGATTCCATTGACAATGTCATCCTTTGCCTTGCCTTCTTCATGCCTAATTCAGTTTCGCTCACTTTTCATGCGCGCAACTAAGGTATCTTGTTTCCATGCTTCAAATTGGGATCCAAAATTTTGATTCGAGCAGAACCGCACTTGCGACAAAGCAGAACGAATGCGCTGAGCAAAACTTGAGTTTGATCAACTCTTACTCCTTTGTTGCAATAAATAAATCCTTAAAATTGTTGGTAAAATATGACTTCGAATTGGGTAAAACAATGATGTCGGATTTTCGAATTAGATAAAACAAGTAAGTTGGACTTTGAGGCGTGATATTATTCAAATTTCTTTAAAGATTTATTTGCCCCACGACGTTGCTAATGGTTACTGGTAAATTTCCTCTTGGATATAACAAAATCTCAAATGAAAATACTATATAGCAATTCTAGTATTTCTCTAATCTCTTTTATGGGAAATAATTAGAAACAATGACTATATATTCTTTTGAAAGAAAATGAAAATGGAAGAAGAAGATTGTAATTGAACAAACACGTTCAGTTATTTATAGCAAAAACAAGAAGTTATATATGAATGGATACATTCAGTAACTTATAGCAAAAACAAGAAATTATATTTGAACAGACATAACCTTTCAAGAATTAAGAAGTTATGTCTAAACAGGTATAAACTCTTATATAACCGTTAAAAAAAATAATAATATTCGGAATTAAATAAATAAATAATAACAAATAACTGTAACCCTCTAAACAGTCCCACTGTTTCAACATGATGCTATGGTTAATTTTTTATAAAAATAAATCCGAATTTTCCAATAAATAAAAAATAATGATTGTTGGTTAGTGCCAACTCTCATCCACATACTTAGTCACATATTTTCGATGTGGGACAATATACATCTTAATTTATTTGACAAAAAACTACCAGTAGGCTTCGCTTTGCCTAACTTGGCGAGCTTAAGCTTGACCAAGGCTAGATTCAGCGAGTTGGGCGAGGCATGAGCCTCGCTAGAGCCTCATTGACATCTAGCAACCTCGGGCGAGGCTCAAGCCTGGCCCAACTTGCCCGATCTGCCTCAGGCGAGGCCAAGCTCGCTTGGATCTAGCAAGCCACAAGCTTGCTGGCCTCAACAAAGCTCAGGCTCACTTGGATCAATCAAGCCTTGAGCTTGTCGACCCACATCTTGGCCAATTGTCGGGCAGCCACCCACCGTTAAGGCATGTGATGGTAGACAAAGGAGGAAGAAGAAGGAAGAAGGAGAAGAGAAAAGAAGAGGAAAAAATAAAATATATCTTTTTTAAAATTAAAAAATAATTACAACTTCAATTTTTTTTTTAAATTATAAAAATTAAAATTAATTTTTTGGTTGATTACAAATTTTAAATTCATTTTTTTAATTTTTCTTAGAAAATCACATCAAATACCAAACAATGGATATTTTCCACTTCATTTTCAAGTCTCAGCTGAACACCGGAAATATCATCATTTTCCTGAAAAAATGACTTTCTGAAAAATATTTTCCCAAAATATGATATTTTTCGCAAAACAAATAAAGTCTTAGATTTATAACTTTTTTTGCACGAGGAGAACGAGTCGATTTGCTAATGTAATATGTCCAAAATAGTATTCTAGTTATCCTCATTTGATAAATTGACAATTTTTTACTGGCCTATGCAAATAAAGAATGGTGGACATCATGGTTTGTGTTCAAGGAAAAACCGAAGCACGGAAGAACCTATCATCAGGGATAAAGAATGATGGTCTGTACTTCAACGAAAGATAGAAATGCTGACTCCGGAAATTGGATAATTGATGTGTGTCGAGCTTTTCAAGACAAATGTTAAAGAAATGTAACGTGAGATACAACAGATAAGCCGTTTACTTTCACGTGTCTAGTACCATTCCCAATAAGACAAGACAAAAGATCTAAGATGTGAGTAAATCCATGCTGCACGAGTAGAATTCGTTTTTGGCAAAGAAGATGAAGAATCAAAACACTACTCTACCATCTCAAAACGACTACTTTCTTTTCCTAAATGCCTTTTGGGCTGGCACGTGGAAGGGGCACGGTTTGGTTTCCCTAACCCAAGCAGAAAACATCTTTCACGGCTTGGGCCGGTAGGGACAGATTGTTTTGGTTCCACGTCAAACATGGATTAATTATACCGGTAACTCTTTCGTCGGCCCAACCTGTGCACGGCCTGATTATGTCCAACAACCATTGCCGACATGGGTGAGCGATGGTCCAAGTTCAGCTCGGATCGGGCTTGTTTGCTGTGGTTGTTCCGATCCCGACCCAGATCCAGACCGTACTATGTTATGAGACCTCATGATTCGAACTTCACAAATGATTTACATTTTAAGTGAGATCTAGCTTTTGTTAGGATTTTATGCAATTCACATCGAAAAGTTCATATGATTGAGACACAAATACATTTGGACATATTTTACAGTAGAAATATGTCTATCTTGATATTTAGGATAGTTATAAGTAGAAGGGCGGCAAGGATCAACCAGCCTCACCAACTCCCTCTGGACATTATTACGGGCCCCTATATTTCCTTAAGAACTGTACGATATTAGGCACAACTACTCCTCATACCATCCCATATATTCAAGGTCGGAGAGCTTGTCATTGTAGTTGACCAAAATATTAGCGGCCAAGATATCTCTCTACACCAGGCATGTGGCCATTAGGCAAAACAACAAAAAATTTTCAGAGGTTCGCTCATGTTATAAATCAAACTCCTGACTTCGTAAAAGATATGTGACCTAAACTTCAAAGTTTTAATGTTTTTTCTTTATGCCCACCATTCAAATGGGGGCGGAACTTAGGGCCGCAAGAGGTAATTAGTCTCATGGTCAAATAGCCGGCGGCATATATTCGCGCACGTATTTTGAATGCTAATCTGGAGAGATCGTCAAAGTGGCTTCCAGAAAGGAAACAGCTATCTCTGAAGTTCCGACATTTTGATTATTCTATGGTTCGGAAAATTCAAATCGAATAAATATATATTTAGGAAAAATTCCCGATTTGATGGCATAAACTACGTGAGAAAAAAAATGCCTTTTTCTCAGTATAAAAAGATAATTCATTTAACACATGTTTGATGGCGATGGTTGGATTCTTATTTTGTCCGCAATAACTTTCTATTCTCCCTCTTTGCAAAATGTCTTTGGATTGAGCAATTTCCGTCAAAATACACTAATAGAAATAGTAACTCTGATTTTCAAAATCATGGGGTTTGAACTTGAAAGTGCAAATGAATTCACGAGATCAATCGTACATTTCGACTACAGTCAACCCTTGATTGATGAGCAAATTGGCTCACGGCAACCCAAGGCTTTGCCATCTTTTATCTAACTTTGAACTTGAAAATGCAAGTGAACTCACAAGATCAGTCACACATTTCGGTTACGGTCAACCCATGATTGCCAAGTGAGGCGGCTCACGGCGACCCAATGACCCATCTCATCATATAATTTTGAACTCGCATCTATTAGAGATATCGATAGACTACTCATGCATTAATTTGTTCTAAATTAAGCTCTAATCAATGACCGATTCAACCCATTTTCCCCTTTTCTTTAAATTAAATTCCATTTTGTGACATAATTTATTTCGCAAGGTTCGCTCTATTGCTTTGGGGAGCTTGCCTTGAATAAAGCGTCGGGTGCATACCTCACCCTACTTATGCTTTGTATCACGAATCGATTAATAAATAGAAAAGGAGAAAGGCTTTTCTTTTCAGTCAATTAGAAACAAATAAATAATACTAGTAGTAATGAGATTATCCTAAGGCACCTGTCCGAATATACGCAAGCCATACGAGAATGTCAAACTTTGACCATTTGTGAGAGGGAATTCGTCTTCGTCCTCCGTGGAGTATATACTTATCCGAAACTTTTGCAACGTCTGTCAACTTTGAAGAATTTAGCTTTCAACCTATACCTAACACAAAAGGGTCAAAAAATAAATTTTATAATAAAAAAAAAGGAGGAGAATTCATTGGATTTAGTTGGGGTGCCTGCACCGCCAAAACCGGCAGCTGCAGAGAGAGATTTATTTCACGTGCTCACCACAGATTATCTTATCTAAAACAAACATCAGAGGTCAAATCGAGGAGGAAAAAGGTAATAATTAAGAATAATACACCGAAGATGTTTCAAAACTAACAACAAGGAAGGCACCAGAAGAAGAGTCGACGGATGAAGACGAGAAAAGGACAGATTTCCGAGCCTCGAGAATAGTCGGGGCGGCTTCCAGCGCACGATGCTGTGTTGTAGTCAAGACTGCATCCTTTCCGTTGAAACATAATATTTATCTAGAAACCCCGTTTGTATTAAAAAAAAAATTATTTATCTACATCGTGTCGATGTTTTAAATATTTGGTGATCTTGAGCTTCTCTTACTCTAAAGATTAATTCAAAAGATGAGACTTTCTCTCACACTTATAAATTAACCTTCAATCCATTCTACAATTGATATTAAGCCTAAAATTGAAGCCGCAACAATCCATATCTCTCACATGCAACCATTGGGCCTAAATTTGTTGGTAACTTGGACTTTCAGGTTTTCGATCTCTCTCATCCTAAAAGCTAGTTAAAAAGAATTTTTCTCCCACACTTAAAAAGTGACCGCTAGCTCCTTTCATAAAGGATGTGAGATAACATCAACAATCTCCTCTCACACATCAAAATTGAGTCAACCTCAATGATCCATAATTCTCCCGTGTAACTGTTGGGTCCAAACTTGTTGGCAACCTAGGCTCTAAGACCAATCATGGATGATTTTAGGCCTCTATTACCTCAAAAACTAACTCAAAATGTGAGACTTTCTATGACACTTATAAACCAACCATTGACGATCGACCTCTTCCACAACCCGTAATTCTCTTATGTGAGAGTTGGATTCATACTTGTTGACAAACTCTTATCAATAATGGGTAGTTTTTTATTTCCCTCGTTCCAAAAACTAGCTCAAATGATATCAGACTCATAGACCAATCATTAGCCATGTCCACAACTGATAAGAGATAACCCCAACATCAAATGTTTCGGATAGAAATATTAAAGTTGCATGAATCAGGAAATACTCTAATCTAGCAAAGAATAAAAACAAATAAAAATCACTTCAAATAGGAAGCCAATCCTCCCTTTCAACTTATAATTTTGAAAAGTTTCTTGTATTGTCTCCCACACCCTAAGTAGCACCGACACCGACACGCAACACGCGACACGACACGTCGACACGTTGTTTCTCAAAAATATAGAATTCCGACACGTTGTATATTGAATGTATATTTTCATATATACATGATAAACTGTCATTTTTATGATTATTTTAATCAAATTAATTTGATTCAAATTCACAAATAAATAAATAATAATAAAAGAGTCTAGAATGAATTTATACTAAAAATATTAATCGACTATTTGTTAATATCATTCATTGTTTCAACTTGACAAATTCAATTCCATTTCAATAATCCATAAAACTTGACGGAGAAAAAGCAAGCAATTCATGTTTTGGACTCGCATATCAAAGTATGTCGGAAAAGAAAAGAAAAAAACTTGAGAGATGAATTGTGTGTCAAGGGAAATGAAAGTCAGAACAAAAGAGAATACTATGTTTTTCTTCTTTCTCCCTTTATTATTTTCATTATTTTATCATTTTACATATTTACATTTTAACCCATCATTTATTGAAAATTTTTAAAATTAACCACATGCGTGTCGGAATTCTGAATATCCATATCGAATTTCAGGACTCAAGTGTCGAAGAATATCGAAAAAGTTAACTAGATATCGAATTTTCCGACAATCGTTGACCGAATATCAAAGAATGTTGAAGAGTGTCGGAGAGTATTAAAAAGTGTCGGAGAGTATCGAACACGTGTCAAAATGTCCAACATAACATGATTAAATTACATGTCAAATTTTTGTATTTTTGCCATCGTGTGACTTTTATTCTCGACAAAACTAAATAGAGGAAACATATGCACTAAATAAAATAAAATAAAGAAAGAAATAATTTTTGGAGAAAATTACTCAATCAGTCTTAGACCTATTATAGGAATATTAATCAAGTCCTAAACTTTTCCATTTTTCTAGTTTAGTCATAAATCTCTACGAAATTTCAATGTAGCCCTTCCGATCAAATTTCGCGGGAAAATACTGATGTAACGGTCTAGTCATCGCCATCTTACGTGACACGCCGACATGTCAACGGTTTCCAATGAAAATTAGGCGAAAGGATCACGTTAGAAGTTTGCACTAACATTCAAAATTAAATTGATAGAATGGAATAATTTAAGACTGGATTGATATCGTATAAATTCGTTTAAAATTAATTGGACAACTTTTTCCGACAACAGGCTGTCTCTCTTGCTCAAAAGTGACATTTTGAGTAATTTGCGGGAGCAATGATGGTGAGGATCCAACACGTTAAATTTGACCCAAGCACATGTGAACGCAAGAAAAGCCATTGAACCCTGTTCGATACATTCCCCACATTATGATACCACCTACACCTTGATGCGACGGTTAGAACATCGTGTGATTCTCCTCTTCTTAAAGAATAGGTTGAACATCTACGCCTTTTTTTTTTTTTTTCTTCTTTTACCCCACAGCTATCTAAGAGCGCGTTTGGTAACGTTTCTATTCTGGGAAATAATTTTTTAACAGAAATAATTTTTTTTTTTTTTTTGTTTCTGTTCCAGTGAATAATTTCTGAATATAAGAACGCGCTTAGTAACTGCAAAAAATTTATACTCCAGAATAGAAATGCATTTGGTAAACTTGTATAATTTTTTTTTAATATTTTTATTTTATTTTCCTTTTTTCTTCTTTCTTCTTTCTTCTTTCTTTTTTTTTTTTTTTGCTTTTTTTTCTTCCTTTTGGTCAGTCACCGGCCTCCGGCCGAGATCGACGAGGGCTGACGGCCTTGCCCAGCCACGGAGAGGCTTGCCGACCCCCGACGAGGCCAAGCCTCGCCGTGGCTAGGCAAGGCTCGACCTCGCCTTAGCCGGGCGAGGCTCGGCCTTGCCAGCCACCACCGGGCGACGCCAACCTAGCGGTGGCCCGGCGAGCTCGGCCTCGCCGAATCTAGGCGAGCTCGAGCTCGCCCAGCCAAGGCGAGGCTGAGCCTGGCCGGGGGCCGGCGACTCTCCGGCGAGGTCGCCGGCCAAAGAAAAAAGAGAAAAAAAAAAAGAAATGTTTCTCGAAATTATTCCCAAGAAAAGAAACAAGCTTTTTCTATTTTTTATTTCTGTTCCAAATCTATTCCTAGGAACAAAAAAATAGATTTTTTGTTCCTGGGAACAAAAGTATAAACAAACGCGTTTCTGTTCTTTTTTTGTTCCCCGGAACAAAAGAACAAAAATTTGTGTTCCGGAGAATAGAAACACAAATAAACAAACAGGCCCTAATATGTCCATTAGTAATTATTTAATAAATATATTTCCTATAACGAAGACAACTGTCGTGGCTTCATCGAGTTGAATATGGAGCAGTAAATCTGTGGATTTGTACGGATGTGATGTCGACGACGGTCGGAAATTGCGACTTGACCTAAGTCATCCTCATTTTTTCTAAGTCCAACACATGTGGACATAAACTGGGGGCAAAGATAATTAAGGAAGAGAAAACCTTTAGACCCGTCATCACGCGAGTGGAGGCAAGATTGGCTCCTCTTTCTTGCACACGTGGATCACCTACCACTAACGATCCCATCATCTCAAGGACAAACAAGTTATGTACACTTCGTTTATTTTACTTAATAATTATTATTTATGTCGTTTGAAATGATTATTCAGTAATTATTTTTGTCATTATCAATAACAACTTATGTATAAATATTGTCATGAGTGGTCAAATTTTTTTTCTACCATTCAGTTTGTACGAGATATAAATGTAGTCATGCCAACATTACGTGAAAAAAAAAGAAGTACATGGAGTTAAGAAGCTCTTGAACTAGGCTCCCCCTAATTGGAAGACGTAGCAATTATTTGAATTTTATTAAGTCGACTAGTAGTGGGAAATCCTCATCCATTCAGTATGACCAGTGTAGAGAGTCATCTTCTATAACCGATCATAGATACTTGTTATTAGGCTCCTTCTTCTTCTTTTTTTTTTTTTTTTTGTCATTTCTACTTTATTCATACTTTAATATTCATCCTCAAACTTTTACTTTACCTCCCTCGAGGGCGGGATAGTTAAAATGCGCTCCTGAAACTAAATCGTCCACACCTCAATCCCTCCAGAAGCTAAGGATTTGAATCCTCCACCTCTCTCTTTCCATGTGAGATGGGTGGCAGATCTCTGTAGTTATTAGGCTCATAAAAATAAGTTAAACCCATTTCTCAACCCATATTTGATGGACTAAGCTGTTATATGCATTAGTCATATTCAATAAATGAGTCATAAATTGGTTTATAATAGTAGAGTTCAAATAATATGAGTGCTAAATGGGTTCACGACTTATTTAGTTTCAACCGATGACTCTCTTGCTCTTGCTTACTCCGTGCACTCACCTCAATTTGAGTATAAGTTTTCCTAGATTAAATTAAATATGGAAGTGTTTTAACAATATAAGTCAGGTATGTATCGCTAGATTTGTATTACATATAAATGAATCAAAACAGATTAAATGGGTCAATTTGGATATGATCATTTTCAACTCGACACAATCCCGACCCAATCCACCCGTTTAATGGAGTCTATGTGTTATGTAGGGGTGAAATTGAGTCAAGCAACTAGTGAGTAGCTGGCGACTTAGGTAGATGATTATGGGAGGTCAACTTGCCCAAATTTCGAGCCGAGTTCAAGCTATTCCATTATCTTGTTGAGTTTAGCTCGAACTTGCTCGAGGACAAGTCTATGAAAAAACAAATTCTAGTAGGGGTTAAATTGGGTGTGATTATTTTGGTAATTAATATACAATATTACACTTCAAAAATGTGCTGCATTTGTACATTATGTATGTTTTGTTTATCTATAATAACAACATTTTCATGACTCAAAAATTTTATTTAGATTTATCAATTTGTGGGGGAAATTGAAAATGAATATATTTACTGTGGATTTGGTATTGTATTCTCTAAGCAAATTAATGGTGGCAAAACCTATATTTTAGATCAAATTAGTGTACCATAATTCGAATGCCAGAACTATGTAAATTTTATATTCAGGTTCATCCTGAAGCTTGCGAAAACTCAAATCGACAGGCTCACAAGTCTAATAGAATTTCCATTGCTTTTTTTTTTTAAATAATGTTAACAGTCATAATATAAAAAATAAAAAATAAAAGTAAACTCAAAATTCGTTTAAGTAATATTATGCACCCACATTATACCAACTATTTAAGATCAAAACAAGCTCGACACCGTTATAAATTGATTGCAATCAAGTTGAGTTGAATGAAGCTCGAGCATCTCAGTTTCTTATTCGAGTAAAAAATTTAATAATCTATTGAGCTCCAGTAAAGTTTCGCGGACCAAGCACACGATCAAGCTTGAGTTTAACATTATATCGATTCAACTCAACTACATCCCTAAATGTGTCATCAACGGTGTATTTGGAACAAAAAAGCCACATCGTCACTAGATATCATTGAGTAGTATTAGGTGCTTTAAAATCGGGCTATATGTCAATATACTAAATGAGGTGTATTGAGCATTAAAATAACTAATTGACAGACCATATTCGACGCTTGTTAACAACGCGATGTACTCAAGTCCCGTATCAAATGAGAGATGACCGCCTCAAATGAACACTTCCGAGTACTTTTTAACACTAAGCCCACATCGATTGAACCAAATCGGTGCAATTATTGGCCTCGTAATTTAATAATATTTCGATCCTATATAATATTAAGAGGTCCCCCAAATTCAGATAACTGCAAGCTAAAAAACAGAACGTGAAACACCGGACATTTGCCTCAACAGAATTCTGTCTGTACCCAAAGTGACTAAGTGCATGTTTTACTATTGCATCCATGTGATGAGCCAGAAGACGAGGCAACTAGCCAGACAGCAAAAGCGACTAACATGTCTCCCTAATGTAGAGATGAAATTGGAAAATAATTTAATTTCTAATTCACTACGCAAAATTTTGAGTTACTAATTAAACAATGTCCGACCGTTCCTCTCTCACATCTCCCCGAGCACATTAAGTTGGTCCATAATCTGTAGATTTCGCGAAGCAACATCATCAAATCCATTAATTCTTTGTGCCAAAAAATAAGGGTGGTTAGTCGATAATCTACCCCTAAATTCTTTTTCTCTTTATGGAAATTACATTGATGTCTCATCTTCTTCGCCGTCCTCAGGAGACCTCCAACATTGACTTGCGCCATCATGCTGATCGTGATCGCCATCCACGACGGTCGCATTTTCTCTAGTGAGTTCTTGGGCTCTCCATGCCTCGCCTTCCCAGTGGGTCCGGACCAAGACAAGCAACATGGTCACGACGCACGAGCCCTGCGCCGCCAATAGCCCGAGCCACAGCCCCTTGAAGTCGAACCCCGCGAAGAAACTCAGCCACACGGCGATTGGCATGCCGACCAGATAGAAGCAACCCAAGTTGATGTGCGCTCCCATCTTCGGCCTCGCAGTCCCTCTGAGAACGCCGCACCCCGTCGTCTGCGGGCAGTTCCCAAGCTCGCACAGCCCTATAATGGGCAAGACCATGGAGGTCAAGGCCACAATGTCAGCATCCTGTGTGAACATCCGCGCCCACGTGTGCCTCACCATCGTAGTGAACACCAAAGCAGCGATCCCCAACACAAAGCTAAAAGCGAGCCCCACGTTCATCGCCAACCTTGCCTTGTTGGGCTGGCCCGCCCCGAGCTCATTCCCGACCCTCGTCGACACGCTGAAGCTCAGTGAGGACGGGAAGATGTATATCAGCGCGGTTGTCTGGATCAAAACCCCCATGGAGGCAACGGTGGCTCGGGGATTCAGCAGATACCCGCATAGCAAGATCATGATCTCGTACCACCACCACTCAAGGCAGACTGAGATGCAGCTAGGGACCGCCAAGTCCACGAGGGACTTGAACCCCTTGAGGCATTCCGACGAGAACCCGCCCCACGTCTTCTCATGCACGCCGGAGATTAGTATGTAGAGGATCAGCGATCCCACGAGATTGATATTGGTCAAGACGGCAGCGAGCGCAACGCCTTTGATCCCAAGGCCGAGCACATTGACGAGGAGGTAATTGATAAGGACGTGAAGGATAACACACTGAGCAGCGCAGAAGGTAAGCGGCATTGTAATGGACTGTGAGCGGAGGTATATGCGCAGTGGGTGCAAGAGCGACTGCACGGCAAGGTCAGGGAGCGAGCAGAGGATGTACAGCTGAGCTTGAGACGTGATGTCATCTTGTTGCCCAAAATACAGGAGGATTGGCTTCATGTTGAGCCACAGGACAGAGATGGGGATTGAAGTTAGGAGGAGCAAAAGGATAGTCCTCTGCATGGTGAGGCCAAGAACCTTGTACCGGCCAGCCCCGAAGGCCTGGCCACAGATGGGCTCCATACCCATGGCGAGGCCAGAGAGGACAGAGTAGCCCGTGATGTTGGCGAAGCCGATGGCGAGGGAACCGCCAGCGAGGGCGAGGTCGCCCAGGCGGCCGAGGAAGACCATCGAGATGGCCGTGCGGGCGTAGATCAGGAGGCTGGTCAAGACCATCGGGACGGCTATCGCAGACAAGGACCGGCCCTCCTTGACCAGGAGGGCGAGGCTGGTCTTGCCGGGATCCTCGGCGCTAGGATCTTCTTGATCCCTCCACCGCGGCGATGTCGAGTCTTTGGGGACCAGGTTTGCCAACATGGCGGGCTCGCCTTAATCTGATCTGGTCGGAAACGAGAAATGTTTGTCTGCTGAGGGACAGCGGGTGAAGGAGGCGGAGGGATTGTATGTCCCTATGTGTATGCGAGAGAGAGAGAGAGTCTTCGGGATGGTGAAAGAGCGAGGCCAGATTTATAAGGCAGGAACATTTATTTTTCGGAAATTCGTAAATGGCATAATTATGACTTTTCTAATTACAAAACTCCAAGAAAAAAAAAAAGGCAATTTGACAGGATCAAAAGGTACCCCAGTCCACACTGAAATTCCTTTCAGACGTTTTGACCGGCCACGTCACCCCGTCGTCTTCTTGAAAAAAAAAAAAAAAAAAAAAGAAAGTATTTCGGAACATATTGACTTCTTTTTATTTATTTTCATTTATCAATGCACCCTTCTAATTCCATCCGCGCATTGAAGTCATGAAGAACGTTTTCGAGGGCCACACAGCCACCTCCGCATGTTCCGCATATTTAAGAATTTCTGGGGCCGTTTTTGCTGTAGATGCTGGGACCATATACTCCGTACCGTGGAATACGAAGACGTAATTTTCAGTGCATCTGAACCCGAATTGGCCCTAATCGGCACGATTCCAAGAACAAACGCCATCGAAAACAGCGGTAGCTGGCGGAATTGAGAAGAGCGGGATTAACTTTATACAAGGAAAAGCCCGGTACCGCTTCGACCAAGTAAAAAACATTCTGGGCCAGTTCCGAAACTACGTCTTGCGGTTCGTGCTTCGTGAATCGTGAGACAGAGATGGAGACCGCCACTTGTTGGGATTATTTGAGTAAGTTCGTTGTACCAGGAGAGGGGGGATGTTGTCGTGGATTCCTAGGTTTCTATATTCGAAAGTCGTGGAAACGAGTATATCCTAAAACTGCTTTGTCTAAACTTTTGAAATTCAGAAATATTTTCAAGGGTGATAGAAGAAAAACTCTCTCTCCACTTAGAGAGAACAGAGCGTATAAATATCGATACGTTAAAATAAGTAACGCATCTAAATAGAGCGTTGAATTATCAAACTATCGCCAGAAGTCCCTGTCGAAAGCTTACTCCCTACTAATTAGACATGTGCTTCGCACAATTCGGAAATAATATTATGCGGTTTGTGCTTCGAGACAGAGATGTAGACCGTCACTTTTTGGGATTATTCGAGTAAGTTCATTGTACCAGGAGAGGGGGATGTTTGTCGCGAATTCATAAGTGTCGATATTCGTAAAGTTGGACGTGGGTGCATCGTGTCTACGATTTGGACGCGAGTAGCTTTGATTTATTTATTTATTTTGGGTCTAATTAGCTTTGATTATAGTAAGGGGAGTGGAGTGGATTAAGAAAGAAAATACTTTGTCGCACTTCAAGTATCTTGATTAACGTATGGGCATGCGGCGCTTCGAGAACACCTAAATATTCTGGTGCGCACGGCGCCATTTGAAAAGGGTTGAAAGCAAACATTTAGACAATGTACGGTATTTCCGATCAATTTCTAGTACACAGACCAGATATAACTATTTTTTTCGCACCCACCAATCTTTAAAAAGATTACATAGGACAAAGGGGCCCTCTATGTAATTATCCCACTGCCTTTTGGTAATTTTTATAGGACCTTAGCTTAACATAATTGAACAGCAACATGAGCATTTTTTATTCGGCCCTCATGTCGACCTATGTTTGGTTTGTTCCTAGGTCAATATTTTAAGTCCAATTTGGGAGCCGCACCAGATTCAAATTTCGCATAATGCTACCGAAATGTCCTATTTTCTATGAGTATTTAAAGCCCACCATCTCCAAAGTGGGAATAATTGATACATACCAAGTTGAGATCTAATCTACAACTAGCTAGAGACTCACAACGCCTCTCTACGGTACGATGTACATCTTGATCCCAAGTTGCCCAACAGATTATTAGGGTTTAGTCATGAGGGCCCAATTTGAATATTATTGGGGCCAAATAGGGGATCATAGTGATCCTTCCAACTTTTAAGCATCTTCTTAGTGCTCACATGATGTATTAAGATTATGAAAATAATTCAAAAATCGCTAAATTTATTGTACTTTTATCAATTCAATCATAAATCTTGTAAATTTATCATTTAAGTTCTAAATAATTTCATATTTTTTTCAATTGATTCCATCCAGTCAATTTTAGTAAGAAATTGTAAACGTGGATGTCAACTATCTTACATGATACTGCTTGGCGTTGACAATGATAATTTTTTAAAATATTTTCAATTTTTTTAATTTTTTATTATTTTTATTTAAATTTTCTCTTTTCTTTTTCTTTTTCCTTTTGTTTTCTAACCCTAGGCCGGCAAGGGCATCGCCACCCTTGCTAGCCATAAGCAAGGACCACAACTCTCACCCAATGACCCATGCCCTTTAACTAGCGAGGGCGAGGGCCTCTGCACCCTCATAAACAAAAGAGTGAGGGTGGCAATCCCTGCCTGGATCTAGGCGAGGGTGTGGAAGCTCTCCTATAGCAGTGAGGGCTTTGACATCGTCGCCCAAACTAGGCCACTTGTGACCTCGCCAACTGAGGGTTACAAAATGAAAAGAAAAAAGAAAAAAATTAATAAAAAATTCAAAAATTTATTAAATATTAGTAAAAATTGTCTATTTTAGTGCCGTCTATCACATAAGATAGTCAATAACCACATCAATGATTTGCACCTAAAGTTGATTGGATGAGCTTAATTGGCAAAATGTGAAAATGCTTAAGAATCAATTGATAAAATTAAAAGATTTATGACTAAATTCGCGATTTGATTCCTTATTCCAAGGGGGAATCGGACTAGACCAAACCAACTAAATATACTAATTAGTAAAATATGAACTAAACACTATCTTGGTCCAGTTTTAAGTAGTGGGAAAAAATAAGCGATCGATTCTATTGGACCAGATCGAAACTGACCAAACTAAGCCGTCAGTCCGATCCCCAATTCCGATGTTTGGGAACTAGTCCTCCCAATCAGATTTCAACTTGGACTCGAAACTGATCATCCCTAATGGATGGAGAAGTCATGAGTGTATATAATGAGGAGGGGGGAAAGGCCTGTAGGCCATTTACAGTATGCACTATAATAGGTGCATCAGTCACATATCATTATTAGAATACCTACCTAAGCTGACCATCCAACCACATTAAATTACCGTACCAAATGTGCTAAGCTCAATATAAATTGACCCAATAATTGTATTTGACTATCAAGCGATGTCACGCGCAATTTATAAACTCCATAAAAACATGTTTTTTTCTTGAAACAAAATATAATGCGATTAATACTATCCTCCATTTACAAAAATCTCCGTCCTGGATATCATTAAGGTGGTATTTAGGGATCATAGAGCTCCACTTATTAAGATCAAATTTTGAAAATAGAATCAAACAATGTAAAACTAATATCAAAACTAGTCTCTCTTTCTTTCAATTGTGCTTCTGAACAGGTTCTCGTCATTATGAGTGTGGACTCAACATATTCCTTCCTTTCCTTTTTGTTGGGGATTATCAGCTACTTCTAGTTTTCCCTCACGCCTTCCTTTCTAAATTTCGACAATTGATTAAAAAGAATTTATATTTTCATAGCTATTTTCTGGACGTAACCTATCCATATGTGTACCGTTTTAAGCAACTTCAAGTGTTTCATGCTAAATAAAATTTGAGAGTTGCGTGTATGTAAAAAGCTTATGAAAAGCCATATATTAAAAAGTAGAAGTCATCTCAAATAGTGTCTGATTTTTCTTGCAATAAGGAGAAACCGCATGTGAAACGCAAAATTATAGAAATTATAAATTAAATCACATGCTCATTTTTAGGTAAAACCAATTTGTTGCACTTGTAGTCCCATCATATGAGGATTAGTCTGCACGTCCAAGTGCAAAGTTGGTCTAAAGTGAACGTGCTTTGCATTGACTTTCCACTAATCAGCAAGTTGGAAAAGAATTCTGCACTCTCGTTTTTTTCTGAATGGCGTGGATGAATACAATTTCTCTTGCAACTTCTGTTTTTTTTCTAAATAGTTTAACGTGGTCGGACTAGGTATCGTAAAGACTCAAATAGAGAATTTGTGAAAATGGAAAAGTACTGAAGTGTATGAACGACAAATGATAAAAGCGAGAGCTGTCTCTCTGCATGCCTCACATTTGTTTCGAGTTGCGACTCGTGTTTATCATCTTGCCTCCGCCAGTGGGAAAACGATGCGAATGAAACAGTTTCAGCCGGAAATAAAATGGATCTCTATCTACCCATAAAAAAAATATATATATCAGAAATACAGCTGGAAACCCTCACCAGGATAATCCAACAATCATATCAATCGAGCCTTTCAGTCAACTAAAAGCCTAAACAGAAGGTTTGACTGGACTTTGCGGTAAGTGGGAATCGTTTGTGAACTCGAAAATTAGGACAAATAAAAAGATCCTTCTACACACATAAACGCGTAAAGAATAAGTAAAGAAGATCCGGGTGAAGCTTCCATGGTTTGCGACAATTCAAAAAGGTGGGAGACGAGCAATTATGTCAATTTCGTCGACTATGGCTTTTTCCGGATATGAGTTTTGGAGACGCTACTGAGTCCACTGCCGACTCGTAATCAAGGACTCGGTCAATCAATTAGCGATCACCATCTTCACCCCCAAGGCACCGCCCCCGGTCCCGATCACGACGACTTCGAATCGGTGCACCCTCTCTTGCCAGCTCGTCTGCATCGATCTTCGTGGGAAGCTTCGCTTGGATTAACGGTTGATCGCTCGAGCCGCACCCCCGATCCGTGCGGATCCGCGTCCATGCTTCGAGCAGTTGCAACGGAGCGATTGGCGGGTCATTTTATAACGAGTCTTTCATACGCACTGTCGATAGCTTTTGGTAGCTCGTGGTCTGTGCTGTGCACTACGTTCTTTTTCACTTTCTTGCGTCTTGGTGTCAATAGTCAAAAATCGGCTAAAACAAAATTTGTGGGTGTTAGAGCATTGAGAGCAGCAATTGTTGTCTTAATCATCTGGACAGTGACCACCGTTCCCACATGAGAAAATGGAAAGAGAGCTAAAAGCTGGTAAGGTTTCTGGAAGCCCTAATTCTCGCTTTTATAATTTACTCCCAAGTGGTCACAGAATTTTGTGATGAAGACGTATGATTTTTTTTTAAAAGCCAAGTCTTTGAACGTGCGAGGACCGTCACTAGCTTATCCTAGAGACTTGAGAGCAACACCTCTCATGTATTAGCGTATAACCTCGTGTTTCATTTATGAATTTTTTAAAAGGAATTAGACGGTCAAAGGTCGTTTTGTGATCGTGAAAAGTGCGTCCGCGAAATAGCATTTGTACTGTAGAATTATATGGTCGTAGGTAAGGCGAATTGCGTGAAAAGAAATTATACAACTGAAATTTCTATCGAAGGTCTATATCAACTTTTATGCATCTCGACTTGTCCACTTTTCTAGGCGACCTTAAGGGCGCACTCCTCCACATCGGCCTAGTGATATTTAAGGTCTCAGACGTAGAAGACCGGAGATTTCGAATTAATGAGATATACGTCTTTGTTTGGTTATGCAAACGCCCTATTGACCCGTTCACTTGCCTTTGTTCAAATTATAGAAAATTCAAATCAACGGCAAGTGTTTGCATAGTATGAAAACTGACTTTGAATGTGTCAAAACGCGTTTACTTCTTTTGTAACATACTTATATAGATAGTGACTTTGATATATACTTTTTCGATTGCACATAACATAGAATCTCCAAACCCTCTGTTGGAGTAATATCCATGATGAATCGCCTTATCAGCCATGCATTAGATAAGGTTCTGCTTATGTGGTCTCTAATATAGTCTCCAAGTTTACTTGCAATAATTGGTATACTATGGTTTGAGTAAGATATTCGCCACATCAAAATAAAGAGTTCCGGCCACTTCATTGGCTCTAGGGTTTGATAAATTTCTTTAAAAAAATACAAAACAAAATCTCCATCCTCGCTATCTTTTTCTCTTTTTGTCTTTTTCCCTTGCAAAAGAAGAAAAACTCATTTCGTTGCGCCCTAAGGTAGATAAACGTTGAATGAGCAACGCAGAATCACGAATGATGGGATGCGAGAATTTGACTGTTCCCGGTAGTTAGAGAATGTTGACCTTGGAACTAAAAAAGGACGACGGAGCTAGACTATCTACTGGGCCATAATGAAAATCTCCGCAAAACTATGGTCGGCTTAATAATTTATCGAAAGTTTGCTCTTTCTACTCCATTTTCCCAC
The DNA here is from genome assembly GCA_014182365.1 of Eucalyptus tenuipes. NCBI lineage: Eukaryota > Viridiplantae > Streptophyta > Magnoliopsida > Myrtales > Myrtaceae > Eucalyptus > Eucalyptus tenuipes. The sequence goes on along the minus strand of CM024540.1, from coordinate 27,326,367 downwards.
TTAAGATTAATCAGCACTAATTCTAAGCTAATCCGCGTGATTCCTTTCCCAAAGTGCACACTAAATGTGGTTACTACTTCACCTCCAACATAAGCTATTACCAACTTTTTCTATATAGGATAGAAGAGAATCAATTTTTATTTATGCTCCATTTGTTTTGTGGAAAATAAACGATTTAGAAAATATTTCCTTAAAAATGATCACACCTATTGCTCACAAAAATGAATGAACAAAATGAAAGAAAAATATTTTCATCATCTGCAAAGTAGTTAAAGAGATCATTTTTTAAAAAAAGTATTTTCTAAATCATTAATTTTTTGTGAAATAAATGGAACCATTGAAATAAATATAAATTGATAGCAGATCAAAGGGCGACGGTTTGACAATAATATTCAAATAGCACGTCATTTTCAATACCAAATAAATTCAGTATTCTGATCCTAACCCAAGAGATATATTTAATTCCTAGTGCCTCTCCCTCCGGACATTCTGAAAATTGAAGATAACATTTTCCGGTAAACCTAGCCATAGTGGGGCTCATATGCTCTAGGAAAAGCGGAGCCGAAAGTCAAAACAAAAGCGAATGATTTTAATAGTAAAAACATGTGCAAAACAAAACAAAAGCGAATGATTTTAATAGTAAAAACATGTGCACAATACAAGACTTAACCTAACTATTGTCGTTCGAAATTATTGCTCGAAGAGAGGAAACACCGACTGCACCAATCGTACTTAGACAGCACTGAGAGGAAGTACTGAGCCATATGTCTAATTAAATCTCAACAGGATATGACAAACAAACTGAGGGCTCAAAAGGAATGTATGGAAAGTCCATCATGATCTTTCGAATCTCATGAGCTTCCGTTATGGAGGAAGTTTGATCCCTAATAGGTCCTTCGATTCGGTAAAACCTACCAAGTGCTAGACTATATGCCCCAAAATATTGTTATCCACTTCGAAACAAATTGGCGGATGCTTGTCTTATTATAGGATCCACAATATGTTTGATCTTATGGAGTATCATGGAGGACAACACATATTTATTAGGCCATCTCTGTCTTATATCGTATGTCGGTGATAATGATAGGTCGATTGTCGATCAAGAGTCGGGTTTTTAAATCATCTAGTTTTTGGTGCAGCCACCACTCATAAAGCTATCGTGTGGATTCTTTTAGGTATTTGCACTACATTGAAATATCGAGGCTTGATGAGATTTGTTTTGCAGGAACTTGTGCGCCAAAGGATGATATTTAACTTTTCGGCCCTCCTATTTAGTTTGCTATGGCCGAACGGACGATATTGAAAGTGTACCGCCTCATGGGGACGGGCAGGCTGAGCCGAGCATGCGGCTTGACCTAACTTTGTTACTCGAGCTAGTCGGACTGGGTTTAGGCCTATTTGATAGTCGGGCCAAACAAGCCACCAAGCCATGATTAGGCCTAATAACTAGGACCAAGGGCTATGTACAAGGCCTAAAACATTAGTCCAGCATCTTGGAAACATGATAGAAGCCCATTTTTCAATTTTGTATGCTCTGCATGGACCCCCAAAATAATCAAAATTTTGTAGTGGCAAGGGTCGGTTCTAGATTGATCTTAGACGATTACGCACATTGAAGAAATCTATTTCAAAGATTTCAATAGACTGTATTCTAATTCAATCGCTGCATTTGCCTTGAGTTTTCTAACGCTAGAAAGGCTCGTGGTAGGGCCATCATCGAGCATCTAGCTAGCTATAATATAAGACTATAAGACTATCGAAGCCGCCATATTTATATCGAGCTTTTTGTGGTTAACCTCCTAAGACTCGACAAAAAGTTGACTCTAAGTCCCTCTAACTATATACACTTGGGGATGTGTTTAGGTTGAGTTGGGCCGCACTTGCCCCAAACTAGAGGCCCGGACCAATGCCCTATATGAGCTAATTAGATCTTTAGCTATTAGTTAACATCTATTTTAAGCTTATATTTGTCTTGTAGCATGCATCTTGCATTAAGAATCTCCAAGTACATGACTCGGTATCTGATGCTTCAATGCCGTGACTCAATGTTGTGAATACGATACATGAACAGTTCGAGATGCAGTTGTGCGTAATGCATGGCGATAATGATGGGCATTGAGAGACATTGACTCACTACAATTAAAGAGCCTCGCTTCATAAACATTATTCCTTAAAATAGAGTAAATTTCGCTCAAATCAAATATAAAATCAAGGTCAATACGCAAGTTATATACTCGACCATCTCAAAAAATCCCATGTCAATTCCTCTTTCCCTTTCAACCCTTAAAAAAAAGAAAAAAAAAAAGTAGTTCCCTTTCCCTTTCTCTTTTTCCCTTTCTCTCCTCAAGGATCGAAACAAAGGCAGAAGTCAAGATGTAGTTTTGAGCGAGTAGGTGAGTCGATGGGAGCAAGAGAGTGGACCCAAAAGCAGTTGCTATAGTTAGGACTAAGCTACTTCTTTTAAGCACCCATGTGGTGATTGAGTGCCACATCATAGTGCCTAGTCAAGAAAACAGTTCATGGGTTTGGCTTGGGCCCTAACCTACTTCTTGCTAGCAACACACCCAACCTTTAGGTGCTCAAAACCAATAATAGGAACTATCTCATTTATGCCTATATAAAATGGTTCGATGTAGCATGTACATATGTTTAGTCTCAAACTCAATCATGTGCTGGATTGACCAGACTCTATGTTTAGCAATGCACGATTTTCTTTTCCAGTTCTTCCAGTCCCTTGATGACCAAGCCATGCTAATTCAGGGACTGGCTCAGGGAATATCTTGACTGGGATCGTGAAATAATATCCTGGCAGTGCTCTCGATTCCGGGTCATCATTGCACTGGTTCTCCACATGAAGGGCAAGGGAGGGGACACTATCTGAGCTTGTCTTGACATGTCTGCGCTGATGCATGTGCTTCTGATCCATCCGGGGGCTCGAGATGACAAAGCAGTTTAATCACGAAAGATAGCCCCCGAGCTCAATTGTTTAGTTACTATCACTAACCGGCCTAGTTTCTTTGAAGCCTAGCCGCAGCTGCTTTTGGAACAGGGAAAACCCTTGAAATGAACCAATGAGCACGGGGTAAAGAGAGGCATGTCGATTGTGGAATTATTAGGCATTATTAAATATGATCGGGCCGGATCCGACCAGTGAAGGATCTTGTGATTTTTCATTCGCCACTAATGGAGTACTCGTTTTCTTTCGCAAGTGGTAGTAAATCAATGACCCGCCTGTCTCACAATTCATGAGGTGACTAATCAATCATGTCCATGCCGCAAGAGAGGTGATAAGCGTAATCTTTTTATTAGGTGATTCGCAGTCATAATAGTAGAAGTAGTGTGATTATGTTATGACCCGTTGGAGTTATCAATATTGTGCGCGGTTATGAATGCCATTCTAATTGGCCACCATGAATAGAGGAGGCTCTCACCGATCAACCCGTAACTTGTGATCACAATCATATCCAACATATCTGCTATTTGCACAGTGGCATCACAACTCCTTTGCGGGCTTCTTAGCAAGAAATTGATGCATTCTATTAAAGACGACCCGTCGTATAAATTGTTTTGGATGGGTAAATCAATCATGATCCAACATTAATCCCCTCAAGGTTACTATCGAAAACTCATCGGTTTGCGTCAAAGGAACAGCCCCATATCCTTTGACTTCCATGTAAAAGGACACGACCGGCCGACGTTAAAAAATCGACAGATGAGTTGTGGTCCAAGGTGCAATGCCAACCAAAACATACTCACATAGAGACTTCGACCCAAAATTCGAATGTCTTAATATCTTTCATGTTAAGTTGGTTCTTCAATACCAACTCCTCTAATGACAACGCTTCTCCCTCCCCTCCTCCCCCTCCCCCTCGGGCCCCTCTCTCTCTCAAGAACAAAACAGCAAGCGAGATGACAATTAACTGAATTATGCTTGCCAGTGAATTCAATCCATAATTTAACTGTTGAGTGGTCTCCCCTATACCATGAGCGATTTGGTATTGAGTTGACATATTCTTCACACTAAATAGAGAGAGCCAAGCGCTAAGGATGACCCTAGCGGGGTTCCACCGCGCTCTAGTCATCGAGCACCCACCAAGAATTTGACAAAAACCGTACCTTCCCCTCACTGTGTAAAATATCAAAACCGCGGCTTTATACGATAAAATTAATACCATAAGATAATCACGTAATACAATCAATCGATACAAGGAAGTCGATCGAAAGGAACCCCCACAAAATGGGTGCCCGGCGGATTACAGCTAATCCCCCGTATCGAACTCGATCCTAATGTGTGCTCAATGCGCGTGCCGCTCACTATCGGGGCCGTCGTCCTTCCAATCGCCCACGATGCAAAGAACCCGCACAAAGAAAGAAACACACACACACACATCACTCGGCAAATCAAGTTCTTTCAGAAAAGGCAAATCAAATTGGGGGATATAAAACAAGGAAAAGAAACATGTGAGGAAAAAGCTTGAGGAGGACTGGCTAGCTTTCTGAGTGACTGGGCGTCACGATTTGGGGAGTGTCCCGCGAATTCCCCACGCTTTTAATTGCCCTTTTTGACTAACAACAACATATATATAACATATATATAGTTATATATATAGATATAAATATATTCACCTTCGCTCACTCGACCTACCCTCTCCATGTCATCCCTTTCCTGATCTCTGTCCTCTCCTTCTCTCCCTCTCTCGCGGTCGCTCTATCTCCCTCTCTCTCCTTCTACCTTAATTATATCCATATGTCGGACCCTAGTTCTCCTAAGGATGAGGCCCATGTGGTCCAATCATCAGCGGAGCTAGACCCTCCACCGCCGCAGCCGCTTCCGTCGCCATCACCGCCGCCGCCTCCTCCTCTTGCACTGCACGCGCTAGACCAAACCCTGCATTCCCTTCCTGCTTACGCGGGCGATGCTCCGTCCCCTAAGGGCAAATCCCCCTCCCCCAGGCATCTGCAGAGGTCGTCCCCGAGGAGCAACCCCTCCGGCTCGGCCTCCTCCGGCGGGAAGCACCCGTTCTACCGTGGCATCCGGAGCCGGAGCGGCAAGTGGGTGTCGGAGATCCGGGAGCCACGCAAGACGACCCGCGTGTGGCTGGGCACCTACCCCACCCCGGAGATGGCCGCTGCCGCCTACGACGTGGCTGCCCTCGCCCTCAAAGGCGGGGACGCGGTCCTCAACTTCCCGCACTTGGTGAAGTCGTACCCAGTCCCCGCATCCACCGCGCCCACCGACGTGCGGAGGGCAGCCGCCGCCGCCGCCGCCTCGAGGAAGGCGGAAACAAGCGGCGGCACCGATGATACAGCATTGTTAGGTCAGGAAGGCGATGAGGGCAAGACTAGGAAAGATCATCGTCCTGATCAAAGCTCACAACCACCGGAAGCCGAATTCATTGACGAAGAGGCACTGTTCGATATGCCGAACTTGTTGGTGGACATGGCGGAGGGAATGATGGTGTCGCCGCCGAGAATAAGCTCCCCCTCGGACGACTCGCCTGACAACTCGGACATGGAAAGCTTGTGGAGCTACCCTTAAAATTGTTTCCCCAATTGCGTGTTTCAAAACTTCCTCAACCAAATTAAACATCTCCAACGAGACGAAAAATTTCACAGATGATTAAGAGGGCTTGTGAGTGTGTGTGTGTGTGTCTCTCTGTGTGTGTGTGTGCGTGTGTATGGACTAAAACGACAGTGATCAATATTCAATACTAGATAGCCAGGACATGATTGTTCCTAGGAACTACATTGAGCAAAAGAGGTGGGGAAGAAAAAGAGAAAATTACAGGGCATGGGAGACATTGTCGCAGTGCAGTGATAAATTTTGATGGTAGCAGCTGAAGGAGGAAGCTTTCGAAGGAAAGTTAAAGAGCTAGGGTTTGGGTTTGGCCTTTTATGAACATTTTCTTTTGCGGTAGCTTGTGCTGCTTTGCAGTTCTCTCTCTCTCTCTCTCTTTCTTTCTTTCTTTATTTGTCTTCCTTTACATATGCGGCTATGATATTCCGAACTAGTTTCCTCGCTGAACTTTTCTTCTTTCCTCATGTGGAGTCATACATGTTTGCTGCTGGTGATGACGATCGTATGTCTGCCTTCTGAGTGCGACCCATGTGTGTTTTTCAAGAGAACGCTCGTGGAAGCTTCATGGGAAACTAGAATATTGTCTGAATGAAGACGTGAAGAACTTTGATTTATTTTTTATGGAACAAAGAACCAATTCAAGAATAGCAATTTAACACTAGTTCATACAGAGAGAAACGATGTCGCCTAATTGGGTTCTGGGGGTTCTCTCTCTCGCCCGCGCACGGAATGGAAGAGAACAATACGAACGTGACGACGAAATTTTGCATTCTCTCCGGAATTTGGGAACTATCATGAGTCAAATCTCTCAAGAATGGTTCCATTAGACCATGAAAAAACGTTAAGAGTCTTTTTTTCCTTAAAAGAATGGATGTAGGGATGTCAGGGAGTGAGATTTAAACGATGCATATAATGTCCTGATCATCAATGATTGAACTTTTCTCTCGTCGTTTGTCTAAGAAGACGTCGCGGCGGATTTCTCTCCAACCCTTCTTTTCCATCTCTCTTTGGGTATGCTATTATGAAGCTTTTATCTTCTCCCCCACACCCCAGAATTTCTCTGGGTCTTTTCAAGGACTCGTGCTAATAATGGTAAGTTAGCTCTTCTTTTAGACCAACTTGCAATATGGCAAGATTAATTATTAACTTTACCTTGAAATTGTCACAACTTTATGATCAAAAACTTAAATCAGTTGACCCAAAGCAAAATGCGGAAGATTGATCATCATAATCCCCTTCCTCTTTTCATCCGATGTTGGTACTCCTCAGACAGAACTGGAAGAGGATCATTGACACCTTTCTTGGGATTCATAAACCACAATTCATCTCTGACACGTTCAACTTCTTATGTTGAACCTGATGATCATGAGTCGCTGGAGAAAAACATTCAAACGAGGACCTACACGAAGCAAGTTCTTTCTTTCTATTTTTCCTTTTTGCTCCTGTCTTTTCATGGAGACAAAAAACATCTTCCTCTCTTACTTTAGTAGGCCCTCATGAAAACGTGCACAGCACTCCGCTTGTGGTGTTGTTCTTTATTTTCTTTCGGGCAAAAGAAAAGGAAAAGGGTCTGTCGAAAAATTGACTCCTGTTTACGTCTAGATATGCAAATCACCCGAAGGGGTCGTATATACGGGTATATTCTGCACGTAGAGAGAGCTCATCGAATAGTCTGAAATGATCAGCAAGTTGTTCCCCCTCTTGGCCAAAAGAAAGGATCCGCATGTTGACAAATAACTGTTCTATTGATCAGAAATATTCTTTTCCCTCTTGCTCAAATGAACTACGAAGTCAGAGGTTCTTGTATGAAAGATCCCAACTTGTGAGCTTCACAAATAATTGAAGCAAAGAGAGCCGCCCTGAGATATGCCTGATTTTCTTGATTTTAAAGCCAAGACTACATTACGTATATTTTACTGGAAAGGTGATAAGGTGATACCTGCCCTCAATTTGAACATAATCAGATTTATTGAGATGGAAAGTATGTAAAAGTATATGCGTTGAACAATTCACGATATTATCATCACATAAAGTGCTCATTAAAGCTAGAGATAAAAGTTAAAGGATCGACATATGAGTTCAAGAACAAGTCCAAATCAAAACTCGTAAACAATCCGCGCACTATGTAAAATTATTATGATCCTCACAGAGTGCAAACGGAAGAAAAGCGTTTTGAGACAATCTTGTCTCGCGTGAGGAATAGAAAAAAAAAATTAGAGAAATAAGTCAACACATAAGAGTGATTTCATACTTAATGATCCAAAAGTAGTGATATTGACTTAATGGGGTGTAAAGGAATTGTACCGAATCAATACATTGTACTACTGAAATCTCTCCAGGGTTCCGTAGTCAAACATCGGATGCAAGCCTTGATTTAGTTTGATCTCCCGAGCTTTATTCAACCCACTTTGAATGGATTTTCCATGAAGAAGAAAATCTAGATGTACCCTTTGAGTATAAAGAGAAATGTCCATGCTCCTCATCTCCATAATGTCAATTTGCTTTCGGCTTTGCGATTTTAGAGTCGTGCCCATTTCAAAATCTTCGGAACGCTCCAAACAGTTGTAAACCTCCTACGACAGCGAGAAAAGGAATTTGAATTTCGGCCAGTAGTTTTCATATTCCCCGTCCGGTTGCGGGGAAAAACAGTTTCGGCACATTTCTGAAGAAGGGTGGAAAAGACGGTCGCAGGTCGGCCGAGGAACTGGTGGTGATGGGGCCTCTCAAAGGTTGACAAAAAGTCGTTGGACGCCTTTATATGTGCCTTTGTTTTCTAATGAGTACCGTCATACTATTCAAGAAATCAAAAAAGGCAAGGCCTTTTTGTCTGACGAGGCATCATATATACATACATTTGTTGCGGCCAAAATCTTCATTTAGCTTTGAATCATTATATGAGGTTTGACCGTGGAGAGACCGCCAACCTGGCCGACATCGTCCTCTCTCTCTCTCTCTCTCTCTTTCTCTCTCTAACTGTACGACGGGCGCCGTTCTCTAGTAGTCTAAAACTTTTAAAACAAACGGCCGCGCATCAAACTAATCCGAGTGCTGAAGTCAGAAATGTCATGGTTCGGCGGCATACCCCTCCATTGTTGGAGCAGATGTTTCGAGCATCAGGAATTTGCAAATCAGAACTTAAAGTCGTCTATTCATATATCACGGACATCGTGTAAACAGTTATGAATCAACATCAAATGTTTAGACTTAACTGGTTCATGATCTTATAGGGTGGGGCCTCTTCGTTTGCGCACTTAAATTATAAAATGAAAAATTCGACTTCATATTTTGAATTTTGAGATTTTGAACTTCATAAATGTGTACGATTATAAACTGTCATGAGTTGATATCAAAGGTTTAGATTTAACCGATTCATGATCTTACAAGATGAGACCTGTAGTTCACACATTTAGATTATAAAAAGAAAAATTCGACTTTGTACTTTGAATTTTGAGATTTTGAACTTCATAAGTGCGTACGATATTTTGAAGCTTATTCACATCGGGCTAATCATACATTAAAAAACTATGAAAGATGTACAGGTCTTATAGTTAAAATTGAGTGTCATTGCTTTTTATATTTGAGTATAATTAATTCATTTTATATAATAGAATAGGTGTGATTAATAATCTTTCGGATATTGAAAGATGACGTAATTCATGATCATGCATGAATAATCGTCAGAAAGCAATGTCTCGGAAGCCCCTACGGAGCAAAATAAGTTTTATTTTCTCACAACCAACAACCGTTATATAACAAGAATAAAATGATCAGTAGGATCAACTGTATATCTGTGTGATTGGCCAGAACTGCTTGGTATTTTAATAGTTTTTCAGGAGCAACCAACTTGCTAGGGTTTTCATTGTGCTTTTTCTATACTCGGAGCGCTGCTTTCGATGTACAAAAGGCTGGTGCATATGTTTTGTTTATGTCTCTCTTGCAGATTCTACTTTCCAGAAAAGGAGATAAAGAAGATCACGTTGCCTTCGATTTGTCGAATTGATTAATATGAGGCATACCCTATTTAGAGTAATCGAAGATACTGCCTCACCTGCCATTGACCCACATATAGACATCGCGTAGAGAGGGGCAGAGAGAGTATTGCTTCGTCATTAAGCAGCGAGCGCTTAATCTAATCAGCTGCGAGTTCTTTAATTAGTATCTCGTCAGAATCCGGCTGAGCACATGCGTTGTCGACCTCAAGGTTCAACCTAGGGCAAAGTGCGTCTCGGGTTTTAACCTCCCTTATCATGCAGCGTCTGGTGGATACGAGAAAGAATGAGATTTTAGCAATGACGCCAAATTGAATCGATGTACCTCATGTCTGCGACCACGTATGCGTCGTCACCATCAAATGTGCCAGTGCGTGTACCATCATAGTACCAATATTATTGCTGGCAATAGTAATTGGCGTGGACCATCAGGACTCATGAAAACTGACAAGGTAAGAAAATAGAAACTCCAGTCTTTTCATGGAATCTAAAACATGGATGCCCGGATTGGCGTAAGAAATGTCGTCAAACAAAGAAATTATGCATTTGGGTTTGGTTCCTTGGGGATCTAAGTTGCTCAAGAGCTTTCACTTGCGTAAGTGCTTGCACCAAAAATTGGTCAGGTCGTCGATGTGGAAAAACATGGGACTAAAGTGTGGAGTATTAAGTATGTGACCCATTGTCGATGATAGCGAGAACTATTGTGGATATTAGCATACATCGATGACCATTATTGACCAGTTGTGGTAAATGATGACAAATGGTTAACAATAGTCGACAAAATTATCAATTAATAGAGTCCACAGATTATCGGTTAAGGGAGTAGAAAGTTGAACGCGTAAAGGGCATCAAGATGTAGTTACAAAAGTTGCTAGAGAATAGAGCAACTAGCACGGGACTTTAAAGGAACAACCAATTGAAGACAAAATCATGGCATCATGAGAGTACGGGCACAAAACTTTTGGAGATGAGGGAACATGGCTACAAGTACAGGTAGACTGCTCAAAGACGATTATGACACAACCATTACAAATACAATCGTTTGTTTAATGGAGACTGTGCACAAACAAACAAATTTACTATCTTTCAATAATCTTAACTTTCCTGCATTATACTTTCAATTTCCAAACTCGTGTCGTCAATTATATTTCGACGTGTTTCTTAATTATAATTTCCAAATTCGCATTGTTGATAAAATTTCAGCATATATCTTTATCTTGAGTGTTGCACCATCAATTAAATTACGATGTTATATCTTTATGTGCTCAAGTGTTTTTGTTGATAAATTCAGACAAAGTTTGCGTTTGTATAGTTTTATTTGAAATAAATTTATTATTATTTCTTGTCCATCTGTAATATTTTATATTTGGAGTCGTCCCAAAAGTTATTTTCTATAATAATAAAAAACGATTTTCAGTATAAAAAATATATATTTCGTCGTGGTATTCAATTTTAGAATAAGTCAAAGCTTCTGACATGATAAGAACTAGGGTTTCCCGTCTTTTATACGACTAACATTCATAAACAAACGAATTCTATTGTCCAACAGATAAGGTAAATAAACTAATCCTTAAGTGACCAGATTGTGTGAATTCAGTGCTGGAGAACATCCATCGATATCATGTGAGAACGCGAGCATACATTACGGCTGGTGGGGCATGCTATCGAATCTCTTTTCGATTTTTTTTTTTTTTTAGTTATACAAACAAGAAAGTGATGCGATTTAAAAAAAAAAGAAATACAAAAAGGTACTAATAATATAAAAACGATAATTATAAAAGATGAAAAGACACACACTTTCTCCCCTCTGGTCTTACAGGGCCCCTCCTCAGGGGCAACATGATAGGAGGGTTTTAAAAGTTCAAAACCAGACCAGTGGACCACCAAAGATGTCTCCCGGCCCCCTCAATTATCCAAATCATTATTGCTCATTTGGTGTCCCCCTCGTTCAGCATGAGTATACAAGTATAATTGAGCATTAAACGCAAATATGTACGTATATATTCTTTGTTCCTAGACAAATAAACCATTTCACCAAATGTTCACTTATTAGACTGGAGGCTTTTGCTATGCACATTTTGCAGCTAAGCAGCTCGCTATACTAAGATAATACCGAGTCAGTTTACAGAAGAATTTGACAAACTTATGTGATTATATATGTTAATGGAAGCAGCTAAGAGGAATCTCTATCCCACTCCTTTATAAATCAATATATAATATATCAGTCTTAGCATTTCTAGCTAGCACTATTCAAATTTAAGACAGAAACTACCATTATTTTGAAAGAGGCACTTTTCCTTTCATTTTTAAGGTTCGTGGCAATGATCTCGCAATTGTATGCCTTACAGTTGCTTTTAGAAAATTATGTAGTATTGAGATGCACATGCAAGTTGTATTAAAAGAAAGTCCCACATCAAGAAATTTTGGTGGTTTTGCGTAGTTAATCTATCCAAGTTAGCCGTTAACTATTAACTTAAATTTTTAAATGAATATGAGTCCAACTGAGGGAAAGCATTAGATTTCTATTGCATGCTCCAACAATAGCTATCACAGCCGATGATGGATTGGTGGAACTCCAATCTGTTCTGATGTTTGGTGAATATCTTAATGAAGGAATCCCATGACCAACAAATTCGCAACGGATTCAAGCTAAGATATGTTGATGCAAAAATACACCAAAATGGAATGAGAGACTATTAAGATGTACGTGTGTGTTATGCTAAAAAAAAGTCTCATCTCATATAAAATTTAAACTTTTGAGTGAATGTAGATCCAACCAGAAATGTTGACTGATTCAATTTTTGGCTTTCTCTCGACAATCTCTTCTAGGTAAAAGCATCAGCTTTCTATTGCACGATCCCACCATGTTGCTCACTTGTAAAATGCCAATGTCTTTAAAAAAGAGTGTGCCATCAACCACATGATGCGTTAAAACAGCAAAATAGTTAGATTATGGGTCCCCTACGCCTATGACTAGCTTGGACCAATCCGAGTAGCACTAGCCGTTAAACTACCCTTAACTGCCTAAATCCAGTACAACAAGTAGACTGCAAACTAAAATTGTGGACATGATATAGATGCGGATGTGGTTAAGATGATGATATAGAAACTTGTCCTGCACGTTGATGTGTATGTGAGGAAAAAGAAAGATAGCAAGCATCTTGATTCTATCTGCTCCCTAGTCAAGTGGCTCACATTATTCATTCATGTGCACCAAATTTCTTGGACAACCCCAATCACGAGAGACAAAAAGACGATTTTTTAGGGCAAAAGGAAGGAGGGAGGGAGTGAGGGAGGGGGAGGGAGGGAGAGAACATTATCATATCTTAAAAGTACATTTTCGAAAGAAAGCAAATTTCCATACCCTTTTTTATGGGAACGATGAAAAAGGCCTACTCGATTTAGCCAATATCAAGAAGTTTCTGAATCTGATCATGTCAACATATGAGTTCCGTCTGCATTAGCCGCGAGCAAGATTGACTGACCAACAAAGATTTGACTGATTCAATCAATTTTGCCGAAGGTCAATCGAGCGCCAAGACCAATTTGAATACACGATCATTGAGGCTCATGCAGAATCATTCTGAACTTGGAGAAAAGCAATCTTCCTTTATTTTCCTCACCTTCAGTCAAAAGACTCGGAATCTTTTAAAAGGAGGAGCATGATGGGGCAATCTTGGTTATGAAACTTTTCCCCAATTAAGCTTCAATTAGCCAAGGACGAGAGGAGTCATTATTGTAATTGAATTCACTGTCATTACCATTGGAGTAGTTGATTGCGTTGCTAAAGTTACCTGAATTCAGCATTATTGTACCTCTGGGATTCAACATTGATTTGAATGCTTTTTGGCATTCTAGAATTTACTCAATAACTTGAGAGAAAGGATGTTGGACCCCTTTAGTACCGCCCATAACATAAATAATTGCTGCGGTCGTCCTTTTTAATGTTCCCAAAACCAAATTGTCACGGCTACATGCAACTTAAGATGTTCTACTGACTATTTTGACCAAAACTTGTCATTGTCAAACCCTAAGTACTGTACTGATCAAGACCTAAATATAATGTAGACCCGGAAAATCTTTAATAGGATTCACATGTATTCTACATGGTTTTGGAGAAAATAAAACAAAGGAATTTCTAAGGGTCCATTTGTTTCATGAAAAATATGCTATCAGAAAACATTTTCCTCTAAGGTATTTAGGTTGCTTTAGAAAATGAGTCAACAGAATATTTAAACTTAAATTTAGAAAAATGACTTCCTCTTTCAAAATTAAAAATCTTCCCATATGCACTTAGACCTCGATGCTTGGAGTTTAGACCTTGGCGCTTAGGCATAGGGACCCTAATGATAATGACTAGTCCATAGCAGTTGGGCCTGGGTCCACAAGAGGCTAAACTCGGTTCTCTTGAGGTTGGGTCTGAGACGCCAATGGCCGTGCCCAAGTTCCAAGTGGTCGTACTTGGGATCAATCCCCACGTCCAAGTCACCGATGCTCAATCTTGCGTCCACCGATGCTGAGCCTAAGTCCTCGGCGCCTATGCTTAGGTTCCTAGTAGTTGGCCTAAGAAACCCTAGCTACCACAGTCAAGTCTGAGTCTTTATAGGTTAAGGTGTAATCTGTTATGCCCGAATTGGGGTTCTCGACACCTAGGCTCGAGGCCAAAGGCAGTCCCTTAAGGTTAGGCCCAAGTCCTCAACGCTCATGTTCAAGTCTTCAACAAGAGTGCCAAAGTCCCATGCTTGTAGGCCTGAGTCCCTTACAAGTGGGCTTGAGACCCCGACGGTTGAGTTCGGGTCCCTTGTGGCTAAGTCTAGTGTGACATCTGGAAAATTCCTACATTTATTAATACATAAGAATTTGGTTGCGATCAATTAATATGACTGTTATGTTTGAGGATGAGTTAGAAATTTACTAAGTTAATTATTTACTTATGTTTGGAAAATTTTGCCAAATGATTTGACAGGTTCAAAAGTAAATTATTAACTTATGTTTGGAAATTTTTCCTAAACGTTTTTACAAGTTCAAAATATTTTTTGGATTTATTAATATTTAAAACAGACACTGATTTTCTTATTTACGTATTGATTCCCTTAATTCTTAAGTGTTCGAACCGTGAAGGCTAGTTTGGAAATTTAATCTTTTGGCTCATTCTTCCATTGGTAAGTGAGACCTTGAACCCTATATTTATTTCCTTTCCTTCGTCGGCAGGTTGAAACATTGAACTTAGCTTTGTTGATGTCGTGCCTATTTAATCTATGTTAATTTCTAGTTCATTAGTGCAAGTGATGACTCATACATTTACTTGGCCAATGGAAATAAATCTCTCCTGAATATCTTTTCTCTTGGCTTATGAGGATGTGCCATGTGCTTAAGCTATTCATTTAGGGGCCACATAACCCTTTTGATTGGAACCTCTCTACTCTTTGATTCAATGATTTCAACCTATGAGCATTTAATTCTCTAATCATGGTTAACCCATCTCCTCTTTTATTTTCCGTTATGGCCGTATATAAAATTAAGAGGTAGAGAATTTCCAATATAATACCCAATTTCATTACTTCACCAGTCACTCTCTTCTTTCATTTCAAATTTCACTTTCAATTTCAAGAGTAAAAGCAAAAGATTTCACGTGCTTATTATATTTAAGCCTTGATTTGCTTCTAGGTTTGAATGAGGTAAACTCATATTTCCTCTACTCCTCATAAATGTAATTGTTGTTTTCAAGACAAAATTCATTGATTTTGGTTTTGTTTTACTTTAAAAAAGGACTAAGGCTTTGTCTTACTCAAGCTATTATTGAGGTAAGTGAACTTTAGGTGGTAAGTTAGGTTATTCTAATGAGTATCTGACTTACTTGCTTAATGGGTGTTTTCTTTAAGTGGGCTTTCTGAGCATGTGTGAAAAAATTGATAATAGCATGTTGGGTTTCTCACTTGCGTGAATTTTGATTATGGTATGTTGAGTTTTGTATTGATAATAAGTATGAGCTAATTCTTTTGATGATTGGTGATATTTTGGTGAATAAAGAGTGTAAAAAGAGCAACAAATTTATGAAGTTACCGATTCCAACGGGTTACCGAAAATGGCAGTGATCGATTATCGATTATGACAAGTTACCTAATATAGCAGTTACCAATTACTAATTATGGCAAGTTACCGAAAATAGCAGTTACCAATTACCGATTATAGTGGTTTACCTAATCGGGAAAGTTATCAATAAAAAATAATAATAATTTTTTTTTTTTTTAAAAATCATTTTCTCATGCTTTCTGTTTTATGGATATCTTAGTCATTCATTTTTTTAGCATCATTATTTAACAATTACTTATCCATTTTATTTAGGGAAAATATATATGGAATGTTGATATGGAATATGTTAAATCGGTGATGGTTAAGTGAAACGATATAGTGCATTGAATGCTAATGTTGATCATCTTCATGTGCATTAATGTTGCATAATAACATTGAATATTGAAAAGGAAAAGTATCTTTGTCCACATGAGGGTGGCCATGTTGCCTCATGTGTCGAGATGTCTTACCGAGTGTTTCGAAATACCCCGCATTTAAGATTATATATGAGTATGGAAGAATGCCCCGTGGGTGGATTTTGTGGGATGTCTCGAAGTTGGGATACCCCGAGTATTAGGATACTTCAAGAGTGTTTGGGAGGTGGAGTAAATAAGATTATACATGCTCATGAATATACATATATGCATGTTGATAAAGTACCAAATGACACTAAAAAAGCTATATAATATATGCGTGCATTGAATGGATAATACCACTGTGACATTCGGATTTTCACTCGACAAAATAGCAAGCCCCGAATGTTTGACGGTTCACGCTACGTTAGCGAGCTCGCCATCGGACTACGCCATTCACGTCCTCGTGGTGTTGTCAACGAATGACCCCATTTCCACTTCATCCGAGGACGCATCTACATCACCAAGCCGCCGCGTTCTTTACATCAACAGTCTTGAATTTTTCCCCATTATTGCCGATGAAAACTTCTAAATTATCCTTCATCATTCTAGGATTCTTGAACCATCCCCTCACCGCCACATTTGCTACAAAGGGGATAAGGATTCAGCTAGCCAAGGGATGGGATAAATAGTCAACAATTGTTGCTGCACAAGATAGGGACCATGACGGTGGAAGGGGCAACGATTGAATGAGAGAGAGAGGGGGGGCTGCTTTTTACTGGGGAACACACGCCACTCCTCTTCATTTTTAGTCCACCGCCAAAATCCCCACGCCCCCCTCCTCACTTTATTCTCTCAGCCTAGTTGCTGCCAACAAACCAGCAGCGGAAGAGACAAACAGCTTCAATGTCTTCTTTGCTCGCCCTTAGAACATCGGGCCAGCAACAAGCCATCTCCGTAGGCAAGTGGATTTCCTCCGTTCTATTCTATATTGATTGTTTGTTGTGCGACAAGAATAATTTCGTAGAAATTCAAGAACGTTGTTGAGATTTTCGTTAAATCGAAGTTTTGACTACGTTATTCATTTAATCGGAAGTTTTGATTATGTTACATAGCTACGTTATCGAGTTCGAAATAGTCGAGCTCGTAGTTAGGTCATAGAGGCATGGATAGTTGATATTTGGCACGTGCAAGGGCCGGAATGGCAAAAACTTTGAAGGAAAGCCGTGATTGGGCCGAGGGCGGGTTCGGTTCTAGCCAGACCCAGAAAATTGCTAATTTTGTACCGACTTATGTGGTGCAAATTTCATGGGGTGTTCTTCACGAGAGTTGTCCCTTATTGACTATTTTACAACATACTTTAATTTCAGAATTCTTGGAATTCATATGGCAAAAACATATTTGAAAAACTTCAGGATTCAAAATCTGTTTTTGGGTCGCTGGACCGACCTCTTTTTACTTTTCATTTTCTACAGATTTCTCGATCCAGAATTGTAAAATATTTTATTTACAAATTTGTAGAGAACATCTCAAGATACCACATATTAAATTTTCATAATTTTTCGGTCTCATTCGACCAGTGAAATATTTATTTTTCTACTCAATTTTGTTCTGGAGATTTTGACTGTTTTGAGCCCAGCTTGCGGAAATTATTTAGAACTGTATGAACTGAACTGGATTTCAAGTTCTTCACAAAAGATGTTCCTTTAGGTCTTATTCACCTCATACTAAAGTTTCATAATTTTTGAAGACCGATTACCTAGACAATAGCCATCGACTCTAAAGGCATGCGGGACGCTTTATGAGGCTAGTTTAGGCCTAGAATGTGGGACCTTCCCCACGGTTCACTTAATATCTATATGGATGAGTTTGTATTCTAAGGAATGAAAACGAATGATAATCCATTAGATGCATGCTTGAATCTCTGAATGGTAATGGTGTTAACGTACTTTTGATTGAATTATAAAATTGCTGCATCAAAGTGTGAATGTGTGACTGAGAATGCCGTCAGTCCTTGGGACGACGATGCCTCAGGTTGTAGTAAGGATGCCTGGAGGGGTAACTGGGTTCCTCCAGATGCCTGGGGGTGTAACGCGGTTCCCCCAAATGCCTCGCGATGCCGGATGGGTGCGAGATGCCCGGGGGGTAACGCGGTTCCCGAAAGATGATGGCAGCATGAAAATATATTGATTATGACTTTGGTATTTTTGAATCGAACTATTGGTCGTGCGCTGGGAAAAGTTATGACTTATATTGATCAATCATGTAATTTGAAAAGGTTCTCAGGTAAGCTGTTGTGCATGTCATTTACGAAACTTTCTATTGAGACTTTCTTTGTCATACGGTGATCGATTTGTATGGTATAGGCCGATGGACCTTCTACTTGCTCAGTTGTGACTCACTGGTTGTTGACTTCATCTTTTTAGATCATTAGAATGTCGATCCCACTTGCCTCCCTCATGATTCGCTCCGAGGTGCTCGTGGACTTCACTTGGGAGGAGGATAGGTTCGCGGACCCCAATTTTCCGAATACTGTCTTCTTTCGGATCAAGTCGAATATGATCATTGATGTAGGACCCCCAACGGGGCAAGTTACTCTTGAGTTCGTCGGGATGTATGCTTGCGTTAACGAATGTACGATGGGTCCACTCCCATTGTCCTCTTAAGGGTTAGGAGGCAGAGATAGCCCGATGACATAGGAAGGAGGTAAGAGGGGACAAAATTTTTGGAGCTCAGAAGATTTTGATGACATCAAGGGCCACTGTTAGGCGACACTTGTACATTTAGGTAGGGAGGGGTAACTGACCTAGAGTCCAGTATAGTCAATTAAGTACTGGCCTTTTGTATTTCCCCATAGCACCCCACGTGTCATCTGATGTACATGTATAAATAATAAGAAATGAAGTTGCCATGTTTATTAAAAATCGCGTACACCCATAATTGTCTTTAGTCCCTCACGCTTCCGCATGCTTCAGAAAATTAAAACGAAGAAGATATTGGCAATAGTAATTCTACAGTAGCCGTGACATGCTGGCATCGTCACAACCATGCATTTGTGTAAGGTATTTGCAAAAAATGTAAGGTGTACGCTTATGCACTGACCATATTGCCTCCAATGTTTGTGATTATTATGCTATGGCAGGTGCGAAGGTGAACTCCTACTTTAGACTTAGAGATATCACTTACTAGGTTTCGGTTCATTCCTTTATTTTTTAGACACGTAAGATGACTCTTCCGCCACCGTTGCTTTTTGGAGCCCTGGCACGTATAGAGTATGAGTATGAGGAGGTTGTGTTGTGTAATATGGTTTTTACGTATATCAAGTGTACTAGTACAATATGGATCGACATAGGATTTGTTGAGTGGATTACCCATCAATATGTAACCTGGTACACAATCTTCATTGGTGACTGATTAGGACCGCTTAGAGGTTTTGATGGTCCTCCTAGTTATATTGTCAATGAGCCATCATTGTGGGAGGTTATCGATGCTTAGATGTTAAGTCAATGTTGTACAATTTGCAAAATGCAGCCAAACATGGCATAATCATTTTCATTAAAACTAAGCTCCTTTGAAAATAATTTCCAGCAAAGTTCGTTTTCGGTCAAATGAACAAACGGAGCCTAAATTTTTTTTAAAAAAAAAAATTTGGCTAAAAGGAACCTCTAAACTTTTCTTAAATAGATCTAGCTCCCCTCAAAATTTTAAGCGACTAGGAAATAAGGAGGTTGGGACACCTGGAGTGCCAAAACTTGGCACGAATGGACACTTAAGTGCCAAAACTTCGGAAATGTACACTTAAGTGCCAATTTCGGAATAAAGTAGATCACTTAAGTGCCACTCCGACCAAATTGTTGACATGGCAATTTTTCGGCGAGTTGGGTGCAAAACGGCGTCGTTTTGCTCGGCGACGTGGCGAGAAAATGCAAAAACGACGTCGTTTTGTGTCGATGTGTAAATAATTAATATAAAAATTAATTAAATTTAATTTAAACTTAATTTTATTTAAAATATTCTAAAAATTAAAAAACCTAAAAAAAAAAAAAAAAAAAAAAAAAAAAAGGAGGGGGGGGGAGCCGAAGGGGCGGGCCGAGGGTTGAGCCCTTGCCACCGTCGCCTCCCCGCCACCGCCGGGAAGGGCCGGCGACGGAGGGGGGAGGGTTGGCCGAGGTCACCGGCCCTCGGCCGACCAGTGGCAAGGGCCGCAAGCCCTCGCCGGATCGCGGTGAGGGCCGCGACCCTCGCCCCAGATCTAGGCAAGGGCTCGCGGGCCCTTGCCGCCTCCCCGCCGTCACCGGAAGGGCCGGCGATGGTGGGGGAGCATCGGCTGGGGTCGCCAAGCCCCGGCTAGGGGCCGACGGCGACAAGGGCCGCAACCCTCGCCCCGGATCCGGGCGAGGGCTCGCGAGCCCTCGTCGCCTTCCCGCCGTCGCTAGGAAGGGCCGACGACGGTGGGGAGCATCGGCCGGGGGTCGCCGAGCCCCGGCTAGGCAACACCGCCGACCCTCCCCCTCCGTCACCGCCTTTCTCGGCGGCGGCAAGGCTCATCCCTCGCCCGCCCCCTTTGGCTCCTCCCCCGCTCCCCCTTTTTTATTTTAATTTTAGGTTTTTTATTTTTTAGAATATTTTAAATAAAATTAAGTTTAAATTTAATTTAATTAATTATTATATTAATTATTTACACATCGACACAAAACAACGTCGTTTTTGCATTTTCTCGCCACGTCGCCGAGCAAAACGACGCCGTTTTGCACCCAACTCGCTGGAAAATTGCCACGTTAGCAATTTGGCCGGATTGGCATTTAAGTGATCCACTTTACTCCGAAACTGACACTTAAGTGTACATTTTCGAAATTTTGACACTTAAGTGTCATTCCTCCGCGCTTGAAGCTTTGGCACTTGAGTTGTTCTTCTGCTAGGAAATAAGTCTGCAATGTGTCCATCCAGCATATTACGTAACTTCTCCCTTCACTAATCACCCAGACAAGATAACCAGGGGATAGAAAAATCACGAGGATGGAAGCGAGATCCTTCACCGAACGCAAGAACCGACGAAAAAAGTTAAAAACTAAAAAGTGAAAAGAAAAAAGAAAAGAAAGGGACAAAAAATCCTGAGCATGAGCAACCTTTGTGAGACACAATTTGACAACGCTTTTCCGCTCGTTCTCCCGCGCGGACCCGGAACCGGCGAAACGTGAAAAAGAAACCGAAACACACTCACTTTCAAAACCGTGTCTCTTTAGCCGACCCAGCAAAGCAGGGTCGATGGTCTCTGCTCAAATTCAAAGGGCCGCCGCGAGTAAAACCCCCCCGTGGGGCGTGGCGGTTACTCCCCGGCAGTGCCGCCGTACACGCGCAGTCAACGCTCCTAAGCAACGCAGTCCACCCGGCTTGACGGTTCCGGGGCTCCGTCTCTCTTCTGGGCTCGGAGCTCCGTTCACACTCCTGTTCCGTCCTCGCCCCCCGGCAGTGCACGTCGGACGGTACAGGGAGCTGACGTCACTCCCCCCCGACTGGCCCAAACCGAATTCTCGTACGCACGCACTCTGTCCACCCACGGGGATCGCACGGACGTGGGGCCCCGCCTCATTTAATTTCCAAAGCTGATGAGATCTTTTTATTTTATTTTATTACTTGCCTTTCCTTCCTAATTACGAAATACGCGCCGGGTGAGAAAAATTAAATTTTTGAGCGCGTGAAAAAAGGATAATATTTTTTTTTCCGGGATAAGAGAAAATTCATATTTAAACAAATATTTTCATGGAAATGATTAGTCATATTGTTTAAAATAATTAGCCAACAAAAATGTTTCACTACAGATACCATTTTATGCATATATATTTTTGTACATAATGAAAGTATTTTTCGTTTATTCATTTTTGTAAGCAATGCAAGCGATTATTTTTGGAAAAATATTATCCAAACAAATTATTTTTGGCAAAATAAATGAAGTATAAATAGCAATTGAGATAATTTTTTACCTAGCCTAATCGATTATTCGACGCAATGATGCATTTAATTTTCTAGACACCATGCCACGTCTGGATAGTGGTTGCATGCATTAATTGCAAAACTGCGAGGAAAGTACAAGACTAGCATATGAATTATGGTGGGCATCAAGATTGATTCACCAAATGAAATGAAGGCATTAATTGTTGGAAAATCATCACTCGTTCGAAGGCATAGTTTCGGTAACCAACTTGATCAGCTAATTTCATGGTTTGTCTAATCTTAACTTTAGCATATTGTGCGATTGGAATCGAAGTGTAATAAATTGTTTACAATTGCGAAGTTCACGAAAGAATTCAGTAATCACGATAAATTTTATTGTCAAGGCATAGTTAGGATTTATGATGTCATAAAAAAATATATTTTTGGCACATATATCACCATAGTCATAATTTATGATTTGTTGTGACTTTTTTCCTAAAATTTATTCACCGGAGTCTCACGAACATTCCAATCCACAAAAATATTGATTACGCGGCTAAGCGTTTTCTTTAATTGATCATTGGATAAATTCCAGAAACTTTCGGCAACGAAAAACCCAGAATTAAAAAACAATTAACCACGTGATATTTCCAATGGGAAAAGACGGATCCGATCTTTCGCCGTCACCTCATTGGTCCAGCGCGAGCGGGGACAGCGAGTGAGTCACTTTCGCGCGGTCCGCCCGACCAATCAATCAGTCCCTCTCGGCAGGATCCCAGCTGGGCAGCGACACGCGCAAACCACACGTGTTGTCTCTGGCGGGTGCCTCGCCACGTCGCACTAGGAAGGCACGTGGTAAATGCCCGAGTTCGCACTTGCTCATAGCTAAGCAGTGCGCTTTAAACTACTAACACAGCATCGTAGTTTATCCGCTGGGAGAACCGTGGGCTCCAGCCTGGCAGTTCCTTAACATCCCCAATCCCGCGTGCGTGTGCAGTGCGTGCCACGTGCCGACTCCTGAATCTCCCCGCGCAAAACCTATAAATAATCTCTCTCCTCGCTCCTTTGGCGGCTCAACAACCCAGCGGAAGACGCTGAACCCGAAACCCGAGACCCGAAAAGAGCTTCGAACTCTTTTCGATCCCTTCTTTGATGGACGTTTGGGGGCAATTCTTGGATCCCGCAGCCGCCGGCCCGTCCTCCCCTCCCTTCTCCGGCTCGTCCCGGCGGCGCGCCCACTCCGACGAGGAGATCGCGCTCGCCTCCAGCAACCCGAAGAAGCGGGCCGGGCGGGTGGTGTTCAAGGAGACCCGCCACCCCGTGTACCGTGGGGTCCGCCGCAGGAACAACGGCAAGTGGGTGTGCGAGCTCCGGGAGCCCAACAAGAAGACCCGGATATGGCTCGGGACGTACCCGACCCCCGAGATGGCCGCCCGGGCCCACGACGTGGCCGCGCTCGCTCTCCGCGGGCGGGGCGCGTGCCTCAACTTCGCCGACTCGGCGTGGCGGCTCCGCGTGCCGGAGTCCAGGGACGCGGCGGAGATACGGGCAGCGGCGGCAGAGGCGGCGAGGGCGTTTGGCAGTGGCGAAGCAGGGGAGGAAGCGGAGGAGGCCGAGGGGGAAGGCGGTGGCGGCGAGGAGATCAGTGCGAAGGATTCCGAGGACGGCGACGTGGTCATGAACAGTTTGAGCTCGCCGGAGAATCCATTTTGTATGGACGAAGAGGCGGTGGTTGCCTCGGATTTGGACTCTTCGGAACGGTGGATGGAAGGGCCGTTGCTGTCTCCGCCGGCGGCAGAGAGGTTTCGCGTGAACTGGGAAGAGGTGGAGAACGATCATACGGATGTGTGTTTGTGGAGCTACTCGGTATGAGCGGGAGACGAGAAAATAGTCGAGATAGTGTGGTTTTCCTTGAATTTTCGTATTCGATCAATGTCCGGGATTTGTATATTTGAATTATTTTGCAACAAATCTACAGAATTGTCGTAGCAAAGATAGGAAGAGACCAGTTCGTGACAAAACCAGACATTCTATATGTCTGGGTACTATAGAAATTGGCAGACGTGGCAAATATTTTTTGTTGTCGTGTCATTAGAATTGTGTTAAGTGAAATTGAAGTGAATGAATATTTACATTGTGAAAAAAATGATTGACATTTGTGGGTGATTTTCTTAATTTTTTCTTTTTTTTAATTAAAGCTGATTTGGCATAAACTCGTCGAATAAAAAATGATTTTCTGAGAATGCAACGTGGGTGCCTCAAAGAGGAAAGAAGTTGAATGGTAAACGGGTAACAGAGGAAAACCGAAAAGGTAAGCAGTTCATTCGTGAAAAATTGCTAGATCTTATAACTAACGCGGCGCTGTAAGACTGTCAATAATAACATCGTGTTATAGGTACGATGCTTATTAAATACCCTTTTCTTATATAATAATGACAACTTTTACAATAAATATTCCCTATCTCACATGTACATATGTAATCTTCTTTATTTGTTATTTATTTCTTCTCCCTGGGTTCAATTTTGGACTTTGGGTTGGGCTCTACAGTTACTTCACCAACTTCTTGTAGCTTTAAGGCCTGATGGTCCTCATCTTGTTCTTACAGGCCCTAAAGCTTGCTTCCTTAGTGATCTCCTTTGCTTTTCCTTCCCCTTCCTTTCGTTCTTTTGTTTGGAGCATGTTTTATGTTATGAAGAGCGGATTCGAAGAGAATCTCAATATCAGAATTTGGTTCAAGAAGTACATGGAATGCTCGTGTCTTTTTGTTGAGATGCATTAGGGAAATAGGATATGACATAATGGGTATAGTTGTAAATTTAAATGGCCGAGCAGATTGGTCAATTGATTTCGCCTATACTTCACTTTTCCAAATTGAACTTTCCTCCCTTATATCTTGTGCTCACTTACAATTTTTCCTAGATTAATTTGCATTTAAACTGCAGTCTCTCTAAGCATGGATTTAGCTTTAGTTTTCAGTGCACCTGCTCTCTCATCTTACGTGTAATGACTATTCTGTTATTCCTTATTCAACATGATTTAAGAAGTGACCATGGGAGCGCGTTAATAGAATCTCTTGTACAACCAATTTTCTAGTTTTTTATTTGGAGATGGGATGAGGTAGATCTGATTATGAGCATGGCGGCCAACAAGCCCGACTAGTTTCGCCTGGTCCACATAACCCTGAAGTGTAATCATGCCCAACCTGATTGGGCTCGGGCTGAAAAAGTCATCCTTCTTCGCTTTTGTTTTATTTTATTTTTGTAAAAATAGTCTCGATTGGACCCGATCCGGCTCGGTCCATCCATCAACGCCGGCTAAATGGAGGTTCCCCACGCCTTGTATTTTCATTTCTCACTCAAAGCGAGAAGTCAATGTTTTGTGACGTACTCTCTCGGTGACCCCCTTATTCCATTGGCGTATCTCTCGCCATCTCCAGTTGTCCTTTCTTCTCTCGGATGAAAGAAGGGACGAATCTCGAAAGCAGAGGGGGCCCCTCTTTTCAATTAACTTTGTCCACGACTGCACATCGCAATTCGCAGCAAAGTGAATTTTTTGACAACGCTCTTTGAGATCGAGAACGGCCCTTTCCATCATCACGAAGACCCGTCCCTGGTACGCTTTCCCAACCCGCTTCTCAACCGCATTTTCAGCGCTTATAAATTCCATGAATCATTATCATTCTGCATCCGCAGCTTTTCGTTGGATTGCTCTTGCCGATGGACCAATCCAGCCCCACCCACATGTACCAGAGAAGGTCAATGCCGATTGTATGGCACATGTCCACGCCATTTTCAAGGTTATTTTGAATGGGAGACCCTGTGATTTAAACATGAATCTTGATGAATTTAAAACAAGGATTTCAATGAAGACTTCGGGATTAGTCCCTTCAATAAATAAAAAAGCAACATCATCTTTCTATTGATCACTCAAAGAATAGGATTTAATTGAGATTTGTTTCTCCAGAGTAACAAAGGCTAGCATGATTACTAAATGAAATTTCTCTAAAAGTCCCACCAATGATCATGTTAAGTAAAATTTATCTTCATATTAAGGTCGTTGTCTACAATCTCTCACTCTCTCTCTCTCCTCTCTTTCTCTCTCTCTCTCATCCATATTTAACACTTATTATTACAATATTGTGAGAATTTAATTCACAAATAAGTTTCTACTTCCATGTTATTTGCAGCGCAAGACATTAATTTTCATTAGAGAGAGGACTTAACCGCGTCTTTTTCGCACATGAATACCGCTATTCGTTAAATATATACTAAGGTCGGCATACTAAATAACAGAACCATACATTGCACATAGCATTGTTTGATGGGAA
The DNA here is from genome assembly GCA_014182365.1 of Eucalyptus tenuipes. Classification (NCBI taxonomy): domain Eukaryota; kingdom Viridiplantae; phylum Streptophyta; class Magnoliopsida; order Myrtales; family Myrtaceae; genus Eucalyptus; species Eucalyptus tenuipes. The sequence goes on along the minus strand of CM024540.1, from coordinate 27,300,116 downwards.
AGGTTTTACGCCTTGTGTAGAAACCTAGCTTTTTTCTTAAGAAAAGACAACACCGGTCTTCATGCCCAAGATCGATGCTGCTACCACCGTATAGATTTCGTTGGAGGAGAGATTAGGGCGATTAATCTCGAAATTAGCGATGGACAAATAAGAAATTAAGCTTTCGCGAGAAGTTAGCAACACTGGGTGGACGTGTTTATATCCCAATATTTAATCTCCTAAGATATTTTTGCCATGCATCCTTTTTTTATTAATTCATTCATCGCAAAGGAGATATTTTTGCCATACATCCTTTTTTTAGTAATTCATTCATCGCAAATTCCCATGTTGCTTTGACCTAGGTTCTAACGAAAGACCGAGACTTTATATTTTCTTACTCTTACCCAAAACATTGCCGACCAAATCGCACGGCCGTGTAAGGCACTTTCAGTTATTGTCTCCGGAGGGGGTACTAATTTTAGAATTTGTGCGACTCTAATGGTTAATTTATGGAACATAAATCTCGTGCTCCTCTCATGATTTTTGTACAAGTCTTGCTCAGCAAGTCATTGCGAGCATGCATGCAGGCAATGCATCTAGAATATCACGTTCTCTTTCTTGATCGATGCAGAACGAATAGTTTGATAATAATAGATAGAATGGATTGACTCGCATCAAATTAGCAAAACTTTTGTGATGATTAGATAATACATACGATGGATCTGGAATATACGATGGGAAGGTTTTTCATTTGATTTTGTTTTCCCTAACTGACCATGAGCTGGGATTTCTTAGAAATGGAATTCGAATATCACAAATTTCAATTGATAAACGAGGCAAAAGCGGCTAATCATTCACGAAAGCCATCGGATATTTTAGTTTGTGCAACATCGATGAGGGGACACAATGCTTGAGATGGGATTAGCTCTTTGTGGGCATACGCCGGTCGGGTGATAAGGCATTTTCCATGGTTGATAATAGTCATCTCAGTAATTGAGGGAGATAATTAGTAATCAATTCACATGTACAAAATTCTTCAAGGCCTTTATGGGAGATCATTATGGAAGATTGCGTTGAATTCATTTAGGACTAAATCGATGATAATAAAAGACTCAAGAAATGATGTCCAGATAGCATAATAGTCATTCATTGCGACAGTCATAGTCCTATCCAAATAGCATAAAATAATGTTTTTCATGAGCTTACCAAGTATATGGAAATTGATTGTCGTTTCATTCGGTATCATGTAGGTAATAGCACTTTTTGACTCGTCTCTAATTCATTTGTTGACTAGATTGCCGACATCTTCGCTTGGACACATCCACCTTGCCTTTTTTTTGGATTTGTTTTTAAAATTCCAATTGATCTCTTTCAAGTCACCTTGAGGTTGATGGGATATTAGATTAAACTACAATTACTATTTAGTGCTTGTGTACTGTAGAAGACCCCTCAGAACGAACAAAACAAAGCATGTTATCTTTCAATTCCTATAGCATAGTTGTAGTTTCCACATACTTCATCGTCGATTAAATTATGACGTGTATCATAGTTGTAGCTTTCAAGTCTTCGTTGTCAATTAAATTCTAGCATTGTATCATTAACTAAGCCAAATTGTGAGATTAGGTATGGTGTAGTAATTAAATTCAGTTTTTCCTGACACAATTATACATAATAGATGGAAATGCTTGACTCAAAAATCAGTAAATTTAGCAATGATTTGGTAAAGGTTTTCGATTTGAATCCTCTTTTCGCCTTTAACCGGCAATGGACCGTGAATTCTAAGAGATGGAATGGAACATCGCGATTTCCAATCGATAAAGCATTCACGAAAGCCATCGGATTTCCTGATTTTCTGCAGCATCAATCAACGAGAAGACAGCGCTTGTGATCGGATTAGCTCCTTTCGGGGGCAATCCGCAGTCGGGCGATAAAGCATCTTCGATCATAATTAGTAATCAATACAAATGCGCAAATATTCTTCGAGGCCTTTAACGAAGGACTTAAACTTTGAGCAATCGATATTTGACGAAGGAGAGGTCTGGGGGACCATTATGGAAGAATCGTGTGCCGAAATTCATTGAGGACTCAACCGGTAACTAAGGACTCGTTAGATGGTATTAGATGAAAAAGATTCACGAAACATAACGTGATCAGGCGAGACAGGCAATTGGCCAAGTTGATCGAGACTTACTCCCGAATGGGTTGGAACCCCACTCCTCGGTCACGTCCAAATCTCCGACTGCCCCTCGATTTTGAGCTATCCCGATTCGTCCGTCCGTCGCTCCGCCTTCGCTCTAACTCACGCTAGGCGGGATACCGTGCTTGCCCAAAGTGAAAAGTCAGAATGATTTTGTGCATGTGTTTTGGGGCAACGGGACACCGCATTAAGGGCGATCGGGGAGAGCACGTGGATTGTCAAATTGCCAAGGCTCGTGAACAAAGGCGCGGCCACAAAAGAAGAGACGCTCCCGAGCGAGAGAGTAAGTACCAAGTTGAAGAGGAGCGCACGAACGCACCATGCAAGCCACGATCCCAGAGGCTTCCCCCGCTCCTCGTGAATTGAAGTTCTCTTTCAATGCAAACCTTCTTCTTTTTTTTTTTTGTCAGTTTTTTTTTTTTTTTACGGTGCTTTGATTGAAAGAAGGGAATGGAGGAAACAAGAGATGGGTGTGAGTAATTTAAGAAGATTTGAACTTTTGTGTGAGGAGAGATTGAAGGGAAAATGGGACAATTTTTCTTCGCCCACCCCGATTTGTCCCCCGGTCTCTCCCCCTCTTTCTCCCAAACAAGGCATTAGAGTGAGCTATGGCTTTATGAGTAAGGATTAGGACTGTCGGACAGTGGGTGAGATCAAATTCGGGCTGGCCAAAAATGGTCCCACTCAAATTGACATATTTATATGCTACACTAATTTACTTACTCATACCCAATCCATACATGACCCGCCTCATTGAAAATCCATCTCCACCAAGTTAATCCACTTTAAACTCTTCATTTGTATATGTTTATAAGATGCTAAATAATCCTCTCTCTCTCACTCTCTCTCTCTCTCTCTCGGAGTAAGGATTAGGGTCGTTAAATGAGTTTGATGGGTTGGATTTGAATTGGTCGAAAATGATCAGATTCAAATTGACTCATTTATATACTATATGAATTTAGTGACTTATGCTCGATCATACATGACCTGATTCATTAATTAAATACTTTCATATTTAATCAAACATATGAAAATCCATATCCGTCTAGTTAATCCGCTTTAAACTCTTCACGTGTATAGATTACTTGGATAAAATTGCTATTTCTTCTATGGACTTTTGATTACGAATCAATGTTGAGATCAATAGGTTTTACCTAGAATTAGCCAACCTTTTCTCCTCATTTTTCCCTATATAATTTGCATGGAGAAGGTACGTTGTCCATTGGAAATAATTTATTTGAGCATGGGATTGATCAATCGGCTAGAAACTCGACTATACAAGTCTTCCTAATCATTTTTGCTAATCATGCAAATTGCATATAATTATTAATAGTGCGCATGAGCAATGTACATGACTTATAGAAATGTATTACACATTCAATATTCTCGCACACATCGAATATTTGTAGACATCTGTATCTTTGTCAATTGTCGCATAAGCTTAACCATGCATAAAATAAACTGGCAGCCCTAACCACCAAGTTCTATTTTAGAGACTAAATGTTTGGAGAGGAGACAAAAAAGATTCCAAGGATAAAATCTTAAATGAAGGAAACAAAAGACCTGGCTCTGGCTGGTTGACTTAAGTCGATTGCCATGGAGGCGTAACATGCCGGAATTATTCAACAAATAGTATATTATTCACCTTAAAAAAAGGAAAAGAGAAAAAGAGAAAGACATCACACGATGACATCTAAGTCGAATAAGGCCAAATCATGCATAGTTGAAAAAATATCCAATTAGTCCTCAATATATTGTGTATATTGCCAATTTTGTCTTAAATTTTTATATTTTGTCAGCCTCAAATCCCTGCGTGAAATTGCAATGTAGTCTGTCTGAATAATTTTCGCCTGAAATTATTGACTTGGCGATCTAACAATTGTCAACCATCTTATAAGGTGCGTTACCATGTCAAGGACTGCATTGGAATATTGCCTAAATGTTAGGGAATAAATTAATAAAATTAAAATAATAAGACCGAACCGGCATCCATATAATAAATTCAAAACCAATTGATTAATTTTCCCTACATAACTTAGTCAACGGGTATAATTTGAATAATTAAGCACATTTATGAAAATCAACTTGCATTGAACTGGTCATAAGTAAAAAACTGGCCTACGTAAGTTAGGCATCAATCATTCAAATTGCATTATTTTATCCCCTTCAAGTGGGGTTAAGCTTGAACGAAAGATCCATCTTACCTGTCTCTCTAATGAAACATTGGAAGCTTATACAAGGTTTAACCCCAAATATGGCCTCCGCCAATCCTTCAACCAACCTTGTTTCATGACCCAAAAGTTAGAACAATTAATGTTTTCAGATTCGTTATCGAAACCTCTTTTTATGAATTATCTTCTTATGCATATACGGAGAATAAAATTAAGCATATCGGGATGGAAAGTACTCGAATGGAAGTAAAAATCAGATTATACATTTCAATTTCGACCGGTTCATTTGTATATTTGAATTTTCTGGTCCGAATTTAGAAACATAAAACAGGCTAATATCAAATAATAAGCATTTGACTAATATTTCGTTTTCTAATGTCGTTTTTTGTCATTTACCGAACCGCTGGACGAATGGCGTGCCGTTTCTGCTGGTCGCTGGCTGGCTGGTGGCTACTCTCGACACGCTTCCCCACCTGCTATTTGCCAAACCGCGGGATTTTTTTCCCGAGAAAATTACTGCGAGGAAATCGCGATTTTCATGGAAAGTTTCGAAAGTTTTCCTAACCGAGAAATTTCATATAAACCCGCTTCACTGCCAGGCTGATGCATCGAGCGCCAATCCTCTCTCTCTCTCTCTCTCTCTTTCTCTCTCTCTCTACTTTCTCGCTCTTTCTTGAGTTTGAATCTTCCTCGCTCGTGCTCCCTCGAGAAGAATTCGTAACGCCCAAAAAGCAGATCACCGCAAAAGCGTCTGCGAGATGGCGGAGTGAGAAGGCGGCGAGGAGGAGGAAGAGGAGGAGGAAGAAGCACTCGCGCTTTACGCGTCTTTCTCGCTTGATATACTTTCCTTGCTCGTGTAGCGATCGATCGCTCGCTCGCTCTCGTCTTTTCGCGGCGTGGACCGGCTCCCTTTCGGCGCGCATGCGAGAGTTCGAACAAGCAACGCCGATTCTTCCGCCGCCGCTGTCCCTTTGGTTCGCGCGTGATTGATTCGGGGCGAGGGAATCGAGAGGGGGGGGAGGAGAGGGAGGGAGATGAAGGGCGAGGATCAGGCGCGGTCGCTGTTCGGGATTTCGCTCTCCGATCGCCCCAGGTGGCAGCAGTTCCTCATCTGCTCGGCCGGGTTCTTCTTCGGCTACCTCGTCAACGGCGTCTGCGAGGTGCGTTTACTCGTTCGTCGCCTAGATGATTTCTCGTGATCCCCGGCGCCGTTAGTCGATTTGTCAGGGGCTGTTTCCGAATGACTTTTCTGATTGTTCGACTAGTTTTTTTTTCGTCAAAATTATTAGGAGTCTGGTTGGTAGGACTCCTCTTTCGAACGTGAAAATGATGTTCGAGTCTTAGTTTGTAGTTTGACAAGTTCTCTGAACTGTGCGCGGATCGCGAAAAGCATGTTTTTCCATAGGCTCGTTGAGTGCGGTAGAGCCAATCAAAACGTGCGGCGTTCGTGTTTTCATGGACGTTCTTTAGGATTCACTCAGACATTACTCTTCTATTGATCTCCTTTGCTTAGTTTTTACTCAATCGGAGACAAGTTTGATAGTTTTTTGTTCGAAACGAAGAATCGATGTCATCATGGATATCTTTCATACCTTCTGCTATTCTCCTATTTGCAGGAATACGTGTATAATCGGCTCCAATTCAGGTTCGTGCTCTGTTACACATGCTCTGCAAATCTGGCTTTAAGCTCTTTCCCTTACGGGTTATTGACTTGTATTTTTGTTTGGTTTTTCAGCTATGGTTGGTATTTCACCTTCATACAAGGATTCGTGTACCTGATACTCATATACTTTCAGGGTTTCACCACCAAGCATATGGTGAACCCATGGAAAACGTATGTGAAGCTCTCTGCTGTGCTCATGGGTTCTCATGGATTGACCAAGGGATCTTTGGCTTTTCTCAATTATCCTGCCCAAATCATGTTCAAATCCACAAAGGTAAATTAACATCTCTATCTTTCCTTATATTTGGTCTTGAGCTTGGCCAATACTCGGCCTTCTATCAAAGGGATGATTTTTCAGTTAGTATATTCCTGCTTTCAGTTGAATTTTATGGTGAAAATGTAGGAATTCTAAGTGATTTATACTTGTTTCCCCTGTTATTGTCAATGAATAGGTTTTGCCAGTCATGGTGATGGGAGCATTTATTCCTGGCTTGAGGAGAAAGTACCCAGCTCACGAGTATATATCAGCTCTGCTTCTAGTAGTTGGTCTGATTATGTTCACCTTAGCAGATGCTCAGACTTCTCCGAATTTCAGCATGATTGGTGTTTTGATGATCACTGGAGCTTTAATCTTTGATTCATTTCTCGGAAATTTGCAAGAAGCAATATTTACCTTGAATCCTGATACAACGCAGGTGCTGAGTTACATCATCAGTTTCCTTTTGATGCTTCTTGGTTATGAGGTAATAGATTGTCTGTTTCCTCATCGTGAGTTGTGTTACTTCTTTCGCAGATGGAGATGTTATTCTGTTCAACAGTAGTCGGCTTGCCTTTCCTTGTTCCACCAATGATCCTTACAGGGGAGTTGTTTAAGGCTTGGAATTCATGTTCTCAGGTGAGGGAAATTTTTTTTTTTCTGTTATGCGTTATACAAAGTACAAATCTTATCTAGCATCACGTATCTATTCCATCTTTAGGACTTTTCTGCTTGCATTTTGCTTAAGTATTGTTAAGTCATTGAGCTCAGACATAACATGCCCACTACGCCCAACTACCAGCTAAAAAATTTCCTGTCAGTTGACTATTCTATTCTACTCTATATTATATTAATGTTGATCATACATTCCCCAGACTTGGTACGGTAAGGCTATTTGATAGACATAGGTTGAGCACTAAGAGTGGTATTAAATTATTTGAGATCCAGAGCATCAATAGATATTTTCAAAAGGACCAGTAACTTGTGCATTGAGATGACGCACCTCTGGCAAGTTATTAAGTATAGATGAAGGGGACAGAAAATCCGCAACTTGCCCACAGAAAATGAAGAAATAATATTGGAAAGAGAACAAGGTGTAAATTTGATTGGCTATCTTCTAGTCTTTAACGTGTTGTCTATGTTGACTGCATCTAAATACTTATTTTGCAGATTATTTGCAGCTTTTTCATTTTGACTCACTCTTTGTTGTCCGTAACCAATTGCAGCACCCATACGTGTATGGGGTGTTAATTTTTGAAGCCATGGCCACATTTGTTGGACAAGTCTCTGTTTTATCCCTCATAGCCATCTTCGGGGCTGCAACTACTGCATTGGTAAATACTTATACCGCATTCATTTCAGAAAGTTTGGACTTCTTACAATTGAACTTTTTTGCTTCTTTTTTTTTTTTTTTTTGTGGGGTTAGAATGATTAGTTAGTTTGTACTCCTGTAATTGCCACTTCCACAGCCATGCGGCTTTACTCAGTTACAAGACTAAGGATCGTTGGAATTTTCTGGAGTTTGCACCAGAGACAAGTTTCCTGAAAACTCTAACAAGATCATAAATGGCAGTGTGCATTTATCTGAATGATCAGCTAATGCTTTTGGTTAATCTAAATGCAGGTAACAACTGCCAGGAAGGCTGTCACTCTCTTGTTGTCATACTTGATATTTACAAAGCCATTGACGGAGCAACACGGAACGGGGCTTCTGCTCATAGCCATGGGGATCATATTGAAGATGTTGCCAGAAAACAAACAACCTTCCAGGGGTACAATGGCAAATGTTGGTTCTAAGCATGAGAAATCTCCACACCGAGGACAGAGCAGACTTGTTGACAATGGGGAAGCTGAAGAAGAAGGAAGGCCTTTAGTATGACTGAAGGTGGCCCATGTTCTTTTCCTCTTGCCCTTGTTTTATGTTCTTTTCGCAACTTTTCTCTCTATTTTCCCTTGGCTTGCAAGGTCACATGTCACAGCTAAAGTAAGAAAAAGATATACCTGATAGAGCTAGAGAGTGCTGCCTAGACATATTCATTGTTGATAGATCTGTAGTTTCAAACGCTTCTCAGTGATTACACATCCGCCAACCGGAGAGATCTTTACAGCATCTTGCCGAGAAAGGCAATGGTTAGTACTAGAAAGCAAAGGGGGCACTCATATAGCAGTGTTTTGTCACATGGATGCTCTCACTTTTGGGATGTTCCTACTTGTGAATGAAGAGGGTCCATTTATTTTTCTCTCCTGGCAGTGTCATTGTCGATGATGTACATAATTTGGGTGCCTTGTTGAACAGATTGTGCATTCCTTTCAAGTCAATTTAATAAGTTCACCTCTTATGTTACCCTCATCGAGATTACAGCAGTTCTTTCTAGTTGTACTATCTGGATATACCAATGGAATCGCTTTAACGACTTTTACTAATTTTCCCACCCAAATACGATATTATGTCTCTTTAGTCATGTTAAGGTTCTTGTTATCGATTAATCCTAGGCACTTGGGAAATTTAATGTTTAATTTTTCAAAGCATCAATTGAGCATTCTCGTAGCATTATTATTCTTTGGGCTTCTCCTGGTACCGGTAGGTTACATCATGACAGGCTGGTGAATCAATTAGCTCACGTCCGTAATCCTCACCAATATGAGTTAGATCTCACTCATTTGGAGGATAACCAATTTCGAAATTATAGTGGCTTTCTAGTCCTTTCCATGAGCTCGGATCCAAGCTTCTCTAACACATAGCGAGAACCAAGAATTGTCCTCTATCCGACATTTCGGTTACCTGGTTCGCTAGTGGTCTGTCGAAGTCATTTGCATCTGAAAACTGTTTTATTAATGCTCTCTGCTTCAGCGCCCATGCGGTTCCTTGGAGAAACATGGGGTGTTTTAAAAGTCGACCATTGGCATTGACATGTTGGTACGCGCCAGCTTTCCTGGCGAGGTATGGGCAAGAGACTACCACTTCTGGGTGCTACCTAGGCCATTTCCGGCCAAGCCAAAGGCCAACCCTAGTAAACGAGCTCGTGCTCGAGGTGGTCCATAATCGGACTTTTACCTATTGGGATGGCAAGTACCATAGCACTGTCCCAATTTGAGTTGATTCTTTTATATTTTGTAAATAGCATCTGAACTTTTCAACTCAACTAATTCCTTACAAACAAGTCCACATAAATTGTGTGAGCTTCTATCACCTATTAGAAGCAGATGTATATTCTTGTTTCTTTTATAGACGAGTTTAAGAAATTCCCTTTTCAGCCTTCAAATTTGTTTGAGCTTGAGCAGAGAGCTGATCGAACTCGCAATCCATATCAAAACTTAATAACTCGGAGTATGCGTAAAGGTGGACGACGCATACCTAATTTCTTTTGAGGGCTTTGAAAATTATAATGGTATCCTGTGATTTCTTGTCTAGTTCTACGTGCCTATTGTGATGTAGACTGTACTGGAGATTTCAGTTATCGATATTTCATAAAAAGATTTAGGACTTTCGGAGTATCTTTTTTCCCAATCGCGTGTCAAAATACATCGACCGAGCCTATTCCACCCCGATGCCGGGTGGGTCGGCCCGGCCCACGATCATCTCGACTTCGTATAATATACGTACAGTGTCGTCCACGGGGGCGGCTGATACGACGCCACGAGCGGCGGAGGTGGGTCCCGCGGGGGACGGGCCCACCGCGCTCTGACAAAGTGGAGCCACCCACGTGGCCCGGGCGGAGCTTGCCCCTTCCCTGCCCGAAGACGAACCGATCGCGCGGCCCCGATTGAATTTCAACTTCACCACCGCATCCGACGGCCACGGTCGGCGCGCAATTTTGCCTTTTTTTGCACTCTCTCTCTCCCCCTTGTCTGGCTGCTTCATTTCGCTTCCGGTGTGAACAGAGAAGAATCGCAAGATTTGCTGCCATTTCTGACGAACGGAACCCTAATCGATCCCCCTTCGTTCCCCCTTTTTCTCGGCGCTCGATAATCTCCTCCCTCCGGCGCGGCGGCGGAATCATGAGCAGGAAGCGCCTCGCCCCGTCGGCCTCCAACCCCGACGCTGCCGACTCCGCGGTGAGTTCCCCTCTCGGCTCCCCGAAGAAGAACCGAGGGAAAAAACGTAACTTTGCTTCGGCCCTGCTCCGAGCTCGTCGTCCCGTCTTTCATTCGTTGCTGCTTTGGCGTCACGCTCGCCTGCGGTACCGGCCGGTCGAGCATTTGCATTGGCTGCGTCTGTGTTAGGGGTGGAAAGTCGCTGCTTTTTACTGTTCCCGAGTTCGCTGGGGAGGTGTTTCGGTTTTCGTTTCCTTCGGGAGCTCGTGGATGAAGTTGCTCGAGCTCTTATCTTGTAGTTCGGAATCAGTTGTCGCGCGGCAGTTGAGTCGGTTTTTTGTCCGGAGTTGAGTTTGAGCTGGCCGATTTGAGCTTGTGCATTCGGGACATTAGCGGCAAGCCGTGGATAAAAGCTGATTTAGCTCTTAGGCCTTTTTTCGCCGTTCGTATGGAACGATAATATATTTGAGAATTGAGTGTGTTATCGGGAACGCGGAAGAATTGTCTGCATTATCTGCCCTTAGTAAGTCCGGAAACGGAATCGGTGTGCTGTTGCAATTTGGGGAGTTATTATTGTGCTAGGGAGTTTAGGAAGTGAGGTGGAGTATAAGGGGAGATGTACGTTTAAACATGGGGGTTGTTGCTTACTATCGGTTCTTATTTAATTCAATGCAGTTTTGGAATAAAAGAGTAATGGCTGGATCAACTATCGATGACCATAGGGCTGAACCATCTCAGCAGCAGTTCACGGTGACACCACCGCTCGATATGCACCGGGCCGAGTCATCTCGACAGCACGTGAGAGCTCTCAATACCCAGTTTGCAAGGTCCGTGTTGATTATTTCTGGTTTCTCCATGGACATAAGTCTGACTGACTTATTCTTTAATCCACCGGGTGGCAGATGCCCTATGGAGGCTCTCTAATGTTTTAGTTTGCTGAATAACGTTGTTTTCCCCTCTTAACTTGCGACTTTAGTGCATCTTACCTTTACTTTGTGCTTATGCCTTTTGTTCTGAATAGTTGGGTGCAAACACAGTTGAAGAATCATCCCGATGAGCTTTGGGACGATGGCGTCCGCGACTACTTAAGTCATGCTTCAAGCATAACGGTACTATTTCCTCACTCCACTTTATGGTATGGTGATAGATCAGTATGTTTTGTGGGAAGACATGAAGTGCTACTATATGGTGCTGTGCTTGAGCCTTGAAGCATTTGCCCTGGCCATTAGTTTATGGTAAATCAACAAATATCTGTATTCCACTTGTGTTTTTATCCTTGAATAGTTGTATGGAAGTTTCTCTGTAAATTTGGAGCTTTTGGAGAATATGTTGGCATGAATTATAATGCTTTTCTGCGGTATCTAGGCACTTCCACTGTGAGAATTGTGTATTGAAACAATTGAAAGTTGCAACTCAAGTACTTAAATTCGTGTTTTATTGGATAGGCAAATGCTTGGTCATCAGTTTATCCAAGATAGTGTTCCTTCTAATCCTTTTGCAAAGGATTGACTTTTCAGACATGTTTGCTTATGCTAGAAGTGATATGTTTTATCTTTAAAGCCGACTGCTTTTGGGATTCTGGTTATAGGCCCGAATTGGAGAGTGTGTTTATTATCTAATTACACTCTGAGATTTCCATAAAGCAAGTTGTGTCAACATGCTTGGATCTACCTTGGTCATTTCAATGAATATATTATTGCTATCCATCAGTTAGTTCCTTTAGAAACTTCACTGGAGCCCAGCCAATGTGGACCTTTCATGTTGAATATTTGCTTGGAATAATAACAAAGGAAGGAACATAGTCTTCTTTTAATTGATTTTACCTTTTCTTTTTTTTCTTTTTTTAATGTATGCTGCACTCATGCCGACTAGATGCCCCCATGCTTGCTTTTGTAAACTAATCATTATGTTAAGGATGATCAGAAGGGAGATTTATTCCCTTGAAATATTCTGAGCATAATATACTTTACTTGTTTATTTGCTGCATGATGTGAACATCTCTTTCTGTGCATGCATCACACATGGTCGTAGATGCAGGTTCTGTGACGCCTGGTTCATCTTAAGTGTTTCTGTGGCTGGAGAAATGAGAAGTAGTATGTACTGTGTGAAGACAACCAATAGATTCGTCAACTTTGTTTAAGTTGTTTTCTCTAGTTAAAATGCAGTTTGTCACTTATCTTGATGCAGAACTGCTGATGATGTGTTCTGGCCATGAAATCAATCTTTACCATGCTGTGATACTTGTTGGTCTATACTGTTGTTGTAGGAGAAATTCAGTGATGTTGTCAACTGGCTCAAAGCAAATAGTTTAAAAGGGGAGAATTCGTCTACTGCAGGACCTCATACTGCTGAAAAGAAACTGATATCTGAAGATAAATTCAAAATGGCAAATTCATCTTTGGACAAGGTGAATGCCAATCCAACAAGTACAACTTTAAGCTTTTCTAGTCCATGGAGCTTTGGAGCATCTTCTAGTAGTCAAGCCAGTAGTGTTTTGTTCAGCTCTGGAATGCAGCCAGTACCAGAAATTAAAGATAGTAAGATACAACCATCTCAGGAGAAGCCTGTCTTTACTCCATCCAGTAATAATTCGAGTTTTGTGAGCCCATGGAGCTCAGGGATATTCTCCAGCAGCCAGACGCCAGCCTTTTCTGGTATGTACTGTTGTTTGTGGACATGTTAATTCGCGCACTTTTGGATAGGTCACTTGATCTTGGCAGTTATTTTGGGGAGTATGTACACAATTTTCCATCTTCTAGAATCTAATGACTAAGAAAAATTCCAGTTACAATGATTTCAAAACATTTGATGGTTTCTTCAACGATACTTGGCAATATACTCCATCTGATATGGTCTTTGGAATGCATGGTGCATTGCATCCCCCAACTCAGAGGGAGGCTATTTTTGGGACTAACCACGCTAATATGGTGCTAAGGAAATTTTAGATGTAGGAACAAACTTTAGGATTTAACTTAACTGTACGTCCTTATTTTTCTCTTGTAAGGACATTGATATATTCATCCTTGGTTTTTTATTTACGTCAGGATTCCAAAGTTCTACTCCTGCAAATGCTGATGCTGCTAATGATAAAGATGGTGGTAAGAAAAATCTTGACTTTATTTGCAAATTCTCACAGGTTATTCAGAAATGTGCTAAATTGTCCCATAGCATGGTAACGCAAGTTCTGATGCTGTACTTAGTTTAAGATGGCTTAGTTCATAAAAAGCTAACTCTTATGTTAGCATTTCCTAGAATTGGTAGTATTCATTTATGTATATGAGTTTTGTATTCATCTTTGATGATAAAGCAGATTCTTTTAGTATGCTTGCTTAGTGTGACTGGGCCCATAGAGTTAGAAACTTGGAAGCATATCCATACCGAGTAGAACTAGACAATCTTTATCATTTATTGCGCAAACTAAAATGTGATTGATGTTGTTATTTCTCCTTGTCAACAGAAGATGAGTTGGAGCAGCCTAGCAGCCCATCTGTGAAAAAATCAGAGGAAAAGGGAATCGTGGTTGTCCATGAAGTTAAGTGCAAGCTTTATGTAAAGGTGAGTGTCTGCTTAAAGCTATTTGATATTAATTCATTGCATGGAACCACTTCAATTTGGATCATCTTCTATTCATGGTGCTTATTGATTACTCATTTGTTTGTGTTTTTGGCTTTTGGCCTTGTCTTGGGATGGCTGTAGCCATTTATGACAAGTGTCTATCGAGAGTAGTGTGATCATCTCTTACTTAATAGGTCGTGGCTTGTTCCCTCTATGACTTTGTGATGGATTGAACACTGACAAATTTCATCCTACTTTGGTTAGATAGGTGGCTTTATGTTTCTTGCTAAGAACACAACTCTGTAGTTATGCTGTTGGAATCTCCAGTGCATTTTCTTTTATGGATGTCTTTTAAGTCTGGCCAAGATACTTTATGCGACAAGAAAAATATGGTCAGAATGAATTATAGCTTTTGACTAAGCTCATGTTGTGCAAAAAAAGGAGGGCCTGGATGAGAACACATCGCTAGTCTTTAGATAAGTAGGTAAACTTGCTTAGTAGTGCCGGTTTGTGCTGAAACTTTCAGGTTAGTAATCAGCTGATGAACTGTGACTCTTGACTTTACCACCTGGAAATTATCTCATTTAAGTGTTGCAATCACTGATACGGGTGACATGTTAGTGATTTGACGGATGTATCAATACCCAAACCATATGCTCTGCATAATGCTGAGCACTGACAAGCAATGCAAGCTTGGATCGCTGGTTCTGGCCCCTGATCACTTTACACATGTGGCATTAGAATTTGATGGGGCCTATTTCATCGGCAGTGTCATGCTCCAACTGTAATTTTTTATGACGACTACTTGGGAATTTTGTACAACTTCCTCACTTTTATTCACTTTCACTATAGCACTGCTACCTTTGAATGCAAATTGGATTTGAAAACAAGTTCCTCATTACCAACAAATGTATCATACCAGTAAATCCTGAAATGTTCCTCAAGTCTTGGCATATCTAACAAAATTTATGCATAATGGATTACCTTGGCGAGATTTGATTAGAATAGCTGATTTCATGATATGAGTGCATGCCTAAAACTTGGGATGTGTTCTCATAAATATTAATAATGCTCGCTCTTGACATGTGTAGTCCTCCGATCCTGCTGATAAGGATGCATGGAAAGATAAAGGTGCAGGGCAGCTTTCCATCAAATGCAAAGAAGGCGTAAGCAAGGGAACAAAAGAATCCAAACCAACAATTGTGGTTCGGAATGACGTAGGTGTCCTCACTTCTCACATGTTTTGTTTTCTAAGCTGTCTGAAATGATATTGTGGAATGCCCTTTCTGAGTATCGCTTGACCATATGCATCATAATCTCCTGTACTTGTTGTGGATTTTTTTAATCTTTTCTTGTTTACTGCAGGTGGGAAAGGTGTTACTTAATGCTTTGATATACCCAGGCATCAAGACAAACTCTCAAAAGAATTCAATTGTTGCAATATTCCATACTGCGGTACTACATTTTTCCTGTTGCATACATGAACAGTTTCGAGTTCTGCATAATTCTTGGTTATAGGACAACCCTTGATAGTCTATTTTGCACTCCTATCTTGAATAGTTACAGAATTGAGTCTTCAAATTTCCAGTGATTCTGGCCAATTTTTTCTAATTATTGTTTCAGTGTGCTGGTGAACATTATTTGTAATAGTTCACATCAGTTTGCCATTTGTGCTTGTAGGATGATGGAGGCAGCAACGAAAAAGTTGTGGCGCGCACCTTCTTGATCAGGACTAAGACACAAGAGGATCGCAATAAATTGGCAACGGCAATCCAAGAATACGCCCCTACTTCGTGACAGCTACCCCATGTACCGATATATATTTTGATTTCCTCAGGAAAGTTGCATAATGTCCCCCCTATTCTCAGTTCCTTTCATTTTGACCCCCTGAAACTTGCAATTATTGCACATTGAGACTGTGCTGTCGACTCTTTTAGCATCAAATAGCAAGTAGAGCCAATTTTTTTATTCCGAAGTTATCATTATCAGTAGCCGTGCTTGTGGTTGTCCGAGGAGAAATTTAGGTATCAACAGTGCATAATTAGGAGGTAATTCTATTGGACATCCCAACAATCGGTAAATTACTTTGAAGCAATTCTATTCCCGTTAAGTTTTGGCATTTTTTTTCTTTAGGATTGGGTCGAAATGTGTGTAAGGAATGGCTATATGTGGGCAAGAAAGTTATTATTATTATTTCTTTTTCATGTAAAGGAGAGCAGGGATAGCATCCGTTCGCTCTGAAAGGGAGTAGATTTTAGAGGAGTTTCTTGATCAAGTGGGTTTTATTGGCTTTTACTTTGCTATATTTGAGAAGTGGGTAGAATGAAAATTTGAGTGGAAAATTTCGAACTAAGTTTTTCGTCACAAAGAGGGGAGCAACTTTGAAATTAGGGGTTAGTTTTCTTTTTCTTTTTCCTTCGCTTGTTTTTTAATTTTTCCTTCGCCTTTGGTCCCCTGAAAATAGCACTTGTTTGGACAATATGTTAATTAGAAGCGTCGACGGGTTGATTCGGTTTGAATTTTCAGTTAATCCGAATTGAATCATTTCTTTGGTCCCCTGAAAATAGCACTTGTTTGGACAATATGTAAATTAGAAGCGTCGACGGGTTGATTCGGTTTGAATTTTCAGTTAATCCGAATTGAATCATTTCGGTGTACATTTATGATTCAAATCGAATATAATCCAAATCGAAGAAAAGAGGTGACTTTCGGTTTGATTGGTTAACCAAACAGGAACTGAAAATGTTAATTTTTCATTATCCAAACTTGAACCGAAACTGAATATAAAATGTCTGAAATTGTTCCATTCGGGTTAAGTTTTGGTTCAGTTTTCGAGGTCAGTTCTAAGGCCTTCAATATAAATGTCATGTAATAGGTTTTGGTTCAGTTTTCGAGTTCAATTCTAACACCTTCAATATAAATGTCATGTAATGCGGTGAGATTTTTTTTTTTTTTTAAATTACATACTTCACTATCGAAATGCGATATTTTATTTTACAAATGATTCTTGAAATCTCATGTATTGTGTATCGAGAATAATAGGCTAAAACTAGAAAATAGTGAGAGTCAATTGTCAATGATCAAGAAGTTTTCAATTGTAGCTTACTCAAATGGATAATTATTTTTCAAATGACTTAAGTCTCTCAAATTATTAATACCTCATCAAACTTGATTTACAAATTATGTTATGGCTGTTGTTGTTTTTTTTATAGAAATGAGGCATAGTTAATTCTAAATAACACAATCTCAAATTGCGAATCGTACTAAATTGAAGAAAAATGTTTTAATAATACTTATAATCAAATGTTTTCTTGAGTGAGGGATGTAGAGTGCTTTTAATAACGAACATATTTTTAAATCGGGCGGGTAATCACCAATCGCGTTTGTAGTCCAACGGTTAGGATAATTGCCTTCCAAGCAATAGACCCGGGTTCGACTCCCGGCAGACGCAATTTTTTAGGGGTCACTGGATTAATGGATTTTGTCGCACTTGCTGTGACTTCTGTAGTCAAAAGTTATCTCAAAGGCTTTTTCTAGTCAAAAGTTGTCTCATCCTAATCCTCTAATCTATTTTAATCACTATGCTTAAAGTAGATAAGGGCCCATTTGGATCGATTTTGAAGAAATGATTTTGAAAAAATACAAACATTTTTTGAGTTAATGAGTTTTTCAAATTGTTATAATATTTGATAAATTGTAAATTTAAATAGTAGTGGAAAATAATTTTAGCGTAAATGTCATTTGATAAAATCCACATTTATAAAAGGTTTTTGCTAATTTTTTTTAAACTTAAAAATTGAATCCTGTGAAGGTCGGTCGCTGGCCAACTACCGATCGCCAGATCTAGCCACCAGAGAACCTCCCTTGAGGTCTCTCAAGGTAGCCTAAGGTCATGTGAATTAGGCGATGTTGCTGGAGATCACACACTCAAGCGATGTCACCTAAGTCGCAGGTCACATCACCCCAGGCGGTGGTCATCCCCGACGACCCTAGGCGGCAATGGTGGTCACCGGGACCAAAGAATTAGAAATACCCCGTTTTGTTATAGTCGCAACAATTCACTCCTTGTTCATTTAGCACTAAAGCCATCATCGAGACGAGACTTGATGTAGCATGTGACGAGTAGTGAATTATTTTTTAATAGCTAATTGGGCCGACATGAACATATCACCAGTACTAAAATCTTCTTAATATCGGTAATAAATGGTTGGAAAATTAGAGATACCCCATTTTTGTCATAATCATAACAATTCATTACCCATTCATTTAGCACCAAAGCCATCATCGAGTCAACATCTGATGTGGCATGTGCAAGCAATGAATTATTTCCTAACAGCCAATTGGGCCGACATGAACGTATCATGAGCACTAAGATCTTTTGAATGTCGGTAATAAGCCGCCACAAAACCTGTTAAAGTTTCACGTGGCTTGACATCTCACTGTCAAGCCTTGAACCAGAAAGAGTTCAAAAAGACTCTTCAATTTATCGCCTAAACTGTCTTGTCTTAATTCTTTAATTTATCATTGTGCTTAAAGTGGACAAAGAATAAGAGATACCCCGTTTTTGTCATAATCATAACAATTCATTACACGTTCATTTAGCACCGAAGCCATAGTTGAGTCGACACTTGATGTGGCATGTGATGAGCAATGAATTATTTTCTAATAGCCAATTGGGCCGACATGAGCGTATCACCAGCACCAAGATCTTCTGAATGTTGGTAGTATGCTAATGGAAAATTAAAAATATCCCATTTTATCATAATCGTAACAATTCATTCCCTATTCATTTAGCACCAGACACATCATCAAGTCAACATCTAATGTGGTGTGTGACAAGCAATGAATTATTTTCCAGTATCCAGTTGGGCCGACATGAGCGTATCACGAGCACTAAGATCTTCTGTACACCTGTCGTAAGTCACTGGAAAACCTGTTAATGTTTCACATAGCTTGACATTGCACTTTCAAGCTTTGAACCAGAAAGAGTTCAAAAGGACTCTTCAATTTATTGCCAAAGCTGTCTTGTCTTAATTTTTTAATTTATCACTATGCTTAAAGTGGACAAAGAATCAAAGATACCATGTTTTATGATAGCCGTAACAATTCATTCCCTGTTCATTTAGCACCAAAGCCATCATTAAATCAATATCTAATGTGGTTTGTAACGAGCAGTTAATTATTTTCTAATAGCCAATTGGGCCGACATGAGTGTATCACGAATACCAAGATCTTTTGAATATCGGTCGTAAGCTGCTGACAAACCTATCAAAGTTTCACATAGCTTGACATTTCACTATCAAGCTCTGAGCCAAAAAGAGTTCAAAAAGACTTCAATTTATCACCTAGGTACATAGTTAGAGAAAGCCATCTAATGTATTTCTACAGACTTACATAAGCCCTCCGCGAGTCCGCGTATCCAATCAAACTCTTCATTAGTAACTACAATCTACATATCATCCAAGTGAACTTCTACCATCACTCAAATGTCAAATAGGCATAAGCACAATCTAGGCAAATATGGTTATCCACACTTCCCCACTCAAATCGAAAAAATTCTCAGACTCCTCAGGTTGTAGCGACGTCGCCGTCAAGCTCGACAGTGTCTCATTTTGTGTCACCAAATGCCAGCACACACGACTGCACTCTTGCGTGTCACCAGTACTGCGTAGTTCGGGTCTGCTAGCAAACAAGCGATAATCTAAGAGAGGGGGCAGTTGGAATGTGCGTGCAAGATGCCCATCGAATGACTGATTCAGCCACCACAAAATCAATTTGATCATGCTCGCCAAACCCTATCGTGTGATTCCTTTTACTGTGTTTTCCTAATACCCTGGATCCACCAGTCCCAGCTCTCCGAGTTTCCAACCTCTGCTCCGCTTCTACATCATGTTTACCCAAAACGGAAGAATCCGGCAGTATTAATGGTTTAGCAAAGCCTGATTCTGCATTCACAAACAAGGGGGAATATTGAGGTTCTGTGAATATTGAGAAAGGGCAAATTTCCACGAGTGCAAAGAGGAAAAAGTGCCCGTACCTCCATTGCTCACGGTAGTAATTGACATGTTGGTTTGACATTCCAACAGATCATTCCATTGTTCAGCAGCAGGAACGAGACCGAGGCCGAGACCAGAGAAAGTAAAACTTGGCATTGATAGAACACTTGAAGGGAACCTCGGTCCTGAAGGACTTGATTTAGAGGCACTAGTGAAAGAAAACCCCTCAATTGAAGATGTGGAACATTCATCACTGACTAGGTAAGAAGAGAAAGATGACTTGCACGTGAATGCTGGTGATTGGTCCATGGAATTTGCACCAACGGCATGTGATTCATAGCTGAAGCTATAATCCTGAACTCTAGCGATAAATGGTGTAGAAAAAGAACTTCCACCCACTTCCAGCATTTCCTGACCTAGATTGCCTCGTGTGCTCGATTCTTGAACGCCTTGTTCACAGAGTTCCATCCAGGGATGATCTGTAAAATACCACAGTCGGGGAAAAAATTACCTCTACTCTGAGTGTCAGAAGAATGTAACAGTTATTAAACTAATAGACTCTAATAAATTGATAAAAATGAATGGACATTTGGAGTTCTGTCAATGCATGAAAATATTGGAGAATCAAAGGAAAGAAGCATTTAATACGCCCACATATTTTCCTATTAAGTTCAAAATTTTCTTTATTCAGTTCAAGAATTCCTTTGAGGAAACAAGCATTTGATGTTATTAAGTTCAAAGACTTTTCAATTTATACCACAATTTGAAAAGCACAAAAATAGAAGAACTCATCTGTTCGCGATAGAAAGTTTGCATGGAAAAGATCAAAATTGGAAAGCAAACTTCCTCTTTTACAAGGCAAAAATTTCCGTAAGTCTTAGCATGACTCCTGATATTTATTCACACAGTATCATTCAAAGATCTTTAAAACTTCACCTGCCCCATTCCAATAATAAGTTTTTGAACCAAATTGTCTCTTCTTCATATCTAATTTCTACTTTTCTACTTTACTATCATAGAAAGGACAAACATATTTTTTCTTTCAACTAACGGCTGATGTCATATTCAAGGAATGTCGTAACGAGCCCCAACTCTACCGGTCGAAACATATGCTGAGTGTTTCCAAATGTCTATATTTATGCTTTATAAGAATGCAAAAAACAAACACTTATCGCAGCAGGCCCTACTGTTAAAGAACAGATATATAGCCATCATACCTATGACCTCTGCTGCTGTGAGTCTCTTGGTCGGATCTAATTGAAGCATTCCGGCAATCAAATCCTTTGCCAATGAAGATATGCCTTCCCAATGACTGGCAGGAAACCGCAAATTCGCTGCTCTAACAGCCTCGAATATTTTTGACCTAGTCTTTCCCCAGAATGGGGGCACACCACTAAGTAATATGTACAAGATAACACCAGCGCTCCACACATCAGCAGCCTCACTATAACCTCCCACAAGCACCTCTGGAGCTATGTAAAATGGACTACCAACAGTGCCATGCAATCTCTGTCCTGCTAAAACATGAGATTAGAATTGTCAATAAAGGGGGAAAAAGAGCAACAAAAAGATGAGAGCAAGGACAAAATCCATGGAAGCTGAAAGCTCTTACCCGGCCGAATATAGGTTGCAAGGCCAAAATCTGCTAATTTAATAGGAGAAGATGAGGATGTCGAAACCAATAGGATGTTCTCTGGCTTGAGATCCCTATGGACAATGCCATTATCATGACAATACTTAATCACTTGCATCAACTGCTTAAAAAGAACACGAGCCTCCATCTCGGAGAAGCTCCCGTGTTTCTCAAGCCGATGAAAAAGCTCCCCTCCTACGCATAATTCCATCAATAAATGCACACAGTCTTCCTCCTCATAGACCGCCTTGAGATTTACGACATTCGGGTGCCCGGATAACCTGCTCATTATCTCAATCTCCAGCTTCACGCTTTGCAGGTCATCCGGCGTGACCAATCTATCTCTGGCGATGGACTTGCAAGCCAGAACCTCGCCAGTCAACTTATCAGAACACGCCCTGATAACGCCGAATTGCCCCCACCCTAACCGTTCTTCAAGAACATAACGGTCTTTCAGACAAGCAACTTGACTCGATTCCAAGATCGTCTCGGTAAGGCTACTGACCTTGTAACATTTGCGGAGTTGGACCCAAGAATTACTAAAGCCGGTGCCGCCGTCACTACTTGATATTTCCATACAGCATAAAGATCTACTTAACACTAAGGTCAACGCACAAACGTTTCGGCGACACTACGCACTTTAAATGAAAGAAATCCAGAAGAAGCGCCTCACTCCTCAAAAATCGAGCTCCTCCTGCAAGTCGCGCCGTCGTGCTCGGGCAAGATCGCCGACAACCGAGTTCAGTCAAGAGCTTCAGAGCCAGAATGAACTCGGCCACGAGCAGCGCCCGCCGAATTCAAACGGTATGCTGAAATTCTCGGTTCTGGAATCGTGAAACGGAAAGGAACTGCAGAAAATCGCGTCATTCCATCTTCAACTCCATTGACCGAAGGAGCCGAAAACAGAAGTGAACCGAAATTGAGACGCGCATAGGAATCTCCAAATCGACTCCGACTTCGACTTCGACGAAATTGTACCGCCGAGCAGAACTGAAACTGTGATTTCCGCGCACCAAGAAAGAAACAAATCAATCGACCGAGAACTACAAGAAGCCAGCTCGCCGCGACGGCGCGTCAGTTGGCGGCGGACGAAGCGGACAAGACGACGCGAAGTAGCAGCGCGACTCGAAGACAAAGCAGAGATCGCTCAAGACACGACCATATCCCAGGAACATCCGACGCAGCCGCGGCGGACGCGAGAAATCCAGAGACTGACCTGACCTGCTCCGAGGACGGCGGCGCCGGAGAGACAATGTCGAACGGAGTCCGCCGCGAATCAAACTCTCATTCTCTCTCTACCGCACCAATTCTCTCTCTCTCTCTCTCTCTCTCTCTCTCTAAGCTGCTGCTCCTCCTCCTCCTCGCGACCGGAAACCGGAAGACCAGGTTCGGTACCGGCGCACCGACGCGACGGAGAGAGCCGGGAAAAGTCGAAGAGCCGCAGCCGTAGAATGGAAGGGACAATAGGAACGAGGGGAGCGGACTGACACGTGTACATCGAGGGCAGCGTAGTTGTCGCTGACGCGGTCATCCGAATCCCGCGGAGAAATTCTCATCTAGGCTCGAGTTTCGTGGATCGATCGCGTGAATCACAGCCGTTGATTCTGAGGGTATATATGCAGTAGCTCACATGGAGTTTATAACACCGTGACTACCGTTCGTCGAGCCTACTCAAATCAGGTCCAATGAAGAATCACATCTTCGATTCAAACATAATTGATCGAATGAATTACAATCATTAATTTTGTACAAACATATATGATGGCTCATTTGAAATCTATAATAGCTGTAATTACGATTCACTGAACTCTTTCGACCTAGGTTGAATCGAGAAATTCTAGATTTTTTTTTTATAGAAAGAAAAACACCGTTTATACATCTAAATTATATTGGAGAGATACATAAAAAAGTTATAAATGCTGACAAATCCTGAAATTCAGTGGCTACATAATTGTGGGGAGCCCCATCCCATCCCAAATGACAATATGACAGCAGCGTGTGAGGACAAAATGAGCTTTCATTCGATGGGGAGAGGGCAATTGGATTTCTTTCTGGTGGGAATATTTTATGAGATCTTTTTTGTGGTTTGGGAAGAATATATGTTGGTGGATGCCTGGATGGGGACACACAACGGCATAATTAAGAGGAGCAATCCGAGTGGAGGGTCCCCGAGATGGAACAGAATATCAAACAAAATTCTCTGTGACATGTTTGCTTGGATATCCCACCATCATCCAACGAATCCGATTTTCGGAATTGTTTGAAGAGATTGTAATTTCTATTTTTATGACCAAGGGCAAAATTCAATATGATACCGTCATGTTTATATTTCTCAGGATATAATCGCGTGAAGTGGGAAAGATATCTAAAAAGTCTTCAGCTTATTGTACAACAATCAATTCAGTCAAAAAATTTTCAATTGTGATAATTTAATTATAAATTTAAAAAAGATTTGTCAATCTAATCTTACATATTTTGACAATTTCTTGATTTATTCACATCAGCGCTAGCTATGCAATATAGGATAATCAGTGCTGATTAAACTATCACGTCAACGATTCTCGGATTAAATTGGTCGGAATGATTAAATTAGTAAATTGTCAAATGATTTAAGACTAAATTACGGTACAAGTTAAAAGGTTTAGCATTATATTAATATAATAAATTGGAGATTTTTTAGGATAATTTTTCCTGCGTGGCTGATTTCTATATATTATCTGGACAGGTGAGGGTGAAATAAAGTGGTGGGACCCGGAAGCTGAGTTAGAGTGGCTAGGGGCATGATTGTGTCACCATGATATCCAATTAGGCGATGGTGGCCGTGGGGGCCCTGAAGAACTAGGTTTGCGCCACGTGGACTTGTTTGAGTGGACACATGTGGCCATTTACTTTTGTGTGACGTCTGCTCTATACGCTGGGAGACACTTTCCGAATGCCTTGGATTCATGTGCGTCCAGTGAATTCTAGCCTTTAGATCATGTAACGCGCTATACGAAATTCATGATATCAAAGGCTCGTATGCATCGGGTTCAAGTATACCATGATCGTATAAGGAAGTTTCATTTCATTTGTGGCGAATGAAATTCGTGCGCCTTAATTAATTAATGATCCCATGGGAAAGAGGAGGGAACTTGGAATTAAAGGCAGATTCCAGCTGCGATTCGCGCAGCGATGGGTTGGTACGCGTCCATGGAAACTGCCCATTCCCTGTAAAGTACGCCAATCATGCATTGGAAGAACAAAAAAAAAATGACCAAATTATACTAGACATTAGGCACTGCGGGAACAGTTCTTATCTAAGGGCCGGTGTTGGGACTGTCGTTTTTCTTGAAAAAGAAAAAAAAAAGTTGTGATCAATTGGCAGAATGACGTGGAAAATGTTTCTCAAAAAGTGATCACTTGTTCTCTAAAAATAATTAGTTTTTGAAAAATATTTCTATTATTGACAACAACACGAAAATACTTTTTATTCGTTCTTTTTCATAAGTAATTTAAGCAATCATTTTAAGAATTTTTTTTAAATAGTACATTGTATACTAAACAAACGGAACCTTATTTAGTTGGAGAATCCCCAAAAAAAAAAATTGTAGTACCAAACCCACCTATTACACAGAAAATAGAAGAAAGAATAGATTGTACACGCAATTTTCGGGCCAAGCTGCCAAGGGCTCAACCGGGCAGGTCATATGGAAAAGTACCACCCGGGCCCAAGTGGCATGGGCGGGCTGTGGGCTACCGGGCCCACGGACAAATTTAAGTTAAGGCGAACCTCTGGGTTCGTACCCGCCTACTTATGATGGATCTGCCACGACGGGCTCCTCCTCACGTGGGAATAGTTATCCGAGTGTGAAGCTCCCGTGTAGCACGAGAATTCGAGGAGTTATTGATACCGATCATCACTTTCCATCTCGAAACCATTGATATTGACAAAATAAAATTCCATGCACATCGAATCGAATAGTGATCACACAAAATCGTCATGCTTTGGAAGAGGAGTCGAATGCTTCCACGGACGAGGGTGTGAAGTATAAAACCAGGCTAAGTTTTTCCTCCTTGTATGTACCTCCTTTCGTTTCGTTCTTCTCTCTCCGGCAATGCACAGACAAGTTTTTGGGCCGAAACGTCAAAAGCCCAATGGGCCCAAGCTTCCGGTGATCCAAGCCCATTCACTCGCCCTCCCCGCTTATTCTTCTCTTCTTGTTTCCAGCAGACAAACAGAAGGGGCGATGTCCTGGCAAAGGAGAAAGGGAAACAAGACAACATGCGATGTGAAGAGAAATCACTTTCATGGGCCGCTTTTCAAACCCCATGTTTTGAGGCCCTTTTCTCAATATGGCTGAGCGAGCAGATTCTGACCAATCCGGCACGTGGTGACAGGCCCAAAAGACTCCATCCACATTGTCTGGTCTAAAACTATTATTTTCTTAGGATTCCATCCTTTCTTTCTTTCTATCTTTTCTTCCTTGTGGGGTTATAGCTTTTGTCATTTAAGGTTCAAAGAGCATAAGATCTTTAATTCGCACTAGGGAAATTAGGTCCGGCTTGGCTTGCCCAATTCACTGCGCCACCCCGTGCTGCTGACATGCCGAAAATGGCCGTGGAATTAAATGTTGCCTACTTGAGTCGCCATATGCACGAGCATTGATGTGGACTGAGGTTGAAAAAGGGTAAATCTACGGCGCAGGAATGCTTTTTTCGTAATAGAGAAATTTACCCATAGCTTGAGAACTAGCCTCACGATAAGGAATGGAACCTAACACCTACACCGCCTCTTTCATAAGAAAGCTTGTATGCTTGAAGAGTCTTTCACTTACGATAAGATGATAGGAACCCAGTTTTCAAGCGGAATAATTAGACTCGTTTTTTAGGAAAGTTTCTTTCACACTGTTGAGCAGCAGCATGCGAGGTAAACTAGGCCTTTCACGCGATTGTGACTCTTAGAAATGCGACCCATCGTAATTAAAATACAAAGCTAGATAGGACTCATATTACTCAAATCATGTCATCGATAGGTTGTGGGACATTGGTCTTGCAATAAACATTGAACACTTTCTCTTGTCTCGAGGTGATGGCCCCATCTGTATGGATCCTTGGTACATAAGACCAGGAGGTTTTTGTCTCGTGCTCTTGTATGCATTGTTAGCATTTTCAAAATCGAATCTTGCTTTCCATACACTTAAACCAGTTTTGTGAGGGAAACAAAGGCAAAACACTATGTGTCGGTCGACCAAATGTCGGTGAATGGTAACTTCTGGTAGATGACATAGATAATTTTGTCTGGTGCTAATAACTATTCTATTTGCATTAGCAACTTTGTGAAATGGTTTAGGGAAAAGTGATCAAGTAAATGTAACATGCACTTGCACTTGACATAACACGAGTAGTGATGAATGCCCTTGTGCTGTCGATCCGAAAAGCAAAAGTAAAGAGGCTGACTTTAGGTGCAGATCTTCCCCATCACCGGCCTTTCTTTGATCTTCAAGCACTTTCCTCTCCAATTGCTTTCTCACCATACTCCTTTTCTTGAAAGGTTTTTCCTTTTCAGACCTTTCCGGATATGATGTTTGGTGAAAGTGGATGAATAACCTGATCCACCAAAAGAAAAAAAGGGATATGGATGATATCTGCCATACCAATAGCGGATGGTAAAAACTGCATAAATCAAAAATTTAACACCATCAAAAATCCCAAACAACACTTCTTTATAGCATTTACCCTGACCTAATTTCATATCGCAAAACATGCTAGACTGATACTTTGCGACAGATCTATCCTCATTTAGCTCAAAGAGTGAGAAACAACTCGGATGATTGGCATGTGAAAAATCGAACATAAACAAGTCTCCTAAGTCAAATTTGAAGAAAACAAATAATGATTGGGAAATTTGCTGTCACATTTCGAAAATCCTATAATTTCCGGAGTTTACCCTAATAGTCAGTAGATTTGTCACGAGTATACTAATTTATGACTTTTCTGTAACATGAAAATTAGTTTAAGGTAAATGAGACACAATTCTACCAATTTAGGGTATTTTTTGTTGTGTTAAGCCCTAAATCAAAACACAAATAAGCGGGTTTGGTAAATTTATTAGGGGTTTTCAAGAAGAACGGTTGAGCGATGCTAATGGTGCGTGTGAGATGGTTAATTAGGCCGAATCATAAGAAATGTTGCCAATCCAAGGAAATAATCCAAAAGAGCGGACAACTTTTTAGCATTCTCCCGAAGAAAGCGATGCACGGAAAGGTCGCCTTCACATTTAACTTTGGACTCAGTCCCCATCTCTGATTCAAGTCTTATCATTGTATCGCGGAAAGGCCCCTTCACAATATAATTGATTCTTTCTCTTTTTTTTCTTTTTTTTTTTTTGGTGTTTTTGATGAGATTCTAAATGATTTTTTCTGCCGCCCGCACCGTCCCGACCGCCGCTGTCCAGCGGCGGGTGGGGGCTAAGCAGTCTCAATTTCAGGAGCTGAAAAGTTGGCCCTAATCTTTCTTTCACGTGTTCCACTCACTCATTAAAGTAGCATTATATATATAACAGAGACTGTGACTATGAGTCTATGGTGCCTCTTAATTATGTAAATAATTAAATACGTCTAAATTCGTTCAAATATATTAACGCACTTTACGGAAATGATTAATTCATTCAAAATCACAATATCGTCAATTTACTATTTAACAAGTACCCATTTTCAAGTATTCATCCACCACATTCTTTCTGACACGATTCTTGAAAAGTACTATACATTCTTTGCAGTTTTTAACGTAATGAACTTTTTTTCATATCATGTGTAGTAATAATAGGGGTCAATGTGATTACTCTTACCAAAAAAAAAAATAGGGGTCAATGTTAGGAAAAATTAATACATTTGTGATAAATTTGCATTTATTTAATTTTCATTAAATTATGTTAATAATGTGAATAACTATAAACTGATATACATGTGATAAACGAATGATAAAACTCTTAAACTAACGTACCCATCAACTATCATGTGACATTCAATTCAGTAATTTAATAATAAAATTTAATGGAAACTAGTAAAAAGTAAATTTATCACATGTGTACACTATAGTATAGTGTGTCAATTTGAGATTTTTCATGGTATTAATCATAATAATAATTTTATCTTCATTTCCTCTCTCATTTTTATGAGATATTATAATAGCTTCTTCTTTTTTTCAATTATTTGACGTTGTTGTCGGAATTCTGATTTTTTGATTGGTCCAAAAGGAACTCGTGACTTTACATAGATTAAATAATGAATCCTCTCTCTCTCTCTCTCTCTCTCTCTCTCTCTCTCTCTCTATTATTCTTGGGTTTGGGTCCTAGGGGTGGGGTGGGGTGGGGCCGGTGGAATCGGAAAAAGAGGGCAACTTTTGTTTGGCAAAAGTGATGGAGAAAGCTACGATTACAAGGCGAGAGACGACAAATTCCCCCCCGTGCTTTTAGACTATCGAAGCTATTTTGCGGGTATAATTTATAGCTTCATTGAATTTGCCAATTTACTTGGTTTTCCATCTTTTCGACGCACCATTTTCAACGCCAATGATAATCTACATGGACTCTTTTTATTATTATTATTAAGCTCTAGGCCCACTTGATTGGAAATTCGGACACCCTTATTTCAAAGGTCTTATTCCAGCCCCATTTGGTATAATTTTATCTTAATTGGACAATTGGAAATAATAACATGAGTTTTCGAGCATTGTACGCTTGGATTAATCAATATTTTTTGTGATGTAAGAACCATTGGAACTCTCTCGTCTTTTTTCGCACGATTTTTTTTTATGGGATGTGATCATAAACCCCCTACAATATGTGAATAATGCATGATTTTTACCTCTGCCATCGTAAAAAATTATCTTAACTTTCGTGTCATGTTCAATTTATTATCCATGAGCAATCAAGAGCATTCTCAAGCCTTCTTGATAAGGTTCGATACGAGAGTTGAGGAACTATATAGAATTGTATTGTAGAGTCTTCCTTATTGTATATGAGTTTACAATGGTCAAAGAGAGTGGATCTCTATTACAAATGGAGGCATGAGTTGTAGGGCCCTATGTTTTGCAATGTCGCATTACGTGCACGTGCATAGAGACATAGCACATTTTGATCTGTCTAAACTTTCATCAATAACAACTTGCAATTGAAAATATCTATTATTTAACAACAACAACAAAAGAAAAAAAGAAAAAAAAAGTATCTATCACAACCTTTTTGATGAGTATGTGATATCTTAGCTTGAGTCCTGAATATAATATTGCTCTCGTGTGATGGCGTGGAAGATCGAACTTGCATCTCGTGCTTGATCCTTGATTTCTCTTTTAAGCCTTGTCGATCTTAAGGAAATCATCCGACAAAAAACATCACCGGGATATAACAATATAAAAAAAAAAATTTGCACAATTATTTTGGAACACAGTTAGTTATCTCATTATGACAGTCGGTCAGAAGGCACTCAATTCGTGGTGCTACTGCTACCGTACTGCATCTCACCTGATATGAAACGTCGCAGCTAGGATTTAGCAGTCCTCTCTTAGCGCAGATTTAGTTGAGATTCATAAATGAATTCTGGCAGCATTCATTGCGGAGTTCCAAAATTGCCACGGGCCAGGAAAATTTAAGTCAGATGTTTGTCTTTTGTATTTATTTGCCCCGAAAGAAAAATATAATTTTGAATCCCTACCCCTTTTTATTTATTCATCAGAACGCAACATATCGAAATATATTTCATCGTAATTTTAACACAACAAATTTATCTTAAATACTTACTTGCAAAGTTTTCGATGAGTGAGCCAATGTATTTTTCGTTATCATATGTTGAAGATCCTAATCACTCGATATAGCGGGTGTCATGTGAATAGAACATAACTGATTAGTTGCTTTTATTTCTATAGTGTAAGAATCAATCATGTCTCATTTGACTTCAATCATGTCTCATTTGACTTTAATATGATATCACATATTGTCGGTAGGATTCCTAATCATAATCCTCGTTCAAACTATGAAAAATTATTTGCAATAACCTAACTCTATCTATGTCGGCAAATTTCAAAAGGGCGTTCAAATGGAGGTCCTTTACTTAAGCAGCACGATCACAAAGCTCTTCTCCATTCACTGTGGACGCTCAATTATTTTCACATTTCCCATCAAAACTTAGTCTCCACATTATTGATTGGCTACAATGCCATGATACTATTTGTGTCTCAACATAGCTCAGTTGGCGCTTGTGGGTCTAAGGCCCATTTGGTTTAGCTCTGGGAATGGGCTCTGGGATTCTAAAGTTCATTGATCAAATGCAAACGTGTTTGATTCGATTTTTTGGGCGATTTTGGCAAGATACAATTACGTCTTCAAATGACTCTAAAGGCCCTTAGTCCAAAACAGGTCCGAAGGTCATTTGTGAACTTGCATTTTCGGAATGCAAGTTCAAATTACTGTTCATCTTCAAGAAAAACCACCGCATAGAGGCCGACGACTACTGGCCAAGGGGTCGCGCATGCTGGCTACGCGCCGGCGACCGCCGCCTGATGGTCACTTAACCCCAGTGACCATCGTCGGACCTCGGCGACGCCCGGGTCGCGCGACCCGGGCGACCAATGGCTCGAGGTCGGGCGACCCGGGCGGCTGGTCGGGCCGCCCGAGGTCGCGACCTCAGGCGACGGTTGCCGGGGGCTCGATCTAGCCAACCGGCCATCAGATCTGGCAATTCGGTGGTCGGACTTAAAAAAAAATACAAAGATTTTTTGTTTTTTTAATTTAGTAAAAGTCATTTACAAATGCAAATTTTACCAAACGATATTTTAGCCAAAGTTGTATCTCAATGTAAATTTTACCAAATGATATTTGCATTTCGGAAAACCCCCTTCACTCAAAGGTATTTACAAAAAATGTATTCCCCAAAAGCCGAACCAAACGGACCGCAAGTATCCGTGAGGAATTTTCAAGTGGGGAAAGCCTTCGAGGTGGGTCTTTACTTTAGTGTTGGTACAGCAAGATTTAGCAATTTTTTTTTTCCCGATAACTCATTATTTATTTCTCCTAAAAAATGAAAAGAATTTTTTTATTAAAGAATAGTCCCACCTCGGTCTGAAGTACCATGAATTTTCATTGCTAGATAACCATATGATTTAAAGAGAGATGATCATAGCAGTACATCGGAAAGATCAGGAAAGATAAGAGGTCTTAATTGTGCCCTGAATGAAGTGCAGAAAATGTCTCCTAAATCTGCGCTGTGTTGCAGAACCTGCTCCCCTTCTTTTAAGAATATTTTATTCTTCATATTTATCTGATTGAGATTATTTAATATATTAAATATTAAGAAGGACGGCTTTTCGGCCGGGCCGGGCCGGGCTTCGGGTTAGGCACCATGTGGCCGAACGAGAAAACTACAACAGGCCCGAAAGCGGGGACTATTCGGGCTCGTGAATTTCGTTCCGGGCCGGGCCGGGCTTTTGGTTTTCGCTTTCTTTTTGTTTTTTTTTTTTAACTGCGATTTTGCTATCCAATTTTGACTGTAAGGATCACGACATATTGTCATCAGAAAAATAAGATCCGTATCTCCTTTCCCCTATCAAATAAGATGTATTTGCAAATTACATGTGAATCATCGAGGTAAGAAAAAAGAGGAGCGCGGTGCACATTGGAATTGGGAACGCAACTCGGTTCGCCAAATTTTCGTCAAGAAAAAAGGGAACTTTCAGGAGGGATTAAATGATAGTTGACCGGCTAATTGCACAGAAATAAATGACCTCGAACGTTGCTGATCCTTCAAAGCGAAGCTGACTAGCATGAATTGCAGCCAAACTTAAGGCAGGCAAATCCCAAAATTGGGCATTACTTAACGGCAATACTAATCAAATAATTCATTAAATTTGTTAAGAAATATTTTAAAATTTAACAGTCTTCTTAAAAAGTTAATGTTGGAGTAAATATGGAGCGGTGAAAAGCCAATTGTAGAACATGCAAAAAGCGCCCGAAAAGAGGAGGATTTGGGGGGGAGAGCTTTGCTGCCTCCTACGCGATCGTAGCTGCAGATTCTCATCGATTGCAGCTCTCAATGTTATCACTAAGTTTAATTTTTATTTTCGGGCAATCCCTTTTTATTATCCGGGAGGACGTGCAGCTTTCGGACGGACCACTTTATGATAAAAGTTTATGCAAAGTACAAAAGAATATCGAGAAAATCAGAGAGGATTTTGACTGCCCCCCCCGGAAATTGCATATGTTCGGAAACTTTGAATTATGCTTGATTTGCTTATTGATAGAAAAAAAATGGTCCCACCCCACAATAGGAAAAGGGAAAACGGACCGATGCAAGTTCTTCGCTTTCTGCAACAGTACCTATGCGTTTAGAATATGAATATGATGTATTTTTTTAAAGAAATTCAAGAATAAAGATCTTTCGAGAAATAAAAAGGCCCAAGAGAACGATATGCACGAAAAGTTATCCTGGAATCTTTCTATTTTATGGGAATAATTCAAAAAAGGGCCGAATCCTTTAAACTTTCACTATCATGCGAATGCATATACAAATTTTAAAAAGAATCATAATGACACAATAGTGACTATGTAAGTAGATTCATTTTATGATCATATTTAAAAGAATGAAAATGCAGTTTTTTAAGTCTCCAACGCCTTTTCAAATTAAAATTAAACTTCATTTTATCTTATGACATTTCAAATTATTGTTTTCTTATGACAAAGAGGATTTTGACTGCCCCTTAATTGCTTATATTCTAAAACTTTGAATTATGCTTGGTTGCTTATCGATAACAAAATAAAAAAAAATTTGGTCCCACCCCACAATAGGAAAAGGGAAAATAGACCGATGCAAGTTCTTTGCCTTGTACAAAAATAGCTATACATTAGAAAATGAATATGATGTTATTTTTCTGGGAAAATGATTCAAGAATAAATATCGAGAAATAAGAAAGTTCAAGAGAATGATATGCATGAAAGTTATCCTCGAATCTTCCTATTTTATGAAAGAGAATTCAGTAAAGGGTCGAATCCTTTCAACTTATGTTATTATCCAAACGTGTAGATAAAATTTTAAAGATGAATTGTAATTACACAA
Source organism: Eucalyptus tenuipes (assembly GCA_014182365.1). Taxonomy (NCBI): domain Eukaryota; kingdom Viridiplantae; phylum Streptophyta; class Magnoliopsida; order Myrtales; family Myrtaceae; genus Eucalyptus; species Eucalyptus tenuipes. The sequence continues at coordinate 27,266,548 of CM024540.1, read as the reverse complement.
TAGTAACTATTTCCAATGCATTTTCAAAATAAAGTTAAACTTTATTTTATCTTACGATGATTCGAATTATTGTTTCCTTAGCAGATCAAGTTTTTTAATATTATCTCTTTCTCAACACTTTGATATTTATTTAGATTTTTCCCCTTTTTTGTTAATTTAAAATAAATGGAGAATGGGCCCCTCTCATTCTTATGCTCTAGACGGGGAACAAAATTGGTCTATTTTTCAAATTCGATTCTTTGTCTGCTAACATTTTTTAAAATAATGAATGACTGTGGGCAAGTTGAGTCAAAGCGGGCATGAAGCTTGTGTGTACATTTTACGCAACTCAAGCAACTTTTTTTTTTTCGACAAAAAAAAACAACTTTTTCCTTTTTTATTTTTTTTTATTTTCGGCAAACATAAATAAAAAGGACCCTGAAAATATCTCTTACTACCTTGTCCAAAAAAAAAAAATATATCTCTTACTACAAAAATGAAGAAGACAGAAATTAAGTCCCAAGCCCGCTGTCTTCGCCAAGCCCGAAGCCCCTCGTGCTTTGACATTTATGTCCTTCACCCGTGTTTTTTTCTCCGCCTGGCCTGTCGGAAGTACGTCCTTTTCTCCCTTTTCCCTTTCGGAAATTTGTCGTTTCAACCGCCACGTCATCAGCCTCGTGCTGTGAGTTTACTTTTTTTTTTTTTTCTTCATTTTCATCTCGCGACAACTTCTAACTTTTAAATTAGTCGATAATTACGTTCAATCTAAAATGACTGGAAATTGATCGGTGCCTATTGTTCTCCATTGCTTGCGATCCGCCCCCAATTTTATGCGGAATGAATAAAAATAGAGCACTGAATATAAAAATAATCATTTATTGAACATTCAAGTGAGATTTTAATAAAACCAATAACAGTAACTCATATGGGAATAGAATAACAAATGTGTTTACATGTAATAGTGAAGGATTACAATCAATGATTTATAGATCTACGACGATTAGGCTAATCAAGCTATGGTCAAATTATTTGTTTTAAAGCACAAGAATACCCCACAAAATGTCAATTCTTAATGAAGAGTTATTTTATGAAAAGTCATATGATCATATTAATTCCTTACCTTTTAAAAATAACCAAAAGAAGAAACTAAGTTGGAAGAGTTTCCTATTATCTTCTTCCTTTGGTTTTCTTTTTAGTTTTTCACTTTGTTTGTCCAGTTTAACATCATATTCAACCCAGGTTACCATTTTCTATTACACGCATTTATTCTAGAGAAAGTGTATAATTAGTTATAAATTTATTGTACTGTACAAATATCAATTAGTTATAAATTTTTTCAATTTTATCGATTTAATTTCAGCATTTTATGCGAAATTCCACTACAGTCATTCCACTTAATTTTCGTTAGAAAATGATTGACGTGATTGCATGTCACGTGGGATGAATGGTCATTTGTGCTTAAGATTGATTGTGTAATTTTCTCCATTTATTTCGTGAACGCATGGCGATCGCACTTCACTGTTACTATATTCAACATGTAACAACTTAGGCTTGATAATTTAGATTAAAAATTTCCAACTCGTAGTCTTGTTCTAAGGGTTAATAGACCAATCGAGCTCTAAATAAGTATCACTAATGTAAACTTTGACACGATCTAATTTCTATGAAAGTAAGTTATAAAATGTCGGATATTCGATATAACCATTTCTATTGGGATTCAAGTCGATGGAAGACGACTTACCTTTATCCGATGTACAAACAATAATTAACCCCGGAACGACCGTTGAATTGCGGATGAATCACGAACAATAATACTTCACGTTGGTCTGAATGTAATCATAAGGAAAACACCCGATTTCCACGGTGTAAATGCAAACTGTTCTTGTAAAAGTGAAATGGAATGCCTTCCTTCTTCTTTGATGGAAATGAGACAAATTGAGGAGAGGAATTTACGAGCGTATGTTTTGCCAATCTTTTCAACAATTGTCATCCCGGAGTCTTTTATATGACTCACTCACACCCTTTCAAAATGGTGTCTTTCCAATGTAACGTATCAAGGCGATACGGTGCGATCCAATCGCACCTCATCATGGACGTACTAGCTAAAGTACAACATCTCCCACTCAGACATGATGGACTTGATAGCGCTCTATCAAGAATATAAGGCATTCAACATTCATCAACTTTACAAAACAATTCATGCTGGCAAGTAAGCCGTGCGACCAGTGAGTACACCTGCACTTGGGAGCTCAAATTGTGCACCTGTTAGGGATGACATAATGGCTACAACCCCGATAAGAAATAAACAATCGATGTCTCACAGTGTCCCAGACATATCTTGTTACATCAATACCTATCCCTTAAAGACTATACTTGACTATCCTAAAAAACACCATGTATTTACAATTATATTCGCAACCACAAAGGGCGATATAATTGGTCGACTAGTAAATACATGTGATAGATGTAAAATAACAATTGTCTTCCTTCGCACTCATGTCTATCTCCATTTCAGAACAACTGCTTTCCTAGACACGTCCCATAAGGCCATATCCATTCATGACCGCCGATAACATGCTAAAGTAGCAACATTGATCTTTCACTTTGAGAACATAGTTAGAAGTAACATATGGCACAAAATGAGGTAAATTATAAATTACCTCAAGGGCTCACACGGTGAGTAAATAGAGATAATTTTACTCAACTTCCCTTATCGATCGTACAATGCACATGTAGTATGAATTACATGCTATAGTGGATTTCTCTTTTATAAGAGCGTATGTCATTTATTAAATATATCCACTATACAGATCTTAGCCTAAACATAGTCACGCGCTTCTTACGTACTCATGTTTAGCTCGAGTGCTATATCAGCTCGCTTTCTACAGCGCCCAATTAAGTACTCGCATCCGGCACCTTTCAGGCATACATGATTGTGGGACTATCATGTTCGATCTTATTATAAACAAATTACAGACTTCATCTTGACTCCAATCAAGGCGACATCTTATTTTATGTACTAAACTTGCTCTTCAGCATTCATTTGTACATAACGTCTCATCTCAACATGCTAACTATAGCACTTGAGGTGATTGCTCGTATGAGTGAGCCAATCATTGCCTGCTGACATACTTTTCAATAATATATGTGTGTATGTGCTACTCTCATAGTAGATTTGTACTTATTGATAAAACATCAAATCACTAATAAACAAACAAGTATAATACATATGTCCACAAATACATAAGCCAATAATCCTTTACAATAACACATATCACATTTTACGCAATCCTAGTGACATTCTGTGAGTCAAGAATATGTCTCTAAGAATAGCCTTCGTAAATGGATCAGCAACCATTCTATTGGTTGAAATGTATTGTAGGATCACTTCTTTCTGTGCTATAATTATAGTTCTTTATGTCAATGTGTTTCGTCCTTCCATGATACTTGGGATTTTTCACATAGGCAATGGCTACTTGACTATCGCAATAAACTATTACCGGTCTTGAAACCTCGATGACAGTGGCTAAATTTTCAAATAAACGTTTTAGTCATACTGCTTCTTGCACTGTGGCAGAGCATGCAACAAATTCTACCTTCATCGTAGATAAGGTCGTGCATGTCTGTTTCTTGCTATTTCAAGAAATTGCACCTCCATTGAGCAAGAACGCATATCCAGAAGTCGATAGTCCATGGTGCCTTTCAAGTATCTCAGGACCCTCTTCACTGCTTCCTAGTGTGCTTAACCGAGATTTGATTGATATCGGCTCACCAATCTCACGGCATAACATATGTCGGGTCGAGTACACATCATAGTATACATCAAACTTCCGACCGCACTAGCGTAAGAAACAGTTTCCATTACTTTAATTTCTTTTGGAGTCTTAGGACACGTCTCAGTACTTAGGCCTTCACCTTGTATGACAGGGGTATCAATGGGATTACAGTGCTGCATATTGAAACGTTCAAGAATCATCGTAATATAAAACTCTTGTGATAAAGTAAGGAGTTTCCTTGATCGATCTCTTTCAATCTTAACTCCTAATATATAAGTAGTTTCTCCCATGTCCTTCATTTCAAAATTGGAGGACAACCATTCTTTTATGGTGATAACCAAAACTTTGTCATTTCCAACCAATAGAATATCGTCCACATAAAGTGATAAAATCACAAATTTAACTTCGGACCGCTTGACATATACACAGTGATCTTCTTCGATCATCATGAAACCAAAAGTTATTATGGCTCAATGAAAACGAAGATACAACTGTCTAGATGATTGCTTAATGCCATATATTGAGTGACGGAGTTTGTAAACTTTATGCTCTTGACCTTTAGCTATGAAACCTATTGGTTGTTTCATATAAATTTCCTCATCTAGTTCTCCATTGAGAAATGCCATCTTTACATCTATTTGATGTAATTCAAGGTCCAAATGTGCAACGATGGCTAGAATAAGGCGTATTGAGGCAAATCTTACAATTGGTGAAAAAGTTTCCACATAGTCTATACCCTTTTGTTGAGTATAACCTTTCACCACAAGGCGAGCCTTATACTTTTCAATGGATCCATCCGCCTTTCGCTTAATCTTAAAAACCCATTTGTTTCCAATGGCCTTACGATTGGGTGGTAGATCAACCAAGTCCTAGACATGATTTGCCCTCATTGACTCCATTTCATCTTCCAAAACTTTTCTCCATTCTTCCTTATCAGAGGATAAGAGAGCCTCTTGAACAATCGACATCGTCTTTTTGAGCAATCATAAATGCTTCCCTTCAATCTTAAAATGACGACGGGGAATACTTTTACGATTACTTTTATGCAATTGAATTTCTCTTGAATTCAATTCGTCAGGCGATGCAACACTCCCACTAGGTCTTGTGTGTTGAGGTAAATCTTCATTTCCCTCTACAACATTACTGGGTGTGTTATCGGGATCTTCCATCTCATATAATTGGAAGTCCTTATCAATCTCACCTCTACTAAGAAAATCGTTCTCCAAGAACGTGACATCTCGTCACTCCATTTCAGTCACACTTCCATCAGCTTGTTCACCTATGAACACGTACCATTTGGAGTGTTCAGAATATCTTATAAAGATACATTTCTTCTCTCTATGACCTAATTTGTCATATTTATGGGAAGAATCATGAACATAAGCTGCACATCCCCATGGACGTAGACTACTTAAGTCTGGTTTCCTACCAGTCCATAATTCATAAGGGGTGGAAGTGACCGATTTTGAGGGCACTCGGTTAAGTACATAGGCAGTAGTCAATAATGTATCTCCACAATAGGAGATAGGTAAATTTACTTGCGCCATCATAGACCTAACCATTTCCATTAGGGTTCTATTCCTTCTCTCAGCTACCCATTTTGTTGTGGAGTACCAGGAATAGTCAATTGTCGTACAATTCCATTTTCATCACAAAAGAGCCTTGAATTGCTCCGATAAATACTCACGTCCGCGATCGGTTCTCAATGCCTTTATTGTTTTGTTCAACTGATTCTCTACCATCGTTATATATCGTCTAAAGCAGTCTAATGCTTCTGACTTATGGGAGATCAGAAAGACATAACTAAAACGCATAAAGTCATCTATGAAAGTGATAAAATATGAGACTCCATGCCTCGCTCTCACATTCAAAGGACCACAAATGTCAGAATGTATGAGTTGCAATGGAAATTCGGCTTTAGTCCCTTTACCGAATGGTTTTCTAGTTGCTTTTCCCGCTAGACAATGTTCAATACGGGTAGATCAACATTAGTGAGTGACCCTAAAAGGCATTCTCTAGCTAATCTTTGCATTCTTTGCAACCCAATGTGACCTAATCTAACATGCCAAGTACTTGCATCAATCTCAACATTACTAGAATATGCAATTAAAGAAAAACAACCATCGACATTAATATTGTACTGATCATAGTCAATGTCTAACACCATAAAACCATTCGATACATGACCTGAACCATAATAAACTGTTCCATACAAAATGTCAACACAATCACCTTGAAAATTCAATACATAACCTAAGCTAAGAAGAACAACTACGGAGACTAAGTTTCGTCGAATATCCGGAGCATAGAGGACATCATGTAGGAATAGGCTTCGGTCACCACGTAAAATTAATTTACATGTGCCGATACCTTTCACTTCAACTCTTGAGTTATTCCCAAATATATCCATCTTCTTCCAGGCCGTATTCGATGGTACTCCACAAATGCTTCTCGGTCTCTAACTACATGGTCTGTTGCTCCTGAGTCTACAGTCCACATTGGATGAGATTCAGCAAGCATTACGGTGCTAGAAACAAAAGCATTACTTAAAGCAATGGAGTAATAGGATACCTCTTTTGGCTTAGTGCATTCACGAGCAAAGTGACTCATCTTGTCACAATTGTAGCACTTCATCTTGGCCTTGTCCTTCTTCCCACCACGTTTCTTGCGTTGGAAAGTCTTAGCCCTCTTAGGTGCCTGATCAGTCTTCTTCCCTTTGTTGTTGAATTGAAAATTCCTTTTGCGCTTAAAGCCCGAAGCTTTGCGCGAACTCGATTCAGCAACATAAGCATGGGTAGAGGATCTGGCAGCCTCTAAGTGCTCATCCTCTAATTCTAAATGAAGCGCAATATCATCAAAAGTGACAATATTCTCATTATGCGTCATATTGATCTTCATATACTCCCAATTGTTAGGAAGAGACCTTATAACAGCTTGAACTTGCTGTTCATAAGTAAGGGAGTGACCTGCCGACTTCAGCTCACGAATCATATTTGACATCTCTCGAAAATGCTGCCTCATCGTTACATTTGGGCACTTTCGGTATGTGTCAAACTTGATGGTGAGTCTCCTCAGCTTAGTGACAGATGTACCCCCAAACTTATCTTTTAAGGTAACCCACATAGCTTGAGCTTTATCATAACATTCAAACTCACACATGAGATCATCTTGCATACAGCTCAGCAACGTGATGCGAGCAATGCTATTTTTCTTTTTCCAAGCTTGATAAGTTTCTAGATCTCTCCTGTGTTGAGTTGAAGTTCTATGCTCAGGTTCATCCATGGTGCGGTTGAGGGTTTCTAAAACCTCTTGCTCCTCAAGGATGTATTGAACCTTTCGGTGCCAAATATCATAATTGTCACCGTTCAACTTCTCACCCTTATTAAGGTCAGCCACAATGGTCTTGGATGCCGACACCATAATCAATCGTTATAACACATTGACATAATAAACACAGAATCAATACTATCACATTTTTCAAAGTAACACACATATTTAATTTGCAGCAAAGACAAACTAAATTAATGATAATTCAACAAAAGACATAAAAACGAAAGTTTACTATGTTCCCAATCAGCTCCTATGTACGGTTGTTCTATTATCATTAATTAGTTTAATTTGCACAAATTTGAAGTTCTAGGTGAGAACTCATTCGAATTCTACCAACTTACGAACTCCCACTGGGAAAAATAACTACATGACCCCATGTAATTACTACTTTTCTATTAACACAAAAGTATAGCATAATGTAAACCAATGTACTAAAAACAATCATGCCGTAACTACAATCATAATCCGCAATTCAACATATAATGGAAAAACAAGGATTTCCTACCATTGCTCGAATTTTCTTTGAACTAGAAAATTGCAAGTATATTAAACTATATACATGCTACCATCGAACCAAGCTCTACACAGCATATATAACATCATTTTCATATAGGTTAGCTACTGTATTTCCTAAAGCATAAGAAAATACTAGCTACAAATGAATAAACTATGCATTAAACCCCTAAAAATACGCGTACATAGGGTTTCCTACGCATTTTCATACATTTATAAAATTCAAAAATGAAAAATAAGTATACCACAGTGTAGGGGACATCCATACGAACCAAACGCCACCGACCACGCTCCAATCGGAGCTCTCACGCGCCCCCATGCGCCGCTTGAGTGCGCGGTGCATGTGGCGCACGCGCCAGCGAGCCCGAAGGGCTCCTGGCCGGTCCGACCGCCGATCCGGCTGACCGGTTGACCAGTCAATGGTCGGGTCGGGTTGGGTCAACGGGTCGGTCCTCGGGTCGGGTCGGGTCGGGTTGGGTCGCCGGCTGTCGTCGATGACGTCATCTGGCAGTTACCGACCAATGGATGACGTCATCCGTGACGTAAGCACGCGCCGGTTCGCTGCATGCGTGACGTCACGTGTCGGTTCGCCGACCGGCACGTGTAGCGCACACGCTGGCATTCCCAGTGCGTCAGGCGAGTGACGCCCACGCGCATTGGCTTCTGGCCGCGCATGTGGGTGCGTCTGGCGTCCTCCGGCGGCGCTCTTCCCATCGTTGGACTCGTCTCGACGAGTACTTTCACCCTGTATATTTAAAAATTTATTTTGGCCGAAAAAATATTTCGAAAAATAGCCAAAACCGTACTGATGTTCGTGACCCCGAACCCGTTCTTTTACTTCGATTCGTTTTCTACAATTCAGATAGCAATTTCGACCAATAGACATCCAAACAGTGTAGACTTCATTCTCTTGATCTCGATTTCAAATAATAAACAAGAAAATTCGATGAAAAACAAGGCAGAAATCGCGACCGGGCTCTGAAACCAATGTTGGGATTCAAGTCGGCGGAAGATGACTTACCTTTATTTGATGCGCAAACAATAATTAACCCTGGAGCGATCATTGAATTACGGATGAATCACGAACAATAATACTTCACGTTGGTTTGAATGTAATCACAAGAAAAACACCCGATTTCCACGGCGTAAATGCAAACTGTTCTTGTAAAGGTGAAATGGAATGCCTTCCTTCTTCTTTGATGGAAATGAGACAAATTGAGGAGAGGAATTAACGAGCGTATGTTTTGCCAACCTTTTCAACAGTTGTCATCACGGAGTCTTTTATGTGACTCACTCGCACCCTTTCAAAAGGGTATCTTTCCAACGTAACGTATCAAGACGATACGGTGCAATCTAATCACATCCATTCATGGACATATTAGTTAAAGTACAACAATTCCAATTTTGAAATTCAAGCTCTATAACGTACTCTCCCTATATTAGACCAAAAAGCAGAGAAAATTTAATTAATTTCGAGATTACGAGTTTTCTCTTGCGAGCAGCTCGACTCTTTTTGGGGAGGAAAATCTCGGGAATGCCGACCCAAATCAATCTCTCGCGTGGCCCGTACGGCAGCCTCCCGACTCAGCCAACGAAAGCTCAGTCCACTCCTTCGAAAAAGTCTTTCGACTGCTGAAGAAAGAACCGGAAAATAAGAAAAAAAGATTCAAACCCAAAAAAAAAAAAAAGAAAGAGAAGAAGGAAAAAGGGGAGGGTCCCACTCGTGGGAGCAGGTGTCGATGGCAATCTCGTAATTCGGGGCCAACACGAGGGGCGATTGTAGCTTTAAAAGAAAATAAAAAGAGGGGGAGAGCTAAAAAAAAAACTGATCCTGTCCCGGCGCCCCATCGAACCGGGCGCTTGTCGTCTCGTCCTCGGACACCCGCGAAACCAACCGGCGGCGCCGGAGAATACTCTCTCTCTCTCTCCTCCCGCTTTCGCCGTGACTCTCTCTCTCTCTAAAAACTCTGTAAAAACTCTCTCGTGTCGTCTCCTCTCCCCACCCTGTTCGCAAAACCCAAAACCCCCAATCGTTCTCCCCCTTTTTCCAGTTTCGGACCCCGATTTTGCTCGTTATTTGCGGTTTTGCCTCGCAAAGCCGCGGCCTTTATAGCACAGTCCCCGCAGTTTCGGCAGTACGAGCTCTCCCTCCTGCCTCCTCCTCCCTCCTCCCGTTCGTTTGTCTCTCTCTTTCTCTCTCTCTTGCTGCTGCTGCTGCTGCGGCCTGCTCTGCTGCTCTGGCTCGCGCGGACTGCCAATGCGCGGTCGCTAGCGGGAGCTGCATTGGTTCGGCGAAGTGAGTGAACGGCCTAATCCCCTCCCCTCCGTATTCCCCTCTCGCGGCTTCACATGTGCGTTCTTCGTCCCTTTCTAAGCTGTTGATGATAGCGATATCGGAGTTTGGTCGTTTCTGGCCGCGATCTCCTCACGTGGTGATCGCAAAGTTTGCTTTTTTAAGAGGCTTTGTTCTTGTTTTTTTTTTTTCCTCTTTTTCTTGCTCGGCGCCCTTCCTTCTTCTTTTCTCTTTTTTTTTGGTTCTTTTTGGGCGTGATCATGTAGGATCGTGTGAGGTTTTCGCGGCGTGGAGAGTTTTGGGGACGGTTGCGACGGTCGTTGGATTGGGTCAATTGGGCGCCCTGCATGGGAGGTTCAGGGTTCGCCGTTTTGCATGTTGTGCTGGTGCGGTGGGGGATTTTCTGCGGGCGAGCTGCGGATAATGTCGACGGCACGGGCGGGGTTTCCCGCGCCATGATGGAGTTTACCGGGCGTTTGGTGCGCCCCGTCGCGGGAAATTATCGGGCCGCGCGGCGATTGGGGTTTGCTTTTCAGGGCGTGAAGTTAAACAGTCTGTTGGTGATGGTGGTTATGCTCTTGGTGCGCTCGATTGATCTGTTGATTGGCCGCAATGCCGCATTGTCGTTGTCTCCTTGTTGTAGATGATTGTTCCTGCAGAATGAGAGTTCTTTGAAGAGGGTGCTTGTACTTTGTGCATGGACCAACATAGGTGATTTGTTGCTTGTAATTAATTGGTCAATACCTGATCAAAACGGCTCTTTTAAAAGACCTTTTTCCAGCAAGTGAGATTGTTGTTTGTGGACAAGTTTCTGATTTTTTATAGTCGATGATTCATGAATACATGAGTTAGTGATTTGGGTAATGTGATGGTAAATATGAGAACTCTTATCCACGAGAACCTGTCCCTGGCGGGTTCTGTCCCTTTGTATGTGCATCTTAAGATTACAATTTTAGTTACATTGATTACGTGGTCAAGACAACTTACGGAGATGATGTATTTTGGATGGAGCTGCCTTTCTGACTTGACGTGCATTCGAATCTTGCCCTCACTGGAGTGCTTTGCACTTTCATGAGTTCGGATGAGAGACATGTACTGGATTTGCTTTCAGAGAGCCTTTACACGTTTTTTTTATTTATACTGGATGATTGGCTATTGTAACGGTAGTGTGAAAATTGAGAATCTTTGATGACTTGAGGTTGTTCTCGAAGGAAATTGAGAATGTTACATTGTCTACCTTGCGATACCAGTTTCCTTGTTTTGTTTTCTTTCCTTTATAGTTAAATTTAAACTTATGATTTTTGCTCAATCAATCAAATGCTTGAAAACAAGATGAGAGTTTTTTTCTTTTTTTGGGAGAAAGAGTTTCTCTTCTCCTTTAAGTGATTGACTAATATGACTTTTCCTCTTCAAATTGCCTTTCACAGGATTTACTCTTTTTTTTCTTCCCCTGATAAGGAACATTTGAAAGGTAAATGAAAACGCTTTAATGATCAGCTGTTTATGGATATTAAGCTGCCGATATTTCTCATTAGATGTGTTTCAAGTACTTGGCGGCTTGGTTGATATCATGCATCCCAAAGATGATAAACTTCATTTCAGTGGAAAAAGGATCTAGGATGGGAAACTTCACGATCTGTATCAAAATTGCCAAAACACTCTCGTTGATGCGTTTGCACTTCTCGTGGAGCTGGTCTCAAGTCTTTTGGTTGGTGACAATTCGTCACATCCTTCATATATCAAAGACATATTATGACAGCACATGATGAATGAAATGCTTGGGTTACTGTGGAATTTTTTGCATGAATGTAAATATTCTTTGCGGTGGCTTATCTGATCTGTCCTTTTTCCTTCTCAAATTTATTTTCTCACTTTGGCAGGTAGTTAGCACAGAGATTGCGCTGCTCCAGCAGAAACAGAGGAGCAGGCTTGGTTTTACTAGAAGAAGGGCTTTACCAACTAATTGGACGGGCGGATTTTGTTTCAAGAAGCTCTCAGATTTGGATAAATTGTGCTTTCAATTGTAAGCCAATAAATTTAACTGCCTGTCAAAATTTTAAACTAATTGGATGAGTGATATTTTTTGTTAAGATGCTCTCCGGTTTAGATAAATTGTACTTTGAACTGCAAGTTAACAACTTTAATTATCTGTCAGAACCGTCTTTCTATCTGGAATTTTTGACGTTTGCTAGGTCATTTAACGTGTTTCATGAATGACTGTCACCATGGATATCCTAGCACATCTTCCATGCCTGTAAGGAAGCTTGCTTTATACAGTAGGCATTTTTGCTCAGGTGTTTTGGTTATACTGACCCTATATGATTATGAGCACTATCTTCATATCCCATTATTCCATGCCTCCACTTTTTTGCCAATTATTTATGTCCTCACTTTTCTTTTTGTTGCTTCATCCACTGTCAAATCCTGTTGGGAAACAATGTGTCTGTTCTACTTCCTCTGTTCTTGAATATTTTGACCGTCATAACTACAAGGCTGTCCAACTAATCGACAAAAGATCTAGTCAGTGATGAAGTCACTCCACGTGTTTATTCAGCATATCATGATGCATCTTTCAGTTGGCATTGTTCTCTCCCTAAGCTGTTTACTTCGTAAACTATGAGGTTGAACAATTTAGGGCCCAACAATCTAACTTTTTTCCTATTTGGCCAGACCCAACAATCTACTTTGGAAGAGCCAAAATTTCACGATGAAGGCAGTTCAGCCTTCTATTCAACAGATCATGATGCATCTCTTCATTTTTTTTTTTGTCTTCTTGAAGATTTCACATTCTAAAGTACAAGGTTTTACAATTGGGTGGACAAAATAACTAATTTGCAAGAGCCACAATTTTTGTGCTGAAGTTACTACACTCATTTATTCAGCAGATCACGACTGCTTTATTAGTGAAATGTCGAGTTACATTAATGAGCCTCAAAACTTCATGAATTTTCCATTTTGTATCATTCATTTTGTCTGATCAATCTTCATGGATGCCTTTTCAGTCTTTAAACCTTCCCTAAACTTGAAAGTAAAATTGCCTTTTCCAATCAAGTGCGGATATTTACCACCCTTATTCTTGGTTTTCGTGTATACTAACTGCAGGTGTGGTTCTTTCTCTTTCTGACTAGCGAAGGAGCTTTTATTGCACAAATGACAATTTTTTTCCTGGTTATTGCAGCTTGATTGATTTTGTGCAGAGACAAATATTTTCAGAAGACAATTTGAGTTCATTTAGAGTCATTGCTTTCTTTACTTATCCTTTGGTATTAGAGTTGTGGTCTCTAAAGTTTTTGCGCAGCAGTCTAGTCCATATTTTAGCCAGGTAAAAATTTAACCGTCTTATCATGTGATGGGCACATCATTGTTCTGTACACAGTGATTTGGCTATTAGTTCCATACTTCGATCCAATCTCAAATTCTACTGTGCGCTCTCTTTTACATGATAAATGATGTGATTTTTCACATTTGTAAAGTCCGTTACTCATGTATATATTCTTCTTCAATATATTTCTCTTAATTAAATGACACGAAAGCAATCATGCACTCATGAAGTGCGTGTGTGAGCGCTAGTTTATTATAAGTGATCTAATAACTCGTCATGCCAAACTTTTCCTCTTAAGAATGTTATATAATAAATGTAGCTTATTGTAGGTGTGAATCCAATGGACAATGATTTCTGTGAGGAGCAGCAAGTTCCTTCTGCTGTTTTGACAGGAGTAGTCTTCAATGTTCTAAGTTGCAGAGAAGCGGTAAGTTTTCATCTTGTCCTAATATTCCTTCATCTGCAACCCTTCAACTGCGTATTAAATCTTTTATGCTGAAGTTGGAATGCATTAAACGGACTTTGGAAAGCTTTTAGTAATTAATGCTGCATGATTTAGCTACTTCGAAAATTTCTTTGTGTATACGATAGTGACTATTCTTCCAAGTAACTTTGAGATTTGACACATTTATTGGGTGTGTGGCACATATTCTTGACCTGCATTTCAGTCGACGTGAAAAGTTGAACTTAAAGGTATGAGACCTTGAGACTGCCTGAGTCGACAGGTTAGAAACTTGCATGGCTGACTAAAGTTTGGCAACAGTCATCAAAAGATCTACACAAATTTCTGATTACCAAATTTATGACATAACAGCATTGTAGGAAAAAATACTGAAAACTGGAGTCATATAGAGAGAATGAAATAAATAGAGAGAACGCAAAAGACAAGGCATATTCCAAAGATATCCAATGTCACTTGTTTTCTTTAACAGGTTTTCACAGATACAGAGCACGGACAATGTCTCTAGTGAAAAAGTATCGACATTTTTATCACCTAGTTATTTCAGAATGTTCACAATCACAAATAGGTGTTAGTGCTCTTTCTTCCTTGAGAAGTGTCCTTGTGATGGCAAGGATCTCATGATTTGCTAGTGACTTGTTTGCCACCAAAATATATTTATGGCACTATAGTAAAGAACCTGTGGTAATAATAATATTTCTTTCTGATGTGGCCAATTTTCGTAGAAATTCTGATAACTCAAAACATTAACATTTAAAAAAGTGACAAAAACAGTGACATTTTGTCCAGCTTTCAATAAAGAAAACATGGTTGGAGTTTTATGTTGGTCGCAGATTAAACAAAGACAAACCTCTATATGCATTTGATTTTTCTGGCATGGTTCGCATTCGGCAATCATTAATAGCTTCTGCCACATCCTGTTTAGTCCTTCGTTCTTCAGGCTATGAATGCATCCATGTCGTTCTTTCCTGCCTCTTTTACTTTTGTCTTGGAGGAAATTGCTTACTATATTTTACAACTTTTCTGTTGCGATTTGAATGAGTGTTCTTTTAGCCTTTATGTTAGTAGTGAACTTTGTCTTTATTTTGAGCCTGTTTGTTTTTCTTTTCCCTTCAAATTCATTTACTTGTTGGCCAAGCCCACTCAATGGATAAGGCTTCTCGTGTCGTTGTAGTCATCGTTGCTCGACTACTTGTCTTGCCAATCCTTTCTGTGCCTATGATCTGCCATTAGCAGACAACGCACAAATGTTGGACAACAGACATGCCTTGTGCAGTTAATCTGGCATTAGTTCTGGATATGATATGTTCTAGGTTGACATTTATATATTTTGGCCAACTTTGCCTTCTCAAACAATTTACACACTGATATTGTGACAGGAGAAGATATCTTCGATAACAATTGAGTCTGTCGGTGAGGTCAGTGACTCTAGATTGGGACTCCCAAACTCCTCTGGTCAGTGCTCCACTTGTGGCGCCAAAGACTTGAAACAGTGTGAAGGTAATGATGCATACAGATCAATGAAACTTTCTAAGTTTAGTGCCCCTTTCCTCTCTGTATCCTTTTTCTTTTTCCTGTTGAACGGTGAATCATGATTAATCATCAGGTCATTTTGGATCTATCAAGTTGCCATGTACAATACTTCACCCGTATTTTCTGTCTGAAGTTGCTAAGTTGCTGAATAAGATTTGCCCAGGTTGTAAATCTGTTCGGCAAGATCTACGGGTTAAGGTCAGGTACCTCATCTTGCTGCTGTCCATTCAGATATATTTGGTAGAGTTAAATCTATATGTAACTAAAATTATTTTCCTGTTGTTGCCTGCAATTCCTTTTCTTTGTCTTGTTTGCTCAGCATTGGGGCAACTTAAGGAATGAAAATTTCTGACTGAAAAATCTACTAGATGAAGAACTGTCGGTGGACACAATAACAATTAATTAAACTCAAAAGACCGGTGGAAGGTTTTGGATTGGTCTGATCTGCTGTCTCAAATATCTTTCTGGATAAGCACCTACATCTTTGTCCTACTAGATTTATTTTGTCTTCAGCAGGACGAGTAGGTCCCCCTTCCTTATTCTTTTCATTGGCTTGAACAGTTAAAAGGATTGCGGGATAATATGATAAATGTAGTGTTTCATGATCATGTGAACAGTCTACACTGCTTTAGACATTGGCATGTTTTAAATATCGGATTGCAAAATCTGCTGGGCTATGTTTCTTCTTGGAAAGCTGAGGAGGTTAAGAAACCCGTGTGCATTGGAATTTGAATGTTGAAATTATACCCCTATTTCTGTCCAAAACTAGTGGTTGGGATTGGTAAATTGTTTTATTACTTCCTATGTACCATACATCATGAAACCCAATGCCGTTATCTTGTGACTCTTCTCTAGTTTTGTTTTCTTTACTCTGGGTTTATGATTAATTTTTTTGTGGGACATTCTTGCTCAACTTTAGCTTGGACAATGTGAAGTGCATTGTAATCATGCTGTTCATTTTTGGTGTTTTTATATAAACCCAAATGTCTTTGTAACTTGCTTCCTCTAACTTGTCATGCAAAACATTATGCTTTCTCTTGTTAACGTTTTATCTTTTGAGCTTTATGCCTTTTCTCTCTGCTAATGCTTCATCTGTTTCACTTTGTACTTTAATTTTCCAGAAGAGTAGTCCGGGTCAGGTACATCATGGGACTAGGGGTTGCAAATACTGTCTCGTAAGTTAATTTATATTTCTATAATATTCTCATTCCAAATAAGGCCTTCATAATTTGGTGGTAACTATTTGTGTGTTGAGCAGCCTACTCAAGTAGATTATTATCCGCCTATGAAGTTCAAAGTGTCATCTAAGGATCTTTTCAGAAGAACTGCCATCATTGTAGAAGTAGATGAAAGTTTTCGAAATACTCAAAAGAAGCTAAACAGGAGGATTTGGCCCTCTGATTACTGGGACTTTATCCCAAAAAATCCGGAACAAGAAGAAAGTTCTCTTAAACCAAACAGAAGGGTATTATCGCATGCTCAGGTAGCTCATCCTCTATAGGGTGTCTGAATTTGTTGTTTATTTCTTGTACGAAACTGAGAGTGAGACATTCATTTGAAAAAATATTTGTTAGACATCATCAAGTGTTGTATGTGCCAGCACTCTAAGCCATATTCTTGGCACTATTCAAGTTATGTTGCATATGAAATTAATTGGTTTCAATTAACAGTAACTACAGGTTCTTTTCAGAGGATGCTATTTTAAATCTTTCCAAGCAAAGGGAAATGAGGGAGAGACGTATTATGATTTGTACTGCTTTTAATAGGAATTGAGCAGAATGATAATAATATTGGCTGACATAATTTTTCTGCCTCATGCCCCGTCTCCTTATTCTCTTACTTTGTCATGCTTAGTGAATCTCTTTCCATCTATTTATAATACACTGCTCTCTCTCACACGCACAGTTACAATTTGATTATTCTCTTGGTATTTAGCTTGATGCACTCTTGATACACTTCTTCCTTTTCAGGTTTATCACTTATTGAATGGCGTTGATCCTACTTTCATTAGAAAGTTTATCTCAAGACAAGATTCTCTTTTTCTCAACTGTTTCCCTGTAACACCAAATGGTCATCGTGTGACTGAAGCCACTCATGCATTTTCTCATGGACAGCGGCTGGTCCTTGTAAGTCCTTTTCTGTCTAGAAAAAGAAGCAAGAGTGGATCTAAATCTCACAATGAATGCTTAGTTGCTTACCCACTTAGGGAATAGTTTTGTTATTGCTGCTTTCTTTCTTAATTGGATTTAATATGGCTGGTTAGCTGGCTAAGTGTTGATTTATTGTTCTTTTCCCTGTAAATTTCTTTCAGGATGACCGAACGAGGGTATACAAGAAACTTGTCGATTTTAGGGGGACAGCTAATGAGTTGGGCTCACGTGTCCTTGAGTGTCTTAAAGTTTCTAAGGCAAGCTCTGCAATCTTCTGTTAAGACTTTCGAGAATGGTTAAGCTCTATGCTTACTGGTTTATTTTCAAACAGCTGAACCCAGACAAGTTATCGAATACCGAATCTGCTTTTGCCCAGAACAGAAAGAGCAGGGACTTGGATTTCACTTCTTCTGGTTTGAGATGGATGAAAGATGTTGTTCTCGGGAAGCGGAGTGATTACTGTTTTCGGATGGTTGTGACTGGTAATCCAAACATCAAGCTCAGTGAAATTGGTGTACCGTGTCATATTGCAGAGAGATTGCAAGTATCTGAGACTTTGAATAAGTGGAACTGCGAAAAGTTAAATGCTGTCTGCAGTTTACTGCTGCTTGAAAAGGGTGGCATGCTTGTTCGGAGAAAAGGGCGTCTCGTGCGTATCAGTCACATGAAAGAACTTCTTTTTGGAGACACTATATACAGGCCATTAAGTGACGGAGACATGGTTTTGGTAAATAGGCCTCCATCTATACACCAGCACTCTCATCTCGCATTATCTGCCAAGGTTCTACCCATAGCCTCAGCTCTATCTATAAATCCGTTATGCTGTTCCCCTCTTCGCGGAGATTTTGATGGGGACTGCATCCATGGATATATTCCACAATCAGTGGATGCTAGAGTAGAGCTAAAAGAGCTGGTTGGTGTGGATAGGCAGTTGTATAATGGGCAAAGTGGCAGGAACCTTCTATCTCTTGGTCAGGATAGTCTAGTTGCTGCTCACTTGATATTGGAGGATAGTGTTTGCTTCAACCGCTTTGATATCCAACAACTTAAAATGTTGTGCCCCAATGATTTGCTTCCTCCGGTACCTTCAGTCGAGGGTGGAATGTGGACTGGGAAGCAATTATTCCAGATGCTCTTGCCTAGAGGATTTGAGTGGTTTTCGTCTTCGAATGACATTGGAATTAGCAATGGGGAAATTGTCTTTTCAGAAGGATCTGCTTGGCTTCGAGATGCCGATGATAATCTCTTTCAGAGGCTTATTACTTTTTGTCAGAGTAGGGTACTTAACATTTTGCATGCTGCTCAAGAAGTTCTTTGCGAGTGGTTGTCCATGAGGGGTTTTAGTGTTTCATTATCAGATTTGTACCTTGCATCTGATTCATTCTCACGGGAAAATATGATTGAGGAAATTAGTTGTGGTTTGCAAGAAGCAGATGAAACATGCAATATCAAACAGTTTATGGTGGATTCTTCACGGGACTTCCTCGCTGGAAATGGTGAAGAAATAAATGCTATGGCCTTCAATTCAGAACGGTTGTGTTATGAGAAGCAGAAATCCCCTGCCCTTAGTCAGGCATCTGTCGATGCTTTTAAGCGAGTCTTTCGAGACATACAAAGTTTGGCATACAAGTATGCTAGCAAGGAAAATTCCATGATCTCTATGTTTAAATCTGGAAGTAAGGGTAATCTGCTAAAGATTGCTCAACACAGTATGTGCGTTGGCCTGCAACATTCTCTGGTTCCATTGTCCTTTGATATACCACATCAACTTTCCAATGCTTCTTATAATAGCCATAAGGAAAGGAATATAGATTGTATGCATGATTTTCCATTTCCTCAGTCTTTCATCCCATTTGCAGTAGTCAAGAACTCCTTTCTTTCCGGTTTGAATCCATTAGAGTGTTTCGTGCATTCTGTCACAAATCGAGCTAGTTCCTTCAGTGAGAATGCCGAAGTCCCTGGAACCTTACACCGGAAGCTTATGTTTTTCATGCGTGATCTATATGTTTCCTATGATGGCACAGTTAGAAGTGCTTATGGCAATCAACTCATAGAGTTTTCTTATGGCATTGAGAAGCAATCATCTACTCCCTGCAGCCGCAAAGACAGTCTCTCCTGTGAGAATGCAAAATCTGGGGAAGGGATGGGAGGCCAACCTGTTGGTTCAATGTCTGCCTGTGCCATTTCTGAAGCTGCATATAGTGCTCTAGATCAGCCAATCAGTCTCCTTGAAATGTCTCCATTGTTAAATTTGAAGGTAACTTCTATCCACCCACGTATGCATTCACAGACCTATGAGGTGACTTCTGGTACTTTATTGCCGACTGAAGTTGCTTCTATTTTTTGTTTGCAATTCAATTGTTTCACATTTTGGTTTTGTAAATGTTGCATATTATTGCTGAGGCAGTGGTTCGTTATTGTTGGAAAGCATTGGATTCTGTCTTTATTATTCTTTTCCGTAGACCATGGATTGCAAACACTCTGTTTTCCCCAAAGCCAGCAGTGGGAATGTGTGTTCCTTTTTGTGGTACACTAGCAATGTGGATAATTAAAATCAGAACTCTAATTTTACTTGGCATATTGTATGTGCTGTCATTTTTTTATTTATTCGCAGTACATAATTAAAGAAAAGTTTTAACTGTAGCTAGTAAACTAGTCCAAAGAACTAGTCTTTTAAAAGAAAAAAAATTATATAGCTGAGGCATGTATATAAAGTCAGCAGATAAGTTAACAACTATGTTGAAGTAGTGAATGACTGCCTTTAATTCCACATGTTCTTTTCAATCATACCTGTTTGCAACAAAAAAGAAAATTTGTCTTTTTTCCAACTAAGAGATTTACTGAAGCTTAACTCTAACATACTGCACTTTAGACATGCTGTGTTCACCCTGTTTCAAATGCTGGAGAAATCCAGACTCCTCTAACTTTCATCTGATACGGTTTCATGACCTAGGAGTTATGATGGGCAAAGGGTTCGCTAGTATTTCTGGAATTGTGCCTTCAACCTTTTGAACTTCGTTGATGTCTTTTCTCTTGCTTCACTTATATGTTTCTGTTAGTCCATGTCTTGTGTTGTGTTTATCTCATTCTGAAGAGAGGAGTCAGCTTTTATGATCATCCTGGAAACTTACTTGTAAATGCTGTGATTGACATACAAATGCTTTGTCTTGTAATTGGGATATTTGTGTTTATGTGTTTGCACCCTCTTTGTGCTCCACAGTTGATTACTTGTTCTTATAAAATCTCTGCAAAATATACTGGCATTACTTGTAAGAGTTTGAGGAAAGGACTGTGCAGGTTATATTCATTACTATTCTGATGCATCATGCATGATTTGTGTGGTACAGTCCTTATCGAATTTCACAATAGAAGAACTTGAACACTTTTCCCAGTCACAAAGATTCAGGTAAGTTTTTTGAGATGCTGGTGGGGGTTGAGGAATATGTTAATCTGTCTTGCTTACATATAAGTGAAAATTGAATGCTGAAAGTGGTAGGTGAGATTTATGTGATCAGATATTTTCACTTGGTTGTCTATAAGAGATGCCTAACCAATTCTCGTATTGGTGTACCATGCAGAATGTGCTGGAGTCTGGTACCAAGAAAAGCAACTCGTGTCAAACAATGTCATTATTTCTCTCTAAGCAGCTTGCAAAACATAGGCATGGTTTAGAATATGGAGCCCTTGCAGTTAAAGATTATCTGGAGAGAATGTTCTTTTCAGACATAGTGTCAACCACAATGATTATGTGAGCATATATAAACCGTGTGTTTTTAATATTATTCCCATTATTCTTTGCTGACTTTGAGCATAGCCATAACCTTCTTTACGATAGAAACTGATGTGCATTGGTTATTAGTTTCTCCCCAGAGAATTATAACCAGAATTTGAGTCCATGGGTGTGCCATTTCCATATAAGAAAGGTAACCAGTTAAGGAAGTCCTTTCTTTTCCAATTTACATCAGGCTCTGCTCTCTTACACAAATATGCACCCACTGCAGGACATTATAACAAGGAGAGGATTAATACTTCATTCTGTCATTGGTTCTCTTAAGAGGAGATGTCATGCTTTCTTGAAGGAATTAAGAGTTGACCTTCCCCCGCTGCAGATAACTATCAAGTAAGCCATTTTGGAGATTAATACTACTGCTTACTGGGTTGGGTGCAGGAGTTGGTCTTCATGTGTAAGAATTCACTTGCCTACATAAAGTACGCGCGGTGATACTTTCTCATTAGTCAGGGCTACCTTCTCCCTTTTTCTGCTTGTTGTGCAAACCTGCTCATATATGGTACCCACCTTGTAAGAAAAATTTAGAGTAATAATTTAGTTTCTCATTCTTAAATGACAAATCATGTGGACCACGAGGTGCTATATTTTCCATTTCCATGTTGCTTTTTTAACTATAATTAATGTTTGACCAATTAAATCCTATGTAGCATTTGAATCTACACGTGTTGCCCTTTTGATTTGCATGAATTCTGTAACTCTAGAACGGCATCAGTCGCAATTTTATATTCTTAGCTGCTTAAAGAGTGTCTATGGGGGTTTAATGCCCATGATGCGATGGCTGTCACACTATTTACAAAAGCTGCAGCACGTAAGCTGCTTTGTATATTTTGTTTGTGTTACTACCTAGTGTTGTTTAAGCTCCTGAAAAAGAGATATGGAATTAGTTCTACTTTGATGTACTTCCGAGTTCCCATATCTATCCTATTAATTGGTATTCCTTCCATGATTTTGGATAAATCCTATCAATTCAGTATGCCTGGACTTATCAGTATAGCCTCTTATATATTTGCAATGACTTTGCAAAAGTGAATTATTGGTTCTGGGATTTTTCCATATATCATGTTTCCACTGTGAGATTTGACTATCTGTTAAACACAATTTCCTGTGACTTGGTAACGTATTTGCTGTTGCAGTGATTGTTCATTAACTGGTGAAGAAAGGGAAGATGCAGCTAATATCTTTTGCATCACACTTACCATGGTTGAAGAATCAAAGAAAGTTGCCACACAGCCCACTCTTTTGAAAAAACTTCAAGAACACGTGATACCTTGCCTTCTGGAAACAGTTATTAAAGGTTATCTACAAACTTTATTTTTGTTTCAATGTGGCTCTTATGCACACAGGAATTAACTTTGCCGTAAAAAACACTGCATTGGCATATGATCGTGGCTGCCGTAATACATATCTTACTTGTATAGGAGCAAGGAGTTTATGTGATGAATACACCATGTGGCAATCATGACATGGTATAATTGACCAAATCACCATTGCTTGTGTGCCATGAATCTCATCCTACTTGGCGCCATGTACTCATGCAGCTCACTTTTGATTGGTCGATTAAACCACGTGTCACTACCACATAGCCTATCCGTCACTGGCGATATTTTCTCCCTGCATAGGCCACCCGTGGGGACAAGTTCAAAACATATATTTGCTGTTGTAATCAGAACATCAATATACTTATTCAATCAGATGAAAGTAATGCCATGGGCAACATCAAATAGAAACTGGGAAATATAACATGAATAGTGCATGTAAGTGTTGGTTAATATATGCTAATTGGGAAATAGACTCCTTGTAAAGTGAGTCATTTGTAACACGATATGAGAATGCGATGTGCTTTATTTTGTCAATACCAACTAGAAATGCCATTGATCTAAACTGTCGCATTGTTGCCATAATTATGATGAAAAAAGACTGACATGTTAAACGGTGTTTAGCGGGAGTAAAAGGAAGGATAAAGTCAGAGTAAACGAAAAATAGAAATGCAGCTAATCCATTGTTATTCTACTCTCGAGAGCACTGCACAACTTTGTATAGATCCAAATATGGTATTTATACTTCAGTATCAGGCTAAACCCTAGCCAATGCCTAAGGTTGAGTGTTAGAATTTTTAAATGACACTCCACTCTTAAACCGGTAGCTTTATACCCCCACCCCCCAAAAAAAAAAAAAAAAAAAAAAAAAAAAAAAAAAACTGGTGCTCATTCTCTTTGTAGTAATTCTGTAATTTTTGAAGTTTCAGTACTTAATGATGGTTCACTGTTTATAAAGTAAACAGAAACGTACGTGATACGTAACGTGGGGAGATATTATGAAGAAGTTGCTCCAGTAATCATTGCTAGGCACAACCATGCTAGCACACTCAATGCACCTTGACACATTGTCTCAGTACAAATGTACATAGGCACTATAATACCTTTCACCTAGAAATTCCACCGCTTGCATGTGGTTTGAAAAATTCTTAGTTTAGTTTATGTGATCAATAACTTCTTTGTATCACTGCTAAAACTGAATGGCTCGCTCGTTCTTCAGGATTCATGGAGATTAAGAAGGTAGATATCTTATGGAGTGAAAGCAGCAAGTTAAGCAAATCTAAGCCTGTGTCAACTGGTGAACTGTACTTGAGAGTATCCATGTCTGCACATTCTGAGAGAATGAAGCTCTGGAGTGTACTCATGAATAATTGTGTTCCTATTATGGATGCTATTGATTGGTCTCGCAGTCATCCGGATAATATTCGTGAATTCTCTTTAGCAAATGGGATAGACGCTGGATGGAAGTACTTTCTTAATGTGCGGTTCTCCAGTGAATCTATCATTACTGTTTGTTACGGTACGAACCAGTTGCTAACATGATCAATTGTTGTTTAACTCTCAATACAGAGTCTGGGTTCTGCTGTTTCTGATACGGGCAAGACTGTTCTTCCTGAACATTTAGTTCTTCTTGCGAATTGTCTATCAACAAGTGGAGAGTTTGTAGGCTTAAATCCTAAAGGGATGTCAAGACAAAGGGAAATCTCATCTGTCGCATCACCTTTTGTTCAAGCGTGCTTTTCGGTTGGTTCTGGGCCCTCAACATGATTTGCTTCAGCCTTTTCCATGAGATATCTTTTTCGATATGTTTTGTAGCATGGTCTGTTTGAATGCTGCAGAACCCTGGTCCTTGTTTTATTAAGGCTGCCAAGGCAGGAACAGTGGATAGTTTACAAGGGAGTCTGGATGCACTGGCATGGGGAAAAGTTCCTTCACTGGGGACGGGTGGACTATTTGAAATAATATACTCTGGCAAGGTAAGGATTTTGTCTTTTTTCTCTTGATATTGAGAATGTTAAGTTAAGGTGACAAATGGAGTAGTAAGGTCACTTAAACTGCTACTTTTATATGACAAGCTAGGACATTGCAAGATTGGTTCGTCTGGAAACAGCTTGAACCAGTGAATAGTAAAAACTAGGGTTCTTCAGTGTTTGAAATTTTGGAACAATTTTTTATACATTGTTACCTTGATAGCATTATCCCATCTCCAGTAGTTAGACTCCCGTCACACTAGCAGCAATAGTGTAGTCACCATGATACTGCCACTCGTTTTAGAATGAGATTGTGATTGCAGCTACTTAATTTGAAAATTTGCTTGGAGAAATAAGTACCTAAATGGCTCGAGGTTGTGTGGTTAATCTGTGAAACATTCTAGCTGAGTATACTGATGTTCGTAAATTATCAGGTGTGTTTAGGGTTCATATCAAAACCAAAATCTTAAATTTGTTAAGTATTTAAACCAAAAAAAATAACTTCATTCTTGCTTTAGTTCAAACCATCGACAGTTTGTCTACCTATAATAACAAGTCCAATATTAACTCAGTCCTAGAACTGTAACATCAAATGAGTAACCTATAAAAAACTCCCCCTAATGCGAAAGACCATAAGCATGCAGTTAATTTTAAAATCAGAAACATAGTTTTGTTGTCTTAACAATGAGAGGGGAAAAAAAAATTATTCTGCCTATAGGAATTTTAATTTTCTTTTACTTGTTTATAAACATTACATTTCACTTCAAATCTGTAATCAGTGAATCGAACAAAAATCTACTTGTTTTGGGAAGCAGTTAAACTGAAATTGCACTGCTAACACAATGAAATAATAAGCCAGAGCAAACCCGGACCAAACAACCCAAATTAGCTCAGGTTTTTATTTTTGTAAACACTTGGCAGTGGAGTTTAGGAATTTTATTTTATTTTTTTATTTCAATGCTTCAAGTTGGAGGTGCTGCACGTAAGATCCTTAAGAAAGGAATGGGAAAACCTATTTTTTTTTTTTCTTGGGGACTTGCTTGATCATTACCTTTTGCATTGCACATGGTTTCTTAAGTTTGGGAAGGTGTCTTAACATTTACTAAGCCTGGAATATTGCTTCTGGTGAACCAACTCTCAGGCGAGCATTTTAATATTGATGCAAGCTCCACGGACAAAGTCATTGTCCATGCTTTAAGCTTGAGATTGTTCGACACGGGAGAGGTTCTGAGAATTTGCCAAACCAAGGGTTTAGGAATGTCAATTCCCTTCATGATAACTTATAAGCAATTAACTGCCATTTATACATCGTAGGGTTCTGGGACGAAATTTATCAACTTTTGTTTCTCTTTTAACTCATTGGAATGTTTGGATGTTGTTAATTAACAGAGATGACAATTCTATGAAATTGAGAGGCTTCATACTTATTTTCATTTAGTTTGTGAGTCCAAGTATATGGTTGGCTCCATAGAAATGATTTGTCTCCTAAATGCCCGTCACATCCTTAACAATTCTGATTGATCATTATCTATCTTTGCGTATATTAAGTGGTTGTGCTACTTACCTGCAGAGGCATCCTTAAGCAGTACCTTGACTAGTGGTTCTCTTTTTTTTTTTAATTGATATTAATTAGTTTCTTTTGAAAAAAGGATAACCTGTGTTTGAATTTCAGGACTACCTTTATTTTAGAACGTTATAAACTTCTATTTGTATTGATCAGGGGCATGAGCTTGCAAAGCCTGAGAGTGTCTACAATCTGCTGGGCAACAAAGTTAGTTCCACACGACAGAATATAAAGCTTGAAGTGCCTAATGCTGGCAGCCATGTGCCAGACACATGTGGGGCGGCGTTTGTGCAGGCTGATAGTGTTTCTAAAGTACTCAAGAAACTGGAAATCAATAAGTCATTATTCAGGAAATTTATCACATTTAATGACATCCAGAAGCTCTCGCTAGAGCTGAAAAAAATTTTGTACAAGTAAGTTTATTGACGACTTAAATCATTTTTAAACTTGTCCATTGTATGAAGAGTTTGATGCATTATTTATCTTGGGTGAAACCAATCTTGGGAATTTTTTTTTTTTTTTTGGTCTGTCAATCTTGGGAATTGACTTTCTTGCATTTGCTATCAATATGCAATTGTTTTAACTCTCGAGCATGTACTTCTACATTCTGTGCACATACTGGATTTCCAAATTGCATGACTCACAATACATAGAATTCACGTCCTTGCTACTTATAATAATTTTCTATATTAAATTTGGCTTTGTAGATTTTTCTCTGTGAAGCAAAGTGGACTAGGGTGGTCTAGACATTAGGTACTGAGAGAGACTCGAAAAATCAGCTTTTCTGGATCAGGACATATTTCTACCCCCAGACAAGAACTGGGTTTTCTGACATTTGCTAGAGTTTTGAGAGTGGCATTTTGACTGAAATCCTGAAAATCATTTTCTTTTCAAGTCAATGGTTGTAATGAAAGGAAATTTTAATTTGAATTGAATCTGGGCACATGCTGCACATTAGCTTTGTGTTCACAGGAAGGATTCCATATCAGGAACTGGAGTGGTAGATCGAACAGTAACCAGCATCTCAATTCATGCTAAAAGTGTGCCTCGCCAAATTTTTAAGACTTTCATGAACCTTGAGTTGCAATTTCAATTACATTGAGAAGTTTCTAGGAACCTTCTTCCAGGCTTTTGTTGCCTGAATGATCATTTTGATGGTATCACACATCATCTGCTTCATGATATGTGTTATTGATGTAGGTACCCAATCGATCACCATTTAGGTGAACAAGAAAAGTCGATTGTGATGATGGCTCTGAAGTTTCATCCTCGTGGAAAGGAAAAGATCGGAACTGGAGCTCGGAATATAAAGGTAACGAGATATATACACATACATATACCAATAAACGTATATATAGCTGACAGTTGCAAATAATATGCCCAGTGCTACTTGTATTTTTTGGCAATTTCTGGTATTATCTTGAAGAAAATAAAAAGGCAGTTTCGATGCTAAAATTCTTGTCTGCTACTCAGTAGTCAAAGATGAGTGTAGGTCAGTTTACGAAGGCAATGGCCTTTCACATTGAGTGCTTTGTCGAAAATAAATTTATAGTCACTTTTGGCACAGGACTTCTCCCCAAATTCTACATTTCTTCCTCGAATTGAAACAGAAAAACTTGCCAAGATTGTTAAAAGAGGAACTGTAGGTGTACTAAGATTGACTTATAAAATTGGTTTTCACAGATTGCGAGTGGGAGTGGGCCTGGTTAACTAATTTTGAACACCGTTCTTAATATACCTCACATTATTCTCATTAATACAGGCAGAATTCTCCATGTGAGGAACATTACTCATGCATGTACTATCTGTTCTAAGTATCCCTGCTTGGGGTTTCTCTGAGCAGAGTAGAGCATTGTTGGGATTCATTCTTTTTTAGTTTCATGAGGCTCTATCAAAGGGAATCCTCAAATTTTTGAGGTGATGATATTTGCAGCTTATTTTGCAAGAATGAGTTCATATATACAAAAACTTAAGCTGCTTTTCAAAACAGAAGATCAAGATTTTCCTCTGATCCCTGGCATATACACATGAAACCCTGCACAAGCAAACCACAAGGTGATTCAAATGCGACCGCGTGGAACTCATATGCTAAAACTAGCTTCATGTTGTTCTTTCTGGGAGTTTGGTTTGAAGAAACTGTAGTCCTTGCGTAGGCTGACTGCTTTCTTTCTTTCCCGTCATCTCTTAGGTTGGACATCACCCCAAGCACCAAGATTCTCGCTGCTTCATGCTGGTCAGAGCCGATGGAACGGCAGAAGACTTCTCTTATCACAAGTGTGTTCTCGGCGCCCTCGAGATAATTGCTCCCGAAAGGGCAAAAACCTACCAATCGAAATGGTTGAAACACGAGGCAGAGCAGACATAGAATGCTTCTCTTCTGCGGAGACGGAACATGTACAGCCAAGTACCTGTAATCAGCCTTCTCTCTCTCTCCTTTTGTATCTTTTTTTTTAGCCAATTGATTCAATAAATGGCTGTTCTTTTCCACGCTTCTTTTTGCTCCTTTTACTGCATTTCGTTTGCCTACTTATTTGATTGGCAGAAGAGATGTAGTGGAAGCAGCAACGAGAAGCTCTTAAAGCGCATCCATCTTTTCTGTTTTTCAGTAATGTGCCGGAAAAATGTTGTACTCAGTCTCCATATAAGTTCAGTTGTTATACCTGGTGGACCGCCTATGATGATTGGCACTCCCGCTTTCTTTTCTTTGGGAGTGAAATAGACCTCTAATGAACGGTAACCTTTTGTCGTGGCGGCGGGTGAACTCTTTTTTCAGTCAATAGAAATAAGCCGATAGAAGTATATATTGAGTTCATTCTGGATATGTGATTTTGTCAAATAACCATCGCCCTTAGGTTCCTCTGTTTTGATTCGATTTTGATTTGAGTCTTCGTCGCCTCATTCAACCACAAAAGCGCGATTTAATTCTGGTATGCTGACCTTTATTTCAGTACTTACTCACGTGTAGAACGCGATCTTCCTATTGAACGAGGCAAAATGAGGATTTCCTACTTCTTCTCTTGATTCGTGTCATTTTCTTGTGAGCATCCAAGTACTATGTTAGTAAGAGCGCTACTATCGTTTGTTTCTTCTGCAAATGGATATAAAACGTGCTAATTCTGATCCTTTGATCTTTCTCCCCGCTGCTACTTTGGACTATTGACCAGCATACTCATCCACATATTTGGCATTACTTAGGTTTCCTCTTCCAATTTTCTGTCGTGTACGTAATCTCAGTCCACATCGGACGTTTCCTATCATTTTCGGTACGACAAAAGGTGGCTTATTTCCCGTGTTCTACTGTGCTAAGATTCTTTCTATCATTTTCGTTGCGACAAAAGGTGGCTGATTTCCCGTGTTCCATCGTGTTAACGATTTTATTTAGTGATTAATAATTTTTAATTAGAAGTGATTTTTGTGATTCTACTTTAGGGAACACTTTCTGAGGACAAAAAAAAAAACGTTTGTTAACTGTACAAAATTTTTATTTTCAGATACAATCAACGTGAACCAAGTTCCGGTTTTTGAGTTTGCTCCTTACTCGAAGATATTGATTAACTGGAGAATTTATCTTATAAGGTGATATACATACGGACATTTAGGTACGGTGAAGCGCAAGTCTTCAAAGTGTTAAATGATAGTATGCCTGACATGGATAGAGACGTGACAGGGAGATTACAGTCAGTCGCGCACTTGATTAAGGCCACTATGGGCGTCTGATTCAAAAAGGTTCCGTGTCGAAATTATCATATTGGCGACTGCCTAGTAGGACTAACATGCTCACATTCTATTATAATCGTTTCAATTGAAAGTTGGTGTTATCCCGGGATCATAATACTCATGGTGTGCTCAGATCTTAGGTTACTTCTATCAAGTATATACATGCGAGGATTCTATATTTTGTGAAGGCAATCATACTTCCCGATAGATCTTTTTTCTAGTTCAAGAACTTCCATTAACACGGGATTATCACTTAATGCAATCGCCGAACTCAGTTAAACTTGATCAGGTTATTCCCCAAGGACTGCTGATCATGTCTTGAGTATGTATCATTGTTACGGCAGCATTCCTAATCCAACTTGCGTTTTCTCTCTTATGACCTTCTAGACCTGCACAAATGGAGGAAAGAATCGGAAGTCGCTCCGGCTCCCGAACTGCCATGTCCGTGTGCTCCCGAAATCACAGCCTAGTCTGCATTACCGGCGCGACGGATTCAAATCGATCTCGACATGAAGTAGGGTCATCTCGAGCCCCGGATTCAGGTTTACTCTCATGGATCATACGACCGTAAGTCTTCACATTTTTGGCTTGAGATGCAACTTGGGTCGAGCTTAAATCATGATGTGACATCTCGATTTCTGGCATGTGTGGTGTCCGCGTATCAAGGGATCAGGACGTGAGCTTAGCCTTATCGCCAAACACTGTCGAGGTTTTAAAAGGGCCGAAATTGAAAAGAAGAAAATTTCATGGTGGCCCACGTAATATTGCGGGGAAATGTCAGCAGTCCTTTTCCAACTAAAGAGGACAAAAGTTCGCGTCGCGTCGCGCTTGCCCACCTTTCCTACGGTCCGACTGGAAAATGATGGGCCTCTTGATTCTCGAAAAGTATGTCGGAGTCGGACCCTCTTCGGGGGAAATTATTGCCTTGATTTGCATATGTGACGTTAGCAAAAAGGGGGAGTAGACATAATTGATCCACTCTCCATATGTAACAATTTTTAATTTCTCCGATAGGGTCCCCAAATTTTTGATACATGATCAAAGTAGTAGCTTGACTATATCAAAATATATAAATTTATCCATGAATTTAAATTATTGAAATAATAACATTGGATATTTTCATACAGTCTATGAATTAATTTAAACATTTATAAAAAAATTCAAAAACCACATTGAGTAACTTAAAATTTTAAGGATTATGTTGAATAAATTAAAGGTTCGGGAACCTCATTGCATATTGAAATAAAATTTAGTAATAATTTGTGTGATCATATCGTAACCAAAAAAAAAAAATGGCAAACCAATCATTGATTACTTTGTATATGTATATTAAGGTTTTGATTAGGCATATACACGGACTACACTACGTCACTTTGTTCGAGACAAGAACGATCTAATTGTTATATTGTAGAAAGGGACATTGATATATTCTCATTCTTTACGATATGACAAGATCTAAGACATTTATTTAATTGCAAGAGAAACACGACACCATGTTGCTAGCTGAGATCTGCCAGCTTTATTTTTTTTTTATTCTCCAATTTGGATTAAAGAATTAACTCCAAGCCTAAGCATGATTTGGTAGATCTCGACGGGTCTTGCCAGGGATTTGAAGAAAACTCAAAGGGTGTTTTGGAAAATACCTTCGCACGCGAGTAAATGTCTTTAGATCCAAAAAATTACTGGCTTTCTTATGTTTTGACTGGCTCTTACACCGCGTGAGATTTTGTGAGACCAATCTTAAAATTTTAAAAGTTTAAGCTTATAAGTTGAGAGAGATCGCATAAATATTAAGAGCATTTATAACCGGTTGTCGAGCGATGTAGAACAATACTTCAATGTTTGACGGCAAGGCATATTTATGTACCTCCACCAAATCGAGCGATCTAAGAGGTATCTTAGAAATTCCAATCTCCAATTATATATTGCCATGCTTTGATTGAATGCACATGCGAAATTGAAGACAAGGAAACAACAATGCTACACACGAGCATCAATCGCATTAGAATTACTCCTAAATAGAGGAATTCGTGTCGAGCCTTGGCCCTTCGAGACATCAATTACCCTTACGTAAATCTAAATTCAAACAGCAACGATCCGTGATCCTACGCCGATCGATTAAGGGTAACGTGCAGCGTTGTTAGGAGTGCTCTAAGCCGTATGTTGCGAGCATTCCGATTCGGAGAGGTTCGCTGGGGGACCAGGCGTGGGCATTCATCCTAGATTTAAAGCAAGAACTGAGTCACGTCATGGAGGATGTCAACTGGATTTATCTGGATCTTCATGATTTTGACTTTCATAGTAAGGTCGCATTCTTCCTATTTATGGTAATGGTATGCTCAAATTGAAGTCATGCGGATCTGGAGATGGGGGAAAAAGGACCACAAAGATGATGTAATCTTACGTATCTAATCACGAATATGATAAAAGGAATTTAACCATCGCTCAATCATTCAACGTCGTCGGGTTTGGTGCACTTATGAACTTCCTCATTTTTATTTTTTTGAATGTACTTGCGATTTGCATACTCCGTCGTGGAGTTTATTTGAGTTGAGCCGCATTTATTGTATTCTAAGCAATGTCCTAGTCCAACTACTTAATGATCGAGTCGCGTCAACTCAATCTATGAAATGGATGGCGGCCGTCGGGGAAATGAAAAATCGGGCACGAACTAAATTTTTGGAGTGCTTGATGTTCCCATTAGCTTTATCAAAGACTCTTATAAGGTACTTGTCGAATATTGCGATTTTCCGGGTACCGGTCAGCGCAAATTATCCTTTCATTTGGTTTGGTAAAAAGAAAATGCCCTTTTCTTTTTAAACAAATTCATCACAAATTATTTTTTTTTATCATGAAAAACTCTAAATCGGTAAGTATGTGACAAATTTATTCTTTTTTAGTTTCCATTAAATTTTATTGTCAAAATGCTAAGTTTTTTTTTTTTTTTGGTCTGGAAATTACTAACTATTAAGGGTTTGCTTCGTAACGCTTTTGTTTTGAGGAATAATTTCTTTTTAGAAATAATATTTTTTTATTTCTATTCTTCATAACAATTTCTGAGTAAAAGAATGTTAATTATACAAAATTTCTATTCTCAGAATGGAAAATAAATAGGAATACGTTTGGTACGATTCACAAATTTTTTTATAATAAGGAATTTCCTTTAATTTTTTTTAAATAATATTTTAAGATTTTTTTCTTTTCTTATACTTCCTTGTCGCCACCCCTCGCCACCAGCCAGCGGTGGCGGTGGATAAAAAATTAATTGATATTTCTAGAAATTATTCCCGAATAAGAAGTTAATTTTTTTGTACTTCTTATTTCCGTTCTAAATTTATTCTCTAACTACTTTTCTATTTCGGAAATAAAAAAATTAATTGATATTACCAAATAGTTTTTGTTTCTTTTCTATACTGGGAAGCAAAAGAGCATAAAAACAAAAGAATGGAAACATTGCCAAACGGGGCTCTAAAGTGGATGACACGTGATGGTTTTGGATGAATTTGTTTGGAGTTTACCCTCTGCTTGTCACAATTATACCAGTTTGTAATTTTTCATGATATTAATTTAATTTAATGAAAATTAATAGAAAGTAGATTTGTAACAACTAATTAATTTATGATAAATTTATTTTATAATTTAATATTTCTTCTTTACCGAGCATGAAATTTGTTTTGTTGCTGTTTTTATTGACTTCACGGCGCCATCCAAACCAACCTCCTTCTGGCAGCCGCCCCCGCCATTTCGCAAAACAAAAATCTCTCTCTCTCTCTCTTTTCTCTCTAAAGCCGGAAAAGCACATGATGTTGATCAGAAAGAGACGCAATCATTGGAGGAGCTTGATTCCGAGCTGACGACCGCCCCTTCTCGAATCCTCCCCGCCCGCTCGCTCGCGCCGAAGAATCCCATCGGGGGAGCCGGAGCAGCCTCATCCCTCTCCCACGTCCCTTCCATCCCACGTGAACTCCATCCGAAGGCGTCGCCGAGCGGAAAATCCTCCTCTCCGCTCTCGCCTCTGTTCCGAGGCGATCTCTCTCTCTGTTTTGCCGTGCTTATCCGTTGCATTTCCGCATGCGATTCGGGATTCGGAAAAGCCACTGCACTTTTTTCCAGTTTTCTTTTTGTCTCCATCGCTGTCCGCCAAAAGAAGAAAGAAACGCGTGACGCCACTTGTCTCGCGTCCGTTGATGGTCATCTAAGCTCTGTTGTGGCGAGTGGGATTATCGGGAGGAGGAGGAGGTCCGCTGGATTCAAGCTCGCAATATCTCGTTCTCCGCCGCGAACCAGATTTCGACGTCGCGCGAGGAGTTCCGCCAGTGGCCAGGTGCGGCATGCAAATCATTTCTCTCTCTCTCTCTCTCGCTCGCTCGCTCGCTCGCTCTTGCTTTGGCGTTTCCTCTTTTGATGCTCAGAAGTTCGACTCTGGCGCGAGCTAGTTGACGTTCTTTTGCTTCTCTTTTCCGTATGTTTTCCTCGTGCGCCTGCGGAGCTGCTCGTCCCGTTTCGGACTGTTGAATCCCGTGCGGTTGATGTTTGATTCAGCTTCCCTGTTCTAATTATTTTTCTTAATCTTTTTTTTTTTTTTTTGCACTTGACTTTCTTTGTCTGCATCGGATTCACGGAGATACCGCTCTCTGTTGCTACTTCTTTGTGTGTGTTGGCGAATGAGTGTTGCGTTTTTACTGTGATTTTCACTCGAGTCAGTCGTGATTGCGTTTCGAGCATTTACCGTTTGTATTTTGATCAATGCGACCGGCGTTTGAATGATATATGGGCTGCAGGAATCGGTTCCTGATCACCTTTCTCGACTGTGCCTAAGTCGGCTGCTTGAAAAGCAGATAGAATTATCCTTTCAGATCTAGCTGCATGAGATAGCGAAGTAAATTGGCACTGGGAATTAGTTAAGTTTGTTTGAGATGAAGTATGATTAGTTTGATGGGACTATCAAGCCGACTAGGTGCATTCTCTACTTATTTGTTGTTTCAAAGAGTACTCTCTCGCAGCTGAAGTAAGAGCTGACTCCTGATTCGAACAGACTGACTGTTCTTTATATTCTCTTAGGTGCCGTTAGTAACCTGCTGGCGTGAGACCTGGAATATTTGTGGTTTTTCCCTTAACTCATATCACGCGGGAATCTGAACTAAATTATATTGAAAACGTAAAGCAGGTAAGCCTCTACTGTTCTATCTAATACTTATAGCTAGTGCTGGGGGGTTTTCATTGGTTTATCATATTTAACCCCGGACTTTTTACCGTGTTACATTTTTATGGTACTTAAATGGGAGTCGTAATCATACGTCAAAGGAGACAAGTTCATTGCCTGTTATCACTGAAACTGCGCTCCCCTAAGACTCTGAATATGCATTAATTTTTACATTCCTGCTTTTGTACGCTTGCCGAGGTATAAAGTCAAAACCTTCGTTATTGGCATACCAATTTACTGGCCTCATGGCTTTGCATTATATTCTTTCCTCGCTATCCTTCTTATTGATGACCAACTCATGACTTGTGATTTTTATTAAGATTGCAAAATTACGATATTTGGCGTCTTTTTGATTTGTTCTGTATTCTCTTATCTCTTATGTTTTCTTTGCAGAGAAAGATGGTTGCCTTTGGCAAAAAGTTGAAGGAAAGGCAGATTGCAGAATGGCAGGGGTATGTCTGATATGTTAAATGTGGTTCCGTTGCCCTTTTTTGGCTCTAGTCCTGGGGAGACTAATCGGGACAGGCATTGGTGGTGATCTGATAACCATTCCATGTTGAGATTTAAAGCAATCCAATTTGTTTCTAGTTGGTGTTATATCACCTGTCTGATGATTATCACTGTTGCTCAGTTGGCAGTTCCCTTCCCCTCCTTGAGATGTCAAATGTTGAATATTTTTCCGAGCTGTCATGATCAGTTTTCTTGCTAATCTAAAATCACATAAGATCATCATGACGCATTCGTTATCATGACAGACCTTCATTTTTTTTTTTTTTTTTTTTTTTTTTTTAACATCTGCAGATTTCAAAATGAATCTTTACATCATTTACCTAGTACTTTATATATATTCCTTCATAATCGCAACTTAAATTTGTCTCATCAAACCAGCCATGTCATTACACAAGATCAAATTCATGTATAGCAGAAAAAGGGCAGGGGAGGTAGAATGGTCACTCTAATTGTCTAAAGCATTGTGCTTTGTTTTTACTTTTTGTTACTTTTGCAAATTTGTACATCGAGAATTTTTCTCAGAATTCGGTGTGTTCTGATTCTTTTTATAGATACTACATTAATTATAAGATGATGAAGAAAAAGGTGAGACAATATGCTCAGCAAATTGAGATTGGAATACAAGATCGGCAGCATGTCCTGAAGGATTTTTCCAGGATGCTAGATAACCAGGTATCAAATCCCTTGAAGAATACACTTGTTCATGAGAGTTGGTGTTATGGTAGCAGAGAAAATGTGAAATTCATGCTTCAAATTCAGGGTCACTGAATAGGATGCAATGTTGGTTGGCTATTTTATTTTTGTTAGTCTCTGGAGTCATTTTTATGTGATAAATTCAGCTTTTCTTTTCTGTGAACGGCTGGTAAATTTTGAACTAGTCATGAAGTGTTTTATGTAATTGATTTAGCTGGTTGACAAAAAGACTATCCTGTACCTGCTTGTCTTTTTCCTATTGAATGAAAAGGGCTGCATTAGCATTTTGAAGATGAGCAAAATCATCTGTTTAGTGTCTATGCTAGGGAAGAAGTAGCTCTATTTATTGAATATCAGCAGGTTAGTGCTCAACCTGCAGTATATATATATGCATGAACTACATGGGTACTTGTGGCTTCTGTGTGTGTGCCTCTCTCTCTTAGCTTGCAGGTGCATATGGCCAATTCAAAGGTTGGTGAAATTTTTTTAAGGTCGTGTTAGTGAGTGCTCAAATGGTTTAGTTTAGTATGCATAATAGGAAATGAATTGCTATTCAAAGCACCGACCATATGTACCACAAGAAAAGTGAGTACTTTGAAAAATGGAAAATTCCTTGTTTTGTTACTTAGCAAGTGCACTAAATGCACCCACAAAAAAATCCATTTTTTTAGTATCTCATGGGTAGTGGATGGACATGATGGCGTGCATTCTGTGCTTATGCCTTTTGTTTGGAAATGTGTATTATGTGAAGTAAATTTAAAGAAGTAGGTGGTGGTGCCGTGTATCAAGTTTGTGTGAGAGCATGTGCATGCATGTAATTCTTTTATGGAAAAGTCGACAATACAATGTCTCATGCTTTTCTCCGTTTACTCAAGTCTACGAAATAGGTTTCAACTGCTTCATTCTTTGTACAATTCCAGATTGAAACAATCGTCCTTTTCCTGTTGGAACAACAAGGCCTACTTGCGAGCAGGATAGCTAAGCTTGGCGAGCAGCAAGAAGCTCTTCAGGAGCATCCTGATATATCTAAAATATCTGAACTAAGAGAAGCCTATAGAACTGTGGGACGTGATCTTCTGAAGCTTCTTTATTTCGTTGAAATAAACGCAATAGGTTTGCGTAAGATACTGAAGAAGTTTGATAAGCGTTTTGGTTATCGATTCACGGACTACTATATCAAGACTCGTGCAAATCACCCTTATTCCCAGCTGCAGCAAGTGTTCAAGCATGTGGTAATATGCTGAAATGGATTCATCCTTCTTTTACTCTTGTCACTTATCGAAATTCTTCTAGAGTATTGTGATTTTCGAATTAAATGTACTGCATTGCATGTCTTCTACTGCTAAATGGATAGTCTATGCATGGGCTTTGATTGTTTAAGATATTCCATGTGTATTGCAGGGAATAGGGGCTGTAGTTGGAGCAATTTCTCGTAACCTGGGGGAACTTCAGGACTGCCAGGGAAGCTACTTATCGATATATGACCAGCCACCTCTTCCTCTGCAGGTTTTCCTTAGATTTAGTTCCCTGTTCAACTTGCTAAAGTGGTTCATGTTGCTAGCTTATTAGTTCCCTGCAGCCAAAAGTAGATTTCTCTCATGTGGGGATCCTTTCTTGGACTTTGTTTCATTATTACACGTGTCTGCAGGATTCTGTCATTGACTCGATGAAAGCTGCCGTGGACAGATTAACACATTCAACCAACTTCCTTAACTTTCTGGCACAACATGCACTCATTTTGCAAGAAGAGCTACCTGCTCCTGTTGATGAACTTGTTGAAGATCAAAGATATCATTTTATGTCACTTATGTTGAACTTGGCCAACACGTTCCTTTATATGGTCAATACATACATCGTTGTCCCCACAGCAGATGACTATGCCCTAAGTCTTGGAGCTGCAGCAACAGTTTGTGGTATTGTGATTGGAGCAATGGCAGTGGCACAGATATTCTCCTCGGTGTATTTTAGTGCTTGGTCGAATAAGTCATACTTCAGGCCTCTCATATTCAGCAGTATTGTTCTCTTTGTGGGCAATGTCATGTATGCTTTGGCATATGATCTTGATTCCATAGTGGTCCTTCTTGCGGGTCGGCTTTTTTGTGGGTAAGCAAAATGTCTTTTTCTCATGAGTCGATGCTTTGATATGAATAATAAATTCTTTTCTAGTTCATTTGACTAATGTAAACTGTCGTTATCATGATTACTCAAGCTCATGACTCTATTTGTACTCCGTATGGAGGCAGAAGTCTCTGCAAATAAAACCAAAGCCATAGGAAAGCGAAGTACAACTAGCTTTTTGGATTACCTTTTTATCTTTAAAGCAGCCGTTGTTGTTCTTCTAATGCACAAAGCAGAAGGACATCTTTTCTGTTTCTGAAGGCAATAGAGACTCTGCTCTCTTTGAATCTGCAGTTGTGCTCTAAGAATTTCAATTTTCTTGAATTTAATTCTATTGTTCCTAGTAGCCCATTTTTCTGATTTGTGATGCAAAATGAGGAAGCTGTCAAATGTACATCAGCTGTGCAATTAGTTGGCTAGTTGTTATGAGTTGTTTTCAACTTTGGAACAGCGGTACACTAGATTCCATTGATATTCCAGTTAGCTTTTAGCATCGGAATCAATGAATTATACTGAGTAACCGTTTTTCTCAATAGCTTAAGTCGTTTGCTCCAGTACCATGCTAGATTGCTTGCACAACTACGAGTTTTGAAAGTTTAAGTTGGTGAAAGGTGCAGAATATTTTCTGTATCTTAACAGATTAGTTGGGCTCCTAAGATTTCTGAACAGAACCCATTATCTTCAGATGGAGTAGGACCGGTTCCCTGTCTTATGCTCTTTCTGGTTCTTGTATTGGACAAATCCAAATTTGTGATAAAACGCTGACAAAAGGCAAGAAGTGAAAAACAAGTACAAGGAGGAAAGAAACACTTTATCATATGATGCCATTCTAACATAGAGCATCTAGAGTACGTTGAGGTTCATTCAGTCCGCCCCTGGTGGAGTGTGCTCCTTGTCCTCCTCTCATTTGGCCATAGCTCTTGTGCTCACTGCCTTCCCTGCAGTGAAATGAAAGAAAAGGAGCTACTGACTTGAAGAAACCCTAAAGTATAATAGTGGCGGGTTTTGCATCTGCTTTGTACTTCATAAATTAAGGACTTCACGCTAGTTCATGTGATGGGAAAGTAAAGGTTAACAAACTTGCATGCTCTTCAATTTCAGATTAGGTTCTGCTAGAGCTGTTAACCGGCGTTACATCAGCGACTGTGTGCCATTGAAGATCCGCATGCAGGCCTCGGCGGGTTTTGTCAGTGCAAGTGCTCTTGGGATGGCTTGTGGTCCTGGTCTTGCTGGACTACTTCAATACAATTTTAAGA
The DNA here is from genome assembly GCA_014182365.1 of Eucalyptus tenuipes. NCBI lineage: Eukaryota > Viridiplantae > Streptophyta > Magnoliopsida > Myrtales > Myrtaceae > Eucalyptus > Eucalyptus tenuipes. Next base: position 27,227,055 of record CM024540.1, on the reverse strand, counting down.
TTTACAAGTTTACATTTAATGAAGACACTTTACCAGGATGGGTAATGGCTGTGGCTTGGCTTATATACTTAATATGGTTGTGGATCTCGTTTAAGGAACCTTCTCGTGAAGTGGAGGCAAATGAAACACCTCAGGAATCAAATGCTGGTATTTGGTTCTATCATGTTTTTCTTTTACTCTGTATTTGCTGCTTATATCCTTGGCTAAGATGTCTTGTGAAAGCACTTGCTAATGTTGACACAAGGACATCCTGTCAAGTAAATGGCGTAGAGGTATCTGTCGCTCATTTAGATTTTAATTTGTGAAAAATTGGAGCAAAACTCTTTCCATTTGGCAAGGATGGACATGTGCCCTTTCAGCATTTGAGATTCTTAGGTTATGTTAATGCTAGCACCTTATTCAGTGGAAACCAAGAAGATCTAGATCAGCTGGGTGGTGGCTTTGTTGGCATCAAGGGAGCTAAGGTTGTGCTTAATTTGCTTGTTTTATCAAGACAAATATTTGTGAGATAAATCGGAAGCTGTGACCTCATCTACAAGACCTTGGTAATTGACTGTGTGTGTGATATCAGGCAAAGTGCAAATATCTCTGTCAAAAGCCTTTATCCATTTCAGTTCATAAAACCTTTTCTTCTGTAGTCTGAACCCACCCCACAGAAAGTTGCATCTACTTGACAATTTGAATTTTCTACGCGGGATTGCGGTAATGTATCCAGCAATTTGGCTTTTGCCTGTCATTCTACTTCACTGTACAATACGTTTGCCTGAGGACTCAAAATTGGAACAGGTTTCCTGAAGGTCAATCACCATAGTCTGGATAATCATGTCATGTTAGATGATAAGATATTATCTGTGACAGGGATGAAAAATTTTGTTGTGTTATTATCATTGTGTGCACTCTGTGGATCTTCTTTCATCCTAAAATAATTGCTCAAGTAACTGCAGCTGATATTGTAGTTCTTCCATTTCTCCCTGAGAGTGTTATGAGAATAAAAGATTAGTTCAGAATTCTGGAACTTGCTTGTTGCAGAACCAGCAGAGGGTGATGCACTGGAGAATGGTATTAAAAAACCATTGCTTATCAGCTCAGAAAGAACGGAGCAAGATGCAGACGGTGACAACGAATGTGAAGGAAGCGACGAAGCTCCTGAAGAATCCCACCAAGCAGCAACTTCACTTCAATCAGCTTATAGGTTATTGACACCTTCTGTTAAGGTTTGCCATTCCTTCCTACAACTTTAGAAGTTTGACACATAAATTGTCTTTCTTATTTATCACAATATGACGTTGAAAAGCTTAAATACATAGAGCGTGTTCAAACCAGCTGTTAAGTATGTCTGTGTTACTCAGGCAGCTAATAATATCATCTGATCACAGCGTGAGGATTTGCCATTGCCTAGGATTTGAACATGAATATGGACATTCTAAATGCGCTGACCTAAAGGTTGCACACTGAGCTTGGAATTTTTGTCGTTCTCTGTGGGAGGGGCTTGTGCATGATGATCATTATAGTTATGCATCTTAGCAGATCTCAAATGGTAGGCTTTTGAATTTGGAGTTTTCAGCACCTTTTAGTTTTTGCGGATCGGTATTTCACTTGATCACGAGTTGTCACATCTGAAGTACTAGGCCACCTTATAGAGGAAGCTGGAAAGGCTTACATTCATATTGTGATCATACCAAAATCTCAAACTTGGGCTTCATCTTTGAATGTTCCATCAGACATGGGTATCTTTAATTCCTACTTTCCTCCATATTCATGTCTTTAGTAGCTGCTATTGAAGTCTCTTGATTCTTGATCCTTATTCTTCACCTTGACTCTTTTCAGGTTTTAGGTAATTTCTTCTGGAGCCAAAACACTTAGTTCAGAATGTCCTTTAATCAAAGATATTTTTGTTTGATAGGTACAATTATTGATTTATTTCATGCTAAAGTATGCAATGGAGATACTACTTTCAGAATCGAGCGTCATTACCACATATTACTTTGGTTGGTCGACAAGCGGTGTTGCCATATTCTTGGCGTGCCTTGGCCTGACAGTTCTCCCTGTAAACATTGTTGTCGGAAACTACATTTGTAACATGTTTGAAGACAGGTAAAGACGGAAATTTTTGCCTCGCTTTTTACTCATCATATTTTGCTGATTTTGGATATGTTCATTGTAATCATTCTCTCCAACACAAAAATAAAAATAAAAATTGTAATCATTCTCGGTGATTTGACTACAGGCAAATTTTATTGGCATCTGAAATTGTGGTTTGCATTGGCATACTCCTAAGCTTCCATGTATTCATTCCCTACTCCGTTCCACAGTATGTCATTTCGGGACTCATCATGTTCGTTTCTGCCGAAGTGCTGGAAGGTAAGATTTTGTTGAAGTTGATCAGTTTATAATTTCTTAGGCAGTTACTATATAGACCATAGTGCTGCACTCCAAGAACTTTGTTCAAGAAGAGGGAAAGGGATGGAAGACAGGCTAATATTGCAGGCTAGTGAAAATAGAGAGTTTACAGATTTTTCTAACTTGGAACTTCTCGATTCCATAGGTTGCAGGGTATGCTGTACTACCCTGCATTTTTTGCATAAAGTGTATATTGGATAAAAAATTTCTAGTTATGGACACATTGAACATTCAACACAAAACATTTGGACTACTTGATAATGCATGTTCATGTCTAATAGTAACATATTCTTAAACGGGTGATAACATTTGAAGTCTATCCTCCCCGCGAACTTCGTCACAAAGAGACGGAGGGATAAATGGAGTTGGAGATTTATTTTTTTATGAAGGGATTGGAGTTTGCTAAATAATTAAGGTTTCCACACATTTAAAAGTCAAAATTTCATAAAGGAAAAGATAAATTTATATATAATTTAGTAAATCTATATTTAATTGAGAAAGATTATCCAAGGTGGTACCGTGTACCAGGGTACCTGCATAGGATAGAGTGTTAGGTGGTATGACCCCAAACCTTGGAACCTACTCCATACTCATTGATTCTGACATTTTGGAACCTAGAACCTACCCTGCGAGCTTTAATAGCCACCTTAGAGCCTATTTGATCATGCTGGCTCTGCAGGGTCTGCAGATTCCAAAGGTTCTCCTGCACACCCCACCCTGCACATCTAGTGCAAGCAACTCATCAATTAGCACGGCATGGTCTATTTAATGAACTATACAAGTAAAAGGCGAATGTGTTGTTCCAGGTAGTAAAACCAAACCATTAGGATACAGGTCACATTTATGTATATTTCTCTGCTATTTGGCGACTTAGTGCTCCTTCACTGTACAATACTGGGGAAACTGTCCTTTAACCTTAGGTTCCTTATTTTTTAAGCATGCATTTGTCAATATTGACCTTTTGCTTTTAATGCAGATATTCTCACTCATAGATAACTAACTGAATGGCAAACATGATAGCCAAAGTACACTTGAGTCCGATTGAGCATCACCTCTAAAGAGGCTTGCTCTGGATTGTGTAATGTTGACCTCATGCAACTCATCATTTCAGGTGTCAACTTGTCGCTACTATCTCGTGTCATGTCTTCTCGCCTTTCAAGAGGAACATACAATGGCGGCTTGCTTTCGACAGAAGCTGGTACCATCGCTCGTGTTGTAGCAGATAGCACCATAACTCTAGCTGGGTACTTGGGCGACAGCAAACTGTTGAATGTCACCCTGCTTCCTTCGCTCATCATATGCATCTCATCCATCATCGCTACTCTCTGCACCTATAATTCTCTCTACTAGACTCCTCTCATGTAAATATGTCCGCATATGTTTTACGCTTTCTTAATCTCCCCACCCCCTATATTTCTCCTCATCATTCCTTATTGGATTGCAATAAGTTTTGAACCATTGATGTCAAGAAGGTTAAGTGCAGAACAATTTGGAAATTAGAATATATATCATTTCTCTAGTATTTGGTCTTTGGAATTTTTTTTTTTTTTTGGTAAGGATGGTCTTTGGAATTGTTTATGTGAAAAAGATACAGAAATCTGGAAATACTACTTTTTCTTGGATAGCTACATGCATTAAGAGCGTTTTTTTCTTTGACGAAACCATGCTATATGTGATTGATTGCTCACAGAAATGGGTCCCCTGAACAACTACTACTTCGTCTTCTTCTTCTTGTGTACTTGCTTTTGGAGATTTAGACTGACCTAATGTATAAATCTTCATTTGCCAAAATATCTCTTGAATAGATTTTTCCTCTTCCATAATAGGAAGTTACATCCGTTCCTGTTATTGCACGTCTATCTTTTCCTTCCATTGGACTTGAGATGATAAAAGAGAACGCGTTCGAATAGATACAATTTCTTCATGTAAATTATGTGGTGCCATTGCGCTTGAAGAGCCATAAGTTTTGAGGTTTATTTGCGTGCATCAGTGACCTAGCCATGCACTCAATTCTCAATCGACTGACCTATTGAAATAAGTTAGTAGCAATGACTAATTAATACTTGGGAAGTATTGAACATTTTTTTCCCTCGCCGAATGGAAGTAACAATCTCACAGGTCAAAAATGTCATTGACGCCAGTGAAGTACCTTTGTATGTTTGATGCTGGCATTACTAAAGATTATTACTGCTTACTTCTCGAATTCGGATTTCAGATTCATGATAAAGTCTGTAAACATTTGATTCGATTTCATTTGATTGCGTGTGTATAATTCGTTTGTTCGATGATGTCGGGTGTGGGAGACAACACAATGGTGGTAGCATGGAGGTTCTTTTCACTATAATATTGTAGAATCACACGAAGTGAAAGATATATCATGAAGTGATACATAAGTATATAATCTCACGCTAAATATCATTACTTTAATGCTCTCTTAGCACGTGCAATTCATGGAAAGAAGTACGCTCTAAATATCAAAACTTGGTATGGGTGAACATGTAAGTGCCAGAACTTTCAAAAGGCATACTTAAGTGTTACTTTTTTGAAAATTGGACACGTAAGTGCTAACTTTGGCGAGACTTGTCGGAAATTCAATGTGACGTTATTTTATTAATAAAATCGATCTACGTGACTTGCCAAAATGTCCACTCAGCATCCTTGTCCCAAAATGACGTCGTTTTGCCCCCAAAATTTAGTTTTAATAAACATATTAATTAAATTAAAATTTAAAAATAAAAATAATTTTGTTTAAAAAAGAAAAAAAAAAAAAAAAAAAAGGAAGAGGGATCAAATCTAGGGCTTGTCGGCTGGGGTTGCGCCCAGCCGTGCCCTAGCCAACAAGGTCGACCCTCGCTAAGGCCTACAACCTCTCCCCTCTAGGGGTGTGCAACTGGACCGGGTATACCCGGTTCTCGGACTAGCCCACCCGGAAAACAGGGTCGCGAACCGATTCCCATTAAAATCGATCAAGGAACTGGTTCCCAAACTTTGAAACCGGTTTAAACCGGTCTAAGAATAGGTTCCGAGTGATTATCCACTGGGAAATTGGTTCCCGGACCGGTTTTGGAACCGGTTCCCGGACCGGTTTTGGAAGTAGAGGTCCAAAATCCTTTCTTTTTTCTCCTGATTTCTATTCTTACTCCCGCAATCACACGATATTTTTCCTCTTGACTCTTTCAAACACGCATGGCACTTCTCATTTGTCATTCCTCTTCCTCACTTGCTTCCCTCCCTCACCGGCTCCCTCTTGCATCGTCTGATGGACGGACGGTGTTCGTCGCCGCCAAATTTTTGTGTATCACAAGGATTGGCTGGTCTAATTTCTCTTTTGTAGAAGGAGTTATGCTTACATAAATGAGTAGCTTCATGTAGTAGTTGTAGGAATAAGATTAATATTAGACTCATGTTTGTTGCTAATTCTTTATCTTATGATTTTATTTATTATAATTAGCCCTATGGATCCTTAATTTTTCGTTTAGTAAAAAAGTTCATGTATTAATTTATTACCAGTGCTTAATATTTCAATATGAATTAGGAGGATTACGTTATTTTCTCACTTATTTATATAAAATTCGAAGTCGTATAGGATATCGGGAGATTGCAAAATAGGTTTCAGTGGAAACAGGGTTGGCCCTAGAATTGGATCGGAAAAATAAGGTAGGTCGGGTAGGTCGGGTAGGTCGGGTATACGGTCCAGAAAAGGGGAGCCGATTATAACAGGGTCGGGTACAAGGTCCAAGTCTAGACCTTACCCACGCTGGACCCGATCACCCCTACTCCCCTTTCTTCCTTTCGCCTATGATCTTTAGCACTATTCTTTTTTTTTTAGTTCTTTAAATTTAATTTAATTAATATTTATACTAAAAATCAATTTTGGACCAAAACGACATTGTTTTGGGCTTATCTAGCTACGTCAGCACCAAGTGGATATTTTTTTTGAAAATAATTGCCACATCAGTTGAAAATCCCCCCGAAAGATGCCACATTAGCGGTTTGGTCAGTAATTTTCACCGGTGGCACTTAAGTGTTCGTTTTTTCCTTGATTTTCACACTTAAATATACATTTTGGAAGTTTTGGCACTTATGTGTCCCCTCGTGCCAAGTTTTGACACTTATGGTGAATATTAAACGGACCCAAAAAAATAACCATGGTGAAGTAGACATTAGTGCAAGCTCTTGCCAAAACCATGTCTTTCCATACCTATCTCTTATAATTTGTTGCCAGTTTTTTCAACCTGGGAGAAACGTTGGAATTAAATTAAATCGTTAGTTGCTAAAAAGGTTTTTCGATTAGAAAAAGGACAAACTAATCACAATTTAAGGAAGGATGAGCTTACACTCAATCTCACATATTTTTCGGGTCATGACTAAGTCTTTCTATCTTAACTAGTTTGCACGGTAGTTCAATGAACCAGACGAGTCTAGTTTTAAGTTCTAGGGAGATGAGACAAACCCATCGATGACCCTTATTTCGGTAGTATAGGCGCATGTCATTCTTAATGAAGGACGTCAAGGGTACCTAGCAATAGTAAGTGACCAAATTAAGGAAGAAGCCAAACCTGAAGGGATCCATGTGGTCTAAAAATTCTCTGACATGTTTCCTAAGGAATTACTGGGATTGCCACCGAAGGGGAGATTGCATTTGTAATTGAATTAGCACCCAGCATCGAACCAATATCAAAAGCCCCATATAGAATGGTTTTAACATAACTAAAAGAATTGAAAGTACGGTTGCAAGAATTACTTGGTAGGGGATTTATTAGGACAAGCGCATCCTCGTGGGGTGCACTAGTCCTATTTGTAAAGAAGAAGGATGGATTCATGCATCTTTGCATTGACTGAATCAGTTCATAATCAAGAACAAGTACCCATTGCCTAGAATTGGTGATTTATTTGACCAATTGCAGGGAAGTTTAGTCTTTTCTGATATAGACTTAAGGTCAGCATATCATCGGTTAAGGATTGGCAAAAGAACCCTTCAAGTGGCAAAAGTTGGTACAAAGGGACATTTACGTACCAAAACTTATATAAAGTGCCACTTAAGTGCCACTTTTTATGAAAAATTGAGTGCCACATCCGGCGAACCTCGTCGGAAATCCTATGTGGCATTTTTTTATTAATTTTTTCTCTTACGTGGCTCGCCAAAAGGCTGACTCAACAAACTACACATAAAAAACGACGTCGTTTTAACACTATTTAGCCACATCAGTGTGCAAAACGACGGCATTTTGCGCGCAACTCGCCGGAAAAAATTGTCACGTTAGCGTTTTGGCCGGATTTTTACGCTGGTGGCACTTAAGTGATCCATTTTGCTCCGATTTTGGCACTTAAGGGTGTGTTTGTTTATGTTCTTTATTTCTGTTTATGAACAAAAATTTTGTTTTTTTGTTTCCAAAAACAAAAAAAAGAACAGAAACGCGTTTGTTTGCGTTTTTGTTCCAAATCTGTTTTTTTGTTCCCGGGAACAAAATTGGAATAGAAACAAGAAATAAGAAAAACTTGTTTCTTGTTTCTGCAACAATTTTTAAGAACAGATTTTCTCTCTCCTTTCTTTTCTTTTCTTTTTTTTCTTCTTCTTTTCTTCTTCTTTTTCCTTTGGCCAGTCGTCGACCTCGGCCATGGCCGGCGACCGGCCATCGAGGGTCGGTGACCTCGTCGGAGCTTCGCCGGCCCTCGGCGAGGCTCGGCCTCGCCGGATCTGGGCGAGCCCGAGCTCGCCCGGCCAAGGCAAGGTCGAGCCTCGCGCTGGCCGGCGACGCTCGGCCTTGCCTTGGCTGGGTGAGGCCGCCGGCCCTCGTCGACCATGGCCGAGGCCGGCGACCGGCCACAAGGAAGAAAAAAAAAAAAAAAATAAAAAAATAAAATAAAATAAAATAAAATATTAAAAAATTAAAAGAAACAAAAAAAGAACACAAATTTACCAAACATATTTCTGTTTTTTTTATTTCAGGAACAAGTTTACCAAACGGGTTCTTCGATCAAAAATTGTTCCCCTAAACAGAAATAGTTTTCTATTTCTATTCCCTAGAGCAATTTTGAGCACAAAACACAAACAACGCACCCTAAGTGTCACTTTCGTAACTTTTGGCACTCTAGGGGTTTGAGTGTCATTAAGGATTAAGAAAGATGATATCCCAAAGACTGCTTTCAGGACTTGTTATGTACATTACAAGTTCTTAGTCATGCCATTTGGCTTAACAAAGGCACTAGTTGTATTCATGGACCTAATGAAATAGAATATTCAAACCATACTTGGACCAATTCGTAATAATCTTTATTGATGATATCCTAATATATTCAAAAGGACTAAAGGAACACGAGCAACACCTAAGGATAGTACGGCAAACTCTTAGACATCATAAGTTATACACCAAATTTAATAAGTGTGAATTCCGGTTGGATCGAGTAGTATTTATGGGCCATGTGGTATCTGGAGAAGGAATCCCAATGGACCCAACGGAAGTTGAGATAGTACTGAATAGGCCAAGACCAATGACGCCAACAGAAATATGAAACTTCTTAGGATTTGCATGGTATTATATGAGATTTATAGAAGGATTCTTACGATTCGCAGGACCATTAACCCAATTGACTAGGAAAAATGTGAAGTTTGAAAGGAGTGGTGAATGTGAATAGAACTTCCATGAAATTAAGAAAAGATTAACCATAGCTCCAACGCTACCTATTCTTTTTGGATATGGTAGATTCACGGTATATAGTGATGTCTCCCACAAGAGGTTGGGATGTGTCTTGATGCAACATGGGAAATTCATAGCCTAGCATCAAGACAATTAAAATCTTATGAATTGAACTACCCAACTCACGATCTAGAACTAGTGATAATAATTATTGCGCTGAAGATATAAAGACATTATCTATATGGGGAAAAATTTGGAGTTTATACAAATCCTAAAAATTTCAAGTACTTATTTTCCCAAAATGAATTAAACATGAGACAAAAGAGGTAAATAGAACTATTGAAAGATTACGACTGTGAGATACTATATCATCCAGGGAAGGCGAAAAAGGTTGTGGATAGTCTCAATTGTAAGTTAGTAAGTGGTATAGCAAGTACAAGGATAAGAGAATGGAACTTTTTAGAAATGATCACCAATTTGAAGTTTAAGTTAGAAATGGACCATCTTACCAATGTACTAGCGACACTAAGAATTGAATAAGAAAACCCCGAAATCGTGAAATTTCAAGAAAAAGGTATTATCAGGGAAAAGGCCAAAGTTCTAAATTTCTAAGGATGGAATAGTGAGATACCGGGAACAACTATGTGTACCTAATAATGAGAAAATAAGAAGGGAAATCTTATTGGAGGCGGATAGGAGTAACTAGTATCCACCTTGAAAATACAAAGATGTACCAAAACCTACGCCAACAACATTTGTGGGAATGGAATAAAGATATCGGGAACAACTATGTGTACCTAATAATGAGAAAATAAGAAGGGAAATCTTACTGTAGGCAGATAAGAGTAACTAGTAGCCACCTTGAAAATGTAAAGATGTACTAAGACCTATGCCAACAACATTTGTGGGAATGGAATGAAGATAGACATTACTAAGCACGTTTCCTAGTGCTTGACTTGCCAATAAGTAAAGGCAGAATGTCGCAAGCCTGCAGGAATGCTAAGACCACTAGATATTCTTGAATGGAAATGGGAGCACATAATGATGGATTTCGTAAGGGACATTTAACGGTCATAACTCTATATGGGTAATAGTAGATTGATTGACCAAATTTGCCCATTTTTCTAGCGATACGAATGAATTAGTCGATTAATAAATACGCTAAGATATATGTAAGGCAAAGGGTACGCTTACATGGTATCCTTGTGATCATCACTTTAGATTGAGACTCAAGATTTGCATCAAATTTATGACAGAGTCTCCAAACTACATTAGGGACCAAACTCCATTTTAGCATTGTCTTCCATCCGCAGACAGACGGATGGACGGATAGACAGAAAGAGTAATCCAAATACTGGAAGATATGTTAAGGGCTTGTGTGATTGATTTTAAAGGTAATTAGGACAAGAAGTTGCATCTACTAGAGTTTGCATACAATAATAGCTTCCAGTAGAGCATTGGTATGGTCCCATTTGAAGCACTATATGGAAGGACTTGCAAGACTCCTTTATATTGGAATGATGTGGGCGAGAAAAAGCTAACAGGGCTTGAGTTGAAGTTACTTTGAATGTAGTAGGAATCATTAGGAGTCGGGCTTAAGACGGCCCAAAGTCGATAGAAAAGTTACGCAGATAAGCACAAAAGGCCCTTGGACTTTAACGTGAGAGATCACGTATTCTTAAAAGTATCACCAATGAAAGGTGTATCAAGATTTGGAAAGAAAGGCAAGTCGAGCCCAAAATTCATTGGACCTTTCGAAATCCTCGAAATGATAAGGGATTTGACCTATCAACTGGTGTTACCTCCAAGCTATCGAATTTGCACGATGTCTTCCATGAGTTGATGTTAAGGAAATAGTAGCCCAACCCTGCCCTTATATTGGATCATGAGATTAGCGAAATAGATGAGAAAGTAAAGTATGTGGAAATGCCTATGAAAATATTGGACTAGAAAGAGCAGGTCCTTCGAAAAAAAGTGATTTCACTCGTTAAAGTCTTATGGTGACACCACAATGTAGAAGAAGCAATGTGGGAAAGCGAAGAGAAAATGAGTTAACGGTCTCCCCACCTTCTCAATGGAAAGTAAGGAACGTTCAATTTCAAGGACGAAATTCCTTAAGAGATGGGGATTCGTGATATCCGAGTTTTTTTTTTTTTTGCCCAACGAAATTGCGAGCCTCGAACGCTCGACAATTAACGCCACATCACCAAGCTTGCCGCTGGGTTTCGCCATCAAGTCTTGCCGTGCCTCGCCTCAACTTGTCCCCATCTCATTGAACCACCTTAGCCTCGCCACGATGCCAAGCCAGCACCCTCGCTACCTCAGCCACAGATCGCGCCATGTCCACTCCGCGCCACCTGGCCCTTCTTTACGGTGCCATCTTCTGTTTTCCCCAGCTGGTGCACTTCTTCCCCGTGGAGCCAACCGCAGCGACCAGCTTCGCGTCACTTCCCTCTTCATTACTTTCTGTAGTTGGCGACACATCGACAACATTAGGTGGTGAAGACTGAGGTGTGAGAGGGGAAAAACGGTAGCCGCTCGTCCCTCTTTGCTATGATCGCAAATCTCCCTTCACTCAGCGCCATTTCACCAGGGCACGCCGATTCTCTCTCTGTTCTTCTGTGTTGCGCACGATTGCTCAAGCTGTGAAACCACCGGCAACCCTTCTCCCCCCTTAACTCAGCTGCTTGTGTCATCCTCCGTTAGCCGCACCGTCGCCTTAGCTTGAACAGCAGCAGCTCGGGATTTCCGAGAGCTTGCCTAACCGTGACCACAGCTCGTCTAGGACCCGAGGCAAGTGAATTACTGCCCATTTATGCTACATATGTTAGTTTCCATACGTCGAGGTCAATTTCCTCAAGTATTAGTCGCCTCGATCGATTTCGTGCTTACTTATGTTCATCGACGGTTTCGGGATATACTTGCTGCAAGTAGTGTTAATAATTTAGTACATTGAGTATATTAATATGTTGTTGGAATGCTGGATATTGAAGGGTGACTTAGTTTGAGTTAATTGACACAAGTCGTGGACTAATATGAGGGACGCTGATTTTTGGGTATATGTACTGTAGACCGAACTTTGCTAATTATGTGCAAGTCCTTGCGGCACAAATTTGATGGGACTTTTTCGCGAAAGTTGTGCGTTTTGGCTTATTCCAAGACGTACTTAAATTTCGGATTTTTCAGATTTTTTATGTGCAAAATATATTTAAAAAAGTATGCGGGTCCGAAACTGTTTTTATAAACCGTTTCTGGACCTTTGCTGGGTTTCTATTTTCTATCAGATTTTTGACAAACAATTTGGACTAGTGTCCTTCAAAGAAGTTTTAGTCCACATGTTAAACTATAACGTGGAATTTTTCCATGATTTTTGGAGTTCATTTAGGCATCCAAAATGCGATTTCCTGACTTGGTTGCAATATGGATTTGTGCTCTGTTTTGATCCAAAATTCAGAAAATCATTAGGACTCGTACAAGCTAAAACCAACCTCCAAGTCTTCAAAAAAACATTCCTCGGAGTCTTGTCCCATTGTGTTAAAATTTTGTGATTTTTCGAACTAATTTGCTTGGTGAATGCCACTGATTTCTAAGGGAAAATTGTCCAAAAAGTCCTAAACTTATTGCATTTTTGCCAATTCAGTCATAAACTTTTTAACTTAGACAATTCAGTCCTAAACCTTTTCACTTCTTGCCGATTCAGCCCATCTGCCAATTTCTACCGGGAAAATGCTGATGTGGACGCCGGCGGTGCCACGTAGGACTACCGACGTTGACATGGATAATTTTTAATAATATTTTAATATTTTTTTGAATTTTTTTGAATTTTTATTATTTTTTCTGTTTTTCCCTTTTTTTTTTTTTCTTTTCTTTCTTTTCTTTTTGGCTTTTTTCTTTGCCTTTTCCGGTGGTCGGCCACCGGCCACAAACCAGCCATTGGGCCGGGCGACCCTTGTCGGGCCGTGCCTGGGCGAGGGCTCCCCTCGCCAGGGCTCCTCCTCGCTCGGCCAGGCCTCACCTATGGTGGGCGAGGCCAGCCGGCTGGCTGTGGCTAGTGGCCAGTGGTTGATGATGGCCGGCCATCAGAAAAGGTCAAGAAAGCCAAAAAAAAAAAAAAAAAAAGAGGGAAAAAATAGAAAAAAATAATAAAAATTCAAAAAAATATTAAAATATTATTAAAAATTATCCACATCAGCGTCGATGGTCCTACGTGGCATCGCCGGCGTCCATGTCAGCATTGTCCGGCCAAAATTAGCCGGATTGACTTAATGGGCAAGAAGTGAAAATGTTTAGGACTAAATTGATAAAATTAAAAAATTTATGACTGAATTGGCAAAAGTGCAATAGGTTTAGGACTTTTTGGACAATTTTCCCTATTTCTAAATGTAGCCGAATTGCCTTTTTGGATTGATTTTGGGACCTCAGTATCATTCCCTTTTGCACTTGCCTTTGTGGTGATTATTGATAACCAACCATCCTACATCATTTTTCTTGTTTTCAAATGGACAAAGGATTGATAATTGTGAAATTGAGTTGATCCATATGTTTTAATTCATTGGATGGCATATTTAAATTGAATTATGGAATTGCTACATCGTGGGATGAGTGTTCAAATTGGGAATGTCGTCAGTTTTTAGGACGATGATGCCCTAGGTATTAGAAGGGATGCTTGGAGGGATAATTGGGTTCTTCCAGATGCCTAGGGGTGTAACACTAGGGGTGAGCATGGTCCGAGTTGGGCCGGTCCACCCACTAAACCTAGGACCAACCCGCACAGTGTTGGTCCTCAATTTTTGGGACCGATGACCGACCCTATTGAGCTTGGGATCGAGGACCGGACCGACCCAATGGGTTCGGTCCGGTTCCAAGGTCAACCCGGGACCAATTGATAATTTTTTATTTCATTTTTTGTATTCCTTAAAAAAACAATTCAGGACCGGACTGACCCAATGGATTTAGTCCAGTTTTAAGGTCAACCCGGGATGAACCAATAATTTTTTATTTTATTTTTTCTACACCTTGAAATGGCAACTGAGGACCGTACTGGTCCAATGGGTTTGATGATGAGCGAGGTTAGCTAAGAAAAGCAAGCGGTGAGGGTCAAATGGGCTGAACGTCGAGCAGAATAAGCATCAAATGTCAAGCGGGGAGCAACAAGCCAAGCGAGCATCGAGCGGCGAGCGGCACGAGTGACCCAAAGCGAGTGAGGCGAGTGTCAAGTGGCGATCGGAGAAGTTGTTTCTTTCGATTTTGGCAAATTGAAAACTAAGATAACATATAAGACGAAGAGAACGAATACTAAAGAAAGATGCCATAAAGAGTTGTTTATACCTTTTTGGACGCCGTGAGAACTCCTCACAAAAACATTTTCCTCCTTCGTAAATTATGACTATTGACACTATAAAAAACATTAAAAATCTAAGTTATTAAAGAATAATGTAAAATTACTTGAACTCCACACTAAAGAGCTATTTAATGTTGTTGACGTCGTTTATTTTAAGGTTTTATCTATATAAAAAAAATTATAAATAATATATTAGATATATATATTCAAGGTTAGTCCGATTGGACCGACCCGAAACTCTCCGGGCGAGGACCGACTCGCACAAAGTCTTGGTCCAGGAATTCTAGGACCAAAAACCGACTTAGTCTCCCTGGGAACCGGATCAGGACCAGCTGGGTTGGGCCGGTCTAGGGTCGGTCCAGGGTTGACCCTGGACCGATGCTCACCCCTATGTAACATGATACCCAAATGTCCTCCTGATACCAGATTGGCACAAGATGCACGGAGGGTAATAGGGTTCCCCATATATAATGGCAGTTAATTCATAGTAAAGATGATCAATTGCTATTTCAAATTTATTTCAGACTTATTGGGTTATTGTTTTTAGAGGAAATGTTTTCCCATTTGCTATTCTACTTCTGAGAAAGATTCTTAGACAAGTTGATATTATAATGATCTTTTGTTTTCCTCGCATGTACTGCTATTAACTTATGTGATATAGACTAGTTAGTAATTTGCCTGTTGACTGTTATGCTCATTTTTTATCGATTATTGTCTTTCAGATCAATAATAGGTATGTCGATCCTTCCTGCCTTTACTTCCATTAGTTATGGTGCTCCGGTGGACCTCACCTGAGACTTTTCTGAGTTCATAGATCTAGATTTTCCAGATCTAGTACTCTTGGGATTCCTTGCTGTCTATGCACGTGTCAGAGGATAGCTTGTAGGATCGATCCCACGTCCAAGCAGTGGTGAAGATGATGATGGCGGTAGCACGATAGACTAAGGCAGGGGCAGGATGGTGAAGCAGCATTTTTGAATCCAAGCGACGATTTTTGGGCATACTAGTGTCGAAGGATAGGTGGCTAGGCGTGTACAGGTAGTCCCAAGGTCAGGGTAATAATGTGGTGTACTTTTGATGCAATTCAAGATGACAGACGCTTTTGAAAACTCCCAATATACTTGGCTATGTCACCTAAAGTAAACAAATAAGAAATGAAATGCGCTATTCCGGTTTATATTTTCGCGGTGTCTCTTTGAATGTTGTATCTTGGGATGTTCTTTATCCATTTGCGCTTCTGCATGTAAAGGCGAAAGAATAGGGCAACTGCGCTAGGGATGACGTGCTGGGGGGCGTCACAGCGTGCGTATAATTCGTTTGTCTGATGACGTCGGCTGTGGGAGACAGCACAATGGTGGCAGCATGGAGGATTCTTTTCACTATGATATTGAAGAATCACACAAAGTGAAAGATATATTATGATATATTATGGAGTGATGAATCATTATAGACTCTCAAGCTAAATGTCATTACTTTCGAAACCATGCTATGTGTGATTGGTCGCTCACATAAATGGGTCCCCTGAGCAACTACTACTTCGTCTTCTTCTTCTTGTGTACTTGCTTTTGGAGATTTAGACTGACCTAATGTATAGATCTTCATTTGCCAAAATAGGTCTTGAATAGATTTTTCCTTATTCCATAATAGGAAGTTACATCCTTTCCTGTTATTGCACCTCTATCTTTTCCTTCCATGCGACTTGAGATGGTAAAGAGAACGCCTTCGAAACGAATACAATTTTTTCATGTAAACTACGTGATATTGTTGCGCTTGATGAGCCAGAAGTTTGAGGTTCATTTGCGTGCATCAGTGACTAGCAATGCACTCAATTCTCAAACGACTGACCTCTTGAAATAAGACAGCACTAATGACTAATTAATACTTGGAAATGTTACCCTTTTTGTTCATTTCTTTTCCCAATACGTCGACCAGTTTTCGCCCTAACCCGAATGGAAATAGCAAACTAACAGGTCAAAAATTTCCATTGACGATGGTGAAGTGTATTTATATGTTTGATGTACTCGCATTACTAAATATCATTACTGCTTAACTCTTGAATTCGGATTTTAGATTCATGACAAGTCTGAACATTTGATTCGATTTCATTTGATTGCGTGTGTATAATTCGTTTGTCCGGTCATGTAAGGTGTGAGGAACAGCACGTTGGTGGTAGCATAGAGGGTTCTTTTCACTGTAATATTGTAGACTCACATGAAGTAAAAGATATATTATGAAGTGATACATAAGTATAAACTCTCACGCTACATGTCATTAATTTCAATGCTCTCTTAGCATGTGCAATTCTTGAATATTAAACGGACCGAAAAAAATAAACATGATCAAGTTGACTTCAGTGCAAGCTCTTGCCGAAACCATCTCTTTCCGCACCTCTCTTTTATAATTTGTTGCCAGTTTTTTCAATCTGGGAGAACCGTAGGAATTAGATCAAATCATTAGTTGCTAAAAAGATTTTTCAATTTAGAAAAAGGACAAACTAATCAGAATTTAAGGAAGGATGAGCTTACACTCGATCTCCCACGCTTTTCAGGTCGTGACTGAGTCTTTCTATCTTAATGAGTTTGCACGGTATTTTCTTTCCCCCCCTCAAAACCAAGAAGGCACCAAATTGACCTGAGAAGAATATGACAAAGCATATACCTTCTCAAGCCGGATCTTACATCGCCTTCCCATGAGTAAAAAGAGATCTCTCCCTCTGCTTTTCTCTCTCTCTCTCTCTCTCTCTCTCTCGATCTTTCGACCTCCATACAAGAGAGAGAGAGAGAGAGAGAGAGAGAGGGAAGGAATAGAGGGGGGGGGCAGATGTCCAATCGTGGTTTGTAGAATCTCAAAGGACAGATTTGTGTAGCCTTTGCCATCAGATAAAGGGGGAGAAGGACCCTCGCATGGAATAGAATGAGTAGAAAAGCAGATCAGTCCTTATACACATAACAACAGTATATCCTATAGCATATGCCTTGTCTTCAAGCACCCTATCATATTTTCAACCTTATAAATAGAACACCTTCTTTAGCCCTATATATAAATCTCTCCAAGTGGGTCTTTGATACAGCACTTATATTTAGAAGTGTCGAAATACATTGCATCGGGTTCATATAATGGTCTATTCACTTAGATGAGCGGACTGGTTGTAGGGCTTCTTTCCTTTGGCAGGCAATTTATTGAGAAAAAAAAAAACTAATAGCAAGAATAATCAAGAATGACCTGCCAAAGGAGAGTTGCCCTCCAACTGCTTCAGCTCTATCATTGCCAAAGAAAAGCTTGCATTTTATGCGTAAACTAAGGTATGATCCGGGCGTGAACTTGTTAAGTGCATGCTATTATTTCTCTTGCTTAATTTCTGTGTAATCTGTTTTCGGAGATTCCTTATTAAGATTGTGAATCGGTTTGTGAGCCATTGGCATCTTGTGTTCATTTTATCAGATCGCATAGCTGTAATAGAATTACTGCCGGAGGATTCCTGATGACCGATCGCATGTTTCCTTGATGTTGACCTGCTGATTAATTCCATTGATCTTGAATTTTTGTAGCAATTCAGACCTTAGGGTTCAAAACTCATAATTCACTGCGTTGGAGTGAAGATAGTTTTGATGCCCTAAGAAGGAAAGAACCACAATCGAGATTAACTTAGAGCAATGGAGATTAACTTAGAGCGACGGATTGTCCCGCTATCTTTGCTAATATAAGGAATTATTATACAAGTTCATAACTGAGATTCTGAAGGCTTTTTTGCAGCAGAAACTATGGGTGCATACAAGTTGATGTTTTAAAATTATATGGAGGAATCAGAGTAAAAAGACTGAGAGTAGTGTAACTCTATAGCCCACCTATTGCTTCTATTTCATCATTATTAGTAATCTAGTTATAGTAGCCATAATCTCATCATAATTTCTTTCTGTTTGTTCATCATCTTGCACAACGAAAGTAAGACATCTCCATTCTCATCCCGCTAATTTTCCCAATATAAGGAGTAATTATACAAGTTCATAGGTGAGATTCTGAATGCTTTTTTGCAGCAGAAAGTATCCGTGCATACAAGTTGATGTTTTAAAAAAATTTGGAGGAATCTGACTAAAAAGACTGAAAGTAGTGTTGACTCTATAGCCCACCTATTGCTTCTATTTCATCATTATTGGTAATCCGGTTATAGTAGCCAAAATCTCATCGTAATTTCTTTCTGTTTGTTCATCATCGTACACAACGTAAGTAAGACATTTCCGTTCTCATCCGATGCTTAATGGGCACAAAAGTAAAAGAAATGGAAGAAGTTCTAGGGTTTTCTTTCCTTCTGCACAAGATGAGACTCGATGCAAATTCAAACTGACTAGCTGGATAATACATTTACTTGCTCTTTCTGTAATTTGATTTGTCTTTCATCGGGATTGACAATGAAGCTTCTTTCACCCGGATCCGGTGGTCCATTGGTAGTTGCTTATTGCTCAATGACAATAAGCACTGAAGCAGTTTATGCTTAACAATAGCTGCACATTCTATCATTTTATGCACAACTGGGATATGTCTAAATAATATGCCTGCGTGCGTTCTATGCTCAACACACAGACTCATACTAGCTGGTCCGTTGCTCATTCATGTCTGCATGCGCATGTAATCTAAATTCATGGCTCGTTTTACTTTCCTTGTCTAGTGTGTGCATAGTGTGGATAAGTGAGAGACAAAAGCTTGCCATTTGATGTATTTACAGTGTAAATTCTCGAGTTTTAACTCGTCGAGCTGAGCTTAGAGAAGCCAGTACTTTTTCCTCCATTGGATCGAATCACATGGTGAATACATGACTCGAGCACGACTTATATGAAGCGGCTGCAGAACTTGAAAAGGCAGATTGGAGTTGAGCTCCAGCTGTATAACCGAGTGTAAGATCAGCATGGAAGGAAAAACCACATTGACGCACATATGGCCCTGTGACTGTGCAACCAGCCAGCATCATGATCGCGAAGACATCTATAACTGTAAACTTTCTGAACTGAATCCAAACCAATACTCGAAACTATGAAGCGATCCCCTCTCGGCTCAGTGAGCTTAGCGAACTGCATGGTCTTAAAACCACCATCATGCAGAACCACACTTCATGACTTTAGTCGAGTCCACGAGAGACCCTACGAAAAGAGCGTCGAACCTACGCGATCTTCCGCATGCATTCATGTTATCTGCGAACTGGCCACCGGATATTTATCCACAGAAGATTACCAGGCAAGGCTCTTCTTCGGAAGCAACTCAACCGATCAGCAAAAAGGAAAAACACCAGAAGAAACGAAAGATGAAACAGTGTAAAACGACCATGGCCGCGATCGGCCCATGTCAAACAAATGGGCCCAAGAGTCGAGAAAAAGAACGAAACCTGGAGGCTGGATCCGAAAGAGATGGGTCGACATCCCGGCCGCCCTGCAATGAATCAAAACTCAGAATTCTCCGAATGATTTCACATGGGGAGGAGACGACACGTTGCCATCTGGCAAAGAAAAAGAAGGAAGAACTGGCTAGCGTAGGCTGTAGCTGAGCGTTTTAACATGCGAGAAAAGACGGAAGACAGTAACCTGAGGCATGATGACGACACGAGGCGGTCACCAACGTACCCGTCTCTTTATTATGTACTGTCTCTCCTTTACTATCCGACAGAAACGTCGATTTTCGATTTGTTTTAGAAATGAAATTTGCAACGGCGACGATCGTACGAGGACGTCGTGAGGACGAGCATAAAGACCCGATTATTCGAAGACTTATAAAATATCTTACAGACCTCGTGAATAAATCCAATTCCCACCGTTCGAGCCGCAAAGGATAGCCTCAATCAAGAGAAACTTAGGGGGGCAGTTTGTGGGGTTGGAGTAAATGAGTTCGATTACAATCAATCGCGCCGACCTTGGAGGGCCAATGCCACCTATGCCACCGTTTATTTCTCGTGCTATTTCGGCGCGTCTTGTATCATCTCGATGGCCATTAATATCATCTTTTGTTCAAACCTACCAACTATATAAAACTACAATCTACGCATCAACGAATTGAGAACAAAATGCTCAATATGATTGTGGGCCCCACAATGTGACTTTGATCATTTTCCTTTAATTTCACCGAGATTAAAGGTGTAATTATTTTGTAAAAAATGAATGATTTAAAAATATTTTCTCGAAATAATAACTTATTTTGCTTTAAAAATTAATGGAAATTAAAATATTTTCGTCCTCTACGCAAAATGTTTAAATATAAATTGTTATTAATATTGAAAATATTTTTTATTAATTAATTATTATAAGTGATAAATGTAATTATTAATGTTCATTTTTCGAAAAATAAATAAAGACTAAAAATGACGAAATCTTAAAGTTTCGCGTCAGGTGATGTCAGACATCGCTAACCCTATAATCCACGCTTAAAATTCGTCATATAGGGAGAAGAAAAGACACGTGGCAATTCCTTGGCGTAAATTATGTACGATTTTGTCTTCAAGCAAAAGTAGCTGGGGATCAAAACCCATCTTTTCACGTGAAATTGTGCAAGCCAAGTGGCATGTTTCTTATCTGAGACTACATAAGTTTTGGCGGATCTTTCGACCATGCGCATACATTTTTGGATTTCGATAATTACTTCTATTGAAATTATTAAAATATTTAAATAATAAATTACATCATAATTTAATAATTTGACCTTTTAGGATAGTTGGAATAATTTTATAAGATCTCATCTGATATCGGAATTAAAAAATTTTGAATCCAAAAGTATTCACACAAAATTTTATATGAATATTGTCTCAAGTCAATTGACGACGAGTCTTATTCATGAATCTCGCCCACATATTTGGTCGTATGACTTATGTAATCAATTTTGCAAGCATACTTTGTTCACGGGAATTTCTATGCTTTTGAGAAAGGGGATTAGGTGGAAAATTGATTGAACCACAAACTAAACTCTAACTATGCCGTGATTTTACATGGAAATGACTAATTCCGGGTCAGTCGCTGCGGACAGTGTACCTTAACTGGGGTGTTGGATTTTTCTAATGCAGTTGCTCAAAAGAGATTTAGGTGGTTGCGATCGTGCGCACCTACCACATCACTAAAACCAAGGGAGAGAGAGATCTCGCTCTTGTTCGTGGCCATGTTATCCGATACGAGTTCCTTGATTAAATTAATGGGTTTTTTTATGGGAGATCTCGAATCTGTTCTTAGTATACAGAGATTTGAGAAGGTGACAAACCCCTCTTAAAATACTTTTAATTGCAGCATGACATGGAAGTGGGTGTTTCTTTCCCTCAAGCAAACGCAACTCCTTCACTCTATGCGTATAATCTCACGAAAAACCCTAAAATTGATACATGTGCAATGAATTTACTCAAAATTAACTTTTTAATCACAAAAAAACCCCAAATTGCTATACTTATGACAAATTTGCCCTCATTAATTTTCGTTAAAGTTTACCATCAAATTACTGAGTTAGATAATACGTGACAATTGATGAATATACCAATTTGAGTTTTTACCTTCCATTTGTCACAGATGCATTAATTTGTGATTTTTCGTAATATTAATCTAATTTAATGGAAACGATAGAGGGTAAATTGATCATAAATGTATCAGTTTGAAACTTTTAGTAGTGAAAAAATTAATTTGAGTTAAATTTGTTGTGGGTATGCTAGTTTTGAGTTTTGGGTGATTAAAAAATTAGTTCGACGTAAATTTGTCAAAAGTGTATCGACTTGAAGTTTTCCATGGTATTAACTGAAATGTACATACATATGTATAAAGTCTTGTGTCATTTTATATTCACAAACATAGTATTTGCACATTCAAAATTTATGTGCTGTGTGCGTGGCATTAGAAAATTTGGAAATCCATGCCTTCCAATATTGTAAATTGAAATCGGCTAATATTGTTGCTCGAAGAAAGTAAATTATATTGCTCTCGTGGTGTACTGAATGACGATCTGTCTTATTTTATTTGTGGTTTATTGAATGAGAACTTCGTAGGTAAATTGATAATGATAAATTAGACTAAAAAATTCTTCTCTCCTAGTCGAACCCTCTAACTTCCGTCTCTAGAACTAGAAGCCAGCGTATTACGGTGCTTAACTTTCTTCTCGATTTGAATGAGTCGAAGAAGCAAAAGGACATGCATTGGGAGAATTACTAAAAAAGTTCTAAACCTATTGCAATTGTGCCAATTTAGTCATAAACTTTTTTTTAGCTAATTTAGTCATAAACCTTTTACAATTGTGCTTAGTTTAATCCATCCGGCCAAAATTGGCTGGCCGGCGTTGACGTGGACGCCGGGTCGTCCGGTGAAAGCTGACATGGCAATTTTTAAATATTTATTTTTCGAATTTTTAAATATTTTTAATTTTTGAATTTTTTTTTTTTTTTTTTTCACTTTCTCTTTCCTCTCGGCTAGTCGGCGGCGGCTAGAGGCAAGGGTCGCGAGGCCGCCGTCTCCCGGATCTGGCGAGGAGCCTTTGGCCACCGGCGAGGTCGACCCTCGCCTCTCCCCACCGGATCTAGCGAGGCTCGGCCCTCGCCATGGTGCCGAGCCTCACCGGCGAGGGCCTCACCCGCCAAGGCGAGGTTGACCTTGCCGGATCTGGGTCGGCGAGGCTCCTCTCCAAATCTGGTGTCGGCTGGCTAGAGGAAAGAGAAAGTGAAAAAAATAAAATTAAAAAAGAATTAAAAAATTCAAAAAATTGAAAAAATATAAAAATAAAAACTGCCATGTCGGCTTTCTTGACTGTCGGCGTCCACATCAACGCCGATCGATCAATTTTGGCCAGATGGACTAAACTAGCACAATTATAAAAGGTTTAGGACTAAATTGGCTAAAAAAAATGTTTATGACTAAATTGGCACAATTGCAATAGGTTTAGGACTTTTTTGGTAATTCTCCCAACATGCATTCGCAAATTAATTGAGAACCTAAATATTTTTTTTTTTTAAAAGAAGGAGTACAATTTACCTCAAATTAAAAAGACTAAAAGTGGCCATTAAATATTCACATCATTGATGAAGAAAATTTTTGACAAATAGTATTTTACTGCATAAAAAATCAAAATCGATATATGAAATCTGTCACTTAACTAAGGGCATATTCAGAAAATGAGGTTCGTCCCATCTTTTAGACTTTTCAAAGTCAACTTCGTATTAAATAATCGACAACCATCGCTTGCTTCAGTCCATAAGATAAAAACCCATTTTACTTTCATGCATAGATAATCGGTCAACTTTTAGCATGCGGGATCTAACATATATACAAGGAAACGCAATGGCAAAATATATTAGCTGAAATCTTGAAATTAATCACATACAATGTGACATATAGCTACCACCTAAAAATTAGAACAAGAAGTAACATCAAGGGTAATCCCTGAACTTTTGCTCGGCATTCCACATCATCTCCAAACCATTTTTCTTAATCCAATTTAGTCTTCGATCTTTCCGAGCTGGGTTTAATGTAATCCGTTTGTTAAATCCACAACAGAACAATGTAGATTGTCACATCTAACAGACAATCACGTGAGCGACTTGATTTTCTTTCAACCGTAAAGCATCTTTCATAAGAAATTTCCACGGGGACCAAACTACACACAATACACACGGAGTAAAAATCCTCCTCCTCTTCTTCTTCTTCATATTACTTTCCTAACTACACTTTTGTCCCGCACGCCAGTGCGGTACCACCAAGCTCGGACTCTATTAAAAGGCCAGAGCAATCGACACCATTTACCGACCAAGCCCGAGTCCGCCGCCTCCATGGAGGGTCAAAGTTCGCCGTCTCTAAGCAACGTACGCAAGAGAGAGATTTCTATATCGAATGGAGTGTGCAAGTTCACACCCACCCTTGTCAATCCAAATTAAAGAAGCCCGAATTTCGTCGCGTTCAACTTTGGTATGCCCCCCACTCGAATCATCAAGAATTCGATTGGTTTGACTACCAATCGCGACAAGATCCATTTTTCGAGTGAGCCCGGCAGTGTTGACTTTCGGCCGTTAAAGACCCATATTTTCATTTTTAAAATTATCAGTGGAAGCTTGACCTTGTAGCTCTGCGGGTGGTGGGGACAGATTATTCGGACTTTGGAGAGAGCATAATCGATATTCCAAGTTGATCGCATTCCTCCGTCCTTTTTCGAGAGCTAATAAGCTTTTGCCGCACGGATGGTATTGTCCGTGCGGACGGGGAGAACCATATATGTTCGCGTGATTCCTATGATTCTATCCAATGTCTTTTGTATTACCGGCTATGCGTTCGTCACTTTGCTGGCCGGGCTATTCGATTCCTCAAGGTGTCTGTTCCGTGAATTGCTCCTTTCAAACTGCTACATGCATGGCTTGTGGGTTTTTTTATAACATAGCTTGCGACTCGCAGTAAGCCAGCATAACAAAAGACGGGAAAATGTTTTTGGAGAAAAGAAAAGAAACTTGGACAGATAACGACAACAAAAAAACCTAAACCGAGATATGAAAAAGTTGTAATGATTCCTGAGGTAAAGCTAGTATCTTGATTCGATACTCGTTATTCGTATACTTTGCCGATAGGAAATATATGCTTTATCAGATTTTTCTTGATTTTTCTTTATATAATTTTTTTCTTGGAATTTATGATTCCGAAGTAGTCAATTTTTTCCACGCCGAAGCGCGTCAAATGATGCTTTGTCAATTTGGGATTCTTTTCGACGTCCTACCTAACTCCTCAAGCGTCTCTTTTGAGCCCGACTTGTAATCATGAGGCCCTTTCTGGCGGTCAGCTAACCAAGTCATTTAAGAAATACAGGAGGTGAATATATTATATGACGTCATAAGATTTGTCAGTGGACGTGTGATGGTACATCCCTCGACATGTCGATCGTCCCAACCATATTCTACGACGTGTCGTACGTTATAGAAGGGCTTAAATAGCGACGCTCCCCTATTATCGCGAGGTTCGGTTTCCTTTTTTTTTTTTTTATATTATCTTCTCGAGTTGTCTCATTCGAGGTAATTTTGGCCTCGCATCATGGGTTTCACGTGTAATTTGCGGTTGAGGCATTCGAAAGCGTCGCGGCATCGACATGTTTATCTTGGACTCTCGCATGCGAACAAGTTAAAGTAAATGACAAATCGATAAATCTATGTTTAATGGGTCGATATCACAAAAAATCGTAAATTGATACATTTGTTCCACATTTTAAAAAAAAAAACTTTTAAATTGGTACATCCGTGACACATTTACTCCAAACTGACGTATCTATGCTACATTTGCCTCAAATTAATTTCCATATCACAAATAAACTCAAATCAATATACCCAAAACTAATGCCCCCAAAAAATCCCATATTTATCACAATCTAGGACAAAACGTGATAGAAATAACTAGTTTAGCATATATGTGGCACAAGTTACTAATTCAGGAGTTTTTGTAATGCAAAAATTGATTTGAGATTAAGTGACACACGGCTGTATCGACTCTGATTTTTTTTTTTTTTTGATATTAACTCGTATTTAATCGTACTAACGGTGCAAAAATAAAGACGCAAATTCAAAGGTCTTCAGTCAAGTATTACTTGCGAGAGACTTAGTCGATGTGTCTCCTCTTTGATCACCAGGAAAAAAAAATATAGTCAAATACGATTTCTCCATATGCTACCAAAATCGGTGAAATGAGCAACACATGCACAACTAATGTGAGGCCAAAAGTGCCAAAACATAATAAAATAAAAATAAAAAATAAAAATAAAGAGCTGAGTAGACTTTGTCTGACTTTTGGAGCAGCGTGGGAGACTTCACATGTGGAACAGCGAGAGGGAGCTCCACTCACCAACCCCGCGGGGTTTGGGGGCTTGACTCGACTGCAACGCGGGTGCATTATGTTGACCGATCCCGTCCCTTGGCCGATGGACGGCTGAGATCCCCCGATTCGGGGTGGCGGCCCCCCCCAGCGCCAGCCAGGGTACCAATTTCGTAAGGCCCATTAAATGATGCAGTCAAATTTGGTTGTCCCGACGACAGATAATGTAATGCGGACCAGCACCAGCGGCTATCTAATGCCAATTTGCCTGCTCGTGTCGACATCAACGTCGTTTGTGACCGATACAGGTCGTTTCGTTTTCTAAGTCTGATTGATGATGTGTCCATTCGGGTTCGAGAGTCGCATTAAACCTGAACTGTCTCGATCCGGTCTGCCGCTTGTCGATTATTGCATGTGTGCGGTCTTTTAACTAGGCTTGCATAGAAATGCTTGAGGAATTGGTGCACGAACGGGTCGTGTCATTAGGCGAGATTCCTGAGTTGAATTTTGACGACATGTTTTGATCAAGAATGCTCGTCCCAATTTAGGGATTTAAGAGTTGTCTTGAGGAGATACGAGATGGGTTGTATTTAGGAGTAATGTGTTGTGACCTTACTCTCCTCAAATCAAATCAATCACTTGTTGTCACGTGTTAAAAAAAGAAGATAAATTGATTGAATCACAATCTTTCTATGAATCACAAGTTGTCATCGTTATAATAATTTCGACGAAAGTTAATGATGTACCTCGATATCAATCGATGGAACAAATAAGTTTCCCTACGACACCTTCAATGTGACATGGTCCCATTAAATATCAATAGTTGTAATTCAATCGGTTCTTGGTGGATCGTTTTTCGGTGAAGGATTTGCCGGGCCGCACGGTCATTATATACAAAAACGCACGCCATTGACTCTTTCGGGTTCATAATCAATCGGCAATGCGCTTTCGTTTCGAAATATCAAAAGCAACGACCAATCAGAAAAAAGGAGTTGCTCGCCCACGTCAGCGGATTTCCCAGGTGGGCCTCGGGGGAGCTAAAGAGCTATATTGGCTTCGCTGTCCGAGCAACTGTAAATTCCTTAATTTAAGAATCTGTCGTTTGTTGATCTCTGACAGATTCTTGCTCCTGATTTTCACTCTTCCTTTTTTTTTTTTTTTCCTTCGACATTGCCCTTGAATTTGCAGGGAGAACCTAATAATCAAAACAAAAACATATTAATTCCAATCGAAGATTTAAATATTATCGAGTTTTGGAGACGGGCTGAATTGCACAATCATTCAAGATGAAACCCTAAATACCTTTTAAAGAGAATCATAAAACCAATCATTCATTCGGAAAGTTATCCATATATTTATAACATTAAAATTTGGAATCCATTCGTTTTATTTTTCATGCAAATTCAAGGGAAAGAAGGGCGTTAGAGAACCATCTTAAGTATCTACATAAATAAGTTATTAATTTAGTAATCCCTATTAGTATCCTTAATAAGTACAGCTTACACTTCTAACTTGCAAGATGTTAATTTTTCTCCTTGCAATGAGTAGTTTCCTTACCATTAGGTTTCTTTGCTTATCTCGTTCAATAACATCTGTTTAACTGAGAGTTTAGTGTTTTTTCTCATTTATGCATGACTTTATCATTTAACTAGTAGGATTCTCTACTAAAACTAGTCACATTTAATCCAACTTTCAAAGAATCTAAACGTCATACAAGCTCTCGATGATAAGCTTGCTCTATGAAAGCGTTCTTAGAGATATAAGTAATTTTGTAGTCAGTACAATAAATTTTTATAGTTATGCAAGTGGAGGCTCTTAACTAGACTGAAAAGCGAGACGATGAACCTATAGTATTTCATGTCCTCGTGATTTTGGTACTTAAAATTCAACTTCACGAAATATCCTAAACTAGTATGCCCGTGATGAATTTACCTAAATTTAATTTTTGGACCATAAAAAATCATATTAAATTTATTATTCGTTAGTGTTCATTAAATTTTTATAGTCAAATTGTTGAGTTGTATAACATATAACAATTGATAAGTATACGAATTTGGGGTCTCACTCTCTATTTGTGACAAGTATACTAATTTGTAGTTTCTTGTGATATTAATAAAATTTAATGGAAAACTAATGGAAGGTAAATTCATTACAATGTGTACCTATTTATGATTTTTTAATTGTTGTCGTAGGCGTATCAATCAATTTAGGACCGAGTTTATATTTATCACGGACGCATCAATTTAGAATATTTCGTGAAATTAACCCATTCTAGCAAGGCCATCAAGTTAAAAAATAGCAGTAAGTGGTCCAAACATTACTAAATCAATTGAATTTTCAAGTACATATCAGACTATATTTTAGTCGGGGAGATTGGGGGGGCGGGTCTTTTCCTTATCATCACGTGGGATCCCTCTCTACCCCCGCGCGAGCACATCATGTGGTGGCATTCCCGTAATTCGCGCGGAAAGCGGAGGGCGAAGAGAGGAAGTGCTCCCCCCGAACATTTGGCACTCGGCGCATGAGTCAAGAATCCGCATTTTAGAGATAGAGAGAGAGAGAGATTGCTTCGTCCCGTTCGCCTACGCTGGATGATGGTCTCTACTATATATACCGCCCCTCAGCTCCTACATGGGAGCATCCCCCCCGGCCATTCTACCTGCCTTCCCTTCTCGCTCTCTATCTCTCTCTGAGGAAGGAATCGCGCTCGAAGAGCTAGCGTCGCCGCCGCCGTCCGCCCGTCCGCCGTCGCCGCTCGTCCTCTTCGTCTCCGATCAAGCTCAGAGAGATGGCAAAGAACGTCGGGATCCTCGCCATGGACATCTACTTCCCCCCTACCTGCGTCCAACAGGTCTCTCTCTCTCTCTCTCTCTCTCTCTCTGTGTCTGAGCGAGCGCGCTTGTGATTCGACGAGTTCGCGCCGCGGTTCGGGCTCCGGCCGCGGCGGAATGAGGACGCGGCCGGAGGATTTTCGAGCGTCCGAGCTCGAGCGAGATTTGAATTGGCTGGAGCCTAGGATGTCCGCTGGCGAACGGTTCTCTGTTTTTGGACGCTTGCGAGCGCGAAACGGAAGGACGCTTGACTGATCATTGATATCTCTTTTTCGTCGCTCTTTTTTTTTTCTTTCTTTTTTTTTTTTGGTCCCTCCGGAAGATTTGATTGTGCAACTTTTTGTTTTTCGGCGGATTCGGATGGTGATACTTGATCCGTGTTTCTCCGGTAATGATGACTCCATTGGTCCTTGGAGTTGTAGCTTTAGTACTGTCGAGCCTGTGTCGCCGTTTAGATGATTTCTTGAGTTCGGTGTTGTGCGGATCAATCCGGGGTCTGGATCTGCGGTCAAAGCGAGGATGCGCATGTGCATAGATCAGGCTCCGGCTCGAGCTTCGCCGTCTGCTGTTTATCCTTGTGAAGCGTCTGGTTTGATTTGATTTGTCGAAGTTCTGTAACGGAAACTGCGGGGGCTGCTTATGGTGAAACGAAGAAAAATGGGAACGGTTGCCTCCTTCAGTAGATTTTCAATGAAGAAGCTGACAGGTCTTAAACTGGTTCCGTTCTAGGAAAACTTGTTTCAGATTTGCTTCTGCTCCATTTTATGCGATTGAAGTGGATATAGGATTTACTAGCTAGCTTGAGGTATTGGACTTAGTTGTCTGCAATCGAGGTGAAAAGGCAAGGAGCAAACTCAAGTTTAAGCAACTATATGGACTGTGGACTGTGAAGTGAATCCTCATATGCGTTTGCTTTTGTGGCCATTGCTGCTTTGTTTTACGCGTCGCTTAATTCTCATTTCGTTAACGCTATTGGTTTCCCAGTATGAGGTTGATGCAACAGAACCTGAAATTCCGTCTCTCGTTTTTTTGGCATTTATAGGAGGCAATGGAAGTACATGATGGTGCAAGCAAAGGGAAATATACTATTGGACTTGGACAAGATTGTATGGCATTTTGTACCGAAGTTGAAGATGTCATCTCAATGAGGTTAAATTTCTATAATCCATTCATTAATATGTGATTCTTTTCTTCCCCTGTACACCTTCTATTATCAGGACACTGGTCTTCGAGAGTATCATTGTTTTCTGTTGTGCTTTTAAGCTCTCCTTGTACATGTTATTTTGTTTTTTTATGATGATTGTCGAAAGGGTGGCAATTATGCCCCTGAAATATTATATTCGTGTATTGTAAGGCCATTACCAGCTATTAGAAGGTCTATAGTGGTTTCTCCTTTATATTCATGTGGATTTTTTTTTTCTAACTAAATCCCGTTCTTCCAGTTTGACAGTTGTTTCATCCCTTCTTGAGAAGTATGGGATTGATGCAAAACAAATCGGTCGTCTAGAAGTAGGCAGTGAGACTGTCATTGACAAGAGCAAATCCATCAAGACTTTCCTCATGCCACTTTTTGAGGTACATTTCAGTGCTTATTGTTAGGTCCCTAACTATATGTTCTTGTGGAGTCACATATTCCCATCAGTTTGGAAAGTAAAATAGTAAAGAATTCTGATTATAGGACGCCATATTGCTCTTAATATTTTAGAACTGTTTCTCTTGTCACTCTTCTGCTCTCGCATTTGAGTTGCTCAATAAGTCCCATTTTATGCCTGAAGATGCTCATGTGTAGTGTTGCTGGTGAATATGCAGGCTTGCGGTAATACTGACATTGAAGGCGTTGATTCAACTAATGCTTGCTATGGAGGGACAGCAGCTTTGTTCAACTGTGTGAACTGGGTGGAGAGTTCTTCGTGGGATGGTCGCTATGGTCTTGTTGTATGCACAGACAGTGCGGTATGCTAATTCCTTTCCTAAAGTCTTCCTTTATATTTATATTTTCTGTTGTGCCTGACTAAAATGGAGTACGGGATTCTTTTAACAATAATGGAGATCCTCTTGAATGGAGTAGTTGGTAATTTAAATTTAGTAAATCCGGGGTTCTTTGATTCCTTTTCTCTGAAGACTTGATTTTGAATATCAATTCTGAACCCATAAGATAATTGCAGTGAAAGAATGGAAACTTTCTACACCCCTATGGTTATTGTAGTGGCACAACTTGGAAGGAATATATTGTTTACCGCAAGTTCCGTTTTATTCTCTTTTTTAACTGTTGCTTCTCTTTCTCAGGTTTATGCGGAAGGACCGGCACGCCCTACTGGGGGAGCAGCTGCTATTGCTCTCCTCATTGGGCCTGATGCTCCTATGGTTTTTGAAAGCAAATTCCGTGGGAGTCATATGTCCCATGTCTATGACTTTTACAAGCCTAATCTTGCTAGTGAATATCCCGTAAGTCTTCCTTAAATGTCCTTTTTGTGATGTTTGAAAATTTTCTGATTCTAGAGTTCTAGACATTGATGTCCAGTTCCCTAATTTCAGTGTACTTGGTAGATCGAGCATAGTAAACATGGTTTCAGAACATAGCATCGAAAGAAAGTTCCCACTTGTCACATTTCCTAAATTATGTACCCTTCTTAGACTTTTACAAGTGGATGCCTTTTGATTGTAACATCTGACTACACTACCATAGGATTACGGAAGTTCACCCCATACATCTGTTAAAGAAGATAGTGAACACTCTCAAGAAACTTAATGGGCTTTGTTCTGCTAAGTTCTATACATATGCCTCTTGCTGAAAGTCTTTAATATAAAGAGTTTCCAACTGATCATAACTCTTGTTCTTTGTAATACTGCATTCTATATACACGGAAAAATTCTACTTTTCGTCCTTTACCTTCACACTTGTTCTAACCAAGTCCCTATACTAATTTTGCTGATCTAGTCTTTCTTCTTGCACAAATTATTTAATCACGTCCTTCTGGAACCAAATCCAACCGAATCAAGCTGACACGGCTGTTGGATGACGTCGTAGCATGACATCGACAATATTTTCAAGACCGGACCCAAGTGCATGTTGAAAAAGAGAGATTATGAGTGGAAAAGAAAGATTTTTTTTTTCTCATTTTTTATTTTTATTTTTGACTGTCGCGTCCACGTCAACATAGTGCTGTACACGTCACCCTTGGGCACCACCGACAGCCACGTCAGCTGAATTTGACCAGATGTAGTATTGGAGGGAGTTAATTAGACAATTTGTGCAAGTAGAAGGATTTGTTTAGAAAAAAACGTAGACTTGGTTATTGAATATGGGAAAGTACAAGGACGCAAAGTATAATTTTCCTAAATAGATATATTTGCACTATATACCATATGTACCAAGAAGTTTCATACTTGCTCTTTCAGTTAAGGTCTTTTTTTATTCTTATTTTTGGTGTTGTTCAGTTAAGGTCTTTATTCTCAAATTATTGGAGGATTTCATGGAAAGCAACTGATGTGTGCTTGCATTCATTGCTTGAAATCCCTTTGCAGGTTGTTGATGGGAAGCTATCACAAACATGTTATTTGATGGCTCTTGACTCCTGCTACAAGCAATTCTGTCACAAGTGAGTTGAAATTCGTAAATATGAGTATATGACCATCTCGATCTTTCTGGAATTTGAGTTATTATTTGCCTTTTCCTTATCCTGCTGATTGCTTTCACAGATACGAGAAATTCGAGGGGAAACAATTTTCTCTATCTGATGCTGAATACGTTGTGTTTCACTCCCCATACAACAAGGTCCGTTACTATTATGACCTGCTGCAGATAATGATTTATCTTTTCTTGCTTTTACTTACACTTTTACTTTCAATATTGCAGCTTGTGCAGAAAAGCTTTTCCCGTCTTTTTTTCAATGACTGCTTGAGAAATGCCAGGTTTTATTCTTCATATGATTTCTTTATATGCTGTACTACTGAAATTCAGTGGATTGACATTGTTGGACTCTGTGATTGATTTTTGCTCTTATTGGCAGCTCCGTGGATGAGGTCGCCAAGGAAAAGTTGGCACCATTTTCAAGCTTATCTGGGGATGAAAGCTACCAAAGCCGAGATCTAGAGAAGGTATATTAGGAGGCTATCTTGCTGTTTGAAGCTAGAGTGTAGAACTTGTTCATAGATGATAACTTAATCGATGTCACTGATATGCAGGCATCCCAACAAGTTGCCAAGCCCCTGTACGATATGAAGGTGCAACCAACCACTTTGATACCAAAACAAGTTGGAAACATGTACACTGCATCTCTGTATGCAGCTTTCGCTTCTCTGATCCACAATAAGAACAGCTCACTGGTAAATTTCCGTCATATTTCTATTCTTAATCTCATGCTGTGGGTCGTGTGACTGTTCTAAAAATAGAAACAAACGCATTTCGGCAGGATGGCAACCGGGTGATATTGTTCTCCTATGGAAGTGGTTTGTCCGCGACGATGTTCTCCTTGAAATTTAATGGTGGAAAGCATCCATTCAGCTTATCAAACATTGCTGCTATAATGAATGTTGACAAGAAGCTGAAGTCGAGGCATGAGGTAATTTTAGTATTCTCTCCTCCTTGTTGCTGTATGCATTGAGTGTCGTTTATAGGTACCGATTGTACTTTATCAACATGAGCATCGGCTCTACCAGTTGCTAGATTTACACTAAAGAACATCTCTTCCTGTGTGTTTGAATGTGCACATGATGTGCCTAATTACCATCGACACCAGTGCACATATTTCTCCTTAAGAAAAGATTGCTTCGACCTTTTTATTTGCAATCATAAACCAGTATCTTCTTCTTGCGTTTCCAGCTGAATCGGGCACATGCATTGACTAGAGATGCGGTAGTATCTTTCCTTGTAAAATCTTTTAAGCCGTTGTCCAAGGAAAGTTGCTTAAATATGTGCCCCGTTGATGAACATATCTGAACACAACTTGCCTTTCTTGCAGATCGTACCAGAGAAATTTGTCGAAACATTGAAGCTTATGGAGCACAGATATGGTGCTAAGGACTTCGTGACAAGCAAGGACTGTAGCCTGTTGGCCCCAGGAACTTACTACCTCACCGAAGTCGACTCCATGTACCGGAGGTTCTATGCCAAGAAGGCCAAGGACAGCCCCTGCGAGAATGGTCCAGTCGCCAATGGTCACTGAAGCGAATGCCAGTACATTGGTGGCATCATCCGCCTGTGCAGTCGGCTCGTGATTTTAGATGATGATCGGTGGAAACGGCATTAAGAAGAATTTCTGTGCGTTCGTAAGTTTGTACCTAAGCACAAAATAGTCTGATCAAGATGTCAAGTCTTCTCTTTCTTTAACTAATGATTAGCCGTTAATAAAAGTACCTATTGAAGTCCCCCTTGCTCTTTCCGATACGCTTTGTTGTTACATACGACAGTTTCTCGTTCAAGAAATTAAATGTCACGATGAACCCACCGATCAGAATTCAGAAATAGGTCGATGGCTTCATCATAGTTCCCACGATCAGCCTGGTAAAACAAAAGGGCGGAAACCGGAAAAGAATTACGATCTTACTGCCCAACGCATATAGATGCCGGTCTGATCTGACCTTCTTTAACTACCGAGTTAGGTTGCGTTTTTTACCGAGTGGGCTATTATTACCTTGTCATTCACATACTCTGGGAGGGAAGATCTGGCCTGTCAAAATATGAGATGGACCTAGCAAAGACTATTCGCGTAAAAAGACTTTGCCCCATCGGCGAGTGCTGCCCAGGCTTGAGAGCTGAAAATTCCAATCCAAATCAATCCAAGCCGCAAGTCTCTTCAGCAAGATTGAACCCTCCGGATTCAGTTGGGGAGCAAGAAAGGACTTTCGAGGATCATCTAGCAATTAGAAATATCGCCAAGAACAGCCGGCAAGTTGCGCACGATGGTTAGGTTGGTATGTTTTGTCAGGGTAGCTGTTTGGCACGACTAAGTGAACGGGTTTAAATTCACTGGCCTTTCGGCCGAGACCAAGTGGAAACAGAAAACACATCCGAGCTGGCCGATGCTATGGCTACATCGGAAGCTAGTAAATGCTTGCATGCAAAGGCCCTCCCGATGCCGCGAGCACGGCTACTGCGCAACTTGACCCAGCGTACCATCTAAAAGGGCCGTAACTTTAAGACAGCATATGGCAAGCAATCAACAAATTAAATAAAGCTTTACAAGGCTGCTACAGTAGTTATTAGAGACTAGACCCCACCCTCATGGTCCCAAGTGACAAAAGCCCCCCTCTCCCAACACCGTCTAGAACCAAACCCCGTTAGATGTCGGGACTCGTGTGAGCTCGCTTTATAATTAAGCACTCTCATAATCTCAGTAGTCTCTAATCAAAGCTACAATACAAGCTAATACCCGCATGCCCAATTGCTATATCCTCATTTCTCAATTTGATCCAACTTTGACCCCACAAACTCAAACGGACTCGTAAGCAAAAGTAATCACTCACCTGATTCGACCCGACCCTAAAACCCAAACCCAACCTCTTAGGAAAGAGCAAGCGCGAGCATGGCTTGACCCCCAATTATTTAATTTGATTATCAACACCCCCAAAAAAAAAAAATTAATAGAAAACTCACTCCGGAAAATGTGACGGCTCTTAAAATCTTTTTTTTCCCCAACTTTATATATATATTTTTAAAAAAAAATTTCGCTGTTCTTCCAGATGGTACCGGGACCACAAAAATGGTGAGGTGGTCTCAACCAATGGAAACCCCACTTTACCTGGGGGCCCCCCGGCACAAAAAAGATAAAATTTCTTCTTCTTCTTCTTCTTTCCTTTTTTTTTTTTTTCCCTACCCCGCCCCGATCTCTGCCCCCTCCCCCACCCCAACCCCACCACCACTCTACTCCCCTCCTATTGGCGGAGCCCCGGAGACCACCTGTCCCGCCCTCGGTGGTCCACTTGTGATCGGGACCCGTGATGAGTAAGCGGCCCCCACCCTCGCGCCATCCCCCTCTGCCCCCACATCACGAAGCCTACCCCCCCCGATCGGATCCCCGCCGTCCGTTCCCATCATCATCGACGCACTCCATCCCGACACCCGCACCCCCGCCCCCTCCCCCATTTTAAGCAACGGTGCGCGCGATCGGATGTAGGAAGTAACGATTTTTACTGCGAATTCTCTCTCTCTCTCTCTCCTTCTCTCTCTCTCTTGCTTAGGGCTTCGCTTTGTAAAAAGGAAGAAGGAGAATTTCGAATTCGAGCTTTTTTGATCCCTCTGCCTTGTTCTGTTCCATTGTGCTTCTTCTTCCTTGAACCTCTGTGCTTTTCCGGAGAACCCATCTTCAGTTCTTGCCTCTCGGCTCCTCGCGACATCATAAGACGTTGAGGCTCGAGCGAAGGGAGGAAGAAAAAAAAACGCCACCTTTCGTCCGAAATGGCGTCGTTTCAGCAGCAGGAGCCGGACCCCGACGACAACGGGAGCGCCTCCGATCTCAGCACCAGCGCCGGCGACCCCGACGACGGCGGCCCCGCCAGCGCCTCCCCGCCCCCCGCGACCCCCGGCGGCGCGTCCGTTGTTCCGGGCCGTTTCGCTCAAGGACGAGCCGGTGGAGTCCGACCCCGAACGAGTCGCCCGCCGGCTGGCCCCGGAGGGGATGCAGGTCCAGCCAATGCCCATGCCCTTGTCCAGCGTCTCCGCGACCGCTGCCGCCGCCGCCGCCAGGCGCTCCTCCTCCTCCTCCTCCACCAAGGACCGCCACACCAAGGTGGAGGGCCGCGGCCGGAGGATCCGGATACCCGCCACCTGCGCCGCCAGGATCTTCCAGCTGACCCGGGAGCTCGGCCACAAGTCCGACGGGGAGACCGTGCGGTGGCTCCTCGAGCACGCCGAGCACGCCATCATCGAAGCCACGGGGACCGGGACCGTCCCTGCCATCGCGGTGACCGTCGACGGGACCCTCAAAATCCCCTCCGCTCCGAGCAATAACAACAGCAGCGGCAATACGACCGCTGCCCCCAAGCGCAAACGTCCGTCGAGCAGTGAGTTCTGCGACGCGGGCGATGCCGTGATCACGCAGTCGTCGGGCCTCGCCACCGCGGCACCGCCGCCCCAGGGGCTGGTGCCGGTGTGGACGGTCGGGAACGCCGGCCTGGTGGTCCCCACGACCGCCTTCTGGATGATCCCGCCACCGCAGGCCGCCGGCGCGGCAGCGGCGGTCGCTGCCGGGCCCACGGTGGCTCAGCAGGCGCAGATATGGGCGCTCTCGCCGGCGATGACCCCGGTGTTCAACGTGGCGGCCGCGGCCGGGGCGGCGGCGCGGCCGGTGTCGTCGCTCGTCGCGGCGGTGACGGCGGCGGCCGCGGGAGGAGGGAATATTCCTTCGGGGATTGAGATAAGGGGGCCGTCGCCGGGGATATGCGGCGGCATGACGAACTCGGCAGTGACCACCAGCGTGGTCGGGGCAAAGGCGGCGGCGAAGAAGTCGACGATGGCGCCGAGCGTGAGCTCCGCCGGGGGCGGTGGCGGCGGCGGCGGCGGCGGCGGCAGGGAAAAGGCTCAGATGTTGAGGGACTTTTCGCTGGAGATTTACGACAAGAAGGAGCTGCAGTTCATGGCTTCCGAGAACGGTGCTCACGGCCGTGCGCAGCCCCACGCCTCCAAGCCTTAAGGAAGGAAAGAGTTCTAATTTGCGACTGACAAAACAAAAATAAGGGAGAAAAAAAAGATTAGTTTTTTTAGAATTTTAGGTGATCAAGATTTTCTCTCCTTCTTCTTCCTTCTTTTTTTCCTATTTTTTATCGTGATTCTGTACTTCAAATTCACGAGTTATTGTGAAATTGCAACTCAAGTCCTCTTGCAAACTATTTAGTTAATAATGGGCTCTCGAAATATTCCATTTTTTTTCTGATAATTTGACGTGATTATATTGATTTCTTGGCTTTTCTGCAGGAACATTTTGTGCCCGGACCATGAATTTCGTATGGTTGTGGCTTTGCATTGCTCGTACCACGCATAAAAAGCCTGCGACAGGCCAATAAAATCATG
Source organism: Eucalyptus tenuipes (assembly GCA_014182365.1). Taxonomy (NCBI): domain Eukaryota; kingdom Viridiplantae; phylum Streptophyta; class Magnoliopsida; order Myrtales; family Myrtaceae; genus Eucalyptus; species Eucalyptus tenuipes. The sequence continues at coordinate 27,189,058 of CM024540.1, read as the reverse complement.
TAATACATCTCGCGCATTTCTTCTTTTTATATTTGGGGGGTTTATAATGGGGCTAAAATACCCAAGAATATTTTATGTGTAGATATTGCCATCTCGAGATATATCTCCTATTTTTTCTCCTATAAAAATGCTAAGAACGGAGCTCGGAGTTAATCCACTGGACTAGCTCTCTCCCGATGCCTCTCGGCACGTGCGGCGTGTTCATGGTCCGTTTCTCCTTCGCAAAAGCTAGATCTTTAATTGAACTTTAAGCTTGGATCGTGCTTGGTACTTGAACGAAACGGGCAGGGAACTCTAAATATGAATCCGAGCTCATGAAGCTTTGTGCAACCTACTTGTTTTGTGATCGTGTGAAACTCTGGTGCTTGCTTCGTTGTAGGGGGGCGTCGATATCTAATACAACAATATAACGTGATTAGAATGGGATGCGACCGCTGTTAGCTGGTTTTGATTGAGGCTAATCTTGTTGGGGTCAATTTCATGTCAACCTACGAGATGTGACCAATTATCGTGTCTTTTTTGTGTTTAACTTACTAGGCACGATATCGACTCGTGTACGTTGTTCAAATTAGTATTGACATGATTTGTATATGACTCATTTAGACAGTCGATCGGCTTAAAGACTATCCTTCCATGTCATTCACTATTAAGATTTCAAACTAATGATATTCCATTTGTTTGGATTATGTTTATAAATTTATTTTGATGAAATTTTGCTAATGCATTTAAAAAAATGTATAAATCAATGTTGTGAAAATTAAGGATGTTTCGAGCCGGCTTAGTGTTGTTGGGTTGATTTCACATTGGCAGACCGATCTCGTGCCATATAGCGGATCATGCGCTCGAAGTGACTCGTCAGGCCATTACTTCAATTGTGTTACATGAGATGTAACTCGTTTTTTTTAGTTCAAACTTGTGTCAAGTAGATCAATACGATTAACACATTATGGTGCCATTCGGATTGCTCTATTCCGTAATATATTATTATAACGATATTCCATAAACACTGACTCACAAATACGAATTGCCAACGTCACTTGGTGTGCACGAACCTTAAGCAGTGGAAAAGTAGACGGTGTGATTTAACTTTGACGACACTTCGGTTTTGCTAGAGGAGACTTCAAGAGGCCTAAAACCAAAAAAAGGGAAATTCAAAAAAAGAAAAAGCCCACTTTTCCAGTAATTCGACACGCACTCCATCGCTGCGCAAAAAAAAAAGGGAAATCCAAATTTCAATAATTCTAGTTAATTAAAGTAATAAATCCCCCTCTTCGAGTTGACCCCCTCGCACGTGGGTCACGACCGGGCTCGCACGTGACCCCCCTTCTCTCTCCCCAAGAGGTAGGCGCGAATTAGTTGAGCGGGTTTCCGTCTGGCCGGTGGGGCCGGTGGGCCCCACCGACCTGCCAAATGGTGGGTGGGGCCGAGGCCTCCGCTAAGTGGTGGGGGATGTGGAACCACAAAAAAGGGTTCAAAACCCACGAGCCGCTCGCCACCACCACCCGCCCCCACCGTCGCTCGGCCCGCGTGCCGCCCACCCCCCGCCCCGACTGGCCCTCCCCGCCAGGGAGATTCCCTCTCCCACGCGCTCGCGGCGCGTGAGAGGGAAAGGCTCGTCCCCGGGGGTGGTGGGGTGGGGCCCGAGACGGAGGACGTGATCCGTGTGGGGGTGGAAGGGGGTGGGGTCCGGTGCGCGGGAAAGGCTGGGCAGGCTGTGGTCCAAAGGGGATAGGGAGGAGGAGTGCTGTGCTGGCCCCACACGTGCGAGGGCAAAAGCAAATATTAAAAAAAAGAGAGGGCTCGTGGGGCCCACCCCTCTGTCTGGCGGTCCTCGTGTGGGGGCCACGCATCTCTCGGAGGAGGAGATGGACGGCGTACGGGGGTGGGGGCGTCCGGGGTGGTCCCGCCCGGGGGCGCCCCGCCCCACCTCCCCCTCCAATTCCTTCCTCTTCTTTTTCCTTCCCCCACGCCGGAGCTCTCTCTCTCTCTCTATGTGTTTCGGATAAACGAGAGGGGGGTCCACGGCCCCCGCGCGGGGCGTGTCTTATTCGGGTCCCCCCTTGGTGGAAAGTCGCGATTGAATTTTCACGTGTCGGATGAAAGTCGCCAACCTATTGTGGATTTCAATCTCACTTGCAATCAGGTGAAGGGGGGGGGTAAAATTACCTCGTGACCGCTTCGTGTTTGTCGAGGGTACATGAGGCGAAGTCAATATTCGATTGATCTTGAAGTTTAAGACTTAGAGATCCCCAATCGTGGCTATAAAAGCGTATTTGCGAAAAAAAGGGTCAAGTGGGTCTTTGGCTTTGTAATTTTGTCGTTAACTCTCGCGGAATTGACTTGACGACAAAGGGCATACAATTGAATATATTCATATTCCACTTCTTATGAATATGGAATGATAAACCCTTTTTTTCGCTTCATTGATCCATCAGAGGTCTTATCTTCGAGATGTGTCGGTCAAAAGTATTAGGTAAAAAGTATTTTCTCCTTTGGGACATAAATAATATCATAAAAAAAACTTTTTCTGTGTTCGAACGGTGACCCCTTGACAACTTTGGATCGTGCCTTATATTCAAAGTATTATTTAGTACGTGCCATTGTAGTGATTAGTCAAGCTAACTTTAGATTTCAGTGGATGCATCTCAAATCTTTAGGATGAACTCATTGAATTCAAGTTGGCCAAACAATTAGTGCACGAACTGTTCTCGAAATGCATTTTTAAGCATACATGTATCATTTCTTTTCCATGTAATACAGTTGATATACTAGTGGATTTTATGTGATGACCTTCTTTATAGATGCCTTCTTCTGATTATTAGAGAAAATACTTGCGATGTAGATGATTATCATACACGGTATGCAAGTAATCCGAAGCCGTGGAGATACCAATTTGCATTTCCAAATTGACCCTTCACATTGGGTGAATTCAACACCGATTAATATATGTTAGTAATATATATTATTTGATGATTAAGAATGGGTTACACAAGAATCAACTATCAAAATCTAAACACCGTAGATGATCACGTTGTAGCTCGATGGACTCGTCAAATTTTTCCACGAAACAAGAGAAGTAGTTTAGTTCATCTTCTTGGGCCTTCGCTTGTGGGCTTTTATGACATTGTCTTAATCTACAACAAGGGAGTTGAGCCAATTTAGGCTTGGTCAGGCCCAACGAAAAATGCTCTTTGAATATTTCTGCGAATTGCTAATTCGGTCAAAATTAATCAAATTTAGTTATCTCAACTTGCAGTAGCTATGAAATCGAAGATTTATATCATTTGGTTTTCGAAGTCTAGAGAACCCCATCACCTCACGAGAGAGGTTCGCGTTTTGCATTACAAAGAACTCGAATTCGTGCATGTTTGATGGCTCTCACAAGATATTATGGTAAGCAAAATATGCACAAAAATATAATAAGAAGATGATTAAGCAACATTGTAAAATTTGCGAGAAACCGCTCTTCGTATATCTCTTCTCATAAATAGTACATATAGTTCCAGAAGTCACAATTTTAAGCCGGATCATCAATTTCACTAAGTTAGAGAATGCGGCACATGATCGTAGTGATTGGAAGTTCTAATATTCTGAACACAATAAAGAAATGGGCTGATAATGCATATACAATATATTGTCACGATTCCAAGGTTTTCCATGCACAAATGACCGCGAATCATCCAAAAAGACCAGGTCAATCTCCTAGAGTTTTTGAAATATTCTTAGGGACGGGCGATACTGTAAATGTGACAAGTAGAGGATTCCCAGCATAAATGCTGGTAGTTGGTAGATGAAGAGATGCAATCTCCACCGTTAGATCTAGAGTTAATTAGCTATTCTAATGAGAGGAATTCTTGTATAAATAGGAGCGCCCTTCTCTCATTTGTATCCCTCCAACCCTTGAGCATTAGAAAGCATTCTCTTTATAAGTATTTTCTTTCTCTAAGCTTAGCTCCACCGATCCTTAGGAAAAGGCTTAGCTTGGGAGATCCATCAATCCAAAGAAGCCTAAGTCGTTGCACAGTCCTGATCCCAAACAATTAACCCATGACAATATAGTCCCGATTCCAAACAATTAGCTTGTTACAATATCACTTGACATTCCTTCTCATGTGTAGGTCGGCATTTTACACATGGAAACATGAAGGTTATAATCATGTTACATAACTGAAATTGCAACATAGAATAATTACAAGATAAACACTAAACTTCCTTTACTTTACGAAAAGAAAAAAAAAATACTAAACTTCCTTTGATACTCCTGTTAGGGTAATCTCTTTTTCTTTTTTCCTAAAATGTTCAAGTTGTTGGGAAATATGCCAATGTATATGTAGTATGTTATAAATCAAATATGTAGACTACATCCATCACCTCACCAGCATGTGGAACGTGAACAAGTGAAAGACATCAACAAGGGAGAAGAATGCATTATCAGACTCGAAGACGAGACTACTGATTTAGTTGAAATGGAGCGAAACCTGTAATTGACAGTAGCAGATTGAATACCCTTTCTACTAAACAAATTTGATTATATATGGACATGAATATTAATGGATTGTTACGAGACATTCTGTCGAACAGATAAGGTCGAATCTGATTTGTGCACCACTCCTACCAATTTAGCCTGGAGGAGGGAAATGAATATAATAAAGGTGCAAGCAAAATAAATTAAAGAAAGGATTTTGTAGTTTAATAGAAAAGATAGACTTCAGTTTAAAATTGCAACAAAAGTACTCATTAATTAGGTCTTCTCTCCTCTCTCTAATCTACTTTCTTACCTAAATCCAAGGGCACTTTATTGGTACGGTGCAACGCTTTTTCGTCACTTAGATTATCCCATGTTGCAAAATTTATGGAATCGTTCATGGTAGGTGACAGAAGAACCAATTGCATAAATCGTATAAATTAGAAGTTTTAAATGAACAATTGCAAACCGAAAAAGTATACAATGACCCGATTGCATAATTGATGAAGAGTTGGGGGCCACAGTGGACTCAACCTTGTTCATCAACTATATATGTAGGGCAGGTCTCAATTAAATGTGTATAATCGCACAGTTAAATGGATTTGAATGCATGGTATATTTAGAGCTAGAGAAATCTAGGGACCCTTCACTAAATTGCACTCCTCCTAAATGGTGTCGCTATATGACACTTTAGATGTTAAATGAATGGGACTATTTGAAAATGAAGATGTCGCGGAAGCATCTTATAGGGACGGCTAGAGAGAGCGGTCCCTAGTGGTACCCGTTTTAATTGCTCGTGCTTTTGGGGATGGTTCAGGTTGGTTCCGAGGGGCAGGTCCTGTCAGTACGAGCCATTTCTAAGGACAATCTTGACTGTCATCAATAATGACGGTAATGTATGGCCTCGTCACGAATAATGTCGTCTCATAACTATGCATCTGCAAGATAAACCACGAATTTCGTTGCTGTCATACTGGTTTTTTTCTTTTCTTTTTTTAATGAATAAGATCATTTGTGACAAAGCAAAATTAATTTAAGCTATTAGACGAAAACGTTGTTTAATATTTAATTACTCTAACATTACCTTTCATGTGTAGATTGAACTTTGGTCTAAGCCTGAAGCGTGAAAATATATAATTGTCTGGAAATATTTGAATTCAGGATCTCATATTATGATATAATGAGAAAATTTGTGGGACAAAGACTAATTTTTCTAATAGTTTAAGCTGTTAGATGAAGGCGTGGTTTAATATTTAATTACCTTAATAATTTCTGTAAATTTCCTTTCTTTTTTTTCTTGACTAACAGTTGGGCCTCTCTTTTAATCGCATTTTCTGTTATTTATATTTGATGGAGAGATTAGGATAACATGCTATAACCTTTAATTTATTATTTCGAACAAGTGAAATCTGCAACTTATAGACATTGTTCATTAAAAATAGCAACACTATAGACATTAAGGGAGTGCATGACAACCTCTTATTTTTGTTCTAGAAACAATTTTTCTATTCCAGACTTGTTTCTGGAATAGAAATCCATTTGATAAAATTATTTTATTTTTCTATTTCTGAAATAGATTTTGGTTCCATAAATAGGTTTGGAATAGAAATCAGAAGTAAAAATTTTTTATTTCTCTATTTCTGGAATAGAAATCAAAAATAAAAATTCTTCTTATCGTTCGTCGCCGTCGACCATCATCCGTCGGACGCCGCCCGCCACCGTCGTCCTGCGGCCGGCGACCGACATTCGTAAGGAAGAAATTTTGTATCGTTATCAAACAAATTTCTATTTTTAGAGTAGCAATTTTGTGTCGTTATCAAATATGTATTTTTACTTAGAAACTCATCTAGAAATGAAAAATCTATTTCTCTTTCGTAAATCAATTTCTCGTCGAATGGTTATCATTCGTGCCCTAAGAATGGTTTACAACATCCCTTTGTTAGGCAATATGACATTGATATGGATCGTAAGCGGATGTTTGAACATATTCAAGCATTCAATGGGAGCTCGCCATTTTATTCAATTAAATGGTTTCCCTAAATTGGTCTTAATGTGGGTTGCTTGAGTAAATTACGTCGATACGCTTGTATAGCTACAAATCACTGTATATATTTAACAAAATGGTCTAATCAACGACCTAATTAAGTAATATTCAAAAAATTTAAATATATAAAAACTCATCTTCTTCTCTTTTTTTTTTTTTTTAAATCAATGAGAAGTCCTGTAGCCCTGGCTTGTACTTTATGTATAAAAAGCCTAGAGAAGGAAAAACCAAGTTTGTTGGTGTTGGATACTAGGACGCTCTACCTAGGGAGTAGGATGTCCCTGTCGTGCCTAACGGTCATTCAAATATGGCGGTAAAGACAAAGAAAGTCTTCTCGACTCTCCGTTGACACTGAGTACTTCGAAACGAAGAACGACGCTTCGGACCCTTTCCCCCTTTGAATAGTCAAAGGGTAAGGTCTAGCAAGGGTTGCCTAAGTTCATTGTCCACCCCGTGTTTTCCACGACGTTTTTTAAAGGGCTAATCATGCGCCTGCGAGTCATTCTTGAACGATTCTTCAAAGCTTCGAGCTCAACCCTTTTGCGTTCTTGGACTTGCTCCTCCTTTTACCTGGTCAGCTCAGTTTTGCTCGTCTTATTCGGGCACCATCTCGTTTATGGTCGGGGCGTCTTTGGCTCGGATGCCGACCTCCGCTCGGCTCCTTTCGGCGGGTCCGATCTGAGCTCATCAGGCCAGCTTTCTTCTCGGTTTGTTGTGTTCCCGTGGGCAATTTTTCGGTCGAGGTACCTCGTTTCATCCTTGCACGATTTTCTGGCTGCCTATAGTTTGACGCATTGCTTCAGTGAGGCAGGTGTGCGTGGGTTCGTCGTTTGGAGTTGCTTGTCGGTCGGGGGCTTCAATAGCTTGATAAGTTATTCGGGTTGTTGTCGAAGTAGTGGCGGAGTTGTTGTGTTGTCAGGTTATATATAGTCTACTATTTCAAGTGCTTCAGTTCCATCGGTACCGAGGAGCTTTCCTATGGCTCGATCATTTTTCGCTGGAACCTTGTCCTTCGGAGGATCATCCCATGTCCAGGGTCAACAGAGTGTTCCTATTAAGACCAGCAAGCAATCTCTGAAGCCGCAGCTCTTACATGGAAACTTAGACATTTGGGTGAAGGATGCCAAGAATCTCCCCAATTTGGATAAGTTTCACAGGAAATTAGGGGACATGCTTGAGAAAATTCCTGTCAAGGTTAAAGGGAAAATCGAAGGTCAAATGTCTAACATAACCAGCGATCCTTATGTTACAGTTTCTGTTTCTGGTGCTGTCATTGGTAGGACGTTCGTGATCAGTAACAGCGAGAACCCCGAATGGAAACAACACTTTTATGTGCCTGTGGCACATTATGCTGCGGAAGTGTATTTCGTGGTTAAGGACAACGATGTAGTGGGCTCCCAGATAATAGGCGCAGTGGGGATTCCTGTGGAACAGTTATTGTTGGAAACAAAAATCGAAGGGACTTTTCCTATCTTGAATGGTAATGGAAAGCCCATCAAGACTGGAGCTGTCTTGAGCTTGTCGATCCAGTACACTCCGGTGGATAAAGTGGAAATTTATAGTCAGGGAGCCGGTCATGGTCCTAATTACCAGGGAGTACCAAATACATACTTCCCTCTCAGGAAGGGTGGTAAGGTTACTCTTTATCAAGATGCTCATGTCCACGATAGTCCCCTTCCTAATTTAGAGCTTGACGATGACTTGCAGTACAACCACAGGAGTTGTTGGCTAGATATCTTTAATGCAATTAGTCAGGCCCGGCGTTTAGTCTATATTGCTGGATGGTCTGTGTTCCACAAGGTGAGACTGCTCAGGGATGGCAATGAGGTGACAGAACGTACATTAGGGGATTTACTCAAAACCAAGTCACAGGAAGGTGTCAGAGTGCTTCTTCTAGTGTGGGATGATCCTACTTCTCGCAGCATTCTGGGGTACAAAACGGTAAGGAACTACAAAATATTTGAAGTCATGTGATTCGATTCTAAGTCAGTTTGCCACAAGCAAGAACATACTATGGCACTCACATGCTATCTTGGTATTTATGCTGTGTTGCACCATTACACTGCAACTTGTTATGGAAATAGCTGTCTGTCAGAGATTATTTTCTTCCTGCATTCTTGATTTCCTTGGTATTTTGAAGTTTATGTGACGTGATATTTGATCTTAACTTATTAAGGCACAAGTTAGATCAGTCAACTGTTCAAGCCAGCAAATTTGGAACTGTCCTTTTTTTTTTTCAATGACACGGATTTCTCTCTCATAAGCAATCCCACCGGCATCAATCAGGTTTCATTTGAATGTCAGCTTCTGCGTGATCTACAGCTCATGGTGTATTTAGTATCAACTAGCCCATAAATTGGATAGATAATTACGTGAAGGCAGCATGCATTATAGATGAGGGATAATTGGAATCAGTAGAAAGCAAGAACTGCTTTGTTATTTGATTGAATAAGAACTTCTGTAAGCACAAGTATGTAAGAAGCATAGAGGAATTTACGACTCATAGATTGTTATTATGTTCAATTGACATTTAATGACATTGATACACAGCTACGACAAACTTCAAGGGCTTAATGTTGCAGCTTCTTATGGTTCATCTGTTCATTGACTTGCATCAAAATAGGAAGGGGTCATGCATACCAATGATGAGGTGACCCGTCATTTCTTCAGGAACTCATCGGTGCAAGTGCTACTTTGTCCTCGATCAGCTGGAAAAGGACATAGCTGGGTCAAAAAGAAGGTTAGAGACAAAAACACCATTTATGCCTGTACACCCCTCCTCAAGTTTCTCTGTCTAAAAGTATCTAGGGATGTTCATTCTCTTAGCAAAGTTTTCATCCAACTTCAACTACCACATACTGCAGATTCATTGGAAAAGAAAGGAGTTTTAAAGTTTTGCTGGTGAAAACTGAATGCCGGATTGTGGAAGTATGATCAACAATCTGGTAGAACTTTGACTTTGTAGCTTTTCAAAAGCAGGAAGCACGTTAAAACCCTTGATCATGTAGATGCAGAACATCAAATGACGCTAAAAACATGTTACCACTTCTTTACTGTTGTATTATAACTCACCTGCAGATATATCTGTCTATATAATCAGACATTGCAGATACCATGTAACCAAGAGTGGGTTAAAGTAGGTTTGGCACTGACAGAGTGGAAGCCTTTATTCAGGAACCTAGTAAATTTTAGATTTTTTTTTGGGTAATGCTGTGTTCTTCAATATCATTTGAAGTATGCTAAACATTCTAACCTGTTCATAAACATAACTCGCAATAAGATCCGTCTGGGTTTATATCAAAACTATTGCCTCCATATGTTTCTAAATCCGAAACTGGTGTCAAAGACCCAAAGTATACTTTTACTCAGAATTATGAGCTCTATATGTGATGATATTCTTGCCAATTTTTTCTTCCATCTGATCAGAAAATAGTGATTTGTCTGGAAATTTTCCATATTCAAATTGGCCGCTGCATCTTTTCTCCTAATAGTGTTTGATATTGACCTGCATTAATTTTGTTTTCCATGGATGCATCAACGTGGATAGTCTTTTAAGATTTTTTTTTTTTTTGCTTCAGCAATTGCTTTGGACCTCCTGATCTTTTTTTCCTTTTGGCTTTATTACTTAGGAAGTAGGAACCATTTACAGTCATCATCAGAAAACGGTCATTGTGGATGCTGAAGCTGGGGATTACAAAAGAAAGCTTGTAGCATTTGTTGGAGGTCTAGATTTATGCTTGGGTCGTTATGACACTCCTAGTCATCCAACTATGCGGACACTGCAGACGGTGCACAAAGACGACTATCACAACTCTACTTTCTCGGTAATGAATAATTATACTTGTTGCACATGGACTTGCTCACGATTGTTTGGGGTATCATTGTCCCGCTTCATTGGTCCTTGCACAATCCCAGACAAGACATCTACAGCCACATCACATGCTTTATAGAGAATGTACTATGTATTCAACCATGGGCTACATGTAGGCAGGTGTTTATTATGGGGATTTATCTTCTTGACAGGATGTCATGTGAATTTAAGCTGCAAATGTGTCAAACATGTAAGCAATCATTTTATACAATTTACCAGGTTTTCTTACGTAGGAAAATGTGGTATGCAATTAAATATCTGCCTTAATGATGCATTGCCTAAAAGCGAAGGATAGAAGCGTGAGGAGTTTTCTCATTTCACTTGTACCCAAATCCTTAACAGGATCCTTCTGCTGGTTGCCCAAGGCAGCCATGGCATGATTTGCATTGCCGCATAGATGGACCAGCAGTATATGATGTCCTCACCAACTTTGAGGAGCGTTGGTTGAAAGTTTCAGAACCACATGGTTTGCAGAAGTTAAAGACATCATATGATGATCAACTTCTGAGAATAGAAAGAATTCCGGACATCTTAAGAATTTCAGATGTTACTTGTCCAAGTGAAGATGACCTAGAGAACTGGCACATTCAGGTAGAGTGATCATTGCTGTTAGAATTTCCATTATTTTCTTCTCCGAGCTTGTCAAGTTGTCTCTGCAGAGCTGACTTAACTTTTCAAAGTGAAGATTTTCCGCTCGATTGATTCCAATTCAGTCAAAGGCTTCCCTGATAACCCTAAAGATGCTCCAAGCAGAGTGAGTATTAGAGAAACAAGCCACACCTTTATCATTTAATATTCCTTTACGATTGATCCAGGTACATAGAAACGCTATAAAAAGTTGAGTAATTGATATGCTTTCTCCTTTGTGACAGAATCTGGTATGTGGAAAGAATGTGTTGATAGACATGAGCATACACACAGCATATGTCGAGGCAATCCGTGCAGCGCAACATTTCATTTACATTGAGAATCAGTACTTCCTTGGTTCATCATATAACTGGGATTCTCACAAAGAAATAGGTAAGGAAGTTGAATTTCCATGGTAAATGAAGATGCATCATTTCGGGAAAAAAAAAAATGTTGCATCACGAGCTCATCCCTGATATAATTTGTCCGTAGTTAATGTAGTTCCTTTCTTCAAGCAAAACAGGTAATTTATAGGCTTTATTCCCACAAGATCTTTCCAGCCAGATAATATACATAAACTATTTTCCCCCTTATTTGGCTATTGAAAAACATAGCAGCGCGAACTCAGTGAGAGTAGTTATCTTGACAACATATTTATAAAATGAGTTCTGCACTCCATAATAGGACATTATTTGATAACTTATGGATTTCATTGCAGGTGCCAACAATTTAATACCAGTGGAGATAGCTCTTAAGATTGCTAGCAAAATAAGAGCAAATGAGAGGTTTTCTGCATATATTGTTATCCCAATGTGGCCAGAAGGTGTTCCTACAAGCATCCCCATTCAAAGAATGTTGTTTTGGCAGGTAGATTCAGTTACACACGGCGAAAGCAAAGAACAAAATGAAACTGAAAACTTCAGTTCAACTTTTAGTTTGGTTCTGCCTTTGTTAAGGGGAAAGCAAATTCGAAGAACAAAATAAAATTGGAAAAATCCTTCTGCTCATTGGTTTAGTTCAAAATTAGTTAAAGGTAAAAAGGGAATTCAAGTTGATCTGTTTGCCACTTTCTTCCATTGGAAAGTTACACCAATAAGCAAAAGTCTTTCTATCTGTTTTAATACTGTCACTTCCTCTGTTAAAAGTTATCCACATGGTCCAAATAAAGTCTTTTACTTTTGGACTAGATGAAATGCCTCACCATTTTGATTTGATTTGATTCTACTTTGGATCTTAACCTGCTGATCTTGTTCTGCGTGGCCTGAAAATTTGCTCAAAAGTGACCCAAAAGGAACATGAACCTACTCGCCATGCTTGAATTGTTTTCCTGTTTGTTAGCATTAGAATACCACAAACTATTCAGGAACTTGCACGTTCATTAACTTAGCTTGGTCAATGTGAAAATTTACTGATCAATTAGATCACTCACATCCTCATTCGGTTTACGTATAACAAATTTACTCCTGACTTGCTGATAATAATAGGTCCGCTGATGTTCCTTATGCTGGAAAAATCTCTTCTATTCCTATATTATGCCTGGACATAAAAATAAAAATAAAAAATAAAAAATTTACACTAGGCATATGTTGTTGCTGCAGCGCAAGACAATGGAAATGATGTATGATATAATCTACAAGGCTCTAAAAGAGGCTGGGCTGGACAATAAATATGAACCTCAAGACTATTTAAATTTCTTCTGCCTTGGCAACCGTGAAGTTTCGGATGGAGATGGAGAAGACAGTATAAAGTCGGGACGTGCAAATGGAGCAAAGGCGGCTCAGGTATGCCTTGGCCCAAATTTTCAATATGTATTTTGACTATGCTTCATTTTTTATTGTCCCCCATGATTATTTCAAATCATGTTGCTTCGGTTTGGTTGAATGCGCTGTGCAACTCACTCAGGAACTTGCTCGAAAGAACCGGCGGTTTATGATTTACGTCCATTCTAAAGGAATGATAGTGGATGACGAGTATGTGATAGTCGGATCTGCGAACATTAATCAGCGATCCCTGGAGGGCACTAGAGACACTGAAATAGCTATGGGTGCATATCAGCCTCATCACACCTGGACTCAGAAACAGTCAGCTCCACGAGGGCAGGTAAATTTTGTGCTTTTTTCTCCAGATAATCATCTCAAACCCTTTTCTGTTGTTGGCATAAGGTAAAAACCTATGAGATCCATTTCTTGGATCTCAAGCCTCTTTTACACTTGTCCAGGCAAGTGACTGTCGGTCCTCTTGTGATGATTCTTGCAGGAGTTTCATTTGTAATATAGTTGCACTTAGTTTTATATTTTGGATGAAACTTTTGGATTTATCAGAAAACATGCAAATATCCTCAATATTGAGCCAAAACCTGTGTTTCTTGAGAAACTTGAGACATTTTGGAGCTTCCGAGTCCCGTTTGTTAATCATACTAAACGACACAAGCGAAATAGCGGCAACTGAGATCCTTTCAGTTTGGCATTTTGGGAACTCATTTGTCAATCTCATTTGTGTTTTCATGGCCTAACAATGCCCGCATATTTGATTGCAGATACATGGATACAGAATGTCACTGTGGGCGGAGCATCTTGGAAGCCTCGAAGAATGCTTCAAGTGCCCTGAGAGTCTCGATTGCGTGAGAACGGTGCGTTCCCTAAGCGAGGCTAACTGGAGACAGTACGCAGCTGATGAGGCAACCGAAATGAAAGCCCACCTCCTAAAGTATCCGCTTCAGATCGACAGAACGGGAAAGGTGAAGCCACTTCCCGGTTGCGAGACATTCCCGGACGTCGGTGGAAACATATTGGGTTCATCTATTGCCATTCCAGAAAACCTCACAACATAGCGCGCCTATGGTCGCGTCTCCACATACACGTTCGCGTCTTACGATTGTTACATATGCTGTGATTAGTCATTCTTTTGTGAATATATATCCGAGGGGATTGCGAGGGGCTCTGCTTCGGTTCCTGGTTTTCGCGTTATCATACTTTCATGGATTTGCAAAAGACTCTGGACAACCTGCAAATTTTCTACTCCTTTTGCTGTTGAAGATTTCAACCATTCCATGAGAGATTCTTGAGACCTGAGGAAAGAACTCTGAGAATATTTATGTTCAGCATTGCTTGGGTTGATGTGACTCGAGATATGCCAAGGTTATTGCACAAAATAGTAGAGCCTAGCAATTTTCTCTATGCATTTGATCATAAAATTGAGTTAAAAGTTGAAGAATACAACCCTTTTCTCGGCTTCGGAATTTATTTCCTGAAAATGTGATCAGTCTAATCTAGTAAATCAAACTATCTATATATTTCTCGTGATATATTGTCGGTGCATGAAGATCTACTGAAGATCGATAAATTATTATGATTACAGAATTAAATAAATCATGATCTAGTGGCATTTATTCTTCTATGGGAATTTAAAAGGAAAAAGAAGAAGAAATTTAGAGTCCTGTAAGCATTCTGATCTCAAGATTTCTTTTATTTTCTTTTTTCTCCACGTGCAAGTCACACGTGGGAATCTTATGTAATATACGTGAGATCAATATATATGTATCTATATTCGGATCATGTGAATTATTTGAACATGGCCAGTACAATATAAAACGAATTATAGTTATATAATCGCCGAATCAATTAAAAAAACAATGCGCTGTCAAACGACAAGATCCGTGTCTTACAACCAGTCGCTATTAAACTACAAGTCAAGGACGACTCATTATCATATTGCTGAAGTTTTATAGATTAAGATGTTTCTTAAACCGAGTTCTTCCGTCAAGTTTGAACGAGTTTAGCGTGTAGTCAAAGGGAAAATTTGAAAAAACTTTTCGTAGTTGGGAAATTTCTAAAATAGTTGGTAAATTAAGGGCTTGTTTGATAACCATCCCACCTGTGTCAAATTCTGATTTTTTGTTCCCGAGAGTAGTTTTGGAACAGAATCGCGTTTGGTAAAATTTTTGTTCCCAGGAATAGATTTAGAAGAGAATCAAAAATAAAAAAAAAAGTTGATTCTTGTTCCTAATAAAATTGAGAATCAAAACTCTTCTTCTTCTCTTTTCTTTTTCTTCATTGACCGTCATCCCGCGACCGCTGCCTGCTGTTGCCCGTCGTCATCTGCCGCCGTCCGCCGCCGCCAATCGCCGGCAACCAATCTGGCGAGCTCGCCGGAGGCAAGCCCGGCCGGTGGCCAGGCGGGCCTCGCCCGGCCCGCCGTGGCCGGCAGGCCTTGCCTAGCCCCGACGAGGCTTGGCCGACGAGAGTCGGCCTCGCCGAGGGCCGGCGACTCTCGGTGAGGTCGCCGGCCCTCGTTTGGCCGGTCATCGGACCGACGATCGGCCCGAAGAAGAAGAAGAATAGGAGAAAAAAGAAAAAAAAGAAAAGAAAAAGAAAAGAAAAAAAGGAAAAAAATTATTTAAAAATTAAAATAAATTGATTTGGAACATAATCAATAAACACGGTACCAAACGCAATTCTATTCCAGAATTAGAAATTTTGTACGCTTACCAAACGCGTTCTTTTACTCGAAATCGGTTCCTGGAACATAATAAAAAATAATCATTTTTTATCATAATTTGTTTCTAAGAACGTAATCGTTACCAAACGCGCCCTAAAAATGACTTGTAACCCAATTGTCAGATAACTTATAAGTAACTCATCAACATCATCGGGGACTTACCAACTTTATAATGAATTAACAAATAATCAACTCCTCTAAAATTTACAAATGTAAGTCAATTCGAAGACCAATGTTATCAAAACTTTCTTAAGATAGCAATATATTAGTAATGGGAAAATTGTCAAAAAAGTCTTCAACCTATTGTATTTTTGCGAATTAAATCATAAATCTTTTAGTTTTGTCAATTTAATCTTAAATATTTTCACTTCTTATCAATTGGGTCCATCCAGCTAATTTTGGCGGGAAATTGCTAACGTGACCGGATGGCGCTAAAATGACGCTTTTTAATAATTTTTTGAATTTTGATTTATCTTTTTACTTTTTCTTTTCTTGCTCTCTCTCTCTCTTTCTTTTTTTTTTTTTTTTTTTTGAAGGGGGTTTTGGTGTTAGGGCTAGCCGACCCTCGCTAGCCTTAGGCGAGGGCCGCAACACCCTTGTCGGCAAAAGCGAGGGCTCGCAAGCCCTTGCCGATTTGGCCAAGCATGGGCGGCGACCTTGCTCGGGGCCCTCGCCTGGGGCCAGTAGAGTCGGCAAGGGTCGACCGGTCCTCAACTGTGGCTGGCAAGGGTCGACGGGTAATCGTCCCCTGCCCTAACCCCAAACCCCAAAAAAAAGAAAGAAGAGAAAAAATTCAAAAGTCAAAAAGATTATTAAAAAGTGCCACATTAGCGTCGACTGGCCACATTAGCAATTTTCGGTCAAAATTGGTCGGATTGACTCAAATGGCAAGAAGTAAAAATATTTAGAACTGAATTAGCAAAATTGAAAGTTTTGTGACGAATTGACAAAAATGTAATAGGTTTAGAACATTTTAGAAAAAAATGTAATAGGGTTAGAATAATTTAGACAATTTTCCCAATTATAACTTACAAGTGTAGTTGATAAAATATCGATTACTTACCAATATCCCAATAAGTCATTAAGTAACCAACCCTTTTAACATTTTACAATTGTTGCTTATAACGAATTTACCGATATCCATTAAATCAGTCAGTTATCTACTTCTTCAACATTTTACAAATGTGGTTAGTATTATATTTTTGTGGGATAATAAAAAGTTGGTTTTTGTGTTTTTGAAAACAACAGCAAACGGGCCCTTGACAATTTCGGATTGAAGGTCGGGCTGCAGACATTGCATTCCCAAGAGGCTTGCGGAGGTTCGAATTTTAAAAATATCATAAATTATTTAGACTTAAAAAAAAAGCAAACTCACATTAGTTCCAAATTACAAAATTAGTAAGTTGCTAAACATGCTCGTGAAATTTCGAAAAGTTGGTGATTTATTAATTATGGGCGTGTTGGTAAATTACTTATAACGGCTTGTAAAAATTACAAAAAAATTGGTAATATACTATCTTATTGGGGGATTGATATATTCCTCATAAGGTTGGTATTTACTAGCTACACTCATAAGATTTCAAAGAAGTTGGTAGATTGTATCGATTTAGCCGAGTGTCGGTTATTTTATTATAGCGTTAGCGAATATCTTTAAATGCTCTGCTTTATTGTGTCAAGTGCTAATGCTAAATAAGCCGCCAAAGAAAGGTATAAGTTGTATTTTATGTCTTAACGTCATTCATATTCGGACTTGAAGGTCCACGTAAAGCTTGGTCTCCCCGGGCGTGAACACTGACTACATAACAAAAAGGTGTGCTTCATAGGGCATCATTAGTCGTAGACAAGAATTATCCGATTCACATCGGTCTAGTGTGAAAAGAATTATCCGTCTTTTATACGATTGCAAGTTTAATTTATCTTATTTACGAGTTTGATGTATCTTGTAAGGAAATCTCTGTATAGTTGTGGCATGTCACGTGGGAAAAAACTTTCTAACCGCTAGTATTTTAGTGGAGTTGTATCGATAGGTTCGCCAACCTTGAACCTTGAGGTCGAGAGTAGAGAGCAGAGTAGTTATATTTCACTCAAACCAAATATTCTGTGACGGGTATATGACCGTTATGATAATGCCTATAAAAGGATTATAATTCTAATTATCAACCCCCCACCCCTCTACTAATATAATAAGGGATAATGACATAAATAGTTCTTAAGCTTTGGCCCCTGAATGTTTGACTTGTTTAATCAGCTCCTAAATTTTAACCCAATGTGTAGTGTTATTCATAAACTTTTAACTTATTCAATATAATCCTTGAACTTTGGTATATATTTAATTTAATCTTCGAATTATATGAAATTATTTAATGTTGTTTCTAAACTTGAATTAATTAAAAGAAAACATTAAATAGTTTCATATAATTTAGATTCCTAAATTGAGCATTTATCAAAATCTCGAATATCTTAACTTTTCATCATATCGTACTCGAGCGAAAACTTAACACTATTGAATCCGATTTTGAAAACTAAGGGTGCATTTAGTAACGATTCTGTTCCCGGGAACAGATTTTGATCATAAATGATTTTTTTTTTATTCTGTTCCTAGGAACAATTTTTAAGCATTTTAAGCCGTTTGGTAAGTCCAAAATTTTTTATTCGGAATAGAATTGCGTTTGGTACCGTGCTCATTGATTATGTTCCAAATCAATTTATTTTAATTTTTAAATAAAACTTTTACTTTTTTACTTTTTTTTTTTTTTTTTTTTCCTTCTTCTTCTTCTTCTTCTTCTTCTTCTTCTTGTGGCTGGTCGTCGAACCGGCGACCTCACCGGACCGTCCCCGCCCTCATCAATCGAGCCTCGCCGGTGGCTAGGCCGGCCTCGGGGGGGGGGGCGAGCCTCGCCACCGGGCGAGCCTCGCCGGGGCTGGGCGAGGCTCGCTGGACCTCGCCCTGGCCTGGCGAGCCTCCGGCGAGCTCCGGCGAGCTCACTGGACCGGTTGCCGGCGAGCGGCGGCGAGCAGCGGCGGACGGCGGTCGCGGGACGGCGGTCGATGAAGAAAAAGAAAAGAGAAGAAGAAGAGGAAAAAAAGGGAAGAAGAAGAAGAGTTGGTTTTGATTATCAAATTTGTTTCGGAACAATAATCAACTTTTTTTTTATTCTTGATTCTACTTCAAATCTGTTTCTGGGAACAAAAATTTTACTAAACTCGATTCTGTTCCAAAACTACTCCCGAAAACAAAAAATCAAAATCGTCTTATTTGGACATCACAAATTTTTCCCCCAGGTGAGGCCCAATCCGACTTCGAACTCAACACCGCATCAGCTCCATATTTCGGACCCCCTCAATTGAAACGACCTGGTCCGAGGGCACGGCAAAAGTATCGAGCCCAGCCCGGACCAGTTTACAATTTTCGGTCCTCGTCGGAACCTGTGTCGAGCCGATCAGGCCGGATCTTGACCGGGTCCGAAGTAGCAGAAGATCACCGGCGCACGGTGCGTGCGACCTACACCGTAGGCGAAACGTGAGGCTTCCTCGCACCGAATCGCGACCCCCTTTCGTCGTCGCGTCCGAAAACATAAGACGATGCGTCACCCACCTGTCCCTGTCCGAATCCAACCCCCCTCCCAAAAAAAAAAAAAAAAAAAGGAAAATAAGAAAAACCTCCCCCAACTCATTATTACTAAAAAAAATAATAATCTATTATTACACGAACGCCATTTTCACCACCACCTTAAATATCTCTCTCCTCTTTCTCTCTCCTCCTCTGTCCTCGCTCCGAATCCACGACGACGCCACCCGCTGCTTCCTGCAAGATCCCATCTTGAATCTTGCCCTCGACCGGAGGAAGGAAGAGCGACATGGGTTTCCCGGCGAACGGCGGTTCGGCCTCCGACAAGCCGCTGAAGTTCCTGATCTACGGCCGCACCGGCTGGATCGGGGGCCTCCTGGGCCGCCTCTGCGAGTCCCAGTCCATCGGCTACGCCTACGGCTCTGGCCGCCTCCAGGACCGCGCCTCCCTCGAGGCCGACATCGCCGCCGCCCAGCCGACCCACGTCTTCAACGCCGCCGGCGTCACCGGCCGCCCCAACGTCGACTGGTGCGAGTCCCACAAGGTTGAGACCATCCGGACCAACGTCGTCGGCACCCTCACCCTCGCCGACGTGTGCCGCGAGAGGGGCCTCATCGTCATCAACTACGCCACCGGCTGCATTTTCGAGTACGACGCCGCCCACCCCCTCGGATCGGGCATCGGATTCAAGGAGGAGGACACCCCCAACTTCGTTGGGTCCTACTATTCCAAGACCAAGGCCATGGTGAGCTTGTGTCTTCTCTACTTTTTCTTGTTCACCCTGTGATTCGGTGATTATGTTGGTCGTGTGCGATTTTTAAATTCCATATCTTTTGGAGCGTAAATTCTTGTTTCAGATCTGGCTTTGGCGTTCCTTGATCTGCATTTAGGGGCTGTCAATTACATGATCTTTCGTCTGTTCCTTCAATCGTAAATCACGAACACTCGTGGTAGAACAAAACGTGTTCATTTTGCAATGAATTTTTTGCATTCTGTGGCTTTGTGATGGAAACCTACGACCCGATACGGCACATTGATGGGAAATGCGGATCGTTGAAGTGCTTGTTTCGATCAGCAACCGCTCAGACAAATGACCCATGCTTCAGTTTACTTGCTCGGGCTTTCGGATGAGATGAGCTAATACTAGTGCAGATTATGTAAATAAGTGTGATCTAAATGATAGATCTATTCTGATACTTACGTCATAATACAAGGATGCTTCACATCATATCTGTTCAGATGCTACCAAATACGGTCCATTCAACTACGTTATGTGTATACACTGCCTTAATAATTCTGTGCTCTGTGTCAAAATTGCAGACCATTTTGTTTGTTGTTGGCTCCCGACAGAGGAGAGTCGGGTCTTTGATGCTTTTCATATGAAGCTTTTTCCCTGCTGAATACTAGATGAGTGACTGAATGATGCTCTGATGTGGCCCTCATTTGATCTCCATTCGTATCGTGCCTCATTTAGTCTTGTTTGAGTTTGCAGTTCATGAACGATGCATGTCATGTTGCGTGTCAGAGCTTCTTCTGTTTGCCTCCACCATGTCCCTGATGCCCCTGCATTTTGTATGTTTAGTTGCGTGATAACGGTGAGCATTTGTCACAGTGAATTCTCATTATGGTTTTTTTCCCCCCTGACGAAACATTAGGTCGAGGAGTTGCTCAAGAACTACGAGAATGTTTGCACTCTGCGTGTCCGGATGCCAATCTCGTCCGACCTGTCCAACCCCCGCAACTTCATCACCAAAATCACCCGCTACGAGAAAGTGGTGAACATCCCCAACTCGATGACCATCTTGGACGAGCTCCTCCCCATCTCCATTGAGATGGCAAAGAGAAACCTCACTGGGATCTGGAACTTCACAAACCCCGGAGTGGTCAGCCACAACGAGATACTCGAGATGTACCGGGAATACATTGACCCGAACTTCACTTGGAAGAACTTCACTCTCGAGGAGCAAGCAAAGGTGATCATTGCTCCCAGAAGCAACAACGAGCTCGACACGACTAAGCTGAACCGGGAGTTCCCTGAGCTGTTGCCCATCAAAGAGTCTCTCATTAAATATGTGTTCAAGCCGAATCAGAAAACAGGCGGAGCTTGATGCTTGTGTCTTAAGTTGCCTTTGGGGCATTGCGTCGATATAATTTTACTCGGGTTTTTTCCGCATTATTGCGTGCATCCATCAGCCAAGCTCCTCTTCCTGCCGGGAATCCAAGATTATATTAGCCTCGGCGTCTCTTGGTTTGTATTTGTATGTTCTTAATTTGTATTAATTTGATCATTAATAAGTTGTTTGGAACTTGGAAGAGATCTTTGTCATTTGCATTATATTTTTTGAATTTAATGTTTCTTTAACTTGTGTAGTTAAAAACGTAAAACTGTAGTTCTCCGAGCTATGAATGACCCATTATTTATGCTATGGAAGGCCTTAATTTGCCAACATTTCCACTGAATATTAATTTGCTATATAAGTGCAGGGTCCAAAATGTGCTTAGTACTAATTATGCAAGGATAAATTAATAGGGAGTCTATGTCAAGATACCCAATGGCTTAACATAGCGGTAGAATTCGTATTGAAGGGGTTGAACTAATGAAGATTAGATCATTCAACGAAGGAAAAGGACCCGAATTTTAATTACTACAATGTCCAAGTTCATCCTTTGTAATAGCTCAGAATCCGAGTTTCCAAAAATCGTGTGCTTAAGCGTCCATTTGTTGACTTTACTGGGAAATCGTAGCAGTCCGAGTCTGACAAATTTGACATTGTATATGGTTCATATCGCACGAAAGACCTACTCATAGTGAGTAATGGCCATCATCCAGTCTTAGTGTGGCAATTCCATAAGCACGTTTATTCAAGTGAGTAATGATCAGCTTAACAATGCAAAGTTGATTCGAGTCAGTATTGATCAGCTCAACAATGCAAAGTTGATCGATTATCTTCTGATTGCATCAGCATAGAAGTGAACCAGCGAGGAAAGGGTCTGATATTAATGGTTAATAAAGCCAGGATCATGCAAATTTTATCTGACCAGCATTAGTTATATTTCACGAAATTATGTCTAATGAATCAAAATGGGGTTGTCGCCAAAACACAATTCAAGCGTCTTATCTGTGCACTGAAAGTTTGAGCTAGTCATTGAAAACTTGTCACTCAACGTGTGTACTTCCACTAGGTGGGGGACACAGTTTCAGCAAGATTCCTGTTGGGATAATTTGTGGCTTTTCAACCTTGGTATTCTGTCGGTCGTGTCCTGTCCCTTGCTTTATGATTTTGGGTGCAGTTGCGAGACCAAATCAATCCCTTTTCTCACCTGGACGAGGGACAGAAGATTCACACCATGTCGTGTATACTGTGTCTTTGTCGAGGGAAAGATAAGATTAAACTTAATTACAATAAGCTCCATCAAGAAACTGATAATTATGATATAGTTTCTATTAATTAATAAGTATCTTCACAGGATTATGATCCACCATATCCTTGTAATGATGCGGACCTATAAATCAATAATCCAACCACGAGAGGATCTTAAAATGCCATCTTTACTTTGTACGTTTGAATTTGATGGCTCGTATTTTTTGACCAAACATTTTGTCACTCTTTTTAGGAAGACATTCACGTACACCCAAGTTTTCTAATATCATTTTGCAAATTTTGTCGCAATCTTTTTTGTGGCTATGCGTGAAATCCAAATGAATCTCAGCTCGCAATTTTCCTATATGTAGTTAGTCTCAAGAATATATATCAGGATCACAGAAAGGGCGGTACCCATGAGGGATGCTTGCTATTTTTATCGTGAATTCTTCGCGTTTACAAGCATAAGGCTAAGGATTACTTTGTTTCGAAACCTTGTTCAACAAATCTAGTTGCTTGTAAGAGGTTGAATTGTCGTCATACCAGTTTGTTTCATTGCATCAATAGGGATAATGCTTTGGCAAAAAAGAAGGAAAAGAATTGCAGCTTGAATCACTGCCAAAAACAACAATTTTACAAAAACAGAAAACAAATCAACATGTTGTTTGTTTTGGGCCTAAATACAAGAGAGATTAGGCAACAGAAGCACTTCTAACCAAACAAAAAGACATCAATTTTCTGGGTTTTGTGTATGTAATCTACTGAATTTTGCATCATTTGTTACAGGCCCTAATTCCATAATGAATCATCTACTTACCATCACTGCTTGATCCACCACCACAAGTGTTCAGCTCTAGCTATAAGGTATACCCCCAGTCGATCAGAAGGTTATATCAGAGTCAATACCGATTGATAAGTTTCGTGTTTCAGTTAGCGGCACAAAGACAAGCATGGTGGTCCGTTGTGCCTACCTCTTGCGCTTGGACTTCAAGGAGGTGACTGATTGGGAATTGTTGTGCCAGTTTCGCTTCCGTTGGTTGATGAACCAGTTATTTATTTGCTTCAGCTGCAACCCTGTCTCCTCCACAAGTTTCGCCTTGTCATCTTCCTGGAAAGGAACATATATATCAAGCATGTTAATCATTAACTCAACGCCTCACAGTTAAAATTGGGCCTTTCACGTAAAGACATGATGTTGATTGGTCGCATCGAACACAAGGTCGAGAGACATGAAACGCATGATAGCTGGAGAAACTGGCAAGATGAATCTAAGAGGAAACGTGACATTTGAGTTTTTGACGTGTGATAAGATGTCTGACGACCGTTTGTGCTAAAGCCTTGACATTCCTTGACAGTGCAATAACATAATAACATGTTTGAAAGGTTGCTTACAGTTGGGTATGGCCACTTTGAGTGTTGCTGCCACCAATTTTTCAACACAGAAGTAGTATCGCCGGGTAATTTTCCGGCTCTCCTTTTCCGTAGTATCTCCTCCCTAACATCCTCTATTTTTGACCTGAAACCCTGAAAAGACCAATCAACACCAATTTCACTGTTTGTGATGTTCTTATTGGTGAGAAAAGCTAGATTTAAATTTCAAAGTATGATTATGCACTATAAAAAAGAGGAAAACAAGCTAATGTCCTTCGTAGGAATTGGAACTCAGCAAACAAAGAGAGGGAAATATGTGGAGCCGGTTCCTTATTGAAAGAGTACTATTGCATACCTGCTTGAGTTCGATCTTCAATTCGTGGCGGACTCTCTCCATCAAGGTCCTTTCGGATTCAGTTGGAAGGAGTGGACCGAATCCCATCAGGTCATGAGCATCAGCACCGGATTGATCCAATGAGAAATCCATTTGCAACTCATCCTCATCGTCCGACATCGTCGTGCCGGTTCCTTCGCCCAAACTCATTCCTGCAATAATTCCAAATTTACAGAAGGACGCCTTGTTGAGTGAGCCCACTGCATTTAGCACTAGGTGTGGCATGAAAACCGAAATTCAATGTGAATATGGGTGTTAAATTCGTAAGCACGGCACATATACTCTATTTTGATAGTCACTTCCTCGTCCTAATAGCTCGCATTTGACATTCACATGCTCCCATGTTGTCCTAAAACTCTAATGAACGTGTATGCAATTTAAAATGCATTTGCTTCCTTATAAGATCATGACTATTTCATTGCTGACTAAACCAAGCGCTGCCTATTTGATCATCCGATATTAAGTGCTTGAGGTCTTGTCTTCTCTACAAACTGCCTATGTGAGAGCAGGATGGCTTGGTTCAATCCATATGAGCACTCAACCCGCTGAGAATTTTGGTTGAAAAACTCGAGATCTAAACACAACCTGGAGGTGAATATAGGACTATATACCGATGAGATGTATCAAGCATATTTTCCAACATATTGGCGGCGGATATGACTTGGCAAAATATGCTGAAACACCTATCTTATATTGTTCCCAGAGTGTATATCCTAATTTCTTTATATGTAGTTTACTTGATGTAGCAAATGAGTTTAGCGAATATTTTCTCAACCACCGACGAAGCACAACGACACACCATGCGTGATCTCGCGTGAATCCAAAAGGAAATTAGGATCACCATGAAAAAATTGATTAACAATGTTAGCAGCCAAACATTATTCCCTGGGCAACCTTATCGGTTGTTGGCGCAAGGTGGCGATGGTGATTGGGGTACACCCTCCACCGAACTCTTCATGAACCAACTCCTTAACTCCCATCTAAATCAAGAGCTTTCTACTAAATAAGAAATTTGAGGTCGGTCCTACAACACCCACCTCTTCTAATAACAATTCCCCAAACTTGCAAGAAAACCACCATATCTGCATAGTCAATTTGCTCACTCAAACTCTTCTCCCTACCAAACAAGGGTATCGAAATTGCAAAAAATTCGCAAAGAAACCAATCAACCAATGAAAGAATCGGAACCCGCCCACGCATTTTCTTGTGATTAGAATCTTGTTTAAATTAATCAGGCGTCAAGTAATGTCGCCTCGATGAGGAACACCAGCACAAGTTACGACTAATGATTGGTTTATTTATTATTGGCATTATTAAAGGGATGATGGGTCATTTTTTTCTTTAGATTAGTTTAAAGAAGCTTGATTTGATGAAGGAGGAGGCGTGGCTTCATATTTCCCACACCAAAGTCTTTGTTTGAAAATCGCATGCACCAGCGCCTCATCCTGATCTAGACCGCCCCTCTTGCAATAATTCCAATTCCGTGGCGCTCTAAACAACCGGTGAAAGCGACTCGATAGGTGTGAATATCTAAGCAGCATCTAAAAATATCAGAGAGAGAGAGAGAGAGAGAGAGAGAGAAAGAGAGAGACCAGTGAGAGCTTGGAGGGTGTTTTCGATTTCACGACAGGCCATGACGGCTTCAACGGCATGGACTCGAACGTGCTGCTGCAGCTGCTCTTTGAAGCTGCATAGTACCACCAGATATTGTGCCTACGACAGAAATATCCCATCTTTGTTCACTTAGTTTCTGAGTAAATTCAAATTGAATATCCATTTCTGAACTTGGAGCACATAATACAATAGAAAAAACGCTGATTCACACGCTTGCTTATCATAGATGTACGCTATAAACTCTGGTCCGACCATAAGCTCTAGAAGAAGTAGAGATTCGAAAGCAAAACCGAAAGAAGCTGATTGATGACTAGCACGAGGTTTGTTTTTGCAAGCGAAAGAGAGAAAGACTACGAGGGTTTTTGTTCTTGGGGGGAAAAGAAAGAGAACGTACCAAGAAATTGTCGAGCTCCTGCCTGTCGTGAGGAGAGAGGTTGCTGTGGCCGTGCTGCACCGAGGAGGCGTAGGAGCGCAGGAGGTGGTGCGACTGCGCCAGCTGCGCGTCGATCAGCGGCAGCTGGTCGATCGGGGTCGCGACGCGGAGGCACGCCACGTGGGCCGACAGCAGCTGCTCGTACATCGGGTGGCTGGCGATCTCCCCCTTGAGCTGGCGCTGCGGGTGATCGCCCGAGAACGACGCCTCGGTGCCCAGCCCCCGCCGCCGCCACCGACGATCCCCCGCCCCCGCCACCGCCTCCCATCATGGCCAAGTTCGCCTCTTGCATTTGGTGGGCTATGTTTCTTCGTCTATGAGCGTCGTACAAGAGAATCTGTCGAAGTCTTAGGAGGATGTGTAAGTCACCAGTGAAAAGAAAGATGGGGAGGGGAAATTAAAGGCCTTAAAGGGTATCGTGGAGAAAGTCGGGTACTTTTTATTTGTGGCAAGGAAGAGGAGTGACGAGGGTTTTCAAGAAAGAGAGAGAGGACCACACAGAGAGAAAAAGAGAGCAAGAGAGAAAGAGAGAGAAGGTTGTCTTGGGGAACTATCTTGATAATGGACTGTGAATATTATGACGACGAAAAGAACAAGAAGACAGTTTTCTCGTTAAAGGTATGTGCATGAGGGAAGGGGAGAGAGGGGCAAAGGCTATATTGGGATCAGAGACGGATGCAAGACTTTCTGCAGCAACCCTTCTGCGTTTTTGCACAGATTTCGCTTCCACAAGGGAAGAGAGAGAGAGAGAGAATATGCCACACAGAGCAGAAGGGAGAGAGAGAAAGAAGAGAGAGAAAAAAGGCTGAGGTGTGCAGTTTAAGAAGGGAAGGAGGGCCTATGAGGGGGAAGAGGAGGGGAGGGGGAAGGCTATGGAATCATCTATCATTATTGCGAAAGGAGAAGAAGAGGGAGAAGGAGGAGGAAGGGAGGGTACACCATAAAGAAAGCAAGAAAACTCACAGATAAAGCTGTTCTGCTGCCTGACCAATGGATCGCTTTTCTAGCTTTTCCCCCTGCTTGTTTTCCTAATGTAAATATATACACACACATATATATTCGGGTGACTCATTGGTGTATTATGGTTTTATTTTCCCTTTTTTTAAATCAGCAGTCAACACTAACTATCTTGGGCGTTTGATGGTTTTTCTTTTCTTCTCTGTTTTTTTGGGTTTATGCACTTACAGAACATAACTCTTTCTGAGTTTTCTGCCTCAATTAAAGTTCATGAATTAGGTAGATCTATCTCTCTATATGCACAATTACCCTTTTTATATATTAGCATCGTATGCTTAGGATGCCCTTGTAATCTCATTCAGTAATTTATATTTGTAATCAGTTCAAATTATTTGAAACGGATGATTTATCATTTGGAAGTGCAAGCGAGAGCCCATTTGAATGATAATGCCAACATTTACTTCTTGTTTCGCTAAGAAATCTTATCGAAGAAGTCTCGGCCATTAATATACCTTAAATTTACCTGTCTCATGACTAGACAGTAACCTATTAACTAACTAATGTAAGGAGATAGATATGTAGAATGTTAAGCGGTAAGCACTTTAGTAAATCTTAAGCTAATCGAGTCATTTTATTAAATTAGCGGTAATTTATTAGGTTGATTAAGATTCTACACCTACAAAAGAAAAAAATAACTCAAGGAACTTTCCTACTTTCGAAAGTACATCAAATTTCTTGCTTTTCTTCCCTAAATAGTGAAAACGGACCCAAAATTCCAAGTCTCCAGAATTTATGGGGAAAATACAAAATGATGCCGCGCGTCTATATTCCCGTGCTGTAAAACAATTTGGGCGTCCGACAATAAATCAAACAAAAGCCAAATTTGTGAAATCATAACAAAAGCATTTCGCCACGCAGGTCACCCTCTATGGAATCACTAGACATCAATTGCTTCATGATGGGTTTCTGGTGCGCAAAAGTTGGTCATAATGCAACAGGAAAAAAGAAGAAGAAGAAGTTGAGCACTCTTTTCCTTTTTTAATATATAGCAATCTAGATGAGGCTACTATTATTGTGTAGATTGGAAACAAAGATAGGTTAGCTTGTACAGATGACAAGGGGCCGGTGGGTAGGTGCTAAGCTTAGGAACCCAGCATTCGAGCCCATCTCCAGCAAATTGCATTTAATCAGTACTTAAAGAATGTGCATAAATTCCCCCATCTTTTTATATAAAAAAGAATTTTCAATAATTGTTTGGTACCGATCTCAATTATTATTATTTTCTTTTTATCCATTTTCTCTTGCTCCTTCTCTCTCTCTCTCTCTCTCTCTCTATATCTAAAAAAGCTGCAAATCATTCAAGTCAGTGATAGGGACATATCCTAAATGAAGCACCTCCTGTCAGATGGAAGGACATAATAGGGAGAAGGCAGGTCGCTGCCCTCCTTTTATCGTTCGTGTAGGGAAGTTTCTGCTTGTTTTCTGTCGAATGGGTCATGCCCATAACTTTAATTATATAATTTTTGTAAATTAATTTACAACATAAAACCGTACGATGAAATGAATTTTCCGAGGGCAACAAACGTGATGAAAGGAAGAAATGGGAAAACAAAATCGATAAATAAATAGCCACCAAGAATTTCATCTAGCTATGATATCTTGATTTGTAAATTATATAATGGCGTTTTTGGCCAATCGAATTTCCTATAGTATCCCCCTACATGTTTACTTGTCAATTATGGTAATATCTGAGATGTTAGGTAATAAATAAAGTGACGAACTTGCAAGTGAATATGAATGAATTTCTTTGAAATTCTCAGGGATGTAAAAGTAGAATGTGTTAATTTTGTACTAATCTTTTTTTCGAGAGACGCGGGTAAATATTTCTCTTTGACCATGACGCTCTGTGATATTATCTACCCAATTATCCATAAGCGGACTAATTCTCCTACAAAAATAGATGAAAGTCTTCTAGGTAATGAATTCAACATGCCAACGGGAAATCACACACCTAATTAATCATCTCGGTAAACAAATCACACATTAACCGAATTTATGGTAAACAGAGGATATCACAAAGCTAATGCAATCATGTTAATGTGTACTTTGCATGAGAATTTCGTTGCTAATTAGGGTTTATCGAGTTTCTTTTATTAACCATTTGTTGGGGAGTTAAAGAAAGTCGGCTGAGAGTTGAACTGTCACTGTTCCGCCACCCCTGGCTGGTGATTTGCTTTTCAGTTCGGTGTCTCTTTCTACATGCATTTTGATGTTCTGAGAAGCGAGGAAAAAACAAATGAAATAAAATAATATAAAATACCCCAAAAATTTTATAAAAAATGTTGGGAAAAAAAATAACAGCAGGAGGGCGGAAAATGACAAATAAATTAAAGGGCAGAAAAAAAAAAGGATACAAAACAGAAGTTCGTTCGGACACAGTGAGTGACCACCTACCCAACGCTCGCCCAACGCTACACGGCAGATGACGTGGCGAGCGACAATTGGCGGCGGGTCCCATTCCATTTAAGGTGACCACCTCGTGTGCTGACCTTGACGTCTGATGGGTTCCTGTTAACCGTTTGATCCCGCTCGCGTCGCGTCCAGAAGTGATGTAATGCACGACCCGATTCATGCACTGCATCCGATCGGCCCCCGTTGGGAATATTGTTCAGCACGACTTAGGTTTTGGGGCATGAATAGCGAATTCTTTTTCGTTTTGGTTATGCTGCATTAATATCATTTTAAGGAGTAATCAAATATTAAGAGAGTGCTCGAGACGATTTCAGAAAATACAAAATCTTAAGTAAATTATGTCGATACAGGAATTTCCAAACGTTCAGTTCGAGTCGTAGCCATCGCTCATACTTCAGCGAGCCTGCTGTTGCCGTGCAACCGAATGCGATGGGACGAAGCTGGAGGTATCTCGTGGATCCAGCCCATGCAGCGCATGGGATTTCCAAAGATCGAGGAGGGGACATGGGGGATTCAAGCTCGCGACCAAAAGGGCTATTGGGCCTGTAAATCTCGGTTTCTACGTACTCTACTGTGGCCGAGCAAAACTCAAAACTGTACCGTCAAAACTAGACTTTACCCGGAAAAAAGGGGTGGGAATTATTTGCAAAATGGTGTAGTAAATAGAGGATGAATTGACTAAATTGAAAAGGAAATTGGGTTTTGTTGCATCCGAGGTGGGGCCATGGAGGGAGCACCATTCTTGAGATGATCGGGGAGGAAACAGGGAGAATTGTTGGGGGATGGAGACAAGGGGGTGGTGGCCCTGGTGGGTGTCCACTGGAGTTGGATTCAAGCAAGAACACCCGAACGACTCCTCCTCCTCCTCCTCCTCCTCTTCCTTCCCTTTGTTCTTTTTAGGTTTCTTTTGTTTCACGTGGAATTGCTGCTTTGCGCGCACGAAAGCTTCCCTTTGTTTATTCACTTAACGTCGGCCGGCCTTCGTTTTCGGCCATCTTTTTAAGTCCTCGTGTCCTTTCCAGTTTCCATTAGAAGGTCCATCTCGGGGTGAATTGCGAAATCAATTTCCCAAGTTTAGAGCTGAAGTTTTTCCCTTCCTTTTTAGCTTAATATAATGTTTTCCATCGAGAAGAAAAGGAAGGTGGCTCTTGCGACATGAGCAAGAGACTTGCTTTCATCCAAACCAACCGCGACATCTCAATCAATCTGTTTAGGGGTTATTGTGATGATTTACTTTGTCTTATCTGTAGTCCTTTTAAGTATATGAATATGCCGAATCTTCTAAGTCTTCACTTCGTTTGTGTTGCTACATTACGTAAGGGCACTTATGAGATCAAAGATTTATTTACTTGATATGAGCTGCCATTTTGCTCGCTCTTTTTCCTTTACGTAGAAAAAGATGTTCGTATGAAATCACTGTCACTATAATTGGATAATTTATGGCATATATAAATGGCTTAATGTTCCCTAATCTTGAATGAGCTCCCTTGCATGTGGAAATGATTTCAATATGCATTGGTCCTTGCGGGACTAGCCTCTTTAACTAATCTCAAAGTCAGAAGAGAACTTTTTACCGTTGTTTTACTTGCTGCTTTTTCTCTAATTTTTTTTTGGGTCGAAAATACTATTTTTTTTCTCTAATTTTGAAAAAGAACAACTTGCCAAGTCCATGCCCCGAATTGATTGGTGTTCTGAAGGGATGTATCGAGCCTTTTTCTTTTTTTTTTTTTTGGTTGCAAAGATATTGCAAAAAAGCTAACCAGCTTTGCTTATCTTGGCACGGGGTTTGTCCATTAATTTATTCTTTTGAATTGCATAGCCCCAGTCCATCATCGGGCTACAATGTCTAATTCGTTGTTTATGTTCAAAACGTGTGGATCTATCATAAATCTGGAGTGGATTTCTACTTTTCAATCTTCTGTTTTTCCTTTGTGAAACGTACGAAGAACTCTCACTTTTCAAATGTCAAATATCTAAAATCTAATCCAAATGCACAAATACCGTCGTCCATGAAATTTTCAATGCGTTCGTGAGGTTTTTTTTTTTATGCGTTCGTGAGGATTAGTGGAGCACGAATTATGAAGTCACGCATGACGGGAAGCAAACAAAAAGATAGTATTAAGAAAGAGAAATCGGATTGGGAAACGTTCTTGGGTGGGGAATAGAAGTGGGGTCGCCATCACAGCTGTGGCCTTGTCGTGTTGTTTTAGTCCTCAAGATTGGGGGAACCTTTTGTGTAAGAGCGGTCCCTCTTGGCCAGGATTTGAAAAATCTCTGAAAGGACGAAGTAGCACACACCAAGGATTAGTGGCCCAATCAACGAAGAACCTTAAATTTTCTAAACCTTTGACATCCACAGGGAGAGAGAGAAAGAGAGAGTAGTTGCTTTCAAGAACCCCGCAGTCCCTGAGCTTTGAATAGTACTCGTCCTTTTCCTTTCCCCTCATGCTCTTTCGTTCACTCCTTTTTCTTCTCTCTCTGAAGTTCACCCAAGTCAAATCCCGTGCCTGGATCAGCAAAAGGGTAGCCCAGTTATCCAAAAGAGAAGGCCCGGCTTTACACAAGTTATCGCCCGCCACTAACGTCGGCGATTTCCGAAGGATGATTCCACGTTTCTTACACTAGAGGACAAGATCGCTTTTGTTGGTGGTGTTGTCCTATACGACGTGGCGTGCCATGATTCAGAAACAAATTTGGTTGATCAGGGGCCACACTTTGGGCCTCTCGGGCTTTTTTCGGCTAAGCCTAAAAGGGATGAAGCTCCGTAGATAAATATCAGCACATGAGAAGTAACAAACGTTGACCAGAAATAGAGAGCACATGCCAATGGCAAACCCTTGAAGGAGGCGACGAATCTCTTTTCGCCGATCATGCACCACCGTGGAGGAGCTGTTAGTGCCTGTGCCGGATGTCTAGTCAGCTCCGCCATCCTTCTTAATCCCATAGGGGAGATGCGTCCGGATACTCCATGCAACTTTCAAGTTATATTCTCCAACCTAGTTATCTCATTTACGCGCACGAACAAAGTCCGTCCGTGCACTTCAGGAAAGACTCTTGAAGTGCCTAATGATTCTCAACCAGAGAGAGGTCCAATGCAGCAGTCAATCTTGTAGATTGAACAGTCGCAGTATGCTAAATTTCTCGCGAAATCTTGAGATGACTTCACGACTTTACGAGTCACAAGTCATCTCTACGGGACTTCATTTGAAGCGACGAAAGGTCATATTCATAGTTATGGAAACTATTTGATGAAGTCCTGTTGACAGCCTTCTTTTCCCCGCTTAGATTTGTGTAATAGGGAGATTACGACAACAAAAAATGGCCCTATCAAAGTCACACGAGTGAACAGCAGCAGAACGGGAAACAATGACAACAGTAGCAACAAAGGAATTCCACCCCGAAGAACATCAAAGTACTCAAATGAATTCTTTTAGGTACATAAATCTTAAAATTTGTTTAGAAAGGCTTAATTAACTAAGGAAAACAATCTTCCCGAGCTATCATCTTCAAGAAGCCATCCTGAAAGAAAACATATCATCACATATTAATAAGAGGTCAAGGCAGAGAGCAACTCCTTGAAGTACATTGAAGGATCGGCCAAATGAGAACTAGCAACTAGAATAAACCCACTCCGCCCCCCAAAAATAAGTCGATCCAAAACGTCAGAAGTTTGAGCTCATCCTTAAATTCGACGAATTCTTGAACTTGACAAGCTCCCTGACCAATTTTCGAACCCCGGACTTGGGTTTTAAGAGTGAGCGCCAAGGATGGATCTAGCAGTTTCTCGTAGTGGGACAAGATCTGATCGTTTAGAAATCAAATAATCGATTGATCGACCACTTAAAAGTACCAATTTTTTTTTAATATAAGCTTTGTTTGTCCATAACAACTATGTTTTCCAAATTCTTGAATGGTTTTTTTACCAATTCTTAGGGGCAAATTAAAATGAAAAATATTTACTTTTCACATAGCTGTATATTTCTGAGAAATTTAATCGGGGGGCACGGGTTGTTCCTTGCCCAAAAGAAATTTAGTAATAGTTTAAAAACTTCAAACATATTCCAAAAGTCTTCACGAAATGATTAGGGGCAAGAGGCCCCCCCTACTGTAAAGTTAGGTCGTTCCCCGGTAGGCTCTCAAAGCCATCAGGGTAGAGGAAAAATGATCTTGAAGATGAAAAGTGGAGATGTTCTAAGTCTAACTTCTACAGTTTCACAAATATGTTCTTCCTTTTGGTATCTGCATCCATAACTTATTTGGAGAACAACGAGAAGGGAGAATGGAGTTGACTGTTGTTACGCATTATACCCTACAAGCTGCAGAAATTCTGCCCATTGCTCGTCACTACAACATAGAAGTGTTTGCACTCTTAGCAAAAGGCTCAAGTAGTCAAAATGTAGTTAATTTATGTGGCACGAAGAGAAAGTGGCTTTAATGGACAAGAAACACTCAAACTGAAGAAACATATCTTCGAACTCCAGATAGTTCAAAAAGCCTAGCCAATTATCAACACAGTGTTGCAATTATGCAGAGAGCATGAGAATGCTTTTCCGAAGAAACAAAGATTCCTTCACACGGTGTGGTGCTAATAACAAGACCACTGATGTCACTTGGCAAAATATAGTAAGACTGTTAATATTGCTCGACCTCGTCTAATCCATCTGAAATATAAAACCATAAGAATTCTATGAGTTCGGATTTTTTACTCTGCATATGTTGCACTGCTGATGCTGGCAAGAGAGTCCTGCAGCACGAGTTTAATATTGGTTGAAGGTTTTGGCAAAATTCAGAGCACATAAGATAAAATTAGATACATACATTTGTGCTGGCCATGGCATTATTCATATTGTAAATTACTTAAAAGTCTCCGGACACGTACATGGTGTCTCCATTGACCTGAAAACGCAGAGCCAGTGCTTAAAAGAAACAAAATGCAAACCATCCACATAGGAAAAAGCAACATAATGAGTTCAGTCTAATAATGATGATGATGATGATGATGATAAGGTATAATTGAAAGATCATCTCAAAAGTATCTTATTTGCCGGAAAGATTAACAGTAACAAAATGCTGTACAACACAACAGCAAAGAAGGCATGTGAGGTCAAGTCTAGATTTTTGGGAGAGTAGGGGGAAATATTTCAAGCTTCACAAGTGGAAAAAGATTTCCAATGAAAAGTCCATCCCACAAACCATAAGTGGGATACATAAACTTGAAAGGTACTCTATATCACCTTCATAAAAACTTGGGAAAAAGCCAAAAAAAACCCCAAACTTTGCCTCGAGTGACAGATTTACCACAAACTTTGTTTTGTGACGTGAAAAACCCCGAACTTTGCAAACTGTGACACATTTACCCCATTAAGGGTATTTTCGTCTTTTTCTTTATTTTTTTCTTTTTCTTTTTTATTTTTTTCTTATTCTCTCTTCCCTCTGCCGGAGCCGGCGGAGGGAAGCCGGCGTCCGGCGAGGGTCGCCGTCGCCTGAGCTGGCTAGGGCGGCCCTCGCCGGCGTCGGGCGGCCCTCGCCCACCCTCGCCGGACGCCGACGAGGGCCGCCCTCGCCTGCGTCGGGCGAGCGGTGCCCTCGCCGGCGTTGGGCCGCCCTCGCCGGACGCCGGCGAGGCTTCCCTCCGCCGGCGAAGAAAAAGAAAAAAAAAAAAAAAGTTTTTAAAAGTAAAAAGACCAAAATGCCCCTATGATTTAGGGTAAATGTGTCACACAAATGAAAGTTCAGGGGTTTTTGTGTCACAAATAAAAGTTTGGGGTAAATGTGTCACGATTTGCAAAGTTCGGGGTTTTCACGTCACAAAACAAAGTTTGGATGTGGATATGAGAATATCATAATGTATCCATGGAATCAAGTACAAAATGTACTAATTGTAAGGAAAATCAAACTTTGGAGAGGGAGAGAAATAATAAAAAAAAGATTCCATCATGTTTCGTAGCTGTCCTATAATTTACGACTGTAATTCTCATTAATTAAATTGCATTTCTTGTCCATAATGTAGCTTTTCCCCATTTTACTTGCACAGTTGTGTGTAAAAAGAGAGAAAATCCCATAACTTGAAATAAGTCCATTTCTCTTAACCGTGTTAGGTTACAGACGTGAAGTAGACCTAGAAAACTTGTCGTGTTTGGAACAAATTTCTCCGTTTCAAAATCATTCAGTTTACAACCCAAATTTGGCAGTTACCACCATAAGAATAGGTTATGCACTGATTAAATGACCTTACCTTTTTCTATGACTAGATTAAATGACCTTGGCTGCTTCTAGGAATCACTTAAGAAATCTAAATAATGACACTCACTGGAAAAACCATAAACCGGATAAAACAGCTTCAGTTTCAAGCAGAGAAAAGGATGAAATCAGAACAAACTGATGAAAGTTCTCCTCAATGACAATGAAAACACGCTTCTTACCTTATTAAATTTCTCCCACACATAATCAGGCTCATTTAGGAAAACTTCGTCTGAAGCTAATAGATATAGCTGACCTTCATACTGCAAACGACACGAATATTAATTAAAAAGAGATTTCTTCTCTCATCTGGCACAAACAGATGCAATGTCCAACAGTTCACAGTAACGATAAAAACATTCAAGAGATACAAAGGGAAGCCCATGACTGACCTTAAACATGGTACTGAAATGATTGTTACGAAAGAACACACAAAGCTCTCGCTCTTTAAGACCACGTTGTAGACAAGAAAGGCTGCATAGTTCATAGAGAACTATTAGGAAGGATAGAAAATTCATACACATACCCATAGATGGCCAACTGATAACTGATAGAAAATAATGGAGGATAGCAAATCCATACACGTACCCATAGTTGGTCAACTGAGTGGCACTGCTATTCAAGAATTCCTGCACTAATTTCCCTAAGAACAAATTTGACAGAAAGGGGTATAGCATCATGACAAGTTGATAGTAAATTGAACGTCCAGTTGATTACAAAACCTCTTACTCTGTGGGGTTATTGGTCCTCGTGCAACAAGCTCACTCATAAGCACATTATATGACTTGGATCCAATTGCCACTGAGGTATTACGATCCTAAAAAAGATGTAGATAGAAGGACACAAAGGCATAGGCACCATTAGAATAAGTTGACAGGAGGGAGACAAAGAACTTAAACTGGGGAGAATTTACTCGAACTCTAGATTCCAGGAAAGGAAGTACAGACTTCTTTTGCCTGCCTATGCGAGGGACTAAGTACCAAAATAGAGCAAAATCATAGACGATACTTCTATCCCAAGAAGAATATAAATGCAATGAATTGAGACTGGCAGAAATTTGATCATCGATCAAACCACAGCAGTTTCCCCATGTAATCAT
Organism: Eucalyptus tenuipes; assembly: GCA_014182365.1. Lineage (NCBI taxonomy): Eukaryota > Viridiplantae > Streptophyta > Magnoliopsida > Myrtales > Myrtaceae > Eucalyptus > Eucalyptus tenuipes. The sequence goes on along the minus strand of CM024540.1, from coordinate 27,152,044 downwards.
CAAGCAACCTAAAGTTGGTTCAAATAAATCAATAATCTGAATCAGCAGAAGTTAAACATCATCCTAGATAGAAACTGCTCGTAATCCAGATAAAAATCCTCAAAAGACAGATAGTTTCCACTGTTGATACTGATAGCCACGTATATGCCGCATCTGTTAACCATTTTAATAATAGACAGCAAATGAGGAATATCACTTTCATCCAAATGCAGCAGACAATCACGAGTTACTTGAGAATTTGCTCCTAAAAAAGGTAACGAGGCAATTGGCACAAAAGCACAGAACCCGAAAAGTTGAAGCACCTGGGGATCAACAATCCAGCCATGATAGAGTGAAATGTCCAGCAGATCAAAGATTGCACACTCTCTGGTGAATTCAAAGCTCTTTATGCTGCAATTAAGAGAATATATCTTTTCAAGACCTATAAAAGCATAACAACTTTAATACTTGTCATATAGTCAATTCAACCTGCTGAACTTTATATTTACATCAATGCCAGTCTTAAGATATGGCAGCCGATCAATTGCGTCCGCAATGTTCTGTTGTTGATTTTTAACATAGGCTGCATCCTTATTCTGCAACATTTCCAAAGAGGAAAGAAAAAAAATAAGAATAGAAGATTAACATCCATCAGAACCAGAGAAACACTCCATTTCCAGGGGACAAGAAAAGGACAGTACCTTAATATTGCTGTTGGAATCAAGTAGTTGTTGGGTTACCAAGCGCACTAATTTATCTTGCGAAACCTCAGCTATTCCTGGATCCAATCTCAGGATGTTCCGCAATAGAAGAACATTACCTGCATATGATCCCGTTTAAGAACATTCCCCGAGTTCACCGTCACCCACAAATGAACTCTTTACGCATCACTGACGCACCCAAGAAAAAACGCATGGCCTAAGAGAACTGGCATTAGGATGAACTGAACACGAACGACACCGAATTCTGCTCGCGGTTGTCCGAGCACTGATTACACAACCCGATTTCTCAACAAATGCATATACTAGTCGCGAACCAAGCTAATAAAGGACATGAACATCAAACAGGAAGCCAGAGAACGGTAGAAACCCAAGAAACCAGCAAAAAGAGAGGACGCGAGAGAGAGAGACAGAGAGAAGAAAAGAAGGAGAAGTTACAGATGGCGACGAGAGGGCAAGGGCCATTAACGTCCTGGAGGATGATCGGCGTGCGGCGACCCAGGAACGGGATGAGCTTCGTCTTGTGGACGCGCTCTTCCACCGTCGCGTTCCGACGCGAAGGAGCAGGAATTGCCATGGCGATGTTAAGAACCGGAGCTTTTCGCGGAGAAGACGGACTGGGTCGGAACGAGAAGGAGTAGACGACTGGCGGAGGCCTTCGTAAAGTAGCGGGAGAGGTAGAAAGTCGTTGACTCGGACGGAAGACTTACAGGGGAGGGAGAAAAGGAGGGAGGGAGAGAGAGACAGAGACAGTGTCATGCTATGAAACTGAAAGCGACAGCTGCAGTGAGCGAAGCGAAGCGTTCACTTGCAACCGGCGGGGAAGGAAATGACGTGCCCTGCTCATTTAACTCTGCTTCACACTTCGCCTCGTACTGATGTTCTAGAATCTCCAACGTTAAACAAACCTTAAAATTTGCAACCAAGTGGGAAGGAAGCGTGTTGATTGCGCGTGTTGCAGCATCATCTCTCTCCCCCGCAAGCCGACAAGAAATGGTGGAAACTGCACCGAGAATTATAGAGAGAGGCACAAACCCACTTCGATTTTGCCTCTGTCTGAATGAATCGCCAAGGTGGTGTCGAGAGCATTTCATCCTCTCATACCAACCACGCCTGCTCCACCATCATCACCGCCACGCCGGAGACGAAGAAGGCGAAGTAGCAGGAGTCGAAGCAGTAGAAGTTGCTGCCGTGGCGATGTTAAGAATCCAAAGGGAAATCCGCAAAAACAAAGGGCTCTGTCAATCTCATTTAATTTCGTGACCTTAAAAAAGGAAAATCCCATTTATGTTGTGCGCCGCGAGAGTAAATCTCTTTTAATTATGATTTGCCGAAGGAAAAAAATAATTTCTATCTTTTTTTCAATTCTTATATGTCGGGTGTGATCATGAGCCAGGGAAGTTGGTCTCGTCATTTACGATTACACCTGAAACTGGCGAAGTTGATAAACACACATTGCTTGCTCCGGGATATAGATCTTCAAGACAAATAATTTTATATTAGATTTTTTCGATTTGATTTTTTTTTTTTCACTCTGAAGGGACGATTTTCCATCATTTTTTGATATACTAGATCCTAATGGACTACTCCTATTGAGAGAAGTAGTGGATTTGTTGCATTGTAGGCTCACTCTTACTCTTCTTGTTTCTACAAACATATAATATTGGAGGCCACTTGAAATTTTAAGTGAAATTACAAAGCGGATACATCATTCGCATTCATCTGGGAAGCATCAACACTCTTGAGAGCCTTATTGTCTTGATGGACACTCTAACACGTGTCTAACACTCAATTAATAGATGTTAGAAAATGTTTAACTCTCTTGACACTTTCCAACGTGTGAATCCAAAATTCCGACATATGATTTCAACATGTATGGGATCATTTTTTTTTTTTATAAATGAGGGGGTCAAAATATAAATATGTAAAAATAAAAAATAATCAAAATAATAAATGGGAAAAATAAGAAAAACCTAATCTTCTTTTCTTTTCCGACTCTCACTTTTTGTGACATACAATTTACCTCCAAAGTTTGTGTTTTTTACTCTTCTCTTCCGACACACTCTAACATGTGAGTTTAAATTGTGGATTACTTGTTTTTTTCCTTAGAATTTTTTGGATTATTTGAATAGAGTTGAATTTGTTAAATTGAAATAATTAATGATATTAACAAATAGTGAACTAATATTTTTAGTGTAAATTCATTCTAAAATCTTTTATTATTTATTTATTTGTGAATTTGAATCAAATTAATTTGATTAAAATAATCATAAAAATGATAATTTAGCATGTATATATAAAAATATACATTTAATATACAACGTATTTCAACGTGTTGAAATTCTCTATTTTTTGAGAAATAATGTATCGACGTGTCATGTCGTATCGTGTGTTTGTGCTAGTGCTATTTACGCATATACATATAGGATCAAACTTGTACTATACTTGTCTATTAAGCAAGACAACATATTTATGAGCAAAGAGGGTTGAGTCAGAATGTCTATTGGAGTCATATAAATAACAATCTTTTTCTTCTCTAAATACTGAACAAGTGTCTTGAAACATGCGAAGGAAAAAAACTAAAAAAATTAACATGTTTGAAACATGCAAGATTGATGACTTTAAAAGGAAACCTCTAACATAATTTGTTTTTAAGAAAGAATTGTTCTGTAATCCATATGTAAGATGATTGTATGTTTCGCATGCTTTCAGGGCGAGTATATTTTTCTCCAGTTATCTTGATTATAAAAGTTCTCTTTCTTCAACCAACTACTGTAAATGGACTATTCACATTTCGCATATATCTTTATAAATCACTTTTTTTTTCCCAATCAATGTAGGAGTCATTTGTGATTGCATATTTTTGCACTACTCTCTTATGAGACTCGAATTGCATGCCTAATTGAAACTATAATTATGGTCACCCCTAGTGTTTGTTGCGACCTTCCAGTGTCAAAAAGGTCATATTTAATAGTCAAAGATCTTGTTTCGTCACACGGTTCCTCATCTCTATAGTTAGAAGGACTGAGATCTTCACATGCTTCGATATTCTCATCATCTTCACCCTCATTCAAGTCTTCTTCTATTGCATCAATAACCAATGTCGCCTTCTTTACCATCCCCATCTTTTGTCTCATTTCCCTTACTTGAAAGTAATACCCGTGATCAGATAGGATGTGGTTGCTATCACCCCTGCCTAATGCATTAATCTTACAATCACCACTCTCAAAATAAAGGCTATCATCACTCTCACTATATTCACTCTAGCTAGCACCCCCATATTCAAGCCTAGTCGCAGCCTTGACCCCAAGTTCAATCTCAACTTTATCTCGTACTTCAACCCCAGCTTCAACTTCAACTTTGCCTTGGCTAGTGGCCCAAGCACAAGCGCCAGCACTTGCCTCAGCCCAATTTCGGATAACCTCAAACCGACATCAACCTAGAAATATCAAGGTACTTTTTTCAACAACTATGCATATGAAGAAGATATCTCTATTCTAGGAAATACAACTTGCAGAATTTAACATGAGCAAATCAAAGAAAAGAGGCTAAATAGTCTATGTGAATAGCATTCGTTCCTCATCAAAATGAGCGAAATGGATCAACACAACCTCTATGGCAAGTTAAGCATTGTTTTGCACATTTTTCACTAAAATAGATATACTAGCCATAAAAGAAGAAATAGAACATATGTGTCACATGTCAAATCACATTGATGATGTAACACATTGGTGGCAAGACAAGATATGGATGAGCCTAAACACCAAAAGAGAACCAAAAAGAAAGTATCCCGATAAACCTCAGATGCACAGGAAGGTCAAAACAAATTTGTACAGCCCTTGCATGGGGCAAGAAATCTGGTAGCACAGGGTGCGGAGGACATGATTATCAAGAGTAGAACAGTTTGATTGTTCAGATGCTAAAATCAACAGAATGAATCATAGATCTGTAGAATATGCTAGTCATCATTTTCCTGCAACTTTTGCACTAAGCTCCAAACAATGGCGTCATCACAATCTTGTATGAGGCACAGGTCTTTTTAGTAAATTCATGGCCAATCATTGAGTATGTATTTTATCGGTGCATCATCAACAAATGGGGGCAGGAATTGTAAAGCTAGATCATCAATAGCAATTCGTTCAGCCTCAAATTGGCATACTATTCTATCACATCCAGATTTTATAGAGAGCTTTAAGATCCAAGCAAAAACCACCGACTATGAAACCTGAAAGCCCCAAATCGCCCTAAGCCAATCGGCCAACAAACGAGTTTCGAACAAATCGAACTTCCGCGAGAGAGAGAGAGAGAATCAAGTGGGATACTCCCCTAAAGCCCTCAATCCAGTTTTATGGAGCAACCGCCAGAGAAGAAAATAGCGTTGTTCTTGTGGACAAATGGATCTTCAGATTGAGCACTAGAGCATGGAGCAAACAAGCTTTGAACATGTACTAAGTTAGAGAAAGAGCATGAAGCTTCAATGGAAAGAACTCGAGCATGGAGAGTTTTGAACGTGGAGCAAGGGGGAAAAATAGATGGAGCCCAAGTGAACGAGTTCTCTATGATTTCAGCCACGTCACATAAAAAATAGCATTGTTTTCCTTCACTTAATCCACGTTAGGGTCACTTCAGCACTGTTTGAAATCTGTTATTCAAGACAGCAGTGATTTTAGACAGAAATGTAATGAAGAGTAAATATGTCATACGGGTACAATTTTAAAGTTTTTTTTGTCATAAAAAGAGCTTCTAATAAATGTGTCGCGATTGACATGATTAATAGTTTTCAATGTCATGAAAAAGGTTCAAAAGAACTCTTTTTTTGGCTTTATGAAATGCATGAACTTTGACTTTTCAAATGTTAAATATCTGAAATCTATCAAAATACAAAAATATTATTGTCCATAAAATTTTCGGTGACCTTCAATTTAAGTGGTCAAATATCCAATCCGCAACTTGAGCGGATGAGTCATAAACATCTAATCTAATTCTCAGTGATCTTAGTTGCTGTCTTCAGGTGACGCGCATTAATGAAACTATTTCCATGTGTTGGCGAGAGCTAGCGGAGCACGAATTATGAAATCGAGTATGACCGGAAGAGGCAAACAAAAGATAGCACAAGAGACAGGAACCGGAGAACCTTTTTGGTGGGGAAGAGAAACGGGGTAACCATCACAGCTGTGACCTTCTCGAGTAAGATTGGGGACCTTTAGCTGAGAGTGGTCCCTCTTGGCCAGGATTTGAAAAATCTCGAAAGGACGAAGTGGCACACACCGAGGATTAGTGGCCCAATTAACGAAAGACCTTAAATTTTCTGAGCCTTCGACATATACACGGAGAGAGAAGAACGTATACCCTCCTGCGATCACACCCCACTTCGACCTACGTGAGTATCAAAGACCATACCCCGGTTTTCTCATTTGCATGCACAAAGTCCGTACCCACTCTTGAAGTGCTTGGTGACTCCCGACCAGAGTGATGTGAGGCCCAATGCAGCAGTATATCTTAAGATTGAACAGTCGCGACATGCTAGATTTCTCGCGAAATCATGAGATTAATTCACAACTTTACGAGTCACAAGTCATCTCTACGGGATTTCACTTGTACAGAAACAACAAAAGGTCGTATTCATAGTTACGGAAATTATTTGATGAAATTCTGTTCACAACCTTCTTCTCCCCACTCGGATTATGAAATGGGGAGATTATGACAACAAAAGCTGGCTCCATCGAAATCAAATGAGCGCACAGCGGCAGAACGGGAAACAATGACAAAAGCAGCAACAATAAGGTTCCTCCCGGAAGAACATCAAATAATTCAAATGAATTGTATTAGGTACATAAATTTAAAATTTGATTAGAAAGGCTTCATTAAGTATAGAAAACAATCTTCCCAGACTTGGGTTTTAAGAGTGAGCGCCGAGGATGGATCTAAAAGTTTCTCTTGGTTGCATAAGATTTGATCGTTTAGAAATTAAATAATCAATCCATCAGACATTTAAAAGCAAAAAATAAAAATAAAAAATTATATAAGTTTTGTTGGTCCATGACAACTATGTTTTTAAATGAAAAATATCTACTTTTCACGTAGCTGTATATTTCTAAGAAATTTAATGGGAGCGCGAATTGTTCCTTAGCCAAAAGTAATTTAGTAATAGTTTAAAAACTTTGAACATATTCCAAAGTTTTGCCGAAATGAGGCAGGGCGAGAGGCCCGCTTCTCTAAAGCTAAGTCGGTCCCCGGTGAGATCTCAAAGCCATCAGGGTAGAAGAAAGTCGATCTTGAAGATGACAAGCGGATTTCCACGTTCTACATCTAACTGCTACGGTTCCAGAAATACGTACTTCCTTTAACATATTTGGAGAACAACGAGAATGGAGTCCCTTAAGGTGGCATAGAAAATTGGGACTTTCACAAGCAACTATGTAGGATGACCTAGTAAACTAATGACCTCGAGTAAAGACATTGTTTAAACCAGGGAACTACTAACAACACATTATGATATGACCAGCTAAAGTAAATCGCAAGTGTCAAAATTTCTAAAAAGCACACTTCAAAGAAGAATAAGATAGTTAAGTGTTAACGGCGAAAATTTCTAGCCAAATTGCTGACGTGATATTTTTCCGACGAGTTAAGTGCAAAACAACGTCGTTTTGCACACTAACGTAGCTATATAAGCCCAAAACGACATTGTTTTACCTTCAGATTTGAATTTTAATATAAATAATAATTAAATAAATAAAAAGAACTAAATTTGTTTTAAAAAAACAACAGTAGAAGCGTTCGGTGAAAAAAACAACAGTAGAATTGTTTGGTGAGGGCCTACCAGCTCTCGCCCAACTCTTGGCCCAATTGGGCGAGGGTTTCTAATTGCCAATTTAGGACGGCTTCAGCAACAGGAGTTCTTTTTTGTCTTCTATGTTCGTCCACATCAGTGGGGGCACGTATTTTTGGAACATGACGATATCTCTCTTGCAGGTCGATGAATTCTTCAGAAATGGGGAACGAAAGTCTTGAACTTTCTCGGGTAAAAGGAGGAAAATCTTCTTCCTAAAACATAGCAATAGAAGAGCTTGATGGCTCTTCTTTTGCAGCTTCAAGTGGGTATGAGTGATTCTTTACCTACTTTAAGAATGGCTTATAAAATGGGGAAATGGCTGATTTTTAGTGAAGAGGAGGTGAGATTGGTGGTAAGGCTGGTGAGATGGAGGGTGGCGAGGTGAACTTTGGTGGTGGAGTTAGAGCATAAGAAACCATGAATTGAAATTTATCACACTCACCAAGGATATCGACGAAGGGGTCTCTAAAATACAAGTGTCTCTAGGCTCTAAACTAAAAGTCTGAGTAGTTTTCTACTAAAAGACTCGCCTATCATAGGAAGGCATACCTATAGGAAACTGACTCCGTCTTCCCTAATTCTAAGCCTAGGTCCATTCATGATGTATATATAAAAATATGCATTTAATATATATGTCTTAACGTGTGAAAATTCTCTATTTTTTTAGAAACAACGTGTCACCGTGTCATGTCGTGTCACGTATCGTGTGCCTCTACTTAGGTTATATCCTCCCATGATCACCACACTCCAGCTTGCGTGAGTGTTAAAGACTATAATCTGGTTATCTCATTTACGTGCACGGACAAAGTCCGTCTGTATACTTCCAGAGAGACGCTTGAAGTGCTTGATGATTCTTGACTAGAGAGCAGTCACATGCAACAGTCGATCTTATAGATTGAACAGTCACGGTATACTAAATTTCTCGCAAAACCGTGAGATGAATTCACAACTTCACGAGTCACAAGACATCTCTATGGGACTTTAATCGTACAGAAGCAGCAAAAGGTAGTATTCATAGTTATGGAAACTATTTGATTGAAGTCCTGTTCACAGCCTTCTTTTCCCCGCCTAGATTGTGTAACAGGGAGATTTGACAACAAAAGACTGAAAAGCAGCAGGACGGGAAACAATGACAGCAGCAACAAAGAAATTCCACCCGGAAGAACATCGAAGAACTCAAATGAACTGCATAAGGTGCATAAATCTTATAATTTGTTTAGAAAGGCTTCATTAAGTATGGAAAATAATCTTCCCGAACTATCATCTCCAAGAAGCCATCCCGAAAGCTAATATATCATCACATTTTAATATGAGGTCAAGGCAGAGAGCAACTGCATGAGGTGCATTGAAGGATCGGTTAAGTGAGAACTAGCAACTAGATTAAACAAGCAGCCCGCTCCGCCCCCCGAAAATAAGTTGATCCAAAACATAAGAAGTTTGAGCTCATCCTTATATTCGACGAATTCTTGAACTTGACAAGCCCCCTTACCAACTTTCTGACCCCAGACTTGGGTTTTAAGAGCGCCAAGGATGGATCTAGAAGTTTCTCTTAATAGGACAAGATTTGATCATTTAGAAATTAAATAAATGATCGCTCGTACACTTAAAAGTACTATATATATAGACACACCATATACATATACATTTACATATACATACACGCGAACATATATATAAGTTTTGTTTGTCCATAACAACTATGTTTTCAAAATTCTTGAATTGTTTTTTACCTATTTGTTGGGGGCAAATTCAAATGAAAAATATTTACATTTCACATTATCCGTATATTTCTGAGAAATTTAATGGGGGCACTATTTGTTCCTTAGCAAAAAGTAATTAAGTAATAGTTTAAAAACTTTAATATATTCCAAAAATCTTGACGAAATGATTAAGGGCAAGAGCCACCCTACTCTAAAGCTAAATCGGTCCCCAGTGAGCTCTCAAAGCCATAAGGGTAGAGGAAAGTTAATCATGAAGATAAAAAGTGGAGATGTTCTATGTCGTAACTTCTACGATTCCACAGATATGTTCTTCCTTTTGTTATCTGCATCCAAAATTAATTTGGAGAACAACGAGAATGGAGAATGGAGTTCTTTACGGTAGCACAGAAAACCTGCTTAGGTGACTTTTACTGGCAACTATGCAGGATGACCCAATAAACTAACGACCTCAAGTAACGACATTGTTTAAAGCAGGAAACTGCCAACAACACATTATGTTATGGCCCATGATACGAAAAAAATACATATATCTCCTATTGGATTTTTATAATTGAGGTGACCGGTTTCATACCTAAAGCCTACCCTATTATAACCGGTGCCCAATTTTTGGAACTTGAAACCTATCCTATTTGCCCTGGAACCAATCCTAGAACCTATCCTGTTTCTCCGGTCCAATTCCAGGGTCTACTCGAGAACTTGTTTTTCATTTGTTCCTTTTTTTCAATAAAATAATATTAGCAACAAAATGGTCCAAAGTAAAAGATGAATAACAGAAATCCCTTATCATCCAAAAGCAACCATCCATAAGATTAACACATAGTTACGTACAAGTATTAACGATAAAAAGTTCAAAGGACTACATAATACATCAATTGCAAAACATCATTCCTCATTCATCCATAAGAATATTGTTCCAAATTCTAACCACCTGAAAACAAAACAAACAACATAGTTCATCACTCAGTGATAGTTTAAGTAAGGCCAAGTTGAGAACGAGCCAGAGTTGCGAGGCTCAAACAAGCGACGCTAAGGCGAAAGCAAGCAAGGAGGGTGAGTTGCAGGAGGGAGGGAGGGAGGGATGGTTCATCAATCAGTGATAGTTTAAGTAAGGCCAAGTCGAGAACAAGCAAGAGTTGCGAGGCTTGAACAAGCGACGCTAAGGCGAAAGCAAGCAAGGAGGGTGAATTGCAGGAGGGAGGGAGAGAGAGAGAGAGAGAGAGAGGGGGGTTTGTAAAGTGTCTGAGTGAGGTAGGAGTCTTGGAGAGAACAAAGATAAAGAGAGAGAGAGAGAGAGAGATGCCAAAAAAAAATCTAGGGTTTTTAGGCTTTATAAAACTAGTTCCCAAACCGGTCTGGTTCCTAAGTGGTCATTCACTTGCACTGAGAATCGAACCGTCAAAATATTTGGATTTGTGAACTGGACCATTTTAAAAAATTTGGAACTAGGAATCGGACTGATTCCAACGGGAACCTGAAACCAGACCAATTCTCGGGGTGGTCCGGTTTGGTTCACACATAGAACCAGTCTGGTTGCACAGCCTCACTTTAGACCAAAAGCAGCTAATAAGATTAATCAAATAAGACATAGCAACAAATTGTTCAACAAACCTGAAGACCAGAGATCAACCTTGAACGACCAATTGACTGTTGTTACGCATTATACTCTTCAAACTGCAGAAATTCTGCCAATTGTCCGTCACTACAACATAAAAGTGTTTGCACTCTTAGCAAAAGGCTTAAGTAGTCAAAATGTATTTAATTTATGTGGCATGAAGAGAAAGTGGCTTTAATGGACAAGAAACGCTCAAACAGAAGAAACATATTGTCAAACTCCAGAAAGTTCAAAAAGCCTAGCCACTTATCAACACAGCGTTGTCAGTTATGCAGAGAGAATGAGAATGCTTTTCCGAAGAAATAAACTACTCCTTCACACGGTGAGGTGCAAACAACAAGACCACTGATGTCACTTGGCAAAATCCAGTAAGGCTGTTAATGACCTAGTCTAATCCATTTGAACTATAAAGCCATAAGAATCCAATAAGTTAGGATTTTTTACCTCGTATCAGAGCCTGTAGGTGCTGCACTGTTGGTGCTGCCATGATTGTCCTGCAGCACATGAGGGTAATATTGGTTCAATTTTATGGTGAAATTCAGACCACAGAAGATAAAAATAGATATATACATCTGTGCTGGCCATGGCATTATGCTCATCCCATGTATCATTTGTATGACTCACCATCTTACATTCCTCAAAATTGCTGGACACGTACACGTTGCCCCCTTTGACCTGAAAATGCAGTGCCAGTGCTTAAAAGAAACATCATGCAGAGCATCCACATGGGAAAAGGCAACATAATTAGTTCAGTCTAATATATATATATATATATATATAATATATATATATATATATATATATATAATATACGGTGTGATTGAAAGATAATCTTTAAAGTAACTTATTTGCCAGAAAGACTGACAGTAACAAGATGCTGTATAACACAACAACAAAGAAGGCATGTGAGGTCAAGAATAGAATGTTGGATGGGTAGGGGAAATACTTCAAGCTTCACAGGGGGAAAATAGAGTTCCAGGGGGAAGTCCCACGACCCATTAGTGGGATAGGTAAACTCAAGAAGGAACTCTATTCACCTTCCTAAAAACTTCAATAGCACCCTCAGTCAGTTTGGATCTGGATATGAGAATATCAGAACGTGTCCATGGTTGAGCCGAATCATGTAAGAAATGTAAAACTGTCGCATAAATTACTGCAATTCTCATTAATCAGATTGCGTTTCTTATTCATAGCATATTTTTTCCCCATTCGACTTGCAAAGTTGTAGTAAAAAGAGAGAAGATCCCATAACTTGAAATAAGTCCAGTTCTCTTAACCATGTGAGGTTACTGATGTGAAGCAGAACTAGAAAACTGGTCCTGTTTGGAACAAATTTCACCTTCGTTTCAAAATCATTGAGCTCACGACCAAATTTGGCAGTTACCACCATCATAAGAATAGGTTATGCACTGATTAAATGACCTCACCTCTTTCCATGACCAGATTAAATAGCCTTAGCTACATCTTGGATTCACTTAAGAAATCCAAATAATGACACTTACCAAAAAAGGACAAACCCAATAAAACAGCTTCAGTTTCAAGCAGGGAAAAGGATGAAATCAGAACAAACTGACGAAAGTTCTCGTCAATTACAATGAAATCACGCTTCTTACCTCATTTAATTTCTCCCACACACAATCAGGCTCATTTAGGAAAGCTTTATGTGAAGCTAATAAATATAGTTCACCTTCATACTGCAAATGACACGAAAGTTAATTAAAAAGAAATTTCTTCTCTCATCTGGCACAAACAGATGCAATGTCCAACGTTCACAGTAACAATAAAAACATACACGAGATACAAAAAGAAGCCCATGGCTGACCTTAAACATGGTACTGAAATGTTCATTATGATAGAGCACACAAAGCTGTCCTTCTCCAACATCACGTCGTAGACAAGAAAGACTGCATTGTTCATGGAGAATTATAATTCAGGATAGAAAATTCATACACATAGTCCTCCATGGCCAACTGATAATTGATAGAAAAATAATAGAGGATAGCAAATTCATACACGTACCCATAGGTGGTCGGACTGGATTTGCTGTTCACAAATTTCTGGAATAAATTCCCTAAGAGCAAATTTGACAGAAGGAGATATAGCATCATGACAAATTTGAAAGTAAATTGAATGTCCAGCTGATTACAAAACCTCTTACTCTTTTGTGGGGTCATATTTCGTGCACGAAGGTCATACTCAAGCTCATCTCCAAGCTCATCATATGACTTGGATCCAATTGCCCTTGCGGTATAATGATCCTAAGAGAGATGTACATAGAAGGATACAAAGGCATTGGCAGCATTAGAATGAGTTGACACGAGGAAGGAGGACAACGAACTAAAACTAGGGGAAATTTACTCAGACTCTAGATTCCAGTAAAGGAAGTGCAGACTTCTTTCTCCTGCCTATGCATGGGGCTAAGCAGCAAAATAGAGAAAGATCATAAACAATACTTCTATCCCAAGAAGAATTTAAATGCAATGAAATGAGATTGGCAGACATTTGATCATGAAGCAAACCACAGCGGTTTCCCCATGTAATCATCAAGCAAACCTAAAGTTGATTTTCGAATAAATCAATAATCCGAATCAGCAGAAGTTAAACATCACTCCAGATAGAAAGTGCTTGTAATCCAAATAAAAATCCTCAAAAGACAAATAGTTTCCACCGTTGATACTGAAAGCCATGTAAGCAGACATTCACTCACTTGAGAATTTACGCCTACAAACGTCACGAGGCAATTGGCACAAAAGCACAGAAACCGAAAAGTTAAAGCACCTCGGGATTGACAATGCAACCATGGTAGAGTGGAATGCCCAGCAGCTGAAAGATTCCAAGTTCTCGGGTGGGTGCAAAGTCCTTTATGCTGCAGTTAAGAGAATATATCTATTCAAGACCTATAAAAGCATAACGATGCAGGCTACGACTTGAATACTCGTCATAAACTCCATTCAACCTGCTGAACTTTATATTCACAAGAAGGCCAGTCGCAAGACTTGGCAGCCGATCAATTGCATCCTTAACTTTCTGTCAATGATTTTCAATGCAATTACATCAATGCCAGTCGCAAGAAGAGAATATAAGATTAACATCCATCATAACCAGAGAAACAATTGACATCCAGGGGACAAGAAAAGTCCATAACCTTCCTATTGTCGTTGAAAGCAATTATTAGTTCGGCCACCCAAGACAGCAAATCTTCTAGAACAAACGCGGTTCGATCTGGTAGCTCCTTGATGCCTAGCAATATAACCCAATTACCTGCATATGATCCCGACATTCCTCTAGTCACCGACGCACCCAAGAAAATTGCGACACCAAATTCCACCTCGCCGATTTCTCAACCAGACCAAGTTACAGAATCCATGATCGCCACGGTTGGGATCGCAGCAACTAAAAACGGAAGCTGGGCAGCAATCGAATTCAATTTCATCCCCGATGAAAACACCACTCCCACAACCGAGCAAACGCAGTACATTAAAAAACATCGATTGGAAGCGAGAGAACCCCGAACCCCTAGAGACCCACAATTGAAGAGGACGAGAGAGAGAGAGAGAGAGAGAGAGAGGAGTTGTTACAGATGGCGATGAGAGAGCAGGGGCCATCGACTCCCTGAAGGACGATTCGCTTGTTGCAACCGCGGAACTCGATGTGCCTCGTCCGGTAGGCGCGTCCTCCCGCCGCCGCATTCCGAGAGGAAGAAGGAGGGACCACCATGGCGGCGTCGAGAACCGGAGCCTCTTGCGAAGGAGACGACCGGATCGGAGTGGAAGCGGCGAGCGAGAAGGAGAGTCTTTGAGCCGGCTGCCATTGGAGCTTTTATGGCCGTGGGGTGGGAGGAGGAAAGGAAGGAGGGAGACGTCACTTGGGAAGACGACAACAGAGAGTGAAGCGAGAAAGAAAGAGTTCATACACCGTCGAGAAAAGCCTCTGGCGCGAAAGTCAAACCGTTCACCACAAAAGACAAAAACAAATATAATATGAATTCTGATGTACAGATTTGGCGAGCATGGAGCACAAGGTTAGGATGCCACGTTGGATTTTATGGAATTATAATCAATTATTATAAAAACTTAAACTGATCGATAAAGGCGTGATTTGTTATTTAAATATTTCAATACTTCTTAAATAGGATCATCAGCCCTTTATCAATAAGGTATGAGAATTCTTAGGATGAGCTTGAAAAGCATGTCAATGCATAAGCATGGAAAAAGATAAAAACGGTGAAGATCATCGCAGCAATAACTAGGTGACTTTCCGATGGACCAAATCAATGGTCCAAAACCTAGGCAACTCGGGTGGAGCATCAGGGTAAGAAGGCTTCGTCTTCTCTTACGCCCTTCCTGTGATTGAACAAAAGCAAAATAATTTAAGGGTGTGGTCGTGATTGATTTGTATGTGGGAGAGAGCATCACCTCCGGTCTCTCCTCCCATGGATTTTTCTTGAAGCCACACCCCCTAGATACTTCCAAAGGACGTCCAGGCAACAAGTTGTTGTCAACTTGTGCCACCTCTAAAATTCTCTGGAGGAAAATCTGCCAGAGAAAATTAGCAAGCAATAAGTGCTTGCAGAACTCCATCAACGTCTAGTGTTCCATGTAGAGTTTTTATTGAGTGTTGCGTAGTACATTGGTGTTGTGAAGTGAATGGTGTGAGCAGAGAATGACATAGTGTGTAGAGAGAAAAGAAAGAGTAAAGTGTGCAGTGTCCAGTGTAGTGAGCGTACCGTGAGAGAGGTGTGTGTAGCAAGTGTTGTGTGGAATAAAGAAAGAAGTGAAGAGTTTGTTTGCATGATTGTTTTTAGTGTCTCTTGATCACTTGATCCTTTATAAGTAGTATCAGAGCTACGCAACCCAACAAGTGACATTAGAGCAGGCAGTCGAGGATTGTAAACCTAGCGATCGAGATTGTGATGCACAAAGAAAGTGGTGGGAGACCATTTTAAGTGAGCAAGCAGTCAGGGATCATTAAGCCAAGAAGTGGAGCATGACAAAGTTCCGCCAGTGCACAATTCGGAACTGTGAAGTTTGGGACCGGGCTTACATGATATAGTGTGGGGCATTATACTCAAGCGTGATGGTAGATTTCTCGAGTTTGGTAAATGGCGTCGAGAAACTCAACAATATCAATTATAATAATTGGAGCACTCGCATGTAGTAGTAGTCGCTTAGGACGTATACTGATTTCTTTGTTTACGTATTGAGTTACTATATATCTTGGTAACTTAATCAAATATCTACTTTGGAACCATAAAGTTGAGCTATTGTTGCTTTTTGATTTGAACACTTCTCACTCAATTTCAACCAAGTATTTTTAACTCAAACCATCATTACTTTTAACTTTAGTTATTTACTCTTACATTTTGATAACCCTTAGTCTTCTAAATATATCCCCTTGGTCATATAATTGGATGGCTACTTCTAACTTTCTAACTTGAACACATCTCTTGCATTCTTCACCTCAAGTCAATATTTCTTTTAATCTTAGTTACTTGTTCTTATCTTTTGCTAAACATTTAAATTCATTTCCATTGGCTGTATAATTGTATCTTCTTATGTCATCAAATTTTAAAAAGAATTACTACTTGTTCTTGTAAAGAAAAAAGAGATTACTTATCACTTTTTCTCCTATTAACACTTTCCGATCCTTCGATTGCAAGTAAAGACTCTACCTTTATGTTGTTGAAGCTTCAAAATTCCATTTTTCAAAAGTTTACAACGGAATTTAGTGGACTTTATTCTCTTTTATTAAATTAGTTTTGTTAAAAGATCGAGAGTGGTTAATCATTGTTCCTTGAAGGTGTTTAAGGCTTTGTGTCATCCAAGCCTTTATTCAAGAGAAGTGAAAACTCTAGGAGTTAAGTTAGATTGATCTCCTTAGTACTCTTGACTGGTTGATAAATGCTTCTTAATTTAGTTTGAATTTGATGGTAATCGTGAGCAAGCCTCAATAATGGCATATTGAGTTATTGTAATAATTTGCTTGACTTCACCAACTAATCAAATTTTGTCCCTGTCCAAGGGCATTCTCCTCCAAGTATAATTTTTCTTTCTTTATGTTCCTTTTTCTCTCTCTTCATTTCATGTCTTCGTTTTGTTTTCTTTCTTCATCCAATTTTATTTGGCCCGTGCTCCGCCATCAATCGCCAGCCTATTGTTGCTCTTCCACCTGGCACGCCCAACTGTTTCATCAAGCTCCGGTGGTACCTGCTCCAACCCAGACCCCCTTGCTTGCTGCCCTAGCCAGCGATTGGCTAGTGGCAAAAAGAAAACGGGGAAGAAAAAGAAAAATATTTCATAAAAATATTTAAAAATTGTTCACATTAGCGTCGGTCATGCCACTAAATAACTGGCATCCATGTCAATAATATCTAGCTTGGCCGGATGGATGATATTGGAAATTGTTAAAATACTTATGATTCAATTGGCAAGATTAAAATGTTTACAATTAAATTGACATAAGTATAATATGTTTAGGATTTTCTTGATGATTTTCTCATTTATCTTGGCATTAGTTTTGTTTATTAATTTACTTTTTTGAATTGCATAACCCATGCAATGTCTAATTCGTTCTTTATTAAAAAATGAGGCGTATTATCATAAACCTGGAGTGGATTTTTACTTTTCAATTTTATGCTTTCCTCCTCTTCTTCTTCTTCTTCTTTTTTTTTTGGGGTGAAAATCAATAATCTCTCACTTTTCAAATGCCAAAGAAAAATCTATCTAAATACACAAATTTTGTCGTCCATAAAATTTTCTGTGACCTTTAATTTTTTCGATGAAGAAGTTCTCAAAAAATTGATCAAGTAGTGAAAATATCTAATCAAAACCTGGCAAATGAGTCATAAACAATCTAATTTCGAGTAGTGGAAGTAAAACTATAGAATGACGATGCGCATATAATGAAACTATTTCCATGCGTTCGTGAGGGCTAGTGGAGCACAAATTATGAAATCAAGTATGACCAGAAGCAAATAAAGAGATAGTATTAAGAAGGATTAATACCCTAAAAATCTCAAACTAGAATATATATGACAAATTTAACCCAAATTAATCTTTTTACCACAAAAAACCCCAAGCCTATATATTTGTGACAAATTATCCTAAACTAATTTGTTTGACAGCCAAAACTCCCAAACTAATATATTTATGACAAATATACCATTCGTTAAATTGAATTAATACCATAAAAATCATAAAAATGGTACCATTATAACAAACAGAGAGTAGAATCCTAAATTGGTGCATTAGTTAACTTTCATGTCTGGCTCAACTCGATAATTTGATAGTAAAATTTAACAAAAAAATTGGTAGAAGGTAAAATTATCATAAATGCATCAGTTTGGGATAAAATTATCAAAAATGTATTAAGTTGGGGTTTTTGTTAGATCAAAAATTAGTTTCGAATAAATTAATCACATATCTATCAATTTATAATTTTTTTAGAATATGAACCCTACTAAGGAAGAGAAATCGGACTGGAGGACGTTTTTGGTGGGGAATAGAAGGTGGGTCACCATCACGGTTGTCGCCTTGTCAGTTGTCATGTTACTCAGTCCTTCATATCAGGAAAGGACGTGTACACGCATCAAGGTTAAGTGGCCCATTAAAGCGGTCTTTCTTTTAACTTCTTTTTTACTTCATTGAAAAATTATCATATGTTCGATCAACTAGATTTCTAGTCAGATTATAATTGGAAAAGATAAGATGATAAATTTAAGATTTTTGTCATATTTTATCTACTATTTGGTCAATCATGATAATAAAACTTGTTACTTTCACATCATTCCATATCCATTGTTTGACACAAACGTATATCAATGTAAATAGAACAATTGGACACAAGGAGATGGTAAGAATTTCTCACCACATGCGGACCTATTTCATTTTTATTTGCTTATTTTTTATTATATTTCCCTCTCTTTTTTATTTCCTTTTCCCCTTTCCATCATTCAAATTTTAAATAGTAAACTATATTAATACACCTAAAATATGTAATAAGTATAACTATTAAATATATATTTATATGTATTGAATTTACATTATGAGAGAATTTTTTTAATATACGAATAAGTAAAAATGAAATTGTTGTTCTCTTTTTGTTCCTTGAATTTTTGTATTATAATTCAAATATTATTTTAATTTTATTAATTCAAGAAGCTAGTTATTTGAGAGAAATAACTTTTACATTATGGATATCATAAATTTTATCCACCTTTATCACATATCCTCATGAGATAATCATATACAAGTTACATCATTCTTATATCCGATTTTATCCCGTTTTGAGTAGGACCAAACAAATGATATGATAAATGATATGATAATTCTATTCTGAATTTTATTCTGACTACCAAAACGTAATAACTTTTTATCCACAAGAGAAGGTTTGTTCACTTGCTTTTTCACATTATCACCTTCCAATAAGATCGACGATGTGCAAGAGTGATTCCAAGGATTCCAAGTTTTTGACACTGAAGGGCAAAATCGCTTTTGTTGGTGTATTGCCGTATATATAATGTGGGGTGCCGGGATTCAAAAACCAAACTGGCTGATAGTGGCGACTTTGGGCCTCTCGAGCTTCATCGGTTAGCTAAAAGGGATCAGCTTCATAGCTAGGCATCAGCACATGAGACAAGACAACGACAAACGTTCACCAGAAAGAGAGCATATGCCAATGGCAAGCCCTCGAATTCAAGCACATCCGTCGAAGAGTTGTTATCGCCTGGAGAAGAAACCGGTTTCTCTCGGTCGCGAAGGTCGACATCAGCAAGATTTTGCAAGGGATTCTTTCCTTCAATTAGCTTGGACGGTTTTTCGATTGCTGATCGCACAACCCACGACGACCCTCGTTGTCTTTTTACACAGAGAGAGAGAGAGAGAGAGAGAGAGAGAGAGGCTTGGTGGATCAAAGAAGATCTGGGATGACTTTTGGGGGATTCAAGGACGTAATGACTCTTTGGAGTAACAAGATGAGGCAAGACATTGCATCATCGTCTTGACCTTGTTTCGTGAAAGGTGCTTGCCATGCTATCAACTACAAGCTCCTCCCCATCTCCTCGATTTTACCCTTTTCTTCTCTTGGGAAGATACATAAATTGCCACGGCGCGTAAGTATCAAACGAGATATATCATCGAGTTCCATCTCTATGATGTTTTGGCAAATTGAAATAATCTTATTATAGTCATGGGGACTGTTCTGCTCTTCGTTTCAAAGAAAACCGGTTTCTTTTTTCTTTTCTTTTTTCTATTAAGGTAGAATTGTGAAAGAACCGGTGTCAAACAGATGTCGGCAAAAGAAATTAATGGTTACATGATTTTCCCACAACTAGTTAGTCACTTAGAGACACTTTCATGAAATTACAGTATCTTATTTTGACAGTTTATCAAAGGATTGACTTCTTTTTATATCTTATTAACTTTTATTTGTCTATGGCCCTCCCCAAATACCTTAGCTGAGATGCATTGGGATACTCCACGCACTTTTGAGTTATATCCTTCTGTGATCTCACCCACTTCAACCTACGTGAGTGTCAAAGACTTATCTAATTTTCTCATTTGCGAGCATGAACGAAGTCCATACCCTCCTATGGAAAGAGAGTACTCTTGAAGTGCCCAATGATTCTCAACCAGAGTGAGGTCCGATGCAGCAGTCAATCTTAGATTGAAGAGTCGCGGTATGCTAGATTTCTCGCAAAATCATGAGATGAATTCACAACTTTACGTGTCACAAGTCATTTCCTTAAGACTTTAATTGTACAAAAGCAATAAAAGGTCGTATTCATAGTTATGGAAACTATTTGATGAAGTCCTGTTCATGACCTTCTTTACCCTGCTCAGATTACGCAATAGGGAGATTATGACAATACTGGCTCCATCTAAGTGAGTGCACAGCGGCAGAACGGGAAACAATGACCAAAGCAGCAACAATAAGATTACACCCGGAAGAACATCAAAGAATTCAAATGAATTGTATTAGGTACATAAATTTAGAATTTGGTTAGGAAGGCTCCATTATGTATGGAAAACAATCTTCGCGAAGACTCATATTCTTGAATCTTCCGTTACTTACAAATCCAGATAAAGCCACCCAAGAAGAATTCAAATGCACTGAATTGAGATCGGCAGACATTTGATCATCGATCAAACCACAGCGGTTTCCCCATGTAATCATCAAGCAACCTAAAGTCGGTTCAAATAAGTCAAATGAGCGCACAGCGGCAGAACGGCAGAACGGAAAACAATGACAAAAGCAGCGGCAGTAAGATTCCACCCGGAAGAACATCAAAAAATTCAAATGAATTGTATTAGGTGCATAAATTTAATAATTGATTAGAAAGGCTTCATTAGGTATAGAAAATAATCTTCCCAGACTTGGGCTTTAAGAGTAGCGCCAAGGATGCATCTAGAAGTTTCTCTTGGTAGGACAAGATTTGATCGTTTAGAAATTAATTAATTGATCGATCATACATTTAAAAAAAAAAAAAAATTCATACAAGTTTTGTTTGTCCATGACAACTATGTTTTAAAATGAAAGACATCTACTTTTCACGTAGCTGTATATTTCCAAGAAATTTAATGGAGGCGCGAGTTGTTCCTTGCCCAAAAGTAACTTGGTAATAGTTTAAAAACTTTGAACATATTCCAAAGTTTTGCCGAAATGAGGCAGGGCGAGAGGCCCGCTACTCTAAAGCTAAGTCCGTCCCCGGTGAGATCTCAAAACCATCAGGGTAGAAGAAAGTCGATCTTGAAGATGACAAGTGGAGTTCCACGTTCCACATCGAACTGCTACGGTTCCAGAAATACGTACTTCCTTTAACATATTTGGAGAACAACGAGAATGAGTCCCTTAAGGTGGCATAGAAAATTGGTACTTTCACAAGCAGCTACGTAGGATGACCTAGTAAACTAATGACCTCAAGCAAAGACATTGTTTAAAGCAGGAACTGCTAACAACACATTATGTTATCACCAGCTAAAGTATATCGTAAGTGTCAAAATTTCCAAAAGGTACGTTTCGAAGAAGAATCAATACAAAATTTCCAAAAGGTACGTTTCAAAGAAGAATCAAACACTTAAGTGTCAATGGTGAGATTTTCCAGTCAAATTGCTGATATGACATTTTTCCGACGAATTAAGTGCAAAACAACCTTCAAATTCAAATTTTAATATAAATAATGCAAGCCCTCGCCCAACTTTTGGCCCAATTGGGCGAGGGTCTAGGGAACCCTCGTCCTAGATCTAGGCAAGGGCCGTGACCCTCGTCCCAAATCTGGGTGAGAGCTTGCAGGCCCTCATCGACAATTGGTCAAGGTCATCGGCCCTTACCCAAGGCCCGACGATGCCAACTGACCCTTCCCTCACTATCGTTAGCCCTTGCTAGCAATGGTGGGGTGGCGATGGCAAAGGTTGTGCAAGTCCTTTCCGAGCACCTTTGAATTTTTTTTTTTTGATTCTTTTAATTTATTTTAAGTAGTATATACATTAGAGTTTGATTTTGGGTTAAAACGGCGTCGTTTTGCATTTTCGTTCTCAAGTCAACTTTTTAGTGTATCACATAAACCACATATCTTATTAAAAATATGCCACATTGGATTTCTGACCACTTTCGCTGAAGTTAACACTTAAATGTCGAAGTTTTCTTTTTTAAAATAACAATTAAGTCTACTTTTTAGAAGTTTTGACATTTAATTGTCCACTTTTGTCAAGTTTTGACACTTGCGCTGCATTTTAACCTGTATGACCTATTATTTGAAAAAAATACCTATATCACTAATTAGAACATTATATTAAGGGTGATTAGCTTCAAATTGGGTAAATTCTAGACCTGAAACCTATCCCTTATAATTGGTATCCAATTTTTGGGGTTTGGAACCTATCTTATTTGCCACACAACTAGTCCTGGAACCTATCATGTTTCTCCAATTTGATTCCACACCCGAGAACCCTCTTTTGTTCCTTCTTTCTTTTTCATTTTTTTCAACGAAATAATATGCCTATGATACAAGCAAGGGAAAACAAAAACAAAATTTGCAACAAGTATGTTATCCCATACGCATGGCCTTTCCTTGACCTTAGAATATGGACTGCTTGTTAGCCATCAAATTCCTTTTCATTTTTTGACTCATATCATAGAAAATTTTAGGATAACAGAATTTTGAAGGCAAGTGCAGAGCATACTATCAAGATTACTCCGCACATTCCTAATTATAAAGAATCATACCATCCAAAAAGGAAGAGAGGAGAGAGTTTTAGGGATTTAGAGCAAACCACACAATATTATTTTTAGGGAGAGTGTGTTATGTCTATTAGCATTTACAAACATTGCCTTATATAGGCGAACACTTAAGACAATAAAGTAAAAGATGAAAAATAAAAATCTTTCGTATCCAAAAGCAACAACCCATAAGACGACACGTAGTCACATGCAAGTAGACAAATCATAAAACTTTATTCCTCCTTCATCCATTAAGATTATTGCTTCAAATTCTAATTACCTGAAAACAAAACAAACAACATAGTTAATCACTTAATGATAGTTTAAGTAAGGGCAAGTCCGGAATGAGTGAGAGTTGCGAGGCTTGAACAAGCAACAATGAGCCGCAAGTGACTAAGGAGGGTGATTTGTGAGTGCGCGCGCTAGAGAGAGAGAGAGAGAGAATTATGAAGTGTCCGAGTGAGGTAAGAGCCTTGGAGAGAAAAGAGATAGAGAGAGATAGAGTAAAAGATGCCAAGAAAAATCTAGGGTTTTTAGGCTTTATAAAACTGGTTCCAAAACCGGTCTACTTCCCAAGCAGTTTTTCACTTAGAACTAAGAATCGGATCGGATCAGAAAAACTGGAATCGTGAACTGGACCGGTTCAAAAAATTTGGACCTAGGAACCAGACCGATTCCAATAGGTAATTGAAATCAGAACGATTCTTAGGGTGGTCCGGTCCAGTTCACATGTAGAACCGGTCCGATTGCACGGCCCTAATTTGGACCGAAATCAGCGAATAAGATTACTCAAATAATACACGGCAACAAGATGTTCGACAAACCTGGGGACCGGCGTTAAGCATTGAACTCTTCTTCCTGCAGACTTCTTGCCAATAGTTCGTCAATATCGTCACTACAACATAGCAGTGTTCGCACTCTTAGCAAGAGGCTCAAGTAGTTAAAATGTATTTAATTTATGTGGCACGAAGAGAAAGAGGCTTTAATAAACAAGAAACACTCAAACTAAAAGAGACATATCTTCGAACCAAAAAGTTCCAAAAGCTTATGCAGAGAGCATGAGACTGCTAAGAAATAACCGATTCCTTCCCATGGTGCGGTGCAAATAACAAGACCACTCATGTCACTTGGCAAGATCCAGTAAGATTGCTAATATCGCTCGACCTAGTCTAATCCATCTAAAATATAAAACCATAAGAATCCAATAAGTAAGGATTTTTTACTTCGTAGAGACCGTAAGTGTTGCATCGTTCATGCTGCCAACATAGTCCTGCAGCACATGAGGGTAATATGGTTGAAGGTCATGGCAAAATTCAGAGCAAATAAGAGAAAAATAGATACAACTGTGCTGGCCATGGCATTATGCTCATCCCATGTATTATTTGTATGACTCACCATCTTACATTCCTCAAAATTGCTGGACACGTACACGTTGCCCCCTTTGACCTGAAAATGCAGTGCCAGTGCTTAAAAGAAACATCATGCAGAGCATCCACATGGGAAAAGGCAACACAATTAGTTCAGTCTAATGATATATATATAAAATACGGTATGATTGAGAGATCATCTTTAAAGTAACTTATTTGCCGGAAAGATTATAACAGTAACAAAATGCTGTATAACACAACAACAAAGAAGGCATGTGAGGTCAAGTATAGATTGTTGGGAGGGTAGGGGGTTATACTTCAAGCATCACAAGTGAAAAATAGAGTTCCAAGAGGAAGTCCATCCCGCAACCTATAATTGGGATAGGTAAACTCGAAAAGGTACTCTAATCACCTTCCTAAAAACTTGGATAGCCCTCTCATTCAGTTTGGATCTGGATTTGAGAATATCAGAAAGTGTTCACGGTTTAGCCAAGTCATGTAAGAAATGAAATACTTGTAAGGAAAATAAAAGTTTGGAAAGGGAGACAAATGACAAAAAAAAATAAAAATAAAAGTTCCATCATGTTTAGCAGCTGTCGCATAATTTACGACTGCAATTCTCATTAATCAAATTGCATTACTTGTTCATAACATATATTTTCCCCATTCAACTTGCACAGTTGTCGTAAAAAGAGAGAAAATTACCATCACTTGAAAAAGTCAATATCTCTTAACCATGTGAGGTTACAGACGTGAAGTAGAACTAGAAAACTAGTCCTGTTTGGAACAAATTTCACCTTCGTTTCAAAATCATTGAGTTCACAACCAAATTTGGCAGTTACCTACCACCATCATAATAATAGGTTATGCACCGACTAAATGACCTTACCCTTTTCTATGACCAATTTAAATGGTCATAGCTACGTCTCGGATTCACTTAAGAAATCCAAATAATGACACTCACCAAAAAACCACAAGCCCGATAAAGCAGCTTTAGTTTCAAGGCAGGGAAATGGATGAAATCAGAACAAACTGACGAAAGTTCTTCTCATTTACAATGGAATCACACTTCTTACCGTTTTTAATTTCTCCCACACATGATTAGGCTTATCTAGGAAAGCTTCGTCTGTTGCTAATAGATATAGTTGACCTTTATACTGCAAATGACACGAAAAATAATTAAAAAGAGATTTCTTCTCTCATTTTGCACAAACGGATGCAATGGCCAAAGGTTCACAGTAACAATAAAAACGTACAAGAGATACAAAACGAAGCCCATGACTGACCTTAAACATGTTACTGAAATGTTCGTTATGAAAGAGCACACAAAGCTCTCCTTCTCCAACATGACGTTGTAGACAAGAAAGGCTGCGTTGTTCATGGAGAATTATTATTCAGGATAGAAAATCCATACACACAGTCCTCGATGGCCGACCGATAATTGATAGAAAAATAATAGAGGATAGCAAATTCATACACGTACCCATAGGGGGTGGGACTGGATTTGTTCTCCACGATTTTCTGGAACAATTTTCCTAAGAGCAAATTTGGCAGAAGGAGATATAGCATCATGACAAACTTGAAAGTAAATTGAACGTCCAGTTGATTACAAAACCTCTTACTCTTTCGTGGGGTCAGATCTGGTGCAACAACCTCAGACGAAAGATCATCATATGACTTGGATCCAATTGCCATTGCATCCTAAGAAAGATGTAGATAGAAGGACACAAAGGCATAGGCAGCATTAGAAAAAGTTGACAGGAGGGAGAAGGACAATGGACTAAAACTAGGGGGAATTTACTCGAACTCTAGATACCAGAAAAGGAAGTGCAGACTTCTTTCGCCTGCCTATGCAAGGGGCTAAGTACCAAAATAGAGAAAGATCATATACAATACTTCTATCCCAAGAAGAATTGGAATGCGATGAAATGAGATTGGCAGACATTTGATCATGGAGCAAACCACAGCGGTTTCCCCATGTAATCATCAAGCAACCTAAAGTTGGTTTTCGAATAAATCAATAATCTGAATCAGCAGAAGTTAAACATCACCTAGATAGAAACTGCTTGTAATCCAAATAAAAATCCTCAAAAGACAAATAGTTTCCACTATTGATACTGAAAGCCACGTATATGCTGCATCCGTTAACCATTTTAATAATAGACAGCAAATGAGGATTATCACTTTCATCCAGATTAAGCAGACATTCACAAGTCGCTTGAGAATTTGCACCTAAAAAAGTCACAAGGCAATTGGCACAAAAGCACAGAAACCAAAAGTTAAAGCACCTGGGGATCGACAATGCAACCATGGTAGAGTGGAATGCACAGCCGACGAAAGATTTCAAGTTCTGGGGTGAGTACAAAGTCCTCTACGCTGCAGTTAAGAGAATATATCCATTTAAGACCTTTTAAAGCATAATGATGCAGGCTACGACTTGAATGCTTGTCACAAAGTCAATTCAACCTGCGGAACATTATATTTACATAAAGGCCAGTCGCAAGACGCGGCAGCAGTTCAAATGGGATTTCCTGTCCATGATATTCATCATAGCCAGCATCCTCATTCTGCAACATTTCCAAAGAGGGAAAAAGAAGGGAATAGAAGATTAACATCCATCATAACCAGAGAAACACTTGACTTACAGGGGACAAGAAAAGGCCATTACCTCAATATTGCTATTGGAATCAATCAGTGCATTGGCCACCAAATTTAGCAATTCTTTTAAAGAAAACTCATCTCTATTTTGATCCAACCCCCCCATGCCTTGCAATATAAGATAATTACCTGCACATGATCCCAACATTCCCCGAGTTGCCGTCACCCACGAATTAACTCTTCACACACCACCGACGCACCCAATAAAATCGCACGAGCTAAGATAACTTCTTGTACTGTGATGAAGCTAACGCGAACCACACCAAACTCCCCCTCGCCGATTTCTCAACCGGACCCAGTTACAGAATCCATGATCGCCACGTTGGGATCCCAGCAACTAAAAACGGAAAGCAATCGAATTGGATTTCATCCCCCACGAAAAAAAAAAAATGACTGCCCGTCAATTTTTAACGTAGTTTATTCTGAATTATAAAAAATCTGATTCCAAATAATTATAAAATATTATAGAACCTACGCCTTCTAAGAATTTATGACTTTATGATAGATTGTTATTTTCACGTGATCCAAGTATCAGGACAGTTAATGCTAGCAAAGATGAAAGCATCGATTGGAAGTCAAAGAACGGCGAACCCCTAGAGACCCGCAAATAAGGAGGAGAGAGATAGAGAGAGAGAGATATGTTACAGATGGCGAGGAGAGAGCAAGGGCCATTCTTGTCCTGAAGGATGATTCGCGCCCGCTTACGCAAGAATTTGATGAGCTTCGTCTTGTGGAGGCGTTCTTCCTCCGTCGCCTCCGGAGGCGGAGCAGCTGGGGTTGGCATGGCAGCGCGCCGAGGACCGGAGCTTCCCGCGGAGGAGGAGGAGGAGGAGGAGGCGACGCGAGCAGTAGACTGGAGACATGCGGAGGGGACTCGCGGTGGGTTCGGAGGGAGGGGAAGGAGGGAGGGGAGGACACCACTGCAAAGAAACCAAAAGGGCAAAGGGAAGAGAGCTAAATAGAAGTAGATGGAGGAGGAGGAGGAGGATGAACGGGGCGAAGACGGAGGGCCTGTTGCCCTTCTGCCTTATCTTCGCCATCCCCTCCGCCGTGCCGTGCAAGTTAAGCTAGCTCGCCAGATACGACTGTGGTGCATTGGGGTTAAGTGGAGTGAATGATGTGAGTAGAGTGGCACGCAGCATGAGCTCTAAATTTTAATTGGTCGAAATCGAATAAAATGGGACAGAAGCAATTTCTCGATTTTTGGACCGACCAAATGACCGACCGAATCCATTTTAAGATTTCGATAGAGGAAGGCGAGCGCACGGAATCCAGAGCACTCCACGAATTCATTCGAAATTGATTCTGGTTGTTAGTGTGCACCACTACCGTGACTAAGGCAATATGACCGCTTTTGCTAGCTGAATTTATATTGTTGACAAAGAATTTGAATAGTATTTTTTTGGGGCCACATTTTAGGGTCGACCCGGGAGTTGAAAGTAGGCACGAATTTGGGGCCGAGGGAACAGAGGGCGACTTCCTGGACAGTGATCATCGGTTGGGCATTGATTAGCCAACATTTGCAAGAAGCGCCCTTTGCAACCAGGTATGAAAATTCTGGCAATGAGCTTCGAACAGCATGTCCAAGCGGAAGCGTATGAAGAAAAGGCAAACATCGCAGTAACAAGGTGACTTTCGGATGGACCCGATCGATGACGTGACCCAGGCAACTCGGGTCGAGCATCAGGCGAGAAAACTTCGTCTTCTCTCCGCCCCGCCCGTGATTGAACAGAACAAGATGATTTGAGAGCGTTCTTGGAATTTTCTGACTTTCTTGACTTTCACGTGTTCTATTGAAAAAGATCCGCCGACAACAGAAAGACATTCATAATAAAATAAAATATGTATATTTAAAGTTAGAAAAATGAATCCCTTAACATAAGAAGAAGAAAATGTTTTATTGGACAATGATTTTTTAAAAGTGTTTTTTTTTTTTTTATCATGAAATCTTTCCCTAAGATAAACACAGCTTACATATATTAAAGTGTATCGAGAGGACTGACTCGAGCGCAACAAATAAAGATTCGCAGTTATCTCCCGGACCTAAAAACTTTAATTAATCTACGCACTTGCCCGGAGAAAATTCAAAACCATCATCGAGACTCCGCCTTTGTCAAATCATGTCTATCTCGTTCCGATAAACACCAAAATTTGGATTAGCTTGCCAGCCTGGCGAAGGCACGAGGCGAGGGGCTGCAAACGCAAAGCAGTCACTTGGACTTTTTGAGTGGCGTGGCATGGGCCACGTAGAGCTTGAGTACGTGCGGTGTCGAAATCCTGTTCAAAAGCCATCCGCCGTGTGGGTTCATGTACATATGGTATCTCGTGCGACGCAAGCAAGAGACTTGCGTCCATCCAAACCGAGCACGACTTCTCAATCGATGAATGTGTATGCGTGGATGGTGCGGCCAGACTTTCTAAAGTTCTGACTTTGTTCGTGTGGCAGACATTACATAGGGCACTTATGAGATTCAAGATTTATCTACATGATATGTAGGAAAAGATATTCGTATGAAGTCATTGTCGTTATAACTTGTAAGTGGATAATTATAACATCCATGAACGGCTTAATATTCCTGAATCTCAATTTACTCCCGTGCATGTGGAGGTGATTTGAGTATACGTTACTCCCTGAGGGATTAGCCTCTTTTGGCTAATCTCTAAAGTCAGAAGAGAACTCCTGAGTGTTACTCTAGTTCTACTTGCTGCTATATCTCTAATTTTGAAAAAGAACATCTTACCAAGCCCATGCCCCACATTAATTGGCATTTTGAAGGGTTGGGTTGAGACTTTTCTTTTTTTTCCCCTTTTGCAAAGATATTGCAGCAAAGCAAACCAGCTTTGCTTATCTTGGCATGGAGTTTGGCATGAGTTTCGTTTATTAATGTATTGTTTTGAGTTGGATAGCCCCAGTCCATCATTGGACCGCAATGTCTAATTTGTTGTTCATATTGAAAACATGCAGATTTATCAAAAATCCCAAGTGGATTTCTATTTTCAATCTTCTTTTTCTCATTCTATGAAATGCATGGACTTTGACTCAAAATACATAAATATTATTGTTCATAAAATTTTCCGCGATCTTCAATTTTTTCGGCAAAGGAGTTCTAGAAGAATCGGTAAAGTGGTCAAATTTCCGATCCGCAACCTGAGCGAATGAGTCATAAACATCTAATCTAATTTTGAGTGATCTTAGTTATTGTCCTCAGGTGACGCGCATTAATGAAACTATTTCCATGTGTTTGCGAGAGCTAGTGGAGCACGAATCATGAAGTCAAGTATGACCGGAAGAAGCAAACAAAAGATAGCACATGAAACAGGAATCGGAGAACGTTTTTGGTGGGGAATATAAGTGGGGTCACCATCACAGCTCGTGTTCTTTAGTCCGTAAGATTGGGGACCTTTTGCTAAGAGTGGTCCCTCTTGGCCAGGATTTGAAAAATCTCGAAAGGACGAACTTGCACAGACCGAGGATTAATAGCCCAACCAAGGAAAACCTTAAATTTCTTAACCTTTGAGAGAGAGAGAGAGAGAGAGGAGAGGGAGGGAGGGAAAGGAGAGTGTATCCTCCTGCGATCACACCCCACTTCGACCTATGTGAGTGTCAAAGACCGTACCCCGATTTTCTCATTTGCATGGAAAGAGAGTACTCTTGAAGTGCTTGATGATTCTCGACCAGAGCGAGGGGAGGTCCAACGCAGCAGTAAATCTTAAGATACAGCCGTGGCATGCTAGATTTGTCGTGAAACCATGAGATGAACAAGTCACAAGTCATCTCTACGGGACTTCACTTGTACATAAACAACAAAGGGTCATATTCATAGTTACGGAAATTATTTGATGTTCTGTTCACAACCTTCTTTTCCCTGCTCGGATTACGTAATAGGGAGATTATGACAACAAAAACTGGTTCCATCGAAGTCAAAGGAGCACACGACAATGACAAAAGTAGCAACAACAAGATTCCACCCGGAAGAACATCAAAGAATTCAAATGAATTGTATTAGGTACATATATTTAAAATTTGATTAGAAAGGCTTCATCAAGTATAGAAAACAATCTTCTGAAAACTCATTCTTGAATCTTCCGTTACTTACATATCCAGATAAAGCCACCCAGCTTAAAGGGCCATAAGCTAATGTTTCTAGCAAAGTGAAACTGCCCACAAGACCCGGTCACACAGATTCCTCAACTAAAATGAGCTTGGCCCTTTTACACTGTCTATTTCCTTTCACACGAAACGACAAAGAAAGCAACACACCTCATTCGTCTGATGTCAAAATGGTAGAGGGATCCAAGTTTCAACACTACAACACGCATGTAAGTAATTTGGAGCTCACACTCCCTGTCGACATCGATGTGACAAAACAAGACCAGCATTGAAACAAATCATCAGTAGAAAGAAAACCCACCGCATAAAGTTTTCTCAAATAATCAAATCCAGCTGCAGTATAGATGGCAGCACTGTTCCCAACCTCTCCCCTCATATAATGTAAGAGCATATAACATGCATTCCCAAACTATCAAAGCCTTGAGTCACATGACTCCATCTGTACCTCCTCAAATCCCGTATTATTCATGTATTCCCTTTCTATGCGATGATCCACATATTTCCATTTGATGCTTCATTACAAATGAAACGACAACATCAAAGTTTCTTGGCTGCTAAAGGAATATGCAAGTCCTAGAAATCTATTTACAGCACAAAATCAAAGATTGGGTGAAAATCCACATATATTTCCAGAAAGGTTGATTAATATCGTGACATACAATTGGAACAAGGCAAACCATTTACAACATGAACTCACCTACAATGCACACTGTTCACATAATGATACATCCCTTTGATTTTGCATCAGCCCTGTTCGAAGGTGATGGATTTCTCCCTCCATATCTTCCTACCTGCAGAGCACCATTAATGGCCGGTATAAGTCACACGCCCAGGGGAAAAGTCAAATGAACACTATTTTATTGCATTGCAAATCATTATCCTTCATTAACATGCAACTGATAAAAAAAGACTAAAAATTCCTCAAAAACAACTACACATGTATCTTGCAAGTTTGTTTCTCAGCCATGCAATATCACAACCAATGTTCTAACTTCTATTATCTTCAAGATGTCATCGTGAAGGCAAAATGTTATCACAGATTAGTAGGAGGTCAAGGGAGAGAGCCACTCCATGAGATACCTAAAAGAATTGACCTAAATGAGAACTGGCATCTAGATTAAACAAGCAGCCCACTCCACCTTCACCCGCAACCCAACACCTCCAAATTGCTGTTTCATCAAATATGGAAGGACCATCCAAAACATAAGAAGTTGGAGCTCATCCTTAAATTCGACAAATTCTTGAACGTGACAAGCTCCCCTGCCAACTTTCAAACCCCAGACTTGGGATTTAAGTGAGCGTCAGGGACGGATCTAGAAGTTTCTCTTAGTAGGGACAAGATTTGATCATTTAGGAATTTAATGATCGACTGCTCATACACTTAAAAGTACCTGAGAAAATTAATATTATATAATTTTTGCTTGTCCATAACGACTACGTTTTCTCAAATTTTTGAATTGTATTTTTACCAATTTGTAGGGTCAAATTAAAATGAAAATACTTACTTTTCATATAGCTGTATATTTCTGAGAAATTTACTGGGGGCACAAGTTGTTTTTAGGCCAAGAGTAATTTAGTAATAGTTTGAAAACCTTAACATATTCTAAAGTTCTGACGAAATGAGCAAGGGCAAGAGCCACTGCTAGTCTAAAGCTAAGTTGGTCCCCGGTGAGCTCTCAAAGCCATCAGGCTAGAGGACACTTAATCTTGAGGATGACAAGCGAAGTTCCGTGATCTACATCTAACTTCTACGATTCGACAAATACATACTTCCTTTTGTTACCTGCACGCATAATGTATTTGGACAACAACGAGAATGGAGTTCTTTAAGGTGGCACAGAAAACCTGACTTGGGTGACTTTAGCAAGCAACTATGCAAGATGACCCGGTAAACTAATGACCACAAGTAAAGACACTGCTTCAAGCATGGAACTGCCAGCAGCGCATTATGTTATGGCTCATGACACGAAAAAGTACTTATATCTCCAATTAGAACTTTATACCAAAAGCGGCTAACAAGATTACTCAAATAAGACACAGCAACAAGATGTTCAACAAACCTGTGGACCAGTGATCAGCCTTGAAGAACCAGTTGACTGTTGCTGCACATTATTGCGTTGTGGTTGTTGTTGCTCAAACTCTTGTTGCTGCAGAGCCATTGCCAATTGAAAGTCGGAACTACAACATTGAAGTGTTTGAACTCTTAGCAAAAGGCTCAAGTAGTCGATATGCAATTAATTAATGTGGCATGAAGAGAAAGAGGCTTTAATGGACAAGAAACACCCAAACTAAAGAGACAGATCTTCAACCTCCAAATAGTTCAAAAAGCCTAGCCAATTATCAACACAGTGTTGCAATTATGCAGAGAGAATGAGAATGCCTTTCCAAAGAAATAAACTATTTCTTCACATGGTAAGGTGCAAACAACAAGACCACTGATGTCACTTGGCAAAATCCAGTAAGACTGTTAACATTGCTCGACCTAGTCTAATCCATCCGAACTGTAAAATGATAAGAATCCATTAAGTTAGGATTTTTTACTTCATATCCGAGCCTGCATGTGTTGCATTGTCGATGCTGGCAAGATAGTCCTGCAGCACATGAGGGAAATATTAGTTGAAGGTTATGGCAAAATTTAGAGCACATAAGATTAAAATAGATACATACAGCTGTGCTGGTCATGGCATTATGCTCATCCCATGTATCATTTGTATGACTTTCCATCTTAAATTCCTTAAAATTGCTGGTCATGAACACGGTGTCCCCATTGACCTGAAAATGCAGTGCCAATGCTCAAAAGAAACATCATGCAAGCCATCCACGTCCAAAAAAGCAACATAATCAGTTCAGTCTAAATTCAAAAATCATCTCAAAAGTAACTTATTTGCAGGAAAGACTAACAGTAACAAAATGCTGTACAACAAAACAACAAAGAAGGCATGTGAGGTCATGTATCGATTGCTGGGAGAGTACGAAGAAATACTTCAAGCTTCACAAGTGGAAAACTAGGATAGGTAAACTCGAAAAGGCACTCTATTCACCTTCCCAAAAACTTGGATAGCACCCTCATTCAGTTTGGATATGGACATGAGAATATCAGAATGTGTCCATGGTTCAGCCGAATCAAGTCACAAACGTAATACTTGTAAGGAAAATCAAAGTTTGGAATATATATATATATATATATATTCCATCATCGATCAAATTGTGTTTCTTATTCATAACATATCTTTGCCCCATTCGACTTGCACAGTTGTGCATAAAAAGAGAGAAAATCCCATAACTTGAAACAAGTCCATTTTCCTTAACCATGTGAGGTTACAGACGTGAAGTAGAACTAAAAAACAGTCCTGTTTGGAACAAATTTCACCTTCGTCTCAAAATCATTGAGTTTATAACCAAATTTGGCAGTTGCCACCATAAGAATAGGTCAGCCACTGATTACATGGCCGTACCTTTTTCTATGACCAGATTAAATTGCCTAAAGCTACATCTTGGATTCACTTAAGAAATCCAAATAATGACACTCATCGGAAACACCTCAAACCAGATAAAACAGCTTCAGTTTCAAGCAGGGAAAAGGATGAAATCAGAACAAACTGATGAAAGTTCTCCTCGTGTGACAATGGAAAACATGCTTCTTACCTCATTTAATTTCTCCCACACCAAATCAGGCTGATTTAGGTAACCTTGGTCTGTAGCTAATAGATATAGTTGACCTTCATACTGCAGATGACACGAAAATTCATTAAAAAGAGGTTTCTTCTCTCATCTGGCACAAACAGAGGCAATGTCCAACAGTTCACAGTAACAATAAAAACATACAAGAGATACAAGACGAAGCCCATGACTGACCTTAAACATGGTACTGAAATGATTGTTACGAAAGAACACACAAAGCTCTCGCTCTTTAAGACCATCTTGTAGACAAAAAAGGCTGCATTATTCATAGAGAATTATTATGGAGGATAGGAAATTCATATACATACCCATAGATGGTCCACTGATAATTAATAGAAAAATTAAGGAGGATAGCAAATTCATACACATACCCATAGATGGTCAACTGACTGGCACTGCTCTTCAAGAAATTCTGCACTAATTCCCCTAAAAGCAAATTTGACAGAAAGAGACATGGTATCATGACAAAGTTGATAGTAAACTCAATGTTGCAGTAGATTACAAAACGTCTTACCCTGTTGTGGGGTCATTTCATCCCTAATAACATTATAGGCATCTACAGTTGTTTTGTCAGCTTGTTTAGCAAGAACCACCTCGCCTTCATATATAGGTTCTCTATCTTCACGGGCTGCTGTGCCAGAATCCAAAATGCATTCCTCTCCCTCATATATGGGTTCACTACCATCCATGCTGGGTGTATAAGGTTCAGCAACATCTGCGTGCTGCAATTTGCCACCAGAGGAGTCTGAATCGACATTTGGCACAGAGACTCTCAAAAATCCCGCTGCATCACATCCAGTCTGATGATCTGCTGCTTCAGCAGTATAAACTGGAGAAGCAGGTATATCTACCTTCCCATTTTGTTGCAAAGATAAAATCGAACCCTCATCCATAGCACCATCCAGTTTAACAGGAGACAATACAGAAGGTTTTTCAACCTGGACTGAAGTGTCGACATCTCTCAGGTCAATCAAATCATCCTGAATGGCAGCGTCCCCACTTTCTGCATGCTTAGACTGATGAATGTGGTCTGCCACATCCGTCTTTAAGGATGGAGGAACTACTTCCCCCAGACAAGTTCTGGCAGTCACTGGATAGTTCTCATCAGTCAGTGTAACATCAGCAACCACAAGAGGTGGTTCCAGCTGACGAGAGATATTTTCAACACCACTAGAGTCCTGTAATCTACCAAGTGCATCTGCATGCACAAACTCCTGGGCACAACTACCTTCGTCAAAGTCGCTAGAGTTATTGCATGTGCCATTATCCACAACGAATGAGTTACTTGATGAATTAGGTCCTTCAACCTCTGACAACTTTAAAGCTCTCATCAGCTCCGCTTCTTCTTCAAGATCCCCCTTCCTTGCTGTCTGGGTATCAGACCCTGAACGTGGAGAACCATCGAATGAGCTGACCTTTGAAAGGGATGGAGAAGGCACTCCAAGAGCTGCAGTAGCTGCAGCAGCAAAATCAACACAATCTTCTCCACTGTCTTCCTTATGTTCTTCCATCATTCTTGTTTCTAGCGCAACAAGCTCACTCATAAGGGCATTATATGACTTGGATCCAATTGCCATTGCAGTATCATGATCCTAAGAAAGATGTCGATAGAAGGATACAAAGGCATAGGCAGCATCAGAATAAATTGACAGGAGAGAGAAGACAGAGGACTAAAACTGGGGGGAATTTACTCGAACTCTAGATTCCAGTGTAGGAATACAGACTTCTTTTGCCTGCCTATGCAGGGACTAAGTACCAAAATAGAACAAGTACCCAAGAAGAATTTAAATGCAATGAAATGAGACCGGCAGACATTTGATCATCGAGCAAACCACAGCAGTTTCCCCATGTAATCATCAAGCAACCAACAGTTGGTTTTTGAATAAATCAATGATATCCAAATCAGCAGAAGTCGAACATCACCCTAGATAGAAACTGCTCATAATCCAAAAAATAATCCTCAAAAGACAGAGAGTTTCCACCACTGATACTGAAAGCCACATAGATGCCACATCTGTTAACCATTTTAATAATAGACAGATGGTCACACCTAAGTATCTAAATGTATTAAGGTCCCTATCCAATGCTATTGAGGACTATCACTTTCATCCAGATGAAGCCAACATTCATGAGTTACTTGAGAATTTACTCCCAAAAAAGTGACGAGGCAATTGGCACAAAAGCACATAAACCAAAAAGTTAAAGCACCTGGGGATCAACAATCCATCCATGATAGAGTGGAATGTCCAGCAGATCAAAGATTGCACATTCTCTGGTGAATTCAAAGTCATCTATCCTGCAATTAAAAGAATATATCTATTCAAGACCTATAAAAGCATAATGATTCAGGCTAAGGATTGAATACTTGTCATAAAGTCAATTCAACCTCCTGAACTTTATATTTACATCAATGCCAGTCGCAAGACGTGGCAGCAGATCAATTGCATCCGCAATGTTCTGTTGTTGATTTTCAACATAGCCCGCATCCTTATTCTGCAGCATATCCAAAGAGGGGAAAAAAGGGAATAGAAGATTAACATCCACCATAA
The DNA here is from genome assembly GCA_014182365.1 of Eucalyptus tenuipes. NCBI lineage: Eukaryota > Viridiplantae > Streptophyta > Magnoliopsida > Myrtales > Myrtaceae > Eucalyptus > Eucalyptus tenuipes. The sequence goes on along the minus strand of CM024540.1, from coordinate 27,114,599 downwards.
CCAGAGAAACACTCAGACTTCCAGGGGACACAGGGGACACGAAAAGGCCATTACATTAATATTGCTGTTGGAATCAATTAGTCGATCGGCCACCAGAGATAGCAACTTTTCTTGAGAAACCTCAGCTGCATCAGGATTCAAATTCAGGCTGTTCCGCAATAGAAGAATATTACCTGCATATGATCCCATATAAGAACATTCACACATCACCGACGCACCCAAAAAAAACAAAAAAATGCATGACCTAAGAGAACTTGTATTACGATGAAATGAACGTGAAAGACGCCAAATTCCCCTCGTGTCTGTTCGAGTACTGATTACACCACCCGATTTCTCAACCAGGCGAAGCTAGAATCCCCGATTGCCCCGGTTGACATTGCGGCAATTAAAAAGAGAAGCCAGGCAACCGATTCGATTTCATCCCCAATGCAAACGCCAACCGCGAACCAAGCAAATGAAGACCGCGAACATCAATTGGAAGCCAGACGACCGCGAAACCCTAGAAGGACCCGCGAATAAAGAGGACGACAGAGCGAGAGAGAGAGAGAGAGAGGAGATGTTACAGATGGCGAGGAGGGGGCAAGGGCCATTATCGTTCTGGAGGACGATTGGCGTGGAGCGGCCGAGGAACTGGATGAGCTTCGTCTTGTGGACGCATTCTTTCTCCGCCGCGTTCGGAGGTTGAGGCTGAACCTGAACCTCCTGCTCCTCCTGCTGCAGGTGCGGCGGCGGCGGATGCTGGTCCGGTCGTCCCGGCTGCTCGTCCGCCCGGACGACGGCGGCGGCGGCGGCGGCGGCGTTGGGGCGGTGGAAGTCGCCATGGCGATTTCCCGAGGAATCGGAGGCCTCTTTTCCGCGGAGAAGACGACCGCCGGATCGGAACGAGGACGAAGGGGATTCGCGATTCGAACCGGCGCGAGAGGTAAAAAGTCGTTGGGGCGGGCGAAACGGAGGATTTATAGTGGGGAGGGAGGGAAGGAAGGAAGGAAGGAAGGAGAGGAAGGAAGAGAGGTTTACTTAAAAGAAACAAAAAAGGGAAAAAGATGGAAGGAAAAGAATGGGATATACCGCAACACCGAAAGGGTTCTTTCATTCTCGTCCTATTTTTTATGACCTTATAAAAAAATAAAATATCTCATTGTGCACCAAAACTAGAAGGTCCCCCATTTGATTATGATTTACCCAGAAAAGGGCAATTTCTTTCGTATTTTTTCTGTTTAATTCTTACATATCAAGTGCGTAAATAAATAAGTCTCGTCATTTGCAGCTAGATCTAGACTCGGTGTCATCAGAGCTTTCGAGACATCGATCTTATTCTTCAAGATAAGTAATTTTAGATTCCATTGCTTGATTTTAATTTTTTTTTTTTACATCGAAAGATTTTTAATGTTTTTTTTTATACATTAGTTGCAAATGGACTGCCCATGATGAGGGAAGCGGTGGATTCGTTGAATTATAGGCTTCTCTCTTACGCTTGCAAAGTGGATTGCATCATTCGTATACGCGAACCGGATCGAGCTTGTATCATTACTTGGCCGTTAAGCAAACGAGCATGGAGGGGTCAAAGTCAAAACGGCAATTAGAGTTGTGTAAATCGCGATCTTCCCCTTCTCTGAATGCTCGACAGGTGCCTCGAAACGTGCGGGGGCAGAAGAACTATAAAAATCGAACGTGGTCGGAGCGTGCGAGATCGATCGATGACTCTGAGGCATCCCATCTCGCCCGAGGTTAAGATAAAGACAAGGGAAAGCATACCCGTTTTGTCTCATCCATGGGTTGTGCAGGTGGGAGGATGATTCTCGTGCGAAGTACCCACCAAGCAGAAACGCACGAGCAATGCAATACGAAATGGCGGTCTCGGAAAAAGCTTCCGATGATGGAGACCGTCTAAACAATTATTCCCGAAGGGGCATCGTCGAAAATGGACGAATACATCAATGACGCCGTTGAAAATTTTTTGACTTTTTTATTGGAGGATCGATCGATTATCCTTAGAGTTTTGGAAAAAAAGAGAGTTGATGGTGACTTTCGCTTTTGAGTGCGACCAAAAGAGTCCAAGAATTCGTTTAAAATTGATTCAAGTTACATCATACATTGGTTTTGAGGTGACAGACTAGATCTCGCATTTCATTTCTTGAGTTTGGTGTTGTCATTATTTTCTATATATACTTTCTTAATTAAGGAGACTTATTGAAACGATTCGTTTTACTTTGATACAGTTACTTTTGAACAAACGACACATAAAGATAAGGTTGCATTGGAAGATTTATAATATGAATAAGCCAATTAAAAAGGACGTGAAATTAATAAGAGTACAACTATATTATAATGGATAAATTCTATCATATTATCATAATATGTCCGACCTTACATAAGTAATGGTCTTTTCCTATTCTTACACTAGAAAAGGAGTTCATTTGCATTTTATAGTAAGATGTGGCTAAACCTATTATATAATTGTGCGGAATTTGTCGTTCATCAAATTATGTTTTAGTGATGCTTTTAAGAAGGCAAAAGCCATTCATGGTAGTCAAATATGCAAAATTTGGCGTTTAAGCTACATGTAATAAGCATTTAATGTTTGGATTGAATACGCAACAGAGATAAAGGACTAACGCATGAAGAAAACTTATCCTAAAACCTCCTGTTGCTGAATTTATATTAATAAAAGGGGTTAAAAAAATTTCCTGGCCGATAAAATAGCATCAGCCCAAAGTTAAAGTACACATGTATTTACTGACCCAAAAAAGAAAAGTACAAATGTATTAGGGCCAAGGGAAGAGGGACAACTTCCTAGACAGGATCATTAACTAAGCCAGCTTTGCAACATGGGCTTCGCAGGCCCAAGAAAATCATCAAATGTATCATTTGGTAACCTAAATAAAGAAATGTACCATTACCACGACTCTCCCAATAAGAGGTCCACTTCACTTTAACATCTTCTATTCAACCTGAGTCAGGCACGGCAGCCTCCCGAGAAGGTACATTCAAGACTCTTTTAAGTATTCCATTGGATGAGCACGAAAAGAAGAGAAAATCATCGTAGTAACTAGGTGACTTCTAGATTGACCCGATCGCTGGTCTGACCCTACGCAACTTGGGTCGAGCATTGGGTGAGAAGAATTCGTCTTCTCTATGCCCTGCCCAAAATTTAAGGGTCTGCTTCTTGTCAGAAAGAATTTCCCGCAAATTAATTTCTAGGACTTTCATGTGTTTGGTCTATTGAAAATGATCTATCAATAGAAAATCATTTAAATTAAAAATATATGCACGTTTAAAGTTAGGAAAATTGATTCCTTAATCTGAAAAGATGAAATCATTTCCTGAAGAGTATTTTTCCTTATCATGAAAGTTCTTCCTGAAACAACACACCTCAGCATGGTTATTATTATCAAAGTGAATCACTCAAGACCGATAAATCGGGAATAGGTTGTGCTTGTTCAAGTGGTTGAACATGTATGTCTAGTATATCGATTCGAAAATCTCCAGTTGAAGTATTGCACAGAAAGCAACATATATGAGATTCCCAATTTAATTCATATACGGCTCTTGAAAGTAAGTTAGAAGGGAAGACCATTACAACTTATGCCAGAACACCCACTAGCTAGTGGACCATGCGTGGATGGTTGGAGAGCCTACAGCAAAGTGACCCTATGGATGAGAAGCCATTGAAGAAGAGCTTTGATTACATTGAAGGATGGTGCAGCGAAACCAAGGACTCAAGTGGAAGGGAAAACAGTCCACAGACTGGATCATCTCATTAGAACACCGGTCCTTCTCTAGCAGTGGAGTTCCATGCTTCATTCCTTTTCAGAGTTTGGCTCTCTTTAATTGGATTTAAGATCTCTCTCCGTCGTTTTGAACAGCTCGCTCCATTTTGAACAACTAGTGTAGTTTTTGTTGGTGTCATCCTGCGGTCTCTTAGAGTCCAACTCCCCGGATGTTCGAGTTTGGACCCGAGGGTAATCGTTGCTCCTCCTAAGGTCATCCGACACGCGGGATCGCATCACAGATAGGGAGGTTGAAATTACAAAGTGTGTCACTTTACTTGCATTTGCGCATCGGATCGAAATTGTATCTGTTAAGCAAGACAACATAAGTATGAGCAAAGAGGGTCGAATTACAATAGCTGTCGGAGTCATATAGATCGTGTTCTGAGACCTTTTCCCTTCTCTAAATACTTGACAAGTGTCTTGAAGCATATGGGCCGAGAAAAGCCAAAAGAAATCAAACATGTTTGAACCGTGCAAGATCGATGACTCTGGAGAATCCTCTCGCATAAGGTAAGATAAAGACAAGGGAAAGTGTTCCTAACTTCCTGTTTTGTCTCATCCATGGCTGTGCAGGTGGGAGAATGATTCTTGCGCAAAGTACCCACCAAGCGGAAGCACATGAGCAATGTATACAAAATGGCGGTCTCAGAAAAAGCTTAAGATGATGTAGACCGTCTGTACAATTATTCCCGAAGGGGCAGTCTCGAAAATGGACGAGTACATCTGTTGAAAAAATTTCAATTATTTATTTAACGGTAGACAGATTATATTTAGAATTTTGAGAAATGCAGGTTGATGGTGATTTTCACTTTTCCATATGATTAAAATATTCCAAGAATTCATTTAAAATTGATTCGAGTTATCACTATGCATTGGTTTTGAGGCGATGGACCAGATCTCGCCTTTCATTTCTTGAGTTCAGCTTTGTCATTATTTTTATCTATACTTTAGAAAACAAGTCTTGATTAAGGAGACTTAAAACGATTCGTTTTACTTTCATAGGTAACTTTTGGGCTAATCCATGAAGAGAACTGTTGGATTTTGCGGAAGCATGTATGTGCAAGTGTGTGTGATATATGGCAAGGGAGCTAAGAAATGGACAAGCGACAAGATAGGATAGTTCAAGGATAAAGAACATGCAATATAGTTTATCTAGTTGATGGAAATGGTAGTACAAGATGTTTTAGGAATGGAAGAGTATTTCATGGTATAAAACTATCTTAGCTCTACTCTTCCACACGGTGGAGGTGTAAACCTCACACACCAAATGGATGAACTACAAGCCTATTTATAGGCAATTACAACCGACTTAGCCACCGCCCTAGACAGCTATACATTTATTGGACCTTAGATAACTCGTTTTAGTTGACATTTGTTTTGTCTAAGAAACCTTCTTCAACTAGGCTGCTTCTTCTCTTGCACCTACTTAGACAGCATATTTCTAGCTGGAAGTTCAATGGTTCTAGTTGTTGTGCACGTTCTTGACTCTTCTTTCTTCATCGTTAAGCAGCCATTTTTAAGTTATTTTTATGGTTTCCTCAAGCTTATCCACTGCCTAACACTTTCTTCAAGATTACGCTAGTTGGCCACTTCTTAAGAATTCTAGAGAATGTGACAAATGGATCACAATCAACAAGAACTTATTCTAAAACCTCCTATTGCTGAATTTATTTAAATAAGGGGATAAAAAATTTCCTGGTCAAGAAAATAGCATCAACCCAAAAATTAAAGTACACATAGATGTATTTACTGAACCCCCGAAGAAAAAAAGGACATACGAATTTGGGCCAAGGGAATAGGGGCAACTTCCTAGACAGAATCATCAACTACGCCGGCGTTGTAAGATGGGCTTCACAGGCCCAAGAAACTTATCCAACGTCTCATTTGGTAACCTAAATATACAAGTGTACCATCCCCACAACTCTCCCAAAAGTATGTCCACTTCATTTTAACATGCTCCATTCAACCTCAATTTGGTATGGCAACCTTTCAAGAAGTTAGATTCAAGACGTTAAGCATTACCATCGGATGAAAGGCTTCGAACCTGCAATCACAAATGGTGAAAAGTCAATGTAATTGCTTGTGGATGCGGATTATGCCCTAGGTATATTTCGACATATATACGGAATCCGGGTTGAATTACATGATGCATGAGCAGCCAGCTTTTTCAAGAAGTGCCTCTTTTGAACAGCTTGAAAAGCACATCAATGCATAAGTATGAAAAAAAGAGAAAATTATTGTAGTAACTAGATAGACCTGATCATTAGTTTAAGCTAGGCAGCTTGGCTTGAGCATTGGGTGAGAAAACTTCGTTTCTCCATGCCCTTTGTGCCCTGCCCAAAATTTAAGGGTGTGCTATTTTGAGTGAAATAATTTTCCACGAATTAGTTTTCTAGACTTTTTTGTGTTTGGTTTGCTGAAAATGATTGGTTAACAGAAAACCATTTATGGTAATAAAAAAAAAAGTGCATGCTTAAAGTTATGAGAATGAATTCCCTAATCTAAAGAAGATTTCCATTTATCAAGAAATTTTCCCCGAAACAAACACATTGTAAGTGTAGTAATTAGTGTGTATCGATATGAGTGATTTGTGTAAGAATTTTCTTGATGTGGGCTACATTAATTAATATTGTAATTTACTGTTTTACGGATTAGTATAATATATATAAGGATACTTAATTAGTCTAATATGAGTTGGTTAGTATAGGTTGAGTTAAATTCGGTTCGTAATGAGAAGACTTGGCAGAAAACTTTATAAATAGTGCTCAAGTAAATAGTGCTCAAGTCTCTCCTCTAACTCTAATGCACAAATATCTTCATGAGTGCTTACTAAACACTAAAGATGTTGGGCAATTTCATCGAGCCAGTGACATAGAGGGCAATAAAGGAAAAGCTCTTAAATTTGAATCATCACTATTCCACAACAAGAACGATGGATTCCAAATCAGGTACGCAAACCTCTTTACTTGATTACAAATTTGTTCTTAATTCTAGTTATGGAGATCTTGGGGTATGCTTTCGTGGTTTACAATTCCAGCCTCGCAAATTAGGAATAGGTTTGGGCCGGGCACAATGCAACTGCTTGTTCAATTGATCAAACATGTATGTCTAGTATATTGATTCGAAAAACTCCATAAGTACTGCACAGAAAGAAACATATATGAGAGTCCCACTTTGGCTCAAATGTGTGCTGTTGAAAGTTAGAAAAGAAGACCATTAGAACTTACGCTAGAACCCCAACTAGCTAGTGGACCGTGCGTGGATGGATGGAGAGCCTGTAGGAAAGTGACCCCATGTATGAGAAGCCATTGAAGAAGAGGTCTGATGCATTGAAGGATGGTGCAGCGATTCAAGGACTTAAGTGGAAGGGAAGACAGCCCACAGATAGGGATCGTCTCATAAAAACCAGTCCTTCTCTAGCAGTGCAGTTCCATGCTTAATTCCTTTCCGGGGGTTGGCCCAATTGGATTTAAGATCTCTGTGTTTTGAATGGTTCGCTTGATTTTGAACGCCTAGCTGAAATTTTGTTGGTGCAATCCCACGGTCCCTTAGAGTCCGAACTGTTGGATGTTCAAGTTTGGACCCGAGGGTAATTGGGTCTACTACTAGGATCATCCGACATGCCGGATCGCATTGCACATAGGGAGCCGAACCTATTCACCTCGAAGCGCGTGCCACAGTTGTGGGTGGTAGGAAATAGGAAGCTTTTCCATGGTCGAGTTCCCCAAGGGTCCAAAGCCCATCTAGCACTCAGGAAGACCAGAAGGACCGCATCCTTGTTTTGATGGAGCAATGGAACTCAAGAAAGCTCGCTCATCTCCGCACCCGCTGGTGCCGGCGACTTCGTGGTACGTGTTCTAATTCACCCGAGACATTGGCGCATGTGTGTCTTGATTAGGTAAACGATTTCTAGGTCTCTAATGCCTCGGTGAGGCAATGTCGACGGGGCTCGCTCGCCTCGGACTTCGCCTCTTTGCAATTTTAGACATGAACTTTTCCATGATGGTTACAAAGAGTGGCCGCCTCCGGAGTTGTCCCCCCATTAAATTTTCCTTCTTTCTTTCGCGCATCGAATCAGTGAAAACTTCAATTCAGAAACTGATCCGTACCCTCTCTTTCTCTCTGCATTTAGCAGAACAAAGCAGAGAATATATGCTTGCCACATGGGAGGAGGGATGCTGGCCTATTAATGGCCAGTTAAAAGACACTCCCCCTCCCCTCCTCTTTCTTCTAGGCCTGGACCACAAACAAAAGCGACGCAGCACCAGACACGATGGTCGTCTACTCCTGCGTGCGTGCTCGACCCGAGTGCGAGTAATTATTCTAATTCTCCTCCTGATCGCCACCTCTCAACCACTCAAAGATCACATTTCCCATATAACTCGATACGTATCATGAAAGCCCTCGTTGTAATATGCTACCGCTTGTGCTATCTGGGGCAGGGTGTTTGTGCAAATAAAGACTTGCCATCATATTATCTACTGTGACCTCGGGGGAGGATTCAAAAGCATCGTCAAGGCTCACTCTGTCGAATCATGTATATCGCATATAAGGGAACGGTGAGAATTAGATTAGATTGACAAGCCTTGCGATGAGGAAGTACAGTTGATTTTCATGAGTTGTGATGGATTCGCATGATATTTTATCCAAATTTTAGGTGAAGGGGAGTGTGATTCATTTGAGTGGGGGTGGGAAGAGGATTAGATGGGACCGAGAGCTCAACTCAAAGGGCAAGAAGGGACCACAAACTCAATGCAGCCACTATGAACTGAGCCTGTTCTCAAGACTTTGGGCAGGCCACTCAGCATTCAGCTTTCCAATGCTTCCACTTCTTGAGTGGCATGGGCCTTCGAGGTGTGAAAAAGCCGTTTTGAAAGCCATTCACCGTATATCTTATATATACATACAGTCTCTTTCCACCTATTAATTTAAATTTTCAAGTTAGACTTTCTAATATGATATCAAAACTGGATTCCGTCCTAATTTTTCTCTCATGCGCGTCATCTCGTTCGTCACATCATATTATCGGTTTGCGCCCCAAAAGGGCAATCTTGAGTTGATTTCTTTTTGTATATCCTACCTAAGCAGCGCACTCATTTATAACTCGTGCTTAGGCGTTGATTCACGCATTAAAGTGGTGATACGATGTCAGAATTCCACGTTGCTTTGAGTTGGAAATGCGCGATGGTATAAAGATGAGCACCATGGACGTGTGTAATCTCGCCAATGAATAGCTTAAGTTATTCAAAGAATGTTTAGCAGTGCACAAAGTCATTAAATACTGACACCATAAGATCATATTAAGTTTAGATCGGGTCGAATAATCCACAAACTTCACGTGGTTTGTTTTAACCACTTTGTGAGTGGAGAACTTACCCATATAACGAGGTAAGTCCTTTTTCTCTTACTTGTCCATGAAAAGAAAAATAGAGACGAATGTAAAAACCACCCTCGACTTAAATCCACAATTTGCGTCTCCCCAACCTACATAAACCTATTTGCTCTAATGGCTGCTCTACAAATAAACCTATTTGCTCTAATGGAAAAATATCAACTTCGTTAGTCATATGTGTGTGAGATGCAACTTGAAATTCAATGCCATGGTAGTCGTAGGTGTTGAAATGTAAGAAGGGTATGATGATACTTGCAATTTTCCTAACAAAAGAAATATTTATCCACAAAAATAAGCTCACGCTATTTTCACCCCATTTTCGATGACTAACATCCCTTTTCGCGTTGAATGGACTATATTACCCTTGCAAGTCCCACTCTTGACTTAAAATTGTTTGCTGCATTTTTTTCTTCTTTTTCTTTTGTTTCAATTTTACTAAAAGACAGAACCACTCATACCATTTTCGAACATTTTTCCCCCTAGTCGCTTCTTCCACACCCATTACATTAGCATTTCTTGTTTGTCTTCTTATGATATTATTCTCTATTATTGTAATATAAGCAAGCACTAATCATATATCAAATTAAAGAAACATTAGTTCCATCTACAAATTGTTTAATTTGATTTCCCTAACTTATCCTCACGATCATAAATTTGACTTCAATATTATGGTTAATGTTGCATTATACACAATTTATTCATTTTTTAATTATATTATCTTTTGTAGTGCAGACATTTTAGAAGACAGTATTATTTTTTGCTTAAATGTATTTGTAGATGATGAAACTATGAATGGAGAACAACAATTAAGCATGTCAACAAGTTTATTTGAAACTTTACCAAGTAATTTTCTAACACAAGAGGATTCTTCGAATAGTGTGTGGATGCATCTTCTTACTCAAGGTTATGTTTTCTTTATAAAAAGATCAAAAAGTGACAAATATGTTCTTCTTGATTGCGATAGGGGAGGTAATTATCGTAATCGACATAATATTTCTGCTAAACGTTAGAGAAAAAAGACTAGATCTCATTTGATTGACTATCCTTTTGAAGTATGTTGCTATAAACAAAAGAATGGATCAAAATCACTTAAAATATTTAATGCATCACACAATAAAAAATTAAAAATTTGACTATTAGATTCACTTAATAAAATGGACTTTGGGTAATTAATATACACATATTACAACATAATGACACATACTAACGTTATAATAAAATGAAATGTGCACTAAATCCCAATAAAAAAGAAAAATGAAAAATTCATTAACGCAAAATTAGTTCTTCTTGTCAAATAATTAGTTAGTTATCTACCATATAATTTTTTTTTTTTTTATGAAAGAAGGTACAAAAAATTCATTTCAAATGGAGAAAGAAAAAGAAAAAAAGAAGAAAAGAAAGAAAGCAATAATCTTAAATCAAGAGTAGGCCCCATATTTCACCAATCTTGTTTGAGAGAACTATGAATAGTTTCATTTTTAGTAAAATTGAAACGAAAGAAGAAGAAGGGAAAAAAAAAAAGACAAGAAATAATTTTAAGTCAAGAGTGGGACCTGTGAAAGATAATATGGTCAATTCAATGTGAAAATGAGTGTTAGGAATTAATAAGAAGGTGAACATAGAGCAAGCCCAAAAATATTGCTAATCAACTTCGACCTTCGATAGTTGCATGTTTAAGCCAAAAAAGGTAAATTTAGGAAAATGAAGACACACACTGTCAATAGAAAGAGAACTTTTTACAAACCTGTTCATCAAATTGATGATATGGATGAATACATCAAAGAATATCTTTTTGTTGATGTTATATATGTGTGTGTATCATAATTACTCGTGAAGTGAAACTATAGATGATCAAATAACACAAATGACTAAACCAAATTCTCCACCTAACGTGGCCTTTGTCATATTTGGCATAAGGCCTAAGTTACATAAAAGTCGAGGAATCTTGTGTAACTAAAAATAATAGTTGTTAGCATTGTTGTCGTTGATAAAGAGAACTTGGCCTATCAAGTGACTTCGGCACGGTTCGCAATCTTCCAATCGGTGGAAGTGATGTGAGTCCAAAAGAAAGAAAGAAAAAAAAAAGGGTATATTCTACCATTTAGTGGAGTATGAAATGACATGAATTCAATTTAAATTGTAGAGAATATCTAGAGAAAACTTTTCCGTGATCATAAAATCAAGCGAATCTTGCATATTAGATTAAGATCAGCGGAAAAGTGATGACCGGACGGATCGGTTGAGCTTGAGAATATTTGAGGGCGAGAATTGTGGGTTTTGCCATGGAGAGTGCAATTGATCACTTTATAGTGATTGGGATCTTAATGATTGTCCACGCTTCTGGGCATTCCCTTCCTAAAGAAGTCTTTTTTTTTTTTGATCGTGTGATAAATAGAAATTCTAGTTGTGCAACTAGTTCATTATGAGTACCTATTCATACTGGCATAAATATCATGAAAATAATTTGAAGCAAGAAAAATCCACTGAAGATCTGAGCATTGTGTCATTGGTAATTTTCTTAGTTAAGAGTCGAAATTTGTGCCCCTATAGAAAAAGTTTATCTTGTACGATCCACACTCTTATTTTAAGGGGAATCAAATTCTTGATTTCACTATGTTTCAAAAATCTAGTGAACTTTGTGCCCGTCTGATATAGCTTTGCTTTTTAGTAGCTGTGCTGACCTATAAATACATCATGAAGGACTATAATTCCATATGAACTTATAAGATTAGGACTAAGTAAGTAAATATTTTCACCGAAAAACATATTTCTCAAAATGTATAAGTAGGGAACTTGCTAAAGACAATTAATTAATTAGAAAATGATTCCGAAATTTATGAATTGATTGAAGTCAAGTCGCCAATTTCGACGAGAAGAGGCAAAAAAAATATAGAAAAGAAAAAACCCTGAGGCACTCAGGTGACTGCTGGGGTAAAGGGGCCCCTCACGTCACTCTCGATACAGAAAATCTTGGCTTCAACGATTAAATAGGAAAGGCGTGCACGTAGCCTTCGGTGGTCCTGAGATTTCAGCACGTTTAGGGCACTCGGAGGGGGAAAAAAAACCGCCAACTAAAAATCCAAAAAAGAAAAAAAAAAAAAAAAAAGATTCTCGTATATAAAAAAACTTAAAAAAGAATTAATAATGCTAACAAAGAATAAAAATGCCAAAAGGCCCACTGAGGATATTTTTTAAAATGCGAAAGGAGAGACAAGTGGACGGAAAAGCACCGCTGGTGCGCGGCACATGACACATGTCCACCCCACGTGACACAGTACCCGATCTCTCAGAGCGCCTGACGCGTGGCGACAACACATTGGCTAGATCTCCGAGACAATGGTACGGACGGCATCCGACGTGTCCATCGGCCTTCGTACGGACGGGGCTTAGTTTCCCGCATAACTTTTATCGTCTCTCTTTAGAATTATTCCTTTCTTCTCTTTTTTTTTTTTAAATCGAAAAATAAAGCCGGGGGAAAAAAATTAAAAAAAAAAAAAAAAAAAAAAAGAGGGAGCGCGCCCCCGAAAGCCGAACCGGTTACGTGCTTCTCAGGCTGGGTGCCTGTCTGGGTTTCACCGGATACCGACAGGAACGGTCACCGTCTGCGGGGGTTCACATGGCCCCTTGCCGCCCCGAGGGTTACCGGACTGAAAAGCTGTCAGTCGAACTTCGCCCTAGGCGGTTTCTTCCGAGACGGTAGCACCGTAGTCCCCGTGCCTCAAAACCTCTGTTCATAGGCCAAAAAAAAAAAAAAAAAAAAAAAGGATATTACGTCGATTGGTGCCATGAGAAGATTTGTAACTTTTACGTAATCTCAGTACCATGATCCACACCGTCCGTCGCATGTTATCTAAAACTAGTCCGTTTAATTTTTCATCCAATTATCTTTTTGATCTCAGTGATTGTAAAAAGATTATTAATTCCAATAGGAAAAAAAAGTCACAACAAAGTCTAAATTTTGCGCTTCTTTTATTGTGCACATAAGTAAATTATGGCTCCAATAGAAAGATATTTTATCCATCTGAAAATTACCCATTTGTTCCATATTGCTTGAAAGAGAAAAAAACTCGATCACAATAAAAAAGAAAAAAGACATTTGGGGAGGGGGTATGGCACAAGGCTTAATGTTTTAAGAGACGATAAACTGGGGAAACGAAATTGTGCAGCCACCTTAAACCCATTTTATAGCTTCGAGAGACTTAGTGCCATGGCAACTAATATCAAAGTCAATACAAGTGGAAGTGATTAATTTAGGGGTGTGCTCCGGGTCAAACAATGCTGATGACGGGTATCTAAAATAATCAAAAGAAATTTGCGAGGGATTTCCGGTCTTCCACTCAATAATCTAGAGGACCGTAATCATTTCTTGCTACTTTATTCATAAGCATTTTATATATACATATATATGTATATGTATGTATATATAACAATTACCAGTGAGATATTTTTTTATCACCAATGTAGCAAAAATCCCATGTCTATATATATATATATATGTAATAATACATGTATATCCTCTCATGAATTATTATTACGCATTTTCATGGGGTAGAAATTTTTTTTTTTGCGGCGTTGTTAAGGGAAAATAAAAAGTGACCCAAAAGGGGAAGAGAGAGAGAGGCCCATCTCGCCGGCGACACCACATCCACACACACACACCCAGAAATACTCCGTATTTATTCTCTGTTTCTATTCTTTTTCTGGGTATACCTGTTTTGGCTGTGGCCTTGCCAAAAGGAGAAAGAAAGACATCCACTTCTCCTCCTCCTCCTTCTCTCTCCCCTCCCCTCTGTCTCCCACCTTTTAGGGTTCATATGGACTCTCTCTTCCAAGCTCAAGCTCGCAGGCATAACCTCTCCCTCCCTCCCTCCATCTCTCTTGCTCGATTTTCCTCTTCCGAATCGCCTAGGGTTTCCTGGATTTCTTTCTCTCTCTAGAACCCTCCGTTTCTCTCTCAACAGGCGCCTCCTCCCGGCGCCGTCTCCGATTTCCTGCTTTCCGGGACCTGATCCGGGCGACGCCCTCCGTTCCGCGGCCACCCCGATTCGGAGCTCGAAGCCCGTACTCTCGCTTCGATCAAGCGTTCGTCGCCGTCGCTCAGTTCCCGCTCTTCTTCTTCTTCTTCCGATCTCTTTCTTGTTTTTTTGTGGCTTGAGAGAGAGAGAGAGAGAGAGAGAGAGAGAGAGAGAGAGAGGAGGGGGGGGGAAATGGTGAGGGGGAAGACGCAGATGAAGAGGATAGAGAACGACACGAGCAGGCAGGTGACGTTCTCGAAGCGCAGGAACGGGCTGCTGAAGAAGGCCTTCGAGCTCTCCGTCCTCTGCGACGCCGAGGTTGCACTCATCATCTTCTCCCCGAGGGGCAAGCTCTACGAGTTTTCGAGCTCGAGGTACGTTTTAATTTAATCCGCTCGCCCTCTCCTTCGTACTTGAATCGCGGGATCTCTTTTCCTTTCTCCCGAGGATTATAGATAATCTTGAGCCTTTGATTCTATGATCTTGGGTGTACTTAAACCAATGCAAAAGCTTCACGATGAATCATGGATCGCGACTTGGGAAGAACGGGTAGGACTGGGGCTGGCTTTTAATTTTGCTGGACCCAAGTTTGTAGGAATCATCATTTGGATGAAGGAAAAAATGAGGCAAGAAAAAGAAGGGAAGGAAGGCTAAAACCAGAAATAGAGGATAGGCACATAACAGGCAAATACTATGTCAATGCACTATGGAGTGCACAGGCTTGACACTGGCTCTAGCTGTCAAAAGTGCTTCTTCTGATCTCTCTTTCTCTCTCTCCCCCTCTCCCGTTGGTTTCCCTTTTGGTACAGCTTGAATGGTGAGTGTTCTTTCCCTGCTGAAGACTAATGAATGCGGTTTTGGGTTAGAGAAAACGAAAAGACTGACTTGACTCGAATGCGATTTTCATCAGTTGGGTTATTGTTTTTCTCGGTTCAAAAAAGGCATCTTTTTTATGGCTTTCGTTTACGAGAATGGCAATTTTTTCCTTTTGTCGTTGTGTTGTGTGCATGGGTCCTTGTTTTTGGTCAGTGCCCAAATGTCTCACAGCCTCGTACATACATTGACAGATAGGACCGGTCACATGAGACATGAATAATTTACACAGCACAAGACGAGTGACAAGACACGAAACACTGAAGATGACTTGGTTACGGTTTCACACGTTATGCTTAACTCATAGAGAGAGAGAGAGAGTCAGTCAAGTCATGAGTCAGAAGTTCACTAGGGATACGCTTGAGTTTAAATTAAGAGGATTTCATGACTTGCCTAACCTGTACGTACAAAATATCTTAGGCATATCTGCATCAGAGTCCATCGAAGCAGTGCATTACCCTACAAGCCACTCAAGTGGTTTTGGAACTCTGTGACCGTATGACCAAGTGGGGCATGGCAGATAATTGCTCTTTGGTTTTGTTTTTGTTACTGCTTTTCGTTTCTCCAAATCATGGCAGTTCAGGGCATTTGTAGCTTTGATCTCCAAAAATCGTACAACACCCTTATATGTGTAAAATTAGCGGGTGACGATGACTATTTATCAGCTTTTAAAAAAATGATAATTAACTTGGAATGTAAGGTCTGTTTGCTCTTTTTTTTTTTTTTTTTTTTTGGGGGGGTCTCTTGAAGAAGATGGACTTGGTGGTGTGTTTACCAATAAATACTGCATATGACATTAACCTTTCCATGATTTTCTGTTTAATTGCCTCTGAAAAGAGTGGAACACCTACCTCTCCCCCTCTCCCTCCCTTCCCCCCCTACAAGGAAACCTGAATCCATATAAATATCTGTGCACATTGTTTTTGGTGCTATTAGCTTATGAGGGTTTATGTGTTTGAATTGTGACCACATAATCTAATTTAATCCTAACTTACTCGGCGCATTCTTAATGTCGAAGCTACAGAAATCCAAGCTACGTAGGACTCTCTAGTTCCTTCCTTTTGACCATACAGTGGAAAACTCTAGTCAAAACTCTAGTTTTGACAATTACTGTGGACAGTGGTCATTTCGGTTTCAAGGGGGTTTCAGTGGGCAATGAGCCAATGACGAACAATGGAAATTCAGTTTTTAGTTCTCCGACATGCAAATTAACTTTGATGAGTCCACATGGTATTATTTCATGCATGTTTCAGATTGCAGTCTTCCGGGTTTTTCGGTGCAATGTTCGAACAGTAGCATAGTGGTATCCGAAAAAGAAATTTGAGCCTTTGCAAAGTTAATATGATCATCTAATGTAATGCAAAACATGACTTTTTAGGTTCACTTCTCTCCATGACCTTTTCTAGAGCCCCTAAAAGCTTTTTAAACTAAATTTTCTTATGAGAATGGTGGAATTATTCCAATGATGTTGAGTTGTATGTCAGCTGATTCAATATCTTGCCCTAAGGTCTCCATAGTTTATGAAAATAAAGCATATATATTTTTGTAAATAGGTCTTTATCAGTTTCTTTGTATGCTGTAGTTTTTTCCTTTGGAAAGATCGTGTATTGTAGTTAAGCTCTCTGATTCGTGTTTACTAAGGCTGTGTTTGGTTCAGCTTTGGAAATTGGCCTTGGGGAAATGCAAATATCTTTGGCCTAAAGGGCTTTGGAGAAATGCAAATTGCGTTTGATAAAAAATTCTTTGCAAAGCTATTTTAGGGTAAAGAGTGTTTGACAAATTTTTTTTTTTAAAAGGGCTTTTAGATTTGATTTTTCTTTTCTATTAAAAAATGTTAAACTCTTTGCCGACTCTAGTGAATGTAAGGGTAGTTTTGGAATAATGAGAGGTAAAACTGAAAAATTAAAAATTCTATGATAGTAGTTTTGAAAAAAAAAAAAAAAAGTAGTTTCCAAATGCTGAAAGCCCAAAGCTGGTCCCTATCAGCATTGGGCTTTCAGCTTTTCCAAGGCCAGCATTTGACTGAAAGCCCCTTGGACAGGCTTGCCAAACACCTCAACATTTCCTCAATGCCCTTTGGAGGCTAAAAGCCCATTGGGAAAGCTGAACAAAACGTATCCTAAGTTGGTCTAAATCTTCAGTCACCTATTAGCTTATTATTATCCTCCTTGGACCAATCTGAGGAGTCTCTATTGAATAAAATTAACTTGAAGGTGAATTTTGCAATATTTTGAGGACATTGTCATGGATTATGAGAGTGGATTGATTTGAAGGGCATAATTAGCGAGAGTTACAATTAGTTTTGGAATGACAATAAAAACTTAGGACGCAAATGAGCATGCCATATGAGACTGAGAGAATAGCCAAGTTTAATAAATTTTATATTTTGGCATTCAAGTCCAGTTTGAATAATCAATGAATCATACTAAGTCGTACTCAGGCTTGAAATACTCAGATGAGCAGCTCGTCAGCCTAATTTATTCATAGTTGAATTAGAGTGTTTGATTTATATCTATATATAAGTTATAACCATATTACTGTCAGGAATTAATGACAATATAATATTTCTTACCACGATACAGATTTGAGTTCCTATGTTAGCTCAACTCGAGCTTTCATCAAAATGTGTTTTATCAAGTGTAAACATATAACGATTTGTTAGACTGGAGCATGAGGTCGAAAATCAAGCTGTCATTGAGCTGAAGTCTGATATCGGGCTTTTAGTATTTGAAGATGAAGCCGACCTCAAGTAGAAAGTCACGTTGAGTTGACTCTTACTAAATAAAAGTTCCATGAGTGCATTTTGTCGTAAGGTACATGTGTGCTCACACATGAATACATGTGTATAATTATGTGTGTGTATTATTGTAATTTGGTTAGTTATTTAATTTGAGTATTCTGCATCTTTGATATTCTCTGATCTGATCAAGAAGTATCATAACATTATTTCCCATCCAATTGTCCGTGTTCATGATGATAATCTATATATTATCATCAATAGATTATCTTCTTCCGGCTGGTGCTTATAAGTTCTTTTTCCACATGAGGGAGTTGAAAATGCCATATGCATAAGGTGTCAAAACTCAAAAGCAAAGCTACTAAGCTAGTACTGTCATGACGTAGAGCTAATGAACAAGGTAACTAATTGCTCTGGCACTTGAGTCTTAAGACTGATTAATAGCAAGATGGCCTGAAATTTCTTGCAGTTATAGCTATAACCACGACTTTTCTTGGACTGCATCGAACATACAATAGCTTTTGCGTTTTGGCTGTCATTTAGTAGGAAGTTCATGCATTTTTGTTGAAGTGTACGTTCTAGCTATGATTGTAAATAACACTTTGCTCCCGCGGGGTGCTATGGAAATGCAGCTTGAGCAAGACAATAGAAAAGTATCAGAAGAGAGTCAAGGACATGGGAGCCAAAACTGCTGAAATTTCTATCAGGTATGCTCCAACTTGAATATATGCATAAGACATTTTTTAATATCACCAATTATGTCTTTGAGATGGTGTGTCCATCCAAATAAATTTTATCCGGAAATATTTTTGACCAGTAATAAAAGTTGGTAATTGGATAACTACCAAATACACGTTGGTAATTAGAAAACGAATTATTAAGAGTTGGTAACTTGAGAAACCTTTAATTGTTGGACTTATATCAAGTGAGTCTTTAAGGACTGAAAATGAAAATAAATTCTTATTCGATAACTAATGATGATTGAATAGAAAAAATTATGTTTCTTAACAAGCATGGAATATTGAGCATTACTTGGATATTTTGACAACATAACTGGTAAGATTTTGCTTTTCATTGTTTATTTTATCGCTTAACCAATTGACTAAACCATTCTTACTTACTACATTATGACTTAACCAATCAATTTGTTTGTGCCTATTTAGTGATTACAAAACACACTTAGTGACCCTAAGTGCTCAAAGTTTAATTTTTGGCGTTTAATGTAATTTTCCAACACATCCTTACTTGAGTTGATAATTTAAACCAAGTTGGTAAAAAATAATTGTAAATAACTAAATAATAAGGTTTGTAAGTTAATAAAATAGTTGGTCACTTAAGAAGTTGGGAAATAATGCAACATAGGTGGGTGAGTTCTTATGAAAAATTTGTAATTTCGAATTGACAAAACAAATATGAATGAGTGACTCCAATAAGAGTTGATAATCTAAAATTAGTTGATGATTTAATTAGATTAAGGTTGAAAAAATTCAGGTTGGTTATTTGATATAAGATACGGTATATTAAGAATGGTGTTAAGCTAGGCAAATTAAAGTTGCTAAGTTCTTATAAAAATTGGTAATTTGGAAATAACCCAATAAATGATGATTATGTGACTCGGATAAGAGTGGGAAACCAAACAACTAGTTAGGAATTTATATAGAGAAAAATTAATAATTAACTCAACTTAGATTAGTAACTTAGTACATGAGTTAATAGTTTGAGAACTTGGCAAGTGACTCAAGTAAAACTATGTAAGTTATTATAAGAAGGCATAGCCCCTTATCTATCAAAAGAAATCATATTCTCACGGATACAACACATAAACTAAAGAATTGACCAAATTTGCTTGACATAGAGGCAATCAAGAAAACTGCATACGTGAATATATAAGATACAGAAAAAGGGGCTAATCCAACCAATCTTTCTTGTAGAATGGAAAGAGCCAGTAGTTTATTTTTCTATTGAATCAAATTAACTAAAAGTGTGTGTGAATGAGCCCATGCTAAGGTTCGGTAGTTTCAAAGTGACCTAGCAAATGTCCTCAGTACCTCAAATAGAGTTTTGATTCGAAATTAGTTGGTAATTTAATTGGAAAAAAGTAAGTATATCACTCAAATTAAATATGGCTTTGAACAATGATTAGTTTAGATCACTAGCAAGCCACACAAAGAACAATCGATAATTTCAACAGTTGGGTGGAAGGGGTTGAGGGGAGGGGGAAAGGATTCGAAAATATGAAAGGCTGCTAATGCAAGATCTGTTAATTAGAAAATGACTGCTTAAATGAGAGAACTTATGGTTTATGGATTTGGACTTTTTGGTGACCCACGATGAGAAGAATAATATATATATATATATATATATATATATATTTGTATTTTAGAAAAGAAAATAATAAATTTGTAAACGTAGCTACAATAGTTATTGGAGGTGTAACTTGAAGTCAAATAACATCACTCAATGTGCAAAAACAGAAAGTAGACTTAAATTGGAGGAGAAAAAGTTATTGGGCAAAAGAGGGCGAGTTTTTTTTTTTTTTGAATATCCGTATGGATCCTAAATTATAGGATTTGACTAGGGTTTTGGGATATGAATTGTGGGGACGATAGCAATTATCATGCACGCATGCTTAATAAGATCACAACTTGTGTAAAATGTGTCCTTTATCGACGAGATTTATGTTTTTAGTAAAAATTTGCTTTTTCCATGAAAGTTGTGTCAAGAAATTTTCTAATGATGTCACAAATCACGCGTAATTACTTTTTTTGTTTAGTCAAAAGGTCATTATGAATCTGTGTTAATTGTGTACTTTATCGATGAGATTTATGTTTTTAGTAAAAGTTTGATTTTTCCATGAAAGTTTTTAAGAATTTTTTTAATGATGTCACAAATCACGCGTAATTAGTTTTTTTTTTTTGTTTACTCAAAAGGTCATTACGAATTGACTAGTGCCTTCTCTTCTAGCCAACGTGTCACAATTCAAACTAGTAGGTAAATTTTACTAGTGGTCACCAAACTGCAGTAGATTTCATATTGGGGCACTTGCTTTTGATTTTGATCTACTAATGCACTGAATTTGTCACTTATTTTCAATAGATGCATTATAAATTGGTTACATTATTGTCATGTTAGCAATAACCAGGAAATTGTCTAAATTCTGGTCAAATTACATCTATGACGAAGAAACGAAAGTTTAGTTCCATTGAATTATTAAGCTGAAGTTCAACTATCATATTGCAATATTCCTTTAATTTCAGTGATCATGAGTGGAAATTATCTAAAAAAAAGCTGTTGCATTTCGCTTTAATGGAGGGATAACATTCAAATAAGAAAAGAAGCCTTCAATATAGTGTGCTGTTGCACTTTCGTTTAAATTAATTTATCCCTGTATTCTTTTCATATGACAATTTCAAACGTTTTATCACTGATATCAAATCTGCGTGTTGATAATTCGAAGAAGCTTTCTTTCAAATAACACCTAGAGAGAGTTGAGAACGTGTACATAAAGAGAAACATGAATTTGACACCAAATGCAAAATCTCCCCATAGTTAAAATTCAACAATTTGATTGTCAAATCTTGATAACACAAAAGGAGTTCCAAAACATGAACATAATACATTTATATAACCTGGGCAAAATAAAATTATTTGGGATTTTCTTTTTCTTGGGTGGGAAATAGACTTAATAAAACTAGCTTGTAAGAATTCTTCTTTTTCTAACTTTTGGAGAGTAATCCCTTGGGTAAGTATTATCTTGTGGGGAGAGAGGGAGGATTGTGGTGCATGGGTTTATTCGCTTGTGTATTTTCTGTCACCGCCATTCACCAATTGTATTGAGAAGCACTATCATGGAATCTGAAGCCTTTTACCAAGAGCAAAGAGTGACGATCACCATGCTTGACATGCAGACTTCCAAGGGAAACACTCTTGACATGGAAAAGAAGATCGAGCATTTCGAAATATCTAGAAGGTCCAGATCTCATATCTTGCTTTCTGTAAATCTTTTTTCAGCACGGTAAATAGACGTGTCAATAAATGAATCCTTCATGCGACAAACAGAACGAATCACAATCTGTATTGTTAGTCGAGCTTATGTTATCTTGGAAACACTCAAATCTTGTCCTCTAGATCTGTATAACTGTACATATGCCTGCATTGGACAATACAGAAGACTCTTGGGAGAGGGTCTGGATTCCTGTTCGGTCGAGGAGCTCCAACAAACAGAAAACCAGTTGGAAAGAAGTCTAACCAAGATCAGGGCAAGAAAGGTAAATTGTTTACCTCAGTACCAACATCATATTTGACTTCCCATGTTCTTCCATCCCACAATCCGAATGAAGATATCGCTGGTGATTAGCGGTTGATTAACAATCACATGATCTCATGCAGAACCATTTAATTAGGGAGCATATTGAGCGGCTAAAAGCAGAGGTAAAGATCCCTGTAACACTGCCTCTGCACATGGACATGTGCTCTGTCTTTGATTATTGTTTCCTAGTTGTATGGATTAGTAATTGTTTGACATCTCTCTCGGGACATTCCGTAGGAGCGGAAACTACTGGAAGAAAAGAGAAAGCTACTTCAAGAGGTGATTCATGCTTTTCCTCTCTAAATTATCCTCTTTTATCAATCAAGCTAGACAGAGAAAATGTTCATTACATAGACAGGATGTCCGCACCTCGGGTCACGTATCGTCGAATCTGTTAGTCCCATGTGTCGATCTGGTGGGCCCCACCAAATCGGATGGTGCAGATTCATTTAGGCGGAGGGCTGCAGTGTATGCGATTAACTTACCAGACAATCCTGTAGATGAGCTCAGTAAAGTCCCAGTGGGGGTTTAGTTGAATTACTCCATATTTGAATAGTGTTTTTAAGGTAGGTCCTAGAGATTCATGGTTATATTGAATGACTACTGAAAGCAATTTTCCTGGTCCATTGAAGATTGAATGCGGCAAAGGATTGACCCCGGTCTCCCGCGAACCGCCTCGTAAAGAAATCCGCGCAGAGACTATGGATGTCGAGACCGAGTTGTTTATAGGGCCACCGAAAAGATGAACCGCTCAGTTGCCCGTTCTGCGATTGCTCAGAATAATGACTATAGCACCGGAAACGCTTCTTCGGTTGCCCTTTTCTTCTTCAATCGTGAGGCAAAATAAATTGAGAGTGAACATGTTCATTAAAGTTTTAATTCACGATGAGTGTATACTTTGTTGTTGCTCGATTGGCTGAAAATCTGTATATTAATTACCCAGACACATCATTTCATCTCCCCCTCCCTCTCTCTCTCTCTCTCTCTCTCTGAGGGGAAGGGGGTTTCTAATGTTTTTGCAAGAACACACCCAAGTATCAAATTACTTGCTATTCATCTTCAGTCTTCATAGTTGCAGTCACAGTCAGACATGATTTAAGCGACCAGAGGAAGGCCAAACGTAAGAACAAGCACATGTGCCTCGAAAAGCGATACCAAGAAGTAGCATCTCAGGTTCTCAACCGTGAGGTTCTTTTTGACAAACCACGAGTCGTATTACAGAAAGTACCGACGACGTATGGACAGGGAAATCAAAATCACTTGTCGTCAAAGCCCAGAAGAGGACATGGAGGGAATTACGTGAATTTGCCAAAGTGGAAAGTTTTAAATCATAATCCGTATGATAATATACATCTTAAGGGAGTGGTTAAAAGGAATACATAACCCCTCCCACTATACATCTGGAACTAAAATTGATAAATGAAACTAATTGGATGACAAGGACAAAAGACAACCTAGTCTCTCCTATTCACATCTTACGCTAGAGATCACCGCAAATCTGCTGATATTCGTGGGATTGCTTTTCTTGGATAATCTTGCAATCTGAAGTGTGTGATATGCCATTCTGCATCTTCCAGGGTCAAGGAACTAGAATGAATGACAAGTCGGACTGAGAAGGAACTGTCTGGTCACCGAATCGTAGTTCTTCCAAAGAATGAGGATCCAATTTCACTGTCTGTGTTCTGCAAAAACAGAAACGTAGGTAAATTGATGTTGCTAGGATTGTGCCGTCCCCAAAAGAACTAAGTGAGGCAGTGAGAAGAATAGGCTGACAATGAAGGTAGCTTATTAAGAAGTCTTAGCTAAAGACTAGGAGATGTGCCGGAATTCATGGCACAGTAAAGAGAACATTGATCAGGGCATGCCAGTAGTCAGAACACTAGAATAAGTTGGCCTTGTTTATTGGAGCAATGAAAACGTGAAAACGTTACTGTCTGCAAGATTTGGACCATCAATTCTAGGAACTAATCTGAGGAATACTTTGACAAGTGCTAAGACAGTCCATCAAATTCTGACAAAATCTTAACAAATGTAGCCTACCTGGGACTTCGGGGAGGGGAACACATTCCAAAACCTAAGTGTTTCATCTCCAGCTCCAGTGACGATTGTCTGAATCAACAATTTTGGAAAAGAAGAAGATATTGCATCAATAAAGTGCACCCATTCTGCGAATAAAATGACACAAGTATAAATAGCATGTGTAATGAATCACCTGTCCATCTGGTGAAATAGCAAGGTAAAGTACTCTGTATGTATGTCCTGTAAGCGTTGCCAACTACAAAAGGAAAGGGACTCTCAGAATAAAGAAGAAACTCAGAAACTTGACTAATTGATTACTGGTGACTACATACCTTAGACATGGTGGGATATCTCCAAACTATTATTTGGTTTTGAGAGTAACCATGGGTGCTGACAAGTTCATTGACATTCTTGGACCACACAAGGTTGCATACCTGCAATGGGTGACAAGACAAAAGGGAGTAAGTTCTCTTTTTATGTGTACACAGTGCAGCAGGTGATTCGACACCATTCATCTTTTCAGCATAGCAATCAAATTCTGTTTCCTCATTACATAAGAAATTTGATAAACTAAATAACCCATATTAGCTTGATTAAAAATATAAAAAATAAAAATGACCCATATTCAGATGTCCAAGAATCAATCATAATTAACAACTGCAGTCCACAACCAAGAAGGCAGATAAGTAAAAGCACACACTTACAACTGAAACCAGAGTCACCCACATAAAGTTAGCTCCCACAAACAGGCAGGTAACCAAATGAACAATACGAGAATAGCATGTCTAACCTGGCTGCCAGTATCAATACAGCTGAGTTGTGAGTTAGTGGTTGTATTCCAGAAGCGAATACAACGATCTGCAGTACCACCACCAGATGCAAGAAGTCCATGAAGATGCGGAGACCAAGCAATTGCTTTTACAGCTGCCGTGTGCTCACTGTACTTAAGCACAGGCTGTGTTGAATGTTGATTCCACACAAAAAGCTATAAAGGAGATCAGCAGGTAAATGTAATGTAGTTCAGACAGAAGAAAGCCAAAACACCACAAAAAAGCAACAAGAAATGAAAGAAATAAAGACAGGAAAAAAGAAAAAAACTTACTCTGTTATCATTTCCACCAGATGCTAGTTCACGGTTATCGTAAGACCATTTAAGTCCACACACCTACACCAGAAAAGAATGATCAGGCAGACTGAAATTTTTCTGTCTAGTCAGTCTATTACAGTGTAAAAAAACTCAAAGGCTTTTGCCTCTTATATTGGTGGTATCTTGCACTTCTGATAGCAGGCTTTTAGTAGAAAATAGAAAATGAAAATAGGCTGCATAAACTCCAAACTATGTCCATAAGTATAATAGAATTGAATTGACCTCAAGTTCTGAATGTATAAAACTCTGACCTCTGACTTATGTCCTGCAAGTTTACTGACAAAATCATCCTGTGCGCGTATATCTCTTTGAAGAATACTCTTGTCCCTGCTACCAGAAGACAGCAGTGATGAACTCCAAGCTAAGGCGCCAACCCTTAATCGGTGGCCTTCCATAGTTCTGACCCTCCTGCAGCGCGATGCATCCCATACCTATGCAGAAGTCATTATAAAATTACAAAAGCAAAAAAACTAGGCAGTCCAAGTGAAACAGGTTATGAAGCAAAAAACTAATCATGAGAGAAACCAATTTACAATAAACAAAAGGGAGCGATCCGGTTATTCTGTTGATAACTGAAAGAATTAAGGAGACTCACTAATTTAAACTATCATCCCGTTGAACAAGAGAAAACTATGTTTGATGCATTTTGACAGTTAAATGAATGGCAAAAATCTGTAAGTCACTTATCTACAACCAAATCATCTCAGCCAAAAACCTCTCGTTTGTACTAGTCAGTCACATATCAATGGACAAACCTCACAGGTATACTAGAACCAAGGTTTTTCCTCTTCATAAAGGATGGTGCCAATGTTTTGAACCATTTTCAATCATGTACCATGGACAGTGAGATGAATTTTTCCTAACTTGATAAGAGCTTAAATGACCACTGCAGAATCCTATATTGTTCATTTTAAGAGCAGCCGAACTGGACAAGAATCAAAGCCGTCGCCATCCTTAACCTTGTATTCTCCTGCAGCACGTCTGTCATCACTAAAAAGTACCTTGTATCTGCCTCAGCAAAATCCGCTAAACTTATGGGATTGTACTAATAATATGGCAATCGGTCAAAGAATGAGGGAATCTACTACCTGGTGTCTCAAACATCTGGGTCATTTAATGGGACTTAATATCCATCACATCCTAAGTGCCAATGCATTTCTTTGCACTTCTAAAGTTCTACCAACTCCAGTGTAATTAATGCTGTGAGGATAAGGCAAAGCCAAACAAAAAGCCAAGGTAAACTACTGCCAGTACAAGAAAACGGAACGAGCACTCTTTCCTTGCTATGGCTTCTTGTTGGATTGATAGCATCAGTTTATCCAAACTACTCATGCCAAGTAGTAGTGTAAAAGAATGACATGAACAGTCTTTTCCTTGTATCTCTATATTGCTATGATCTTTTTTTGTTCAATTACAATAGCTTTGTTATAGTTATTTTTTGCGAGGTTTTTAAACCGTATTTGCAACAATAGCGAAGTGCATGGTAGACTGATAGATAAAATTCGATTATGGGCATGACATCGAGGTTATGGTGATACTCATGGAAAAATCTAATCAATGCCAATTGTATCAATCATTTGAAAGAATTATGCACCATTTGATAAATGCTTTATTTATGAGTGCTTCCCGTTCATTTGGTTTTGAAAATCCATCTAATTCTTATGAGTTTCATGCTCCTTCATCCATAAACTATGCCCAGCTAAAGCATTACCATGATTAATGCATGGTACCGGTACCAGAGATCAAAGTTATATTTTGGTAACTCCGCTGGCCTCTAGAGCTAGATGCAAGGTTTGGTTAGAGTATCATTGACTGTGATACACAGGCTCAAGAATAACAAGTACATGGAGTTAGATAGCAAGAAAGATTTTGATGGCCCTGTTAAGCCTGAAAAAGGAGATGAAGGATCCTATCCAAATCAATGGGATGAATCTTAAAAACTAAGTGAGACTGAAGGCACAGTCCATCCTGCAAGCACAGCATCTTTGTTGGAGGTCTAGCATAGCACCCATCCTACGACTGATTGGGCTAGTTAAAACCACTAAATCACATGCTAAATCCATCCCTTAAATTCCACCTACTAATGAGTCTATTGCAGAAACAAATGCAAGCTCCAATTTGGCTGACCCACATCAACCTAAGTGACTTAAATTCCCAGCCCTTCCAATTAAGCAGAAGAAAGTTTCAGAAAGCAGAGAGTTCTAACCTGGAGTTTTCCATTGCTAGTTCCAACTGCAAGATGCGTACTGTGCTGTGCCCAACCAACCGAACAAATGCTATCATCAATTCCTAAGTCACATAACTTAGTCACCTGCAAGAACATACGCATGAAGTCAGGACATACCCTAATCGACAAATAACAACTTGAAGCCCATTATGATGGCAGGATCCGCACTTAAGAAAGGGACTGCACTTCAAGAGAGTGTGTGAAGACTCACCTTGCTGCTGCAAGCATTCCATAGATAGACGCAATTCCCCAGCCCCACGGCCAACACATTATGCGAAGACCAGTCCACAAGATTCAAATAAAAATCATCCTGCAATGCAGGCGCATCCAATACCTAAAAGAACAAGCACACAATCATCTAAATTTAATCCAAGATACACAAAATCTCCCGCTTTAAAAGGAGGTTCTTTCTACAAATCCATAACTGCAACTAGCAATTTTCCTAGTGAATAGACAATCCTCCGTGGTTTCGGCCACACCCTCCTTGTTTCTTGCCAAAGTAACCATCAGTTTTCTAATCACACCAAACTGAATCGTAAGAAGGCCCCTCCAAGAACCAATCAAGAAAGCTCCTCACCTTGTACGGCGACCTCGGGACCTTCCTCGCGGCCTTCACGGGGCTCTGGCTAACCACATTCCCCGCGTCCTCGAACCCGAAAGGCGAGAGCGCGTGCAGCGACCGCTTCGTCTCGGTCTTGTACCGGAAGATGTTCCGCCCCACGACCGGGGACTCCTTCCGGTCCGGGGTGTCGGGGCCGAACAGCGCCGCGCGGAGCAGCGCATTGTACGTGGAAGACGAGGCCTCCTCCTTGCTCTCCGGCGCCGCCGCCGCGGCCGCGGGGGAGGAAGCGGAGGAGGAGGAGGAGGAGCAGCAGCAGCTGGCCGACTGCGGCGAGGGCGAGGACCGTATGCCGAAGAAGGCGAAGTTGGAGCCGGATCGGCTGGGGATGAACCGGTCGGAGTAGATTGCCCTCGACGGCGACTGGCTGTGGGCCGAATTGATCATGCGGCTCACGTGATCGGAGGGCGGGGTCGGGGCTTCGAGGGCGAGGGCGTCGCGGGGCATCGTCGGGGGCAGGTTGAGCTGCGCGTGCGGCGGCGGCGGGGGCGGCGGCGGCGAGGCGGAGCCACCGTCCATGGAGTACTTGCAAGAGAGAGAGAGAGAGAGAGAGAGAGAGTCGTGGGTGAGGAGTGATGGAGATTCTTGGCGATTGATGGAGTGTTAAAAATTCCGTCTTTTTTCCTCTCTGTCTCTATCTCTTTTTCCCGGGAAAAAGTAGGTTTTTCTTGCGCCAAATTTGGGTAGATCTGGGAAATTCGGGTGCCGACCAGGGGCTGCAACGTCTTTTCACGTATCCTCAGGGCAGGTTACCTGGCTTTCCTTGAGCTGGGAATTTGTCATCACATGGAAGGTCTCTCGTATCGGCAAAGATACTCCTACTTTTGTATAAAATACATCTGTATATACGATTCTCAACGATATTTATTGTGAAATAATTATTCCTTCTTTGAACCCATTTTTTGTTTTAATTTAGTAAATTATTTCTTTTTTAAACTTGCTTTATATCTTCTCTTAGATCCATCAAAACAAATTTGGTATTCCAGCGACTTCTTATTGAATAAAGCGAATTGAATTGGTAACAAAATCCCATTATTAGATGAGAAGTTTCTATAAAATTTCGTACTATAAATGAACTTGTTATAAAATGTAAGCATGACTATTTGTAATACAATCGCCGTAAAATCACTATCATATCATCTTACGGTTCCATTGTGGCAACATTGAACCTTTTTGATGCACTCTTGAGGAAGACGGCGGTATGTATCCGTTGATGTTTGTATATTTGTTTTTATTGAAGTCGAGTTCTCAAATTATCTATTGCTGATGGCTAAGCTCTTTCACCATATTATCATTCATAATTAGGCGAAAAAGGTTATTGATGTTGGCAATGGAGACTTGTACTTGACTCATGTTACACATTAGTAATCGACATTGGTTTGACATGTGCCCTTCGGGTTCAGAATGGAATGTAACAATGACACTTCGATGTTCATCAATGAATCATTCAAGGACTAGCATCATCACAAAACAAAATATTGAGACTAAGATCGAATGCCTTTTAAAAAGTATGGAGACGAAAGTGTAATATCTTATTTACATATTATGTACATGTCGTAGCCGTGTGTAATGTAATCTCTTGCACGAAATTCATGTATCTATGTCTTCACTTCGACATCAAATACAATGATAAATGTTGAATCTGTGCACTAGATCTGCAGTTTCTTATATGTGGATTTGATGAATCTAATGCTATTCACAACATTATGGTAATTCTGGAGGTCACAGCTAACTCAAGATGACAGTTTCCAGCAAAGGCTATGCAAATCATCTATTAGAATATTTTCTAGTAAGAATCATTGGCGATCGACCCGTCGGCTGTGAATCGATGCATCAATGATCAAAATGGTATCTCAGGAAACTTCTTCACACCAGAAGACTTCAGAATGAAAGACCCGGATGTTGACAAGAGGGTGCGATTATTTGGACGGCGAGTGCAAGGCGCAGCTCGCCACTTTGTGGCGCTATTGCCGTGCCCGTTCATTCTGATCTCCGCCTCTCTTGTCATGACGAGCCTACACGGCGACTGCAACTTATACGCCAAACTACACAGAACAGCCACAGTCCTGCGTCACCTGGTTCATGAATATGCTAAAACATGATGTTTGGATTGATAGCAGACGATGATGTATATGGAGATCAGGAGGAGATAAAGTCTGCACTTAAATCTCGCCATGCTAACAGATGAACAGCTAAAACGATGAACAACAAAGACAAAGTTGTAATGACTAGAATCAATTGCTTCCTAGGGACATGAAGCAGGAAGGGCAAAAGACTATCCCTCTAATTTCAGACGACAAAAATTCGATGAATACATTCAGCTCAAGAGCCAGAACTTTTTGTTCCTCTGTTTGTTCACACAGTACATGGGACTGCCTGCGAAATTTTGAGCTCCAGCATCCAAAAATTCTCTTAGCCCCTTCCTGTTTTGTTGTCAGCTTTTAAATCTTACAAAGAAGCAATAGCTATGTGTATTTGGCAATGTCTGAAATTTCGAACTCTTGATCAAGTAGGAAAAGGAGCATACTCATGCTCAATGATGGGCACAGTCCTGGTGACGGCAGCAGTTGGTGCTCTTACATGGCCAACCATTGAAACCTGCAGTGCCTCTTCCTCGTAAGCCCTCCTCTCCATCTCTTCCCGCCTCGATTTCTTCTTTGCCTTCACGAACAACGCCACAAAAAGCAGGCTGAGCAGGAACACCCCCAGCATGGACCCAATCGATCCCCCAACTGCCACTTTCCACTTGCTCACTTGCTTCCTCATCTGCACTGGTGGCAGTTCGGTCACCAGCCCGAAGTGCCCCTGCCTCGTGGCCAAACAGACTGAAGGCGCGACCTGATTGGCCAGTGTCAGCTTCCCATTGGATTCGAAGTTGGCACACATCGGCACGACTCCAGGCCTGTGATCCGGTGTGGCAACGCCAGTGAAGTTCACTGTGATGGGTTTCTCTCCGGCCATGATACCAAGCTCGAACGCTGCGGTGGCGGGGTTGGAATTTCCATGGCTACCGGCATTGTAAGCTAAGAGGCCGAGCACTGGAGAAACTAGCTGGTACCCAGATAAATCATAATTGGAGTAATATATGGAAGACCAGTTGTTTTGCAAGATTTGCCTGATCAGCATGACTCTTTCCACGCATGGTTGGACCATCACGCCGATGCCCAAGTGGAATTCTTTCACCTGCGCGCCATACCGGCGTAAGCTGCCACACCGGAACTTCACAGTGTCAACTCGGATGCCTGAGAGATTCTTTGGCAGGTTCACGGCGTGTATCACTCCGGTCTTGATCTGCTGGCTGCTGGATTTAAACGTGGAGTCACGGATCAGAAGATCGAGGACACGCGGCGATTTAATCTCTTGAGCTAGGACATTTTGTGGTGAAGCTAATGCCAGGACAAGAAGCAAGAAATTGAGAGGAAAACGAGATCCCATTATATGATGAGAGACTGCTAAAAGAGTGTTAGGTTTCTTCTGCTTCTAAAATTAGTATGCGCTCACTGATCACCTATCAGTACTGGCGCTAGAAGAGGTCCAAAAAACCTTCTCAGAGCCAACTTCTTCTTAGTTATAGATAGAAGGAGAGAAGTTGCAAAGAGAAAAGAGCCTGCACTGGTTGAGGGAAATGATGCAGAAACACTTGATTGAAAGTTAAGCAAGTCCAGAGAAAGAAAAAGTCTGAAGCTTGTTTTGAATAGACAGAAAAGACAGGCATGTTTTCTCATTAGGTCAAAGTTGAAAGGTTTGATCCGACAGGGTCCTACTTTCTCCTCACAGGGTTGAGGATGAATGAAGTAGCTGGTAAATCGCAAGTTTTTTTTGGCATTCGAAATTCTAAAAAACTAGGCGTCACCACCACACAACCTTCATTATGCAGATTGCGTTTTCTCAGCAACTTTTCCAGGAAAGTAAAAAGCTCTGTAAAGCTTTTTTTCTTTCTCCAGTTGTCAAAGGTCACACCTTTTACCTCACTGCATGATGCAGTCATTTGCTTCTCTCATGGGTAGCTTGAGTTCTTCTCAATCGCGGACCCTTTTTTTTCGCAAGGTGAAGTTTCTGCAGAGACAAATCTTTACTTTGTCTAAAGAATTCCCAGAAAGAAGGGAAAAAAGAAAAGAAGGAATTTTCAAATTTGGGGTCAGTGGAGCATGTTGAGAGCAATGATTGGGAGGGTGGGTGGATGATGAAAGTTCATATGATCAAGAAAATAAAATATTTGGAAACCAAAAAGAGAGAGTTTTGGCATGCTCATGGAAAAGGTAGGATGCCACGCTTGCTTCATATGTAGTTGATAAATATGTTCCCCACTACACCAACCTTGGTGGGTCTCATGTTGCCTCGCATGGCCCTTCCAATTGGCTCCCGTTCAGCAGACCCGAAAGTTTCACATATAGGTCAAACATCGGAGTTGTAATGTTGTCATTCATCAGAAAGTGTTTTCTCAGTAAACTCTTTCCGTCTTCTTCTCTCCACAGGAGCCTCAAACTCGTTTTATACAGCAAGAAGGATAATTAGAAACGATGATGAATTTGGCCAAGAGGATATCCGAAAGAAGTGTTCGAATTGTGGAGTCATCGAAAGGATTCTCTTTCCTTCCCATTTGAACCCCTTCATCAAGCAGAACACATGCTTCTAATGACTATTACAGACAGATAACGGATAAGTATTTCTCCTTTTAACACAACAAAAATTACAAAGGTGGCCGCGCAGAATCCCTTCAACGGCCTACTACTCCAGGGAAAAGAAGATTGGGGGGGAGATTAGCTTAAAAAGGAAAGTAACAAAAGGGGAGCATATCATTAGTATTGACTCGCTGCCTCCCTCCCTCTCTCTCTCTCTATCATCTCTCTCTCTCTCTCTCTCTCTCTCTCTCTCTCTCTCTCTCTCTCTCTCTCTAGTGGAAATTGACAGTGGCTTGGTAAGTCAACCCTACGTTCCAGTTGGCAGGAGCAACGTTGTAGGCAATGATGGTCTCTCGGGTGGTGTAGGAGGTGAGCTTGAAGGAGAGAGACTGGCCTCCAAGGCTTGCGAAGGCTTGGTACGAAGCGCCCCAGTTGTGGCTCATGCTGATCCAGTCTGTCTTGCTTCCTTTGACCCACATGCTGGCGATGTCGCCCCCTCCTCCCACATTCATCACGTACACCAAGAGCCAGTAACCATTCCCTTGGAACTGGAATCTGAGCCCTCCTGGCTTTATGCAGGGTACTCTACAAATATTGCCACAGCTTTTCAAGTCACGAATGGATTTGGATGTGAACCTTGGTTGGGTATTGAGTGCGGCCCGAGGGCGAATTGTCACATGCATGTCTTTAAGGAGTTCGTTATAACCAGAAGCTGTGTATAATTTAGTGCCATACACTAAATAGGGGCAAGAGAAAGTGTTGGTGTGTACCTTCTATACATGACAGGGACAATGCCGGCCTTCCACTGAGCGATCTTCATGAAGGCGGGCTTGGACATGTCGAAATGGGTGCGGGGCGGGTTGCACCACCCGCCGTTGTTGGAGTCCTGGGACCAGTTGGGTGGGCAGAGGTTGGTGGCCGTGACAGTGGTGAAAGGTGAGCCGCTGAAGCACCAGGGCGACTGCACGCACTTGATCTGGTAGCATGTCCCGCAGGCGTACCCGTCGTTGAAAAGGGTCGAGCTCAGAGCTGCTGTCGCGGTGCTGTACCCGTTAAGGAACAAGTTCCCATACCCACATGCCCCTCCTGGAAATTGGAAACGAAGGCACGGTTGATTTCTCTAATGAATAGATATGGACTTCTTGTTTATGTACTATAAAATGATATCAGTTACAAAAATACTCGAACAATGGACCAGAGAGGATGGACAAAACAAAGAAGTATGGCCATTGCAAATTTGCAATACAAATTATAAAAGCAATTGATTAAGACGGTGATCACATGGAACAACACCCGTACCCATGGTCTCGGAGGCAGTCTCGTCCCCATAGAAAGTGGCATGAGCAAGGGACCATGGGCTAGGTTGAAACCCCCTGGACCTAGGAGCATAAGCATAGCTCCCACCACCCACAGCTGAACCATATTCACCTACTACTGTAGCAAGCATCAATGCCAAAGACCACAACCTCCATGAGCGAATCAAAGGAGCCATGGATGTTTGTTCTTGCGGGTTCTTGGGCACGACTCAGAGTGCTTCCCACAAAAAATTATGTACACCCTATTTCAATAGCGCCCTCTTATATATATTTTTACACAAGGCGTATAGAGAGAGAGAGAGAGAGAGAGGGAGAGAGAGAGAATGTTGAACTTCGTGATGCCCACGAAGAGGTTTGGCCTCATGTACATTAGTCAAAAGAAGTAGGTTTAATATAAACGAATTTGGTTTTGCGCTACGGTGCTTAGGATATTGATTGTTTGGAGTCAACTATTCGATGGTTAGACTGGTTCGGGTTTGAGAGAATTTGGATGGAAAGGAAACAGCAAACGTGCGAGGCTCAATGTCTTACTTGGTTGGGGGCCTTAAGGAGCGGTCGCAAGTTTTCTACAATGCATATGTTTAGGGTTCGAGAAGGAGCAAAAATTAGGAACATCATCAAAACCCCAAAAAGAAAGTGTTCGAAAGTTGCAATTAGTATTTCTTGGCTTATTTTGCTCAAGCAACGGAAAGTGAATGTATATTATAATGTGGCAATTGTTTAATTTTGTTCAGCTTTTCAATCGATACTGAATCACGAGTCAGGTTAAATCTGAAGCCGAAAGCCAGGAACTAGATAGAGAAGCCATCGTCGCAAAGTAGAAGCTAGTTATTCGGCCACAGGTTAGGAGGAGACTACGCTGTTGTCATCACATATTGTTGACTTCTTCTTGGTTTCGATATTTAGATAAAATTTGATCTGTGACGGAGGCTTGAGTAGCATTCAAATTCTCAATCTTATTTGAACTTTATTGGGATTACTCAATGACATGCTAATGAGAAAGGGAAACCCAAAGCTGAAGTTCAAGAAACTTCCTGTAACCAAGCTACTTCTGTGTACCAGTCTCAAAGAGAAAGCGAGAAGTTGAAGAATTATTATGGCAAACTGTGGCTGAAGTATGAGGACTTTTAGATACATGATCTTTCATCCAAAAACCATTTGTACGCTCTTTTCTCAGTGCTAATTAAGATGCTATCATAGGTATTTACTAGCAGCATGTAACTGAAATTCGACATATTAACATCACTCGCAATTCATCATTGTTATACTGACAGATATTGTACAACTGTCTTGGTTCTTACTCCTCCAAACCAAGGTCATGACGCGGTAGCAATTTTCTCGGCTTTTCATAACACGGTGCATGTTGAATCTGAATCTCGCGTAGGCACATTCATCTTGTAAACACTTGAGCAATAATTGACCCTGCATGATGATGAGGGAATCGGAACTATTGAGCACTACCATCTGAATTTGATGCAAAAAGGAACGGCAAAGAAGAATGAGTGGGGGTGGCATTGGAATGCTCTGTGAGGATATTACAGCGCGGACTTCCGTCAGAAAACCTGACAGGGTTAGGAAAAAAACGAAAAGCTTGAGCGCTTAAGTTACATACCTCTCATCAAGCTTGGCTTCCCTCGGGCAACGTAATCAACCGTGTTTTCGAGTCATACACCAGTTCAGTTCCGCAGCTGAAGCAAAAAGGGATAAATTAAAATACCGGCATGGACCATAGAGAACTAGTAATTACTTGATCAGAAAAACAGTGGAAAACAGATTGCAAAATGCAGTAAAACATAGCACAGGTTGAGAAAATATCTTCCAACTCACTTTGAGCATTTAATATTGTTAGTTGTACCACCGCTAGAGATGGACAATATGGTGCCAAAGAAGGAGACATTCTCTGTGCCGCAGTTGGGGCAGGCACCCTGCAATCCCAATAATCCTTATGTACAGTTCCATTATAAAGATTGCTGAAAATGTTAAGTGATGGATTATGATGAAGCTTGACCTTTAAGATGAGCGAGTCTTTCACAATCACATTCGTCAGTGATAGAGCCAGCCAGACTATGACTGGCACAGCTGCAAACCATGTGAAAATGAAACTATATGGCTCCGGCAGCTGGAGGAGTGAAATAAAAAGTAAGTAATATAGAGTCACAACACGGAAGTTGTGAGATATCGAATATTAAGCTCTTCTGAAGGGAAAAATAACGGACACAGCACGAGCTACAAGTCCACTGAAGCAAGCAGCTATTTCAATAGACCAACAGCTGCAGAAATAAAGGGACAAAAAGAAACAATTCCCGATTACCTCCAAAAGATATGTAATCTCAAATCCAGTTATATCATCCAGGAAGAAGAACCTTAAAGACCACGAAAGAGCGGGTTAGGAGGAAAATAAACTCGGTTGGCAAAATGGGAATAACGTGAAATGATCTTCAGGTTACAAACAGATGTTGGTGAAACGAAATTCTACTTACAGTCCAAGCGCAACAACAGTCGCTGGGACATTCAACAGCAACATCTTGAAGTAATCAACAGAAAGGTCGCTGTAGACCTATCATGGGAGGATTAGTCAGTAATGCCTGAGCCTATTGGAGGAATGAATATACTGAGTACTCAAAAAGGAGAGGGAAACACAGAAGAAAGATAAACCTTTCGGCTGCGGAGACTGCATCGTGGGCCTTCGACAACGATTTCGCTCCCGTCAGTCTACCAAAAAAAAAAAAAAAAAGCAGAGGCGGTGAAACACATGTTTTATTGGAAGGATAAGAAGGAAGGATAAAGCATGCAAAGTTTTGCTTAATCTTGATTATCACCCCCAACATGCAGCTTCTGTTGAAGAAGCAGGCAAGTTTCACATTCCAAACACAGTTCATGGTCCAAACAGGGATATAACATATTGTCTGTGGTATGGATGTTCATAATTCTATATGGAGCAAGATGGCGCAGATGCTCATTGAATGAAGCTGCATCAATGGCTTGTCGAACACACTGCACCAGTTCTGTCGTTCAATGTGCAATCTTAATGGCTATCTATCCTCAGAAACAGAGAAGCTGATGTTACTAGCATCTACAGTTGCATTCCAAACTGAGAATTATGATAGTGACCTTCAGTTTCAATTTCAGGTCGTCATATTCTTGATCACTCATAATTGGATTGCCAGACACGTAGGCCATTGAAGCTTCCAAAAATTTTTGCTCATCGGAAGCTGCATCACACGTGATGCGAAGAAGTCAGCGAAAGTGCATCCGATAGATTTCGACAAACAATATGATGATTATGCAACAGTTGAATTGTCTGGCTCAATCATTCATTTTCGGAGTATACATAGCATGACGACGCTGCTTCCTTCCCACATGAGCTCCTCCTTGAGATTGTCGAATTCCTCGTTCGACATGACTGCTTTCCCTTCATAGTAAAATGCCTGTATAACAGCAGCAAATAGTGTATCTATACGGCGAAACAATGCATACCATAAAAAATAGATCTCATGGGAAGAAAAATAAAATCTAAAGGTACTCAGGTTCTTCCATACTTGCATTGCTTGAAGAAAGTCCTGTTCAAGTTCACCGATGGACTTCTTCTCTTTCTTGTCTATGCTGCAATATGGCAGAACATTGCTATCTTCGACATCGGACTCTCCCTCTTCTACCTTGCCCTCTTCTACCTTGCCTGAGAAGTGCTCAAAGGTCAAAACGAGAGCCGCCTGTTAGACATAATCAGACATTGCCGAGCTAAAATCTATCCACGCCCAGGAAGCCTTCTATCATCCCGATTGACTCGTGGCGACTCCAGTTTTAGCAAACATGATTTTCGAGGACGACCCAGACCAGCCAATACGGTGATCTCAGATCACTAGCTGATATGTAATCAGATCATGAGGACTTAACTGATTCACTTTCATCAATCTCTAAAACTGCGTGACCAATTTCTCCAAAAGAACCTATGAAAACAGACGATGTCGCAATTTGTATCATATAAATCAGTCATCAGTCCACATCCTAGAGCTCTGATGGGAAGCCGCATGGCTCCTATCGTCGCCGTGATCCTGACTAATTTCGTGTCGCGCATAAAATTTCCGAACCGCCGTATCAGTAAATCACAAGCTATGACTCTCAAACACTCAAAGAGGCACGAAATCATGCCATCGGAATTAAGGGGTCTACGACCATACTGACCTTGTTGATCAGCAGTAGCCTTCACCGGGATCACGAGCACACGCCCCCGGACCCCCAGCTGCCGTCCATCGAACGGTCGGGCCCTCGAAGAAGAGGAAGAACATGATGCCGCACCGGGAACGGAGGACCCGAAAGCAATCGAGGGCTTCCGAGCGGGCCTAGTGAACAGACGGTGGCATGTCAGGGTAGCCCCTAACTTGGTGGTGGCCATGTCCAAATACCAAGTAGTCAAGGGAGAAGCTCGGCTTGTACGTGGTGTGAAGCGAAGAAACTGAACAGACCAGGAAGATCAGCGTTAATTGACGGCCAATTCATCGTTTCTTTTATTGCATCTCGCGTTTCTTGAGTTGATATTTGGAGGGAAAGAGAGACAGATTGTGAAGATAAGGTGGTGCAGCAACGTGTGGAGGGAAATGCAACGGCAACTTTGTCCCTTTGCCTTCCAAAGACCAAACGGTAATTTTCACTGGTAACCTCAGGCTGCCACGTCATGACGTTGGGTGCTCCCCGTTTGTGATTTTAAGGAACCTGGAATTGGATGGAAGGAGGACACGTGGATAGATCTCATCGACCGCATCCATCGACTGGACGACACGTGGATCGACTTGGGCTCAATTTGATCTTACAAAGAATTCATCGGATTCTTCATTGATCTTATAAGCATACATGGGCCTATATATTGCCCGATTTCTCAAAAAAGAAAAGTCATTTATTTTTTTGAGTAAATACCACAAAAAACCTCAAATTATACTAATTGTAACATGAATACCCCCAATCTCTTCTTGTGTAACCAAAAATCCTAAATTTTCTCACTAACATAAATACTCCGAACTTTTTTTTTTTATGAAAAAAATCTTAACTTATACATACGTGACAAATATATATCATTTATTTAAATTCCATCGAGGATGTATTTGTTACGTTGGTATAAATTTAGGGTTTTTTATGACACAAAAAGCAGTCACGAAAAAAATTTCATGGTACTTATATTATAGTAAACATAATTTGAGGTTTTTTGTGATATTAATCTTTATTTTTGGGCGGGTTCTGGTTTTAAGTGAATTTGGGTTTGGTTTGATTTAGATTAGTTCTGGGCTTTCTTTGGTCTATATGAGTTTGGGCTGAATTCGATTTTGGCAGATTGGGCTCAACATAGGAGTAATCTGAATTGGGCTCATTAAAGTTTGAAGTGGAGACGGGCTGAATATAAAAGCCCGAATTTTGTCCATGAACCCAGCTCGCTAGACCTGTGTGCGGCCCATCATCAGAATGGGCTCCTGGGCCCAGCCTCATCCCTATTTGAGGAATTATTAAAAATTTAAAAAATTAAAAATTTCCGAAAAAATAAAAAATTAGGAAAAAGTTCAGAAATTACATTGTGTTTAGTTTGGTTAGATTTCTAGTGTTAGTACCAGTGTAGGGTTAGTATTAGATTTTCCTAAAAATAAAATGAAAAGGTGAAAACTTCGGATAAAAAATGGAACTCAAAATTGAACGAGCTCATAGGATTTTGTATGTTCTTAGAGACAAATATTAAGTTATGTATTTTCATTTCGATTTTTCTTAATTGCACACTTTCAATTGTCATCTTCATTTTTAGCTTGTAAGATTGTGATAAACCCAAATATATTGCATGGACATTTAGCAGACGAGAACCTTATGACTCATGTTTGTTGAAAAAAACTACATGAATGCCTTAGTTAATAAATAATTAAGTTTAGGTACCGAATGGACACTAGTAAATACTAGTGTAATTAAGTTCTCGACTCAAGATTTTTCATTGCGTAAAAAATGAGGTATTCTCACAAGTCTTACTTAGTTTCTAGCCGACTCCGATAAGTTAGGAGTGACTCCTCATACAAAATACTCATAGGGGCAATTAAAACTAGAGGTGTCAAAATGAGTCTTAAGCCCATATATGACCCATTTAAATCTAAGTCACTTACATTTCAAAATGGGTCATATATGGGTCATTTACATTTTGAAAAGACTAGTTAAATGGGTCTTGAATGGGTTGGACTTAAAAATCTCTTTCCAACCCAAGCCTCACACTCTTTTTTTCCCTTTAACTTTATAAAAATATTTTTCTTTAATAAAAATCAAAATTATAATTATTTTTTATATTTCTTTTTTTCTTTTCTTTTTTTCTTTCTTCTTCGTCCTTCCTTAATCGGTTGTCGACACAACAATGGCCAACGACCGACCGTGAGGCTCGAGCTCACCGGATCAGCGAGACTCAAGCTCGACAATGTCGGGCAAGGTCAACCTCTCCTGTGGCCGATCACCGGTCGTTGTTGTGGCTGGCGGCCGACTGAAGAAGAAGAAAAACGAAAATAAAAGAGAAAAAGAAAAAGAAAAATTAAAAATTATATTTACAAAATTTAAAAATTTAAAAATTTAAAAATTTAAAAATTTAAAATTTCGATTTTTAAAAATATTATTTATGAAAATTATAAAAATCGTCCATTAAATTTGCATTGCATTAAAATGTTTTAGCAATGCCATTTTTTAAAAAAAAAAAAATATCATAAGAAATAATTTTTCTTATGTTTAGTTAAAGGTTTATTTTATTTTATTTTATTTTCTAATTTTTGTTTTTTACTTTACTTTTAAATTTGATGTAAATTTTTTATTTAAGTTTATAGTAATATATATATATATATAAATATATATATATATAAAGAGCTTAAAGTGAATTAAATGGGTGGGAGTGGATTAACCTAAAATATGGGTTAGGTCAGGTATGGATCAGGTTATGTATGAGTCACAAAATTTATATTAGATGAAAATGAGTCAAAACGGATTAAATTGGTCAATATAGGTCGGACCATTTTCGATCTGACCAAAACTTGACCCAACCCACTCATTCAACGGCCCTACTTAAAGCTAAAATTGAATATTCTAATGTTGCACAAGGTATGGGCTTAAAAAGCCTGTGCCTAATTGAGGATCGTGGGCCCATCTCTCAAGCGATATCCGTAAACCTAAGTCTTTTCCCCTTTGGACAAAAAGGTAGGTCGAGACAATGTTTAGAAAAAAGAATAAAACTTGAGCTTGTCTAGGATCTATATTGGTCGAGGATCAACAACTTAATTAGGATTTTGCTAGGAGCTCTTCATTGAAAGACTTTCAAAATCCTATGTAGGGTGTGTTTGGGAATTGCCTTCCCATAGTCCCTTGGGTGTGTAAAGGACTTCGGCCAAATATTTGGTGTTCGGCAAATTTTTTTCACTTGCCTTACCAAAGCAAGCCTTTAAAAGGCTGAAAGCCCAAGGCATGTTAGGGGTTGCCTTGGGCTTTCTCGGCATGCTGGCTTTGAAGCTAGTAAAATTTTTCTTTCAAAATCGTCCTTGCTAATTTTTCATTTTTTCGGTTTTACCCCATTAACTATACATCATCTTCATCTTCTTCGTTTCTCTCTAGTGAACATGACCAGCATCCATGCATGGTCGCCGGCAAAGGGTAGGTGGTCCGGTGAAGGGCAGGTAGTGCGACGAAGGACAGGTGGTCCGACTAGGGTCCTGCAATCCTCTGACGAAAGTCGTTGGGGGGAGGACGCGGCGCGGCAAGGGTCACGGCGACCTAGATCGCGTGTAGATTTGGTAGTGCGATCTGGGTTGAGGCGACTAGATCATGGGCCTCGACCATCTCCGCATGGAGATTGCGGCGCGGTGGGTCGCGCGACCGTTCGGCAAGGGTCGCCAATACTTGGATCTCGTGATCTAGTCGCGATCTGGGTTGCGGAGACCCTTGCCGCGCTGCATCCTCCGCACGGCAACCCTAACCAAACGCCTGCCCTTCGCCGCAACGCCCGCCCTTCGCCGGCAATTGTTAGCTCTTCACCGGCGGTAATCAGCCAAGCCCTTGGTTGGCCAACTCTCTTTTTTTTCCTTTTTTTTTAATAACAAAAGTCTTTTTCAAATTTAATTTGTCCAAACACTATTTTACTTAAAGATACTTCACAATGGATTTTCACAAATACGATTTACCAAACACAATTTGTATTTTGAAAAACTCATTTAACTCAAGGGCCTTTACATTTTCTCAAGAACTTTTCCCAAAAGCCTTCCCAAATGCACTCGCAGACCTTTGACAAAAAAAGAAAAAGAAGAAGAAGCAAATCTCCTATGTGGACTTGTCAAACAAGAGGGTTGAGTCGAATATGGTTTGATTTGCATTGACTAATTTATATTCATAGCAGATTTAATGACCCATACCGAAGCTAATCCAAAATCCATTTTAATCGACTTTTCTCTTTAAATTATTACTCTTTGAAGAATGGGTTGCTCCATATACTTACTTGTAAAGTTAGTGAGGAGCTTGGGAATCGGGTTATGGTTGGGGCATGAAGGTGATGGTGAAAGTTTAGGTTTCCTCATAAGCGTAAT
Organism: Eucalyptus tenuipes; assembly: GCA_014182365.1. Classification (NCBI taxonomy): domain Eukaryota; kingdom Viridiplantae; phylum Streptophyta; class Magnoliopsida; order Myrtales; family Myrtaceae; genus Eucalyptus; species Eucalyptus tenuipes. The sequence continues at coordinate 27,071,980 of CM024540.1, read as the reverse complement.
TTGTCATAGTAGTGTGATGTTTTTTTTGGTAAGGAATAGTAGTGTGATGTTGCGAGCCAAAAATTGAACAAAACCTAACAATGGCAGAAGTAGAGTGAATGAATGGAGGAGGTCGCAAGTCACAAAATCAAAGAGGAAGAGAAAAGAGACTGATGAAGAAGGAACAAAGTAAGTTAAGCCTGAGCTATTTATCAAATGAATTCAATGTGGATTTATAACCAAATCACTAAAACCTATTTATTATAAGGTTTATATTCGGAAAAACCCCAAATTGGTACACCCGTGATGAATTTTCCCAAAATTAATTTTTTGACAACCAAAAACTCAAAACTGGTATACCTTTGACAAATTTACCCTAAATTGATATACTTATGATAAATTTACCCTCTGTTAGTTTCCGTTAAATTTTACCGTCAAATTAGTGAGTTAAACGATACGTGACAGTGGACTAATATACTAGTTTGAGATTTTACTATCTGCTTGTCATAGTTGTACCACTTTTGTGGTTTCTTGTGTTATTAATCTAATTTAACGGATGGTATATTTGTCGCAAATATATTAGTTTAGGGTTTGTAGTGATGGAACAAATTAGTTTGGGTAAATTTATCACAAGTGTACTAATTTCAGATTTTTTATGATTAATTGTGGTAAATTTATTATAGGTATACCAATTTGAAATTTTTCATGATAGAAAAATTAATTTGAAGTAAATATATCACAAATGTACTAATTTATGATTTTCTAGAGTATTAACCCTTTAGTATAAGCTTTTAACGTGAAAAGTTATTATGACTTATATCTTAAGTTTGAGGTGACCTATTTAATAAATGTGATTAAAATCCGGGCATCCGATGTTAGGTCGTTGGAACAAGAAACATTGAACGTCATTTTTTCTATCTCCTTCGTCATCAACTTTAATACCACACGTCCTTTCCTTGCACCGACCCCCACAAGACTAGTATGGTTTTCTTTTCTATTTTTTTTTAGTCTCTTGTTTTTTCATCTTTTTGTGTTTCTAGTTCCTTCGTCCAACTATAATTCCCAGCGTCCTTTCCTTGCACTGAGCCCAACAAGATTAGTCTGGTTTTCTTTTCTATTTTTTCTAATCTCTTGTTTTTTCATCTTTTAGCTGATAGAGTGTTACGTCTAACTGTGTTTTTTAGGATATTAACTCTTTATTATAAGCTTTTAACGTGAAAAGTCATTATGACCTATATCTTAAATTTGAGGTGATCTTTTAATAAATGTGATTAAAATCCGGGCATCATTGGAACAAGAAACATTCAATGTCATTTTTTCTAGTTCCTCCGTGTTAACTTTAATCCCTACGTCCTTTCCTTGCATCGACCCCCACAAGACTAGTCTGCTTTTCTTTTCTATTTTTTTTTTTTTGGGGAGAACTACCCTGCCTGACAACCTGCGTGCGTAAACCCCTGGGTGACACGTAAGCGGGAGGACCCACCACCCCCGGCGTCACATTTAAGTCGCCAAATGTCTCCCCCGGTTTTGAACTCCTCACCTCCTCGCAAAGGATCACGGAAGCGCTTAGCCAATGGAGCCCACCACAAAATGATGATTTTTCTATTTTTTTTTAGTCTCTTGTTTTTTCATCTTTTTGTCTTTCTAGTTCCTCCGTTCGCCAACTTTAATTCCCAACATCCTTTCCTTGCACCGAGCCCAACAAGACTGGTTTGGTTTTCTTTTCTATTTTTTCTAGTCTCTTGTTTTTTCATCTTTTAACCGATGGAGTGTCACGTCTAACTGTGTTTTTTAGGGTATTGACCGTTTGTTATAAGCTTTTAACGTGAAAAGTCATTATGACCTATATCGTAAGTTTGACGTGACCTATGTAATATGTGATTAAAATCCAAGCATTGTCGGAACAAGAAACATTGAATGTCATTTTTTCTAGTTCCTCCGTCGTCAACTTTAATTCCCTACTGCCAAACAAGTACCCTTGGTTACTAGATTTTACCACATCCTTCCTTTGCACGGCCCCTACAAGATTAGTCTGGTTTTCTTTTCTATCTTTTCTAGTCTTTGTTTTTTCATCTTTTTATGTTTCTAGTTCCTCCGTTCGCCAACTTTAATTCCCAACATCCTTTCCTTGCACCGAGCCCAACAAGACTAGTCTGGTTTTCTTTTCTATTTTTTTCTAGTCTCTTGTTTTTTCATCTTTTAACCGATGGAGTGTCACGTCTAACTGTGTTTTTTAGGGTATTGACCGTTTGTTATAAGCTTTTAACGTGAAAAGTCATTATGACCTATATCTTAAGTTTGACGTGACCTATGTAATATGTGATTAAAATCCAGGCATTGTCAGAACAAGAAACATTGAATGTCATTTTTTCTAGTTCCTCCGTCCTCAACTTTAATTCCCCACTGCCAAACAAGTACCCCTGGTTACTAGATTTTACCACGTCCTTCCTTTGCACGGCCCCTACAAGATTAGTCTGGTTTTCTTTTCTATCTTTTCTGGTCTTTGTTTTTTCATCTTTTTGTGTTTCTAGCTCCTCCGCCGCCAACTTTAATTCCCCACGTCCTTTCCTTGCAATGAGCCCAAGAAGACTAGTCTGGTTTTCTTTTCTATTTTTTCTAGTCTCTTGTTTTTCTTTTAGCCGATAAGAGTATCACGTCTTACTGTGTTTTTTTAAGGGTATTAATCTTTTATTATAGGCTTTTAACGTGAAAAGTCATTATGACCTATATCTTAAGTTTGAGGTGACCCATTTAATAAATGTGATTAAAATACAGGCATCGTTGGAACAAGAAACATTGAATGTCATTTTTTTCTAGTTCCTCCGTGGTCAACTTTAGTTCCCTACGTCCTTTCCTTGCACCGACCCTCACAAGATCAGTCTGGTTTTCTTTTCTATTTTTTCTAGTCTCTTGTCTTTTTTATCTTTTTGTGTTTCTAGTTCCTCCGTCGCCAACTTTAATTCCCCACGTCCTTTCCTTGCACCAAGCCCAACAAGACTAGTCTAGTTTTCTTTTTTATTTTTTCTAGTCTCTTGTTTTTTCATCTTTTAGCCGACAGAGTGTCATGTCTAACTGTATTTCGTCCAAATTTGACTCCAAAATGATGTGACAATTCTAGATAGGAAATATCGTTGATAGATAAGAGAATCGATAACTTCATTTTGAACATAAGTGAACTTACAAAAACTGCATGGGAATTTAATTAAAAATAAAGTCTAAAAACATAATCAATCCAAATGGAACCAAATGTGCACAAAGTATGCCAAAATTTAATCGACGGGACATTCAGGATATACAGTAAAGATAGACACCTGAATTTAATTAATAACGGGAATTTGGAAACTATGACTAAAGTGTAAGAATTGAAATATAACATGTACATGGAGCTCTTCTTATAGACGAACGCTAATATTTATAATACTTATGATATAACTATTTGGGAGGAGTCCTTGTGCAGTCATAGCCAATAGCCATGCTTTCACATCTTTGAGAATCTTGGACCCATGTTCTCATGATCCTATGATCTCGTCTTCGGACAGATGCTCCCTGAAAATCGTGTTTTGATCCTTCATGTCTATCTATTGCCACATCCATTCTCACTCTACGATTTACTCGACTTTGTTACTCTGTTCGCACGTCATTTCAAATTCAAAACTCAATAATTGCATTTTGACGCCCTCTAAGCATCCAGGCTTCTCTTGGTATTTCAATTGGTATTCTACTGACATTTTTAATCGATATCTTCGTCGAATAACTCTATTACGACAATTGCCAACAATATGTCATTATGTATTAACAGCTGATTAATGCTCATCAATACTAATACTATTTTTTTATGGTTGCCGACAGCGGCTCATGTGCTTAATGATAATTTGTACTCTAATCGCAGGCCTATCCATAAAGACGACCCGGTTAATTTTTCCTGCAAATGGGTTGAAATGTAAGCTTTTGGACTTACCATATGATGCTGTCTACCCCTATACAATTTCATAGTGTTTGACCTGGAAAGTGACGAAGCAGGTCCCATCCCAGCTTCTTGCATGGAAAACAAGTTCGCCCATAGATTAGCTAGCACTTCACATTGGCATATCTTCTTTCCCTCTTGCAGGTTGTTCTGATGAAATGCTACCTCTTGAAACCAATCCACATGGACAGCCTAGAAGAAGAAAAACTGTTACTTTAGGCCCCTCGTTTTCATGTCAAAGAGAGAGAGAGAGAGAGAGAGAGAGGAGAGAGAGAGAGGAGGGTGTGGTTGGTGGTGGCTCGTGCTCTCCAGCTCTCGGCCACTTCACCTGTCTCGCCCGCCCCCGATTAGGTTGTGGTCGAGGAAACGCCATTAAACGCCCAGCGTCATGTTCATTTCGCTTCCCAAATTCAGTGGCCTCGCCATGATAGCGAAGCTCCGATGGAAACGACGTGAGATTTAACGCATCCTGGTACCATCTCCGAGTGTTCTCTCCAGAGATTGACGAGGGAAACACGTCAGTCAAGGGCAATGCCCACAGCAGCCCATGCATCCATAATCAATCAATTTACCTAGGTTTTTAACTTATAGGGCATGTGAACAAATGACCTATCCTCTTCTTATTTTCATCATACTCATTTTATTAGATAAAAAATGGTTGAGAGTTAAGTACAATCTATGAGCTCTTTATGCATCACATGAATCAAATGTGTATGTCCGCTCACATAAAAGATGCAATGGTCTGATCTATGTTTACGGTTCAAAGGTACGGATCACTCTCCTATTGAAGTGCATGCCACGGAAATCGAAATTTTCGACACCATTGTTATCGTTATTATTTAAAGTACACTGCATTTCAATAATTGTTATCGCGGAATAATGAAAAAATAGGGCATGTGAACAACTGACCTATCCTCTTTTTATTTTCATCATATTTCATTTTATTAGATAAAGAATGGAGAGAGTTCAATACAATCTATGAGCTCTTTATGCGTCACATGAATTAAATTTGTATGTCCGCTCACCTAAAAGATGGTCAAATGAATTAAATGTGTATGTTAGCTCACATAAAAGATGAAATGGTCTGATCTATATTTACGGTTTGAAAGCACGTGATCACTCTCCTATTGAAGTACATGCCACGGAAAGTGAATTTTTGACATCGTTATCGTTATTATTCAGAGTACAACCCATTTCAATAGTACAATGTAAATAATGAAACAATATGACTTCGTTTATTTCGCGAAAAATGTACGATTTGGATAGCATTTCATACAAACAAATTGCTCATACCACTTGAAATATTGAGGCAATTAGAAATGCATTCATTATTGATAATAATTTATATCAAAGCATTTTTCGTGAATAATAAAAACATATTTTATTTAATCATTTTTATAAACGATACAAGTAATCATATTTATTTCCGGCGAAATAAACTCACCGTTAATTTCTTGCACGCGCTTGTATTTGATTTTCGATATCATTGTTTCGAGAGAACATGAACAGCTTCTAGAAGAAGCTTTGGAGGACGGCTTGCACTCGTTTGATCACTTCACACGCTACGTATGAAATTGAAAAAACTTGGATTGCTTCTGGCCGTGAGATGCTAATTCGGTGTTCTTAAAAATGAATCCCAGCCCCGGAAGATTCTGGTGTCTGGGATTTGCTGTTGGGCTATCCCGGGCAGTCAGCACAAAGCTGAACAAGCGATGGGTTAGATGAAACGTGTATTTCACCTTGGTAGGTGGCTTCGCCTTCGTTGAATCTACAACAAGCGCCTTTTGCCTCTTTTGCACCCGTTTCCTTCCTCCATTTCTTGCGCATCATCCACGGGTCTTTAAGTCAACGGTAAAAGAAAAATAAAAGAGAGAGAGAGACAGTAGGAAACGCGGTGCAATTCCGTTCACCGTGCTGCTCAAAACCTTATTCCTAGCAAGTTTGATCGACAAACATTACTCGGATCATATCAAATGCTCAGCGTTTCAAATATAAGATTGACCTCGCTTTGGTATTGTCAAGGAATATGGAGCCAAAAGCATTCTGAAAACGGCATCAGCCGTGCATCTACTAATCAACACAACAACGCGTGGATAATAAGAGGTTTTTCCTAGACTAATCTGTGCTTCAAATTGTCAAATCATGCGAATTCCTTATCGTTTGACCCTTTCTTGCTGGAATGACAGAGTCATGCGGTGACGGTTAACAGGGCGCTTCACTCCCCATGCTTTCGACCTGCCATTCAGCTCACTCGTCAGTGTTGACCTTTGAAACTCTTAGAACGTTCGGGTCTGGTGCGAGGCATCACGTGTTAACTTACCAGGAAATTAAACACGTAATTTCTCTCTCTATCTCGAAATTATTTGGTGGCTCTTGCTCTCTCACGTCTCCCAAGAATTATCTGGACCAATCTCCTTTTTCTCTATTCCCTCAGATTTCGATTGGCATCCTCTATAAAAACCCCACGAGAAGTTGGATCTGGACCATATCAGATTAGGTGTTTGCAACATTGTGTGGAGAGAAAGGAGAGAGAAGGCAAACACGCCCGTTTTCGTTTGACTAAGAGAAGATGGTGAGCGTTGTGGCTGGTAGAGTCGAGAGCTTGTCGAGCAGTGGCATTCAGTCGATCCCGAAGGAGTATGTGAGGCCGAAGGAGGAGCTCACAAGCATTGGCGACATCTTCGAGGAGGAGAAGAAGCATGAGGGCCCTCAGGTCCCGACCATCGACCTCGAGGACATAGCGTCTGAAGATCCCGTGGTGAGGGAGAGGTGCCACGAGGAGCTTAGGAAGGCCGCCACCGACTGGGGTGTCATGCACCTCGTCAACCATGGGATCCCCATCGACCTGATCGAGCGTGTCAAGAAGGCTGGCGAGGTGTTCTTCAACCTCCCGATCGAGGAGAAGGAGAAGCACGCCAACGACCAGGGCGCCGGGAAGATCCAGGGCTACGGGAGCAAGCTTGCCAACAATGCCAGCGGGCAGCTCGAGTGGGAGGACTACTTCTTCCACCTCGTTTACCCTGAGGACAAGCGTGACTTGTCCATCTGGCCCAAGCACCCGAGCGATTACACGTGAGCGAAGTCGAATCCTTTCATTTGCGCAAAAGGCAACACGCAGTTAGAATTCGTATTTAATTGAATGGTGACCTTGGTCATGAGCAGGGGGAAAATTCATGGTCCTTTCCATAATCTCCGGGTCCTTTTCAAGCTGTTTTTGCAAGCTTTAACTTGTTACTTGTTGCCTGTCGACGTGCAGAGCTGCGACGAGCGAGTACGCCAAGCTGCTGAGACAGCTCGCGACCAAGATCCTGTCAGCACTCTCAATCAGTCTAGGACTCGAAGAAGGGAGGTTGGAGAAGGAAGTCGGCGGGCTTGAGGAAATGCTGCTCCAGATGAAGATCAACTACTACCCGAAATGCCCCCAACCAGAGCTAGCCCTAGGAGTCGAGGCTCACACGGATGTGAGTGCCCTGACTTTTATCCTCCACAACATGGTCCCTGGACTTCAGCTCTTCTACGAGGGCAAGTGGGTCACGGCCAAATGTGTCCCCAACTCCATCATCATGCACATTGGGGACACCATTGAGATCCTGAGCAATCGCAAGTACAAGAGCATCCTCCACCGCGGGCTGGTCAACAAGGAGAAGGTGAGGATCTCATGGGCCGTCTTCTGCGAGCCTCCAAAGGAGAAGATCATCCTCAAGCCGCTGCCTGAGCTGGTGACTGAGGCAGAGCCTGCGCTGTTCCCTCCCCGCACATTTGCTCAGCACATCGAGCACAAGCTCTTCAGGAAGAACCAGGCCGCATCGAAATGATCGGCATCTGTTTGGCTCGTAATGATTTAGCTGCACTAGCTCCAAAAGAAAACTTTTTTTAAGGTGTCTGTGAGTTGATTAAACATGTTCTGTGTTACTGTAGCATGTGGGGGCTGATCTGGTCTTCTGACCTGATTGTGTTGAATAAGATTCATGCTTTCTCATCTGTTTTTAGTACCACCTTGTCAATTATGGAAAATTCAAGGATTACCTTCCATCACACAAGGGGCCTTGTTTAACATAAGAATGAGACGCGACCTAACGGCCTTCAATCAATTATTACACCATAGCCTAAATCAGGCATCATCTCTCATGAAACAGCTACATGTTCCTCAAATTAGAGAATCGCTTGATTTTATCACCGGGAAAGTTGTATCAAGAATGACTTTTACAGAAGATAGGGATTTTACAAAAGAAAATCCAGCAATCCGTAAACCGTGGGTGACCATGTCGCTCCTATTTAACGAAAGGCACGATGAATTGTTGTTTTACTGAGATTCTGGGAGAAGTTAAAGACATAGGCTATATTGAACTCCCTTAACATTCCCAACTGCAGTAAAAAACGAAGTGAACTCACTGTTGTGAACAGTAAATGAAAAAGGGAAACAAAAAGCTATAGCAGCATTTTCATAAAAGAAAATGGCTAAAAAGAATAGAAGAAAAGAGTCACTTGTATAATAAGCTTTCCACGAGGCTAAGGACAAGTATTCCAACGTATAATTCAGATGTATCATCAAAAAATATGTATCAACTCATGAGTGCTCCGCGGCACCTTGGGCCAACAATGGTTCTATCATGCGGGAACTCTCTTTTAATGGAACTCTAGCTTTAGCCCCCCCAAAAAAAAAAAAGTTTTCTTTTTTCCGCAGAGCCTTAAGGAAGACTTGCTTTTGCTACGTTTTTGGGGGTCCCCTCAACCAAGCCAATCATAGGGAAAATGAAATTTCTGCGATGACCACAAATCCCTTGCATTGTACATTCAGAATAGGCCAAAGAAGACATGATCCCAAATGGATATTTGGCATATTCAATTATCGGAAACTGAATTTCCAAGAAATTGGTTGACAAACGATATTTAAATAAATATCCTATTTCCTATCGATGGCTTGCCGTCGATGAAAAAGCATGATAGCCTTAAACAGCACACCCTTTGTTTCAAAGGTATATTGCTAATTTAGTCAAGCACATGTAAATGGCAGTAACACTCCCATCAGCTGTTGACAAGAAAACTGAGCATTTCTTCATAATTGTGCTCATTACATTGCCCCATCATTCATGTTGTACTAGTGACCTCAAAGGTTCATTTGAAAAGAAAGCTTTCAAGTTACCAAGTATGAGTTCCTGCACTCCTTCGAAAGATTCTGGGGTCATGACGGCGCGATGAGGAGAAAGCACAACTTTGTCCATAGCAAACAGCTCGTCCGGCACCTTGGGCTCGTGCTCAAACACATCGAGGCCAGCACCACCGATCTCACCTCGCACCAACCGCTGCACCAACTCTTTCTCATCCACCAGAGCCCCGCGCCCAACATTTATGATTATGCCTTCATTCCCGAGCGCCGACATTACATCCTTGTTGACTATGTGGCGAGTATCTTCTGTCAGCGCACAGCAGACAACAAGAATGTTGCTTTTTGCTGCAAGGTCACGGACATTCGCATAGTAAGCATATGGGACGTGCGGTTTTTCTTTTCTTGAGTAGTAGGCGATGTCGCATCCGAAAGATGCCAGCCGTTTTGCAGTCTCAGAGCCAATACTTCCAAGCCCAACAATGCCGACCCGTTTTCCCCCTAGCTGCAATGTTTGACATTCGGTTAGGACAACACCAGAAAATTTACTTTTGTGCAAAGCAGTAAAAAGTCGCTGAGGAGTTGACGTGAGAGACGTTGCTATCACTTTCAGAACCAGTTGAACGAACTTACACTCCTAACCATTCACGTGCTTTTCTATGCATCTTTGTAGGCAATCATAGGATGTTGCAATGTCGAATCTGTATAACTATTTCTCACTAGGTGACTCAGTGTCCGTCAATCCCTTCTTCCTCGCATCTTTACATCCAATCCTTGTACTGACGACAAGTGAATAACATCTCAAGATCCAGGAAGGTCGCTAGTATACCGACAGTGCAAATATTCACCAGATATCACCACCATACAACTAGTGAAAACATGGCAGCTATAATATAGATCCACCTGTTTATTACAATCTTACAATTCAGGTCAGATACGTAATATGGCTTGACCTGTTTGGATAAAAATCTCAAACTTTCTCTAGATTATCCCCTCACATCCACTGAATCCCAATTTACTCACCTTAAACAGGCGCTATTTAGCGCTCTTCTCATCTAATCATGTCGAAACCGCCAAAGTGAAAAACAGTATCTTGATTAGATCACTCAATTAACATTCATATTGATATGGGAGAAAAGTTCTCTGGCCAATTATGTATTTTGATTTCAGTCACTCTTTCATGTATGATGCCAAATCTAAACAAGTCCTTAACAAGATACGAGATTCGGACAATGGTTTTGTTAGTTACCATGCTAACTACTATGCAACTTATAGCAAGCTTACTATTTCCATACCGAGCAGAGTACTATCGAATTCGCACACCGCGCGGAAATTCAGTGCACAAATTTTTCACATTTTTAGAGTGTATTTGGAAAGTGCAAGGCTCGAATTGCTAAAACTAAAGTTTAAAACGGACCACTCTGCAATTATCCAAAAAGTACGGACTCGGCATTCTGCCCAGCATCTCAGAAGTTAACGATGGATAAGCCGACCGACCTTGAAACCGAGGGGGAGCTCCCCCAGGACCGGCCACGACCCGGCCCGGACGAACCGGTCGCCGTGCGAAACCCGCCGCATCACGTCGATCAGCAACCCCACCGCGTAGTCGGCCCCGTCCTCGCAAAACGCGGCGCTGGCGTTCGTGACGGAGATCCCGCGCCGGCGGCAGTAGGGGAGGTCCACGTGCTCGAGCCCCGCGCTGGAGACGACGATGAGCTCCAGGGAAGGGAGGAGGTCGAGGGTCTCGGCCTTGACGGGGAGGGCCGGGGTGAAGAGGCAGAGGAGGGCGCGGACGGCGCGGCAGCGGCGGGAGAGGAAGGAGCGGGCGGGCTCCGGCGAGTCGAGCGGGTCGAGGAGGCGGAAGTGGGCCCGGAGGCCGGCAGCGAAGGGGAGGGAGAGGGCGGAGGGGCGGAGGAGGAGGACCTCCGGGAGGAGGACGCCGTCGTTCTGGGGGAGCTGGTGTCCATCGTCGGATCGTTCGTTGACCGACGGTGGGTGGGGTGTGCGACCGACGGGCGATGATCGCACTAAAGAAACGCGACTCGTACGCAACAACCACCAGCTTGTTTATTTATTATTATTATTATTGTTATTTTATCCGTAAGGCGGCTAGTCTTGCGGTAGGTGTTTCACCTATTTTCGCTTGTTCTAGCCGCGAGTGATTACTATATTAGGTAATCAGAGTCAAAGCTCTGACGGGCTATCTACCTTCATCAGGTAACTAGAGTCGAAGCTCTGATGTGCTATCTACCTTCATCATTGTGAAACCCCAAAATTCCAACCTCTAGCTTTTTTTCTTCTCGAAAAAGGAGAGAATATAAGGTAACATTGCGAGGTCTCCCACCGCAGGGCGGCTCTCCCACCTATTTCTTCCCCATGAACATTTTAAGGCCCTGTTTGGTTCGGCTTTTCAAATGGGCTTTCGGGCTCTAAAGCCCCTTGACCAAATGCAAACGCGTTTGGTTCGGTTTTTGGGATGACTTTAGTAAGATGCGATTGCATCTCCAAGTGGCTCTAGGGCCCTTAGGCCAAAGCAGTCCGGAGTCTTTGGGAACTTGCATTCCGGAATGCAAGTTTCGGCCACTTGTTCACATCGCGACATGTTCATTTGTGAGGAAAATCACCGCACGGAGGCCGACGACCGCCGGCCAAGGAGGTCGCATGCACCGGCGATGACCACCTGAGTCGCCCGACCCCGGCCGTCGCCGGACCTCGGGCGACGCCTCGATCGCGTGACCCAAGCGACTGATGGCCTGACTCGCGCAACCCAGGTGGCCGCCGAAGGTTGGGCGACGGTCGCTGGGGTCGGGCGACCCCGGCCCGGTTGCCTAAGGACGACAACGGTTGCACTCGGTTGCCGGACCCTAGGCGGCCGTCGCCTAGGGTCGCCCGACCTCAGGCGGCCGTCTGGGGCTAGATCTGGCCATCCGGTGGTCCGGTGGCTGGATTTCAAAAAAAAATTACAAATATTTTTTTGTTTTTTTTTTTTAATTTAATAAAATTCATTTACAAGTGCAAATTTTACCAAACGGTATTTTGGCCAAAGTTGTATCTCAATGTAAATTTTACCAAATGATATTTGCATTTTGAAAAACCTCATTCACCTAAAAGTATTTGCATTTTTGCAAATGCATTCCCCAAAAGCCGAACCAAATGGGCCTTAAAAACTTGCTCAAGTCTAAAAGTATAATCGAAGTCGAATAAAAATAAGTATTTTTAGCCAAAAAGGCAATTGTCTAATATTAAATTTGGTACACACAAAATAACAATAATAATGATAATAATAGTAAATAAACAAGCTGGTGGTTGTTGCGTACGAGTTTAGACAATTGTCCTTGTGGCGAAAAAGATTTATTTTTATTCAACTCCAATTGTACTTTTAATGATTAACGTTGGATTTTTTTGTCGTTGACGTTATTAAATTTACTAAGATAATATATGATGCTGCTGACGTGGCTGTGAAGACAAAAGGAAACTTTTTACGTCAGCGGTTCGTCATTTGTTTCTTGAACTCTTCTTTTTCATTGGTTTTGAATTGAACTAGAAAACGACGCGCGAGTGATCGCGTGCAAAAATAATAAGGGCAATAATAATTTTACCAAACCAAATTACCAACAGTAGCTTCTCTTTTCTGTTTGAGTAATCAAATAATAAAAAAGAATAATGGCAGTTTTGGAAGATTGGAACGAGACACTAGGGGTATCAATGGGTCGGGTCGGGTCGGGTTTTGATGTTATTTGACCCGACCAAAATTGTAGGGGTCGCGTACTATGATTCGACCCGAATCGACCCGTGTTAAAATTAATATCTCGAGTTTAAAATAGGTTGAAGAAATTTTTTTCTTATTGGACATTCTTTTGGAAGTGCAAAATAAGCAAGGAAGTAAGGAGGATGTGATTTACCACTACAAGACAAAAGGGGCACACTTTATTTTATGTTTCTATTTATCTTTAAGGGGAAAAGATGACTTCGTTGGAAGAAATAGAAGAGGAAATTTCCTTTTGGAAGCAAATTTCCTTGCCGACGTTGGTTTGTTATGTGGTGGGTCCCAAGGTCAAAAGTTTGACCTTGGGCACACACGCGTATTCCACGCCCAAGAAAGAAGCCAAAAGTGGGCCCTCCTTGGGCGCACATATAAAAAGTGCTGAAGTCTCCGGGAGCTTTTCTTGGGACCGCTGAAACCCTACGAAATTCAGAAGGGCCGCAAGTTTCCTTGAAGCCACGCGAAGTTTTTTCAAAGGAAGGCGAAGATTTTTACGTACGTGGATCAAAGATGAACGCTAAAGTTTTTGATTTTTGCGTATATAGAGCGTTTTGTTTTGAATTTAAATGTGCGGTAATTTTATGCCGTGAGTTTATGTCTAAGTGAGTTATTTATTTATAAATATTTTGGGTTTGGGGTTAAATCTAAATATAGGAAACACTCGAGCGTGTGAGCGATTGTAAACTCGATTCTTCGATTATAATTGATTATTTGCGGTTAACTCTCCTCGTGACGTAGGTATCGAATCTTTGACCGAACCACGTAAATTTACTGTTCATATTATTTATTATTTATTTTTGGAGATTTCGCATTAACGTATCCGCATATTATATTCCAAGGGGTCGCGTACTAGGACCCGATCCGAAACACATTAGAGCTTATTCTAAAATTCGGGTCTGGTCGGGTTGGGCTATGGGTTTTCCCCTTTTCCCCTCCCTTTCTCCGGTAAGAATTTTTAAAGTAAAAGGCTACTTTACTTTTGAGAAACAACAATTTGAAAGATAGTGCCAAGCCACAAAGTAGATCGCCCCGAGCATTGTCTTCAGCCATGGCAGACCCAAATCGTCGTTTCCCATTCTTATTATCGGGCTCACCTGAAGAAGCAAAATCGAGGAAAAAAAAAAGGAAAATCAAAACCGATCCTTCACTTTCTTCTTCATCACGTGGTTGAAATGGAAACACCAAAAACAGAGGGTAAAAAAAGAAAGGCAACGCAGCGGTTATCATCACTTTCTTGTGGCTAGTCTTGAAGACTACAATGCTCTGCAAGTGGCGATGGATATCGAGAGCCACCTGGTCTGGCTCCAGGAAAAATCAACCCGAGTTTGTCCCTTTTTCTATCGACCCATTTCAAGAAAGATAAGAACTTTTCTCCTCTGCAAATGTCGGCGACAGAGGCTGAAAGAGGGCCGTTGCTGGGCGGTAGGGGATTTGGGTGAATCCGCAAACCCTAGCGTCGGATGGACGCAAGGGACAAGAAGAGACCAAAGAGATTCAACAATGAGGAGGAAGAGCCGTCGATGACGGCGAAGTCAAGGGAACGGCTCTAAAGTTTCAGTCACTCTCTGTTTCACGAATGTCTTTGTGACGTTGGGTATGAGGAACGTGTTTGGGTTTCACATAAGTAACGTGTTTAGGTCGAACAATGTTCCAATCCCAACTCAACCCGAAACATGTATTCCTCTTGTTTTATATCTGTTATCCGACCAATATTAAGACTCGAAACATGTATCATACTTGGCTTCGTGTTCGAGTAGCGTTCGGGTCATGTTTGGGTCAGGTCGGGTCGAGTGTTTTGAACACCCCTACGAGACACCAATGAAAATCAGAGAGAGAAATAATAGAAATGCAAGTGCTCTTTGCTTCAATGTAACTATAAGTCCAAAAAGTCCACAATCTTTTTAAAGTGGTTGGATATGTACATAGCTTAACTAACATTAAATGAGGAACACAAGACAGCACACAAACTTGAAGAAAAAACACAGAAACAATAAATGAGACAGTCAAAGAAGATCTCCCCTTTTCAATATGAAAGCATTTACTCCTTGTTGAAGGGTGAGGGGCTACCCAAACATAGCCCACCATAAATTGTGTTGATATTTTGTTGTCTTCAATGTTTATTTGACACCTGTTGGAGATCAAGCATTTTGAAGAATACTAACAACAAATCCAACGTGCTCAAATCTTCAACAATCAATTTTATATTATTCTAACAACCTCCCTTAAAAATGATTTTTGAATTTAACAACATCTAGTATCATCTTTAATTTTTCGAACAAATCCGCTCTCAATGGTTTCATCACAATTTAATATTCTGATTTGCAGAAATTAAGCTCAATCTCACCATTTTTTAGTCACTCATGAATATAATGATACTTGATGTTGATGTATTTGCTCATGCCATGAAAAATTGGATTCTTGGCTAATGCAATAGCCAACTTATTGTCACATATCATTTTAGTAGGACTTGTTTGTTTATGTTTCAATTCACACATCATCCTACGAAGCCATATGGCTTGACATGTCATTGAAGCTAACGCCATGTATTTAGCTTCAACTGTCGAGAGTGCAACAACTCACTATTTCTTCAAGGATCAAGAAATTACTTTTGATCTAAGAAAGAAAGCATATCCGGAAGTGCTCTTCCAAGTCTCCGTGTCACCTACCTAATCACTGTCTATGTACCCTACTAGACTAAAATTGTTAAGTGTAAGAACTTAAAATTCCATGGTCACAAGTTCCAGTGACATATCTTACAATTGTTTTTGTTACTTGCAAATGTGATTGGTACGGTTTTTCCATGAACTTGCTAATAATTTCCACTCCATAGGTAATATCTAGCCTAGTAGAAGCCAAATATCTCAAACTCCTGACAATGCTTTTTAAATAAGTGGGATTCAACAGTTCGCAAATTCCTTCTTTCTTCAGCTCCAATTGTTCTACCATGGGAGTTCGAATTGGTTTGAGCAATTCCATTTTCAATCACTTCAAATTATCATTATCATGACATGAAATAAATATGCCATCATTTGTTTGCTTCACTTCAAAGGCTAAGAAAATAGGATATCAATCCCAAAATTGGCTAGTCATGGCCTTCCTGAATTCAACAAACATCTTTTCACAGTTCCCTATAAATATCAAGTCATCAACATAAAGACACACAATTATTATGTCACCGTTAGTATTTGACTTGATATACAATGTATGCTCATACGGGCACTTTGAAAATCATGCTCTAACAAGTACGTGTCGATTCGTGTGTACCAAGCACGAGGTGCCTATTTTAGCCCATACAATGCCTTCTTTAGCTTGTAAACTTGGTTTTTATGCCTTTTTTTTTCTCATAACCCTGTGGTTGCTCCACGTAAACTTCCTCTTCAAGGACACCATTGGGAAATATTGATTTCACATCCATTTGATGGATCCTCTAGCGATTTTGAGTTGCAAGTGCTATATCATTCGAATGGTGTCCATTCGGGCCACTAGTGCAAATACTTCAAAATAATCAATACCTAGCTTTTGCTTGTAGCCCTTTACAACCAGCCTAACTTTGTAATGGCCCACCTGACCGTTGAGTTTGTACTTTGTCTTGTACACCCACAACATTAATGGGCTTCTTACCGGGAGGTAAAAAAATTAGCACCCATTTGTCATTATTTTCAATGGAATAGATTCCTTCATCCATTACTTGGATCCACTTCTCATCTACATCTACTTCATCATAGGATACAAGGTCACATTTAGCAAATAGACAAAAATTTACCATAGTTTCATTAGTGATCCCGTCACTATCACTGTCATCATCTGTTGTGATCACATAATCCCTTGATTTTGCTGGAGTCTCCCGCAATCCCTACAAATGATATAATACTGGTTCTGAAGTTGCTGTTGGTGAAGAAGATGCACCACCAATCGAAGATGATAGAGGTTTTTCTATATATCCCTCCAATGGTTCATCTTCGATGGTAATGTTTTTCTATTCACACTTTTGGATCTAGTCTTAGGTTTCATCTTTGAAAAACTAGACATCCCTACTAATGACTACCTTTTCAATGACTGGGATACAGCTTATAACTCTTAGTTGTGTCACTATAGCTAATGAAGATACACTTCTTGCTTTTGTCATCCAACTTCTTTCTCCGTTCATATGATATATGGGGATATGCCCCACACCGAAATACTCATAGGAATGAAACATCTAGCTTGTTGCTGCTTCAAGCCTCTTCTGGGGTTCTTCCAAGAACACTCTTTGTTAGACACCTGTTTAGCACAAATACAGCACATGCAACTGCTTCTGCCCAAAATTTCTTGGGTAAATTTTTAGCTTTTAGCATACTTCTTGCCATTTCAAAAATTGTCCTGTTCTTTCTTTCTACTATATCATTTTGTTGAGGAGTATAGCTGGCAGTTAACTGATGTTTCACTCCATGAATTTTACAATATTTTTCAAATTCATTTAAGGTAAATTCTCCTCTTCTATCTGATCTCAATGTCTTTAAATGAAAGCCACCATGTTCTTCGACATAGATTTTAAACTCTTTAAACTTGCCAAAAGCTTTAGATTTTTATTTCCAGAAATATACCCGAGTTCTTTTGACAAAATCATCCACAAAATTAACATGTTCCTTTTTCGTCCTAATGATTCCACCTCAACAGGGCCAGAAATGTTTATATGTATAAATTCCAATGGTTGTTTTGCTCTTTTGGCTTTTCCAATTGGAAAAGAGTCTCAATGTTGTTTCCCAACGAGACACCCTTTGTATGAACGATATGGATAGTCAATCGATGGCATGCCGGTCACCATCTTTTTTGGACCAATAATTTTAGTCCACGAAAATTTAGATACTCGAATCGGAGATGCCATAAATAGTTGTTGTCTTTCACCAGAGGTTGAAAACTCAAGAGATTCTTCGTCTAAAGAGTCAAGGGAAATATCCGGTTCTTCGTCATTTGCATCGTCGTGGTCAACTCGTTGTCGACATCTTTGATAGTGCAAACTCCATTTTCAATATGAACTTTGTTACCTTTTTCGGATAGTTGCCCAACACTTAGAAAATTCCAAAAAAGTCCTAGCACAAAGTAAACATCCCCAATAGTAACATTAGTATAATCTTTTGACTTGATATTAATGTTACCTTTGTGCATCGGGGTTTTTTTTATTTATTACATAAGTTGACTTCACCATGACTCGTCTCGTTCAACTGCAAGAATAACTCCTTTCAGCCAAACATATAGTTGCTGCAACTAGTATCCAAGTATCATATGTTGGTGTCTATGTTGCTTGGGTCATCCTTCTTACATGCTAACACCATATATTCTTCATCATTGGTGGCACGTGCGTGTTCCGCTTGCTCATACGTTGCCTTTGCTTGGCATCCGGATTTATAATGTCTGAATTTATTACACTTAAAACTATTGACTTTTGATTTGTCATGTGTTTTATATTTTCTGGTGAAATTTGAATTTCCATCTCTACCTCGGCCTCTGCACGGCCTCGACCGCCTTGATAGCCTTCTCGATTTGATGGAGTGACATGACTCTGCAATGCTTGCTCGGGGTTGGAACCAATGGATTTTTAATTCATTCTTTGCTTGTGTGAGCACAATGAACCCATCAACCGGTTTAATGTTAGGGTTGACACATCTTGTCTTTCTTCGATGGCCGCCACAATCTAGTAAAATCTTTTGGTCAAAGACCTCAAGATTTTTTTTTTTGACTCATACATCTTGGAGTTTTTCACCATTAACCCTCAATTGGTTAACAATGGTTTGCACATGATCAAAATATATTGAGATTGATTCAGAGTCATTCATGCATAAAGACTCAAAAATCATCTTTAAGTGTTTGAAGAAGCACTAGTCGGATACGGTCATTGCCTTCGTAGAATTTTTGCAAAATATCCCTCGCTTCTTTCGTGGTCTCCGCATTTAATATTTTTTCAAATATCGGTTCCTCCATGGCTTGAAAGATAGCATACAAAGCTTTGTGATCTTTCTTCTGGGACTCCACCTAAGCATCTTTCTCCTCCTTTGTTAAAGTCTCAAATGCTTCAGCATCGGCTACTTCGGTGTTGTCATTTTCCACTGGATTCCACAAATCTTACGATTTGAAAAGAACATTCATCTAGATGGACCAGTTGTTGAAATTCTTTCCATTCAACTTTGGAAGTTGCAATTGAACAAAATTGGTAGATGCCATTTCTAGTTCTAATACCAAATGTTGGAACCAAAAAGAATAATGACATCTTTGGAAGTTTGGAACAAGGCACAAAGGAAGATCGAAGAGAGAAATAATGGAAATGCAAATGGTCTTTGTTTCGGTGTAACTACAAGTCTGAAGTCCGCAACCTTTTAAAGTGGTTGGACATGTAGATAGCTTAACTAACATTAAATGAGGAACACAAGAAAGTCCACAAAGATGAAGACAAAACACACAAACAATAAATGAGACAAAGACGTGAAATTTTTGCTCCTTGTGACAATGAAGAAAGCTCAGGTTCTTTAATTGAAGAAAAACGAACAAGACCTCCCATTTTCAATATGAGAGCATTTACTCCTTGTTGAACGGTGGAGAGGCTACCCAAACATAGCCCACCATAAATCGTGCTAATATCCTTTCGTCTTAAATCTTCTTTTAACACCCACCGGAGATTAAGCATTTTGAAGAATACTAACAACAAATCCGACATGCTCAAATCTTCAACAATCAATTTTATATTATTCTAACACAACCTTGAAAGTAATTAAGCAGGATTTGGATTTTACTATAGACAAGTACTCATATCATCCCATGATTTCTCCAACGGGGGAATCTAGCTAGCTAACACACTATGCATTGCCGAAATTGTCATATGGAAAATTGGAAATGCCTTTATTAAAAGGTTAATATTATAAAAAAAACTTTTAATTGTATATTTGTGATAAATTTACCCAAAATTAATTTTTTATTCATAAAAAATCCCAAATTAATATGTTTGCGATCAATCCACTCCAAACTAAATTTTTAACCACAAAAACTCAAGAAACTAGTATATTGGTGACAAATTTACCATTATTTAGTTTCCATTAAATTGAATTAATATTACGAAAAACCATAAACTAGTAAACCTGCAAAAAATGAAGAGTAAAGATCTAATTGATATACCCATCAATCACGTCATTCAATTGGACAATTTCACAATAAAATTTAACGGAAACTAACAGGATAAATTTGTCACAAGTATATTAGTTTAAGGTTTTTGGTGGTTAACGAATTAGTTTGAGGTAAATTTTTTACAGGTATACAAGTTTAAGATTTTTCATGATATATTTACTATTTGTTTGAAGGGACCAAATTGAAATAATTTTACAATTGTGGGGGGCTAATTTAGATGGGATCCTGAGACCAATCGGATAGAGGATGATCGATCCAAAAGTACAAGGGCCAGGAAGCAAATTTATTCATGAGAATCATTCGAGAGATGTTGGCGTTTAACAAAAACGTTGATACAGCTCCTGATGCTTTATTCTCACCCATAAGAATGACCCGCTCCGCCCCACACTGCCCTCCCTCGCCTCGCCTCCCCTGTGTTACTCGCCCTGGACAAGGCACGACAAGGGCTGGCCCGAGAAGAAAGCCTTCAGGTTCGACATGGTGAGCTCCCCCAGCGCCTCAAATGATTCAGGAGTAATGACCGCCGAGTGCGGAGACAACACCACGTTGTCCAGACTGAACAGCTCTTTTGGCACGTTGGGTTCGTCTTCGAACACGTCGAGGCCTGCACCACCCAGCTCCCCTCGCACCAGGAACTGCACGAGCTCCTTCTCGTCAATGAGACCGCCTTGCCCCACGTTAATTATGACCCCTCGATCTCCCAGAACAGTCATGACCTCTCTGTCAATCACATGGCGGGTTTTTCATTGAGGGCACAGCACAAGATGAGGACATCAGAATTGGCAGCGAGATCGCGGACGCTTGTGTAGTAAGGAAATGGGAACGATGGCTTCTTACTCCTCGAGTTGTAGGCGATGTCACAGCTGAAGGGCTGTAGCCTTTTGGCAACTTGGGAACCGATGTTTCCCAGTCCCACGATCCCCACTCGCTTTCCTCCTAGCTGTAACAATACAAGCACGAAGTCATAATCCACTCGGCATCTTAGAGAGTACTTTCTAATGAAACTGAAAATGGAGCTGCAAAAATCCGTTTCACATGTACAAAGTGACTCTGCCATGCGAGCTGCTTAGGTGCGTGGGACAGAGGGCTCATAGTACCTGCTAGCGCAGCTATGCAGTGGAAGGGAAGGAGCCTATAAGATGTGCTTCCACATCGTGAGCTTTAGTGCACTTGTCGTCGAATCCCCCTTCCAACAAGGTTTTGGGCAGGAGGTGTTTCACGATCAGTATTGAAAATGAACGGAGAAGTGGTGGAACGTGCAGAACCACATATTGGAATACTCCAGTGCAGCACGAAGCCACTGACGCTGAGTTCCGTAGCAGGGGAGTACTATGACTATAATGGACTTTAATGAGGAGGACGATGGACCCACTCACAATCTACTCACTTTCAAACAATTGCACTCAAATGATGAAGCAGGGATTGATATGACGGCCTTAGCAATCTACAGGCTGGTGATTTTCCCTAAAGCAATAGGATATGTGGATGATCGGGTTATCAATCTCTTCTCTCAGTTCAAGCATGGAGTCAATCCCATACCTGTTATCCTTTCAGAGACTTTCCGGGAAACCTTGTTTATTTAACCTCCCCGTGACCACTCTTTCCACTGCAAGCTCATCGCCTGGTCTAGAACTTAGGATTTCAGCCAGCCTCGGATAAAAGGATTTCGGTAAGCATATAGGCTCTCTATTCTATTTGAAGCCCAGTGAGCACTTTCAGACGATCAATGGAAACATCAGTTCCAGACACTACAACCAGTGCCTGAACTAGCTCGGCAGGAAAGGCATGGTAGTGTTGAAAAGAAACTGTAATTACAAACATATGAAGGTAAGACTCTGTCTCAATGCCATAACCAGCAGCAAATATAGTGCTCGATGACCAGAGATGGGACACTTTTCACAGATATGAAAAGTTAGGTACTACTGATGCCTAGAAACCATGCACGAATGGACTTTTTGTCCGTCTTGATCTTGTATCAACAATGCTCATCATTAGATCTTCACATAACCACCCGAATCTTCGTTTAGAAGAACTAATGGCCAAATTTCTACACTCAAGCTCATGAATTTGACCTCCTGTTAATTTGGCACTGCATCTGCAGTTGCATGTAGATCAACTTCCTAAAGGATGGTACCACAGATGTGCATACTATAGAATTGAGCGATGAAAGCATTTGAGAATACAACAGTGTCATACCACTTCTTCTCAAGTCCCACATGCTCTGACTAGCTTCTGAACTCAGCATCAGACCTAACAATAAAATCCACAGTAGTAAAATAGCAAGCATTCACTGATCATCAACTAGTATCCCCGTCATTGCCACAGAGGATCTTCTTCCATGAATATTTTGTTGCTACAGTAACTCACGGCCAAATGCCCCTGAATTCTTCATTAGAGGTACAAACATTATAGTGGATAATAGTATGAACACTGAACATACCAGTTACTTACTTTGACAAATTCACTTCCTATTTACCAGCCAAATTCATGCTAAATCTTTCCACCAGAGTAACCAAATCTATCAGTGAACTCACACCACTAGACTGGCACACAACTAAACTGCTCGATGACGATCTACACTTGCCTTGACCAACAACAAATATGTTCTTATGCATCATTTGAACTGCAGTACCGGTCCATGCATAATGGATAGAATGCAGACAAAAAATATCTTCTTCGCGCATCTTCAACTATGCAGCTGAACTCACTGCTTGAACACCCAAAAAAACCAGGAGAACTAATAGACCAGGATCAAATGAGCAGGCTTCAACCACCTCACTCTCTTCCTAAAATGTCCAACACGGTGCATTATGCTGAAACAGCCAATACCTTCCGACGACGTCGAAATAAACCCAAAAGGAAAAAGCTTTCAACTGATTCCGACCAACACAAGACTACCCAAAAGAAACTTTGCTCGACAAAAGCCGGTGCTCACCTTGAATCCGAGCGGGTAGTCTCCATTCTTCAACCACAAGCCCTTCCTGAGGTACCGGTCGGACGCGGACATCCGCCTGAGGACGTCGAGCAGGAGCGCAACGGCGTAGTCGGCGACGTCCTCGGCGAAGGCGGCCCCGGAGTTGGTGACGGCGATGCCGCGCCGGCGGCACTCGCGGAGGTCGATCTTGTCGACGCCGGCGCTGGTGGCGACCACGAACCGGAGGGAGGGGAGGAGGCGGAGGGTGTCGGCGGGGAGGGGCGTGGGCCCCACGCAGACGAGGGCGCGAGTGAGGCCGGCGCGGCGGGCGAGGAAGGCGTGGGCGGGCTCGTCCGGCGAGTCCGTGCACGGATCGAGGACGGTGAAGTGGTCGCGGAGCAGGGCGAGGAAGGGAAGAACGAAGGACGGGAGGCTGTGGACGAGGACGTCGGGACGGCCCGACCCGGGTTCGGCGCCGGGTTTGGGCTGGGAAGACATTCTTCGGTTTTGCCGAAGGTTCAGGGCGGGAGAAAACGACGCCGACAACCGATGCCCCCAGCTGAAGCTGAGCCGGCGGGGGGGCCTCTTGTCGTTTCTAATGACCGTCTGGTGATGAACCTTTCGTGATCTCTGAACAGGGATGATGTTTTGGTCCACTTTCTTTCTTTTTTTTTTTTTCAATTCTTTCTATAATCAGAGATAAAAAGTTTAGTAGTAAAAGCCCAAACAAATCAGTAAAGCTTTAGCTAGTGACACGGCTCAAGGATGAGCATGATACAAGACGTCCAAATGATACAGCCCTGTCTCATATAAGGGTCAGCTCACGAGCTACCCATGAACGATCCATGGGTGACCCATGAGTAATGTGCGTGCCGGCCCATGAGTAATGCAGGAGCGAGCCCGCGATCGTTTGGCTCCCTCGTCTCAGGCAATCCTTCGGTTTCCACGGACTAAGCTTATAGACCCCATGGCAAGCGTCCATTGAGTTCCCTATGGCTTAGGGCCTCTTGAGCTGCATGTAGCCTTATGACGATTGCACATATTCAAATACTACCATTGGATCGGCAAGGGATCAACGGTTGAGATTAAATTCATCCCTACATAAATAAAGGACTCTCCCCTTCAACTGTACACTCTAGTTTACGAGCTAATACAACTTGAACTTCACTCTCATACTTCGTTCTTGTGAGTTGAGTGTGTGTTAAGCTGACTTGGAATCAAATCTTAAGGTCACACAGTGTGGGATCGTTCACAATCAACTGATCCGTGACAAGTGGTATCAGAGCCTTTGTTCCAAGCGCAATAGTTGATGCTCCTTCTCATGTTGCGATTACTCAAGGTGAAGACCGTGAGGATCATACAAGAACGGTCGAGAAGGCCACCTAGTCAAAGAAAAACCGTGCTATCTCAAACTCGAGGGATAATTGAATGATAGTTATAGACAAGACCGGAATGGACATCCAAGGGATGGTGGACGACTTGAGCCAAATGGTCGAGGGAGCGGAAGCTAGAGGGGAGGAGCTCTTGGTTGAAGTGCAAGAACTCAATTCCGGCATAGGAGAGCTTCCCGCTGAGGTGTTGGGGTCCCTCATTCATGAGTTGCAGTAGCGAGATGAGACCTGGGAGGCCATGATAGCGGCCATGCGCGTGGAGCTTAAAGGTAAGCTTGCGAAGTTTGAAGCTGCATGCATAAATGGGGCGGTCACCGTATAAGCAAGCCTATGTATTGATGCACCCAAGCCAAGAGAGTTCAAAGGCTTGCGAGTGGTCAAGGACATGGATAACTTCCTGTGGTACATGGAATGATACTTCTAGCCCATGGGAATCGACAATGACATATCTTGGGTAAACACCGCATCCATGTATTTAGTTGAAAATGCATTGTTGTGGTGGCATCGTTAGTTGAATGATAGGTGTGGCAACCCTATCATGACATGGTGGTTCGTCGAAAATTTTCAATGGAACTACTATCACGCATATGCGGAAGAAAAAGCTTTCGATGAACTCAAGCGCCTTGAACAAAAAGGTGGAGTTTATGACTATGTGAAGCGATTCTCAGAGCTATTTTTTCAAATCTCATCCATGAGCGAGATGGAGGTGTACCACTAGTTCATGAGTGGGCTCAAGTCATGGTTTAAGCAAGAACTCAAGCGGTGTGTGCAGTGGATCTTGCGACGGCTATGTCCGTGGCCGAGTCTCTCATGGAGTACAAGTCATCATCCACGACGGAGTCCAATTCTCATTCAAAGGACAAAGCCAATGGTGGGGAGATTGAGGAAGACTTAATCACCCGAATGGAGGCAAACCATCGGTGGCAGTGCCTAGGACCCAATCGAAGTCGAGTGGATAGAGACAAAGGAAGGTACGTACATATAAGTGTTTCTACAGTGATGGTCCTCACATGACTCGTGATTGTCCTAAGAGGAGCAAACTAGCAATCCTATGCAAGGAGGATGAACCGCGAGGGAGGCGCAATTGGGTTTGCTATGCATCCTTAGTTCGATCTAAACCAAGAAGGTGAAGGAACCCAAAGGCATGATATTTATGGATGTGAAGATAGGAGGTATCACGATGAGTACACTCGTGGATATCAAGACGTCCGATCTCTTCATATCTCAAGAGGTCACAAAGAAGCTGAATCTTTCGAGTTGAAAAAGGAAGAGCCAGTTGGCTCAAAACAATTAACTCCAGCGAAGTCTTGACTAGCACCATGGCTAGGGACGTGGAGCTCCACTTTGTCCATGGGCTAGCAAGGAAAACATTAAGGTAATCCCCCTTGACGATTATGATTTTGTTTTGGGTCTTGAATTCCTTGATAGGATCAACGCGAGTGTTATGCCATTCGCAAATTGCATATGCATCTTCGACAAGCGGTGCCAACGTATGGTCCCGATCCATCGCGAGTTGGGATGCGATAAGATGTTATCAGCCATACAGTTGTCAAAGGGAGCAAAGAAGGGTGATGTGACCTTCTTAACAATGTTGAAGGCTGAGGACGCAAAGGGAGGTTATGCACCAAAGGAGGTGATCCAATTCCTCGATTCGTTCCAAGATGTGATGTTGCTCGAGCTGCCCAAGAAGCTTCCCCCTTGAAGAGAGTTGGATCATCATATTGAGCACGTGCCCCATGCCCGACCGCCGGTAATGGCACCTAAGGCACCCTATCGCATGGCCCTGCTCGAATTAGAAGCATTGCAGAAACTACTCAAGAAGTTGCTCGACGAGGGATATATTCGACTGTCTAAGGCTTCATTTGGTGCCCCGGTCTTGTTCCAAAAGAAGTATGACGGATCCCTTTAGATGTGCCTTGATTACCAAGCATTGAAGAAGCTAACCATTAAAAAACGAGTATTTTATACCTCTCATTGTGGATTTGTTCAATCAGCTTGGGGAAGCTCGGTGGTTCACCAAGCTCGATCTTCGATCGGGGTACTATCAAGTTCAGATCGTTGAGGGGGACGAGTTGAAGACTGCATGCGTGATGCGCTACGAGTCACATGAATTCCGTGTCATGCCTTTCGGCTTGACTAACACACCGACCACATTATGCACTTTGATGAACAAGGTACTACACCTGCTCCCTAATTGGTTTGTGGTAGTTTACCTTGATGATATTTTTGTGTATGGTAAGACGCTCGAGGAACACGTCAAGCACTTGAGGTAAGTCTTCCAATTTTGGTAGGAGAATGATCTGTACCTGAAGTGTGAAAAGTGTGCCTTTGCGCAAAATGAAGTTCCTTTTCTTAGGCACATCGTTGGGGGATGGACGAGTATAGATGGACGTGGCCAAGATTTGTGCTATCGTTGAATGGGAAACGCCGACTAAGGTGACGGAGCTAAGATCATTCCTTGGTCTCATAAATTACTATTAGCTCTTCATTTGAGGCTATTTAGACCTCACCATGCTACTCATAGAATGCTAAAGAAAGAAAGGCCGTGAGAGTAAATGGATCGGTGTCAAGAAGCATTTGATCGGTTGAAGCAGGCCATGACTAAGGATCCGGTGCTCATGCTACCCGACCATGTCAAGTCATACGAGGTAGAAACTAACACCTTTTATTTTGCTGTTGGTGGTGTCCTTATGTAGGATGGGACCTGGTTGCCTTTGAATATCGAAAGTTGAACAATACCGAGCGACAATATATAGTTCAAGAGAAAGAGACGACCATAGTGGTACATGGCCTTCGTACATGGAGGCATTATCTCTTGGGGTCCTCGTACGTCATAAGGATGGACAACGTGGTCGTGAGTTGCTTCTAAACCCAAAATGGCAAGACTTTTTGGCTGAATTTGATTATGTGCTAGCTTCCGAGGAAGTCCAACTCCATGGCAAATGCCTTCAATCGAAAGATGGAACTGGCCAATATTGTGAGTCGATCCAACTGTCTTGGGATCGGCCGTATCAAGAAGGGGTTCAAGCACAACCAAACGGCCCAAGCACTCCTTCAATACACGCGAAAGGGAAGATGAGGCAATTTTGCTGTGAGAATGACCTCCTATATATTAAAGGACGGCGGCTCTAAGTGCCACTCCATGGGAAGTTAAGAAAGGAAATGTTGTACGAATGCTACGACTCCAAGTGGGCGGGCCATCCCGAAATCCACCGCACCATGGCACTCATCAAAGATCAATATTATTGGCCTCATATGTGGGACGGTGTTATGGCATACGAGGACATGTCTAGTAGGGGTGAGCGGTTCCGGGTTCCGGTTCGGTTACATGGGAACACGGAACCTACCCTCAGTACGGGTTCCTCATTTTTGGAACCCGGAACCTACCCGTCAGAACCAAGAACCTGGAACCTACCCTGTCACAGGTTCCAGGGTCGGTTTCAGATTCCAATAGGTTCCTTTTTTTTTGTTATTTTCATATTTGAATTATAACGTACGCGCATACTCTACGGTAACTTCCCACATCTTAGCAAACATAGCAATGCCAAATGCCAAGAATTTGGACATACATAATCAAAACCAAAAAGAAGTCTCCAAAGAGGAAATGAGATGCTTGATTAACTATAATTATTGTGCCCACATATGTCAATATATGTGCACTAAATCTTAGATCGTCACATTTGCCATATGCCATATGCCTTATCAGTGAGTCAAATGAAAATGATGAAGCAAAATATACTAAGGAGATGAAAAACCGAAGTGCCAACAAGATCTCAAATTTTCATCTACTCCATAGTGTGAACTCGCAACCTTTCCCTATGATTCCTTTGGCACAGCAAAACCTTGCAAAGACATGGATGAAAATCAGTCAAAAACCTAAGTAAAGACACAGAAAAAAAAATTAATATCGATAATACTCCATGAAGCATGCCATTTTGCCCATCTAAAGGCTCCTAAATTCTTTGACAACATAATTAAAAAATTCAATGTACATAAGAGGAGCCTGCATTAAGATTATGACAAACAAAGTTGCTCATCAATCAACTTATGCACATTAAAGCAACACAAAGCCAACAAAAAACCTTGCTTGACTTCTCAACCTCTGGACCCATTGCAGATGCGACACCACCAACTTTATTTATCGACGATAATCTCTGCATTAAGACCAACCATATCTGAAAAAAAAAAAGAAGAAAAAAAAAGAAGAGATTAAATAAAATATTCACTTATCGATATACAAAAAGAATTACAATATATAAAGATATAAACATTACTTACCCAACTCAAATTGTTCTGCGTTCTCGATGCACTTTTCAACATCAAGCGGTGCATGAACGGCTTTCAACCAATCTTGAGTGCAAATCAAAACTTTCACTACTTTGGGAGTTAAAGAACTTCGAAAGCCATCAAGCACATGACCCGATATACTAAAAGTTGACTCTGAAGCAACAGTAGTTACAGGAATGGACAAAATATCTCGAGCCATCAAAGAAAGGATCTTATATTTTGAGCAATTAATCTTCCACCAAATCAAAATGTCAAGACCAAGATCCTTTTCATTTTTTTCTTGAAGGTACTCATCAAGCTCGGACTTGTTGTCATCGCACCCTTGTTTAGTCGAGTATAAAAACATTTTCTTCCAAGCTTGGCCGTCATACTTCTTTATTCCTTCACTACCACCTGTATTGATATTGGAATTGGAACTACTACTACTTGCACCCAAATTACGGCCATCAAAATCTTGATCACTTGAAATAAGAGAAGATTGCTCATAAAATTCATACGAACGCTCCAATGTATCCTTCACCTTGTAATGCATCTCTTTAATTTTCGATTCATCATCATAAATTTTTCCATACAAGAAACTCACATAATTTAACTTGGCTCTAGGATCTAACACAACCGCAATCAACACCATCATATTCACTTTATCCAAGCTTCCATAATATTTATCAAATTTTTCTTTCATTTTCACACCCATAGCTTGAAGCTTAGGATCCGAAGCATTGACCGCATCTTTCAAATATCTATACAAAAGAGCTATCCCTTCAATATAATCATTTGAAGTAACATATGAAGTCCCAGACATTTGATTGGTGGCATCATAGAATACTTTTAGAAAATCCGAAAGAATACTAGGAGTTTCATGATTAAGCTCACTTACAAAAGATGGATCGTCTTCTTTCATCCTTTCGAAAGCTTTTCTGAACTTTATGGCGGTGTCTAACTTGAGGTAAGTGGAGTTCCATCTAGTGGCGACGTCAAGAACTACCGAACCCTTATAAGTGATCTTTTCTCTCTCAATGCAAGATTGAAATCCTTGGGCTCTCGTGGGAGAACTCCTTACATACCTAACCACATTTCGGATATGTGCAATAGAGTCATGTACCGTAGTCAAGCCATCTCTCACAATCAAATTTAATATATGAGCTATACACCTCATGTGCAAAACACTACCATCTAATATCAACGACCTTTGTTTCAAAGTTTTTCCCTCAAATAGCCAATTGCAACATCATTTGAGCTAGCATTATTCACGGTAATTGTGGACACCTTTTTTTCTATTCCCCACTCCTCAATGTATTTCTCCACCATTTTCCTAATCTCCCTACCCCTGTGACTATGCATCACCACAAAGTTGATGATTCTTTTATGCAACTTCCAATTTTCATCAATAAAATGTGCAGTGAGACACAAATAATTCAGATTTTGATTGGAACTCCATGTATCAGTCGTGAGTGCAATCCTAGAATTAATCTTTCCAAAATAATTCTTCAAAGAAGTTCTTTCACATAAAAACAACTTCATGCAATCTTTTGCCACTGTGAAACGTGATACATGTTTGAAGAGATGTTGTAACTCAGTAACATATTCACGAAATTCAACACGCTCAACTAAGGAAAAAGGTTGCTCATCGAGAATGATGAACCGAGCAAGCATGTGCCTACAACGTTCTTATTGCAGAAGTACCATTAGCAACATGGTACTTAAGCATGGACCCACAATGAATGCACTTCACTTGATATATTTTTCCATCCTTATCACTGATTCTCGAATAATGATTCCAATATTCAGATGTATATTTCTTATCATGAGGAAGATGAGAACCGGGTACCTTATTTGTGGCACTCAAGGTAGGGGTGCCTCTTCTTCAATTTCAGAAAACTCCAATTCCGTAATCGGAGTCATCTTCTCACGTCCCTCCACCTCCATTTATGTGTTATCTTGATACATTAACTTCGCACTACACAATAATAATAGAATATAATTAGAAATTTCAAAACAAATAGCAAACATATGTCTCAATGTCCCAATCCCATGTAAAAGCTAAAATTTGGTTCATGTTGGAAGTTGAATTTTATAGATGTTCATACTATTTTCTATTTTAATTTGATAGTCCTCATAGAGTGAGGTGATCACAATAATTTTAAGTGAAGATATTATCAAAGGGAAAAAGAAAAAGAAGTATTCAACAAGTTTTGGTAATTTTTACATCGTCCTTGATTTTGAAAATGACACAACCAAGAATAATTTCAAAATTTCCATTCCCCTAGGAAATTTCTAATTTCACAAACTAATTCCTAGGATTCCTTTTCTTTCCAAACCACAGAGCTAACTATTGTCATAACAACGGCCCATAATCATGCAGTAGCCTAACGTGCATATGATATAATCTTGATTTGGACTAGAGTATCTAAGAGAATACACATCGACAACATGTCGACTCCGCCATAAACTTTCCAACCAAAGACTGAGGATAATCAACAGACCAATCAACACTTCGCAATGACATGAATTAACTCAAACATAAACTGACAGCCTCGATATCGAAAACGGAAACACCGCGCATGACCGAGGAAAAATAAATTGAGAGTCTCCGAACTGCGAGAGCTCAAGGAAAAAGGAGCTGGGGTTAATGAGGCGATCGATCCTTTCCCGAGAAAGGCTTGTTCATGCTCCTGTTCCTCCTCACGGCTTCCGCTCCTCCCTTGCCGATCGATCCTTTCCCGAGGGTTCGGGCGAGCAGCGTCGGCAACGGCGTTTGGCGGCGGCGGCCTCGAAGGTGAGTGGCGTCGGCGACGGGCGGGCGAGAGGTAGGGCGTCGGTGATGGGCGGAACCAGATTTGGGTAGCGGCGGTGTCAAACGGCGAGGGTTCGGGCGAGCGGCGTCGGTGGCGGCGTCCGATGGCTTCCCATAGAGGCGGCCTCGAGGGCGAGCGGCGTCGGCGACGGGCGAGGAGGCGGGCGAGAGCGCGGGCGTCGGCGGCGACGGGGTAACCCAGATTTGGGCGGCAAGTGGCGTCGAGTGGCGATGGTTCGGGCGGCGGTGTCGGCGACTAGCGTCCGGCGGCGGCGGCCTTGAGGGCAAGCGGCGTTGGTGACGGGTAGAGGCGAGGCGGGGCGGCGGCGACGGGCGAACTAGATTTGGGTAGCGGCGGCGTCGAGCGGCGAGGGTTCGGGCGAGCGGCGTCGGTGACTAGCGTTCGGCGGAGGCGGCCTCGAGGCGAGCGGTGTCGGCGACAAGCAAAACCAGATTTGGGCAGGACGGTGTCGAGCGGCGGGGTTCGGGCGAGCGGCTTCAGCGGCGGCGTTCGGCGGTGGCGGCCTCAAGGGCGGCGGCGTTCGGCGGCGAGACTCGAGTGGCATCCGATGGCGTGACTGTGAGGTCTGAAATGAAGAGTCGCGACGTGAACATGAAGAATGTATTGAATGAAGAGTCTTCTTTTTTGGAGCCCTAAACTGGTTTCGAAACCGGTTCCGAAATTGGTTCCGGTTCCCAGAAAAAAGGAAACGGGAACCGAAACCGGTCCCCTTGGAACCGGGAACCGAATTGGATCCTCCGGTGCGGTTCCCGGTTCCGGTTCTACTCGGGAACCGCGCTCACCCCTAATGTCCGGTGTGCCAGCAAAATAAAATAGAGCAACGTTTGTTGCCGGGCTCCTTGAGCCATTACCCATCTCGGAGTGTCCATGAGAAAATGTCTCCATAGGCTTTATTGTGAACTTACCAAAGTCCGAAAGATGTCGAACCTTCATGATCGTTGTGGATCACTTCTCCAAATATGTGATGTTCGTAACAACAACCAAAGATTGCTGGGCCGAGGAAGCAGCCAAGCTATTCTTCAAGCACGTTGTCAAGTACTGGGGAGTGCTACGCACAATTGTGAATGATCGCGATCCTCGATTCACCAAGCCATTTTGGACCAAGTTCTTCAAGTTGTTGGGGTTGAACCTCAATTTTCCCCAAACTAACACATAGATGGTGAATGTGCTCATAGAAATATACCTTCGGCATTATGTGAGCACCACGTGAGTAAACTAGGCGAGGCCAATCGATGTGGCCTAATTTTCATACAACTTGCAGCGGAGTGAGTTCACAAATCAGAGCCTGTTCAAGATCGTGATAGGGCAACAACCGCTCACACCGAGCGTGGTTGCCTCGGGCTACCAAGGAAGTAGTCTGTCAGCCTACAAGTTCACGAAGGAATGAGATGAACAAGTGGACTTGGCACGGGCATGCCTACATAAGGCCGCGAAATGCATGAAGAAGTAGGCCAACGAAAAGCGACAGCATGTAGAATTCTAGGTCGGGGACCTACTACTAGCCAACTACACCTAGTCCTTTGGTATCGACACATGCATAAAGGGTTGATCCATCGCCATGAAGGCCCCTTCTGAGTGTTGCAGCAGATCGGGAAGGTTGCACACAAGCTAGACTTGCTAGCCAAACTCAACGTACATCTCGTGTTCCACTTGAGTATGGTCAAACCTTTCCATGTAAATGAGGAAGACCTAGACCGAGATAAATCACAATGAGCGCCCCTTGGGACAAAAATCCCATACGATCGAGACGTTGAGTGCATCATGGTGAACCAAGTCATACGAAAGTGGTATTGTGCACCAAAGAAGGAATACTTGATCCAATGGAAGGGCCTTCCGGAGAGTGAAACAAATTGGGAACCATCCGAGACTCTGTGGAAGTTCAAGAGGCACATAGATGCATTCCATGCCGAATATGTGATGATGACATTGCCAAATAAGTGGGGGAGATTGACATGGCCCAAGAACGAGCATGATGCAAGATGTTCAAATGATAGGGCCATGTCCCATACAAGGGCTAGCCCACGAGTTGCCCATGAACAACACACGGGCAACCCACAAGTAGTGCACACATCGGCCCATGAGTAACGCGGGAGTAAGCCCACGATCGTTCGGCTCCCTCATGTCAGGCAACCCTTCGATTTCCACAAATTGACCTTACAGACCCCGTGGTGGGCGTCCCTTGAATTTGCCATGGCCTAAGGCCTCTTGAGTTGCATGTACCCTTGTACTAATTGTACATATTCGAATACCACTGTTAGATCAAAGAGGGACCAACAACTAAGATTAGACTCGTCCATGTATAAATAAGGGACCCCACCCCTTTAGCTATATACGCTCTAGTTCACGAGCTAATATAACCCAAGCTTCACTCTCATATTTCATTCTTGTGAGTTGAGTACGTGTTAGGTTGACTTGGGATCAAATCCTAAGGCCCCATAGGCATGGGATCATTCGCAATCGACCGATCCATGACACTAGCATCACGGTGCACAAATATTAACATGTAATTTAATATTGATGATGTGTTTCTTTCGTGTAAAATATTTTTCAGAAGAATATTTTTCTCATTTTTCAACATTACATTTATTTAGGAAAATGAGTTAATGAAAATGTTTTCATGATTAATGAAAAATGTTTTTCTACTAAAGCTTAGGTTCAAGAAAATGATTTTTTTTCTTTAAATGAATCGGAAAAATTTTATCAAAATATGACTAGTTATTGGCGTTTTGATTTGAAACTCTACACTTGGGTATGGGAACTCCAAAGTTGGTTCCTAGATCCCTGCATTCAAGACCAGGTCTCTTGGTGATCGAGCCTAGGTCCATGAAGGTGAGGCTTGGGACCTCGGCGCTCAGGCTTAGGCCCTTGGTGCCCATGCTCGAGTCTATAAAGGCCAAGCTCGAATCCCTAGTGCCCACAACCAATACTCCAACACTTGAACTCCGGTTCATGAAGGCCGTGCTTAGGTCTCCAACACTCAGACTCTAGTCCAACCCTTAGGTCGGGTCCATAAAGACCATGCGCGAGTCCTCAGTGCTTGAGCTTGAGTTCAAGATCGAGGCTTGCCTGTGACCATTGTTGTCGGGCATCACAAAAGCCTGGCGACCAACGGACAAAGAAGGCAAAAGAAAAAGAATAAATTTAAAAATAATTTAAAATTTTGAATTTTTTTGGGCTTGAGATAGAGTCATGAGGTTGAAATCAATTTCCAAAGTTTTCTGTCACATATCAACAAACAAACAAAAAATCATTTTTCTAGAAAATGATTTTTCGGAAAAATTAATACTCTGAAAAACCTCAAATTGATACATTTATGATAAATTTACTTCAAATTAATTTTTTAACTATAAAAAACCTAAATTGGTACAAATAAATTTATCCAAAATTAATTTTTTTTTACTAACAAGAACCCTAAATTGATATACCAATGACAAATTTACCTTAAATTAATTTTTTTGATTATTAAAAATCCCAAATAGATACACCTATGATAAAGTTATCCTCTATTAACTCCTGTCAAATTTTATAGTTAAATTTGCTGACATGAATGACATATAGTGGCATGTTATGGTGACGTGGTAAATTCATGATTTGATTGCTAATGATGAAAGTGATTACGCAGGGTTTGGATTATACTATAGACATGAACTTAGATCATTCCATGATTTCTCGAATGGGAAAATCGAGCGAGCTAACTCACGATGCATTGCCCAAATTGTCATATGGGAAATTAGAAATGCTATTTGGTTAAGGGTTAATACCATGAAAAATCATAAATTGTACACTTGTAGGAAATTTACCTTAAATTAATTTTTTAACAATAAAAAAAAATCATATACCGATATGTTTGTGACCAATCCACTCCAAATAGTGAAATATCTATAGATATCTACAAATTCTAGAGTTGCCCTTTGAACAATAGAATTTTACAAATCCGTTTGGCCGACAAAAGCCAATTATTTGCAATCTAGGTCTTGACAGAGAAAGTCCCTCACCCCAACTTAGATATCTACCCCAACCTGGTATTCCAGCAAGTTCCACTGATGCTCCAACATCCATTCCATAGTATTTTTTAGACAAGCATCGTTCGAAGACGTAAAAATTCTTACAGGTGTTACATTTGTAATAAGAAAGGCCATTTTGCCAAGAATTATCCAAAAGCCAAAGGAATACTATAAAAACCATTCTGCTCATCTAAGGAGATATGGATGCAGAATTTGCTTTTGGTGATAAACCAGAAGATCTCCTTGAGATTAGAAGAAAATAATTTTTTGAAAGAAAGTGCTGCTCTACGAAGTATGATTCTTTAAAACTAGAAATGTTCTAATCAATCTTGGTAGTATACTCTGCATTTGTCACAAATGTGGAATTTACCCTCATTTAATACCACAAAAAACCATAAACCTGTACAATTCCCACAAACGGAGGGAGGGATGGTGATTGAGATGGGATTCTGAGACAAATCAGATAAAAGGGGGATCGATCCAAAAGTACAAGGGCCAGAAAGCAAATTTTTTTCCCCATTAAATATTCATAAGAGAATCGTTTGAGAGACGTTGGCGTTCAACAAAACGTTGATTTAGCTCTTGATGATTTATTCTTCACCCATAAGAATGCACCACCCCGCCTCACCTTGCCACCTTGTTACTCGCCCTGGACGAGGCATGACAAGGGCTGGTTCGAGAAGAAAGCCTTCAGGTTTGACACGGTGAGCTCCCCCAGCGCCTCGAATGATTCTGGAGTAAAGGCGGCTGAGTGCGGAGACAACACCACGTTGTCCAGACCTAATAACTCTTTCGGCACGTTCGGTTCATCTTCAAACACATCGAGGCCTGCACCGCCGAGCTCCCCTCGCATCAGGAACTGCACGAGCTCCTTCTCGTCGATGAGACCGCCTCGCCCCACATTAATTATGACCCCTCGATCTTCCAGAACGGTCATGACCTCTCTGTCAATGACGTGGCGGGTTTCTTCGGTGAGGGCGCAGCACAAGATGAGGACATCAGAATTGGCGGCGAGATCGTGGATGCTTGCATGGTAAGGATACGGAAACGATGGCTTCTTGCTCCTCGAGTTGTAGGCGATGTCACAGCCAAAGGGCTGAAGCCTTTTGGCGACATGGGAACCGATGTTTCCCAGTCCCACAATCCCCACCCGCTTTCCTCCTAACTGTAACGATACAAGCACAAATTATATAATCCACCCGGCATCTTAGAGAGTAGATATTCACGAAACTGATAATGCAGCTGGAAGAATCAGTTTCACTTGTAAAAAGATATAACAGGAAAGGCACGGCAGAGTTGAAAAGAAACTGTATCTGTAAGTACGAACATCCGAAGGTAAGACTCTGTCTCAATGCAACATATGACATCCTTAGTCATCAGTAGCAAATTTACTGCTCAATGACCAGAGAAGGGACACTTTTCACAGATATGAAGAAGTAGGTATTACCGATGCCTAGAAACCATGCACAAATAGACTTTTTGTCCGTCTTGATCTTGTATCAGCAATGCTCATCATAAGAAGATCTTCACATAACCACCCAAATCTTCGTTTAGAAGAACTAGTGGCCAAATTTCTACCCTCAAGCTCGTGAATTCGACATCCTGTTAGTTACATTTGACACAGCATCTGCAGTTGCATGTAGATCAACTTCCCAAAGGATAGTACCACAGATGTGCATACTATAGAATCAAGCAATGAAAGCATTCGAGAATACAACAGTCATACCACTTCTTATCAAGTCCCAGATGCTCTGACTAGCTTCTCGACTCATCATCAGACCAAAGAATAAGATCCACAGTATTAAAATAGCAAGCATCCACTGATCATCAACTAGTATCCCTGTCATCACCACAGAGGATCTGCTACCATGAATGTTTCATCACTACATTAACTCATGGCCAGATGCCTCTGAATTCTACATTAGAGGTACAAACATTATAGCAGATGATGGTATGAACACTAAACATACCCAGTTACTTACTTTGACAAATTCAACTTCCTATTTACTAGCCAATTTCATGCAAAATCCTTCCACCAGAGTAACCAAATTTATCGCATGAGCTCGCGCCACTAGACTAAATCAGGCACACAACTAAACTGCTCAATGACGATGACGATCTGGCATCATCTGAACTGCACCGGTCCATACATAATGGATGGAATGCAGACAAACAATATCTTCTTCGTGCATCTTCAACTATGCAGCTGAACTCACTGCTTGAACACCAAAGAAAACCAGGAGAACTAATAGAACAGGATCAAATGAGCTGGCTTCAACCACCTCACTCTCTTCCTAAAATGTGCAACACAATGCATTATGCTGAAACAGGCAATACCTTAGGACAGCCTCGAAATATACCCAAAAGGAAAAAGCTTTCAATTGATTCCGACCAACAAAAGAAACTTTGCTCGACAAAAGCCGGTGATCACCTTGAATCCGAGCGGGTAGTCTCCGTTCTTCAACCACGAGCCCTCCCTGACGTACCGGTCGGCCGCGGACATCCGCCTGAGGACGTCGAGCAGAAGCGCGACGGCGTAGTCGGCGAGGTCCTCGGCGAAGGTGGCCCCGGCGTTGGTGACGGCGATGCCGCGCCGGCGGCACTCGCGGAGGTCGATCTTGTCGACGCCGGCGCTGGTGGCGACGACGAGCCGGAGGGAGGGGAGGAGGCGGAGGGTGTCGGCGGGGAGGGGGTGGGCCCCACGCAGACGAGGGCGCGGGTGCGGCCGGCGCGGCGGGCGAGGAAGGCGTGGGCGGGCTCGTCCGGCGAGTCCGTGCACGGATCGAGGACGGTGAAGTGGTCGCGGAGCAGGGCGAGGAAGGGAGGAGCGAAGGACGGGAGGCGGTGGACGAGGATGTCGGGTCGGCCCGACCCGGGTTCGGCGCCGGGTTCAGGCTGGGAAGACATTCTTGATTCTTCGGTTTTGCCGAAGGGTTAGGGCGGGAGGGCAAATCGAGACCGGGAACGGCGGAAAACGATGCCGACGGCCGATGATCCCAGCAGCCCAGCTCAAGCTGAGCCGGTGGGTGTCCACTTGTCGTTTCTAATGACCGTTCGGTGACGAATCTTTCGTGATTTCTGAACCGGGATGATATTTTGGGTCCACTTTTTTTTTTTTTTTTTAAGTCTTTTTATAATTAGAGATAAAAAAATTCAGTCGTAAAAGACCAAATAAATCCGCAAAACTTGGCTAGCATCACGATGAACAAATATTAACAAGTAATTTTAAATTTAAGATGAGTGCATTTGTTTCTTGAAAAATATGTTTCGGAAGATCATTTTCCGACATTTAGTTCGCTTAGGAATATAAGTTAACGGGGAATATTATTTTAATCAATGAAAAATATTTTCTTATTAAAGCTTAGATTTAAAAATGATTTTTCTTTAAATGAATTGGAAAACGTTTATCAAAATATAACTATTTACACTTTGATTCAAAACTCTGAGCGCGGTTCCCGGATAGAACTGGAGAATCGCACAGGAAATCCGGTTCGGTTCCCGTTCTAAAGAGACCGTTTCCGGTTCTCGGGTTTCTTTTTCTGAGAACCGGCGGTTCGGTTCCTCGTTTCCGGTCAGGGATAAAAAAAGAAACCCTAAACCCCCTCCCCCACCACGTGATTTCCCCTCCTTCCCCTTTCTTTTCTCCCCTTTTTCCTTCTCACGTCACTTCCTGCCCCCCTCGCCCTACTTTTTTTTCTTTTCCTCTCTCTCTCCTCTTTCCCCCTCTCTCGGCCGAAACCCCCTTCTTCTTCTCTTCTTCTTGCAGAACCGGAGAACCGAACCGGACCCTCCCGTTCTCTACCTCTGCCCGTCACTGACGCTGCTCACCCTTGACGCCGCCGCTGGATGTCGCTGGACGCCAGTCGCCCCACGCTCGTCTCTCCCTTGCCTCTTGCTCCCTCGATGCCGTCACCCCTCGCTTGCCTTGCTGCTCAACCGCTCGCCGTCAACGCTGCCAGTGGACGCCGCTTGTCCCCTCGATGGAGGCCGCTCGCCACTCGCGCAGCTGCCCCCAACGCTGCTCGCTCGGTCGCCCTCTACGCTGCTCCCCCGCGACGCCGCTGGGCCAGTCGCCCCTAACACCGCTGGCCCAGTCGGCCCTTGATGTTGCTCACCAGTCGACGACGCTTGTCCCAAGTCTTTGTCTTGATATGCTTGTAAGGAGAAGCTAATTTGGATGGTTTAACTTGGAGATTATGATTCATGGGCACTTGAGTTGGGTTCTTCAGGTTGGCGGTCGCCATTTGCATTTTGCTTTGTGATTTTTATTTTGTGATGAGGCATAACTTGTCTAGTTCGTGTCAAGTAGATCTGATGGGACTTATAATACTTATGCGATCTGATTATACTTGTTTTTTTTATGAAGCACATCTACGAGGTGAGCTCCGCCCCTTCCTCAAATCAAAGGATGGGATGTGTTTTTAAGTCATGAGCAAGCAGATTTGCTCGTCTTGTACTGAATTTTCATTTTTTAGGGAAGGGCCCTTGTTGCTGATGTTCCATCCTGTAATCGAGCCATAACTACTTAAGAATTGGTAGCTGACTTGATTAACAATCTGTCCGCATCTCTTTTGATTTTTATGTTGTTATTTTTTGTCCTTCACACGATATGTTTGATTGATATCTAGCATGCAGTTTGGTTACACAGAAGCGTTTGAGTCGCATTATTTACCTAAAAGATTTTGGTACAGTAAATGTATCGAACCCTTGAGAGGATAATGGCATGTCTTCTGTTCTCTTTTCTCTTATGAAATGTCACTCTAGCTTTTTACTATTCCATCAGGTCCTTGATTGTGAGTTGTTTTAGAATCGGAGTAGATGATAAAGAAGAAGGATCTTTTGGTTTTTATGGATGTCTCCATTGATGGGACCCTGCTGAAAGAATGGTTTTTGAGGTACTCATTTGTAAATGCGAATTTTAAATTTTTTTAACATTTGTATGCCCTCAGTTATTACATTTCTTTTTAAATTTGCTGCGGATTCTTCACAATTCATATCTATTGACTGGCTTTCTTGTGAATCCAGTTCAATAGCTTTTTCCTGAAGTTGCTCCAAAGACGGCAGAAAATTTCCGAGCACTTTATACTGGAGAGAAGAGAATTGGCCAAAAGACAGGGAGGCCACTGCACTTGAAGGTGTCATTTTTCCATCGGATCACTCTATGGCTCAGGTATGTTTGTTTGTTCATGTAAGAGCTTTGTTCTAGAGAAAGTTTGGCCTTTATGGTTGTGTAAGGCTAAATAGGTTATTTTGGTCAGTCACCTTTCTTTATGCTGTAGGATACAGGGCTGATGCTCACGACGGCTTTTCTTGTGATATAGTTTTAAGGTTGCACTTACCATGTTGTCCACCCTTTGATCTTTTCTTTGGTTAACATTTCACATACATTTCTTTGAATATTATCTTTCTCACCATTGGGATTTTCATTGATTTTTTGTTATTTTTCTTTTTCTTTGCTTTTTGCAGGGCGGTGATTTTCACAAAAGAGATGGTAAGAATTTTTTTCATGGCTGTCCAATTTGTCTATTTGTTTGTAACTTCACTCGTCTTCCATGGTTGCTTTTGAGGCCTAAACTTTGGATTTGCTTGTTACGTGGTAATTTATTGAGGTTCTTTTTTTCTTTTTTTGTCTTTGGTTTCTGTTATGTGCATCTCGTTGGTCAAGATGGACAACGCTGCAAATTGTTACAGGTGAACAGGCCAATGACCATTATATGTGATTATGTGCATATACGCGACCTGTTTACTTATTAGTTAGTTTGGATGAGTCTAGTACGTGTCACTACACATTCATCACGCCAATGCGTTCTTTAATCGTGACGGGATAGGTTACGTTCAATTATGACGGGTGGTGACCAACCGAAACCGAACCGAGGATTCACGTTCAAGACCAGCTTGGCGATTAAGCTTAAGCCCATGAAGGCAAGCCAAGCTTAGGCATGGGCCATTGGTATCTATCAAAGTTGGGCCCAAATGCCTATTATCCACAGCCAATGCTCCGACACCTGAACTCGGGTTCATAAAGGCCATGCTTAGGTCCCCAACCTCCAATTATGGTCCTAACCCTTCATAAAAACCGTGCGCAAGTCCTTGGTGCTTGAGCTTGAGTTCAGGATCAAGGCTTGCCTGTGACCATTGCGAGGCATTGCAAATGCTTGGCGACCAGCGGACAAAGAATAAAAATAAAAATACTTTAAAATTTTATTATAATTTTTTATGCTTGAAGTAACGTCATGAGGTTGAAGTTATTTTCTGAATGAGATGCAAGCACTAGAATAGTTTTCGGTCACGTATCAACAAAAAAGAAAAAAAAACATTTTTCTACAAAATAATTTTTCACAAAGTATTTTCCTTTCTCATGAAATTTTCACTTAAATAAGCATATCATTAGGGTGATAATCGAAATATTAGATGAATTAGATGGAAATATTTGATGAATTAAATGGGCAATACATAATTTCGGAAACAAAATTATTTAGACTATTAGATACTCTTAGTGAAGTTTGAAGATGACATGTCAAATTCATGACTTAGCTTCTAGTGACAAGTGATTAACAGATACCTATTGTGAATGTAGAGGGCCAAGCAAATTGGTAAAATTATTCTCAAAGAAGGAAAGAGAATCGGACACTAAATTTATGTGGTTTGATCCGAATATCAAAACCTTCGTCCATGGGAAAGCAACACATAATTCTACAATATAAACAAGTGGGAAGAAGTACACCATAAGTGTCAAAACTTGAACGGATACGAATGAACACTTAAAAGTGCCACCATTTTAAAAAATGTGGGACCTTAAGTGCCACCTTTAGCGAGCCCCGTCGGAAATTTTATGTGACAATTTTTTATTATTTTTCTCTCCTACGTGGCTCGTCGGAGAACTAAATCAGCAAAGAAATGCAAAAATGATGTCGTTTTGACGTGAATTTGAATTTTAAATAAAGATTAATTAAATTAAATTATAAAAAATAAATTTAATTATTTAAATTAAAAAAAAGGGAAGGAGAAAAAGGCGGCTAAGGGTTAAGACCTCGTCGCGCCGCCTCCCCACCATCGCCGGAAGGGCCAGCGACAATGGTGGGAGCTAGGGGCCAATGACCTTGACCAACTCTCCCCCACCGTCGCCGGTCCTTCCCGGCAAGGGCGAGGGGCAGCGATGGCAATGACTCAACCCTCAGGGATATTATTTTAAAATGTTTTAAATAAATTTACTTTTAAAAATAATTTAATTAATTTTTATATTAATTATTTACTACGTCGCATGCAAAACGACGTTGTTTTGCACTTATCTTGCTGGAAAATCGCCACGTCAGTATTTTGGCCGAATTTTCTCGCCATTGGCACTTACGTGATCTATTTTACTCCGATTTTGACATTTAAGTGTCACTTTCCTAACTTTTGACATTTAAGTGTCTTTCATGCTAAGTTTTAGCACTCCAAGATCTGACACTCGAAACAAGTGATACACAAGAGATTACAATCATTCGAACACTTAAACACTCACTCAATGTTTTCCCACCTCCAATTACACCCAATAACTTACACAATTTTACTCCTCACAATTCCTAGTGAAACCTCACCTAAGAAATTAAACAAATTCTATTCATCAGAATTTAGCAGGCCAAAACACTATAGGGTGTAATTACGACGAGAAATATCTCCCTTTGTCAAGAGCTTTTACCTTTTCTTTAGTAAAGCTCACACGACTTCTCTTTCAGGCTCTTTGCTCTCATTCTACCTTCTTCATCTTCAGACATTCTCTCCATTTATAGTAGGATGGGTGTGAAGACATGACAAACGACGCCTATCAGAAGATCTTCAAAATTCAACTTATTTCATGCAAAAGAGAGGGACTGCCATCTTCCTTCTAGTGCTTCATCTTCTAGGCACATTAAATGTAGTGAATTTGGTGCCAATCATGGAGAGTTCGCCCACTAAGGATGACAAAAGAGAAGATGACATTTGGTGCCCACCAATATCTCTGGGTATGGATGTCTGTGTCATGTGCAAGCCTTAAAGAGAGAGAAGAAAAATGGACGTGGGACTCATGAACACACTTAATGAAGATGGGCGCCCTCCAGCCCATGCATTTAAAGAATAACGTCCAACTTTCTTTCTCCTTCCATGCTGCACGTTTCCTTCATGTACTTTTTCAAAGAAGTACATAAAAATTTCCTAGATTATTCTTGTGCAACTATCTTCTCCTTATGTGCACACTTATAACCGATCAACGCATCATAATTTTTTTTTTTGGTTATTTAAGTTTTTCTTAAATAAACACAACTATAGGGTGATAATCGAAACATTAGATGAATTAGATGAAAACATTTGATGAATTAGATGGGCAATACAAATTTCGGAAGCAAAATTATTTAGACTATCAAATACTCTTAGTGAAGTTCGAAGATGACATGCCAACTCCTTGACTGAGCTTCTAGTGAAAAGTGATTAATAGATATCTATTATGAATATAGAGGGCCAAGCAAATCGGTAAAATTATTTTAAAAGGAAGGAAAGGGAATCAGATACCGAATTTACATGGTTCAATCTAAATATTGAAACCTACATCCACGGGAAGAGTAGCACAGAATTCCACTATAGAAATAAATGATACACCGGCGATTACAATCACTCAAGCACTCAAACACTCATTTAGTATTTCCCAGTCTTCAATTACACCTAATAATTCATACAGTATTTAGCCCCTCACAATTCCTAATG
Source organism: Eucalyptus tenuipes (assembly GCA_014182365.1). Lineage (NCBI taxonomy): Eukaryota > Viridiplantae > Streptophyta > Magnoliopsida > Myrtales > Myrtaceae > Eucalyptus > Eucalyptus tenuipes. The sequence goes on along the minus strand of CM024540.1, from coordinate 27,027,885 downwards.
AAACCTCACTTAATGAATTAAACAAATTCTACTAATAAGAATTTAACTAGCTAAAATACTATAGGGTGTAATTACGAGAAATTTCTCCCTCTGTCGAGAGCTTCTGCCTTTTCTTCATGTTGGTTCACAGACTTCTTTCTTCAAGCTCTTTTCTCTCGCTCTACCTCTTTCGTCTTCAGACATGCTCTCCATTTATAGTAGGATGGGCGTAAAGACAAACGATGCCTATCCAGATCTTCAAGAATTCAATAAATTTAATGCAAAAGAGAGGGGCAGCCGTCTTCCTTTTAGTGCTTCGTCTTCCGCGACATTAAATATAGAGAATTCAGTGCCGATCATGAAGAGTTCGCCCGCCAAGGATAACAAAGAGAATATGACATTTAGCGCCCACCAACATCTATGGGTATGCATATTTATGCCATGTACATGCATTAAAGAGAGAGAAGATAAAATGGATGTGAGACTCATGAACACAATTAATGAAGTTCGGCGCCCACCAGACCATGCATTTTGTGAATGATGTCCAACTTTCGTTCTTCTTCCATGTTGCATGTTCCTTTTCTCTATTTTTTAAAGTAAGACAAAAATTTACTAAATTATTGTTGTGCAGCTATCTTCCCCTTATGCACGCACTAACTTATCAACGTGTGATAAATAACGGAGTCGAGTCTCGTATACATGATTAAATTCGAGACATATTTTCAACAATTTTTACATTGACTCGACGTTTAAGCTAAGTCACAATCGCTTCAATGGACACCTTGCCACTACTCTTTTACAGCCCTAATGGGCTTAACCGCCATAGAGTGCTTCCAAGTTTAAGCCGCGCTTGAATTTCACCATAACCGTGGATCTCATTAAGATGCCAACTCCACTTGCATAATTATATTATCCAACATAACCTCTTGTATCATAGATAAAACAAAGCCAATATTACTTCCATATCTAAGAGAAGGTCGAACAAGCACCTTTTCAAATTCAGCAATTATAGCAATCGTTGACTCTACCGACTCCACCTTGCTACAAGCATCATCTATGGCGATTATTCCACTAGTATGGCTACCTTAGGAATTTCTAATGGCAACTCCACCTTGAACTGAACATTGTCCAAATTTGTATTAACACTGCTGCAAACACTCCTAGCCAAATATACTAAAGACTTGTCAAATGTAACTTCTCTATTTTTAACAATTCAATCTATATCTAGGCACCACAAATGATTGCGCCGCTCATCTTGTGCATAGCCATGGAATATGCATCTTGTCCTCTCATCGAGCTTATCATCATTCACTCGAAAATGACACAAGCAACTAAACATTCTAAGAATAGAATAACCAACAACGTTACCTGACCACACTTCTTCAAGAGTCCAATATTCAATAGTAGTCGATGGGAATTTATTCATTAGGTAGTTTACTGTGTTAAGCACATCAACCATGATTCTCCTAGCAACACTAACACTAGAGATCTTTTTATGGGCCATCTCTAATAATGATATGCTAATCAATTTATAAATTGTTGTGGTTTATTGGTATTAATGTGGTGTTTCGCTAAGTCCTCGTTCATGCAAAATTTATTTACCAGCTTGGAGTAGACCTCCATGCTATTGTCAGTCCGCACATGCTTGATTGACTTACTAGTCTCTGTCTCGATCAAAGCTCTCAACCACATGTTCCTAAAAGCGACATCAAACTTGTGTATTGGCACAAACACCCAGGTCTTCCTTAAGTAGTTGTTAGGCTCTCAAATAGATGCATCCGATGTTTCTAGGGCAAAATTATCACTGTCTCACCCTAAAGTTCATACAAGTCACTATGCTTGATTCCTTTTATTATCACCAAGGCACCTCGAACAATCTTTAGAACTCCACAATCTGAAAATATCTACAACTAGATGAATCTAGGGCACCCAAGAAAATCAAGTTCTTTTTCAATCTTGAAACATGTCTTACTCCAGTCATTATCCTCACAATACCATCATACATTCTAATTTTAACATCACCAACTCCAACAACATCGCACTTAGTATTATTCGCTAAGTGAACTTTACTACTACCCGTGCACTAATAAGTGATAAACCAGTTTATATTTAGTATAGCGTGAAATGAACAACTAGAATCTATTATCCACCCATCAAATGATGAATCCTCAGTAATGGACAAGACACAATCGATATCATCAAAATTATTCTCAGATATAGCCACAACACCATCTATAGACTCAACTCTAATTCCTTTACCCTTTTCATTTTTTAGCTTAAAACAATCTCTTTTACAATGTCCACTATTGCCACAAATAGACAACCTTACTAGTCCTAAATTGACTACATCTATTTATATTCCTACTAACACGAGTACTAGTTCTTCCTCTACTATCACCTACTAAAGTAGCAGGTACAGGTTCACTAGATTCTTTCCTATGAATGTCTTCACCTAGAATCAAATCACGAACCTCATTAGATGTCAAGTTTCTTGACCTAAATAAATTACTGATAACAATAACAGTAGTATTTCAACCATCAAGCAATGGGGATAATAGAATCAAAGCATGCACCTCATCTTTAAAGTTAATCTCAACCGAACTCAAATGGTTAACAATTTCATTAAATTCGTTGATATGTTTGGCAAACGATGTACCTTTGCCCATTTTTAAGTGAAACAGACGTTGCATCAAATAGACCTTATTGATTGTAGCGGGTTTCTTGTACATAATCGACAAGACTTTCATCAATCCTGCAATGGTTTTCTCCTTCATGATGTTCAATGTGACGTTATGAGCTAACACCACCTGAATAACACTTGTCGCTTGTCTATCTAACAATTCTCACTTGGCATCTTTCATCGAGTCTGGTTTCTCCCCAAATAAGGGTAAGTGGAAATTTCTTATGTATAGATAATCCTCAATCCGCATTCCAGAAAGGAAAATCTTTCTTATCAAATCTATCGATTCTCACATTTCCTTCTTTCATCGGTACCAATTCGCTTCAAGTCAGTTGAATCGGCCTCTGATATCAATTGTTGTAAATATAAAGGGTCAAGCAAATCGGTAAAATTATTTTGAAGGAAGGAAAGGGAATTGGACAATGAATTTATGTGGTTTAGTTCGAATATTAGAACTTACGTTCATGGAGAGAGCAGTACGGAATTCTATTATAGAAACAAGCGATACACCGGAAATTACAATCATTCAAGAACTCAAACACTCACTCAGTGTTTCCTAGCCCCCAATTATACCTAAAACTCACATAGTGTTTAGCCCCTCAAAATTCCTATTGAAACCTCATTTAAGGAATTAAACAAATTCTACTCATAAGAATTTAAATGGCTAAAACATTACAGGGTGTAATTACAATAGGAAATTTCTCCCTCTGTCGAAAGCTTCTGTCTTTTCTTCAAGAGGGCTGACACGACTTCTCTCTTCAAGCTCTTTCCTCTCGCTCTACCTCCTTCGTCTTCAAACGTCCTCTCCATTTATAGTAGGATGGGTGTGAAGACAAGACAAACGACGTCTATAGAAGATCTTCAAGAGTTCAACGTATTTAATGCAAAAGAGAGGGGCTGCCGTCTTCATTTTAGTGCTTTGTCTTCTGGGCACATCAAATGCAGAGAATTCGATGCCGATCATGAAGAGTTCGCCCACTAAGGATAACAAAAGAGAAGATGACATTCGGCGCCCACTGATATCTATGGGAATGCATCTTTGGGTCATGTGCATGCATTAAAGATAGAGAAGAAAAATGGATATGGGACTCATGAACACAATTAATTAAGATGGGCGCCCATCGGACCATGCATTTAATGAATGATGTCCAACTTTTCTTCTTCCATGCTGCATATTTCCTTCCTCTAATTTTGTTAAGAAATAGACAAAAATTTACTAGATTATTCTTATGCAGCTATCTTCCCCTTATATGCACACTAATAATTGATCAGCACGTGATCATTTTTTTTTGTTATTTAAGTGTTTTCTTAAATAAGCACATCCTTAGGATGGCAATCGAAACAGTAGATGAATTAGATGGAAACATTTGATGAATTAGATCGGCAATATAGAATTTCGGAAGCAAAATTATTTAGATTATGAGATGCTCTTAGTGAAGTTTGAAGATGACATGCCAAATCCATGATTTAGCTTCTAGTAACAAGTGATTAACATATACCATTTATGGTTGTCATTGATTTTGTGATGAGGGAATTCTAGATTATAGAGAGAAAAGTCAACCAAATAAGTCATTATCTAATACCGTTCTGCATAAAGTGTCGGGGGTGTAACATGTATGCGAGATGAACAATCCAGATGCAGATATTTGGGGGCCAGAGTTGGAGTTAACATGAATTGATGTGATTTGGCACGAAATTGGCTAATTTTGAATAGTTTGAGCGGGTTAATACGAAATGAAGGAAATGCCGTGGACTGTCGAAAAGATGGGAACTGCCCATTCTTCTTGATCAAGTCAACGACCCAACACAAAAGACCCTTTGACTTGGGGCTTAAAACGGGCTAAAAAGGCCGATCCGTTTTTTTCCACAACAAGGCATTTGGATCCGCATTTGGCTGGGCTGGCCCTTAAGAGCATATTTCCGCCCTAGCCGTCTCGATTCTCTCCCCTTTTGTCATTCCTCTTTGAACAACATGAATGCCCCAAGAAAACATCTGTCGTTTTCAAATGAAAACATTTCCTTATTAAAGGCACTCGTTAACAAGACAAAGAAGAATTCACATGAAACCTTTTTTTTTCCTTGCTTGGCTACCTTGACCCCGTGGTTAGCAGAGCAACGGCACCGGCCTGATTTCTGTTACTTGGGTTGAGATGTGGTGATCCATTCGTACACCTTTGGTGGATTAAGTAGTGATGACTTAAACTCAATTTCTTGTAACAAGAGTAGAAACCTCATCAATTGGAATAATCGAGCCGATCACCCTTCTCCACTGATCTTTTTACTCTTTATATAAAGAAAACAAACAGAATAAAGAAAGCTTGTGGTTAGTTGAAAACCCCAATCGATCAAGGGCCTAATTCCCTTGAAAGCCCTCAATTTTTTTGTTAAAAAAAACAAAACAAAACTTTAGGTCCAACTTCAAATTTGCCCCAAACTTTTTTTGTGTCTTAGAAAAAGCCACAAATTTTAGGTCCGGTCCCAAATCTATCATGAATTTTGTTTTGTCTAAAATAAATCACTGACTTTTAATTTATTTTCAAATCTACCCCGTGGTATAGTCCCAACTTAATGTGACATCTTCACATCAAAATAATTTTACATCAATAAGGTGAAACTGTTCTAGGATATGAAAATTAGGGATAACTAACGATGAGTTTTTGGGCAGAGGGCTATTAAGAGCAGATTTGAGACTAAAGTAAAATATTGACGATTTTTTTATTAAACAAAAAACATACGGGGTAAATTTGGAACTGAACCTAAACTTTGGGTTTTTTTTTTTTAGACAAAAAACATTTTCATGCATAATTGAGATTAGATTTAAAGTTTATGATTTTTTAGGAAATTAGGCCATCGATCGGGTGATGATAAAAGCATGTGCTATATCAACGGGCCACACATCCTTCTTAATAGCCTTTATTTTGATATTATTATTAATAGTTTTTATAAGGTCGTTTTGACAAACTCTATTTGCTTTTCCTAAATATACACTAGGGTTTAGTCTAACCAAAGACACGTCAAAGCCTACATCGCACATCAGCAATCATCATCAAACATGAAACTCAGACAGTAACTCCACTTCCTTGTACAAAGAGTAACAAGTACATCGATTTTTATGTACTTTATCAATGTTGCAATAACCTATACTGGGTAGGAGCCTAATATGTGCTTTGACAACCCCTTTTCAACCACTTCGAGATTTCTCGCTGTTGATCCTGATCAGCCCATCCTTTCATTCCATCTGCCTTGACAATCCCATTTTGCAAATCGCTTAATTTAGGACTTACAGTGAATTCTAACACGTCCAGTCTCCCTTTACCCCAATAGTTCAATTTCTTTTCAATTTACTTGGACTTTTTGGACAATCGCACAGTGGCAAGAGGGTAAAGAAGATGGATTTTTCTTGGAGATATTGCCTCGACAAGAGAGAAAGAGACAGAAATCAATCCAGCATGGGCTCACAGATCATCTTCTTATCCGGATAACAAGACCGATGCAACAACGACTGCACTTCTGGTTCGGCGCACATCGTGTCTGGTGGTTGCCAAACAACCAATGGAGGTTAGTCATATCGCTCGGAAAAATGCCTGGAGAGACATATCAGCGACAACCATGATCAATCAATTAATTTGTGGTTCTTTCGCTGTGGATTTGGTCAGCGCCCTAGCAAAGCTTATATAGCTACTTTCTGAAGCAATAGGGGCCATATCACTCACTAACAACGTACATAATCACTTTCATGTTATTCATACGTTCTTTCGGGAAAAATGTTTCCTAAGCAGTTACAAAATAGGACAATATTACAGGCAAGATACCAGGTGGCATAACACGTCAACGAGATAATTGAGGAACAAGAAAACAAGTAGAATAACATTTACGCAAAAAATTGAGTGGAAGTGCCGAGATTTGAACCATTGATTTATTATGCTCTAATATCCTATTAGACAAATCATTTTTTATGGAACATTACAGTGTTAGAAAACAAACCAACAATTTTAACGATATCAATATTAGTGATCTGAATATATAAGTTGATTATCTGTCTTATAATGAACCAGAACAGTGAACTAATACTAAATCCATACATTGCTCAACCATGATCCAAGTAGAAAACAGATTGTAAAGGTAGCAGATGCATTAGAAATCGAACGTGAGAGCACATCCGTTACGTACTTGAGTGCGCACGATCGAGCCTTAGCTACCAAGTAGGGAAGACTGGACAAGCTAGGCGAGGACCACTATAGATAGGGTAATCCATGAGAAAATGAAGTCATCCCATTAATTAATTCTTTGCAGCTTCCATTTCGAACCCATCCACGAGTCAGCCAGTGACGTGGATGCATGAATTTTCCTAAGTATCTGGAAATTCGCAATGGGAGTGTTCATTTCATTCAATGAATCATCCTCATCATCATATATTAAATGATGACGGGGTCGAAAAGAGCATGCAATGGGTGGTCAGAGCTTGCGCATGTCCGTGTGTGTTGCTCATCTTTCTAAAATAATGAAATGGTAGGTTTTTTTTTTTTTGGTCAGAGAAATGGTAGGGTTGGGGACTCCCTACAAGCCACGAAAAGCCATATGTACAGAAGAGGTGAGCTCGGGAGGGAGATGGTCAGCTGTCAGTCGATGTTAATATCGATTTGATGGGAGACAACGAGCAGCTTTGAGTGTATATTGACTGTCTGCCCACTGAGTCAAGGCCAAGAGGGCAAGTTGAGTCCACAAAATCCCATTACGGGAATGCTAGTGACGAGTACCCTAAGACTTTGCTGAGGATGTTTCTGCTAAGAGGAATAACTCACCATCAATGTCCTTTGCAGAGGGTATGCTTTTCTCCGGACCGGAGAGATGAGCTTGATTTAGTATTCATATACGGAAACCTAATTTAAGAAAAATAATCGCAATGACAAGTGTCATGAGTGATGTGCCCCCTTTTTTTTCGTGTTGCAATCACATGATTCTCGAAGGAATTTTCTTTTTATCTTTCATACGGTGGTAAAAAGAGTGATTTTCATACACTTAGTTTATAATGATTCTGTCACACGTTCATCTTAATTTAAGCTCTTTTCATGTCGAAAATATGGTTGAAAACACATGTAAATCAGTTGTGATAGTATTTCCATGTGAAGAAATAAACTTTTCCATCAGGTATCTATAAATAAACTACTCTATATTGTCCTTTGAAAAAAAAATGGATAGAATGGAAAATAAAAGGATGCAACCCTATATCAACTCTACATCATTCATGCAGCCGTTCTCTCTCTAAACTCCATGGATTGAACAATTAACGCAAATAATGCATATAAACATGGACAAACAAGGATCTCATCCCTTATAATTTTGACTATATATCTACAGCATGCTGAATGATAATTTGGTACTAAGGAGTAGGAAGAGAACATTATTTATCTACAGTCTAGGTTTAGATGCAGAAAGCACACAGGAGGCTCACACCATCCGTGTGTATAAAAAAAAAACAAATAAAGGAGACTAGGACTGTTTCAATTCTTAAATTGCATGTCTGCGCGCCTGCCTGCCAGTGCTTCCTCGAAACACTGCTCAGTAAAGAATATTTGGGGCTAAGGTTTATGTATATTCCCTCTTATTGCAGCTATAATATGAAAAAGTCCTTACTGTGACATAGTCCTGTTGTCAGTCAACACGAAATTCTATTCCTAACGAGCCTAAAATCAGCTCACTAACCACGGTCTCTTTTTACCGACCAAAAAAAAAAAAAAAAAAAAACCACGGTCTCTTTTTTTTGGCTTTTTCTGGATATTTTTTGTTCAGGTTTTACTAGCGAACATTTCCCCAGTCTTCACTATGGCTAGCAATATCTTAGAAAAGTTGCATAACATTCCGCATAGAGACAACCAACAAGGAAAAGCAAACATACTTTTGACGACTACAAGTTCAGTGTATAATGATTTCGGTTTCTGATGATGCACACAGATTTTTTCAACTCCAGCGGAAAGATTGTTTCAATTTCTCTACCAAGATGCTTCTGTACAAGATTCGCCATGCTAATAGATAAAATCAATTGCTAAAATATGCATATGCACGGACATATCACGAGGACATGTCCTACGCAAGTGATATACAATTCCTAAGAGTTAATAGGAAAAAAAATGTCTCTTTTTCCCTTTAAGAGAAAGCATTACCCAAAAGCAAAGTCTTAGCATGCATTTCCAGCACAACACCTCATTTATCCCAAGTAGTTGATGATGCTTTTCCAGCAAATGGACCTAAACAAGTAAACATTAATGCTGATGCATGTTTGTGATTGATAAGATTGGATATCATGAATATATGCTTCACTGCTTGATTTGTTTCTGTTTATCAATTTCAATCAACTGCAAAGAAGGAAGTGGAATCTGTGAATGTTACATTAGCCTGATATTCAAATCCTAATGAAGTTCTCAAAAAAATAGTGTTTCAATCTCAGATATTCGCATGTATGTAAATCCTAATATGACCATATGCACATAAGGATCATATATATATGCTATACACCACTGATCAGATGCCCTATTAGTTACAGCAACCATGTGCATTAACTTTTATATACTGCTAATAAAAATCACGACGCCAGACTTCTAGTGTACGAGATTCAAAGTGATACAATTAGGCAGGCAAACTGTACACAAAAGCCGACTCGGCAGAACAATGTTACTCGTCTCTCAGTAGAGTACAGGAAGAATGTGCAAAAATTAATATATCACATTCACATATTCTAATGAAGCATTGTCACCAACATTACCAACTCCTGGCCAAAATTGCCTGGAAGAAGGACCTGCTGGATGTAAAGACATCCTCATGATTCATGTCATCTAGAGGAAAGGTTCACAAAACTAAGATTCACGGAATCACTCCAATCTGAGAATAATCAAGTCGTTAACTTCATCAATTTCTGTTGCAGCTCATACAAATTGCCATTTCCTCCTCTGGTTACCTGCATAAATAACCCCAATATAAGATAGGAGCTTCATCGATTAGTGGGTTAAAAGGAAATTTCAAATGAAACCCTAAAAGTATTGACATTATATGCATTCGTTGAGGGATAAGTATTGAGGCTTAGGGGTACCTCGGCTTTGATGGAGTGAAGAATCCTTTCGCTCACTTGCGTTGAATTGCAGCTGAACACGTTTACTCCTTCTTCGGACAACGCTTTGAATGCTCTTGATAAGGGGAGCCCTTGTTGCGAGGCGGTGTTTATGAGAATTTCCACTCCTGCCATGCAAGACTGGACCATCACAGTGTCACCCTGAGAGCAAGCAGTTCTTGAACATTCAGCTGTCTCTTTAGGAGCACCCGAATCAGACAGTCCCTTCAGCTCGTCTCTCCTGTCACTCAGCGCTTGGATCTTGTTCTGCATATGCCTTATGTAGTTGACTGTCTCATGAATGTGATCAGAAATAGATCTCTTTCCCTGCAAAAAGTGTCCTATCCCATTAAAAGGCAATTTAAATCCACACAAAAGACAGCACAGAAAGTTCTGTATTGCACAAACTTTAGCAAAAGAATTCGCAAAAATGAGTACAGGAGAACTAACCTTAAGAAATTCAATTGGGAGTTGTTTCCTTAGAGATCCATAAAGGGTAGCCATTTCTTGCCTCCTTTGCCTCTCAATATCTCTGTGTACGACTTTCTTGTTCTTGCTTGTGTTGCCATTAGGCTTCGCACCAGCCGTGGGTTTATCGAACACAGAAGACGTTTTATTACCCTGTCGGCCATGATCGTCAAGCGTCTCGCCGATGAAGAAGTTCCCATCTGGAGGAGAAGAAAGTTGGTATAGGATATCATCGTAGTTATCGACTTGATGATGTTGTTGGTGGGAATCAAAGGAAGGGCATTGGAAGAACTCATCAGTTTGATCAAATGGGATCGTGTTAGTAAAATAGCTCATGTTTGGGGAGCTCTCTCTCTCTCTATTTCTATTGAGATATTCTCTCTTTTATAATTGGGATGCTGGGGATATGTTTTTTTTTTTTTTTTTTTTTGCATGATGAGATCTTTGATGGGCCTGATGCTTCAAGATTTTGTGGTTTTTGATGGACAAATGTGACTTAAGAAATGATCTGAGTTTGCTGCTTCCTAAAATAAAGCTTTAATATTCGACCAAAAAAAATAATAATAAAGCTTTAATATCTTTCTTCTGGAACTGTACATTTGGGGGACTGATCGAAACCCACATCATATTCACATGTAGAAAATCAGAATATGTCATTTCATGCTGATATAGACTTGGGTCTGATTCAATTTTTGGATCTCACACATTTCTCTTGGTCCCCCCAAAGAAATGAGAGTTGATAAATATATCTTCATCTTGATTTATAGTATGTGATACCATAAAAACCTGCAATTGATACATCCGTAATAAATTTATTAAAACTAATTTTTTTACCACAAAAACTCTAAATTAGTACATTCGTGATAAATTTACCTCAAATTAATATTTTGACTATCAAACTCCAAACAACTTCATAAGTGACAAATTTATCCTCTGTTAATTTTTGTTAAATTTGATTAATATCATTGAACATCACAAAGTGTTATACTTATAACAAACGGAGGGTAAGACCTCAAACTAGTATATCTATCAACTATCACATGTTAATCAACTTAGCAATTTGAGTATAAAATTTAACAAAAACATAATAGAAGGTAAGCTTATTACTTGTGTACTAGATTAGGGTTTTAATTTAAAGTAAATTTGTTACATATATATCAATTTGTAGTTTTCCTTAGTGTCAACCCCAATTATTTTAAATATCTTAGCACTTTTTTCTGCTTCAAACAGCATATCCTCATATTTTCTTTTTCTTTTGGGTTGCTGAAAAAGAATTAAAATATGAAATCAGCTACTTGCAGACACTTTTCTGACAAAAATGGGAAATTATTCTAATTATTAAGTACATGTTTCCTTCTGACCATTGGATGCGTGGGCTAAGTAAGTTCAAATCACAAGGTGATCATCCTCTTTATTTGGAGAATCGCCATAGCCACCATTTGGAGTAGCTAGTGATGACCAGCATATGCTGGGTTGGAAAGTGGTGTGTACGGATACCAAGAAAAGAGAAGAAAACACGAGGCATCAAAAGTCTCTCTTGGACAGTAAGAAAAATGGAAAATAACGTCTCTTAGTCGAGCAAAAATGTTTTATGTGAATTTATCCACAAAATCACACAGGTGGAGCCAGGGTGTTAATTTGTATGCCTTTTCGAATTAATAAATGCAAGTAAGTACATTTATTCCATAAGTAAATCCCTATCGCGTGCATATTAACGTTTTTTGATTTTTCATAATGCTCATGAAAAAAGATTTCCTAATTGACATTGGATAAAATAAAAGTCGAGTGAAAAAAAAAAAAAAAAAAAAACCTACCCTAATTTGTGGATGGACTTGGTAAAATCTGAGAAATTTCTTAGGAAGACAACATTATGGCGTGGATTTCTTGCCAAAATCAAATGATGCAAAACAACAGTGTTTTATGTTCTGTTGAAGTGATCATTATTGAGATGAGGGAGCAGGATTAGGTGGGACAATTTGATGATTAGGACGTGGGTCCAGAGTGTTTAATGCGTCAAGAAATCAAAATCAAGAAAATCTGGCATATGGGAATGCACGACAACACACGTGCCAGCGATTTCTGGAGAAGCAGATCACCAGAAATGGCAGGGTCGTTTGGTTCGCTTTCATTAAGCTACTTTAAATGTTATATCAATCATGATTTTATCATTTTGATCATCCGTACAGATTTAAAAAGTTATGTCAAAGTTGACATGGTCAAGAAAATCGGTCTGATGGGATCACTTGATCGAACCATTGTTAAAGAACGAAATATGATGAAATTATGCATAATGACTTGTACAATTAATTAAGGTGATCGGAGAGGTTCATTCAAAGATAATAAGACCAATACGCTGGAAAATAAATAACAACACTAGTTGTAATATCTCCCCAATATCATTTCTTGTGATAGTGGTTTATACTTTGCACTCTTGTATACATTGGTTAAAAATGGGTTACGATAAAAAGTGGAGAAGTTAGGGGTAATCCACTCATATTAGGAGTTGAAATCAATCTAAAAATTACATTGTACACTGAGTGCTTTTTTTTTTGTAGAAAATAAATAATTTGGAAAATATTTTCTTAAAAATAATTATTTATATCGCTTAAAATAATTAGTAAATGATCGTTCTTGAAAATTTTTGGATATAAATTGTTATTGATAATGAAAATATTTCTCAATGGCTAATTATTTCAAATGATACAAGATATTGTTTTTATGAAAAAAAAAATCAAATTATTTGTTTTCCACAAAATAAACAAAGCTACCACTGCCCGTGGTGGCGCAGCTGACTTCGGGCTCCCTCCCCCTCACGAAGGGGAGGAGTTCGAATCCCAGAGGCGTCGCGTTCGCGCGACTCAAACGCGGCTGGGTCTGTGGTGGTGGCTCGTCCCCCCGGGTTTACGTCTAGGCTGCCGCCACGGTGGTTCCCGAGTCATAAAAAAAAAAAAAAAAAAAAAAAGCTAAAATCTTGCATTACGCATTTATAGATTTGATGTAGGGTGTGATATCATATTTATATTCTAATATTCCCCATCACGCTTTGACTAGACTTTGAACTCGAGATATCTTACCCTAATACAATGTAAGATTTTGTGAGACTCATAGGAAATTATTTTGAAAGTTCAAGTTATTAAATGAATGCATGGTTTGATATTTAAATATTCTAACAAGACCATTACCCATCCATAGATGCTCTGTGGAATGTGTTCGATCTCTACACAAGTCTCTTGATTGACTATTCATCAGATGAATTTTTAAATGAGTTGTATTTGTTGGGAGAAAGAATGTTTGGGATGCTCCATTGCGTAAAGGTTGTATTCCTGTATTCCTATCATTTGATTTGATTTGAAGGGCCACATTGCTAAGGAGGCTCCGAGTTGGTGCAGAGAAGTCAATTCAAAAACCATGCATTTATTCGATTTCTAGACTCACTAGAAAGCTATTCAATTGAATTCACATGTATATAAATCTAGTAAAATAGAATGAAAGCGGTCCACCATTTCTATCTAGACTTTATGTCTTTGTGATAGAGCAAACACTAGCTAGTTAGGCGCAACATCACTTGCTAATTAAGTTATGTCGGCAAAGTTAAGTTCGGCTTGTATCACCAGCTTATGATCTGTTTTGAGCATGCCTCCTGGTCTCAAAGGGAGACTCGTTTAATGTTATCCTTGTTACTAAGTTCTCACGCAAGAGTTTAACAATTAGAGTTTAAGATAAATAAGTTTAGAGGACGCATGGTCTTAGTTGTTTGCTGGAATTACAGGTATTGTGATGCGAATATACATCATGAATAAGATTTTTCTTTTATTGGGTTTCAACTTGGATCCTTAAAAATTTTCGTGTATTAATTTGTTTAGTCACATACCCACTCGGATAGCTCGTGTTTTTATCTGGTCAATGAAGTTATTTAGATGGGATTCCTCGTTATAATTGGACTAACCGTTTTTCCTATCAACTTAAGGCCAATAATGATCACGTGTAAGCCGGTCTTTATCGGCGTAAGAGGGGTTGTCATTGGAAGTGAATAGTATGGGTAATCACTGAACAGAAAAACTGACATAATAACAAGAATGACAAGTAAGAGAAAATTGAGAGGGAGCGCTAAGATTAAAACTATTGACATATGCTCCGGTACCAAGTTAAATTTTTTGCATTTCTCCTGATAATTTAAGATGTTAGGAAACGTGCAAACAATGTATTATAGCAGCTTACTTAATAGCTACAAAAATGATATGAATGATGTCACAAAGCATTAGTTCTTCATCTAATTTGAGCGTTTCATACACTACCTTATTTCTCTACCACATGATGAGAGGCGGGTTATTCACGGATTCAACATGGGTTTTGATTGGAAAAATATAATCTTGACAGTACCTCATGCTGTTAAAATGTTGATCTTAGAATTATTTTGATGTTACCTCATTATTTTGTTGGATGTGAATTCGAATTGATTTTGTATTTCACATGTAGGACTCAGACTTATATCGAACTAGGAGTATTTTTAAAAAAAATCTGGTAGAGGTTTGTCATGGTTTCGCTTTCTAACAACTCCAACTCTTTTGACAAATGATTTTCTAACCGGCCAATACAAGTAATCATAAGAAATGCTAGGACTCCATTTCCTAGCTCCACAAAAACCTAGTTGATCCAACAAAAAATAAAATTAAATGGGCTTGATTGTCGAATATCTTCTCTCTTAACATGCTTCCCTATCAAAATTTAAGCTTTTCTTTCTTTTTATCTTTTGCACTGCAAAATTCAACTTCCATCCCAAATTGGCATTGTTTTCGCAACAATTTGAAACCACTTTGCGCAATTCCGCTGTTTTCTATTGGTATTTGGTATATGTAGATCCCCACCAAATCAAAGAAGTCAAAACAAAAGAAAAGAATTCTAGGTAGGCCACGTGAGTTATGTAGGACCACATCATTCACAAATAATTACGAAGAGCGTTATCAACATATACTATATTTTATCTGTTAAATTAATGAAATGAAATCTGCTGTATCTTTTAGTGGTGGCAGATTATTAGATCCTTGATTGCGACATTTTAATGTCCCCTATTAAACTTTCCCACCTAAGACAAGTAGACTGCCCAATTTGAAAGTGCACGATTGACTTTGCAAAAGAAATTGGCAACATCGGTATGAAGAAGAACAGAAAGATTCAGGCCACCCCTTTCATTCCAGATGACATGATTGGAGGATATCATTGGAAAAGAACTATTTCATAACAACACGTATAAATTACATCAGAAATTATTTGATACCTAAGTCACTGGCGTGAATAGAATTAATTTTCATAAAAGATTTGGGAATATTAAATTAGGAAAAGAATAGACATGATTACCCAACTAGGAAAAACCACGTAGGGTGTCTTTTTTAAAGAAGAGGAAAGTTGTCATTTTCACGTGATCGTATCTTCATTTGTCAACTTGAGCAATTTGCTCCCTTCGTAGACTAGGACAATCATAAAGTAATTAATCTAATTAATTAGTCAATTAACCAAAAGGGTCCAAACCATACCTGGCAATGGAGATAGAGAGATAGGGAAAGAGATTCCCGCTTTTGAAGCAATAATTTCGAGTCACGGTCCAAATAATTATCAGGAAATATATCTCGGAAAAAGTCCTTTTTCTTATATTTATTTATTCTTGTGGCCGGCCAACATTGTACGCAAAATGACTAAGTCAAAGTTCATTAACAGTGAATCCACGACCATGACAACAAATTAATGTTCAACCAGAAAAGAAAAATATGAACATGGCCAAAGAAAGACAGGGCGAAAAGGCGCACGTGAAAACAATTTCTTTTCCTACACTTTCTATTGAAAAGGACTTAGTTATTCTGCCGCATGAAGAACATGTTTTTCATTGTTCAAGGTAAATAATCATGGAAAATGTGTTATGGTATGTATGTCACTCGTTAATTATATCAGGTGTGTAAATCATTTGATAATGCAACGCTGACGATGTTTCCAAGTGCAAAATTTGGATACAACTAACTTAAATTGAAAGAAAGATGTGAGGTGATGTTTCTATCAATCAAGATGAGTTACTATGCACATAATGCAAAGGTGTAGTGACCTATGATAGATCCACCAAAGTACCGTATCTAGTGAAAGATTTTCTGTGGGATCACTGATATTATAAAAACAAGTGATTTGATATTTAAAATACACTAATCTCGCACACGTAGGTTAAGGTGAAACTATATAGTACGTGAAACAAATGAGGCATTCATAAAGAATTGTTTCGGGATTTTCTATTTCAATACTATAAAGTATTGTGTGAGACTACTGTTAACTATTGTAAAAGCTTAAATTATTAGTTGAACGGGTGATTTAACATTAAATATTCTAACATTAAGTAAGAAATAATTGATGGGTGATTTCACAAACTTGATTACTAGGATTTCTCGATAGTCATTCAGCTAAAATAGTGAAGTGAGTGATAAGAACGATTATTTAGTTTTTAATTCTTGGGAGAGAGTATCCAATGCTCTTCAGAACCATCTGGCACCTACTGCAAATGAATTTTTTAAGGTATGTGCAGTAATCCATGGATTCGGCCTCTGGAAGATCAATATTATAAAGTGGGGATTCCGAATTTTCGTACTAAGCTTGTGAAACGATGTGAAAACACAGAGAAATGGCGATCTAAATTAATGAGAATAGTTCTTGATGGAGTAGGATTTGGACATAGTCTATTAGTCTGTCCGGGAAACAATGAGAACCCAAACCCTAGTGCATAAATAATTTTATTCGTTGACCACACAAACTAACTTTATGGATAAATAGGATGAGACTTAGTTACAACTTACATCTATCCTAACAGGTTTTTCTCATGCCAAATTTCACTATTGTCAGGAGCTTTTTGCATTCATATTATGTGTACTTTTCATATAGACTCTTATTGCTCTTGTTTGTTAATCTCCAAGTCATATGTATATAAAGTAAGTACTATCCGTTGAGAATGTGTCTCGAGTTTGAGTAGATTTTTCAATTTAAGTAGGTTTTGACATTTTATAAAAGAGCTTTCCTGTACATACTTACGTACATACATACATGTAAATTCTACTTTAATATCATATACAATAGAGTAATTAAGAGAAGTATGAGATTTTCTCTCCATAAAATTTTTGGGTGAGTTTTTTGAAAGAGATTGTGAGATAATACTAATGGTCTGCTACAGGTGTAATTAGGGGCTAAGAAACATTCAAACGACTATGAACTCTATATTCTCTAGATTCATAGTGGATTTCAAGGTGACTGACTCTCCCGTGGAGTATGTACTGATACTCGAATCGAATCACATGAAGCTCTAGTGTTCATTATCTCTTTTCTTTGATTTTTCTTGTAATGTCATTCTCTGGCATTTTACTTTAATCAGAAAATCCATTGGCTTCTGCGTTATTTTCATAACAAATGGAATTAGAGCTAAATTTAAGAGTTTTTAGAGTTGATTTGGGGTTCCTAGGGCCTGTTTGTTTTTACTCCAATAATGTCTGATTCTGCTCTTTTGTTCCCCGGAACAAAAAAAGAATAAAAATCCATTTGGTAAAATTTTTGTTCCCTGGAACAAAAATCTATTTTTTTGTTCCGAAGAATAGATTTGGAACATAATCAAGAAATAGAAAAAAGTAGCTTCTTGTTTTCGGGAACAATTCCTAAAATCAGTTCCTATTTTTTTTCTTTTCTTCTATTTCTTTTTTCTCTCATTCTCTTCCCATTTCTTCTGACGAGGGCCGACAACCTCGCCGGAGCATCGCCAGCCCCCGACAACCCCAAGCCATAGCGAGGCCCGGCGAGGTCGAGCTCGCCGAGCCACCTCCAAGTTGGCGTCGACTGGTGGTGGCTCGATGAGGTCGAGCCTCGCCGGTGGCCGAGGCTCCGGCGAGCTTACCGAACCTTGCCCAGCCGGTCTCCATGGCCAGCAACCAGCTACAAAGAAGAAGGAAGAAGAAGAAGAAAAAAAACAAAGAAAAAAAGAGAGAGAGAGAAGAAAAATATAATAAAAGTATTAAAAAAATGAAGAATTTAAGAATTTTACCAAACGCATTTCTATCTCAGGAATAGAAATTTTAGACAATTACCAAGCGCGTTCTTTTACTCAGAAATTGTTCTCAGGAACGGAATCAAAAAAAATCATTTCTAATAAAAAATTGTTCCCCGGAGTAGAATTGTTACCAAACGTGCCCTAACTTGTCCGATCACCATCTAGAAATTTTGTTATTGCAATTATGCTTGGAGAAAAATTTGAGATTGAGAAGTTCAACGGGGAGGAAAAATTTTCGGTTGTGGAGCATTAAAATGCATGCCTTGTTAACAACCTAAGGTTTGATGAAGGTATTGGATGGTAAGGATAAATTACCATGAATGATGAAAGAGGCCGATAAGGTAGAGTTGATGAAGAAGGCAAAAATTATAATCTTGTTGAATTTGTTGGATGAGATATTTATTAAGTGGCCAAAGAGAAGAATGTTGCAGCATTATGGACAAAACGCAAGTCACTTTATCTGATGAAGAGTTTCTTAACAATCGCTTGTATATGTTAAAAAGTAATTGTTTCAACTTTTGGATGGTTGAAGCCACATCCATTAGAACCCATTTAGATAAGATTGACAAACTCATGACGGATTTGAAGAATGTTAACTTGATGAGAAACAATGCATCATGTTGCTGGCGTCTCTGCTGGATTCTTTTGAGCACTTTACTAATTCATTGTTATAAGGGCACACTATAATTACTTTGGAAGAGGTAAAATCTCTATCGTTTTTAAAGAAGCGACAAAAGAAATTATAAGACGATAACTAGGCAAAGGATGTGGTGTAAATAAATTATCTAGCATAGAGACCATTGCGGGGAGTCTGGAAATAGTAAATGGAAGAATCATTCTAAGTTAAAGTCCACTGTTTAGAATAGTTGATGCTATCCTTGTAAAGAGTGAGGGAATTATTAGAGAGATTGTCCAAAGTGTTGGGGTAAATGAGTTAAAGTGGAGTCCGCAAGTGATGGTAATGTTGTTACCTTACATATGTCAATTCCAGTGATGTCGAGGATGTGTTAATAGTCACTATGGGTTCATTGGTAATGATTAGGTGTTTGACTCTAGATGTTCTTATTGTTAGACTTCTCATAGACACTTGCTTACTACCTATTAGTACATGGAGGTAGTAAAGTGTATATGCGAAACGGTGTTGCTTGTGAAGCAGTGGAGATCAGACCAATTTAGATTAAGATGCATAATGGAGTGATGAGAACATTGAATGACATAAGCATGTACTAGAGTTGAGAAGGAACCTCATCTCGTTAGGTGCTGTTGACAGGTTTGGATATTGGATCTCTAATAAATGTGGAGTTTTGAAGGTCTCTT
Organism: Eucalyptus tenuipes; assembly: GCA_014182365.1. Lineage (NCBI taxonomy): Eukaryota > Viridiplantae > Streptophyta > Magnoliopsida > Myrtales > Myrtaceae > Eucalyptus > Eucalyptus tenuipes. The sequence goes on along the minus strand of CM024540.1, from coordinate 27,008,277 downwards.
GAAGTGTACTTCCTATGATATGAGGTAAGATAGACTACTGGTAGTATATACTCAATTGAATAATAGTGATTGGCTCGTCTGCTAGATTCTCTTAGGCTTTAAGTTAAGGAACAACAGAGAAGTGACAAATGAGACTCGAACAAATAAGTGAGAGAAAGATTATGATTCTGAGTTAGAGGGTCTATTGGGGGTCATTGGATTGAGAAGATGAACTTTTGTGAACATTACGACAAGAGTAGTCAACAAAGAGTGAAGTTCATGGATCTTGGAGATTGAAAGCTGCATAAACTCAAACTTATGGGGACCCTCTGAAGTTCCATCTCGGGATGGTGCCCGATAGGTGTTGTCCTTTGTTGATTAAATTTTGAAAAAAAACTCTGAATTTTCCTTCTTAAGCATAAAAATGAAGTGTTTGGTCGATTCAAGTTATGAAAGGTAATAATTGAAAAACAAATAGGAAGGAAGATCAAATGCTTGAGAATCGGTAAAAGGGTTGGATTTTTGTTCAAAGGAGCTTAGTTAGTTTGGCATGAAGAAGGTATAGTGAAACGTTGCACTATTGCCCATACCCCATGGCTAAACGGAATCGCAAAACTAATGAACAAAATTATATTAGAGAGAGCTCTCTCTTTATTCTCCAATGCTAAATAAAGTGAAGATTTCTATGTCAAAACAGTGAATATCATTGGTTGGTGAACAAAGCACCATCACTTACCATTGATTGGAAAGCTCTTGATGTAACGTGGTTAGGTAATCGGAACAAACGAGAGGATTATATGATTTTGTTTATTGAGTTTTTTATTAGAGATTGTGAGATGAAGCTCATAGTTTTATTTTGGGTGTAATTAGGAGGTGGGAAACATTTAAGCAATTGTAAACTATGTACTCTCTGAATTATAGTGGATTTTTTGGTGACTGGCTCTTCCCATGAGGTAATACCGACACTTGAACTGAACTATGTAACTCTAGTGTTCTTTATCGTTCTTCATCAATTTTTCTAGTAATTTTTTTTTTCCTGTTTGACTTGAATTGTAAGATCTATTAATTTCTGTGTTATTTTTACTACACTATTTGTGTCATTACCCCTTGCCTAATTAGTATATCTGCCACTTCAACACTGTGATAGTGACACTAATCTAATAGCAATATAAATTTAAACTAAAAAATCTGAGAGGGATTCCTAGTTCGACATCCAAGTGAATCATAGTGTGGGGTTGATAATTTTTACTTTTACGACTAAGCAAGTACTGAAAAACACATTTCACGAAGAATGTTAATATAATTCGAGTCCACAAACTATTTAAATTCTAACCGCAGCGTTAGGCTAGGTTAAGAATCAATTTGTACACTAACCTTTTGGTTCTAATTACCTAAACAATACAATATCGAGTCTTCAGTTTCATTGGCTTGGTTCAATCTATTATTATTTTAAGGCCAACTTCATCTCTAACCCCTTTTTGTTTGTCTCATTTAGAATATATTCTCACTCATCATTTGATTCTCCATGAATAGGTAAAGATCCAAGGTGTACTAAAAAAAATAACAAGTTCGTAATGATTCATGTTGGATCCTCCCAGGTAGGATTTTATATGTTGTCAACCATGGTCAGTTTATGCTTGCAATATGAGAAAGTAATTTGTGTGTCGGTTTTATGGTTGACTTGGTGTAATGAGTCTAATAATATGTGGTAGTCCTTCGGCTCAACCACATGCCTGAAAACTCATCGTTTTTATTTTTATTTTTTCTGGTACTCAATATTTGCACCTCCACCAATATCTTTTAGGACAGATAAGACTTTTATATGCACTTTTGAGTATCGATATTTTTGGAAGATACAAATCAACTTGTCAAATGTTAATTATTCAATCGAAATGATTCTTCCATCCCTTTTCTCTTTAAGTGATCAAAGGTCATATGCCCCTTTTTCATACCCAAAAAAAAAAAAATGCAGAGAGAGAGAGAGAGAGAGCTTAAGCTATATTATAACTGCGCCATAATAGAAAGATTAAAATGTAAGTTTGTGATGACATGTGTCTTAACTATTCATTAGTTTCTTGATTCGATTGAGTTATCATCTTAGAAGAAAACGACCCTCTTAATTTATTCCTAGATTGATCCGTGTCCATTTGCATTCATAGTACAAAAATAATGGTAATAGGGTTTAAGATGAGTGGAGATAAGCCGCCATCTAACAAGTAATAGGATTCGGCATGTGTATAACATGGTCATGAGGGCATGTCCTTGAAATGGACCGACTCCCCAATCATCTTTGATGCAGAAACGTGACTTTGATAATTTGACAGATTTCAACTCACTTTTTGAGGCCGACCATAACCCGAACGGATTAATATCTGCCTTTTCAGACACTTTTCACTAAATGATTCACTAATTCCACGTTCAGAAAGCCCATGTCGGGTTGAACTGTCCTTTGATGTCTTGACCCGGTGATGCGGGGTTAGAGATATTATTTGATCTAGCCCCTGGTAGTCATAACCTATGCACATCACTGATTGGTGCCATCTGCGAAAGAACAAGAGCTAGTGGCTATGGCTTGAACCAAAAGAACAACAAACACTGTTTCCCAAAATAACCCTAACCTCACGAACAGCTCATATAATCCAAATCCTCAAAACACGGGCTAAATCGAACGATACCTCAAGAGAGCGACATAATTGAAACCCGACATCTTCAGGATCTGACTTAAGCTTTTTCGTTTTTGTTTTCCAATTTTAATTTGATTTCAGTGACCTCTTTTGTTGTCATTTTTTCTAATTTCTTTGTTAACCCTTTTGCTCATCTACCTGTAACCCTTACCATCATAATTCATATCCAGTCAATGCGAGGCCCTTTAACAAAATACGTTAGAAGCCCAACTTGACTGGGCTTTTGCAAAGCAAAATTGGGCATACACGGAGTCCAAGTTTGCAAAGCCCAAAGCTGGACTTTGGCACCGGAGAGAAAGCTTACAAATGGCGATGACTATGGTAACGCCGTTTATCCCCGATAATCACTCGAATAATCTCATCCTAATGGGCTTGATCATCAGTCAGATGGTCTTTCGCAGTCGTATCTAAAAATTTAGGGCCCATAGTACCAGGCAAATTTTGGTGTGAATGACATTATATTCCATGTAATAGCCACAATCAATGATTCTGTCGTGTTTTCAATGTGTGCTTTTCCTTCTTTTCTTTTTTTTCTTTCTTCTTGTAATGAACTATTTCTCATTTGAGGGCAAAAGAGTGAGCTGTCCATTCCATCGGTGAAATCACACGTCGCATTCCAATATTCACTAAAGTAGCCATTCAAATGAAGATGACACACTATAAACTAAGTCAACTTGAGATTAACTTGCAATAGACCTTAAAAAGTATAGTCCTATTTTACTTTTTTGTAACAAGAATCAGATCCCAATCAATTACGAAAGAACTGAAAATTACAAAAACAAATCATAAACTTATTACACTTATACAAAATCCTAAACCTTTCAATTTAGTCAAATTTAATTCTACACCTTTTAGCAATTTACCAATTTTCTCCGGGAATCATTGATGTGAATGTCAAAGTGTTGTATAAAATTGTCGGTGCTGACGTGAATAATTTTTTAATAATTTATTTATTTATTTTATTCTTCTTTCTTTCTTTCTTTCTTTTCATGTTTTTTTCTACGAAGTCTAGTAAGGGTCAGCCATTAGGCAAGGGTCCAGGCCCTCAGCGGTAGTAGACAAGGGTTGCAACCCTTGCTAGATTTGGGCTAAAAAAATGGAAAAGAAAGAAAAGAAAACAAATTATAGAAAATTCAAATTTTAAAAATAAAATTATAAAAATTATCTACCTTAGACCCGATTGTGTCATGTAGGATGGCTATCATTCATATGAGCAATTTCTAATAAAAATTGTCCAAAATGACTAAATTTGTAAATTATCAAGATGTTTAAGATTAAATTGATCAAATTAAAATATTGAGAACTAAATTGGCACAAGTATAGTAGGTTTATGATTTTTTTGGTAATTCCCCATGAAAGAACTATTGAAATACTAAATTTCTAGAAGTTTAGTTAAATAATCTTTTGGATATCAATATACATTTTTATTTCCGAACTTATGAATCGACTGTAGTAATACAAAGCTTAGATCCCTCCTAAACTTCTTTTTATTTATTATTTATTATTTATTGGACTTGCACCTTGAATCCTTTTCTCAATTGATTTGACTTATCCTAACTCATAACGCATGCAAATTGCCATATCTATGTGCATGAAGTAAAGTTTTCTCTCAAGACGGCGAATTTGTCTGTTTAAGTTACTTTGAATGATTGACTCTGCGATTCAATAACATGATTTGATACATCCAAAATTGAGCCCTCAATTACTTAAACCCTTAGAATTTCACTTGGCTAAAACCTATTTCCAATTAAGTATAGTTGGTTTCAAATCGAGGATGAATCAATTAGCCCTAACTTGATTTAATACTATCCAAAGGTCGCCAGATAACCTTGCGATTTCGATCTCTAAAAAATATAATTGTTAGCAAGTAATCTCGTGTTTTTTTTTTTTTGGGCGACATAATTCGCGGGACTTGTTTGCTAGTAAAATCCAATTGCCAACCCAATTTTCTTCTTTAGCGAGGTCACATCATGTTTCCAAGGACATGTTTGTTTCAGCCTGCCCTTGGTGAATTATATCATCAAAGAACAGACCAAATATCTGGATTATGAACAAAAAAAAAAAAAAATCAGAAAAAAATCAGAAAACAAAAGAAAAAAGAAAACGAAGAAGTATCAGACGATATAAAAGCTCTTATCAGTTAATCGTCAGCTCTCGTTATCACGCGCCTCCGAATTCCCTCTGCTTCTCCTTCCCTCCCTCGCTCCCTCTCTCTCTCTCTCTCGGCAAGGTACGGACTATGGCTATGGCCACTCGCGACATCCTCGATTCCATGCTCGACGCGCTCTGCTGTGTCCTCTCTCTCTCTCTCTCTCTCTCTCTCTCTAGCTCTCGCATGTGCTTGTTCCTCGTGGACGCTCGCTTGTTCCCGCCCGGCGGTCCCGAGCAATTTGTCTTCCAGTGCGGTCGAGTCTGCTTGTCTGAGTGTTTGGCGGTCGTTCGGTCTCCTACGGAATCAGTGCGGTTTTTTTTTTGTTCAGTTCGCCGCGTGGGGGGCGGACGGCTCGAACTGGTTTCCCGTTCGCGCTGTTGCTGCTTCCTCAGTGTGCAAGTTCGATTTTTTCGTCGATTGATTTCGGGAGAGCATTGATCGGGAGGAGCCGCACGCTAGATTGTGGAGGAGCTAGGTGAATCGAGCGGGAGAAGATGGGGGAGATGGCGCGGATTTTTCTTTTTGAATAGGTGGTTGTGACCGAGTGATTCCGGTGCCTAGGGATTCCGAGAGAAATCGCCTTTTATGGCCGTGCCCGTAGAGTTCCGTGTTTTAATCATTTAATGCGTCTTTGACGTGAGGCCCTGCTGCTTTCAGGAGATCTTTAGAGAGATGTCCTGGGATTCCGGGAAAGATAATGCGTCTGTGGTCGATTCATCGGTGACAGAAGGGAAGCATGACATGGGGACTTTGGATGAGCCTGGTAAGGAATGGTTTTGTGCGGTTTGAAAGATGTATGTTCCGGCAATGGATGCTTGTCTTTCAATATCAATGACGACTTGTCTGGCCTGTGGATGCTCAACATGCTACTACATTTAGATCATGTCGATTGCCTGACATCAGAAACAATTTTCTAACTGCTAGCGTTTGTTACTGCTGCTTGACTTAGGGAAACTACTTGTCCTCTTTCCGTGTGGATAGAAGTCCCGGTTTTCTACAGTTTTTTGGCAGAATCACAGAATTAATAATTAAGAGTTTGTCTTCTGCATGACCATTATCCTCGGCAAATGCATCTGAACTTTCTAATGGAAGATTTTCAATAAATAGGATAAATATATCTATTCGACGCTTGCTACTCAGCTTTTAGTCGGAAAGTAATCGACAATTTGTCTCTTAGTACATTGTGTTTCAGCAAGATCACAGACAATTTTGACATATCATTGCAAATGCTTATCTGTGCTAAGGGTAAAGAAGGAAGTATAGGGGGATAAGCATGTTGCTCCATGAAGCCTTTTTTTTTTTTTTTTTTTTTTTTTTTCTTCCGTTTGTCCAATCTGCCAAGTATGTGAAACAATTCATGCTGTGAATGCTTCTGCTCTATCAGGCATTATTTTTTCAAACCACTAATTTTGTAGAACAATTCAGATAGTAGACAAATTAGAGCCCTAGTTTTGATCGTTTCTTTTTTTCCTGTAAATGAGAGAAGCTCATATTGACTATAAGGCTTTCTTTTGGAGAACGTTGTAATAATTTTTCCACTGATAGCAACATTTTAGTTGATTTATGCTTCATCAGATGTGAAGAGAGGCAATAATCCGAACTTAAAAATAGTTTTCTTTGGTGGTCAAGTGTCTACATGTGCAAAAGATGATAGTACTTGAGACAGGAATATTTAGAAGAATGTATTGGTACTCTAGAAAGAATGGCATGAGGAATGACTACTTGAGAATAAGTGGGAGTGGCTTTCTTTAAGTATGAGGTGATAAACTTATTTGACCTGCTGTGGAGGCGATTTTTTGAGTATTCTTGTGAAAAGATCTGACAATGTGTCGTGGTCACGGCATGGGGAAAAGGCATACAAGAACGAAGAGAGGAAGATTTGGATTATGTTATTTACTGAAGAGGATGCAAAGGCACTAGGCGATTTTTGTAGACAACTATCAAGTAGGTGTGGGAGCAACTCTCATTGCGATTGTTTGGATGTTCTTAGCTGCTGAATTAGTGAGATTGCCTACCTTCTAGTTGTTTTTCTCCCCATGTCATGTCATCCCAGTGAATTCTTTGTGAGTTGGTATTTGGTTCATCTTCTTCTTTGGACGTTTTGAACTAGATTGTTTATCACCTGGGAGCTTGGTGCTAAAAGGTGGAAGTTTTGCTGGTTGGCTAGGGTTTACATGAAGCTGATATGTGCCTTATGGAGGAAATTAGGAGCATCTGTGACTGGTCAGAAAATCAGCTTAGGGAACTAGTTCCCTTTGTACTTTGCAGTGAGGTGGTCGATATATTTTGTGGGACTCAGCATCTATGTCACTGGTTTCTGCAAAAATGCACCCTGATCTAGGTGTTTGGTTGCATAGTATCAATTTGGTGGGATAACTAATTTAAGTGATACTACCGGACTGTCTGTGAGCATTGATTGGCCAGGAGGCCAAGTGATGCATTGGGTTTCTTATGTCATCTTGCACTTATCTTTTAAAAGTGTTAAAAATTGGTAGGCATTTAGAAACTAGTATTGTTTATAATTGAGGTGCATGAGAAGTGTGAGTGGACAAAATCCCCTCCCTTCCCTTCCTTTTTGCTCCTAAAGCTGGTTCTTTTCTTACAGAAAGTACAGATAAACAAAACGAGGATCAGTATGCCTATAACTCAGAAGAACCAGGGTGTGGTCATGATAAAATGGGAGATTCAGTTGCCAACAGAAAGGGTAGATGGTATAGCATTAGGTATTTTATCATTAAGAGTTTGAATCACCACAATCTCCAACTATCAATTGAGAAAGGAATCTGGGCTACTCAGGTCATGAATGAACCCATTTTGGAAGAAGCCTTCCATGTAAGAATGCCTATTTACTGTATGTTTTTATGATGGTTTCTTAATGTATATGCTTAAGAGAGAAGTATGCTTGGTCTTGCAGAATTCCGGAAAAGTGATTTTAATATTTAGTGTCAACATGAGTGGGTTCTTCCAAGGGTATGCTCAAATGATGTCTCCTATTGGGTGGAGGAGGGACAAAGTGTGGAGTCAAGGCAATGGTAGAAATAATCCTTGGGGCCGCAGTTTTAAGGTCAAATGGCTGCGGTTATGTGATTTGCCCTTCCAGAAGACTCTTCATCTTAAGAACCCATTAAATGACAACAAACCTGTCAAAATTAGCAGAGATTGTCAGGTTTCTTTATCTCAATGCCTTTATCCTTCTTCCATGATCTGCCTATTGAAAAGAGTCTTAAGTTCTTGCTATATCTTTTTCAGGAGTTACCCCAGGATGTTGGGGAAGCTCTGTGTGAGCTGCTTGATTGTGATGCTGATGTTGATGGAGAAACTAGAAGGTATATCTAGTGTACGTAATGATTTGTGCTAGATATTGTTTAATCCAAGTGTTTTGTTGACTAACCAAAATGGATTTATCAGGGATTCTGCCCCTCTTGAAAAGTCTTCCATGTGTTCAGTGCAAGGGGAAGATTATAATGGGCCTGCAGTACACATGCCATGGGCTATGCCTTATTCTTCTCTGTACTATCCGCAACATGCTGAAGCTGCTAGAAACAATTTAGCATATGCAAGATCAGCAGGCACCTTTCTTTCTGACGATTTAGCTGTCCCATCTGGAGCATCAAAAGTTCCAAAACCAAAATATCCTCTGGCAAATGGAAATACACCTGCTGCATCACATCGGGATGTATCTCCGCGATATGATATGTGGGGTTTGTCCGCTGGAAGTCCTCTTGCTAGTACCCTGACGGAAGACGACTTTCTTGACATGGTATGTCGATTCTTCGTTGATGAGCACAAGTTTATATCTGTTTCTGGTGGACTGAAAACGCCATTAAAATAACCTACCCTCGAAAATTTTGCATATCATTATGATGAATTGATACTCAAAAGGTGGATTGCTCTTTTTCTAATGGGGTGAATTGTTTCTGTTGTCTCTTCTTTGAAATTAATATTGTTCTATGTCTAGTATTGGTTGCAATGGTTTATAGAAACATTTTCTCCATTCTTCCTTTGTTATAGTGAAAATACTCAAGATGAGTATGGTTTCTTGCATGATCTTGGTTTTGCCAAAGTATATTCTGATACTGATAAATGCTGTTGTGATTAGTCAAAGGAGGACCATGACAGAAGAACAAAAGCAGGTGTCTGTTTCATAGTGTTTTTTTACTGACTGTGAATAGAGCCAACAAGACAGTTATCTGATTCTGTTATCCAGTTGCCCAACATTCTGGCTTATAACGATGTTTCTTTGTTAAACTTGAAGCTAAGTCTGACAATCTTACACTTCTATGTGGTGATGTGGTATGTATCTGATCACTTCGCTTTTGTACCCAAAACGGGGTGGCAAACAACAGCAGTGTGAGAGATGGGATGAAACTGAGAAGGGCTTAATTTACTTTCTATCCTGAATTTATCTCCACTTGTTATGAGCCCATTGCTTGACAGCTGAGATGCTGTTTCTGTAGTGCCTGAGTTTTTCTCATAGTGTATTGCATTCTGAGTGGATGTGATGGCATTGCCACATTTTTCCCCCTTTTCTGGTTGGAGATGGAATTGCCACTTGATAGTTAAGAATTTGTGTAGAAATTCTAGCTTTCTTGTGGTAAAGCTTTATCTGGCGCTCTTAGCAAATCTTTCTACATCCTGTATACTTTCCTGGATCGGATTATACAAGTTCTGCACTACTTCCCTATTCTTGTAGCGTTCATCATATCCTAGGGTTACTTATATCTGTTATTTACTTTGAGTTTGGTTGTGGGCATATGTTTGTGTTCTGATGAGTAAATATTTGGGATTGGCATGCAGTCATATGAAGAATACCTGGAAGTCCATAGCAGAAGCAGCAGAAAGATGTGCCTTCCTGTTAGTATACATATTACCTTTGCCATCCTGGTTCATACGGGTCATTTACCTCAAAAAGTTTAAATCTGTAGAGATCCACCAAGGGATGTTCATAATTAGGTCTTCCTGCCTTGATTCTTGATTTTTTATAGTTATAGTCTCTTCTTCTTCCTCTTCTTCTTCTTCTTCTTCTTCTTCTTCCTCCTCCTCTTCTTCTTCCTCTTCTCGCTGAAGTTGCAGTTTTACAATGATCATAGAGCAAACTAATGAATTTCCATTTACCATTTGCTAGCTACATATTGCTTTACTCATGTAATTTTTATCTGTTACAAAATGTGACTCTGTTAGTCCTGCAATCTTTTGATACAATTGAATGCTATGCGCAAAAATATTCTCACTTTCACTCATGAATGTGGATATAGTGTCCCTGTAGCACCTTGTATTTTCCATAAGATGCCAATATATCTTAAATATGTCATTTTGTGATTTATAGTACGCTGGCTTGATGAAATTGTAACATGTAATCTTAAGATTACAGCTACCTAGGTGATGTGCGATGACAGCATGTTTTCTCTGGCTTTATTCTTGTCTTTGGCACATATTTTTTCATCTAGGTCTTATCTCATAATTTCTGATGGAGGAATAATGTCTTTTAAAACTTCAATTCGATGATAAAGTCTACAGAAAAAGAAAGTTAATGCATAATAGTATGTTGTTAGATGTGAGTGTGACATAGAAAGTAAGGAGAAGATGTAGGGGCACTCCTCACAATGGTGTTCTAATTATTTTATGCTGTCATTTCTCCATTGCCTTCTCTTGATTCTAGACTGGTCTCGGGCTTCATACCCCTTGGTTTTCCTAGTTATTCTGTACCAAACTGACGGTTCCTTTGCACCTTTCTGTGGAAAGAAGGGTGTTCTTGGATTGTGGTTTGTTCCTTTCAATGGGCTATGCTAGAGGATCTGGACTGCCTTTGATGGTGCTTAGTTTGAATCAAAACTGAGGGCGAAATTAGTTGGTAGATGTCAATCTTGCCAAGGCACAGTGTTCCCTCTTCAAAGTCCCGCTAGTCTTATTCCCCTCCCTCCCTAGCTAAACTGGCCAATAAAATAAGGAAAAATTGAACGTATAGAGAAAAAACCAAAAAGCTCTACTATTCTGCTTCTAGCATTCTCATGTGGTAGTGTATGCTCAAGTTGAGGGATTGCCACTTGTTGCAGGCGACAGGATCATCTTGGACACCAAAGGAATCACCAAGAAGTAGAAAACAAGAAAAACATCTGTAAGATCTCTCTCTCTCTCTCTCTCTCTCTCTCTCTCTATATATATATATATATATATATAAATCACGTCCCGGATGCATTCCCTCCCCCTCAACTGCACACACTTCCTCACACATGGTGTCGCATGAAAATTGTTGTTGGAAATGAAAAGGGATTTCGTTCTATTCCAGTGGCATTCTGTTTTTGCAGAAGTCCGAGGCTATCATCTGAACAGAGCACAAGGAAGAGGCCGTACCATTCTTCTGAGAGATCTTCGGAGAGATGATTGGATATGAAGGATTTAGTTGTCTGATATGAAAAAATTCCTTCTGTGACGGGGCTGTTACTATTTGATATTGTCCTTGTCATTGTATTGGATTGATTACCCTGTACCGTTGTATGCATGTTCGGCTGATGATATGTTATAGGACTTAAGCGGGGGCCCTTAGAAACTTGTACATAATTGTATGGGCAATCGCCTGAACTCCCATCTCTCCCTTATTTGGTAGAGAGCCAATTCTCTTTCATAAATTTTCTATTGGAAGATGTATAGTCAGGCGGATGGAATTATCTCATTGAGAGTATCTTTTGACTCCTTGTATAGGAAAGAAACGGATCAAGATTAGCGCATGATCGAAGCTCCATAAAAATTTCAGAATGTAATTAGATGACTTGTGGTCATTTTGTCCATGCGGCCTGGGCTGTAACTTCTGTTTGGGGTCTGAAGTTTTTCCATTATAGTGGCTTTCGAGTTTATATGAAATGTTGAATCGTGCAACTCCTTCAGTGCTCATGCACATGGTTGCGCTTGAACTCAGAGAACGCAAAAGCTTTTGTGAGCTTGCTTGTCCCAAGCACAGGCTTAAGAAGAGATGAAATTCGTGGCCCAAGTTATTGGTTATCGTCCATTTTTACCATATCACCTGAATAATTATTGAAAGTCACGAGTTATATCTATATGCAAAGTAAGTCCATGAGATAGGAAAGTTACTGTAGCTCGTGCTTCTTATGAAGAACATCAGTTACTTTCTTATTTGAAAACTTATTACTTACATGAACAAATTATTAACTACATAGAGTTTGGTACTTTCCTATAGTAAAAGTCACTAAGTTACTATCAAGTTTCATTGTGGAGAAGCACTAATTTTGTAATCTAATTAGTGAAAATTTAATTTCATAGTTATTCTTAATTGTTCAACATGGTTAAGTTTCTCGAATAGAATTCGCTAATTTTTCTTTTAAAATTAATAAAAATCACCTCTGCACAAAAAGAATGCTTATGTCAATTCTCGTGCCAGGGCACGTGATAAAGTAGCAGTTTGCAGTTGTATCAATTTGGTATCTTATCAATGCATACGTAGTCTAATTATTCTCTAACCATTCATCATCAAGAGCAAATGGAATTCCGAGTAAGGAAGGCAAATATTTCGTTGATGCTTATGCTTAATACGAGGCATATCATAGTTCTTATTTGGGCAGTGAAGTTAAGCAAAAACTTGCGCACAAAATGGACACATGCAACAGCTACACGCCGGATGAACAAGAAGACTGAGAAATGAATAGCAAGAAAGACAGGAAAGGTTAAGTTGGCATCTGAATTAAATGCCATAATAAAATGAGCTAAATGGGCATTTGAGCGGTGGAAGAACAATTTTTCACAACAGAGTACTCTAAAGATGTGATACTGAATGATTTTAAAACTCTGGAATTTATTAAGATGCAGAACATTGGAGATCAGAAACCTATCATCTGCCAGAAGTAGTTTCTGCATACATTGAGGATGCTAGTAATTAGTCCCTCGTACTTATTTACTTGAATTCGACAGAAATTGGACTCGTTACCAGGTATTTTCCAGAAACCCACTTCAGATAACCCTGGGTGTATTCACCAGCCTTGGAAGTGGAATTGACACAGCGGAAAGTGACAGTATGTCCCTTTCTAGAGAACTTCTGAGAATTGCCAACATTTGTCACAGTCCGATAAACGTCTGTGGAGGTCCAAGGGCAACTGAAAATGACGGGGAGTTCAGCTCCCGCCTAGGAATGCTTGATACTGCACAGCATTTGATTGATTTGTGAGCAATAATTGAAACTTGCTTGTCTGTGTATCCTAGACCACACAGATAAGGTATGTAATCGTCGGGTTGAATATCGTACACCAAACCTGGATCGATGGCCTTTCATGGATTGACATGGCCTGACATGGCCTGCCCCAGTGACGAAGACATCCGCAGCCTGAAGCCTTTCATCCATGATGGGTCCTTTCCCGAGGTTCAGTTGTTCAGTAGATGCCATGATGGCGGACTTCATGGCCGCAGGTGTCCAATGAGGATGAGCCCGCTTTACCAAAGCCGCGATTCCGCTGAGGTGAGCGCAAGAAAAGGAAAGTGCCAGAATCAATATTAAAGACAAGGTCTGGTTTTTTACCCCTTCTCTGAGGAAGCGTGATGCTGCTAAGATGTTTAAACCCGGACCAATAATGTCAGGCTTCAGAATACCTGGACTAGCCAAGCTGGGGCCTCTTGAAGAGGAGGAAGCCGCAGGAGCAGTCGGATTTCCTGTCACTATTCCTTTGAAAAATAATGGCGGCAGTACGATTTTTCGTTGAATTGATGTAGGCTATGATCCTCTCCTCAATAAAACATCTCTTCCATGATAGTGGATCCCTCAACTTCTCCATTCATCAGGATCATGGCAGCCCCACCAGCATCTTTCACCGTCTGCCCCTGCCACCCATCAGAGCCCTCAGCTCCTCGACACGACACAATTTTCCTTCTCACTTTGTGATCTTTCAAGGCTTCTGTGGTGCCACATTGATCATGTTCCATCCTTGGATATACAAGAGGAAGCAAAGTCGAAGGGAATTGTGGTTGGTACAGCGACTCACCATTATATCCATTCCATTTCTTAAGAAGTACCGATTCTCTAGAACTTTCATATCGTGTCATCTCGGACACTCCGACATATGTCCAACATTCTTTAATACTCTTCGACACTATCTGACACTCGGTCAACACATGTTGAAAAATCTGATACGTGGTCAACTCTTCCGACACTATTTGACACGTGAGTCGGGAATTTCAATATGCGAATTTGGAATTTCGACATATGATTCCGACATGCATAAAGTCAATTTTAAAATTTTTCAATAGGAGGGGTCGAAATATAAATATGTAAGAAAATAAAAAATAATAATAATAATAAAAGATGAAAAAAGAAAAACCTAGGATTCTTTTTTACTTCCGACTTTCACTTCTTATTATACTCAATTCATTTCTTAAGTTTATTTTTTTCCTCCTTTTATGACATGCTCTAACATGTAAGTCCAGAATATGATTTGCTTGTTTTTGTTTTTTTTTCTCTAAGTTTTATGAATTATTGGAATGGAGTTGAAATTGTCAAATTAAAATAATAAATGATATTAACAAATGATAGATTAATTTTTTAAATGTAAATTTATTTTAGGCTATTTATTATTTATTTATTTGTGAATTTGAATCAAATTAATTTGATTACAATAATCATATAAATAATAATATAAAAGTATATATTTAATATATATCGTGTTTCAATGTATCGAAATTTTTCATATTTTTGAGAAACGACGTCTGAATGTATCGTGTCGTGTCATGTTGTGTTACAGTTGTATGTTGGTGTCGGTATTACTTAGTCTGTTTCCAAGTTTAATGCTGGCGACAATGCTTCTGTCTATGCTGCTAGCTCCGACTTTGAGCATCCATGGGGCGTCATTCGATAACGTGCTCCTTAAAGGCCCACTGTTCCTAGCGGCGCAACTCACAAAGATCCCCTTCTGGATTGCTGCAAATATGCCGACAGCAACTGGATCCTTAAAAAATGTAGACGTCTCAATATTACTTCTGACTGATATAGAAATTACGTCGACTCCATCTGAGATAGAAGCATCAAAGTCCCGCTACTATGTCTGCACCCCTCCTTCGGAACGACTTGTTTGATGGTGTCACACCCGAATCTTAGTGAAATAAGGGATGACACGATCATTCTTCCACCCAAAGGACGCTGTCTCAAATCACCAAAATTCAATTTCTAAAATTTTCCGTGATAGCGCTCTCACTCTAATAGCCACTAAGCGAGAGAGCTGAAAAGATTGGGAAAGAGAGGGGTGAACAATCATACTTCAATGGGTAGTACATATCTTATAAGCAGATTAAGCCTCCACATTACAAGACATAGCTCATTTATGTCAATCCAACATATAACAACTTGCAATAATAAAATGAGTTATATATTACTTTAATCTAGCTACATTAATAGCAGAATTTTTTGTTCATCAATAAGATCAAAACAGGTATGTTGATCTGATTCAATAATCAAACTCGTCATTTCTCAAGTCAATAGTTTATTCCATTAATCAAACTCGTATCACAAATCGATGGTATATTCTAGTGATCAATCTTATAGCACATCACATCTCAAGACCCTAGAGGTGACTTCCATGAGATCATATCATTGTGTAGCACTGAGCCTTTAAGTACTACAAGACTTTAGAGGTGACTCTCACGAAACTACGTTATTATGTAATACTTAGTCCTTGACTTAAAGCCCTAGAGGTAATTTTCACGAAATTACGTTATCGTGTAGTACTTAATCCTTGATTACAATGCTCTAGAGGTGGCTTATATGAAGTTATGTTACCATGTAACACTTAGTTCTTTTCCAACATATATCAATGGTACAAGGCTCTAGAGGTGGCTTTCATAAAGTTACGTTGTCGTATAACATTTAGTCCTTTTCCACCACATCAATAATACAAGACTCTAAATGTGGCTTCCACAAAGTTACATTGTTGTATAACACTTAGTCTTTACCGGTCCACATTACATTTGGCTTCACAAACCAAAATATAACTTTTCATAAATCAATTCTCTCCAAAAAAATCAATTCAGAATTCGTATCATAGATTGGATTCACATGCCAAATTAAATCACCTTTCATATATCATATGCTAGTCAACGCAATTCTTTTGCACGCCCAAACCATATTCTCTTTCCCAACTCTACTCATTGGACATAATATACATACACACAAGACATATATATATATATATAGAGGCGCACACACACTCGTAAGACATTTCTCACACCATTACAAAATTCATTTCGTAAACTAGTAATATTTTGAAACATCTTTTTCATTAAACGTTTCCCAAATCATGAAAACAACTCCCATCAAAACCCATGGCTCTATAACGCCGTAAACCGTGATTTCCAAGAAACCCTAAAGCTCCATAACTGAAAAATTAGACTTCGCATCTCGATTTTCCCAAAATTTCGAAGTTGAGCCATAAACTTGAAAAATACTTAGATTGGATGAACGGGGAGCCCGGGCATTTGCCGGGCGTTGCAATACAAAGTAACTATGGCCTGGCGAGGTCCCTGTAATGCGAATGCGCAAAGCCCTCTTTTCTCCTCCTCCTCTTCTTCTTCTTTCATTTCTTTCTTCTTTCTCCCCCTTTTTTCTTTTCTATTTCTCGTTCGTGCGAGCTCGGCCTCTTTATAACAAGCGCCCACCATTCCTTTTGTTGACTAAGTCAACATTTTTGAGTGGGTCCCACCACTTTTGAAACGTAAAAGTAAAATAGATGGCACACCTTGTACACGGCCAAGTGTGATTTCAGTGCCATGCCAACAGTTGTGCCCCTGGCACTTCCGAGCAAGTTGGCAGGCTCCACAAAAGTACCTGCAGCTGTGTGAGCTGTCATTGTCCCATTCCTTACATCATCAATCCGCAGTGATCACTGGCCAGTGACCTCGACTGACCTGTGCCCTACCGTTGTTAAGCCCTTTTCGAAGATAACGGGTGGCGGCAGGGTGCTAACTCCTCCCCCTTTTTTAATTTAATTTAATTAATATTTATATTAAAAATCAATTCTTTGAGGTGAAACAACGTTGTTTTGGGACAAGCTAACTATGTCGGCACCATGTGGATAATCTTTTTTTTTTTTTTTACAAATAATTATCACCTCAGTAAAGAAAGTTCCCTAAAAATGCCATGTCAGCATTTTTGTTGGAATTTTCGCTATTGGCACTTAAGACTCCGTTCATTTCACAAAAAAATAACTTTTAGAAAAACGTTTTTTAGATTTTTCAGTGTTCGTTTAACAAAAAATGAACTATAGAGAAAACATTTTTAGCTATTGGAAAAAACACATTCAAAAGTGGGGAAAATGTTCTTAACTTTCTAAAAGTGGAAAACATTTCCATAGCTTCTTCCATCTTAGTTTCTTTCACCAAACACATTTTCCTTTTATTTTAATATATATATTTTTAAATCAAGTTTTTATTTTGTTCTTTTTATTTTTCTTCTTCTTCTTCCTTGGCTGACTTAAACCTTGCCATAGGCTGGAGAGCTTGGACTTTGCCAAATCCGACAAGTTGGGTAAGGCTTAGGCCTCACTTGAGGTCAAAAAGCCTCACCAACCTCTAGTGACCTTGGGCGAGGCTCAAGCTCGCCCGACCCGCTCACTTGGATCTCGGCAAGCCAAGAGCTTGCTAGCCTCAACGGAGCTCGGGCTTGCCTAGATCACCCGAGCCTCGAGCTTGTCGATTAGTGTCTTGGTTAGTTGCCAAGCAACCGACCATTGTCGAGGTACGTGGCGATAGAGGAAGGAAGGAGGGGCAACAGATGAAGGAGAAGGAAGGAAGAGAAAAAGAAAGACAAAAAGAAAAAAAAAAAAAATCAATTTTTTAAAAATAAAAAAAAAAAGTTCAATTTTAAAAATATATAAATTGAAATTAATTTTTTTGGTTAATTAAAAAATTAAAATTTAATTTTTTTAAAAATTGAACAGAAAATTAAATCAGATACCAAATAGTGAAAAATATTTTCCACTTCATTTTTAAGTTTCGGTCGAACAACAAAAATATTATCATTTTCTTGGAAATCGTTTCCTGGAAAATATTTTCTGGACACGTGATATTTTCTGCAAAAACGAATGGAGCTTAAGTATCCCTTTCTTTTTGATTTTAGTATTTAAGTATATCTTTTGGAAATTTTGGTACTTAAGTGTTCGCCCAATCAAAGTTTGGGTCCACCTGTATCAAGTTTGGACATTGGAAGTGTCCGGCACTCCTATGAGTTATTTGGAGTTTGTAAGTATTGTCCAGGTGAGCTGCGAGGAATCCCTTCTCGTTTCTCATTGCAGCTACTTCACTTGGAGTGAGTCTCGCTGCGAAACCAGTAATGACGCCTTGGCATGCGAAGAGGATGGGGGCTGCGTTCTCTGAGTTGGTAGTGTAATTCTCTGGCAAAAAGGAACGGTACCACGAGCCAAGATCTTCTTCGTTACAAAGTTCATGGCCATCAGGACGGGTCACGTGGACAAGGTAAGTTTGAGGCTTGTCTGCTGGTTGAGTAGCCGGGTGAATGGCAAGAATAAACTGAACAATTGACAGGAGGAAGAAGAGGACGAGGAGAACATTGCGAAGGGAAGCCATAAGTTTAGGCGTGTCTGTGAAGGTTGTAGGTTCCGTGTTGGGAGATGGGATATCTTATAGTGAGACTCCTTCCTAATCCAGGATCCTCATTGAACTGCATTTGTAACTTTTGTTCCTAAGTTTTTTCCATTTTAGATGGGCATTTGAGTTTTCATGAATGTTGAGTCGTGCAATTCTTCTTCGGTGCTCATACGACATGCTTACTCAGAGGATGCAATGACAAATCATAATACTATATTAGTTTTCCGTGTAGTATCCTTAGCTAACCCGTATCCAGCAACCCCTAACAATCTTCTCACAATTTTTGTAATGCATTGTACATTGTTGATTTGACAAATGAAGATTCAACATTCATTTGACAGTAGGGTTAAATAAATTGTAATTTTTTTTTATTTGACGATCAATATAATGACAGAACATTGGATATCATAAACCTATCATCTGCCAAAGGTTGTTTCTGCATACATCGCCGATGCCCGTAATTAGTCCCATGTACTTCTTTAATTGAATGTGACAGAAATTGGACTCCTAACCGGGTATTTTTGAGAAACCCACTTCAGATAACCCTGGGTGTATTCATTCACTAGACTCGGAAGCGGAATTTTCTTTTTGGGCAAATCGCAAGTGGAATTGACGTGATGGAAAGTGACAGAATATGCCGCTTTCTGGAGAACTTCTCAGAAGTGACGCCCAACTCGTCCTTCTCTACAAAAAGTGAGAAAATATTAGGTATGCCATGTGCTCCAACGTGGCAAATAAGGACCTGTTTAGTAACCATTCAAATAATGCCCGATTCGATTTTTTGTTCCCGGTTTAGAAACGTAATCGCATTTGATAAAATTTTTGTTCCCTTTACAAATTTTTATTTTTTGTTTCCGAAATTAGATTTGGAATAGAATCAAGAATAAAAAAAAGTTGATTCTTATTCCGGAAACAAATCTAAGAATCAAAATCATATTTCTCTTCTTCTACCCTTTTCTCTTCTTCTTCTTCATCTACTACCATCCCACAGTTGCCGTCCGCCGTCAGCGAGCTCGCTCGGTCATGGCGAGGTCCGGTGAGCTCGCCGGAGGCAAGCCCAGCCACCAGCGAGGCTTGCCCAACCCTACCGGTGGCTAGGTGGGCCTCGCCCAGCCCGGGCGAGGCCAGCCTGGCCACCGACGAGGCTCGGCGGGGCTAGGGCTCAGTAATATATGGGCTTTAAAAAGAAAAGAAAATAGAAGGAAAAGAAAGGGTTGAAAAGTCAACAAAGAAGCTGAAGGAAAGTGGAGGAAGCTTCGACTGTGTTTTTAAAGAGAGAGAGAGAGAGAGAGAGAGAGAGAGAGAAGAGCACGGACAGAAGTAGGGGAAAGAAAGAAATAGGGAGAAGAGAGAAAGAAGAGAAAGGAAAAAGGGAAAAAGGGAAAAATTTTGGCACGATCATGATCCGAACACCTCATCAAGCTAACTCAAGTGTGTTTTGCATCGCCGGTAAGAAATTGAAGCCTTTAATCACCTACTTGAAGCAATCACCGCAATTAGGGCTCGAAATTCAGATTTCTTGGATATTTGTGTGGCGAAGCCCGGTTTTTGAGTTGTTGAACTGCATATTTTTGTAGAAATAGTACTTTGAGATGTTGTGAAGCTATAGCATCTTATGAATCGTGATTTGAGCTTGCGGTTTGTTCGGAATGAAATTTTAAAGTTGGGGGCGCAATCTGGAACTGTAGCGAATAGCAACTTCGAGCCTTTTTTTGTTGTTGCTTTCGGTAATGTTTCGGGGCGGCTGAGTTGGGGTTGTTGTTATACGTTAAGAGAGCTTTCTAAAGACTGTAAGACGGCTTGAAACAGCATTTTGTGGAGGAAGTTATGGTGGGACAAAGTTGGCGCATGGGCTACGCCTAGCGGAAAACGATGGGTTTTTACTAAATGCGAGCTTTCGTGTCGCATATGTGTCATTTTATCGACAAAAAAACCTAGTATAGGCAGTCGTTATAAGAATATCTTTTTTACTCTGTCTTTTGATATTATTTTTCCGTTAATTGTTAGGGATCCGAGTGCGCGGTTCGAGTATGCGTCGTAGTTGATTTTTGGCTTTTCCCAAGTGAGTGACACATTTCTTCTTTATATTTTAAACTCATGTTTTGAGAAACGTGGTGGATTATATATTCTATGAGTTAATAAAAAGTATATTTTATTGCATAAAACATGATCGAGCTATTACTTGCCATTTTTGTTGTTCGAAGGAAGTTATATTTCGAATTCAATTTGAATGGTTGTTTGAAAATGGTTTGTGAAATTCTTTATGAAAGAATCCTAAAACATTTTGAAGAATGCTTTGATATATATATATATATATATATATATATATATATATATATATATATATATTTGAGTTGTAATATGACTTTCTTTCGATATTGGATTACCGGATATTGTGATTGGTGGTTGGTGTTCAATGTCTCTGTGGACCCTGAGGGGTGTGTGGGTATGCGCATACTAGTTTAGGATATCCTTGTGGGCCGAGCCACTAGCTAATAATAGGTGGAGACCTTGCCAAGGGGGGAATCTTGGTCGTCTTCTCACAGGCGTTATGCGTGATCATGGTTAGACATTTGAGCATGAAATGGGTCAATAGAGTGGACCATTGACATGTGATTTGAGTTTAGTCGATGGAATGGGCCATTGATGTATGGTTTGATGAGATTGATCAATGGAATAGACTATTGATACATGTTTTATGAGATAGATTAATGGACTGGACCATTGGTATCTTCAGTATTTTAGTTATGATAATATATTATGTTAAAATGAGTTAGGATTGTATTTTTAAATATGCATAGTGATTTCTCGATCCGCTTAGAAGAAATATGTTACTCACTGAGCCACGGTAGCTCACTCCTCTCATCTACTTGTTTTTCAAGTTCTTCGGCGAGTCTCGAGTAGGCATGAGCGTTCGTTCGGGAAGGACTTTTGTGGTGGAAACTTTTTGGTATAACTTGTGAATAGTTGATAAGTTTATACGTTAGTCTTTACAGAAGGTATATGTTTTGGTTCGGTGGATTGTAGAAATACTCTGATATTATAACCAAATGCCTTTTTGTCATATATATATATGGATACACACACACACACACACACACACACACACACACACACACACACATATGTTGATATCGGGTTGAATTTTGGTTATGTTGAGGTTGCGTCCTTTGGTGAAAGGACGGCCTTGTCATGCCCTTTTTTTTCTTGTGGATCGGGGTGTGACATTTGTTGGTATCAGAGCTTAGGTTTTGATTTGTTGGGTAGATATGGGATGGTGTGAGATTGTGTGATAGATTTTTATTGCGTTAGCCTTTTAGATACTAAGTTGTAGCTCCATTCTTAAATTCAGGTGATCATGCGTGACTCGGAGACACTTGCTTTGCTTCATAGAAATAGTAAAGGCAAGCAAGTTGTCGCCCTTGATGCTAGAGACATGCCTCAAGCTTCTCGAGGTGCATCTTTAAGGAGGAGACGGAGGATCGACATGATGGAAGTCCTGACTCACATGAAGTCAGGGAAGTTAACCAACGGTCGTTTCCCCCAACTGACTTCGAGCAAGCCATGGTTCATTGGTATCGTCAGGCAAAGGAATTAAGTGGAGATGGAGCAACCGGCCCATATACCTTTGCCCAATTCAAAGAGGCGAAGCCACCCACTTATGATGGGAAAGTCGATCCTCTTGTAGCTGAGCAAAGGACTAGAAAGATCAAAGGGATCTTTGAAGTAGAAGGCGTTCCCGAAGACAAGAAGGTTAGCTTTGCTTCTCGATACTTAGAAGGCGAGGCAGAGCATTGGTGGAAGGGAATGAGGCAAGCTCTTGGAGATAGGGGTGGTGCTATAGCTTGGGAGGCAAAAATGAAGAGTGATTTTATACACATATCTCAAGGCGACTCCACGGTTTTGGAGTATGCAACCCGCTTTAATCAGATGAGTAGATTTGCTGAGCAATATGTATCTAATGAGCAAGATAAGGCTGATCACTTTCAGAGGGGGCTCCGATATGAAATTGGTTCTGCACTCACACCTCTAGCATTGACATCTTACAAAGACGTGCTGGAACGAGCCATCAGAGTGGAACAAAAGATTTTGGAGCGTGACGTGCAAGGCGTACCACATCATAAGAAGTTGACGATGTGCCAAAGACCGCTTTCAGAACAAGGTATGGGCATTATGAATTTCTTGTCATGCCTTTTGGGTTAACGAATGTACTTGCGGCTTTCATGGATTTGATGACTAGGGTATTCGGGCAATTTCTTGACAAATTTATTGTGGTTTTCATCGATGATATTTTGGTGTATTCGAGGAATTTAGGAGAACATGAACAACACTTAAGAGTTGTTTTACAAACTTTGCGTGAAAAGAAGTTGCATGCTAAATTTAGTAAGTGTGTCTTCTGGCTTGATCACATAGAATTCTTGGGTCATGTAATATCAAAGGATGGTATCTCAGTTGATCCAAATAAAGTTGAAGCAGTCGTTTAATGGAATCGCCCTACCAATGTCACGGAGGTAAGAATTTTTCTTGGGTTAGCGAGTTATTACAGGCGATTTATAGAAGGGTTTTCTAAAATTGCCAGTCCACTCACTCGCCTAACTCAAAAGGGAGTGAAATTTGTGTGGTCGATCAATGTGAGCGCAGTTCCCAAGAGTTGAAGAGGCGATTGGTGTTAGCTCCTATATTAACTTTGCCTTCAGGAACTGGTGGCTTTACATTTTATTGCGATGCATCTAAGGAAGGTTTAGGTTGTGTTCTTATGCAGGATGGTAAAGTTGTGGCATATGCCTCTAGACAGTTCAAGGCTCATGAGAAGAACTATCCTACTCATGATTTGGAGTTAGCGGCGATTGTGTTTGCCTTAAAAATATGGCGGCACTACTTGTATGGTTAAAAATGTAAAGTCTTTACCGATCACAAGAGTTTGAAATATATTTTTACTCCGAAAGAACTTAACTTGAGGCAAGGGAGATGGCTAGAACTTCGAAGGATTATGACTTATCCATCAATTACCATCCAGGTAAAGCTAATGCGGTCGCGATGCCTTGAGTCGCAAATCCTTTGGATATATGGCAACATTGCTCACTTCTCAAAAGTCTATTCTTGAGGATATGAGAAAGCTGGACCTGGAGGTTTTGGTCCATCGGCTTGGTGCTCAATTAGCTAATCTTCGAGTACAACCGACATTGATTGACAGAATCAAGGCTAAACAAAATAAAGATCCTCAATTGGAAAATATTAGAGAAGGTGTAGAAGCTGGGAAACAAGATGACTTTAGTATCCACGTAGATGGATCATTAAGGTTTCGTGGTCGGTTATGTGTTCCCGATGATTCAGAATTGAAAAAGGAGATATTACAAGAAGCTCATAGCACTAGATTCTCGATTCATCCAGGGAGCACTAAGATGTACAGGGATTTGAGAGGAAATTTCTGGTGGATCAATATGAAGAAAGATATTGTAAAGTTTGTCGACCAATGTCTAATTTTTCCAGCAAGTGAAAATTGAGCATCGGAAACCAGGTGGGCAACCGCACCCACTTGAAGTACCTAAATGGAAGTGGGAGCATATTACCATGGATTTCATTGTCGGCTTACCGAGGACGCCTAGTGGTAAGAATGTCATATGGGTGATTGTTGATTGATTGACTAAATCTGTAGACTTTTTGTCTTATCGATTTGGCCTTTTGCTTGAAGACATGGCGAAGCGATACGTTAATGAGATAGTGAGACTTCATGGAGTTCCAGTGAGTATTGTTTCCAATAGAGATCCCAGGTTTGTATCCAACTTTTGGAAGAGTTTACAAGGGCCGTTAGGTACTCAACTCAATTTGAGTACATCTTTTCACCCACAGATGGATGGTTAGTCAGAGAGAACTATTCAAACGTTAGAGGATATACTACGATCTTTGCATTATTGACTTTGGTGGTTCGTGGGACGAACATTTACCCTTGGCAGAGTTTTCTTATAATAACGGCTATTATTCTAGCATTAAAATGGCTCCTTTCGAAACTTTGTATGGGCGTAAATGTAGGACTCCTGTTTGTTGGGATGATGTTGGTGAGAAAAGATTAACCGGCCCCGAATACATACAACAATCAGAAGAGAAAATTAGACTCATTTGAGATTGTTTGAAAACAACACAAAGCCGTCAGAAAATTTATGCGGACTTTAAGAGGCGCAAAGTAGAATTTAATGTAGGAGATCATGTATTCTTGAAGGTTTCTCCTATGAAAGGCGTCATGAGATTTGGCACACATGGTAAATTAAGCCTTAGGTATGTGGGACCATTCTTGATATTAGAAAAGATTGGTGAAGTTGCTTATAAACTGGCTTTACCACCAGCATTATCTGGAGTCCATAATGTGTTCCACGTGTCCTTATTACGGAAATATGTGCCAAGTCCTAATCACGTTCTGAATTTTACACCATTGAAGTTGAGAGAAAACTTAACATATGAAGAGTAGCCCATTCATATTATCAATCAGAAGGATCAGGTGTTGTGACGATGCACTATTCCTTATGTGAAGATCCAGTGGCAAAACCATACCGAGAGGGCTTGTTTCATGATTGAGGTACTTGTAAATTTCGAGGACGAAATTTTTTTAGGGATAGGAGAATGTAATATATGGGCTTTAAAAAAAACAAGAAAATAAAAGGAAAAGAAAGGGTTGAAAAGTCAACAAAGAAGTTGAAGGAAAGTGGAGGAAGCTTCTGCTGTGTTTTTAAAGAGAGAGAGAGAGAGAGAGGGAGAGAGAGAGAGAGCACGGGCAGAAGCAGGGGAAAGAAAGAAACATGGGAGAAGAGAGAAAGAAGAGAAAGGAAAAAGGGAAAAAGGGAAAATTTTGGCGCGCTCGTGATTCGGACGCCTCATCAAGCTGACTCAAGTGTGTTTTGCAACGCCGGTAAGAAATCGAAGCCTTTAATCACCTACTTAAAGCAATCGCCACAATTAGGGCTCGAAATTCGGATTTCTTGGATATTTGTGTGGCGAAACTCGATTTTTGAGTTTTTAAGCTGCATATTTTTATAGAAACGGTATTTTGGGATGTTGTGAAGTTATAGCATCTTACGGATCGTGATTTGAGCTTGCGGTTTGTGCGGAACGAAATTTTAAAGGTGCGGGCACAATCTGGAACTATAGCGAACAGTAGCTTCAAGCCTTTTTTTTGTTGTTTTCGGTACTGTGTTGGGACGGTTGAGTTGGGGTTGTTGTTGTACGTTAAGAGAGCTTTCTAAAGACTATAAGACAGCTTGAAACATAATTTTGTGGAGGAAGTTATGGTGCGACAAAGTTGGCACATGGGCTACGCCTAGCGGAAAACGATGAGTTTCCGCTAAATGCGAACTTTCGTGGCGCATAGGTGTCGTTTTATTGACAAATAAGCCTAGTATAGGCAAGTCATTATAAGAATATCTTTTTTACTCAGTCTTTTGATATTATTTTTCCGTTAATTGTTAGGATCCAAGTGCGCGGTTCGAGTATACTTCGTAGTTGATTTTTCACTTTTCCCAGGTGAGTAACACTATTTCTTCTTTATATTTTAAACTCATGTTTTGAGAAACGTGATGGATTATATATTCTATGAGTTGATAAAAAGCATATTTTATTGCATAAAACAGGATCGAGCTATTATTGCCATTTTTGTTATTCGAAGGGAGTTATATTTCGAATTCGATTTGAATGGTTGTTTGAAAATGATTTGTGAAATTCTTTATGAAAGAATCCTAAGACATTTTGAAGAATGCTTTGATATTTATATATATCAAATTTTGAGTTGTGATACGACTTTCTTTCTGATGTTGGATTACTGAATATTGTGATTGGTGGTTGGTGTTCAATGTCTCTGTGGACCCTGAGGGGTGTGTGGGTATGTGCATACTAGTTTAGGATATCCTTGTGAGCCGAGCTACTAGCTAACAATAGGTGGAGACCTTGCCAAGGGGGGAATCTTGGTCGTCTTCTCACGGGTGTTATACGTGACCATGGTTAGATATTTGAGCATGAAATGGGTCAATGGAGTGTACCATTGACATGTGATTTGAGTTTAGTCGATGGAATGAACCATCGATATATGGTTTGATGAGATTGATCAATGGAATAGACCATTGATATGTGTTTAATGAGATTAACTAATGAACTGGACTATTGGTATCTTTAGTATTTGAGTTATGATTATATATTATGTTAAAATGAGTTAGGATTGTGTTTTTAAATATGTATAGTGATTTCTCGATCCGCTTAGAAGAAATGTGTTACTCATTGAGCCGTGGTAGCTCACTCCTCTCATCTACTTGTTTTTCAGGTTCTTTGGCGAGTCGCAAGTAAGAGTGAATGTTAGTTCGAGGAGGACTTTTGTGGTGGAAACTTTTTGGTATGACTTGTGAATAGTTGATAAGTTTATAAGTTAGTCTTTACAGAAGGTATATGTTTTGGTTTGGTGGATTGTAGAAATACTCTGATATTGTAACAAAATGCATTTTTTGTCATGTGTGTGTGTGTGTGTGTGTGTGTGTTGATATTGGGTTGAATTTTGGTTATGTTGAGGCTGTTTTCTTTGGTGAAAGGACAGCCGTATCATGCCTTTTTTTTTTTTTTTTTTCTTGTGGATCTGGGTGTGACATGGGCAAGCCTCGCCGGTGGCCAGGCGGGCCTCGCCCAACCTCGACGAGGCTTGCCCAACCCCGATGAGGGTCGGTGACGCTCCGGTGAGGTCACCGACTCTCGCCTCGGCTGATCCGCCCCGGCGACCGGCCACCGGAAGAAGAAGAATAGGAGAGAGAAAGGAAAAAAAAAAAAAAAAAAGGAAAAAAAGGAAAAAAGAAAAGAAAAAAATTATTTAAAAATTAAAAGAAATTGATTTGGAGCAAAATCAATGAGGAGGGTACTAAATGCAATTCTATTTGAGAATCAGAAATTTTGGACGGTTAACAAATGGTTTAAAATGTTTAAAAATTATTTTCGAGAACAGAATAAAAAAGAATCATTTATGATCGAATCATTTCGGTAACGTAATCGTTACCAAACGCACCTTAAGCCCACCTATTTTCTCCATGAAAAGAAGGAAGCAACGGCCGGAGCAGTTGGGTTCCCAATCACTGTTCCTTTGAACAGGATCGTAGCAGTCGGGCATTTTGTCGAATTAATGTACGATTTGATCTTTGCCCTGCAGAAAAGCTGCCATGAGAAGTGGAAGGACGTGAGCATCGACAGAGGTGCTGAATCCATCGCTTTCTTCGTTCAATAGAATCATGGCAATTCCCCCAGCATCTTTCACCTCCTGTCCTTTGTCTATTCTGGCCACTACCCCTCTTTCGCACAAGACTACCTTCCCTTTTACGTCAATGCCTTTCAATGATCCTGGGGCACAGGGCCCCGACTGGTTATTGCCGTTCCTCCCAGCATACACAAGAGGCAACAACTTCGAAGGAAAGAAGCATTGGAATAGCAACTCGCCATCACATTCCATTCCATTTACGAGTTTCACTGTTGCTGTGATGTTCCTGTCAGTGGTGCTCGCTCCGACAGTAAGAATCCATGGGGCATCATTCCACAATGTGCTTGGGAAAGGCTGGAATTCCCTGCTGCGCAGCTCACAAAGATCCCCTTCTGAATGGCTGCAAATGAACCAATGGCAATGGTGTCATTGAAAAATGAGGCAGAAGGACTGCCCAGTGAGATCGAGAGCACATCAACCCTATCAGCAACGGCGGCGTTGAGTGCAGCGAGTATGTCTGCCTCAGGACAATCTTCTCCGAATCACACTTCATAGATTACTAGGTGAGCATCCAGAGCCATGCCAACTGCCGTTCCTCTGGCATTCCCATGTGCATCGGCTTGGGACACAAAAACGCCAGCAGCTGTGCTGGCCGTGTGAGTGCCGTGCCCATCCTCACCTGTAGGAGGGGCAGTTTTACTTTCCTTAGCCTAGAGGTCAAAGGACCTCATGCCGATTAATTTGTTATTGCATTGGAAAGGTTTGAATTCGCACCTCCCTTTCCATTTAGCTGTTGGAGGCAGCATTCCTGCACCGCTGAATGAGGGTGGTTGGGAAATTTTCCACCGTCCAGCACACCAATAATCACTCCCTTTTCTGGATTCAAGCCCACCAAGGATCCTTGTTGCTGTGGTAAGCCTAAGAACTGGGGACTGTCTGTTGTTTGGGTGTGATACATTTTCTTGGGCCGAGCTGACACGAATCCTTCCTTCTTTTGCATGGCAGCTACTTCCCCTGGAGTCAGTCTCGCTGCAAAGCCAGTCATCACATTTTGGCAAGCATAAAGCATACGCTGCTGGTTTTCTGAGGTCTGGGTGCTATCAGGCAAAAATGACCGGTACCAAGAATGTCTTCATCCTCTGAGAGAATTTGGCCATCGGGGTAACTCAAATGGATTATGTATGTTTGCAAGTCATCGGCACGAGTAAGCTCACGATTGACATTCGATAACAGGATAATGAGGCTGAGGAGGGGAAGGAAAGCCATAGTAAGTGATAAGGTAGTAAGTAAATTAAAAGTTGAATTGGAGTCTGTGTTATGTGGCTAAATAGAACAGCTATTTATACGGAAGTGAAAAAAAGGCATATGCCGGCTTGCGCATATGAGTACAATTCTTGAATGCTGATTAAATTGAGGTGGTGCCTAATGAGAGTTTGTCTTAAGTGGGTCCGGGATCTGGATTGAGCATTTGAATCATTGGAGCATCGTGATTGGCCAGTGAAGAATTGTTCAAACAATTCCTTTTAGCAATGTGGACTTGTTAAAAGATGCTATTCCTGGAGCATAATGATTTGGCCAGTGCGGAATTGTTCCAACTCCTTATAGCCTTTTGCGTCAATGAGAATAACTTCAGTTCGGCCTTTTGGTGTAACTTTCAAACTTCTTCTGAATTAGCGTTCAGCATCATATGTAACTTCCACATGGGCGCTCACCGCTCATTACAATTTATGCATGTCCAGAAAGAGAGACAAAAATAACCAAGCTACAGAATGCTCTGTTTCTCATCAATTTTTAGCAGTTTTAATGCATAATCAGAAAGAGCGGCAAAAATAACCAAGCTACAGAATGGCCAAGTCCTAGCAATTGCTTTGTTATGTCCCATGCACCTTTTGAACGAGCTCATGGAATCTTAAAAGTTAATGATGAAAGTATCCACAGTGTGATTGTTTCAACCTGGCCAGCATGTCGGTTAAAATTACAATGGATGACTGCGTTGCAATCTAAGTTTAATCACTTTGATTTTAGTTGAACAACATGGTCATATCTTCATGTTTATTTCTAAACTGTACATCAAGACAGTGGATGAGGCAGCATTTTGCTGTTATATAAATGCAGCACTTCTTTCGCTGCTTAAGCAGCATTCTTCAGTTGATTTTTCCAAGTACCTGGGAGGCATTTGCTTGTTAAACACTACAATTGATCTAATGGTGAAGATTTAGGATATTGGCATGTCAGTTATGTTAAAAGTGCAGTGCAGTTAGGATCAGTGAAAAACTTTCCTTAAATTGATGGAACTAAACATTTTATAATAAGTGAAGTGCTGTTAGGACCTGCTGAATGGTAGTTTGGCTTTATCTACGGTTGCACCTTGAAATTTTTCTTTCTTTGCAGACAATAGATGAATCGGCTCTTGATCTTCTCCAAAACCCACAAATCACATATTCAGACATAAATAAGTTTTCAATCAAACCCAATGTTGTATTGGAATAACGAAGCTTCATTTATCTCTAATGACAATTTCGGTATTGATTTGAGAGGAGAGATGAGTGAAGATCTAGTTGTTCTTCTAAAGTGGGTATTATTATAAAGCAAATGACTATTCAATTGAATCTAACGTTAGATTCAAACTACTAGTTTTCCTAAGTGGAGTCTAGCCATGCAGCAGATGCTCTCAGAGTTCTTGGCACTCACTTGTTCATGTTGTCAATCTTTTTTGAGTTCTAGGAAGCAGAACGTAGTGAAATTTTTTCTGGTGCCTCAGGAATAAGGTTTTTCTAGTTAATGATTACTTATACAGTAGAACTGTAAAATTTCAAGTGATTTTATAGTGAAATCTCATTCCGAAACTGTTCTGCTTTTTGCGGATGATTACTGAAAAAAATCCTTTTTTTATAGTTTTTCTATTCTAATGTTTTTTTTTTTTGTTCTTTTTTTCCTGTTTTATACAGGACTTGGTGGCTTTTCTCAGGATAGCCTTTTGAACGATTGTCGTGCTATATTTAAGGTTAAGCATCTTGCTGAAAATCAAAGATCTGTTCCCATTGATACCAGTGATATCATCTTAGTAGACAAAATCATCAACAATGTAAGACTGGTCAATGCACAAGCCATCCATCATAACTGCAATAAACTACTGAACAAGAGCCCACTCAACCAAGAGGATATAGAAAGGGGCAAACTACTATCATCTGAGGTTTGAATTAGCTCCAAGTTTTCTTCAGGGACCAGTTCACCGTTTTGTTCCAAATCCAATCAAACAGGTCCCATGATATCTTTTATTGTTTTATAGAGCGAAACATAAGTTCTTGACCTTGCACCGCCACCTGTTCCTGTATCTGGAGACTCATTCTCTATCTTGCAAGTCTGGCAACAGGATGAACATTTCATTTGAAAACAACAGCAATGGGGCTTCTCACGGAGTGATCTGAAGAAACCCATGTCAGGCATCCTTGAGCAAATGGCTTAGTAAAGCTCCCACCAGAACTTCTGCGGAACCCCACAGTATACGTGGCCATTTGCACTGCCACACTGAACTTGATCTCAGAAGGATGCACCGTGACATCAACACCTTCCGGTGCATCAACCTTGTATGTGTACGAGGAGTCAGCGGGCCCGACATTTGTAACTGTCCTAGAATAGTTCTGGGCGCTAGAGCCCAGTATTATACTGAAGGATGGGTAATTCAGCTGTGCCTGAGGTATGCTTTTTATTTGTGAGCATTTGGCCTTTTCCTGTGTGATGGTTTCAATTTCAGAATCCTTGTATCCCAAACCACATAAATAAGGGATGTAGTTGTTGGGCTTGATGTCGTAAATAAGGCCTGGATCGTCTGCTTTGGGTGGATTCACATGGCCTGCGCCTGTGGCGAAGACGTCAGCTGGAAGAAGGGTTTCATCGACGATTGGCTTACTACCAAGGTTTATTTGATATGCAGTGGTCATGATTGCGGATTTTATGGCAGCAGGCGACCAATCAGGGTGAGAGCTCTTCAGCAGAGCTGCAATGCCACTGAGATGAGGGCACGACATGGAGGTTCCAGAGATGATGTTGAAGGTCACATCGGTAGTCGAGCTGTTATCGAGAGAGAATGGCCAGGCTGCTAGGATGCTGACTCCTGGGCCAATTATGTCGGGTTTCAGGATTCCAGGGCTCTCAAAGCTGGGGCCCCTGGAAGAGAAGGATGTCACTGCTGGTGCATCGGAATTCCCAATAATTGTTCCTTTGAACAAAATGGTGGCTGTCGGATTGGAGGTCGAGTTGATGTAGGACTTGATTTTCAGACCGTCAGCGTAAGGTATGTGGGTTGCGGGAAGGACATGAGCGTCAGCTAGCGTGCTGTAGCCATTGAGTTCGTCGTTCATCAGAATCATGGCAGCACCACCGGCATCCTTCACTTCTTGCCCTTTGTCGATTCTTGCGATTCCTCCGCCTCTCTCACACAAGACAACCTTTCCTTTCACGTCCAAGTTCCGCAACGATCCTTCAGCACATAATGCGGATGTTTGGTTTCCATTTGCGCCAGCATACACAAGTGGGTAAGCCGATCCAAAGTCCTTGGGCTGGAAAAGGGATTCGCCATTGTACTCTGCGCCATTTCCTAGTTTAGCGGTAGCTTTTACGGTCCTATCGATAGTACTTGCTCCTACAGTGAGAATCCAGGGAGCCTCGTTCGACAAGGAAGTGTTGATCGGGCCACTATTACCCGCTGAGCAGCTCACAAAGATTCCCTTTCGAATCGCAGAAAATGCCCCAACAGCAATCGAGTCGGCATAGAACGGAGCCGAACCACCACCAAGAGAGAGGGAGAGCACATCGACACCGTCCTCGATAGCAGCATCCATAGCAGCCAGTATGCTGCTCTCAGGGCAGCCCACATCGGAGCACACCTGGTACATAGCCAGGTGGGCATGAGGTGCCACCCCGATGGCAGTGCCAAGGGCTTGTCCCAGGACATTGGCATTCTTTACAAAATTTCCCGCTGCCGTGCTGGAAGTATGGGTGCCGTGTCCATCCTCGTCGGTTGGTGGCAAAGTAGAGGTCACGAAATTCCTCGCGCCGATGAGCTTGTTATTGCAGGAAGTGGCATTGAAAGTACACTTGCCTTTCCATTTAGCAGGGGGAGAGGACATTCCTTCGTCGTCGAATGAAGGATGACCCGGTGTTATTCCTGTGTCGAGGACTCCAATGATCACGCCCTTGCCCAAAGTGGAGTCTTTCCACAACGCCACCCCAGGGTTCAAGTTCAAGAAGGAAGGTGAGTGAGTCGTGTGCAACGAGAAAATCTTCTCTTGTTTCACAGACACAACTGCATCCAACTTCAAAAGTTCCTTAGCCTCGTCTGCTGTCATCTTTGCTGCGAATCCTGTGATCGAATTCTTGTAGGAATGGACCATACGATTCGTCTGGTCCGAATTCGGCGTTATCTGGGGCAGGAACGATTGGTACCAGCTCTGTAGATCCTCTGACCGGGCAAAAACTTCACCCGCTCGTTTTCTAACATGGACAATATAAGTAGACAGGACATTTTGTTCACGCTCAAGAACAGTTTTGGCGGTTGCCGGATGAAAACCGAAGGAGCAAATGAAACCAACAAGAAAGAAAACAGCCACCATCGGGAACTTTCCGCATCGGTTTTCCTCCATTTTTCAGCAAGAAGGTTCAAGAGGAAAACCTATACAGCTCATGCCTTTCGACTAATGAACTCAAGCTCGCATATATATAGAAAATGAGAGTCATAAAGCGCGAGAGCCGGACTGTTTCAGCATTGAAAACAATGGTCGGTGAAGCTTCTTAATAACAAATGTGCAATAATTGAAGGAAGCCCTAAATTTTGGATAGAGCTGATTTAACTTATTAATTAACTCGTTGAGAATAAGCAACTACATCAGCCCGACGAAAGGAGATATTTGTGCTGCATCAAAAGCCTGCTATATGGTAGATCCCGCCTAGTGCTGTTTTCGTTTAAGAACAAGACAAGGCGACCATACAAATGTTCTTTCATTGGTTTGCTCACATTTGAAGAGCGAGGAAACAACTGGGGTTGCCACCCTTCTCACATGAGAAATGGGAGGTAGGGGATTCAAATTCCCACATTTTCAAGAGGATTGGAGTGCGGACGATTTAGTTTCAGATGTGAGTTTCGATTCTCACGACTTGTAAGAAGGCATGACAAAAGTCTAAGAGTAAGAGTTAGAGTAACAGTAGAGTAAGACTGACAAAAAAAAAATAGAAAAAGAGTGAGGGGACAGTAGAGGAAGATATGCTGATTTCAAAAGACAATGCTGATTTCAAAAGACAATGTTTATTCTCAATAATGAAGTCACGTTACATTGTCTTAATTGACAATTAATGGGGAGGTCACCCTTTAAGAAATAATCACATAACGAAAATCGAATAATAGAAATAAGGAAAAAAATATTGATAAACGAGAAAGTCTTCAAATCATGTGTTGAAGATCTGCAAAACACATCGGAAATCTTTGATGGCCTGGAAATAAAAATAAAAAAATGCGTGAATTTGATATCTAACATTGCCCTAATTGGCATCATCTGTTTGCAACTATGAAGATCCTAAAATCCTCTTTGATTTGTGGGACTGTCTGTTCTTTTGATGCCCAAAGGTTTCCGTATAAGTATTTGCTTGTTGGTCTACATCAGGCGATGCCGACGAGGCAATTCTTTGCTAATTTGAGTAGTCCAAATTGCTTAGTAGTCAAGTTTGCGACGGTGGTATTAACTTTTTGATTAGATTTTAGCACAGAGTTCTCAACGACAGTGGACAAAATCCCAAAAAGAAAAAGAAAAAAAAGATTTCTGGTGAGGATTGAACTTAGTTTTTAATTAGATGGTCATTATGAATCTTACAAAGCAGATGGAAACAAGAGGAAAAGGAAGAAAAGTTGAGCTTGGTCTTTACATTAATTATTCCGATGTGGAAAATACAAAACTGATGCTGGTATTCATCAATGAGCAGGAGTCAATTTTTATATGATGCTTTATGATAGGATCGGTCGTTTGTAGCTATCATGATGAGGTTCTGTTCGTTTGTTTCCTCCACGCCATTTTTATTTTGCTGGTAGAGACGGATCGACTGGGTTTGTGCTTTGTTGGTGGACAACATTTGAAGCTTTTCTTGGAAGCTGACAAAGAATAATTAGATAGGGAGATTCTCAAGTGGGGTCACATTGATTCCCTGTCCAAACCAAAAATTTCGAGATAACATTCTTGCAAATTCGATGATAAGAAAATTACCATAAAAAATTTAATTATATTATAATTATGTCAATTCAATTTTTTTTTTATCAATTATGCCTTAAATTTTTTGTATTTATGTTAATTCAGTCCATCAGGCCAATTTTGACAGACTGGCGCTGGCTTAAACGCTAACCATCCTATGTGGCGCCATCGACGTTGACTGGCGATTTTTAATAATATTGAAATATTTTATGAATTTTATTTTATTTTCTTCTCTTTTCTTTTGTTTTCTTCACTTCCTTTTTCTTCTAACTGATCGCCAATGATGCCAAAAGTGAGGGCAAATGAGGTCCCTCGCCGGCCTTAAGTGAGCCTCACCAAGGGCTGGCGAGGCTCAAGCCCTTGCTAGAGTCCGTGAGGGCTGCTTGCCAAGGCCACTCGCATGGTTGGGTCTTCAAGTTTATGGATTTTTTTTTTTTGGAATTTTCCAAGTCCCTGTAGGAGTGAGAAAGTTGGTCAAATACAATTTCAATCCGGGTCAATTTGGTGCGAATCACACTTCTTACTAGATATCATGCCCACTTGGCATGGACCTCATCAAATTTTTGGTCACCACAGGATTGTGATTGATTCACACAACAAAATCAACTCCCTCTCCAACAAGAACCATGCATACATAAGTGCACATATCTTTCTTACTACATCACTTTTCTTTTTCTTGTTACATACAATGGGCATCTCTCGTATTATCTACAGCTGTCATGAGAATCTTAATTGTGAATTTGATTAGAACGACAAAAAATGATAATGCGTAAGGAAAATGTAGTGTGCGAAAAGGACAGTACCTCAACTCTATAATTGACTTCCAAATCAAGGACAAAAAAACTTCAATAATTAAAATAAGTCCCTACCCCTTTTTAATGTATTAATTGCATTCGTGTAGTTGATTTTCAATATTATTTATTTTTATTTTTTTATTTATAACCGAAGACTCCACCATAGGCCCCCGTGCCCGAAAGGCTCGTGAGGGCCGGGCTTGATTTTCAATATTATTTATCTCTACAAGTGGAGTTATTATATGTTATTATATGTGCCATATGCTATTGTTACTATATGGACCTAGAAAAGTCATCTGAAAATGAACGAGCATTACTCCAAAATTTTTCAGACATTTTTTGTGTGTGGAGGGGACCATAAAGGGATTCTCTCATGTGAACCTCTCGAATAAGTCTAAGCAGAAGAAGTCGACACTGCTTAATTAAAGAACACCTAGAGAAGCAATACAAACAGAGAATTAAAAAAAAAAAAAAAATTGACAATGATCCCAAAGTTTTACACCAATTATCTAACTTCTTTTTATAAGAAATTCTTGAAATTCTCAAGGAAGAAAAAGCAAAGAAGAAAATAAGTTAACAACTAAGAGACTAAATGCACGTTAACTTTAGAATTTATAACTTGATAATGGGGGTTATTTAGTGTAGTATGGAACTTTCATAAGCTATATTGTTTGGGATAGTCTCTGTCAATTTGCTCATGAGCTCTTTTATTTAAACCATATCGGATCATCCCTATGACTGTTGCGACCAAACACTAAGCAGAGGTGATTCCCAAAGGATCATCGGCAATGCTGGACCGCTCGAGGTTCATCGAGGAGAAACTAGAGGCAGTCAATAGGCAAGCTCAGGCCATGCTGGGCCCTTTGGTTAGGCCTCACTTCTTCCCGGAGATCGATTATCGACAACAAAAGTGTCCATTATTTTTCGGGTCGGGCTAAATCGGGCCTTATATCCAAATGGCCTTGCTCCAAGCCCATCCAAATTTGTCTAGCCCATGTGATGCTAGTGGGCTTAGGAGTGCTTGTAACCCACCTGGCCCATGGTAGGACAGACTAATGACGGCCTATGACATATCTTAACTCCACTGTAATGTTGATTGAAAAGGATCAATTATCGATCGAGGGCCACCACAAAGCCCGATCGTCAGGGCAAATTGATATGGCATTTTGAGGATCAAGTCCCAAAGTATATGGGACATCTTGAATCCATGCTAGTCATCTTTCGGAAAATACCCTTGGCAAGGTAGCAATATTAGTGACAATCTTTAGTAGACATTTTGATGCAAAGACACGTTCATCGTTTTGTTGCGTAAAAAGTAAAAAAATTGATATAAACCTATTATATTTATACAAATTCAGTCTTAAACCTTTTAATTGTATTAGTTTAGTCATAAACATTGTCACATTTCGCCAATTAAGTTCATTCGGCCAATTTAAGCTCGAAATCGTTGACGTAGATGCCAACGGTTCTTCATGATATGGACGACACTAATGCAAACATTTTTTAAAAATAAAATTCAATTTATTTGTTTTTTTTTTTCGTTCAATCGGATTGAGGGCTAATGAGGGTGTCTCGACCCTTGCTAGCTCAGGGCAAGCGCTGCAACGCCCCTAACCAACCACTAGGTGAAGGCTCGTAGGTCTTCATTGTGGTTGGCAAGGGCATTACAGCCCTTACTCGATGACCTCGTTATGGCCAATGAGGGCTTGGACTCTTGCCTAGGGTCAGTAAGGGTTACCAATGACCCTCACGCGGTCCTTAGTCCGAAAAAGAAAAATCAAAGAAATTATAAAAAAAAAATGTCCACGTCGGTGTTCTTTTTGTATTATGTAGGATGGTCGATGTTCGTATTGCAAGATTTACATATAAATTGACTAGATAGACTCAATTGGTAATATTTGAAAATGTTTAGTATTAAACTGAAGTAATTAAAATGTTTAGAATTAAATTAATAAATGTAATATGTTTATGAGTTTTTTTTTTTTGTTATTTTCTCATATTAGCATTGACAAGCAAAGAATTCAATTAAAAAAACTAATGTCGACCATACCTTGTTGGCGGCAGCTGTTGACTGGGGGTTGGGGGTAGGGGGCGGCGGCTGACAAGTAATACAAATCAGTACCCCCACTAGCCTTTAAAAAGCCATGTGAGAACAGTCTGTTTCATTATCTCTTCTCTGCAGTCCTTGGCTTCAATAGGGCATGTTCATGGTCAAATTTCTGGTGTAAGTGGGAAGCAATACATTGCGTCGTGCCCTCTTTGATCCAGAAGAAAACGGAGAAAGAAGCAAATCCTATCAATCACCAAGACTACTAGCATCAGATCTACTATCCACCTTTTTCAGGTAAGCATCCAAAACCCTGAAATGCATAGATATCAGAATTAAATGAGCATGTGTTATCAAATCAAAGACTCGGTATTTGAACTTTTGAATGCTTGCTGTAATCTGTCCATGAGAACCACCCTCGACCCGAAGACCTTAAAGCTCCAGAATAACCTGGAATGAGTGATGTCAATCTGAGTCGATGCATCATAATTTATCCATGAGACATTAACCTCCCACCGCTGATTGCGGCTAGAATAAAGAAGACGATGATTTGTCCGCTCATTATTCATTGTTTTTATAAATAGATCACGATGGCGACGAAAGGACAAAAAGTGAGGGACCCGTGGGGAAGAGAAGATATTTTTCAGGAGGACCACCTCAATGGCGCTTCCGTATAATAAAAGAAACAGAAGAACAAAGAGGTAAACCTCGTTAGTCATAAGCACAGAGATATGGATTTCTTAGCCTGGATGTTTTGCCTTTGCCTTCTCTGGGGCTTGTCTCAAGCTCTCTCCTTAATTGTAAAGGGAAGCAGAAGGTCTCCCTCCAACCTCCCACCCGGTCCACCCTCTCTTCCGGTCATCGGCAACCTCCTCGAACTCGGAAACCTTCCCCACAAGTCTCTTGCCAAGCTAGCTCGCACCTATGGCCCCATAATCAAACTTCAGCTCGGCTTCGTAACCACGGTCGTGATCTCTTCCCCGACGCTGGCCAAAGAAATCCTCCAAAGTCATGATGCTATCTTTGCAAATCGCACGACTCCCGATGCCATCACGGCCCATGACCACCACCAACTCGGCTTGCCTTGGATACCCGTTTCGCCTCTCTTCCGAAACCTCAGGAAAATATACAACTCACACCTTTTATCCAGTAAGAAACTTGATTCCAACCAGCATCTTCGCAGCAAGAAAGTGCAAGAGCTCGTCGCTTATGTTGGAAAATGTGCACACAATGGTGACGTTGTTAATATTGGTGAGGCAGCTTTTAGGACTACTCTTAACTCTCTGTCTAACACAGTTTTCTCTTTGGACATGACGGACCCTTCAACTTCTGCCAGCCAGTTGAAGGAGGTCATGTGGCAAATCATGGCCGAGGTTGGAAAGCCTAACATTGCAGATTACTTTCCTGTGCTCAAGAAGATTGACCCACAGGGTTCGAAGCGGCGCACTGAGTTGTATTTCAGTAAGATGTTTGATATCTTCGATGGGTTGATCAAGCAAAGGTTGCAGCTGAGAACGCAGCCTGGTGCCACCACATGCAACGATGTTCTGGATGCTATTCTTGACGTTGTGGAAGATAAGAGCGAGGAACTGGACATCTCTCTAGTCAAGCATCTGTTTCTGGTAATCTGTTCTGATATATGATTAGTCAAACGATCTTTGATTTCCATATGTCTTCACTATAGAACTATTGCAAAACCCGTGCGCCACATGAATATGATCTTCTTTAAGTTATTTCGTGATTAGATAGTACTGAAAAGAAATCTAAAAACCATACTGAAGCAAACAGGTTGCTCTAATTTAGTTTCAGCTGTTAAGGACAATTACAAGTTTGATTTCACTTTAGTTGGAGCTTATGCTGAACTTAGGTTGGCTTCTTTTTCCCCACAAAATCATTCTCAATCAACCATTCATAAGTACTTATTGTGCTGTTATGTCTCTTGCCATGATGACAAAAGGACTTTTTTGTTGCCGGAAGCGAAACCACTTCGAGTACTCTAGAGTGGGCAATTGGAGAACTACTGCGGAACCCGGAGAAGCTATTAAGAGCTCAAACCGAGCTCCATCTCGTCATTGGAAAAGGCAAGCAGATCGAAGAAGTCGATATATCTCGCTTACCCTATTTGCAAGCTACCATAAAGGAAACTCTCCGAATGCACCCGCCAATTCCACTTCTTCTCCCTCGCAAAGCCGAAGCCGATACACAAGTAGGTGGTTTCACTATTCCAAAGGGTGCACAAGTGCTTATTAATGTATGGGCCATAGGAAGAGATCCTGCCTTTTGGGCCAGTCCAAATGACTTCATGCCGGAGAGATTTCTAGGATCTGACGTAGATGTCCGGGGACAAGACTTCGAGCTCATACCGTTTGGCGGCGGTAGACGGATTTGTCCGGGATTGTCACTGGCCACGAGAATGTTACATCTAATGCTGGGTTCGC
This sequence comes from Eucalyptus tenuipes, assembly GCA_014182365.1. NCBI lineage: Eukaryota > Viridiplantae > Streptophyta > Magnoliopsida > Myrtales > Myrtaceae > Eucalyptus > Eucalyptus tenuipes. The sequence goes on along the minus strand of CM024540.1, from coordinate 26,968,144 downwards.
TCATTAACGCATTCAATTGGAGGCTCGAAGATGGTGTCACGGTTGAGAACATGAACATGGAAGACAAATTTGGGATAACCGTGCAACGGGCTCAACCTGTAAAAGCAGTGGCGGTACCGGCATAACTCAAGCAAAAGTTTTATGTCATAACACGTGCTATGTGACAGTTACATAAAAAAATTGTGAGACCACTCGTCTCGACACATCTCCTTTATGTGGTTGTTTCTTTGCATGAAATCATTGATCATTTATTGAAATGAATCTATATTATATTCCTAGTTCTATTGCCTAAATTCGGGGTTGATGTTACCTGGCAATTTGATGAGTAAATAGAATTTGTGCATTTGTAATTGATTAGCTTTGAAATTGAGGAAGACTAGTTTGTCGCCGAAGAGATTGCACAGTGAAAGGAACTTGCAAAAGATGACAAATTGTCCCCACATCATTTTCTTTTTTATCTTCTCCATTTCTTAGAAAATGTACAAAAAAAAAAGTCCTATATGTACTACATTAATACAAATTCAATCATCAACATATTTTTTTGTCTGGAATTATCAACTTTTTAATTGGGCCAATTAATCGTAAATTTTTTCACATTAATACCAATTCAGTCCATCCGCCCAATTTAGGTTGAAAATCGCTGACGTGAATGCGGGCCTCACATGTGGTATGGCCGACGCTCATGTGTGCAATTATATATATTTTTAATTTTTCTGAATTTTTTATTACTTTTTTTCTTCATTTCTTTTTTTTTTTCCTGCGTTTTTTTCCCTTAATTGTGGACCAACCTCGCCTGTTGCACAAGGAGGATGTCCTGGCCCTCACTGGTCCAAAGTTTTAAGAAAAATAAAAAATAAAGAAAAGAAAAAACTAATGGGATAATAAATATATCTAAAAAAGTATTTAATATTTGTAAAATTTGTCCGCGTTTGCGTCAGTTATGTCACGAAAGATGGTCGTTGTTGTAAGCAATTTTCGACATAAATTAGCTAGATGGACTGAATTGGTGTTTGTCGCGACCAAATTTTCGGGTGCACCACCTAGGATTTAGCTAATGGATTGTTAAATCTAGACTTAACTCGGGCTCTCCCAAGCCCATACTAATTCGCGACTTAGGTTTAAATTCTTAACATGCAGATAGATTTTATTTAGGAGTCGCCACTAATTTATTTTTTTGTGGGTTGATTAGAAACCCAAGTAAAGTAACGGGAGTTTTATCTTACTCCTACGAACCCAGGCTATGGGTACGGGAACTTGGTTCTGTTAGATTTCTCTAATGCCTTTTCGGTACCATTATTTTATTTTCAAAAATGTTTTTGCAGGCAGCTTGGATTGATTTTAAATTTATTTTCCTAACATGTGAGGCAATTATACGGATGCGCAATCCACAAATTTAACACCCAGATTAATAATGAATAAATTGTAAAACTTACCTTAAAGCAACGAAAGCATTGCAATGTTAAATTAGAATCCACATCAACAGCCATAGATATGATTTCTAATTAACACGCAATTTCTTTTTTTCTTTTTCACTTATTTAATGAAAATCATGCAATATGCAATGCAATATTAATTAGATGACCTAATTCTAATGTCATGCGATTTCTAATTAAATGGACCTAATAACAATCTCTAAATGACGTGCATTTCGTGAATCTAATTCTAATGATGTGCACATGACATTTTTTATTTTTCTTAAAAATGCAATCTATCCTAGAGAATGTAACTAATTTGTCCTAAGTCATTTTTTGTATTTTCCATGAAATTCGGAATTAGGAAAAATGTGAAAATTATCTAGCTAGATTAAGATCCTATTCAATTTGTATTAGGAATTAGGTTGAGCCAAATCCTAATTTAAACTAAAATATTATCTTAACCCAAATAATCCTAAAATGCAATCTATCTAAGAAAATACCTAAACTTATAATAAATTAAAAAAATATCTAGAATTAAACTAAATGCAATTTTACCCTAATATGCAATGATGTACAAAATATGCCTTAATTCTACATGACATATGCATGATGATTTTTTTTTTGTTTTTTTTTTTTTTTTTTTTTTAATTTCGAAATTAATAATTACCAAATAATTAAACGTGCAATCCAAATTAAAAAAAAAAAAAAAAAAACTAGCAACCTAAATTAATTGATTTTTTTTTTTTTTTTTGAATTTTTGATTTTTTGAAAATTCGAAATAAAATTCTTATTCTAAATATGTAAACCCTAAAACAAGAAATAAACCTAATTCTAACCTACATTTTTTTATTTAAAAAAAAAAAGAAAATTAACTTAAGTGACACGACAGCAAATCAAACAACATTGATATCCAAATTGATGAACCATATCTCACGCATGAGATCGGGTTGACCAATTTCACCTAAATCACGAATCAGATCTCGGGCGGGAGATTGGATTAGCAATTTTTTTACGTAATTGCGAGTCGGATTTCGGGCGCGAAAATCGGACTAACAATCACTAATTTCAAGGCAATTTCATATCATGCAATTTCAATTTCGCATAAAATGGATAATTACACTAAAAAGCAAATAATATAAAATATCAACAATAATAAAAAACAACAAAAGATAAATAAATAAAAGAAAAACAAAACAAAATTTACCTAAATTAATTTTTGGCTTTTTCTTTTTTTTTTTTTAAAAAAAAAAGAAAAGGAAAGAGGGGCTGGTGGCCTGTTCGGCGAGGGGGTTTGCCGGCTAGGGTTCCGGCGAGACTCCGGCGAGACGGCGCGACGGCGACGCAGCAGCAGGAGCTTCGGGGATCGGCACGGGACGGTGTCGGGACAGCGACGCCGTGACCAGCGGGCAACGGTGGCTCGGCGGCACGTCGGGACAGCGTGCGGGTCGTCGAGGCTCGCGGACGGAGGCAGCGAGGAGCTCCGGCGGCGGTAGATCTGGAGCGACGGCGTCGGGGCAACTCTGGTGCGGCGAGACCTGCGGGCGCGTCGCGGGCGGAGCAGGGAGCGCGGCGGTGGTGGCTCGGCAGATCTGACTGTAGGACGCGGGCGACTGCGGCGTCAGGGGACGATCGGCGTCGGTCGAAGCTGAGCAGATCTGGGCGGAGGAGAGGCGCCGGATTCGGGTTACAGATCAACGAGCGACGGTGGCGGGGCGTCGGGGCAGCGCGCGGGTCGTCGGGGCTCACACTGCAGATCGGCGACGGTGCGGGGGAGGTGGATCGGTGGATCAGGTCACGGATGCTGCGGGGACCTCAGATTTGCAGGCGGAGGGACTCCGGCGGCTGGATCTCGGCTCGGCTGCGGTGGCGATGCAACTGCGTCGGACGCGGCGCGGCTGCGGTGGAGCGGAGCGGACGACTCGCGGCGGCTCGCGAGACGGCGACGGTGCGGGCAGGCGGCGCCGGCACCGGCATGGACCCCCACGAGGAAGATGAACAGTCGCGTGGGGGAGCTTTTTTTTTTTTTGGGTTTGCTCTCTCTCTCTCTCACGTCACTTTTTCAACTTTTTCACTTTTGTGTACTTTTTCACCCGAAAGAGCCCCCAAATTAATTCGCGCACTATATCTTTTGTAGGTCCAAAAAATGTATCTTCGTAATTTTTTTTTTTTTTCATTTTGTTTGCGCATAATACCCCTAAATATATCGATGAAATATACGCACATTGCGCAATATTCTCTTTTTGCATTTTTTTTTAAATATTTCATCCGAAAATTTCCTTTTCGCCTAAAATGCATCCCCCAGTGCATTTTACCTGAAAATATGAAAAATCTGAACGGAATATGTGAAAAATCTTCCTCACCTAAGAGCCTAAAATAAAAAAAAAAAAAATAACATAAACATTCCTAAACTATATGCCATGTGATTTTTATTTTTTTATTTTAGTAAAACTTAACCCAAAAATTATGCAAAAATTTAAGTGTCAACAGTGTTAATATAAAAATGTTTATGACTAAATTGGTCAAACTGAAAAGTTTGGAATTGAATTGATACTAACGCAATATATTTAAGATTTTTTTGATACATTATTTGCCTTCTAACCATCCCTCGTTAGATCCTGATTTGTGTGCTTTTCATTCAACACATGCACTTTGAGGACCGGAAACTCTCTAACTCGGGTAAGTGACCTCTTGTCCATCATGATCAAGAGTCATGATGGACTGGGTCCAAGCAAGCACTTGTCTCATAATAAAAACAAAGTGCTCTTCCCGTAGACAATGCACTTTCAAAAAATTATTTATCGGGATTGTGCAAGAACGATAGTTTGATAACAATAAAAAAGTAATTCGACTCTTTTCGATTGTGATCACAAAATGACTTTGTATATTCTAATGGACATGACTGCTATAAACCAGCCTCCATACATTGGTTGGGTAGTCCACCGAAGAATTAAATTAATTTTTTTTTCGATCCAACAACAATTTGAATCTATTTCTCAAAAATAAATCAAATTGCCATTTTCTCTCACCCCTTTTTCATTTTGTATGCTTTTAAAACACGTGTCTCTTTGCTGCTTGATCCGAAAGAAGCAACGCCTCAAAAATGCGAATAAACAGGGTAATTCCCAAAATATCCCTGCGATTTTGATCATCCAACTTTCCGAAAATGATAAATCCAAAAAAATAAAATAAAATAAAAATAAAGATACAGAAAATTCCACAAGCCCCAACATCTCAAATTGTCGTTGGATCGAAAAAAATTTAATTTAATTTTTCAGTGGACTACCCAATCATTGCATGGAAGCTGGTCATAGAGATAATCTACATCATGTCCGTCAGAATATTCAAAGTCATTTGTAGGCGTACCTTAATGATGGCAGATTTAGCAGCCGCCGGCGACCAGTAAGGATGAGTGCTCTTGATCGAAGCAGTGATAGCACTAAGGTGAGGGCAAGCCATGGAAGTGCCCGAGATGACGTTGAAGGTGTATTTAGATTTCGTGAAGCCGTTGAGAGGAAACGGCCGCACTGCTAATATGCTTACGCCAGGACCAGTGATGTCTGGCTTCGGGATTCCGGGGCTAACCGTGCTGGGGCCTCTTGAAGAGAGGGAAGCAACGACCGGAGCAGTTGGGTTCCTAATCACAGTTCCTTTGAACACAATCGTAGCAGTCGGGTATTTTGTCGAATTAATGTACGATTTGATCTTTTCCCCAGTAGAAAAGCTGACATGAGACGCGGGAAGGACGTGAGCATCGACAGAGGTGCTGAATCCATCGGTTTCCTGGTTCATTAGAATCATGGCAATCCCACCAGCACCTTTCACCTCCTGTCCTTTGTCTATTTTGGCCACTACCTCTTTCGCACAAGACTACCTTCCCTTTTACGTCATTGCTTTTCAATGATCCTGGGGCACAGAGTGCCGACTGGTTATTGCCGTTCCCCCAGCATACACGAGGCAGCAACTTCGAAGGAAAGAAGGGTTGGAATAGCAACTCGCCATCGTATTCCATTCCATTTCCGAGTTTCACCATTGCCATGATGTTCCTGTCAATGGTGCTTGCTCCGACGGTGAGAATCCACGGGCATCATTCCACAATGTGCTTGGGAAAGGGCTGGAATTCCCTGCCGTGCAGCTCACAAAGATCCCCTTCTGAATGGCTGCAAATGAACCAATGGCGATGGTGTCATTGAAAAATGGGGCGGAAGGATTGCACAGTGAGATCCAGAGCACATCAACCCCATCAGCAATGGTGGCGTCGAGTGCAGTGAATATGTCTGCCTCGGGGCAATCTTCTCTGAAGCACACTTTATAGATTGCTAGGTAAGCATCTGGAGCCATGCCAACTGCCGTTTCTCTGGCATTCCCAAGTGCATCAGCTTAGGACACAAAAGCACCAGCAGCTGTGCTAGCCATGAGAGTGCCGTGCCCATCCTCATCAGTAGGAGGGGCAATTCCACTTCCCTTGGCCGAGAGGTCAAAGGACCTCGGACCGATTAATTTGTTATTGCATTGGAATGTTTGAATTTGCACCTCCCTTTCCATTTAGCTGATAAAGGCGGCATTCCTGCACCGCTAAAGGAAGGCTGGTTGGGAAATATTCCACCGTCTAGCACACCAATAATCACTCCCTTTCCTCGATTCAAGCCCGCCGAGGATCCTTGTTGCTGTGGTAAGCCTAAGAACTGGGGACTGTGTTGTTTGGATGTGATACATTTTCTCGGGACGAGCTGACACGAATCCTTCCTTCTTTTGCATACCACAAAGCCAGTCATCACATTTTGGTAATCGTAAAGCATACGCTGCTGATTCTCCGAGATCTAGGTGCTATCAGGCAAAAACGACCGGTACCAAGAATGAATGTCTTCATCGTTGGAAAAAATTTGGCTGTCAGGGTGATTCAAATGGATAATGTATGTTTGCAAGTCATCAGCACGAGTAAGCTCAGGATTGACATTCGATAACAGGATAATGAGGCCGAATAGGGAAAGAAAAGCCATACTAGGTGCCAAGGCAGTAAGCGAATTAAAAGTCGAATTGGAGTCCCTGTTGTTCGGCTAATTAGAACAGCTATTTATTCGGAAGCAGAAAAAAGGCATATCCCGGCATGTGCATATGAGTACAATTCTTGAATGCTAATTTGATTAAGGTGGTGCCTAATGAAAGTTTGTCTTAAGTGGCTCCTGGATCTGGATATAGCATTTGAATCATTGGAGCATCGTGATTTGGCCAATGAAGAATTGTTCAAACAATTCCTTTTAGCAATGTGGACTTGTAAAAAGATGCTTGTCGCGACCAATTTTTCGGGTGCCGAACTACCTAGAGTTTGGTTAATGGATTACTAAGCCTAAACTTAGCTCGGGCTCTCCCAAGCCCATACCAATTCACGACTTAGGTTCAAATATCTAGCATGCAAAAGATTTTCAATCAAGAGTCGCCACTAATCAGTTTATGGTAGGTCAATTAGACACCTAAGTAAAATATGGGAGAATTATTTTACTTCTACGAACCAGAGATTTTGGATACGGGGACTTGATTACACTAGATTTCTCTAACACCCTTTCGGTACCTTTCTATTTTATTTTGAAAAATGTTTTTGGCAGGCAGCTCAAATTGATTTTAGATCTAATTCCCTAACATGTGAAGTGATCATGCGGGTGCACAAACCACCAATTTAACACTCAAGTAAAGCAGTAAATAAATTGTAGGACTTACCTCGTAGCAACGAAAGCCTCTGCGTTGTTAGATCAGAATTCACATCAACAGTCATAGATATGATTTCTAATTAACACGCAATTTCATTTTTTTTTTTGTTTTCACTTATTTAATGAAAATCATGCAATATGCAATGCAATGCTTCTAATCTAATATGAAATGATATGGCATGGCAGCATGTCCTAAACAATATGAATGAGTAAAAAATTTGTGATTTCTTAATGAACATGCAATAATTAAATATGCAATATAAAATAATCAAATAACCTAACTCTAATGACAAGAAAGTTCTAATTAAATGAACCTAGCAATCACTAAATGACGTGCATTTCATGAACCTAATTCTATATGACGTGCACATGATTTTTTATTTTCTTAATGAGCATGCAATCTATCCTAATATGCAATGACGTGCAAAGAATGCTACTTTTTCTTTTTTCTTTTTCGTGATGATTTTTGGTTTTTCAAAATTAAAATTGGCGAATAATTAAACATGCAATTTAAATTAAATTAAAAAAAACTAATGTCCTAAATGAATGCATTTTTTTGGATTTTTATTTTAAGAAATTCGAAATAAATAAATTTCCTATTCTAAACATGCAAGATAACCCTAAAACAAGTAATATCCTAACATGCATCTAATCTAACTCAAATATTTTTTTCTTTTACGGGAGCAAACAAATAAAGGCATCAAGAACAACACGGCAACAAATCAAGCAAGATATCATCCATGTTCATTTAATTTTGGGAAATAAATTGACGAATCGTATCTCGCGCATGAGATCGGATTGGCCAATTTCAAATAAAATTGCGAATCGTATCTCGAGCATGAGATCGGATTGGCGATTTTTCCGTGCGATTGCGAGTCGTATTTCGAGCATGAAATCGGACTGTCAATCATATGCACGTTGCAAAATTAGGAAAATTTCCTAATTCATGGGGGATCAAGAAATCTCTTGGATATGGCAATATCGATCAAATATTCAAACAACATCACAATTCTACGGATTGGGCAACAATAACGAATTAATCAAAATTCTTACCTGATTCCAATATCACGCGGATAATGCTTCCAAGTTAGAACCAACGCCCGTAACCTTCAGGGAGACTCGCCGAGGATGCTGGATACTCGTTAGCTGATGCGTGGGGCCGGAAGACCGTGCTGCATTCAGCGATGGATCGTACTCGTGACCTTCGCGATTGTCACAACCAAACGTAGGGCCACGGAAGAGTTTGACCCAAGGTGCTTCTCAGCGAGACTCGCAGATCCACGTTGGCTTTAGCTTGGATCAGTGATCGAAGACGAGCTTTTGAGGACCTGCGAAACAGAACACAGCGATGCCGAGCTGCTCACGTTCATCTGGCCAAGGAAGATCCTTTGCATGCGTGAAATAAAATCACAAAAACCACACGTGTTATTGTCCAATCTGAACAACATGCAAAAGAAGATAGATCCACCACTTAGAATTATTCAATCTAGTAATTCTTTTGACCGTGAACTTTAGGCTCGGCGCGAAGACGTCGGGGTAATTCCGCAGTGAGGAAGCTTTGACTATCTTTCGTATTATAACTTCTGGACAACAATCAAAAGAAGACAAATTCCCCTCTTTTACTTATTTCACCAAAATTTCAACAGCCCTTTTAACCGTGGACTCTAGGTTTGGTGGGACTGGCTTGGTGATTCTCGCCCGTGGGTGTGCTCGGCGTCACTCACTGGGCCGTCGAGTTGCATCACGGCTTGATGCATGTGACCTTGTCGCAGTGTAGTAGCTTCATCAACTCATCGTTGTTGCGGTAACTGGATGCTTTGTCGCCTCGCAGTGCAGGTGCTAAGTTGTTGCCAGAGGAAGCAGCAGCATCGATCGTCGGTGTAGGTGGCTCACGGACGAGCATCAGGCAGCTTGGTCAAGACAGCAAGCTGGTCAAGGCTGGGAGGTAGCACCAACATCGGGGAAGTCTCGGACGCAAGGGTCGCACAGCCGAGGGTATTCGGCCATGAGGCTCCTCTCTCTCTTCTCAACGTGTTTTCTCTCAGTATGCTTTTAGATTTCTGATTTGCCGACCCTCACCGTGGAGAACGTGAGTTCTCTTTTTTTTTTTTTTTTTTTTTTTTTTTTTGTGGCCGTATATTCAATGTCTGGCCCCCTTTGAAAACCCTACGCGGGTTTTTATATAGGCAATCGGTTAGGGTTTTTAATTTTTTCCAAATCGATATCCACGAAGATCCTTTTTTTTTTCAAATGCAATATTCACTTTTCCAAACGCAATATTTATTTACCCTTGCCTTATCCGAAAAAATTCCATCATATCTCAAAAATTTTAGATTCTTATTTTCACGAGATAATTTCCGATTATCATAAAAACAGGCTTGGGCCAATTCGCTCTCTTCGTGGGCTTAGCCCGACTCATCAAATTAAAGTTTCTGAAGCATCAATTCGAACCCATCCGTCACCGGCCCAATGTAAATGTAAATTAAAAATAAATGCACCTAAAACTATATGTTATGCAATTAACTATTTTTCTAGGGATAAAATTAACCCCTAATTTTTTAATGCAATAAATGACTAAACGGGTCGCCAAAATTTAGGTGTCAACAATGCTATTCCTGAAGCATAATGATTTGGCCAAAGCGGAATTTTTCCAACTCCTTGAACAGTATGCGGCCGGTGCATAGCCTTCTGCGTCACTGAGAATAACTTCAGTTCGGCCTTTTGGTGTAACTTTAAAACTTCTTCTGAATTAGCGTTCGGCATCATATATACGTTCCACATGGGCGCTCACCGCTCATTACAATTTATGCATGACCAGAAAGAGCGGTAAAAATAACCAAGCTACAGAATGCTCTGTTTCTCATCAATTTTTAGCAGTTTTTGTCACACCGCAGTTCACAAGAACAAAGGTATGACACAGTCATCCTTTCACCAAAAGAGACGACCTCAAAATAACCAAAATTTAGCCGGATATCAATATACATACATCCATACACATATTTAATATTAGAGTTTTCTGTAAACCACCATATCAATATATACACCTCCACAAAAAATTACTATCAACTATGTACAACTCATATAAAAAAGTCCCTACCATAAAAAAAGTCTTCCCCAATAACGAATGCTCACCTTACTTGCTGCTCATTGAAGGCAATCTTGTCTAACAAAATATGACGCGAGGAGTTGTCTAATCCAAAGATTAGGTTAAGAGGGTTTTTAATGAGCTACAAAAAAAAAAAAAAACTGAAAACCAAAATAAAACAACTAAAAGCACCAACCCATTGGTCATTCGGTTTGGTTTATTCCATTGATTAATCTTATCAAACTACATGTTAATGGTTCATGTTATCAACTAAACTCAAACCATATGTCAATGGTCCACTTTTCATTCTCAAACCGAACCAACCGATTGAGATTCTCTCATTGGTTAGCCGGTGGCTTGGCCCATAAGGATATCCTAAATTAGTATGCACGTACCCACACACTCTCAGGGAGCATTAACCATCGATCACAAATATCTAGTAATCTAATATCGGAATGAGAGTCATCTTACAACTCAAGCATTTGATATATAAATATCAAAACGTTCTTCAAGAACTATAAACATTTTAAGATTCTTTCATAAAAGATTTTGCAAATAATTTTTAGGTAATCATTCAAACCAAATTCAAAGGATAATTCTCTTTTTTTTTTTTAAACAAAATGATAGTAAAAGCTCGATTCTATTTTATGTAACAAAAGATGCTATTTATCAACTTATGGCATATATAATCCCTAATTTTTTTTCAAAACATGAATTTAAAATACAAAGAGGGAATAGTGTCACTAACTTGGGAAAAACCAAAAACCAACTATGGCACTTATTCAAGCTAACACACTTGAATTCCTATCTATTAACCAAAAACGATATCAAAAGACTGAGTAAAATGATATTCTAATAAACGACTCAACTGTACTACACCTATTTGTCAATAAAACAACATCTACACACAACGAAAAGCCAACCTCTAGCAGCAACCTATTGTTGTTAGCTAGGCGTGGCTCGTGTGCTGAACTTCACTGTGCCATAAGTTCTTCCACAAAATTCTGTTTCGAGCCATCTTATAGTTCTTAGAAAGCCCTCTTGATGTACTACAAAACCCCAACTCAGCTTTCCTAAAATCTCATTGAAAATGGCTAAAATTCAAGCTCAAAGTTACTTTTCATAATTGTTTTAGAACGCGTGCCAAACTTGAAAATTCTGTTTGGGCAAATCGTAAGCTCAAATTAGGATTTGTAAAATTCTATAGTTTCACAATACCCTAAACTATCATTTTCAAAAACACATAGCTTAACGACTCAAAAATTGGACTTTGCCGTACAAATTTCCCATAGTTCTGAATTTTAAGCCCTAATTGCGACGATTCGTTTGAATAGACGATTAAAGACTTCGATCACTTACCGGCATTGCAAAATGAAGTTGAGTCGGCTCGATGAGTCATCCGACTCGTGAGTGTGTCAAAATTTTTCTCTTTTTTCCCTTTTTCCTTTCTCTTCCATGATCACTCCCCCCTCACTCTCCTTTTTGTCTTCATTTTGTTTGCCCGTGCTCTCTCTCTCTAAGCTGAAGTCTACTTTTGTTTTTTTGGTCTTCTCTTCTTTTTCTTTCCTTCTTTTCTTTCCTTCTCTCTCTCTCTTCTTTTTCTTCCACATTTACTCCCAAGTGAGCTCTCGGTCTTCTACTCAAAGAAGACCGTTCACCCTTGGCCCACCAGCCAAATTTTACAGTTTTAATGCATGACCAGCCAGTGAGAGTGGCAAAAATAACCAAGCTACGGAATGCCCAACTCCTAGCAATTGCTTTGTTACGTTCCAAGCACCTTTTAAACGAGCTCATGGAATCTTAAAAATTAATGATGAAAGTATCCATGGCGTGATTGTTCCAACCTAGCCAGCATGTCGATTAAAATTACAATAGATTGCTGAAAAATATGATTTTGAATCAATAGAGCAATCAAGTCGGATTTTGATGCGTTATATCCCTCTCTTTAATGATTTATTTGCCTCACAAAGTTGCTAATGGTCACAGGCAAATATTCTTGAGGATATAACAAAGTCTCAAAATGAGAATACTAAACAGCAATTCTAATATTTTTCTAAGATTTCTCTAGGAAACAATTGAAAAAATGATTGTAGTTTTGGAAAAAAGACTTGAAAATTCTCTCATATTCATTCATCTAGAAAACTGACATATATATATATATATATATATATGTATAAATCGTTCTTAAAGAATGGGAGAAGTATAGTCCAAGTGCTAAATCTTGGCACGGATGGATACTTAAGTGCCAAAAGTTATGAAAGTGACACTTAAGTGCCAAAGTCGAAACAAAATTGATCATTTAAGTGCAACTCCGGCGAAAATCCGGCCAAAATGATGACGTGGCGATTTTTGGTTATGGCGAAATAAGTGCAAAACGGCGTCGTTTTGCCGTTTTGCACGTTGACGTGGCTAGATAATACAAAAACGACATCGTTTTGGTGCTTGACGTGATAAAAAATAATATAAAAATTAATTAATTAAATTTAAAACTAAATTTATTTAAAACATTTAAAAATAAAAAATACAAAAATTTACCTTTTCCTTTTTTTTTTAATTTTTTTTAAATATTTTAAATATTTTAAATATTTGTATTTGTATTTTTAAATGTTTTAAATAAATTTAGTTTTAAATTAAATTTAATTAATTTTTATATTAATTTTTTACCACATCGCCGACATCAAAACGACGCCATTTTGCACTTCTTTCATCGGAAAATCGCCACATCAGCATTTTGGTTGGATTTTTGAATTTCTTAAAAGAGTGACACTTAAGTAATCCATTTTGCTTCGATTTTGGCATTTAAGTGCCACTTTCTTAACTTTTGTCGGTTAAGTATCCCTCCGTGCTAAGTTTTAACACTCTAGGTATCCGCCACTCCTTAAAGAACATAAGCAACTCTTCGTGAAAGATTGTAAAGTGAACGAATGTATCCTTTCAGAAGAAGTTGCAAAATGAACAAAGGTATCCATTCGGAAAAAAGTTAAAAAATAAACAAATGCAACCCTTTGGAAAACGTTCCAAATTAAATGAGTATCATTTCCTAAAATTATCTTGAAAAGACACAAATATAAAAATTCGAAATAATAAATACTAAAATAATATTTTTTTGAAAAATAAAATTTCGAATTTTCTTAAATTCCAAAAATTCTCAATAAACTAAAACATCATTTGACCTAATAAAAGTTAATAAGATAACCGTATGGAATAAAATAATTTAAAAAAAACAAAGGAGTTGGTGTGCGTAATAATCACACTCCCGCACGCGGATATGGTGGGATCTGGCTCACACTTATTTTTTTCTTTAAATATATTAAAGAAGCCTCATACTTATTAATTGACTCACCTCCTCCCATTTTTCCTATGTGGGATAAAGAGACACACACTTAGATTATTTTACAAACAAACTTCCAACATGGATGACTATGTTGCAATCTTAGTTTAATCACTTTGAGTTTAGTTGAACAACATGGTCATATTTTCAGTGTTTATTTCTAAACCGTACATCAAGACAGTGGATGAGGCAGCATTTTCCTGTCGTATAAATGCAGCACTTCTTTCGCTGCTTAAGTAGCATTCTTCAGTTGATTTTTCCAAGTACCTGGGAGGCATGCGCTTGTTAAACACTACAATTGATCTAATGGTGAAGATTTAGGAGATTGACATGTCAGTTATGTTAAAAGTGCAGTGCAGTTAGGATCAGTGAAAACTTTCCTTAAATTGATGGAACTAAACATTGCGTAATAAGTTCAACTTTATCTACGGTTGCACCTTGAAAAATAGATGAACTGGCTCTTGATCTTCTCCAAAACCCACGAATCATATATTTAGACGTAAATAAGGTTTCAATCAAACCCAATGTTGTACTGGAATAACGAAGCCTCATTTATCTCTAATGACAATTTCGGTTTTGATTTGAGAGGAGAGACGAGTGTAGATCAAGTTGTTCTTCTAAAGTGTGGATTACTACAAAGCAAATGACTGTTCAATAAAATCTAACTCGTTAGATTCAAACTATTGGTTTTCCTAAGTGGAGTCTAGCCATGCAGCAGATGCTCTCTGAATTCTTAACACTCACTTTTTCATGTTGGCAATCTTTTTAGTTCTAGGAAGCAGAATGTAGTGAACTTCTTTCTAGCTATTGCGTCAGGAGTAAGGTTTTTCTAGTTAATGATTACTTACACAGTGGAACTATAAGATTTCAAGTGATTTTACAATGACATCTCAATCCGAAACTGTTCTGCTTTTTGCAGATGATTACTGAGAAAATCTTTTTTTATAGTTTTTCTGTGACGACCCGAGCGGCAGTGCGTGGGGAGGAGGGAAGGCGGTGCGTCCACGCCTAGGTCCCCCGACATGCGTAAGGAAGGGGTCCCTGTCCAACATCGCCTAGGGAGGGAGTTCTGGGCTACCTTATAAGGCAATGGACCCTCTAACTGTACATGCACGTTTTCTTAGGGTAGTATGGGCTGCCCTGAGAAAAACAAAACCGTGAGTACTTAGTGTCCAAAGCACACAATATGTGTACAGCGAGGCCCTATAAGGCAATGGGCCCTCTAACTGTACATACACGCGGACAATATGTGTACAGTGGAGACCCAAGGCGTTACATTTTCTATTCTAATGTTCTTTTGTTTCATATTGGACATGGTGGCGTTTCTTAGAGTAGACCCAAGGCGTTACATTTTCTATTCTAATGTTCTTTTGTTTCATATTGGACATGGTGGCTTTTCTTAGGGTAGCCTTTTGAACGACTGTCGTGTTATGTTTAAGGTTAAATATCTCGCTGAAAATCAATGATCTGTTCCTATTGATACCAGTGATATCATCTTAGTGGACAAAATCATCAACAATGTAAGACTGATCAATGCACAAGCCATCCATCATAACTGCGATAAACTACTGAACAACTGCCCAATCACAATAAACTACGGAACAACAGCCCAATCAATTAAGAGGATATAGAAAGGGGCAAACTTCTATCATCTGAAGTTTGAATTAGCTCCAAGTTTTCTTCAGGGACCAGTTCACTGTCTCGTTCCAAATCCAATCAAACGGATCCTATCAGATCTTTTATTGTTATATAGAGCGAAACATAAGGTCTTTACCTTGCATCACCACCTGTTCCTGTATCTAGAGACTCACTCTATCTTGCAAAGTCTGGCAACAGAGTGAACATTTCATTTGAAAACAACAGCAATGGGGCTTCTCACGGAGTGATCTGAAGAAACCCATGTCAGGGATCCTTGAGCAAATGGCTTAATAACGCTCCCACCAGAACTTCTGTGGAACACCACAGTATATGTGGCCATTTGCACTGCCATACTGAACTTGATCTCAGAAGGATACACCGTGACATCGACACCTTCTGGTGCATCAACCTTGTATGTGTACGAGGAGTCAGCAGGCCCGACGTTCGTAACTGTCCTAGAATAGTTCTGGGCGCTAGAACCCAGTATTATGCTGAAGGATGGGTAATTTAGCTGTGCTTCAGGTAAGCTTTTTATTTGTGAGCATTTGGCCTTTTCCTGTGTGATGGTTTCAATTTCGGAATCCTTGTATCCCAAACTGCATAAATAAGGGATGTAGTCATTGGGCTTGATGTCGTAAATAAGGCCTGGATCGTCTGCTTTGGGTGGATTCACATGGCCTGCGCCTATGGCGAAGATGTCAGCTGGAAGAAAGGTTTCATCGAGGATTGGCTTACTTCCAAGGTTCATTTGATATGCAGTGGTCATGATTGCAGATTTTATGGCAGCAGGCGACCAATCAGGGTGAGAGCTCTTCAGCAGAGCTGCAATGCCACTGAGATGAGGGCACGACATGGAGGTTCCAGAGATGATGTTGAAGGTCGCATCAGTAGTCGAGCTGTTATCGAGAGAGAATGGCCAGGCTGCTAGGATGCTGACTCCTGGGCCAATTATGTCGGGTTTCAGAATTCCAGGACTCTCAAAGCTGGGACCTCTGGAAGAGAAGGATGTCACTGCTGGTGCATCGGAATTCCCAATAATTGTTCCTTTGAACAAAATGGTGGCTGTCGGATCGGAGGTTGAGTTGATGTAGGCCTTGATTTTCAGGCCGTCAGCATAAGGTATGTGGGTTGCGGGAAGGACATGAGCATCAGCTTGCGTGCTGTAGCCGTTGAGTTTGTTGTTCATCAGAATCATGGCGAACGCCACCAGCATCCTTCACTTCTTGCCCTTGGGCGATTCTTGCGATTCCCCGGTCTCTCTCACACAAGACCACCTTTCCTTTCACGTCCAAGTTCCGTAACGATCCTTCAGCACATATTGCCGATGTTTGGTTTCCATTTGCGCCTGCATACACAAGTGGGTAAGCCGATGCAAAGTCCTTGGGCTGGAAAAGGGATTCGCCATCGTACTCTGCCCCATTTCCTAGCTTAGCGGTAGCTTTTATGGTCCTATCAATAGTGCTTGCTCCTACAGTGAGAATCCAGGGAGCCTCATTCGACAAGGAAGTGTAGATTGGGCCACTATTACCTGCTGAGCAGCTCACGAAGATTCCCTTTTGAATAGCAGAAAATGCCCCCACGGCGATTGAGTCTGCATAAAATGGAGCCGGACGAAAACCGGTAGAGATGGAGAGCACATCGACACCGTCCTCAATAGCAGCATCCATAGCGGCCAGTATGCTGCTCCCAGGGCAGTGCCCATGGGAGCACACCTGGTACATAGCCAGGTGGGCATGAGTTGCGATCCCGATGGCAGTACCAAGGGCCTTGTCCCAGGACATTGGCATTCTTTACAAAATTGCCTGCTGCCGTGCTGGAAGTGTGGGTGCCGTGTCCATTCTCGTCGGTTGGTGGCAAATTAGAGGTCACGAAATTCCTCGCGCCGATGAGCTTGTTATTGCAGGAAGTGGCATTGAAAGTACACTTACCTTTCCATTTAGCAGGGGGAGTGGACATTCCTTGGTCATCGAATGAAGGGTGACCCGGCGTTATTCCCGTATATAGGACTCCTATGATCACGCCCTTGCCCAAAGTCGAGGCTTTCCACAACCCCATCTCGGGGTTCAAGTTCAAGAAGGAGGGCGAGTGGGTCGTGTGCAACGAGAAAATCTTCTCTCGTTTCACAAACACAACTGCATCCAACTTCAAAAGTTCCTTAGCCTCGTCTGGGGTCATCTTTGCTGCAAATCCTGTGATCGCATTCTTGTAGGAATGGACCATACGCTTCGACTGATCCGAATTTGCTGTTGTCTGGGGCAGGAACGATTGGTACCAGCTCTTTAGATCCTCTGACCAGGCAAAAACTTCACCTGCTGATTTTCTAACATGTACAATATAAGTAGACAGGACATTTTGTTCATGCTCAAGAACAGTTTTCACGGTCACCGGATGATAACTGAAAGAGCAAATGAAACCAACAAGAAAGAAAGCAGCCACCATAGGCAACTTTCTGCATCGGCTTTCCTCCATTTTTCAGCAAGAAGGTTCAAGAGAAAAACCTAAAATAGTGTATGCTTTTTGAGTAATAAACTCAAGCTTGCATCTATATAGAAAATGAGTCATAAAGCGCGAGAGCCGGACTGTTTCAGCGTTGAAAACAATGGCCGGCGAAGCTTCTTAATAACAAATGTGCAATAATCGAAGGAATCATTCACCAATACGAAAATGTAGTAATTGTCCGATCCAGACTTGTATGCAACAAACATGCTTTTTCGTAACTCATAATAAATCAAATCCGTATTGCTTTCAAGACACGAGTTTAGAAACTTATAGAAGATATAGCACCATTCAACTAGATATGCCCAAATCAAACAACAAGGCTCACTTGAATCAATGAACTCACATTTATATCATATAAGTGAGAAATAGTATCAGAACCAAGTAAAATGCTATCTCAACTAACGACTTGACTAATACTATGCTTAAATGTCAATAAAACTACACCTACATGCTTAAAAATCATATATCCAAAGTGATTATTTAAACCGTTCGCAATATGGAACTTCAGCTTGAAATTTGGTTATGCCATAGCTCTTTCCACCGAACCCCACTTCTAACATTCTTATAATCAATAAAAAGCTCTTTCAACATACTATAAGGACCCCAACTCAATGAGATGAAACACCCCCTAAATGGACCTGAAACTCCTTTTGTTTTGAGATTCAATGAACAAGGGACACAAAATTATCATCTCTATATATGCATTTATTGGGCATTGCATTATGGATTCAATGGAGTCAACTCGATGAGACATCCAATGTGATTTGTATTCAATGAACACAAACTCTTTTCCTTTCTTTGTGATTTGTACTTTTTCTTTCTTTTTTTTTTTTCTTTTTCTTCTTTCTTCCCAAATTGGTTTGGCCAATGAGATGAACACCCCCTAAATACAAAACTCCTCCGATTCAATGAACAAGGGGTGCGGACAATTATTGGGCATTGCATTACGGAGTGGAGTCAACTCGATGAGACATTTGTGATTTGTACGCGCAAACTCCTTTCCTTTCTTCTTCTTTCTTTTTCTTTTTCTTCTTTCTTCCCAAATTGATTTGGCCAATGAGATGAACACCCTTTTTTTTTTTTTTTACTTTTCCTCCTCTTTTTGACTTTTAAACCTTTCATTTCCTTTTTGTTCAAAAAAAAAAAAAAAACCTTTCATTTTCTTTTTTCTTTTTTTTTGTTATAAATCGAAAGTGGGTCCCACCGCTCCTTTTTGACTTGGTAAAAAATATTTGAATATTATAATTCATTAATGAACATGAGTCAATTTTAATATGATGCTTTATGATATGATCATTCATTCGTAGCTATCGTGGGGGAGGCTCTGTTCGTTTGTTTCCTCCACGCCATTTTTATTTTGCTTGTAGATACGATCCATTGGATTTGTGCTTTGTTGATGGACAAGCTTTGAAGCTTCCCTTGGACGAATTGACAAAGAATAATTAGATAGAGAGATTCCCAAGTGGGTCAATCGATTCCCTGTCCAAATCAATAAAGTTCAAGAAAACGTTCTTGCGAATTTGATGATAAAAAATTACCAAAAAGTTTTAATTATATTTTATTTGTGTCAATTCAATTTTAAATCTTTTTTTTTTGTTAATTGACTCTTAAACTTTTTGCATTATGCCAATTAAGTTCATTTGGCTAATTTTGGTGGGCCGGCGCCGACATGGTTGCTAGTCATCCCATGTGATATTGCCGACGTTGATATAGACAATTTTTTATAATATTTTAATGCTTTATGAATTTTATTTTATTTTATTCTATTTCCCTTTTCTTTTGTTTTCTTCCCTTCCTTTTTCTTCTAGCAGGATCTATTACTTGATAGTGGGGGTTATCTAGTGTAGTATGGAATTTTCATAAGCTATATTTTCTTGGGATAGTCTCTGTCAATTTGCTCATGAGCTCTTTTATTTAAACTATAGTGAATCATCCCTATGATCGTTGTGACCAAACACCGCCCAGAGGTGATTTCTGAACGATCAACGGCAACACAAGACTGCTCAAGGTTCATCGAGGAAAAATTAGAGGTAATTAATAGGCGAGCTCAGGCCATGCTGGGCCCTTTAGTTAGGCCTAACTTCTCGCTCGAGATCGATTATTAACAACAAAAGTGTCCATTATTTTTGGGGTCGGGCTAAATCGGGCCTTATACCCAAATGGCCTTGCTCCAAGCCCGTCCAAATTTGTCTAGCCGATGTGATGTTGGTGGGCTTAGGAGTGCTTGTTAGCCACCAAGCCCATGGTAGGATAGATTAGTGTCGGCCTATGACATATCGGAAGCAAACTCCACTGCAATGTTGATTGAAAAGGATCATTATCAATCGAGGCCCACCACAAAGCCCGATTGTTGGGGCAAATTGATATGGCACTTTGAGAATCGAGTCCCAAAGTATATGGGACATCTTGAATCCATTTCAATCATCTTCCAGAAAACACCCTTGGCAAGGTAACAATATAAGAGACATTCTTTAGGAGACATTTTGATGCCAAGACGTGTTCATCGTTTCATGGTGGGAAAAGTAATAAAATGGACATAGGTATTAAATTTTGTTGGTGCCCAAACTATCTAATTGGCCTTCGAAAGCTAAGGAGAATAAAGCAGGCCCAAAACATAGGAATCCATAGAAAGTGAGCTAGGATGCCAGTAGTCGATAAATGATGATCTTGAACAATGCAATAAGGGGACTTACCATAACCAATGAGATAAAGATGAAAGCGGTTATTGGAATCGGCACTAGTGAGACATCGGCAAGGCAAGATGGCTATCGAAAAAGAGCCGAAACTTCCGGAATGTTGTAGGCATTGAAATGGTAAGCGCAAAAAGGCAGTTACCTTTGGAATACTATTATAAATAGTTGAAGAGGCACCAATTTAAAGGACCTTTTTGCCAAATTGACAAACGATCGTTCAATTTCAAGTTGTTATTTTTTCCTTATCGCACTTTTACATTCAATCGTACCTTTACTTTTCTCCTGTAATTCCTACACTTTTCTTTTTCCAGTAGTTTAAATCGGTTGCTTCCTTTTTGGAGCAACACAGGACCCCTTGTAAATAATAAAACAGAAGGTTTGCCATCTTTAGTGAAAGATCTTTGTTGAGGAAACTTTTCTTGGCGAACATCTTTTTGGCACACTCAGTGGGACCATTGTGTTCCGCTCTTAAGAGCTGTTGATGGCAAAAATAAGGAATCAAAAGAATCGCTCTTCCACCAGTGAGGATAATTCGTCCTTGCAGCATGTTGGAGAAAGAACCATCCATTCTAAGATTTCCAGTTAGAATCCAGACCTTGTTGATGGTGTTGATATGGGTAACAACATTGGAGACGTTCCTTGAGAATAGTTTGAAGACCAGAGAAGGGAGTTGGCCCCGAATCAAATAGTGATGGCCACCTTGAGAAGGATGTCTGAAGAACAACGGAATGATTTGGTTAATTATATGGCTAGTCATTTATCAAGCATCTTAATTCGTTTGTTAACCAATTTGGTTATTGATCTGATTTCGAGAATGGGAATGCTGAATCAATGGAACATGACTCGTAACAGTCACACTAGTGTAATTCCAAAACCCATACAAATTCCAGTCTAGCCTGTTGTCAATGGCCTGAATCCTATGCCATCGGATAGAATTTTGCAAAGGTTTAACGGTCTGATTGACTAGAATCAGATCAACCAGGGTGAACGAGTAGGAGTGCCTGGAGTATTGCCTTTGTTCGAGTCAGTGCTAGAAATTTTTAATGGCACGAATCTAGGAAAGGTGATCAGAGATACTTCAAACCCTGGAAACGAGGCCTAGACGGGTGTCTCGCAACCAGCGCTGCCCAATGTTAATCGTCTAGGGGCAGTATTGCAGTGCCGCCTGCAGGGGTAGTAAATATTGGATCCATTCCTGTGTCGGTTGCAGGGTATCAACCTTGTCAACCGTAAGGGGGACCAAGAGATTTTGCTATTTGTCCTCTTTTGTCGCCTAGGGTGCAGATGAATCAAAGGAATCAGGCGCCAGATCTTGTGAGAGATCAGAGGATTATAGAACAGACCACTTGCTTAGTTATGCAAATAATGGGATTGGATGGAGGCATCCCAAGGCCTATGTATCGCAAACCATATCCAAACTGGCTCGATAATGTCTCATATCTCAAGGGTATAAAATTCTTGAGTTTACTCTCTTTTCTGGGGAAGATGATAGGTCCACACTGGAACATATTAGCTTATTCACGGCTCAATGTGGTGACATTAACAATGATGGGAGAATGAAGTTACGCCTCTTCCCTTCATCACTGTCGAAGACGGTATTTACTTGTTATACTTGTATTTCTACAAATTCGGTACAGAATTGAGAAGAAATGGAGAATAAATTCTATAACTAGTTTTATCGCTCGATTCTTGAAGTAATGTTGTCAGATCTAGCCCCGTCAAGCAATTTAATAATGAGATGGTTGACTAGTTTGTTGCCCGATTTAAAAAGATGAGAAATCGGTGTTTGTTCTTCCTTCTAGACAAAGAAGTTGTTGAGATGACCAAAAATAGTTTAAAGTTTGCTTTGAAGGAGCATCTGCTAAGCAGAAATTCACTGATTTGTTCTCATCAACTGCCACAACAGCTCAATACGAGAACCTATGAAAGGAAAAAAGACAAGAAACCTTATCGAGATTACAAGCATAACGTGGTAGTGTATGATCCCAAAAAAGACTCGGAAGAAAATGATAGCCAAGATAACGATGCCAAAATTGTGGTAGCAAAGATAACTCTGGATAAGCTGTATGTCTATCAAGCTTTGAAATCTGATAGAGCAAAGGAGTCAGTAATGGTCAGGGCCAAGGACACGCAAAGGTATTTCTTTGATGTTACCACGATGGATGATATTTTTGATCACTTGGTACGCGATGGAGTGATAAGGTTGACAAATGGTTAGGTCATCCTAAGCAAGGAAGAAATTTGTAACAGAAGGTATTGTAAGTGGCACCACTCTTGGAGCTGTAGTACTAATTATTGCAATATCTTCAAGAAGGCTATTTAGGAGGCGATTCGTCAGAATAAGATTAAGTCTGCCAAAAAAGGGGATAGAAGAATGGAAATTGATTCGGATCCCTTTCCCCAAATGACCGGGATGGTGTCAGCAACTTTTAGAGGGCATGCAAATCGAACGACTTTATGCCAAAGGTGCTGAAGGGAAATCATGCATCAGTACTTCTCGGATGGTGATGATTATTTAGCAGCACCGAGGAATTGTCAGAATCGGGAAAGAATCTCGGTAAGACCTAGAAACATGAACTATGATCGGCAGTATCGTCAGCTTCCTCAGTATTATGCACTTTCCGTAACTACTCCAACCGCACGCAATGAGTGGTTGAGGATAGAAGAAACCTAAGATTTGGATGGAGATATTTTCAAGAACGTAATCTCCAAGAGCAGACTCTCGAGAGTAGTGTGGCACCAAGAAGAAAATGGATAAATAAGGTACTGTTTAAACGATTTTTGAGGAAGGGTATCCCGATATTAGAACTCTAGGAGAATCGAACAAAAAATTCAATTATTATTTTCAGTATTCAAGGACTCTTAAACCATAACAAAAATCACCTCAACTAATACCGTTAGATTGGGGATTGGAATTCGAATATGAAGATGAATTCTCACCTTTAACCAGTCAATGCTAGAAGCCTTCTCGGACGATAAAGATACCACAGAATCTTCCTCAAGGACAGTGTTTGTGGGGAAGGAAGTCCTGCCAAGCTCACAGGAAATTCAGCCTTCTGAGCAAAAGCCAATGTCGAGGACTCGAGCCAATGTCGAGGACTCGAAGGAGGAGAATGCAGCAATAGAAAAAGCTGCAAGAGCTACACATACAAGTCGGTATTTTGGTAAGACCCAAAGGTAAGTGTCATGACAAAACAAAACGCCTAGTATGGGTAAAACATGAAGGAGATTCTTCTAAAATGGATGGAGAGTAAAATAGCTGCAACGATGATGATACTGTTGAAGGAAAAGTTCTACGAAGCAAAAAGGAGGAACTGAGAGGAAAGTGGGTAGAATAAAGACTAAGTTCGACAGAAAGAGATCCAGCTTTGGTTCTTCGGCCGGCTTGAATATGGTGCAAGTGAGGAAGAGATAATCCTTACTAATCTGATACTCTTGTATTTTACGGGGGACGTACGCAATGCCAAGAAAGTAGTTGTAGTTGATCTCACAATTGGGACATATACCACAAGACTACATTTTTTATAATAGCTGCCAACAGGTCTTATAATTTGTTATTGGGAAGGGATTGGGATACACAACAACAAATGTATATCCTCATCATTACACTAGACTCTAGCTTTTTGAAATGAAGATAAGATAGAATATGTAAGAGATAATCACGAGTCGAGCATCACTTGGGCTGATGTAATTCGAATGGTTGCTCCTGATGACGATGCGATATCCATTATTGAACCACCCTATATGGATACCGATGAGCTTGCCTACAACTGCTTTACTAAAATGAGGTTTGAATGATCCCAAAAGAGAGCAAGCTAGCCAAGGGAAAATCTGATGTTTTTCATGGAAGGAAATAGCTCGTTACAAGAGCTGGATGAGAGGTACTCTTGCTACTTAGCAAAGAAAACTGAAAACTCTCTAGGGTTTGCTTATTGCATAGAGGATTTCAAGGAGTCTCCGCTTCAGGAGGAGACGAAAAAAGTTGAGTCCAAAGATCCACTCATAGGAATTGACATAAGTAGCGATGAAGTAAAGTGACCCGTCTTTGTAAGTGCATTACCGAGTGATGAATTCTGAAATGATTTAGTGGAAGTCTTGTGGAAGCATAGAGATTATTTCGCATGGAATTATCATGAAATGCTAGGATTTAGTAGAGATGTGGTTGAACATCGTCTACCGATAAAACCAAGTTGGAAGCCTCATAAGTAGCCATTGAGAAGATTTGCTCTCGAAGTTAACACAAAAATAAAAGAGGTATATAGAGAGGTTATTGAAGGAAGGTTTCATCGAAACCACTTGGTATGTTGAATAGTTTTCTAACATAGTCCTAGTTAAGAAGAAAAATGGGAAGTTGCGGGTTTGCATCGACTTTAAGAACTTAAACACAACTTAAACGCTGCAACTCCAAAAGATCAATATCAAATGTCAGTTCCCGATATGTTAGTAGACTCTGCGGTTGGAAATGAAATGTTGTCCTTGATAAATGACCATTCGGGGTACAATCAGATTTTCGATGCTGAACAAGATGTCCAAAAGACGGCCTTTAGGTGACCGGGAGCCATAAGGACATTCGCTGGGAAAGTTATGCCATTCGAATTGAAGAACGTTGGAGTGACTTATCAACGGGCAATGAATTTCATTTTCCATGATATGACAAGAGAATTCATGGAGGTGTATATCGACGATATCCTAGTCAAGTTAGAAGAGGTAAGTCATTTCAAATATCTTGAGCAGTTTTTTGTTAGAATGGAGAAGTATCATCTAAAAATGAATTCTCTAAAATGCGCATTCGATATAAAAGCTGGAAATTTCCTTGGATTTCTAGTTAATAATATGGGGATAGAGGTTGATAGGAATAAGGCTAAGGCCATTTAGATTTAACCCCACCAAATAGCAAAAAATAATTGTAAATGATAATTGGGAAAGTAAATTTTCTTTGGAGATTTATTGCTAACTTATCTGGCAAGATAGAGGTGTTTTATCCTTTGTTAAAATTGAAAAATCAGGAAGAATTCATCTAGAGAGAAGAACACTACCGTGCCTTTGAGAGAATAAAGGTGTATTTGACTAATCCTCCAGTGTTGATGCCGCCAAAAACAAGTGGGCTTCTAAAACTCTATATGTCGGCCACCGATACAACTATCAGTAGTATGCTAGCGCAAGAGAATAATGAAAGCAAAGCACAAGCAATATATTACCTCAGCAGGATGTTGAGTGATGCCGAGAAAAAATATATTACTATTGAAAAAATCAGTTTGTCATTGTATTTCGCATATACGAAATTACGGCATTACTTGTTGCCGACTATCATTCATGTGATATGTAAGACTAATGTTATCTAGTACATGCTTATGAGACTCATAGTGAAAGGCCGAGTGGGGAAGTGGTCATTCGCATTGTCAGTGATGAATTTAGTTCACATACCGATGAAAGCTGTAAAGGGGCAAGCTGTAGCTGATTTTCTTACCGAATACCCGTGTGTTCAAGTCGAAGACGTCGGAAGTGAAAACTATGCACAACTACTCCCATAGTTGCTATACTTTGACGATTCGCCTACGTCCACCGCATCGGGAGTTCGGGTTTTAATTGTGTCACCAAGGGGGTGTAAAATGAAATTTTAGTTCAGGCTTGATTTTAAATGCTCCAATAATCAAACCGATTACGAGGTACTCATAGTTGGCCTCTACTTGTTGGCTGACATGAATGTGCAATCGATTAAAGTAATGGGTGATTCGCAATTAGTGATCAATCAATTAAAAGGAGAATACCAATGCCTTAATGACAATATTGTGGAAAACTATTATGTGACTAAGGAGTTGTTAGCCAACTGCAATTGTCCCCTTTGCATCGCGCATATCTCCCGTAAAATCCGATAGTCATATTGGTAGGGATTATTTCTTTCTCATCTTTACCGATCTTCCGAAAGTATTGGTAGGGCATAAAATTTAAGGTAGCTCTTGCATCAACTAATATCCTATTGACAAGACATCCCTAAATCTTGCCTACCACCATGAGGGCCTTCAGGTGCTTTGTCTTATGAACTGGGAGTTTCTCGAATTCCACAGCCTCCTCATTAGCGAACTGAAATTTTGCCTTGACCATCTCTATCAATTCGAAGGTTTCTTCCTCCATTAAAACAACTCTCATGGCTAAAGCTTTGAACTCAGGAGGAAGTCTCACTTGTACCATATTTAAGCTAGTTGGAGAACTAGAGTTGCATCTTCCCCTATCAAACTTGCTATTTACTTTGTCAACTTTCCCCTCAATCCTTTTTTCCTTTTGCTTTCAAGAAGGGCTCTTTCTTCCCATAGTATCACCTTCTTTGCAGCTACTATATTCTCCATCCATCTCAGAAGAATCTTCCTCATATCTTACCCATACTGGGCCTTTTGTTTCACCATGACGTCTACTTTTCGGTCTTACCAAAGTACCAACTTGCATATTAATTCCTATTGCTTCTTTTTTTTTTTTTTCACTGCATTCTCATTCTTTGGGTTCTCGACATTAGTTTTTGTTCAAAAGGCTGAGTTTCCTATGGGCTATTCAGAATTTCATTCCCCACAAATCATTGCCCTTGAGGAAAATTATGTTGTATATTCATTGTTCTGGTAAGCTTCTAACGCTGACTGGTTAAAGGCGGAAATTCATCTTCGTATTCAAATTTCGACTGGTTAAAGGCGGGAATTCATCTTCGTATTCAAATTCCGATCCCCATCTTGATGGTATCACCTCCAATATCTTTTTTTTTTTGGGCTTAAGAGTCCTTCAGTACCGAATATAATAGTCAAATTTACTGCTCGGTTTCTCTAAAGTTCTAATGTCAAGATGCCCTTCTTCGTGAAGTCGTTTGAACGGTACCTTGTTTGCGCGCTTCCTCCTTGGCGTCGTAACACTTTCAAGAGTCTGTTCTTGGAAATTATGTTCATTAAAATATCTCCCTCCAAATGTTGGATTTCTTCTATCTTCAACCACTCATTGCGTGTGATTAAAGTAATTGCGGGAAGACCTATAGTATTGGGGAGGCTGGTGATACTATCGATCACAATTTGTGTTTCTGGGCCTTACTGAAGTTCTAAATATCTTGGTACTGTAGGATAATCAAACATCACCCGAGAAATACTGATGAATGATTTCTCTTTGGCACATTTGACAGAGTCCTTCTGTTTGTATGTCCTCTAAAAGCCGCTAACACCATCTCGGTCATTTGAAGAAAATGGTTTCAGTCTAATTTGGTAACATCATTGGCTCTGAGCATTACTGACTCTTTTACTCTAGTGGGCTTCAAAGCTTGACAAATGTATCATTAATCTAGCATCATCTTTGCTACTGTAATCTTGGCAACAGCATCTTGAGTATCATTCTCTTCCAAATCTTCTTTAGGATCATACGACGCGCGGATCCCTGGAGTGCCATAACTTGGCACAAAGGGACACTTAAGTCCCTTAACTTACGAAAGTGACACTTAGGTACCAAAATCGGAGAAAAATTGATCACTTAAGTGACACTCCGGCCAAAACGCTGACGTGTCAATTTTCCGGCGAAATGAGTGCAAAATGGTGTCGTTTTGGTGCTAACGTGATAAAAAATTTAATAATAAAATTAATTAAATTAAATTTAAAAATAATTTATTTAAAAATTTTAAATTTAAATTAAAAAATTAAAAATTAAAAATTTTAAAATTTTAAAATTTTAAAAAATTAATTTTTTTAAAAAGAGAGGCGGCTGAGCCCTAAGCCGCCTCTCCCCTTTTATTTTATTTTATTTTTTTTTTCAAATTTTTTTAATATTAAATTTTTTATTTTAAAATTTAATTTAATTAATTTTTAACCACGTCGCACCAAAACGAAGTCGTTTTCGCATTGTTTGGCCACGTTAGCGTGCAAAATGACTCTGTTTTGCACTCGTTTCGCCTGAAAATTGACACATCACCGTTTTGGCCGAATTTTAGCCGGAGTGGCACTTAAGTGATCCATTTCTGTCCGATTTTGGCACTTGAGTGTCACTTTCATAAGTTATGACACTTTAGTATCCCTTTGCGCTAAGTTATAGAACTTGAAGAGATCTTTTGCCGAATCATACATCACCATGTTCTGCTTGTAATCCTAATAGGGATTCTTGTCTTTTTCCTTCCAAAGGTTTTCATATTGAGTTACTACAGCAGTTAATGATAATAAATCTATGAATTTATGCTCGGTCAAACACTCCTTCAATGCAAATTTTAAACCATTTTTGGCCATCTCGGCAACTTCTTTTTCTAGGAGCAAGAACAAATACCGATTTCTCATCTTTTTAAATCAGGCAACAAATTGATCAATTGTCTTATTATTAAACTGCTTGATGGTGGCCAGATCTGACAATGTCACTTCGGGAATTGCATGATAAGACTGGGTATGGAATTTATTCTCCATTTCCTCCCAATTTTGTACCGAATTTGCTGGGAGACCAGTATACCAAATAAAAGCCGTCTTCGATAGTGATAAAGGGAACATACGTAACTTCATTCTCCCATCATTATTAACATCACCATAGTGAGTTGTGAATCGACTAATATGTTCAACCGTCAACTAATCATCTTCTCCAGTAAAGAGAGTTAACTTAGGGATTTTGTATCCCCTGGGTATAGAATATTATTAACCTAATTTGGTACGGTTTGTGATACACAGGCCTCGAGACGCCTTTATCCAATCCCATCCTTTGTATGACTAAACAAGCGAATTGCTCTATCATCCTTTGATCCCTAACAAGATCTGTCGCCCAATTACCTTGATTCATTTGTACCCTTGGTGGCAAAAGAGGCCAAACTGCGAAATCTCTTGGCCCTCACTATGACCAATAAGGCTAGTATCCCACAACTAGTAAAGGAATTGATCTAATATTCACTACCCCTGCAAGCCACACTACATTACTACCCCCTAGTTGACCAACATCAAGGAGCACTAGTCGCGGGAGACCCATCTAAGCCTCGTTTCCAAAGTTTGAGGTATCACCAATCACCCTTGCTAGATTCGTTGCATTCGAAGTTTCTGGAGCCGATCCAGGCGAGGGTATGGTTTTAAACACTCCAACCCGTCCATCTTGATTGCCCTGAATCTGGTCGTTTGCATTATCTATCCTTTTTAAAATCCTAACTGAGGTACGACATTCAAACCACTAACGGTAGGTTAAGCCGGAACTTGTATGGGTTGTGGAATTGCACTAGTGTGACCGCTATGAGTCACATTCACTTGATTCAGCACTTCCAATCTTGAAGTCAAATTAGTAACCAAGTTGGTTAACAAAGGGATCGAGATACTAGACAAATGATTAGCCGTATGATTGGCCAAATCAATTTGTTGGTCCTCAAACATCCTTCTCAGAGTGGCCATTACCATTGGATTTGGGGCTAACTCTCTTCTCTGTTCTTTAGATAATTCTCGTGGAACGTCTCTAGAATGATCACCCATATCGACGCCATCAACAGGGTCTGCATTCTGACTAGAAATCTCGGAACGGATGGTTCTTTCTCCAACACGTTGTGACGACGAATTATCCTCATCGGCAGAGGAGCGACCTTTCTGGTTCCTTATTTTTGCTATCAATACTTTCCAAGAGCAGAACACAATGGTCCCACCAGCCATACCAAAAAGATATTTGTTGGGGAATACTCCATCGACAAAATCTTTCACCGAAGAGGCAAAGCTTCGGTTTATTGTTTGTAACAAGTTCTATGTAGCTTCGAAAAGAAAGCAACTTATCTAAACTACTAGCAAAAGTAAAATGCTGGAAAACATGAGAAAAGTAAAAGTACAAATTGAATGTAAAAATGCGATAAAAAGGAAAGATAACAATTGAATACTGAATGATTGATTGTCAATTTGGCAAAAGTCCTTATGTTGATGCCTCTTTGGCTATTTATAGTGGTAATCCACAAGTAACTACCTTTTAGCGATGACCATTTCGATATTTACAATGTTCTGAAAGCTTCGGCTCCTTATTGATAATCGCCCTGCCTTGCTGATATTTTCACTATTACCGACTCTCATAACTACTTCCATTCTTATCTCGTCGATTTTAGCAAGCCCCCTATTGCATTGTTCAAGATCTCTATTTGTTGACCATTGGCATTCTAGCCCACTCTCCGTGGATTCCTGTGTATTGGGTCTGCTTTACTATTTCTAGCTCCAATAAGCTAATTTAAGCACCAACAATCATATTAAATTACCAATTAGTTTTGAGTTACTTGTCAACATTTAGTGATTTTTGTTCATTTAACATTTTTTATGCTAAGTCATTAATTTTCTAATGTCATGGTTAGCAACCTCTAGCTCTTTTTAGAGATTACTAGTCTACACAAACCTGAATCGCCAACATTTCTTTCATTAAGTAATTACCTAGTATAAGGATTACCAATTCTCTATTTGGTTACCTAAATTAGCATGACTTGCCAACATTTTTATACAACATTCTCTCAAGAGAGTAGTGCAGCATTCACTTCCTCCTAGGATGTAGTCTCACTTCTCCTCAGGGTGAGTGGTTCTAGGTTCTGTACATATTCTATATGGAATTTGGAACCTTCCCATTAGAATATATTCTTTATTTTTTGGAACCTATAACCTACAACTACATACCCTAGAACTTGGAATTTACCATATCACGGGTTTTAGGGTCGGTTCCAAATTCTACCCAGGTTTCACTTGTATTATTAATTGAACGATTATAATGAACCATCATCTTTAATTGCTACCACTTATTACAACTTATATTTAGACACACCAAGTATATGAAATATTAATAAAGTAAAAGTTTCAGCCATAAAATGGAAGTTCATATTAGCGGTTCTAAATTATAGTATCTTCATTAGAAATACTGCAAAATCGCGTGAAGACAAAGACCAAGAAAAACAGAAAATCTTGTTTTAGGTTTTGGTTTCAAGTGCCACTTACCTAGAACCTAAAAAGTACCCATTGAAATAGCTTCCTTGATTTTTGGAACTCATCACCTACCCTGCATACTTTAAAACCTAGAACCATATAGGTTCCCACCGATCTGGTTATTCGGTTCCAAGTTGTACCCTAGGATCATGCTCACCTGTTGTTGACACTTAAATTTTGACTAGGGATCAATTTGACCCTAACAAAAATGATTTTCGCATAAATTAGGGCTTAGTTTTTATTTGCGTCCATTAATCTTTATTTTCGTTTTCTTTTACTTATTTTTCACTTTTTTCTAATAATAATAATAATAATAATAATAATAATAATAATAATAATAATAATAATAGAAAGCAGCCCGTCGGGCTGGGCACATCGGGGTTGGGCCTTCGCGCCCAACCCCCTCTTCTTCTTCCTTGCACGGGCCCAAGGCCCATTTCCTTTAGCCCGGCCCCCTTATTCTTTCTTCCTCCTTCTTCTTCCTTCTACTTCCCCTTCGCCTCTGTGCCTCATGCGTGCAGGGGATGTCGACGCACGAAGGACAAGCTAGGGTAGAGAGAGGAGAGTAGGCCGGTGGCTGAAGGGACACGCCATCAATGCCAAGCAGGCCTTCGTGGAAGAGGTAAGAGCTAACGTCGGTTTAGTCAATAAAGGGAGGCCGATCGGCGCACCAAAGACCATTGGCCCAGCCTCCGTCGACTGCCCCCCACCTATAAATAAGGCGTGGGGGGATGGCCAAAAATCATGAGAGGAGAGAGGTCCGAGGCAGCTAGCTCCGGCAGCTTCCCTTGAGAGATATTAGGGGAGGTCCGAGAGAGAGCCAATCGGAGATCCAAGGAGGGGAGGTCGGCCGGAGGAGGAGACGCTGAGCGAGCAAGCTAGAGAGAGGAGAGATCGAGGAAGAGAGAAGTAGATCTAGGGATGGCTAGATTTTAGGGAAAGAGAGCCACTGGTCCGAGCCTTGCCTCCGCGAGCAGCATCAGTTGCTTGGCTCGAGGCCACCGCTGTCCTACCGCCAATGACGCTAGCTACTCACGTTGTTCTTGTCGCCACCCGTGCCCAAAGACGTCACTGCTTTGCTCCACAACGACCCAGTCAGTCGAGCCTTACACCGTCAAGCCCGCCGATGTCTCCCCTGCTAGTCGTCGTCCCTGCAGCTGCCTGCCCCCATCGGTGTCGCTCCTCCCGAAACCCTAGCTGCCGCCCCGACTGGCCGAGCAACTCCTACTTACTCTTGCCACGCTGTATCCTCGTTGGACAGGTTGGCTGCCACCACTCGCCACGTCACCGTCGCCATCATCGTCAATGCTGAGTCGTGGCCTAGTGATGTCCCAGCCACCCTTCCTTAGCGTTGCAAATAAGTAGGGAGGAAGAGGGCTGCAAAATCAGGTCAGCGCTAGGTCTTGCGAAAGCCCCCATCAGGTAGGGTTTTGTCCCCGAACTGGGTCAGGTGTGGATTTCATTGATTCGAGTCGAGTGGGCCCTATTGCTTATGGGCTGATCTCACGCAAGTGGGCCTATTTTGTTTGTGGGCTTGGATTACATAAAAAAGAGAGAGGGAATACGGGCCTAGCCCACGCTTCATCCAAGCCGTTGGTTTTAACGGACCATGTCAATCCCAAAAAAGCCTAAAAAAATCAGAAAAAGCCAAAAATGATTAATATTTTCAAAAAAGGATAAAAAAGTACTTTTTATGTTCAAGAAAATAGAAAAAGACCAAAAAATACGTTTTTCCTCCACAAAATGTATGGAAAATCCCTTTAAAATCCAAAAAACCTTAGGATTTAATCAAGATTAGGTACCTGAAGGGCATTAGTGATTAACTAGTGTAATCAAGTCCCCAATTCTAGTTTCTCTAGTTGCGCAGGAGTAAAATATTTCTCATTATATTTTAATTGGATTTCTAATCGACCCACCTAAATTGATTAGTGGCAACTTCTTTTTAAAATTAACTCATAAGTTAAATACCCGAACCATAAGTCATGAATTGGTGGGTTTGGGAGAGCTCGGGCTAAGCCTAATAGACTTAATGAGCCATTGGCCTACGCAGGCGTCCACGCATAATCAGGCACCGAAAAAGAGGTCGTGACAGCTTGGCGACTCAGCTTGGGACATTTTGTGGACTTAGGCCTTTTTATCTGGTTTAAACGCTTTACTAACTTGGGGTTTTTTTTTTCTTTCATGCAGGTTAGTAGCTTAGAGATTAATTTTTAATTTTGTTAAAATAAAATGTTTTGTGATTATAAATTGTTATGCGTGTTTTAATGTTTTAAGCACTACACGAGGCACACACAACCCGGCCGCTGGACTTGGGCTACCATATGATATTTAGGATAGTGTTAAAAAAGATATAGCCTTGAACGCGAGACTGCGATATAGAGGTTGAGGTTAAGAGGATATGATGCCAACGCGAGACGGCGATGGGCAGACACCCTGTTAATTTCTCTAAACCTTCTCAGTTAGACATCGAGCCGCACATATCATGCGAATGTCTCTGTGCTTGCCATTTTCTTTAAAAGTAAAGTGATTTCTTTACCTTTTTTACTCAGTTTTTGTTTATTAACCCATGGCAATTTAGGTAGATTTTTCAAGTCTTAGTTTATATGCAATGGGAGGAGATGATATCCAGTTTATTCCCGCCCTCAAAATAGAGCTCTTCATATGGTGGGGTCAATTGGACCAATTTGCCCAAGAACGCGTGAAAGCCAAAGTCGGTTATCTTCTATCGTTGTTCCAAATCCCTATTCATCCCGAAGTCATACATGCCATAGCACATTTATAGTGCCCTAAGACATCCACTTTTATGTTTGGTGGGTTCGAGCTAACCCCAACACATCATCATTGGAATGCCTCTCGAGAGTATGCTCATTAGACCACCAACAGGCATTGACCCGCTGCGTAGGTTAGCACAACTTTTAAGAATTGAAGTTCATGTTATAAGGCACATTCTTGAAACCAACCATAATACATGCCCACTAGCGTTTTTGACTACTTGTTTTGGAAATCAACCCATGCTCGGCCTCACTAGCGCCACTCCCTATTACCCATATGGGGTGGCACGATAGTATGGAGCCCGTTAAGAGATCCCACCACCTTTCAAGATGAAGATCTCTCCACTCTTTTTCACCCATCGAAGCTGTGACTACGCATTCAAGATTTCCATCATCGAGGAAACATGGAGTAAGTGCCATCACAAAAGGATTGTGGTACCTGAAGGGCTTGAGGGATAGGAAAATGCCCATCATGCCTCTGAATCCTACATCCACAACCATCGTATCTTGACAAGACTGCGGCCATCGATCCCTCACCTAATCAGAGAGATCAGTCAACACAAGCAAGCAGAGCATACACAAAGGGATTTGGGAATAAGCTGGGTACATGTCTTGGAGCCAGTCCAAGGAAGCAAACATCTTTGCAAGAACGAGGCTCCCCGTCATATAAAGTAACAGTCATGTGCCCCCTTGTGTTAATATTATAAAAGTTTTGTCTTAGTCTCATTGTTTAGGGACTTCTATTTAATATCTAGTATTTCGTTCTATCATTTCAAGTCTAGATGTTAGAAGTATGTTGTCTATGAAGTTCTCTTTTGATAAATAAAAAGCAGTTGGACCATTGCCATGGGTCAATATTTATTTACTCTCGAGCTCATTCATTGTTTTTGCAATATCGAGTAGTTATGAATCGCCGACCACCAATTGCCCACGAATGGCCTTAAGCAATAGTGCCCAACCAAAACGATGTACAAAATCACCTCACTAATATCGAAGACGGCGTAGGATAGATGTCCATTGTCCTTCGGAAACTCTCGAGGCAAATGGAGTCCACTCAAGCCAAGTCCAACTTCGTAGCTACTTTAAACACACTCATGGCACCAGCGAATTTACCAGAGGATAACCAACAAGATAGATAGTTTGTAAAGATCATGAAGATGCTAAGCCAACTGCAGGAGCAAGATCCCGTTGATCTGTCTAATTATGCTAGTGTTAAGATCCTGGAGGAGCTCAAAGTGCCTAAATGTGAGGGGTATGCCAATACCCCTCGCCAAGAGACCTATTTGTAGGCTTACCTAGTCCGAAGGATGACTCAATCATACCAATCAAAATTGACTGGCCCCCGCATTGTGGCTTTAAACACACTCATGACACCTGCGAATTTACCAAAGGATAACCAACAGGATAGAGAGTTTGTAAAGATCATGAAGAAGCTAAGCCAACTGCAAGGGCAAGATCCCATTGATCTTTCTAATTATGCAAGTGTTAAGATCCTAGAGGAGCTCAAAGTGCCTAAATGTGAGGGGTATGCCAATACCCCTTGCCTAGAGACCTATTTGCAGGCTTACTTGGTCCGAAGGATAATTCAATCGTACCAATCAAATTTGACTGGCCCCGCCTTGCAATGGTACATTGTAAGGAGGATTAATCTCCTTAAGACTTGGGTGGAGCTAACTGATACTTTTCACCAAGAATATAATGTTGACATCGACACCAACATTGCCCCGCGTCACGAAGAGCCGATAGTCGCAGAGATGAAGGATAATATGTTCTTAAGAACACATGCCGTGTCAGGGAGGAACCCAACCGCCCAATCTGACCTACAGCCCATAGAAGAAGATATCAATGTAGCCTTGCATGATAAATGGACGACTAAACAGTATCCTATTACTGAGAAGCTTCCTACTAGGAAAGGCAAGAAACCCATAGACGAAGTCAACTTTACAAAACCTATTCAGAACTGAAGCACGGCAATGTAGCTTCCTAGGCTTACCGCAAGAGCTAGGGTCCAAAGAATGACAACCCCCATCAACCTAGGAAGTGAAGCTCCACCATCTCCTAGTCCCCTTGACAAAGTCCAACTGGCAAAACGAAAGGCTTTACTCAAAAGGTCTAGACCAGGAGTCAAGAAAAGAAAGCTTAAGCAATTCGAGTCAACGCCTACCATTGAATGTAGGCAAAACTTGACAGCCAATGAGCCGCCACACCAAGACTTCGGGCATCCTTTAGGGTACAATCTCGAGCTACCAATATTATACAGATGAAGTCAGCCATTCATCGAATGGTTGCCTTCCACCCATGCACAGGATCCAAAGCCTATTAAAAGAGGGAACATTCGCCCTTCATGACTTATCACCCAATGAGCTGCTAAATTTGTCACCCGACCATGAAGATGACATAAACGCCTCGTCCTCTGCTGGAAATTTTGACCTAGAAGAAAGCGATGAAATGATCTTGGTAGCATCTATCTTTCCTGAAGCTATAGAATTCACCGCCGTGATAAATATGCAATGGAAAAACCAGTTGCCTAGCCAAGACACGGCGGGTCCGTCTTGCCTCCATAAGATTATGACTCCTAGAGAAATGAGGGTACTTAATCTCCGTAAGTATAACGGCACAACTTGTCCCATGACCCACTTGCAATATTTCCAGGCAAATATGAGTCGGCACTGCAACCCAACGTCATTCATAACTCAGGCCTTCCAAGAAAGTCTCATGGAGCCTGCATTGCAATAGTTCTTCATGGCAAGGATCTACCTCATGAGGGATTGAAATGAGCTGTCTTTTGCCTTCTTGCATCAATACCAAAGCCAGATTGGAACTAAATTGCCTTGCGAAGACTTGGCTCACATTAGAAGAAGACCAATGGAGGACTATTGAACATATGCAGAAAGGTGGGAGTCTCTCGTAATGCAATCCAACCCTCAACTGGCCGAAAAAGAAATGATGAAACTATTCATAAAGGCCTTACCCCTCAAGCATCGCTTTTGGTTGCATGGGTTGCACTTTGTAGCTTCAATGAAATGGTCCTCTCATGCGAATACTTCGAGTCTACTAGAGGTGAAGAACTCAAAGACGCTTGATTTCAAGACCAACGCTATCAAAGTGTTCCTTTTCATAAGAATCTTCATGGGTTTTTGGTTGTTTTTATAACCTCATGTTTTCTATCATGTCTAGTGTGTTACTATTGCATTTTCCATTCCAATAATTTAATTTCACTCAGAATGTAAAATTCTAATATTTCGTTATGAGAGCATGAGGTAGTATTCCAAACCAGCCCGGTGATGCTATCCAACCATGAAAAAAATATCATCCAAGGAGAATACTGAGGGCTGGGCTTCCTCATGCTTCCTCCCCCTAAAGATATATACTTCTGAAAACAAAAAAATATTTCATTACAAAAGCTTTTGTCAAAACAAGATGTTAAATTTAATCCTGTTTATTTTTCTGACTTACTCACTTCGTGTCTCAGAATATCATCCCCTTTGACTTAGCGTGACAAATGGCATTTGAAATCGGCACATCATGTGAACTCGCTAAATTAAAAAACACTCATTCAAGAAGGCATCGGCAAACAGCAAATATCATCCCATTTCAAAAAGGGTAAGTCTTATTCCCTGAACATAATTTTGAAAATGACGTCCTCTCTCTTCTATTTACATGAGACGAAAGATAGGAAGTAATAGGCACAAGCATACAGTTGAACTTGAAGCATGCATACCATGGTAACTCAAGGCAGAGTAACCTCCTCCATGCTACTCTCAGCCTTCCCATTTTACGAGTCATCCCCGGAGCTCTATACATTCCACCTCGCACCTGCACAACTCTATTTCAAGTCTGAGTAATATCTTCTTCACATAATGGGCCCGAGCAACTAGATGTTGCGGTTTCATTAATGGGATTTCCAACTTCCACAAGCCAGGAAACATGGGGAAGGAATTTCTTCTATTCCTTTGAATTGGCTACTGTCAACAGGGAGAAAATCCAGATAGTTGAGGTGATCTCTAGCCCTGTATTCCAAATTATGACTTTAGAATTTGGAAACCTCACTTCTTGTTCCAGACGCATACTCTCCCAAGAAATGATTACCATCAGAAAACTAGAGATTTTTAGTGTCCATCTTAGATTCCATGGAAGCTTGAGATGCATGACTTTGCCTAATGCTGCTAATGCTCATATGATCAAAGACAAAAGAAAAATTCCACAAAAGGAAGGCGTTAAAGATGAATCAACGACCATCAATCGTGCATATATGGCCGTAAATGAGAAGGGCCAATCAAAAGAAGTGTTGAACCGTGTCAAGACAAAAAAGGCCGTCATCGACATTCGAATATCCCTAGGAGTTATCAAATGAAAACTCTAGGGAATGGTAATTTGGTATCATTTACAATACTCTCTTCTCTATAAATTCACTTTTAACGTAGTTTCCCTGTTGACAGGAAACAGCGGGATCCAATGAACAAACTAGGTAGGTTAGTTTGAGTAAATCGATACTGGCCAAGCAAGTACATGAAAGTAACCTGTATTGAATTCACCTAACTTGGTGCGAAAGGACGTGTCGTCTAAGAGCCGGCTTGGTTAAATGAAAAAAGAAGTGCTCCATGAACACTACCACTGCCATGGCCTTGTGGTTTGGGGAATGAAATGATCTAGAGGCGTCTGAGGTTCGATCCTCGGAAACGGCAACTAGTTGCCATGTGCAAATATTTATTATTTTTTTATTCTCCTGCAACAGCAAAAACGGGAGAATAATTAACCTAACGAAACGAAAGATGTAGGACTTCATATCCTTCTCATGCTTCAGGTCTATTCAATCATTTGCAAACCAGTGAAGGGTAATGTTGTATCGCTTTTGATTATTCGACTCCTGAGTGAGTTTGTGACTAATAGATTCCCTCTTATCTGTTGCAAGATCGCCTGACTGTAAAAAATGCGGATAACAAATCAAGGAGAGACATGTCAAACTCTGATCCATTCTCCTAAGTGAAATGGCGTCTTGAGTATCGCCAAAGCAAATGACAGAAATCCTTTAGGCCTCAATTTACATTCGATTTTGACCTTAACGATTAATCTATTTTTGAATCTTCTCTTTTGTAGGGGCAAAAGAAAATGTGCCCGTTAAATCAATGATCGGATTCTCAATCCCTACCGATCATTCATGTGTCATATTCTTATTGAATAAGGACAGTCCGCGGACATCCATTTGTGAATGACTTCTTTTATGTTCAAAATTCAACATATTTGTAAATACAATTCTATTGAATAAATACCACTAAAGCTATTAATGAAGTCTTTTGAGTAAAAAATTCATTTGTTTTAAGAGCACAAACCCCCTTATATTTAAAATGATGCAAGTCTTTTTCCAAATGGATTTTGCATGAAGATTTTTTCTGTCTAGATCATCGAGGATTATCAAAATAGATAGCTAAATGCGATATAAGATTGATCAAGCATGCTGAATGAGGCGCGTCAGGATGATGAAAGGCAAACCATATCCTACACACAATCCCCTTTCTATACACTGGTGAAATGAGTATAGAAAATTTAATGTCTGTAGGGTAAAGGGTCCTCTTATGAATGGTACGATAACCAAAGCAGTGAGGGGCATTTCATTTTTCTACCGTAAATACTACAGGTTATCCATTGCTTACATCCTTTGAGCCCCATACACTTGTGAAGCTTCTTTCATACCCTTGTCAAGAACCACCCCACACTGGGGCAGATTGGAGGTGAGGCAACATCACAAGGTGAGAAAGAGGATATAAATTTTCTTGCTCGCACTTGCATCAATTTTCGAGTGTCTTTATTTCATATTGAACGCTAACGATAATTTAAGTGCCCTAGAATGACGAAGATCAATTCTTTCTCTATGCACTTGTATCCATTATACATCCCAATTGAGTATGTAATTTCACTCTCATATTGAGGCAAAGCAGGAATTACTGCTATTCAAGCAGTATGATTCGGGGCGTTGACTGAAGATGAAGACCCCCAAGAGTCTAGTAGCAGTATTTTGTTTGAACTTGCCTAGGCCAGTTTTTCAAACAATAAGGATAAAAAAACTAACATCATGAAAAAACTGTGTACCGGGTAAAAGCAAGGTCAATGCCCAAAGATGAGAAAATCAGAATTAGAAGAACTAAGAGCATGAAAAAACAGTGTGCTTGGTAAAAGCAAGACTGATGCCCTCAAATAAAAAGTGAATTTTAGCCATTGGTACTCCCAAACAAAGCGGCTATTGTGGTTCAATTGATGGAGACTCCATGGAGAAAATTCCCGGCTGTGAGAAGAGGGACTAGTGACAATGCCAAGGCAATCATCAACTCTCACCCTTTTACACATGAGTCAAGCCTACATTGCATCCCATTGTGAAAGTCTCTTTAGATCAGGGCACTTCAATTAACGTAGGATTTCTTATGTTTATAAGTATCACTCGAAGAAGTACGAGCATGATTATTCTATCTCTTTTCGTAGGGTTCTTGACTTGTAAACTCGAAGATGATCATGTGGCATTTCTTTCATAAGCCTTGACCTTGATGGTCCCTTTTGATAAGCCGTTGACCAAGCCTACATTACGGTCTGACAAAGACCTCTCATATTGGCAAAGTCGTACCACTTGTGAGAATATTTGGACCCCTGTTGACATGATGACAGTGAGATAGTGTGGTCCTTATAAATCCTGCATTAATGGTCAGGATAAAATAGCCTTTTCCATGAGAGTGAGTGAAAAGTCCTTTCAGACCGAAAGTCCTTCATTTGGCATGTTCAAGACGTCTACAGTCTAAATAAAGATTGTCTTTCAAAAAATTTCCCCAGTGGAACTTAGAT
The DNA here is from genome assembly GCA_014182365.1 of Eucalyptus tenuipes. Classification (NCBI taxonomy): domain Eukaryota; kingdom Viridiplantae; phylum Streptophyta; class Magnoliopsida; order Myrtales; family Myrtaceae; genus Eucalyptus; species Eucalyptus tenuipes. Next base: position 26,927,272 of record CM024540.1, on the reverse strand, counting down.
GACGCAAAAATGACAAAATTGTCATGCATGAATCACATTTAAATTCATAAATTTACAGCATCTACAATCATGTGTGCATATTGTGCAAATAGCAGACATATTTTCAGATATCAGAGATATCATTAGGTAAGCATATCTCTATTCTTATTTCCAAAAATATTGTCTTTAAGTATCGGCCACCGTTCGAACACTCTTTCTTATCAACACTCGACATGTTTGAGTTGTCTTATGAGTTTGGATGCTTGCGACTGTCCAAGTATCCCTTTGTCCCTAAGTACCGACCGATGTCCGGGTACTCCCCCTTATCGACACTCGACCTATTCAAGTCATCTTCAGAGCTTGGATGCTTATGACTGTCCAAGTATTTCTTTGTCTTTCAATACTTGCTACTATCTAGGTACTCCCTCCTATCGACACTCGACCTATTCAAGTTGTCTTCTGAGTTGGATACTTGCGACTGCCCAAGTATCTCATTGTGTTTGAGTACCTACCATTGTCCAAGTACTCTCTCTTCTTGTCTCTTCTGCACACTCGACCTGTAAGAGTTGTCCTAAGAATATATATACTTGCAACTGTCCAAGTATCCCATTATCTTTGACTACCTACCACTGTCTAGGTACTCTCTTCTTGACACTCGACTTGTTCGAGTTGTCCTCATAATTTGAATGCTTGCGATTGTCCAAGTATCCCATTGTCTTTGAGTACCTACCACTATCTAGGTACTCTCTTCTCAACACTCGACCTGTTCGAGTTGTCTTCATAGTTTGGATATTTGCAATTGTCCAAGTTTCTCATTGTTTTTAGGTACCTGCCACTATCTTGGTACCCCCCTCTTATTGACACTCGACCTGTTTAAGTTGCCCCCAGAGTATGGATACTTGTGATAGTCAAGTATCCCATTACCTTCGAGTACACGACACCGTCCAGGTACTCCCTTTCCATGACGCTCAACCTGCTCGAGTTGTCCTCAAATTATGTATTTGAATACTAGTAGCTATTTAAGTATTCCACTACTTTGTGTACCTGCGGTTACCCAGGTATGCTCTCTTATCATCATGACACTTGGACCTGCCTGAGTGGTCTCAAATCGTATCATTAAATATTTGTGATTATCCAAGTATTCCACTGCTTTGCATGCCTACGGCTACTCAGGTGTTCTAGCCCTTTTGAGCGCTTGTGGCCATTTAGGTAAGCCTCGTGCTACATTCAAATTTATGTTACCAGGAGGTGGGAGACCTTCATGAATATCTGAGGAGCGTCCTCGATATTCCAACTACCAGGAGGTGGGAGACCTTCATGAATAGCCGAGACACGTCCTCGATATTCCAACTACCAGGAGGTGGGAGACCTTCACGAATATCCTAGGCGCGTCCTCAATATTCCAACTACCAAGAGGTGGGAGACCTTCACGAATATCCGAGGCGTGTCTTCAATATTCCAACTACCAAAAGGTGGAAGACCTTCACGCATATCCGAGGCATGTCTTCCATATTCCAACTACTAAAAAGTGGGAGACCTTCACGAATATCCGAGGTGCATCCTTGATATTCCAATTACCAGGAGGTGAGAGACCTCCACGAATATCCGAGGCCCGTCCTCGATATTCCAATTACCAGGAGGTGAGAGACGTTCACAAATATCCAAGGCGCATAATCCATATTCCAGGAGGTGTGAGACCTTCACCAATATACCAAAAGGTGGGAGACCTTCACAAATGTTTAAGGAGATGGGAGACTTTCACGAAGGTGTCTCCTCAATATCACAACTCCTCCCCCCGCGTAGGTGAAAGACCTTCACGGATATCTCAGGTTCATCCTAAATATTGCCTAAATTCTCTTTACTAGAAGATGAGAGACCTTCACGAATAACTAAGGCGCGCCCTCAATATTCCAATTGTCAGGAGGTAAAAGACTTTCACAAATATCCGAGGCGCATCCTCCATATTCCAGGAGGTGGGAGACCTTCACCAATATACCATAAGGTGGGAGACCTTCACAAATGTTTAAGGAGATGGGAGACTTTCATGAAGGTGTCTCCTCGATATCACAACTCCTCCCCCTAGGAGGTGAAAGACCTTCACAGGTATCTTAGGTTCATCCTAAATATTGCCCAAATTCTCTTTACCAGAAGATGAGAGACCTTCCCGAGTTTTCAAGGCTTGTGATCATCTAAGTACTCCTTCGATGCCTGTCAATGACCAAGTATCCTCCAAGGTTTAGTACTTGTGATCATCCAAGTACTCCTTCGATGCCCGTGAATGACCAGGTATCCTCCATGGTTTGTACTTGTGATCATCCAAGTACTCATTCGATACCTGCGAATGACCAGGTGTCCTTCAAAGTTAGTACATGTGATCATCCAAGTACTCCTCCAATGCCTGCGAACATCCAGGTACTCTTTTAGTACTTGCGAATGTCCAGGTACTCTTTCAATACCTGTGAATATCTAGGTATCTTCTAAGATATATGTCTCGAGAAAGGTCGGCGCATCCCCCGAGAAAGGTCTGGTAACAAACCGGTGCCTTTGACAAAGATCAAACACCTAACAAACAGATGCGCTGAGAAAGGTCGGCACATCTCTCGAGAAAGGTTGGGTAACCAATCGGTGTCCTTGACAAAATTAGACACCCAACAAACAGATGCCCTAAGAAAGGTCGACGCATCCCCCGAGAAAGGTCGGGTAACCAACCGGTGTCCTTGATAAAGATTAGGCACCCAACAAACAAATGCCTTAAGAAAGGTCGATGCATCCCCCGAGAAAGGTCAGGTAAACAACTTATTACTCTAACAGGCGACCGAAGCAATTTCCCATTAAGACGACCGAAGAAAGGTTTGGATCCTAGACAAATAACTCATTGCTCTAATAGGCGACATGAGAATGGTTCGAGTCTTGAAAAGGCAATTCCCCGTCAAAGCGACCGAAGAAAAGTTCAGGTCCTAGACAAATAGCTTATTGCTCTAATAGGCGACCGAAGAATGATTCGGGTCCTGGAAAAGCAATTTCCCATCGAGGCGACCAAAGAAAGGTTTGGATTTTGGAAAAACAATTTCCTTACATCATCAGGTAAGATGGTACCCTGATACTTGCCAAACTTGGGGTTCGCGCCCTATCTCACTCATTCCTAGTAAGTAACTACATGTATCTTTTTATCTATCTTAGTATGTATAATATTATATTGCTCTTTTTGCATAGGACACCTAGTCCCAAATAAGATATAATCCACTATATATGCATGGACAAAATTTAGGTATCAGTTATTCTTTAAATGTAATCTCTCTGCGAACTTACCTTCAAAGAGGAATAACTATTGACACCTAAATTTTGATTAAGGATCAATTTGACTCAAACAAAAATGATTTTCACATAAATTAGGGCTTACTTTTTATTTGTGTCCATTAATCTTTATTTTCCTTTTTTTACTTAGTTTTTATTTTTTTCGAATAATTTACTTGATGATGATCATGATCATGATGATGACCATGATGGACTGGGCCTTCGTGCCTAGCCCTCTTCTTCTTCTTCTCCACGTAGGTCGTAGGCCCATTTCCTTTAGCCCAGCCCCCCCTCTCTTCTTTCTTATTCATTCTTCTTCCTTTTGCTTCCCCTTCGCCTCTGTGCCTCACGTGTGCAGGGGATGCCGACGTGCGAAGGATGAACTAGGGCAGAGAGAGGAGAGTAGGCCGATGGCTGAGGGGACACGCCATCAATGCCGAGCAGGCCTCCATGGAAAAGGTAGGAGCTAACACTGGTTTGACCGACGAAGGGAGGCCGATCGACGCACCAAAGACCGCCGGCCCAGCCTTCGTCGACCGACCCCCCTTCGCCTATAAATAGGGCATCGAGGGAAGGCCAAAAATCATGAGCGAAGAGAGATCCAAGGCAGCTAGCTCCGGCAGCTTCCCCTAAGAGATATCGAGGGAGGTTTGAGAGTGAGCTAGCTGGAGATCCAAGGAGGGGAGGTCAGCCGAAGGAGGAGATGCTGAGCTAGCAAGCTAGAGAGAGGAGAGATCAAGGAAAAGAGAAGCAGATCTAGGGATAGCCAGATCTGAGGGAGAGGGAGCCACTGGTCCAAGCCTTGCCTCCGCGCGCAGCGTCGGTTGCTCGGCTCAAGGCCACCGCTATCCTGCCGCCAACGATGCTAGATGCTCGCGTTGCTCTTGTCGCCACCTGTGCCTAAAGACGTTGCTTTGCTTTGCCCCCACGACGACCCGGTCGGTCGAGCCTCACATAGTCAAGCCCACCGATACCTCCCCTGTTGGTCGTCATCCCTGTAGCTGCTTGCCTCCGTCGGCGTCGCCCCGACTGGCCGAGCAACTTCCTACTTACTATTGCCGCGTTGCATCCCCGACATCATCCTCGTTGGACAATCGGCTGCCACCACTCGCTATGTTGCCACCATCGTCATCAACGTTGAGTTGCCACCTGGTGATGTCCCAGCCACCCCTCCTCGGCATGTGAAGAAGCAGGGAAGAAGAGGGCTGCAAAATAGAGTTAGAGCGGGTCGGGCGAAAGCCCCCATTAGGTAGGGTTTTGTCCACGAACCGGGTCGGGCGAAAGCCCCTATTGGGTAGGGTTTTGTCCCCGAACCGAGTCGAGCGTGGATTTCATTGATTCGGGTTGAGTGGGCCCGGTTGCGTATGGGTTGATCTCACGCGGGTGGGCCTATTTTGTTTGTGGGCTTGGATTACACAAAAAAAAAAAAAAAAGAGAGAAGAGGGGATCCGAGCCTAGCCCACGCTTCATCCGGGCAGCTAGTTTTAACAGAGTAGGTCGATCCCAACCTAGGAATCCGACCCTAGTCTTTTTTTTTTTCTTAGATATAATATTATATTTAATAAAAAATAATAAAATTACTAAAAACTAATTTATTTTTTAGAAAATCAGAAAAATCCAAAAAAATATCCCATGTTTTCCCAAAAAAAACCCAAAAAAAAATCAGAAAAAGCCAAAAATGATTAATATTTTCAAAAAAGGATCAAAAATACTTTTTTTTTTTGGTAAAGGATCAAAAATACTTTTTATGTTCAAGAAAATAGAAAAAGACCAAAAAATATGTTTTTCCTCCACAAAATGCATGGAAAATCCCTTAAAAATCCAAAAAGCCTTAGGGTTTAAACAAGATTAGGTACCGGAATAGCATTAGTGATTAATTAGTGTAATCAAGTCTCCAATCCTAGTTTTTCTGGTTACGTAGGAGTGAAATATTTCTCCCTATATTTTGCTTTGGTTTCTAATCAACCTACCTCAAATTAATTAGTGGCGACTCTTTTTAAAATTAACTTATAGGTTTAAAACCTGAATCATAAGTCGTGGATTTGTGGGCTTGGGAAAGTCCGGGCTAAGTCTCATAGACTTAGCAAGCCATTAGCCTCTGCAGGCGCCCATGCATAATCGGGCGCCAAAAAAGAGGTCGCGACACTCTTAACTTTCCCTAATTAATAAATGCGAAGTGTTCACATGAGTTGGGCAGATAACAAAGAAATATCGTGACTTGAACTTTTCATCCACTTTCTCTAGATCAGTCATGGCTTCATAGAACTCAGTTAGGCGATCTTGTATGGATGCTCCTACATCTTATACGCCAAAGAAACATCAAACTAAGTACCACCTCGTCAATAGACAGAGCGATTCCAGCTCTTCCCATACCGCTCAGAATAATATTTCCAAGCTTATCTTCTCTGAGAAACTAATCTCCTCCCTCCAACGCTAAATCTGAACCTTGCGTATCCAACAACGCGCACGTCTCACAAGATATTTCCCAGAACAATCGAGTCAAAAACGACCTAAGGCTCTAATACTAGTGTCTCCCTGAAACGATGCAGGTATAGAACAAAATTAAAGAATTGAGCAAGAAATAGTGGATTTACGTGGTTCAATAGGCGTGCCTACTCCACGGGAGAAGATCGACGGCAAGTTCCACTTAATTTAAGGAGACTACAGTTGCTCAAATCACACACCCACTCACGTGTTTCCCAATCTCAATTACCCAAATAGCCCCATAAGCTCTTAAGTAAAGATATACACAAGTGTTTACTGGACATATTCTCACTCTTTGAATACTCCTCCATCTCCCTCTTGAGTTGAGTTTAGCGTAGTGAGTAAATTAGGCTTATAACACGAACTTAATCCCTCCTATGTGTGATCAAATGTCTATCCGGATTGGGATAGACGTTTGAATTTTCTAGACTGAAGATCTGGGCATGGTCGGATGTCTGAAGTGCCAACTTCGGGCCAAGCCACATCCCAATCGATGGGCCATGGACGAGAACACGAAAGGTTGGACCCACAGACGCTCGTCTCATTTCGTCACTTGTTCGGGATGTCCGCCACTTGATTTTGGGACCCTGTAATATCTGCTCGCGCATCTCCAAACAGTTTCGCTTGCTCCGTGCGTCCCATGATCCAATGTTAAGTCGATTCCAAGTCAAGCTGGGTCTAGTCAAGTCATATTCGACGCTCCTTTCAATCTCCCGCATGTGAAATTGCCCTATGTGAAAATTACAAACGACTCAGATAACGCAAACCCTAAATATTTATCCTCTCGCTCTCGACAAGTTGGATACGGCTTCGTCTTTATCGCTGGCTCTGGCATCGACAGAGCTAGTTGGCTCTTCTTTTCTAGTATACTCGAAGTCGTATGTTCGCTCACTTCTCCAAAACGACAATATGGATTTATTTCACATTATTGTCATTCTCAATTACACATCAGCAAAAACTAGAAAAGGATTATTTATATCATACACATTTGATTCGACTGCAACTCACCACCCAAGACATATTACTTAGGCCAAATCTTGAGGTCCCCAGCAGAAAGGGTGAAAGACAGAGAAAGCTGCAAGAAATCCAAAGAGCAACCTACAATTTCGGTGGCATTTGGGCAATTTTCAGGCTTCAGCACTAATCCTCACGACGAGGAGACAAATGCTAGTGGACTCAGTAGATAGCATATTGAATTATAGGCAATTACCGCAACGGCGTGCAATGCATGGGATGTACACGACGATTGATTTTGTGAATTCTCTAATTAATATTCAGTTTACTTGTCCACTTTACTTATTGTAATATAAATAAATAACATTAGCTGCAACATTAAATTCATCTCGCTCCTGACATAATCTTCAACGTTGAAGTTTATATTTTAGTCTCTAGTTGTACTTTGGTCAAATCTTATGGATGGAAGTATAAGTCATAAGTTATAGATTTTCTCTTATTCCATCTTTCTCCTACATACATTTATATGTCTTGTTTTACTTTGCATATAATTTATATGCATGTTTGCTAAAGTTGCCGGACGCAAAATACATTCACATGTAAAAGCCCCTTGAAGCATAATTGTAGCTTTACACATGAAGCGTCCTTATTAAAGTCGTGTTATAGTTGTTGATGTCTGAAACTATAGACCTACGTTACCTAAAGAGAACCGTGCACTTCAGAGATATTTTCACTCTATCTTAAACTTTCGAAACTTTCATCAGTACCCTAAATTCCGAATTCAGTTTCCATCAAAGTAATTAATCGATAAATAAGTTGTTAATATCGCAAAGTGAAGATAGTATGTTCTCATACTAGGTTCTCAAATGCTAATAGATATAGCTATGATTTAAAAAGAAAAATTACATTCGCATGATTCAATGATTGAAATGATAAACACATTATAGGGGAATGCGAGTAAATAGGATCTTTTTCCTATTTCGGATGTCTGAGGATCTTTTTCATTTGATCGTTTATAGCCCAACAATGCAACTGTTTGAAAAGTTCAGTCAAGATATATCAATTGTAGTGTCACGCCAAACATGATGGAAACTCCCCTATCGCTGCAAACTCGAATCCATTGAAAATCTTATGTTTGGATGAATTTTAACATATGACGTCTATGTGTACAAATTTTAAACGAAAATTACACTTCCCATTGTACTTTTAAATTTCTTTACCCTAACAACATGCATGATAACCCTTTTATTTCTGACCATATCTATTTTTTTATTCTCGGGAACAAGCTTAAAATAGAAATCCATTTGGTTAATTCTGGAACAAATCTTTAGTCCAAAAATAGATTTAGAATAGAAATGAAAAGTAATTTTTTTTTTTTTTTTGAAAAAAAAAAATCTCTTCATCATTCACTCTTGCTACTAGCTAGCCACCCACCCACCGCTGCCCCCGTCCTTCGTTGCCGCCCACCCTAGTCACCATCCTTTGCCACCACCCGCTATCCTATGGCCAGCCGCCATCCTCCGCCGGCTAGCTCCAACCGCCACTCAGGAGAGAAAAATTTTGTATTGTTATCGAACGCATATTTTTTTTTTCTAGAAACTCATCCAATGAATATAAATTAAAAAAAAAATCTATTTCTAGCTAGAAATTGTGTCCAGAAATAGAATAGTAATCAATCGTGCCCTAAGTCTCCACATTTTTTCTGTTAGTGACAAAACTATTTTGTACATTAGTGTTCATAATAATTTAAGTACTTTCATAACATTTCCATCCTAATTCTAAAGGCAAATCCAATCACCCAAAAATTGAGTTGCCCACTAGTCAAGTTCATGGAACCAAATTTTGCAGTCTCTTTAGAATTATGTTCATTGTATATAATAATTGAAATAAATAACCCCTGAGGATCTATATAGACATGTCTATTACCTTTTCTTGGAAATGTCGAAATTCCCCTTCTGTGATGGTTTGTGTAAAATTGAGTTAAGATGTAATTATCACCTATAGGGCCAACTTAGCAACCTTTACTCGACGTTGAGAGGATAAATTTGTTGCATTTGCGCAAGTGACCAGTGAGATGAGATCCTATCACCTAAGACACTCCAAAACAAGCGGTCTCACGAAATATCTCTTTCGTCCTCTTGTTTTCTGACATCCCAGCTCCTCATAGCAAGCTGGCACTTGGCCGACATCGCCATCGTTCTCGTGGGGGCATCGACGAAAACAAAAGAGAATATGTCGCGTTGATCTCGGAAGGGACGACACCACTTGATAAAAGTTTCGGTCGCCGTCCGGCGGGCGACGGACGAAGTGAGCCGCCAGAAAGTTCAAAAGCAGCCTTCTATTTAGACCCTACATATAGAAATTCTAGAGTCTAGAATTCTAGTTTTGAGGTTCTGTCGTTACCAAATTCCATTTTTAACATTTTACTTTAATTCTTAGTGCACTAAAACATGTAATCTAATTTAGTTGTTTCTTTGAAATTAAATTAGATCATGTTTTATCTTGCGTGCCGCATTTGTACGTAATCTGGTGAAAACAAAATAAAATATGTCGCGTTGATTTCAGAAGGGACGACACCACTTGATAAAAGTTTCAATCACCGTCCGGCGGGCGACGGACGAAGTGAGACGCCAGAAAAGTCAAAAGCAGCCTTCTATTTAGACCCTACACATAGAAATTCTAGAGTCTAGAATTCTAGTTTTGAGGTTCTGTCGTTACCAAATTCCATTTTTAACATTTTACTTTAATTCTTAGTGCACTAAAACATGTAATCTAATTTAGTTGTTTCGTTGAAATTAAATTAGATCATGTTTTATGTTGCGTGCCGCATTTGTACATAATCTGGTGAAATCTTATGGTTGGACCTATCAGTTGTAGCATACTCCTTTTCCCCCTTTGTCCCATGTGTATTCAAATAATTAGTTTATTTGAGCTATAATTCATTTATGATGAGTTTCTAATGATCGGTATAACTACCACGGTATTCTTTTTTTTTTTTTAACATTCAAATATTCTACTCATATAAGTATTCAACAGATGTCCTTGGATGGACGCAATTTAAAAAACAAAAAGCCCAGCTGAAATATAAGAGAGAGCATCAGCTCGGAGCTCCACACCAAAAGCCTCCTTAGTTATGGACGTTTGGGTCTTGTTTCTATGCATCTACCTTGTATGGTGCTTGTTCGAAGCTCTTTCTTTCATCAGAAAGAAGAGCAAAACGACTCTTTCAAAACTCCCTCCCGGTCCGCCACCGCTTCCGGTTGTCGGTAACCTCCTAAGCCTTGGCTCTCAACCTCACAGGTCCCTTGCCAGGCTCTCCCACACTTATGGCCCCATCATCAAGCTTCAACTTGGTTATGTGACCACTATTGTCGTTTCATCTCCACCAATCGCAAGAGAAATCCTTCAAACCCACGATGCGATCTTCTCCGACCGCACGATTCCCGACAGCATCACTGCCTTGAGGCAAAACGAGCTCGGCTTGCCTTGGATCCCCGTCTCACCTCTATGGAGGAACCTCAGAAAGATATGCAATTTGCACATATTCTCTCACAAGAAGCTCGAGGCCAATCAACACATCCGCCAGGAGAAAGTTCAAGAGCTCCTCAGCTACATCAACAGAAGCCTTTCCAGGGGTGATGCTGTCGATATTGGCGAAGTGGCTTTTAAAGCCGTAGTCAATCTATTGTCCAAGACCATGTTGTCCGAGGATTTGGCAAACCCATCTGGTTCGGCAAAAGACTTCAAGGACCTCGTTTGGCGTATCATGGTCGAGGCCGGAAAGCCTAACATCGCAGATTATTTCCCCGTGCTTAAGAAGATCAACCCGCAAGGCTCGAGGCGGCGTATGACAGTCTATTTCACAAAGATTTTCGAGCTTTTCGACAGCTTGATCGAGAAGAGGTTGCGAGAGAGGGCCACGGTTGGATCTATTAGAAAGAAAGATGTGTTAGACACACTGCTTGATGCAAGAGAAGACAAGAGCGAGGAAGTGGACATTTTCCTCATCAAGCATTTTCTCTTGGTACTTTTCCACTCCTTTGACAATGATTTATTGGGTTAGTCATGATATTCATCATCGCAGTAATCCGTGGGATATTAGTAGCCGCCTTCACTAATTACTTTGGATTTGCATTTCAATGGTTCTTACTTTTTTCTTTTTGTTTTTTTTCCATCCTTGATCTCACGCATACTTACTTTATTCAATATAAGATGCTCACAACTTTCAAAATGTGATTGATATCGACTTGTAAATTCGCATATATATATTTTTTTAAATATTCGAAATTAGATTATTTTTTAACTTAGGAAAAGAAAGTGTAAAAATTTGCCTTTTTCTTTACCCAAAACAACCGTACACCTCGGGCCAAAAAAGGGGTGTGATCCTTATTAAGACAACGCACGGATCGGCCTTTTGCTAGTTGTCAATGGGTACATCGACGAAGGTGAAGATTGAGTTTTCCTAATAATTCTTTGAATGCTAGAAAATGATTGAACGAATAATGATTTGAATAAAGGTATGTCATAAATTGTTCGCTCACGAGGATCCCACATATGTCGGATTTTGATGTGAACATCGACGGGGACGGTGAACCTAAGCTGTACCTTTCGCATTCGTTTTCTTTCAAAAAATTGAATAGAGCTAAAAACTTGATTGAAAAAGTTGGTTTACAAGATAATTTTGCAAGTTGTTATTGGTGTGTATATATGCCCATCTAGTTACACTAGCTGTTTCGAGCTTCTCATATCTCTTTATAAAAGAAATTTGTGAATGGGACTTTAGATATCTTACTTTATATTAGCAATGTCTAGAGATATAAATTTTACGGTCAAGAATTGGTGCATAAAAGTTCATGTGTGACAATGACGACATATCGTTTAACATCTCTTGTGGTGGACACTCATAGGACTTATTTGTTGCGGGGACGGACACTACTTCGAGCACAGTAGAATGGGCATTGTCCGAGCTAATCCACAGTCCCGAGAAGCTGTCTAGAGCGCAAGCCGAGCTCGATCGAGTCATTGGCAAAGGGAAACCCATTGAAGAATCTGAAATCGCTCGCTTGCCCTATTTACAAGCCATCATAGAGGAGACTTTTCGGCTGCACCCCCCAGTTCCTCTCTACCTTCCTCGCAAGTCGGGATCGGAAATCGGGATCGCCGGTTTCACAATCCCAAAGGATGCGCAAGTTTTTGTGAATGTGTGGGCCATAGGAAGAGACCCTAGCATTTGGAAAGACCCAGACGTGTTCATGCCGGAGCGATTTCTAGGGTTCGAGATCGACGTGAAGGGACAAGATTTTGAGCTCGCTCCATTCGGTGCCGGTAGGCGCATATGTCCAGGCTTGCCGTTGGCCTTGAGGGTGTTGCATTGGATGCTCGGTTCGCTCATAAACTCCTTCAATTGGGAGCTTGAAGGCAAAGTCAAGCCAGAGGACTTGAGCATGGAAGAAAAGTTCGGGATCACCTTGCAAAGAGCTCAACCTCTCAGGGTTATTCCCAAGCCACTGTGAAAAGAATATGGTTATTCTTTTTATATGAACGAAAACGAGATAGTACGTACTGCTTATTCCAAGTGTGTAAACGCTATGAGCCTGATTCCAAGTCCAGTCCTAGATGTTGATGATAGAAAACAACGTATAGACCTACACACCTAAAATGTTCGAGTGCTTTAGACATACTTTCACTCTGTACCAAAGGTAGAAAACTTTCATTATTACTACCCTAAGTTCCCAATATACTTTCAGTTGGAGGCTTATCGCAAGTAACTGCTGAATGTGACTTTATGTGGTTAATATGAAGGGTGAAGATCCTTTATCCTCGTATTGTGTTCTCGATTTGTGTCCCAATTGTTGTGATGAGGCGGGCGATCAAACAATAATATAAACAGAAGAAGAAAATAAATCGAACACCGATTTTACATGGTTCAGTCGTAAAGACTTACGTCCACGAGGAGAGTAGCAGCGAATTTCACTATAAATCAAGCGATACAGGGAGATTACACATTCGAGTCACTCAAACACTCTCTCGGTGTTTCCCAAACCCCAATTACACCCAATAATGCATGCAGTGTTTAACTCCGAAATTCCTCAAGAAATAATCTCTCAATCTCACGAAAGAATTACACGCAAATCTTACCACAAGATTTAATTGGCTTGAACACTAAATCTTCTTGGATGCAATCCATGGACAAGAACGACAAAGAAAAATCTCTCCCAAGCACTCGACATGAGACGGCGCTTCAAGACCAATTCTTCATTATCAACCTTTTGCCACCCACGAATATATATATATATATATATATATATATATAAATATATAAGTAAGACCCTTATTCTTTTGCCGACTTCTCATAGGATTATGTTTCCTATCTTAAACGATTTTATCCAAAACATATCTCTATATATTTTAAACAAAATCCAAATCCAAGTGAAAGTTGGACTTTCCTATTTTAACGGCCAAACTCTCCAACGCAGATTCAAATTTTGGGGAGTTTATATTTGGATCTTCGTTGCTTGATCTCGAACGTCCACAACATATCCAATTCGGAATATTTGGAATTTCATATTAGATTCAAAGTCAAGACATATTTTAACAATCTCCATCTTAGCTCAACGTGTGAGCCAAGTAGCAATCGCTTTGCAAAAATTCAAACTCCGCCACTACTTTCCCATAGCCCCCGACGAGCTCAATCACCATAGATATTATCCAAATCCAAGCATCGCTTGAACTTTTCCATAACCGAGGATCTAATTAGAATACCAACTCCACATGCACCTTTAACTACTCCGCAAGGATTTTCCGACGCAACCTCCTCAACTGCAGATAAAGCAAAACCATTGTTGCATCCACATCTGTTAGGAGATCGAATACGTGCCTTGTTAATTTCAACAATTATGGCAACCATTGACTCTATAGGCTCCACCTCGCTACAAGCACCATCTATGCGGATTACTTTGCTAGTACTCGTACTCATTACCTTCGGAGTTTCTGGTCGCAACTCCACCTCAAGCTGCACACCGTTCAGATCCGTCTGAACACTGCTATAATCACTCCTAGCCAGAAGTACTGGAGACTCGTCAAACGTAACTTCTCTGTTGATAATTGGTGAATTTAACTCCGGGCACCACAACCGATAACCCCTCTCACTTTGTGCATAGCCTAGGAATATGCACTTTCTTACCCTTTCATCGAGCTTACCATCACTCGCTCAAACATCACATAGGCAACCAAATATTCTAATAATAGAATAATCAGCAACGTTACCTAACCACACTTTTTCGGGAGTCTCATATCCAATCACAGTCGATGGGGATCTATTCATCAGGTAGCACGCCGTACTTAGCGCATCCGCTAGGAATCTCCTAGCCATACCAACACTAGAGAGCATTTTATGGGATGTCTCTAATAAAGTTTTGATCATCAATTCCACAACATATTGTGGTTCATCAGCATTAGTGCGGTGTTTCATTATAGCTTCCTTCATGCGGAATTCGTTTAACAGCTTCAAGCAAAACTTTATACTACTGTCAGTCCACATATGCTTGATCGTCTTACCAGTCTCTTTTTCGATCAAAGCTATCAACTGCTTGATTTTGACAACAGCATCAAACTTGTGCCTAAGCACAAATACCCACGTCTTCATCGAGTAGTCATCAACAACTGTTAGCATATATCTAGCACTCTTCCTCGAAGGAAATCGCGACAACCTGCGGACATTCAAGTGAATTAACTCTACAATTTCCATGGTTTCTTTGACAGTCGTACCGAACTGCACTTTCCGTTGTTGATCTACATCACAGCACTTGCATACATTCAATTTGTTAGAAACATAACCACATAGTAGATTTCTTTCACTTAAAACCTTCAGGCTTCTTTCGCAATGTGCCCCAAATGCGTATGCCACAATTCATATAGGCTATTGTGCTTGATTCCTTTCATTATTATCAAAGCATCTAGAAAAATTTTCAGAATTCCACATTCTAAAATATATCGACACCCAGCTAAATTCAGGGGACTCAAGGAAATTAAGTTCTTCTTCAACTTTGGAATATGCCTTACTCCAGTCAATGTTCTCACGATACCATCATACATTCTGATTCTAACATTGCCAACACTGACGACCTTGCATTCATCATTGTTCTCCAACTACACTTTACTATTATTCATGCATTGATAAGTAGTAAACCAGTTTCTATTTGGTGTAACATGAAAAGAACAACCAGAATCCACAATCCATCCATCAAATGATGAATAATTAGTGACAGACAAGACATAATCAGCATTATCTGCTACAGCTGCAACATTATCTACAGAATCAACTATAATTTCCTTACCCTTCACATTTTTCAGCTTAAGGCAATTCCTTCTAAGATGCCTCCTCTTGCCACAGCTCCAACAGACAACATCAGCAATCCTAGATTGACTACGCCTATTCATATTAGTAATACTCTTACCCACACGTGTTCTAGATCTTCCTCTATTTTCACCTACTAAAGTAACAAATATAGGTTCGACATATTCTCTTCTATAGATGTCCTCGCTCAGAATTAAATCTCAAACCCCATCAAATGTCAAACTTGTTGACCTAGAGGAATTACTAACAGCAGTAACAGTAGTATTCCAACTATCAAGCAATGATGATAATAGAATCAAAGCACGTACATCATCTTCAAAGTCAATCTCAATTGAACTCAATTGACTAACAATCACATTGAATTCATTGATGTGATCTGTAACTGACGCACCTTTGCTTATCTTCAAGTTAAACAGAGGTCGCATCAAATAGACTTTGTTGATTGCAAATGGCTTCTCGTACATGTCTGATAGGGCTTGCATCAAATCAGCAGTGGTCTTCTCATTCAAGATGTTAAACGCGAAGTTACGAGCCAACGTCAGCCGAATAACACTCATAGCTCGTCTATCCAACAAATCCCAATCAACTTGCTTCATCAACTCTGGTTTCTCCCCAAATAAGGGTAAGTGTTGTTTCATCTAGTAAAGATAGTCTTCAATCTGCATCTTCCATAAACTAAAATCCTTCCCATAAAATCTATCAATTCTCACTTTTACTTCTTTTGTCGCCATCGATTCGCTTCAACTTAGCCAAACTTTGTTTTGATACCAATTGTTGCGATGAGGCGGGCGATCGAACAATAATATAAACAGAAGAAGAAAATAAATCGAACACCGATTTTACATGGTTCAGTCGTAAAGACCTACGTCCACGGGGAGAGTAGCATCAAATTTCACTATAAATCAAGCAATACATGGAGATTACACACTCGAGTCACTCAAACACTCTCTTGGTGTTTCCCAAACCCCAATTACACCCAATAATGCATGTAGTGTTTAACTCCGAAATTCCTCAAGAAATAATCTCTCAATCTCACGAAGGAATTACACGCAAATCTTACCACAAGATTTAATTGGCTTGAACACTAAATATTCTTGGATGCAATCCACGGACAAGAATGACAAAGAAAAATCCCTCCCAAGCACTCGACGACGAGACGGCGCTTCAAGACCAATTCTTCATTATCAACCTTTTGCCACCCATGGATATATATATATATATATATATATATATATATATATATATAATAAGTAAGACCCTTATTCTTTTGCTGACTTCTCATAAGATTCTGTTTCCTATCTTAAACGATTTTATCCAAAACCTATCTTTATATGTTTTAAACAAAATCCAAATCTAAGTGAAAGTTGGACTTTACTATTTTAGCGGCCAAACTCTCCAACGTAGATTCAAATTTTGGGGAGTTGATCTTCAAATCTTCTTTGTTCGATCTCGAACGTCCGCAACATATCTAATTCAAAATATTCAGAATTTCACATTGGACTCAAACTCGAGACATATTTTAACACCAATAATCTCGGCCATCAAATATATGCATTTAGTGACAAATTGTTATCACATGAATTAATAGTTGAGATGGTAGAGACATCAGAGGGAAATACGAGAGAGATAGAGGATCCTTTCCTACTAAAACCGTCATAACCGTGTACCCTTCAAATAGCATTGTGCCGCATGATGCTTTGAATAGTTTATTAGCAGAGGGAATACCATGTTAACCGCCCAAATAATAATAATAATAATAATAATAATAATAATAATAATAATAATAATAATAATAATAATAATAGTTGTTAAGATTAGATGCTCAATCACAATGAAATAAATAGTAAAAGCAAGAAAGAAAAATCTAGCATAAGGTTTGTCCTAATTTACCCTTAAACTAGGGCTACATGTCTTTCTTTCAATGGGCATTATGCACCTCCATAATAGTGATTAAAATGACTAAGGTATAGTTGAAATAACCAAGATACTTTTATGAAAGTTCACAAGAGAATGTTGGAGCTAGCAAATATCACCTAGAGAGTGAATAGGTGATTGTAACAAATATTGAGAAATTTAAAGTGAGATTGAAAAAGTGAAAATCTGAACTCGAACTAGAGTGCAAAGTTTAGAGTTTGAAGAGAGATTAGAAATATATCACTAGTGTGCAATAGACTATAAAAGAAAAATCAACAAGGCTGCGTTTGGCGGTCGGGATAAAATTTGGGATACGATATTATTTATCCTATTCTACGTGGTGCTCACTCAGGACAGGATAAAGTCGGATGTAATTGGGATATAAACAGGGTAAAATTATCCCATGGGGAGGTGGGATAAAGGTGAATATGATTTCTAATATCCATAATAGAAAAGTTATTTTTCTTGAATAACAAACTTATAAAATTAACAAAGTTGAAATTATATTTCAATATAAATAATATTTGAATTCTAATTTAAATAATAAAAAATAAAAAATAAAAAAATTATTTTTAATTAATCTTATTTTAATTTACATATCAACTTTAATTCTATCTCATAATAAACATTCAATCTATAAATTAAATATTTATATTTATTATATATTTTAGGTATTTTTGTATTTTAGGTATGTTAGTAAAGTTTACTATTTGATAAAATTTTATTAAAGAATGATTAAAGGGGAAAAAATAAATAATAATGAAAATAATATATAAAAAAGAGGAAAAATAAAATAAAAAATAAACAAAAATAAATTAAGAGATAGTGTTATGAGAGATTTTCACCATCTCCATTTATGAACATTTAGGTTCATTTATAATGATATGCCGTTTATATAAAAAAAAAAATGTACATAATATGATGTGAACATATCCGACTTCAATACTGCGATTCACCAAACAATTGACGGGATATAAAAAAATCCCAGGATTTCATATCCTATCCTATCTAGTACTATCCCGATTAAAAATCCGAACGGCCAAACGTAGCCCAAGAGTTTAGGGATAAGAGAATGTGCACACAAGACTTAGAGTGGTTGAGCTTATAGTAAGTTTAGGTCCACTCTCCCATGCTAATAATCTACTGACTGAATTTCACTAGATCAATAAGATATTACAATAATGAGTGATAATACTCGGTGTATGTTAGATCTCACTATCTCACTCAATCACTCTTTCGGTGTTTCTCTAAGATCACAATTTATAGCTCAAGAAAAACAAGTATGTAGGATCAAAGTTCTCTCAAATTTTGGAATTCTTGATTTTGGACTTTGTCACTTTCTTTCTCCTCTGTACCATTGTCTCCTTTTCATACTGCTCTACTTCTAATCTAACCATTGGACAATCTTCATTAAATCATCTTCCCATCTACCCATTGGATGGACCTATATCAAAAAGATTAAGTAGTCGTTAAGTGCAAAAATTTTAATCTCCATTTATTCTAAATGCTCATACAACTAAAGTCTTGGTTCTAAATAGAAGCTTCCATTTTAAAAATGTAACTTGTCTTGAGATTAATTGCCAATCAATTAAGGATTTTGCATTATAAGATTGCTTGCAAAACAATCTTTAAGATTGAGAGTCAATCAAGTCTTTCTATTTATGAAATCCGAGCCGAATCACTAGCCATTGTGATGTATACAATTTTCCGAGTCTGAACAAGCTTCTCAATCAAATGAACTGTAAATGTTTGAATACTTTCAGAGTCTAAATAGACTTCGCAAAGAGTCTGAATGTCACGCCCCGACCCTCGGTCACGTGACCATCCTTCAGCTTTGGTCGATTTTAAAAAATGCGATATCCCAGGACTACATATTGCCGACCATTTCCTTTTTAATAGCACATGAGGAAGCAGTTATAAAAATCCCCAGACCATAAAGCAATGGGATATACAAGTAGGACTAGAAATTCAAACTTGAAAACCAACACCCTTATGTACATATACAAGCCATGCTAAAAAGGTTGGTTTCTATTCAAATAGATTCTACAGCCAAAATCATCAGATAGGATTGGCGACTCAATTCTCATCAGGGTCCTACTCTGGATCATCCTCGGGGTTCTCCTCCAGATACTCCTCTTCGATTTCTTTCTCCTCGGGTTCTTCATCAAGGTCCTGAAATGTTGTCCCACAACCGGGATGAGACTACGTCTCAGCAAGTTCTACCCCCTAAGACCCGATTAGTAAACTAATACACCTTAGGGTTGCCTATGCACAACATGAGTCAGAAGACTTACCTTGGCCTCAGATTCCACCTGCATATTAGCACATATCAAATAAGCATCCAAGCAATCACATCACTCATCGAAGCATCGATCAAATCGACCTAGTCGATTACACGTCAACAAGACCACTCACGGTCATTTACATTCAATCAATCAATTCACAACATCGTATCCAAGCAATGATCAATCGAGCTAGTCGATTACATGTCAACAAGACCACTTATTTATAGGTAGTAATCACGGCCCCACCAGGCACTTTTCAATATAATCGATAACCACACTCCGCACACGTTCCAATTTCGTATACACTACCACACAAGGGCATAGCCTACTCGCAGTTCGGCTATCTACTGACATTAATGCCAGGCATCGCCTCCCCCCTTCGAGTGCGGCTTCGTCACTACGTCGATGGCGTTCCCGAAGAAGCATAGGTCCAGTTGGCCTAGCCTCTACTGCGACCCGAGCCTCGTCACTACGTTGACGGCATTTTTAAAGGAATATAGGTCCAGTTGGTCTAGCCACTACTACAACCCGAGCCTCGTCACTATGTTGACGGCATTTCAAGGAATATAGGTCCGGTTGGTCTAGCCACACTACGACACTTCAATACCGACCTCGGACACTTTGCATTATCCACTCATCAAATTCAAATTGTAAATACACAACAGCGATCAGCACGAAGTTCTGAGCATCGTCCATCCCGGTCTAATTTCCGAAAAATAAATAATTAATTAATTAATTTCGAAAATTAATAATTAAATACAATAATTCCAATTTAGCTCAAAATAAAGCTCAATTAAATAAATAGACTGCACCACGATCATCAGCATAAAATTCCGATCACCGGCCATCCCGGTTGAATTTTCGAAAAATAAATAAATAATTAAATTAATTTCGCAAATTAATATTTAATTACTAAAAAATTCCATTTAAGCCCGCAATGCCTAATTGAAGCCCGATAAGGGTCGGGAAAAATCCTGAGAAGCATTCAATAAATACTATAGGCAATTCTCTAGTTAAGTACACTAACCAAACAACTAATATGCAATGCAATTAACTAATAATCACTAATCCATTCTAATCTAACCATCTAATTACACTTAACTAACACTAATCAACCATTAAGTATAATTAGCAAACTAAGAAGGCATTAGTGAGCAAAACTCACCCAAAACGACGGCATCGACGCGAGGATTGACTTTCCTCAAGGCGGGCCGAGCATCGGGCTCGGGAAGATGGCCAAAATGGGCCAAAACCACACTGTCATACCCATTTTTCTCCTCTCTGCTCGCTGCTGGTTGAGGCCGGGAAAGAGCCGATTCGGGGCTGGTTGGGGTCGAGAAAGGGCGGAGGAGCTAAACCGGACCTAGGCGGGGCTTCACAGTGGCCGGAGGTGGGCTGAACAGCTCCGGCGGTGGTCCACAGTGGCTGGGACGAGCTGAACAGCTCGCTGGAACGGCGAGGTGGGCGAGAGGGAGGCCGAGACGATCGGGGCAGCGGCGAGGCAACGTCGTGCAGCTCGGCGGTGAACGGCGAAGAGCGGAGGCGCGAGACGGCGATCCAGCAGCTAGCTAGCTACTCCGGCGTCCTCAGATCCGCTGAGTCTTCGAGCAGGAACTAAAGATGGAGGAGAGAGGCGGAGGTGTGCGAAGCAACGATGAGCAGCGACGGCCTTCAGCTGGGACGAACGGCGACGGTGGCGGCGTGCGACTTCAGACGGAGCTTCTCTGGTTCGCTGGTCTACTGGGTTTCGAAGAAGAAGAAGATGGAGATGGAGGGGAGGCTCAATGAAGGAGAGAGGGGGAGAACCGGTTTCTCTCTCTTAGGGGGGACCACTTCTCACATTTTCCTCATTCTTTAATCCCCAAAAATGGCCCACCATGACCTCACATGTGATGTCACCTTCCACTCACCTCCAAGCTTCCAAGACAAGCTTCTAATGGGTCCATTTTGCTTAGTCCACCATGGCATACGAATTTCACTTATTTGTACATCAATTCTTTCAATTTCTCAATCAATTCCATTCAATTGAAGCTCAATTAAATTAACCCATGTGTCCTCAACCTTCTTATGACTTTTCCCCATCAAATAATCCAACTTGCTTCCCAAAGATTCGATCAAAAATGGCCCTCTGACAATCTCGAACATAAAACGGTCTTACTTTGCTTTTCGCAAAAATATCGATTTGTAAAAAATCTTCGAGGATGAGTCGACATTTCTAAAATGAATTGTGACATAACAAAACCTTCAATTTCTGAAATCGAGTTCAATTTCTTGGTTAATTTCAATCCGGCATGACTTTAGCGCGTCCTAACCTACCGGGTAGCTTTTAGGAATTTTCTGTGCAATTGACCTGTGGTTGATTATTTTCAAGCCACAAAGTGCATCTTCGACACATTGGCGACTCTCGGTTGTCGTAAAAATCTCAAGGTTTCAAATACGGACACAGGGTACCAAAACGAGAAATTGGTCTAGTGTCGA
Organism: Eucalyptus tenuipes; assembly: GCA_014182365.1. NCBI lineage: Eukaryota > Viridiplantae > Streptophyta > Magnoliopsida > Myrtales > Myrtaceae > Eucalyptus > Eucalyptus tenuipes. The sequence continues at coordinate 26,905,528 of CM024540.1, read as the reverse complement.
TTGACAAGATTTGTGCAATCAGGTGGAATCACCCACACTTAATCACATGCCTTTGTCGAGTCGACCTATCTCCGGCCTCTAATCGATCTATGCCACAATGACCCTCGCAGATTAGCACGGTCGAGCAGTCGATTCCTGGTCGAATTCTCAAGTCTATTGTGTTCTGATTCCTTAATGGCTTCACCTAATAGGCTAGTTATCTCGTGAGTGCCAACTTAGAGAAGAGAGCTATAGGCGCGCAAATGAAATGCCCGACTTATTCAATTGAAACCAAAATTGTAAAATCGGGATGTCACAACTCTTCCCCTCTTATAAAAATTTCGTCCTCGAAATTTAAACCATTAAAATTCTTTTTCAAAATGGTGGGGTATTGTCATCTCATCAATTCTGCTCCTTCATTCTACTTCGTACTGCTATTCAAGATCCTTAGTGCTGCCGAAACATTTCCAAATTGGCCAGACCAATTTTTGATTCCCAAAAAGGCTAAGCACTTGTCCAATTTTACAAAATGAAAATTGCAAAATTTTTGGTTATTTTTCTTTTCTTTTTCTTTCCACTAAGCGGCTAACTGCCGCGTCGAGGATTCGAACTCCCAACTTTGAACCAATCGCTTCTTTCCCGGGTACCACTCGGCTAAAGGTGCCGACAGTGTCTCGAAATGCTTCTTTAATTCATTTAAAGCCAAAACCCTCCTTTGAACTCAAATTTCAATGGATTCCGATTTAAATGCCGATTCATCTTCCCTTCCTTAATAGATCGAGACGTCCTCACCAAGGGCGACACCCAAGGAAAATACACTTCCCCACTTAAAATTCCAAAGGTCTTCAACACAAAATTTGCGAAGGTAAACTGGCGATTCTGAGCGGTCTCAAAACTGTCTCTGGTAATTGCGACTGAATCACTGATTTCTGAACCAACTCTGGACCTGCGATTTTCTGATCTTTGATCTCATCTCAACCGACTGAAGTCCTATACACTCTGCTCTGCTCTGCTTCAAAAGGAACCATCTGACTGATCTACTAAAACTGGGAACCTCTGGTCAAGATCTGATATAACTCTGACACCGACACTCTATGCAAACGAATTATCTGATGCACAAACACCTCTGCGTGTCTAATCAAATCAAGATCCTTCCACACAGCCACAAGGTGGGCTGATTTCATCAGTCTATTAATCGATCACTACCCAAAAAGTGAAATTATTACCACACTGCTCCCTTAGAAGACCTATCACAACTTCCATTGTGACGTGATCCTACTTCCTCACGGAGATTTGAAGAGATTACAAAGGTCCTCTCGAATTGCAAAACCGTGCTTTCTCTTGCTAGCACATCTGACACTTGCGACCTGTCAGTGATATCTGTTCTTCACAACGGTCTGACAATCCTATTGATGCAAATTCTGACCCACCTTTGTACTGTCTGGACAACGCTGAAGCTGTTACGACGAGCTTCCAACAAGATCTCTTCTTTAATCTATGTATTGTCAAGTACACACAATCATCCTCGGAACCTTAGCATTCCGTCCTCAGAAATCTGAAACTCAGTTCTCCTTTTCTCATTATCCTCTTACAGAATCTTTTGAATTTCTGAGTCTGTCCACCGAAGTGTCTGATTCTAATCTGAATATCCGGTTCAATTCTGAGGTTGGCCATAAAATTCGAAGGTAGCCTACCTCAGATTTGAAAACCGAATTTTAAACTTTCTCAAGTAATATCCAATCCTTGAGTACCAACTGTGCAACTGAGGACTCTCGACTCAGCGCATCTGTGACCTTATTCGCCTTTCCAGGTGATAGGAGATATCACAGTCGTAAACCTTAAGGAGTTCCATCCAACGACGCTGTCTCATTTTCAACTCCTTTTGAGAGAATTGATACTTGAGACTTTGATGATTAGTGAGGATCTGGAGTCTTTCTTCACACTAACAATATCTCTAAATCTTCAGAGCGAAAATGCTTGCTGTAAGTTCTAAGTCATGCATCGAGTAATTCAGTTTATGAGGTCTCAACTTGACAGGACGCGTATGCAACAATCCTACTATGTTGCATCAGTACGCAACCCAGTCATCTAAACGACGCATCACTATAGATCTTGTATCCTCCAGTACCATATGGAATGGTCAGTACAGGTGCAGTAGTCAGCTTCTACTTAAGCTCTTGGAAACTATGCTCGCACTTGTCTGTCCACACAAACTTCTCTTCCTTCTTCAGTAGTCGAGTCAACGGCGACGCAAATGCTGAAAACCCTTCCACAAACAGTCTGTAATACCCTGCTAAAAACCTAGAAAACTTCTGATCTCTGTCACTATAGTCAATCTTGACCAATTGTTCACTACTTCAATCTTGGCGGGGTTCATGAAGATTCCTTCACCTGAAATCACGTGACCTAGGAACGCAACACAAGTCATCCAAAACTCGCATCTGCTAAGCTTATCGTAAAATCCAAGAGTCCTCAAGGTCTGAAGTACCATCCTCTAATGTCTCTCATGTTCCTCAGCACTCTTCGAACACACCAGGATAACGTCAATAAACACGATCACAATTTATCCAAGTACCCGATGAACACTCTGATCATCAGATCCATAAAGATAGCTAGAGTGTCCGTCAAACCACACGGCATTACAGTGAACTCACAATTGCCGTATCAAGTGCGAAATGCTAACTTTGGTATATCTTCCTTCCTGATCCTCAACCGATGATACCCCGTCCTCAAGTCGATCTTGGAGAATATCGATGCACAAACGCAACGAACCATCTTTCTCTTCACGAACGAGGTGGTGCTCCCCAAGGTGATGCACTGGAACATACGAATCCCTTATCTAACAATTCATGTATCAACACTTTCAGTTCTTTTAGCTCGGGTAACACCATCTGGTAAGGAGCCTTAGAGACTAGCTCTAATCCGGATGCTAATTCAATCACGAACTATATTTCTCTTTTTGATAGTAGACCTGGCATATCCTTTAGAAATACGCCTGGAAACTCTTGCACTATTACAATGTCCTAAATCTTCTGTTCTTCCACAGTCATATCCATGACAGCCGCCAAGTAACATTGGCAATCCCCCGTCCAACAAACAGGTTTCCTTCAAGCGACGAGATTAAGGAAATCGAGGGTCCTTCTTGACTCCCAATAAACTCGACATTCACACATGTTAATGAATCAATCTGAATTACTCCTCATCAATGATTCATTACTACAAGATGTTCTTTGAGTCAAAACCTTTTTACACATGACGTCAAAGTTACACATCAGCCAACCAGTCAAGTACAACTCTAATAAGTGATTGCCTTTTTACAGCTTTAATACAACAACAGAAATTCTGCAACCTTCACTCAAAATTCTGCTGCGCTACTCTGATAAAAACACCTCAAAAACATTCCTATCTTGATCGATACATGGTCAATCCATTCCTATTCCTTTCGCCATCCTAGTGGCATCCTGTCGGCGATAGCGATGCTCGAGTTCTCTTGAACTTACGCAGACAGTTCCTAGCCCAATGGCTGTGATGGCCACATTCAAAGCATGCTCTCGTTATACTCGGACACTGGGCTAGCTCACACTTACCACAAATTCCTGTCCTCAAAACACACGAGACTGATCTATACCATCTTCCATGGGACAACATGTTCCATTTGTCTGAATGCTGACCTGACTATTCCACTCTTCCTATTGGGTGAAATAGAATACCCTTCCCTCAACATCAATCTTTACCTTGACCGAATTCCAAGTCTGTTTGCGCTGAATCTTAACTCAAATATCAAAATCTATTCTCTGATTATCCTTTCAGGTTGGACCTCAACAAAGGTAGCAACAACAACAACTTGATCCTGATCTTACTAGGCTTATCCAGATCCCAAAGAACACTCGCCTCAGATCGATCTTACCAAACTTAGGATCATTCAATGCTGCTACACTAGCACCAACCTGCGGTGGCACTCTTACGCTCGAGCTGGCCAGAGTCAACACTCTGCCTTCCGAATCCACAATAAATAAAAGCGAGCTCTTCCCACACAACAAACAATTCTACCAATCAGCTATCAAAGACATGCACCAGTCATGAATTTAAAGGCCTTTCCTACTACTATCCCATAGGTCATCGCACCTTATCACTCCAATACCTAACCATTGCTCTGATACCACAAAAAGGGGATGTCACGCCCCGACCCTCGGTCACGTGACCATCCTTCAGCTTTGGTCGATTTTAAAAAATGCGATATCCCAGGACTACATATCGCCGACCCTTTCCTTTTTAATAGCACATGCAGAAGTAGTTATAAAAATCCCCAGACAATAAAGTAATGGGATATACAAGTAGGACTAGAAATTCAAACTTAAAAACCAACACCCTTATGTACATATACAAGCCATGCTTAAAGGTTGGTTTCTATTCAAATAGATTCTACAGCCAAAATCATCAGATAGGATTGGCGACTCAATTCTCATCAGGGTCCTACTCTGGATCATCCTCGGGGTTCTCCTCCAAATACTCCTCTTCGATTTCTTTCTCCTCGGGTTCTTCATCAAGGTCCTGAAATGTCGTCCCACAACCGGGATGAGACTACGTCTCAGCAAGTTCTACCCCCTAAGACCCGATTAGTAAACTAATACACCTTAAGGTTGCCTATGCACAACATGAGTCAGAAGACTTACCTTGGCCTCAGATTCCACCTACATATTAGCACATATCAAATAAGCATCCAAGCAATCACATCACTGATCGAAGCATCGATCAAATCGACCTAGTCAATTACACGTCAACAAGACCACTCACGGTCATTTCAATTATTCCAACTCAATTCCCAATTATAAATCACGGTCCTTAGAACACAACTTATTTATAGGTGGTAATCACGGTCCCCACCGGGCAATTTTCAATATAATCGATAACCACACTCCGCACACGTTCCAATTTCGTATACACTGCCACACAAGGGCATAGCCTACTCGCAGTTCGGCTATCTATTGACATTAATGCCAAGCATCGCCTCCCCCCCTTGGAGCGCGGCTTCGTCACTACGTCAATGGCATTCCCGAAGGAGCATAGGTCCAGTTGGCCTAGCCTTTACTGCGACCTCGAGCCTCGTCACTACGTTGACGGCATTTCTAAAGGAATATAGGTCCAGTTGGTCTAGCCACTACTGCAACCCGAGCCTCATCACTATGTTGACGGCATTTCTAAAGGAATATAGGTCCAGTTGATCTAGCCACTACTACGACCCGAGCCTTTCAACTAGCACACGACAATTCAATACTGACCCTCGGACACTTTGCATTATCCACTCATCAAATTCAAATTGTAAATACACAGAAGCGATCAGCACGAAGTTCTAAGCGTCATCCATCCCGGTCTAATTTCCGAAAAATAATTAATTAATTAATTAATTTCGAAAATTAATAATTAAATACAATAATTCCAATTTAGCTCAAAATAAAGCTCAATTAAATAAACGGACTGCACCACGATCATCAGCATAAAATTCCAGTCACCGGCCATCCCGGTTGAATTTTCGGAAAATAAATAAATAATTAAATTAATTTCGAAAATTAATATTTAATTACTAAAAAATTCCATTTAAGCCCGAAATGCCTAATTGAAGCCCGATAAGGGTCGGAAAAATCCCGAGAAGCATTCAATAAATACTATAGGCAATTCTCTAGTTAAGTACACTAACCAAACAACTAATATGCAATGCAATTAACTAATAATCACTAATCCATTATAATCTAACCATCTAATTATACTTAACTAACACTAATCAACCATTAAGTATAATTAGTAAACTAAGAAGGCATTAGTGAGCAAAACTCACCCAAAACGACGGCATCAACGCGAGGATCGACTTTCCTCAAGGCGGGCCGAGCATCCGGGCTCAGGAAGATGGCCAAAACGGGCCAAAACCACACTGTCATACCCATTTTTCTCCTCTCTGCTCGCTGCTGGTTGAGGCCGGGAAAGAGCCGATTCGGGGCTGGTTGGGGTCAAGAAAGGGCGGAGGAGCTGAATCGGACCTAGGCGGGGCTTCACGGTGGCCGGAGGTGGGCTGAACGGCTCCGCGGTGGTCCACAAGGGCCGGGACGAGCCGAATGTACTCGGCGGGAACGGCGAGGTGGGCGAGAGGGAGGCCGAGACGATCGGGGTAGCGGCGAGGCAACGTCGTGCAGCTCGGCGGTGAATGGCGAAGACCGGAGGCGCGAGACGGCGATCCGGCGGCTAGCTAGCTACTCCGGTGTCCTCGGATCCACCGAGTCTTCGAGCGGAACCAAAGATGGAGGAGAGAGGCGGAGGTGTGCGAAGCAACGACGAGCGCGACGGCCTTCGGTTGGGACGAACGGCGACGGTGGCGGCGTGCGACTTCGACGAGCTTCTCGGTTCGCCGGGTCTGCTGGGTTTCGAAGAAGAAGAAGATGGAGATGGAGGGGGGAGGCTCGACGAAGGAGAGAGGGGGAGAACCGGTTTCTCTCTCTTAGGGGGGACCACTTCTCACATTTTCCTCTTTCTTTAATCCCCAAAAATGGCCACCATGACCTCACATGTGATGTCACCTTCCACTCACCTCCAAGCTTCCAAGACAAGCTTCTAATGGGTCCATTTTGCTTAGGGCGCGTTTGGTAACGATTACGTTCCCTGAGGCGATTCGACTAGAAATGATTATTTTTATTCTCGTTCTGGAACCGATTCGAGTAAAAAGCGCGTTTGGTAACCGTCCAAAATTTTTTATTCTCGAATAGAATTGCGTTTGATACCGTGCTAATTGATTCTCGTTTCAAATTAATTTCTTTTAATTTTTAAATAATTTTTAAATAATTTTTTTACTTTTTTACTTTTTCCTTTTCTTTTTCCTTTTTTCCTTTTTTTTTTTTTTTCTTTTCTTTTTTTCCCTTTTCTCCTATTCTTCTTCTTCTTCATTTGGCCGGTCGCGGACCGGTGGTGGCCAGCGAGGGGGCGGCGCGACGCTCACGGAGCGTCGCCAGCCTCGGCGAGGTCGGCCCTCGTCGGCCGAGCCTCGCCGGCCGGGCGAGGCCGGCCTGGCCCGGCGAGGCCGAGCCTCGGCGGGCCGCATGGGCCTCGCCAGCTGCCGGCGAGCTCGCCGGCCACCGGCGAGGCTCGCCCGGCCCGCCGGTGGCCGAGGCCGGCCCTCGCCGGTGGCCGGGCTTGCCTCCTCAGGTGAGCTCGCCGGACCTCGCCCGGCTCGGCCAACCTCCCGCGAGCTCGCCGGACCGGCGACAAAAGTGACCGGCATACGAATTTCACTTATTTGTACATCAATTCTTTCAATTTCTCAATCAATTCCATTCAATTGAAGCTCAATTAAATTAACCCATGTGTCCTCAACTTTCTTATGACTTTTCCCCATCAAATAATCCAACTTGCTTCCCAAAGATTCGATCAAAAATGGCCCTCTGACAATCTCGAACAAAAACGGTCTTACTTTGCTTTTCTGCCAAAAATATCGATTTGTAGAAAAATCTTCTGAGGATGAGTCGACGTTCCTAAAATGAATTGTGACATAACAGAACCTTCAATTTCTGAAATCGAGTTCAAGTTCTCGATTAATTTCAATCCGGCATGACTTTAGCGCGTCCTAACCTACCGGGTAGCTTTTAGGAATTTTCTGCGCAATTGACCTATGGTTGATTATTTTCAAGCCACAAAGGGCATCTTCGACACATTGGCGACTCTCGGTTGTCGTAAAAATCTCAAGGTTTCAAATACGGACATAGGGTACCAAAACGACAGAGAAATTGGTCTAGTGTCGATCGACAAGATTTGTGCAATCAGGTGGAATCACCCACACTTAATCACATGCCTTTGTCGAGTCGACCTATCTCCGGCCTCTAATCGATCTGTGCCGCAATGACCCTTGCAGATTAGCACGGTCGAGCAGTCGATTCCTGGTCGAATTCTCAAGTCTATTGCGTTCTGATTCCTTAATGGCTTCACCTAATAGGCTAGTTATCTCGTGAGTGGCCAACTCAGAGAAGAGAGCTATAGGCGCGCAGATGAAATGCCCGACTTATTCAATTTAAACCAGAATTGTAAAATCGGGATGTCACACTGAATATGTTAAACATCTTTGCAATATCCTGATGCAAGAATATCCATGAAAAACACGATATCGGACGGACTTAGACTTGAGTCTGAATAAAATCAAGATAACTTGTAGAATTTTCTTCTGAGAACAATTTTCTGAATCAAAGATACTTACAAATATTTATCAACTCATTATTGGTTTTGTCAATTTCAAAATGTATTGAGATGTTTTCTCAATAGAGAGAACTGAAACTACTTTTGCGCCACAATACATGCATACATATAATATATATATATATATATATATATATATATATATATATAAAATAAAGCTACCCGTAATAGTGGTAGGAGATGCAGAATGTATTAAAAGAAACAGGTTATGCAACCCGTTTTTTGAAGTTACAATTAAGCCAGCATCCTATGTGATCCGTGATCGGATCCGTCTAGCATTGGCATTGGCCAGCGTGTAGAAAAAATTTAAAAAGCTCGGTTACAGATGTCAGTGCGCGTGCATGATCCCATCGTCTACGTTAAAGTCCAAACAACGTCCTAATGAGCTTCGACTCTTTCAGCGTTCTTGTTTTGGGGTTTTGTATGCAATTATTTATCCTTTTTGTTTCCTTTGCCAAGGATTGTAACGATTCACCACGCCATGGGGATTTAAATTTATCTAAGACATGGGCCTATCTGGCCGAATATAATCCCGAATCAGAAAAAGAAAATCGGAAACAAATTCAACAGAAGTAACAAAAGAGGGAAAAAAAAAAATGAGAGCTTTTCTTGTCATTTATCTAAGACATGCCCAGTTTTATAAGATTTAGTGCGAATTTTTCATTCCAAAGACAATGAAAATCGAACAGAGATTCAATTACAAAAAACTTCATTGCGATTATAAAGAAGCCTTTTTTAACGAAGATGATTAGCACTAACGAAAACAAGCTTAAGCCTAGAGCTTGTTTCGGCTCGAGACTGCCATGACGAAACACCTTATACAAATACATCCACCCCGAAAATTAATAGGAGATTCTTTTCAGTGGGAACAGTGAGAAAAACGTTATCTTTACGCTTCTTCTCCACTTCCGATGAGATAATCTAGGGTTTGGTGGAGATAACGTGCATCGATTGCCTCACGAGTATTTGGAAGGAAATGGTCTATTTATCACAATCTTTCTTCTATTAATTTAACCCTTGTAGCTCCAATGTTTCAACGTTTTCCCCCTCTTAATAATTATAGTTAACAGTTTTCCCATACTCAATGACCCCACTTCTTGGATTTGGCGAAAGGTGATTCATGGACGTCAGAACAGGGAATTAAAAGGATTTACATTTTTAAATCATTCACATGATCAATTTATTAACAAATATAAATATATCACAGCTGTCATCGTTAATCTATATCAGGCGATGATCGGAACATAATTAATTCGGTCCCAATCACTTCTCGTGACTGAGTGGAAGAAAAGAGAAATGTGTCATAGCTGTCATCGCAAGATTAATTTACTAAAAGATATAAGTGCATCACCGCTGGCATCATTAATCAATTTTAGCTAATGATTGGAAGATGAAAACATAATTTAATCGGTCGCAGTTACTCGTTCATGACCGAGTGGAAGAAGGGATAAGATTCTCGAATGAGAAAGAGGACACAATCACCAGCAGGAGGAGTCGTGTGTGGTGAAATCTCATGTACGGTTTTGAATAGTGGACAATCGATATGGATGGTGAAAAATGAATGAACGAAGGAAGGAAAGCCCGAGGATTTGACGAGGAACATATATAACAGAGTGCTCAACCCGTCCAAACCCTAATGGGCGTGAACAGATGGCGAATTTGGGGAAATGTTTGGGTTCATTTGCTAGAGAACCTATAGGATTTGGGATGGGTTTGGGATTTTGTAGATGGAAAGCCCGACATCCGATCCCCATATGCAGAACAAAATGCTCTTTGTTTTCTTTATATTCCTTCAGATGGTTGAGAAAGTATACATAATAATGCTCTTTTCTAGCCGTTTTTTGGGACATTTAAGTCGTCCTTTGTTAAAATTCTCGATGCTACTTACAAAAATTTTTCAACACTCATTTTCTACTGACAACTATCATTTCATACATAATTTATAATAAGAGAGTTTAAGGTTCGTTGATCTCAAAATCTCAATTCGCAAATCATGTTTTCATGTAACAGTTTAATTGTTTGGGTTAGACCTTTTCACGTAACGAAACTCTTGAATTCAAATCTTTTGAAGTTTTATTTGCCTCTCAAATTACAAATTTCCACGCTTTAAGCTTATACTGAATTTCAGCCTACTCGTAGGATATTATAATATTCAAATATTAAATCATTCATTAATCTAATAAATAGAATCGATAGTGATCTTCCAATGTCTCATACCTTTCTTTGCGCAAGGGTAAAGTTGCAGCCCATGTGGGGATTGCCCTCAACTAGCTAGAAGATAGGATAAGCGAGCGATGATGGATCGACATCTGGCATTGTCAGATCTCTATAACATACGGACAAGCATGCGTAACGCCTGTTCTTCCCCCTCATAATATACCCAGAGAGGGGGAGGGGGAGGGGGAGAGGGAGAGGGAGGGATGGATTTCTTGGCATTGATAATGTGTGCTTTCCTCCCTTTGATTTTAGTCCAAGCTCTTCGTTTTCTCAAGAAAAGAGCCAGCACAAGTCCCTTTAATCTCCCACCCGGTCCGCCACCTCTTCCGGTGATCGGTAACCTCCTCGAGCTTGGCCATCTTCCGCACAAGTCCCTGGCCAAGCTCGCTCGCACTTACGGTCCCATCATTAATCTCCGGCTCGGGTCCATTACCACTATAGTCATCTCGTCACCTAGTGTCGCCAGAGAAATCCTCCAAGCCCACGACACGTATTTTTCGAATCGCATGGTCCCCGACACGATAACTCCATTCAAGCAAGACGAGCTCGGTTTGCCTTGGGCGCCCATCTCCCCTCTATGGAGAAACCTAAGGAGAGTATGCAACCTACACATATTCACCAACAAGAAGCTCGACTCGACTCAACACATGCGTCTCAAGAAAGTACAAGAACTTCTTGCCCACGTCAAGACAGACGCTCGAGTCGGCAATGCGGTGGACATCGGTGAAGCGGCTTTCAGGACAAGCCTTAACTTCTTGTCAAACACCATTTTCTCCTTGGATTTAGCAGACCCTTCTTCTGTTTCTGCCACCGAGTTCAAGAAGACCGTTTCCCAAATCATGGTCGAGGCCGGAAAACCTAACATCGCAGATTATTTTCCGGTGCTAAAGAAGATTGACCCGCAAGGTTCAAGGCGTCGAATGAAGATGTATTTTGGGAAATTGTTGGATCTGTTCGAGGGATTGATACAGAAAAGGCTGCAGATGAGGGCAACATCAGATTATGCTAGGAAGGATGATGTATTGGATACGCTAATTGATATATGTGAAGATAAGAATGAAGACATGGAGATGTTTCAAATCAAGCACTTAATGTTGGTATGTTTGGCAATTTCCATATAAATTCTTGCTCGATTTGCAGCTCGGCTATTATTCAACCAGCTTAATTTTTAACTCGGATTTTATTCGTTGGAGCATAGGATCTGTTTGTTGCAGGCACGGATACAACTTCTAGCACGTTAGAATGGGCAATGGCCGAGCTACTACACAGCCCGGAGAAACTATCAAAAGCCCAAGCGGAGCTCGATCAAGTCATCGGCAACGGCAATCTCGTCGACGAATTGGACATCGCTCGTTTACCCTATTTACAGGCCATTGTCAAGGAAACTTTCCGCTTGCATCCACCAGTTCCATTACTCCTCCCTCGGAAATCTGGGGCGGAATTAGAAATCAGCGGCGTCACCGTCCCGGAAGGCGCACAAGTCTTCGTCAACGTATGGGCCATTGGGAGAGATTGTACGTTGTGGAAGGACGCGAATGCATTTATGCCGGAGAGGTTTTTAGGGTCGGAAATCGACGTGAAGGGGCAAAGTTTTGAGCTGATTCCATTTGGCGGAGGCCGACGTATATGTCCAGGCTTACCATTGGCCTTGAGGATGTTGCATTTGATGTTGGGTTCGCTCCTTAATTGCTTCAATTGGAAGCTTGAAGGTGGGATTGAACCCGAAGACATGAACATGGACGACAAGTTTGGCCTCACCTTACAAAAGGATCAACCTTTGAGAGCTGTGCCAACGTTGATGTAGGAAGTGAGCAATGAGGGTTCTCTAAATTTTCCAATTTGGAATATATAGATGACAACTTTTATTGGTGATTTGAACTTGATAGTGAATGTGGTAACGTTAGAGAGGGCTATCATCTTAGGGAAAAGGGAAAATCCTCTAAAAATATTAAATGAGGAGGTGGAAAATTTTTAGGTCTTAAGGAAGGGAAACCGATTTTCTATGTGCTCTTTCATTGAAGATATCCAATAATTCGAAGTTTGTCTCACTAGTTAGTGAATTAATTTTTATGAACTTTCTTGACATGACTAGCATTTGTTATATAATCTAATTTCCACAAGTCACGGTCACCATCGTCTTCCAATTAGATATTGTATTATGTGGGAGCATCAAAATGAATGGAGAGAGAGAGAGAGAGAGAGAGAGAGCACTGTGTGAGCTGAATAAGAAAGCTAAGTCTGTGAGCAGAATAGAAAAACAAGTTGTCCCACCGTAAGCGAGAGGGAAGATAGAGAAAGTTGGAGGAGTTAGTGCACTCTGAGTACCATAAGAGCTAGTTTGCTGTGAGTGTTGTATGTGATTTGAGAAAAATATTGAAATATTGAGAATGAGATTTTTAGACTTATATTTGTACCACGTTTTCATAAACTCAATAACGGGTATTAGAGCTGTGTAATTCAACATGGAAGCAGTCGCCAATCATAGGCAAGGGCCACCCTCGCTGCCCTTTGATGTGGTTGACGCTCATTAGAGGCCAAATGAGGGTCTAGCGAGCATTAGGCAAGGGTCGTAAGGCCTGCAAGATTCTAGTAAACCCTCGCCAGATCAGGTGAAAGCAACCTTCGCCCGTGACTAGTGCCTCCACTATCCATTGTTGAGGGCCGATGGCTAATTGAGGGAAATATGAGGAAAAAAAAAAAAAAAGGAAAAGACAAAAAAAGAATTTTGCAGAAAATAAAAATTACAAAAAATTTCTATGTCAGCAATTTTTGGTGAAAAGTGATTTAATAGACTATATTGATAATTTTCAAAATATTAAAAATTAGATTGACTATATTGAAAGACTATGGATAAAATTGGCATCAATATAATAAGTTTATAACTTTTTTTGGTAATTTTTCCAATAAAACCAATCTAGAAGAAAGAGTTGGACATTTAAAAACTATTTCTAGTTAAGCTCATCTATTAGAGCACAAGGCCTGGCTCTTATTCGTTGAACCTGATAATATAAACAAGTCAATAAATGCATGTTGACACCTAAATTTTAACTAAATACTTAAGATTAATTTGCATAGAAATTAGGAATTAATTTGACCCTAATAAAAATATTTTTCGCAGCACCTAGGTCTTAGTTTCCATTAGGTTTTATATTCTATTTTTATTTTCGGATAAATTAATTAAAAATGATAATAATGATGATAATAATAATTCAAAAAATGGGAATAAAAAAAAAAAGGGTTCTTATGGGGCTGGGCGGGCGTGAAAGCCCAGCCCGTTCCTTTGTTCTTTCCCATGCGAGCCCTAGGCCCACTCCTTTCTTCTTCTTGGCCCGGCCCTTCCTTCTTGTCTTCTTCCTCCTTCTGCCTCTGCAACCCGCGCACAAGACACCTACGGCCGAGAGGGGAGTAGGCCGACAACGAACGGGACGTTTCTCATGGGCCATCAATGCCCGTCTTCAATGCCGAGCACACCTCTGCGAAGAAGAAAGGATGGGACACCAGTTCGGCCAAGAGAATCTGATCGACGAGCCGAGGACTAGTGACCAACACTCCTCCGTCAGTTATAGGCGGGTTGCGATCTCTGTTGGAAGCCAGCGAGCTTAGAGAACTTCCCCAGAGAGACTTCAGGGGAGGCTCGAAGAGTAAGCGAAGCACGAGGGAAGAGAGATCAAGGCAGCGAGCTCAAATGACCTCCTCTGAGAGACATTAGGGGAGGCCAGCGAGCAAGCAAACCTAAGAGAGAGAGGCGGGTCGAGCGAGGGCTTCACGGTTTGAGCAAGATCGTGAGCAAAGGTGAAGAAAAAACTAGATCTGGGGGTTGTGTCGTCACCAGCCACCAGCCACAGCACCTGCATCGCGGTTGGTGACCCACCGCCGTGTTTCTTTCCTCGGTGAGCTAGGGTTTATTTTATTTCTCTATGTTTTGGGGTCGTCGGGCCGGAACTCACTGCCATCCGTCTCATGCGAGTTTCGGCCCTGATTGTCTGTCGTCCGGCTACCCCGGGTCTTTGCCTGCTGTCTGCCCTGAGTCCCGACACAATCTAGACCTCGAGTGGTTCAGTTTCTCTCCTCCTAACAGGCGTCCTCCAGGTGTTCGACAAAATTCCCAAACAAGTGCGGCGGCCGCAACTAGATTTGCGGTGGCCGGCGACAATGGTCAGCAATAGTGGCTTGCCGGGCAAAGGCCAACTTGTTGGCTTAGGGCTGGCTGAGGCGATGGCTGGCGGAGGCCCGAGCCCAGACCGAGATGACCTCAGCTGCCTCCGTTGCAGATCACCAGGAGCAGGGGCACAAGGGAGTCGATTCTGCGAAGAGGGTGTTGGGTTGCAAATCAGGTCAGGTACGGGTCGTATCCTGGTAGGGTTCCGGCTAATTTGGGCCTGAAAGAACTAGTATAAACACCTAGAGGGGATGAATAGGTGTAAAAATAGATTTATCTAAAGATGCAGTAAAAATATTTTCTTTTAAATTGAGTCTGTTAGACAATAGATTTATGATAAAGATTCAGACTTAAATAAGATGTTTCAAGATATAGCGAAACTCAGAAAAATATCACAGCAAATAAATTATAGGAGTTCACGGAAGAGAAAATGAACACAAAATTTATAGTGGTTCGGCTTAGATTAAGTATACGCCCACTCTCCCATGATGACAGCCTTATGACTGAATTTCACTATGAATCGAAGAGAATTATAACAATATAACACTGACTACTAAGTAAGGAGTTTTTTTTTTTTCTCTCACTAAGTCACTAAATAATGTTTCTCTCTCTTTCGAATACACATATGAGCACTATTGATTAAGAACAAGTGATTTGAGAAGCTTCAAACTTTAGAATTCTAGCTTTCACGTGCTCTTGCAAATGATCCGAAAAACCTCTTTAAATACTGATCCATGCCTTTATAACTGTTGACATTATCCAAAGGAATTCTTCCAATCAACCCGTTGGACAGAATCAATCAAAGAGATCTTGAGTCATTTGAAGATTGAGATGAAAGTCCGATGATCCTGATCGTCCATACAATCAGAATCTTGGTTTCCATAAGTAAATTATTTCCAAAAATATTTGTCTTCCAAATTGATTTTACGATCCGTGATTGATTTCATCAATAATATCCAAAAAGGTAATTGAGATTTTTAACCAGAAAGCCATATATATCTTGTTTGTACTGATTCCTTGAAGGAAGAATAATAATCTTGAGTCTGATTATTTCTTTGTTCTTCACTTGAGTTCAATCTAGGTCTTCATTAGATTAGGGCAGATTTCTAATGTAAGATAGACTTTAATAGAATTCCACAGAAGTCTAGTATTCCTCATAATGAGAATAAGAATAGAAATGAAAAGTTTTGTCAACTTCAAAATGTAATAGGAGTTTTCTCAACATGGCCAAAAAGTATGTGGGTTTTGCAGAATTCATGGGCTCGTTTTGTAGGCTAAGTTTTTTTTATAAAAGAGGGAGGCCTGGTTTGGGCCTGTGCATGCAGGCCCGTCTGGGCCATTGGTGGACGACCCGAGTCGAACCCAACTCGGAAATCCGACCCAGGTCGCTTATATTATATTATTATAATTTAAAAAATATTTATAATAAAAAATCAAAAAATAATATAAATAATTTATTTTTAGAAATAAAAAAATCCAAAAATATTCTATGTTTTCCCAAAAATTAAAAAAAGTCAAAAAGGATTTGTATTTTCAAAAAAAAAAAAAGATCAAAAAATGCGAAATTACTTAAAAATAATATTATATATATATATATATATACATATATATGTTTTTATGCATAGAAAAATCCTTAAAAATCCAAAAGCCTTACGGTTTAAACAAAATTAGGTACCAGAAGGGCATTAGTGATTAACTAATATAATCAAGTGCCCGATCCTAATTTCTTTGGTTGCGCAGGCGTGAAATATTTCTCCTAATGTTTCACTCGGGTTTCTACTCGACCCATCCCAAATCAATTAGTGATCGACTTACTCTATTTAAAATTAACTTACAAAAACTTTGGGCCATAAGTCGTGAATTAGTGGGCAGAGAGCGCAGACCCAAGCCTAATAGACTTAGTGAGCCATTAGCCTCCACACGTGCTAGCGCAATAAGGCGCCGAAAGGGATATCGCGACATTGCATAAACTGACTGTCGGGATCATATCTTTCATGCAATGATTTTCCGCCAAAAAAAAATATTCTGTGGGCCTACGCCCTTCAATGCAAGGCTTGGCGTGCGCTTCAACTCCATGCCAGTCAACCACTAAATGACGTACAAATAGAAGATAAACATATTATTGACCATAGTTTGAAATTGGACGTCAATCACAAGTGGTTTAACAAAGGCCCCTAATATTGAAATTTAACCAAGGTCAAGTTTTTATCGTAATCTATGAGGATTTCCATCGTATGAAACCGAGGACCAAAGGGAAGGATGCCGTGCTTTAAAATTGAAGGGAAAAAGAAAAAGAAAAAGAAGAGCCCATGTTCATGTCGAGTGCAATTTCCCTGAATAGATAATAATTCATATGGGCTTTGATGCGAACTTAGTAAATTAGATAATGACGTGTGTCAGGTCAATTTCATCCAACTTGCACATAAATGTTAAAAAAATTGGGGTGGTGTATCTTTCAAGAGAAATAAGACAAGGAGACCCTCTCTTTCCTCATTGGTTTGTCTTGGGGGTTGATTTTCTCTTGCATGTGCTAGTGACAGTGCAGACGGGAGCTAATAATAAAATTTAGTATGATAGTTTCTCAACGATGGCGACCATTTCATTTGTAGCTTCTAATAGATGAGTTTTGTGTTCATTAACCTCAAAATGTTAATTTGAGAATACATAATTTTCTAATTATAATTGTTTTTGTAACATAAGATTTGTTATATTTATTAATATGAGATTTTAATGTTTTATGTCAGGTTAATGATAACGAGTGACTCGGTGAGTCGAAACTTGTGATAGATTTGAGGCTGGTTTTTTTTTTTTTTTTTTTTTTTGGGGGGGGGGGGGAGGAAGCCGATGGGATCCGTATTCCATCCCTGCTAGGCTCAGCTACTTACAAGTTTTTCAAAACCATAAGTGCCGATGACTTTCACGTTCGTCATCTCATTTTCCCTTTGCTGATTCTGATTTCAGGTGAAATATTTCGTTTCCAATTCGAGTTTCTTTCATTTTTCTTTGTGGTTGGCTAAAAAGTGCAGCCCAAGTACGGATTGCCAGATTGGGTTCAACTAGCTAAATATAGGAACTTGGAGCAAAACCGGATACGATAGGAACATGGAGAAACAATAGCTTGACCCGTGGCATTCCGAAACCCTATGTTCATCTAAGTGTCGGCAGATTAAATGGTAGATATTGAATGCATCCTACCTATTGTCCCCACTTGTAATATGCAGGGAGAGAGAGAGAGAGAGAGAGAGAGATGGATTTGTTGACGTCGATACTGGGTGCTTGCCTCGTTTTGATTTTTGTCCAAGCTCTTCGTTTCCTCAAGAATAAGGCCAGCACAAGTCCCTCCAAATCTCCCACCCGGTCCGCCACCTGCCAGGTCTAAAGTTTTTCAAAACCCTAAGTACCGATGACTTTCACGTTCCCCGTCTTCTTTTTCCTTTACTAATTCTGATTCCGCGTAAAATATTTCGTTTCCAATTTGAGTTTCTTTCATTTTTCTTTGCGGGTGGCTAAAAAGTGTAGCCCAAGTAGGGTTTGCCAGATTGGGTCCAACTAGCTAAATATAGGAACTTGGAGTAAAACTGGATGCGATGGGACCATGGAGACACAATAGCTTGACGCGCGGCATTCCGAAACCCTATGCTCATCTACTTGTGGCAGATCGAATGGTAGATATTGAATGGGTCCTACCTATTGTCCCCACTCGTAATATGAAGGGAGAGAGAGAGAGATATGCCAGATTGGGTTCAACTGCCAAATATAGGAACTTGGAGCAAAACTGGATACGATAGGAACATGGAGAAACAATAGCTTGACGTGTATGTTCATCTAATTGTCGGCAGATTGA
This sequence comes from Eucalyptus tenuipes, assembly GCA_014182365.1. Taxonomy (NCBI): domain Eukaryota; kingdom Viridiplantae; phylum Streptophyta; class Magnoliopsida; order Myrtales; family Myrtaceae; genus Eucalyptus; species Eucalyptus tenuipes. Next base: position 26,887,100 of record CM024540.1, on the reverse strand, counting down.
ATGGTAGATATTGAATGCGTCCTGCCTATAGTCCCCACTTGTAATATGCAGGAAGAGAGAGAGAGATGGATTTGTTGACATTGATGGATTTGTGCCAATATATTTTGGGGGTAGGAATCTCTATATTATTTCATGCTCAATATGCAGCTCAGCTATTATTAAACCAAGTGATTTTGAGCTTGGATTTATTCATTGAACATAGGATTTGTTCGTTGAGGGCACTGATACAACTTCCGGCACGTTAGAATGGGCAATGGCCGAGCAACTCCACAATCCGGAGAAACTATCAAGAGCACAAGCGGAGCTCGATCAAGTCATCGGCAAGGGCAATCTTGTCGATGAATCAGACATCGCTGGCTTACCCTATATACAGGCCATCGTCAAGGAAACTTTTCACTTGCACCCAACAATTCCATTACTCCCTCGGAAATCTGGAGCAAAATTAGATATCAGCGGCGTCACCATTCCAGAAGGCGCACAAGTCTTTGTCAATATATGGGCCATTGGGAGAGATGGCACGTTGTGGGACGACCCGAATGCATTTATGCTAGAGAGATTTCAGGATTGGAAATCGACGTGAAGGAACAAAGTTTTGAGTTGATTCCATTTGGCGGAGGTCGGCGTATATGTCCAGGCTTGCCATTGGCCTTACGGATGTTGCATATGATGTTGGGTTCGCTCCTTACTTGCTTCAATTGGAAGCTTGAAGTTGGGATGAAGCCTGAAGAGATGAACATGGACGACAAGTTTGGCCTCACCTTACAGAAAGGTGAACGTCTGAGAGCTGTGCCCACATTGGTGTAGTTAGTGAGCAATGAGTGCTCCCAATTTGCCAATTTGGAATATCTAGACGACATAATTTATGTATGGTTTGAACTTGATGTCGGTTGATTTTTAACTTTCAAATTGATGACAAGGACATTTTGGATCATGCACAACTATTTTAGGGCTTTCCAAAGGGTGACTATAGAAGGGATACGTTGTGCAATGCATCTCTGACCATAGCCTCCACCTTCTCTCCCTTGTTTGTTCTTCTTATCATCTTGTTAGATCTTTAGATTTTGTGATTCACCAAGTGATTTTTTGACATTTTGGATTGTACTCTTATACTTATTATTTAAGATTTTGAAACCCCTCTCTCTCCTTATGATTTTTCTTGTCTTGGGTTATCATGTACATCTTCCGTGTCATATGGCTTTGATTTTGCTTTCTTCCTTTGCTATTTTGTGCTTCGATTTGTGCATCTTGCTATTGTTCGGTAACAATAACGAATGTGGTCATGTTAGAGATGGTCATCATCTCAGTGAAAAGGGAGTCTTCTAAAAATATTAAACGAGGAGGCAGATAATTTTTAGGTCTTTATGTAAGTGAAACCGGTTTTCTATGAACTCTTTAGTTGAAGACATCCAATCATTCGAAGTTTGTCTCACTATTTAGTGAATTAATTTTGATGAACTTGCTTAACATGACTGACATTTGGTAATTAATTTAATATCCATGAACCATCAACGTTGACAGCAAAATTTTTACTATCATATTAACTATTTAAGAAAATTAGGAATTGACCATAACCTCTAAATAAAAATATCAATATTGCATTGTTCGTATCCCAACTTCTAAACAAATACATTAATATTGCACCATTTGTATTCGCATTGCCTTTAGGTTCTAATGGCATCTTGGGCTTATTCGTTTGCATCGAGAATGTTGAAGAGGCAAAAAGGATAATGTTTCCAAGATTGATGCTCATTTGGACCGAGATTGATCGAATTTGACTTAGGTTGACTAAGATTGATTGAGTGAACTGAATTTCAAGATTAGATAATACATCTTAGTGCATTTTTTATTAGTCTTCCATTGAAGCTTTAAGTTAAATTCAAACTCAAGATTGGGTTTATCAAGATTAGATCAAAACCCGGTCGAGACCAGAGAATAAGTTTTGAAAAGCAAAAAGATCGAGTTTTGAAAATGTGAGCAGTGCGGCCAGGATTCGAATCAAAAGAGACGGTGAGTTTTAAAAGGAGGAGAGCAATCTGAAGAGGAGAAGATCATGGGCATACACACTCGGCAAGAAAGACTGAGAGAGTCTGAAAGCCGTAGGCATCACTCACAGGACATCCACGTCTTACACGTCCACGACGTCTCTTCCGTCGAGTTTTTTCTTCGTGACGTCGTCCCCAGCTGGTGCTCCAATACCCATTCATCCTCCGCTACTAACCGGCAGCTCCCCAACGAGCCATACCAGCCGTCTTTCGAGGCGTTTTTTCCAGTTCCCCATCCCGGCGTCTTTGTCCGAAATTCATCCCGGTGTCCAACGCCCTTCTCCGGCGTTCTCGATGGCCATCGTCCAATTATCTAAGCCTGGACGCCATCGCACTCACTCACTAGCATCTTTGACACCTTGAGGAGGGGAATTCGGTCGAACACAGGAGGAGTCCACTTGGTGAAAGGAAGGTATCTGGGGCTGAAGAGGATTTAGTCGGCGGAAGAAAATAAAAGGAAAAAGGGAGCCAAGACAAAAAGGGAGTGAATCTTGAGCGACGGGAGAAAAGGTCAAGCGGTGGAATTAGAAATCATTAAGCACGAAGAGAAGAAACGCGTTCGCCGTTTTGTTTACAAGGGACAGAGGCTACGTGAACCGAAGGCGAAATCACACAACACTTGTTCCTTCTACCCCTGATCCGCTCGCGGTGCACACAAGGCAAGCCTGGGAGCAAGGGGTGTATTCCAATCCCCAACGTCCGGCGTTCCTCTGTCGGTGTCTAACATCAGCGGCTCCTCCGTCCTGGCGTCTTCGATGTGTAGTCCAACTCAAGGTCGGTCTTGCATGTTATTTTAGTAGCAACACCTTAGTTTATTTCATTAAGTTTCAATTATTACCTTGCATTTATTGGGACATATTAGGGAGCCGGACATTTGAGCCTATCAATCCCATGCATGACTTATATTATGATTTACTATGCGTGATTAATTAGATTTTGATTGCATTGAAATAGTATGTCACTGAATTATAGTAAGTTTTGGGTAAAGTGTATAATTTAATGCACTATAAAATTTATAAACCGTCACATAGATAATGTATGTCATAGATAATGTATATCATATGTCACATGCATGTTTAGAAATTAGCATACATCCATAACTCGTAGTTAGGACAATACATGTTAATTTTTAGAATTCATATAGGTTAAGGATAATTTATAGTTTTCATTGATAAAAATAACAACCAAACAAAAGGTGTCATTTAGATTTCATATAGATTGCATTTATATATACAAATAGTTAGTCTCATGATATGCACGTCATATATAGCATGTCATTTAGTAAGTCGCATGCTTTAGGTCAATGTTTAACAATCACATCATGTAGATTAATTAAGAATTGCATCTCATGCATGATTCACATTTCATATAGTTTACTTGTCATAAAAAGAAAATATAAAAAATAGTCACACGAGTAGTTTAAATGATAGGGTGTTGACACCTAAATTTTAACTATTTCACCTTTTCTGTAAGGTTGGGCTGGCAAAACTTTCGGAAGTGACCCTCATCAGCACAAAAAATAAATAATTCAGAAAAAGTAAAAAAAAAATATTCAAAAATTGTGCACCTCAATGCAGATGAAGCCATTTAGGACGATTGGCGTCCACGTCATATTTTTTGGCAAACCAAATCGCCGATGGTATTCAAGTGATCAATTTTTAAAATTTGTGACATTCAAATAAGGGCCGTACAAAAGTTATTGCATTCCTAATATATTTATCCCAACTTTCTTGATACATTCTAGGCTTGTGTTTTTCTCAAGAAGTAATGCACTTAGCATTTCCAAATTTTGAATTTTATTTCTTAGCAATGTCTCATCGCCATTGGAGTAATTGCCTAGGCCTGCCTATTCAGCTGTCCTGACTTTAATTGGCACTGAACGAACAAGGGAAAATTTTTTATCATCCTATTTAGTTCCACGTCAGCAGACACTTTTCAATACATGAGTAGTTGTAAGCCAAAAAAAACCTACCAGTTGCTGACGTCACACTGTGGAACCACCGAATATTTTCCCCTTTGTCAATGGTTGGCGTAAAGTCCAACTTGGAAGGTCGTGTCTTACCCTCCAAATCAACTATTGTAGAAATGCTTAAAGCTTAAGAATGGAGATTTTTTGTTTTTTTTTTTTTTTTTTTTTTAAGGTTTGAAAAGCAAGCTAAATCGCGATGGGGAAAACAAATCGAAGAACGCTCGGATACGAGAAGAACTCGAATTTCTTGTTTGCCATGGCAAATGACCGGTGACGAAGATGGATAGATGCCGACCAGACATGCTCTGAAAAAATGTGCAACCTAAGAAGAGGCTGCACCTGAAGGAGATTTGAGGCCCGTCAGTGTTGATCACGACATCATTAGCACTATCTTTCCCTTGTCAAAGCGGTACTTCCGTTTCGCCAATTGATAGTGATGACTGTTGCGATTGACTTGACCATTCTGTGCTATGGTCGAGCCCCCTATGGCGTTGGCAAAGCGATTCCTTCGGCAACACGATGGTTCTGCATAGACAACCAAGCCATGCCATGTTGCTCATGGATGCTTTTCCTGTTGGGAAAATATGGCTTCGAATTGGGTAGAACAATGAAGATGGATCTTTAGAGTACTCGAGTCGGACTTTGAGGCGTGATATCACTTTCTTTAATTATTTATTTGCCCCACAAAGTTGCTAATGGTCACCGGAAAATTTCCTCCAGGATAAAACAAAGTCTTGAAAATGAGGACACTAGATAGCAATTCTAGTATTTCTCCAAGATCTTTCTAGGAAACAATTGAAAGAACGATTGTAGTTTTCAAAAAGAAGATTCGAAAAGATGAAAAATTATCACACTCGTTCTTCCTCAATCTAACATGTATATATATAAAAACAGCCTTAAAAATGTAGGCAACTCTTCATGAAAAGTTGCGAAAAATGAACAAATGTATCCTTTCGAAAATTGCCCAAAATAAACAAAGGCGTCCATTCGTAAGAAGTTAAAACCGAACAAATGCAACCATTTGGGAAAGGTTGCAAACTAAACGGGTATCTTTTTCAAATGTTGTCTTGAAAAGACACAAACAAAAAATTCAGAATAAAAAATAATTATTATTTAATAAATAAAATTTCGAAATTATTATTTATTAATTAATTAATTTCCGAAAATTCTCAATAAAAAAAACAACCTTTGAATTGACTAAAGTTAATAAGATAACCGTACGAAATAAAAACAAAAATAAAATAACAAAGGGATTACGAAATAAAAACAAAAATAAAATAACAAAGGGATTAGTGCTAATTAAAGTGCTAAGTGCGCCAAATAATCGAGCAATTATTCGCACACCCGCACGCGGATATGGTGAGGTCTAGCCCACACCCAATTATTCTTTTAGATACACAAAGGAAACCCCACACTTATTAATTGGCTCACTTCCTCCCACTTTTCCTTTGTGGGATAAGGAAATTGCACTTGATTTGTTTTAACAAACAAATTTCCAACAATCCCCCACTTTGTTTGTAAAGCAAAGATTTCAAAAATTAAAATTTTAAAAACTGTACAACCAAAATTTCAGTAAGATTAATATACATACATAAAAGTCTCTTTCGAGTTAAACATTTACTTAGTGCAAGTACATCAAAGCTCTATCAAAGTGACAAGTAGCTCGGCTTTAAACTTTGTAGTTTTACGTAATTAAACCGGACATACCGCACATACACTAACCTCTTGTTTCAGCGAGAAGTTCTATATTACTCCTCACTATTATGGCCTTGTGCTTGATCCTGTTTCATGAGCTCTCTAGAAAGCAACCCTCACTTTTGTAAGAAGCGGCACCACTTCTAAGCTCATCTAGGTGAAGTATCTACCATTTGTTTCTATTACTATCAACACATTACAAGTTTGTACTATACTTCATTAAGAATTCAATCCAACTTACAAAATGTAACAGACGATACTGACTTCTCATATCAGGGCTACATTAGTATCAAACTATCACATTCAATAACTTGTTCTTACCCATTAAACCTTGTAACTAGTGATGTTCTAGAAAAAGGTCGAGTTACCATTATTGGTGATTTAAATTAAAATGTTTCAGCCCCATTTCTTGTGAGATCATTATTACCATGTGTCTTGGTAAAGCCTTCGTCAAAGGCTCGATAAGATTATTACTTGACCTCACATAGACAATTGTTATGGTGCCATCTTTAATCAATTGTCTCACATATTCATTTACCATTATAGGTGCTACTATTGGCTCTTGCCAAAGTAGCCTGACTATCACAGTGGATAGAAATAGGAGGTATAGGACTAGCTCATAATTTTATATCCAACAACAAATTCCCAATCCATTCGGCCTCTTTCCCGGTTACCACTAAAGTAATAAATTCATATTCCATTGTTGAGTGAGTTATATAGGTTTGTTTCTTACTTGCCCAAGATACAACACCTCCAGCTAGTATGAAAATCCATCCAGAAGTGGAACGCTCATCTCCCACACTTATAATTCAACTAGCATCGGTGTATCCTTCTAATACAGCTGGATAATTATTATAGAATAATTCTAAATTTTTAGTTCTCTTAAGATAAACAAAAATTCTGGTAATAGCTTTCCAATGTTTTGTACTTGACTTACTAGTATACCTACTCAACTTGCATACTGAATAAGCAATATCAGGTATAGTACAATGCATCACATATATTAAAGATATAGCACTCACATATTCTAGTTGTGTCACCGCTCTATTAGTATTATAATTTAATTTAATGCTGGAATCAAATAGAGTGCTTATTTCCTTGAAACTAAGATGTTGAAATTTATTTAATAATTTTTCAACATAACTACATTGGCTTAAAGAATAACCCACACTATATTTCTTAACTTTAATACCTAAGATAGTATTTACTTCACCCAAATCCTTCATTTTAAACATGGAAGTTAGATACTTCTTAGTCTCAATAATTCCAATCATATTCGTTCCAAAGATTAGCATATCATCAACATACAAGCACACTAAGACACCATAGTCTTTAGTAAATTTAGAATATATACACTTATCAGCACTACTATTGATGAAACCATTTGACAATATGACCAAATTAAACTTTTCATGCCACTGCTTAGGAGCTTGCTTAATCTCATAAAGAGACTTAATCAATTTACATACTATCTTTTCATTTCCAGGAAGAACGAAACCCTCTGGTTGTTCCATGTAAATCTCCTCATTTAAGTCTCCATTCAAGAAAGCAGTCTTAACATCCATTTGATGAACACAAAGATCATAAATGGAAGCTAGAGCAAAAAAAACTCGAATAGAAGTTATATGTGCAACAGGAGCATACGTATCAAAATAATCTATTCCTTCTTTTTGTCTATATCCCTTGACCACAAGTATAGCCTTAAAAGCTTAAATAAAACCATTAGAATGATATTTTCTTCTAAAAATCCATTTGCACCCAATAGGTTTTGAGCCTTTTGGTAAATCTACTAATACTCAAGTATTATTGGACATAATTGAGTCCATTTCATCATTCACAGCTTCTTTCCAAAAAGAAGCATCTCTAGAAGACATAGCATCATCAAAGTTTATAGGATCATCTTCTAAATTTAATACTAAATGATATTTATTTATCACAATATTATCTCCATCTCCGTCAACAAGAGAAACATGAGTAATAAAATCATGACCTAAATTTTTTAATTTCCTAGCTCTAGTACTTCTCCTTGGTTCAATCATATCTTTAGAATCATTCGTTTCTTTCTCTTGAATTATTTTCAATAATTTCAGAACTTGTAAAACATCTATTCTCAAAGAATTCAACATCTTTCGATTCTACAATAACATTGGACTCTAAATCAAGAAGTCTATAAGTTTTACTGTTTTCAGCATATTCAACGAAAACACTTTTGATAGCTCTAGGACCGAGTTTTGTTCTCTTTTAGGACAAATTTGGTTTTCTACTTTTTCATACTTCGGGCTAATTCCATAAAAAAGCATCAACTTTAGGTCGATGGACAAATCTGGCCAAAACTTTTTTTTGTCTCATGAAAAAGTACACCCCAACACACTTTAAGATATGACAAATTTGGTTTTCTACTTTTCATATTTCATAAGGGGTTATGTTATTTTTCTTGGAAAGTATTCTGTTATGAATATAGCATGCAATAAGTAATGCTTCTCCCCAAAGATTAATTACTAGCTTTGAATTTGAATGCATACAATTAACCATTTCTCCAAGAGATCGATTTTTCCTTTTAACCAAACTATTTTGTTGTGAAGTATATGGTACCGAAACTTGATGAATAATACCATGTTCTTCACAAAATGAAGAGAATTCATTTAAGAAATATTCTTCACCTCTATCTAAACGTAGAACTTTAATTTTCTTTTCTAATTGATTTTCTACTTTAACCTTATATTTCTTAAACATGGTAAATAATTCCCCATTCGATCTCATGAGATAAACATATAAAAACCTACTGCAATCATTCACAAAGATAATAAAATACCTTTTACCTCCACGTGTTAGCATACCATTGAATTCACATATATCGCATTGAACCAAATCCAATAAATTCGAATTTCTTTCAACACTAGGAAATTGTTTCTTAGTAAGTTTGGACTTAGCACATATTTCACATTTATCATATTCGCCATTGAAATTTGTCAAGTCTAACTTCTTCATATTCTTCAAATAACAAATATTTATATGTGCCAACCTACTATGCCATAAAAATGAAGACTCGACAATATAAGCAAAACTAGCAATATTATTTATTGATACTCAGTTGATACATGCCATCATCGGCATAACCTTTTCCAACAAACAGCCCATTCTTCGACAGAATAACCTTGTTAAATTCAAACAAAACCCGAACCCCCTCTTACAAAGTGAATCAATTGAAACTAGGTTCTTCCTAATTTCAGGTATAAATAATATATTAAGAAGAGTAATATTCTTTCCAGAAGTGAAGTCTATCTCCACCGTGCCTTTTCCAGCAACCTTTGCAAGAGCATTATTCATCATCAGGACCTCTTGAACATTTGAGTCAACAATCTTTTTAAATTACTTGAACATGTACTTGTCCTTGCACACATGATCTGTTGCTCTAGAATCTAACCACAAACAGGATTGAACAGTGGTAGAATTGATTTCAGAAACCATAACAATCGCATCATTAATTTCAGAAACTTTCATGTTCAAAAACATGGTTGAAATCATGGCCACATAATTTTCTTCAACCAAATTTGCATCGGCCTTCACCGTCGAAATGTTCTTGTCCTTTGAAAAGCTTTTGTGATGAATGCAATTCTTGGCGTAGTGTCCCTATTTGCCACAAACAAAATAGCAACCCTTCTTCTTCTTTTGTGTTCTCTTAAATTTATGCATGTTTTTCACTTTGAAGTTCTGGCCGATTATTCGTTTTCTTTTCACAGCATTCACCTTGGAATTGTACAAAACAAAATTATCACGTAAGCTTCACTCTTTCTCAATACGAATATGTTTTTGTGTTTGCTCCAAAGTAAAGTCCTCTAATTTGTGAATCAGCCTTTTTTCATAGTCTTTCCAACTTGGAGGCAATTTCGCAATAATTGCTCCAACTTGAAAAGTTTTAGGAATATCAATCTTAAGGGCACGGATTTTATTCACAAGCACTTGCAATTCATGAACTTATTCCAGCAAGGGTTTAGTATCAATAAACTTGAAATTAAAATACTTTGCAATTAGATATTTGTTGGTACCTTGCTCCTCCGCTTTGTACTTGAATTCTAGCGCATTCAAAATTTCTCTAGCCAATTTCATTTCAATGAATAAATCATACAAATGATCGGAGAGTGTATTCAGCATGTGTCCTCGACAAAGTAATTCATCCTCCACACGTTTCTTCTTCTCCTTATTAACTCTTTCAATAGCTTCTGTACTTGGCTATCCTCCCTCGGAAGTAGGCTTCGAATCTTCTATAGGCGCCAAGTTAGGATCTAGTATGTAGAAAATCTTCAAAGCAGTGAGTAAGAACATCATCTTGTCCCTCCAACGAGCAAAGTTGCTCCCATCAAACCGGTCCAGTTTGACCATGTCTTGATTCATTATTTTGATTGTCTCCAACTCCATTGTTGAACAAAATAAATCCTTAAAATTGTTGGGAAAATATGGTTTCGAATTAGAACAATGAAGATGGATCTTTAGAGTACTCGAGTTGGACTTTGAGGTGTGATATCACTTTCTTTAAGGATTTATTTGCCCCACAAAGTTGCTAATGGTCATCGGCAAATTTCCTCCAGGATACAACAAAGTCTTGAAAATAAGAATACTATATAGCAATTCTAGTATTTCTCCAGGGTCTCTCTAGGAAACAATTGAAAGGATGGCTGTAGTTTCAGAAAGAAGACTTGAAAAGATGAAAAATGATCACACTCGTTCTTCCTCAATCTGACATGTATGTATGTATGTGTGTGTGTGTGTGTGTGTGTGTGTGTGTGTGTGTGTGTGTGTGTAATAGTCTTAAAAACGTAGGCAACTCTTCGTGAAAGTTGCAAAAATGAACAAACGTATTCTTTCGAAAATTGCCCAAAATGAACAAAGGCGTCCATTAGTAAGAAGTTAAAACGGAACAAATGCAACCTTTTGGGAAAGGTTACAAACTGAACGAGTATCTTTTTCAAAGGTTATCTTGAAAAGACACAAACAAAAATTTTGGAATAAAAAAATAATAATTTAATAAATAAAATTTCGAAATTATTATTTATTAACTAATTAATTTCCAAAAAAGTGCTAAGTGAGTCAAATAATCGCGTGATTATTCGCGCACCCGCACACGGGTATGATGAGGTCTAGCCCATACTCAATCATTCCTTTAGATACACAAAGGAAACCCCACACTTATTAATTGGTCCACTTCCTCCCACTTTTCCTATGTGGGACAAGGAAATTGCACTTGATTTGTTTTAACAAACAAACTTCCAACATTTCCCACAACAACTTCTAAAACTTCTCGCGTTTAGCCGTACTGATGTTGAGTATGCTTGGTGGCATCGGCTTGAGCAAGCCATGTAGCCCAACTAGTTGGAAAAACTCTTGTTTTGTTAACTGTTCTTCCGGACCAATCCATCAACCACTAGATCCATAAGCTTCCGAACTCAACCAAATGATCTAATAACACACAGAAACATTAACAGGACAAGGACAGAGCAAAGAGGGGAACATAACATTTCATCAAGCCAGCATGTTGCCTTCTTCACAAGAATTGCAAAAATCATCCATGTTAGCAACCGCCGGCCATCGGATCGTGACACATAGGACAGCAAGCATCTACGTCAGTAATTTATGATAAAAGTTGCATGGATGACTTTTTTAAAAAATCGCAAAAAACTTAAAACTCAATTTGTTTCGCAAAATACAACTTCCAGGAAAATATTTTATGGATTTCCCAACGTTTGTTTAATGGAAAATAAACTAATTAGGGAAAACATTTTCCATCAGCCAAAAAAAGGCTTCTAAAATGGGGGAAAATAATTTTCATTTTCAAGATAAAGAAAACATTTTCCTTACTCACTTTCTCTTTTTTCACACCTATATTAATCTTTTCATCTTCTTTTTTTTTTTTCCTTTTTTTGTCCATTTTTTTTAAATTCCAATTTTTATTCTTTTATTCTTTTTTTACTTCTATATTGGCCGGTTGCCATCCTCGGGTGAGCTCGAGGTTCAATCTCACCACTCACCAGATTGACAAGCTAGGCAAGAATCGAACTAGGGCTCAAGGCCCGCCCAATCGGCGGTGAGGCAAGCAAGTGGCAAGTTAGGGCTCAAGCTCGCTGATATGGCAAGTGGCGAGCTCAGGCCTCATCAAATAGGCAAGCGGCATGCTTGAGCTTGCCGGAATCTAGCCATCCTCAACCTCGTCTTCGGCCAACAACCAGCCATGGCAACTGACCGGAAGAAGAAGAAGAAAAAAAAAGAAAGATGACAAGTCCAGAGAACCGTTCAAGCCTTATCAACATTCCATTGTAGATATGACGACAAATCTGCACGGCAGACACTTCACATATGGCATAATTTAGGAGGGGATGCTCATAAGTTTCAGGAGCTGCAGACTTGTATTGAACGTAAAGTGTGCATTCAACATAACAAACATGAAAAGAAGTCGATTGATAGATCTGTACAACAATTGACAATACTTTTCGACGTAACTTTCTTTGAAGTCTATCAACCTAGGTTCTGCCCAATAATTATCAAATAGAAACACCCCTGTCATCATCCATCACCATCCCAATGACCCAAAACCATCCAATCATCCATATGGTTATAGATGACAAGATCTGAGAACTGTTCAAGCCTTGTCAACTTTCCATGTGAGGCTGTGACGTAACAATTCCGATCAGTCAAGGAGGAAACAGGCGAGAGAATCGCCTTAGGGTGGGAGACCCCATACTGTCCTCCGTATTCCTTCTCTATCGAGAAGATAAAGATAGACAGGAAATTTGGAGGCCATGCGGTAGAAAAGGTAGACTCCACACCTAGGAGTACTATACTCTTAAGTTATCTCCGGAAAAGGTGGTATAGTAGCCTCCCACACCTAGATTCTGCTCAATAATTATTAAATAAAAACACCCTTGTCACCATCATCACTATCCCAATGACCCAAAACCGCCCAATCATCCATACGGTTAAAGATGACAATACCTGAGAACTATTCAAGCCTTGTCAACTTTCCATGTGAGGCTGCGACGTAACAATTTCGATCAGTCCCTACCGTGCTTAGCTACTTACAAGATTTTCAAAACTATAATGCACTGATGATGTTTGCGTTCCTCGTCTCATTTTCCTTTTGTTTTTCCTCATCCCATGGGAAACATTTCGCTATGTGGGGATTGCCTGTTGGTTTCAACTAGCTAAAGATGAAGATAGTAAGATGGAGCAAAATCGATATGATAGGAAAAGTAAGAAATGATAGCTTGACACGTGGCATTCTGAAACCCCATGCTTATTGTCGCGGCCTAATTTTCGGGTAAACCACCTAGGGTTTGGCTAATGGATTGTTAAGCCTAGACTTAACTCGAGCTCTCCCAAGCTCATACAAATTCGTGACTTAGGTTCAAGTTCTTAACATGCAAATGATTTTTTAATTAGGAGTCACCACTAATCTATTTTTAGTAGATCGATTAGAAATCCAAGTAAAGTAACGGGAGATTTATTTTACTTGTGAGTTCGGGGACTTAATTACGCTAGATTTCTCAACGCCCTTTCGGTACCTTTCTCTTTTATTTTGGAAAAAATGTTTGGCAAGCAGCTTGAATTAATTTTAAATCTATTTCCCTAACATGTGAGGCGATCATTCGGGTGTGCAAACCACCAATTTAACATTCAAATAAAGCAGTGAATAAATCACAGGACTTACCTCATAGCATCAAAAGCACCTGCAGTGTTAGATTAGAATTCACATCGACAATCCTAGATATGATTTCTAATTAACACGCAATTTCTTTTTTGTTTTTCTTTTTCACTTATTTAATGAGAATGCAATCCATATGCAATGTCATGCCTCTAATCTAACATGAAATAATATGACATAACAGTATAGCCTAAGCTATATGACATGGGTAAAAGAAATGCAATAATTAAATGTGCAATCTAAATTAGTATAATTACTTAATTCTAATGACGACCAATTTCCAATTAAATGGACTTAGTAATAATCATTAAATGACGTGCATTTCATGAACCTAATGCTATATGACCTGCACATGATTTTTTATTTACTTAATAAGCATGCAAAATATCATAATATGCAATGACGTGCAAAGAATGCCCTAATTCTAATTTTTTCTTTTTCTTTTATGAAATTCGAAATTAAAATTGCCAAATAATTAAACGTGCAATTCAAATTTAAAAAAAAAAAAAAACAACCAACATCCTAAATGAATGCATTTTTTGATTTTATATTTTCAAAATTCGAAACAATAAACCTCCAATTCTAAACATGCAAGATAACCCTAAAACAAGAAATATTCTAAAATGAACCTAATCTAACTCAGATTTTTTTGGATTTTTCCTTTTACAAAAATAAAATTGATTCAACTAACATGACGCCAAATCAGATAAGATAGGATCAATATCCTCAAATTGGCGAACCATATCTCGGGCATTAGATCGGGTTGGCTAATTTTTAAATAAATCGTGAATCGAATCTCGGGCGTAAGATCGGATTGACGATTTTGCAAGCGATTGCAAGTCGGATTTCGGGCGCGAAAATCGAACTGTCAATCCCAAATTTCATAGGCAATCTCATGTTGGAATCTCAATCTTACATTAGGAATGATTCTACTAAAAAATAATAATAACATATAAAAAAAAAGAATAAAGCAAATAAAAGAAAAAAAAAAAGGCTACCTAATTAGACTTTCCTTTTTTCCTTTTTTTTCTTCCACGCACGGCTTGGCAGCTTCGTGGTGGGCGCGCCGTCGGTCGGGTCGCCAAGGGGGTTGGTCTACGGCGTTCCAGTGAGGGGGCGGCGGCGTTGTCGGAGCTCCGGCGAGGGTGGACCGGCGGTGTTAGCAACCCGGCGGCAGGGGGCACGGCAGCAGCTGGCGTCACTCGGAGAGGAGGGCGGCCCGGATCGGCGTCGGGCCGTGGGTGTCGCAGCAGCAAGGGTGCGGCGGAGCGGGCCTGGTGCTCGGACGACAGGCGGGGACAGTGGGTCGCGGCGAGGGGACAATTCGCGAGCTGCGGAGCGTTGGGTCGCCGGGAGCAACAGAGGGCGAAACTGAAGAGGCGTCGCGGGCTTCGGGTTGCAGGAGGCTCGGAGCGGATCTACAGGCGTCGGAGCGGATCTGCTGGGCGTCGGAACAGCGTGCAGGGGTCAGTCACAGCGTCGGAGGAGGCGCGGACAGAACCGAGGTAGCAGCGGCGTCGCGGCGAGGAGTCAAGCGGTGGTGTTCGTGGTCGGCGAAGCAGCGGTTCGAGGCTGCCGTCGTCGCTGATGGCGGTGGTCTGCTGTGATCGTTGATGCGGGGCTTCGGGGACAAGCGGAGGCCCGGCGGAACAGAGGCGAAGGTGCGGCAGCTGCTCGGGATCTGCTGGCGTCGAGTCGGAGCAGAGGCCGGGAGAGCTCAGGCGGAGGGAAGCACGTGCGAGCGACGGCAGCAGCGGGTCGCGAGTCGTCGAGTGGAGCGGCGAGGCGGAGGTGTCCGGCGGGCAGAAGCCTCGAGCGGCTGAGCGGCGGTGGTTGGCTTGCGAACAGCAGATGGGGATGGGGGAAGAAGATGAACAGTGCTTGTTTTTCTTTTTTTCTTTTTTTCTCTGTCTTCTCACGTCTTCTCCCCCTCTTGCCTGTTGTACTTTCTGCAGCATTTTTCAGCAGAAGGAAAATTCCTTGCTGACTTTTCCTTTTTCCCAAAAGAACGAACACTTCTTCTCTTTTTTCCTGAATTGTTGACCTCGAAAACTCCCCAGAAACCCTAGAAACTCCTTTCCTTCAATTTTTGACCTAGAAAACCCGAAAAAAACCCCCTATGTGCGGCCGTGTATTCACTGTGTAACCCCCTCTTTGTCGTACGCGCGCAACCCTTTTATATAGGCGAGAAATTTAGATTTTGGTGGAATATTTTATTTTCTTTTTTCAATACACAAGAAAATCAATTTCGTTCGTGCATAGTCTCACGAATATATCATTAAAATATATGTACTTATGCGCAATATTCTCTTTTAAAAATTCCATCCGAAACCTTCATTTCTACCAAAAATACATCCTTCGTTGTATATCGCCTAAATATATGAAAAATCTCCCGTCATATCCTTGAATATCGGAAAAAATAATGCTTGGGCAAATAAAATAAATGCTCTAAAATTATATGCCATGCAATTTACTTATCTTTTTTTTTTCTTAGGGGTTAAAATTAATCCCTAATTTTTGTGCCATAAATGACTAAATGGGTTGCCCAAAATTTAGGTATCAACACTTATAAAAAGAAATGATTGAGTAACAATTTTTAATCTACTGTGAGAATAATCATATGTTTTAAATCATAAAAATCAAATAACAAATAATTATAAATTGTGATGAGTCCGCTTCTTTAAGAATTTGTGATGTATCGTAAGTAATAACCAAAAAACTATCGCTAGTAAAGCCCCTTATCACTTTGTTGGCATATTTAATGGAAGATATCGAATGTTTTATCCCAGTTCTCCACCCATATTACAATATACAGGAAGAGAGATAGAGAGAGAGAGAGAGATGGATTCCTTGGCGTTGATACTTTGTGCTTGCCTCGTTTTCGTTTTAGTCCAAGCTTTACGTTTCCTCAAGAAAAAGGCCAGCACGAGCCCCTCAAAACTCCCTCCCGGTCCACCCCCTCTTCCAGTTATCGGTAACCTCCTCGAGCTCGGCGATCTTCCGCACAAGTCCCTGGCCAAGCTTGCTCGCACTTACGGCCCAATCATTAGCTCCAGCTCGGGTCCATAACCACTATAGTCATCTCGTCTCCAATTGTCGCTAGAAAAATTCTCCAAGCCCACAACACGTCTCTCTCTAACCGCTTGGTCCCTGACGTGCTAACTCCATTCCAGCACGACGAGTTCGGTTTGGCCTGGGTGCCCATCTCGCCTCTATGGAGAAACCTAAGGAGAGTGTGCAACCTACACATATTCAACAACAAGAAGCTCGACCAGACTCAACACTTGCGTCTCAAGAAAGTACAAGAACTTCTTGCCTACGTCAAGATAAATGCTCAAGTCGGCAATGCAGTGGACATCGGTGAAGCGGCTTTCAGGACAAGCCTTAACTTCTTGTCCAACACCATTTTCTCCTTGGATTTTGCAGACCATTCTTCTGATTCTGCTACTGAGTTCAAGAAGATCGTTTCCTGTATCATGCTCGAGACTGGAAAACCTAACATTGTAGATTATTTTCTGGTGCTAAAGAAGATTGATCCACAAGGTTCAAGGCATCAAACGGAGATGTGTTTTTGGCAAATGTTGGATCTGTTTGAAGATACAGAAAAGGCTGCAGATGAGGGCAGCATCAGATTATGCTAGGAAGGACGATGTATTGGATACACTAATTGATATATGTGAAGATGAGAATGTGGACGTGGAGTTCTTTCAGATCAAGCACTTGATGTTGGTATATTTGGCAATTTCTGTCTATAGTCTTAGGCAACTATTGTTCTTTTACTGGCTCAGTTCCCATCATCAATATTAAAGTAGGAGCTTGGCTAATATACAAAAGACATAAATTCCCGGAACAAAAGATATATATTTTTCTAGGAAAAGGGCACTGAAAATCCTAAACTTTATATATAAATCAGGTGTTAAACTGTTTAATATCCCAGGTATAGTTGGCAGACTTAAGGGAAAATTAAGTGCTATAACAGGTAAGTATTCCATAAGAATCCGGGTAGCTTCTTTCCCTAGGGTTGATTGTCTGTCTACAGTTAGCGCTGAGACTCTCTCCTTCAATCACCAATGAAGTCACGGCTGGTAATGGTGACAAGAACCGCTTTTTCATCTAAATTTCTGTCAAGTTCTATTGCTTTGGCTAATGCCTGCGGTGTTGACCCCGATCGTTCAATTATGGTATAATTAAGTTTTCAACCTTCTTCAAAAAATGCAATCCAGTTATTTTGGTGAGCAGTATCAAAAGTTGTCCATTTGAAATTCTTAAATTGCACTTTCTAAAATAATTCCAAAATTAATTTGTATTTTCCTGTAAAGGTTTACACTTAAATTGCACCAGGTGGATGGTTTAGAAAGCGATTCCACATGTTAATACATATTTGAACATTGATCGTATTTCGTGCATGATACTTATGGTATAATCATTTCATTTTTTTTTATGTTTAAATTCCTGGTGAATATTAACTTTGCTCGTACCAATAGTTTTAGGAGTAGGAATCTCTATATCATTTCATGCTCAATTTGCAGCTCAGCTATCATTCAACCAAGCGATTTTGAACTTGGATTTATTTATTGAACATAGGATTTGTTTGTCGTGGGCACCGATACAACTTCTGGCACGTTAGAATGGGCAATGGCCGAGCTACTCCGCAGTCCGGAGAAACTAACAATAGCCCAAGCGAAGCTCGATCAAGTCATCGGCAAGGGAAATCTCGTCGATGAATCAGCCATCGCTCGCTTACCCTATTTACAGGCCATCGTCAAGGAAACTTTTCGCTTGCACCCAACAATTCCATTACTCCCTCGGAAATCTGGGAAGGAATTAGAAATCAGCGGCGTCACCGCTCCAGAAGGCGCACAAGTCTTTGTCAACATATGGGCCATTGGGAGAGATGGTACGTTGTGGGAGGACCCGAATGCATTTATGCCGGAGAGGTTTTTAGGGTCGAAAATTGATGTGAAGGGACATAGTTTCGAGCTGATTCCATTTGGCGGAGGTCGGCGTATATGTCCGGGCTTGCCTTTGGCCTTGAGGACGCTGCATATGATGCTGGGTTCGCTCCTTAATTGCTTCGATTGGAAGCTTGAAGGTGGGATTGTGCCTGAAGACATGAACATGGACGAGAAGTTTGGCCTCTCCTTAAAGAATGTTCAACCTATGCGAGTTGTGCCAATGTTGGTGTAGGCAGTGAGCAATGAGTGTTCTCTCAATTTGCCAGTTTGGAATAATGGATGACCACTTTTAGGTATGGTTTGAAATTGATAATGGATGTGGTAATGTTAAAGATGGTCATCATGTTAGTGAAAAAGGAAAGTATTCCAAAAGATTATAACTATTAAAAATTCTATCCACTTTTAGCACATCTCCCCCATGAGATGATTTTATCCAATTTATATCCATCTTATATCCGACTTTATCACGTCCTAAGAAGGCGTCAAATGTAGAATAAGATAAATTTTATCTTAACTACCAAACGCAGCCTTAAGTATTTAAGCAAGTGAAACGCATTTTCTATGAGCTCTTTAATCGAAGACATCCAATCAATCCAAGTTGCACCACTAATTAGTGAATTAATTTTGATGAACTTCCTTAGCATGACTGACATTTGTTTATTAATTTAATATTCATAAGCCACAGGGATAATTGTCCGAAAAGTCCTAAACATATTATATAGCGGCTAATTCAATTATAAACATTTCATTGTGCCAAGTAATTCCTAAACTTTTTTGAGAATTTGCCAATCTAGTCTAAACCTTTAAATTGTATCAATTTAGTCCTAAATTTTATTAAAATTTGCCAATTTAATCCTAAACCTATTATTTGGATAATTGGCCCAATGAATTATATTGGCAAATCAGCAAAGCACAATTTAAAGTTTACGACTGATTTGGCCGTTATACAATAAGTTTATGACTTTTTAGACAATTTTTTCACAAGCCACCAGTGTTGACACCTAATTTTGGCTATTATAATTACTGCATGAAATATTGGGGATCAACTCCAACCCCTAAATAAAAATGCAAATATCACATAGTTCGCATTCGCATCGCGTTTAGGTTCTAATGCCATCTAGGGCTAATTAATTTGTTTTGAGCATGTCGCAGAGACAAAGTGGATAATGTTTACAGGATTAATGCTCATTTCAACCAAGGTTGATCAAATTTGAACAAGGTTGATTCACATTGATTGAGTGAGCTGAATTTCAAGATTAGATCATCCATCTTGGAGCAACTTTTTGATTAGTCCTCGATCGAAGCTTTAAGTTAAATTCGAACTCGAGATTAGGTCAAAACTAGGCCAAGACCAGAGGGTAAGGTTTGAAAAGCAAAAAGATCGAGTTTTGAAAAATGTGAGCAATGCGGCCAGGATTCAAATCAAAAGAGATGGTGAGTTTTAAATGGAGGACAGCGATCTGAAGAGAAGAAGATCATGGGCATACACACTTCCCAAGAGAGGCTGAGAAAGTCTGAAAGCCCTAGGCATCACTCATAGAACATCCACGTCTCTACGACTCTCTCTCCGCAAACTCTCTCATCCACGTCCATGGCGTCTCTTTCATCGATTTCTCTCTTCGTCACGTCGTCCCCAGCTGGTGCTCCAATGCCCATTCATCCTCCGCTACTAACCGGCAGCTCCGCAACGAGCCACACCAGCGGTCTTTCAAGGCCTTCAAAAATTCATCTCAGCATCCAACGCCCTTCTCCGGCGATCTCGATGGCCACCGTCCAATCATCTAAGCCTTGACACCATCACATCCGCTCGCCGGCATCTTTGACACCTTGAGGGGGAGAATTCGGTCGAACACAAGAGGATTCCGATATCTGGAGTTGAAGAGGATTGAGTCAGTGGAAGAAAATAAAAGCAACAAGGGAGCCAAGACAAAAAAGGGACTGAATCTTGAGCGACGGCAGGAAAGGTCGAGCCGTGGAATTGGGGATCACTGAGCAAGAAGAGAAGAAACGCATTCGCTGTTTTGTTTGAAAGGGAAAGAGGCTGCGTGGACCAAAGGGGAGTTCACACGATACTCGCTCCATGTCACTCTGAGTTCTTTAAATCCTTTCAAGTAATTTATTTTACCATTTTTTTTATTTGTTGAGTATTATATTCTTGTTCATGCACTCTCATGATCAATCATCATATTTTAGTAGTTCAGGATTACAACTGATAAATATTGCTGGAATAAATTTTCAAAATAAAGGGAAAATGTATTGCGATTCATTTATAAATTTTTTATCCACAAAAGTAAAATGTTTATAAATTAGCGACGACCCCACACTAAATTGAATTTCAAGTTTAAATGATTTAGCTAAAACCAAAATTTGCAATTAGTATGAGTTTGGGAGAGTTCACATTAGACAACGGCGCCATCTCTTTGATGAGTAATTATTTGTGTCTGACTAGAAATCCATTTATTTCTCTATGGTGGTTCACCTCAAAAGAGGTCACGAAAATCAGCCATCATCATGTATCATCTAGATATGTATTTGCATGGAGACAAAAGTTGGACAATTGACCGGTCAAGAAAAATAGAATTGAACTTGAAAAGTAATTTCTAGCCAAGCATGCTCGTTGAAGTACGACGTTGAACCTGATATAAAACAAATGATCAAATGCATATATTGACCGACGTGATCGTATCATCACGCCCACGCCCGATTCCATCACTTGGTCACGCACCTATCCATCACCACCCTCGATTAATAAGCATGCGGACATCCTCGAGACAATAAAACAATGGGATAGAAAAGCAAGGCTATATTTTTCACAACTGAAAAACCATAACCACACTTTTATACAAGCAAACCTCATAGTATATATTACAATACTATTAACAAGTCAGATCTATCACATATCAAATCACAACTTAGAGTTTGCAAAACAGGATGAGGTCTCAGTCCTCATCCGGGTCATACTCCAGATCATCCGCGGAATCCTCCTCGGACTCCTCCTCCGGTTCCTCATCAGGATCTTCCTCTTCGGGCTCTTCCTCCTCAGGTTCCTCCTGAAATGTTGTCCCATAACCGGGATGAGACTACGTCTCAGCAAGTTCTACCTCCTAAGACCCGATTAGGAAGCCAATACACTCTAGAGGCTGTCTAAGCACAACACGAGTTAGAGGACTTATCTTGGCCTCAATTCCTTTCTGTAAGTCAGTATATATCAAATATACAGGAACCACATCAATTCACAGCATCAAATCAAATCATTGATCAATCAACCTAGTCGATTACATGTCATCTCAACCCTTTCTTACTCGATTCATCTCATTTACTCAAATTCAATGCTAAATTACGGCTTAGCAAGCACGGCCTACACAGTCATCTCAAATACTCAACCCCAACGCTGAATTACGGCTCAGCGAGCACAGCCTACTAAAACTTTGGCGGTAATGCTGAATTATAGCTCAGAGGGCACGACTCACTAATTCTTCGACTGTTAATGCAGAATTACGGCTCGGCGAGCACAACCGATTCCAAATTCGGTGGTAATGCTGAATTACGGCTCAGCGTGCACAATCGATTCCAAGTTCGGTGGTGGTGCTAAATTACGGCTCAGCGAGCACAACCTAGATTAGGTGGTAACCTATCGTCCAATGGACATAACCGTACTTCGGTGTTTTCTCGATCTAATCCACAATGTCATACAATTATTCACCCACGGCCAACAACATTACACTCCTCAAAAAAATTTCTCAATTAACACAGTATCTTGGCCTATTTTCCTAGGGTTAAGAGTACCCGTTAAAAATGATCGTGTGTGGGTACACGGACGGCCTTAGCCAAAATATAACAATTTCACTTTTTGAACATCCCACCAGTTTCAACAGCCAAAAACATATATTTGGCACTATAGACCGCCCAGTAATATTCCCATTAATTACCAAAATTAATTAATTTAGGAATAAAATCCCAAAATCATAATTAATTCAATTCAGCACAATTCAACGCTCAAATAAATAAATAAAAATTACACCATCATACTCAGCATAAAATTCCAGTCGTCGGCTATCCCAGCCTAATTTTTCGAAAAATAATTAATTAATTAATTAATTCAGAAAATTATTAAATAATTACAATAAATCCAATTTAGGCCTGTAATGCCTAATTGGAAGCCGAGACAAGCCCAGAAAATTACTGAAACTGGTTCAATAAATAATAGAGCATGTCTACTTGCTAAGTACACTAATTATTTGCCTAACATGCATACGTAAATCCCTAATTTAATTATTCTAATCTAACCTATCCACCTAATTACACTTAATTAAATCTAATCAACCCCTAAGCATCATTAGCATACTAAGCAAATCAAACCGACGGGAACGTCGCGGTGGTCGCTTTTCTCTAAAGCGGGCCTAGGGTCCGAGGTCCAGAAACACATCAAAACAGGCCCGACACCTTGCTGGAAACCCACTAAGTTTTTGTTCCGTTCTTGCTGAAACAAAAGGAAAACAAGCTTGGTTAGGCTTCTGCTTCTACTTGCTGGACTACAAGAGAAACCAACGGCTTCAACGGCGAAAACGGGCCGATCGGAAGCTCCGGCGAGTGGGTGGTCGGCAACCGGTGGCTCTTGGCGTCAATGGGGGATGTGCTAGTGGTTGGAACGGGCAAAGGAAGGGTCGGAATTGGGAGAAACTTGCGAAAAATGCAAAACAGTTAACTCGGCAGGGCTCCAGACGGTCCAGCGACCGGTAACTTCACGTCGGCGTACCAAACGGCCGGCGGCTCCATTTGGGGTGAGGCCGGGCTTAATGGAACGGTCTGGATGTCCTCGTCACGGAGATGGGTGGCTCGTTTGCTGATTCATTCGGGAAATCGACTTTTTACTCAGATCTTTGGCAAAAGGTTAGCTGGAGCAAAAACCGGCAGAGGTGAAAATAGAGGAGGAAAACGGTCCAGCGGTGGTGTGGCTGCTCCGGTGACTTTCTTGGCTGCTGGTAGTCTTTGAATAGCAAGGATGGAGGGAGAGAGAGATGGCTTGGATGGCAATGAGGGAGAGAGAGAAGGAAGAGATGAGGTTGGAGTTGGAAGGATAACGAGACAAGGGCTCCACTCTTACTTATCTTCCAATGCTTTGTCCCCTTGACCCATCCATGGCCATGCACACCTTCCTTGGCTCTCAATGAGCCACCAAAGCCCTCTTTGCAACATTGATTTGGTCCAAAATGGCTAGAGGAAGGGGGCATACGAATTTGAGGGGCTTTGGCTTCAATTGGACATAGTTTCATCTTCAATTCAATCTCATATGGCCTTTATAAATTCAATTGACATCTCAATGCTCCAATTGATATTTTTCCTCACCTATGGTTCCATCTTGCATTCCAAATACGCGATAAAAAATGATCCCGGCTTTTTTCTGAACGAAAGCAATCCTATGCCGACTTTTTCCCAAAAAGTCTTGGGTTTCAAAAAAATCTTCTGAGACTAAGTCGACGTTCCTAGAATTTATTGTGACATGATAGAACCTTCAATTTTTGAAATTGGACTTAAATTCGTGGTTAATTTCACTCATGTGCTTTTTTAGCGTGACCTAGGCTACCGGGTAGTTTTTAGAGATTTTTAGTACAAATGACCCATGGTCGATTTTCTTCGAACCACAATGAACCCACTCGACACATTGGCGACTCTCGGTGGTCGTGAAAATCTCAAGGTTTCAATTACGGGCACAGGGTACCCAAAACGATAGAAAATCGATCTAGTGCCGATCGACGAGAATTTTGCAATCAGGTGGAATCACCCATACTTTGATCACACATCTTAGTCAAATCGACCTATCCCTGATCTCTAATCGATTTTAACAATGCCGTAATGACCCTTGCAGACTAGCACGATCGAGGAGTCGACTTCTGGTCGAATTCTTAAGTCCATTGCATTAAAATATTTTAATGACTTCCCCAGATAGTCTAGTTATCTCACGAGTGATTGGCTCTGAGAATAGCACTATAGACGCGTTGATGAAAGGCTCGATTTATTCAATTGAAAACAATACTGGAAATTCAGGATGTCACAACTCTTCCTCTCAGGATGTCACAACTCTTCCCCTTTTATAAAAATTTCACCTTCGAAATTTAAACCTTTACCAATCCTTAAATAAAAAGGTGGGGTTATCGTCGTCTCATCTAGTCTCACTTTCCCCAGTTACTTCTTTAGTCCCGTGGTGTTGTCATATCACTTTGACCAAGAGGACCATCTTGGTACACATAATATGTTTTGAACCACAATCTGAACCGGGCTTTCCACGTATGACACTCTATCGTCTACGTCTAATTCTTCAAGATTTAGCACGTGGGTCGGGTCAGGCTCATACGTCCTCAACCTCGACACGTGAAAGACATCATGCACTTGTGCCTACTTCGGCGACAATGCAAGACGATACGTTAGGATCCTGATTCTTTCTCTATAATCTTAAATGGACCTACGTACCTCGATTTCAGTTTTTTTCCCTCCTTGCCAAGGTGCAAGGTATCCCTCATTGGTGACACCTTTAGAAAGATGTAATCACCAATTTAGAACTCTAAGGGTCTTTGATGCTCAAAGATACTACCATTTTGGCAGCTCGAGCGGTCTTTAATCTATTTCTGATCACGGCAACTACAATCATTGACTGCTGAACTGACTCTAGGCTTGTGATCTTTCTTTTCCTGACTTCATCTCAACATCCTCGCGCTTTGCACACTCTACTATGCAATGCGTCAAAAGGCACATCTGACTATTCTACTAAAACTGAGAACCTCGGGTTTGGATTTGATATAACTCGGTCACTGGCGCTCCATGCAGACAAACTATCTGACACACATACACTTCTGTATGCCTATTCAAATCAAGATCCTTTCATACGACGATAAAGTGAGCCGACTTCATCAGTCTGACGACCACCACTCAAATAGAATCATTACCCCTATGACTTCTTAGTGAGTCCGTCACAAAGTTCATCGTGATGTGCACTCATTTCCACTCTAGGGTCTCGAGAGGTTACAAGAGTCCTCTTGGCTTATAAAGATGTGCCTTGATTCTAATCTGAGCATCCGGCTCAATTCTGAGAACGGCTATAAGATTTGGAAGGTAGCCCATCTCAAATTTGAAAATCGAATCTCGAATTTCCTCAAGTAAGGTCCATTCTTTAACCAGCATATGTGCAACTAAAGACTCCTAACTTAGCACATCTATGACTTAATTCGCCTTCCTAGGGTAATACAAAATATCACAACCCACTCCTCTAAACGACGCATTACTATAGATCTCGTACCCTCCAGGATCAGATGGAATCATCAGCACAGGTGCGGTAGTAAGCTTTTCCTTCAGCTCTTGGAACTACTCTTGCACTTGTTTGTCCACACAAATTTCTCTTCATTCTTCAAGATTTTTGTCAATGGCAACGCTAAAGATGAGAACCCTTCTACAAACTGTCTGTAATAACCTGCCAAACCCAGAAAACTTATGATTTCTATCACTGTCGTCGGTCTTGGCCAGTTTATCACGGCTTCAATCTTGGTCGGTGTGAATGCTAGTATGAGCACCTAGAGGGGGTGAATGGGTGCGCAAACAATTTTTGCAATGTAGAATATAAATTTTTCGTTTAACTCGAATATGTTTCGCAATAGACTTTGAAAATGAAATTGGACTCTAACAATCAAATAGAGTTACGATCAAAGTAAAAGAGTTTAGGGAAGAGAATAAAAACACAAGGTTTATAGTGGTTCGGCTTAATCCAAGCCTACTCTCCCGCACTAACAGCCCACCGGCTGGATTTCACTATGAATCAAAAGAGTTGTTACAATATCACTTCCTTGATTCCACAGTGTAAAGACTCTACTACACTTTCTCAAGGCTTCACAAATGTATAAACTCTCTTTTGAGTACAAGTTTACGCTCAACAATTGAATCGACAAAGAACAATAAGCTTTAGACTTTGGAATTTTTCTATCGCGCACTTCCTTAAATAACCAAAACATCTTCCTTATATACTCCTCCATGCCTTCACCACCATTGGCACCTTCCAAAGGAGTTCTTCCAATCTACTCCTTGACAAAACTCGAGTTACTTAAGAAATGTGAAGATAGCCCACCAATCTGCTCGCCCATACAACCGGATCTAGGTTTCCATAAGTAGAACCTTCCAAATATACTTCACCAATCAACGGATCCAAATTATTCAAATTAAATTCAAAACAATAATAGATCTTGAGATGCTATCTCAGTAGTGAGATCTTCTTCAACCGCTCGAATCAAATTCTTAAATAAATACTCGATTAATAAATCTTCTTCGCCGGTCTAGAAACGTAAAGATACATCTTGAGTCTAGTGGTTTGAATCTTCGGACTTTGTCGAAAGAGTCCAAGTCTTGATTTTGTCGAAATCTTCGGACTTTGTCGAAAGAGTTCTTCGGACCCATCCCGATGAAAACGTTTTGTCGGCATCAAAACAAATAAGGAAGTTTTCTCCAACAATCTCCCCCTTTTTGATGGTGACAAAACTTTTCTCGAATCAAACATGGATATCTCATAAAAGATAAATGGATTAGGATAAAGATAGTATTGAATCTGCATCCACGGGAAATGTGTTAGTCAAACAACTTTCTTTGCCATGATTACCATCAACACTTAAAATCAATCCAAAACAATCAATCCAAATCGGTCACAACCAAACAAAAGTAAAATCAAACAAAAATCAAACATAGTCAAATGAAGTCAAATCTGCACTCGACTTCTCCCCTTTTTGTCAACATTAAAAAGGAAGAGATGAAAAAAGAATAAAATTAGGATTGTCTTGGAATGCGAACAAGTTGGAAATCTCCCATCGACTAGACAGTCTCTTCCAACATTTTCAAATCCTCCTTCAGTTGTTCTACCTCGTGACTCTTGGCAGTGGCTTGAACTTGAAGAGTAAGAGTCTGTATTTGATCATTCAAAGAAACTGAAGAGGCTTGACTGGCATTCTGCAAATTCTAAACTTCGTATCCCAGGGCATAAATCTGGCCTCGCATCTCCATAAGAACATCAAGTACTCGTCGAAAGTCTGCCGAGTTATCAATCTAAGTGCTTGCCTCAGCATGATCAGTTTAAGGAGTATTGGCAGATGATGGCATATTAGCATGAGCACCTAGGTTTGGAGATGAAACCTCATGTCCTTCCTCAGGAAATTGAGATGCATAAACATCTTACGGATCCGCAAGTGAGCGGCTAACATCTTCACTAGTGAAAGCAATTGAAGAGGTACCTCTTTTCTCGCGGCTCCCCTATGTCGGTGCCTTCAGGTGGAGAGAAGTACTTTTCATGCTCGTCTCCTCTTCAAGATGCTCCGGTTCTCTTTGCTCTTATTCTTCTGGAGTTCGTTCTTCCTCTGCCTCTTTCCGCATTGATTCCCTCTCTTCATCCCTCTGCTCTTCCTCTTCTCTGTCTTGATCCTCTCTCTCCTCTATCTCTGGAACAAAATGCTGAAGATTGCTTAAAGCAAGAGCTGAAATGGTGACATCTTCCTCATCTTCTTCATCCTGCAAGATGAGTGCTCTTCTTTTCTTGGATGGAGCTGTCATGGGCTCCTTTCCTTTTCGTTTTGCAGCCGTAGAGACTTGATGAGTCTTGACATGAGTTTTCTCTTTAAATTGCTCCAAAGCCTTGTTTAGCTCTTTTAGACGCATTTTGGAAACCATCTTCAGTCCCACCACCATTTGATCACACGATCGAACACATAGAATATTGGGAGGCTGAATATTAAGATGTCTCGAACAGCTTAGAAACAAGTCTTTGAATAAGGAAGTTGGCCCCCGTCCTTCACCACCGATCTGTACATGTGAAACATTATAGTGTGTGGCGAGAGAACTTTTGCCGCGTTGATAGCATACATCGCTTTGCTTCTGAATTTGAAACATCGATCTTGAAGTCGATTTGGGTCTAAGGCGGTTGATCATAATCTTGTGAAGCAAGACATTTGAGGCATTCAACCTCACGTACGAAATTCGACCTTCTGCCATCCCATCCCGAACAAGCTCTACCGTTGCACGACCAATAGACACACCAATTGAGTGAAACTCCCCTCTTTCTACTCCAATTACATCGGCCAGAGTGTCCATATCAACTACATAATCCTAATCTCTAACACTGAAAGAGAATCTATTCGCATCCAAAAAGCTTAGATTTGAATAGAAATATGCAGTAAGTTCTGGATGAGCCACTGTCATCTCAGAGCAAAATCGATGAAGTTGAAGTAAGGCAAATTTCTCCCGTAAATTCACATTCAGAGAGTCGAGAAAGTCAAAGTCTACACTCCTTGGGTTCATCACCCCTCGCTTCAGCAACTTAGAGTAAAGTCGCTTGTGTTCCTCAAAACGAAACAAATCCGTCCTTTTGCTTTGAATATTCGCAGCAATTCCCATTCTAGACTTAAAATTAGTGAACATCTTGTCATCATCATTTCCATTGGGTTGACTATGTCCACTAACCCGTGGATCGCTTGGAATATTTGCAAAGGCTCTTTCTGCCGAGCCCGCAGGAGCGATTCCCAAACGTTCCATCGTTCGTAAAAAGTGGGTTTCGTTCTAGTACCCCGTTTCTACCAAAAATTCATCAATGAAACTCAAAGCAGAACCTTCTTCCTTTAAGGCAGAGTAGAGTTTGAAGGTAAAAGCAAGCTTTTGAGACCTTACAGGTTCGGCATCCACGACGATTTCTTCCTCCGCTTGTTGTTCTTGAACATTACTCCGTGGTCTAGCACAGGAAGTGTGGCGCGGTTGAGAATGTTGTGGGCTCTACTTGTTGCCTTGGAGATTCATCTTCCTCGGTGAGGTCAAAGTGCGTAGGTCCCTCACGCAAAGGCGGTGGTCCCCTGCTTGCGATCCGAGAAGACTTTCTTTGGGAAGCCATTATCACAGTCTTTAGAAGAATCCAAACTCAATTCACGAGAAAGATGCAAACTTTGAAGATTAAACTAGAGAGTAAAAGTGAGAAAGTGATGTTACGTAGCTTCTAGGGTTTGTGAAGAAGAAAATCAGTATAAAAGGCGATCGAAACGGGGTATACGAATCGCCGTAAAAGGAAAATAAAAAAAGTGCCTTTTCAAAAATAACTGCCTTTTTGAAAAATAAATAACTATCAAAAAGATAACTTCTTTTTTGAAAAGGAATGATTGCTATAAATAACTGCCTTTTTAAAATTTGGAAAGATAACATCAATCAATTGCAGATTAATAGATGAACGTACCTTTTCGAGATTTTGTCCGAAAGATAAATTTCTAAAACAGAAATAACTTACAGTAGTGGATCTTGATCTCCTGAGTCTGAGCATCTTTAGACTTTTGTCCCTAAGTCTGAACTTCTTCAGACTTTATGATATTAAGTTTGGATCGAATAGACTCAAATTGACTTTTCTCCAGTGGCTTAGTAAAGATGTCCGCCAGCTGATTCTTTGAGTCAATGAATTGAATCAATACTTCTCCATTTTGAACATTGTCTCTAATAAAATGATGTCGAATCTCTATATGCTTTGCTCTTAAATGAAGAATTGGATTCTTGGTAAGATTAATCGCGCTGGTGTTGTCACATTTGATCTCAATGCATGAATCTTCGATTCCAAAGTCTCTTAGCTGTTGTTTTATCCATAAGATTTGAGAATAAAAACTTCCAAGAGTCACATATTCTGCTTCTGCTGTTGAAAGAGCTACAGTGCTTTGCTTCCTCGAAAACCAAGATACTGTCATGTTACCAAGCAATTGACAAGTGCCTAAGGTGCTCTTTCTATCAACTCTGCATCCTACTAGGTGCAACGTGCGAGTATCCAAGGAGGGTAAGATCTCCTTCTTTAGGATACTAGAGACCCAACTTAGAGGTTGTTGCAACATATTTGATGATGCATTTTGCAGCACTTAGATGAGATTCTTTGGGATCGATTGAAATCGCACAAATACAAATACTAAACAAAATGTCGAGTCTAGAAACAAGTAAGATAAAGAAGTGAACCAATGATACTCTGTATAGCTTCTAGTCAACTTTCTTTCCTCCTTCATCTTTGTCCGGCTTGAAGAACTTGACATTGGTATTTCGATCTTTTTGCAATTCTCCAAACCGAACTTTTTAACAAGTTCTTTAGCATATTTTTCTTGGTGAATGAAAATCCCTTCCTTCAATTGTTTTACTTGTAGTCTAAGGAAGAAGGATAGTTCACCCATCATGCTCATCTCAAATTCATCCCGCATAGACTTAGAAAACTTCTTGCACAGATTTTCGTTAGGTGATCCAAAAATAATATCATCAACATAGATTTGTACAAGTAAAAAGTTTTTACTTTCTCTTTTAATAAACAAGGTAGTGTCTACCTTACCTTTGACAAAGCCATTTTGAATTAAAAACTTACTTAACCTGTCGTACCAAGCTCGAGGTACTTGCTTTAAACCATATAGCGTCTTTTTCAGTCTAAATACAGAGTCTGACTTCCTTGGGTCTTCAAATCCAAGAGATTGTTCCACATAGACTTCCTCTTGGATAAATCCATTTAAGAATGCACTTTTGACGTCCATTTCAAATAACCTAAAATTCTTATGACAAGCAAAAGCAAGCAATAATCTAATTGATTCTAACCTTGCTACTGGTGCGTAAGTCTCATCATAGTCTATCCCTTCTTCTTGCGTATATCCTTTAGCCGCGAGTCTTGCTTTGTTCCTTATAACTTTTCCTTTTTCGTCCATCTTGTTCCTGAAAACCCAGTTAGCTCCAATAACAGATTTACCTTTTGGTTTAGGAGTCAATTCCCAGACATCATTAATGCTGAATTGCCTGAGTTCTCTTGCATAGCTTCAATCCAACTTTCATCAGTTAAAGCTTCTTCTATGCTCTTGGGTTCTATTTCAGAAATAAGTGCCACAGCACTAGAATCTTCATGCCTTTTGGATCTTGTACGGATTCCTTCATCAATGTTGCCAATTATAAGTTCTTTGGAATGACTAGACTTGTGCTTCCAATTGCTTGATTGGTCCATTGCATCGATCTTTTTCTTCATCGATTCTTCAACGATCGTTCTTTGTTGGTCTTAAGTCAAGAGCCGTTTAAGGGATTTAGACTTTGTAGAGTTTGGAGCGAGTTCGATTCTTTAGGTTGAGTCTCGAATCGATTGAATTTGTGTGAAGTCTTGAAATTTAACATTCATTGATTCCTCCACCGATTGAGTCTTTTGTTGTAAACTCGTAAGCTTTCTTTGGTGGTTGAATATCCAAGGAAGATACCTTCATCGATTTTTCTTCAAACTTACCAATTCGATCATTTGCATTTTTCAATATAAAACATTTGCAACCAAACACATGAAAATAGGAAACAATTGGCTTCTTACCTTTGAGCAATTCATAGGGAGTTTTCTCCAGAATAGGCCTTAAGAAAACTCTATTAATAATATAACATACTGTAGAAATTGCTTCAGCCCAAAAACGAGAAAAAATGTTGCTTTCAATTAAAAGAGTTCTAGCCATTTCTTGCAATGATCTATTCTTCCTTTCCACAACTCCATTCTGTTCTGGAGTGTATGCAGAGGAGAACACATGCTGAAAACGAGATTCATTACAAAATTTAGCAAAATCTTGATTTTCAAATTCACCTCCATGATCTGTCCGTATACAAGAAATAACATACCCTTTCTCATTCTGTACTTTCTTAGCAAACTTTATAAAATAAGAAAAAGTTTCAGATTTACTTGCCAAGAAATATACCCAAGTAAATCATGAGTAATCATCTACTATTACTAGGCAATATTTCTTACCACCAATGCTCGAGTTACGGTTGGTCCAAAGAGATCCATATGCAAGAGTTGCAGCACACGATTAGTGGAAACTTGATTTATTGGTTTGAAAGAACTTCGACCTGTTTTCCCAACACGCATGGTGTGCATAGATCGGATTTTTGGTATGTCAGATTAGGTAGTCCACGAACAAGCTTCTTTGTAAAGATCTTGGCTATTTGCTTCATGTTCATGTGACCAAGTTTTCTATGCCAGAGATTAGCTTCTCCTTGAATTGAAATTAGACATTGGGATTTTTCTAGTTTGATGTCCAGAAGATAGATGTTCCCATGTCTTCGTCCTGTGAAAGTCTAAAAGAAGTTTTTGCTGGTTCCTGAACATATTCCTTCTTGAAAGTTAATTTTGAAACCTGTATCACACAGTTGGCTGATACTCAGCAAGTTGTAGTTGAGTCCTTCTACTAAAGAAACGTTGCTGATTGTGAGACTTTCAATCTTTACTGTTCCGCATCCGACAATTCTACCTTTACTATTTCCTCCAAATGAAACTTTTCCACCATTAACTTGCATAAGCTTTATGAAACAACTTGAGTCTCCTGTCATATGTCTTGAGCATCTACTATCCAAGTACCATTTGACTTTTTTCTTGATAGTGACCTGTATTTAAAAAGAAAACTCAAGCTTTCTTTGGTATCCATACTTTCTTGGATCCAATGGAGTTAGTGCAATATACGGTCTTTGCCCAAGCCTTCTTAACAGGTTTCCAAACCATAGGACATTCTTTCTCAAAATGTTCTAAGCTATTACACTTAGAACATTTAAGAGCACTGCGGCCTACAGGTTTTACAAAAGCTTTTTGAAAATGATTTCTATAAAAGTCTTTTGTAGGTCTTTGTTTGATTCTTTCCTTTACTTTTGGAAAATTGATTAGAGGAATGGTTTCAGCAGTCATTCCCAAGCCTGATTTGTTAAAGTAAGGTCTTTGCGCTAAAAGAATCTTTTCCAATTTTTCAGATCCTATTGAAAACCTTTTTGAGATGCTTGAAATATCATTTTTCAAGAGTTCGTTTTCTTTAGAAAGAGAGTCTGCATTTTCTTTCAAGATAATAACACTTTTATCTAAATTTTCGACCTTTTCTTTCCAGACAAACTCCTGTTGCTTCAGTGCAGAATTTTCCCTTTATAATTCGGAAATCCTCTTAAGAGAGGTTTTGAGACTAAGACACAGTTCATCAATATATTTAGAGACTTTAGTAGAAATTTTAAAATTACTTACTTTGATTTCACTGTCTGAGTCTGAGTCTGAGTCTGAGTCTGTCTCAGGATCTGAATCTGATTTTGATTGTGCCATTAGACAAATATTGGCATAATCATCATCACTCTCTTCGCATTCGGTATCGGTCAAGTTTCTGCTTTGAGAGCCTTTCGTATTTCTCGGCTTTTCCTTTCTTTTTCTTTAGTAAGGGACAGTTGGGTCTAATGTGTCCCTTTTCTTGCATTCAAAACAAATCACATCTTTATTGGATTCATCGTCCTCTCCCGATTTGTTTTGAAACTTTTGAGAACTTTGTTTCTTCCAATTGAATCTTCTTCCCCTTTTGTTCGGTTTTCTAAACTTTCTTATCATGAGAGCAAGCTCTTCATCGTCCATATCATCTTCGAATCGTAACATCGAATCATCATTAGATTTTAAAGCAATAGATTTTTTACCTTTGGGATCTTCATCTTCATTGATTTGCTCCACTTCATAAGACTGAAGAGTGCCAACCAATTCGTCAATCAGAGAGAGTGGCATGATCCTTTGTGTCTCCCTTATTGAGGTCTTTACATGATTCCAATCTTTGGAAAGTCCACGCAGCGGTTTGTTAACCTTCATGGGTCCAGAGATTGGTTGACCTTGATACTCAAGACCATTCACGATTTCTGTAAAATGACTAAACATGTCAGTGATAGATTCTTCTGGTTTCATCTTAAAGGCTTTGTATTGACCAAGCAGAATATTAATTCTAGTTTCTTTCACTCGATCGGTTCCTTCATAGGTGATGTGCAACCTATCCCCGAGACTTCTTTAGCTGTTTCACAAGAAGATATTCTGTTATATTCAGTAGGAGATAATGGACAATATAAGGAATAAATTGCTTTTGCATCGAGAGCTTGTCTCTTGGTTATCTCTTCTTGAGTCATCTCACTGGACTCAACAGCTTCTTTTCCTCTTTCTGAGACTATTGTAGCTTTAGGAATGATTCCTTTGTCTACCACGTCCCATTCCAGAAGATCTTTAGATCTTAGGAATGCCTTCATCTTGTTTTTTCATATGCTGTATTCCTTTCCATCAAAATAAGGCGGTCTTGTGTTGCTTTGCCCTTCAACCAGACTTGGAGCCAACATACTAGCCATGGATCGTTAACTCTGAAGTAAAAACACTTCAATTTAAATGAGTACACAGTCTCTGATACCAATTATGAATGCTAGTATGAGCACCTAGAGGGGGTGAATAGGTGCGAAAACAATTTTTGCAATGTAGAATATAAATTTTGCTTTTAGCTCGAGTCTGTTTCGCAATAGATTTTGAAAATGAAATTGGACTCTAACAATCAAATAGAGTTACGATCAAAGTAAAAGAGTTTAGGGAAGAGAATAAGAACACAAGGTTTATAGTGATTCGCTTAATTCAAGCCTACGTCTACTCTCCCGCACTGAGACTGACCCACCTACTGGATTCCACTATGAATCAAAAGAGTTGTTACAGTATCACTTCCTTGATTCCACAATGTAGAGACTCTACTACACTTCCTCAAGGCTTCACAAATGTATAAACTCTCTTTTGAGTACAAGTTTACGCTCAACAATTGAATCGACAAAGAACAAGAAGCTTTAGACTTTGAAATTTTTCTATCGCGCACTTCCTCAAATAACCAGAACATCTTCCTTATATACTCCTCCATGCCTTCACAACCGTTGACACCTTCTAAAGGAGTTCTTCTAATCTTGAAGGCGGACTTTACATCTTGAGTCTAATGGTTTGACGATCTTCGGACTTTGTCGAAAGAGACCGCAAGTCTTCGGACTTTGTCGAAAGAGTCGGTTTTGTCGGTATCAAAACAAATAAGGAAGTTTTCTCGGATCCATAGAGATTCCTTTACCTGTAATCACGTGACCTAAAAACACAACACGAGTCAGCCAAAACTCGCATTTGCTGAACTTGGCGTACAACTGATGAACTCTCACGCTCTTCATCACTTCTCGGATACACTGGAATATCATCAATGAACACAATCACAAACTGATCTAAATATCCCTTGAATATTCGGTTCATCAAATCCATGAAGGCAGCTGGAACATTTGTCAGACCAAATGACATTACAGTATTCTCATAAAAGCCATATCGAGTACGAAACATTGTTTTCAGTATAACCTCCTTCTTGGTTCTCAACTGATGGTAGTCTGTCCTTAAGTCAATCCTTGAAAACATCGACATTCTTTATAACTAGTCACACAATTCGTCGATCTTCAGCCATGAACACTTGTTCTCGATCGTCACTTGATCGGGTTGACAATAGTCGATGCATAATTGCAACGAACGATCTTTCTTTCTCACAAATAGAACTAGTGCTTCCCAAGATGATGCACTGGGACATATAAATCCCTTATTCGGCAATTCCTGCATCTGCACCTTCAGTTCTTTCAATTCAAACAACGACATCATGTAAGAAGCCTTAAAGAGTGGCTCTGTCTCGGGTGCTAACTCGATCACGAATTCTATCTCTTTCTCTGACAACAGGCTTGCCAATTCCTATGGAAACACATCTAGAAATTCTTGGACTATTGGGATGTCCTTAACCTTTAGTTCTTCAACTGTCATATCCACGACAATCACCAGGTAACCTTGACAACCCCCATCTAACAAACGGGTTGCCTCTTGCAACGAGATTGGGGACATCGAGGGTCCTCCTCGAGTTCTAATAAATTCTAAATTTTCCTCCGTCGACGGATTAAACCGCATCGCATTGCAACAACAATTCATTACAACAAAAGCTCCTCCAGCCAAACCTTTTTATATATGATATCAAAGTTATACATAGGCAAAATAATCAAGTACAACTATAACCAGTGATTCTCATTTCTATGATTTCATTACAACAATTGAGGTTCTATAAACTTAACCAAAATCCTGCTGCGCCACTCTGATAAAATTGTTCTGGGGACACTACCCTTCCTGCTCAATGCATAACTTGATTCATCTCTGAGCTGGTAACCCATTCAATCTACCATACTGTGCATTCTACGGCGCAATTTCTCGGTTCTGACCCATTTGTGGCGGTGGCTATAACTGATGTGGTCTCCCTTGTCTTCTGGGACAGTCCCTGGCTATGTGACCCAGCTGGCCACACCCAAAACAAGTACTCGGTTGGCATGGGGCGAATCCGTGTCGCCTTCCACACAGGTGACACACACCATTCTGGCTAAACCCTATCTTTCCAATTCCACCCTCCCTATTGGGCGGAACTTGGAATCTTCCTCTAGGCATGGGCCTCTTTCCTTGGCGAATTCCTTCTCGGTGAGAAGTAAACCTTGATCCATACAAGGTGACTTGCTCAATCGGGCTCCTTTCGAGCAACTGTGCTCGACGATAAACCTCTTGATAATCAATCAAATCAAATGGCACCAATGGCTGCTTCAACTCGTGTCGAAGGCCATCCTTGAACCTTCAAGCTTTCTCCTCAAGGTCTTCAATCAATCTTGGAGCATACTGAGATAGCTCCGCAAATTTGACTCCATATTGGTCAACAGTCATTGACCCTTGGCGAAGTCGCAGAAATTCTTCAATTTTCTGCTGTCTCATGTTCCTCGAGAAGTATTGTTCATTGAACGCTCTGAGGAATGCATCCCATAGTGGGACCACTCTTTTAGGAAACACTGTCTCTCTGTCAGCTCTCCACCAGGTGTTGGCATTGCCCTACAACTGATATATTGCCAAGGTTACCTTTTCTACCTCTGTGCACATCAGGAGTGCAAAGGCTTTCTCTAGATCTTGTATCCACAGTGAGGCAACCTCGGGGTCTCCAGTACCTGTCACGCCCCGAATCTTGAGCGCGTGCACATCCCTCGATGGTCGATAGAATTTTGCAACGTTCCCAGGTCTTGTCGCCGACCCTTCATTTTTATTGCACATGCGAAAGCGAATTACTAATCCCCTGACCTCAACAAACATGGGATAGAAAAGCAAGACAACAATTTCCAAATCAAAATACACATTCATAAACACCTCAAACTTATACAAAAGGTCTGTCTCATAAAGAACTACGAGTCATCTATGCTCCTGACCCTTCCGCTTCAAGCTCCGGGTTCTTCACACTAGGGACTTGAAAATGGTTATTCAATAACCAGTGAGATATAAATCTCAGCGAGTTCCTCCCCTAAGCCCCCAATTAGAACACAAACTCAACTCGGGTATCTATCAAGAACTACCCCACCACAAGCAACAACCAACAATCAATTCGCATACAACCTTATAATTGATTTATGCATGCACGTTATAATTCAACACGACACACGCAATGCACATGGCCATTAGATGATACATTTCATCAATCACATACGAGTCGCATCACAAGCGATCTCACCTGGCCATTGCCTTACCCTGCACGTTATCGATTCATGCGTGCATGCCATAAATAATGTGCTCAACTCATGCATGACTGGAATCAATGATGCCATGATTCTCATGTGTTCTCGCCCATTAGTACGCCACTCATTGCGCATCAATCAATCACACGCATCCCGATTATAAGGTAAAACCATTATGACACGTCCCATACCATGCCACACAATTTTACCCCATAATAAGGTGCAGCGATCTCAATCAATCATACGTTCCAATTGTTAAATTTGCCCCTTAAGGGAACCGCCTACTCCAAGTTGCGTCTTCTGGCGTAGCCAAGCTTCATCTCCCACCAAGAGCACGGTGACGTCTATATCTTAATAGACGGCTTCCCCAAAGGGGCGTAAGTCCAGAATCTACTGCGACTCGAGTACAACCTACTCATAAGTTCGGTGTCTTCTGGCGTAACCGGGCTTCATCTCACCACCATTAAGCACGGCGACATCTATATCTTACTAGATGGCTTCCTCGAAGGGGCGTAGGTCCAGAATCTACTGCGACCCGCGATCCAAAAATGGATATCCCATATAGGGTAACATCCGACTTAAAAGCTCGAGACGGTTTCTCTTTAACCAACACACGATTAATCAATCTTGGCCTAGGACACCGTGTATTGCACTCAAATACTTCAATTAAAATGATGATTATGGCCTATTTTCTTCATATTAAAAACATTCCAAAAATAGTCGTGTGTGGGTATACGGTCAATTCAAACCAGAAAAATTGATACATTTCCTTTTTAAACCCCACTATTTGGTATAGTACTTAAAAACTCTTTTCGGTATCAAAACTCGACACTCAGGATTTTCTAAATAAATACCAAATTTCCAATCACCACACCATTATACAAATCATCACTCAATTCATGCGGATGCCCATGCATTTACACATCCATCCACTTCATAAAATCAACACACATGAAACAAGGCAATTTTTCACTCTTGGGTGAACAAAGGTGCTCGTGAACGATGCTCATGAACGATGCGCATGAACGGTGCACGTGAACAGTAATTTGTGAACAGTGTCGCGTTACGTGAAAAGTAAATTTCCAGAATTCAATATTTAATAAATTAAATTCAGAAATTAAACAAAACATTAATTAAAACAAACAAATAATTAATTAAGCAAAACAAGCTTAATTAAACACATAAGCATAATTAAGCAAATAAAGCAAGATTAAGCTAAACTAATCCAATCCATCCATCTGACCACCTATCTTAAGGCTAATACAACTTAATTAAATCTCCTAAACTAGAATTAAATCTAACTAAACCAACCCTAAGCAAGTTTAAGCTCTAATCAAAGAATTATGAGCTAAACTCACCCGTTAAGCGGGCCAGAGACACCGACGCGGCGGTGACGACGGTGGCTACGCACCGAGACCTCTATCACAATGATTCAAGGCAATCCCTAACTCAGCATAGCAACCACAACCTCTGCTTCACTCTGCAACTCTCAAAAACTGACTACCGGAGGAGAAACGGAGTTGGGCGGCTAATCGGAGCTCCGGCGAAGGGGTGGCCAACAACCAATGGCACCTGGGGGTCAAGGGGAGTGAGTGGTAGCTAGGATAGGTGAAAGCTCGGTCAAAATGGGAGAAAACGGGCCGAAATCGCGAAACAGGCGGAGCTAGTTGGACTCCAGGCGGTCCGACGAGCGGCAACTTCTCGCCGGAATTCGGGACGGCCGGCAGCTCCGTTCGGCGAGTGGTGGCCACCTTCCGTACGGAATCTCTCTCCTCATCACGGTGGTGGGTGGAGCATAGGCTTATTCGTCCGGGAAAATAACTTTTAACTCGAGTTTTCAACGAAAGGTCAGCTGGAGCAGAACAGCGCCAGACGGTCAGGCTGCCGCTGGCTTCTGGCCGGCCGGCGGGTCAAGCGGTAGCTTCGACCAGCGAATGACAAGCTCCGGTGATGGTCTGGATGTCCTGAAGAAAATGATGGGTGGAACGAAGGCTGATTCGTCCAGGAAGCCAACAATCAACTCAGATCTTTGGAGGAGGGTCTGCTGGAACAGAAACTAGAAAAGAGGAAAATGAGGGAGAGGGAGCTTCGTCGAGAGAGGGCCGAATGAGGGGAGCGAGAGAGTGATGTGAGGGCTGTCAAGACCCCATCAAGGCCTTCAATGCTTGCCTCAAGTCCCCATGCCATGATGACCTCATTTTCTCTCTCTTCTCTAGCCTTTTCTCCCTACAACTAGGGGTAATTTGGTCATTTCACCTTGCACAATTACCATTCTGTCCTTGGGCTGAATTTGGTGGATGGGCCTAAGAAATGGGCTTGGCCAAGAATAAAAGTGGGCTTGGAAATTGATTGGGCTCAAAGATGGACCATGGACTTTGAAAGATGAATAGTTAATTTAGGCTCAATGGGCTCATTTGCTTTCCTTAAGCCCACCGTGGTGGATGTCCCACCTTGGGCCTAAGGCCCACACTGGCTTAGCCCGGCCCACATCCTCACGGGCTTGCTTCCTCAATCTGAAAATCCCTTTTTCCATTGCTCAACTTAACTGGCGATATCGACTGTCGCTGTAGCTTCATCCAAAGTCCGTCTCGAACGTTCCCGATAATTCGAAGCTCAATCTTTAGTTCTCATGCTATGTCAATTCCGCCCAATGTCATTTCGGGTACAACTCAGACTGACAGGTGGCTTTGAGGATTCACGCGTAACCAACTCGTGTCAAACCACGTTCAAGACATCTTAACGCATGGACATCCTTGACTACATGAATTACGGAGGATAGATTCTTATTTCAAAGTACACGATTACTAAGGATCGACATAGGGTCGTTCATGAATTCGATAACAGTAAACGGAATCACCCGTCGTTTCATTATGTTCTGTCCGCGAATCGACTCCCAGTCGTCCTTGAAATCATCCTGTCTATCTACAGGATTGTCCTCACGCAAGTCTCATAGTCAAGTCGTTTTCCCAGGTCGAGTCCTTTAGTCGTACGAGTTTTGTTCTAATTAGCATTTCCCCTCAAAATCACTATCTCAAGAGTGATCAATTTCGAGTGAGATCAACCGACAATGCATTGACGAAATTCACATTCATTCATCCCTCAGAGGGCTCGAATTTCAGGATGTCACAGTACCCGAAAATCTTGGCGGACTCAACTTTAAAAACTACTCCACCAGCTTGTGGATCGGTCTTTCTCTCTACACCTCTATGTTCTCAGCTGGAACATCAACGGTGCGCGGCGGGTGTGGCAATGGCTGCGGCCTCAACAGCGGCGGCAACAACAAGCGCCCGAGCGCGACTTGAGCGGCAACGGCAACAATGGGCGATAAAAGCGGCAGCTTGATCCCGGGCCTATTGCCCCATCAATTTTCTCATGGCATCCAAGGCTTATTCAATCCTAATGGTTCCCTGATCACCTGGGGTCGCTAGCCCAGCATCAACTGGCAGTGGTGCTACACCACTAGCACTAGCCTGTGCAGGTGCTTTACCGCGGCCTCTTCGAGTACCGACCCTAGTCGGGCGACCTAACCCGAGCCGTAGGCTTAACAGTACGCTTACTCAGAGTCCTCTGCTCTTGCTCGCTCATGGTTCAGCCTTTACACTGAAACTTATCTTCCAAATCCACACTAGATTAGAAGATGAGCGACACACAACAAGCAATATTATCACACAACTACCATCGACATGCACCAGACATGTATTTAAATGTCTTTCCTACAACTATCCCATGGTCCATCACACCTTATCACTCCAATCCTTAACCATTGCTCCGATACCACTTAAATGGGATGTCATGCCCTGATCCTCGGGCACGCACCCATCCCTTACATGGTCGATTAATAGTGTCGTCCCAAGACGCATCGCCGACCCTTTCATTTTAATATGCATGCGAAAGCAGATATAAAATCCCTAGACAATAAAACAATGGGATAGAAAAGTAGGGCTATATTTTTCACAACTGAAAAACCACAACCATGCTTTTATACAAGCAAACCTCAAAGTATATATTACAATACTATTAACAAGTTAGATCTATCACATATCAGATCAAAACTTAGAGTTTACAAAACAGGGTGAGGACTCAGTCCTCATCCGGGTCATACTTCGGATCATCATCCTCGGACTCCTCCTCCTCGGACTCCTCCTCTGGTTCCTCATCAAGGTCCTCCTTTTCGGGTTCTTCCTCCTTAGGTTCCTCTTGAAATATTGTCCCACAACCGGGATGTGACTACGTCTCAGCAAGTTCTACCCCTTAAGACCTATTAGGAAGCCAATACACTCTAGAGGCTACCAAAGCACAACACGAGTTAGAGGACTTACCTTGGCCTCAATTCCTTCCTGCAAGTCAGTATATATCAAATATACAGGAACCACATCAATTCACAGCATCAGATCAAATCATTGATCGATCGACCTAGTCAATTACATGTCATCTCGACCTTTTCTTGGTCGATTCATCTCATTTACTCAAATTCAATGCTGAATTACGGCTCAGCGAGCACGTCCTACACAGTCATCTCAAATACTCAACCCCAACGCTAAATTACGGCTCAACGAGCACAACCTACTAAAACTTTGGCGATAATATTGAATTACGGCTCAACGGGCACAACCATTCCAAATTCGGTGGTAATATTGAATTATGGCTCAGCGTGTACAACCGATTCCAAGTTTGGTGGTGGTGCTGAATTATGGCTCAACGAACACAACCTAGATTAGGTGGTAACCTACGGTCTAATGGACATAACCGTACTTCGGCGGTTTCACAATCTAACCCACAATGTCATACGATTATTCACCCATGACCAACAACATTACACTCCTTAAATAAATTTCTCAATTAACACAGTATCTTGGCCTATTTTCCTCGGGTTAAGATACCCGTTAAAAATGATCGTGTGTGGATACACGGACGGCCATAGCCAAAATATAATGATTTCAATTTTTGAACAACCCACCAGTTTCAATAGCCCAAAACATATTTTTGGCACTGTAAACCGACGCCCGGTAATTTTCTTACTAATTACCAAAATTAATTAATTTAGGAATAAAATCTTAAAATCATAATTAATTCAATTCAGCACAATTCAATGCTCAAATAAATAAAAAGATTACACCATCATACTCAGCATAAAATTTCGGTCGTCAACTATCCCAGCCTAATTTTTGAAAAATAAATAATTAATTAAATAATTTTGAAAATTATTAAATAATTACAATTAATCCAATTTAGGCCCATAATGCCTAATTGGAAGCCGAGATGAGCCCGAAAAATTACCGAGACTCGTTCAATAGATAATAGAGCATGTTTACTTACTAAGTACACTAACCGTTTGCCTAACATTCATAGGTAAATCCCTAATTTAATTATTCTAATATAATATATCCACCTAATTGCACTTAATTAAATCTAATCAATCCCTACGCATCATTAGCATATTAAGCAATGATTAGTGAACAAAACTCACTTGATTAATGCGTGGATCGGATCAAACGGACGGGAACGTCGCGGGGGTCGCTTTTCTCTAAAGCGGGCCTAGGGTCCGAGGTCCGGAAACACCTCAAAATGGGCCCAACACCTTACTAGAAACCCACTAAGTTTCTGTTTTGTTCTTGTTGAAATAGAAGGGAAACAAGCTTGGTTAGGCTTCTGCTTCTGCTTGCTGGACTGCAGAGAGGAAACCAACGACTTCAATGGCGAAAATGGGCCGATTGGAGCTCCGGCGAGCGGGTGGTCGGCAACCGGTGGCTCCCGGGGTCAAGGGGGGATGTGCTGGTGGTTGGAACGGGCAAATGAAGGGTCAAAATTGGGAGAAACTCGCGAAAAACGCGAAACAGTTCACTCGGCAAGGCTCTAGACGGTCCGGTAATCGGTAACTTCACACCGGCGTACCAGACAGCCGGCGGCTCCGTTCCGGGCAAGGTCGAGCTTGATGGAACGGTCTGGATTTCCTCGTCACGGAGATGGGTGGCTCGTTTGCTAATTCATCCGGTAAGTCGACTTTTTACTCGGATCTTTGGCGAAAAGTCGACTAGAGCAAAAACCAGCATAAGTGAAAATAAAGGAGAAAAATGGTCCGACGGTGGTGTGGCTGCTCAGGCGACTTCCTTAGCTGCTGGTAGTCTTCAAACAACAAGGATGGAGGGAGAGAGAGATGGCTTGGATGGCAATGAGGGGGAGAGAGAAGGAAGAGATGAGGTTGGAGTTGGAAGGATAAAGAGACAATGGCTCCACACTTGCTTATCTTGCAATGCTTTGTCCCCTTGACCCATCCATGGCCAAGCACACCTTCCTTGGCTCTCAATGAGCCA
Organism: Eucalyptus tenuipes; assembly: GCA_014182365.1. Taxonomy (NCBI): domain Eukaryota; kingdom Viridiplantae; phylum Streptophyta; class Magnoliopsida; order Myrtales; family Myrtaceae; genus Eucalyptus; species Eucalyptus tenuipes. Next base: position 26,843,049 of record CM024540.1, on the reverse strand, counting down.
CCAAGGCCCTCTTTGCAACATTGATTTGGTCCAAAATGGCTAGGGGAAGGGGGCATACGAATTTGAGGGGTTTTGGCTTCAATTGGACATAGTTTCATCTTCAATTCAATCTCATATGGCCTTTATAAATTCAATTGACATCTCAATGCTCCAATTGATATTTTTCCTCACCTATGGATCCATCTTGCATTCCAAATACACTATCAAAAACGATCCCGGCCTTTTTCTAAACGAAAACGGTCCTATGCCGACTTTTTCCCAAAAAGTCTCGGGTTTTAGAAAAATCTTTTGAGACTGAGTCAACGTTGCTAGAATTTATTGTGACATGACAGAACCTTCAATTTTGAAATCAGACTTAAATTCGTGGTTAATTTCACTCAGGCGCGTTTTTAGCGTGACCTAGACTACATGGTAGTTTTTAGAGATTTTTAGTGCAAATGACCTGTGGTCAATATTTTCTAGCCACTATGAACCTACTCGACACATTGGCGACTCTTGGTGGTCGTGAAAATCTCAAGGTTTCAATTACGGACACAAGGTACCCAAAACGACAGAAAATCGATCTAGTGCCGATCGACAAGAATTTGTAGAATCACCCACACTTTGATCACACATCTCAGTTGAATCAACCTATCCCTGATCTCTGATCGATTTTGACAATGCCATAATGACCCTTGCAAACTAGCACGGTCGAGCAGTCAACTTCTGGTCAAATTCTCAAGTCCATTGCATTAAAATCTTTTAATGACTTCCCCAGATAATCTAGTTATCTCACGAGTGATCGGCTCTGAGAATAGCACTATAGACCCATCGATCAAAGGCCCAATTTATTCAATTGAAAACAGTACTGGAAATTCAGGATGTCACGGTATCTTTTGTGCAGTGATTTACCGCTACTATAGTTGGCAATGAAATACTCCGTGAGCCAACGCACTTCAATTGCAAGGCTTGGCCTACGCTTCAACTCCATGCCTATCAAACACAAAATGAAGTAAAAGTCGAAGATAAAACATATTATTGATCATAATTTGAAATTGGAGGTCAAAGTAGTTATTCACAAGTGGTTTAGCAAAGGCCTCTAATATTGAGATTTAGCCGAGGTCAAGTTTTAATAGTGACCCATGAGAATTTCCATCACATTAAACTAAGGAAGAAGGGGAAATAAGGATGCTATGCTTTAGAATTAGACAGGAACAAGGCCCATGTTCGTGTTGAGTGTGATTTCCTTGACTTGATAATAATTCATATGGGTTTTGATAGGAACTTGGTAAATCGGAGTATGGTGGGTGTCAAGTCAATTTTATATAAATGGTTTTTTTAAAATAAAAAAAAAAGGTAAAAGTGTATCTTTCAAGAGGAATTCGACAGGGAAATGCTCTATTTCCTTGGTTGTTTATGTCGGTGGTTGATGTTCTCTCACATATGCTAGTGACAGTGCATATAGGGCCTAATAACAAAATATAGTATAATATTTTCACAATAATGGCCACCATTTCATATGTAGCTTCTAATACACGAGTTTTATGTTTGTTGATCTCCCAATGTCAATATGAAACTCTATAGTTTTCTAATTGAAAATTATAATGAACGAGTTTCGAATAACTAGTTGCTTTTTTGTATCATTATATTAATATGTGATTATTGCTTATTATTGTCGCGACCTCCCTAAAGCGAGTGGAATCATCTAAGACTTGGCTAATGGATTACTGAGCTTAAACTTAACTCGGACTCTCCCAAGTCCATATTAATTCGCAACTTAGATTCAAATTATTTAACATGCAAATGATTTTTACCTAAGAGTCACTACTAATCAGTTTTTGGTAGATTGATTAGATACCCAATTAAAGCAAAATAAACTTACTCTACTTTTATGAACCAAATATTGTGGATTCGGGGACATGGTTACGGTAGATTACTATAATGCCATTTCGGTACATTTTTCTCTTTTGTTTTAATAAAACATTTCTTAAATAGGTGTTTATGCGAGTGTGCAAACATTATTGAAACACCCAAAAAACAATGCAATGAATAAATTGTAAGAAGAGGGAAAGCATTCACATAACGTAGAGCAAGCATATTAACTCCCTAACTGCAAATTGTTCATTAAAACGCATGCAATGTCTATCAAACATGAATTCTTTTGAATTTTTTTGAAATGCAAATGTAATCCTAATATGTCTGCGTGATCTAATTCTTATGCAACATACAACTCTAATTGAATGGTCCTAAACATGCAAACCATATGACATGTGAATTAATGCGAATCAATGTTAATTTTAATAAAATGACCTAACATACTATCACTAAATGATGTGCCTACATTAAATTACATGAATGACATGCATAGATGATGTGCATTAGTGATATGACCCAAAACTATATGACATGACATAGCATAATGACGCAACTAAACTATATGACATGACATATGATGATGCACCTAATCTATATGACTTGCATTTGACATTTTGATTAAAATTTGTAGGTCCAAATTAATAAAAATGCATCTAAAGTAAGATAATACCTTATTTAAGTTAGGAAATGGATTACCATAAATCATATTTTAGCTTAAAAATTTATCCTAACATAAAATTTAATTCAAAGATGCTATTTAGCCTAGCTATTACCCACACATGCATTTCAATTTAATAAGGAAAACATCATCATGCAATCCCATCTATAAAATCAAAACTAATATATAGGACAATACAATCTTTTTTGGGAGTTTTCCCTTTTATATATGTTGACACCTAAATTTTGACTAAATACTTAAAATTAAATTTCATAGAAAATTTGGGACCAATTTGGCCCTAACAAAAAGATTTTTGTATCACCTATGTATTAATATCATTTGCTTTTTCTAGGTTTTATTTACTATTTTATTTTCCCTATTTTCAATCCCATCTATAAAATCAAAACTAATATATAGGACAATGCAATCTTTTTTGGGAGTTTTCCCTTTTATATATGTTGACACCTAAATTTTGACTAAATACTTAAAATTAAATTTCATAGAAAATTCGGGACCAATTTGGCCCTAACAAAAAAGATTTTTGTATCACCTATGTATTAATATCATTTGCTTTTTCTAGGTTTTATTTTCTATTTTATTTTCCCTATTTTCAGATAAATTAATGTTTAAAAAAATTTATACTTGAAAAAAAAAAGGGTCCCACAACGGCTGGGAAGCCTAGCCCCTTCTTCTTCTTCTTTTTTCCACACAAGCCCAAGGCCAATTCCCTTTTTTCTTTGGCTCGCCCCCTTCCTTCTTCTTTCTTCTTCCTTCCGCTTTCCTCCTCCACCTCTACAACTCACGTGAAGCAACAATGATGCGCGCGAGGACAGTCTACGGCGGAGAGAAAGGAGTAGGCCAGCATGGATGGGACACGCCTTCAAAGCAGAACAAGTGAGCAGCTAAGGAGATGCCAATTTGACCTCACCAAGGCCGGTCGACGCACCAAGGACCGGCGGTCCGAGCACCTCCGCCGACCGGCCTCCTCGCCTATAAATAGGGCGTCGGGGGGAAGGCCAAAGACGCGGAGAGAGAGAGCTCAAAGACGGCAAGCTCAAAGGACTTCCCCTGAGAGACATTAGGGGAGGCCTAAGAGCGAGCAAGCCATAGATCTAAGGGGAAGGAGATCTGGGAAAGGCTAGATCTGAGAGAGGAAGGTTCGGGAGAGAGAAATCGGGGCTGAGAGAGAGAGAGAGATTTGAGTTTGCAGGAGAGACGCAAGACTCATCCCAGCCACGACCTCGCCATGCCGAGCTCGCTGGCCCGACACTCGCTGCCCACCTCGTCATTGTGTCTTCGGATCTCCCGACACCGACCCTGCGCCGAGCCAATACATGCCATCTATGTAGCACCGACATGGACACGCAACACGCGACACGACACGACACGCCGACACGTCATTTCTCAAAAAATAGAGAATTTCGACACGTTCCGACACGTTATATATGAAATATATTTTTTATATATAAATGCAAAAATAAATAAATAATAATAAAATGAGCATAGAATTAATTTATACTAAAAATATTAATCCAACATTTGTTAATATCATTCATGGTTTTAATTTAATAGAGATTGAATGAGAAATTCAAAATTTGCTAACACAAAATAGTAAATTTGAAGGAATATGTCATGTTTTCTTACACTTGTCGGAGATTAGTGAGATTTCTTAGTCCCAGACATAGTTTGGAATTCATGACATAGACTAGCTTGGAGCTCCTCTACAAAACAAGGTTCGAGAAAAATGAAAATCTAGGACAAGAACTCAAAGAAAATGAAATAACTAAATTGGCCATGGAAAATATGAGAGATAACTCACAAGCCAATGACATAGATCAAAAGAGATAACTCGCAAGCAACGCCTATGAGAGATAGAAAGAAGCAAAAAAAAAAAAAAAATCACAACTTTAAGTCCACGGGGACGACGGAGCGACGCCGGCGAGAAGAGGGCGTTCCATCGTCACTCACGGGAATGTCAAAACTTATAAGTGAGAAATTTGAGAGTGATAATTTTCTTCTTTCTCCTTTTTTTTTTTTTTTTTTTTTCATTATTTTTTCATTATTTTTTCATATATTTATATTTTGAACCCCCTCTCAAGTGTTCCCCCACGAAAACTTTTTCAAATTTATATTTTGACCCCTCAAGTATTGAAACTTTTAAAATTGACCCCGTGCGTGTCGGAATCGCGTGTCGGAATTTCAAACTCGCGTATCGGAGCGTGTCGGGAAGAGTTGACCACATGTCGGATTTTTTCAACACTCGTTGACCGTGTGTCGGAATGTGTCGGAGCGTGTCAGAGTGTCGGACACGACACAAAAGCTTCCGGAGAGTGTCGATGCTTCTTAGCATGCCATTGCTTGTCGTCACCGCCAAGCGAGCCCACAGCCGAGACCAAGGAACCCGAGCTTGTCGAGCTACTTGCGGTGCCTCTGAGATCAAGATTCCTAAGCCAGTCGTCATCGCTCGCCACGGCCATCTCCGTCAAGTGGCGGAAGAGAGAGACGAGGGAGCGATTCGGGTCGGCGGCTACGGAATCAGGTTGGGCGTGCGAGTCTCAGCCGGGTACGGTTCTAGACAATTCAAGCCGGTCGTGCGTGGGTTTTGACGAACATTGGCTTGGTCTAGTGTTCTTGGGGTTGGCTGCTTGGGCTTTTCTTTTATTTATTGTTGTTAGGCCGGATTGGGCTCTATGTGCCAAGCCCAGCCTAATTGAGGCTATATACTTTGAGACTCAGGCTGGCGAATCCAGGTCGGCTTCGGTTCGAGCCGAATACGAAGACTCGACCCATATTCGTTTTTATTTTATAATATTATTACCTTAATAATAAATATTATTTTATTTTATATTATTTTTAATAATTAAAAAATATAATCATATTTTCAAAAAAATCACAAAAATATTTTATATTTTTCAAAAATAGAAAAAGACCAAAAATATGGTTTTTAATTAGTTTTCTCCACAAATGTATAGAAAACTCTTTAAAACCCCAAAAAAAGAAGAAGAGAAAATGTGTTTAACTTCTTGAAAGTAAATATTGGCTTATTTCTTGCATTCTAATTGTGCCTTTATGATACATGGATTTCTATTTCCTCAGTCTGATTAGGAATTGAATCCTAGAAGTCGTGATTGGTACAAAATGTTGCATAAATGCTTTACTTAACGTTTAAACAAAATTAAGTATCAAAAGGGCATTAGTGATTAACTAATATAATCAAGTCTCCGATCCTAATTTCTTTGATTGCGCAAGAGTGAAGTATTTCTCCCGATATTTCACTTGGGTTTCTAATCGACCCACCTCGAATCGATTAGTAGCGACTCTTATTTAAAATTAACTTGCAGGTTAAAAAACTCGGACCATAAGTCGTGAATTGGTGGATTTGGGAGAACCCAAGTTAAGTCTAATAAACTTAGTGAGCCATTAGCCTCCCACACATGCCTGCGTGTAAGAGGGTGCCCGAAAAAGGAGGTCGCGACAATGTATTACATCAAAAAGATTACCTAATTTAAAGATAAGAATTTACCTAATTTGCACGTGCAATCCACGGACATTTTAAATAACAAATTGTGATACTCTAAATAATAAACCATCATCTCATGGGTTAAATTAAGATAATATAATATTAAGTCAAAGTAATTAAAAAATTAATCCGAAATTTTCACAGATCAAATTAATAACAAAGGTTTACTATTATCAATAATGCCCTAATCGGATCATCTTAATTCAGATCGATTAGATATCAAAATCTATCCAATATTAGCAATTAGACAAATCAAACAAATTGGATAGAATTGTTACTTTGTTTTTTGGTTGATAAAAAAAAAAAACCATTCAAGTAAAAGAGTTAGTGAATTATTACCTAATTTGAACAACGCGATTTTATCATAATCGGGTTGCAGGTTGTGAATGAGGCTCGTCCCAAGGTGGACGGCATGTGGCACTCGGCGCACATTCACAGCGGTACAAGCTCACGGGATGGCCGTGTTTCTCAGTGCGTCGCGTGGGGGCCCCTTGGCAAAATTAAAGATTGAACAAGTTGCAGTGAGGACAAGTTTTAAGGAAAAATTTTAAATAAGAGTCCAAAATGATACCATTTTCTCAGAAGAAAATCCAAAGTGGATCTTGCATCAAATAAGGATCTAAAGTAGTCACATCCATATAAAATAAGGACAACACTCTACCGACTGTCCAAATGTGATTTTTCCAGCCATCGAAAATGGGTATTTTAGTCATAAAAAACTATAAGCCCTAAAATTAAGAAAAACAACAAATTAATTTCTTTTCTTCTCTTCTTCCCATCTTCTTCGTTATCTTCGAAGATCACCCATGATCCATGATCTCCGACGCCATACGCGCGACCTGGTTCACCATCAACACCGAATCTCTTCAGATACTTCTTGACCGTTGTCGGATTCATTGCCAAATCTCTCCAGGGAGCTTCCAGGGATTAGGTCGCTGAAGTGCGACTGGCTCTCCTTCAACCTCCTCAACACCTTCACGAACGAGACCCTCACCAGCGTTTCTCAATCTTCAAGGATGTGGCAGATGGTCGAAGCAAAGACCTTTGCATTCCAAGTAGAGATCAACTATCTCCTAAGCTTGATTAACAACACTTTCTACAACAACGAGGAGTTCTGCTCTTATCTTCTAGCTTTGATCTTTTCGAGTCCTAGACATAAGCATAAGCAATGCTGTTGAAACTTCTTAAGTGTGAAACATTTGGTGTTCTCTGGGTCCATGCTTCTTTTGGAGTTACACCTTTGAGTCCACATGTGGGACATCTATTTTGAAGATAGACCGCACTCAAAACAACTTCAGCCTAAAGCTCCTCAGGCAAATTTTTACTCTTCAACATGCTATATTAAGAATGGTTTTATTTTTTCGTTCAGTTACACCATTTTGTTAAGAAGAATATGGAGCCATCAAGAAACGTCAAATACCATGATTCTCACAGAATTTGTTGAATATGGCTGAGCTGAATTCTCCACCATGATAGGTCCTCAAAGCTTTGACACAATAGCCACTTTCCTTTTCAACCAGGTTTTTATATTGTTTGAAAGTATCAAACAATTCTATTTTTTCTTTCAAAAAATAGACCGAAGTTTTCCAAGTAAAATCATCAATAAAAGTAACAAAATATCAATGATTACCATATGAGTGAAGAGTGATTGGATCACACTCATCAAAATGAATCAGCTCAAGCAGCTTCTTCAATCAATAAGTCACTTCCTTTGAAAAGCTAATTCTGGAATGCTTACCGATAGCACACCCTTCACATGATTGATCGGGATGATCAACATATGGTAAGCCATAAACCATCTTCTTGCGGGAGAGTAAATTGAGTCTGCCAAAATTAAGATGGTCAAACCTCAAATGCTACAACCATGAAGGATCATCTACATATGCCTTCAGACATCGAGACATATCATTTTTTATATTGAGAGTAAACATCCTGTTCTTCAACATCTTCACATTTGCAATCAGTTTATTATTTCTATCTCTTTGCACGAGATTAAGATCTTTCATATGAACAGTATAACCTTTGTCCAAAAACTATCCCAAACTCAAAATATTGTCTGACATTTTCAAGACATAATAGACATTAGTAATAAATTGATGTGCACCATTCTTCAAGCGAATCAGAATTGTACATTTGCCTTTGACAAGAATTTTGGAGTTATCACCGAAAGAGACTTCCCCTGTAATTATCTTATCTAACTCAGTAAACATGTCATTTCTCCCGCACATGTGATTGCTTGCACTGGTATCCAAATACCACATATCAATTTGACCTATTTCATCTTCTTTTATCGCCAATAATAGAACTCGGTAGGCATCATTCACCAAGTTTACCTCTTCATCTGCTCTGCTACTGTCACAACTTAACATCAGGTGAACCACCTAGAGTTTGGCTAATGGATTACTAAGCCTAAACTTAGCTCGAGCTCTCCAAGCCCATTCCAATTCACGACTTAAGTTCGAGTTCTTGACATGCAAATAATTTTTCAATTAGGAGTCACCACTAATCTATTTTTTGTGAGTTTATTAGAAACCCAAGTAAACTAACGGGAGATTTATTTTACTCCTACGAAACAAAGATTGTGAATTCGGAGACTTGATTATGCTAAATTTCTCTAACGCTCTTTTGGTACCTTTCTCTTTTATTTCGAAAAAATGTTTTGCGGGCAGTTTAAATTGATTTTAATTTACTTCCCTAACATGTGAGGTGATCATGTAGGTACGCAAACCACTAATTTAACACCCCAAAAAAGTAATAAATTATGAAGCTTACCTCATAGCAACGAAAGCATCTACAATATTAGCTCAGAATTCATATCAATAGTCCTATGCATGATTTCTAGTTAACATGCAATTACTTAATTTTTATTTTCACTTGTTTAATGAGAATTATGTTTTATGCAATGCATGCTACTAATCTAACATAACACAACATGACATAATAATATGACCTCAACTACATAACATAAGTAAAGTATTTTTTATGTTTTTTTAAATAAGCATGCAATCTATCCTAGAGAATGAAACTAATTTATTCTAAGACAATGTTTTTTGGTATTTTATGTAAAATTCGAAATTAGAAAATAGCAAAAATTGTCTATCTAGATTAAGATATTATCCAACTTATGTTAGGAATTAGATTAGGCCAAATCCTAATTTAAACTAGAATGTTATCTTAACTAGGTATTTCCTAACCTAAAATGCAATTTATCTAGGAAAAAATATCTAAACTTATAATTAATTAGAAAGATTATATATAACTAAATTAAACCCGCAATCTTATCCTAATATACAATGACTAGATGACGTGCAAAGAATGCCCTAATTCTAGATTTTATTTTTCTTTTTTATAAAATTCGAAATTAAAATTGTCCAATATTTAAACTTGCAATCTAAATTAATGAAAAGAGAATCTAACATCCTAAATTAATGTTTTTGGTATTTTTATTTAAAAAATTCGAAATAAATAAATTTCCTAATCTTAAACATGCAAACTTCCCTAAAACAAGCAATACTCTAACATGAACCTAATCCAACTCAAATATATTTTATTTTATTTTTGCTTTTTTTTATGAAAACAAAATCGATTCAAATAACATGACAGAAAATCATGCAAGATATGGTTGATATCCATCTAATAAATTGACGAATTGTATCTCGTGTATAGATCGGATTGGCCAATTTTAACAAAATCGCGAATCGTATCTCGAGCGTGAGATCGGATTGATGATTTTTCCGTGCAATTGCAAGTCATTTATTGGCGGTGAAATCGGATTGTCAATCGTATGCACGTTGTGAAATTAGGAAGATTTTCCAATTTAGAAGGCTACTTGAGATTACGGATAGGACTATATATCATGAACTAAGGAAACGGAATATTTGGAAATCAAATTAGACAAAATTTTTACCTAATCCGAATTGGCTTCCAAATTTGGACTTTGCACAATCGGACTGGGATTGCAATCGGCTCATCGACAATGAACGGCAACAGTGGCAAGGCGGTGGCGAGCGGCAGCGGTCTCGTCGTCGGGACACGAGCACATGTGGTTTAGTCGTGACAAAGACTCAACAAAAACCTGCAAAAGAAAATCGAGATTATGCTGGTTTTTGACTGAGAGCTTGCTGGACCGCCACTATTGCATCGCTCGTGCGTTCATCCGGAGATGGGAATTCTCCAAAATATCTAAACATTGGTTAAGGAGGTGATCTTGCGCAGCAAAAGGAACCCATAGAGATGTTGACTTCGCTGATGCAGGCGCGCTTGAAGCGTTGGACTATTATTAGGATGGAACTTTATGGCATCAAACCCATTGAGTAGGACTAACTGAACGTGAAGCCCAAACCCTAGGGAAAGGAGAAATTTCTTGGCTTTTTTCGATGTCCTTTTAAGTTGTGCGGCCCCGATGATGTGGTGTTCGCTGGCGCACAATTCAGCCCGCAAAGCAAAGAAAATCGATGGCACAATCTAAACAGCAAGTAGTTAAGGCTGAGGTCGTCGATAAAGGTATCTGTTGGTGGTCTAGTTTGTCTGGACAGCAGGGGCGGTGTCGTTGGTAGCTCGCGGTTCAATCGGGTGAGCAGCAGTAACTGGGGATGTTGAGTTAGGACAGCGGCTCAGCGTCGTCGGATCAGCAACTAATCATCGTGGATTGCAGGTTGCTTAAAGTAGCGTCACGGGCAGTGAGGCACAACAATGGCAGAGGCGCAGTGGCAGGTGGCACAGGTCTCGCGCGGCAGGGGAGTCTCACGACTTGGTCGAGGGAGGACCCCATCCCTCTCTTCTCATCTGTTTCTCAATGCGTTCTCAATATGGCCGTGTATGGAATTGTGTATTCTGAGATTCTTATTTTTATTTTTATTTTCAAAAGAGAGCCCTCTTCTTTTATATGGAACGGTTAGGGCTGGTAAAAAAAAACGCCCAAAATCCACTTTCCTTCTTCCGTATGCATCTTATAAGATCCATTTCCCCCTTCTTATCCTTGCATATCACACATATATAAGCCGATTCTTATTTATTTCCTGTCTCTTTTATTGACCGAATATTGCTCCAACCTCGAATCGTGAGAATCAAATTTCTTCTTTATTGTATTTCATGATTCCCACATCTCCTGCTCTTTGCCAATCTGCCCTTTTTATTTTGTTTCCTTGTGACTCGCCAAATCAACCATATTTTATTATTTTCTTTCCCCACTTTGTTATTTTCTTTTACTTTCCAGACGATCCACTTCCTCTAGCCAACCTTTTCTTTCCTTTTTTTTCATTCAACCATGTGAACATATACGAATTCTCAAAATCTTCATAATATTGCTACTAGCTAAATTTAAGCTCAGAACCAATGCAAATGCAATTTAAGTTAATATTTTTTGTTTAGGGGCTAAATTTCAATCCAAAGTTTTTTATGCAATAAACAGCTAATTAAATCATCAAAATTTAGGTGTCAACAACTACTCTCCTTATTCCAACAATCAAAAGCATAATGGTCAAGTCTATTGTAATGATAACATCGAATTTTAGATTTATCATACCATTGACCCGTCGAGATTTTTCTTCTTCCACAAACACCTCTTTGATACTAATTTCTACTATCACTTCAGGCAGCATCTCCTCTACTTTGTCCATGACCTCTTCCTTGAAAGCAACCTCAGCCTCAACCACGATCACTATCTTGGTTTGTCCCACAAGTTTGTGCCGGTTCTCTTCTTGCTCCTTCTCATCTCAGATGGTCAATTGCATTTGGAGAACTTTCTCCACTGTTTCAATCTTTTTTTATTCTGAACCTTTCTTCATGGGCTTGTAAAGAACTCATAAGCTCATCAATCATCATGGCATTTAAGTCTTTGGATTCTTCAATTGCAACAGCAATATGTTCAAACTTCTTATTTAAGGACCGAAATATTTTCTCAACAACACGACCATCTAATTGTCTTCTCCATTTATTTTCAAGCGAGTGGAGCTCGAAAATCGGAGGCGGAGTCTCAAATCCAAGGCTTCACCATCCCGAAGGGCGCACAAATTTTCGTCAACGTGTGGGCGATGGGGGGAGATATGGCCTTGTGGGATAAACCGAACGTGTTCTTCCCGGAACGGTTTTTAGGGTCGGAAACGAACGTGAAAGGACAAAGTTTCGAGCTGATTCCTTTCGGCGGAGGGCGGATATGTCCGGGCTTGCCACTGTTGGATATGATGTTGGTCACGCTCCGTAATTGCTTCAATTGGAAGCTTGAAGGTGGCATTGAACCGGAAGACATGAACATGGACGAAAAGTATGGACTCACCATGGAAAAGGATCAACCTCTGGGAATCGTGCCAACTTTGGTGTAGGTAGAAAGTAATGTGTTTCTCAGTAAACTTCTATGCCGACCGAAAAAAATTGAAGCTCGCATTTCTCCATTTTTGGAGGGTTAACATATAGATGTCGGTTGTATTTTATCTTAATGAGTTTCATATGTAAATGATGTCTGTATTCAATCTACAACTCAGCCCATCAGAGATTTGATAAGGAAAATATTATACGCTAAGGTCCAAAATATATTTCTCAAATAAATTTTTCCCTTCACATGTGGAAAGGGTAGTTTGTCCAACTACTATGGGGAAAAGTATCAAAAAAGTCATAAACATTTTGCATTGGTACCCAATTAGTCAAAACTTTTCAATTGAATCAATTTAGTTCTAAACATTTTCATATTTGTGTCAATTCAGTCCATCTGACCAATTTAAATTAAAAATTCCCTACATAACCGACGGCTGCCTTACATGGCACCGCCGGCCACTTACATGGACAAATTTTGTAATTTTGTAATTTTGTAATTTTTTTCTTTTTTTTTTCTCTTTTCTTTTTCTTCTTTTTTTTCTCCTTACCCCATGGCCCGCGAGGTTGCCGGCTGACCATCGCCAGCCACAGGCTGGTCGGGGCAAGGCTATCAGCCCCCGCCTAGATCCAAGCAAGAAGGGTAGTTGTCCAACTACTACGCTACGCTAAGCCATAATCTCTTTGGCCTAAAAACATAGGGTGGTCTCGAGAAGATACATACATTATGCCACACCTAATCAAGGGGCATGCGATGTGGAACTAGCTACTAATGTGGTAAGGTTTTGACTGTTTTGCAAACTCTTTTTAACGAACATCGGAAACTCGCATAATTGAATCGGTGATGCTATACATTTCTAAAATACATTTCGTATATAATATAACAGCAATTATTAGTAATTACATTACTAATTTTCCATAAGATAATATACTATTATCTCCACTCAGCACCTGCGCCGCAAGAAAGTCCAAGAACTCCTAGCCCATGTAGAGAAAAGCGCCCGCATCGGTGGTGAAGTCGAAATCGGCGAAGCGGCTTTCATGACGTCCATAAACTTTTTGGCCGACACCATGTTCCCTCCGGATTTGGTGGACCGTTCATCAGTTTCGGCGAAAGAGTTCAAGGAGACCGTTCGGCAAATCATGGTCGAGACTGGGAAGCCTAACGTGGTTGATATCTTCCCGGCTCTTAGGACGATCGACCCACAAGGCACAAGGCGTTGGATGATGAGGTACTTTGGGAAGATGTTCGATCTATTTGATCGATTGATAGAAAGGCGGTTGCGGCTGAGGGAAACGCCCAGTTCGCAGAGGATGAACGATGTGCTCGATACCCTTCTTGACATATGTGAAGATAAGGAAGAGGACATGTACATGTCCCAACTCAAGCCTTTCTTACTGGTAAGATTGCTCATGTTATCTGTCCTTGTTGACCGCTTGCTTAGCTCAATATGTTATCAGAATGCATGTTTGAGATTTAGATATTTTAAACTACCTTTAGTTGTTATGACAATTTGCAGTTTCGACATTAATAAAGATCGTAATCAAGACGGTACAAGAAAATGAACAGGTGGAAAATAAAAGTTAACATCCATTGTGTTCTCAGGCGCTGTAGGACTAATTTCTTTCGAGCCACCATTCATTTCCTGAAATACAGTATGTGTTCGTCGCTGGAGCCGATTAGCTCAGTGCAATGGGCGATGGCTGAGCTACTCCACAGTCCCGAGAAGCTATCGAAAGCCCAGGCCGAGCTCCATCAAGTCATTGGCAAAGGCAACCTCGTCAACGAACCCGATGTCGTCCACCAGCCATACTGACAAACAATCGTCGGGGAGACATTCCGGATGCACCCGACAGTGCCGCTCCTCCTCCCCCGAAAATGCGGGGTGGATTTGGAGGTGGGCGGCTACACCATCCCTGAGGGCGCACAAGTCTTCGTCAACGTGTGGGCCATAGGGCGAGACCCGACCCTATGGAAGGATGGGGACGTGTTCTCACCGGAGAGATTCTTAGGGTCCGCAGCGGACGTGTAGGCGGATATGTATAGGCTTGCCTTTGGCCTAGAGTTGGGTTCGCTCCTTAATTGCTTCGACAGGACGCTTGTGGATGGGGTCGTGCCTGATGATATGAGTATGGAAAAAAAGTTTGGCATCACCTTAGCGAAGGCTCAACCTTTGAAAGTCGTGCCCGTGCCGATCTAATGAACCCATTCGTGACTCCCTAGGATAACTTGTCGTTCGTAACTACGATTTCGACGTTCATGTAATAATAGCTGTCGATAATCTGATGTAGTTGTATCCGGTCTTTCTAATGAAAAATAAAGTCTCGAATGGATTGTCCGAGCAGAGTAGCTTTCACACAGAATGGATCTGATCTATCTCTCGCCATGTAGAGAGATGGATGAAGTTTGATTTTTCTGTTTTCAGAGATTCTCATCATTTGAGTCCTCAAAATATTCCAATCTCAACTCCTTCCGTTAACCAATGAAGTCCTCAAAAAAGGAAAATAAGAAAACTTTGAGTAAAGGGCATTCTTTGTACCTCATTGCATCTTATGATAGGATTGCATGTTTAATTTTATTTTTTTACTTAGTTATAGTTAGAGATAATTTTCTTTAGGATAGACTGCATGATTATATTTTATTTATGTCATATAGCGTAGGTCATATTGCTATATCATATCATTGCATGTTAGATTAGTAGCATTGCATTGCATATAAATTAGATACTCGTTAATTAAATGAAAAAAAAAAAACTTAAGTGGTTGCGTGCTAATTAGAAATCATATCTAGGACTGCTGATGTGAATTCTGATCTAACATTGCAGATGTTTTCGTTGCTATGAGGTAAGACCTGCAATTTATTTTCTTGGATGTTAAATTGATGGTTTGCGCATCCTCATGATCACCTCACATGTTAGGAAAGTGAATCAAAATCAATTCAAGGTGCATGCCAAACATTTTTCAAAAACAAAAGAGAAAGGTACCGAATGGGCGTTAGAGAAATCTAACGTAATCAAGTCCCCGTATTCAAAATCTTTGGTTCGTAGAAGTGACATAATTCTCTCATTATTTTACTTAGGTGTCTAATCGACCTACCATAAACTAATTAGTGGCGACTCCATTTCACATGCTAGATATTTGAACCTAAGTCGCGAAATGGTATGGGCTTGAGAGAGCCCGAGTGTAATCCATTAGCTTAATTTTAAGTGATACACTCGAAAATTTGATCGCGACAGGTCTAAAATAAAATTTCTCAAAGAATTTTTTTCCTTCACGTGCGAGAAGGGTAGTTTGTCCAACTACTACATCACGCTAAGCCATAATCTCTTTGGCCGAAGAACGTATGGTGGTTCTGAGAAGATACATTATGCCACACCTAATCAAGGAGCATGCGATGTGGTATTAGCTACTGATGAAGTAAGTTTTGACTGTTTGGTCAGATCTTTTTAACGAACATCGGAAACTCGCATAATTGTACCGGTGATGCTATACATTTTTATATAATATAAGAGTAATTATTAGTAATTACATTGCTAATTTTCTATAAGATAATTACTACTATTCAAGCAATGCATAACATACTTGTAAGAATGAAGAAGCCACAAAATTCCTCGTATTCAGATTGTTCTTGTCCCCAACAACCAGCCTACATAGCCCGACTATATAAATTTACCTTTGAAGCTCTCAACCCCGAGAGAGAGAGAGAGATGGATCTCTTAGTGTTGATACTGTGTGCTTACCTCGCTTGGAGTCTGGTCCAAGCTCTTCGTTTCATCACCAAGAAGACCAAGCCAAGCCCCTCCAATCTCCCGCCCGGCCCGCGACCTCTGCCGGTGATCGGTAACCTCCTTGAGCTCGGAAACCTCCCTCACAAGTCCCTCGCCAAGCTCGCCCACACTTACGGTCCCATCATTAAGCTCCAACTAGGGGCCATAACCACCGTCGTCATCTCATCGCCCACGTTGTCCAGAGAAATCCTCCAGACTCACGACGTTTCGTTCGCCAACCGCACGATTCCCGACGCCGTCACCGCCTTCAATCAGGGCATGCACAGCTTGCCTTGGGTCCCCGTCTCGCCTCTATGGCGGAACCTGAGGAGGATATTCAACGTGCACCTATTCTCCAACATGAAGCTCGACTCCACTCAGCACCTGCGCCGCAAGAAAGTCCAAGAACTCCTAGGGCATGTGGAGAAAAGCGCTCGCGTCCGCGGTGAAGTGGAAATCGGCGAAGCGGCTTTCACGACGTCCATAAACTTTTTGGCCGACACCATGTTCTCTCTAAATTTGGTGGACCGTTCTTCGGGTTCGGCGAAAGAGTTCAAGGAGACCGTTTGGCAAATCATGGTCGAGGCCGGGAAGCCTAACGTGGTGGATTTCTTCCCGGTGCTTAGGAAGATCGACCCGCAAGGCACGAGACGTCGGATGACGAGGTACTTTGGGAAGATGTTCGATCTGTTCGATCAATTGATAGAGGGGCGGCTGCGGCTGAGGGAAATGCCCGATTCACCAAGGACGAACGATGTGCTTGATTCGCTCCTTGACATCTGTGAAGATAAGGAGGAGGACATGGACATGTCCCTGCTCAAGCCCTTGTTACTGGTAGGTGTGCACATGTTCTTTGTCATTGTTGACCGGTCGCTTAGCTCATTTTGTTATCAGAATGCATGTCTGAGGTTTAGATATATTAAACTACCTTTAGTTATTATGAAAATTTGCATTTTCGACATTAATAAAGATCGTAACCAAGACAGTACAAGAAAATGAAAAGGTGAAAAATTAAAATTAAAAAAGTCATCCATTATGGTCTCAGGCGCTATAGGACTAATTCCTTTCAAACCGCCATTCATTTCACGAAATGCAGGACGTGTTTGTCGCCGGAGCCGATACTACGTCAAGCTCGGTGGAATGGGCGATGGCCGAGCTACTCCACAATCCCGAGAAGCTATCGAAAGCCCAGGCCGAGCTCCATCAAGTCATGGGCAAAGGCAACCTCGTCAACGAACCCGACGTCGCCCGCCTGCCTTACTTACAGGCCATTGTCAGGGAGACATTCCGGATGCACCCGCCGGTGCCGCTCCTCCTCCCTCGAAAATGCGGGGCGGATTTGGAGGTGGGCGGATACACCATCCCCGAGGGCGCACAAGTCTTCGTCAACGTGTGGGCGATAGGGCGAGATCCGACCCTATGGGAGGATCCGGATGTGTTCTCGCCAGAGAGATTTCTAGGGTCCGAAGTGGACGTGAAGGGACATGACTTTGAGCTAACCCCGTTTGGCGGAGGGAGGCGAATATGTATAGGCTTGCCTTTGGCCTTGAGGATGCTGCACATGATGTTGGGATCGCTCCTTAATTGCTTCGACTGGACGCTTGCCGATGGGGTCGTGCCTGAAGATATGAGCATGGAGGATAAGTTCGGCATCACCTTAGGGAAGGCTCAACCTTTGAAAGCCGTGCCCGTACTGATCTGATGAACCCATTCGTGACTCTCTATAATGACATAGTCGTTAGTAACTACGATTTCGTCGTTCATGTAATTATAGCAGTCGATTATCTGATGTCGTTGCTTCCTGGTGAAAAATAAAGTTTCAAATGAAGTTCAATTGGAGTAGCTTTCACGTCAAAATGATATGATCCATCTCTCGCGTTGAAGAAAGACGGACAAAGCTTTGATTAGAGATTCCGATCATTTCAATCCTCAAAATTTTCTAATCTATTAGAGAACAATGTGACAACAAAATATGATTATATTAGAGATAATTAGGATAATTAAAATGCTCTAGAGAATTATCTTAATTATCTCCAACAAACTAAGGGCCCGTTTTGTTCAATTTTGAGGAAATGGCTTTGCATTTCCCCAAGTATCTTTGAAGGAATGGGCATTTGGTGAAGGCAAGAGTGTTTGGATACTTATTTTAGTGTATTTTGTAAAGTAACTTTGAGGTTAAAAGAAAAAGGAAAAATGAGGAGGAGATGCTAAAGTAGAAGGCAAAATGGTCGAGAGGCGGCCAAAGCTGCTAGTGGTGGTGGGGAGGCGACTAGTGGCAATGGTGCTAGTGGTGGTGGGGAGGTGGCAGATCGCGCGACCTAGACACCCCCGCCTGAGGTTGCGCAGGTCGCACAACCCAACCGCCTAAGGTCAAGTGACCTCAAGTGTCACGACCCAGGGCTTCACCTGAGGTCACGCAACCTCAGGCAAGGCATCCAAACTGAAAGGGGCTAGTGAATACACCTAGAGGGGGGTGAATAGGTGTAAATAAAAATTTCACAAGACTTAATAAAATTCATTGATTTTAAACATAAGCAATATTCAACTTGAAGTAAATAGACAACCAGTAAATAGAAATAAGTAGTTCAGGGATAAGAGAAAGTGAACACAGAGTTTATAGTGGTTCGGCTTAGATCAAGCCTACGTCCACTCTCCTCGCTGACAGCCTATTAGCTGGATTTCACTAAGTATCAAAAGAATTGGTGCAACTCGTGATCTTGACTATCACAGTGAAGAGTCTAACCAAACTCTCACACAGTCACACTAAAAGTTCCTCTCTTTTGTATACAATGTTTTGCTCGATGAAAAAGCAATAGACTAGAAAAGATTCAAACTTTGGAATTCTCTCTCAAGCACCATATCAAACAACCGAAGAGTCGATCCTTAAATACTCCTTCATGCCTTCTCGACCGTTGGCACTTTCCAAAGGAATTCTTCCAATCTACCCGTTGAACAGAATCAATCAAGGTGATCTCGAGTCGTTGGATAATTTGTGTTAAAAGCCCGTCAATCCTGCTCGCCCATACAAATCAGAATCTTGAGTTTCCATAAGTAGAACCTTCCAAGTTTAGCATGCCTTTCAAAGATCTTCATATCGGAATAATTTTCAATAAGAATAATCAATCAAGTATGTGTGAATTCCAGCTATAAAGCCTTCAATCTTCATACGAAACGAATCTTTGAAGATAACATAGCATATGGATAATGATCCTGTATTTTGATAAATCTTCATACTTCAGTCTGGAGCTGCCAATGAGAATAGACTTTAAAATAGAATTTGGTGATCTCTAGGTCTTCATACTTTGACGATAAAGTCTTCAGATCTTCAGACATAGACTTTGGAAAGATTTTGTCAACTTCAAAATAATATAGGAGTTTTCTCTAGCAATCTCCCCATTTTTTATGGTGCCAAAACTTTCTTGCAGATTTTGGAAAACCTTTTTGACCTACAAAACAATACTTATGCAATATCGAATATCTTATGAATATAGTTAGAACTTTGAACAACCTTGATTCTACATCCACAGAGCACAGGTTAGTCAAACCAATTATAAGTAATATTGCAAACTTAACCACTGCACTTGCAAGCATCAAAAGATTAACAATATCCAAAACCAATGTCAAACACCAAAACAAAAAGTCCACAGGAAATAAAGTTCAAGTCAATAAAAGCAAACAAAAAGCAAACAAATCTACACTCTCTCCCCCTTTTTGTCATCAGCAAAAAGTGGAGACAAAAACGAGTAAAAAAGTTGGTTTGAATTAGGGCTGCTTGGGGATACGAACAAGCTGGAAATCCCCTATCGACTTGACAGTGTCTTCAAGCTTCTGTAAAGACTCCTGGAGCTGCTGAATATCCACACCCTTTGCCTGTTCTTGCTTGAGAGCTTGAATCTGCTCTTGAAGAGAGTCGGTAGATGCTTTGAATACAGTCATCATGTGCTTCATTTCAAACTCGAAAGCATATTGTTGTCCCTTTAATTCTAATAAAAGTTCCATCACTCGCTGAAAATCTGCAGAGTGATCTGTAGTAGAGCTGGGACCAGCCGAAGTAGATACAGGAGTTTGAAAGTGAGGAGGAACATCAGTTGTCCTATCACGACTAGGAGAGTAGGCCTCAAATTCTGCTTCAGGGAAATGAGCGGCATAGACCTCTTCTGGGTCTTGAGGCGATCTACTAACATCACTACTAAATATGGGTGAAGAAGTACCTTGATGTGCAGCATCTCCCCCTGTCTTCATGCCTACAGGTGGAGAGGTATGTTCTTCTTCATTCTTTGGTTCAGCACTGAGGTGATGTTGTTCTCCAGTCTTCTCGCTCCTTGTCTTCTCCGAATCATCGAATGCAGCCAGAGTTCTTTCTTTGCTTCTTCTTCCTTCTTGTTTCTCCCTTTCTCTTCCCTAGGGGAGTGCAAAATACTCGGGAACCACCCGGACCGCTCGGAACCGGACAGGAACCGCCCGGAACCGATTCTTGAGGGAACCGGTCCGGTTCCCGGTTCCGCGGGCGGATCCGTCCGCCCGCCCACCCGGACCGGACCGATTAATTTTTAATATTAAAATATTACTAAAACAAAACAAACCCTAACCGAGCGTGACTTCTCTCCTCTGTCTTCGACTTCTTTGGTTCTGTTCTATGACTGTTTTAGGCGATTGGAACTTGGAATTTTAGAGCTCAAAATTTGGGATTCACAAGCTTTATAAGTCGTGAAGTTTTAGGCGAATCTTGTTGCGATTGTTTTTTTTTTTTTTTTTTAAAGAATCTTGTTGCGATTGTTGCGTCGTTGTAAAGTGTAAACTTGTCTAATTTACTCTAGTTGATGAGTTTGTTCCACGTACTTAAATTTGGTTTTTCTTTCTTTGGCTTGCTTTGATGTCACGTAGTCATTCTATGTTGAAAACCAAAATTGTTTCGCGTCAAGATCGGTTCCATGGATCCACCCGAGAATCGGACCGAACCGGCGGTCCGGTTCCCGGGTGGATCCATGCAACAAACGGGTGGATCCCGATTCCAATTTTCGGAACCGGTCCTTAGCGGGCGGTTCCGGTTCTAGGTCGGGAACCGCCCGCCCGGACCATGCACACCCCTACTCTTCCCTCTTCTTCTTCCTCTTCTTTCTCTTCTTCTCTTTCTTCTTCTCTTCCTTCTTCTCTTTCTCCTTCTCTTTCTCCTTCTTTTTCTCGTTCTTTGATCCTAGTGGGGCTTACATAACTCTGTAAATTCCGCAGGGCAAAAGCTAAAATAGTAAGATCATCTTCATCTTCTTCTTCATCTTCCAAGATGAGAGATCTTCTCTTCTTCACAGGTTCTGTCATAGGCTCTTTTCCCTTCCTCTTCTTTGCAGCAGAATCGTATTTTGCCTTCTCTAGGGACTTCTCCTTAAAGCGCTCGAGCTCCTTGCTCAATTCCTTCAGCCTCATTTTAGAAACCATTTTGAATCCAATAACCATTGGAGGAATGGTTCTAACAAAAAAAAAAAAAAAAAAAAACAGGAATTTTGATATTGAAATGCTTGAAAAGTTGAGAAACCAGCGCAGAGTAAGGAAGTTGTCCCTTGTCCTTCACAACAATTCTATACATATGCATGAGAATCGTGTGAGGCAAAGAGAACTTGCAACCAATGTTGATCGCATACATAAGTTTTGCTTCAGAACGAGACACATCAGTCTTTGAAGTAGACTTTGGCCTGATGCAGTTAATGACCACCTTGTGAAGGAAGATGTTGGAGGCTTTCATCCTTGAATAAGAAATTTTTCCTTCAACCATCCTATCGGTCACTATGGACAAGGTAGCATGGGCAAAAGATGCACCAATTGGTTCGAATTTCCCTCTTTCCACACCAATTACATCAGCCAAGGTGTCCACATCCACTACAAATTCTTTATCCCTTACAGAAAAACTAAATTTATTCGCATCTATAAAAGAAAGATTTGAATAAAAATAGGCAGTGAGCTCGGGATACAAGTCAATGGTCTCGGTGCAAAACCTTTCAAGTTGAAGTAGGCCAAGTTTTTCTCTCAAGTTTATCTTTAGAGAATCGAGGAAATCAAAATCCACACTTCTAGGGTTCATAACCCCTCTTTTCAGCAAATTCAAATAACACCTTTTGTGGTCCTTAGAACGAAATAAGTTCGTCCCATCACCACCAACCTTAGCAGCAACGCCCATCCTGGGCTGAAAACTAACGAACAACTTTTCATCTTTGTCTTTCTCCTCTTGTTGTCCAATACTTGGATCACTAGGAAAATTCTCAAAAGACCATCTTGCCAAACCCTGTGGCACTACTCCTATTCTTTCCATCGTTCTCAAGAAAAAAGTTTCATTTCTGTAGCCATGAGTCTTAAGGAACTCATCAATCAAGTTCATGGTAGAACCACCCATTTTCAAGTTTGAATACAATCTATAAATAAATTGGGGTTTTTGAGTCCTTACAGGTTCAACATCTTTAGTGACTATTTCTTGTTCTTGCTGAGGAGAAGGATTTTGTGATGCTGGTTGGCGCAATTGAGAATGTTGCCTCGACTGTTGCTCTTGCTGAGGAGAATCTTCTTCGTCAGTCAAGTCGAAGTGCGTAGGACCCTCACTCATACGCTGTGGTCCCCGATTCGCAATCCTCGAAGACTTTCTTTGGAAAGACATTGTCAAAGTTTTGGGAAATATCTCGAACTTGTTCTTTCGAAAAGGTTAAACCTTTTGTGGTGAAACTCAAGTAAGATCACAGTAATCTAGGGTTTCAAAAAGTGAGTGTGGATGAAGAAGATGAGTTTCGACAATATATATAGGGCAGGAATACCAAGCGTCGCAATAAAAGAAAGATAAAAATTGTGTTTTTGAAAATAATAAACTGCCTTAAAAATAACTGCCTTTTTCAAGTACAATAACTTCCTTTTCGAAAACATGCAATCGTTAAATAATAAAATGGACACGAGCAATTAACGGATAATGTATCTTTTCAAAATTTTAACCAAAAGTAACTTCATATTAAAATAGAAAGAATTTACTTATAGTCTTATCAACTGAACTTCTGAGTCTGAACTCCTTCAGACTTTACTCGGTTAACAATAGAATGTTCAGTCTTGCTCGAATAGACTCAAACAAGCTTTTATCCAATGACTTTGTAAATATGTCCACCAGTTGATTCTTTGAGTCAATGAATTGAATCAATACTTCACCATTCTGAACATGATCTCTAATAAAATGATGACGTATTTCTATATGCTTTGCTCTTGAGTGAAGAATTGGATTCTTTTAGAGATTAATGGCGCTTGTATTATTGAATTTGATTTCTGCACATGATTCTTCAACTCCAAAGTCTCTTAGATGTTGCCTCATCCATAAGATTTGAGAGCAACAACTCCCAAGTGCTACATATTCTACTTCAGCCGTTGAAAGAGCTACTGTACTCTGTTTTCTTGAAAACCACAATACCAGCTTATTGCCAAGTAGTTGACAAGTACCTGAAGTGCTTTTTCTATCAACTTTGCATCCTGCAAGATCTGCGTCTGAGTAACCAAGAAGAGTAAAGTCTCCTTCCTTGGGATACCATAGACCTAGCTTTGGAGTAGTTGTAATATATTTGATAATTCGTTTTGCTGCACTGAGATGAGATTCTTTGGGATTTGATTGGAATCTAGCACAAATGCAAATACTAAACAAAATGTCAGGTCTAGATGTAGTAAGGTAAAGAAGTGATCCAATTATGCTCATGTATAGCTTTTGATCCATAGTCTTTCCTTCTTCATCTTTATCTAACTTTGAAGAACTTGACATCGGTGTTTCTGTCTTTTTGCAGTTTTCCAATCCAAACTTCTTGATGAGATCTTTTGCATATTTTTCTTGATGAATGAAGATTCCTTCTGTTGACTACTTTACTTGTAATCCCAAAAAGAAACTTAGCTCACCCATCATGCTCATTTCAAATTCATCCTGCATACATCTAGAGAATTCCTTGCACAATTTTTCATTAGGTGAACCAAAAATAATATCATCAACATAAATTTGAACAAGTAGAAAATCTTTTCCTTCCTTTTTAATGAATAATGTAGTGTCTACTTTACCTTTAACAAATCCATTTTGAATTAGAAAATTACTTAACCTTTCATACCGGGCTCGAGGTGCTTGCTTCAGTCCATACGAGCTTTTTCGGTCACCAGACTGAATTTGGCTTTCTTGGGTCTTCAAAATCGGGTGGTTGTTCCACATAGACTTCTTCTCGAATAAGTCCATTTAGGAATGCGCTCTTTACATCCATTTGGAATAACCTGAAATTTTTAAAACAAGCAAAAGCAAGAAGTAATCTAATTGCTTCTAACCTCGCTACTGATGCATAGGTCTCGTCATAGTCTATCCCTTCTTCTTGTGTGTATCCTTTGGCCACGAGTCTTGCTTTATTCCTTATTACTTTTCCTTTCTCATCCACCTTATTCTTGAACACTCATTTAGCTCCAATAACTGATTTACCTTTTGGTTTAGGAATTAATTCCCAAATATCATTGATGTTGAACTGTCTGAGTTCTTCTTGTATAGCTTCAATCCAGCTTTCATTAGTTAAGGCTTCTTCTATGCTTTTGGACTCTATTTCAGAAATAAGTGCCAAAGCACTAGACTCTTCTCGTCTTTTAGATCTGGTACGAATTCCTTCATCAATATTGCCAATAATAAGTTCTTCAGGGTGACTAGATTTATGCTTCCAGTTACTAGTTGATTTTTGAGTCTGCTCTTCCTTTACTTCAGTTGAATCTTTTGGTTCTTCCTGTTGTTGAATTTCAAGAGTTTGAACTTCTGTAGGGGAAGTAGACTTTGTAATCTTTTGAGCAGGTTCAGTTTCTTCGAGTTGAGTCTCAATCACTTGATTTTGTGTAGAGTCTTGAAACTTGACATTCATATATTCTTCTACACACTAAGTCTTGTTGTTGTATACTCTATAAGGTTTGCTTGATGTTGAGTAATCAAGGAAAATACATTCATCTGACTTTTCCTCAAACTTACCAGTTTGATCATTTGCATTTTTCAGAATAAAAGATTTGCAACCAAACACATGAAAATAAGAAACATTTGTCTTTTTCCCTTTAAATACTTCATAGGGAGTTTTCTCTAAGATGGGCCTTAAAAAACTCTATTAATAATATAACAAGCTGTAAAAACTGCTTCAGCCCAAAAACGAGAAGAAATATTACTTTCAATTAAAAGAGTTATAGCCATTTCTTGCAATGATCTATTCTTTCTTTCCACAACCCCATTTTGCTCTAGAGTATATTGTGAAGAGTAAACATGTTGTAAACTAAATTCATCACAGAAATTTGCAAAGTCTTGATTCTCAAACTCACCTCCATGGTCAGTTCGTATACTTGTTATAGCATATCATTTTGAATTTTGAATTTTCTTAGCAAACTTTGATAAATGAGAAAATGCTTCAGACTTACTTGCCAAGAAGAATACCCACGTAAAGCGAGAGTAATCATCCACGATTACTAGACAGTATTTTTTTCACCAATATTTTGAGTTCCGGTTGGTCCAAAAAGATCCATATGCAGAAGCTACTGAACATGATTAGTAGAGACTTGATTTATAGGTTTAAAAAAACTTCTTACCTGTTTTCCCAAAACACATGGTGTGCATAAATCTGACTTTTGATAGCTTAAATTGGGTAGTCCACGAACAAGCTTCTTTGATGAAATTTTGGCTATTTGCTTCATATTGACATCACCAAGCTTTATATGCCAGAGATTTTCTTTATCTTGAATAGAAATTAGACACTGAGAACTTTCTGATTTAATGTCCAGTAGATAGATGTTTCCATGTCTTCGTCTAGTAAAATATTGAGATAAATCTTTACTAGTTCATGAGCAAATGCCTTCTTGAAAGTTGATTTTGAATCCTGTGTCACATAGTTGACTTATGCTGAGTAGATTATAGTTAAAGCCTTCCACCAAGGAAACATTGTTGACTGTGAGACTTCCAATATTGACAGTTCCACAACCAATAATTTTTCCTTTGTTGCTTCCACCAAAAGAAACTTTTCCACCATTTATTTGAGTAAGCTTTATGAAGTAATTTGAGTTTCCTGTTATATGCCTTGAACAACCACTATCCAAGTACCATTTGATCTTCTTCTTGATAGTGACCTGCAGTTATAAAAAGATCTCAAGTTTTCTTTCATACCCATATTTTCTTGGGTCTAGGGGAGTTAGTTCCAAAAACAATCTTTGCCCAATCTCTCTTAATTGGTCTCCAAACTTTAAGACAATCCTTCTCGAAATGTTCTGAGTTATTACACTCTGAACATTTAAGAGCATTTCGGCCAACAGGTTTTACAAAAACTTTTTGGAAATGATTTTTATAAAATGTTTTAGTTGGTCTTTGTTTGATTCTTTCTTTAACTTTTGGAAAGTCAATTAAAGGAATAGTTTCTGGTGTCATTCCCAAACCTGATTTGTTAAAATAAGGTCTTTAAATAGAAAGAATTTTATCTAGCTTTTCGATCCATTTGAAAACTTCTTTGATATATTTGAAATATCTTCTTTCAAAAAAATGTTTTCCTTTGAAAGAGAATCTGCACTTTCTTTTAGGACAACAAAATTTTTGTTTAGATTTTCAAATTTTCCTTTTCAAGATTTTTCCTGTTGCCTTAGCATGGAATTCTCCTTCTTTAGTTCAGAAATTATTTTAAGAGATACCTTAAGACTAAGACAAAGTTCATCAATATATTTTCAAACTTTAATAGGAACTTTGAAGTTGCTAACCTCAATTTCATTATCTGAATCTGAATTTGAGTTTGTTTCCGAGTCTGAATCTAATTTTGCCATTAAACAAATATTGGCATATTCTTCATCACTTTCTTCACATTCGGTGTCGCTCCAAGTCTCTGCTTTAAGAGCCTTTTTGAATTTCTCTGTATTTCTCTTCTTTTTCTTCAATAGAGGACAGTTGGGTCTGATGTGTCCTTTCTTCTTACATTCGAAGCAAGTCACATCTTTGTTAAACTCACTGTCTTCTGTTGATTTATTTTGAGATTTTTGAGTATTCTGCTTCCTCCAGTTGTACTTTCTTCCTTTTCTATTTAACTTTCTGAACTTCCTTATCATAAGTGCTAGTTCTTCATCATCCAAGTCATCTTCTGAATCTGTAACATCATAATCATCATTAGACTTTAAAGCAATTGATTTCTTACCTTTAGGATCTTCTTCCTCATTGATTTGCTCCACTTCATAGGATTGAAGTGTGCCCACTAATTCATCTACAGATAAAGGTGCAATCCTTTGTGTTTCTCTAATAGAAGTCTTAATGTGATTCCAATCTTTGAAGAGTTCTCGCAGCAACTTGTTGACTTTCATCTGCCCTGAGATTGGTTGTCCATGATATGTAAGACCATTTACAATTTATGTAAAACGACTAAATATATCAGTGATAGATTCTCCTAGCTTCATTTTGAAAGCTTCATATTATCCAAGAAGAATGTTGATCTTTGTTTCTTTAACACGATCAGTTCCTTCATAGGTAACATGCAACCTGTCCCAGACTTCTTTTGCTGTTTCACAAGATGAAATTATGTTATATTCAGTAAGAGATAAGGCACAATCTAAAGAATAGATAGCTTTAGCATCAAGAGCTTGTCTCTTGGTAATATCTACTTGTGTCATATCACTAGCATCTGCCACTTCCTTTCCTCTTTCTGAAGTTGATGTGTTTGTAGGAATCACTCCTTTTTCTATAACATCTCATTCCAGAGGATCTTTCGATTTTAGGAATGCTTTCATCTTGTTCTTCCATACGTTATACACCTTTCCATCAAAGTAAGGAGGTCTGGTGTTGCTTTGTCCTTCAACCAGTCCTGGGGCCAAAATACTAGCATAGATCTTTAGCTTAAGAAGTAAAACACTTCAATAAATAAGCACACAAACTCCGATACCAATTGAAATGGGCTAATAAATACACCTAGAGGGGGTGAACAGGTGTAAATAAAAATTTCACCGGACTTAATAAAATTAATTGATTTCAAACATAGGAAATATTCAACTTGAAGTAAATAGACAACCAGTAAATAGAAATAAGTAGTTCGGGGATAAGAGAAAGTAAACACAGAGTTTATAGTGGTTCGGCTTAGATCAAGCCTACGTCCACTCTCCTCGCTAACAGCCTATTCGCTAGATTTCACTAAGGGTGTGTTTGTTTTGCGAAAAACAATTTCTGGGAAAACGTTTTCCTCATTTTCCAGCGTTTGGTTCATTTAGGAAAACGAGTCAACGGAAAATGTTTTCCTAGTCAACAGAAAATGTTTTCTTTCCAAAGCTTAAATTCAGGAAAACGATTTCCCCTTTGAAAGAACCGGAAAACGTTTTCCAAAATATTTTAAGGTCCTTGCTTGATTAAAAATTTATTATTAAAAATAATTTCTAATTAAAAATTTTGAATTTATTTTTTTTTTTTTTCTTTTCTTTCTTCTTTCTTTT
This sequence comes from Eucalyptus tenuipes, assembly GCA_014182365.1. Lineage (NCBI taxonomy): Eukaryota > Viridiplantae > Streptophyta > Magnoliopsida > Myrtales > Myrtaceae > Eucalyptus > Eucalyptus tenuipes. The sequence goes on along the minus strand of CM024540.1, from coordinate 26,814,494 downwards.
CTTTTTTCTTGTTTTCTCTTTTCTTTCTTTGCTTGTGAACGTAAACCCTAACTCCTCCTCCCCTCTCTCATTCTCCTTCGCCCCCTCCCTTTCGTCACCACCGCCTCCTCCAACCCTAGCACCTTCTATGCTCCCGTGGGCTTCACTCCCTCCTCTTCCTCTTCGTCGACGTCTTCTACACTTTCAATCATTTTTGAAATGCAATCCAAACACCAAAAAATATTTTCAGTCACGTATCACCAAACAAATGAAAACTAATTGTTTTCCTGGAAAATGGTTTCCCGGAAAACATTTTCCAAAAACGTTACGTTTTTCGTGAAACAAACACACCCTAAGTATCAAAAGAGTTGGTACAGCTCGTGATCTTGACTATCACAGTAAAGAATCTAATCAAACTCTCACACAGTCATACTAAGAGTTCCTCTCTTTTGTATGTTTTGCTCGATGAAAAAGCAATAGACTAGAAAAGATTCAAACTTTGGAATTCTCTCTCAAGCACCGTATCAAACAACCGAAGAGTCGATCCTTATATACCCCTTCATGCCTTCTCGACCGTTGGCACTTTCCAAATGAATTCTTCCAATCTACCCATTGAACAGAATCAATTAAGGTAATCTCGAGTTGTTGGATAATTTGTGTTGAAAGCCCGTCAATCCTGCTCGCCCATACAAATCAGGATCTTGAGTTTCCATAAGTAGAACCTTCCAAGTTTAGCTTGCTTTTCAATGATCTTCATATCGGAGTAATTTCCAATAAGAATAATCAATCAAGTATGTGTGAATTCCAGCTATAAAACCTTCCAATCTTCATACGAAACTAATCTCTGAAGATAACATACCATCTGGATAATGATCCTATATTTTGATAAATCTTCATACTCCAGTCTGGAGCTGCCAATGAGGATAGACTTTAAGATAGAATCTGGTAATCTGTCGATCTTTAAACTTTGACGATAAAGTCTTCAGATCTTCAGACATAGACTTTGGAAAGATTTTGTCAACTTCAAAATAATATAGGAGTTTTCTCTAACACAAACGACTAGATCTAGCTCCTCGATAGCCAAATATGGCCACCCACAGCTCAGCTCCACCGGCTGAGCTTCACTAGTGTGCCGATGAGTCTAAGGAGGAAGACGATGAACAGTAATTTTGAGGGCAAAAGAGGAAAATATGATTATCAATTAGGGCAATATTTGAGAGAAAAAATGTCATTAAACTCTCATTTAGCATTCCCAAAATGCTTAAAGCCCAAAGCAAATCCCCCAACTTTGGGCTTTTAGCATTTGGCCAATGAAGTCTCAGAAAGGTTAACCAAACACATAATATTTTTTTCAATGGGTTTTGGGAGCTCAAAGCCCCTTGAAAATGCCGAATGAAATGGAGCCTAACTCGTGTTGTGCAAAATTTGCTTAAACGCATTGATGGATGTACTTGTTTCCTATGGATTAGCAAATAGATGGAGATGGGTTAGACAAGATAGAGCAAGTGGACCCCCATCGTCTCTTAATCATTTTAGATGGAGATAGGCTACAGGTGAAGGTAGCTATGAGCTCGCCAACACTTGCCAAATAAACTAAATTTGCATAATTAAAAAAAAAAAATTAGAACTGAATTGACTAAAGATAAAGTTTTGGATTGAATTAACATAATCACAATAAATTTATGACTTTTTTATAGTTCTTTCAAAAGAATTTCTCGTTAAATGAGGCATTTCAGAGACCACTCGGACACAGCCCACCCCAGCCCACCCCACCCAGGAAAAGTTCCCCGGGCCACCAGTCTCTGGAACCGGGGATGATTGGGCCGTGGACAATTGACGAGAACTGAGAAGCCGGCTGGCCCATGGTCGTGGCAAGATGGGCCGAATTCAATAGAACTGCCGAAATGCTCACGAGGCAAACCTTTAAAAAAGAGACTGAAATCCTCCACGACGAAGAGCAAAAAATGGATCGTGATTGGATAACATCTGAAAAATGGGTAGTGTGAATGCTTTGATAAGAGTCAAATGGACCCCCACTGTTGCCCCATGCAAGTCGGCTGCCCCTTTATCTATTCAGATTCTATTTCTCCCTTTTTCTCTGTACAAAAACGTTAACGTGTAAGAAAACTTGCAAATTGGCAATTCAATGAGGCGAATGCATTGCTCTCAATGTCGGCCAAATTGAAAAAATGTGAGGGCTCGGCGACCTTTTTCCTTCTCTTTCTTGCTGGCTTTGTAACGGGTCCAATCTGCCCCCATTCACTCGGTTTCGAGCTAATCAAAGTCAACTTGTTCATCGTCTAATGAAATGTTAAATCTTTTGTGCCCATTCACTATTTTTATAATTGCTTGGATAAGTTCGACGACAAAAGCGGAAATCCTTCTTATTTACTTTTCCAGTTGTGTACTTCTATGCTTTAAATTCTAGGTAAAAGTCCAATGAGTGTGAAAACATTTAAATATGAATTACGCATTTACCCGAAACTCAAAAAATTTAAATCAATTTTCGAAATAGTTGGGTTTGATCGAAACTTTAAGAAATTACTCGGACCAAACTGCGGAAAGGGATTGGAAAACAAAAGAAAAGAAAACGAGATAAAAAGAAAAGGAAAAAGAAAAGGAAAGGAAAGAGTATCCAATACCGACACTCTGACTCGACAAATGGACACCAAAGAGCTCGCTTCGCGAGGAATCTAATGATGTTTTTCTTTTTCTCCCCCATCCGACGCTCCACGCTCCGCCTCCTCCCCAAATCTGAACCTCCGCCGTCCGATCGAATCCACGCCTCCCTACTACTCTCATTCCTTCACCGTCACTTTATCAAATCGCCATCTTTCTCTCTCTAGATCTCAGAAAACCCAAAAGCCATTCTCTCTCTTTCTCTCTCTCTTTCTCTCTCTTAAAGAGAGAGACTTGAGGAGGAGGAGGAGGAGTTCTTCGCCGTATTTACGGTTTCGCCACCGGAGCGGCCATGGTCGAAGCCCAGACATGGACGACCCGCCGGATGAGCAACCCGAGGCTGGACCCCGCCGCCGCCGCCGACCAGGTGCTCGACATCCCGGCGACGCCCCCCGGCGACGCCCGCAACGGCGCCGCGGGGCCCCACCACCTGTCCCCGGCCGTCCTGACGGCCCTCATCATCGCCTCCTGGTACCTCTCCAACATCGGCGTCCTCCTCCTCAACAAGTACCTCCTCAGCTTCTACGGCTACCGGTACCCCATCTTCCTGACGATGCTCCACATGATCTCTTGCTCCGTCTACAGCTACTTCGCCATTGGCTTCCTCGAGATAGTGCCCCTCCAGCACATCCTCTCGCGGCGGCAGTTCTTGAAGATCTTCGCGCTGAGCGCCATATTTTGCTTCTCAGTCGTTTGTGGGAATACCTCACTGAGGTACATTCCCGTCTCGTTCAACCAGGCCATCGGGGCGACCACCCCATTCTTCACCGCGATCTTCGCTTTCTTGATCACCTGCAAGAAAGAGACCGGGGAGGTGTACCTCGCCCTCTTGCCCGTTGTCTTTGGCATTGTTGTGGCCAGCAATAGCGAGCCCTTGTTTCATTTGTTTGGGTTCTTGGTCTGCGTCGGTTCGACCGCCGGGAGGGCTCTGAAGTCTGTGGTTCAGGGGATTTTGCTCACTTCCGAAGCTGAGAAGCTTCACTCCATGAACCTGCTGTTGTACATGGCCCCGATGGCCGCCATGATTCTGTTGCCCTTTACTCTGTACATCGAGGGCAATGTGGCCGCGGTCACGGTCGAAAGGCGCGGGGCGATCCGTTCATTGTGTTCCTGTTGGTGGGGAACGCGACGGTGGCCTACTTGGTGAACTTGACGAATTTCATGGTCACGAAGCACACCAGCGCGCTCACATTGCAGGTGCTCGGGAATGCCAAGGCGGCCGTGGCGGCCGTCGTGTCGGTTTTGATATTCAAGAACCCGGTGACGGTGATGGGGATGACGGGGTTCGCCGTCACGATCATGGGCGTGGTGCTCTACAGTGAGGCGAAGAAGAGATCGAAGGTCACGAATCGTTGACAGAGAGTTCATGAGGTGATCGATAGAACACGGTTGCAGCTCTTTTTATTTCTTTTCTGCATTGGAATTCGTCAATTCTTATTGATGCTCTAGTTGATTGGAGGGAAATATGATTTAAGGAAGGAAGCTAATGAGATTGAATTGTATAGGACGGGGGGATGAAGGGAAAAGAGATCTGAGGAGATCTGATTTATCTTGAGTCCCTCTTCTCTTTTCTTGATTAATTGTTCTTGATTGGCGGGGGTAGACTAAGGGAACAAAGCTCTCTCTTTTACTCTACCCTGCAATGTCATAGCTTTTTGTAATTTTTTTATTGTTGGGACTTCGCAAAGATTGATTCCAATATCATTGTTGACGCGTTATGTGGGAAGAAAAAGTCTTCCCAGCTTCATATTGTTTTTTTGGATTTCTGACTAAATTTGTGTCTGCCGACACTTCTTAGTGCTGTTCTCTCTTAGTTTATATGAATTACATCCTGCTTACATTTTTTGAGAACTTCAGTTGGTTGCGAATGTCTTCATCATTTACTTTCGGTTTCCTCCGGAATATCTGGCACTTGGAAGAACGACCTGCTGTTCTCTAGTTGCTTTGCATTTTATGTGAGAGAAGTACGTGTGGATTTCATCGGCTTGATCTTTGTTTTATCAGGATCTGTCATATTTTCTCCACGATAAATAGGTTTTATTGAATGATAACAAGATTTCATTAAGAAGGGGTAAGGATTTTCTCGACAATGACTCAGTGTAATTTCTCTGTTAGAAGTTTGAATTAGTGGATTTTGGCTTCACCCGTCTGCCTTAGTCCTGGCAAGCATGTAGGCCGTTGCTACGGATGGTAGAATGTGTATTCTAGTTTCGTGAATCATCAGGTTCCATTCTGTGTTTGATAATCGATTTTACAAAGATTGATCTTGTCTGAATAGCCTTTGGTGCATCGTCATTGAAGATGAAAGGTCAGTCATTGTCCAGTCCGCTGCTTCGTCCCAGTTTGTGAGGCAGCTTCTGGCCCTGATTTACAGCAGTTCAAGTGAGGGTTCCTGGCTCCTCCTTAGATTTGTAATTGGACCATCCAATTGCACAAATAATGGCCGAATTGTGCATGAGTTGATGATCACCACTTGAAGGTGCCTATGAGTCAAGACAACCTTATCTCATCCAATGTCAGATATCTTTGCCAAGTTGTTTGAATCTGTAAAGGTAAACTGTCGGGCTCATTTATCCAATGACCCAGTAATGTTCTGATTTCCTGTTTGTGCTAATCATCCTCTCCCTTGATTTCATTTTGCAACAAAAATGGAAATTTGCTGGCTTAGGTGGAAAGAAGAAGATCTGGTCTTCAATTCATTCAATGAAAATTCCCCATCTTTCCAGTCTGTCATGACCATGCTAGCAAGTTGAAGTTGCCACGACAGAGACCGGCGACTCCTCATTCGCCAGAATCCTCCTCCTCCCACTCGTCCCAAAAGAAAACAAAAACAAAAAACAAACTATGATAGGTACGTTCTTCCATCCGATGTGTACTTGACAAGTGAAGATCTTGACCGGCTGATTTATCGGCAACCACCGCCTAAACAACCCCTCCACACGTAGATGCGTGGAGGCCGCTGGAGAACCATGCTTGAAGGCGACATTTTGGCGTGCCCTTTAAGCTAATCTCATCCCCAAGAATGTTGGCTAGGTGCTTGTCACGGCAAAACGTTACGTCAATTAGCCTGAGATCTGCATATAACTAATGACATTAAGTTCCGTGATGGGTCTCTTTTGTTAGGTGGATGTTAATTTAATCATGAAGAGTTACGTGGTCAGTGTTTAGGAAAAGGGACAGAGCAACTCCTTGAGATTTCTTCCTTTGTGACAAATTTGTCTGGAGGGTGGACTTCTACTTCCCAGCTTGAAAGTTTAATTGGAGTCTTACCATTTATGTTCAATCCTTGTGTTGTTAAAGGAAGCCGGCAATTGCATTTGACCTATCCCCTTTTATGTTTTCCTCGTTTGCAACGAATGGGAGGAGAGCTCAAGTGAAGAACTCAAAACACTAATCCTTATCGAAATTATTAGTACGATCAAACATGATGTGACTTTTGATGATGACTTTGTTCGATTCAAGTATGTGATTGTTATAAAATAGGATTAGCATCGAGCAAGGTCACAGTATCTTTCATGAGATCATAAATTCGAGTCATGTTGTAAGCAAACATTTGGTCAATCTATGCTTTGGGTATCTACTACCTAAGGTGGAGAGAGATTTAATGATTTTTTTTAACTTTTGGTATACCAGTGAGGTTTGCAAACTTATATGCTTAACCTTAAACTTATATACTTACCAATGAATTGAATAGTTATAACTCAAATTAAACATTTCCATAATAGATGTGAGACATTTATAGTAACCCTAAGGGATAGTTATATTGATCATCCCTCTCTATCATTTCATTGTAATATGAAAAGAAAAAAGAAAAAAAAATAAAAAGTGCATTGAAGTTGATCATTCTATTAAAATTTTTCTAGTACATCTAGTACCACGAATTAATATCCCTTAAGTCCTTTTGAATAAACAGTTTATTTGTCCCGAAAGTTCATTGGTCATGATTTATTAATTCGGTAAATCCAATTGATTCATTTTTTTTTTATAGAAATAAGGAACCCAAGCAATTCGGACCAGGAATAAGAGTGATTCCCAATGCACGATAAGTCTCAATAGTTTCATCTGCGGGATTTCCATTTTCCGGTAATAGTAGAATCATAATACTCCTAGAACTTTGTTAAGGCTCTCTCTACCTTAACAACTTTACACAACTCAAAACACAGTGATGAGTTATATGCATATACCTTCATATCTAAGTATGGTAGGTGAGATACTAGCCACACACACCTTTATGCAGTAATTTCAAAAATTACTGCAATTAGATTAACAAAGATCTTGAATCCTTACCTGACAATGTGAAATAAAGTTAGTCTGGTTTGGCAATATATCTGAGACACTTACGTTGGAAATTTTTCCCTCATTTTTTCTTTTTCCTTTTTTTTTTTCCCTTCTCTTCGGACGCACCTCCGTTGAACAAGCCTCTCTCTCCTCTTTCTTTTTATTTCTATCGGTCCTCCCTCTCTCTTTATTTTAGTTTTTTTTTTTTATTAAAAAAAAATCGGTCTTGGGCGGCGGAGCTTCAAAGGCCAAATTGATGGGCTTTGGGCTTGGGCCCAACTATTCCACTTTGTGCACCCAAAAGATTGCATTGCACATAGCCTATAGAAATGCTTCGCCTTCCCGGGCTTCAAGAGCACTTCCAAGCAAGAGCGGGGGATCGAAAACTGACGCAAGGATGCGCGTTGAGGATCGAAAGGTGCGACGCTGCAAAAGTGGCCATGAAAATGTAGTGGCCTCGGTCTCTCCCTAAACCAACCCCTTCCTGATTCCCCAGTTCAAACTTGATCTGTGTCCAAGTGCTGTCCATTGGGTCTTGTTCTGACAACATGGACCTCATCAGTTTATGGCCAGATCCATCGCGGACGGATCACAAATTGAATGAATTTTCGAGTCTCCACGGAAAGTGTATGGATCTCAGATGTCTTTTGAGGCCCACGACCACTAATAATTTACCACCCTTTAAAGAATTTCAGAGGGCAATATCTGAGTGTTCGAATGGTGCTGTATTGTTTCTGGCATATAATAGAAATGGTTTTCTTCTTTGTCTAGGTTTTTTCACAGGTGCGTTTCGAGCATTGTCCCACGATCCACTCAAGTCAATCATCACATGTCAAATATAAACATTTTTATTTCTAATTCTTTTCTATTATATGATAACACTTCGTATGCGGTGATTGACTTGGATGGACAAGAACGTTGTGTTTCATGAACACTTGAAGATATGTCTCTAAGAGACTCTTTTTTCTTGGCTTGAGCATAGGATTCAAATCTCATTAACCACCTGACTATATGACTTGCACTAAGTTTCCTAAAAAATGGTCATGCTCTCTTCGATCAAGTGGCTCGATTTACATGATCAAGATGCATTATTTCATATTTGGATTGTAACGACATATCTTGCAATTTATCAAATTATGTAGTTACATCTCCTCACAATCTACCGCAGGTCCGAATGCATTTCGTGCACTCATATCTACATCACATGCAACTTCTAGTCATTGGTCTCTCTCTCTCTTTTCTGCCATCCAATCAATAAAAATTCGTCGCATGCAAAAGCTATATTCATACTTAACCCTAGGCCACAAGATGTTCATACTCACTTGAGCCCCCTCACGGGATTCTTCTCATACGAAAGATGGAGAAATCACCGTCTCCCAACTTCAACCAAACAACCACCCCCTGCGATCCACATCTTTTCCCAGCTTCTCGTGATCGATCTCTCACGCGCGCCGCACACTACATACGACACAACACCCCCAAAGAACTTACAAATACTACCAATTCGAACCAAACGCTGTGTCCTCCTTCTCTTCTTTGCTTCCGTTTGTCTTGGGGAATGGATACTCTACCGCTGAACTCTCCCCGCGCCCATCTCGTCGACATTCACGAAGTCCTCCCGGAAGAAGAAGCGGAACAATCTACTGAAAGAACAGCTGCAAATGCAGATAACAAGCCCGATGGGAACAAACGAGCCAACCGAGCAGCAAAGCTCCGAGACTCGAGGAGGCAACAGCGGACTTTAAGCAGGCAAATCTCGCTGGAAACGGGGTTCTCGGTGCTCAACAGAGAGAAGAGCAACGACCCCAACAATGGAGGTGGCGGCCAGAGGAAGGTGCTCTCGAGGAGCGGGGTGAGCTTCGGGGGCTTCGACTCCACGATGAAAGGAGCAGGCGGCGGCATGGAGGGAGGAATGAGGAAGGCGGACTATAGCTTGTTTAGGACAAAAAGCGCGCTGAGCAAGCAGAACTCACTGATGAAGTCGAGGAAGGAGAGAGAGGCGGTGGCATCGGCCGTGCACGAGCATATGCAGAGGACAGAGGGTTTTGTGGGGAATAGGGAAGACGAGTCGGTGAACAAGAGTGTGCCTGCTGGGAGGTATTTCGCTGCTCTTAGAGGACCTGAGCTTGATGAAGTCAAGGTAAATATCAAAATCAAATGACACATTTACGGTGTTTTCACAGTTTTAGCGAGATATCGATGATGTGTATGTTAGATATTGACCAAAAATTTATGTACTTATGAAGACATTTCATCAAACCATGTTGAATGACTGAAAGATTGTGGCAGTAAAGGCCAATCTCAAGCCCTAGGGATCAAAGTATTTACCGTCAAATCAATCAAACTTTTGTGTTTCTCATTATAAACTAAGAGAACGTAAGATCATATCTTTCCTGCAAAATCGACTTTTGGCTCTGGATAGAATTAACCGTATCTTTTGTTTTTGTTGATTCTCCTCTATTTCGCTTATGCATAGTGGTATGGGTGAAAAATGATTTACAAAATGAACTTACAAAAATAATGTACAAGTTATAAATCCTATTAAAATATGTTCAAGAACGCATTAAGATTTTCTTATTCAGTTTTCGAAATAAGTTTGAAAAAAAAATTGATTTTATCTCTAGTATCAGTTATCTCTATTACACGAGGTGGAGAGATAGAAAAGTTTAGAACCATCGCTGATTATGAAGGAAAGATGACCTCTTTCAATTTGAGCAAACTCTGAATATCGGCCTCAGCAAGTCTTGGGTATTTTTGGAGCAGATCTTTTCATGCTTTGGAAATCATCAATTTCAAAATATACAATATCTGGATCTATACGAAATTTCCAAATGAATTATTTAGATCACACCTAACATACCTAAAACAATTAGCTCTAGAGGTGTCTAAAACTTTTTTTGTCCGACCATGATTACAACGAATGATCCTTTGTAGATCAAGCAAATCGATCATAATATTAGGGGAATAATTCATCATCAATGATCTGTTTAGATAAGTCATTCTTAGATGGGTTATACTTTCTTCTGTCCCTAGCCAATTAAATTGAAGGAAACTTTCTCTAATAATCATGCAGTAGATTATATATATCACTCGCCTGCAAATTTAAATAAGTTTTGACATGTTTGGTTATGTAATAAAAAAATGTGGGCATGCTTGTAACCAAACATGCAAAAGACTGGTTAACTAAAGTTCTTCGAACCAGAGATGGAGGAAACCATGCCCATCGTTTATGGTATATGCTCTAATTCATATGAATGCATGCAGGACTTTGAAGACATCCTCCTCCCAAAGGACCAACCATGGCCCTTCCTCCTCCGCTTCCCTATCGGTTGCTTTGGTATCTGCCTCGGCCTTAGCAGCCAAGCCGTCTTGTGGCGGTGCCTCGCCACAAGCCCCGCCACTCAGTTCCTCCACATCTCGCCCTTCATCAACCTCTCGCTCTGGCTTCTCGCCCTTGCCGTCCTATTTTCCGTGACCGTAACCTACCTCCTCAAGTCCATCTTCTACTTTGAAGCCGTCCGCCGGGAATACTTCCACCCGGTCCGCATCAACTTCTTCTTCGCCCCTTGGGTGGTCTGCATGTTCCTAGCCATCGGGGCACCGCCTGTCCTATTTACCAAGCCGCTCCATCCCGCAATATGGTGCACATTCATGGCCCCTTATTTCTTCCTTGAGCTCAAGATTTACGGGCAATGGCTCTCTGGGGGGAAGCGGCGGCTTTGCAAGGTCGCAAACCCTTCCTCGCATCTCTCGGTGGTCGGGAACTTCGTGGGGGCGATCTTGGCAGCAAAGGTCGGGTGGAAGGAGGCCGCCAAGTTCTTTTGGGCGGTCGGGTTCGCGCATTATCTGGTGCTTTTCGTGACTTTGTACCAGAGGTTGCCTACAAGTGAGGCTTTGCCTAAGGAGCTGCACCCCGTTTATTCCATGTTCATCGCGGCTCCTTCAGCTGCAAGTATTGCTTGGGATGCCATTTATAACGAGTTCGATGGCTTGTCCAGGACTTGCTACTTCATTGCCTTGTTCCTCTATGCGTCACTGGTGGTGCGGATCAATTTCTTCACGGGGTTTAGGTAAATTCTTCAACTGTTGTATGTTGAGTGAACATCTCTTGAAGCTAGAGATTATGTGGAATTTTGAATACCTCAGTTCTATTTGAAGGTTTGAATTATGCCGAACCTTTAGGCCAAACAATTAGTATCAATTGAGAAGAATCTGCATAAGTGAAATGGGACAGATTGGAACGAGCATTCCTAAGCCCTAAATTTTATCCAAGCTGTTCCTAAAATTTCTTTTGGCTTTCTGATTGACACTTCCGTATGAAACTTTGCAGATTCTCTGTGGCATGGTGGTCTTACACATTCCCAATGACGACGGCGTCGGTGGCAACGATCAAGTACGCAGAGCATGTCCCTTGCACCATGAGCAAAGGCCTCGCGCTCGCCCTTTCGTTCACGTCGTCGACGATGGTTGCCCTACTGTTTGTGTCAACGCTCCTCCACGCCTTTGTTTGGCACACGCTGTTCCCCAACGATCTCGCCATTGCAATAACCAAGAAGAGGCACGGTGGCAAGGAGAAGAAGCCCATCAAGCGAGCCTACGACATAAGGCGATGGGCGAAGCAGAGCACCCTGCCCTTCGTCTCGAGCATACGGAAGCAGAGCTCGGGAAGCAAGGACGAAAACGAAGCGGAGTAGAACTTCGAATTTCGCAGGGAATTCGAATTTCAAAATAGAGAGAGCGCAGGGACTTCAAATTTTGATATGAAAGTTGGTGTTGCACTGAATAGTACGAAGATGTCAGATAAAGAGAACTCTCTTAAGTTCAGGTTCTGAATGAATGAATGAGACTTATACCTGAAGTTAGATCATGGGCCCATAGAAGCCCAGTCAAGCAGCTCAGTTCAACTTCTTTTGGGCCCAGATGGCTTGACTGTGCTGTTTAATACTTAGAATTTATATGTAGAGTAACCAAAGTTGGTCCAACTTTGCCAGGGCTCCTTCAAAGTTATAGCCAAAAAAAAAAAAAAAAAAAAAGAAAATTGCAATTTAGAACTAAGAGGTTAGAAATGAATAAGTGAATAAAATTTGGCTTCATTGAATCCTGATGTTATATGTTATTTTCTAGAAAAAGGAAAAGGGAATGAGTTGTTCCCTCTTGGTTCATTCAATATAGTCAAATGGGATCCAATCCACGTGAGTTTGGATCCTTTTCTGTCCCAACAAGATTTATCAACTTTTCTTTCCCCAACCAATTAATTAATCTTTCATTTATAATCTAATATTTATTAAGTAGTTTGGCTAGAGGTTGACACCACCTCTCCCACCATCTTTTCAAAGCTGGAAATTAAGTTAGGAAGCGAAATGTTGTTAATATTCTCTTGGGCTTCGGTCGAAGTATTTGGACACCAATATGTTAGACGAAGTTGTTAGGAATAGTGTGCGATTGATCCAATGAATGCAAACACAGCAACGACGTATTCATTGAAGACTTTAGAAATCTATATAGTCATGATTATAGTCATTTTACTATAAATTTAAATCAGCGGACATTCCTACAGTATATGTACTGTATTGTATATCGATCCTTTCACTTTGAGCCGTGTGGGATAAGTAACTATTTAGGGCGAGCAGTTTGAGTCCATTATATTACATATCTTCGGAGAAAAAAAGAAAGTGGTAATGTGTATCCGTACAAATTTGCAGGAATAATTCTTAAATTGAGAATCCATCCGTTTGAAGGAAAATTGTCTTTTAGAAATTGCTTTCTAGTGTTTGAATGACGGAAATTTAGTTGATCTAATCCATGAACTGAAAACAACAAATTTAGATGCGGAGAAAACGACTTCCCCCTTAGAAAAGAAGAAAATTACTTTCCCTAAATCACCAAACAAATGAAAACTAATTATTTTTAGATTAAAAAAAACTAACTATTTTCCTTGAAAACGATTTCTAGGGAAAATATTTTCCTTTGGTCAAAAAGTTTCCACTGATGACAAACGCAACCTGAAATTTATTAGTGTCCAATTAGATATTGTATTTATGGATGTAGGAAGGAGTATTAACGAAAAAAATTATTCAGCCCTTGTGAAATGAGTGCAAAATTATTCATCTTTTTCGCTCGAAGATGATCGACCGGGGAAGAAAATAAAGCTCAGTGAAGCAATAATTTGAATGCCGTAGGTGCGCTGCACAAAAGCCTTTCAACTTCCAAATTGACTCCTAACTGAGCTTGGCTGAAGCAGATCGGTCGTCTTCGTGAGCATCTTACCGTATAATCGAACTGGGGTTTATGCAACGACAAAACGTCTAAAGGAGACAAAGAGCCAAATTCATGAACAGCCAGTGATCTCCATCCTAAGACAACCTCCACAGTTGTCCCCACACCACGAAAGGCCATGTCGTGTTGTTTTTATCCCCTCTTTCAACTTCCATGGAGTTTGCTAACGCAACCAACTTTGCATATAAGCCTCACACGTTGACATCCATTTTATCCACACCGAAATTTTCCTATATTTTCATGTATTTTATGCGTACATGAGGACTGAAATTAGCGGCTGCTCACTGGGTATCGCTCATCTATTGCTATTTCCCGCTGTGCATTTTTTTTTCTTTTGCAAATTATACGCACGAGACCATTTTTTCTCCCCTCAACCCGCAAAGTCTATCCTATGCCGCTGCTTTCGCCCGTCGCTTGCCTCGGCAGGCCATAGCGAACCATCACAAGCCTCCTAATGTTATTGCACCACCACGGCGAGTCCATCCCCATTATCTGATCCTCTCTCATTTCAGCCCATTTTCCCTCAAGTTAGAGATATTTAGGATAATTATAATGATTTTCTATATTTTTCAAAATTATACGAATATCTCTCTGTAATTATACTTATCTTGATTGATATGTTATCTTATTTAGTCATTTTTTAAAGTCAAGGCTTCATTATAATAAATCGAAAATGCACACAAATTCTTCAACTTACTATTCCGCATTATTTCTCAACTCCTCTCTTTATCTTTGTCTTTAGGAGGTCATGCCTCCATACCAGGGGTCGACATTGGCCGTCAAGATGGGAAAACCCCATTGATCACCGTTGAGATAACTCGAACCGTAGATCTTAGGCTCGGGCTGCACAAGAACATGCCCAGAATCAAGGCTTCTTGCTTTCAATAAACGATTACACCATCATCAAGTTCATCTACTACTGATCATCATGACCGTCATCATCTCCTTATTCAATTGCATCTAACCTGATCGGTTGTAAAAACAATTCGCACCATATTCATCCTCATTTTTCACTCTTCATGGGGCCAAAAGAAACAGCAAGTAATCATATTTTCCTTCTCTCTCTCTCTCTTTCCCCCCTCCCTCTCTCTCTCTCAATATTCTTTTATATAGAGGGGGGTTAACATACACAGTCCCAACAAAATCTGAACTTGTAGATTACTATCAAATCATGTGAAGAATACTGACAGACAGTTTCCATTAAATTAGGGTTTCGATCTGGTCCATCTAAAGGGTCTTTCATTGATATTATTGAGGAGCAGTGTGCTTGTGACTGGAGCAAGTGGGGCGCTAGATTCTTGTTGATTCCAGGTGGCCCCGTTAAAAAGATTGGAATAGCGACCTCATGTTAAGATAAAGAGAAAATAAGATAAGCCTAATCTGAAGATCAGAGGACATCAATCCTTTCATCACCCAATGAAAAGGCTGATTAAGACTTATGTCTGTGAAATGAAGAAGATGGTAAAGAAGTTTTTTCTTCTTCTTTTTTTTTTTCATCAAATTTGATTGATTTAATATGTGTATATGATATTCTTTTCATATATGTATGGTGGATTTCATTCTAGCCCGAGGCCTGTTCCACTAGTCCTGTGGCTGCGGTTGGACAATCGATCATGGCGAAGAGGAGAATTTGTCACGAAGCGACCCAAGACAAGATGACGAACTGATGGTGAATGGTGCGAAGAATCTTGAATATATATGGTTCCGTGAAGAATCCTCATGTGCGAGGGAGATCCTTGCTTTGAAGCCTTGGATTAAATCACCCAAAAAATGACAAGAAAAACCCTAGTTGTGGCTGCAATCTAATTGATCTTGGACTTCCTGTCTGGTTGTGAATTTTGGCCTCGAGAATCTGTAATATGTATGAAGAAAAATGATATAAAATGGACGGAGACCGAGAGAGAAATCATTTTTTAGAGTTAAAATAACCATCGCCTTGTTTCTTCTTTTAAATCTTGCCGTCTTTGCGTAGGGTTAAAAGCATACGAAGCGAGTTTGATATTCTCCATTTATTTGAGTCACTTGTTGACATTAAAAAATTATCAAGTCCCCCTAATCGACGTAATGGTAATACGAAGCTCAATATTGAATTGTTGACAATGCAATCGATAAAAATGACTGTTGACAATCGATATGATGCCGATCTAAACTTGGAATCAATGAGCTATTGATGGTCAAGAGACCGTAACAACTATCAACATATAGTGGTGGTCAGTTGATGACAAAAGCTAGACATGTTGAAGATGGAAGACCAAACCAAGATGCCACGGAAATATCAATGGATAGTTAAGCCCAGAGGCATTTGAGGAGCTGTAACTGTTTATGGATAAGGATTGTACATGATCGATGAAAATGATTGTGAAGCCTAAAACCATGGGATGCCATTGTAATTGGCAATTTGAATGTCACTGTTAATAAGCAGGAATTACTGTAGAGGATATGCAATCGTCAACACTTGTATATCTTTTCAATTCTAGTTTATTATTTTATTAATTAATCAATTCCCTAAACTTGCACTTTACTCCATATCTAGTTATCACTATTATATGTGATACTTCCTCTCCGGATCGCCGCTGAATCCAATTTAGTAAAAATCAAAGATAAACTTTTGATGAAAGGTGTGGACCAATTTTGACCAAACACCACCATACAAATTTTGGATCACATTTTAATCCACGAGGGTGAGTTTCACTGAGAAAAGAATTACATTTACTTCCAACCTGAATCGGAGCTATCTTAATCTCTCGCCAAGGGTGACATTTTTCAATAAGTGTATTAACAACTTAAATACGATCCTTATTTGCCAAGTGAAGGTAGAGTTAGCTCCAGTGAGCATCGGAGGAATGACATTTCTTTTTTAAGAAGATCACCCCCTTTTTTTTTAGTCTTACTTGACTAGGAAAATTCTATATTTTCAATAGTATACATATTAATCTCGTGGATAGTATAAAATGCTAGGCAAAATTCCAAATTGATCGTCCAAATATAGACGTGTTTGGATAGAGAAAACTAATCACTTATTTCCTATTTAGGAATTTCTTTTTCCTTTTCCAAGATTCCTTTCCTTTTGGACCTTATCAATAGCTTTTCTAGGTCCATAATTAGGCAATATATGTCAAATTTGGAATCGTAAAAGTTTCAAGTTTTCATTGTCTCGTTTCAAAAAATTTGTTGGATTATAGGTAGAAGATGCTTGTCTCCATAAAAGAATTATTCTTCTTTTTTGGGGACCCTTTAGATCTTGTGGTTTTCAAGAACACATCTCAAAACGGAGACGTACCCTAAAAGCAATGTAGCCTCTGACCGACTCTAACATGTTGAGGTTATAAGTCAATAGCGTGATAAGGTACAATTGGGATGCGGAATTTGTACGCTCCAAATGATATTAACAAAATATGAGTATCTTAAATATCGTTTCCAACTTTTCAATCAACTCTATATACCAATCAATCTAAGATCAAAGGTAATGGATACAAGTTGAGACTAACTCGAATCTCACATTTTGAAGTCATGCAATATAGAAGGGGAAAAACGTGTAGAGTAACGCTATGCAATGTGTGTAGACATTTGATGTAATATATATTTTTACCTTAACATTACAATTTTTTAATTATTTTTTATTTTAATCAGGTTTCTTCAATTATAAGATAAACAAAGTCTCCTCATAAAAAAAAGTACAACAATAAAAATTACCTGAAAATTCAAGCAAGTGTAGGTTTTATTTGTTTCGAAAAAATAAATTATTTTAAAAATATTTTTTTTTAAATAATCATTTGTAACACTTAGAAAAATGAATAGAGAAAATATAATTTCATTGTTCACAAAAATGTTGGGACATATATTCTTACCAATAATAATAAAAAAAATTCTTAATTAGCAGATTCAATCAATATAAATTATCATTTTTAGAAAAATATCTTTCTAATTATTCATTTTCTTTCAAATAAACGGCATCCAAAGTGATTTTTACTTTGGCTCAAAGGCCTTTTTAGCTTTATCGTCGTGGCCAAACACCATTACGATTTCTAAAACTAATCAGTGATTTGGAATGTCCTAAAAATTAGCGGTGTTCAAAAATTTAGTTTAAGGTACATTCCTTCTCCAATCCTAAAAAGTCATAGAAAACCACAAAATTCAAAACCAAAAGCCCCGCACACGCACACGCAAAAAGAATCCCGCTCATGATGCCAAACGCAAAATCAAAATATCAAATCATCTTAAAGCATGTCTTTCCGCCGAGACATTTGGCGCTTCGTCAAATTCCATATCCAATCGTCGCTCGAGCATTCCACTTTTCTTACCCCTTGCGTGGAAATCCTTTCCTCCCCTGCGCCTCCCGCGCCGTCCGCACATCAAAGAATGTCTTTTTTAACTCGAGCGGCCTCGCGACACGGCAGCGCTCCTCCGTTCGATCCAGCATACATGTTACATACATAAGCTTCCCGAGATGACTGGAGGATGACGACGATGCCCAATTCATGTCAGTCGATCTGCAGAAACATCTGTCAGCAATCAGCATCTGTCTCCTCGCCTTTGCTTTTTTGAAGAGGCGGGATTATTACTGCTCCTCCGAACTTAGGTCTAAAGGACCGCGGGGGGGACACGAAAGGTAAAAAAAAACTTCAAAGCGCCACGAAGAAATATCCCGACGACGACTTTGAGATCCCACTCTGTCTGTTTCTCTCTCTATCTCTCTCTTCTTCTCCGTGGGCAACAAAAGGAACGGCGCGCCCGATGTTTTCACCAGCATAACAGAGAAGCGAACGACAAACTCTGCGCGGCCCGCAAGACCCGATTTTTCTCGCCGTCCCTCCCTCTCTCCCCCGCTCCGAGCCAACCCATTTTCTCCCCCTCGTTCTCTCCGAACATCTCTTCTTCCTTCGCTCGTCCGAACCCAATTCAGGAACCGCCGCCCCCGCCCCTGCCACTCCTCCATTTCGTTTCGTTTCGATCTTCGTCTCGACCCAGAAGCATGAATTCTCCAAAATGACCCGCCCCCGCCACCTTCGGACCCGGAACCCGGATCCAGAGGAAGACTCCAAGCCCACGACCTCGTCGTCGCCCGGCGGCGGCGGGGGAACCGCCATGAGGGTCATCGTCCCCCTGCAGGGGGTGGTCCAGGGGAGGGGCGGCCTCGTTCTCGGCTCCGTCATACCCTGCGCCCTCTTTTACTTCCTCCAGCTCTACCTCAAGAGGAACAGGTCCCGGGAGGAGCATCCGCAGCCGCCGCCGTCCCCTTCGTCGTCTGCGGAGCACCTGCCGGAGGTGCCCGGGCTGCAGAGGACCCTTTCCCGGGCCCACCTCTCGCCCCGGGGTCCGGCCGGGCCGGCTCACGTGTCGGGCCGGGTGAACGCGATTCTGAGGAGTGGGGATTCGCCGGATATCGTTGGGGTGAAAAAGTATTTGGAGGATGCCTATGATAAGAGGAGTAATCCAGATGGGGTTATTCAGCTTGGTTTGGCTGAGAACAAGGTGGGATTTTTTGCCCTGTTTTCTTATGTTGGATGATTTTTTCATGTTGTTTTGATTTTGGTCGAGTTAATTTTATGACTTCTTGTTTGTGGTATTCTGATGGGTGCAGGTGGGTTTGGATTTGGTTCGGAATTGGCTGGTGGAGAATGGGAGAGAGGCAATGCTGGGGGATGAGTTGAGCATCAGTGGAATTACAAATTACCAGCCTTTTGATGGATTGATGGAGTTGAAAGTTGTAAGATGCTTCGAGTTCGTGTTCGCAGTGTACTGTCTATGTGTGTTGTATTCGTATTGCGGAGGTTGGCGATGTGTTGTGTTAATTTGTTGATTATGATGTGCATTCATGTGAAATGAAGTCGATGGAGCTGTTTAGATGGTCATTAATTGTGGAGATATTTCTCTGTCTTGGTTCATGTGATTGACAATTGGAGATGCACCCTAGTATCCCGAATACCAAGTTGAGGGCGAGAAGTTAGGTGGCCCCGGCGACACCCAAATTTGCAAATACCCACCTTTCAAATTCCGCCCTTTATCATGAATTTTTCCCGTCATGACTGTGTTTTGCGACCAAATTATACAGCACTTCCATATGGCAGGCTATAAATGGTGTATATGTGTGTGCAGTGCATGCTGACGTCCATGTGCATGTGGTGCATGCTGATGTGTATGTGCGTGCATTTATCGTGCATCTCCGAGCTAAGAAGAGGATTATGAGCCAATCTCCCTGTTAGCTAATCTTGCTGCTGAATCTGGGACTTGTCATTGATGTTTGAGTTAATCTCTAGTTATTCATGCTATGATCAAACTTGATTAATTTGTTGACTCCTCCTTCATGCTCAAGATCCATTAATTATTTATACAACGGTACAAATGCAAGTACTGATGACACACATTGCATTGGGCACTCCTACTCCTGCCTTATTTGGATGGATCCTTCATCTTTTTCCCCATGAATCAGTATCTGGATTAATTACTCACAAAGAGTTATTTGAAGTAGATATTCACTCTCATAGTTCATATCATTCTATTCTCATCTGCATTTTGTGCAATTTCTCCTTTGATTGAATTTTTCCATTTTATCAGCATCATCTTACTGATCATGTAGGCCGTGGCGGAATTCATGTCCCAAGCTATTGAAGGAGCAGTGTCCTTTGACCCGTCACAAATTGTGTTGATGACAGGTGCAAGCGCTGCTATTGAGATGCTTAGCTTCTGCATAGCAGATGCTGGAAATGCATTCCTAGTCCCAACTCCATATTATCCCAGGTAATAATAGGTGCAGATATTCTATTTACATATTCAGAGGTGTGTGAGAAGCTAAATTTGAAATACACATGCAGTTTTGACTGTGACTTGAAATGGCGAAGTGGAGTGGAGATAATACCAGTCCCTTGTCGTAGTGCCGATGGCTTCAGTTTAAATTTTACTGCTCTTGATCGCGCCTTCAGCCAGGCAAAGAAGCGCGGGGTAAAGGTTCGTGGGATTATAATCTCAAATCCATCAGATCCTGTTGGGAGTCTGCCAAACCGTGAGACTCTTTATAACCTTCTGGATTTTGCCACAGAAAAGAACATGCACATAATCTGTAATGAAGTATTTGTTGGTTCGACTCATGGTGAGGGGTTTTTGAGTATGGCCGAAGTTGCTAATTCAGAAGACTTTGATCGGAGCAGAGTTCATATCGTTTACAGTTTGTCGGAGGACCTTTCTCTAATAGGGTTTAATGTGGGTGTCATTTACTCCTTCAACCAAAATGTTGTGGCTGCTGCTAAGAAATTGGCGCGGTTCTCTTCAATTTCATCTCCGACCCAACGCATGCTTGTCTCTCTGCTTTCTGACACTAGATTTACGCAAAATTTCATCAGGATCAGCAGAGAGAAGCTTGGAAAAATGTACATGGAGTTCACTGGGAAATTAAGGCAATTAGGAATCGAGTGTGTGAAAGGTAGTGGGGGTTCCTACTGCTGGGCTGACATGAGTGGGTTGATTCGATCATACAGTGAGAAAGGAGAGTTGGAGCTTTGGGATAAATTGTTGAATACAGCAAAGATTAATGTCACTCCTGGATCCATTTGTCACTGTATTGAACCTGGATGGTTCCGGTTTTGTTTCACTGCATTGACTGAGGAAGACATTCCTCTAGTCATGAAGCGGCTTCAAAAAGTTACCAAAACTTGTAAATCTCGTAGTTGAAAATTTGTTATCGATTCCAATCTACAGAAGTGGGTCACCTGTGGATAATTTGAAGGGGCAAAGTTCGCCTCCAGTTCGAATTATCATGGATGAAGAAGACTCGAATCACCCTAAAATTTCAAGTCCAAGTATCAAGTGAGAAATCATGTGGGTAACTTCTTCGGTTGGATTTGGCTACTTCTGGTCATATTTATGCCTGTTGATCTCTGCCCTAAAACTGAACGGCAGCAGTTCTCGGCTTGGATCTGGAGGCGACTCTGATGGAATTTCTTTGTCAATTTTGGTCTCTTAGTCGATATGCATTGGCTTCAATATTGTTTTTTTATGGCCTTTTGTAATGGTCATCTTGGATTTAAAATGTCTAGTGCAGTTTCCAAAAGTGAACGGATAATGCTGGTAAATAGGGATTTTTCATTAGATTGTTGAAGCTTCCTTTTGAGATATGGTTGTAGCCAATTCCTTTGCCTTTTGTTCTTATTGTTGTAAAGGTGTCCATCATTAGGTGCAAAAAGTGTTCAAATAGATTTGAATGGGCATCACCAGTGGAAGTTGGAGATGGAACTGCTTTTAAGCATTTCTTTCAATGATGACACAGGTGAAAAGGTGTCGTGTCCTTCTTGGATTTGCAAATTTGGGCCCTTGGTCCTTGCATTCTGTTTCTGCAAATACTTTATTTTGCTGAGGGTGGGTTGATAATTAATTGCCCTTATAAGTTGTACAATTCACTCTGTATTTTGCCAAATTATTCTGATGACCTTGAGGACAGAGCCATAATGAGTATGATGAAATGCCTAGTTTGTAAAACGATGAAGGGAGAAACTTTTAAACAATGTATACAAATGATGGACGCAAGTGAAAGCCATGGTTCCATGCGATTTACTTGGGATTTTTAACGAGTGGCAAAATGTAGAAGAGGCTGTGATACCTGATCCTGCGACTTAGAAAATTGTCACTGTTCCGTTGTTGCATCTCAGACATTGCCGTACATTCCCTGACTTCCCAACTTGAAACAATGAGATGGGAAAAGAAAGAATGATTTTATTTCCAGAAAATTACAAAGGTCAATGAACATTTTCGGACTGATGATCTAGAAAGAATACAAAAGAATTTTCTTGTTCTGTTCCATTGAATTCTCTGTAAACAATTCCCAACCCCATGTTTCCTCTGCACAAACAAAAAACCCTCTTGGCTAGGCTATGCACTACAATGTCTGTACTCGGAAAAGCCCCCCAAATGAATCCCACTGTCAGGACAAGTTGCATCACTAGGATTCAGGTCCAGACCTAATAGACTCAAGAACCTGAACAACTTCAGCCATGCTCGGCCTTCGCATCGGAGTCTCAGATGTACAAATCAAACCCAACTTCATCACCTGTATCAGCTCGTTCTCCACAAGTCCTCTCAAATTCCTGTCGAAGCAATCCGAGGCAGTTCCTCTGTCCAGTAACTGTCGCACGTATTCACAGAGAACGACCACCTCATTTGCCACTGGTCTCTCGACTGGTTTCCGGCCTGTCACCAGCTCCAAAAGAATCACTCCAAAGCTATAAACATCACATTTCTCGCTAGCCCTCAAACTCTGAGCCAACTCAGGCGCCACATACCCAACTGCATTGTGGGATTTAGTCAGACCGTAATTATCCAAAATGGGAAGCAGTTTCCCCAAACCATAATCGGACAATTTGGCCTCGTACCTATCGTCTAATAATATGTTTCGTGATTTTATGTTGAGGTGTAGAATAGGTGGCCGGCAATCATGGTGAAGGAAAGCCAGAGCTCTCGCTGTACCAAGGGCAATCCGGAACCTTCTAGACCAATACAATTCAGGGTTACCACCGCCTGTGCTCGTTCCGGCATAAGAAAACTCGTGCAAATTGTCATACAGATTCCCATTGACTATAAACTCAGTCAAGATTAAGTGCATCGTCGACGACCAGTAGTATCCTTGCAAAGCAACCAAATTTGGGTGCCGCAGATTCCCCAGGCGTCCAATTTCTTGCTCGAATTCATCTTGGTTCCTAATCCTCCCTAGTGTCTCAAGCTTCTTGACCGCAATAGAGACCCCGCCTTCAAAATCACTCCTATAAACTGTGCCAATCGAGCCGCCACCTATCAGACAGTCCTTGTCAAGCAAAGCCTTGGTCCCTGCCTCCCAGTCTTCATACTTTGACGGCAGACTTTTGCTAAACAAAACCAACTTTCCAATTATCACATTCGAATCAGTCGAACCTAACGGAGTGCTCTCAACAATTTCCACCTCACCATCTGTTTTTCTTTGTCGAGCCCGGATGTTCATGACGGTAACCACACAGACACCAGTAAGGATCACTGCAGCCGCAACAATAGCCACAATCACTGAAGCAGTTATCTTTTTTGTCTCCCGTGGAGCAGGGGTAAGTGAGCAAGGCGTTTCCAAAGGGGTGCCGCAGAGCCCTGGATTGTTGGAAAATGCAGATGGACCAAATGCCTGGAGGATTGAGCTAGCAGGGATGACACCAGAGAGGTGGTTGAAGGAGACATTGAAGTGTGTTAAATCTGCCAGATTCCCAAGGGACGTGGGTATGGATCCAGAAAGTGAATTATTTGACAGATCGAGAATCTGGAGTCTCGAGATGTTCCCCAGTGTCGGTGGAATGCTTCCATCTATTTGGTTTTGATGAAGATCAAGGACTTTCAGGTATGTCATGTTGTACAGATTTCGAGGGATTTCACCATCCAACGCATTACCAGAAAGATCCCTGCAGTCACAACCCAGAAATTACTCATTATAAATTTCAGAGTTAAAAATTGTTCACATATTATCAGAAGCAACTGAGTTTTGGGGACTCACAGCTCAAGAAGAAATTGACAACTGCTTATGCTCGTGGGTATTTCACCAACGAGGTTGAGATTCTGCAAGTCCAAGATCTGTAGTTGCTCAATGCCTCCAATCTCCACAGGGATTGTTCCATCTAGCAGATTATTGCCCAATCTAATCACTAAAAGGTTCTTTAGACTGCCAAGTTCAGTCGGAACACCACCGCTCAACCTGTTGGACCCCAGGTCCAAAACCCTCAAGCTGCTGCATTTGGCAATACTCAAAGATATGTCACCGCCCAAGTAGTTCCCTGAGGCATCCAAAATCTCTAGGTTTTCACCGCATGACGTAATGTTAGGAATCTCCCCATCAAAAGCATTGTGCGATATGTTAAAGTGAGAAATGTTCTTCAACTCAAGAACCCCGAAAGGAGCTGACCCAGTAAAGTTGTTGCTACCAAGATCCAAATGATTCAAACTCTGGCATTGTGATATCTGCTCTTGCACACTCCCAGTCAGACCATTGTCACTCACAGACACGAAATTTAAGCTCGGAATATTGCAAATTCGGGAAGGAATTCCTCCCCTAAGATTGTTGTGAGAAAAATCGAATCCCTCAAGGTTCAAGCAGTTCGCGATTGACTCGGGTATCGAGCCAGAAAGAGTATTATGAGACAGAGAAACAAATCGGGTCTTGTAACAATAAGTGAACAAAGCAACTGGAATCTCTCCATTGTAACCATTTTTGGACAAATCAAGAAACCTAATGTTTGGCAAGCTACCTAGAAACTCTGGTATTAAGCCAGACAAAGCATTAGAGCTGAAATTGATCTTCCACAATGACTCAAGAAGCTCATACTCTTCTGGGATGTTCCCAGAGAAGCGATTCCCAAACAATGTCAAAATCCTCAATGACTTCAAACCAGATAGAGCAGGAGACAACACACCTGCGAGGCTGGTGTTCCACAGGACTATCCTCTCCACGTACCCATCTGCATTGCAAGTAACGCCCCCGAAATCACAGGCATTGGCGCTGGGGACCCAAGTGGCCAAGAAGTCGTACGGGTCCGCCGTGATGTTGCCCTTAAATTGGAGCAAGATCTCCTTCTCAGTCACCGGCGACACCCCGCATATGATGCAGAGAAAGCAAGGGATCACGAGCGCGAGAGCATGAGGGAGAGGGCGTTGACCGAGGCTTCTCATGCTCGAAATCCCGATGACGAATTCGCCGGATCTAACCGTTTGGCATGATGGGTAGTTGATTCAGCTCACCAAGACGGAGCGGAACAGAAGGATTCGGCAATCCCGGCAGCTCTCGCTCCAGCAGCAGAGTTGAAGACGCGAACTTTCAAGAATGAGAAATGCCGCATCTTGCTGATCGTTAAGTAAAAGCAAGAGCAAAGCACGAGCACTCTCTCACTCACACTCTGATCTGATAAAGGAGGCTATCATTGACCGAGCACATTCATGCGCAGGCAGCAATTAATGGGAAATCCCAGCGAAGCATCGATTCGGGCGATCCTCTCCGAGTCAAGCCCAAGAATGATGAAGGTCTTTTGTTGTCTGGGGTTCAATCAAAAGCAGAAGTTCCTTAAATTTAAGTGAGTTAGAGAGAGAGAGAGAGAGAGAGAGAGAGAGTCATGCAACGAAAGTGGTAGCTGCAGTAAGTGACATGGGCTTCGCTGGAAAGGGCAGGAAGAGGGAGAGAGAGGCTTGGAAATTTAATAAATGCGCAATTTTTGTAGTTTAAGGAAGACAGATCTCTTACATTATCTAATCTAACCTTATTCAATGTAATACCAACAAAAAATTATGATAAGAAATGTACTTTTGAATATCACCTGCTTAATTAGCTCTGTCTCTCAAGCTTCACTTCATATTTTTATGTGTTTAAAATTGCAACCAACTGGGGAGGAGCATGTTGATCGTGCATGTGCAGCTTCATCTCTCTCTCTCACAAACCAACAAGAAAAGATGGAACCTTGCATTGAAAATATAAAGAAAGGCACAGACCCATTTTTGGTTTTGTCTCTTGTCTCCTCTTCTCTCATATTGAATTGAATTAAATCGCCAAAGTGGTCTAAAGAGGGACCTTATAATTTGTTCTTCGGTGTGTCTGTGTGCGTGAGAGAGAGAGAGAGAGAGAGAGAGAGGGCATTTATTCTTCCCCACCAACCACGCCTGCTCCACCATCATCACCGCCACGCTATCATCTCTTGAACCCGCACAAACACCGCAGACTAACTATCAGCCGAAATGGTAAAGCTTTTGCATTTGCTTCGCTTCTTGTTTCATGTGCGGAATAGTCGCAGCAGGAACAGAGACTTCAAAAGAAGAGAAAGATGAACAGAAAAAGAAAAGAGACAACGAGAGAGAGAGAGAGAGATTTGTGGGGGGTTTCATTTTGTTCTCTCTTTTACACTGTGAAGATTGTGAATCGACAGTTCCTTTTCCCCTGTCTTCCAGCCGTTGGATGGAGACCTTCTTGAGGGGACAATTCAATTGGTTGGGTATCGTTTACCAAATTGTTGATATAGGCAAATTAGTATTACGTTCGAAGAAGAAGTAGGTGAGACGTGCCGTTCATCCAAATGAATAAACAATTCGGGGGCGAGACTGATTTCTTAAACGGGCAGATATGCACTCTTACTCTTCGCCTCAGGCGGATCTTCTCATGCTAAGGGAGCTACAGAACCGGGCGGCCGAGTCCCAGCCGTGCCGCATGGGAAATTGTACCGGCAAACTTTTGAGCATGATGCCATGGTTTAACATCGTGATGATAATAATCTATAAGATGACTTTTACTCAGTCTACATTTCTTTCTTCTTGGTTTTCTCTGGTCTGCTGAAAAGCTTTTCCTTCAAGTGAAAGCTTCGCTTCTGGTGCTCGTCGTGCACGTTCCGCTTCTTCATGATTTGGTTTTGTCAGGTAGCATTTGACCAAGTAAAGGGGAACAGAAGATTCAAAGGTCAGGAAAATTACAATGGGAAAATGACCATGTGATCCCACCCTGGCTTCAACTCCCCCACCTTCCTCACTCCCCACAGCCACAAAATAAATAAATGAATAGACAAAAACGAAATGAGATCAGAACCCGAAAAGGTGTCCATGACATTGAAAGCATTCAAAGAGATTTCACTTTCAGCTTATTGAACGCTCTGCATATGCCCTTTGCCTTAAATGGGTTCCTGCTCCGCGCCCCAAAAAATAAAGCAATAATCAAGCAGAACCCTTTCTGTGGATGCACCAAATTCATATAAATTCAGCAGTGAATAGTTAATTTAGCAGCGAAAGAGTTGTCCAAAGTAGTGTGGTCCTCATTCGCAATGACACATGCCTATCTGTCTCTGATGTTGTCCCTTGATGCGTTCCTACCATTGTTGCTTGCCCCATTTTCCACGTCAAAGACAGCAATTTGGGCATTCCACACCGGCTAAAGGAGAGTGAGGAATTAAATTCAGTCCCCGCTTGCATGAACCGGGCCGTTTGTTGATGATCGTATGAGATTTTCACGTTGGATGAATCATGCTATTAGGCGGTGGTGATTGAGCCAGTCCATGATGAGTCTGGTCCAACCCCGATCGAATACGACGGTGAGAACGCGTGATGCCTGAGTATAAAGAGGGCCAGCGCCAAGACAGTATTGAAATATGGCGGTTGGGTAGGTAGACGCCCCTGTTTTGCTTTGCTCTTTCTACAGTTCGCCCTGTAATAAACTCGCCCACTTTCGTTTGTTCTTGTCTTAAAAAGGGAATCTCCCTGTCTCTCTCTCTCTCTCTCTCTCTCTCTCGCCCAGACACGCACATGAAGCTTATCAATCGTTCTTGGGAAATATCTCAAACGAGGTTAAGGGCCATCTCAGTTGGTATCTTAGCAGAGCCATTATGAACAAACAAGACGAACAGATGATCAAATTATCACTCAAAACTCTCCTCTGACTAAATTAATCGAGTGTAGATTCATCTAGAATCCCGCACACCTAGCTACGGACGGAACGGGGGCACCGACACGAGAGCATAAACCTATCTGAACGAACGTAGAAAAATTCGCGCCGTAAGTGGTTAGTCGGGTACTTCGGTTGAGATTTTCCAACATGATAGCAAATGGATCCATCCTGAGTCGCGGCCCCTGTCGCTGAACGTCTACATTTGACCGGATGAGCTGCTCTTGACATTGATTGATCCGATGATGCTTTCACACGTTACGCTCTCTCTCTCTCTACCTGTCGCCTCCGTTGCTTGCTAACCACTTCACCATTTTCACATGATCCAACCCAAGTCAAAGCAGATCGATCCTTCACGGACTCATCGGATCACGATCCTCGCTGGTAGCGTAGCGGGATGTCATGCGGAAATCCATCCGGCTGTCGGCCCACCGTGTCAATCCCATATTGGCTAAATGCACACCCCCTTTCAAGGCCCAGTCCAGCTTCTATATGCATTCTAAGTGAGATATTGCCAGGGTAACAGACCATACTGAATTCCTAAACTCGAATTTTTTATTAAAAAAAAAAAAACCGGATTTGACACGATACGGAGGCAACTGATTCGAAGAAATTGATAAAAACTTGACCTAGATCGATACAATCTAATATGTCTTAGCAAAACTTGTCATTGAATATGAAATTGTGTAGTTATGCCACGTGATCATGTATGTTGCAATATTAATTTATGAAGTAGCCCCACATCGGATGATTTGGCACCACGTGATTATAATATTTACATAACTGAAGCTTACATTTTTCTTAGGTTCCTTACCGAAATAAATAATTATCTACGCATTCTCCATTGGATTATCTATATTATAACTATGTATATAAAAGCAAGTTTTGTGCAACAACAATGTCAGATTGATCATATAAGCAAGTTCCATTTAAATATTTAGACTAACGGATCAAGTAGCTAGCATATGTGGTACTTATAATTCTTAATAGGAAGTTGGAATTAATTTATCATAGTAGAGACCAACCAAAATTGGGGCTATGAATCTGCGATATAGATCCATCTTTGACGTATTGCTTAGACCCAAAAAAGAAGAAAAAGAGGAACACATGCTCAAGCACTCGGAACTTAAAAGAGGGGGCAGCTCGCCGTCGCGGTGCATCACCACTGCCGGCGACATCAAACAGGCAAATGATCTCGCCAGCAACTTCGCTAATGGTGATGGCTCTAAGCCACGACACCAGGCCCCTTTGTTGATCGTCCCTCAACGTAGTCATTGCATTCACTTTCCCGTCTCCCTCTATCTCCTAGGCGGCAGCCAACCTTCACAACCGCCATCGACACAAACACTGCTCAACACTTGCGTTCACCGCCTTGAGGTCGCCGGCCGTGGCAAACAAGGGGAAACCAAGAAACCGCCGGCATCACAGCAGCCTTGAATCAACATCGTAGATATGCATCATTGCTGATAATATCTGAAGCGAAGCAGATTTTATGTATTATGTTAATTTAATTTTGACGTATTCTTCAATTTTCTGTTTGTTTAATTTTCCGCCATGTTTTTATTGATTCCCTACTGTTTAATTTATTAACATTAGCAGATCTTTTTCGCTTTTCCTTTTTTTTTTCTTTTTTACATTTCCATATTTGCTAAGTCTAAGTAATACATTTAATATTTAAGTTATTTGAGTGAATTTGAGTTCAACGATCAGACCGGGTACTGAGTTATCTAAATTGCATCAGATAAAAAAAATTGACTAATAAGAATTAAATGAATCTATTTGGATCAAACCCGATTACGATCCATCCAAACGTTGCCACCTCTACTAATAGATTCGAGTTTCTTTATATTTTTACAAAAAGTACCTGATAATCGTCGGGTTTCATAGTGAAAATTCAAATGCACAAACACCCAAAACAGAACATCTGAAACTATGACCCACCACATGGCCGGCTTCCTATTTCCCCTAATCATCCTGTAATGATAAGAAATAGAGATACGGCTCACGGCCAAAAGGCAACTATCCGTACGAATTTGCCCGTTAAAAGAAAGCACACGGTAACCACAAGAATTTCCAAGTCAATCTGATTGATATTCGTATATACAGACAAGAATCTGCACGAATTGGCTTGTAACTTCTAAAACAGATTCAACCCCTATACAGCTTATAATAAAGAAACCTGCTTACCTAAAGGATGAGGCATTATATGGCAGTAGGGAAGATCAGGTTCTTGCCGTATCCCTGTGTTGTTTCAGAGTATCGAAATGATTCAAATCTTGTGACATGAAAAGTTCCCCCTATGCTCAATCCAGAAAGTAGAATCATGTTAGATACCAGTCTTGACTCCCATCCATAACCAATACTCGAACGCCATTTACACTAAGAATCGACTTCACCACAGATTGAAGTTCCAAAATAAATGAACCTCATCCTGCAGTGTATTGCCATCAGAGGTGCCACCTTATGCGTACTCTGAGTGCAAATCTTTACATTTCAACCCTATGCAGGAGCCATCATTCTAGTAATGGCTCCCCTTCCATCTGAATTGTTTTGAGTTGCCTTTTCGCATACACAGTGAAAATAATCGTGGTAGCAACTGTCCCCAAGAAGCCAAGCACATTAAAGACTATCTGGGGAGCAGATAGTGAGTGCTGATCGTGAGAAGCGTCAGCAAGAGTTTTTATCAGAATTCCCCTGCAGCCAAAGTTATATCCATAACTTGGACAGATAAAATAAATACAAAGAGGATAGGTTTCTTCATGCTTCAAATTTAGCGCAATCCAGAAGAATCGGAGGCACTACATGTAAGAAGCATACTAGAAACAAGCACATGCAGACAGTCAAGCTCAAAGTATTCCTTTAACCCAAGTTTAATCATTATCTTTTGTTCACCACTACATAATATACTGAAAAGCACCAAGTGATATAAAAGATAGATTTAGTTTGAAGTGGAAAATCACTATATAAGGTTTATAAAGTCTGTAATGACAACAAACATGAAATTTTACAAGCACACATAAGGAACATATATTTAAGTGGTAAGAATGTGCCTAAACAGTGTTTGAATACCCTCATAACTCGTGTAAGACATGTCTGTGAGTGTCAATGCATGTGTGAGTGTGTGAGTGTGTGTGTGGGTGTGTGTGCGAGTGAGTGAGTGGGGGCACGAGCATGCGTGAGAGAGAGAGAGAGAGAGAGAGAGAGATTACGTGTAAATTGCAATAAAAATTTCTGGCACGACACCGATCAGCGACCCAAGAATGTAGGGTAGGTATCTCACGTTCGTCGCCACAGCACAGTAGTTATATAAAATATAAGGGAATGGAGATATCCTGATCAAAATAACAGCTCGAAACTGGTCAAAACAATTTCCTCTGCCAGCTGACCTTATCAGGGAAGCTCTCTTTGGATGTTTTTCCAGCCAGTTCTGCATGGCAATGCAAGCTGATGTAAAACAAGAATGCAAGGACACAGAAAATCTACATATCGTAACTCACATCACTTATGGTGTGTCCAAGTCTAATGAAGATACTTACTTGAATTTTATGGTGGAAAAGAGAGCCAACGAAGTATGGAAGTGATACACCCACAATTACTCCTGACATAATCAGCAGGAATCCATAGCCATAGCCAAAAGTCATTCCAGCAACCCACCAGGAAGGGGTTGATGGTAAGAGCAGGGTGGGGAATATAGCCACAGAAGCAAAGACTAGAACTGCAAGAACCGGAGTGCTAAATGTTGTGGTCTCCCAGTTTATTATGGGAATAACTTCCTGCAAATGAAGCACATCACATTGAGAAAGGGCAGTGACAACTGCTATACTGATCAACACAAAACTTGAGAACTCTCCAAGAGCTCTGATAGGTTTTCCACCCTAGCCAACTCCAGAATGCACATAATTTAGATCTCCACTCATAGAATGTAGAACACTTGACAGGCAATTTACAGGTTTTAAGTCATAAACAATACTGCCTTTACAGTGCCACGATTACAACAATGATAGTCTTGGTACGTTACCCCTTTCCATGACCAAACAGGAACATGCAGGAAACAAATAATGACCGATACAAATCGATACCAAATGCAACTTCACAAAGATGGTTATGAAGCTCCACAATGTCAGTTACACCAGATTGGACTAGAAACTGAGCAGTGACTGTGTGTTCAAGCAAAACTTTTAACTGCCAGCATTCTAAAAGAGGGGCTTCCTGGCATACACGTCAATTGGCAAGCTCAACTAAGCATTTCAATCCTGATAAAATAAAATTCCAATCAACCAAATAATGCATACCCGTACAAGAACAGAGACCAATAAACAAAAACAGCAACTGTACTTTTGAGGCAAAACATTGCCTTCTATATTTGATCAGATCACATGAAACTTAATCAAAAAATAAACATTGAAACACAATTCCCACCACAGCTTATCATCGAATCTAACACACTAGCTCCCGAAAACCCACACTCAAACCCAACACAATAAATCAGCTAAACATCAAGCCTCACCAAATATATGCATTAACATTAATAACCATCCAAAACACAAAAGGCAACAAAGTTATATATCCAACAACAACAACAACCAACCTTGTCCATGAGAAACGGCCAGACCCATTTGATGCAAACCCCAGCCAACAACCCCAGGCAAGAAAACAGCAAGAACAGTTTCACCAAATACCACACCAGCCGCCCACAACTTCTCCTCGGAGAAGGAGGCTCTCCCCCGGCTTCGCCGTTCCCCGGACGATCTCGTACCCCCAGGTCGTGATAATCCCCCTTGTTCCCCTCGCCCCCCTCTCCGACCCTCACCCTCAGCTCCGGAACCACCTCGGCTTCCTCATAGTAAGTCATCGAGTACCCAGGAAAGAAAACCCAGAAATAAAAATCGAAACTTTAAGGTACCCGATCGCCGAAATCGGCCCGCGGGTTCGAGGGTATCGCCGAAATCGGAGACGGACCCAGGATCCGAATGCGGGTCTCTTTCCCGGGAGGGAGGAAACGTGCGGCCTTTCAGAGAGAATTCTGCGCACGCATCGGGTCGGCAGGAGGAGGACTGGCGGATGAGAGGGTTAAATCAACGGTGGAGAGAGAGGGAGATGGAGAAGGGAAAACGCAAAGCGATGCTTGGAAGCCGAAGGCAAGCATTCATTGATTAAAGCGAAGCCCAATCGCCAAAAGATTATGGCGTGAAAGCTTAACGTTTTTTATGCGCTTCCGTCTGCAAAAAAAAAAAATATATAATTCAGAAGTCTGTCCGTCTGTCTGTCCGGGGCGATGAATTATGACGATGACGATGATGATCGAGACGATGATGAAGGGCAGGTTGCGCGTGCGACGGACGGAGAGGATCGGGACGCGTGGCGACGGGGTGAGCAGCTCGGAACGACAGGGCAGGCGCCGGTGTCGATGACTTTGGGGGAACTTTTTTTGTCGTGACTTCACCGTCACGGTGGGCATATGTGTTTTCTCTAACCCACCCCCCCCGGGGCCCGGGGCGGCCCCCTGTGTTTCTTGTCGTTTTGGTCCTTGAAATTCCATGTCCTATCTCAATTCGTCCATGATCTTTGTTGTTGATGCGTTTCTAGATTGTACTTTTCATATGCATATGATTGCTGCGTGGATGAAAACCGCTTTTGGTCAATATATTTGCTCGTGTGAATTAGAAAGATAACGTTTCTTTTGCAAACAAGGGTGATTGGATACGTACAATTCGATTCGAATCATTACAAATCAAATAGAAGAAAGACGAAAGTTCTAGATCCGATTCGGTTCCAAGTGGGTTTATGAAGTTTGATCGAGATACGATTCATTCGATGAACAATCGGACTGCCAAAGTCTAATGTCAAACTTTTTTCCTCTCAATAAGCCTATTCAAATGATTTGATTAAGCTATACTCATCCCTAAAATAAGGATTTGGTGCAGAACAACTTTAAAAGTGGAATTCGAACGGCCAAAAACTTTAAGTGACAAAAGTGTACTCATCCTTCTTTTCATTTTGAGAAGAATCCTTATGTGTTGAAGGAGGGCATTTCCGTCCACTCGAGTCAATCACTGAATGAGAAGCGCTATATTTTAAAATAAAATACAAAAAAAAGGATGAAAAAATTTCGCTTAATCACCTTCATCGTTTCTTTGTTTTGTCCTTTTTGCATATAAAAGTTAAAAGAATCTCTAACAATTTTTTTAGAGGACTTACAAAATATACAACCTACAGCTTTGATTGGATGACTCCGAATCAATGATGGATGAGATTGTATAAGGTTTTCTATACACCGGTGATATATATATACACTCCATTTTTCCTTCTCTAAAAATTGAGAAGGGAAGGGGAAGAATAATTTTGCTGTCAAAGTAGGTAGGGAGAATCAGAATCTCTACTTTCCCTTCGTTATGCAAAGCAATAATATGATGCTGTATGTCCATCTTTTTAATTTCATGGAATCATCCTTTTGGGCCTTAAACTTTGTGACAAACTTCTGGATAACATAACATTTATAAAATAAAAATAAAAATAAAAATAAAAAAACACATAAAGACGCATGATATTATTTTCACAAACGTGATTGATGTAACGATAACATTTATATATATAAAACACATAAAGATGCGTGATATCATTTTCACGAACGTGATTAAGCAAACGGGTTGACCAGTAATGGGGCAATTATAATTTTTCTATATCCTTCATTTTGGAATCATATATAATCCAATTGACTAACTTTCAAATAACACTATCTTTAGAATCTCATAATGACGTCGAATTTTTTGCACATAAAATGATAATATATAACTTTGCTCCAAGTGTAATTGTTAAAAAAGACTTAACACATGGCATAAAAGTTACAAAGAAAGAAGAAGTAATGCTTGAACATATCGTCGACATTGGAAAATACGCAGTTCTTCTTGCATTTCAATTTGAGAACCGAAATTGATTTCGAGCCTATGAGAAACCCACTTGTTTATAACTATACAGTTACAGAAAAAGGATTTGTTGACACCATAAAAATGACTAAAAGTCCTTAACCGTCAACTCGGATTAAAGGAGCTTAAGCAAGGTACGATGAAAGGAAAATTGACTGAGTATCGAAAACTGCAATCATTCTATTAGAAAATTAATTTAGCCGACGGAAGATATAATGAAAATAGTCAAGTCCAAGAGTAAAACGTGGATAAATGAAAGTTGATTTTAGTGACAAAAGGCCATGATTGACATAACCATCGATAAGATAAAGGAACCATCCAGATGATGGAGCCAACGATTTCAGACACAACTGTCGGAGAAATCTTCACAAAAAGGGAATTTCTTATAACTTTTGGGTGGTAGAGTCAAGAAGTTTGTGAGCAAGCTCAGTGAAGCAGTGGAAGCATAACCTTCAAAAGGTAGAGTTAGTCATTTATGAATGAAAATGAAAATGAAAGAAGTCATCTTGATATTTTACAAAGATGATTGGGTTTAAATAAGTTATGAACCTAATTAAAACCTATATACTTTTGGGTTTTGTCGTTCGAAACCATTAATAATCTATTTATTAAAACATGACAAGCCTATCAAATGTGGATTAAAAAAAGAGTTTATGATCTATTATAACAAATCTAGCAAACAGTGCAACTAACTTCATCACCAGTCACTAGCTCTTCCAAGCAAATCGCACAAACCCTACTCAAATGACCACTCACAAATATCACCTTTTCCTCCTTAAATTGCTAATTCATACGTTCCGATAGACCTCCTCTCAAGCGCATCCACCGGGGGATACGGGGTTCATATTTGAATGGCCGGCTCAAATGACCGAAGCAAGCATTCTCGTACTCAGCAGTCACACCGCTGCCGCTCCTCTTCTAGTATGTGGGCCTCCTCTTGAGGAACATGTTGAGGAAGGTAGAAAATATTGGGCACGTCTAACGTTTCAACGTGGCAAATGGAAAGGCACTGCAAAAGTGACACGTGTCCTCATGTGGGACCCACAGGCTGAGCGGAATTTTTGAAAATTTTGCATGCTGTAGCATTCTTCTGCACAGACCAATGCTTTCTCTCTCCCTTCCTCTCATGAATTCAAAATTTCGCGTTTACTCCTCTTCGCTCTCTCCCGTGGTCACTCGCTTTTCCTCCGGCACTCGCTTGGGCGTCACTTCTTCGTTCTTTGCTCTGGCGCTCGCTCAGTGCCCGACCAAGCACATCCGGTTCCGCTCATTCTCCTCCGCCAGTTCTTCCAACTCCTTCATCGCCTCAACAATCGAGTGCTCGGCTGCGAGCTCCTTCACCAACTTCAAGACGCAACCCTCTCGAAGGACAACTTCAGGGTCGGGATCCGGTTGATGCTGTTCTTTGCGTTGCTGACGCACCATGCCTGGATGAGCCGGAGGAGTGTGTGGCTCAGGGTGAGGCCGAAGCCCTCGGCGGCGGCTGGTTAGGCAAGTGGCGGCCCCGCCGTTGCTGGAGGACTTGGACAACCACTTCTCGATGCTCTCGCGCTCGTAGGTTATGCCCGTCACGGTCGTCACGGGGCCCTCATGATCTGCAGGGATATTGGACAAAGGAAGTACGGAGGGATCTCGACGTCGCGGCCCTCCATGAATCGATGTGGCGACTCTCAGATTGAAGAGGGAGAGAGAATGTCTTGAAGTTGAAGTTGTTCTGTATATTTTCTAAAGATGGAGTTGATTATATGGCGGTATGTTCAAATATCATGAACCGCAAGTTGTGGCTTGCAAAAAATTTAACTAGGCAAATCTTGTGGGTTCAGGTGTTTTACGTTCTTTTCTGGAACTTTCAAGTCTTGTTTGATTGTTTTAGGGATTTTTTTCTTTTTGGGTCGGGATTGAAACTGCAAGAAAATCACATTGTTTTGCTTGTTACAATTGGCTTTGCCTTTTCTCTTAGAGTTCAACGTTCCGGTTTCACATTTTTGGATCTTTTTTTTATCAATTCCTAATACTGATTAGTAGTTGCAATTAAAAGTTCGATTTTCTTACCATAAATAGAAACAAAAATTCGATTTTGCTTTGATTGACAATTCTTTTCTTGCCCAAAAAAATTCAAGAGAAATTCTCATTTGGATTTCATATTCCTTAAAATGAAGAGATTGTGGAATGAAGACTTCAACACACAGGTACATTGTATGGTAGACTGGTGCAAACAAAACTCAACTTCATCATTGATGAACTAAATCCAGCATAAGATACAAAAAAAGAGAAAAAAAGAGGCACTATTCTCGCTTGAATTGAATTGTGCTAGGATATTATTAGCCCCCACAATGAACTCAATCATAAGAACAGCCAGTAAAAACATCAAGATTACTACGGGTTACTTGACTATAGGCACAAAACTTGCAAAATACAACTATTCTCGATGAAATTGACCAAAAAAAAAAGGATGGCTATGAGTAGAAAAGGAATCCTCAAAATCCAAGGAAGAATTTGAAGAACCAGATTGCTAGCCATACACTATGGAGGAAAAGAACGAACTATTTTCTATTTCTAACGGCACAAAATTGCATGAAGGGTGGCTTCAAAGTACTACAGCAGCTTTCCCAAGAGATACAGGGAAAGCAACATGAGGAGTGAGGGGTTCATAGTGATCATCTTCGGCGCCACACCACCCTGCACGTTAAAATCAATTGTGAGGCAACGTTAAATGCAGATGGAGAGTTCACAATTCTAGACAACTTGCTAGAAGCAGCAATTTTCACTTCTTTTTTTCCATTTTGTTTCCTTTGGTTTTCTGGGAAGTAGGCAGAATACCGAATTCATTTACCTATTCCTTTCATGAAGAGGAATAAAGGAGGACCCGGTGTTTGACTTCTAGCCGAATCGATTCATGAAGGGCCGTGACGTCAAGATCCCTTGGTACTTCCTCTGTCTGATATCCCTGCAGATCATGAGAGACCCCGTGTCAACCGTGACGGGCATAACCTACGAGCGCGAGAGCATCGAGAAGTGGCTGTCCAAGTCCTCCAGCAATGGCGCGGCCGCCACTTGCCTAACTAGCCGTTGCCGAGGGCTTCCGGCCTCACCCCGAACCACATGCTCCTCCGGCTCATCTAGGCGTGGTGCGTCAACAATGCGCAAAACGGCGTCGACCGGATCCCGACCCTGAAGTCATCCTTTGAGAGGGTTGCGTCTTGAAGCTGGTGAAGGAGCTCGCACCAGCACTCGATTGTCGAGGCGATGAAGGAGTTGGAAGAACTGACGGAGGAGAACGAGCGGAACCGGACGTGCATGGTTGGGCACTGAGCGAGCGCAGGAGCAAAGAGCGAAGAAGTGACACCCAAGCGAGTGTCGAAGTAGAAAGCGAGTGACCACGGGAGAGAGCGAAGAGGAGGAAACGTAAAATTTTGAATTCATGAGAGGAAGGGAGAGAGAAAGCGTCTGTCTGTGCAGAAGAATGCTACAGTATGCAAAATTTTCAAAATTTCCGCTCAGCTTGTGGGTCCCACATGAGGACACGTGTCGCTTTCGCAGTGCCTTCCCATTTGCCACGTTGGAACGTTAGACATATTCAATATTTTCTAGAGAGATGGATACCAAGATGTACTACACCCTACATCCCACGTGTTGACCGTGGCACATGCAACATTTGTTATCTTGGAAATTATCTCGTTTTGAGTGCGTTCGGCTAGGGATGTGAAGCCTCCTGTGAGTGAATCACTCTTACCATAAACGATTCAAGGGGAAAGGACGAGGGAAATTGCGTAACGAAGATATAATTTCCCAAGACGACGACGACTGAGAATTATTTGGAGACATCAAAGGATCACATCAATACATATAGAAACATGTTGGTTAATAGTCGTGCATATATAACCAAAATCCGACCGAATCCACTGGGGAAAAGGCTTGAACCTTGTACTCGACAGGCGTGAGTGGCTATGCCCCCATGGTCTCATCGGGCACCGAGAAAGGAACGGCGTAGACATTCACGTGATGATCATAAGGTGTGTTGAACTTATTTTTAGTGGCATTATATGTATCCGAAGGAGATGGTGATAATGTCCTTTATAGAACTACAATGATATCCCTTGCGTCCTAGTTTACTACACCTACTTAGGAAAGATTTGCTAGCGGGAGTTTGAATAAATCTATTTCCTGGTTTGTAATGAACAAAACTTAGTGAATGGATAAGAACAAAGCTACGGAAAGATAACCAATCTTGGTGATGTTTATCTCAATCTATGATTTGAAATCTCGTATACTCATTTCAATTACATTTATTCGCCCCAATAAAAGCCCACAATCCATGACTTTGCAGTTTTCTTTTTTAACATAGCTGAAATTATAAATAGTTACTGTTGGAATTCAAGTCGGCGGAAGACGACTTACCTGATTACGATGCGCAAACAGCAAATAGCCCCGGAACGAACGTTGAATTGCCGATGAAACACGAACAACACTCCCTCACGTTAGTCTGGATGCAATCACAAGGAAAACACCCGATTTCCACGGCGTAAATGCCAATTTGTTCTTGCAAAATGAAGTGGAACGCCTTGATGGAAATGGAGAGGAAATTTGGTGCGAATGATTTGCCAACTGGTCCAACGGTTGTGTTCGGGAGGCTTTTATACGTCTCCCTTCGTACCCCTCCATTGGTGTCTTTCCATCGTAACGCATCAAGACAAAACGGTGCGTTCCAATCGCACCCCATCATGGACGTACCAGCTAAAGTACAACATCTCCCACTCGGACATGATGGGCTTGATAGCGCTCTATCAAGAATATAAGGCATTCAACATTTATCAACTTTGCAAAACAATTCATACTGGCAAATAAGCCGTGCGACTTGTGAGTACACCTGCACTTGGGAGCTCAAATTATGCACCTGTTAGGGATGACATAATGGCTACAACCCCGAAACGAAATAAACAATCGATGTCTCACAGTGCCCCAAACATATTTTGTTACATCAGTCCAAGTATATCTATCCCTTAAAGGCTATACTTGACTATTCTCAAAAACACCATGTATTTACAATTACATCCGCAACCACATAGGGCGATATAATTGGTCGACCAGTAAATACATGTGATAGATGTAAAACAACAATAGTCTTCCTTCGCACTCATGTCTCTCTCAATTTCGAACAACTGCTTTCCTAGACACGTCCCATAGGCCATATCTATTCATGACCGCCCGTAACATGCTAAAGTAGCAAAATTGATCTTTCACTTCGAGAACATAGTCGAAGTAACATAGGGCACAAAAATTGAGGTAAATTATAAATTACCTCAAGGGCTCACACGATGAGTAAATAGGGATAATTTTACTCATCTTCCCTTATTGGTCGTACAATGCACATGTAGTATGAATTACATGCTATAGTAGATTACTCTTTCTATAAGAGCGTATGTCATTTATCAAATATATCCACTATACGGATCTTAGCCTAAACATAGTCACGTGATTCTCACGTACTCATGTTTAGCCCGAGTGCTATATCAGCTCGCTTTCTATAGCGCCCAATTAAGTACTCGCATCCGGCATCTTTCGGCATACATGATTGTGGGAATATCATGTTCGGTCTTGTTATAAACAAATCACAGACCTCATCTTGACTCCAATCAAGGCGACAAATTTTATGTACCAGACTTGCTTTTCAGCATTTATTTGTACATAACGTCTCATCTCAACGTGCTATCTAAAGCACTTGAGGCGATTGCTCATGTGAGTGAGCCAATCATTGTCTGCCGACATACTTTTCAATAATACATGTGTGTTTGTGCTAGTCTCATAGTGGATTTGTACTTATTGATAAAACATCAAATCACTAATAAATAAACAAGTACAATACATATGTCCACAAATACATAAACCAATGATCCTCTACAATAACACATCACATTCTACGTAATCCTAGTGACATCCTGTGGGTCAAGAATATGTCTCTAGGAATAGCCTTCGTAAATGGATCAGCAACCATTCTATTAGTTGAAATGTATTGTAGGATCACTTCTTTCTGCGCTATAATATCTCTGATGAAATTGTTCTTTATGTCAATGTGTTTCGTCCTTCCATGATACTTGGGATCTTTCACATAGGCAATGGCTGCTTGACTATCGCAATAAACCGTCACCGGTCTTGGAACTTCAAAGGACGGTGGCTAAATTTTCCAAGAAACGTTTTAGCCATACTTGCTTCTTGCACCGCGCAGAACATGCAATAAATTCTGCCTCCATCGTAGACAAGGCCGTGCATGTCTGTTTCTTGCTATTCCAAGAAATCGCACCTCCATTGAGCAAGAATGCATATCCGAAGTCGATTTACGCTCATCCGGTCTCCACCCCAATCGGCATCGAATAGCCTAATAGACGTAAATCATTCCCTTGGTAACAAAGTCGATAGTCCATGGTGCCCTTCAAGTATCTCGGGATCCTCTTCACTGCTTTCCGTGTGCTTGACCGGGATTTGATTGATATCGGCTCACCAATCCCACGGCATAACATATGTCGGGTCGAGTACACATCATAGCATACATCAAACTTCCGACCGCACTAGCGTAAGGAACAGTTTCCATCACTTTAATTTCTTCTCGGAGTCTTAGGACACAGCTCGGTACTTAGGCCTTCACCTTACATGACGGGGGTATCAATGGGATTACAATGCTGCATATTGAAACGCTCAAGAATCTTCATAATATAAGACTCTTGTGATAAAGTAAGGAGTTTCCTTGATCGATCTCTTTCGATCTTAACTCCTAATATATAAGCAGGCTTCTCCCATGTCCTTCATCTCAAAATTGGAGGACAACCATTCTTTTATGGTGATAACCAAAACCTTGTCATTTCCAGCCAACAGAATATCGTCCACATAAAGTGATAAAATCACAAATTTATCTTTGGACCGCTTGACATATACACAGTGATCTTCTTCGATCATCGTAAAACCAAAAGTTATTATTGCTCGATGAAAACGAAGATACCACTGTCTAGATGATTGCTTAAGGCCATATATTGAGCGATGAAGCTTGCAAACTTTATGCTCTTGACCTTTAGCTATGAAACCTATTGGTTGTTTCATATAAATTTCCTCATCTAGTTCTCCATTGAGAAATGCCATCTTTACATCCATTTGATGTAATTCAAGGTCCAAATGTGCAACGATGGCTAGAATAAGGCGTATTGAGACAAATCTTACAACTGGTGAAAAAGTTTCCTCATAGTCTATACCCTCTTGTTGAGTATAACATTTTGCCACAAGGCGAGCCTTATACTTTTCAATGGATCCATCCGCCCTATGCTTAATCTTGAAGACCCATTTGTTTCCAATGGCCTTACGATTGGGTGGTAGATCAACCAAGTCCCAGGACATGGTTTGCCCTCATTGACTCCATCTCATCTTCCAAAGCTTTTCTCCATTCTTCCTTATCAGAGGATGAGAGAGCCTCTTGAACAGTCTTAGGCTCGGCATCGTCCTTTTGAGCAATCATAAATGCTTCCCCTTCAATCTCAAAACGACGACGGGGAATACTTTTACGATTACTTTTACGCAATTGAATTTCTCTTGAATTCAATTCATCGAGCGATGCGACTCCCACTAGGTCTTGTGTGTTGAGGTAAATCTTCATTTCCCTCTACAACATCGGTGGGTGTGTTATCGGGATCTTCCATCTCATATAATTGGAAGTCCTTATCAATCTCACCTCTACTAGGAAAGTCGTTCTCCAAGAACGTGACATCTCGTGACTCCATTTCGGTCACACTTCCATCGGCTTGTTCACCTATGAACACATACCCTTTGGAGTGCTCGAATATCTTATAAAGATACATTTCTTCCCTCTAGGGCCTAATTTGCCATGTTTATGGGAAGAATCATGAACATAAGCTGTACATCCCCATGGACGTAGACTACTCAAGTCGGTTTCCTACCAGTCCATAATTCATAAGGGGTGGAAGTGACCGATTTTGAGGGCACTCGGTTAAGTATATAGGCAGCGAGTCATTAACGCATCTCCCCAATAGGAGATAGGTAAATTTGCTTGCACCATCATAGACCTAACCATTTCCAATAGGGTTCTATTCATTCTCTCGGCTACCCCATTTTGTTGTGGAGTACCAGGAATAGTCAATTGTCGTACAATTCCCTTTTCATCACAAAGAGCCTTAAATTGCTCCGATAGATACTCACGTCCACGATCGGTTCTCAATGCCTTTATTGTTTTGTTCAACTGATTCTCTACCATTGCTATATATCGTCTAAAGCAGTCTAATGCTTCTGACTTATGGGAGATCGAAAAGACATAACCGAAACGTGTGAAGTCATCTATGAAAGTGATGAAATATGAGGCTCCATGCCTCGCCCTCACATTCAAAGGACCACAAATGTCGAGAATGTATGAGATGCAATGGAAATTCAGCTCTAGTCCCTTTACCGAATGGTTTTCTAGTTGCTTTTCCCGCTAGACAATGTTCACATACGGGTAGATCAACATTAGTGAGTGACCCTAAAAGGCCTTCTCTAGCTAATCTTTGCATTCTTTGCAACCCAATGTGACCTAATCTAGCATGCCAAGTATTTGCATCAATCTCAACATTACTAGAAGATACAATTAGAGAAAAACAACCATCGACATTAATATTGTATTGATCATAGTCAATGTCTAATACCATAAAACCATTCGATACATGACCTGAACCATAATAGATTTCCATACAAAATGTCAACACAATCACCATGAAAATTCAATACATAACCTAAGCTAAGAAGAACAACTACGGAGACCAAGTTTCGTCGAATATCCGGAGCATAGAGGACATCATGTAGAAATAGGCTTCGACCACCACGTAAGATTAATTTACATGTGCCGATACCCTTCACTTCAACTCTTGAGTTATTCCCAACATATATCCATCTTCTTCCAGACGGTATCCGACGATACTCCACAAATGCTTCTCGGTCTCTAGCTACGTGGTCTGTTGCTTGCTCCGAGTCTACAGTCCATATTGGATGAGATTCAGCAAGCATTACGGTACTAGAAACAAAAGCATTACACAAAGTAATGGAATAATAGGGTACCTTTTTCGGCTCAGTGCATTCACGAGCAAAGTGACCCATCTTGCCACAATTGTAGCACTCCATCTTGGCCTTGTCCTTCTTCCCACCACGCTTCTTGCGTCGGAAGGTCTTAGCCCTCTTAGGTGCCTGATCAGTCTTCTTCCCTTTGTTGTTGAATTGAGAATTCCTTTTGCACTTAAAGCCCGAAACTTTGCGAGAACTCGATTCAGCAACATAAGCATGGGTAGAGGATCTCGCAGCCTCTAGGCGCTCATCCTCTAATTCCAAATGACGCGCTATATATCAAAAGTGACAATATTCTCATTATGCGTCATATTGATCTTCATATGCTCCCAATTGTCGGGAAGAGACCTTATAACAGCCTGAACTTGCTGTTCATCGGTAAGGGAGTGACTGCCGTTCTCGGCTCACGAATCATGTTTGACATCTCCCGAAGATGCTGCCTCATCGTTACATTTGGGAGCTTTCGGAATGTGTCAAACTTGATGGTGAGTCTCCTCGCTTAGTGGCGGATGTACCCCCAAACTTATCCTTCAAGGCAACCCACATAGCTTGAGCTTTATCATAACTTTCAAACTCACACATGAGATCATCTTGCATACAGCTCAGCAACGTAATGCGAGCAATGCTATTTTTCTTTTTCCAAGCTTGATAAGCTTCTAGATCTCTCCTGTGTTGAGCTGAAGTTCCATGCTCAGGTTCATCCATGGTGTGGTTGAGGGTTTCCAAAACCTCTTGCTCCTCAAGGATATACTGAACCTTTCGGTGCCAAATATCATAATTGTCACCGTTCAGCTTCTCACCCTTATTGAGATCAGCCACAATGGTCTTGGATGCCGATGCCATAATCAATTGCTATATCACATTGACATAATAAACGCAGAATCAATACTAGCACACATTACAGAGCAACACACATATTTAATTTGCAGCAAAGACAAACTAAATTAATGATAATTCAACAAAAGACACAGAGGCAAAAGTTCACTATGTTCCCAATCAACTTCTATGTACAATTGTTCTATTATCATTAATTAGTTTAATTTGCGCAAATTTTAAGTTCTAGGTGAGAACTCTCTCAAATTCTACCAACCTATGAACTCCCACTAGGAAAAATAATTACATGACCTTATGTAATTTCTATATTTTTCATTAACACAAAAACATAGCATGATAATAACCAACGTGTAAACAACAATCATGCTTTAACTATAATCAAAAATGCAATTCAACATGTAATGGATTTCCTACCATTGTTTTAATTTTCCAGCAACTAGAAAATTGCAAGTATATTAAAAT
Source organism: Eucalyptus tenuipes (assembly GCA_014182365.1). Lineage (NCBI taxonomy): Eukaryota > Viridiplantae > Streptophyta > Magnoliopsida > Myrtales > Myrtaceae > Eucalyptus > Eucalyptus tenuipes. Next base: position 26,769,572 of record CM024540.1, on the reverse strand, counting down.
ATATACATCATATCATTGAACCAAGCTCTACACAGTATATATAACATCATTTGCACACAAGCTAGCTACTGTATTTCCTAAATCACAAGAAAATACAAGCTACAAATGAATAGACTGCATTAAACCCCAAAAAATACGCGTACTTAGGGTTTCCTACGCATTTTCGTACATTTATCAAATTAAAAATTAAAAAATAACTATACCACAGTGTAGAGCACATCCATACGAACCCAACGCCTCCAACCACGCTCTAATCGGACCTCACACGCGCCCCACGCGCCGCCCGAGTGCGCGGCGCGTGTGGCGCACGCGCCCAGCGAGCCAACGGCTCTGACCGGTGACGGTCCGATCGGTCCGACCGGTGACCGGTCCGACCGTTGACCGGTCCGACTGGTTTGACCGCCGGACCGGTTGACCGGTCAGCAGTCTGGTCAACCGGGTCGGTTCGGGTCTCGGGTCGGGTCGGTCGGGTCGCCGCCGGCCGGCCAAGCTGCCGCCGGCGGCGACGTCATCGTGGCGTCATCAAGTGTCGCGTCGCACCGCGCGGCGCGCGCGTGACGCGCACGCGTCGGTTCACCGACCGGCGCGTGTTGCGCACGCTGGCCCAGCGTCCCCCAGCGCCTCGAGCACGTGAGGCCCACGCGCGCGCTTCGCCGCGCGTGTAGGCGCGTGTAGCGTTCTCCGGTCGTGCTCGAACCACTGTCGGACTCGTCTCGACGAGTACTTTCATCCTGTATATTCAAAAGTTGATTTTGGCCAAGAAAATAATTCGAAAAACGGCCAAAACCTCACGGATGCACGCGACCCCGAACCCGTTCTTCGCTCCAGTTCGATTTCGAGTTTTTCATATGGCAATTCCGACTATCAGAGATCCAAACAAGTATAGATTTCATACTCTTGATCTCAATATCAAATGGTAAACGGGAAAATTCAATGAAAAACAAGGCAGAAATCACGACCGGGCTCGATACCAATGTTGGAATTCAAGTCGGCGGAAGACGACTTACACGATTACGATGCGCAAACAGCAAATAGCCCCGGAACGAACGTTGAATTGCCGATGAAACACGAACAACACTCCCTCACGTTAGTCTGGATGCAATCACAAGGAAAACACCCGATTTCCACGGCGTAAATGCCAATTTGTTCTTGCAAAATGAAGTGGAACGCCTTGATGGAAATGGAGAGGAAATTTGGTGCGAATGATTTGCCAACTGGTCCAACGGTTGTGTTCGGGAGGCTTTTATACGTCTCCCTTCGTACCCCTCCATTGGTGTCTTTCCATCGTAACTCATCAAGACGAAACGGTGCGTTCCAATCGCACCTCATCATGGACGTACCAGCTAAAGTACAACAGTTACAATTTTCTTTTTGCCGTTTGGCGTACCACAAAAGGTGTACGTGAATCGCTAGACCAATTGTAGATCGACAAGTGTGTTGCTATTGGACAGATAAAAAAAAGTTAAAAAAAGAAAAGGGCATCGTAGTTCAAAAGCAATAGAAAAAAAGTTGAAAAAAGAAAAGGGCATCGAAGTTCAAATTTTAACGGGCACAACTATATGAATGAGAAAGATCAAATCTATATGGAAGTCATGAATACATACTAAATTGACCTTTAAATTTCTAGATACTATAAAAGGAAACAAAAAATAATAGTAATATATAGATATAATGTATAATGTTCTTTTTATTATGCGAAAGTCAATTCTCATCATGTTAAGCCTCAGACTCATGAAATGCTCCAATACCTCTATGACCCACACACAAACTCAGAATAATAACAATAAAAAATCTTAAACATATTATACTTGTGTTCGATTCAATGCTAAACCTTTTAATTTGGCCAATTTAATCCTAAATTCTTAACAATTTATCAATATAGTTCATCTAACAAATTTTGACTCAAAATCGCTGACATAGATGCTAACTATTCTATAAGGCACGATCAGCATTGATATAAACAATTTTTGCGATATTTTTTAATTTTTTAATTTTTTTCCTCTTCTTTTCCTTTTTATCATTTTCTTTTCTCTTCTTCCTATGCTGGTCACCGAGCCTCCACAATAGCTAGCAACTGACCATAGACGAGGGCTAGTGAAGCTCCACCTATTCCACATGCACAAGTTCATTCATTAACCACTAGTTATGCCGATCTAGTAGAGTTAGGGTGCATTTGGAAAAGCTTTTAGAAAAAGCCTTTAAGAAAATGCAAAAGCCTTTGGTCTAAAGGGTTTTGATGAAATGCAAAAATTATTTGGTAAACTATAATTGAAAAGTTCATTGAGAAGCAACTTTGGGGAAATGCCGTTTGGTAAACACATATTTGGGAAGTTCTTTAGCGCGATCAGTTTAAGTTTTTTTTATATTTTTTAAAATTGAAAATAAAAATCTCGCATTGAGATATAATGTAAAAGAGATATATTAACAAATTCATAAGTTGAAAAATACATCAAAGTGGACTTTTTCTCAATTGAGAAGAAGAGGTTATTTCATTATAATAAACATGATTACATATGCATCAAGGAAAGAAATAGGTTTTCATTGAAAATTACAAGCATCCTTAAATATTTACTAAACTCATTGCTATTTGATCACGTAAACACGCCATGTTAGAAAATAAATTATCATTCGAAGTACCGGCCCCCTCATTTGTATTATCAAGTTCAACTGAATATCCATAATTGGAATCCAAATCTGCTCTTACAAAATGTATATCATTGACAGCGTTTCGACGTATATATTTATGCAAAGTCATTGGTGCCATAACAATTTTTACTTGCTTTTCAAATGGAAAACTTGGCATGTGCTTTAGAGTCTTCCACTTCTTCTTCAACACACCAAAAGCTCGCTCAATTTCCAACTGCAACGAGGAATGAGCACGATTGAATACCTCTCAATAGACTGTAGGGACAGGACATTGTTGAAATTCTGGCAAATGATATCTAACTTCTTTCTACGATCCCAAATAACCCATCAAATTTGGATATTCAACATCTACTAAATAATATTTACCTGCACAAATACAATATAAATTTAATCAACATAGACCACATTAATAAATATTAATACACAAAAACCACTAATTAACAAACCTGGAGGAGGATGGGGAAATTGCACATCACGTCTTCCTAAAGCTTCATAGAAAATACGAGTATCATGAGCTTGTCCCTCCCAATCAGCCCAAACATAAGTGAATTCCATATTAAAATTACACACCGCTAAGATATTTTGAGTTGGTGTACTTTTTCAACCAATAAAACAAATATGATCTTTTGCAAGTATCATCGATAGGATATTAGTGCCATCAATAGCTCCAATACAATTCTAAAACAAAAATGTAAATATTATTATATAATCAAATTTTGCTTTTAGTTCCTTCTTTCTATTGTATAATCGAAACATACCTTAAAATATGGATAAAATCTTCGATTATTTTTTATCTTCTCTGGAACATCCTTTAATTGCCAATCAGCTGGTTGGACAAATCTTTTCCCATTTCATATATTTTATCTAATACTAAGCTAAAGTACATGCTTATGGTTTCTTCAGAGCGTTGAAAACGCTCTTGTGTTAACCTATTATCTACATCATGTCCTAAAATATGAAGAAATATTCCAAGCATCTGCAACATCAATATTCCTAGTTTCTTCAAGACCATAACGTGTTACTAAATCATGCATTAAATTGTTAAATACAATCTTATCCATTCTAAACATTTAATAACACCTTGTCGAATTAGCATCTTCATCCATCAACTATTCTAACTATGCATTTCTTGTATATGATGATGTTTTACAAGGTTTTTTGTCACTGTATGTTGCCTGATAAGCGATTACGGCTTGAGTAATTTCCACAAGTTACCAATATTCCTCGTCCTCTTTTTCATAGATTTCTCTTTCAGGAGAGTCGTCCATATTTATTTAAAGTAACAAAACAGTAAGAAAAATGATGGGTAATCATCCATCAATGAAACAATCATCATCCATAATATATATGTGTGTGTGTGTGTGTGCACGCGCTCAGGCGCGCAAACTCCACCCAATGAAAAGAACACAAACTAAAATCACAAGTCTCAAAAACATAATTTAAAAAAGAGTTTACAAGTAATGCAAATCACCAAACCAAAATAAGTCTCACATTACAACATAGATTAATATGAAAAGCTCAAACAAGTAACTAGCATTCTAACGACAACTGTTATGCTCCTCCAACTTATACTTCAGCCACTTGACTTTCTCTTAATCTCCATCCAAATTCATAAAAATTTGTATGTTGTCTTTCTTTTCAGAAAGATGAGAGAGTGCAAAGAATAACAACTTTCTGTCTTACTTAATCTCAAAAATGGCTTTCAATGTTTACATAATTTCTTTGTAAGGGTCAAACTACCTTGCAACCGATGTTGCATTGCTCCTACTTTCAACTGCTAAACGAAGTCTTTTGATTTGTTATGCTAACTTAGTAGATCCAATCGATTTTTTCTCTCTCTTTCCTCGAGCTTGCTTCGTTGAACTTTGTACCGTTCTTTTATGGCTCTTACTTTGACTTGGTTGGGCATTCGTTTCACCTACATCACACTCTAAAATATCAATAGTAGATCCTGCACAATCATCAATATCAGCTTGTGTAGCCTCAAGATTCTTAGTATTGTATAAACCTTGTGCAGGATTCCAGATAACACTTCCAGTGACAACCGAACCCTAGAACATTCTATCCAACAAAACTTCAATATCCAAATGTATGTTTTTCGTTCGAAAGACTTTAAGCTTAGAATTGGCCTGTTATAATAAGATATTTTCATGAGTTGTATCATAAACGATGAACTTACAAAAAAAATGTGGCAAAAAATAGATAAACACCTTAATCTTTCTCTCCCACCATTCATCACTCGCATCAATGGTTTTCTTCATTGGATCACATCCTAGTCCTATTTCCTTTTGAACCAATTACTTCCATCTTTTCCATTCTTCCTTTAAATTATCCCACTTACTCTTCATTTGATTTTTTATTGTATTTTTTGCCCCTCATCTCCTCAAACTTGTTAATTATGACTATCCATCCGTCTCTTTTGTTGCTTGCAGGACGATTGCCTTTTTCAATTTGTTCAATGCACAATCAACAAAACGTTGCTACATCTTTCGGGCTGCCAATATGCCTTTTCTTTTGATGAACTCGCCATCTTCCAATAAAATAAACACAAACACATTTGAAAAATGAAAACAAATGAGATTAACTACGACCCAATTCCCTACAGATGAATGAACACATATGTATATAGACAGAACTATGCATAGCACAAAAATTCTAACATATGAATTTCTTTATTTGGAGCTATTTTGAGTAACGTAAAGTCCAGTTGAAGGACTTATCAGCTCTTGCACTAATGAGATCGATCACCTTGAAGATTTACATAACTATGCTTCTTCCGCGAAAGTGGCTACAAGCATTTCAAGATAGAAGACGCCCAATAAGCCCAACATCATATCCCAAATAAAAGATAGGGATGACAGTACTCCCAAAAGGACCAAAAAATGGGAGCCGAAAAAGTCGATCCCATCCTCATTTAATACTTGCTAAAAGGCCATTGTAGCTTACATCAAAAATATTTGCTAGACTGAACAAACCTTTAGGATAAGGAAATGTATCCAATTTCTTTATAAATCAATTTCCCACATAATGCTCGGCATGGGAACATATGAAAAGCAAGAATCTCTAGGCCAACAGCTTCTTTAAGAGCGATAATGAGGTCAAAAAACAGCAACAGAATAAGCAAGGACTATACCCATGTAGTTGTGTTTGGGTTAAAAAACTAAGATATGATAGAAGGATGCAACACAGTTCGGCAAACACTACACGAATAACTCGTTAGACAATGAAAACTATAGATGGGCACAAAACAAATTCAAATAGATAGATTCTCAAACTGTCAACAGGAGGCGCGACCTAGAGTTTTTAAAGCATCATTATTAAGAGAAGAATTGGATCATTCAAAACTCAAAAGTAAAAAGACTAGTTAAATTTCAATCATTCATTCTACTAAACGCCAAGCTTCTTATTTTTTTCCCACCCATAAGAATGTAAAACTTTTTTGTTGTTTTTTTTTTTTCTCCTTTTTAATTCTGTTTCCAAAGTAGCATAAATCAGAATAAGCCAATACATGTCAAACAAAAGGTGAGGATCTAGTAGAGCCATATGCAATCCTGCATATGATTGCTTGATTTTGGCAAGACGATTTACTAATAAGAAATTAAGGGTGCGTTTGTTTGTGTTTCTGTTCTTTTTTTGTTCCAAGGAACAGAAATAGAAAAAACTATTTCTGTTCCGGGAAACAGTTTTTAAACAAAAGAACACGTTTGGTAAACTTATTCCTAAAATAAAAAAGAACAGAAACATGTTTGGTAAATTTGTGTTCTTTTTTGTTTCTTTTTATTTTTTAATATTTTTATTTTATTTTTCATTTTTTTTTTCTTTTTCTTTTTTTTTTTTTTCTTCTTTTGGCCGGTCACCGACCTCGGCCATGGCCGGCGACCGGCCGACAGGGGCTGGCGGCCTCGCCCGGCCACGGCGAGGCTTGCCGGATTTGGGCGAGCCCGAGCTCGCCCGGCCTCGCCCCGCTCCTCGAGGCTCGGCGAGCTCGGACTCGCCCGGATCCGGCGAGCCGAGCTCGCCCGGCCAAGGCTAGGCCGAGCCTCGCCGGGGGCCGGGCGACGCTTGGCCTCACCGGGGACCGGCGACGCTCCGGCGAGGTCGCCGGCCCCGACGGGCCGGTCGCCGGCCATGGCCGAGGCCGGCGACAACCCAAAGAAAAAGAAGAAGTGGATAGAGAAAATTTGTTTCCAAAAATTGTTTCGAAACAAGAAACAACTTTTTTGTTTCTTGTTTCTTCTTTTCTTGTTCCCGGAACAAAAAAACAGATTTGGAACAAAAACGCAAACAAACGCGTTTACTGTTCTTTTTTTGTTCCCTGGAACAAAAAAACAGAAAATCTGTTCATAAACGAAATGAGAAACACAAACAAACAGGCCCTAATTGGCCCTGCACAATTCTGCAAGCCCCTGATGTACAAAGGAGTTGAGTGTCTGCAAATTAAAATTTTGTTAAACCCTTCCGCTATAGTGGTCTCTCTCGCATCTATATCTGCAGGATTCTCTAACGAATCTTGAAATTTCGCTCGATTTTCATCTCCCCAATCCTCTCTCACTCTTTGTCAAAAAGTTTTTATTACTCAAGCATCGATATATATATATATACTCATCAAGCATGGCGTCGAAAGTATCATTCACGAAATCACCACACACTTAACAGTCACAACTAGAAAAAGCATAATAAGAAGGAATCGAATCAAAAGAACCCGAATTTAGGGCAAGACAAGCAACTAAGTTCTCAGCGAGGGGGAGGCAAACACGAGAGAGCCCAGCGACTTGATTCGGCAAAGAAAGCAGACAACAAGAGAGAGGCGAGCAATGGCGACTGATGAGCAAAGACAGAAGATGACCAAGCGGTGACCAAATAGGCAAGCAATGAAGAGTAGCGAAACCAAAGGCGCAGTGAAACTAGAGGCAAATTCCAGAGGAGCGTAATGAGAAGATGGCTTTCGGGTTGTATGAGGGAGCTCAGTTTGATGACGATTCTTGGTGCATGCGCCTGTATTTGAGAGAGAAGAAGAAGACAAGAACTTTGGGATAGCTGGGTGAGTCAGAAAGAGAAGAGGTGAAAGCGTGTGCAAATCATCTAGGTTTTCAGCTAAAGGGTTAAATTTGGAATTTTATTAAGTTATGAGGGCAACAATGGCAATTGAACAAAATTCATTAATTGCCGGTCCAGCTCAGCCTTCAAAAGGCTCACTTTCTTTCAAGGGTGTTTACAAAAAAAATTGTCAAACACTCATTTTTAGCCCAAAAGGCTTTGGAGGCCTAAAATGGCTTGGAAAGCCACATCTAAACGCAGCCTTAATTAGTGTGAGAATTTTGAATTTCAATATTATATAACGAATGGTGCCGTTTTCCTTTCTTGTCAAAACACTTGAGAGTCATCAAGCATAATGCTATTGCTCTCCAAAAACAAGGTCATTCCTTCATCGATCAGCGCAAGTGTTTTTTCTCATGGACGAAGCATGATGGTGCAAGCAAAAGAAATTATCAGTGCATACAATGGAATCAATCGAAAGGAAAATAGACAATCAAGAAGCGAGCGAGGGTAAGTCGTGTCTGCATGTGGGACAAGTATGCGCAATCTCTAGCCACTTCTCGATGCAAATGCTGTGGAACTCGTGCGAGCAACCCATGCGGCTCACCTCGTCGCGCACCTCCGGCTCTTCCAAGCAGATCGCACAAACCTCGCTCGGATCGCGGCGGTTCTGTACCACCGCCTTCTCCAGACTCCCGATCGCCGACTCCGACGCCGCCTTGAACCTCCGGGGCACCTCGTGGATGTTGCGCAGGCTCTCATCCAATAGCCTCCGACCCATCTCTCGGATTTCATCCTCGGGGAGGGTGACCACCTTCCTCACGTCCACCGAGACGCCGAACCTCTTGCGCCCCCTGTTGCGGGGGTCGTTCACCACTCGGCAGGCGACGTTCAAGATCTCGAACAGGATTTCATCCTGAGCCTGATCTTCTCGAGCCACGAGTTCCCCGTCATCCGGATCGACCCATCTCAATCGATCCAAGGGGAACGGCGGTCGCAAGCTATCGAGCGTGAAAGATATGAATTGCCAAGGGAGCGACGACGGCGAGGTGTCGATAGACACGAACCGCGAGCACTCGAAGCGCCGCACTGAGTAATGGTCGAAGATGCGCAACAATGACGATCGATTGGTCGACTCATAGATGGACCGAACGGTGTAGGTGACGTACATGAGAACGTGAGGCAGAGACGGGTCATCGCGCATCCACATCGGGGAAGCAGAAACATAAACTTGATAGTTTGACATCTTTTCCACTGTTGTGATCGGATTTTGTGAATTCATTACAGAACATAGTATCTAAAGAGTCCTTTTATAGACACGTTAGTGTGATACGATAAAATCCGCTCCCAAAATCTTGGTACCTGTCATCGATTCCTAGTAGGCGAGGACTTCCTAGCGTCGGTTTTTATATTTCGTGTGATAACGTTAATTGAAATCGAGTTTTCGAATGATTAAAATAAAGAGAAGGAGAGCTATCACAATACAAGGAGCTATCACAATACAAGGATAACTTGTTCTTTTAATCTCATCTAAGATAAAGATGTGATTGCTTATCATAATACTGCTTCTCGTGCCTTATATGCTTTTATAGTGGCAGCTATGTAATTATATCATATAAGTGATAATTAGCTAAAAAAATCTTATGTCAATTCAATCCAAAATCCTTCATTGGCCAATTTAATCTAAAATTTTTTGATCATTTGTGATTATAATCCTTCTGGCTAATTATAACCAAAAATCAGTGACATGGACGTTGGCCATCTTAGGTGACACGGCCGGCATTAACATGGACAATTTTCTTAATGTTTTTGAATTTTTATTATTTCTTTTTTGTTTCTTTTTTTTTCCACTTTTTCTACTATGGTTGGCAAGGGCCATTGGGGTTTCTTGGCCACCAAGCAAGGCCCACTTTGCCTAGATTTGGGCAACGCAACCTCGCCTTAGGCAAGGTCGGGCGAGAGCTGCGACTCTCACCAATAGCCGATGAGAGCTTCGTGGCCTTCACTTGCAGCTAGCGAGGGCTTTGTGGTGCTCGCCTAGTGGAGGCTAGCTCTGAAAACACTCATTAGCCATAGTGGGAAAAAAAAAAAGAGGAAGGAATGAAAAGAAAAAAAATTCAAAAAAATTGAAAAAATTGTCCAAGTCAACACAACTATAATACATCATGATACATAGGACAATTACTGTCCATGTTAGCAATTTGAGTAGAATGACTACATTGGTAAATTATCAAAAGATTGATGATAAAATTGGTAAAGTTAAAAGGTGCCCTTTCTATTCTTTTTGAGAGAAAAATTATTTCAAGATTTCACATTAGTAGACGTAACTTAAAGTCTAGTAGATTTTGTTCGCGCGTAGATTATAAACATGTCCATATGAGTCGTCTAACATAATGAAAAGAAATAATTTTTATTTGTTAACGAATTACTTTAATGGATTATGTGAACAATTAAGAATTCAAAAGGATAGAAGGAGAAAACAATTTTTTTTTTTCATATTACTCCTCTTGTCATTCCAAAAAAAATAATGAAGCGCGAAATTTTTCACAATAGTCTTAGCAAAAATTTCTTTTTGTCGTAATTTGGTGACTAGTCAACTATTGATTTAGTCAATAGATATTAGATAAGATCATTTTAAGCATTATGAGGTCAGTCCACCATAGAATATCTAAGTGTTGGAAACGGGCCCGGTCCAACCATGGTGAGCTTGGTCCAACCATAGTGAGCCTGGTCCAACCTCGACTGGCCAACAAAAATGCGTCGATTGATAGTCGGGAATATATCACCAAAATCTTACCTGATTCGTCGAGGGAAAGGGTTGAACCTTGTGCTCGACAAGCATGAGCGGGTGCTGCCGTGATGGTCTCATTAGTCACCCGAAAAGGAATGGTATAGACATTGACGTGATAGTCATAAGGTATGTTGAACTTATTTTTGGAGCCGCATTTTATATATATATACAGGAGATGATGATAATGTCCTTCATAGAACTATGATGTCCCTTGTGTCATGGGCTAAGAGTTCCTCGGTCGTGAAACAACCTGTGCAACGCTTGGCAAGCAAAATTTACCAAGCCAGCTCTCATTCCATAGTTGTTCCAGTGAATAATACAGCGAATAACTTCTTTATACGAGATCATAACACCCCCAACTTGGCTCGGGCGTTTAGTCCATCAAGCGAGAAAGCATATTTCTTTAGGCTTAATAACTGGTTTCAGCCTACTATAGACTCATTAGGAGAGCGGCATCAGCTCCCGACTAGTTTGTACACGAGAGGTCAACCCTACCTTCAGAGCTCGTAAATAATATAATCCTTCTATCTTAAAACTCTTAGCACAACAATCATGCTGCTACTCCCACAAACCAGTTATGTTCATCCCCTTTACATCCTCATTTTTCACTCGACAACCCCAAACTTCACTTTTCAAGAGTTCACGGGTACAGGAGAATCACAAATTGTGACAGACTCCCCTACTCAATTCCGCAACACCCTCGTTGTAGGCCATTCTATTGATTCTCTATGTTTCCCTAACTATCAATGCCACTCCCTAGGACTTACATAGATGGCAACACTCGCCCAACAAAGCAGGTCCCTCCACTCCATTGGTTGCTTCCCCTGATCAAAGCCGTTCGCGAATTTCCAAGCACTTGTGCTCCTCGACAAGTGTGGCACCCCTGACCAACTGCACCCCTGTGGCAGTACCTTCTTCCACCTACTAAGTTTCTCCTAATTTCTACAAGCCAACGGAGGGTCCCCCTTGGTGGAACCGTGATCGCAGACCTCCTCCTATGATTCGCCCATTGATCCAAGAATGTTATCCCTATTCAGTGAGCAATTCGATTCCTTCCTATGCCCCCATTGCCATCCTAGAAGCTAGATGAGAGCCGTACGTTATCCAAGCCCCTCTGGCCGCGATGATCACTCTCCGCTCACAAGACCGGGAAGATCACAGGCTTTTCCCTGAATCACCCACCTACTAGAGGGATCCCCCCTCTAATACCAAATTTTCACGGGCTCAAAGTTCATTGGCCACGGAACGACTTGTGTGAGGCCTAGTGAGCAGAATTCACCATGTCAACCCTCGTTCTATAGTTGTTCTAGTGAACAATACGACGAATAGCTTCTTTATACGAGATCGTAACATACTTAGCTTGGCTCGGGTGTCTAGTCCATCGAGCGAGACAGTAGATCTCTTTAGGCTCAACTATTGGTTTCGGCCTACTATGGCCTTATCAGGAGAGCGACATCAACTCCTGACCAGTTTGTGCAGGAGAGACCAACCCCACTTTCAGAACTCCTAAGTAATATAATCCTTTTATCCTAGAATTCCTAGCATGAACCGTCTTAACACCACTCCCAAGTATCAATTGTGTCCATCCCCTCTGCATTCTCACTCTTCACTCGATAACCCCAAGCTTCACTTCCTAAGGGTCAACCGGTATGGGAGAATCACGGATTGTGACACTTACCTACTAGTTTACTAAACCTAGTTAGGAAAAATTTCCTATCGTGACTTGAATAAATCTATTTTTGAGTTTGTAATGAACGAAACGTGGTGAATTGATAAGAACAAAGCAACATAAGGATAACCTGATGTTTATCTCAATTTATGAGTTGAAACCTTGTACGATCATTTTAATTACCTTATTTGCTTTACATATATTCACCCTTGTAAAAACCCAAAATCCATGGCTTTGCAATTTTCTTATGAGAGTCCGTGACATAGTTGAGATTATAAATACATATAATTTTCTTTTAGCCATTTGGCACGCCAGAAAAGGTGCATGTGTCTGTGCCAACCAATTGTAGATTGACAAGTGTATTGCCATTGGACAGATAGATAATTTTAAAAACGCCGGGGGCATCAAAGTTCAATTTTTAACGGGCACAACTATAGGAATGAGAAAGATAAAAACTATATAGATAGTAATATGAATAAATACTAAATCGACCTCTAAATTTGTAGATATTATAAAAGAAAAAAATAGTAATATTAATAAGTAGATAGAACATCTCCTAAATGTAAAATAGAGTATACAGTTGTCCACATCTCTTTGGAAAACATATGAGCAATTAAAACAAATCAAAAATATTTTAGATAAGTTCAGGAATTAATATTTTTTAAGTCAAAATTGGTCAAAGATGAAAAATAAGATTTTGTGAAATAACGTACAAGAACAAAATAATAATAACCCCCAAATCAAAATAAAAATAAAAATCATACAAGTATAGATGATGACCAATAAATTTTAACTCTATTCAAAACTTACCACCGATTAACTTGGTTGATGCTCAATTGAAATGTCATAGCAATGAGAAATTGAACAGATTTTTTATTAAAAAAATAATTTTTTTATTTTCTTTTCTATCTGTCTTTTTCCTTTCTTCCTCTGCCAATCGCCAGGCCTCACTGATGGCTGGCAACCGGCCACAAGTGAGGGCCTTTCTTCCTCCGCCGATCGCCAGGCCTCCCCAATGGCTGGCAACCGGCCATAAGTGAGGGCTGGCGAGGCTCACACATAATCCACATGCATAAGCTCATTCCTTACCCACTAATTAAGCCAATCTGGTAAATTAAATTAGTGTGAGAATTTGGAATTTCAATGATATATTGAACAAGTCGTTCCCTTTTCTATTTTGTTAAAGCACTTGAGTATACTTGCGGTATGGTTAGTGCTCAAAAGCGATCCCTAACCCTTGAGAATTCATTAAGCATAATGCTATTGCTCTCCTACAACAGTGTCATTCTTTCATCGATCAGCCCATGGTGGTGCAAGCGAAAGAAATTATCAGAACGTATAATGGAATCAATCAACAGGAAAACAGCAAATCAACGTATCAAACTTGTTTCGCGACTTCACATGAGTCCGACCTCTTAAAAGAAAAAGATCACGAAGCAAAAGACTCCAACGTGGGTAACTTGTGTCTGCATGTGGGACAAGTGCGCGCGATCTCTAGCCACTTTGCGATGCAACTGCTGTGGAACTCGTGCGAGCAGCCCATGCGGCTCACCTCGTCGCCCACCTCCGGCTCCTCCAGGCAGATCGCGCAGACCTCGCCTCGGATCTCGGATCTCGTCCTCGGGGAGGGTGACCACCTTCCTCACGTCCACCGAGACGCCGAACCTCTTGCGCCCTCGTTGCGGGGGTCGTTCACTACTCGGCAGGCGACGTTCAAGATCTCGGACAGGATTTCGTCCCGAGCCTGATCCTCTCGAGCCGCGAGTTCCCCGCCGTCCGGATCGACCCATCTCAATCGATCCAACGGGAACGGCAGTCGCAACCTGTCTAGCGTGAAAGATATGAATCTCCAAGAGGTCGACGACGGCGAGGTCTCAGTGTCGGTAGACACGAACTGCGGGCACTCAAAGCGCTGCTCCCAGTAATGGTCGACGATCCGCGACAATGGCGATCCATCGGTCGACTCGTAGATGGACCGAATGGTGTAGGAGACGCACATGAGAGCGTGAGGCAGCGACGGGTCATCGCGAATCGCCATCGGAGAAGCAGAAACATAAACTTGATAGTTTGACATCTTTCTGACTTTTGTGATCGGATTTTGTGAATTCTTTACAAAACATAGTACACAGAGTCCTTTTATAGAAACCTGGGTATAATAAGAGAAAATCCGCTTTCAAAATCTTGGCATCAGTCATCGATTCCTAGTAGGCAAAGACTTCATAGAGTCGGTAGGATATTTTGGTATGATAATGTTAATTCGATCGAGTTTTCCAATAATTAGAATAAAGAGAAGGAGAGCTACCACAATGCAGGGGTAACTTATTCTTTTAGTTTCATAAAAGATCAAATTTGATTTCTTATTGTAACTGATTCTCCTGTCTTATATCCTTTTATACTGGCAGCTATGTAATTAAGTTAAGAATTTATAGGGATAATTACCAAAAAAAAAATTATAAAATTATTGTACACCAATTTAGTACTAAACCCTTCAATTAGTCATTTAAAAAAAAATTGACCATTTGTCAATGTAATTATTACGTTTAATTTCAATTGGAAATTGGTAATATTAACGTTCTAGTGTGGACAATTTTCTTGATTTTTCTAAATTTTTATTTATTTCTTTTCCTTTATTTTTTCTATTTTTTCCATTGAGGTTTATCGGCTATCAAGCAAGGTTACCCTTGTTTACATTTGGACACGGCAACCTCCCCCTAGGCAAGGTCAGGTGAGGGCCCCGACTCTCGCCAACGGTGATGAGGGCTTCATGGCCTTCACTCGCAACTAGTGAGGACTTGGTGATGCTCACCCAGTGGCTAGTTAACTTTGATGACCTCGCTGGCCACAGTAAAAAAAAATATATATTAAAAATTAAAAAATCGTCGAAGTCATCCCATACCGTGCTATGTAAGATAGCTTATGTTCACGTTAACAATTTGGTTGAAAAGACTGCATGGTAAATTATTAAAATGTTTAGGATTTATAAATTGGCAAAATTGAAAGGTACTTTTTCTTTTTTTTTTTTTAAGAAAAAATTATTTCAAGATTCCACATTAATAGACTTGATTTAGAGTCTACTAGATTTTGTTCGCGTGGAGATTATACATATATCCACAGGTGTCGTCTAACATAATGAAAATATATCATCTTTATTAACTAACAAATTACGTTAATAGAGTCTGCAAGCAGTTAACAATTCAAAAGGATAGATTGAGAAAACAAGTTTTTTTAAAAAATTACTCCTCTTGTCATTCCAAAAAAAGATAACGGAGGACTAAATTTTTCCATGATAACCCTAACAAAATTCCTTTTTGTTGTAATTTATGTGACTAGTCAACCCCCGATTTAGTCAACGGAAAAGCTCATTTCAAGCATCACGAGGTCAGCACACCATAGATGATAGAACCTCCGAGCGCGGGAAACGGGCCCGGTCCAACCACGGCGAGCCCGGTCCAACCTCGACCGGCCGACTGAATGGGTCGAGCAGCGCACGAAGCATTCTAGGACCACAAAAAGCACAGTAATCCCCGTGAAATCTCACTCCGGACCGTCCGATCAGGTCCCGAGAAACGGGAGACCCGCAATCGGACGGACGCCTGTCGGTACAGGAGAAGGAACCCAACGCGGGCCCCTCGGAAAAAAGATCGCGCAAACCCGTGGGTGGCGACGGCGGCGGCCGCCTCTGGAATTTCCCCCCGTCGAGAGAGAGAGAATCCATCTTCATCTTCAAAGCATCTCTCGCCGAAAGGGGAAAGCTCCAGAGATTCTTCCTTTTTCAGGGCTCCTCTGTAATTTCCTTTCTCGCTCTCTCCTTCTTCATCAATCCCCGACTTCCGTTCCTCTCCCGTTCCCTGTTCATCCATCTCGTCGAGCCGGAGCCGGCGCCGGCGCAGCGTATGCTTGGAGCCCATCGATCGACGACCGCGTTTCCACCGTCGGACGCAAGCCGCGAGTATCATTAGGTAACGGAGGCCGGAACTTTTCTTTTTTTCTCCAGTTTCCATTCGAGTGTTTGGAGCTTTCTTTTTTTTTTTTTTTTTTGGGAATGGAAACAACAGGTTAATTACAGAAATTACGTATTTCCCAGCTGAGAAATTGATTGATACAGGGACGCGGGGGGATTTATAGAGATTCGAATTCAGTGAGAATCGATTTGCGAACGCTAGCAAGACGGTGGTGCTTCTCTTTCGAAACTGAAACATGGCGATTAGTTCTTTTTAGGCGGGTTCTATGTTCAAATAGGCTACTTTTAAATGGATTCTTCACGAAGGTTTAGGTTAGCCTGAGCTTTGGGCAGTAGTGTCCATGGGCGATTGGTTCTAGAACGATGTTCCCGGTCTAGAATCTGGGATCGGACTTGGTCCGAACCGGGAGGCTTCAGGCCGACCGCCGATATGACCACTATTTTTGGCAAACATAATTTGCGAAATAATTTTTGGGATGGTGATTAAGATATTGATGAATTTCTTGACGGGCGATTAAAGCGGTATAATATCGGGAACCTAGCCATTAAGAGCCGGTTCCTTAAATTTCCTTCTTTTATTTTAGGAATCTACTCAACTCCCGTGTGAGTTGGTCGCACGGTGTGATGGACTGGTCTGGTTGCTCACTTTTAATTTTACGCTATTATTGTTGTTTCGTTTATATTTTCTTGATCCCAATTTCTTTTCTTTTAATAATATACACGAATTCTATAATATATAGACTAAATAGTCCATAGCCCACTTCTGTAGTAGGCGATGTGATATATATTAAATAATTGATTTTCTTCTTTTTATTATTATTATTATTTTTTTTTTCGTGATGTGCTGGAATAGGTCGTGCGAATCCAAGTAGTTATAGCCTTTCCTTCCTGGGTCCGATTTCACTCCACTCCTGCAATTCTCTCTGCCACTATAAATCACTCCCGACCCGACCGCTCTCTTTCCCCCTACGCATAATCAAATCCCATCGCACTGTTTTTTTTTTTTTTCTGGTTTTCCACCACCGCAATTCTCGAGCAATCGTGCAACACCCGGGATTTTAATCGTTCCAGAAGCCCATCGTAGTTACGCACAACAATCCTTGCGCATCAAGATATTCGCAGAGCTCTTGAATTTGACGAGCTCCCTCTTCGCTTTGAATCGGAACCAGGCAGGAGTAGAAGGAAGAAGAAGGAAGGAAGATGGGTTCGGAGCGCGACGACAGCGTCCCCGTCACCGAGGCGCGGCTCTGCGCCAACAACTGCGGCTTCTGGGGCAACCCCGCCACCATAGGCCTCTGCTCCAAGTGCTACAAGGACTTGTGCCTCCGGGAGCAGCGTGCCGCCGCCGCCAAGGCAGCCATGGAGAAGTCCCTTGCCCCGGAGGCCGCCCCGGCCGCCCCACAAGAAACTTCGACGAGGGCGGCAGCCGGTCCATCGCGGGCCGTGCCTGGTGTCGGGGCGTCGAGCTCGGAGTTTCCGCCCACGGGCGGCGAGCCAAAGTCGAAGGCCACGAACAGGTACTGTGCTCGGCAGATCGAGGGGGCTGGTGGGCGATCGCCCGCCCCGTTTAAAGTTCAAATTTTTATCATTAGTATTGAGTTGAATTGGTTTTTTCCAAAGAGAGAATTCATGTCCTTAGAAGATGCCGATCGTAGGTTTCATTTGTCCTTTCGTCGCTCCGGATGATCTGAAATTCTCGTGTCCGTGTCTTGCCCACCTAGGTGCGAGGCGTGCAACAGGAAGGTCGGCCTCACGGGCTTCAACTGCAAGTGCGGGTCCACGTTCTGCGGGGCGCACCGGTACCCGGAGAGCCACCGGTGCGAGTTCGACTTCAAGAAGTCGGGCCAGGACGCGATCGCCGAAGCCAACCCCTTGATCAAGGCGGACAAGGTGGACAGGATCTGAACGGAGGCGGGTTAGTCGATTCGTGGAGATTAAGGGGGCAAGCAGCAATAGTTCTGGGTTTAGAGCAGTGGATTGAATATTTTTTTTTTCGCCCTTTCTTGTCTTTTCCTGATCGATTAGAGGAATTGGTCCTGGAATGTCTGCCTTTATTTCTTGCGTCCTGGAATGATTCCTCTGTTTCCTTCTCTCCAATCCAACTTGGCCCCGCAAGAGCTGTCTATGCTGGTGTTCTGTTCTCTCTGTGAATTGACCAAGAATGAATGGACTCTCTGAAACATGTCGTAATGAAAGTAGATTAATCTAGGAACGGAAAATGTTCATGGATCGCTGTTTTGATTCGAGTTTCAGGAATTTAACTTTGCTGCACCATGCAAAAATAGATATCCTCTGGCACATTGAAAAGAAAGAAATGCCTCTACAAGGGGCCTTCATCGCCAGCGAAAGAAGGGAATCTAAAATCTTGCTTTTTGATCAAAAGAAGTGATTTTTAGTTTGGGTGACCACGCAGCATAGCCGAAAGAAGTTTTTTTTTTTTTTCTTCTTCTTCATGGGCCTAGCCAAAAGAATATTTTATTTATTTCAAAACAAGTTGCGTGTTCATGGACAATGCTATCAAATGTAGAAATTAAATGGTAAATCGAGATGGACTCGCCAATATCGGATATTTGCATCTCAGATGATGTTGAGAATCTATGTCTCAAGCCAAATATTTGGGCACAGCCCGTACGGCAATGCCAGGGGCAGCCGACAATGCCGGTCGAGCTCGACACCGGTCTCGACCTTCCGCGCCTTTTCTAGTCTACAGCAGAAAAAGGACTACTAGTGGTGGAGGTTTGGGCTTATGATTTGAAGAAGTAACTCAAGCCCCATGGGCTTAATACACAACGCTTTAATTTCATAAACACTTTCCTGGGCAATTTCCGGGCCTATTCGGAGAGTGCCCTTCTGAGATTTGTGGCCCTTCCACTGGGAAAAATTTACTATTGCCCAATCCGTGCAGCACATTACCAACGCTTCCAGAAAAGAGACCTCTCCTTATATGGAGAACATAGATGTGAAAAAATCTCAACTAACGTACTCGTGTTTTTTTTTTTTTTTTTCGTTTCTCTACAACGAGGTACCCCCTCTTTAGGTGAATAAATTCCGAGCTTAAGATTTGCCCCGTCAGGGATTACGTAAAGGGTACCTTCACCATAAGCCGTACTGATGTAAGGATTAGGTTAGCCACCCATATGTCGAGATCCGGATGAATGATTTAAACATAGTCAAGGATGAAAACCGAAACCTGATGGAAACACAGTAACTTCCACGAGTTGGACGCAGGGATTGAAGTAGAGCGTTGTTTGCATCCTATTATATGCTCGTCATGTATGTTAGTAACGATAGAGATATAGTCTTGGGCAAATTAATTTGTGAATGAGATTTCCAGAATGTCCATGCTAATTTAGTCACGCTGCATCAGGAACATCACTGGTGAATAACCAGCTACAGCTTCGAGGATGCGCTAGGCAAATATTTTTAAGTGCTCTATGATGCCTCTGCACTGCTAAATTACTGGCAATGATGGAAATGGAAGCTTTATCTGAAAGCTTACAGATTACAGCATATGAGCCATGCGGGCAAATTGCAAATCAATTCATAGAGGAAGCCCTAGATGTCAAGGGTCTGCATCATAGCCTAGAATTAAACAAGTAAGTCCTACAAATGTTTCCTGTCATAATTAGTTGGGAGATGTAGCTTGCTTCATTGTTACTAAGAGACAAACTTCACCCAACATTAGTCATAAAGTGAGGTTGAACAAGTTTCGTAAGGAATGCTTCTTTTGAATGAACCTTTATATGCCAAAAGAAAAAGGCTCGAAGGGTCCTAGTCATAGTTTTGTTCGCATATGTAATTGCACAGTCGATGTATAGCTAGAATATAGCTTTCATGTTGGATGTTATACTAAAGTGGCTATTACAATGAATGGAAAAGCAAAGCATGGATTAGATAGAAGACGCTCAAATACATGTCATCGCTATTGATAATGACAAAGGATTTAAACAAAAATTTCACTGTATATTGGATCTATACTATATCTAGCACCAAGAAGATAGTCATTCCTGTAATTTCATGCGTTATTCCATTTGGCATGTAGATGTGGTTCTACTGTAGCCGAGTTGTTTCATAGCTACGTTATAAAAGGTAACTTATTTCATTCTTACTACATTTTTTAACACTGTAATACCTCTAAGAAGAAATGGAGCAATTAAAACTGAGAAGGTTAGTGAAGTTATCGAGATGCACTGCAGTTATAAGGTGTTTGTCAAACACCTTACAAAAACTCCGATCCTTTTTCATAGCAAGGATTACTACAAAAATGCCGTACAAATCATACAAAAGGATGACATATGTGCAATGTGTCCTTATTCCAAATTTATGTTAAGAATTAGTTTTCACATTGGCTAGGATGCGACAGGTAATTCTAAGAATCCTATGTTTGACAAACCCTACCTTTCACTATCATATGAATGTTGAGTAAAGAAAAGAAGCTTTGAAAACCCTAACTAGTCCAAGAAATGAGATTTTCATCATGATCTCACTTTTGAAAAAATGAAACATTGTAACTGCACAGTTGAAAGTTAGAAACAAAGAGAGAGGATCTATTTCTCCTTCAATGATAGTTTAGATATTGATATGAAAAACAGGGTATGGATCTTTTATCTTTCAGAGGATAAATTTACGCCTTGAATTTATCCCCTCAGATGAATATTTAACATCTCGTCAACCAAATGAAGAATCCAAATTAAGCCACTTCACTAAGAAGATCCAGACTTTATCAAAATAGTTTCACATATTAATGGGAAAAATCACGCACACGCCCGAGCGCACATGATAATTCCCCCTCTCTTCTCTCTCTCTCTCACCATGAGTGGCCGCTGAGACAACCATCACCAGTGTGGTTGCTACAGATCGACCAATGACCTCAGATCCATGGTCGTCCATGCCTTTGATTAGTAGTTTTATGGAGCTAAGCCCGAGGTAATAGCGTCGATCTAGTTGAGTCAAACTCAAGTTGAATAGGTGGAGATATACATTTGAGGTTCAAGAAGCTGCAAAAGAGGTGTCAAGCCAGTCTAACTTATGAAGAATGCATCATGATTGTTCACAGGGGGCTAAATTTCATTTTCCAAAAGAAATTGAAGGGCACTACTTTTATGACATGTTCCTAATGCCTTCTAAATTGGTCCCAACAGAAAACACATTTCAATTCTTTGATCGAGCTGAGATTTTTATTCTTAATTTCAGAAGCCGTGGAACTTCGACCTCGGATGAAGGGTCGATGTCCTCAATCTATGTTGACAACCTTGAGTAGAAGGCCTTCGACCCCTCATGTACCGCTAATTGGCAATGAGAGCTCATGTGACGCTAATTGGCAAGGAGGGAGAAAGAGAGAGAGAGAATGAGGCCACGATGCTTCGGTGACCAAAGGTGGGAAGAGAAGAAGAGTATCTTAACCCTTCAAATCACTCATTCCAATGTGTTAATCATGTACAGATTATCCACAATTATAGAGGTACCATTTCTATAAGAGGAAGATGATCCACAAAAAAATCACTATCGCGAACAAGAAGAAGAAGAGTATCTCACCCTTCAAATCACTCACTCATTCCAATGTGTTAATCATGTACAGATTATCCACAAAGAAGAAGGAGGAGGAGGAGTATCTCAATGCTTAAATATTCTAATGTTTCAAATCACTCATTCTGATGTGTGGATCATGTACAGATTATCCACGAATTAATCATTGTCACGAAGAAAAAGAAGAAGAGTATCTCAACCCTTCAAATCACTCATTCGGATGTGTTAATCTTGTACAAATTATCCACAAAGAAGGAGGAGAAGGAGGAGGAGTATCTCAACCCTTCAATATCATGATGTTTCAAATCACTCATTATGATGTGTTAATCATATATAGGTTATTCACAAATTTAGAGATACCTTTTCCATATAAGAAGTAGATAATCCACAAAAAGAATCATTGTGACAGGCTAAAAGAAAATTTTAATAAATGCACCCTTGCCAAACTCTAAGTATGAGCCATGAAAGACAATATTTCCCACTGATCGCTTGGACATGAGGAAAAGAAATGAAAACAAAAAATATTTTAACTAATTCGAATATGAGCAATATTAAGGATGCAAAGATCTCTACTGAATTTAACATACCAAATGATACATCAAATTTTCCCTGCTGAGTTTAGACAAATAACACTCATGTACAAATCGATTTGCTTCATTATCTACCCAATTAAACTTAAACATAAGTTTAATTAACCAAACGCAGTAAATGATCCTTGGTCTCTAGCCTCTACCATTCATGTTTGGGTAAACATTGTTTCAAAATTCAAAGCGCCAGTTAAAATTCTCAACTCCCAGAGATTCCATCAGAAGATAAAACAAAGGTGGGAGAAGCAAGAAGGGGGAGACAAAACAGGTGCATACACAAGAAAGGAATAGTCTTGATTCAGAGTGGGGACAAGATAGATCTTGGCATGGGTCAAAATGCATGCAGTTTCAGTCAAAGGAATGAAACAGAAAGATAAAAAGTGGCATGCCTTCCATGTAAGGGAGAGAGACGGCATGGTAATTGTGGCGGTTTCATGGAAGTGCTGTTGTGGTTTGCCTCGTAAAGGTGCTGGTTCAGTGAAGTGCACGTGTAGACCAGTTCATGTCCAACTTCACTACATAACCCTAGAGTTGAGAGAGAGAGAGAGAGAGAGAGAGAGAGAGAGAGAAGAGAGAGAGATAAGCTCTCTCTCTCCCCAAGAATAAGGAACACCATGCGCAAATGCATATACCTCTTTGCCTCACTCCTGAATAGCATGCCAGTCCCATTGAAACTGCAAAAGGCCACTTTAAATGAACTGCCTTGACCTTCTCAACTTATCTCAATCGAAGCAACACTCGCACACTCACACATAAATTCATGAACTATTTATCTCTCCTATTATCACCCCATAATTAATGACCCCAGATGGGCCCCCTTTTATCCTCCTAGATGTTCTCAAAATCAATACGTGAAGTAACAAAAACGAAAAATGAAAAAAAAAAAAAAAAAAAGACCCAATGAAAATAATAAAGCTTAAGGTCGAAGAAATTTGCATCTTCGTTTTCATGAAAATGGATGACCAACAACACACACCCCCTTGTAAAATAACGTGAAATTCAAACATCAAAATTTCTGGAGAAGAGCACTCTCTAAGAAGAAGGTTAAACCATCAGGAGAGATAAGATGTTTGAAACTCGAAAGGAACAAAATATAAATTGTCAAATTGATCGGCACATTCAGCAGTACAAATTCTATCAAATCCAAGTTCCTCATATCCTACAATTCAAGTGCAACATCAACGGAAGATTTCACAGAAGTCGCCTCACCACCCAATTTACATGGTTCTTCACATCAAACCCAATCAGTCCTAGGCCTAGTCAGGAAAAATGAGAAATGAAATCAGCTAGTTGATTGAAGAAGACAGAAAACCTAAAATTCATTCAAAGTAAAATAAAATCACAGATTACTTCCACTAGTAGCTACAGAATATCCGGCTATCTCCTAGCAAGCTTCAATGTGCTCATGAGAAAAAGACAGAGAGAGATTAAAATTAAAAGAGAAAGGAACATAACTGAAATTTTGCACTAGTAAGGCGGTCTAGCTCCAGACCAGTAAGCTTCGGATGGCATTTGTATCGAGTTGAGGAGATTTGGAGGCAACCCGTGAAATAGCCCCGCGTTGTTCGGATCTCCCAAGAGCTGCGGTGGCGGCTGCTGCTGCTGCTGCGGTGTCTGCCCTCCGACACCGCTGCCTGGGGACCCCATGCTCCCTCCTTGGACTTGAATTCCCGCATCATCCTCCTCCAGAGGCAGCCTCTCATACGCAGCATTGCTAAATGAGGCTGCCATGATCACGACGGGCCCCGAGGCGATGAGTGTCCCCACGACGCTCCCCCCAACCACCTGCCCTTGCCCGCCAGCCAAGTATATGGTCAGCCCCGAGGCCGCAGGTGGTGCTGGAGGTGGCAGGAACGAGCCAGCTAGGGATAGGATTTCGAACCGGCCGTGCAGCGTCACGATCGCACCAGGCGAGGCCGGTTGCCTCAGGGTGACGTTGGTGACAGTCCCGCTTCCACTCATTATGCACACCCCCCTCTGCCTCCGCCTCGCAAAGGTGGCGACGCTCTCGACGATGTCGCAGCCATCTGCGATCTCCATAACATGGGTGCGGAGTGCGTTGGCGCTGTCCCGGGTGATTATGATCGGGGGCTTTGGCTTGTTCTTGGATCCAGCCGGCCTCCCTCGGGGCCTCCTTGTGATCTCTCCCTCACTGCCAGCGCCCAGCAGTTGGTCCTTGCCAAATTCACCGCCCTTAGGGTTGTTGTCACCGTTGCTTTCATCGCGCTCCCGCTTTAGGGAGCCGCTGCCGCCGCTCCTCTCGTCCTCGGAGCTTGGCTGGTGGTGCAGGAACTGGTGCTGCTGTTGTTGGAGCTGGAAGTCTCTGGTGTGAAAGGGTGGTGGAAGGGAGTGGCCATGAGCAGAAGCTGGATCCATCAGTTCTTTGTTACATACACAAAATCAGGCAAATTGCAACGAGAGAGAGAAAGACAGAGAGAAGGGAGAGGTTTTTTCAAAAAGAGACGAAGATAGTGGAGATGAAAAAGGGGGGGGTGGGACAAAAGCAACAATAAGGAGACTTCGTTCTTGGGTGTTTTCTGCTCCCTTTTTCCTAGGGGGAGCTTTCCCTTTCTCGCTTCCTTTTCGAAGTTGCTCTTTTCCCTTACTATGTAATGATGGCCTTTGAGAAGAAAAGGAAGAAGGAGAAGAAGAGGAAGATGATGATGATGAGTTGGGTTTCGGCTGTCAATTGTAGCTAAAGTACGCTTGAGCTGAATTCTCCATTCTTGAGGTGTATCTGAGTTTCTTTGGAGAGAGAGAGAGAGAGAGAGTGGGGGGTTTTCTTTTTGGGTTGGAGAGATTGAGGAGACAGAGAGATGAAGGAGAGGACATGAAAGATTTAGGTTGTCATGTTTTGTAAGTATTAAGGAATGGAAAGGGGGATGTTACAGTTTAAGGTTTAGGGCTATAGCTCTAGGTCGATGAGGGCAGAGACTCGAGAGAAAATAAAAATGGAGATTGGTGGGGCCTTTGGGGTTTTGGTAAGACTCCGCTTGCGAGTGGGCGGTGGGTGGGCCCCACTTTTCTCTCTCTTCTCTCTCTCTCTCTCTTCTCTTTCTTTTGTCTCCTCCGGCGCTCCACGTTCTCTCCCTCTCCCGTATTTAAATCGGTCCTATTGATAACCTAGTTTGAAATCTTGAGCATGTACCGAGTTGAGATTAAGGCTGTTAACATCTAGGACGGCTTACCACCCTAACTGACTAATCGCGTCAAATTTTCATGCATTTTAACACAAGATCAATAACATTATCCGCTCGAGCTCGAGCATGATCTGAGCTTGAACTCCGAT
Source organism: Eucalyptus tenuipes (assembly GCA_014182365.1). Lineage (NCBI taxonomy): Eukaryota > Viridiplantae > Streptophyta > Magnoliopsida > Myrtales > Myrtaceae > Eucalyptus > Eucalyptus tenuipes. The sequence goes on along the minus strand of CM024540.1, from coordinate 26,744,066 downwards.
CATCACTTGCATCGTGAGTCAAGTGGAAGTCATGCTTGTGTATAGGGAACGCCTCTCTAGGTCTAGATTAAGCTTAACAAAGCAAAGATGAATTGAGTTTGTGTTGTCAATTCAACACGGGCTCCACCAAACCCTCACGAAATTTTTGCCCTCATTTCATCTCACTATTTCGTTCCGCTCCATCACATTGTTGTTAATCCCTTTAACAGCTCAAACATCGAGCAAAGCTTTGAGATTTAAATGCGAGGCCCGATAATGGCAGAAATTACTTAACGTAACAACCATATCACGTGTTGCCTATGAAAGTCCACGAACTTTCAAACAATTTAAAAGCGGAAAATTTCATTAAATGTTGCAAAACACGATGACTTATCACAATAGGACATTGACAGCACAAGTAATAGATCATTCATCGACTATATGTGTTTTGAGCTTTAGTTAAGTGGAGAATTCGCTGTCATTTTTGTTTCTACTTCTCTTAGGCTTTGAAGATCAGATTAAGCGAAGCTGAAGAAAGCAAACAGGCATAAAGCACATCAAAAAGAATAAGATTTGCATGTTCTAAACCTAAATTCCATGTAGGCTTGACAGCTTACACAACACGAGCTAACGGAATTCAATGAGAGAATTTCATTAACAAAAGTATCAAGCCTACGTTAAATTTTTTTTAATACCTGCTTTTGGTCAAACCATTGGCTACAAAGAACCGGAAAAAAGAAAGAATAGTAGCTGGCCCATCTCATTTAAATTGGTGACTGCCAAAATGGCATCGTAGAGAGAGATAGAGAGAGATATTAATATGTCTTAAAATGAGCAACTTGCACCCAATGAGTCTGCAAAATTTATCTTCGAATACTAAATGTTTAACGTCATGGTCCACACGCACCTACGGCGCGACACGTGTCTCCTCCCCCGCTTCTTACGGGTCTAGTCTTGCTCAACTTTTTATATGGGAGCTGCCGTTTGATTTTTCCCCTTTTTTTTTCTCTGTCTGGTCCTTCGTTCATTTGGTCATGATGCATCGGTACACTTAGCGATTTAGACTATGTCTTTTATTTCTCCTTTTTTCTATCTTTCCGGCATCAAACGAATCGGTCGTACGAAGATCTTTTTCGACAAGAAACAGAGAGAGCAACGTCAAAGATTTTTAAAAAGTACAGTGGTCACGAGCCATGCGTTCATGAATCTGTGAATTTGAAGTGGAAACTGACGGGAAAAGACTAATGAGGATGCTCCAAATAAAGACAACAGAGCTATGCCACAGCACTAGGGACCTTTCCTTTTCTGTCCAGGCATTATATTCAACACATATACATATCATTTATGGACAGAAAAGACCCGATAAAGCCGGTCCCATATGCAATTTGTGCCCGACTATATATGTCTGCGAAGAACCTATTGCCCCACGGAGACCATCTTTTGGCCTTAGCACTTGGGTACTAGATATTCTCGTTCTAACGCAAAACCTTTGGAAGTGGCAAGCCGTGGGGCGACCCAGTCCTAGATCATAAGCATCAGGCCACGAGTGCCCCCGTGACATTCGTTAGCTCAGCGACGACGAAACTTGGGTTTGAAAAGCAACCGATAGCCATACACGTTCTAAAACGAAGAGCTTATCCTGCGTAAGCGCTGTAAAAGGTGACTTAGCTGTCAAATGCGACTTGGCAAAAGAGCGTGTGTTTTATCGCACAAGGCTGATGCATGATGCCAAGGCCAAAAGGGCCGCAGGGTTTTGACCGGCGCCATTCACTCAGTAGTCACTCCACGGTGTTGGGGGAGGCGTGGGAGACGCTGACACCGGCACGCACACGCACGAAAGGGAGACGAAAGGGAGGAGGGGCCACGAGCTCTCCTCTTCCCCCCTCCCCGCCCCTTCCCTCTTTCCCAAAGATGCTCTTTGTCCCCCTCCTCCATTTTCCCATATCTCATAGGTTCTCGGATATTAGACTTTTGGAAAATAGATAATATATTATTTATATCGCCCCCCCAACCCAAAACCTAATGGTCAATCAATGTTCTCAAACCCTAGTTTTCTCTACTCTAGCTGTTCGAACCCAAAACAAGGGAAAAAGATCTGCAAAATCGAGATCGATGGTGAGCACGAGATAAGGATTGATAAGAAGACCGGCAGTGCCTTCTTTTGATAGGCCGTTTGCCCTAAAAACTCAACAACGCACGCCAGAAGCACTGGAGTATAACCAAGAGGTGGCCGCTTAACTCATGTAATCAATCCAAAGTCCCAGAAAAACTGATAAACGACAAAACCCGACGAGCGCCCCCGCACACCCCCCGGGGGCCATGTGTGGATAAGAATCATTAAGACCAAGTCAAGGCTTTCCACCTCGGAGCATCGATCCAAGTTGGCTGGTGTTGCTGTTGATGCTGCTGCTGCAGCCTTTTTCTCATTTTCTTTTTCTTTCTCTTTCTTCTAAGAATAATGATCGTCCATTCTCTCTCGTCCACCTTTTAGCGTTTGTCTTTCTTGTGTCTTCAATGCAGATTTAGCTATCCGGATAAAGTTATCATCGTCTAAAGTGTGCTAAAAAAGTCGCAGTCTCAAACCACTCCCCACCCCCTCCTTAGGGTTTATACACAAGGACACATCTTCGCGGAGAAAGCACCTACCTACTTTCCTGAAAATAGGTAACCATCGCCGAAGTACAAGTTTTTTTAATTAGTCATCATTGACATGTCTCGTGCGGTTACTAGAGTGAAGTAATAACTTTTCACCGCTTCGGTAGAGCGTCTGGGACAAGAAAAACAAGGGCCAATTTCTAGTTTTCTGGGACGAAATCTCTCAACTCTTTGAGATGAAATCTCAACTATGCAGACAAATGATGTAGGATCGCTTCGTTCAATCCTCGCTACTTGATAGCGCAGCTATTTCTTTGGAAAAATTATGAAAGGTTAATTAATTTTCACATGCTGTCATATGTCTTCATTGCTAGATATAACATGAATCACGACATGTTCTATCATTTTTTGAACTGAAGTACTTAGAAAAGTAGGTGAATATGAATAAAAGAATATTATAATAAACAGGACAAACAAGGAGTCAATGCACAATTGATTCAATCTCAAACCTCCCATGACAAGGTCCTCTCTTGTATTGTCTTTTCTTCTGTCCCAATCCTTAAGTCTTTTTTTTTTTTTTTTTTTCAAATTTAGCTTCATCCATCATTTAATTGCATTAGCGACCTAAAAATAAAAGAATCTATCATCAAATCCAAAACCCAATCCAAACTCAGATCGATTCTTTTCACTAACAAAACTCGATATGACCATCATGAGATTTTATCTATCGTTGTTTCCCAAAAGAAAGTGGACCTTCTCTCATAACAATGGTCATTAATTTTGCATTTTTCTTGCCTCCTCTGAAAAAAAGAAGAGTTTGAAATATAGAGAGCACCGCATTCACATGTCATGATTAGCACACAATGTCACCCGGAAACAAGGACAATGGACACGGCCGATTGTTGCTGTAGTTTGACTTCAAGTTTATAAAAATTTGTTCTTCTCAATTATGGTTAGGTGGTGATGAGTGCATGAATAGTCCAAGGAAATTTTGTTGAAAGTCGGAGGTGGGCCATTTCAAATTAGGGCACAGCCAATCATGCATCGATCCCTACCTTGTCTCTTTTGAAAGTACAAAACTCTGAACGGTACATAAGACATATAATAATTAAGCCTTTTTCGTGAGAGCGAAGTTCTTGAATGTGACCGGTCCTCCAAAAGTCACCCAAAAGTCCAATTTGGCTTTTCACATGATCGAAATTGCAGGATTAGTTGAGCTTCTTGTGATAGAATTACTAAGTAAGATAATGGCCACCATTATGTAGAGGGAATAGGGAAAAAAAGAAACTCCGGGTTAATTTGTTATCTACTTCAATAAGGTCATCTCTACTGAGACACTTTTCTGGGTGATTAAGTATGTTGTTTTCTATGAACAGATCGTGAAAGAACGAAAGCACAAAATAATTAAAGAATCTGCTTCACTTTGGACAAACCCAGTTGCTAGCAATATACCATAGACCAAACTACCTTGAGTTTAAGCGATTGCAACATGTTTACGTTAGCAACGGAAGCCCTAGCTCAAGAATTTTTTATCTTATGGCAATTCAATATAGTAAGAGAGAGCCTACCCAAACAGGTAGCTGACAATGATTTTACCTTGTTGATTGTGAGTACTAAAACTTCGTTATAAACTCATATCACTTATCTATTGGGTCTCAATGGGATTGAAATTCATATAATCTCCCTCCATCTCACAATTTAAATTTCTAGATAGACTTTCTCACAAGTTATACTAGATTTGGTATAGACCGCTGCCTCCTAATCTTGCTTTCTCAGCCATCAGAGTTAGATGACGATGAACTTAAGGAAACTATGGAAGGATAATTATATAGGCCAATCAATCTCTTAATCCATATCTCTCAGTTCAAATATTGTCTTTCTGAGGGGTTTTATTATTATAAGAATCAAGTGATATATGAGACACCTTTAGAATATTAGACTAAATTCCACCTTTCGTGGCCCGATAAAAAGTGAAGGTGCACAAATGGATGTGAGGAGATTTACGATGAGTGTAACTTTCTCGTTAATTGATCTTACAAAAGAACGTCAAGCAGTAATTGAACTCGATCATCAGGAATTGTGAAAAGAGATCCAACCAACTTTTAAAATTTAAAAGACCTAAAAACTCACAAACCATAACAGCTTGGCTGTTGGCGACACATTCATATTTTATGTCATACATATTATTCAACTCCCATTCAATTAAATGCAAATATATATCCATCAGCATCACACCTGATAAAAACAATCATATCTTTAGGCAAAGTCCATGAAGAGAGAGAGCGTGATTTATTAATTGAGGAGCAAGAAGGGGGTAAACCCTGTTTATTAATTAATTGAAGCCCCATGTGAAAGGCACCTAAACAGCCCTCGAATCTCGCTATGTCTTGGCATGTTTCTGCTCCCTATCTTTGCGGGTCCAAAGCATGCATTTAGATCTCTCTCTCTCTCTCTCTCTCTCTCTCTCTCTCTCTCTCTCTCTCTCTCTGCGCGATGTAGCCTTCTTGATCTCTGTCACGGTAAGGGAAGACCGCCCTTGCACATGTGGGTCAATTAATGGTGATGCCTAGATTAGTGCAAAGTTTTTGGATTAGATGCTAAGCAACAGTTCATTAAAATTTAAAAGTAATAAGTGATATAAGTTCCCACGTGATTGATGGTTATGGCTTTTGGAATCTTTTTCCGGCGCATCTTCCCTTCACCAGCTGTTTATGCCTTTGAGTTCAACCCTAGCATGCCACCGATACCAGCATGATCGTTTTAGGGTTGAAAGCCTCCTTTTGCTCTGGAAACAAAACAAAGTTCCTTCTTCTTTATTTGTGGAAAAGCGATAGTTTACACATCAAGTACATATAGAGGTTCTTCGGAATCATGCCCAATGCCTTGTCTATGCTGGAGGGTATCATGTAAAGTTTGCTGATCAAAAATGGCAAAAAGAGGAAGGAAAAGAAGAACGGAAGGGAAGAGGCGCGCGATTCACAGTCTAATCTTTTGATCCCTCGCTTGAACAAACATCGAAAGTTATGCGCCCGATTGATCCAATTTCCAGAAAATAGGTCTCATTCTATTGTCTGGTTTGTCTTCGACAAGATTGCTATTTTAAGATGACCTGAATTCACCCGCTTGCAATAATCAGGAGTCAAAGACAGCATGAGCTCGTCGCTTGTTTAGGTATCAAGAAACCCTAGTCAATTCCAATGTCTTGCCATCAAAAGGGGTAACCCAATTTCTTCCTCAAGACAGTACTTTACCCAGAATTTCTGTCCGTACTATGAACCCAATTTTAGTATCACCGAAACTTTACAAGTTCAAGGAATTAATATAATCACGACCCATGATTAAAAGAGTTCACTTGTTGGCCAAAAGTTGCATGCTCCATAGTTCAACAATTTCTTTTTGTCACTTGATGTTCTTGAATTCTGCTCCAAGATTTAATAGAGTCACGAACGGAAAAAATTATGCAAAAAAAAGAACAACGCGACAGTTCGTGTCTTAAACTAGCAAAGCGATTTTATTAGTCAACAAGACTGTGAAATTGAATATTTGATTGGGATTATTTCATGTGTCGTGCTTAATTTAGTCACCTTTTGTTTGGTGATGTACGGCACCAACATTTGAGGAAGGAAAGAATTCGCTTATGTTAAATTTATTAAATTGAACTGCGTCTCAATCAAAAGCTGTATATATAAAAACTGCATGACACCCCCAAAAGAACATCATCTGTCCCCAAGATAACTGCCCTTTTTTAAAATAAAAAAAATAAGCATATATGTTAAACTAGATTACCAGCACTTGGAGTTGAAAATAGGTGAATATATAGGCAAATATTAAATGAATTAATTAAGTAGATGAATTTCCATGAAAAAATCAAATCTGGGATTACCTTATATATGATCCCTTTTGATTGGAAAATGAAGTGTACTGATGTCGGACATTGCCCTAAAATACACAACCTGGTCTCCGCACATAACTAGAATACTTTAGGTCAAGGCTAGTCATGTTTATGTCAAAATTGTACGGACTAGCTATATGCGATTAACAAGCGGTTCTTGTTTCAGACTAATCTATTTAACCCAAAATTAACTGTATGCAATCTACTTAAATAGATGTATCCAGTAGATCACCAGCTACACGAGATGTCATTACCAATTTCGTGTTATTTGAGTTATTTTTGGCCTCCTCTCCCAGTCGAATCCAGTGACAAAAGCCCTAAATTACTAGACAAGAGTTATAAATTGAACTCCTGATCAGAAGGCACTAGATTATTTGAGCAAGAGTTCTGGCAAATTTTCTTTTGTTTTCTACCTTTTTCTTTTTTTGGTCAGATTTTTCTACCTTTTTCTTGATGATTCACTATTAGCCTCAATTCTGGCAATTTTCACTCTCAAAATAAAAAATCCAAGGCATGTGCAGTCCAATGCATCATATTGGTTGGTCCATCACAAATTGCTGTCGAATGGGCTATACTACTTGCTGGGCCTGGTCCAGAAAATCCCTCTCTGGTCTCATGTTATCGTACGTGGCCCAACCTTTATTTTATATACCTATTAGGAGGGAGGAAAGTACGTAGCTATCCCTCAACTCCATTAGAATCCTCATAGATAAAGAATGTATTTTACATGATGATTATACCACATGACAGTGACAATGTGATGGCCACCAATCATTGATACCCGCATACTATGAATCCCGTTTTACTTTGCGTCACGTATGTTGTGCATCTCGCTTTTATTTGGTTCATCATATCACGCGTCACATAATGTAACCATCTCATGTAAAACCTCATTCTCCTCACAGATAAGTGCCAAAGAGGAAATCGCAGTGGCATATTTCTCCTTTAGCAGAAGAGAGGTTAAGTGTTTCTAAGATGGGAATCATGACTGTTATCCACTTAGTTTACAAATTTTTTATGGTACAAGTTTGATATCTTTTGTGATATGATCAGAGTAGATTGATTATTATTTAATTAACAGTATTTTTTAGATTTTATTTCAAAAAGAGAAGAAGGAGGAGGAGGAGGAGGAGGTATAATGCCATATTGTTAAGTTTTCTTCATATCGAATTTGTATTGATCTTCTAGGCCTGTTTTGATGTCTTGTTTTGTCTTTTCTCTAAGGATTCAAACACCATACCATAAGGTGAATTGAGGGAGAAAAATGATTCCTACTCTTAAAAAGGATCTAAATGTTAGTCTCTTTTTGGATGACCTTTTTGCAATAGACCCTTAACATTCAGTACACCATACGATGTCCCTCTTAGTACGAAGAATTTCGGCAAAATCCATAAAATTTATGCTACACGTCTTGATACATGATAGAAATTCGCAAAGCATATTTTTCCACCCCGCTAATTTACAGAACTTATGATTCCATAATTTAGAAAATTATTGTTTGTACAAATCTCACTAACCTGATCCCCAAGTCAAAAAGATTGATTTTAGTGTTAGTTCGTTATATATTAGTGATTGCTCTATCCTAGAAACTAGAGAGAGATACGTAAGACATTTCTTCGTGTAGATCATACCTAATGATTGTCTATTTATTGAGCTTTTGGTTGTTTCTTTTGAGGTCCAGCCTCATGGGTCACCAAGCACTAATCATTACTGTCATCATTGACTAGACAAAGTGTAGGGGTACACCTTTGATCGCACTTCTTTCTGCAAGACCCACTAAAGGAGGGGAAAGGAAAGAATATTCTTTCTAATTTCACACAAAAAGGGTCAAATCGAATTCGTACAAAATCTTAACATGTGGTCAGGAATTAAGGCATTCTAAAAGATGTGGTTACTGGGTGCTAACAAAAATATCGACAGATAATAGAGGAGCATTTGATTGCTAGGGGAGCATTTGATTGCTCATTGAATGTTGGTAGCTATGGAGCATAATGGAGTGCAAGGATTGGACTCGTCTGTGTGTCTCTGTCCCCCAATATCTGCTCGCCATCTTCTACCACAAAATCCCAACTTCATTTCCCAAGGAAGAGGGAAGTAAGTGATAAATGTATGCTAAGTTCCGATAGGTCGATCAATCGGCAAAACAATTGAAATCATGCGTCTCAAAAAGTGTGGTCTTAAAAAAGTTAAAAGGAAGGGATTTCTTGCAAATCTCCTACATCCAACATGGGTCGAAATCATCTGCTAGTTCAAGCTGGTGATCGAAAAAGTTGGCTCATGACACACCATTCAACTAGTCGGATAATACTTTTGTAAGATATATTCTTATAGACTTATTAAACTTAGGGAATGACATAAATGGTTACAGTACAATACACATTTTCTAATTGACTTTGAGGCTCAATATATGTGTCTTCGCCTTCTTGTTCTTATGCGCCTAAGTGCCTTTGAGTTACCATCCAGGTATTGGCCTAATAAGTATACCGATTGAGAAATATTCATTTTTTTCTTTTTTTTTTTTTTTTTAAGGCCTAATTCCCTTTGAAAACATCAATTTTATATAGAGTTCCAATTTTAGCCCAAACTTTTTTTTTTTTGGTCTTTAAGAAACCACAAACTTTGGCTTGTATCTCAATTCTGAGCCTAACTTTAGATAGGGCCCCAATTCTAGCCTATATTTTTTGTCATCTCATAAAAAAGTATCAACTTTTAGTCAATTCCTATCTATGGCTTTAGTCAAGTGTCCACTCAATAATGTCGTTAAAAATTCAATATGTCATTCCACATATACTTTGCGGAAACTTGACGGAGGTAAGATTTAGATACTGACTGAAATTTGGCGTTTTTTATGAAAAAAAAAAAGTTTGGGTCAAAGTTGGACATGAGCTAAACTTAATGCTTTTTTATGAGATTAAAAAAAAAAAAGATCTAGTTAGAATTGAGATCCAACCTAGACTTTGTGCTTTCGTATGACACCAAAAAAAAAAGTTTCAAACTGAAATTTTTTACCCTTTTTTTAGTATGGGTCTCATTAATAAGTGCATTCAGGACACTTATTATGAATGCACTTATTAATCACATATAACAAAGAAATAGATTCATTGTCAATACATTTCTTCTACATAATACAAGGCAAATAGTTTGAAAATGACGTTTTTTTTAAAAAAAAAAATCTTAGATAACTAATAAGTGCCCGGAGGGCACTTAATTTTGTGTTATTGCGCTCGTGAGTCATGATTGTCACGGAACATATCACATTATGGATTTAATAATCACCGTCCATCTAGATTAATCCAGAGTATTGGATAATTCGGATTATTGCTCAATTAGCTAATCTTTTTATGATTCAATTTGTAGTAAAACCATTGCCCCCTTTAGGAATGATAATGATTCCTAGGTTCTCTTTCTCAATCTTATTTTTCTTGTACCTAGTTAGCTTTAGATTCGCAGGTTGGGGGAATACATAACGAGGTAGATTGAACCCAATATCCATAGGAATCGAGTGGTTCCATGTCATCTTAATACCTAATATTCCTAATTCAGAATAAATGCCGATAGATGCGCACTTATTGTCTCAATTTTTTGGAATCTCTTATATGCCCGTGGCACTCTTGCTGTTAAATATTTTACGTGTGTATAAAATGCACATCTTTCAAAAAAAAGAATTTTAAATAGAATTTCTGCAGCACATCTAAATAAAGGGGCATTACATGCATAAATAATATTTTCATAAGTGGCTCGAATCGATGAGAGATATGCAATCGGAATAATTAGAAGTAAACGATCTCGTTCACACCTTACGAATAATCTATATCACTATCAATCAAAGCGAATATTATCCTAACAACGTGCTGACTGCTTCGAACTAGTATGCTTCAAAGGTTTCTAGAAAAATTAACATGTTGGGTATCCTTTAACATGAAAAGTCTCCTCAATTGACCGTATAATTGACCAAATCTTACATGCATTTTCCCTCTCTGAAGTTCAGACAAGACATGATAAAAGAGACAGCACACTCGAATTGGAATTATGGGCAGATATGCTTGCTTTACATCGTGGGATGGGGCCAAAAAAGCAAAGTGCTCGTGCATATATATTAAAGAAAGCAAAAGGGATTGAATAATTTGATCCGCGAGTGCATCTTTTTCATTTGACATTTCTGTCTCGATGCTCTAAAGAGCTTTAAGGTGCACTAATTCCGTGGTCCACAGACCAATAAGATAATAAATCCGTGTCCATTTACTTAATTATTTGATTATTTATTGGTTCTTGAAATTACTAAGCTGCTAACTAATTGCTTAATTTCGAATCTTTTAATCTTCTTTTTAGGTGACAAATGGAGGGGTACTTGGAGTGATTCTTTGATACTCTTTCTAAGGAATGATTCTTAGACAAATAGTTTGGTAGCTTGCATATTCGCCTAAGGAGCGATTCTTGTATACTTTCGGTTCAAAATGATTTTTTGTAATCCAATTATACATAATAAACACTTGTGTTGAGGCACATAACAAGTGAAATTGAAAAGATTTTTCGAGGTGCTATCATGTTAGTAATGGTTGGATAAAGCTCAACATTGATGGGGCCTCTAAAGACAACCCGGGTCTAGCTTCAATAGGTGAACTTCTCCGCGATGAGTTAGGCAATTGGCTTGTAGGTTTTTCCCAACATGTAGGAGTGCCCTTCATTAAAAGATAAACTTCCAATTGACAATCTCTTTGGCCATTCCCAAAATTCGTATGGTGGTGGATTCGCAAGCAACAATTACATTACTTCGAAAACCAACTATCTCTCACCATTTTGGCGATATCCTCATCTTTCGAACTTGGAAATCATTGAAATACTTCCAATGAGTCAGAATCATTCATACTTTTAGAAAGAACATTCGTGTGCAGATTGTTGGCAAATTGGATCATCTAGTCCTACGATGTAAATGTCACTTCAGCATTAGATAGGCCACCGATAGGTTAATTCCCCTATTGGTAGGAGATCAATCTAGTTTAAGTTTTGTTAGGCAAGTGTAAATGTAATAATCAAGCTTTTCCCCTTTTATAATAATAATAAAAAAAAACGCAATTTTGCATCTGCATAGAAAAGACACATTCTTTACGTCGACGTGGAACCATCAAAATGTATATGCAGAAAGTTCCAAATTTTGACTCAATGCCCACTTGTTTCAACTGCAAATTTTCTCCTAAACTCACTCTATCATATCAAGTCAATCACACACACCGTCAAAATGCCATCTACTCATATAAGTAATCGTTGATATCCTTCGTATTGGGAAAGATAATAAAAAGATTCCTAAATTAATTGCACATACATTGATTTAATATTAAACCTTTCAATTGTGTCAATAGAATCATAGATCTTTTGATGATTTACGATATAGTCATTCGGCCAATTTTGATTTAAAATCATTGATGCTGACAATTTTTACAAATTTTTATTTTGTATTCTTTTCTTTTATTTCCTTCTTCTTCTTCTTTTTTAACACAACTCAAGGTTGGCGAGGTTGCTAACCAACCCTCACCAGCCATAGACAAGGGCACCCTCTCCTAGTCTCAGCGAGGGCATCGTGGCCTTCACCCAAACCTCATTGTGGCCAATGAGGGTTGGCCGACAACCTCACTGGCCCATAGTTGGGAGAAAAAATTTTACATGCGAGCGCTAGCCGTCAGCCAGTTATGTCACATAAGATGTTTAGGCTCCATATCAATAATTTCTAGTTAGAATTGCCCAAATGGATTATATTAGCCAATCGTGAAAAAATTTAAGACTCTATTGGCATAATTGAAAAGTTTTATGATTGAATTGGTACAAGTATAATAGGTTTTAGACTTTTTTGGTAATTTTCACTTTCGTACTGTATTATGAATGAGTCTGTATACAAAAAATCCCATGCCAAAAGTTTATCGATTATAGCAAGGGGGCACTGCTTTTTTTAGTGCTAATCCTTTTCGCACCCCATTTAGGCCACCTTTACCTTGTAGGACCACGGGCATAATACAATCCTGTAGTCTTTTTGGCCACCACTCAACAGTAATCTTCGTCTCATCAAAGGATTTGCTTTCTAAGTGGACACGACAAAATGTCCAGAATCCATCTGGATTCGCTCTCTAAAAGTTACCTGGATTTGAACTACTCTCTCTCAGGCAAACAGACCAATAATTTCATCATCAGAAAGGCTCGAAAAGGACCATGAATCCATGATGATTTGCTGTTGCAGCCTCGGACGAGCACGGAAGGTGTTAGCAGTGGCGTGTGACAATGATTGTGGACTCAGACCGCCCTATAAATGCGACGCCCCCCATCATCTTTCTTATCTCTTTCCTCAGTGCCACTGTGACAATGATTGTGGACTCAGACCGCCCTATAAATGCGACGCCCCCCATCATCTTTCTTATCTCTTTCCTCAGTGCCACTGTGACAATGATTGTGGTCTCAGACCGCACTATAAATGCGACGACGCCCCCATCAATGACCGCGCGACGCCCCCATCATTGACCGCACTATAAATGCGACGACGCCCCCACCATTGACCGCGCTATAAATGCGACGCCCCCATCATCTTTCTTATCTCCTTCCTCAGTGGCCGTTACATCGAGAAAACCTACACCTTCACGAAACTCATGCACTCATGAACCAATTCAATCTTATCTCGGACGATCTCTTTCCTTCCTCCATCGCAAGATTATATTTATAAGCGACAACGCTAGCCTCTCCGTTTCGTGTGCTCAACCATAATGCAGCCCAAATCGAGATGGCCGCCCGAGTTCCTGGTGACGGCTGTCTCCGAGCTCAAGGTGCAGAGAGGGATCGCCGTCCCACTGGTCGTGATGAACCTGACCTGGTTCGCCAAGATAGCCATCACGACTGCGTTCCTGGGCCGGCTCGGGGAGCTCCAGCTGGCCGGCGGCACGCTTGGGTTCACCTTCGCCAACGTCACCGGGTTCTCAGTCCTGAACGGGCTGTGCGGGGCCATGGAACCGATCTGCGGGCAGGCCCATGGGGCTCGGAACTTCAAGCTCCTCAACAAGACCCTTTTCATGTCGGTCCTGTTGTTGCTAGCAGCATCGTTGCCAATCTCTTTCTTGTGGCTTAATGTGGACAAAGTCCTGATCCGTTTTGGCCAGCAAGAGGACATTTCACTTGTTGCCAAAAGCTACCTCTTCTATCTCCTCCCTTATTTGGTGGTCACCTCGTTCCTCTGTCCCCTCAAGGCCTACCTGAGCTCGCAGGGTGTGACTGTCCCGATAATGTTCAGCTCGGCCCTCGCCTTCGCTTTCCACGTCCCGATCAACATCCTGCTGGTAAAACTGAAGGGCCTCGAGGGCATTTCGATGGCGGTCTGGATCACTGATCTGATGGTAGTTATTCTACTTGCTCTGTATGTGGCGATTGCCGAACGTGGCAAGGATCAGAGTTGGAAGGATGGCGGGTGGTGGGAACACAGAGTTGGCGATTGGATCCAACTGCTCAAGCTCTGCGGGCCATGCTGCCTCACCACCTGCCTCGAATGGTGGTGCTACGAGATCTTGGTGCTGCTAACCGGGCGGCTAGAGAACGCCAAGTGGGCAGTGGCAGTGCTCGCCATCGTGCTTAATTTCGACTATCTCCTCTACTCTGCAGTGTTATCTCTGGCGACATGCGCATCTGCACGAGTATCAAACGAACTCGGGGCGAACCGGCCCCATAACGCTTACCAATCGGCCTATGTCTCTCTTTTAGTAAGCGTCCTCTCGGGTTGCATCGGCGCGATGCTCATGGTAGCATCTAGGGAATTCTGGGGCAATCTGTTCAGCCACAACCGGGGCATCGTGGCGAGCGTGAAGAAATTGATGCTCCTGATGGCCCTGGTGGAAGTGGTGAATTTCCCGTTGGCAGTCTGTGGGGGAATCGTGCGGGGAACGGCGAAACCATGGCTCGCGATGTACTCGAACCTCGGCGGCTTTTACCTCCTAGCCTTGCCCTTGGGCATAGTCTTCGCTTTCAAGGCGGGGCTCGGGATAGCGGGGCTGTTGCTCGGGTTCCTGGTCGGCGTGGTCTCCTGCTTGATGCTGCTATTGGTGTTCGTCGCGAGGATCGACTGGGACGAGGAAGCTAGAAAGGCCCAAACGTTAGCCTCCACTTACGCCCAAGAAGAACAAGCCGACGGCACTCGGACGCACACAGAAAGAGAAAACCGCACGGCGGCGTGAAGCAGCCCGCGACGTTGCGTCTATATCTCTAAAGAAAAATCCAATTTTGACTCGGTGTTCCGCGCCCACTTGCACTACTTCGAAAACCAACTCTGTCTCGCCATTTTGGCGATATCGTCATCTTTCAAATTTGAAAATCATTGAAATACTTCCAATGACTCGGAATCATTCGTAATTTTGAAAAGAACATTCGTGTGTAGATTGTTGGCAAATTGGATCATCTAAACCTGCGATGTAAATGTCTCTTTGGCATTAGATAGGCCACCAATAGGTTCAATTCCCCTATTGGTAGGAGATCAATCTAGTTTAAGTTTTTTTTACGCAAGTGTTAATGTAATAATCAGGCTTTGCCCCTTTTTCCAGAAAAATAAAATAAAATAAAAAAGATCACGCAATTTTGCAATCTGCATAGGAAAAGATACATTCTTTACGTCGACGTCGAAGCATCAAAGTGTATATGAAGAAAGTTCCAAATTTTGACTCGACACCCACTCGTTTGAACCGCAAATTTTCTCCTAAACTCGCTCTATCATAGCAAGTCAGTCACAAACACCGTGAATGAGTCATCTACTCATATAAACTAATTATTGATACCCTTAGTACTGACAAATATAATAAAAAAGAGTCCTAAATTAATTGCACACTCGTCAATTTAATCCTAAATTTTTCAATTGTATCGATTGAATCATAGATATTTTGACGATTTACTATTATGGTCATCCGGCCAATTTTGATTTAAAATCACTAATGCTGACAATTTTTACAAATTTTAATTTTTTTTTCTAATTTTTTCTTTTTTCTTTTTTTGGTGGCTAATTTTTTGTTTTTATTCTTTCCTTTTCTTTCTTTTTTCTTTTTTTACACAACTCCAGGCTGGCGAAGTTGCTAGTCGACCATCACCAGCTATAGGCAAGGGCACCCTTGCTTAGTCTCCGCGAAGGCATCTTGGCCCTCACCTAGACCTCATTGTGGCATCTTGGCCCCATGTGAGCACCTTGGGAGAAAAAAACCTGGCATTCACCCGTATAGGCAAGGGCACCCTTGCTTAGTCTCCGCGAAGGCATCTTGGCCCTCACCTAGACCTCATTGTGGCCAATGAGGTCGGCCGACAACCTTGTTGGCCCATAGTTGGGAGAAAAAAATGAAAGGAGAGAAAAGAATAAATTAAAATATTTGCCCATGTGAGCGCCAGCAGTCTGCCAGTTATTCACTTAGGACGGTCAGGTTCCTTGTCAATAATTTCTAGTCAGAATTAGCTAAATGGATTATATTGGCCAATCTTGAAAAAGTTTAAGACTCTATTAGCATATTTAAAAGATTTTATTATTAAATTGGCACAAATACAATAAATTTTAGACTTTGTTGGTAATTTTTCCCTCCGTACTGTATTATGAATGAGCCTGTATACAACAAATCCCATGTCAAAAGTTTATCGAGTATAGTAAGGGGGCACTACTTTGTGTAGTGCTAATCCTTTTCGCACCCCATTTAGGCCACCTTTACCTTGCAGGACCACGGGCATTATATAGTCCTGTAGTCTTTTTTGCCACCACTCAACAACAACCTTCATCTCATCAAAGGATTTGCTTTCTAAATGGACGCGACAGAATGTCCAGAGTCCATCTGGATTCGCTCTCTAAATTTACGGAAGATCACCGCAGAAAAGGGTACCTGGATTTGAACCTCTCTCTCTCTCTCTCAAAGGCAAAACAGACCATTAATTTCATCATCAGAAAGGCTCGAAAAGGACCACGATGATTTCCTGTTGCAGCCTCGGACGAGAACGGAAGGCGTTGGCGGTGGCGTGTGACCATGATTTTGGACGAGAAAAAAATTGGCTATCGTCTAATGTGCCAACTCAACAAATAGGAAGGACCACAAGAATGCGACACGTGTCCGAAGTGGGCCCCAATTTCAGGCTCTTTCTTCTCTCTCCTCTGCTCGCTCAGTCTCTCTCTCTCTCTCTCTCTCTTCATTCCAGAACGCATCTCTGGCTTCCGCGCCGGCCCCTTTCGCAATCCTCGTGGGGCCGCAGCACTCGCTGTTGAGGAAGTCAGGGACGGAACCCGTCGCAACGGGCCCGCCGGCGGCAGCAGCCGCGTCGAAGAAGAGCTTTAAAGGGACTTGCACGTGGCGGCCGGCGAGGGGGTTGGCAAGTGCCCGTCCACGATGTCGCACGCGACGCACGGGGCGGCGGCGTCGGCCCCCGCACGCGAAGGCTGCCGGCGTGCGCTCGCAGGCCTCGCACATCCACGCACTCTTGTGGCGGGAGGCGAGCTTGTTGGCGCCATGGACGCCCGCGCTGCAGGCCAGGCAGAGGAAAGCCGCGTCGGCCTCGCAGAACTCGGTGGCCTTGGCGGACCTGCAGCCGTCGCACGGCCTGGCGCTGGCCCGCCGCCCTCCTGCGAAGCTCTTAGCCGCCGCAATTCCATCGAAACCGATCGTCCGCCGTTGCCAAATGGCTTTGCTGGAATCGCTGAACAAGTGAACAGCTTCTTCGTTGCTCTTGCTAGTGTTGTGGGGTCTGAGAGAGCGTGCAGGAGAGAGAAGAAAGAGAGAAGAAATAGTCTGAAATTGGGGCCCACCACGTGTCGCATCCTGAGGCCCTTCTTATTTGTTGTGTTGGCAATTAGACGTAGTCAATATTTTCTCCTAAATTTCTGCAAGATCACCGCATAAAAAGTAACCTGGATTTGACCCCTCTCTCTCTCGGGCAAACAACAGACCCATAATTTCATCAGAAAGGCTCCAAAAGGACCATGATATGCTGTTGCAGTCTCGGGGGAGAATTGGAGGTGTTGGCGGTGGCGTGTGACCATGATTTCGGACACTCTTGCTTTCTCACACCGCACTATAAATGCGACGCCCCCCGTCATCTGTCATCTCCGTTCCTCGGTGGCCATTGCATTGAGAAAACCTGCAACTTCACGAAACTAATGCGCTCATGAACTACATCAATCTTATTTGGCCCGGTCTCCATCGCAAGTGTATATGTATAGATGACACTAGCCTCTCCATCTTGTGCGCTAAACCATAATTGATGGAGATACCATTATCCGTGATTTGATGTGATTAGGAGTTGACCGATGTTGTATATTTGATATGATTTCCCTCCATTGATATTGTATATTAGGGAATCATCTCTTTCTCTTTTCTGTACATTTATTGCCTAAACTAGTTAGACTTTATGTATTATAAATAAGCTTGTACACATCCGTCTTCAATATGAGAAAGCGATAGTCATATTTTTATTCTTCTCTTCCTCCTTGCTTTCCATAACCCCATATTCTTACATTTTATTAGAGCTTCCGCACACCATTCTTTAGCCTGCAAAGCAAACATACCTAAAAATCAGAATTCAAAGTCTGGTTCATCAAACAAACCTGAAAACCCCACCAATGATACTCTTTTGGATCCAACCGTAGATACTTTCAGCATTACTGAAAAAAATCATATAGAGGAAAGGGAAATAGACGACCAGAGTCGACGCAAGTCCATTCAGGGCAATTTTTTTCTGGGCCCATACGTCCAATGGGTCCCTGTTGAGGTGCGCCCCATTCAAGGCCAACCAGGTCAAGGTCGAACGGGCTATGTTGTGAATATTGGGTTAGCAGGAGGCCCACATCCCATTTTCAAGCCCAACCCGATTCAGGGATTGGGTAGGAATTTCTTGTACTAGACTGGTTCAAGTCCGTCGAGTTTTGGGGCAAACTCGGCCCCAGTTTTCAACCCCGGCTTCCTTCCGTTTCCTGGCACCACCGGCGGCCAATTGGAACCCGACGACACCCTCTACAGCTCCATCACTGACGGTCTAGAACTTCGCCTCATCACTCTACAACTCTTGAAACTGGAGAACTACTCCGTTTGGTCTTGAGAGTTCCGGTGTGCCCTAATTGCAAAAGACGAAGAAGGTTTACTGATGGCATTGTACCGGTGCAGTCCGAGGAGCGACTTGCATGACACCAACCAGCTTGTGCAAACGTGGATAGGCAATTTTCTCGGCCTGGAGGTTGTTGCCAAGCTCCCTCCGACCGAACGCGTGAAAAAGATTTGGGAAGGCATTCAAAAAATGTACAGCAAGCTTAATAGAGCTAAAATTTTCAGCCTAACCCAAGCTATATCAAACCTAAACCAAGGTAATCTCTCGGTCATCGCTGTTTTAAACAAGCTATCAGCCCTTTGAAACGAGCTAGAAATGGTTGAAGAGAAACTCGAAGGTCCCGAAGCCATGCTAGCCCAATATCGAGCAAAGAGCGAGGAAAAGTAACCAGATTCTTGCTTATTCCAAACGAAACAAACCTGCCATTTAGAAGCCAAATTCTTGCCATGATTCAATTCCCTTGCTCAGATGGATCTATCAACTCGTGGTGCAAGAAGAGTCCTAACATCTTGCCTTCACAAACTCTTTGAAGATCGGCGACTGCGTCGTCCTTGCGGCAAAGGTGGATGTCGGAACACAAAGCGGCACGACACAAGGGTTTCCGATGAGGAAGACGACTTGTCTTCACTTAAGATCGATAGGCATGATTTAATCGTGCTATCTTGATCGGATAGCCCTGGACGCGCCAGAGCTCCGATCTAAATAAGTGGTCAAGATTTGATCATACGATTAGACAGCTCAAGGCACACGATGCAGTCTGATGACCCAACTTTCATCTTAGCAGCTCCCAAGGACGAAGCGCTATATGTCATGTCATCATTCACATGAAAAGCCTCCAACCGGGGGATCATGGTGAGCGTGAAGAAAATGATGCTCTTGATGGCCCTGGTGGAGGTGGTGAACTTCCCGCAAGCCGTGGCTCACGTTGTACTCGAACCTCGGCAGGTTTTACCTCCTAGCCTTGCCCTTGGGCGTAGTCTTTGCTTTCAAGGCGGGACTCGGGCTAGAGGGGCTGTTGCTCGGGTTCTTGATCGGCGTGGTTTCTTGCTTGATGCTGCTCTGGGTGTTTGTTGCGAGGATAGACTGGGACGAGGAAGCTAGGAAGGCCCAGGTGTTAGCCTCTAGTGCCCAAGAAGAACAATTCGACGGAACTCCGCCTGCAGAAAGAGAGAACCGCATGGCGGCATGAAGTAGGCCGCGACGTTGCGTCTATCGTAGCATCGCATCAACCACGCCAACCACCTAAGCCCCTCCATCTTTGTGAAGTTAGTTGCACAGTTAGGCTTGGCTTGCTTCGCTGATTTTGCCCATATAGTTCCTATTCCTACTGTTCTTCCTAGTGAAATTCACTTTGGAGTAGTCTCTCAACTAATATAGAGAGAAATCCGTGCATTCGAGTCGTAGGTAATAATCAACGACCAGACCCCCTAACTAAGTTCGAGATGCAACGCCGAGGTGTCGACCTGATTTTATATCGGACGTTGTCTATGCGCCTTTAGATCACATAATTCAGCTAAGTTTCGAACCGCATGGATGGACGGACAAGCGACTGAGAGCAGCAAACTTCCCTTAATCTTCCAAGCGTGAGGAAATCCACCGATCTTCACAAGTACTTGCGCGGGACCAATTGGCCATCATCATATCCAAGTTCATGTCTTGGACCTTAAAGTCGAGAAACGCCAGCGCTCCGGCTGTCTCACGACCCAGATTTAGCAGGTCGGTAGTTCCGTCTCTCCATCCCATGGCTTTTTTAAGCCGAACGGGAAAACGCGGCGCCCCCCACCAATTCAATATCGAGTCCCATCGATTAATCGAGGAATGAAATGGCTGTAACAGCCTTCGGAACATGAGTTCGAGTACTCCGACACGACTGTTTCGCACGAGCGCGACCTCGCGAATCGAAAGGATTGGGAGTTCGCTGGAAAAAAGAAGTTTGCAGGGCGGGATGGGGTTCCCATAGAATTGAAAAACAACAGCTCCATCACCTGAAATGTCAGGAATCTGAGCAGAGCTCCATCACCTGAAATTCTGGGGGTAAAAGGCAGAGTAGACCGGATCATAGGCCTAATAGCTCCAGACTCACCCAAGCCCATCAACTTTGAAACGAAAACGAGCTCGACCCGACCTGCCTATTTGATCGGCTCCATATATTTGGGGCCCCATTTGGATTGCTGGATTCAGGCCTGCAAGGAGCTTGAAGCCGGCCCACTCATCCGGCCCATCATGAAAACTCCTCCAACCTATGCTCCACTTTTTCTTGGTGGACTATCTATAGTTTCTCTAATTATCCTCAGACGGTCAGACCTAATAAGATGCGAGTTTAAAATCCATGTAAGTAACCGCTCGAATATATTTAGCCGCGACAAATAACTTTCGATATGTACAACCGCCTTGCATTTTGCTTGTGAGATAATGGGAGGCAAAGGAGAGATAAAAAAGGCACATTTATAACAAATGAAAATCCTTTGCCAAACGAAATATTTAACTCCAATTTTCTTGCTTAAACAACACAGGTGATGGTGGGATTTGATGTTGGACTGGGTTGCATGAAATCATGCGCCGTGGAATCGATATTTTTAGTAATTTGTACGGTGTTGAGCTGACTTCTTTGCTGTGTATTGCGTTGACTAAAATTTTTTTGGTAGTTTAACTAGTCATTATCCAAAAAGGGAACATCTTGCACTAGTCTTCCGTATTTCGTTTTGACATTGAAATTTAAATTCTCAAAGTACTCTTCTCTCATGAAAAATTTTTAAAATTCTTAATATTGATTTTTTCCCAGGAATATTCCTTATATGTCTCTTGAAGATCCATTTATTACATTAACACAAAACTATCTCAAGTTTATGCATGTTTGACGCGTGCCATGAAAAGTTTCCCCCCAAAAAAAAGAGGGCAGGTCTAAAAATGTGCGAACTAAAATTATAATTAATGCCGTGTAAGAGCTCGTTCAAATTGTCATCCATTTATTTAGCATCAATAAAAAAAATGAATAACTCAAGCAATTAGAATTTGTCCCTTCATGTTCCTAATATCCATCTAAACAAAATATAATCTTATCATGTAAAATGTTCAAGTAGAAATAATTTTTTTTTAAAAAGTAAATTCCCGACTCATCACATACCCTCATTAACCTCATAGACCGAATGAGATGTGAGCATAAATCTAAATAGGTAAATGCTCTAATAGAGTTAGCCGCGACAAATAACTTTTGATATATATAATCGTCTTGTACTTTGTCTGTGAGACATTGAAAGGCGAGGAGAACGAGAAAAGACAAATTTGTAACAAATGAAAATCCTTTACCAAACAAAAGTACAGCCCTTGATTAAAACAGGATTGGAAGAAAAATACATGACTCCAATTTTCTTGCTTAAATAGCACAGACGATGGTGGGATTTGATGTGGGGCTGGGCTATTTTTCCTCCCTTTTTTCCCTCCTAAACACTTTATATATCTTTAATCATTTCCTAAATACAAAGAATATTATCTTCCATCCCTTTAGGGTGCATGAAATCATGCGCCGTGGAATCAATTTTTTTAGTAATTCGTTTGTAATCTGTGGAGTTGACTTTTGGGGGGGTTAATTGCGTTGACTTTAATTTGTTTATAGTTTAATTAGTCATTATCAAAAACGGAACCTCTTGCGCTGTTCTTCCATATTTCGTTTTGACATTGATATTTAAGAATATTCTTTTTCTCGTCCAAAGTTTTTAAGTCCTTAATATCTACTTTTTCCCACAAATATCCCTCGTACGGCTCTTGATGATCCACTCATTACATTAACAAAAATCATCTCAAGTTCATGCGCATTTGACACATGTACCAAGAAAAGTTCCCGCCAAAATATAAAAGTGGGCAGGTCAAAAAATGTTTGAACTAAAAGTAAAAATAATGCCGTGTAGGAACTTGTTCAAATTGTCATCTATTTCTTTAGCATCAATATAAAAAAATGCATTACTCATGCAATTAGACTTCGTCCCTTCCTAAGATCCATCTAAAAAAATATGATATTCGTGTAAAATATATGAGTACAAGTAATTGGAAAAAAAAAAAAAAGTAACGGTTTAATGTGATTTCATAGATGCATCAATGTTGAGTGATTGATATTTATCGTTGGGAATAAGATTTGATGGTGCACAATTTCTAAGTGCTAACAATTCCAATGGGGTCCCGTTGAGATCAATTACATGCGAGGAATCCTTCCGAGCAATGTGTAAAGGAAATGGCAAGCATATAATCAACAAACACATCTTCATCGTTAGAACTTGATTATCAACTTCAGACCAAGGACGAGTGTTTTCTTTTATGAGTAAATGGAGATGATTAAGCTTCATTATTAATATTCAAACTGTGGCCTAACCCTAATAGAGCAAAGATTAGACCCTGCCAACACCATCTCCTTGTCTTGTAGCTCTCGATGATCGTTAATGCCACGATCGTCGGGGCACTAAAGCTTCCGCAAGCAAGAACATCACATGGTGACCCCGAACCGAGGGGATCTCTCTTCTCACGCTAGACAAAAGCATGTGTTTAGGGCAGCCATCAAGACGACAACGAAGAAGAAGAAGAAGCAGCAGAGATGCTGCCATAGCTTTTCCCCGGTCGACAAGTCATTAAATTTTCCTTGACCTTTTCCGGGAATCTCCCCCCTCTCTTTTAGAGGGAAAAATTAGGTGTACCCAACAAAACGGAAGTGGGAAAAAAATGAGGGTAAAAGTCAACAAATGTCGCGTTTTAGGCCACTGTGGGTGTGGTTGCAGCGAGGGCTGGGAATCAGCTCCTTTCTGCCATTTTCCAGCATTGATTGGAGGGGGTACAGAGCGACTCCTCGAACGAAAGCGAATGGTCGAGAGGACTTTCGAGGGTTGGAATTCCCAACAACGGGTGTAAAGCATTGAGGAAATTTTAGTATTTTTAAAATTAGCTTTTCTTGGCGTGGGGGAGGGGATGAGTACACGATGCATATGCCTCAACTGGTACAGATCCGGGCCTGGTTCTTGCCCCCTTCCCTTTGTACTTTGCACCTTCCATGTGCAGAAACAGGAAGAGGATTCATCGAGACATTATTGACCCTTCTCTCTCGGGTAAAGCCTTCGTTTTCAAATTCTTTTCCCCCTTTTGTTGCTTTGATGATGATTTATGCTTGACTAGACTGCTTGACTTGACCCGATTCGAAAAACTGAATGAATCACGGAATCACGGTCCTTGATCTTATGAGATTTTCGTGCATATCTCACGTGAGATTCACAAAATCAATAACTATGATTTGCTCGATTCTATTGAGGAAATGAAAATATTTTTTATTATTTCTCCTTGTTTGGAACTGAGATTTTTGGATTCTTTTTATCAAAACGAAATAAATACAATCGCTCTGTTAAATGGGTTTCGGAAATGGATTAAAGTCAATTGCCAAATACATCTCCCGGGAGAACAAGACAAAAGCTTTGCCTCTGATCGACGTCACTCATATGCAAGTATAAGTGCCCGTGTTTGGAACCCACTAATTAAAGGCACGATTAGGGTCATTTTCTCCGACTTGGAAAAGAAGTATAACACGATCCCTTTGATAACGGAAATCAAGCCGTGTTCACTGGGAGCTAAGGTGATGTCCAGTTGTCCCAGTCCCATGTCTGCCCTTATATGTTGACTTGGCATGCACGTATGCAAAGATACATGCCAGGATCGAAGACCGCGACGAGCCAAAAAGAACATGACCAAGAAATGATAGGAACTCTCCCGCGATCTTCTCTCTACGTACATTAGAAGTCATGTGCAAAATACAAATATTCATCAATATAATACGTGAAAAAATCTCTCGCTCAGTCGCTGGTATGGACTCAACGTTTGGCCACGCTCGCAGGCCTTCCTGTCCTCTGATTTCAGATATCTTTGCCTTTGAGCTTATCCTCACTTGGGACCGCGACATTCTTCGCATACAGACGAAGACCAACTTCCTCCTCCGTCGACGTCTTTTTCGATGTTGCGAGACCATCCTCCATGCACATAAATCGTACCCTTCTGCATATCTCGATCCCGTCATGGATATAAAATCGTTGTCGAGACATTGTTCGAGCAAATCAATTTTGTGTTACTTCGTCCTGCTCGGTCCCGATGGCCCTTCCTTGTTCCTTGCAACTAAAGCTGTCCGATGCTGCAAGTATCCTTGACAAAAACGCCCAGCTAAACAAAGCTCACTAGTCCGAAACTTTGGTATAACTCGTCGAGAAATCAAGGGCGGATGCTTGTTGTATGGGGCATCGTGATGGTCAACGGGTAATTAAAAAGAGATTGGACAAGCGTGATGTCTCGAGGAATTTGAGTAAAGTTGGATGAGAGAATGACGATTTCTTAGAAATTGAAAAGGAAATATGGATATATTAATGGGTCATTTTCAATGCATTGGATGAGATCAGGAATATCCCCCAGGTGTCGGAAATTTTCAAACTGGACTGTCCAATTGTTCATATTTGTTTCCACGGGCAATTTGGTGTGGAATTGAAGCATTTTGCTATCGTCAAGTCTCATGCTCGAGATCGAGAAGCGTTCTCTCTCACGGCAAGTGGAAATGACGTGAAAGCGCAATCCTGAATTAACAAAAAAAAATTGCCCACAAAGCTACTATTCTCGTCTGATGAAGCCCGTTGAATTGTATGTGTACGACATCGGCATGGAACGAAGTTGTGCATGTAGAAATTTATTATCTAGATCGACCCACCTCAACTGTTGACTGTGTAAGTCTCGCATATGTAAGTCTCACGTAAAACCCCTAGTCAGCAATTAGGATATCCTTGATCTGATGGGCTCGAATCTCGACTAGTATTTTATGCTGATTTGCCGATCGAGTTTTTGTCCTTGAAGTAAAACAATCAAAGTTATATGTCGTCACTCTAGGCATATATTCCGAGAAGGGATAATAACACATATGGTTCTGAAGTGTAATGTGATTCATGATATTTTAATTTGTTCGATATAATCCTTGAATTTTGACTTAATCTGTAATGCAATCCATTAATTATTAATTTGTTCAATACAGTTCATATCTTCAATATTGTCCTTTAACTTAAATTAATTGAATGACAATATTGAACATTTTTATATAGTTCATAGACTAAGTTGAACATAAATAAAAAGTCCACGAACTATGTTGGACAAACTGAAAGTTCAGAGACCATATTGTACATTGAATTAGAGTTCATGGATCACATTGAACAGATTAAAAGTTGTGGAACCACATTGCAAATTCAGGAATCATTTGTCTTTATCGCTTTTAAAAAATCAATCAACAATCACAATGCATGCAGTCGTGCCATTTTGTAATGAATATCTAGCAAATAGCATCGGGAATGAAGTGGATTGAGGAATGTATAATTGTTGTTATGTTTATTTTCCATTTTATAAAAGAAGTAAAACCCATCAATTTAATTTGACCTTGATTTCATTGTTCATGAGGAACTAGAGGACTTGAGATGGCTACTTAATCCTAACCGAAACATCTATAGGATATGCACGAGTCCTCACTCCCAAAAGTCTATCCCTCATTAGACCCGTCAAAATAGGTGTTAAACTCATTTCTTCATCCATATTCGATATAATGAATTTCTATATGGTTTAGTTATATTCAATAGATGGATTTAAAATTGTAAAGCCCGAAATAATATGAGCATGGGTTCACCACTTACTTAAACTAAACTCACTCGTATGACTTGTTATTCACTCTCTCTCGCTTCATTGGATCTCACATTTGCTCACTCCACACTCTTATCTTAGTTTGAGTATACATTTTGATAAGTTAGATTTAAACATGGAAGTATAGGTGAGGTTTGGTATGTGTCTATTTTTATATTCCATAAAAATAAGTCAAAATAAATTAAAGAGATCAATTTGGATTGGATCATTTTCGACTCGATCTAATTCATTTTTTTGATGAGTCTACTTCTCATTAAGAGGTGCCTCATCACCATTTGAGATTTCATTGTCAACCCATATTTCTTGATGCACTACTATGCGCACGCTTTGGCTGATGGAACTTGGGAACTAGGTCATACAGAAAATCGACTTGGATTTAACGCCACATATGGATCATCACATACATATTGATGAATCGGCTACTTTTTGCCAATCTAGCTTACGCCTTTATATTCATACACATATGAACTGGACTGTTTCACTTTTCTGGCTTCTATAGATCGAGAAAAATGGTCAGACATTAAAATTGCTACGACAAGTAATCAACGACACGACGATTCCGCACATGATGACATAAGATGTGAATGTGATCATGACTAACAACACTTCATGTTCTTGATCCTGTCCACTGAATTTGGCGCCAGATGTTTACGGAGATCCGGAGGTCAAGAGCGAGATCGATTCCCCATCTCTTATAGATCGTTTCAAAAAGCCAAATTCCCGCCAAAAGCCCCTCCAAGAAAATCCGTCGCAGAGCATCTGGCGCCAAGATTTTCGAAGCCCCGAAAGGCGGCGAAAAACAGAGAGGCCACGTATGGAGAGACACGAGAGATGTCATTGGACCACCTGGATCTTTCACGAAATGGCGTGGGGCCCATAAGAAGTCACCTCCAACGTCGGGACCGAAAGGTGTCCGATTTCAAAAATCTCGGCCGACTGCATTCATTCCTCGGATTTTTTTTTTTTTTCACTTTGCTACTCAACATGCGACACGTGAGCCTGATTAATGTCCGATTCCGCGGTTCCAATTTGAAAGCGGCTTGCTCGAACGAACGCATGAACACATTCATTTTTTTCTCGCTCAAAGCACGAGTTTGAATCGCCGCCCTCGCGAGCACCGCAATCTTTTTAACGCGAGAGCTTGCCCCGCGTGGATGGTGTGATCGAGATGCCCCGCCATCAATAAGTTATTTTTGAGCACTCGAAGCTGCGATGAAGGCTTAGTTAGCAAATGAAACACAGTGCATTGGAACTTGAATTAAATTGTTGTATGAACTATGATGAGGCTTGATCGAGTCAAGTTCTTCTGAAAACTCTTTGTCCTCCCGTCTTGGCAAGTTGGTAAAAGGGTCACTCGTCTTTCTACAAGATCATGTATTCGGATCAAATCTCGAGTGGACCTTTGAATATAAATATATCTCGCGCGGAGAGATTTTCTGACTATTAATATCTTGATGGAACCGTGACGGGCTCGCCAATCTCGAATTTTTGGATGTATACTTGTACATATTTTATTTGAAAAGATTATCGGTTGTTAATATTTTGATGAAACTGCGGCAACCGGCTTGCTGAATTAAAATATTCAGTAACAGTATTTAGGACCTTTACTTTAAGGCTCGGAGGAAGCCGACGGCTTCTAGTAACCTTTTCCGTTCCTTTCATTATGGTGAAAAAGAAAAGATCAACGACTGGGAAGAACGTAAAAGAAAATTTGAATATTCAAGATTCAAAAAGAGAATAAGGGGGAGAAAAATCACTGTGCCATCCCCGTCAATCGAGCGGGGGGACCAAAAGCAAGTCAAATGCCGATGGTTTGACTTCTCCTCGGATCCGGATGCTTCGGACCAACGACGCCCCGTCCGATCGGGCGGGAACATCACTGGCTTCCCGCCATACGAAGGAAGGACGGGCAACGTCAAAAGGGCCGGCAGCTGGACGGCGGTCGTGGCTACTGGCTATTGCTAATGGCTGATGGCTAATGGCTATGGCTAGGGCACGCTTTCAAACTTCAACGTTGGACGAACTATCCTGTCCTTTTGCTTTTTGCGGTCGACGCGTCCGTTCGTGGAATTTGGAGCCGCTGCGTTGATCGCGCATCGCGCGTCAGCCAATGCGTCCAAAGACGACGAGCACGCACCGGTGCGCACGGGGGGCTGTATTTATACGTGCGTGCTGAATACGAAATATGCTACCACAAGCAGGTTCAAATTCGTTCAAATTCGTGACCGTGCCTTACGTCCGGGAATTTTAGCTCATATTACTAGTGAAACTCCTACTGTACTCGTCAAGCCGCGGTACAGAAAAGGAGGTCCGATTATGAAGACGTTGAAATCGAGGAAAAAAAGAAGTGCAGCGATTTTGCACGCCATTAGAAATCTAAGGGCATGCTTGCTTGCTTGCTTTTCCTTTGTTAAAAAAAAAGTAATTTTTTATTTTCCTGCAAGAATTTAATATATTTTTCAAAGTTTGAAGAAATCTTATCCATGGATTTAAATCTCCATGCTGTGAAAACTTTTAGGTGTTTCGAGCTAAGAAAGCTCCATTCAAAAAAGGGCAAAGTAAATTTGAATCTAAAACACTCTCTTTTCACTTTTTGAATTTGTTAGTTAGCCTAAAACAAAGATTTCTGTAGATAGTACTACCGAAATACTCGTTCAATAAAAAAAAAGTTGTTTACTTTTCATAGTGCATCCATCCGAAGGTTTTTATTTTTACAATATTTCGGACAGTACGGCATCCGACCTTATTCAAGCACATCACTACAAAATAATTAAAATTTAAAATTTTTAAAAAATAACGAGTGACGAGCACGAAACTTAATTAACATTTCATCCGAAATCGTACCTCCATCCGAACGTCCTGGACTCGAAAAGATTTCGAGGCTCCGCCTCCCTCGTCGTACCACGCGCACCACTTCCGGGTCGTGTCCCCCACCCGACCAATTAAATGCGACCCCGGCGGGACGGGCAGCTTTCGCCTGCGCAATGACCGATCTGCCCTCCGACCCGCCGGCCCCCACGAGCCGCGGAGGCTGATCGATCCCAGCTTTAAACAAACGATATAAAATAACAAAAAGCGGCTATTAACAAAAAACACGAATCGGGAATCGGGAATCGGCGACGGACGGATAAGTTGGGGGGCGGGCGGGCGGGCGGGGAATAAAGATCTTCGCGATCGCGATTAAAGAATTCATTAGAGATGATGGAATAATGACGCAATTAATGCCGACCGAGATGGAAATATAAAGGTGAACCGACCCATACGACGGAGCAGAGGAAAAAGAAGGTGGGTTACGAGATGCGGGCGTTCGTCACCTGCGGACGTCACCATCCCCTCCCCGGTCGGGGCGTCAAAGACTTGATCAGCAAGCCAGACCCGACTCCGGCGGGCCCCACCGCCGGGGGGGGAATCATCCCCCCCTTCAATCCTACCGGAGCAATCGCAGCCGCACATCATACCGATCTCTCGCGGCACGAGACGTCCCTCTGATGTCAGGCGATGACCATTTCCGAGAATAAAAATTGTTTGCCGGCTGGAAAATGGGCCCGCGGTACAAACTCCGGCCCCGGCGAAAATTGACTTTTCGCCTCCGCGAGTCCCCACGCGAGTGGGATTCGCCCGTCTTCTGTTGAGTCGAGACCACGCAGAGGCCCTGCGCAGGTGGCGTCCGAGCTGGACGATTCGAACCGCCCAGAACGGAGGCCCCGCCACCGACACGTGGCGGTATGGACGGTTGACCGAACGACTCCGTCCCCGCCCCCGGCCCCCCCCTCCCTTCGCGTTTTGAATCCCGTAAAGGGAACTCCGACCGGGTCAGCACGCCCGGGCAGTCCATTCGGGCAGTCTCTCTCTCTCTCTCTGGAGTTAACGCCTCCTTTGCGTGCGAGCGTTTTTCTCTCTCCATTTTCCCTTTTTTTTCTTTTCTTCTGTTGATGAAAACCGAAAGGGAAAAGGTTGGATTATAAAAATAAACGAATAGATAAAATAAGTAAAAAGAATATAAATATATATATCGAGAGGGAGGAGGAGGAGGGGGAGCGAGCTAAGTTTAACACCGAGGAGAGGGCATGCTTTATGCGCTTTCAAACCAGAGGGAGAGAAAGCGAGTGTGAGGGGGATTGGCGAAGCGAAGCGGCCTACTTTCATGGCGATTCCACCGAAGGCATAAAAGCGCGGATCCGCGGAGAAGAAAGAAGCTCATTCGACGTCGTTCGGAGCTTCTTTCCCCGGGAGCAGCCGCCGCCGCCGCCGTTGCCGAGTTGTTCGTCGTTTCGGCCGGCGGTTCGTTTTGGGAGGGGGTCGCTCGTGTTGCGCCCGAGGTCCTGCGGAGGCTCAACGCGAAGGTTGTTCTGGTGGCTGGCTTTTGCCGAGCGAGATGGAGTGGCCTGTCTTGGACGAGTACGAGAAGCTCGTCTTCCGAATGAATACTCCGAGGTTGGGTTTCTTCCTCTTCGTTTCCCGCAAGCTCGATAGCTGCGTCCTGTTTTTCGTGCCCAATTTTCCTCTCCCCCCGGGGGGAAGCGCGGAGGCTCTGTTTTCTCTCGGCTTTTCCGCGCTTGACGGCTCTGGTTTCGTTGTTCAGCCTATTTTTGCAGTGAAAATTTCTCAGGGTCCGTCGCTTTCCCTTTTGCGTTTCCAAGTTCCGCCGCTCGGGTCCTTCTCTTCCGGACGAGTGATTTCGCTTCTGGTGTGCTGCTGCCAAATTTCGTTTCCTTCGCCGTGATTTTTGTGGGTCTCTCTTCGTTTTTGCTTTCTCTGCATAACCTCGTTCTTTCCGTCCATGGTTGTGTGGACGAATTCCATCTTGCGCCATTTTCTCCCACCGTAATCCCCATTTTCCTTTTCTTACTTGGATTTCCGGGCACTCGTTCTTCCCTTAATTATTTCGCCTATTTCTTACCGACTTGAGCTCATCTCGATATCTTCTCCAGTTTGGAAACTCTTCTAACACCACGAAATCTTGCAATAACTCATGACCCTCCATGTCCTAAATTACAATCTCCCTTCATTAAATACGTTTAATAGTTTCCCCGTTTTTCTTTTCATTATTCGCGTGTAGATTTTTTGGCGACGTGCTTCTCCGTTTGGGAATTTTGAAGTTTCAAAAAAGCAATTTTTCCGCGAATTGACCTCTCCCATGTTTTTTCCTTGCTCACAGGGTCGTGATCGATAATTGCGTTTGCCCCAGCGCCACTGTTGTTAAGGTATGCTTCCACGAAACCATTTAGAGGAAAAAGAGGGGACTTTCGGACAAAATGGACCTGTCGAGAAATGATGAAATGCCCTTCTTTTTCGTTGTCCTTTTTCGTCGGCTCGAAAACAAACACAAAACAGAAAAAAAAATTGACTGTGGATCGTCTTTTCGCTGGGGTCTTTCAGGTGGATAGTGCCAGGAATCATGGGATTCTATTGGAGGCTGTTCAGGTCATCACGGATCTGAACCTTTCGATCAAGAAGGCTTACATCTCCTGTGATGGAAGATGGTTCATGGATGGTGAGTCAAGCTCGCTCCCTTTTTTTTTTTTCGCTTTAACAACAGTTCGTTATGGAGTCCATTCTTGCTAATGTGCGCCTCAAAGCGTGTGTACTTTAGCTGGGTTATTTCCTCGCTCGATGCTGTCATGAGAAACTTCTCTGACCCTTCTTGCCCCTTGGATCTTCTGTGTGCCTGCAGTCTTCCATGTGACTGATCAGAACGGAAACAAATTAACTGACCAAAGCGAAATTAGCTACATCGAGCAGGTGATTTGCTGAATCAATTGCTGTTTAAGACATTTATGTTGCTGCTGCTTGATTAATTGTGGGTTATCGATGTTTCGCAAACTTGTCTTGGAAGTTGATTACTTTCCTTGTACGTTTCAGTCGCTCGGCACCATTTACTATAGAAGGGCCAATGATAACAGAGGACTGACAGCGCTCGAGCTGACCGGAACGGACCGCCTTGGTCTGCTCTCCGAGGTCTTTGCCGTTCTTGCCGACTTGCACTGTAATGTTGTGGAAGCGAAGGTGTGGACTCACAATGGAAGGATAGCTTCACTAATTTACGTGAAGGACTGTAATTCCGGTTCCCCCATCGAGGACTCTCAGCACATAAATAGGATTGAGGCGAGATTAAAGCATGTCCTGAAAGGAGATAACGACATTAGGAGTGCCAAGACGACGGTGTCAATGGCGGTGACACACACCGAGAGGAGGTTACATCAAATGATGTTTGCAGACCGTGATTATGAGAGGAAGCCGATCTTGCAGCTCACTGCTGATTCTCCCGTCGTAACTGTACAGAATTGGGCAGAAAGGGGTTACTCAGTAGTGAATGTTCAGTGTAAAGATAGGACGAAGCTTTTGTTTGATGTTGTGTGCACCCTTACGGACATGGAGTATGTTGTCTTCCATGCGACCGTGAATACTACAGAAGACAAGGCAAATATGGTTGGTGCATGATTGTCAATCCTCTGATATAATTTCCTTGAAATTATGATTATGGGTAGGTTGTTTGAACTCTGGTTTCACTGATTTGGTCTCAGGAATTCTACATTAGGCACATGGACGGAACCCCAATTAGTTCTGAACCCGAGAGGCAGCGGGTAGTTCAATGTCTACAAGCATCGGTCGAGAGAAGAGCGTCAAAGGTATTGTTCTTATTTCTCTCGTTTGCCTGTCATATCAACTTTCTTATCACTCTCTTGACTCTGGTTGCCTAATAAGTGCGCTTGTTATGCTTGATTGTTTTGCAGGGTGTGAGATTAGAACTATGTACAGCAGATAGGGTGGGTCTCTTGGCCGAAGTGACGCGAACATTCCGTGAAAACGGCCTCAATGTCACCAGGGCGGAAATCTCTACGACAATGGACACTGTACTCAACATCTTCTACGTGACCGATGCGCTGGGAAACCCTGCGGATCCAAAGATCATCGAAGCCGTGAGGCACAGGATTGGGTTCACTGATTTGCAAGTCAAGGAACTGCCATTACTGTACGATGAAAAGGCGGAGCAGGAAGAGGAGGCGGTTGGGGTAGCCGGGGCGGTTCTGTTGTCACTTGGAAGCATGGTGAGAA
This sequence comes from Eucalyptus tenuipes, assembly GCA_014182365.1. Taxonomy (NCBI): domain Eukaryota; kingdom Viridiplantae; phylum Streptophyta; class Magnoliopsida; order Myrtales; family Myrtaceae; genus Eucalyptus; species Eucalyptus tenuipes. The sequence continues at coordinate 26,710,777 of CM024540.1, read as the reverse complement.
GGAATCTGTACCATTTGGGCTTGATCAGGTCATATTCTTGAAGTGAGGAGCAGGGCATAAAGGGCGAATCTAGTGGCGGTGGCGCATATTCTTTGCTTCTGAACTTCGATTCGGTTGGGGAGTTGGGGGGGCCATGTGCAGCGGTGTAAATAGGTGGGGAGGTGGAATTTGGTGATATAGTATAGTCGTTAGTTAAAGAGTTGGGTTGGGGTTGGTTCGAGGGTAGATAGAGACCATCCCCCATATATATGTACAGTTCCATAGGGACAGCTCCACCATCTTCAAAACGATGGCTTTGTAAATCTGTGGGATATTTGAATTCCAAAAGGGGTGGTGGGAAAAGGGCTTTTGTCCTTTGTAAATAGGTTGTAATTGCCGGCGGGCGGGAGGAAGAGTTGTTAGATACCAGAATGATTCGGTACAGTCCATAGTTTGTACAGTTTCCTACAGCAATTTGGCATTGTTGGGCTGACCCCTCCTGTCTCTCCCTGTCATGCTATTATTATTATACATTACGAGGGGGTATTAAAAGATTTCGGAAATGGACGATGTTTTGGCGGAGAAGTAAAGTAAAAGTCACTGCTGTTGCCGCCTCCGTGTTATCTAGCTGGCACTAAGCTTTTAGGTTTTCGGTGTGAACGCGAGACTGTACGAGAGACGTGGGCGAATGGGACGAGACCGCAATGGTGCGGTGGTCCAGCCGAGGCAACTGAAAATCCTTGGGGTCGCCCCGGTTGACCCGTGTCAATTTCGGGGGAAGGATGACTTGGGAAAAAGGCAAAAACTCCCATCTTATGACCGAATCTTGTACCTTGCGTTTTACGCTTTGTTTAAGCGAGGAGAAGTAGTTCGATCCCCTTTCGATCGAAATTCATCTCCCAAGTCTTGCTTTTGGATCGTTCCTTTTTGCGTTTGGCCGTATCGAGGGCATACACACTCACTTTCATGTCGCCTTTTGCAAGGCGTCGGCTGGTGGGTTGCTTTCCTTTGGGAGCGCCCTTTGAGATGGATTAATAATGAAGCTATATCTCGGGTCGTTTTTCCCTGTCCGTTAAGAAAAGGGTAGCCTTTTTGTCAGTGAGCCGCCGTCCGGTGGAGCCTCGCTAAATAACTATACCTCTTTAAAAGAAGGAGACATGTTATAATTCTCGACAAGCCTGATGAGAATGAAATTCGAAGCGTCCTGTGTGTGAAAGAAAGACTTGGACTTTCAACTACCCGAAGACCCCCTCCAACAAGGAGAAAAAAAACGCAATTTTGCTTTGATTCGGTACAACCTAAGACTCCGACAATCTTTTCCCATGTTCCGCAACCGGAACAGAAAGTCTTCTTTAAAGCCGGTCGTAGGGGCATGAACAAAGGGCTATAATTGCGAGTTCCTTCGGAGTCTGCCATAAATTTCAAACACGAAATCTTGGAAATTCCACTAGATTCTAGAAGTAGAACATCGCCTCATCTGACTTTTCTTCGGTGGCTCCACTTCGGTGCTTGCGAATTGAATTGATTTGGAAGAGTTAGGTGACCAAGAACCATCATCTAGCCAATTGAATGCAGACCTATTCAAATCTCGCGAAAGCCAACCATCGCATTCGATGTCAATTATTAAATTTCACAATACATCTGCAAAACCGACACGTTTCCTTTCCTCCCCTCTTCTTTTCTAATGTTTTCGAGTGGTGGTTTGATTCTCGATGCGGAAAGCACGAACGCGTGATGATACGATCAATCTCCGGACCCTCCTAAATTCTCGACTGGTGCAGATTGGAAAATCAAAGACAAGGAACGTGGAGACGCCGGCTTATGTAAGATTCGGAATTTGGGTCCCCCGGTGCACGATCCTCCCCGTCGATTATGGTAGATGAAAAGCTCTAAATCTTTTTACCTACTTGATTTCTTTTCCCGTAGTGGGATTTGAAATGTAACAAAAAGACTAATTAAATGGTCTTGTGCTGAGGAAATACGTTGGTTGACCGTTCCCAAGATTGAAGATCTTTGGAGTTGAAAATTGGTTGGGATTTGGCCCTTTGAGGTAATCCATCCAATTTTATTTTTTTTAAATGTGACCAGACGAAGTTGTGGATGGCGATCGCAGCTTCAATGGATTAATTAATGATTGACGGTGCCCAGCAGCCCTTTTGGTTTAAGCTGACCAATCGATGGATTGCTTAGGATAAGAATTTTTTTTTATCAACTGTTGTCTCCAGCGACTCTTCAAACATCTACTTAAAAAAAGATTTTCATTTTCAATAAACAGTCTCTCTCGTGTTATTTGCAGCCAACACATTTTTTTTTTATTAAGCATGATTAATGGAGTTCAAACGGATTTTTTTATAAGATTAATTAACGAGTGCTTGGAGAGAAAGCGGGTTTTGAAACGATTGGGTTCACACCATAAGGTCAGCAACGTCATAAGAATATGCTGGTTTTTGTGGAAAATCCACCACTTTTGATAGCGTTGATGATGAATCCGTTGCATGTCCAAGACTATAGATTTTAGCCGAAAAGTCACCAAAATTAGGATTGTTTTAATCGCATGTGACGAATCTCCATTCTAATTGTGTTCACTACGTGGCTCATAAATAAATTTTAAGCAACAGTATTAATTTGGAAAAAGCATGATCGATCATATTGACAATTGCTAATTTCGAATAATATTTAGATATCCAAGAATGGAGAATATGTGTTAGCTCAACTGTGGAGAAATGTAGTATTCATGTGCCACTGGCACAAGCTATGCTACAAATCTAGGAAATTAAATATTCACGATTAATTAGTTTATTGTGGATATACCTCTAATTAGATTTTGACATCCACTACATATTATTTCTCTTCATGTAAATAGATCTTTTAATAGCTTCTCTTTCTTCTTATTTTCTTTAAAACCGATAAATTAGAAACAAGTCCTACAGAATTAATGAGACTGCCTCACGTGTTTTGAGGAACAAAGGTACAAATTGCTCCTTTTATTCTATTTTTGCTCAAATTCAAGAGTCACTACGATAAATTAGGTACTCATCATTATAATCATTTTTAATATTTTAGAAATAAGGATTTTATTAACAATGTCTAAGTAAAAAAAGTTATCATTTTTCATTCATTATCTCTTACATATCATTTGCAATCAATATATCAAAAATAATTTTTTTATTAAAATGCGATCAACGAATACTCAAAAACGAGAAACTAAAATAATTGCAGCAACCGATCTTTTCATGTCTTCCCATTTTGAAATGATGGGTCATATAAAAAATATAATTTTTATAAAAATAATTTATTTGTTTCGTAAAAAATAAATAATTTGAAAAATATTTTTTAAAAAAACAATCGTTTGTTCCAACTATCGATAATAATTTATATTTAAATAATTTCTTATTTCTCGTTGATTATTTTCTTAGATAATATAAGTAATTATTTTAAAAAATAAAATTTTTAAATTTAAGTATTTTTTACCAAAATAGACCCATATTTAAGGGTATTATCGATTTGCGGTTAGCAAGGGCAGAAGATCTCGAAATGTGAAGGAAAAAGGAGGAACATTCCTTCGCTAGGACAGCTGAGCATGCACGTGCGAGGCCGGCTTGGGGGGTCCTAGGCTTTTGAGTCCGTGGAAAAGCCGCCGAATGCGCCGGGAAACGGGGCGAGCTGAGCTGGCAATCCTGCCGAGCCGTACGGGGATCACGTGCGGCTCGGCGTGGCTCCCCCACGGCTGGGGCTCTGCTTTTCAGGAACGCCCTTCGCGGTTCGTTTCCAGTGGGGGGAAGGGGGAATTCATTCCATCTCGTCAATCCACGCACATGGACCTCTGAATCAGTCGATTCTCGTTTCCTTTTTCTGTAATTTAATAAAGAAAATATCCAGAAGCTGGAAATTTAGAACTTAATTTAATTTCATTTGCGTCGATCGATCCCTATTATTTAAACCATCGACCGACAGTCATTTTACAATAAATCTGGGCCGCATGTAAAAGTCGCCGCCGCTTCGTCACACTGAAAAACCGCTGTATGGTCATCGAATTGGTCGCCACATATCACGTGGTCTGAACGAGTCGTCGCCATCGGCGGTAACGTCGTACTTCTGAACGCGGCCGGGTTACAACAGTAAAAAGCTGGAAGAATTGCATGAAACAGAGCGAAAATCTTCGGCGAAGCAGGTAGCAAATGGGCAGCGGCGTCCTGTTGCGCCTACTGAATCGTGGATGAAAGGCATCGAATCTGTGGGGAGAAAAACTCGAGCCTAATGATGATATTCCTCGGAAGTATCTCAACTAATTTGTCCTATGCTTGGTTATCTAAGTTTTTTTCGATCTTAGGTTTCCTTAGGGCGAACGGGAATGCAATGATGGGAAAAAATAATAATGGAAAAATGGGAATGGTAATTTATGGTGTGAATATTGCGATTGTAATTTAACACTATTACAATCGCACAATCAAATAAAGCACGGAACGGACGAGGCGGATATTTTGTTTATCATATGGAGATAATTACACAAATAATCCATGAATTTCGACTCAATTTGTACAATGATTTATATACTTTTAATTTATTTAATATGGTTCATGAACTTTAACTTAATAAATAATGTATTCCTTGAATTTTTAATTTGTTCAATATGATTTTTTGATATTTTATATATGTTCGATGTAGTCCTTGATCAAATTGAACAAGTATAAAAAGTCTAAGGACCATATTATAAATTGAGCTAAAGTTTAGGAACCACATTCAAATTAAAAATTTATGGACCATATTTCTAATTAAGTGAAAGTTCATGGATCATTTTTATCATTTTCCCTATTGTATGTGATTAGTCATATATATTCAAGCCCACGGAGTAGTAGGTGCGAATGCCCATCACCTTCGCTTCTCAGACAAAATGGTTTGGCATGTACGTAAACAAGTCAAGTGGGGCTTAGATATTAAAAGCTATCTCATAAAATTAAATTATATGTCCTCAGCCAAAGCAAAAATAAACTAAAGATGTCAAACCCCAGGAGAAGGTAACTCGATGTTCTAGAAGGGTGGGCTGCTCCATCTGGCATCTGCTGCATTGATCACGCTTAAAAGATCTGAATTATATACAAAGGTATCGGGTTCAAGGATTTCTATTCGATTATGTACTTCAAAACTACCACTAATCGCAGAAAGACCCCTATAATCTTCTATATTCTCCACCCCATTACTAGAAATGCCGTCCCTTCTCCAGAACCTTAGGACCAAAGTGTTCATCAATTTATGTAATACAAGAGTTCTGCTTGTCAAGTTATGACATGCAATTATAAGGCAATCGAGAATAAAAGCAAGAAAGAAACTTTGAGACATAAGGTTTTATCCTAATTTACCTTTAAATTAAAGTTTCGTCTACCACAAAATTCCACTATAACTACCATATAGCCTCTCTTTGTTATATCTTTCAATTATAAGAAAAATAGATTATACATATCCGATAGCTACTCATGGGCTTGAATCCAAAATATCAATAAAATATAAGCTCATATTATAAAAGCCATCTAATGGTTTGGAGGCATTATCTCCAAGACACTTGAACCCTCGTGTTATCTTGTTGACAGAAGAATGAACCACACCTCAACAATGCCCTCTAGCCAGTAGCTAGCATTCTTGGAAGAGATGTGCACATTTTTCACTCACATATGTTCATTCCTAGCTGAAGCAGAATCATCTGTCTCTAGCCTTTGCAAGATCGTTGTCAAGAAGTTGACTCGACACCATCTGCTGTTTGGCAGCCAAATGAATGCGCAAAAGCATCTTCTTAAATTATACGACCCTAAGAATAACGCCAACCAAGAAAGGATCCTTCTTTAAGGTCGTGCGACATCTTCCAATTTGGAGCGCACTTGCATCGCAAGAATCGGACTTCAAGTCACCTGTAAAGATTCAATTTCCCAAGTATGCAATTCATATATCTCATGAGATCGACAATTCTTGCGTGAAGCATAATACAGTATGACCTTGCTAATCCGATAATAGTAAAGATCCCGCAATGCAAATCGCAAGAGAACATATTCAGCAGTTGAAAAGCAAATAGCCTCATAACAAAAGTAAAGGATTTTCTTTTTAATAGAGTTTATAATAAAGTATTAAATCGAAACAGAATCTTCTTCGCCGTGTGTTCACATAGCTTTAACTTCCTAATGATTCACAAAGTCGAATCTTCCCAATCACTAACCTCCCCCTTAAAGTTCGGATGATCCTCTATGCATCCAACTCAAAGAAAGATTATCTCCTATTTCATGTTGGATTTCTGATTGAACGCATGCGATTTTTGTGTACGGAAGCATAATGTAATCTTTTTCTAGAAGAGAAGTATTTACGAGCCGACATTCTCAAGAGGGACAAGAGGGATCTACGTAGGTATGTCGCCATGCAGGATTGTCTGGTTGAAGATGCGAAAGGTCCACCATCCTCCAGCGTCTTATCAAGCTTTAACAGATTTCACATTTCGATACTTTCCTATCCTTGCAAGCTACCCACTTAGCCCAAATAAATAAATAAACATGAACTTTCGTACCTTTTTTAGATTAAGTTGACAAATTTTTTTAATTTATCTAATCAAATCGACCTATGACTTTAAAAAGTATAAGAACTCACTTAGAAAAAAATATGAAAGTGTAGAGACAAAAGGTCGAATTCCTCCTAATGGATATAAAGCACTCCCATCACAAAGGATACATATTTCTTGGGCTTATTTTCTCCATCATGGATTTCTCACGATCAAGTAATTTCTTGTCCCCTCATTTAAATTAAAGCTGCACTAGGATATTGTTGACAATATATATGTTGGATCAGTAAATTTGCATGCAAATAACATAGTCCAATGACGTATTGTCCTTCGTGCATCGCATCATTTTAAGGACTTTAGTGCGGTACCGCTTCTTATGTTGATATGCATAAATTTGACAATAAAAGATGAGAATAGTCGGATTTTAGTATAATTGTTATAATAATTTTTTGTATGACAAGGAAGCCAACTTAATTAGATAAACCTACCAACTTTCAAACCTACGGGTGCAAACCCACGAAAGGCATCCAACTTCCATGAAAAGACGGCATTTTTTGTGCACGCAAAACTCTTCTTGAGGACAAGACATAAACATCGTTGCATCCGACAATGGCGAGTGTCTACTCCTCTGTCCGTCACGAAACCAACACTGCATTATTATCGTTGCGTCATGAATAAGACCTTAGCATTCAATGCAACCCTTGCACTATTATAATGAAATCATCAACAAATATTCCTTAAATGAGCAAGCACAAAACCTAACATACCACGCGCGATTCTTTAGTTAGGTGGAAAGCTCTTTTTCGCATCATTTCCATCCGAGTCAGCCAGCACGTCTCCACAAAACCCTAGGGAAGCTTCACTATTCTTCCTTTTGTGCATGATTTAAACCTAATCTTCCTTACTTAAAACCCTTAAAAAACAACAAAATGTGGCCGGAGAGATTTGACCACGATTGAAAACACACACGATACAATCGACCCAATTTCGTTTTGATGCCGCCGAACCCCACCATCATCTTAATTTCCTATTCTACTGTGGAATTAGGCATCTTGCTCGATGCACCATTTGGCCTCATCCACATTTCATTGGCTGAGTTGATGTGGACATGATTTCCAAGGCAGAAGATTCCGTGCCACTGGACAGACACAGAAAGAACTTGGTATTATTTAATGCTGAAAAAGGATCGAATTGTCGTCGACTCGTCATTCGAATCGGTAGTACATTATACTCATCTTCGTCTCTCTGTCCCTACCTTGTCTGCGATCCCCTCGACACCAGCCACATCATGATAAGGCCCCATCGGATGTATCCCTTCTAACGATAATCCCATCCTTCAGTCTTGCTTTCAGACTTTTAAGGCCCAAAAAATGATGATGACATTCAATTTTTCTCTTTGTCTAATCAAATAAAGTGTCGAATTCTCCAATTTTGATTTCAATCAAAATCAGAATATTATATTGAGATTTGTTTGTTACTCCGATTTTCACAGACACTCCTTACTCTTTTCATTAGATTCGATTATAGTTCTATGAAATTAGATATTTGCAAATCATGCATGATGAGAAATTAGTGTTCGGCAATATCAATTGCTAAATAGAGCGCTGTCTGAGTTAATCCCGACACTTCATTTTGCTTTCTCCAAGTCCTTACATTTTCTCAACGAAACAAATGATAACATTTTCATGTTCTCCTTTTGGTGTTAAGAGACCAGAGTAAAGTGATAACGACCCAAAATCCGGATTCATGCGAACTTTAGTCGGCCTTACAAACATGGGCCGGAGTATGGTTTTTGGGCTGCTTGTTGTGTTTCATGGGCCTCTTGTCCAAATCTATACTTTTGGGCCGCTTTGAGTCCAAATGTGAAGGCCCAAAAAACATGGCCGAGTCATGGCCCAAAGTTGTAAAGGGGAGTGAAAGTATAATTGCGTCAAGTCGAGCCCATATAGAGTTACTACAACTCGAATTCGTCTCCGACTCAAGTATCCAAGACTCTATTCTCGATTCGAACTTGGTCGGGGTTAATTTAGCCGACTTCGAACTCGACTCACCCATAAATTTCTCATACCTTAACTAATGCCTCCCATCAACTAATTCTCTCCTTCCTTTCTTTATGTCATGAGACACGGAAATTTTTCCTATCAAATAGCGATAATGTCGAGGGATGTACGGATGTTGGCCATCTACATGCATTGAATAACGCTTTACCCACATAAAAATTGGACAACTTTTAAGGTTACTCTTATTGAAAGATGCCGTGATTTGAACACAGAATCTGCTGCGTTTGGAAAGAGTGATTGCCCATTCAATCAATTCTCGTAATATCTTCTTCCAGCCTTAGGTCACTTATAAACAAAAGCCAACCAGGGACGCAGATCCAAATTCAAAATAGGAATTCGTATCAACAACACACCCCCACAAATAGCACGCACGAGTCTTCACAGTCATCTTACCTTGGACCAAAGTTTTCTTCTTGTTTTTTGAAAGGAACTTCTATATTGCAATAATTGTATATTTGACACAATACCGTAGAGCAATTTTTCACCCTCAGCAAGGTGTAACTATACACCATCTAACCAGAATGCAAGGAGCTACATTACATTCTCTTTAAAATTATTTAGTTGAAAGGCCAATCCTTCTAAGATTTTGATAGTGAAGTGCTCCCCCAGAAATTTCAAATGATAATTTCAAATGATAATATATATATATATATATTACCTTATTTTATTTGAAGGTCAAGTGGGTGCTATTTGATTTGAAAAAGGCCGTTTCGCCCCTTCAATAACTTATTTGTAGATAACAAACCCAAACATAAGTTAGGTCTGCTGACCGACCGTGGAAAATTATAAAGCTTATTCCATGCCTGCTCTCCTTTCTTTTTTCCTTTTTTGCGTCTAGAGAATTGATATAAGGCGGAAAGCAAAATTATTATAATATGTAGAAGATAATGGGCATTGGATTTATCACCATAATAAATAAAAAAATAAACAGGATGGTATTTAAATAATCGTCCCCAAAATTTATATACAAATTAATGGTCAAGCATCACATGAATAAAAGATTGTAGTGGGAAGCCAAATGGCGCAAGGCACATGCGATTCACTAACTTCAAGTGTACTCATTCGAGCGCATGTCTTGGCCTCATGGTCCCTCTCCAAATTTTTATTAATTCTAGTAAATAAAAAATGAAAGATAATATAGACAAAGAGTACCCTTTTTTTTTTTTTAACTAATGACTATCTCGTTTGAATTAGTAAATCGTAAGCATACACGTGTCGCTTGTCAGTACGAAACTAAGGCTGTCCTCCGACAATTTATATTTGCTCTCATGAAAGATTCGTATGCACGTAAAGATCCTGTTTATCTACTGAGTAGGTCTCATTAGATTGACATGAAGACCATCATTAGCCAATTGATACACGCAATTAGCTTGGAATTCGGTGGATCCTTAGAAAATATTATGCATAAACATTGTTTTATAACTTATGTAATACCCATCCATCAAGAAAATTATTTAAAGGGTCGACGAGGGCGACCTCACCTGTGATCATTCACCAGCCATAGCCAAGACCGGTCATAGATGAAAAAAAAAATTAAAATTAAAAAAATTTAAAAAAATAAAAAATTTGAAAAAGAAAAAAAATACAAAAATCCTTTACATTAATGCCGGCTATGCCATGTATGGCTGGCACCAATTGGATAGCCACGTCAATTATTTTTAGTCAAGATTGATCAGTATAACTACATTGTAGAGTAATCAAAAGGTTTAAAATTAGAGTAACAAAATTGAAAATTTTAGAATTGAATCGACTGTCGTACATTATGCTTAGGATTCTTATAGAGTTTATTTTTCGCAATGTCTAAAGAACTAATGAAATTGGGTCTTTATAATTATTGGGGACCATTATTCCCATATGGGAATGGGGAAGTGGAGAATTTGAAATTCTCCTCCTCCGTAGAGAGGGGGGTTTATGGGTTGATGAAGTTTCCCCAAGTGGGTCCACTGGGTGCTTGCCGAGGTCCTTGTGAAAAAGCTCCAAAGTTTAGGAATACACTCTGATTAAAAATAAAATAAAATCGGGTCCTTATAGTTCAACCGAAAGAGTCCACGAGTATTTAACTTATATAACCACCGATGATGCAGCAAGACAAAATCCAAGATTAGAATTCCGAAAGAACTAAATATAATTTCGTTTGCAATTCCATAACATAAAACAAGTAAAAACGGGTGGAAGCAACTTGATTCTAGGCTGGCTCCAGAAAATGGGTAATCTAATCGTGTAAATATTTTACAAGATCATTATCAATTATTCTAAAAGTTCGGGCCATTAAATAAAAATGTGATAACTATATAAATAGTTAGCACTCCTCATCATGTGTATATTGTAATTTTTTACCACTAAAGCATCAATCTACATACCAAAGATTCCTAGTTCGATGTCATAAGAAGTTTTGTGGGACCATTATCAACTGCTATTAAAAAGTTGGCACAAATGATGTTATAAGTTTTCATAAATTAAATATTATATAACAAATACATACGCATGTGGAGTGAAAAGATTATTCCTATGTTAATATTTCTTTTGAAGTTAGTAAGCATTATAGACTTGTTGTATAACTTAATCCTTCTTTAATTATATCACATGTAATTAAGTATATACAAGTAGGCCATCCAATTATTTTAATGCGAAAATTTAAGAAATTTACAATTTAATAAGTATACTTTATCAAATTTTCTTAGAATCCCCTAGCCTTTTCTTCGAGTACAAGTGAAAGGATTTAAAAAGTACATATTTTACGTAGAACAAGACCCGATTAACATCTTAATTCTTTTGCCAAAGACTAAAATAACGTTAATTTTTGTTATTTCTATTTGAATAAAAACCGCCCAAATTCCAAGTTATATCTGCCTCAATATATTTATCCTAGATTTTTTTTGTGATACTAAAAATTCTAAATTTATATCTGTATGATGCATTTACCGTCCGTGAAGATTTTGTCAAGGGACACTATTAAAACCCATTTCTATGAATGCTGGAAAGCAAACGACATTAATATAACATCCATGCGACTAAAAAATCATATGACTGAATATTAATGAGTGGTAAATGTGTCATATCGGTACAAATTTGAAGCTTTTTATGAAGATAGATGTGTTAGAATGAGTATAATTTGAGAATTTTAGTGATCTTTTCTCTTTTTTATTTTTTATTTTTTAATACCTTTGAACGTAGCTTTCAAGTTTGCACCTTTTCTCTCACAGTGGAAAAGCATCCCAGCAAATTTTTTTACTATTATCATTTTGGCGGAAGCATCATACGAAATTTAATGAGCCCAAATTTGTCTAAAATCCCAGCCTTCACGACAACGTCGTCGGTCATTTCCTTTTCTTGTTTTTTGGTGCTCTCATTTCTATTTTATTCTTTTATTTTTTTTCCCCGGCGATCTGAAATTTGACAGGTAAGTTGACCAAGTCAACCACTTGAGTCCCAGACAGGACAGTCACATTTCTCCAATCTCTGCAGCGTGTCTGTCCCCCCCCCCAAAAAAAAAAAAACATAACATTGGAAATATGTGATTTTTGTCTAGTTGTTCCTTTTTCTCTTTGATTTTTCAATTTTATCTTTTTGTAAAGTGGAGGAGCAAAAATCCCGAAATCATTGCTACTTTTTACAAGTGGAGTCTGCATGGTTTAATTGAATATAATCAATGCTATGTTTGTTTTGCTGTAAATGAACGGATTTGGAAAATATTTTTCAAAAAAATAATCATTTGAAATAATTAATATATAAAAAGTATTTTTATTATTAAAAATAATTAAAATTTAAAAATTTTCGTGAACAATGAAAATATTTTTATCAACTCATTTTTATAAATGATACAAAGCAATCATTTTTTTGAGAAAATAATTTCCAAATTATTAATTTTCTATGAAATGAGTGAACCTTACATTTTTTGTCAGTGCAAAAATAATAATTATGCATTTACGACTAGATGAGTATATGCGTGCGTTTAGAGTTGCTTTGTAACCTTAATTCTTTAACATGTGGACGGTCCATGAGTGAATGCTTAACTTGTGCTTTACACTAACATAGGGATTTAATAGGAGCCTAGTTATTATTAGCCTTGTTTGTATTATGTATTTTTCTTACCCGACGGGGAAAAGGGGGTTGCTTTGCTTTAGCGACCTTCCTTTATCCTTTTCTAGATCAACATTATCTCTCCCTCTCTCCTTCCTCCCAACTAATTTTATAGTTGGTAAACAATTACAATCATAATTACTTTCGTATTAAATATTTGATTAGCTCGGCTCTCCCACCTCCCCAGCATGATCCCAAATTTAACACAAAAAAAGAACAAGAAATTATTATTATCACTACCCACTTTTGGTTCCTTTTTTTTTTTTATAAAAAAATGGTCTTTTTCTCCCAATGGATTCAAACCAAAACGCACATATCAATGCCCCCAAATACTAAATTATTAAATTCCAAATTGCCATATAAATTCAATGATTCCGGCCGTTTCATTAATATATATATTTTCCCTTCCCTTCCTTCTTTCCTTCCTTTACCCAAATAAAAAAAATATATAAATAATGTATTTTTTTTCTTCTTAGGAAAGTTAGGAAGCCGGATTAGCCAATCAAGAAAAACCGAGTTAGCTTTTCTCCCATCTGCATTTTCTTCATTTCCCCTTTGAAATCAACACGACATAAGCCCCCAAAAGTGCCCCCAAGATCGAAGAATTGCTTGTCAATCTTCTCTCCAAATCAAGATCCTCCTGTTCCCCTCCTCCCACTATTCGAAATTCACATTTGAATTTCTCATCTTTTATATAAAGATCGCCCCAAAATTCAAGCTTTGTCCGAGCTGACCCGCCCGTCTGTGATCACAGAAACTTCCCACTATTAATTATCCCCGTGAAAAATTTCATCTTTTTTCTTGACTGCTTCAGAGTTTTGATTTTCATTTTTTTGGGTCCCTTTGGTTTCTGTGCTTTGGAGTTTGGTTGGTTTTCCATTTGGCGAACTTTCTTCTTTTGTCCGAATTCGGAGCTGCCTGGGAAATTTCTGGTGTAAAATGAAAATGGGTCTTTGATGTCTGGCTCGTAGAAATTCTTGTTTTTGTTTCTTCTTCTTTTTTGCCTTTTTGAAAGCTTTCGGTTATGGAGGGAAGAGATGGTGTGACTGCTAGTAGTGGCGGAGGTGTTACAGTGGTGGGATCAGACGCTCCGTCGGACTACCACGTCGCCCCAAGAGCCGAGAACCCCACCCCGGCGCCCGGATCGGCGCCGCCCCCGGCGGTGGCGACGGCGGCCGCCCCGCCGCCTCCCGCCGCCGTGGGGACCCTGGCGAAGAAGAAGAGGGGCCGGCCGAGGAAGTATGGGCCCGATGGGTCGGCCGGGGCGGCGCTGTCGCCGAGGCCGATATCGTCGGCGGCGCCGCCGCCGCCGGTGATCGACTTCTCCACCCCGAAGCGCGGCAAAGTGAAGCCGGCCGGGTCGGTCAGCAAGCCCAAGTTTGAAGTGGAGAATCTTGGTAAATGCTCAGAAATGTGGACTCTTGTTGCATGCTGCTATTGTTGATTGTGATTTCGAGCCTGCACTGAAGTGGCAGCTCGATGGTTTTTTCCTTTTTCGGTTTGATGTTCAGTACTGCCATGCCAAGAGTTTCCAAGAGATTAGCAGTGAGAACTTTTTTCTGCGTGTCAGCTTCATGTTCAGAGGTATTTTTTCCTGTAGAAGTGGGACCTGGGATTGTTTAGATATGGAGATTTTAATGGCTGTGGTTGTTCAGCAAGAACGATGAGTAACTTTCGTTTCTTTTTTCTCCCTTATCCGTGAGTTGGGTTAATAGTGAAATGTGGAGAATTTTGAGCTCGAAGAGAGGGGAAAGATTCTGGACGTGCAGTTGTTTGGCTTATCTGAAGCTATCATGCTTTAACGTTCTTCTTGTTGATCTCTAGTATAAGTGATGAGAATTGCTGATGTTCTTGCACTCAGGTCTGCCAGAAGTTTTAGGTCGAATCTCTCTCTTCTTAATTGACCACATTGCCCAGAGTGCAAGGCTATTTAATGACTCTTTTTACGTTTGTAAAAACTTTATCTGTTCCTTGTATCACAAAACATCGAAATTATTTTATGAGTTGGATTATGTTTGATCGCATCAGAACTTGCTTTTGCAGGTGAATGGGTTGCATGCTCTGTGGGTACCAATTTTACTCCCCATATTATCAACGTTAATACAGGAGAGGTACGTAATAGAGAACAGTAGCAATTTGATTTCTCTAGTATGACTATCGACTCTTCTTTAAGGAAAAAAGGGCTTAATTATGCCAAGATTTATGAACTAATATCATTTACTATTAGTCTAAAATAATTCTGCCCCCATGTTGCTTACCCTTAGTATGATTGAGATAGAAATACTTGATTCTGTTGGCTACAATAATTATGATTTATTAAGTTTGGGCTTGGTTGATAATACCTCAAGCTACTCAAGTTAGTTCGGATGTTGTTTTGGATGATGGAAACGAGATTATTTATTGGACATACCCTTAATTTGGAGGTCTCAACACTGTCCACAGTTTTAACTAAGTAGTTCGTGATGATATTAAAGAGCTCATTGCACATCTTAAAAAAGAGATTGTTCCATCCATTGACTCCATCATCTTCCTTATTTCTTCATGAAAGATGAAGTCAGAACTTTTCTTATATCACTCTACTGTAGTCATTAAACATCATAGCAAATATCTTAGTTAGGCTACCATGTTTAATGCCAATATACTATGATTTAGCTGATATTCTCCTCAGCATTGTTGCTTCATAGATCATACCCTTCATTTGACTGTTATACAAGTAGAAGACTGAATTTTGAGTATCTCTTATTTGGTTTAGGACGTCACGATGAAAGTCATATCCTTTTCTCAACAAGGACCTAGAGCCATATGCGTTCTCTCTGCGAATGGTGTGATCTCAAGTGTTACACTTCGTCAGCCTAATTCCTCCGGCGGTACCTTGACATACGAGGTGATCCATTTCTGGTTCATTCTTTTTTTTCCAAGTATGAAAAGATAATGTTTTGAATGGCTTGCTTCAAATAAATGGATGCCCCAGGTGCGGTACTTATAATTAGATCGTGAATACTGTGTCGGTGTTTAAACAAGTCTCCATCATCCATTGGAAAAATTCATTTAGCACGTTTGTTCCCACACTTGTCCATTTCGTAGCTTTAGTCCCTCAGTTTTCCTAGTGCACTTTTGCTCCAGGGTCGTTTTGAGATATTATCCTTATCTGGATCATTCATGCCCAATGACACTGGAGGAACGAGGAGCAGATCTGGTGGGATGAGTGTCTCATTAGCAAGCCCAGACGGACGTGTTGTGGGTGGTGGTGTCGCTGGTTTGCTCGTGGCTGCAGGTCCTGTGCAGGTATTTTCGACATTTATATGTTTCGGGCACTGTTAGTAAGAAGATTGAAGTCTTGTTCTGTCATTTAGGTGCTTTCACGGGCGATTCTCGTATAATGTTCTCTTGGAAGTGTTCCTGAGAAATTTTTATATGTTTCTAAAAATTGGAAAACCGTGAAAGCTTGCTATCCAAATCATATTCAAGGTGTGAAATCTAGTTCTACACAAGCTTGCCTCTGTAAATACCCACATGATGTTTCTGGCTATTCATCTATTAGTCGAGTGTTAATCTGCCCCTAAAGGAAACAAATGAATAACTATTGATGCTAGTTCTCAGTATCCACTAATATACCTTATAATAAATTCCAACATGGAGTTATAGTCTCTGCAAATGTCTATAAGTGATCTCATATTCATTCTCACAAGCATCTTTTAAGAATAATTTTCTGTGAGCAAATTTCAAGTGTGTTGTTTCTGCACAACCAGGTTGTGGTGGGCAGTTTTCTTGCGGGAGATCAGCACGAGCAGAAGACGAAGAACCCAAAACATGACATTCTACCGACAACAAACCAATCTGGGATTCATCCAATGCCTCTGTCAGACCCTAGCGTAATTCTCTCAACAAGTCCATCTTATCGAGGAGATAACTGGTCGTCGCTCCCATCAGATTCAAGAAGCAAGACTACTGACATCAATGTGTCTGTGCCCTGAGGGATCTCCTATATAATCACGGGACTGATGTTCCTAGATTGCATTTTTCTTTTTACCTTTTTTTTTTGCAACTTAATGTAGACTTACTTTTACGTAGTCCTGTGCTGCTAGATCTTTCTGTCGCTCATTCCCAGACTGTATGTCTGTTAGCGAGAAAGCTGCCTTGTGTCGTCGCCTTTCATGTAAACCATGCGATATAATAGTCTTGCGTAGAGTTATTTTCCGACTGTTGCAAGTTTCGAAGTGAGTTATATGCTTCGCTTTTTGTATCATCTTCATCAAATAATTCAATGTCATGTCCCCTTGACGGATGTGTAATTTGCTTTCCTGTTGAAAAAGCTGAAAACGCCTCATTTGTGAGTTTCCTTAAAAGAAAATGACCCTTTTCACCTTACCAGCTTTCTCTTCATATGCGCATCCGATAAAAAATTATTGATGCTGTCTCTTTCTGGTTCATGTCGATGCTTTGTCCGACTGTTCTTTTGGGGAGGAAATGAACCCACTTTGGTCAACTCAAATCACCATCCATTGATCATCAGAGAGAGAGACGGAGAGAGCAATTGAATAATGTTAATGTTTGGATTTTGGCTGTTGTGACTAACCAGGGTTGTCAATTCTCTCATACAGGTTCGTTTTCAAGGATTTTGGCTGGTCTCCTGCATGGCGAAAGTCAATGATGGAGACCATTTACACAAATATGTTACGCTTTGACATCTTTGTCTCGAGTTCGTCTGTAAACCAAACTGAATACGTCGGGAGCCACTCGACAGGGATTCCGTGCAGAAACTCTGAAAATCTCTCGAAACTGAAAACATTATTTCGAAGGTGGCGTACTCTTGTAGGATTCAACCATGCAGAAACTGTACAGAAATGCCACGACCCGAAAGAAGGGGAAAAAGAGAGAAATTTAGTGTCTTATGTGCACTGCAAGGAACAAGAAAGAGTCTGCTCAATTGTCGCCTGATCATCAGGGTTATGTGCTTAACCCGTTGTATTATGGAGATTTAAATTTTGCAAGAATTTCAAACTATAGAGTGCCGAGCACTTATCCGGTAATCTTTCCGTACAAGGTTTTCATTACTTAAGAAGGTGGACTTGCTCGAATTTCCGTTGTTTGAAACAAATGAAGCTGCTCCATCTCTACACGTACACTACATTTAAGCTTCTAAGAAAACCCATTTGTTTATTGAGTGACTCAGATTTTCCTTGACAAAGCTATAAAAAAGGGTTGATTTTCTCAAGCAATCATAGATTTAAAGCACTTTGAATTGTCAGCGAACGTCAGGATTTCCTCGCCAGGGCATGAAGTTTGTCTTGGTACCTATACTTGCATCTTTGTTGATCTTTGTTGCCGTGCTTCTTCTGATCTCGCTGACAACTTCGAAACTCGAACGTACCAATTTTGTTGATCTGTCTTCGAGTTCTGTTTTCGTGTTCTTGGTGATAAATTTCATCGTTCTTGCGATCCTCCTTGGGAGCCTAAGCCCGACCGAGAGCTGCCTCTCTTTGCCTTTCAATGAAGAAGTTTGGGTTAATGATGCTGATGAGGATGAAAATGAGGTTCACATTGACGACGGCGAAGATGAAGATGACGGTCATCCGGATGACGATGTCACTTCTGATGGTTACAAGGAGGATGATGATGACAGCAGAAGCGATGGCGAGATTGGATGGTACAATGACGAAGATGGTGATGAAGCTTCCGAAAAGAATGACGACGGAGACAACAACTTGGAGAAGAGAAGTGAAGACTTCATTGCTAGGGTCATGAAAGGATGGTGGGAAGAGAGGATGAGAGAAGATTGAGATCAAGGCACAAGGTCAATGCATCAAAATTCTTTGATTCTTATAGCAACGCATTCTTAATTATTGTAAGGTGAAATAGCATGCCATGCCTCGAAGTTCGATGTTTCTAGTTATGTTTTCATGGGAGATTTCCGGATGTGGTAATTTAGTTAATTCTGCTTCTTCTCCTTCCCTTTGATGCCCCACGACCCAACGGAATCAACCAAAAGTCCAAGGTTTGGAATCATTTATTTATTTGTTCAGGGGACACTACACTAATCATTGAAGAAAGAATTGCAGAGACAATCTCACCAAAAGAATCTCAAGCACCAGGCTCAATTTTACATCAACCAAAAGCAAGCATTTTGAAGAAGCATTTGAAGATTACATATGTAACAGATGAGAGCCAATGAGCAAGCTTTGCCAAATCTGCTGTCCAAGCGCGCAGCTCCGTTCAGCTTTTGTTGGGGCATTGGCCTTGCTATGTGACGGACTATGAGATCCATCAGACCATATCCAAGCGGCTCTCGAGCATTGAAGCGTTTTACAAAAGTCTGCATAAATCTGCATAGAATAGCATAACTCTTTACGACACAGAATCCTCATATGGCTAAAGCAAACACTGCAAATGCAAGCTTGCGACAGGATAAGTCGACAAAAGGATTCATAAGCAAAAATGTAATGAGGGCTTGGTCCAGAAAATTCACCTTCTCAGCCGGTTGTCCAGTCTCTAGGCCAACTCGTTGAATAATAGCTTATTTGCTTTCTCATTAATATCATTAGCCTGAAAAGAAGTACCAATTACCCATTATCAAGTGATAACTTTAAGACGTGTGGAAGAGATTCAATAGTTATGTCTAACCGCAAGCAGCTCCAAGTAGAGATTGAATGGCAATTCTTGAGAGCGAGACTGCAAAAGAATTGCCTTTATGCAGCAATTAATGGATAGAAGAGGGATATAAATAGGGAGGGATCTCAATGTCAATCTTTGGTTGAGGCGAACCTTCCGCCAGAAGAATTTTCATGACGCATTGCGATAGCAAGCTTTTGATGTCAACAAAGAATTCTATCAAAACTAATCATTGAGATGCATTTAGATCAATGGCCCACGCAAACAACCTCTGTCAGAGGAAACCTAAAATTCCTCATACATAAACCTTTTGCATAATCCATTATTTATTCATGGCAAGAAAAGGACTATGAAAAAGTTCATCTTTAGCACACTCCAGATTTGCGAGCCAGGATCTGCTTGAAATATGAGAATCTCTTTTTGCTTGTAATCTGAGAACTCTCAAGAGTACATGATTTGAGAACCCAATTTAATATTGAAAAACATTTAAACGCAAAATCGTGCTCCCTCTGATGGAGCAACAATGAATCCAAAAGTTGCTGTTGCTACCATTTGAGGATGAGCAAGTGCACGAGCAGCATTAAGCCCTAAGAGAAACAAACTTTGCATGTGAAATTAGCATACCTAAATGCCTCAGCATTCTGATGGGCATAAAGGTAAGGTGCAGATCCTTCAGTATTTTCAAGACCCAGAATCTATTGCTCATAAAGCTTCTTAAGAATGCGATGCCAGAGTATTAGGATGACTCTTAAATATTTTCTAAAGACAACCCATGAAATTCCCGTGACTCCATGCTGATAATTCACATCTATTCCTTGTACAAAACTTGCACCAAAGTCAGAGTCAAAACTCTAGCGTGGTTTGCTTAAGCTGACTTAGCTGGCTTCCGACTTGAACGATTCATAAACAAATCAAGTCATCAAAAATGCCGGAAATCTGAGATATGTGAGACTTGTGACAAGAAAGATGGTGAACGCCCAACAAGAGGTGCTATGCTTGGAGTTGACGGCCTACAAGCCTCCGATAAGCAATACTTGAGGCATGGATGACCTAAGTGGACTCCACCCAACTATAGCCAGGAATTTTGGCTGATGCCTTCTCCTCCACAACGTCTCTCATTTGCTTCACATCAGTCCACCTCCCAACGGATGCATAAATGTTGGAAAGCAGAGACTGATAACCAGCTCTATCTGGGTCCAATTTAAAGCAATGCCGAGCCGCAATCTCACCTATCTCTACATTGTTGTGTAATCTGCAAGCAAGAAGCAGAGCTCCCCAAACACCAGCATGGGGCTGCATAGGCATGGTCTTTATTAGATTATATGCATCTTCTAAATGCCCAGCCCGGCCCAGTAGATCAACCATCATTCCATAATGGTCAGCTGAAGGCACAAGACCATAGTTCTTCATGGAGTTGAAGCATCTGTATCCCTCGTCAACCAAACCCGTGTGGCTATAGGCAGTTAATAATCCAGTGAAAGTGACTGAATTAGGGCATATATGGGCATCCACCATCTCTTCAAACAGCTGTATTGCATCAACTGCCTTACCATTTACAGCATATCCTAGAATCATTGCTGAATAAGCAACCACATCCTTCTTCTTTAAGCTGTTGAATAGCTCGTATGCCTTATGGATGCTTCCACACTTAGCATGCAAGTCAATCAAAGCTGTAGCCAAATGGTCATCCTTCTCTATACCAAGCTTCTCCATCTGCAGTTCAATCCATGACCCAAGCTTCAAATCTCCTAGCTGTGAACAAGCTGATATAATGCTGGAAAATGTAATCTTATCAGGAACAATTTCCAAACCGCACTCAATCATGCCATTGAATATTTGAAGGGCTTCTGTGGGTCTGCCATTTTGAGCATAGCATGCTATCATGGCATTATATGCAAGCAGATTCTTCTTGCCCAATTGGTCAAAGAGAAGACAAGCTGACTCGACATCCCCACATTTCGAGTAGCCACCGATCATTGCAATCCAAGAAACCTCGCTTCTTTGGGGCATAGCATCAAAAAGTTCTCGAGCCAATTCAATGTTCCCGCAATCAACATATCCACTAAGCATAGCATTCCAAGAAGCTGAATTTCTTTCTGGCATCTGCTGAAACAATTCCCCTGCACGCTTCATATCCCCTGCTTTGGCATACCCAGAAATCATCGAGTTCCAAGATATAACATCCTTCTCCGGAATCTCACTAAAAAGGTTTCGCGCCATATCAAGATTTCCCAATCTCAAGTACCCAAACAAAATCGAATTCCAAGAAACAACATTTCTCTCGGGCATTTCATCAAAAACCTTCTGGGCCGTTTGCATTTCGCCCAATCTCGAGTACAAATCCACAAGCGCTGTCTGCACGTAGACGCAGCCGCTGAACCCATACTTATTGACCTGGGCGTGAACCAACCTCCCCCCAACAATATCCTCTGTCCTGGCACATGCTCTCAGAGCAGAAGAAACGGCGAACGTGCTGGGGCACAACCCAAGCGCCTGCATTTCGCAATACGCAGAGCAGGCCTCTCTGAATTGGCCATGCTGAGACAGGAAGCGAATCAAGCGACCCCACGAAAAGGAATCCGGGCTTCCCGCGTGACGAAGGATCGACTTCACGTATTGAAGCAAATCGAAAGAGGAACCTCGAGAAGAAAGGAGAAGTTGATGCACCAAAAGAGGCTGCAGGTGATGAAACTTGTGGACGAGGATGGCCGCGTGAGTTTGTCGAGCTTGTTTTAGGGTCAAACGTTGATTCAACAAGAACTTCAATTCGGACACGATCATCCGGTCGATCATCCGATGGACGCCCCAGAATGGCACAGCCTCTGCTTCTGACGTCTAGTGCAGATAAAGATGTGATTTTTTTACCGACAGAACCAAGCATGCCTTTATAAAGATTGCTGCCTAGAAGAACAAAAGTAACTTTGCAAAGTGACAGTTGATTGGAGGATGTGTTGCTCGATTGTTGCTAATCGAATTTCTTGCAATTTGCCAAGCTCTTGATTTTTTATGTCGTCAAATAGTTGATCCATGAAAAATAGGCATTGAATGCCCGACCGAATCGATCTGAGTTGTATAAGAATAAGGTTCAAGTCTATTGGTACGATAAAATGTCGCAGCTGCATGCATTGCTGCATTTTCATTTGACAATGATCAAACGAATAAACTTACCTCAACCCATCCCGGTTAGTATTGTGACACGGCCCATGGACGAAGCATGATCCAAGACCATCCGTGATGGGGCTATGTCACGCTCAAAAGGCTTGGCCACGAGCAGCCCATAACCAATCCATAAACGACCCATGATCAGCGCACGACCAGCCCATGCGCAATGCTGACAAAAGCCCGTGACCGTTTACCTACTCCATGTTAGGCGGCCCTGCCCTTACTTTTGACACACGCCCTTGGCTTTCCCAGGCTTAGAGACATTGAGTGGCCTAATATACAGACTTGTAATGATGATAAACGTTCAAACACAACCGTTGAATCGGAGGGAGGATCAATGGATGAGATGAGACCCAAACTTATATAAATAGAATGCCCTCCCCTCATTGTATACAGCTTGTTTACAAGCAAATACACTCGTTCCCTTTATTCATACAACCCGTGTGTTCGTGCGTGTGTGTGAGGCTGACTTGGGAGTAAAATCCTAAGGCCGCACGGATGTGTAATCGTTCAGAATTGACCGACCTGTGACAAGTGGTATTAGAGCATTTGTTCCAAGTGCAATGGCTGATCCTCATGCTGATGTCCCGGTCGTTCAAGGCAATGACCGAGAGGATCGTGGACGACCAGCCAAGAAGACCATCCGATCAAAGAAAAACCGTGTTGTCTCTAGCTTGAGGGATCCAAAGGGGGATCTAAAGAATCGAATGACGGTCCTGAAGGAGACCATCCAAAACGTCCAGGCAATGGTGGACGACCTGAACCAGATTGTTGAAGGAACGAAAGTCGCTAGGGAGGAGTTCTTGGCCGAAGTGCAAGAACTCAAGGCTGGCATGGGAGAGCTCCTTGGCGAGTTGCTGGGGTCCCTCATGCACGAGCTATAACAACAGGATGAGACTTGGGAGGCCACGATGGCAGCCACGCGTGCGGAAATGGCTGAGTTGAAAGGCAAGCTCGCCAAGCTTGAAGCTACACTCGTAAACAGGGTGGTCACCATGCATGCAAATCCACAAACCAAAGCACCAAAGCCAATAGAGTTCAAGGGCTCGCGAGTGGCCAAGGACGTGGACAACTTCCTGTAGTACATGAAATGATACTTTCAGGCCATAGGAATCAACGACGACGCATTTAGGGTAGACGACACATTTGGGGTAAACACCACATCAATATATTTAGTTGATTACGCTTTGTTGTGGTGGCGTCGTTGATCGGATGATAGGTGTGGCAACCCCTTATCACGACATGGGCTCAGTTTGTCGAGGAATTTCGACAGAACTACTATCCCGCATACACGGAGGAGGAAGCTCGCGTTGAATTCAAGTGCCTAGAGCAAAAGGGTGAAGTCCGCGACTATGTGAAGTGATTCTCGGAGCTGCTGCTCCAAATTCCGTCCATGAGCGAGACGGAGGCGTAACACCAGTTCATGAGCGGACTCAAGCCATGGGTCAAGGAAGAGTTAAAGAGATGCCATGCGATGGATCTCGCGACGTCAACATCTATGGCCGAGTCCCTTGTGGAGTACAAGTCGTCATCTACGACGAAATCCATACAAGTCGTCATCTACGACGAAATCCGACTCTCGTCCGAAGGACAAGGCCAATGGTGGGGGAGAACAGGGAAGATTTAATCAATTGAATGGAGGCAAACCACCAGTGGCTGCTCCTAGGACCCAACCAAAATCGAGTGAATGGGGACAACGAAAGGTACGTACATACAAATGTCTCTTATATGATGATCCTCATATGGCCTGTGACTGTCCCAAAAGGGATAAGTTGGCAACCCTATGTAAAGAGGATGAACCGTTTAAGGAGGCGCAGTTGGGTTCGTTGCGTATTCTTGGCTCGATCAAGACCAAGAAGGTGAAGGAACCCAAAGGCATGATATTCCTGAATGTGAAGATCGGTAATACCACGATGGTAGCGCTTGTGGATACTGGGGCGTCCGACCTCTTCATATCCCAAGAGGTCGCGAAGAAGCTAAATCTTCCAGTCGAGAAGGGAGAGCCGGTTGGCTCAAAACGATGAACTCCAAGGAAGTCCCGATTAGCAACGTGGCTAGGGACATGGAGCTCCACCTTAGCCCGTGGATCAACAAAGAGGACATCGAAGTAATCCCCCTTGATGATTATGATTTCATGTTTGGTCTCGGATTCCTCAACAGCATCAACGCGAGCATTATACCCTTTCTCGGATTGTATATGTATCCTGGACAAGCGGTGCAAATGCATGGTCCCGATCTACCGCGAGTCCGGACGCGATAGGAAGATGCTATCGGCCATGCAGCTATCAAAGGGAGTAAAGAAGAGCGAGGTGACCTTATTGGTAGCGTTGAAGGAGGAGGGCATGAAAGAAAGTGAGGTACCGAAGGAGGTGACCCAAGTCCTTGACGCTTTCCAAGATGTGATGCCGCTTGAGGTGCCCAAGAAGCTGCCCCCTTAGAGAAGTGGATCATCGGATCAAGTTTGTGCTCGATGCTCGACTGTCGGCCATGGCATCTTATTGCATGGCCCTGCCATAGTTGGAGGAATTGTGGAGACAACTTAAAGAGTTGCTCGACACGGGATACATTCAACGTCCAAGGCCCCATTTGGTGCCCCGGTCTTGTTCCAAAAGAAGCATAACGGATCCCTCCACTTGTGCATAGACTACCGGGCATTGAACAAGCTCACTGTAAAAATAAAGTATTCGATCCCCCTCATTGTAGACTTGTTCGATCAACTCAGGGAAGCCCAATGGTTCTCCAAGCTTGATTTTTGATCGAGATACTATCAAGTTTGGATTACCGAGGGGGATGAGCGGAAAACCGTGTGCGCGACCCGCTATGGATCGTATGAGTTTCTCATCATGCCTTTTGGCTTGACAAATGCGCCAACCCCATTCTGCACTATTATGAACAAGGTACTCTATCTGTTCTTTGATTGGTTTGTTGCGGTTTACCTTCATGATATCGTCATGTATAGCCGGACGCTCGAGGAACACATCCAGCATTCGAGACAAGTTTTCCAAGTCTTACAAGAGAATGACTTGTACGTGAAGTGCGAGAAATGTGCTTTCGCGGAAAATGAAGTCCCTTTTCTTGGGCACATTGTCGAGGGCGGACGTGTGTGGATGGACGTGGCTAAAATCCGTGCCATCGTTGAGTGGGAACCGCCAACCAGGATGACGGAATTAAGATCCTTCGTTGGTCTCACGAATTACTATCGGCACTTCATTCGGGGATATTTGAGCCTCACCATATCTCTCACAAACATGCTGAAGAAAGAAAAGCCATGAAAGTGGACGGATCGGCGTCAAGAGGCGTTCGATCGGCTGAAGTGAGCCATGATCGAAGAGCCGGTGCTCGCGCTACCTGACCATGCCAAGCCATACGAGGTAGAAACCGATGCCTCTGATTTTGCTATCAGTGGTGTCCTTATGCAGGATGGGCACCCCAATTGCCTTCGAGTCTCGGAAGTTGAACGATACCGAACAACAATACATGATCCAAGAGAAAGAGATGACCGCAGCAATGCATTGCCTTCGTATGTGGAGGCGCTATCTCTTGGGATTTCGGTTCATCGTAAGGACCGATAATGTGGCCACGAGTTATTTTCAAACCCAGAAGAAGCTCAGCCCAAAGCAAGCTCGGTGGCAAAACTTCTTGGCCAAGTTTGATTATGTGTTGGAATACAAGGCTAGAAAGTCCAACTCCATGGCCGATGCCTTAAGCCAAAAGTTGGAGTCGGCCAACATGATGAGTTGACCTGACTGTCCATGACTTGACCGTATCAAGGAGGGGCTGAAGCACGACTGAATGGCCCAAACCCTCTTTCGGTATGCCCAAGAGGGCAAGACAAGGTGATTCTGGTGCGAAAATGACCTCATTTACACCAAAGAACGATGACTCTATGTGCCACTCCACGGGAAACTTAGGAAGGAGGTAATGCACAAGTGCCACGATTCTAATAGGCGGGTCATCCGGGAATCCACCACACCATGGCGCTCACTGAGGATCAATATTATTGGCCACACATGCGGGACGACATTGAAGCCGACTTACGGACATGTCTTGTGTGCCAGTAGGACAATATAGCACAACGGTCACCGGCAAGGCTCCTTGAATTGTTGCCTATCCCGGAATGTGCATGGGAGAGCGTCACCATGGACTTCATCGTGAACCTACCAAAGTCCGAAGGGTGTCGGACCCTCATGGTCGTGGTAGATCGTTTCTCCAAGTACACAACATTCGTGTCGGCCACAAAGGATTGCCCAACCGAGGAAGCAGCCAAGCTATTTCTCAAGCACGTTGTCAAGTACTGGGGCATACCACGCACGATCGTGAGCGATCGTGATCCTCGGTTCATTAAGCGGTTCTTGACGGAGCTCTTCAAGTTGTTGGGGATGAACCTCAACTTCTTCATGAGCTTGCATTCCCAAACCAATTGTCAAACGGAGTAGGTGAATGCCCTCTTAGAAATCTACCTCCAGCACTACGTGAGCAACACACAAGTGAATTGGGCATGGCTGATCGATGTGGCCCAATTTTCCTACAACTTGTAGCGGAGCGAGTTCACAAACCAAAGTCCATTCAAGATCGTGGCAACCACTTACACCAAGTGTGATTGCCTCAAGATATCAATGAAGCAATCCCTCTGCGTACAAGTTCACCAAAAAATGGGACGAACATGTGGACTTGGCACGGCCATGCTTGCATAGGGCCGCAAAGTGCACAAAGAAATGGGTCGACAAGAAGCGTGGTGTGTAGAATTTTAAGTCGGGGACTTGGGTGTTGGCCAAGCTATACTTGGTCCTTTGGTACAACGACGTGCACAAATGACTGATCTGTCGTTATGAAGGCCCCTTTCGAGTGTTACAACGGATTAGGAAGGTTGCATACAAGCTGGACTTGCCGGTCAAACTCAAGGTACACCCCGTGTTCCACATGAGCATGCTGAAACCTTTCCATGCAAACGAAGAATACTCAGATCGAGGCGAATCACAACGAGCGCCCCTCGGAGCGAAAACCTCCTATGATTGGGACGTTGACCGCATCATACATAAGAAGTATCAAGCGCCAAAGAAGGAATACCTCGTCCGATGGAAAGACCTTCCCGAGAGTGAAGCGAGTTGGGAACCATTCGAGACTCTGTGGCAATTCAAGAAACACATCAATACCTTCCATGCCACAGACGCGACGAGGGTGTCACATGATAAGGTGGGAAAGATTAACACGGCCCACGGACGAAGCATGATCTAAGACAGTCTGTGATGGGGCCATGTCACGCACAAGGGCTTACCCATGAGCAGCCCACGATCGATCCATGAATGACCCATGATTAGCGCACGAGCAGCTCATGCGCAATGTGGCCAAAAGCCCGTGACCGTTCACCTACTCCATGTCAGGCGGCCCTGCCCTTGCTTCTGACACACGCCCCTAGGCTTTCCCAAGCCTAGAGCCTTTGAGTGGCTTAATGTACAGACTTATAATGATGATATATGTTCAAACACAACCGTTGGATCGGAGGGAGGATTAATAGAAAATATGAAACCCAAACTTGTATTAATAAGAGACCATCGCCCTCATTGTATTAAGCTCGTTCACAAGCATATACACTCGCCTCTTTATTCATACGACCATTGTGTTCGTGCGTGTGTGCGTGAGGTTGACTTGGGAGTAAAATCCTAAGGCCGCATGGGTATGTGATCATTCAAAATCGACCGACCCCTGGCAATTGCGCAAACAACACATTGTACTTCGCTTCACCTTCTCTAATGTCGTAGGTTGTCTAGAGCAAAAAAGGACAGCAAAATGTTTTGATGGACCACTTCAGGGACGAATGATTCAACTCTTGGCCAAATAGTAAATTTTTCTAGAGCATCCATTCTCATTCCAAGTATGCACCTGAATTCCGTGTATAGGGCGGCAAACATACAAAAGTCAGCAGTACAGTCCTACAGCCTGAAAAAGAGGAGGAAGAACCACCGCAACTTTCCTGGAAATCTAACTTTATATATTTTAACAGAACACCCTAAAATCCTACAGAGTCCAAACTCCCCAAAAGTTCCAGCATCCGCAGTTCCCTGTAGTGATGTTAAAGCAGTAACGCATGAGGATTGCCGACGCAAGCCCATTTGAAATCGAATAACTTCAGACAGCAAGTGATTTCCCAATCAATCATGTTCATTCAGTGCGCCCATGATCATCCTGAGGGAACAAACAACGAGTCCATTATTTCAATCTTATATTAAGTAAAGCAACTGTAAGTTCCTTTCGGTAAGGATAAAGGTGGAAGCTGGTGATGATACCAAAATATGGAGAGAAAGAGCAATATAATCAGATAAGCCAGTTTGAAAAGCCGCTGTTTCTTTTCCCACTTGAGCATGTTGTATATCTCTGTCACATCAACAAGGTGCTCCCTTCGCATGTATCTACAAGTGGAAAGGAATAAGATGAGAAGCTATTGCTTGAATCATATTGTAGTATCGAGAGATCTCACAAAATTTGATACATTTAATTGGCAGTAGACTTGATCCTTAAGCTTGTGTTTTTTATAAGAATGCATAACAAGAGAGTGACATTTCCAAGCCTGATAATCCTTTTGGCAGCTAAGTTGCTTTTCGCAACTTCTTAAACCCTGTACTGATAACTAATAGCTTCACAATAGAACTCTAGAGTTGGCACCTGAAACTCAGTAACATGTTCACAAATATCCTTGAAATCTTCCCTGATGTTCTGAGTCGCAAAAGAGGACATTCCAAACAAACAGAAGTCTCAGTCGTGTGCATAACCAAACATAGAACATCTCTCTCAGATGGAACATAATTCTCTGCAAGCATCAAAGGTATCTATGTCTTGTTTATGCATGCAAACCTAATCATACCAGAGCGCTTGGAAGCCATCACAGAATTAAATATATTTCTCAAACTGGT
The DNA here is from genome assembly GCA_014182365.1 of Eucalyptus tenuipes. NCBI lineage: Eukaryota > Viridiplantae > Streptophyta > Magnoliopsida > Myrtales > Myrtaceae > Eucalyptus > Eucalyptus tenuipes. The sequence continues at coordinate 26,681,444 of CM024540.1, read as the reverse complement.
CTTGAAAGCAAGACCATGTATATATCCATTCATCAAACAAAAAGGACATGCACGCATTCTAACCAATTAGGAAGCCTATGGTGGAGTGGACTGCAGAAGAAAACTTACGATTGCACGTTGTGGTATAGATACGGAACGCATAATAGGGACATAAACCAATGCCCTGTTACAAGATAGAAGAAGCATAACACTCCTTGTCCAATAAACTCTGGCATCACCACGCTGTTTATTCGCGATGAGGAGTCATAAGGATTTATGTAATCAAACTCCAGATCTGCCAAGCACATGAGCTGCAGGCAATCCAATAAAAGATATGAATTTTAGAACGTGAAAACACAGCCAAACACACATCAGGTAGCTGCGTACGTAGCACACACATCAGGTAGCTGCATATGTAGCATCCAGATGCCATAAAGAAGATAGGAGTGAGACCAAATATATGAACATTAACTTTCTATGCAGAGTAACTGTTTTAGAACCTCGACACCACAATCTTTCTCAGACTGTCACGCAGGGTAAGTGAGCAAAGTGTATAACTAGTCACGTGGAACTGAGTCACATTGAATAGCTAAGAGCTGCTATCTTGACCTAATCCTCCTACCACATAAGCATAACAACCCCAAATTTCCAAAGCCGAGTGCGCTTCACAAAACAACGAATTTAAGGTCATCTTCTCCACCTTACACAATTTGAAGGACTAAGCAATGTCATGACCGTAACAGACGGCACCCAACCCAGGAAACTCAAATTCAAACTAATCAGATTTCAGGATAGTCCTAACCCAAAGATGCACAGAAACCTCGGAACAATCACACCTGCGACTCAGTAAAGCTTATAAATCTATCCCACCAATGCAGTGAAACTATACAAACGGTACCAATGTCCAATGCACTTCTCCCTGGGAATAAAAAAGGGCACTTTGCTCGTGCTTTCTCTAGCAAAAACTTTCTGATTTTCCATCGAATTTCAGCATTACTGCCTTAAAAGCTCCTAATTCATCTCTCCATTCACTAAGACAGCTTCAAGGAGCTAAACCCATCTTGATTCCTTATCATATCCTTACATTTCCCAGTCTTTTTGATCCCCTAGAAGGAGGAAACACATATTCCAGATACTGTACAGCGTGTTAAGGTGTAATTAGCAGAAAATTCAATAGCCCCCAAACATGTTCTTCGCCCTTCATTACAGCTAGTTCAAAGTTCCCAGACACTTTCGATCAAAAATCGAAACTTTAGCACGGAGAAGGCCCAAAAAGGAAGCAGGGAAGGTAGGGTTTAAGGCTTTGACCTGGAAGACGATGACGACGAGCAGAGCTATGATGATGAAGAAGGCCCCGAGCCATGCGTAGAGATCCCACATCTCCCGCGCTGTCTTCCGCTCCCCGTCTCGAGCTCGATCGCTCCGTCTCTCTATCTCTCTCTCTCTCTCTCTCTGCGCGAGAGGCTCGAGAGAAAACCAGAGAACGAGGACGAGTGCGCAAGATAGCAATCCGAGCCGGACAGGCCGAGCCGGCAGAGGCCTGTCGATGCGCCGGGGTGTGGAGTGCGCCACTCGTCCTGTTCTGTTCTTCGACGCCTCCGATGTGTAATGTCAGAGTCAAAGTCAACAGTTTCAGCGCAGAGACAGAGGAGCGGTGGGACTTTAAAGCCTTAGGGTTAGATGGGCTTGGGGCCTTCTGATCTTGTCTGAAGTACTATGGAGTTGGTCATGGAAGAAGAGGCAAAGGGAGTAGTTTTCCTTTCATTGAGCTACCTAAATCGCAAGATTTTTAAAGTGTGTTCTAAGTGTCTATCATCGATGCATGTTATCATTTGCACACACAAAAAATAATGAAATTTCTCGATTTATGTAGATATAAGAACCTAATGAACATAGGCTGCGTTTAATTCTCGAGATTATTGATCTAATATGATAAGGTAGATAATGTGCATATAGTCTTGTCATCTTCACATATGTAGATTGGGGCATGGTCTACGTCAAATCTAACACCTTACAATGGCATAGCCTTAGAGTGAATGGCTCCAAAATTATGGGTATATAATATATTCCAAGGGGATCATACAATGGGAGTTCATCCCATTTTCTATGAAATAGACATCTATAAAAATTAGCTTATCGACTCTTCAAACAGTACCATATGAATCGGCATTGAACATCCTCCCTCTTTTGTTTCTACATGGTGAAGTAAGATCGGGCTCATGAGTTTATTATCCTAAATCGGAACAAATCGATAGATAATGTGTATATAGTTTGTAATCTTTAGATATGTATCTCGTTAGATGCACGAGAAATTTCAAAGAAAGTGAAAAAAGAAGAAGATAGTGGATTCAAAATGCTAAACGTTTATATACTTGTTAAGTACTCGATGACAGTATAAAGAATCACACAATAAATTTCTAAGTAAAAGTATCTGATTGGAAGAGAAACATACTTTCCAATTGCCACGATATGTACATTTGATTAAATGGGATTTGAAGATCTGTATACACGAGCTGATGCAGGGAATTTTTGTTTTTTTTTTTTTGGGTGATGGGGGTCAGAATGCAGGGCAATTCAAAGAGGCGAAGGGCGAAATGAAGCAAACAGATGAATATTGGTGTCTTGTGCTCCAATAAATGTATCTCCACGATGCTCTTCATCATTGAAAACAAATGAAGAACCTCCAAAGCTTAGGCGTCCTCCGGATGATTTTCCCGATCCTTCGGGCGACGAAGGTCGGCGCTAGGAACAGAGAAGGTCGGATCGGCGGAGAGGCCGACTTCGTGGACGCAACTTCTGGGACCGAAGAAGAAGCGGAGGCTTCGCTCGTCCCGCCGCGACGGTTGCCGCTCCTCCGCAGGTAGAAGCTTCTACTGCCCACGTCTCCGATCATTTCTGATCTGTCCAGACCTGTATAGAAGCAGCAGATCGACTTCATATTGCAAACGATTTCGAATTCCGCGGCTTCGAAAAACTATTTAGCTTGAAGTAAATTCTTTCGACGAGGGCTAGTTTCTCGAATGCAATTCGGTGGCGGCATACCGTGGAGGCTGAAGTGAGACGGATGCAGCTCGAAAGAAGCCAGAGCGTCATGGGGCAGCAGCCTGGGAGCCCGGCCTTCCTGGCCGTAGCGGTCCATGACGAGCCGGATGGTGTCCTCGACGCTGGACCCAAGCCGCACCATGGCCCGGATCGGCCCGGGGCTTCCTTCCACCGTCACGTTCACCACCACCTTCGCGTCTCCCTTCGGTCCCTACACTCCCCCACCACACGAATCGTCCGATCCAATTCAGTCCTCAAAATCAAAATCAGTCGTTTTCTACTGTTAGCATTAGTGTCTAATCAATTAGGTGGGCGACTGCGCTTTAAAAGCTATAGACCCTCGCTCGGCACGGACTGCCTAAGTATGACTTTTGGCCCCATTACCAAGTATGGAACCGCCAAATTCCAGGTCGGAGCGAACGCTCGAGGACAATGGTAATTGTCCTTTTTGTTGTCATTGCATGGAATGTTACAGTGCGCAAGATCTCGAAGGTCGAAATTTATAATGGTAAAAAAATAAAAGAAACATAGAAGACCTCAAAAGGCTCAAGTACCTACCTCGTAGCTCGGCGGAGGAGATGCCATGCCCGCTAGAAAAGAAGACGACGGCGATGGCGCCGAGGCCGCTGCACAGACGTCCGTGCACGTCTCGCGCCTGGACACGCTCCCTCCGCGGTTTGACCTCCTGATGATCCTCCTACCGACGCCATCCCCCGCCTGGGCGAATCTCCCCAGGCTCGGCTCCGAAGACGATCTCTTCAGGAGGCTCTCGGCAGCCGGCTTCGGCTGCTTGTTTGCCGATGATCGGCGAGGCGGCGGGTTCCTCCGAGGGGAAGGCGACGGGGACGGCAGGCGGTGAGAATCGGATTTCCGGCCACCGGACAATGGGGCTCGCCGCGGGTGCCTCGGAACCCTCTGCGACATGAGGTCGGGGACGAGATTTTGCCTGATGGAATGCGGCGAAAGATGTGGAGACGGAATGGAGGAGGAGGAGGGAAGGAAGGAAGGAAGGAAAAGAGAAAGGTCGTTGGCGTGGAGTTTGCTTGTGAAAGCAAAGCAAGTCTCTGTCGTTTGCCTTATTGCTTTCGGTAGTTGCCTATCGACTGTTCTCCCTGCCTAAGTAGTCAACGAGTTTTTTAAATTTCAAGAACCTGAGTTTTTATCCCACAAGAAAAGAATTTCACTGCTTTATTCTCTAAAAAAAAATCTCTAATATATTCCTTTCCATCCCTTAACTTTTTTTTTTTTTTTTTAGTTTAGAAACCCTCGGTATGGTCAACAAATCACCATTAATTTTTAATATCAAGTTTGGTTAAAGGTTTGTTGTCTGACTTTGAGTATTCATCTACACCCTCACTTTTGTATAAAATCATAGTATTCTACCATAGTTGATAATTTAAAAAAATTAGTGGCGGTTTTTGGAGATAGGCTGGGTAAATTTCGAATTAGAAGAAAAAGTGGTGATTTTTTTAACTAAAAATGTTAGAAGCAGAATGAACTTGAATTTTGAGGTTATTTAGGAAATTAGGTCGAATAATCATGCGATTTAATTTATCAAATTCCGAGGGAAAAAAAAGTTTATTGAGTTCGCAAAGCTTCCATCCGGAGCCCACCCGCAGGGCCTCCCCTCTCTTGCATAAAGCAACATCAAATTGTATATTCATAAAATATATATATATATATATATATATATATATATATATATAATATAAAGCTGCAATCATAGCGCAAACAATTGGAATTTAACTTCCTTAATGAGCGGCGTGACTCTTATGTCCCAAAATAAAATAAAAAAACGTGCGGCGTGACGTGGAGCATCGCGTTTTACTTACCGACATATTTTTTTTTTTTCCTTCTCCAGCCACAGCCACATACATATTTATCTTTTATCAAATTTTTTGTCCTTCTTATTAATATTACTTTAGAAAGTCGGCCAGAGATGGGAATAGAATATCTTATTTTTTGGGCTTAATCACGTCATCCGACGTGGACTTGGAAAAACTAATTAAGATGCCGATTCAAGGAATTAGGTGCATCTGCACAGGACTCCATGAATTTAAAGTGACCATTGTGCATATTGCTCTCGCTTTACTATTTAAAATTCTCTTATATTCACACAGCAACAACGCTATAGAGAAATTGGAAGGTTCCGACACTTCTTTGTATCCCATTAGAAGATTTTTGCCGTTTGACCCATCATTTTTTCCCTAAAAATTTAATAAAATTTTAGGAAATAACCTTACTTTCTTTGTGATTTCATAAGGCAATGCGTGGTACATGCTTATTTAATATGCAAGTCTCGTCTCGCATGTGAAATGCAACATATAGAATCACATCAGGTCTATGGTCGAAGGCAATGCAACAAGAGTTGGATAAAAATATACATAAAAGGGTTAATATAACAAAAAATCTTAAATTAGTACAATTGTAATGAATTTACTCAAATTTGACTATGATAAATCGCAAGTTGGTACATTTGTGACGGATTTATTCCGAACTAATTTTTTGACCGCAAAAAGCCTTAAAGTGATATATTTGCGACAAATTTACCATATATTGATTTTCATTAAATTATATTAATAGCACAAAAAAACGGTGGGTAAAACCCCAAATTAGTACACCCATCAACTATCATGTGTCATCCAATTCAACAATTTAATAGTAAAATTTTAATAAAAACTAACGAAAAGTAAATTTATCATAAGTGTACTAGTTTGAGATTTTTTTGTGGTCAAAAAATTATTTTTATATAAATTTATCATGATTATATTAATTTAAGGCTTTTCGTGACATTAACCGTTTTTTTAAAACTTTGAGCATCCGAATGGCGTTTCGAGCACTTACGACGGTTCGAACTTTTGGGAAATGGCTTTGCATTTCCCCAAGTAGCTTTGAGAGAATGAGCATTTTGAGAAGGGATGTGTGTTTGGAAACCAATGAGAGAATGAGCATTTTGGGAAGGGATGTGTGTTTGGAAACAATATTTTGCAAAGCTATTTCAAAGTAAAAAGAAAAATGAAAAAAAGAAAAGAAAAGGGAGGAGGAGATGCAGGTGCGGGGGTGGTGACGCCGGTGGCGGTGGCGGCGGCGGTGGGGGGCGAGGTCGCCGACCTCCGCGGCGACGCCACCCGAGGCCGTCGCGACCCGGCGGCGCCCGAGGCCGCGCGGCCTCGGTCCGACCCAGGGCGGCGTCGCCGAGGCCGCGCGACCTCGGGCGTCGCGACCCGGGCGGCGCCCGAGGTCGCGCGGCCTCGGGCGACGCCGACCGAGACCGCCCGCCTCGGGTCCGACCCAGGGCGGCGCGGAGGGCAGGCGCGCGACGCCCGAGGTCGTGCGGCCTCCGGCGACGCCGCCCGAGGCCACGCGGCCTCGTCCAACCCGGCGACGCCGCGCGACCTCGGGCGGCGTCGCTGAGGTCGCGCGACCCGGGCGACGCCGCCCGGGTCGCGCGGACCCCGGCCCCGGCCGCCGGCCGCCGAGCGGCCGCCGAGGTCGCGCAACCTCGGCGGCCTCGCCGGCGGCCGGATCTAGGTTCCCTAGATCTCGGCCGCCTCGCCGCGACGGCCGGATCCGCGGCCGGTTGAGGTGCGGAAGGCGATCGTTTTTTTTTTTTTAGTCAACGGATGAACAAAGGTGAGTAGACTCAAGACCGACCCCAGATGATCGCGCGACAAATATGTTCTTAAATTTTTCCCATCTTGGGGGCCCGCGTGATCGCGCGACAAATATGTTGGATCTTGGGGGCCCAAGCCCAACACGTGATTTTGTAGCATGGTCCTCGGCGTGGAGTGATGGGCCTCAAATACTTTGTCCGGCCCAACCTCGAGTCTCCATGGCACCCCTCCGGAGTCCCCATCATAAATGATATATGTGCTAAGAAATCTAATTAAACTCTTTTTACTTCTCCCGTTGATTTCGTAAAAAATTCATAATTTGAAACTTTTTCCTAATTTCGATTATTGTTGTCGCTCACAAAAACAAGTCAATTAAGAATATTTTCATTGTGGTTAACAACCCACGCATAAACATCCTCGTTGACAATGCTAAATATTCACCAACCAAAAAAAAAAAAAAGAAGACAATGCTAGATATTCAATTAATCTTTTTTCTTAAAAAAGTAATTTCTAAGAAAACATTTTCCAAATCTTTTTTCACCTCACTTTTTTTTTCTTTTTTTATCAATACCTTTTGCTTTTCCTTTTTTAATTTTTTTAAAATCAAATTTTAATTATTTTTTATTCTTTTTATTTTTCATTATCCGAAGATGGGCCACGAGTGAGCTAGAGCCTCACCATAGGCCAGCAAGGCTCGAGTTCAGCAAATTCAGGCAAGGTCAAGCTTCGCCCGATCAAACAAGGCCGAGCTCACACGCCACTAGCTAGCTCAAGCCTCGCTAGATCTAGCCACCTAGGCGAAGCTTGTGGCTGATGGCCACCCAGGCAAGGCTTGTAGCTGATGGTCGACGATCGGCCACAAACAAGCTAGAGTCTCACTGACCTATGGCGAAGTCAAGCCTTGCTTGAGAAGGTGAGGTAGAGGCCGCCCAACACTAGTGAGCTCGAGCACTACTAGATCCCATCGTGTGGGTGAGGCTCATGGTTGACAACCAGCGATCAACCGCAAGCAAGCTAGAGTCTCGCCACGGACATGCAAAGTTCGATCTCACTGGAATATGGTGAGCTTTAGCTTCGTCGGCTGTTGCTATGGTCGGTGATGGGCCAATGAAGAAGAAAAAAAGAAAGGAAGAAGCAATATATATATATATATATCGATTTATAGAATATAATAATAATAAATTATAGAAATTGGTGCATGGAGGAAAAGATTTTCCTCACCGAATGGCGAAAAATATTTTCCAGCTTATTTTCAAGTTTCAACCGAATATCAAAAAATGTGATTATTTTCATGGGAAATAGCTTTTCAGAAAACATTCTCAAGAAACACTATATTTTCGTGAAACAAACGAGACCTGAGGTTAGGAAAATATTTTCTAAATTATTAATTTTTCACTAAATAAATTAAATGGAATCGGTGATGTGAGGATTTTCGGTTGGCTGTTGATTGTGCAATGTATGGTGCCACTCATTTAAACATATAATAAAAGATCGCTATGCCAATTAGTAATTTTTTTTAATTTATCCAAGGTGGCTTAATCCCTATACTATTAATAAATAAATATATAAGCCTCGGATGCATAGTTTCCTTTGGCATTGCGACTCTTGCTTAAAATTTTTATTGGGCGTGAAAACAAGCAAGTCATAGTTGATATCAAATTATATAATATTACCAATGACAGACTCACCAAAACATCATTACAGCCGGTCTCTTAGTAATGCCGGGGCCGCCATGGTCTGGCACGAGTGTTGTAGTAAATTTGACACTTACTTAGTGTCCGGACATCGATTAACTTATTCTTTGGATAGAGTTTTGGTACACTTCACCATTATTCCAAGTTCACGAGATCCGTTGGGGCCGCGCGGACCACGACCGATCGAAGAAGTTTTGTCGTTGTCCTCCTTTAAAGAATTCAACGCCGTGCACCCTCACACCTCTGTTCTTCATCGGTACTTTGCTAGATAGAGTCCACCAAGCTCCCTGCCAAAAAAACTAAAAAAATCGAAGCTTGCTTTATCGGGCGAAAGAGATCTGTGCAAAAATTTGGAAAAAGCCGGAGATTCACTCACCTAATATTTCTCATTTTTATATTTTTTTAATAGTAGTTTTTTTTTTTGGTCGGGAATTAATAGTAGTTAATTACACCAATTATTGATCTAATTGCAGAAGTTTCCCTCAAATTGAAGACAGCATCTCGAGTGCTGTATTCTTTTGTCCAATTAACATGGTTTGTCGGAGATCTCACAAGACTAGATTCACGAGAGTGTGTGAGAGTTTGATGGAATAGATCATATCTAATTATTCAAAAAGCTAAAGTTGTGAGACGAAAGCATGGTTTAATATTTAAATATTCTAACACTCGTCATCACGCTTTAATTGGAGAAGCAAATGGAGTTTAAAAAAATTTAAAGTCAAGACCTCCGATTCTGATACCATGTAAGATTTTGGAAGAACCATAATCATCAATTCTAAAAGTTTAAGCTATTAAACAAATACATGATTTAATATTTAATTATTTTAATAGTTCGCACATCGTAACTCCACAAAAGAGCAAATTTCGCGGCTGTCCATTCGCATGACCGGACCCCTCTTCTTAGACCGTGTTTGTATTGCATGCTCGAGTATGAAAACCATCGCTTGATCGTCTAGAACATATTGTAACCATGTAGATTATTCTGGGTAGGTGCTTACTGATTCACGTCATGCGAGGGCGAGTTGTCATGGAGGCTTTGACTCTTTTAATTCAGAAGGCGCAGCAGGAGATGCAAAATTCAAAGTTTGGGGAAGCGAGTTAAGAGACCTTTCTGGCAAAATCTCGAGCAAAAACCCTAAATTTCACATAAGAATTCAACAGACGTCCGCACCTTGACAATATCAATCCTTATAAGGACTTTTGGAGTTAACGTGTAGTAATTTATAAGCAAAGCTTGTCATTCTTTATTTTTTTTTCCCTTTTTCTATCTTTATTTTTTTGCCCTTTTCTGCCTCCAGCTATAGTCACGGGATACGGAGAGAGAAATGAAATTTCTGGGCAAGACTCATCCATAATGTTGTCTTGAAGAAGGTGAAAGACAGTGCCGTGTCACCTACCATTACGCTGTAGTGGCAACTAGAAAACGACGACATCTCAAGTCTTAATTCTTAAGATTTATATTCTAATCCGATCAAATCAAATGAGATCATACAAAAAAATTTCCAAACACTTACCGTTTTTTGCTATTTTAGAAGTATTTAGCAAGCTCGAGGTATAACAAAGGTCATAAAACCTTTTCGAGAGAATAAAGCTGTATAAAGTACAACTAAATACCAGAAAATTATACTAAAATTCCTAAATGTTTTATCTGATAGATGTAGCCTTTCCCCCGGGCAAGATGCCTAATATTTATAACGCTATGGTAGTTAAAGGTCGAGATACTAGTCAGAATTAAGTTAAGGAACGACAACTATGAAAATAAGGTGATTCATGTAATAGTATCGATACTCCTGAAAGGTGTTCTATTTGCTCGTAGCTCTCGTTTGATACCGGATAAAGCAAATCTTGGCTTTCGTTTCCCTTTTATTAAATGAGAGAGAGATTCACCAGGGCAAAAATACTATAGATGTAAGATATAGAAGAGGAAGAAATGCTTTCTTTTTTACCATTTTTTCATCTACCATGTAGTTAGGTAGGGACAATCAATCCTTAATGACGGGAATCTAGGAATGAATGGGGATCTCTATCAATAGATAAATAAAGAATATAGAATTAAAAATTGTATCCAGAATGACTGGAAAAGTAGAAACAAGACCCGATATAATTTGATCGTTGTGAGCAAATCCAAAATCTTTGTGGACATAGCCAATCATTAGTTCCCAACCATGGGGCGAATGGAATCCGATACATAAATCAGTTAATAAAAGAATAGACAGCAGCTAGGTCTAGAGGGAAGTTATGAGCATTACGTTCATGCATAACTTGCATACCAAGGTTAGCACGATTAATAATATCAGCCCAGGTATTAATTACACGACCTTGACTAGTGTTCTATTTGCTCGTAGCTCTCGTTTGATACCGGATAAAGCAAATCTTGGTTTTCGTTTCCCTTGTGATGGACCTGGAAGAGGGGGGACATGCCAAGTATCTGCTTGGGATCATGTCTTCTTAGGCCTATTCTATCCTAGGTCTTCCCGTTCCGTCATCTGGCTTATGTTCTTCATGTAGCATTCAGACTGAATGACTTTATGAAATTACGTCGATAATTCCACATATTACGGGTAACGTAGGAGACATCTCTATTTTTCCCCTAGGGAACTTTCTTGTGTTAAAACTTTGGTTGGTAAACACAAAAAGACTGTACGCACTTTTTTAAAAAGATTAGGTTCGGAACTGCGATTCCATGGATTATACCTATTTGTACAAATACCTCGGCGATTCCCACTCGTTAATACATATAGATCAATAAGCATATCTTGGGTTGGTACGGAACCGATAACCATCTTTCGGCTAACCTAGCCTCCTCCGTCCCTTGGGACCAACAAGGGGTAGTACAGGAAAAATATCAATAGGTTGATTGTTTCGCTCCTCTATCTTCCAAAAGGAAAAAAGATCTCTGAGAGTTGTTTCCTGGATCCGAAAGAGAGTACATTCAGGTGCTACAGATTAGCTGCTTGAAGCACGATCGTCAGTCACTTCCACCGAAGGGATATTGTTTTTGTCCTTCTCAGGTTCCAGTCCAACCTTTTGCTTCTTTTCGACTATAAACGATGGAATCGTCCATTGCGATATATAAAAAACAACCACTTTGAAAATGCCGTAAGAAATGAAGTGTCACAATATTTTTTTTTTATATATGTCGAAACAATGGAAAAGAAAGAATCTCTTTTACGTCCTGGAATTTCCACACTTGAAAAAAAAAAAAACCTGGGATGTATCTCTCAAATCATTGGTCTGGTACTAGATGTAGCCTTTCCCCCAGGCTAGAAAAAAGGAAGTGAGTTAGACAAAAAAAGAAGAAACTTGGACAAAAAGAGAAGTAACTTGGACAAAACGAAACGAAGTGACTTAGACAAATTTTGTTGATAACCTCAGACCAATCAATCAACGAAAAATAGACACTATGTAACTTTATTGCATTGGAAAAAAATATGCTATGGACCTCCCCTTTTCAGGGGATTATCTCGGAGAAAGGATTAATATTTGTTCTATTCTTTTTTTAGTAAAAATGGAACAATTCGGTTCGTAGGAACAAAGAGAAGTTGATCTATTCTATATCCGACAAGTACCAATACGCAATGGGGGTTGATCCCATTCTCTATGATCAACTTCTCCCATAATGATATCTATGCTACCTAGTATTGTCATAATATCGGCCAATTTCATTCTTTTAACTAACTGAGGAAGAATTTGCAAATTGATAAAACCAGGTGGACGAATTTTCCACCTCCAAGGAAAACTACTTGTCTTCTTGTAGTTGGATCTCCAAGCTTTTGGAATGCTCCAAATTCCACTTGAGCATCCAAATCGAGTTTGCCTTGGTATCATGTTCATACCGTTGTATTAAATGATCCTGGCCTATTGTTCATTGTAATCTCAAATATCCTACTATTTTCCATGAGAATTCTGATTTATTGGCAAAAAGGCAAAAATAAGCAATTCTATAGGTTTGAATAAAAATTGGATTGATGATTTCATATAATTGCTATGCTTAGTCTTCTTACGGCTAGATCCCATCTCCTGGTCCCTACAGAAAGGAAAAATAATTTCACTTTAGTTGATAATGATGGTCTTTGAAGCAGAATTTTCACGATGAAGTATTGTATCAGTATGTAGGGCTTAATTCCCAACTCTTTCTTTCACTGCTAACCCCAAGAAGTTTCTTAATGCTGATACTTTCTCTTTCGTCGAGCCCTGAGCTTGTGGTCCTCTTTGAGTGTGGGTTCAATTGGATGAATCTGTCAAGTCAAGGTCAACGTACATAGCAGCAAGGATGGTGCATCGCCTATTTATCGTTCTCGCTCGGGAGCCAAAACCGAACACGCCTGCTACCTACTATACTGGACCTTCGACCCGGCATTCTACCCTTGTCGAATCGGAACCAACCACCACTTCTCTTTTACGTATCCCCCCAGTTTGTCAACTTTCTTGGAAATGATAGAAAGAAAATTTTCTTTGTTGACAAGAGAAAAACTACCCTATGATGAATTGTATGATCATTGGATTTATACCAATGACCAAATGAAATAAAGTGACCTAGACAAATCTTTTTTGTTGATAACCTCAGACCAATCAATCGAATATTGATTAATACGTCCAATTTGTACAAGCACAGCTAGTTAAATTGCTATCTTACATTGTTAATTAATTCTTATTATATGGGATACATAAAATAAATAAAGAGAATGGTTATGGCCTTTACTTGATGGGGCTCCTTCCCATCTATCTTGATCGGGAAGAGGGGGGAGGCTCTTGCGGAAGCCCTGCCCGCCCTTCTCTATTTTGAGGAAAAAAATCAGTCATTCACAACCACTGATGAAGGATTCCTCGAAAAGTTAAGGATTAGTAATCCTTTTTAGAACCTTGAATTACCCTATGAATCATCACTATGAATCATCAATCAGATAGATAAATTTTTTGAAATAATTTTTCAAGGAGAAAGGGAGGCGGGATGGGGATTGTAATTCTTTCTACTTCTCGAGGTATAATGACAGACCGAGAGGCTCGACTAGAAGGAATCGACGAAGAAATCTTGTGTAGATTCTTCTTTTTGATCAATCAAAACCCCTTCCCAAACTGTACAAGCTTCTTCCAAAGCATGCGGCTTACCCAATCGGATTAGAGTATGTAATATCATAATAATGGTAGAAATGGAATCACTTTTTTTTTTTTTTTAATATTCTATCCAAAACTCCATAAGCCTTAGTGGCATTTATTAATTCCTTTCTCAAATGAACGATTTGAAGACCTATTGATTCTAACAACTTATTGCAGAGTTGATCATTCGGCCCTTTCAATTCATAGACGTGGACTCCTTCTTCAGATGAGATAGAAGTATCTCCATCTCACAACAAGCTAGGAAATTAACAAACGCCCCATTTTGAAATCTGGGGAGAGGGATCAAGATCAAGAAATTATTGAAATTTTTTCTTTAAACGTTTATCCGATCCAATGCACTAAAGTCTCTTCAATGACGTGTGAGTCAAATTTGTCAATGCAGCACGATTGAAAGGTCCACGCAATGATTACAATATTTTTGAACACGAGTGACATAGATGTGCCCCCGCTTTCGAAAATAGGCCAAATACAAAGCAACATGGCATGCCCTCTCACGTTGCCTCATGTTACCAGCGAGGGCCCGCAAGCCCTCAACTAGATTGGTGCGAGAGGGTTCACAAACCCTCGTTGAATGCCAGTTGCCCATGGTAGCTAAAAAAGAGAGGAAAATAGCATAAAAATGGGCAGATTGTCATCGAAAGGACTCAAATGTATTAGATCAAAATTGTTAATATTTTAAATGATTCATTTTTTGCAAATATCTATGATGATGTTTGATTTTTTTAGATTTCTAACCATGACATAATCGGATATAATAAGATATGAAATCTATGGATTTTGCTATATTTTATTAATTATTTGATTATTGTAATAATAAAGTCATATATGTTTATATCATATCATGTATATTATTTAGTATAAACGATATATCAGTATTAATAAATCAATAGTTTTACAAACAGAGATAATAAAAGTCTCTTGTAACACTATTACCTTATTTGCTTTATTTTATGTTATTTTCCTATCTTTTTTAAATAATTTCTTTTTTAATTTCTTTCTTCCCCTTCCATCGCTCTCTAATTAAATTTTATTAAATAGTACACCGTGCTTTTGACCAAAAAAATAGTAAATTGTACTAACATACCTAAAATACTAAAATATATGAAACATGTAATAAATAAGTATATTGAATTTATATTATAAGATATAATTAAATTTGCATAAAGTTTTAACTTTTTACTGTGAATATTAAAATTTCTATCTACCTTTACCTCACAACCACCGATGAAGGATTCCTCGAAAAGTTAAGGATTAGTAATCCTTTTTAGAACCTTCTAATTACCCTATGAATCATCAATATGAATCATCAATCAGATAGATAAATTTTTTGAAATAATTTTTCAAGGAGAAAGGGAGGCGGGATGGGGATTGTAATTCTTTCTACTTCTCGAGGTATAATGACAAACCGAGAGGCTCAACTAGAAGGAATCGGCGGAGAAATCTTGTGTAGATTCTTCTTTTTAATCAATCAAAACCCCTTCCCAAATTTTTCAAGCTTCTTCCAAAGCATACGGCTTACCCAATCGGATTAGAGTATGTAATATCATAATAATGGTAGAAATGGAATCACTTTTTTTTTTTTTTTTAATATTCTATCCAAAACTCCATAAGCCTAAGTGGCATTTATTAATTCCTTTCTCAAATGAACGATTTGAAGACCTATTGATTCTAACAACTTATTGCAGAGTTGATCATTCGGACCTTTCAATTCATAGACGTGGACTCCTTCTTCAGATGAGATAGAAGTATCTCTATCTCACAACAAGCTAGGAAATTAACAAACGCCCCATTTTGAAATCTGGGGAGAGGGATCAAGATCAAGAAATTATCGAAATTTTTTCTTTAAATGTTTATCCGATCCAATGCACTAAAGTCTCTTCAATGACGTGTGAGTCAAATTTGTCAATGCAGCACGATTGAAAGGTCCACGCAATGATTACAATATTTTTGAACATGAGTGACATAGATGTGCCCCCCGCTTTCGAAAATAGGCCAAGTACAAAGCAACATGGCATGCCCTCTCACGTTGCCTCATGTTACCAGCGAGGGCCCGCAAGCCCTCAACTAGATTGGTGCGAGAGGGTTCACAAACCCTCGTTGAATGCCAGTTGCCCATGGTAGCTAAAAAAGAGAGGAAAATAGCATAAAAATGGACAAATTGTCATCGAAAGGACTCAAATGTATTAGATCAAAATTGTTAATATTTTAAATGATTCATTTTTCGCAAATATCTATGATGATGTTTGATTTTTTTAGATTTCTAACCATGACATAATCGGATATAATAAGATATGAAATCTATGGATTTTGTTATATTTTATTAATTATTTGATTATTGTAATAATAAAGTCATATATGTTTATATCATATCATGTATATTATTTAGTATAAACGATATATCAGTATTAATAAATCAATAGTTTTACAAACAGAGATAATAAAAGTCTCTTGTAACACTAGTACCTTATTTGCTTTATTTTATGTTATTTTCCTATCTTTTTTGAATAATTTTTTTTAATTTCTTTCTTCCCCTTCCATCGCTCTCTAATTAAATTTTATTAAATAGTACACCGTGCTTTTGACCAAAAAAATAGTAAATTGTACTAACATACCTAAAATACTAAAATATATGAAACATGTAATAAATAAGTATATTGAATTTATATTATAAGATATAATTAAATTTGAATAAAGTTTTAACTTTTTACTGTGAATATTAAAATTTCTATCTACCTTTATCTCAAAACCACTGGTGAAGGATTCCTCGAAAAGTTAAGGATTAGTAATCATTTTTGGAACCTTGAATTACCCTATGAATCATCAATATGAATCATCAATCAGATAGATAAATTTTTTGAAATAATTTTTCAAGGAGAAAAGGAGGCGGGATGGGGATTGTAATTCTTTCTACTTCTCGAGGTATAATGACAAACCGAGAGGCTCAACTAGAAGGAATCGGCGGAGAAATCTTGTGTAGATTCTTCTTTTTAATCAATCAAAACCCCTTCCCAAATTTTTCAAGCTTCTTCCAAAGCATACGGCTTACCCAATCGGATTAGAGTATGTAATATCATAATAATGGTAGAAATGGAATCACTTTTTTTTTTTTTTTATATTCTATCCAAAACTCCATAAGCCTAAGTGGCATTTATTAATTCCTTTCTCAAATGAACGATTTGAAGACCTATTGATTCTAACAACTTATTGCAGAGTTGATCATTCGGACCTTTCAATTCATAGACGTGGACTCCTTCTTCAGATGAGATAGAAGTATCTCTATCTCACAACAAGCTAGGAAATTAACAAACGCCCCATTTTGAAATCTGGGAAGGGGGATCAAGATCAAGAAATTATCGAAATTTTTTCTTTAAATGTTTATCTGATCCAATGCACTAAAGTCTCTTCAATGACGTGTGAGTCAAATTTGTCAATGCAGCACGATTGAAAGGTCCACGCAATGATTACAATATTTTTGAACACGAGTGACATAGATGTGATATTGATGTGCCCCCGCTTTCAAAAATAGGCCAAATACAAAGCAACATGGCATGCCCTCTCACGTTGCCTCATGTTACCAGTGAGGGCCCGCAAGCCCTCAACTAGATTGGTGCGAGAGGGTTCACAAACCCTCGTTGGATGCCAGTTGCCCATGGTAGCTAAAAAGAGAGGAAAATAGCATAAAAATGGACAGATTGTCATTGAAAGGACTCAAATGTATTATATCAAAATTGTTAATATTTGAAATGATTCATTTTTTGCAAATATCTATGATGATGTGATTTTTTAGATTTCTAACCATGACATAATTGGATATAATAAGATAAGAAATCTAGGAATTTTGTTATATTTTATTCATTATTTGATGATTGTAATATTAAAGTCGATATGTTTATATCATATTATGTACATTATTTAGTATAAACGATATATTAGTATAAATAAATCAAAATTTTTACAAATAGAGATAATAAAAGTCTCTTGTGACACTATTCCTTATTTGCTTTATTTTATGTTATTTTTCTATATTTTTAAATATTTTTTTATTTCTTTCTTCCCCTTCCATCGTTCTCCAATTAAATTTTATTAAATAGTACACCGTACTTTTGACCAAAAAAATAGTAAATTGTACTAACATATCTAAAATACTAAAATATATGAAACATGTAATAAATAAGTATATTGAATTTATATTATAAGATATAATTAAATCTGAATATATAAATAAAAATTAATATTAAGTTTTCTTTTTATTGTGAATATTAAAATCTCTATCTACCTTTATACCACTATTTTTATGGGATATACCTAACTTTATCCCCTATCCTGTTCAAAAAAAAAAAAAAAACTTTATCCCCCATTAAATAAGCACTAAAAGTAGGGTAGAATAAAATTTTGTATTAACCGTCAAACGCACTGTTGAGATAATCTGAACAGCGACATAAAAAAAAAAAAGAAAAAAAAAAAAGGAGAAATCGGACGGAGGACCTTGTCCGTATATGCGGTGCGACCACGTGGCGTGAGCCCCCCATTCAAAATAATTTCCCGCACGACCCGCCAGCTCATCAAATTCCACTTCCGCCCCCTCCGTTTCCATTTCTAGCGGCCACCTCCTCGCGCCTCTCCTCCCCTCTCTCTCTCCACCCCTCCCTCCTTCTCTTCCCGCCGCCGCCGCCGCCTCGGGCCGTTCCTCCTCCGGCGAAGCAATGCTGCCCTACCGGACGATCGCGGAGGCCGAGGCGGCCCTCGGCCGGGGCCTCACCTACGCCGAGTCCCTCTGGTTCGGCTACTCCGCCGCCAAGTCCGATTACCTCCTCTACTGCCACAACGTCCTCTTCCTCTTCCTCATCTTCTCCCTCGTCCCGCTCCCCACCGTGCTCCTCGACCTCGCCCGCCCGGCCGCCGCCGACCGCTTCAAGATCCAGCCCAAGGTCCGTCTCTCCCCTGCCGAGATCCTCAAGTGCTACAAGGACGTCATGAAGATGTTCTTCCTCGTCGTCGGCCCGCTGCAGCTCGTCTCGTACCCGACCGTCAAGGTGAGGGCTTCCCCCCTCCGGTCGCGGGAGCCCGCCGGGCGTGCTTCCGGCTTCCGTGAGACTTCGTTTCTGGGGATTGGATTGGTTGGGGGGATTGGGCGTGATTTACGTGGCATTGTAGAAATCTGGATTCCGATCATTACTCTTGCGGAAATCGTCGCATTTTGGCCGCAAACGCGATTGTCGCTTGCCCTGATTTTCAAAATTTTGACTTTATCAGTATGATGCGATTGACTTGTGTGACATGCAGAATTTAGGCCGCCTGCCACTTCGCTGACATTCGTGGGTGGTTTCATTTCTGAGAAATTCTTGCTCCTTTTATTTTCCTTGCGGTTGCATTTGGGTAGGCATTTTCATGTTACGTCACCCACGTCTGATTTCATTTGGATTTTCAAGATTCCTGGCCATTTTTTCTATTATTTGCTCTGACTTTCTATATGTCGTAATCAGTATCGATGGATACTCCGAGCGCCGAGTTCGTGTAATCGCGGATCGATGTTCGATCTCTACCCTGGCGTACGCAGAGATCGAGATGTTCTTGATCGTCAATACGTTGCAAAGTGATTTTTTTTAATTCTCTTTTGTGTATGTATAGATGGTTGGGATCAGGACGGGATTGCCATTGCCATCATCGTGGGAGATTCTGGCGCAGCTCCTGGTCTATTTCATGATTGAGGACTACACCAACTACTGGTTGCACAGATGGTTGCACTGCAAATGGGGGTATGAAAAGATCCACAGTGTGCACCACGAGTACAGCGCTCCGATCGGTTTTGCGGCGCCATACGCGCACTGGGCTGAGGTTCTAATCCTGGGGATTCCTTCTTTTCTTGGGCCTGCGATTGTTCCTGGGCACATGATCACGTTGTGGTTGTGGATTGCTTTGCGGCAGATTGAGGCCATCGATACTCACAGCGGGTACTCATCCTTTTCTAGGCCATTTCACTATAGTCATTGTGCTTTCATGGGTTGTCCTTTTTAATCTTTTGCTGGTCAGTTTTCTTTATAACGTGATAAAGATATGAACAAGTGGGACGGAATGATGACAACTTTGAAAGTCTTGGGTCCCTTTCTTGATTTTACAAGAATTCTCACTGAAGTGGTTAGATTTGGGGAATCTTCCCACGTAGGCAGCCTTTAATTGTTGGAAAATGATATCAACACGTCTCTTTTGGTAGGCTTTGCGATTCATGTCGCAGTACTCTAACCTTGTTGTTATTGAAATGGTGACTTTGGACCGACACCACAATAAATTGTTTCCATTAAATGTTGACAAAAGTCAAAAAGTCTCCAAGTCTCAACTCATAGCAGTTTTCTAGTTATTCGTGTTCGTGTGGTGTCAAATTCTAGTTTCTCTAAATAAATTTATTTAGGCTCTAATCATGTTCTTTGTGTTGTGTCAAAAATTGCCACCGTGAAATTCTACTGGGAATGTTAAGCTCCTTTTGCCTCCTAAGAGCCCTCTTTTTTTTTTTTTTTTTTTTTTTTTTTTTTTTTTTTTTAGATCTAACCTAGCTGATTATGTAATAATTTGGTTCCCTTGCTTTCCGAGAGTTCGGAATATTTTTAATATCGCATTGTTCGTGCTTTATTAGTGCAGCTTCTGTGTGACGTTGGATAGGTTACTGGAAAAGCTTTAAAGTAGTTGTATAGAACTATAAGTTGCAGGTAAGGATGAAGAAACGGTAACTTAGAGAAAAGAAATGTAGTCTATTCTACAGGTGGATTTCCACTCTAAAGAAAAGTTAGCGCGAGGGAACATGATCATCTGTCCATTTGCCAAAGCTTGGTCCATTCGAAAACTGTATGTCATGATGTTGAAGTCTGGTATACTCGATGAGTATGGGCGAAAGAGATTGAGCACCAAATTCAGGATTAGCATTAAGTGACGCATTCTCTGACGGCATACCTAATGGCCATTCTTCAATGAGTTGTAGTATTATACATCTCGAGCAAAATGAGCTCTATGCACTAGAATGTGTCCAAATCAGAGCAAGCATCTGCTCAATGCTCTCCTTGTGAAATGTTTCTGAAATTCAGGCCATATTTTTTAAAACTAGTTCCCTTATAAATTTCTTTTTATCCTTAAAGAAAAGGTATTAGTACAAAGGTAGACAAGCTTTTCATGAAATCTAGCAAGGTCTTGTATGTTGAACTTGAGCGGTGCATAAGAATAACTGATTTGCTTATATTTTCTATTTTTGCCATAAAGAGGTTTTGCTATCTGATTGCTGCCTTTTTCTTGCTAAATCATGAATGGGGTCCAAGTGTGACTCATTTGCATGTTGCCATTTGATAAAGATATTGTCTCTGAAAATTGTGTTTATGTGTTTTTTTTTTGGGTAAATGCATCCACTTGTTTGATTATTGACCTTTGGTGGGACATCTGGGATGTTGCTTGAGTAGAGCTTTAGAGAAATTATGTAGTCAGTGAAGATCTTCCTGATATTTGCTATATTTTAAACTCTCAACTATGAATGCCATGTATGAGTTCTTTTCTTTTATTTTGCTCATACCTTTATGCTCTTCCGTGCAATTTTTAGTGGATGTGGAACTTCATGTGCAAATTAGATTGTTCTAGTATTGTAAACAGCGTAAAAAGTTTATGATGGTAGGTTGTAAGATAATTGCTACTCTCCCTCTCTCTCTCTCACGCAGTTAAACTACGTCTCTTATGAATTAAGATTTTATGCACTGATGAATTTAGCTATACCTTTATCTCATTACAGGAGACTGTCAGATAAGGGTTTCCATATTTAATTTAACCCTGCATGGAAATTTCTCTGATCATTAGAGACATTTGACTGCAATGCAGAAAACAAATTTCATTGTAACTTTTTGTGTCCCTGAGTTCTTCAGTGAGGAGTATTGGCCAATAACCACTCTCTAATCCATGGTTCTATTGTCTGAATCGAGTTTCTCATGATACCTTACTGCTTAATTTGGCTAATATCCTGTTGCACAGGTACGACTTGCCTTGGAGTCTTACGAAGTACATTCCATTCTATGGTGGCGCAGAATATCATGATTACCATCACTATGTGGGCGGGTTAAGTCACAGCAACTTTGCTTCAGTGTTTACCTATTGTGACTTCATTTATGGAAGTGATAAGGTGAAGCTTTTGTGGTTTGGTAATACCTGTTGTGCTGTCTGTGAAACGATTGGTTTGCTGATTTCTATTCTGTCATGTTCGCCAGGGCTATCGGTGTCAGAAGAAACTCCTCGAGAAGGTAAAACACATATTTGCTGCTTCTTCAATAGCTTTATCATCAGCAATAATATCATCTTCGTGAAGTATACATAAGTACATCTGGACACTAGGGGTAAATATTACCTGGTATTTTGGCAAGTCCAATGCTTTGAAGCCCTCAGATTATTAGCTACCAAGATTGTATCATATGACACTCACAATAAAGTTATTATTTAGATCTACGTAAATTTCTTTTAAATCCTTTTGGCATCTCTCATCTTCTGCTGGAATTTGCTTAATCAACCGAACAAATGCGTCTCTAACTTTTCCTGTATCATGCCTTTTGTACTTATCTTTTCTTCTCTGGATCAGATGAAGGAGGAAGCGAGAAGTGGCGATTCTACTCAAGACCTTAAAGCTGAATAGCTTAGAGGAACCGCTGTATTCGTTCTTTGGTGGTGGTCCCTTATTGCCTTGACCGCTTATCATTTTCCCAAGACCACTGCAGTCGAGCCAGCATCTCATGTGAATATGGCTATAAGTAGAGCCAATCATGGTTTAGGTGGTGATTAACTTGGTCTGTGTCTTAAAGTGTGTTTATTGTTGGGGTAGCTTTGAGAGGGGATGCCATACTATCTGGGGACTGAAGAAGACTTGAGTTTCTGTCTGACATTAAGGAACAGAAACGGTTTTCATTTAAGGGCATCGTTGTTAGTTCAGGCTCGGAATTTTGGCCCTCGTGCACACGAATTCTGCTTCTCGTGAATACACGAGGTTATGCCCCCCTCTTTCTTTTCCTGTCTTCCTCGATGTACAGCCTCTAAATAAGAAGACAATCCCGTGTTTTGATGAGCCTGTATTGTGTTGCGCGGAACTTCTAATCCATATGGATAGTAAAGCTTTGTGGACTAAAGGTGAGATGGATTGTCCTTCTGTTTATGCAAAAAGATGCAACAAATGTACTGGCGAAATGATCGAAAACAAAGATGCCGATGAGCGACTTGAATTTTCGACCTGTTCATTGTGCCGGTCCATCTATAGGTTCGATGCAAGGAGGTCTTTTTGCCTGATCAGAATGTCAACCAACAAAAGCGAAAGCTAGTGGGGGATTTTTGTGAGGAAGAAGAATAAAGGTCCTGCACTAGCCAAAGGAAACGTGTCAAAATGCAGGAATTGAAAGCGAAGCTGAGGAGGCAAAGGCCGGTCAGGTGGTCGCGCTGTCATTTCGTTGTTGAAAAGGATGGGTGGACGACCGGTTCCTATGTCTTTGGTCCGAGGAATCACGTCCATATCTTTTTAAATCATAGCTGTCGCCGTTTCGCTGTCGCACTTAATTTAGCCGCAACAAAGTTCAGGCTCTTGCTAAGACAGCACTTGCCAAGCAGCCCGTCTAGCTCAGTCGGTAGAGCGCAAGGCTCTTAACCTTGTGGTCGTGGGTTCGAGCCCCACGGTGGGCGCCTCTCCCTTTTATTTTTTTTCCAACCCAATATATTAGAATCAGCATTTTTCCTTGGGCTTCCACTTTCCAATTAGGGCCAAGCCCAACATGTTCATGCCAGCATTCCCATTTTCTGTCAATCGTCCTTTTCTTAACCATCATCAAGTGACGTTTCCTAGGGGGTTTTTCTGTTCACACCCTCTATTTTGTCATTTCGTCTGGAATTTCTTGCTTCCAAATTCCCTCGAGCACGAACAAGTTCTAGGGACTTGACCCGATAGATCATGGGCCGGGCCGGGCCCGGTATCTTTGGCACTAACCTAGTAAAAGACTAGATTCCACCCAAGATGTGCCCCCCACACAATTACCTCATCCCTTCAATTTGGCTCGCGCATTGTACTGCCCAGATGCAACCATAATTTTGAAAGCGCCCCTTCTCTCGCGCTTTGAAAAGTCTTCATCGCCTAGACTCACCGACCAGGTGTTTGGTTGACTCGACATTAAAGCCACATACCTATCCCCGCTTCCTTCCCCTCGTTTGATGGCTCGACTCAGCTCGCGACTCGAACCAATCATCGAAAGAATCAAGAGAGTGAAAATCCCTGGAAAAAAAAAAAAAAAACGCCAAAATTCGACACTGTGCTTTCCAGATAAACTCATGATTGGGGGGGCAATATCGTCATATAAGCCAAAATACAGCGTCCACGCTCTCTTTTCCACGAGGAAAAGTCCAGACGCGGCCTTGATGCTGACGGAGAGCTAAAATTTCAGGCTCCCCCCGGTCGACCAATTAAAGTTTAAAAGATCTGAGGTGATTTCCTAGGTGGGAAAATACATGTAATTATTGAATATAAAAAAATTGAAAAAAAGGGTAGGAAGAGGCCCTCGCTAATATTCTTCACCAAACGTGGGGTCAGCAATTATGGGACTTTTGATCTAATTATGACCACCTGTTTTTTTTTTTTTTTTTTTTTTTTTTGGGTTGAGGGTTTTTTTTCTTTAATCCACCGACGGCTAATTTCCTCTTTCCCCCCTTTTTCCCCCCCTACTTTTTCTAAAGGAGCGTTAAATAGCATAAAGTAATGGTCATTATTCCATGGACGTATTTTTTACTTTCAGGGATTTTCTTCGATAGTTCGTAGAATAAACCGGGAAAGGAAAATTCGGGATTCTCCGACGGCCGCCACCGTGCGCCTCGGGCGGTGGCCGTCCGACGGCATCTCCCTGGCCCAAGCCCCTAATGGGCCCTGCCACCCACCGTTGCCCGACCCTGATTTCATTGTATGCGTGCGATCTGCAAAAAGGGCGTTGGGACAAGCAGCCCAAGACAAATGAAATTGCATGGACTATTGAAAAAGAAGAGCGAGATTTATAAATTTGTACAGTTTTGTCAAGATGTTTGGTGAAAATTATCTTATTGCTGCTAATACGAATAGTATGATTTGCCTTCTAGACGATATTGATGCTTTGAAGATAGCATGAATCCAAAAAGACTAATCGTCTCGTATGATCCATTATCAATTCGATTGAGATACAATGAATTTAGTATACAATCTTGTTCTTTTACTTAATCAGGAAAAGTTTTTTTGCTCGGATGACTCATACGAGATTGGCAAGGGCCTTTACACTGCCCCACATGGGCACTGTGATTGGACCTAGTGTGAACATTTGATTTGAAAAAAGCGAGGATGTAGAACTTTCGAATATTCAGATAATTGATAGCTTCTATGAAGGACGGGTTGTACCGATGATCGAGTACAAACGAAGCAAATCTTAACAGCGTGCCTTATGAGGGGGGTACAAATACGAACTTGAGATATGCTTAGCACCCACCTATTGAATATTTTGAAATCGAGTAGGTCAAAAAGAGCTCTTTATGGTTTACCAAGATTTTGGGTTGGTATTGAATGCTACTTACTTTAATTCACAGGATTATTATGTGCTCTAGGTTTACCTTTATCCATTATTCTTTAAATTCCCCCTCCCCTCCCCCAAATATCGCATATTTTCAATTTTCAATTGCTTATGTTTGCAAAAATAAAAAGGTCAGACAAAGACATTTGATAGGTGAATGGGTGACACATACAATCTACAGTATATTACGTGTTTACTCGCTTCACTTTGATGATGCTCGCTCCCAAAATAGAAATCTCTCTGAGCACTGAGTCTCGAAACTCTAGCTCTTTGAAATTCTTATTCCACACATGACATATGTGGAAAACAAAAGGGTTGCACAGATTATGTACCGGAGATAGATCGCCTCCTAATAAATGCGAGTGTTGAGTTTTTAGAGAGAGACAGAGAGAGAGAGTTGATCTTTTTGGGGGGGGTTGTATTAACTATGGCAAATCAAAAGGGTATTGCTTGAGGACAAAGACAAGGTTAGGAGCATCTCTTTTAAAGGGATAATAAGCAACAGCTAATAGCTAACTAATGTACTTTTGTCCTCCCAACCGTGTAGCTTCCCGTTGGTTTCGGCAGCCTCAAGCAATTCAATCCCACCATTTCCTCATATATATAATAAATAACACCACACAGCATTGATCAGGCAGGGAAAAAAATGCCCCTTCGACTATTTTCGACCTCACGGATAATGGAAATTCTGGTTATATAATAGCTATCCTTAGATTGCTTGAATTTCGAGTTGTATGAATTTCTAGGTCGCACTTCATGTTCGAACAATGGAAAGTTGCTCAAGTAGATCTGGTGTTCAGCACAAGTCAAAAAAAGTCAGAGGAAGGTACTCATAAGAACGATGTGACTTGAAGGTGGAAAGCTTGGGATTGAATATAGCCGAATTCGTGCACACTTTCATACCCGACCCGAAGGACAACGTTCGTGGGGGACGTGGGTTCGTGATGAACGAGCATGAACCGTATGCAAGCAAAACATAAAGTAAGCCAACAATGAATTCCCGAGCCGGTTCAAGACCATAAAACAGTCATTCTTTCTTACATTTGAAGCACCGGACTTATCCTAGATCTGTTACGACAGGCCCTCCGTACCATAAATATTAGATAATTACCGGAGATATATAGATCTATTCTTATGGGGTAGACCCTAAAAGAATGCGCACATATGGTAATTCAAACCCGTCTTAACTGAGGAGGACAAATACGTTTATTACTTGAACAGCTCCTTAGAATAAATTCCTTTTGTGACCCATTTTCCCAAGCTTCCTAGTTTATAATGTCCTAGGAATTTCATTTTATCCGAACTTTGGTCCATATGTGTGCATATTTTTCTTACATCATATAGCTTAAGTTTTTTGTTTTTGTTTTTTGTTTTTTGTTTTGTTTTTTAAGACATATAGAGGATATGCAATATGTGAAGTGAATGGAGCTTCTCCTTTCTCGCTTCCTTTTTCTTTTCTTTCCCAGATCATCCTTCGAAACCTTCAGAAGAGCTTGATCACTCTTATTCTCAATGTATGCAAACAACCAAAGATTCTTGGTAATCAATTCGTCCATGAATACTTCACGGGTCAGGCTTGAGAAATATTCCACCACGGAATCCTTGATGTCATTGAAACCGACCTTGTTCAAAGTACCACTCGTGTATCATTAAAAAAAGTCCAGAAAATAACAAAACGAAAAAAGAAGCTTGTGTCGTACATATTAGTTGCCCATAAAGCTTTCGAGTTGAGAAAAATATGCTCTATGACAAAAAGAAATTTTGTCCCATAAAGCTTTCGAGTTGAGAAAAATATACTCTATGATAAAAAGAAATTTTGTCCCATATTATTGGAAAGTAATCAACTAATTAGGTTAGTCTTAATCTAGTGAGTATCAATAATTTCTGGATGCTAGATATTCAAGGTACTTTACGAGTTATAGGTAGAAGTCCACCCCCTATCAGTGGATAACATCGCATATAAGTACAGTACTCTCGTATATCTATAGTAGATAATTGAGGTATGATAGCTGAATCTATAAAGCGTGCTATGGAGCCAATGATACCAACTGTGCAAATGGCAGCAGTGGTTACTCTACAAAGGCCTTGATTCCAACGCTCTCGATATGATATCTCTACACTTGGTCAAAACCCTAGCTACCTGTGGACATGATCTGGTTCAAAGCGGGGTTTGAGGAGGTAGGGCGGTGCGACCCTTAACCCTATTCGTTTCTCATGCTCACGCATGTGAAGTCATGGAGTTGGAGATGGTGGATTGTGGCGTCCGAAGCTTCGACTGATTTGAGATGAACAAAGGTCAGTCAATCAGTACGAATTCATGGTAATTTCGAAAACTCTAATTATTTACACTGCTTGATTTGCAGCACTATAATGATGCGAGACACAAAATTAACATTTTAGTGTTCTTTTAGAGAGAGAAGTTGGTTGATTACATAGCTTTGGTTATGAAGAAGATTTTATTTCTTTTCTGTGTAATTCGGCATCAAACATTGATAGCGTGGAAGAGTAATAGTCAATTTTAGATGAAAGCCCAATTAGACATCTCCATTTAATATGTTCTGTCTTATTAGAAGAAAGGACTCCTAGCATTTACGTTTTGAGCTCATTTAATATCATAAAACTAAAGAATCTAAGGTATGGAGTACATGCGATAAACTTATCAAATTCTAAGGACGACAAGACAAAGGAAAGTGAAAAAGGTAACAAGATAGTTTACTTTGTTTTACCCTTGCTTGCTACGTGTCAAAATATGAGAGGGAAAACCAATAAGATTATTTTATGTAGTTGGGTCATAAATCAGGACATACCCAAAAAAAAAAAAAAATTCCTCAGAAACCCTAATCTCCTTTGTGTACTCGGTTTTTCACAACTCACAATCTCTAAAAGGGCGAGGGCACACATTGCAAAACCCTAGGAATGAGGAATTCTTGTTGACCTCACCGTTCTACATTTGATATTTTCTTTTGACATATTCAAATGTAGGCATTCACAATTGTATGTACTCTTTTTTCATAATTTTCCTAAAAAGAGGATAATATTATTATATCCGAATTATGCAAAAAGAGAAAGCGATAAGTAGAATTCAGAATAATGAATAAACGCAGGCAAACAGGCCATCAACCCTAATATCTGCATATAAAAGAGGGAAGCCCTTCTTCTTTATCTTCTTCTTTTTTAAATATCTTTTCCAGGTTTTTCTGTTCATTGGAACTCAATGCAAGACACGAGCGCTCGAGAAATTAGTTCTTTTTCCTGGCCTCCATGAAAACGTGATTCTCGATCCACCCAAGAAGGGAGAGGTGCGGTTTGTGGGTGTGGGGAACACAGGCCATGATGATACTGAATTTAGGGGACATTGCTTGAAACCGGGTTTATATCAGAAAATCGAATATCTCCCCCTTTCTTGACTTTATTTGTTGCAAAGATTAAGATGTTTTTCTTATGCTCTGCCCCCACCTTGAGAAGATAATTCCTTCAATAGGGCAATGCCCCCCCCTCTTCTAATTCGATCAAGTTTCACACTCGCACATGTCACTTTCCAAGGCACTGTAGGTTTGGATCTATATCCGCACTTAGCCCGGGGATGAAAATGGTTGGTCCAGAAAAACGCTTCGCCTGTCAAAAACCTAATCTTTATTATTTTTCAGACGATACACATAGTCTCATACCATATCATATTTGAAACCGATATCTTTATGGACCCGAAAGCTTTAAAAACAGTATTTCTTCCGGGATGTCCTTGTAGATTATTCGAGTGCCGTCTTGTGTATACAGCTGACTACATATTTTACTGCTAATCATTTTCAAGAACATGCATATTTCGCACCTTAGGTCAAACGTGACCAACGGTGTTTTGTTCGCATAGATTTAGGAGGTAAAATATATACCATCGAGACTATAAAATCAGTCCTTCACTGTGCATTTAATACTATAGTTTTCCAACAGTATCACTTCGATATCCAATGGAATGGCTTCTCGATTCGGTTTTTATTCATGCGATGTCGATGTGTGATTGACCGGGGGCGAAATATTTTAAGAGATTAGGACACACAGGGAAGTATTAAAAGATGTGGCCGCGGTGTGCGTTATCAATAGTTTAGTGCTATACGTCATTAGGTGCTCCACTTGATAGAAAATTAGAAAAAAGCTCGATTAGTTGGAATCCTAATTAGTCAAGCAAACCACCCAATTCGTTTGTGTTAACCCACACAAAGATGGGAAATCATAAAAATAAATATATACATAAATATGTGTATATATTATATGGTTGTGATTTTATGCGCGTCGAAGTTTTTTCTTTTTCTTCCTAGGGTTTGTTGGTTCAGTTGAAAAGAGAAAGAACAACAACGGACAAAGGACTTTTCAAGCAAGTGCTTTAATTATGGGATTAGGAAAAAAGAAATCTAGAAAACCCTAAGTGTTTGTGTGTGCGTGGGCATAAAAGTAATCGAAAAGGACAAGAGCAAAGCTTTCCTTTGATTTGTCGATGTAGCTTCTAAGATCTGCCCAAACGATTTTCCATGCTATTTTCTGCTGGAGCAAAGAGCAAAGAGCAAAGAAGCTAATCCCTCTCCTTTTCTTTCTTTCCAATCCTGCTGGCGTACCTCTCCATCTTTTATAAAGATATGATGCCTCGTGGAACGGTTTTTCTCGGTGAATATAGCGAAGAGGAATGAGAAAGCTTGCATGCGATCAGCGATATAACGACAACCATTAATGCAGGAAGCTTATCCAAAAAATCCTAAACTTATTGTGCGGTGGCCAATTTAGTCCTAAATATTTCAACTGTGCCAATTTAGTTTCAAACATTTTGACAATTTGTCAATTCAGTTATAGAACCTTTTGATTGTACCAATTTTATCATAAATCTTTTGATGATTTGCTAATATAATGGTAAATTTTTTAATGATTTGCTAATGTACTCATTTCGACTAAATATGCAAATAATAAGTTTATGATTAAATTGTCAAATTATCAAAAAGTTTAGAAATAAATTAATACAATAAAAGGTTTAGGACTAGAATTGCCAACATGTTTAAGAGTAAATTGACATAATTGGAAGGTCTAAGATTGACTTGGCCACCGTGTAATAGATTTAGGACTTTTTCAACAATTATCCTCTATCTATGCTAATGCGACTTCATCAATTATCGGATCTCCTCAAATTCAAAATCCATTATCTTGATAGTTGTCGATGAAGTTTATATATATATTTATGAAAACGAAGAGACACAATCGTGTATGTCATCACCTTGTACAAGGATTTTCTTCGCGCGTGCCTTATCGTCGCTAATTTTTCGTTTAATCTATAAGCTAGGTGTTGTTCCTAAAGGAAGATTGGTCATTTTCATTTTAAATATAGGGTCCGTTTGTTCAAAGGAAAACTATTTCCGGAAAATTCTTTTCCGACTTCTCGACTTTTCAATGTTTGGACAATGAAGAGCATTTTTCATAGACCAAAAACAACGAGCTTAAATAGGAAGGAAAACAACTTTCTTTTCTGGCAAGAAAGAAATCATTTCCCTAAAGCACAATATAAATGAAAACTAACTATTTTTATTGAAAAATATTTTTCTTTATCATAAAGTTCATAATGAAACAAACCCATCCTCTGGTACTTATATGTCCATCCGTGCACCAAGTAAGTCACCAACTCAAATTTAACCAATTCAGTTTTAAACATTTCTATTGTGTTAATTTAGTCCTAAATATTTTAATGATTTGTTAATTCAATTATAAAACCTTTCAATTGTACACATTTTGTCCTAAATCTTTTGGTGATTTATCAATTTAGTCATAAACCTTTTGATGAATATGCAATAATAGGTTTAAAACTAAATTGGCAAATTATCAAAAAGTTTAGAATTAAATTGACACAATGAAAGGTTAAGGATTAGATTCGTCACAAGATTTAGGACTAAATTGACCTCATTTGAAGGTTTAAGATAGAATTGGCCACTGTGCAATAAGTTTAGAACTTTTTAGACAAATATCCCTAGTCATACTAACGTGACTTCATCAATTATCAAATGTCCTCGAATTCAAAATCCATTATCTTGATAGTTTTCAATGAAGTTCATATATATATATATATATGAAAACAAAGAGATGCAACAGATCTGGCAATGTCACACAAGCACCGTACGCATCATCACCTTATTGCATAAAATCCTTTTGCTTTCCCTTTATACGAGGATTTTCTTCGCGTGTTCCTTACGGTCGCTGATTTTCCGTATGACCTATAAGCTAAGTGTTTGTACCAAAGGAATATTAATCGTTTTCCTTTTAAATGCAAGGTCCGTTTCTTCGAAAGAAAACTACATCCTAAATGATGTTTTCCGACTTTCCGTTGTTTGGACGACGGAAAACGTTTTCCTCGGACGGAAAACAATAAGTTTAGATCGGAGAGGCGGGGAGGGGAACGCCTTCCCCCGAACCACCATATAAACGAAAACTAGCCAGTTTTCATAAAAAAAAAAAAAAAAAAACACTTTCCTCGAAAAACATTCTCTTTTATCACAAAGTTTTTAGCAAGACAAATGCACCCTCATATGCTTATATGTCCATAATCCATGCGCATCGGGTAGTCACCAACTCAAGTTTAACCAAATTTGGATTAGTCAGCTTTTTCATTAATGATCAAAGGGAGCCAAAGCTAAAATTAAAAAGAAGAGGGAAAAAGAAAGAAAGGGCCATCCTAAAATTCGGTGCTTTGTACTATGTCTACGTAACGAGAGGGAACGGCAGGGCCTTTGTAAAAGCGGGGAGTGAGGGGCAGTTCGATGTGAGCTGGCATCCGTGGGGGGAGGAAAAGTCTTACGTATCCGACGGGTCGTTTCCCAATTCCCATTTTCGTGTCTCCCCCCACTTCGACAATTTTCCCGTCCTATGAATGAACTTATGTTCACGTATGCATGGTCTCCCCCCCCACCCTTCACTCCGCATTTTCCCCATCCCTCCTTGTAAATACCCCCAAAATTTCTACTCCGGAAAAAGGAAGAGAAAGAAAGAAAAAAGAAGGTGGAATGCATCAACACGGACGACATGAACGGGTCCCGCGATCGACAATGGGTAAAAACATCCGGCGCTGTAAACCCGTCGCTTTCGATTCGACGCGATTGCAAGGCCTTGTAACATACCACCGAGAGGGTTATTTAGAGCCGTTACGATGTCCGTAAAAAAAACTTTCGAGAGTTACTTGACTTTTGAAATCGATCTTTTCCCCATATTTCGACGCGCTTTTTCTAAGTCGTCTCGAGCGGCAGTCAACGACAAGGCGACAATTTTCGCCTCGACCCGTAACAGGGTCTAGCTTGTCATAGTTCGATCTATAGGAAAGAAGAAGAAGAAGAAGCTAACCTACTCGGTCTGAAAAAAGACTCGTGTCGTTTGAATTTAGCTTGGTGTGCGAATTTAACTTAGGCCTAAGCTCTAGTTATTTAGTTGCGACATAGGGCGTTTTCATCAAGATCTCATGTAATATATCAATTATGATTCTCCATCGCTTCCATTGTCCTTATTACGGGATAAAAATTCGAAAGAAGACAGACTCACTTTTGTGCGGGCGCGTGTGTAAATTTAAATTTAATACGTCTGCCGTGACGAGGATTAAATCCTAAAATACAATCCTCCTCATCCTCACTTTTGTCTTAACTTAATTTTTTAAGTAAATAAATTAAAAGGAATTCAGGTCATGTGTGAGAAGGCAGGCCTGGGACACGAATGGCGCAATGGGCCGACTCCCGTTCGAGGGAATTTTGTTGGCTGTTTTGGTCAACACTGGCGCTGCTCTAGAGAGAGAGAGAGAGAGAGAAACAATTAATAAATCGTCATTATTATAATAGTAAAGAAATAATAGTTCAAATTTGATTTCCTAGGTTGCCCTTTGTTTTGTCTCCGTATGAATACCCACATGGACAACAAGTCACATTAGGAAATTCAAGGGAGGAGGGGAGGGGGAGGGGGAGGAGGAAAAAAATTAATAAAAAGAAAAAAATCAAACCCGGCAATCATGAAAAAGCAAATCGCCCCGGATTTTTTTTTTTTTTTAAAAGACAATAGTAATAAAGAAGAAAGAGAAAAGACTCCGCCCAATAAAATCGATTCGGAAAGGGGGAGAAAGGAGGAGGTGGAGGGAGGGAGGGGGCGAAATTAATATAAAAATACGAAATGGGGGATTTTTAGGGGAAACCGGACAGAAACAAAAGTCTCACCCACAACAACAACAAAAGACGCCCCCAAAAAGAAATGTTAAATTAATCGTCTTTAATCGAATTGATTAATTAATTAATTAATTAATTAATCATCGATTTTTATAATCCGGTAATTAAATTTTAATAATTAATTTTGGGGGTGAGAGGGCAACGGAGAAAAAGGAGAGAGAGAGAGAGAGAACATGAAAGGAGTGTCAAAACAGAAATTCTCCCCACTGATTGCGCGTGACTATCACTTTCCATAAGGGAGCAAGTGACAGCCCGGTCTCTCACGTCGCGCGAGTCTCGTACGTGGGGCAACGCTCTCCCCTGTTGATGCCATCCCCATCAACGTCCAATGTTCGCCCCTCCCCCACGCGCGCCCCTCCCCGCGCGTGCGCCCCCTCTTCCTCTCTCTCTCTCTCCTCCTCCTTCTCCTGCTGCAAGCCCCAACACATCACTCTCGCTCGTACACGCCCCCTTCTCTCTCTTCCCCTCTCATGTCGCCTTATTTTCTCTCTCTACCTTCTTCTTCTTCTTCTTCTTCTCCTTCTCCTTCTTCTACCACCGCTCCTCTCTCTCTCTTCTCCTTGCCTCGTCTGCAAGACTGCTTCTTGCTTCGACTTCCCTTCCGGGAGCACCTCAATTGACCCCGTCGCTGACGACCCACCCCGCCAGATCGCCGGAGCCGGCCATGGACGCCCGCCGGAGACCGAGCTTCCGGCGACCGAACCCTCTCTAGCAAACGAGAAATGCCAGCTCCCACGCTCCGTTAAAACTCTCCCGACCCTCGAACGCCCGGAAATTTTGTCTCTTTCCTTAGCCCTTCTTAGCCCGCGAGAGAGAGAAGCGAGGAACGGGAAGGTTCGGACGAGACCCCGTCTTGTTGAATGGCGGCCACCACGAACACCTCGCAGCCGCCGCCGCCGCCGGCGCAGGGGGAGTCGGTCCCGGTGTCGCCCTCGGCGGACGAGATGACGGCCAAGGCGGTGAACAAGCGCTACGAGGGGCTGGTGATGGTACGGACGAAGGCCATCAAGGGGAAGGGCGCGTGGTACTGGGCGCACCTCGAGCCCATGCTCGTCCACAACGCCGACACGGGGCTGGCCAAGGCCGTGAAGCTCCGGTGCTCCCTCTGCGAGGCCGTGTTCTCCGCCTCGAACCCGTCGCGGACGGCGTCCGAGCACCTCAAGCGCGGCACCTGCCCCAACTTCGCCTCCGTCCCCAAGCCCATTTCCTCCATCTCCCCCTCCGGCACCCCCGTGGTCACCACGCCGCAGCCGTCGTCCTCGGCGGCCGGCCCCGGCGGCGGCGGTGGCGGGCACCGCAAGCGGAGCAGCTCCTCCGCCCGCTCGGTGCACTCCTACGAGGTATCCCCGCTCGCCATAGTGGATCCGACCCGGTTCTGCCCCGACTACAGCCCCACGACGACCGTGGTCCCTCATCATCATCAGCATCAGCAGCAACACCTCCATCAGCATCATCATCAGCAGCATTTGGTCCTGTCAGGTGGGAAGGAGGATTTCGGGGCGTTGGCCATGTTGGAGGACAGCGTCAAGAAGCTAAAGAGCCCGAAAACCTCGCCGAGCCCGACCCTCAGCAAGACCCAGATTGACGCCGCCCTCGATCTCATGGTGGACTGGGTGTACGAGTCTTGCGGGTCGGTCTCCTTCTCGAGCTTCGACCACCCCAAGTTCCGAGCTTTCCTCAGCCAGATGGGCTTGCCCGCGGTCTCGAGGAGGGATTTCACGGGTTCGAGGCTGGATGCCAAGTACGAGGATGCTAAGGTCGAGTCGGAAGTGAGGATCAAGGACGCTATGTTCTTTCAGGTGGCGTCGGAAGGGTGGAAGTACCGGGATTACGGTGGGTTTAGCGAAGAGAATTTAGTGAATTTGACTGTTAATCTGCCTAATGGGACGAGCGTGTATAGGAGGGCGCTGTTTGTTAGTGGCTCGGTGCCTTCTAAGTATGCAGAGGAGGTCTTGTGGGAGACGGTGACTGGGATTTGCGGTAATGCACTTCACCAGTGCGTCGGGATCGTCGCCGATAGGTTCAAGGCCAAGGCGTTGCAGAACCTGGAGAATCAGAATCCGTGGATGGTCAATGTTTGCTGTCAGGTTCAGGGATTGAGTAGCTTGATCAAGGACTTCAGCAGGGAGCTGCCTCTGTTCAAGAACGTCACCCAGAATTGCTTGAAGCTCGCGAAATTCATCAACAACAACGGCCAAATTAGGAAAAGCTTCCATAAGTATCAGATGCAGGAGTACGGCCACGGTGGGTTATTGAGAGTTCCGTCCCAGGGTTACGAAAATCTGACCTTTGGCATTGGGCCTGTTTACATAATGCTGGAAGACATATTGAATTCGTCTCGGGCGTTGCAGTTAGTTTCGATGGATGAGCCGTATAAGATGGTGGCCATGGAGGAACCCGTTGCGGCAGAAGTCGCCGAGATGATTCAGGAAATGGGGTTTTGGAATGAAGTGGAGGCAATGCACTCCTTGATCAAGCTAGTGAAGAGCATGGCAAGAGAGATTGAAACAGAGAGGCCATTGATTGGGCAATGCCTCCCGCTCTGGAATGATCTCCGTTCCAAAGTGAAAGGTTGGTGCTCCAAGTACCACATTGCGGAGGGACTGATCGAGAAAATAATCGAGAGACGGTTCGATAAGAACTATCACCCGGCTTGGGCTGCGGCATTCGTTCTCGACCCCCTGTATTTGATTAGGGACACTAGTGGGAAGTACCTCCCTCCGTTTAAATGCTTGACACCTGAGCAAGAGAAGGACGTGGATAAGCTCATAACTCGGCTCGTGTCGAGGGAGGAGGCGCACATTGCCTTAATGGAGCTCATGAAGTGGAGGACGATGGGCCTCGATCCGGTATACGCGAAAGCAGTGCAGATGAAGGAGCGCGATCCTCTCACTGGAAAGATGAGGATCGTCAACCCTCAAAGCAGTCGTTTGGTGTGGGAGACTCACCTCACCGAGTTCAAGTCGCTCGGGAAAGTCGCGGTTAGGCTAATATTTCTCCACGCGACTTCCTGCGGGTTCAAATGCAATTCGTCCTTCTTGAGATGGGTGTCCTCCCATGGGCACTCGAGGGAAGGCATCGAGAGGGCTCAAAAGCTGATATTTATTGCGGCTCATTCCAAACTCGAGAGGAGGGATTTCTCGAGCGACGAAGATAAGGACGCGGAGCTATTTGCATTGGCAAATGGTGAGGATGATGTGCTAAATGAGGTTCTTGTTGATGCATCATCTGTGTAACATTTTTTCCCCCTTTCCTTTTTTTAGTTACACCTCTTAGAATCTTGAAATTGTAGGATTTATTGAATTCTTTCCACTACCCCTTTTTTCTTCTGTGTAATTGTTCACCTAGAAAAGTTCTGGCAGTTGAGTGGGAGGAGAAAATGACATTGATAGGGTATTGAGTTGAGCTTCTGTATTTCTCATATTGCATCAAAGAAAAAAAAATTATGGAAAGTGGTTGCTCAGTCTTCTCCATAACTTGATTTTGGAGTTTCTATGTGCTTGTACTTGCAGAAAAATTTTCTCAGCTCTTCATGTTGTAAAAACAGAGAATGCTTCTCTGAGGGTTTGATCAACATGGGGATTCTTGTAAATTTGTGGTTCCTTGAGTAATTCGGTCCTTTAGCTCTCCTTTGGAATAAAAATAATGTTTTCCCTATTTGGATTCATCGGAATTCGAGTGAAGTACCCAGCGAATTGTGATTGTGATACACTATGATCTCAGGGCTGCTACATTTACCCGGTTCACCAGAATGGATGGCTGCGTAGAAAAATCAGTTCAATTCTCCAACTGTAAGGGAACATCTTTTTTCGCACCCTTCCCATGTCGATCCCTCAGACATCGAACCAATTCATGTGATCGCGCGAATTCTCGAACTGGGGAGAGATCTCACCAATTTGACTTTCTGATTCAACTGCTCATCAATGTCACTGGACGAATTTAACAGGACAAATGAAGGAGGGGTTTATGGTTATGCCCATTTAGGCAATATCTTGCCGTGCCTGCAAAAGTCTGTCCCACCCTGGTTAGAAAATCCTTTTCCAGAGTCAATGGAGCTCTTGAATTGGACTCGGGATTCTAGCGCACGATTCATGTCCAATGTCTTTGCTTCGCTCAATCGTGAGTTTGTGGCATCTTCTTCGGTTATTTTCTTAGTCCGAGGCGAACGAGCATGGGGAACGGTTTCGTACATATCCATGCAGCCGGATTTATGTAGTGTAGGAGCGGAGCGTGTGCTAATTATCTTTTTGATTTCAAATAAGATCTATCGGAGCGTCTCGATCTCGAGAAGCAGAAGCAGCAGCAGAGTCTGCTGTACTTACCGTTCAAAAAACGGTTGTTAAGGGTTTGAAAACAAATGCTTGAATCCTCATCATTGTGCCTTTGAAGTGTTACGAAAGCCCCTGTTCCTAGTAAGCACTTTTAAGTTGTCATGAAAGATTCTGATGAATTTAAGCCGAATGACCATGAATGCTGATAAAACCCAACTCCCCCTTCTTCTTTTTCTCTCTCTCTCTCTCTCTCTGGTGACAAAGCCGCTCGACAAAGATATCGTGGTCGACGCGCTGAAGAGACCGCCACGAGAGGAGGTTGTTGAGCCAGGGAGTCGTCGGATGCAATGATTAGAAGAGGATCCAAGGATTTGGGTAATTCTTAACTTGGGCAAGAAACCAAAGTTTATTTGGTCAACTGCACTTGGAAGGACCCCAAGGCACAGAGCAACAGAGCTCTCTCGCCCTCTCTCTTTTTCTCAAGCTGGAAAAACACTCACCAACTGTTTTTCCCCTCTCGTCGTCACCATCCACATCGGCCATGGTTCTTGCGTCTGTGAGAGAGCAACGGGACCCGCCATGAAGAAGTGCCGGTCTTTGTCACCGAGCTCTGGTTTTGATGGAGGGAGATAGAGAGAGGGAGAGAGGACTCCGCATGGTACAAACGCTTCGGTTATTATTGTATGCGAGACGGGTGAACGTAATACTAATGACTTATTAAGCATCTTTTGAGAGAGAATTCTCGACTAAAAAATGATTTGATAGTGGCATTATTAGCACCACAGAGCCGGGGGAAGGCAAGGGCCGTCGCCTCCCCTCTTTTCAAACTAATTTCACTATTAACTTCTCCTTTCTATGTACAAATCCATAAAAAAATTCTGCTAATTACTTTATTATATTGATAATTAGATAGATTGAAAACATTTTTCTTCTTAATCCGATTGTAATGTACACCTTATAAAATCACTTTTGTTTTGGTTAAATCCAGACATGATATTAGGATGAGAAATAACTTGTGGCGTCTTAAAAAAAGATAAAATTTCATAGTTATTTTCTAAGTCATTCCAAAAAAAAATGAAGAAAGAATTCTTTGTTGTTTTACTTTTAGGAGTAACTCTATCATGTGATACTCTTTCACATGTGATAATAACAAAAATTGATCAAAGTTTTAATCCGAGAAAATGTCGATAATTTCACCTCTCCAACCCCTCTCTTTGGATTTCTGGCTTCTTCACTAGGCATGACCACACCATTGGTGTAATAATTCACTTGGGACTATACTTACATGTTCAAGAAATAACTTATACGATCGTCAACTTTTGTTCTTACACACTATATAATCTGGTCAACAAACATGCTTTGTTTGTTTGAATTAATACAATGTAAATAATTTTGAGGTTTTATCTCGATGCATATAATGATTTTCTGTCATATGAAAAAGGGAAAAGCAAGCATGTAAAAAATCAATAGCAATTAAATTATTCAGCTCTTAATAAACAACATTAATTGAGAGGCATACATGGTCATCTGGCTTCAACTACCACAGTTCTTGTTACTAGTTAGACTCTCCTCAGCCAGTTGACAAGGATTAGCAAAATGCCGCGCAAAGAGAGAGAGAGAGAGAGAGAGGAGTCCAATAATCTCGATACTTACTGCACGAGTTAATATCTACCTACGATCCTCCCCCATCGAAACCCTACTCTTTCCTTTTCAAATGTGGATGAACAGTATAAATTCTTCTTTCTTTTTTCCTTGTCAAATCAACTTTAAGACGAGGGTAACTTCTCATTTAAACATTCTCATTAAAGGCTCGTGAGAGAGAGAGAGAGAGAGAGAGGGAGGGAGGGAGGGAGAGCTCATGCAAAGTCATTGGGCAACGGGTTTACCCATGATTGAG
Source organism: Eucalyptus tenuipes (assembly GCA_014182365.1). Classification (NCBI taxonomy): domain Eukaryota; kingdom Viridiplantae; phylum Streptophyta; class Magnoliopsida; order Myrtales; family Myrtaceae; genus Eucalyptus; species Eucalyptus tenuipes. The sequence goes on along the minus strand of CM024540.1, from coordinate 26,642,031 downwards.
AGAAAGGGGTTCTTGAGAGGACCCCAACAAAAGAGAGCCTTGTCGGCATGAAGCACCACACACTCAAAAGATGCTTCAGTTCGAGAGCGATTCTACACCCAATTCCCTCTCTCTCTCTCTCTCTCTCTCTCTCCTCTATTCCCTCAAGCCTTTTCAATTTCTTGTTGTGGGTGGTTTGGTCCATCTTTCGTTCAAGATAGGTCTAGGGTTTTGTGAGATCCTCAAGAGAGAATATAACATAAAGGAGACCGCTTTTTGAGAGCTTCATTAATTCCAAAGCGAAAATTAATGGCGGAAAAAGGGTTTTTGAGATATGAACTAATCTTGTTTTCACAAGAAAAGCATTGGTCGTACGATTTATCTAGGGCCTTTACAATGTTTAAAGTATTTGTCAATGGAAAAACCAAAAATTGAATTTGAGAAAAGGTGATGCAGTCGCTCTAGAAAATGAGGCGGTTAACTCATTCAATCGCAAATTCGGAGTCCGTGCCCCCATCTGTTCATCATACTCTCCTTCATAGCAAGGGAAACCAATATTTTAATGCGGAGGCTTTTAGGATTATCATCCGGAAATTCAAGGTTTGCCCCGGCATCAAATTTTTCGCATTGACTAGATCTTATCATGACATGATTGTGTGTAGAGCCTTGGAAATGATCTAATGTTTTTGTGATGTGATATGGTCATGAGCTCAAAAAGCCTCCCTTTCATATAGTGCTCGTGAGAATCTCTGTCGCCTATTAATATATATTGAAACTACAGCGCACTTGTTTGGACTTAGCTAGTGATGCTTTGTGTGGATCTTAATAGTTCAAATAGAAAATCATGCTTGACGACCCCTCTATGTTATTTAAAATTCCTCACTCTGAAGCTTCTTTGCAGTATCACATATATATACATATATATGGCTAGCTTTTCATATATTAGTCCTTTAGGTAGAACTAAATCACCATATTTTGGAGCCACATGGCTATAATTATATTTGTCAGAGAAAATTTAAACACAGTATTTGGTAGATATATTACGTGCCTTTGTCTTTATTCATCGCTAGGTACCTCATCGTGAGTTCATACATATGGGAAACGAGAAGCCAAAGAAAAGAAAAACAACACCTATATATATATATATATATATATATATATATATATTTGTAATGAAGAACATTATTGGCGAAAAAGAATAACCCCACAAATGGTGCTGACCCAACAATAAGATTGTGCAATTGTGGATCTCATGACCGCATGTACATCGCCCTCTTGACTCTACACGCAAAGCAATCGATTAGCGCCGCAAGTTGTTTATGCAAGAAAGGTCCGAACGCACAATTTTCAAATATATTTGCTATCATTTCAAAGCAAGAGGGTGTTCTCAGAGGCATAGAATTGAATCGAAAGGGATCCCTCGATTGTTCTTCTTTTCACTTTCATTCATGATCGATATAGCCGGAGTCTGCCAGATGGGGAAAGCCAGACGACCCGTTGATTCGGGACCCCCCTTCTCTCATGGGTAAAACACCAAAACGAGGACCCTTTTCAAGAACCATCCTAACCATAATATAATAATTTCATCTCATTATGCCGCACCTGATAAAGCAGCTTCTCTTGCATAATTGTACATGGTGTATGAAGATTTCGTCCACACAAACCCACACGCACCTCAACAAGAACAGTGAAAAGGTGGGGAGAAAAGGAAAAAAGGGCGAGGGTTTGGTCCATTACTTTCAAGGGGGGTCGTAATAATGCGCGTAGAAAAGCGGTAGGAATTGAGTAGTGAGTGAGTGAGTACAACAGGTCACACACACATATTATCAGCCTCAACAATGTGTACTAATTGCTAGTTTAGTGGGGGAGAGAGACAGAAATTCTTGTCGGCAACGCGGCCCCAATGCTGACCGCTCACCAACCATTTTTAACCAGTCTCTGTGTGTGTGTGTGTGTGGTAAACAAGAGAATTTTTCGAGGGCTCGGCCATGCTTAGTTCCGTCCACTCGTCTTTTGGCAAAGAGAAAAAAAGAAAAGGTGAGCTATTCTCTAATCGTACACAGACGGTGTAAAAAGAGTTTTACACGGACGATGTCATTCACCTCTGATTGGATAGTTTTTAACAACTCACTCCTCACTATCTCATAATCAATGATAGATAAAATCGATAAAGATATGCCCTAATTTTTAAAAGAGAATATGTGATCATTTTGTTGGAGGACGACCACCACATCTCTGTCTCCCAGAGAGTACAAGAATCTTTGGCTCTTCCGATGCTAGCTCCTCTCATAATCACGTTACTCTCTCCTGCTGGTAATAATTTGATGGATCCTGTTTGCTGTGTACTGTTACTGGTGATCTCTTTACGAAACGCATTCGTGTAATCCTCTCTCCATAAAGGAAGAGAGGGATAAAAAGTTCTCGTTGCTGTCGTTTGCATGAGGGTAGGGTTATAATGATACTCTCCCTCGTTTGCTGCCACATTCTCACGGGAAGATCTCTCAAGAATCAAATGATTACAAGCCCCTTCGCTGCATCATATGCTTTACAAACGTCAGTGATGTATCTGCACTATGGTAACAGCAAACGTTCCACTTAGTTAGCCTTTTGAGCTTTAACCCTAGTGGATTATACCGTTCAGTACAACTAGCGGGTCGCTGTTCATTTACCCCCCGTTTCTTTTCACTTTTGGGGGAGTCTTCAAGAAAAGCCATTGGTGGGTCAACGGACACCTTGGTAGTCAAAAGAACTTGCCGTGAGTTTCAACCAAAGCACGGACTAGAAAATCTTTTGGTGATCTCAAATTAAGTTTCTGCATCAATTACAGGGAAGGATTAGTGTACTGGGTTATGCCACTGAGCGACTAATCAATTGTTTTCATATGGCATTTAACGTTTAGTTTATTGCTCATGCATCTATATGTGCTGTTAAGCGTTAACCCTTAGGTTTTTATATATGTTAAGGTGAGATAATGCAAAAAAGCAAGTGCCTTTTATCATGGGGAAGAGAAAAGATACGGTCTATACGTTAACTTTTCACTGTAGCTTCACATGATACATGGTTCTTTATGGCCCTAAATGTCCAGTAATCTCATCTCTCTCTCTCTCTATCTCTCTCTCTCTCTCTGTGGCTCTGCAAAATGCTCGGGGAAAAGTCTTCTCACTTTATGTTTTATCACCAACCACCAATGCACCAAACTTGCTTTGTTTGTTTGTTTGTTTGTTTGTTTGTACTAATACATCATTATACTTGTTCTCTCTGAACCCTCGGGGTCCTTACCTAAAAGAATCGCCATGATGTATAATTTTAGATCATGTTGATCAAGCTGTTTACTTTTATGTGGAGGTTGTACCTTGCTAATATAGGGTTAGGGTGGAATTAAGGGCTAAGTTAGATTTTTGCGCATCTTCACTTTTGACGAAGTAATATGCTGTGATATAATGCCAACACCGTTATTTTGTGCCGATATTTACTAATCCCATCGAAAGAAAAGGGGTTAGCTGGCTGCCTCTAGTCGCTAAAAGATAAAATCTGATAGAATGGGATTTGAGAAGATCAACTTGTAGTGAATATCCTATGATATTAAGTATTTAGTTGATGTATGGTAGGATTGGATAGAAATGTTTTAAATAAACGAGAAAAGAAAGAAAGAAATCTTAATTTGCCATTGTTTAGGGTGTGATCGCTTGTTAATAGCAGCCACATATCAGTGATAGTTTACACTATGATCGCTGCTCATAGGTGACTATCATTACAGGGATCGCTTCATCTCTCTTTCTCTCTCTCTGGGCGCGCTCTCCATCAATTTGACAGAGATTGGGGGAGAGAGAGTCAATGAGAGAATGAACAAAAAAAAAAAAGGATGAATGGCCAGATCGAGATGGACAGACGTTAGTAGCGACGGGAGTGTAGGTATCGTTGCTTGACTATTAGAGGCAACAACTCAGATAGTTGCCGGAGGTGGAGGGTCTACCGACAAAGGTAAGGGTGGTTGGGGGCATCGTGGCCCTCCGCTAGGGTTTCCAAAGTCAAAGTAGGCAAAAAAAAAAAAAAAAAAACAGAGAGAGAAGATCTAAATCGAAAGAGAAATAGATATCATCAAAAGCCGGTGTGAATGTAGAATCGCCATCCTTATAAAAAAGGTCAAATCGAAAATGTCTGATTTGTCTCGTAAAGGGTGTTAGTCCTTGTTAAACATGGCTATGATGCATAACAAGACACGATGCAAGTCCTAACTCGTGTCACTGCATGTTGCCTTATTCCTCTTATTCCCGTTGAAACGTGAGGAAAAAGCATCTTCAGTCATTTCTCGTTTTATCGAAACCGTTGCCTTTGCCCGTGCCCGAAAAGAACAAATGCAAGTGAAAAAGAAAGATAGCCGTTAGCTCTATCGCGAACCTTGCTGGAACTTAGGTCGCATTTGTTTTTTTAATCCAAAGGCCAATCAATTGACAAGTCAAAGTGAGATTCTAAGGAAAGAAATAACTAATGCACAACGTCGCTTTTCTCTTATGTTATAGATAAAAAGTGAGCGAAAGAGTCGACATAGGTGAACTTTATACTCTAAAATGCCTTTAACAATGAACTTGACATGATAATGCATAAGAAATTACCCACTTGGCCGTAGCAAGTGCTCCATGATTTGGATGTCACGACACCTTAAAATGGTAGTTCATTTTAAATAAGGGAAAAAGTTTATTTCGTCGGCATTAAAATTTTTTCATGTTGCTCTTTTAGAAGCATAAAATTCCCTTGTGCTTCTCACTTTTCCCCATAGCCCTCGTCTCTCAAGGTCAACATCTGTTCATTTCGATGATCTGATGTTTTTCTCGCATACAAAGTTTGTTTGTTCTGAAGCAAAACTATTTTTCAAAAATTATTTTCAGACTTTCTGGAATTTAGATAACAGAAACTCATCGATTTATAAAAAAGTGTAACCTAGATTGAGGGAAACCAATTCCCCTTTCAGTATGAAGGAAATCATTTTCTTTAAACATAAGACAAATGAAAACTAATCATTTTATTTCATAGAAAATATCTTCTTTTATCATGAAATTTTCTATTAAACAGGCGCACCCGAAATTCAAAAATGAAATTGAGCACAAGTCCGTGATAAATGAAGGTTGCTCATCAAAACCAACCCCATTATTAAATGAGCGCATTGTTGTAATATAATTTACTTTCCTAGATAAATTGAAAACAACATTAGCTTGCTATATTAATCCAACAACTAGAAATTGCTCTTTATCAATATCGAAACGATTATTCAATCAAATTCTCTAGAAATTCAAGATGTCTAAGAGTACAGTGATATTAGCAATATGTAAACCGGTACATGAGATTAAGCTATAATTCATTGTCATAGTTCTTTTTTTTGTCCTAATCATCTGATTTTCACTACAACTAGCTCATTTAAATATTTTTTTCTTCAACTCGGGATGTCGCGTCACCGACTGATTTTAGTATTTCGATCTAAACAATACTATTCCAGACTACTGCATTCCACTTCATCAACTGATTTTCGTACTTCAATCTCAGAACGCTGGAAAATTATCGAACCATGCACGCACGCAAACGTTTCTATTTGGGCGGGCTTTTTCATTATCGAACCGCTAGTGGCTCGTAATTTATTGAGATTACAATTTTTTTTTTTTTTTTTTTTGGACTTGGAGAGGGGGAGTTCATGGCGATTAAGCAAATTGCTAATCACAGATAAACAACAATAATTAGCACAAGTGCATTGAAAGTCCCAAGATGCTCTCTCTCTCTCTCTCTCTCTACTTGATAAGATTAGTGGGGGTGGAGTAATCGAGGCACGTGTCTCATTCATGCTCCTTTAAATTATGTCTACAGACGTACGGTGCGGTCCACCTCCCCCTCGAATAATTAGGTGACACTTTATTTGAAAAATCATCATAATACTCCTATAGGCCTACTAGATATATATATATATATATATATGCGATCATACCCACGAAGGGCCCCACGCGCTATGGGGGCAAACGAATTATAATATAAAATCAACTCAAATTATTGATTCTTTTATTGTTCGTATTCCCCCCCCTCGGTCTAACCCCTTTTCTCTCCGTTTTCCATATTGTTTGTACTCTTTCTGAGGTAATATTAAGAAAATTGGCCAATAAGTCATAAATTTATCATATGACAGTCAAAACATTTTAATTATGCTAAATTTAATCCTAAAATTTTTGACAATTCTACAATTCGATTCTAAATATTTTGATTGTGTTAATTTAGTCATAGGCCTTTTAAAATTTTGCCAAGTTAGTTCAAACTTTTTTAATGAATTACTAGTATAGTTCTTCCAACTACTTTTAACCGGAAATCACTAACTTAGATTTTTTTTTTTTTTTTTACATTTTAAAATTTTCTATATGTTATTTCCTCTTTTTACACAAGGTTGGCAAGGACATCAAGGATTGGGCACGGGTCATGACCTTCACTAGATCCAATGAGGGTGTCGTACCTCTTACGCAAGTTCTAATTGGCCACAGAGAAGGTGGGCGAGGGTCACGACGCCCTCGCTGCGTGGACGATGAGGGCTTGTGATGCCCTCACCACCAAGGGCATTGAGGCCCTCGAGCGAGTTCTTGCCGACCACAGTGAGGGCAAGCAAGATTTGCAGCCCTCGCCTAGGGGGTGGCCGAGGTCGCCAATCCTCGTCTGTTGGCACATTAAAGGAAAAAAAAATCAATAAAAATTGAAAAAAATTACAAATTTATGAAATTGTTCATATGACATGGGATACTCGACATTGATTAGATCGCTACGTCAGTGATTTTTTTTTTTTATCAAAATTAACCGAAAATGATTACATTGGTAATTCGTTAAAAGGTTTTATGACTAAATTGACATAATTAAAATGTTTAGAGCTAAATTGGAAAATTTCAAAAAATTTAAGACTAAATCGGGAAAATGAAAAAGTTTTATAATTGAATTGGTTGCCATGCAATAAATTTAGAATATTTTGGACAATTTTCCCCCTAATATTTTAGGAGATAATTCCTTAAAAAAAACTCTAAAATTTCAGTTCATTCCAATTTTTCCTTGAATTTTATTTATTTAAAAAAAATTATAACTTTCCCAAATCTACTCAAGCATCCAAAAATCGTCACTAGTTTCTTTAAGGTTATCAACATAGAGAGATAGACTAGATGAACTCTTCAGGGTTAATAGAGTTGGTTAGGGCATTAAGGGATTTCCAGCTCAAAAACAAGAGATAGATTGGTTTTGATAGTTTTGTGAGCATTTGCGGGCCTTAAATGCACCGTGCATGTAAATGTGGTTTCAAACACAAGAAAAAAAATGGATGATTCAGATCTATTGAACCTTCTTAAAGCGATCCAACAATGCCCAAAAATGACAGCTGAACTTCTTCCGACTCCTACTACTATTCAAAAGTAGAATTTCGAACCTGATCCATTCAAATAAAAATAATAATAATAATAATTCGAAAATCTAATTCCAACTCATCAAATGCCAGCTCGTCATAAATTATCGAGCTTACAATAGAAAAAAAGGTACATTGGAAAGAGTAAGACGAAAATATATTTAAATTTTCATTGCAATAAAAAATGAGGGTATTCGCACGATCAATTATAATAGAAGGTCGATGAAGATACATTAATTCTTGCACATTTATTAATTAGTATAGAGCACACTCTACGCATGCGTACTGAACCAAAAAGATACGAGAAAAAAAAAAAAAAAAAAAACTATTTCAGAAAAGTTAAACGATACTCCGAGCAAAAGAACGGTGGAGAGGAGTAAAATTTTTGGCAGATGAAGCGGGCATCGGGGGGCGTCACGGCCAATCAGGCGTCGACAGGGGAAGAGGGGTGGAGGGAGTAAGTTTTTGTAACTTTTTCACTTGTTACTTTACAAAAGGGTGATTTTCGAAGGCACAGGGAGGGGAGATCAAAAGAGGCTTTTTCTTCGCTAGACCTTTAGATTAAGATAAGACGAGGGGCGCTCGTGGGAATTTCCAAAAGTAGGAGGGGCACGCACTTGCAAATATTCACCGGGGGGGCGTCTTTTGCAATTTATTCAAAAGAGGAAGGAATAGAAAGAAAAGGTCAAAAAAACAAAAAAACCAAAAAAAACATCAAGACGGAGTGGAACGTAGCAGCGCCGCGGGCAGAGCACGCGCCGGTTGCACGCGCCAGAAGGGAGCGAACAACACGCGAGCCCCGCTTTGACCGAACGCCCTTTGACCAGACCCCGAGCTTCGGACATCGGACCGGCTGCGAGGGAGAGAACGAACCTTATTCTCTCCAAGTCACGTGCTGAGATACTGTTTCGGTTTTATTAGGTCAGGAGAAGGGGATCTCCAGTTCCGTACAACCCCATGACGCAAGCATCAGCCGGTAGGTGACGTCACCCGCCAGGGCGACTACCTCCTCCCTTCTCCGCCCTTTCTTTTTTTTATTTTTTTGGTCCCCTCGCGCGGTCCTGCCCAGAAAAGGAGGCGCTTCTATCGAGGCGAGACTCGTTGATCAAATGCGATTACCACTTGAAATTTCTAATCGTATTTTTGTCGTATTTACTATCTCTTTTTCTCCATTTCTATTTTTGTTTTTTTCTTTTTTTTTTTTGGCTTGGAGGGCGTTTGGCGTACTCCGAAGGGTCGTGTATCCATAGGCTCCACGAAATATATATTTTTTTAAAAAAAGGGGAGCCGAAAACATTCACGTGTTGCGAGTGTGTAGAGGTGGCGGTAGCTGGCGCTGGTACAAGATTAGGTCGGGATGATTAAGGTTTGTTGAGGATCAAGTGGGTTGATTTATGCTTAATCTAATCGCGAATTTATTAAAGGGGAGTTTTTAAATACCATTCCCTACATCGTGGGATGGTGGCGGGGTGGTCGTGTTTTCTTTTGGCTAGGGGTGTTTTTGGGCTACGCTGGGCCTTGTTCGTCGAGGGGGATGTCAACGGGGAGAATGGACTCGATGGGGCAACTAGCAAAGCCCCTTGCTCATTGGTTTTCCCCTTTTTCGTGTCCATATTTTGAACCATGTATGTAATGTTATGTATGTATGTATGTATGTTTGTATGCATGTATGTGTGTGTGTGGGGCTATAAAGCCCTAATTATTAGCTCACTGGGGTGATGATGACGACAATGAGGATGGGGGCACCAACGAACTTTCCAAAGCGGTACCGTGACTTTTGAAAAACCTAAGGGAAGAGTAGGTCGCTCGGTTGCCACCGGCGGGGATATAGAGGTTGTCATATGGGCAGCGAGAGAGATACTGGATGCACTGGAATCCTCTATTTTTAGCACTCATCTTTTCCAAATTACTGGCAACGGCATAGCAGTGAGTTGCTATGCCTATTTGTGCGAAAGGAGGTCGTTTTACCATACGTTATACTTCTCTAAATATCTCAACAAATCTCAATCATCGAGACACCAGTGATTGAGGTTAATCGAGATGCCAAAGGGAGCAACTTGTGATTGTTAAAGAGTCTTAACTTTTTTCTTTTTATTTTTTTGGGTCGACCCTAAATTTTTAAGAGTATGGTCCAATATTATTATATGCGTATTCATTGAAGATTAGAATTTCGTTTATTTTCACCGGTAGCCGACAAAAGAGTTTACGAAAAGTACCGTTTTGCTACATGATATGCATAATGAGTTTTTACGACAATTGAATCTCTATAAATGTCATGTCATGGATTGCATCTTTAGAAATATCTATCCCTTTGGACGGTAAATATATCGGAACCCCAATTTCAACGAGCAATAGTACATGGTCATCTCAAAAAGTTACCTACTCATATCATGTCATGTTATATGCTCGCTCTCCTTTTCACAAAAAAAATGTAATAAATAAATAAATAAATAAAAAAGCAGAAAGAAGTGGCAGCATCTTGCACATAGTGATTGATATGTCATGAATTCCACTTTCATGATGTCTTATTCCTACTTTATCCAAATTATAAATGTAGATTCAGTTAAAACTCATCTTTCATGGACAGCCAATGGAATCATTGCCACCATTACCCCCCTCCCTACCTTTTTCAACCATGTATTCATTATGAATTCCAAATGAGCAATCTGTAATCATCTCCCAAATTGTCCATTATTACATTATCGTACGAGCAGATTCTCTTTACAGACACCCAAAGAATGTGTGCACGTTGTATAGTATCATTAGCTTATTCGAACCCCAAGCGGACACTACCAAAGCTTGCACCTCACTCTTGCTGGTTTCAGCAATGGCGGTCCACGACCATCGAGCCAAGAAGAACAACATTAAGAAAATACACATGTATTTAAAAATGGTAGGTTATGACTTGCTTGTGGCCACTTTTTGAGTGTTAGTTCGGGCAGAATCAAGGGTGAACATGATTCGACTGTGTAGGATTAGTTTATACATCACTTTTGTAGGCTTTAAAAGCGGTCAATCGGGCTTTGAATTGATTATATGTTCTTTTAGGTTTATAATACGCGTATTAGGTGCTTAAACTATAGAATTACTTTCTAAGGCCGGCGATGTCAACACCCTAAGATCTCTGTTACCTAAACGCAACTCCCCCGCCCCCCTTCTTTGTTTGTCCACAAAAGAAAGCTTTTTCAAGAAAGTGAATCCGACCTAATATAGAGTTAAGTGGTTGCATTAACAACCCCTCATATTCATTGGGGTTGCTTAAGACAAAAGAAAGTTGTCGCGGTTGGTCTATTGCGTCTTAAAGTCCAACACATGTTATAATTGCGAATATAATCTCTTTTGCGCTTGCATAAATTGCCGAATTAGCTAGGTGGCATATGCGTATTAGGCCGCAGCACGTGCAGGATACATGATTAGGAAATTGAAGTGGGGTTAATCAGCTGGATGAAAGTAATGTAATCTCTTTTTCGCCAAGATGTTCTTTAAAGGTTGTCCGGCCTTTTATGATGCTTTTTCTTCACCATATTAAATAATGAATTAAGCGAAGACATTTGAAGAGGGGAGGGTTATACTTTGGTCATCATCTCATTTATAATGTTTTAGGGACTAAGGAAGAGATTTACATCATGTGTTTGAGAAAAAGAGTGGCTTGAGAAATGAAAAGTTAATGATGGCCTAATTAGCTAGCGCTGTAATTTCCCTTCATTGCTCCTTCGCAGCGGATAATGAAGACATTATTGTAATACAAAAATGTAGTTATAATGTTCTTTCCTCATTCATAGATTTTACTTAATTGTATAATCACTGCGACATCATAAATTTAACATAGCCTTGGCACATCATGGTGCTATTTAGCTCTGTTGAGCTGCCAAGCTTCAAAGTATGATATTAAGTTTGCGAGACTATTCGCATATACGACATATATATACGTAATGCATGCAAGTTATAACTATTTCCCACTGCATGCTTGTTGCGGCTCACTGCATGGAAACCCTAGTTAAGACTGTAAATGCCGCAACAGCAGCAACAGGTTCACGAGCCATGAGATTCAATTTTCTCCCCCCTTATATTTCTTCTTTTCTTTTTCCCGGGTTTCTCTCGTTAGCTTTCGTCATGATCACTCTTCAGTTGTGTGAAGGCAAAGAAATTCGTCACGGCTCGATGCCTTCTCATTCTCACGGCTTCGCTGATCCGAGTCAATGAAGTTAGGTTTTACAGCATGAAGGTTTCATTGCGTTTGGACTTAGTTTGCATTAGACCATTTACATGATGCTTTTACAGTTTAGACTGTCCTCGTCCATCTCTCTTTTCTGCCTTTATTTTCCTCGTTGAAGATAATACGATTGCAATGGAAACCGAATCAGCACGAATCGTACTAGCTAAAAGTAGGTAAGCCCCAGATTAACGGGTAAAATCTTCGGAAAAAAAAAAAAAAAGGGTAAAATCTGAAACAAATACCAGATAACAGATGAGCTGAAAGTATGACAGTCAATAGATTTGAAATACACGAAAACTGTCGATTTCACACTGAGTCCATATTGGCGATCATAACACAACACTATATATTGTGGACCTCATAACTTTTCCCCGATAGAAAATGTAAGACATGTTCACCTCATGCGTGTGACTTCTGGTTCCATGCTAGTTTTCTGAAATTCTGCTTGTACGAATACTCCGTAAAGTCTTCAACAGCAGTTGTGCACGCATCAAGTACTGTCGCGGATTAGGCAAATAGACTGGTGAGTTCTAAATTGTCAACCTTGCGGGCCATTCGCAATTATGTGTTAACGAGGGTGTTTAGGATACTATTTAATTACCGACAAAGATAGAACTCGCTTTTTCAACACATTGATGAGTAAAATCCAACTTTTTTCCTACGTTGTACCGTTTTCGTTCCGTGACATTGCTTGCTTAACCACATCCCTAAAATTTTAGGGTACTCCATTTTACTCATCTAGCTTGATGCTGAACATTTCCTTTGAGCAGCATCTATATGTATCCGATAATGCTTCATCTCGTCTAACCATATTGATTTTAAGATATTGCTTCTAGAATCTCGATTTACTATGTCCTTTTTTGCAAGGAACCAACAACTCAATTACCCTTTGTGTGGGTTTCTAGAGTTTTAATCACAGTGGCATGTCTCTAGACTTGGGATGTAGGCTCCATTTATTTCATGGAAAACAACTTAAAAAAAAAAAAAATCAAATTTTTGACGTTTGATTCACAAAAAATAAATTAGTCAAAAAAATATATTCCATTAAAAAAAAACACACCTTTAAAAGTAGAGAAAAATGATTTCCTCTTTTTGAAAAGAGGAAATCATTTTCCTTACTCTTTCTTTCACCAAAACCAAGCGCGTTCTCCTCCGTGCACTCCTTTTGTTTCTGTTTTTATTTTATTCTTTTTCCTCCTTCTTCGGTTGGTCGGTGGTGACTGGCCATAGGTGAGGGGTGAGCTCACGCAAGGCCATTGAGGTTTGAGCCTCACCAGATTCGGCGATCGCCGGCCTTGATGATTGGTCGAGAAAGAAAGAAAAAAAAAAGAAATAAAGAAATAAAATGTTTGAATAATTTGGTAATTTTCCCCATGAAAATCACATTCAATTTTCCATACAAACAGTGGAAAGTATCTTCCAGTTCATGTTCAGGGCTTAACCAAACACCAGGAAATATTGATATTTTCTTAAAAAATGGTTTCTTAGAAAATGTTTTTTAGAAATATTATATTCTCTATGAAACAAATGGAGCCTTAATTTGAGTTTTACTTGTTTGATGAGGTCGGTGTGGTATTTGATGGGTTCAGGATTCGCCTACTTATGATGCGTTTGTTTGAGGGAAAACTCCATGAAGGAAGATTATCAATTTTCCTTTTGGTGATATGTGATTGAAAGTGTTTTTTTGGTGTTTGGACATTTGATAAAATGTTTTATGATTTTTTTAGGAAAACATATCTCAACTGTAGAACAACTCAATAGTTACTTTTTCCCTTTCTTTTCTTTTTTGACATTTTCTATTCCCTCTTCTTCAAGCCACATAGATTTGCCATTCACCAGCCACCGTGTCACCGTCCAACCATCGCCACCATGAGCCCTCCCCATCCCACCTTCATTCTCTTCCGACACTAGCCTCTTGTCATATGGAGTCATGCATTGCCGCATATCCCCCTCTCTTTATCTTAGTCACTATGTGTGAAGTTCGCAAGCCCCAACCATAAAGGTCATGAACTCTGTCGATTTGCTTCAATGGAGGTCGCCAGCCTTACACAGCCACATTTTTGGGTAGCGCGAGGCCGGTGACCTCTATGGCCATGGTGGTGTGGCTCGATGACTCCATGACCTCCGTGATATCTATGGCTATGCTCGAGTTTTAGAGAGAAGTTTGTAGGAGTAGTGCTCAATCGATTTGCTTCAATGGAGGTCACTAGGCTTGCTAGGGGCAAGCATGATTAGGGTTGGCCCAATCCAGTGACTAACCTAGGGATCAACAAGTACAATGTTGGTCTCAATTTTTGGGATCAATGATTGACCTCGTTGAAGCTGGAATTGAGGACCAAACCAATCCTGTGGGTCCAATCCGATTCTAGGGTCAACCTGGAGCCAATTGATTTTTTTTTTTGTATTCCTTAAAAGGACAAACATATTATTTCATATTACATATCCATCAACAATGCGACATTAATTAACCAAACCATGAACACTAGTGTATATCAAATATAAACATAAGATAAGGTAACAACATAAATTTCACTTGCTAAGGGCAACAAACCATAAAAATAAACACGTGAAGTGAGTGAAGAGAGGTGAGAGGCAAGCAGCTGGTAAGTAAACAGAGGCAAGCGACAAGGCCAGCATGGCAAGAGAAGAGAGGCAAGCCACAAGCAAGGCTGAGACAAGTGAAGAGGGTTTTTATTTTTATTTTTATTTTTGGTCGAATTTGGGCTAGGTGACTTTTTGCTTTCTAATTGAGGAGGCGCTAAGATTTAGAGTAGATAAAATCATATAATAAATAATATATTAGATATATTAGATATAAATATATAATTTATATACATGGTTAGTTCGACTTGGATCAACCCTAAACTCCCAAAATTGAGGATCAACTTGCACAATGCAAGGTCCAAGGGTCTCAAGACCAAAGACTAAGCCAACCCTCCTGGGAATCGGACCAAGACCGACTTGATTGGGTTGGTCTAAGGTTGACCCTGGATCGATGTTGACCCTTAGGGTTCACGCTATCCAAATATGTGATTGTGCGAGGCTAGCAACCTCCATGGCCGTGATGGTGTAGCTCGGTGACTCCATGACCTTTGTGACGTTCGTGACTACGCTCTAGTTTCAGAATGACAAAGAGAGACATTTAAGGAGCAGTGTTCCGTTGATTTGCTTCAATGGAGGTCATCGGGTTCTCGCTACCTAGATTTGTGGTCAAGTGAGCTTGCCGACCTCCATGGTTGCGGTGGTGTGGCTCGGTTATTCCATGGCCTCCGTGATGTCCAGGGTTGCGTTCGAGTTTAAGAGTAATAAAAGAGACGTTTGTAGCAGTGCTCGAATGTGCGAAGAGGAAAGGCTGTTGGAAGATATGCTTGAGATTAAGAAGATTTGTACCGATTGTAATTGATATATTTAATCGGGATTGTGATCAATTTAGGATTAGATTTTTATACACCAAGATTAGAGAATATTTTCTTTCTTTTTTATTGATTCTTCTTTGTACTATATATTTTCTATTGTACACAAAATATTCAATGAATGAAAAGTATACAATTCTTCTTTCCAAAATCATTCCCTACTTTTCTTTCCACCCAGAATCGCTACACGGTATCAGAGCCACTGAGCTTTTGATTTAGGTTTTGCTTCCACTTCGATTGCTTGCCAAGGAACTCTAACCTGCAAAACAAATTTGCCACTGGCGTAGGAATCAATTTTGAAAAGGAAGGAAAATTTTTATCATCATGACCAACCCACAGAATATGAACTCTTTCTTTGATGACCAGCTTGCAGGAGAAGTGACGCCATAAACCTCACATAATCAAGATCCATCTATGATAATTTCTGTGTCCAAATAGCAGCACAGTCAAGCCGAACACGTGTAGTGGCAACCTATCCAGGCTCGGTTTAATCTGGGGTAGCCATTTTCGAGCCATCCTTACAATGGGTACCCTATCCATGGTAATTTGGGCCAAGCCCAAATACATCATTACCAGGAAATTAAGGCTACCATAGCAACGTCCAGTCCGATGGAGGCCCACCAACCAATAACGGGGCAAACCCAACCATCAATTCGGAGCTGACGGGCGGGTCAGGTCCGATTATGAGAATAAATTTCTACCCGGGTTTTGTCAATGTAGGTCATGGAACCAGATCAAGCAGTTTCAGTATAGGTCATGGAACCAGATCAAGCAGTTTCAGTATAGGGGCAAATCCTTACCTTAGTTTTTCGCTCGGATTTTCTCCGTACCAGATCCTCGCTGCCAGTGGCCGATCGGAGCCCAACGACCCCCTTTACATGACGAGCGTCGACGAACCAAAACTGAAGCTTATCGTCCAACAGTTAACCGGTCCCGACAATTACTCGACTTGGTCGTGGGAGTTCCGATGTGCACTAGTAACAAAGGATAAAGAAGGTTTTCTTGATGGAACGATTCCGATTCCATTCGACGAGCGGCTGGCGCGACTTTGGAAGAAATGCAATCAACTCGTCCGAACACGGATCGAGAATTGGATCGCCCTCGAAGTCGCGGCCGAACTTCCCCCGACGAAGGACTAATGAAAAATGTGGAAAAACATTAAGGAAATGTATGGAAAATTGGATCAAGTTGAAAAAAAAAATCGTTAACTCAGTAGATCTCAGAACTAAAGCAAGGCAACATGACTATTGTGGGTGTTTACAATAAACTTTTGGCTCTGTGGAACAAGTTAGTGTAAATGCTAGTATGAACACCGAGAGGGGGGGTGAATAGGTGTTTAAAAGAAACCTTGGCAAATATATGCGGAATAAAATAAGTTGCGAGCAAAGTCTGAAGAACAACAGACTTTAAGCAAGTTCAGACTTTAGCAGTTAAATAGAACTACAAACAAAATAAAGGAGTTTAGGGAAGATAATAAGAACAAAGAATTTATAGTGGTTCGGCTTAGATCAAGCCTACGTCCACTCTCCCACGCTAATAGCCTTCTGACTAGATTCCACTATACAATCAACAAGAGATTACAACTTTGAGTGCAAACACTTAGTGGTAGATTACACTATCTCACTAAGTCACTCTTTTAGTATTTCTCTCACGATCACAAACGTTTAAGATTGCCAAAGACAAGTGTATGATTGAAGGTCATTCGGACTTTGGAATTATAAATTCTATGCTCCGTTTCTTACTTGCTCTTCGGTCCTTGGTCTCTTTAAATACTCCTCCACTTCCAAACTAGCCGTCGGATAGTATCTAGAGGATCGTCTTCTAATCTATCCATTGGACAGATCTGTATCTAGAAGATTTAGTAGCCGTTGAGTGACAGAAGTAGAATCCTAAATTGATTCTGATTGCCCATACAAACAGAATCTTGGTTTTCATAAGTAAAGCTTCTTCGTATAGAAAGTTCTTGTCTTCATGATCCAATAGTCAATCAATTAGATTGAGTCAATCAAATCTATCTTGATGTAGAATCCAAACCAGATCACTAGTCGTTATATGTTTGGGGCTTGTAATACGTTCTGTATGTAAAGTCTTAAAGCAAAGTTTTAATGTCTTCCGTCTGAAATAGAGTCTGAGTGTCTTCAGTCTGAAGTAGAGTTTGAGTGTCTTCAGTTTGAAATTGACTTTACAATTTGGACGTAAGTCTAAACATATTCTGCTTCTGAACAGATTTAACCTTAAGGTCTGGACACATTCTGAATAAGTTCAGCTTCAGCATAGAGTCTGTCTTCTGGTTCTTCCAAGTATAGACTTTGATAAAATCATTTACACATTATATCATCTACATAGTCTGTTACTCAACCATTAAACACGTTAGTAGCCTTTGATTTATTTTGTTATCTTCAAAATATCATAAGGGATTTCCCTAACAGTTAGAAGCAGCCGAAGAAAAGTTTGATTGGCTTGAGCCCATTTTGTAGCAATACAATAGCATGAGGGAGAGGGAGAAGGTGACAAGGTTCCTCCTCATCTTAAACGAGACTTACCTCTCGTTTCGTTCTCAGATTTTGACCATGGAGTCTATACCGATGCTTAGCCGGATCTATCAACTTGCCATCCAGGAAGAAAGCCAACAGACGACGGCGACGGACTACGGCAAGGACGGAGAAGGGATGGTTCTAACAACGACGACCTATTTCCGCCCTCCACCAAGAGCCACAGTAGGCAAAGGACAAATAGGGGTGCACCTAGGGTTTTCTGAGGAAGACCCAAGAACCTTCAAGAAGATGGCGGATGGCTAAGATCTTGTTGGGCGATTGGACGTTCCACAATCTTTTTTACCCTAAGCTGGATCTGATGGGCCACGCAGCAGCAATTTAGTTGGATCAAATGGCCCACGCAGATTCAGTCCTTATGGATTGGACGGCTCATGTGGTTCCTTTTTACCTGGGTTAGACGACTCATATGGTCAATGTTGACTTCGGTTTTCAAGCCTTCGAACGGCTCCTCCTCAGCCACATCAACGAGAAATAATGGTAAAAAATGAAAAGGTAAATTACATTGCAACTATTGTAAGCGTCCGCATCATACGATTGATAATTACTGAAAATTGCATGGCAAACCTAGGAGAAAAAGGAAAAGAGGAATTTTCAACCATTTTTCAGGTATCGGGTCAATGAGCTGCCAAGTCAATTAGCCATGAACAATATCAAGAGCTGATCAAAAGCCTTGAAGAAATTGGGTGCTTATGATAAAACTAAGAGTTTCACAAGTATCTCTTATTGTTTGATGAACTCAATTTCAAAGGATCCATGGATAATTGATTTGGGTGCTATTGACCACATTGTCTGTGATAAAGGTTTTCTTCCCAATATCAAGAAATCACCTTTTCATATCTCAGTACAACTCCCAAATGGAAATACCGCACATGTTGCAATGAACTGGCACTATGAATCTTAGTTCCCTTATCACACTCTGAAATGTGCTTTATGTTCCTAATTTTCACTTCAATCTCATATATGTTTCTTGAGCTTGTCAAGAAAATTCTTGTCGTGTCCTGTTCAATTCTGATAAATGTCTCTTTCAGGTCCTTTCGACTGACAAACTAATGGGCTTGGGTAGAGTCTCTCAAGGGATTTTTTGATCGATTTTCAGAGCAGTTGTGTAACACTGTTACTAATGTCAAGAATTTCCTTAATCATCAAAGATTGGGTCATATTGCTTCATTTCCTTGTCCTCAGTGTCCTATCTGCCCTTTAGCAAAACAAACACGTGCTCCCTTCCAAAATAGCAATTCCCAAGTAGACAATATTTTTTTATTAATCCATGCTGATGTTTGGGGACCCTACCACACTTCGCATTGTGATGGCTCTTGTTTTTTTCTTACCATCGTAGATGATATCTCACGTGCCACATGGGTATTTCTCATGCAATCAAAAAATCAAGTCCTTTCTCATTTGAGGATCCTCTCACTGTCAAAAAATCAATTTGAGAAATCAATTCAACACATTTGCACTGATAATGGAAGCGAATTCTTCAATGGTAAATGTGCTTCTTTCTTTTCTTCGAATGAAATTTTGCACGAGTTCTTGTACTTATACCCCACAACAAAATGGAGTTGTTGAGCGAAAACACCGTCACCTCTTAGAAGTAGCATGTGCTCTTAAATTTCAAGCATCTATTTTGAGAATTTTTAGGGAGATTGTATGGTCACAGTTGCATATCTGAGCAATCACATGCCATCACGCATTCAAGAAGGGAAAACTCCATTTGAGATATTGTATCGGAAGAAACTAGAATTGAATCATCTTAGAGTTTTTGGTTGCTTGTGTTATGTGACTACGGTAAGGCCCGGGGATAAAATGGGCCCTCGTGCCCATCAATGCATATTTATGGGATATCCAAGCTTGAAAAAGGGATATCGGGTTTTTGAACAGTCCAAATGAGTTTTTTTGTGAGTAGGGCTGTTGTTTTTCATGGGGACATTTTTCCTTTCCAAGATGCGGCTTCTTCGTCTGAAGATAGGAGAACAACTAATCATCAATTTCTATCAGAAGAGGATCTATCTTCTGGAGAATCCTATATTATTGTTCCTCCTCCAAAGCATCAAACACTAGCTGTTGTATCACTTCCAACATTTGATGAGACTTCTACTGCAACGGGTTACTCAATTGAAGATCCTCCCATAACAATAGAAGAGGAGCCTCAAATGATAACTCCTTTAGTACCAATCACTATTGAAGAATCATCTTCGATGCTACAGCATGAACCACCACGATGCGATGATCTAGTCGTGTCACTCGCCCACCAACTTGGATGAAGGACTATGTAAGTGCCACTTCAAATTCACTAGGTACTCATTATCCTATCTCCTCATATGTTTCCTTCGATTGGCTGTCATCAGAGCATTTATGTTGCATTAGCCATATCTCTGAGGAATGAGAACCCTCTAGTTATAATGAGGCAGTACATGATCCACGTTGGCAAAAGGCTATGGAGGCAGAGCTACAAGCCCTAATAGAAAATCATACTTGGGAAATTGTGCCATTACCTCCCCATCGCAAACCAATTGGATATAAGTGGATATATAAGATTAAATACAAAGCAAATGGTTCTGTTGAAAGATACAAGGCTCAGTTAGTGGCCAAAGGCTTTACACAGTGAGAAGGATTTGATTACCATGAGAATTTTTCTCCGGTGGCGAAGGACATTATGGTTCGTTCTTTTTTACCGGTTGATATTTTTCGTGACTGGCCATTACACCAAATGGATGTTCATAATGCTTTCCTTCATGGTGATTTGGATGAAGAGATTTACATGGATCTTCCACAAGGATTACGGAGACATGGGAGTCTAAAGTATGTCGTCTCCGCAAATCTTTTTATGGCCTTGAACAAGCCTCTTGATAATGGTACGCTAAATCTACTAATGCACTTACAGCTATCTGATTCAAATAGTCCAAATATGATTATGCTCTATTCACATGTATAAAATGTATGTCATCTATTTACTTAATGATCTATGTTGATGAGATACTTATCTTGGGAAGTGATGAATCTGCTATGAAGAAGCTTAAAGAGGTATCTACATTCCATTGTTCACATCAATGATTTAGGGTCACATAAATATTTTATTGGAATTGAGATAGCTCATTCAGATCAAGGAATCTCTCTCAGCCAACGAAAATTTATGCTAGAGATTATATCAAAAGCAGAATTATCAGGGTGCAAACCATCTATTATTCCCATCGAACAAGATGCCAAGTTGAACTACTGTTGATTATGATGCTAGCATATCTTCCCCAGATAATGATCCATTATTGAAAGAGCCGTCAAGCTACTAGAGACTTGTTGCAAAACTGATCTATCTCACCATGACTAGGCTAAATATTTGTTGTGCGGTACAGACTCTTAGTCAATTCATGCACAGTCCAAAATAGTCTGATATGAATGCAGCCCTGAAGATTGTGAAATATTTGAAGAAATGTCCAGGCCTAGGAATACTTCTTTCTCGAAAGTGCAACATGGAAATGATAGCTTATTGTGATGCGCGACTTGTCTTATGAGGAGGAGATCTATCTCTGGCTTCTGTATCAAATTTGGGGAATCATTACTCTCTTGGAAGACAAAGAAGTAGTCTACTGTGTCTTTATCATCAACTGAGGCCAAATATTGATCTGTGGCCAATATTGTTTGTGAAATAGTATGGTTATGAGGCTTACTTCTAGATCTTTGGACACAAGTTAAGGGACCAACATTACTCTTTTACGACAACGATTCAGCACTCAAACTTGCAACAAATCCCATAGTATATGAGAGGATGAAACATATAAAGGTTGATTGACATTTTACTCAAGAAAAGATCCAAGAAGGAGTTATTGAGACAAGAGGGATCAGAATCACAGACCAACCTGCGAATATGTTTACTAAACCTCTATGTCAAAGACAACATGCATATCTCTTAAGCAAGCTAGGCGTCTTGGACATATAGAAGCCACCAGCTTGAGGGAGAGTGTTGGAAAATATGCTTGAGATTCAGAAAATTTATACCGATTGTACTTGATATATTTAATCAG
Organism: Eucalyptus tenuipes; assembly: GCA_014182365.1. NCBI lineage: Eukaryota > Viridiplantae > Streptophyta > Magnoliopsida > Myrtales > Myrtaceae > Eucalyptus > Eucalyptus tenuipes. Next base: position 26,620,444 of record CM024540.1, on the reverse strand, counting down.
GATTGTGATCAATCTAGGATTAGATTTTGATACACTAAGATTAGAGAATATTTTCTTTCTTTTTTATTGATTCTTCTTTGTACTATATATTTTCTCTTGTACACAAAATATTCAATGAATGAAAAGCATATAATTCTTCTTCCCAAAATCCTTCCCTACTAGAATCGTGACAAAGGCAATAACCATGGCGGTGGCGGTGGCCATGGCGGCTGCGGCCATAATGAGCATGGTGTTATTTGTTTGTTTCATTTTTGTAATTGTTAGTTTATTTATAATAACATTTTTCAAATCTGCTTCGGGGAGGAAAAAAAAGCAGTTGTTTAGCTCTGGAAATTGTTTTCACATTTTTAAATTTAGAAATTTAATTTTTAAATTTTATATATGAATATTTTCGTTGACTGGAAAATGATTTTGGTTGACTAGTCAATATCGGCCAACTAAACATGTGAAAGTCCAAAAAATTAATTTCTAAAAAAAAAATTTATTCAAACAAACACACTTTAGGACGCTATCTCGTTAACAAAAAAAGTACGCTTTCTTGTCATTTAAAATAAAAAAAAATGGGGACATAATTGCAAAAAAAGTCATCTTAAGTACCAAAAAAGAAAGACGAGTCCGGGGCCTCGAAATTTTCGACGCAAGCTCGAATGGAGTCTGCAATACGAGATCGGACGGGCCCAAGAGCAAACCCACGAACAATCCATCAAGTTGGGCTTCATATCCACATTCGGCCCACTAGAAGGAAGCCCAAAACCAAAGTCCAACTCCAAGCCCGAGGACAACCGCTGCCGAACACGTGGCGGGCTCCTGCTCCATCCACGCAAGTAGTTTCGAAGCCACAAGTTCAACTGTAACTAACAGCTTCGTTTTCCCTCCATTTCTCTCTCTCTCTCTCTCTCTCTCTCTCTCTCTTCTGGCCTGATTAAGGCTCCATTTTTATCTCGCTTCGATTCGGTGCTTCTCTCTCATGGCGTCTAGGGCGTCGACTTCCGTTCAGCCGGGGAGGTTTAGGGTTTTGAAGGAAGGGATGAGGCGCCCCGGCGGCGAGGCCGGAGGAGGGCCCGTGGTTTACTGGATGTTCAGAGACCAGCGGTGGAGGGACAACTGGGCGCTGATCCACGCCGTCGACGAGGCGAACCGCGCGGACGCGCCCGTCGCGGTGGCCTTCAACCTGTTCGACCGGTTCCTGGGCGCGAACGCGAGGCAGCTGGGGTTCATGCTCCGAGGACTGCAGCAGCTGCACCGGGAGAGTCGAGGGGAGTCTTGGGATCCCCTTCTTCTTGTTGCAGGTAAGTGCCGGCGGTTTCGGTGGAACTGGCGCCCTTTGAGTTTGTGGTTTGATGAGGAATTGTGGGATTGGTCGTTCCCACTTGAGAGATGGATTTCGACTGTGTGGTCACATTGTTTGCGTCTTTGTGAAGTAGTTAATGTGATGCTGGCAAGGTGCTTTTTCGACGAATCACATGATACTTTTGCTGGTGGTTCGGCGGAGAGTTTGACAGATTGGTCGCGAATGGAATTGGTTGAATAGCATAGTGGTTCAACTAAAAGTAATGGCAAGTCAGTGGTCTTAAATATAATGCAGAAGTTCCACTCGCATTTTTTGCATATCTGACAACCAAAAAACATTTCTTTCATATAAATGAATGAAATTTAGCTGTCGTAGTTTGGCATTTTAGTTTCATGACTGGGTGGATTTCGCAGTCGTGTTATGTTGATATTGATAATGCAAGTCGTGATTATTATGATGTGCGAAAATTGTGGTTGTGTTTTTGTCCCTTGGAGCTACTCTATTTAACTTGCATTAGGTGCTCTACAGTTTTGTGCCTAGGGTATTTTATGGGTCATTTATGTGCTAGTAAGCCCGTTGCGGATAAATCTGATGCACTCTGATTTATGGTCGTATGGATTGATTATCTAGGGCGAAGCTGATGAGACTATACCAAAGTTTCTTAAAGAATGTGGGGCTTCACTTTTGGTTACAGATTTTTCACCCTTAAGGACAATACGCCAGTGTAAGGAGAAAATCTGCGAGAGAGTTGATGATTCAGTGACTGTACATGAAGTTGATGCTCACAATATTGTGCCTGCTTGGGTGGCATCACAGAAGTTGGAATACAGTGCTAAAACTATTAGGGGAAAGATCAATAAAATGCTTCCAGAGTATCTGATTGATTTCCCTACCCTGCAACCGTCAAATAGAAGATGGGATACCACCCATCGATCGATTGATTGGGACAATCTTATCGCAGATGTCCTGAGGTTAATTTTCAGCTTCCTCTCATGGTTAAATATGAACTTCTATTGCTTGTTCTATCCTGTTGACAAATCTTCCTTTAAATAATAGGAAAGGAGCAGAAGTTCCGGAACTCAGTTGGTGTAAGCCTGGGGAAAGTGCTGCACTGGAAGTACTGATGGGAAATGAAAATGGGTTTCTGACTAAAAGATTGAGAAATTATTCTGCAGACCGGAACAATCCATTGAAACCCAAGGGGCTTTCTGGACTTTCTCCTTATTTGCATTTTGGCCAGATATCTGCCCAGCGATGTGCTTTAGAGGCACATAAAGTACGGAAAAGTTATCCTCAGGTACTTCGAACCAGATAGCTGAGTTAGCAGATCGAGTTCTAACTTCCGTAAAATGTAGATGTATGACTTCTGCTGATAGGAGTTGCACAATCTTCCACCTTTTCGTTGAAAGTTCCTGCAGTTCTGCAACTGGTGCCATTATGTGTTTATCTTTGTCTGGATCATCCTCTAATGACACGCAGTTTGATATTTCTTCTTCAACTTGCAACTGCGAAGGCAGTAGATGCATTCTTGGAGGAGTTGATCGTGAGGAGGGAACTTGCCGACAACTTCTGCTTCTATCAGCCTCATTATGATTCATTAAAGGGGGCATGGGAGTGGGCAAGGAAGACATTGATGGATCATGCCTCTGACAAGCGAGAACATATCTACACGTGAGTGGCAAGCACTTGTTTCTGTTGTTATCTGCATGTTTTCTGACCTCAGATTCCTGACTGAGTTTAGGTAAAATTATTGTTCGTTTTGTAGAAGGGAACAGTTGGACAAAGCTCTAACAGCTGATCCAGTAAGTTGATATTTTGAGTTTGGAGTAGCACATTGTATTTTGCGTGTTTTTCATCTCCGTTGGCAACCTTAGTCTCAGGCTCTGATGACATCTTGAATATGGTCTTCTGCAGCTTTGGAATGCCTCTCAGCTTGAGATGGTATACCATGGGAAAATGCATGGCTTCATGAGGCAAGTATTCACCTCCTCCCCTCCCCTGGCACTCTAATCACATGCATGATAAACTGAACATAGTCTAATTGTGGGGAAATAGAAAAATGCATCATGGATCTTGAATGAAGTACTTCTTGTTTAGTTGCGTTGTATTCAATACCTTGACTAATCTTGTTAGATAGGTTACTTATTTGCTTGTGTGGTTCTCTATGGTGAATTTTCACTGTTATCAGAATGTACTGGGCTAAAAAGATTCTTGAGTGGACAAAAGGACCTGAAGAAGCGCTTGAAACAGCTCTATATTTGAATGACAAGGTAAACTAGTGAACTAACGAAACATGATTCAAAGGCATTTCACTTTCTAAATGGCGATTGTATGCTTGTGCTGTCTGTTATACCCACATTTCCTAACTGAATAAACTCTGAGTTGCAGTATGAAATAGATGGACGGGATCCCAATGGCTATGTGGGATGTATGTGGTCAATATGTGGTGTTCATGACCAGGTAAGCAATTATCATGGATTTATTTCGTGTTTAATTTGGTTATTGTTCCTGTTGGAGGAGATGATTTGACCTTTGATGCCGGAACCAGCCTTTGATTAGTATTTAGCGTGTGGAGTGCTTTTGCTTGGCTAATATTTAAGTTTGAGAATGTGGTTTATGCTGAATACACGATCATGGAGATGGCTCATGCCTCAGACGAGATTTTTTCCCACATAATTCCCAGTTTGTTTTTGGGGTTTGGTTGGATGGCAGGGTTGGCGAGAGAGACCAATATTTGGGAAAATACGATACATGAACTATGCTGGGTGCAAGAGGAAATTCGATGTTGATGGATACATTGCTTATGTCAAGAAGCTGGTTGGCGAAGCGAAGAAAAGAAAAGCAGAAACCGATTTAGATAAGGAAGCCAAGAGACTCTGCTGCTAACATCAGTTTTCTGTGGTTCTCATTCGATTTAGTAGTTCAGTAGTTCATCACAGGTTGTTTCTTAGGATGCCCTGATTGGAGAAAAGAGACCAGAAGATCGTTTCGTTTTATGTTTGAGAATTTGGAGAGTAAATAGTGCAGTGTTGCGGTCTGGATCTAATACGGGGAATAGAAATTAAGGCAGGACAATTCTAGATCATTCTTCAACATTTTTGTACTACTAGCACTGGTTAGTAACCACCTTTATCTGGGTAAAATGTTGACCATATCATTCTTAGATTGAAAGGGAGTTGTTCGGCTGGTCTTATGATCAGATCTTCTTTTACCTGATCTGACATTTTCGAGCAAAACATAATGGTTCTATAAAGTTTAATTAAACACTAAAGCTTACCCTCGAATTCTTGACAACCATCAATGCCATGAACGAATGAAAGAATATGACCAAAACGAATCAAGTATTTGTAAGGCCGCAACCAGCATCCTTCCCGATGAATGTCCACCCAAGCTTTGAGGTCCTCTGTGCAAGAGTGCATGTTGAGTTTCAGAAATTTCTTCCTAGATGGATCACCAGACGTTCAGATTAAGAAAACGAAAATATGAGCAAATTGTACCCAAGACAACCGTTTGATGTTTGTTTTTTTCTCCTCAACCATCCGTCAGCGTCATACCCACTACCATTTCAGGAGACAAGGCACCTAATGCAGGGTCATAGTCCACACAAGAATGGTGAAAAACACTTGAAAAAGAGCGCTCATATTTCAGCATAAATGAACTCACATGTCCGACAAGAGCCCATCTTGCAATCAAATTACAAACTGCATTGACCCGTCTGTCAAGTTCTCATCCTCTTGATTGCTATATTATACACATGAATCAGCTGGTTGGCTCCAGGTATAGGAAGGACAAAAAAACAAAACGAAAAAAGAGAACATGACACACAATCCTAAATCAAGAATCATTGTTGCGAGATCCTCATCAGGAATATTAGGTTTGAACAGGCACTCCACTGTACCATGAGGCATTCTTGCAACAAAACATGTTAAAAAAATATGCTTGGGAGTCAACTGCATGTGTAAGCAGATGCTTATCCAGCTTGTAGACCCTCCCATTTATATCTGGAGATCATCCAATGAAAGCTCATGTGCTGTCAACAGCTTCAGCTTCTGCAGATTGAATGAAACATGTAAGAGCATAAGCATTTTAAGGACTCTCTAGCGGCCATAACTGACAAAGAAATTGATCCCAAACCATGCAAGTATATATGTTACCGTGATAAACTGCGGAGGATCATCAAGACTGGATGAGCCTAAGACCACTTCCCTCCTTAGCTTAGTTGTAAGCTTATGGCAAACCCTAAGCTGAGAGAGGAAAAATTTCAAGAGCGGTAAACAAAGCAAGGGGAAGAGCACAAGTGGAGAAATTAGTAAATTCTTTTACCTCTGATCTGGTAGCTCCACCTACAATGAACACAAAAATACGGTTGCCTAGTTTCTTGAAGTCACTAGATGCATGTTTTAGAACTGAATCACTGCAGGAAGGGATAAAATCATCACTGGTCGATTAAACTCAATGTTTGCACGTATATAAATAACTCTCTCTAGCAGTAAGCCCATGAAATCAAAGGTCTTCAGGGAATGAGAAGGACAATGATTGCATATGCTTCAAAAGAAATCTCCAACAAACAACTACACTAATCAAGGTGAAGAGAAACATGGAAAATCTTGTAATATGAATTATGTGACCTGACAGGAGTCAGAAAATTAGACAAAGAAGCATATCTGACTGAGAAAAGGAACCGAAAGACAGGACATGAGACTTCTATCAGTCAATTATGGAGAAAAGCAAAAGTCAAAAATCACCTTGAATACCCGTCATCAGAATTGCGAGGTCGGGCCCATGTCGGTGTCCTTTTTGATCTCATCGAATGAGCAGCTGAAGTTGGATTAGATGACACAACCTGCGATGTCCCATGAAAGCTAGGACTAGGATCGTTCATACATGGAAAATCCTCCTTTGGTAGTTCCCCTTTGCAAAGCTTTTCAATAAGCTCCTGAAGGAAAAATGGACCAAACATTTCAAGGTAATTAACTACTGCGCCTGATTACCTTGACTACAACTACCAGTAGATGCAGTTTCAAGCTTGCCCAAGTTTTAAACCCAGAAAAATAATAGAATAGAAAAGACAAGCTTGACAAAAAGAGAAAAACCCAGTTTATGATCTGGAAAGCTTATGCGTAATCCTAGTACTTGGTCTTATAATGAATTCCCATGTCTGCAAATTAACTTTTTGTAGTAAACTGATAGTTTAGTCATAAATGTCCCATTAGTAGACCCAATCATCACAGTTAAAGCAGTAAACCAAGCTCCATGGCCTAAGCGCCACGTAACAAAACTCCTCTCCTTCTTACCATAGAGCAAATGATGTATCAGCCTCATGTTGAGTTAATGAGATAGTTCTCATGGAACAAATCTCCCTCCCCCACCCTCCCCACTCCCTCTCCCTCATGTTGTGTTAATGAGATAGTTGTCATAGATCACATCTCTCCCTCCCTCTCCCTACCTCCCTCTCCCTTTCCCTCTTCCTCTCTCCACAGATGTGTGAGCATCCAAATAAGATCATGAGGGAGCTTGTGTCCGTATTCAAAAAGAAGCACATGAGCACAACTGCCACATATATAAGATACATTTCAAACTTATGATTCACATGACTAACGAGAAAGTGGTAATTTTGTTCGGAAATCTGTACTTATTCTTCCTGGAAAATAATTAAAATATCCCCCCACTTCCAGTTTAAGAAATTACAATCAAGTCTTTTGTGATTGCTCTCCGCATGCAACTGAATGAAAACAGTTGAAGGAAACCATGGACTCAATTTGCGGCTTTCATACAACAATTTCCCTCAAGTCTTTTTCATGTCCAGCAGTGACACTCAATCCAATCTTTTGTGCTCTATATTCTGAGATATACAAGCATCCTCCTGAATACACAGAACATCTTTCCTTCAAATTGCTGGGAAGTAAACAAGAGGCAAATCTGACAACAAAGAATCTTTTAACTCCTGAATACACAGAACACTCATTCCTTTTTCTTTGGTGTCAATCTCTGTTCGATAGAATGGTAGCACCCACATGTGCTATCGAAGGTGATAAATCAAATCGTGACTTATCCTAATCCCTCTGGAGTTTCACTAAAAAATAAGGTGAGTACATCCTTTTGGCAATGGCAATTTTAACTCAGATTCCAGAGGTGACATGAAATGGATTTGTCTCATTCAGACATAACCAAAGTTCACCACTAAGTGTGCTTAATGCCTTTCCAAAAACTCCATCTAATGTATTTCATTCATGGTCAAAGAGAATTATTACCTCTATCATGGGATAAAAGCGCGACAACTGCCATGTTTCTTCTTCACTGGTACGTTCTTTTCTGGCTCCACGTTTTTTCTATTTAAATAGAGGTAGTCAGGAAGAGACATTTGCAGACAAAATCGCTATTAATAAGGAGATCATATCATACAGCACATACCTTATGCATATCAAACTTAAGAGTAAAGGAACTCATACTGCTTTTCTTGGTTTCTGTTGCTCCCCCCAGCAATCTCATGTTATTCACCGCATTCATATCATCCATGGGTAATTTTGCGAGCTGATGGAGGGAAGAAAAAAATGAGTTATATAATTTCTGTATTAACTGATTTAAGATGGCTAATCAACTGGGATAGTAAGGGTGCAAATGTACATAGGTATATAACACTCATATCTTCTATCAGTTGAAGGACCACCAGAGAGAGATGATAAAATTGCGAAGAGAGTTTATGAAATTGGGAAAAGAATTTAAGAACTACCTTCATCAGATTATGACCCTTCTCACCCTCAAATTTCTCTGGATAGATAGCTGCAAGAATCATTAATAACCGTAACTTATTTTCACGAGTTGCATCCTGCAGGAAAGTATGTTTTGGTTACATATCATCCTGATTACAATTATGTGGCATGCTTCAGGAGGGCATCAAGCAGATTATGCAACATATGCATTACCTCCTTTGTAGTCAAAAACTTAATTACTTCTTTCATTCCAGCATCTCCAAAAACAAGGTCCTGCTCCAGCTGCCCCAGTTCTCGAAGTCCCATCTCTCTAATAATCCTGTTGATTTTCCCTGCAATCTGTATAGGCATAATTTACTTGTATATATCATCAGAATAAAAAGTTTCATATAAATGATAAATCTATATAAATCACACATCAAAAAAAGGGGGATGAGAATCTTTCAGGAAAAATTAAATGTATGGATCTAAAATTACTGTAATATCTGCATTAGTGATCTGCAAGATAATACAAGAATAGACGGAAGTTTCAATCAATTCAATATTCTTCCAGTGATTAAAAAATGCAGAGCATGAATTAGGAATTTTTAAGCAACACCAACATATCGAACTAAGACATCATCACCAATTTATATCAGCCATGACAAGCAGACAAGCAAGACATACAAAAAGGTGCCAGGACCTGAGAATGAGGCAAAGCAGACACAGGAGATAAATAGCAGATCCCATTACCAACAAAGCTCCAAATTCAAATTGGAAGTGGCAACTAAAAGCTGTACATTTTAGTCTAAGGTCCAGACTGCAGATACTACCAACATCAACAAAATCCATACAGGTCGAATGAAGTCCCTTGAGTGATACCTAAGGACCAAACATTTCTTTCCCTTTTACTCAAGATAATCACTATACCTAAAACACAGGAGGATATCAGACCTCTTCGCCAAGCTGTGCAGCTAAAAGAATTCCTAGTTCATCAATATCTCACAAGTAGAAAATTTTCTAGAATAATAGTTTTTTTACTTGTACAGAAACTAACCTCTACATGGAGAGAGAGTTTGTCTATTTGCTCACTATATTGTGGCAGCGCTTGAACCATTTTCTGTAAGTCCCGAGTGGAAAGTTCACTGCCGTCTCTATAACAACCAATAGTCAACATGTCAAGAGATGCATTAGTTTAACTCAAGTTAAGTAGAACTCGCTGTGAACTTTGAAAACAGGATACGGCACCAGAAAAAACCAGAAGTCATTATTTACTCACTATAAGGTGGGGAGACAGCCAAAAAACTGAATTTGACCAGTGGAGAATTCTAAAAAATAAGTACCTACGGAACCTCCCACAGAGGATAGAAAAAGACGGTAGCAAGAAAAGAAAACAAAAAGGATGAGACAGCAATGAGTGGGTCAACAATCAGCATGATGATCAGAGGTTTATTGCAACATCCGCATCTCAGCTTGTAAAGGACTGATATGTTTCATCAGACCAGTTTCCTGCTTAAAATCACTTTTAACGGTCGAGAAAATATGGGAACCCAAAACAATCTCAGCAAAGTGCAGTGTATTGGAGGAAAATGACTAGGCATCAACAATAACATCAAATGTGTCCCAGGCTCCTGGCAAACACCTCATGCATTCTATGCAGAAAGAATGGTAAAAATAAAGAAGACAAGAAGAATTAAATGGAAAAGATGTATGGTAAAATAGCATAAAAACTCTGCTCTATCAAACTTAGCTCCAATCGAGTGCACGTTGACTGCTTGACACATGACTAGTGAAAATCTAGGTGCAATTTGATTAATGCAACAGAAGATGACCCAACTTCCCATTAAAAAGAGAATTTACTATTTCACCAAGTTTTTTGACAGACCGTTCAACTAAGGACACAGGAGACACTGGCCATATACAAACAGATCTAAGCATAATAAACCAACCCATCGACCAAAAATTTTTGGCAGTAAGTCAACAATTTCTCTGTAGCTTCAGTATATTATATAGAACAAGGTTTTTCTAAAAAAACATTTTTATTCATGAAACGTCATAAAAGCCAAAGAAAAAAGTCCAACCAACCTTTGTTGAATTTGTGCAGCCTTGTTTTTGGATACAAAGTTGGTCATCTTCTCATGCAACCGTTCACTAGCCTGACAAAACAGTCAATGACCAAAGAGAATTGATAAAGTTCCGAATGAAGCAAAACATTGGATGGTGGAACTTACATCTGCTATATGTGCATGGCGAAGCTCTAGCCAAACAGGATCATGATCCTCCAATATAACTTCTTTTTTCTCAGGTGCACCACCTGTTTTGCTTGGTACCTCGTGCACGTATTTATTTCCCTCCATATTCAACAAATCATGGCACATAGCATCATACGTCCATTCATGTATAATAGGAGCAATCTGGAGCACAAAAAAGGCAATAATATCCTCATCATGACTAGTACAAATGAGGAAAATAATCAAGAAAGCAAATATAACCACACTTGAAAATATATTACGAGACCTGGTCTATGGATCTGTCAAGAATGAGCAACTCGCATGTTTCTGTCTGAGGAAAATTTGGAATGCTTTGCTTGTATTTTGCTAGGCAATTCCAGATCCCAGCAGCAAGTTTCGTTGGAATGAGATCACGGAAGGTTGTCATGGTGCTCGCATCAAGTGACTTGGCAGCACGGTAGCGTACAAAAGGAAATTCCTGAAAGCTTAAGGGCACATACTTTTAAAATATGAAATACAGCATAACTAAAATTTGGAAAAGTACATGTGTATACCCTCAATGAAGCAAAAACTGTAGCAATGCGACTAGCCATGACATTCAGACACGCGTCACCTCGGCGAGTATTCTCATCATCCCCAAAAAGGTCCTCCAGAGCCCGTTCATTGTCAGTAACGAAACACTGCAAAGGAAATGGTATTGAGGAATTCTCCGTCATTAAGACTCTCACCTTTATCAACGTGCCACATCATGCAAGTCAAAGGCGGTTCAAAGTGAATTCTGCAGTACATAATGTCCAACACACTGCCCAGATATAACATGTGAAACAGATCTTCAACACCATGAAAGCCATAAAAGATAACTCATCTGGATTATAATCATACTGACACATTATACAGCTATAGCTCAATATAATGCATCGCGTGGGTTGTACGGACTAAGAAATCAATTTGTAGATTACAAAGAAAAAGGATCATCGCGTGGAAACTTAATTGCTGTTTTGTGCTAAACCCAGTGCGTGCGCAAATGACAAGGCCAGTCAGATTGATCGGATACCTGGCTGTCTATAGCAAAATACTCCAAATTCATCTGCAGATCCCATAAGAATGAATTAGCAATTGAAACTCGTTTTCATTTTCTAGAAAATTAACATGTCCATAGCAGATAATCTTTTAACCAATAAAATATGACCTCTCTCAGGGCGCCTATGCGTGGTAGGACAGTTGAATCCCGCTTGACTTGAGATACTAATTCTCTTGATATCGGAGAGCTGAAGAAAACAAATGCCCTTGACACAAAGTGGGGAAAAAAAATCAGTAACAAGAAGAAAAAATGCAGAATTTTCATGTAACAACGGCAAACAGAAAGAAATAAAGAGACGTATACCGACATACTTCTTGTATAAAGGTGATCTTCCAGACATGTCGGACAGAAACATTATAACACTGTAAAATAAGGGATAGAGGGTAAGAAAGATTAAGGAAAACCCATCCCCACATCCATAAATTAATCAAACAGAGTGCAGAGTGATTGGAGAACTGTAATGATGACGAGATATCTAAACAGATGTCAAGCATGCAATGAATAAAGAAACATGCATCAAACCAGAAATGCAATACTTTTCTTTAGATGGCTGGATGAAGTATATAGCATCCATGGAAGGTAATGGCTGCCTTCGCCTGTATATGTCTTCAACCACTGGTCACAGAAAAAGGAAGTTCATTATTTCCCAAAAGAAAAAGAAAAAGAACTAATTCCCACACCGATGCAACAATAGAGTGAACCATAATTGCTTGAGAATATACTTCTGGACAGCTATACAGTCATTTAATCTGATTAGCTTGCACTCAAAAGTGGCCGAGCAAACAGCAGCACCAAGCATAAACAGCAAGCAGCAGATTAAGCATTTGGTCAAGACGCCGTACATCAAAGGTGAAAATAAATTCGCAATCACTTCTAAGGGAGAAATGAAAGAAAATCAAATATATGTGGGTGCTAAATCCTACAGAAGGAAGTTATGGTCTCCAAATTTAAATTACTAAAGTTAGGGAAGTGAACCAGCTATATACAAAGCCATTGCATGTGGAAAAACAAAGTGTCGAGCTTACAATACATGGCATGCTTATCTAGAATCAGCATGCTGTACAAGGATTTCCGTTGATTGCACATGACCGACAACAAATGCACATGTCTAGAAAACGTGAGCATTTAATTTGTTTGGTTATACCACATTAACATGAAATAATGTATCCACATGATATATTTCTCATTTGTTGGCACCGTCGAATTCTCTTATTAGTTCAGCTGAAGACTTGCTGGTTCATATCATAGCATGACTGGAAAAAAAAAAAAAAAAATACAATAATTCATTCATATGTTGATATATGGGATTCTGATATAATAAATCTTATAGCTGAATTGATCGATTCAAGTTAAAGGACATCTATTTCAGTTAAAGAATGTTTTCATGATTGCTCTAGAAGAGATGCAAGGGGACTGCTTCAGGTGAGGACATGCTATGGGGGTAATTCACATGGGGTTATATTAATTCTCTCTCTCTCTCTCTCTCTCTCTCTTTCTGCTTCAATTTCTTTTTGATTTCTCTACTCCTGTCTAGATTCATCCAATAGGCAAGTAGGGTTACTTTTCAAATTTTACTGGGGCAGCTAGATATCACATTTCATGGAAGTGGAACCCATCTGATATAATACAAGGTGTTATAACCACATTTCTCCACTATGGCCATGCAATTCATGGTGCTACAACAGGAAAACATTTTTTTGAAAGATTATATTATTAAGCTGAAAAGAGATGGAGTGCGAGTACAGGTAATCTATACTATAAAGAATTAGAAAAAAAAAAACATGCATTGGGGAGGATGTCTGTATTATCAAACATAAAATACTGAATTTCTTGCATTAAGCTAAGACCATGCATTGAATAAATTAACAACGATAAAAGTCAAGCTAAATTAAACTTTCAAAACCAAATAGATTATCAAATTAATTCTTACATGAGACACCTTCCTCAGTGATGTCAGCCATCTTACAAGAGCAAGACATTATCTTAACCGTAAGTTTGTCCATGATGAGTACCTACATGCAGAAAATTTGAACTACTTTAAAAGCTTAGAAACAACACTTTACAAATATACTCACCACAAAAAGGTCCATAAAAGTAAGATGACATTCACTTAAACAAAATATCAATATAAAATATCTCACAAATTAATTTCAGCAAGGTTCAAGACATAAATGAAATGACGCTTTGCTTATACCTCAACTATATTTCATACTACTACATTGTTTTTCAAACGCAAAGATCAGAAACTATACAACAGCTTGAAAAAGTATTGGCAAGATAGATTCTGTATGAAAAACCAAGGTGCAAAGAAAAGGATATGGTGAAATTACTTGGCAAGAACGCATGAAGATGACTGTTTAGGACTATTGTAAACTAAACTGGATAATGCAACCATATATTATCAACGGTTGTACTACGACTTCTTGTTGAGATGGTGGACATGAGAAAGTATGAAGGTATAAACAGAGGCATCCTGGTATTACAGTCCACCAACAGTAAGGAAGTAGCAAAGGCCTTGAAGAAAGAGGTGCAGCTTGGTAGGGAGCTGCTTGAAAAATTGTCTACCATAGTACACATATTGGATGACAATGACCAGATCACAAAGCAAATGGAATGTATTGAGGACTTAAATAGATAAAATCAATGGATAATTCTTTACTTTCATGTGACAGGCAAAAAACAGGGCCAATTAACATAAGTCCAGGACATGTTGACTGCCAAAAGAATTCATCATTTGATAGATAAGAGGAGGCCAAAAAATGCATGTACCTTCCACTTTGATTTAGAGTCGCCAGTTTTAGTTGACCGTAGCATTTCATACAACAACCCTGATTACATGTCCAATTAAGACAACAAAAGAAAAATTAGAGGTCAATCATCTGCAAATGAAAGCATGGTATGTCCAGCTCAGGTTTTTATGACATTAACCATTGTATGGCAAAGAAGAAAGGCTGAACTAAGTTTAAGACTTGTCAAAAATCATAACTATAGAACTAGGCAAACTTAATAAATAAATTCAAGTGAAAATCCCTTAACCTGAACCAGAAATAATGAAATTTCACAATGAAATCACAGCAGCCAATTTCTAATCTATACACCCAATGCAACAGATATAGCAGCTAGTCCATTGCACAAATGCATGTTCCTTCTGGCACGCACCAAGGAAAACTACCAAAAAAAGAAAAAAAAAAAAAGAAAAACTGATGATGGTGATTAAATCTTCAACTAAGAGGGATACTGCAGCTTATATCTAAGGAACTGCTACACCTCCGGAACCCACAATCTGAACCTTCCATCTTAGATGGCCAAAATAGGCAATCTGATCAACCAACCATGCACTCATGCAATTTAATAACATCTCCATTGACCTAATGGTACTAACATATTCTTAAATAATTAGTATACATTTATGTCTAAACTAGGCTTTCCCAAACATAGAAAACAACTTGGCTGGTAATGGGCTTAGTTCGTTTGATAAACTAGAGTCCACATGTAAATATAAAGAGCTGCTACATTCCCATATCACATAGCGAATGGCATCAAAATAATACTTCCAAGCTAACTGAGATCCAAACTAGGGAATCGACTAATCCTAACCCGTTGATCATGCTTTCTAACCAATTGGCCTACCACATTCCGATTCGCACGCCGTGACCTGTATCTAAACTTGGTCTAGATAACTCCCGCTCACGTGCTGTTCCTATTTGTCCCCAGACAGGCAAAATAAGTTCAGTTCACGATCAATGGGCGCAACAATCTCATCCTCGGAATACGACAGATAACAGATCAATATGACCAACTGACAGAAGCCACCACTCATGTGTTGCTTTGGTTCTACACAATCGCACGCACAAGCCCCAGTTGAGCAGAAACACGATGCACAAATCAGGCTCTAAAAGACTAGTAGCAACTCGAGCACAACTCGATACTGCACGCACCGATTAACAATCAAAATGAAAACTCTGTTCGACGAAATGCCCGCACTTTCAGCGCACAAAAAAGCAAGTACCAACAAAAGATCCCGTTCAACAAATATGCCCGCATTTCACTTCGCGAAAACGAAGTACGCGATTACGCTTGACATCGACAAGGCCCCTCCGCTCACTACACCCCCAATCCCACGGCGACATCCCTACCAGAAATAGCAAGACGCCACCCGCTCAAATCACCAGCCCCCAACCCAACGCCTCAGCAGCACAAACTCAGCCGCGGCACGAAGCACGACACGCGCGGAGGGGGACGATTAGCTCCGCAAACTTCGCGAGCGAGGCGAGAGGAGAGAGAATCGAGAACACTCACGATCGCGCGTTATTTGCCGGATGCTCTTGTGATCGCCGCCGTAGGAGGACGAGTCGGAATCGGAGTACGACATGGCCGGCGACGGAGCCGGACGAGCAGGGAGACCTCCCGCGCGTGTTCTCTCCTCAGCTGCGCGCTCGCCTCGGCGATTCGATCGATCGAGAGAAGCCCCGGAATCGAGCGCAGATCGTGCAGCAGTGATCGAAGTCGACGAAGGAGCGAACACCGTAGAGAGAGAAAGAGGAGAGAGAGAGAGAGAGAGAGATTAATTTCCTGTTTACCTTTTATGAGAAGGAAAGGGAGGGGAGGATTGGAATTTTCTGAATAAAAAGTATTCGATTTGCAAACGGAATCATTTTCTCTTTTTGGACGGTAAAAATGAAATGGAATCGTTTTAGATAAATAACTTTCTGTCTAAAGAAAACTGGAAAAAATGGACTCGAGAGGATAGGAATATTTATGTGGATAACCTTGTAAAAAAAAGTTATTATAATAAAAAAAAAGAAGCTAACGGTTGATTATTTTGTAAAACGAAAGTTCGTTTTCTCAAAAACTAAATGCAACGGGTAATTCGAATTCAAAAATTAAAAAAAATTAAAAAAGCAAATGATTGTGGGATAACACTCGTTTAAATCTTTAAGAATACTTAAGAATCCGTTACCAAAAAATATAAAAAGTGATCTTTCGGGGGATGACGTGTTGACCGAGCCCAAGCGTCGAACTGGGGCAAAAGCGGCATTTAACGGGAGTCGTCCTCGGGCCAGCGACGAGGTGACGAAATTGACGGGACCGCACACGACTCGGGGCGTGATGCGTTGTTTACGATTATACCCCTCTCGTTATTTTTCTATTTTCCAGAGATTTCGACACAGGAAAAGTAGTACTTTTAAAAAAAAAAATGGTGACAGTTTGATGTTGGGTATAACAGTCGACAGCTAAGGAAGTTGGGAAACGCAGTTGAACGGTCCGCTCTTCGATGTTTCTATAAAATATAAACTAGACGAGACAACAATCGACCACGGAATCCACACGCATTTGAAGTTTCAAAGCGAACCCACCAAAAAGGACCGAGTTCTCGTTGGGACGAAATCCAGGACTCGTTCCAGGAGGCATTTCGAGACTTTCCAAGAAAAATTGGCACTTTTTTCCTAGAATTTTCCGGCAAGCTCGATTACACGAATTCCTGTATGTTCCCTGAGATGAGCAGATACAATTCCATGTTTGAGTTCGATTTTGCTCAATTCGACCCAACTCGACCAGTTGAATGACATGATTAAGCATCAGTCCATGACTGGATTAGCAGCCGTTCTAGCGCAATTCGAGTTGATGAATAAAATTAGGAGGATGGAGCTAAGGAGACCTTTCGGATTGGATCAGAGATCCTGATTAGAGAACCCAAGTCCACAAAGCATGGGACCAGGAACCCTCGGACAGCCCAACGAAAGCACGCGACCGCAGGCCTAAGAAGAGAGAGAAAATCTTGAAAATGCGGGATGGTTGGAGAGCATTTTGGATTATGTCATCAGAGCACATCGGATAAAGTAGCTTTGAAGCAACAAGAGCTACGAGAATTTCAACCTCAGTCGCCCATGAAAAACGAGTAGGGTTGACGTCTAAGGGCTTTGACACGTTCGCTGCTTAGGGCTTGTTTAGCGTATCTTCAATTTTTTCTAGATAATCCTCCTGAGGACATCGCGGTAGCTGAGAAGCGTTTGCGCAAGCAGGTAAGCCTTCTTGAATCTGCTGAGGAGGCTTTTCCCATGCAGGTGTCCAGAGTTACTCGGCTTACTTGGCTTAAATTTGGGGACAAGAATTACCAGCTTCTTCCACCAGATGGTCAAGACTCTTACAAACCAGAGATGGTAGGGTTTCGAAGGAACATGCAGACGCCGTTACTGAGGCAGTTGATTTCTATAAAACCCTGCTTGGTGTTCCCAACGATCGTTGCGCAGGAGTGTCTGTTAATGTGCTGCGAGAACTCATCGACTGTCAGATTTCTAACGATATGAAGTCGTTGCTTGGAGACCCGATTACTGAAGCTGAGTTTGAATATGCTCCCTCCTCGGGTAATTAGTGAGGACGAGAGTCCCGGCCAGATAGTTACACCTCCCATTTTTGCCCAAAAAGGTCGGTTTGCAGTCGGGCATGGTATAGTTACTGCCGTACAGAGTTTCTTCAGGGACTGTAGGTTCCAAAGTTTCCTAATTCAGGTCGTGCTGGGAATAGTAGCTCTATGTCTTCAAAGATATCACACAGCGGTGCTGTACAGATTGCATATACGAGCTTGAACTTTACTCAGCATAGTGTGATGTGTTGGAGATGAAGACTCTCATAGAATAGCTATTCTGTTTTTGACTGACAGGAGACAAAGATCATGGTCAAAATTTTTGTAAAGGGTCTGTATCAGGATTGATCACTCTGGTTTTCTTTTTCCGGGATACCATACTTGCCTACTTAGCCAAAAAAAAAAATTACTTATGCATCATTTCATATCCATGACTTTTCTTCATCTTTTTTCCGTTGTCTTTTGTCGTGCGAAATATTTATTTCCACATTAATTGCTCATTCGCCTAAACAATTAGCTCATAAAAAAATCCAATACATTCTGATTTAAAGTCGGCAATAAATTATGCTTATGTCGAGCTATTCAAAATGACCAAACTTATAATCTTGGGATCAAGTCAGTGCTCGATCCAACTTGGCTAATAGTTAGGTGTTTTACAAGAAAGTGTAAATACCTTTCAAATGGACAAACTAGTCTGATTGACAAAAGATTGAAGGGTCATTTTTTGATTCTTGGATAGGAATGTAAAAAGCAAGAAATTTAAAAGTGCAAATAGTGAGAATAATCATTCTCAATAATGCAAATTGTTTGAAAAAGTGAAATACATTGAAAGTAAAGATGAACGTGTTCTTTGATTGATTGAGCGGTCCTTCACAAAGATTCCAACTTGGGTATTTATACCTACAACCAGTTGTTACATATGAGGTCGATAAGAAATTAGACATGACCTACGTGGCTCCTACTACTTAGTTGAAGTTAACTACGAATTGTTACAACATCCTCGACTCCACTATCAACAATTATGTCTTAGGCTTCTCCCTATCGGCCGACTTGGTCTATTTCATTCGTAGACTCATCACTTCAGCACTTCGTCCTATTTTGGTTGACATGACCGTAGATCAAAATGTCGTCTTTTTGTAGACCAACTATACATCGACTAATCACTCCCAGCACTTTGTGATCCTTTGCTCCTGCTATCTTAGTAGGCTTTTGTCGATCAAGGCGTCAACCAAATACTTGAGCATTTTTTGGTGTTAACGTAGCCTCCTTATTGAAGAATTGAATGGTTTAATTGTTATGAAATCGCATGTCGATTCCAGAAAAATAACGCTTGCAAACAATTCTCCAAGCAGAATATAATAATAAAAGAACAGATACAGAAGAACACGCCAGAAAATTTGTTAACGAAGTTCACCCAAATCTAGGCTACGTCTCCGCGCGAAGGTACTCCGCGAATCCACTAGACTTCGAAAAAAAGTTGGAATACAACGATAATCTTTTCTCAAGATCAGGGCACAAAGAGATTGAAAACCCCATAATGGAAAAAAAAAAAAAAAAACTCACTTTTTTCTTCTCTCTTTTTCTTACCTCTCTATTTTCTTTTTTAGCGTCTTGACGGCTAGCGTCTTGCCATCGCTAATATAAATGTATCACTTTTAACCTAAAAACAAATATGATGGAAAAGACAAAAAAGCCCCTAAAAATATTTGACTTCATCTATAACAATCTCTCACTTGAAGACAAATATACCCAAGCACCAAGCAACTTTGCATTCATCTTCTTCAAAAAATAGTAGTTGAAAAACTTGTGCCTCTGCGATACTCCTCATCAATCAACATGGAGTAATACCAATGATAGTAGTACAAAAAATATGCTTCTCTCTGTCTACTACCTTGGTCAACATGTCAGCTGGATTCTTCGAGCCATCAATCTTCTGTAGCTTTAACTCATTATCTTCCAATGCTGATATGATAAAGTGATAATGCTTCTTGATATGTCTAGTCCTTGAGTGTAAAGCTGCATTCTTTGCTAAGTGCACTGCACTTTTACTATCACTCCATATTGTACTGACTGGCTGTTTTAGATGTAGTTCATCCATGTAATCTTGTAACCATATGATTTCCTTGGAGGCTTCTGTGATCGCCACGTATTCTGCCTCTGTCGTCGATAAAGCCACTACTTTTTGTAGTTGAGACACCCAACTCACTGCTGTACCTGCAACTGTAAAAACATATCCAGTGGTACTCTTACCATTATCTCGATCACCCGAATGATATGCATCTATATAACCCTACAACTCTAAAGATGTACCACCATAACAAAGTGATTGGAAGTACTTGCTAGATATTTCAATATCCATTTCATTGCATTCCAATGCTCTCTACCTGGGTTCTGCATATATCGACTCACAACTCCCACTGCCTGTGGAATGTCTGGTCTCGTGCTCACCATGGCATACATCAAACTCCCCACTAATGATGCATATGGAACTACCGCCATCTCATCTTTTAAAGCCTGAGTGCTCGGACACATATCCTTGGAAAGTTTGAAGTGACTTGCTAGAGGAGTTGCAACTGGTTTTGCCTTGTCCATGTTAAATCTCTTTAACACTTTGTTCACATGGTCTTCCTGCAACAGCCATAATTTCTTATTTTTCCTGTCCCTAATGATTTTCATGCCTAAAATATTCTAGGCCTCTCCCAAATCTTTCATAGCAAATTGTGATGATAACATCCTCTTCACTTCTACGATTCTCTTCATATTGGAACTAACCCCTAGCATATCATCCACATAAAAAAAGAGATACACAATATCACCATCATCATACTTGCGAAAATAAACACAGTGATCAGACTCACAATGTGCAAATCCTTTTTTTTTTCATGAAACCATCGAATTTTAGGTACCATTGCCGCAGAGCTTGTTTCAAGCCATACAAGCTTTTCTTCAAGCGACATACCATGTGCTCCTTACCTTTGACTTCAAAACCCTTGTGCCATGTATAGTTCTTCGTCTAAGTCACCATGTAAAAACGTTGTTTTCACATCTAACTGCTCAAGATGAAGATCCTCCACTGTAACTATACTCAGCAGAACTCTAATTGATGTCATTTTCACTATAGGTGAAAATATCTATGAGTAGTCGATCCCTTCTTTTTGAGAAAAGCCCTTGACTACAAGTCTCGCCTTGTATCTAATACTACCATCTGCTTCATTCTTAATCCTGTACACCCATTTGTTTAACAAAGCTTTTTTACCTGTGGGCAACTTGGTCAACTCCCAAGTTTTGTTCTGAAGTAACAAGCTCATCTCGTCTTTTATAGCACACTCCCACTGCAAGTGAGACATGTCTACCTTTGCCTCATCGTAAGTCTCTGATTCCCTTGAATTTGTATATAAGACATGGCTCAGAACAATATTAGCTGATGGATCAAAAATTACCTTTGGCATTCTCACACGTGTAGACCTCTTCAATTTAGTTTGCTCCGAATCACTGCGTTCCTCTTGAACTACCTCTTCACTGATAATAGGCTCATCTTGAACCTCTCTTTCAAGTGCACTTTGATCTACTGGAAACATCTTCACGGACATTGTGTCTAATTCAACATATTCTGGTTGTACTACCTTCACATGCTCTGTCTAACGATCCTTGTACATCTTTTCTTCATGGAATACCACATTCCGACTGCGGATGACTTTGTTATTCTCATAATTCGAAAACCTATAGCCATACTCGTCGCCATCGTATCCGATAAAGACACACTTCTGGGACTTAGCATCAAGCTTTTTCTTATCCTACCTGTCACTCAAAGCATATGCAATACAACCAAACACCTTTAGATGTGAATAATTAATCTTTTTACCTGACTACCACTCTTGTGTATTTCTCCATCCAACACACTAGATGAACTTCTGTTGATAAGATAAACAGTTGCATCAACTGTGGCAGCCCATAAGTGTAGCGGGAGACCCACGTGTAGTCTCATGCATCTTGCACATTCTAGAATAGTCATGTTCATCCTTTCAGCTACACCGTTCTCTTGAGGAGTTTTAGGAACATTCTTTAACCCGTGTATGCCTTCTCGACTCAAATATTTTGCAAATTCCTTACTCATGTATTCACCACTATTATCAGACTTCAGAGTTTTAATCTGATAACTCGTCTCTTTTTCTATTATGGTCTTCCACATTCTGAACATCCCAAGTACTTCTGATTTTTTTCTAAGAGCATAGACCCAAGTCTTCCTTGTTGCATCATCAATGCAGATGATAAAATATCTCTTACTGCCATAAGAGAGTTCTTGAGCAGGTCCCCATATATCAGTATGAAGCAACTCTAGCTTCTGGCCTTTATTTTGTCGCCCATTCAATTGAAAACTAACAATCTTCTGTTTTCCATAAATGCAACTCTCACAAAAATCTAACTCAACTTTTTGCAAACCTGAAAGTAATTTCCTCGAGTGTAACTACTTTACACCTTTTTTCACGAAGATGTCCCAAACGATAATGCCAAAGAGTAGATAAATTACTTGTAGCCATTGTAGTTGCAACCGTATAACTGATATTGTCTCATTAGAGAAGGTAAAGTGTCCCCGTACACTTTCCCTTTGCTACTACTCTTTCCCTTGAGGTTATCTTCCACTCTCCGCATCCTAAGGTTGTTACCAAACCTTCTTGGTCAAGTTTATTGATTGAAATCGGATTTTATTTTAATTCCGGAATATGCCTAGTTTGACGCAAAACTAGACGTCCTCCACCTGAGATATTCAAAGTCACAATTCATTTTCCAACAATGGGACACATGTGGCCGTTTCCCACAACCACTTGTCCGAAATCTCCACTGGCATAATCATCAAATATGTCTCTTTGCGATGTGCAATGAAAAGAAGCACCAGAATCAATAAACCACTTATCTGTTGTCAAGTCAAACCCTACAGACAAACACAAGTTATCTAGCAAAGATTCATTGCTAACCACATTAGCTCCTTGATTCTCATCTTATTGCTTCTTTTTATAGGCTTCACACTGAAACCTCCAGTGTCCGGTTTTGTGACAACACCAACACTCATCTTTTGCAACCAGTCTCTTATCCCTTGACTATGATCTACCACGCCCGCTGAATTTTCCTCTACTTTTACTTCTTCCACAGTTCTCCACTGCGAGTGCCGTTGAAGATGTAAATGCAGAAAAATTATCTCCACCTGAGACTTCCCTTCACATCTCTTCATCCCTGATACTTCTCACAGCATCATCAAGAGTTATATCATCCTTCATGGTGCTCGAAATTCCCTGCACTGCGATATTGTAGCTTTCTGGAAGAGAACATAAAAATAATAAAGCTTGAAGCTTCATATCTAAATTTATGCCTCCGAATTCCAATTGACCCGTAACCTGTGTGAAACTATTAATATGCTTTGCCACAGAACCTCTATTAGATAACTTCATATTAACCAGTTTCTTCAACGAAAATACCTGATTTGATGTGGACGGCTTCTCATAAATATTTGTTAGAATATCCATGGCTTCATTTGCAGTTTTTGCTTTCGCGATGTGGTACCTTGTCTTTTTCGTCAACCTTAAATGAATCGCACCTAATGCCTTTCGATCAAGAATTTTCCATCCAGCTTTTGCTGTCGGATCCACTTCCGCCATCTCGGGTTTCCAACCCTCAAGTGGTGCATAGAGATCTTTTTGATAAAGATAATCCTCGATTTGTAGTTTCCACCATTCGAAATCTTGCCCATCGAACTTATCGATTCTGATTTTATCTTTTGCCATACTATTTGCTTTCAATCGAACGTCACCGAAAAACCCTTGATGTTCTCGATTAGCCAACCTAGGCTCTGATACCAATTGTTACGAAATCGCATGTTGATTCCAGAAAAATAACGCTCGCAAACAATTCACCAGGCAGAATATAATAATAAAAGAATATAATCATAAATACACGCTAGAAAATTTGTTAACGAAGTTCCCCAAAACCCAGGCTACGTCTCCGCGCAGAGGCATTTTGCGAATCCACTAGACTTCAAAAAAAAGTTGGAATACAATGATGATCTTCTCTTAAGATCGGGGTACAAAGAGATTGAGAACCCCTATAAAGAAAAAAAAAACTCACTTTTTTCTTCTCTCTTTTTCTTGCCTCTCTATTTTCTTTTTCAGCGTCTTGACGGCTAGCGTCTTGCCATCGTTAATATAAATGTATCACTTTTAACCTAAAAGCAAATTTAATAGAAAAGACAAAAAAACCCCTAAAAATATTTGGCTTTATCTATAACATTAATTCCCACGTACAATCAATATCCTCAAGTTAGGTAGAGACGTGCATCTAATAATGACATATATTCATCTTACGTCTCTCGACGGGTACTCTGCATGTGTTCTCCCACATCCTCTTTAAAAGCCATCACGTGACACTATAAGAAAACCTAATTCTTCAGACGATGCTAGTGAACATAAGGTCCCACCTTTTCATCTTCTTTCTTCGTAAATCACATAAGGTCCCACCTTTTCATATTCTTTCTTCGTGAACCAGATTATCGACAACATTTTGCTCGTAAACTTCTTCCCATGGCAACAATTGCTAGGGCTTTGATCTTTACTATTAGCCATCTTGAGATATACATTGCTCGTTTTGATAATCGAGGGATTCGAACGGAGGGGCAAGCTTTCACTTTAGTTCCTGGACTAATGTGAGGATGACATCGATCCGGTTATTCTTGGCCCTTACTTTATATAATTTTTCTTCCTCCATCTTTTGATCAATGTTGTCATCGTCATCATGAAGAAATTCTCCCTACTCATCGTGATGTATTGTCGAGCAAGTCCAGTAAAAAATAAATGGTCAGTTTATGACAGTTGAGAATAAAGAATGAAGAGAAATTATATTTTGTTCATTAACTAATGATTTTCCAGTATTTTATGTGAAATTGTTCCAATGGTTTTCAAGGATACGACCTCACATGTTACTCATTTGGAAAAAAACCTGAATTGACTTGACTCTAGAATTCTCTTCCTCTAACCTAAATTTAGAATTAGGTTTAATAGGTCCTCTTTGTTCCTTCCGACCTCCCTCACCAATTACTTTTTCCTTCATTTGGGGCCTCTATCTAGTACTCTCCTCGACATCTTTGCCATTACTGGACGCTCTTCTTATGGCACTGAAGCTCAAGTGATTGAGGTCGCTTTAATGATGCTCGTATATAGAAAAGTGATAAAAGAAGAGGAGAGGAATACCAAATGATCAACGTGGTTCAAACAACTAAAAGAACGATCCCTCAAAAGTTTACCTCCATGTGGTAAATCCTCAATTCATCTCGTTATCTTTGGGGAGGATGCATCATCCTTTAATAGAGAGTAATATAATGGGTTATAGTCATTGATTTTTTAGCTATAGTTGACATACAACCCTCCAGATCTCCTATTATATATGATTAGAACGATTTGATGTCCTTATTGTTCCAACTCTCTCCCTCCAAGCTAGGGCAAAGACATCCTCGGAGGTCAGCAGCTTGGATTCCATATTCTGGGAAACACCTTTAGAGAGAGCTTTGGTGAATACTTTTGCTAGTTGCACATCACTACAGGCATAGGGATTTTCAATTGTCTTGTATTGAACCTTCGCATGAACAAAGTGAAAATGACTTCTATATATTTAGTTTGTTCATGGAAAAATGGATTTGAAGCAATATGGATTGTGGCTTGATTAGCACAAGATAACTTCGTAAGACACATAGAGGATTGAAACTCCAATTCTTGTACAAGCAATTGAAACCAAGCCATCACTTGTAGTTGAGGCCATGGCTCCATATTCGGCCTCTACACTAGACCTTGCTAAAACAGTATATTTTTAACTTTTCCAAGTGACTAATTTGCCTGCTACAAAGGCGCGGAAGACTGTAGTTGATTTTTTTGTCCGCAAGGCTCCCAGCACAATCCGCATCAATTTACCCTACAATATCATTATGACCATGTTTCTTCATCAAAATACTCCCTTTTGGACTAGACTTTAGGTACTGAAGTATGCGATTCACAACTGCCTTATGTCCTTTTAAGTAGGCGCATGCATGAATTGGCTTACATACTAATGGTGTAAGCAATATCTGAAAAAGTAATGTTTGCCCAAGCAACCTCTAGTGGTCAATGGAATGACGTTGTCAACAAACTTACTATTATAATCCATGGGAGACTCTGCAGGAGCAGCTTCAAGTTTCCTAGTCTCTTGAAACAAGTCAAGAGTATTTTTACTTTGACAAATAAATAATCATTTACTTGAGTAAGCCACCTCTACAAGAAGGAAGCGCAAGTGTCCCAGATCCTAATGTCAAACTTCACATTCTAGCGCTACTTGAGATTGTCGATTTCATGAAGATTATTACCAATAATAACTATATCATCTATGTAGATGAGGACAACCACCGTTGCTTTGGCATTCCGCTTCACAAACGAGAAGGAATCCAAATCAAACTTTTTTAAACCCACACTTTCAAGAGCAAAGCTTTATTTTTCATACCAAGCACGTGGTGACTGTTTGAGTCTACAGATTTTTTGAAGGACCCCAAGAGAAATGTTCATACATGATTTCTTCTTCTAGTTCACCTTATAAGAACGTGTTAAAAGTGGCCAATTACAATTTACTGCTATGGACATCAGTATTCTTATTGTGCTCATTTTTGCTATGGAAGCAGACGTTTCTTGAGAAATTCAGAAAATTTATCTACTCTTCTAACAGTTAGGCCATAATTGAGAAATTCTGGAAGGTAGTCTTGGTCTTCGTTGATCTTCCTCTTAAATTTTCAAATCAGGGAAAATTCTCTACTAGCTTTTCACCATCCCCAATGTGCTCGACAATTTGGGTTGGCTTAGGAAATTCCTATGCGAGCCATTTATTCAATGGAATTTCCTTTTGCTCAACAAACTAGCAGAGAGATGAAATTGATTTACTGTGTCATTCATCAGAAAATGACGAAGAAATAGGAAGCAATTTAATGTAAGGGCCAAGAATAACATGATCGATGTCATTCTCGGATTCATCCATGAATTGAAGAGAAAGCTTACCCTTTTGTTTGAATCTCCTGATATTATCGAGACGAGCAATGTATAACTCAGAACGGCTAAAATTAAAGATCGAAGCTCCAGTGATTTATTTCATGAAAAGAAGAGTTTGAAAGCAAAAGGTCGAAGATGATGCAGTTCACGAAGCAAGAAGGTGAAAAAGGTGAGACTTTTGACTCAGTAGCACGTTATGAAGATAAAGGTCTTCTAATAATGTGACGTGATGCTTTTGTAGAGGATGTGGGAGTAAACATTCAGAGTAACCATTAAGAGAAGACGTGAGATTAAAAAAAACAATCATTAAATGCACATCTCTTCCTATCTTGAGGATAACGATTGTGCATAGATTTACTATCAAAAACTGCCCAAGTGTTTGATCAACTGTTCGATCGACATGAGGCCTGCTAAGATAGCAGGAGCAAAGGACCACTAAGGGTTGGGAACAATTAGCCGACGTGCAATTGGTTGACAAAAAGACCTGGTCTTGATCAAGGGAGATGTCAACCAAAAAGGTCTAACTGCTAGGGCGAAGAGTCGATGAATGAAGTATACCAACTCAATCGATGGGAAGAAGCACGGGATGTAACTATCAAGTAGTAGAGTTGAGAATCTCGGATATTGTAACCATTTGTAAACAAGTGCTATCAAATAGTACGCGGGGTCATGTTTAATTTTTTAACAACCATTTAAGTATTTGTTGATTGATGGTATGATATCCAAGTTGTAAACTTCATAGAGAATTGTTAAATCAATCAAATAACACATGTTGTTCATCTTTATTTTTAAGCTCTATTTGTTTTACGAAAAAAAATGATTACAAAAATATCTTCTGAAAATAATCGCTAGAAATAATTGGTTAATGAAAATAATTTTTTTATCGATGACAATTTCTTTATAAACATTTTTATAGAAAATGGAAATATTTTTCATTCTTTCTTAATTTTTAAGCAACACAAGGATCATTTTTAGGAAATTTTTTTTCAAATTATTTATTTTTCATGAAACAAACGGAACCATATTGTATCTTAGGGCCTGTTTGTTTGTGTTCTTTTTTTGTTCCCCGGAACACAATTTCTGTTCTTTTGTTCCGGGGAACAAAAAAAGAACAGAAACGCATTTGTTTACACTTTTGTTCCCGGGAACAAATTTGGAACAGAAACAAGAAACAAGAAAAACTTGTTTCTTATTCTCGGGAACACTTTCGGTAAACAATTTTTCTCTCTCCTATTTTTTCCTTCTTCTTTTTTCTTTGGTCGGTCGCTAGCCTCGGCCATGGCCAAAAGGAAGAAAAATGAAAAATGAAAAAATGAAAAAATGAAAAAGAAAAAAGGAAAATTAAAATTAAAAAAATTAAAAGAAACAAAAAAATTATACAAGTTTACCAAACGTGTTTTACGTTTTTTTCTATTCTAGAAACATAAATTTTGTGCGGTTAGCAAGCGCGTTCTTGTTCAAAATTGTTCCCGAACAGTAAATAGTTTTTTCTATTTCTATTTCCTAACAATTTTTGAACGTAAACGTTACCAAACGCACCTTTACTTTCCTAAGTACAATTTATATTGTTGACAACGACTGTTCTCAAAATTAGTATTTTTAGGCTCTATTTGGTCGTCCGTTTTCTAACTACGATGGAATTGAAAATGATAGGATATGAAATCAAATGATTTTGCTATAGCATATCCATTATTTGGTGATTGCAATAATAAAATCGATATATTCACATTATATTATATAATTTTTTGGCATAACGGTATATCAAGATAAATGAACAAAATATTTTACAAATGGAGATGATAAAAATTTCTCACAAAGCACTCTTGGCTAGTTAATTTTTACATACTTTTTTTCCTCTCTTTTTTAACTAATTTCCTTTTTATTTCTTTTTGCCCATTTATCCTTCTTTAATAAAATATTATTAAATAGTACACCATACTAATACATCTTAAATACTAAAATACCTAAAATATGTAATTAATATAATTTATACATTGAATTTATATTATAAAATAGAATTAAATTCGAATATATAAATAAAATAAGATTAAATTAAAATAATTAAATTGTTATTTTTTTGTTATTTTGAATTTCTTATATCAGAATATAGATATTATTTATATTGAAATATAATTTTAATTTTGTTTATTTAAGAAGTTTATTATTTGAGAAAAATAGAAATTTATCCACTCAACTCATCTCTTTCATGAGATAATTTTATTCGTTCTATATCCTCCTATATATGACTTTATTCTATCTTGAGCAAGCACCAAACGCATGATAAGATCCTGAAGTTTATCCTGACTGTCAAATGCGGCCTTAAAGGTCTTATTATTATGATAAAGTTTAAGAATCAACAAGAGACCCTTCCACTCTTTTTCGATTGGAATCGGTTGTTAATTCAAAAGGTATTTCATTCTTTCCGGTGAAACAATACCCTATTACGACCGGCTTGTTGACCACAATCCTTTCATCCTTTCATCGCATTGATCATATGAAAGGATTATGATTGTTGTGGCCAATGCTTCCACCTGCACCACCGGCCCATCAACTTCACCTTCCGAACTCCGCCTAGCCCCGACCACCGCCACCACCTCCACCTGCACCTTACCTTGCCTTTTAACTGTATGCCACATGCGTCTTGCCGCATCTAGCTTTCGTCATCACCACCATCGTCTCCAGTAAGTACGCAATGCTCCCTAGTTTTTGCCTTCTCTTCAATGCCAGCGCCACCTACCCTAACCATCAAGAATCACTACCCCTCCGATTTAGGTAATGAGGTGAGCCAGTCTCGTTCATCAGCAACATGACAAATATCAAACGGATCGACCCGTGAAGGGGAGCTTCACGAGCGACACCTACCGATAGTCCCACTGGAAAAAAACGCTCACGTCGATCGAACCAACACGCGCCGCACATATCCAAAGATCGCGTGACCGGGTCCAACCTGGATTCGAACCTAAAAGATGACTACTATAGTACAGACGAAGATCCAAAAAATCACTCGCAGAGGCGATGCCATCACTGATCCCCAGGTGACACACCCGCTGATTATTCCTTTCCTATTTTCGCGCTGGCATGTGTTCAATGCAAGCGACCAATCCACGAGAGGACGTTACCTCCTATTCTGAGCAAAACCCAGATCCCAGAATCCCCCAAAAATAATACACAAACAGCGAGGGGAAAAAACAAAGATCAGAAAGGAAATGAAATGATGACGAATAGACCAGACAAGGATCGAGAACAGTGCCTATAAACAAAAGGCCAAAATCTTGCTTTGACCCGAATGACACATCATTTTCATCCTCTCTATGCGCCCCCGGCCCCTAGTCCAACGGCCAATTGAACCCTTCACCTCCAAAAATAAAAAAGAAAAAAATAGACCAATATTTAAGATTACATAACTTCCATGAAAATGTCCCCTGCTATTATCATATTAAAAAGAGAGAATAAACTACAAAAAAAAAAAAAATTGAAGGGTGAAAAAGAGTGGAATTGTCCCAAATCCGAAAATTCAGACATGATCTATCATTTAAGGGGAGGTTGCTGATACAGAGTCCTTGTAATCAATGACCATACCGTTTGGGCTACCGCTACTGTAGTACCGGCACAGTACCTTGCACTTGACCACGTGGCGGTAGACGTAGAACCCCGGCGCGACCATGACCCGGACCTCGGTCGGGACTAGCCTGTCCCGGGCCTTGTCCGCGCCCATGTCGTCCATGTAGACCGGGTCGAACCGGGTCCCCGTGTCCACCCGGTAGATTGGGAGGCCGGGGTGGACCGAGTTCGCCAGCAGGTGGACCAGCCACACCCCCTTGGACGCCCCGAAGAAGGCCTGCAGCAGCGGTTCCGGCCACGCCCTCGTCCACCCCAACATCGCCACGATCTCGCTCATCTTCCTATCGCAAAATCTGCCCCCCAAAAAATATTTAAAAAGAAACATTAACTAAGAAAAACCGTACACACTGCGTATCAAATAACATGCCAGTGAAATTATAATGTATCTATACCTGCTAAACTCTTCGCTGAAATGCCTCGTGCCTTTATTCAACACCTCGTCCCACGTCAACCTGCACAGCACGTTGAACGACGTGAGGTTGGCCTCGCACCGAGCCACCGGGTTCAGTATCGTGCTCGGCGCGCTCTTCTGGAACCCGACCGACTCGAAGTCCTCGAAGAAGGCCCTGTTCAGGAGCGCCTCGAGGTGGAGCAGCAGGCTCCGGGGGCTCCTCGACGGCGGCGAGGCGGCCTTGACGTCGTGAGGCTGGAGGAGGAGAGAGACACGCTCGTGCAGCTTGCCGCCTCCCGCGCCGCGGAGCTGCAGGGCGAGCGACCGGCTCAGGAAACGGACCGAGGACCGAGCCTCCGACACGGCGACGAGGAAGGGCTCGATGACCTTGTCGTTAGAGGTGGGGATCGGATTAACTGGGCGGGTGCTTCGGGGGGCACGATAGGGGGAGTTGCTGCATTCGTCGAGGCCGGACTTCAAGCTGTGGCAATAGAGCTCGAGCTTGTTGAGCTTCTTCTCGAGCTCGGCCATGGTGTACTTGACCCTGGAGGCCTCCAGGATCGCCTCGTCCCGCTTCCTCGTGGTTTGTATCAGCTTGTGGGACAGCTCGGCGAGGGCGATCTTCCACTGCTCCTCCCTCACGGACGAGGCCGCCGACGACGCGCCGTCGGTGGACCGCGGGCTCCTCTTGGTCAGCGTGGACAGGATGGACTTGAAGATGCCGTTGGGGCTCGGAATCGAGTGCCGGCCCAGGCCGTGGTGGTGGTGGTGGTGGTGCCCGCCGTGGTCTAGGGGGACGACGGAAATCCGCTCGCGCGCGTGCGGGCGGCAGTTGTTGCACGACACCGACACGTCGTCGCCGCCGGACGGCTCCTGCCGCTTCTTGCTCGCGGGCTTGCCGCTCCTGTGGGCATGGTGCAGCGGCGTCGGCTGGTGGTGGTGCTTCGGAGTGGCAGGCGTCGCCCGCGCACGGAGGGTCGGTTCCTTGACACCGTTAGCGTCTTCCTCTTCTTCTTCTCGTTGGCATTCTTGGATCTGCAAAAATCAAGAGATTAAAACCAGCCGTTCCTTTCAAAAAACGAAGTAACGAGAAAAGGGTGGCGATTCCAGCTTACGGGAGTGAAGTGGGGGGATTGGAGAGGGAAACAGAGAGGAGGGGAAGGTGGTGATTTGGAGGAGGAAGAAGGAGAGGATGATGGCTTTGAAGGAGGCATTGCTGTTCATCTGAGGATGAAGATCACGCTTTGGCGTTTCTTTCTCTGTTGGCTACGCTAGATATATCATATGCTGTAATTCTGTACGTGGGTGAGTTTTGTCCTGAGGAAAACCCGCTCGATATTTCGTCGTCTTGTAATCATGCTTTTAATGACAGGAGTCGCAGGAGAGAGATGACTCTCTTTCTCTCTCTCTCTCTCTACTGTCCAGCGCTGGTTAAGATGGAAACCTTACGACGACGATAATGAGCATTTTATGATCATCGTAAACGAGATCGCGCGGGTTCTGGTTACGAATGTGAGTGCATATTTTGAGTTTGAAGCAACGACTCCACCATTTATGGCCATATAATGGGTCGAAGAATTTAAGGCCACCGTACATTTATGGCCATCGGCTGGGTCCAATTTTGACGAGAGAATGTAATTCCACCACGCAATTTATGGGATCTAAGTTTCACTCATCGTCGAAATTGTCAGGAACAATGTTTTTCGCTTTGATGCAGTATTCTCATGCTCGTGGACCACGACGAAGACGACGACGACGACATGGCTGCAAAATGCTTGTGTATTTATGGCAGGTAAAAAGACCATCTAACGCTGCGAAAGGAGGCCCTTTGAAGTCCATATTTGCGGTATGAAGACGGGGTTTTCACAAGTGCAAAAAGATGGGAGGAAAGGGACCTTGAACGGGGGACTCCTTCGCATGCTTCACTACTCCAAACTCCAGCAAAAAGAAATGGCCAAGTGCTAAGCTTGCTAGGGCTTAGGAGGACTAGCTCCTCTTTGGGTTTGATCCTTTCCTAGAAGCGTCTCATTTACTACGATATAAATGCGAGTCAGCATCGTGAATTCTACGTCGGGAAATCATCACGATCGCCAATCTCTCAACTCTCAATCGTGGGTTTTTAGGTTAATAGGTGGTGGGGCCGGAGGACTCTTTGGCTTAATGGATGATTGCCTCAGGGGAGGGTGAAGTGGGAAAGCAACCTTTGTCGAGAGTAAAGGAAAGAGGCTTCCGGCTAGGACTAGTGCAGAAGAGACTCCCGGTCAGCTGTCGTACATTTATGAGGGTGCTGGGCGGGGGAGTTGTCGCATTAAAAGCCCCATATCGGCTCCACAACCACCCCGGTTTGCCCTCATTTATATGGCGAACGCGAGAGAGAGAGAGAGAGAGGGAGAGAGAGGGAGTGAGGGAGGGAGGGCATGTGAGATGAGTAAATGAGGGTAGGGGCGTTGCTCGGCCAACGTGGTCCCTGACGTTGTTGGCAGCAAAAGCGTACAAAAAGGTGAGAGGCAGAAGCGGTGTCGTCGTCTTTTGCGCATGTCGCTGGCAGGATCGTGATCCCGGGTGCCCCTTTTTCCAGGTCTCGTCTCCCCCGTCTCATTCCCGGGTACGTCTCACGTCCCGCATGAGCATTCCAGACGGAGACAAACGTGGCGGATGTCGTGCGAAACTAGCCGATGCATGTCATTCATGATCGGGAATCATTCATGGTGTTTTGTTTTGTGAAGATGATGGCGGAGTTTATGGGAACGGACGAGGCCTGTTTTCCATGCGAATAAAGTTAGGTCTCGACCAGAAAGTTAGGCTTCGTTCAGTTAGATTGCCTAATAAGTAGAGGTGTACAACGGGAACTGTCCAAATCAGGAACCGCCTGACCGACCGGACGGCCGCCAGTTTTGGGCGGTTCCCAAAGAGAGCGATCCGATTCTCAATTCCCAATTCTCACTTTTGGGACCGATGGCTGTCAAGACAGCTCCTTGCCTTGGGGTGAACCGACCGTGTTAATATATATATATATATATATAATATGTTTTTAAATTTCTTTAAAAAAAAATCTTAATTCCTCCCAAATTCTCCTATTTTTAATTTTAGTTTTGGCCAAAAACAGAAAATTTACCGGTTCCATCGGACTATCGATCGGTCTGGTTCTCGGTTCCCCCTCAAAATCAGACCGGGAACTGGGCAGTCCTACTTACATGGGCATATCCATACACATGAGATGTCTATTCTCATGAACATTGTGAGTATATGAAGTATGGTATATGTGCACTATATGATACTATTAGACCCGATGATGGCCCTTGCGGCCCATGTGCGTGCCCGACCCTACTCCTGCCACATGGATTCAAAGGACGCTTTAGAGCGGGTTTGGACAAAGTAATTTAGTTAAGGATAATGACATAAATGATTTCTGAATTTTGAAAAATATCTATTCTCATGGACATTGTGAGTATATGAAGTATGGCATATGTGCACTATATGATACCATTAGACCTGATGATGGCCCTTGCGGCCCATGTGCGTGCCCGACCCTACTCCGGCCACATGGATTCAAAGGACGCTTTAGAGAGGGTTTGGACAAAGTAATTTAGTTAAGGATAATGACATAAATGATTTCTAAATTTTGAAAAATGTGCAAATTTAATCCTTGAACTGTCGCCCAATATGCAGTATGATTCATGAATTTTTAATTGATTTTATATGATCCCTAGATTTTTTTTGTACACATTCATTATTGTCCCTGAACTAAATGAAAATATTCAATGTTTAGGTTAAGGACAACATTGAACATTTTAATATAATTATGTGATTAAATTGAACATGTACCCGAAATTCGTGATTTATATTGAATAAATTAGAAGTCCAAGGATCATATTATACATTAGGCTACAATTTAGGAACCACATTAAAATTTAGGGATTACATTATATATTGAGTTAAATTTCAGGAACTATTTATGCTATTTTCCCAATTAGTTCAGTTATAATGTTTGTGCCGGATCTCAATATTTATGCATGTATTTTTTGTTATAGGTGGGCCTGCACAACGAATTAGGCCCAACCTTAGGGCTAGGCCCTGTCTAGGCCCTAGTCGCTCCTAATGTCATAGGTCCTTCAATGGTCTAGGTTGAGTCACCTTTACTTTTATTTTGAATTTTCGCTTTTGCCTCCGACATTCAAGATTTCAGCTTACCCGACATTAAATATATCGAACATTTAAAGACTCACAAAACTTAATGCCTATGCTTCCGGCATTCAAGATTTCACTTTAATCGCCATTAAATGTATCGAACATTTAAAGATGCACACAATCTTAATGCCTGGAACTTGGTTGGTTGACTCTTTACCTCGAGAGAGAAAGTAGAGTTACCCTTACGAGAGTAGGTCGAATTGTAGCTAGAGGGGCTTTGATTAGCTCCTCTTTTATTTTTGTTTTTAAAGCCAATTTAAATCCATACCCTTATTGTTGTAAAATAATTTTTTAATCAAGTATCCGTACTATCTAATCACAAACAACTTGGCTGGTTGACCAAGTGAAATTGTAGCTTATAGCGAATTATTTAGAGTGCGTTTGACAACTTGTCAATTAGTGATTGATTTTATTCTTTTGTTCCTAAAGATAGATTTGGAACAAAAATTTGTTCGGTAAATTTTTTATTTCCTGGAACAAATTTGTTCTCGAAAATAGATTTAGAAAAAATTAAAGAATAACAAAAAGTTGTTTCTTTGTTTCCATGAATAATTATAAAATCAAATCAATCGAAATTTCTTTTTTCTCTTTTTTCTTCTTGTTCTTCTTCGTTCTCTCTTCTTCTTCCATCGCCACTACCGCCCCCACCATCACTGGTCACCAACGATCAATTGGACGAGGTCCAGTGAGCTTGCCAAAGGCTCGCCTAGTCACCAATGGAGCTCGGCCGCCATCTCCCCTAGCCACCAACAAGCCTTGCTTGGATAGGCAAGGCTCGACCTTGCTTGGCGAGGCCAAACTCCCCCAACTGGCGGCGGGGCTTGATCTCGTTGGGCCACCGCAAGGTCGGCCTCACCTTGGCCGGACAACATCGACTTCGCAATGGCCCGACGAGGTTGAATCCCACTAGTAGCTAGGCGAGCTTAACCTCGCTAAATTTGGGCAAGGCTCCTTGCCTAGCCAAGGCTTGGCCGACGCTTGCCCAGTTGCTTGTGAGGCCTTGTTGGGGGTCAGTGATGCTTCGACGAGATCGTCAGCTTTTGTTTGGCTAGTCACCGATCATCTCGAGGTTGGCAACCGGCCAAAGTTTGAAAAAGAAGAGAAAGAAAAGAAAATAAGAAAAGAAGAAAAAGCAATAATATTATTAAAAAAATAAAAAAAAATGATTTTGATTAGAAATTTTGAAAAATGTGCCAAACGCAACTTTATTTTGGGAATATAAATTTTTAGCAGTCACCAAATACCTTCAAATGCATAGAAATTATTCCCAGAAAACAAAATGATTACCAAATGCTTTTTTCTTTTCTTTTCTCTTTAAGGCTAATTTAAATCCATGCCCTTGTCGTTCTAAAACAATTTTTTTTTTTATTAATTATACATGCGAAATCAATGGCGATGTTATTACTCGTTCTTGGTCAATGTTGTTGCCTTAATATGTTTTAGATGAAACTTGTTTCCATAAGACAAGGCTTCATATGCAACTTATTTAATCAAGTTTATTTTTTACATATTATTTCACTATTAATATTTTCTTTGGACACATTAGGGTATCCTAGACCCAGTGATTGAAAAATGAAAATCGAGATTTATACTTAATAGTTGAATAAACGAGAGTTATGCTTAACTTATATTAAATTCACATTGTAAATAAACTTTCATCAATAAAAAAGAAAAAAGAAAAAAAAAAAGGATGCCGTGGTCGGTGAATAATGAACAGATTCCATTGTTCTTTTCTAAAATCAATTCACGATGTTTTTGTTAGTCCTTCAACATACTATTTAACAAGCTTATATTACGTGACTAAAACAGTAAGTATATTGTCTTTTTAGATGAAAAGAGTTAATATAACTTTACTCAGATTAGATTATCGGCAATCGTGCATGGCAGATGCAATCTTCCGGCGTTATTTCATTGAATTATTTTTTAGTCATGTTCATCATTATTTTCTATGATTTTGAAATGCATTTTCTATCTTAATGGGAAGTCTATGAACAGAACTCATCTCATAACATTTTCATTAAGAAGGGGAAAAGTGTTAGACAAGTCCTAAATCTTTTGCATTTTATCATAAATATTTTAATAATGTCAATTTAAATATAAACTTTTTGACCCAATACCAATTCAGTCATTTCGATTAATTTTGGCCAAATATTACTAACATGGACATTGGTCAACCCATATGACATGGCTGACGCCGACTTAGATAACTTTTAATGATGTTTTAATATTTCTTTTAACTTTTTTTAATTTTTTATTTCCTTTTTATTATTTTCTATCTCTTATCTTTTTTTCATTCACTTCCTTCTTCCTCTAATTGGTCGTCGGATCTCGTTGGGGATCTCGTCCGGATCTCAAGAATCGGCCGTAGATGAGGGATCTCGCCGACACGGAACGACGCTCACCTAACCTCTGGCAATCTCACATAACCATTGGCGAGGTTTGAGCCCTCATCGGTCATAGGTGAGGCTTGACCTTGTCAGATTCGACAAGATCAAGCCTCGCTTAAACATCGGCAAGGCTTGAGCCATCATCGGCCCTCGCCTTTGTCCAATCACTAACTAGCAATTGGCTGGAGGAAGAAGAAAGGGAAGAAAACTAAAAAAGGAGAGAAAAAAAGAAAAATAAAAAATGTGAAAATATTATTATTAAAAATTATTTACGTTACCACTAGCACTTATTATGCCACGTAAGTCAATTGGCGTCCAGTAAAAATCCAATCAAATAATCGAAACATTTCTTTTACACTTTTTCTCTATCTTGGAGTTTTGGCAATATAATAAATTTAAATTTAAGTTAAAAGTTTGTCTAAATTGATCTAGATGATCGAATCAACAGTGATCATGCTATGTTTGTTTATTATCAGACAAAAATGTTTTATCCCAAATAGCGAATAAGAATGTTTTTTTGCTATTCAATTTTCGATGTTCCATAATGTATAATCCTGTACATTTTTTTCCAGATTTGGCCAACCTTGGACTCCCCAAAAATGTCTTCTTTTCGCTTCGATGAAAAAACAAAACCTGATACAAGAGAAGCAGCAGCTAAGGGGAAGGATGGAGAAAAGAAGACTATCTTCGTATAACAATCTCCTCCCCCGAACGTTGATCCCAGTGCTTGATCCACCTTCTCCGACCCTTCCCACCGCCGGAGCTCGCCACGTGCGCGATGTCCAGGCCCTTCCCCACCGGCAGGAAGGCCGACCGCACCAGCCGTCGCGATCCTCCCTCCACCACGCTCCGCCATCGCGACCCGGTGGCGCCCGCTCCGGAGCTCGCCGCGTTCTTGCACATCAGGACCACCCCGCGACTGCTCAACTTGGCCATCCTCAGCACCTTGGAGTGATCGCTTCGCCGACAGTCGACGACCATGAAGTCGATCCCTTCGAGCTCCTCCATCACCGACTCCGGCTCCCCGATGATCACCTCCGGCGGTGCCGCGCTGGCAGCTTTGATCGCGTCGAGGTACTCCGACCGCGACGCCTCGTCGGGGACCACGCACACGTGCCGCCCGCCCGTGTGGCGGGAGGCTACTGCTAGGCCGACGCTCGTGGCGATGACGCCGGCCCTCGACCAGGTCTCGACGACGAGCCGCGCGTTCCAACCCGCAGCCATGGCGGCGACGAGCTCTGCAACTCCGGATTCTAGCTGAGCTTCGCACTGCAAATTTCAAGGGGAATCGTCAAGTTTTGGTCTAGAACTTCAGAGACTGACATTTTTCCAGCAAATTCCAGGGAGAAGATTTTCCAGGGAAGAAAGGACGAGATCTTGAGCAAGGGTAAAAGCTTACGGATTTGATGGTGTCGATGTAAGCCCTGGACGCAGTTTCTGGAGACCAAACTAGCTTCATCGCCTCTCTCTCTCTCTCTCTCTCTCAGCTCTGTGCTTGGCTTCTTTCGTTGTTCCTTGGGCAAAAAGTCTTAAAGACTGCCTTCTGAGAAGAAGAAGAAGATGATGATGGTGAAGCGATGAGGAGGGTTGGTTATTTATATTGAGGAAGAAAGCGTGGGTGGTTGACATCGATCCGCGCAAATCCAACGTGCGGGATAGGATTGCAGTGGTTTTTCTGGATCAGCTTTTTTTCTAATATTTGAAGTTTCTGTGCACCAACCTGGATCTTCATTTGAAGCAGCAGTATTCTTGTGTTTTTAATTTGTCAAGTGTCGAGGCTACACGAGCATATTCGGACACGTACATGTAAGTCGCCACGTGGCGTGCGAACCAACTTACAGATTTCGAGCCTGGCCCCTGTTTGTCGCTCGTGACATTCGCCTGGTTTTTAACTCAATTTTGGTCATCAACCAGAGATCGGGTAAGGCTAAGGTCGCATCGTTAGTTTTACACCTGTAATAATGGGTCATACATCCCTTTTCTAATCAATATTCAATTATTGCATGAGTTAATTTAGTTATATTCAGTAAATAAGTCATAAATATATTTAGAATAATAAAATCAAAAATAATATCGACGTTAGACAGATTCACAACTCATTTAAAATCAATTCATTTTTATGACTTTCTTTTCATTCTCTCACCCTCATTTGATTTCGCAATTATGTGGAATCACCTCGATTTGGGTATGTATTTTCCTAGATTGTATTAAATAAGGAAATATTTTAATAATATGAGTCGGGTTGAGTCGACTTGAGTCAAGTTATATAGAGTACGTGTTAGATCAAGTATAAGTTATTAATTGCATTATATGAAAATTGATCAAAATCAACCACCGACAAAAAAAAAATCAAAATTGACCAAATGAGTCGATTTGGATCTGATCCTATTCATCCATTTGACGGGTCTGACTATAACTATGGTGCGTTGTGACTTATGCGTTTCATAACACGTGTTTTAAACCACAACAACACCTGAAATATCATGTGGCGGGCAACTTCAAAAAGAAATCGCCCAAAGCAATTGTGGCCGCAAAATGCTTCTCAATCACTTTATATGAGTTGCAGCTTTTCCTTTCGCGATACGGATTGATCTAATTGTTTCCCACTATACTAAACTCAGTATAAAGGGAACACCTAATTCAACTCGAACGTGTCTAAAAAGTGGAGTGATCCCCCCACCTCGGCGTCAAAGTCCAAGGTCGGTGCAGTTAAATTCTGTGGGCTCGAGGGGCTTGGTTCCTCTCCTTCGAATAGAGAAGGTCAAATCATTTACCAATTCGATGGCCCCCAGCAGATGTCGATTCACCTCGAAGCAAGTGGGGATCAGATCAAACGAGCAGAAGCAGCCGCGTCCGCGTACAGAGAATGCGTGATGGTCAACCGGGGCACGAAACCGGAGTTGCTGTCTTCCCTTCGAATCCTTCATCTGTTTTCAGTTCGCTCCAGCTTGGTTGACTTCGGCGTCCATCCGACTCCGACGCCGACGTGGCCGACGTGGCCGTCTTTGCCCACCACCTCGAAAATCTGACATGTACGGAATACTTTTCTGAACACGCAAACGAAACAAGGCTGCGAAATGTGTAAAGTAGCTGTCGTTCCCATCGCCTTTTTTTGCCTAGTGTAAGCCGCCCCTCCCGTCGGCCATAAAATATGAGCTGCAATAAGGTGACTATTCTTCATTGAATGTCCGAATTCCCTTATTTGAGGAGCTGGATTACATAAGCTTTGGCTACCGGCTAGTTTAGTTGCTATATAATAGTGGATAATGCACACTTAGGTCCGAGAGATTGGAGGGTTGAATTTGCAATCGTGTGTAGAACACGTGAAAAAAATCGAGAAGAAAAGAAAAGAAAAGCGAGATGTGATGCTGATGGCTGTGATAGCAATCTTCAAATGCTCTAAAAAAATTGAATTATGTGGAGCAAACTTGCGGATAAATAGATGACATCGCGTGTTTGGATCTTAAGTATAAGGATTTCATGGTTTGTGCATATCCGAGATATCGGTCCAACTACGATATAAGGGGCTGACTTAGGGAATTGGAGCTAAATATGACATGTGTTAAATTTAAATTTATTATGTTTTTGTCAATTTAATCATAAACTTTTCAATTGTGTTAATCAATCCCGAATATTTTTATGATATGCCACCTGGAATAGTTGATGTAACACGATCTGTGTTGATGTGGATAAATTTTAATTTTTTTAAATATATATATTTTTAATTTGCTCTCAATCATTTTCCATAAGAGTCCAATACACGGGTCGTTGCTGTCTTTGGTGTGAACCTATACCCTTTTGAAATTCCGGAGGAAATTGTCGTTTCGATGGTAAGTCCAAGAAGAGATTCAAGTTTGCTTGTCAATGCCTTAGCAATTATATGTATACCTGGTGAAAAATATTATGGGACTGTATTTTATGGTTAAAGGTGTTAATGTGGTCGGTTCTTTTCCTAACCCTTGATTTTCCATTCGCGTTGAGATATTGATTTGCAGTTTCTTGCCTGCTAGTTGATTAATACATTGAGTGCAATTTGCTGGTATGCTGATCTTCTATAATTTTTTTTTGGTCATATGATTCGATAATTAATTAGATTGTAGATTTTTTCTTTGCAATGCCGATCGTGTTAATATCACCAGAACTTCTTATTACCAAAATGAGCCTTTCCTCCGTTTTCCCAGAACCAGGCTCTGATGATGGACGCGGAGGTCTACCAAATGAGCCTTCGCGTGCCGTGACATCGAGCGTGATCAGGTGCAATTGGAGATTTGGATGGACCTGTTCACGGCCCAGAGAAAAATCATTCCCCATTTCGGATGGCCCTATTCACGGGATGGAAAATGATCGAACCGCAGAATCGGTCTGATATGGGGGTGCTTGTTGCGTTGGGTCCCGGCCCGCTCGCATCCCGAACATCATGGTCGTAAATAACTTCCGCTGCTCGCATCCTCCATCGATCACCCGATCCGTCTCCAGCACTTACGCATTTCGTCGAACACCTGATCAACCATCATCGAACGAGCTCGTCTTGTCCTCGGCCCCGCCAGCCACCCCTTGCCCGCGTGGCGTAGCGCCAGCCAGCAGCTACTTGTCGCCCTTCTAAGCCCCCTTGCGCCACTAAGCGTCATTCCCTGCCCTACCGCTCCTCCGTCTTCAAGCGAGAACTGCAAATCATTCGGTCGCTGATCTGCAGGAAAACAAGAACAAACAGATGCGCCGGTTTGAGCCTCCTTTCCGGTTCCCCAAGTCCATCGCGTCTAGTTATTTGGCCCTCCGCCGGAACCACCATCAGCACGACCTCGAGAATGTCGGGTCGATGGCCTCCCGGCTCAAGACCCGGTCCGTGATCAGGTTCAGCGGACCGGACACGATCAAGTTCCTCCAGGGCCTACTGACC
Source organism: Eucalyptus tenuipes (assembly GCA_014182365.1). Lineage (NCBI taxonomy): Eukaryota > Viridiplantae > Streptophyta > Magnoliopsida > Myrtales > Myrtaceae > Eucalyptus > Eucalyptus tenuipes. Next base: position 26,578,257 of record CM024540.1, on the reverse strand, counting down.
AACGACGTGCGGCGGTTCGGTGAAACCCCCGGCGAGGAGACTTCGCACCTGCCCACGTCCAACGTGCCCCTGCACGCGGTCCCTCCGATGTATGCTGCTCTGTTGACTCCTCAGGGGAGGTTCTTGTATGACCTGTTTCTGTACAGACCCCCCAGGCCTGAAGAGAAGCTCGACAAGACCGGGGCCGGACCCGGGGCCGGTGACGGGGAGCTCGAGCTGCTTGCGGATGTGGATGCGCAGGTCTTGGACGAGGTTGTGCAAACATTCAAAAGGTGAGTCCGTTGACAGTTTAAAATTGTTGTTGTTTTCGGTGTAACGTCTGATTTTGTGTATGGTTAGTGAAGGAGGGACGGAAGTGTTCATGCGTGTTGCTACGCCCGTCCCTAGTTTTTCTCTTGGGTATAGTTTCCTGTCATTTCCCTTCGGTTTATAATCCAAACATGGCATAATTTGGCTCTCTTAGCTGTTTTGTGTGTTCCGAATCTTGGGGGCTGATGAATTCCGTTTGTTCGAATGTTTAAAGATTAGTCTTTAGAAATGTCTGTGCAACTGCATTTGAAGTTTGTACTCGAGGAAGAACCTTGGATATGAATGCTATCTGGGTACCGTTTGTTCGAATGTTTAAAGATTAATCTTTTGAAATGTCTGTGCAACTGCATTTGAAGTTTGTACTCAAGGCAGAACCTTGGGTATGAATGCTATCTGGGTAAAAATTTCCAGACCTTCAATTGTCAGATAACCATGTCATGAGGCCTTCCTTTATGTCGATAGCGGTTTTTTTATATAGGACATATACTTAAATGTTGAATCATGCTAGTTCTGTGATTGCAAGAACTACTAAGAACTGCTATTTAATATCATAGAGTGTGCTCTCCAGTCTCACCACTATGTAATAGCTGACCTACATCCCTCAGGATGAACTGACGGGCCATCCTTCTTTTGTTTTTGAACGTCTGGTCTCTTCACTGATCATTAGAAGGATCTGGCATCGTTGAGATTGCTACATTCTTCTTTATGTTGGTGCTGCAGATGAAGCTTCTACGCAGACAAGAAGTTAGGTGCTTTAACTTGATCTTAACCGTCAGATGTTGTCCATTATTGAGAGTAGGCAATTTATAATGTCTGAGGGTGCACATTTCTTATAGAAATTAGGCAATTTAGAAGGATCTGGCATCGTTGGATTGGTATCATTCTTGCCTCATATGCTTCTCCAATTAATATGAAGTAGAGTTTTTGGGCAAAATGCATGCTGTAAAGTGGCATTCTGCTGCTGTATATTGGGGTAGGATGATGAATTTTCGTTAACTAATATTTTTTAGCCCAATCTGGAAAGTGGAAACTCAATCACATAAACAGTGATCTTTAGGATCGCCTTGAACCTCTCTTTGACCTCTATTTATTTCTTTCTATGGGCAGTTTTCCTATGAGTTTACATTCACATGCATGTAAACAGATTTGGTTTTTGGTTTGTGGTTAGATGTGCTTCAATGGACATATTTACTTCACCAGGAACTTTGCCCCTCCCAATAAAATAAAATGATGACTTTCCCTTGGGACTCATCTGTGCTGTTCCTCATTATCCTCTTGGTGCAGATACCGATTGAGGGCAAAAGTAGATATTGAAAATATAGGCCAAGATTTTTCTTCTTGGCAGCGTTACGGCGGTAACTTATCTTGCAAGTCATCAACAGCAGAGGAGCCAGATGCTGCTAGTGTTGGCTGGGGTGCTGGTGTTGACAAATCCGCTATGTCTTCTGCACAGGGAAATAAAAGTGGGTGGCAGTGGTTTAAAGATCCTAGATTAGACTCTCTGGGTTATAGAGGAATATTTCCGTCTTCTTCAGAACGTATGTATTTCTTGTCCTTTCTCAATTTGGTTGCTCGCATGTCTTTGGTGTCATGGTGTTGAGAACTGGGCTAGCATCTTATATTTCCCTGCAAATACTCTTTTACTTGAGACTTGAGCTTCTTTCTTGTGTCTATTGCAGCTCCTTTGGTTGAAGAAGACAAAGAAACAGATGAAAAAAATTATCTTCTTTGGAGACTAGAGAAGGGGGTGGCAGAGGGCTCGACAGAGATTCCCAAAGGTTCATCTTGTTTCCTAATTTCTCATTTGAGATGCAACAGTTGTGTTGAAGTTTGTTACGTTTCATGAGATACATAGAACATTCTTGTCAGATGTTCTTTGCAAGTCCCTTTTCAGTAACTACTTGGACATTTTTTGAGGCGTTCAAAGTATTTGAAGAGATCTGTCTCTTCCCACATTATGATTCTATTCATGGCACATAGTTGTACTTGATGCTTTAGACTTAATTATGCAGCAGAAGCTGTTCTCTATGACTGTATATGGCCCCCCCTTCTCTCTCTCTCTCTCTCTCTCTCTCTCTCACAGCTATGTAATCTCTAATCATTAAACTTTTACTAATGTAGGAGAGGCAATTCCACTAGAATACAATCTAGAAGGTCTTAATGCGATAAGCTTCGACAAGGGTTGCTATGTTGGGCAGGAATTGATTGCTCGAACCCATCACCGAGGTGTCATCCGCAAGCGTTTGCTGCCTCTGAAGTTCCTCGACAGTGAAGGAAAAGGTAAACCTTCCGCCTATGTTTTTGTTACTCGTCCTTTTCTTTTATCCCAAGTCTCCGATGGATCTCTGGTGCTCCATGTTGTTACAGAAGTAGAGCAGAAAGTCGCTCCTGGATCAGAAATCCTGGATGCTGCTTCCGGCAAGAGAATCGGAACAGTCACCACCGCGCTGGGATGTCGAGGTCTTGGTCTTCTAAGGTTGGAAGAAGCTCTCAAAAAGTCCAGCTCGCTCACCATACTCGGGCAAGAGGATCTCAAGGCTCAGGCAGTAAAACCAGATTGGTGGCCTCCAGAATGGTTTCAAGAGCAACGACAGCACAGTACAGCTGCTTAAACACCGTCGTGCTAACCACTCACGCTTTTCACCTTTTCGTTGGCAACAACCGTACCTTTCGAAGCTGTTTTTGTTAGATCGGGAAAAGATCTGTCTGACCAATGTGTATCAATAGTTGTCGAAATCGTGATTCAACCCACAAATTCCGAGTTAAGAATAATTGCAAGGGAACCAGCAATTTTCAATCTTTTCAAGAGAAACATCGAAGCCAAATGTATATGAAAACATCATGAAGCCAGCAAGCTGTTTCGCCTCTTTAAGCCTTACGCTTGATATATTCTAATACCAGCGCAAGCGACGTGGAATGATTGTGAATGGGGTGGGACGCTCTGAGAACAGTGCGGCCAAGATGGTGCTCTGGGAATGGTGTCCGATCATTCATTCTGCAGCTTGCTTTGTCGGGCCTTTGGAAAACGGACCGGACATCATTGGACTTCCTCTCCAATGATCGGGCAGTACTGGCGCCCCTCTAAAATTGAACCGCCCTCGTTTCCGTTCAGGCGACGTCATGCTCCTTCGCGTTCGTTCAGGATTAAAAGGATAACCCAAAAGCAAATTCCTTTTTCTCGAAAGACGACCGCATCTGATCATCTTGTGGGGATCACATATGCACCTCATCTTGCACCAATTGTGTTTCTTTCTTTCTGGTCTTGAGATCAAGAAAAGCTTCCGTAACGGTACTATGGCAGCGCACTGAAGGATCTCAAGCCAACCCAACTTCAAAAGCAGGACACTCCTCCAAAAAAAGAAAAGAAAAAAACCAATTGTTAGAATCACTAGAAATGTATATAAATTTAGGCTTATTTCCCTAAAAGAACCTTCGATCTTTAGATTCAATCCTAATTCTATTGCGAACTTTAAATCATTCACTTTCGATCTTATCCCAAATCTACTCACATGTCAAAAAAATCCGGCATAATCAAAGCAAATTTTAAATTAAGATGAAGATCGGTGAATCTTTTTATGTTTACAAAAGAATGTTTGGGACAGAGTTGAGATTCCACCTGAAGTTTCGTTTTTCCTAAGGAAATCAGGGCCCAATAAAATTGCATGTCAATTTGTTATTTGATTTCTCAAAGTTACAATTACCTTTTCGATATTCCTTCCTCCACCAAAAAAAGCAAAGACTATATATTATTATAGTTTCCCCCACAAAAAGAAAAAGAAAAAAAAAACAGGGGCCCACCTCCTCCTCCTCCCCTTCAAAAATTAGAACAGTCTTCTCTCACGCCTTCTTCAAACCGGCGCTTCCTTCATCTCATTTCCTCTCTCTCTCTCTCTCTAAAACCTCCTTCCTTCCTCCCTCCTCCTCCGCCGCCCGACCCGAGAAGAGAGAGGACCCGGACCCGGAGCCCCGAGAGAAGGAAATGGGGAAGGACCTGACCGACGACCAAATCTCCTCCATGAAGGAGGCGTTCACCCTCTTCGACACCGACGGCGACGGCCGGATCGCGCCGTCGGAGCTGGGGATCCTCATGCGCTCCCTCGGCGGGAACCCGACCCAGGCCCAGCTCAAGTCCATCGTCGCCGGCGAGGGCCTCACCGCGCCCTTCGACTTCCCGCGCTTCCTCGACCTCATGTCCCGGCACCTCCGGGCGGAGCCCTTCGACCGCCAGCTCCGCGACGCCTTCAAGGTCCTCGACAAGGAGTCCACCGGCTACGTCTCCGTCGCCGATCTGCGCCACATCCTCACCAGCATCGGCGAGAAGCTCGAGCCCTCCGAGTTCGACGAGTGGATCCGGGAGGTCGAGGTGGGGCCCGACGGCAGGATCCGGTACGAGGATTTCATCGCCCGGATGGTCGCCAAGTGAGATGCCTCCCGAAGAGAGGGGTAATTTCGAATTCGTCATGTTTGGGTGTCTTTCGTGAACTCGTCTTTTCTTTTCTTTTTTATTTTTTCTTTTTCCGTCTTTTGGGCGGTGGTTGTTCTCTTTGGGATTTGAAGATTGTGTTCGAGTTGCTCTGCAATGTTCAATGTGGTAGAGTTTGTTTGTCCTCTTTGTTGTTCACTCTTTTTTTTCCTTCCTAATTTGGCTACTGTGTTGTTAATTTGTTCGATTAATGCATAGTGGCTTGTCGACGCGGGCACGAGGCCTGCTTGTTTTACTGCGGTTGAACGAGTGTTTAGATTGGATTGTGTTGCGAAGAGGAGGTGCGGGTAGGGAGATGGGTTTGTGAATGACGAATACGAGTTTCCCAGGAGCTAATTTGATGTTGGTTATGTGTTTTGGGATCAATGGGCTTGTCGCATTCTTTCCGGGTCAATGAGGTGTCTCAGCTTTGGTTTTGCCTTGGCAATTTCACCTGTGTTGGGTGTTCTAGTTTGCGCAGGGGCTTGGCTTTGGTCTGTAGAATGTGTATTAGTCTAGAGTTGACCATTTGTCATGGATACAATGCGAGCAGCTATATATCTCAGAGAGCGGTGAAATGCAGCTTGCAAAGTAAAAGTCGCGTGGTCCTTTTGGCAATTCTTTGTGTTTGATGCAGATTATGGGATATGAGGTTCCATATTGCAAACGTGCTTTTCGACTCCGTCCCTTCAGATGTTTTGCTTATGGTTTCAGCCTTGCTCTATCCAAAAGATGCTTCCTGTTTGTATATTTGAGCTTGGATTGAAAGATTCAAAAAACCCAAATTGGCAAATACCTCATACTCGGCATGCTATTGTTTAACTTTTGTTATTGTACTTTCTCCTATAAGTTTAAGATGGTTTCCTGAACTAAGTAATTGCTCCTTCAAGGTGTGATTCTGAATTCTACTTTGAAGGCAGTAGCCCAGATATGGAGCTATAAAGCCTGTATTCAGGGGATGTTAGTGCCCTATCCCTGCTACGTTTATCATAGAGCTATGCTTTTAAATTGCTGCTGCTGTAGTGTAGGGGAGTGGCTGAATTTTTCTCCACACACACTATTACATTTCTAAATTTAGGGGATACCTAGTCACATTTCTATGATCCTTTTATTCTAGATCTATGTTTTTGCAGTGTTGTTGCTGTAGTGTGGGCAAGTTGCTGAATTTTTTAATCCATACACGCTATTGCAGTACTGCAGTAGACATGTGAATTAGGCAGTTCGACTGTAAGATTGAGGTTATATAAACTTGAGCTGTGTGCAATGCAAGTTGTGACAACCATGAGCCGATTGGTAACCTTGAAGCCGAGAATAGTCCTGCTTCAACTGGAAAATAAGAAGAAACCAACTTGAGAGAAAAAAAATTGCAGCTGTCATGGGTTTGGTACTACATGCCCTTGGTTACAATAAATGGTGCAATAAGCTTCAGTTGAAAGTTGCATCTCATGGACGTTGATTACCACCTCGCTGTGCATAGTCAGTATCAGTGAAAGGGACTTAACATAATGATTTCCCGCACTCACGTGTGGGAGCTTGCACTTGATTGTTGGCCTGTCAATTGTTCTTCCAAGAAATCTCAATAGTAGTCATGAGCTTATGCTGCTTCACTTGTCTAATGGATTTGTAGGGTCAGACCAAATTAGTAGCATGATCTTGTTTGTTGGTGAGGCATTCACAACAAATACAAGATCGCATGAATGGTAATGAGTAGATAAGCTTGCCCACCAGATGGTGGAGGTGTCAAAATCAGGAGAATATGGCTATCAGCCATGTAATCGTTATGAAATTGAAATGGTTCAGGGTTCTATCCCTTTTCCTTTAGTCAGCCTAACACGATCTGCCCCTCGTGCTGAGAACACTTGCCGCTGCGTTGATTTTTTTCCCTTTTGGCGGTATCATAAATAACTTTCATTTTCATGCTGAAACCATCTCAAGGCCATATGCAGAGGATGTGTTTAGTCATTGCAGATATGTTCCTATGGATGGGATGGGTTCTTCATAGGAGCTCAGCATGTGTTGTTGCTTTGGTTAGAGCCTGATATTTGGCAGCAGACATTCAGCTGGGCCATTTGAATCGTTTCAATAGCATCTTGAAAAGAGAATTGCCCATACAGTAAAATCGATTGGGCTTTTTCTTTTCATTAAATGATTTTAATTCTTTTATCTACGGAATTTGACGAGTCAACCATTCATGTCTTGAACAGATACTGGGAAAACCGAAAATGCTTTACTAATCTTATGTGCATATGACGCCGCATGATGCTTTTGCCAGTGATATTTCGCGTATTGCAGAGTCTACATACTTTGGGACATGTTTCAACGCTTCCGTGATCTTTCAATTTCTGACAATGCCTCGACGTATTAATATACCGGCTGTTGATTCTGAAGAATTCAAGTTGAGACATCTGGACGGTATTTGGCTAGTCCTTGCGCGAGCGCAGCTCTGCAGTCCCCCTGCCCTCTCGTAAGCGCATGGATCTTATAGAAGAGAACGAAACATCCGTTCATTTCCAAATTTTACCAACAAGAACCCCGTCTGTCCATATCATACAAATAAGAATGTTCGAAGCTTTCAAAATTTTACAGTCTTTACTTCCAAGACGAAAAAGACACGAAATGTACAATGACCAGAAAGAAACCCAATAAACAAAAAGAAGGAATTGTGTACTTCAACGGCTCTCAATGGATGGCGATGCACGACTGACTCCACGAGAACGTATAGTCAAAAGCATCAGTTTGAATATCCATTGCTCAACAGCTCAAATTCAGCTTGACCGCATTCACAAACTTTTGTTGTTTTCCATGACTCCCCTTTTGATGAATCTCTATTCTGCACGCATCTTTGACACTGGCGCCCAGAAACTGCAACCCCGACTTCTCCATGAAATCAACAAATGAGGGCGCACCGAAAGCTTGTGGGTTGAAACAAAGTAAGGACTGAAAACACTGGGGGAAAAGAAGGTATCCCAAGCTCCTCTATCACACCTCAAGTGGGTCTGGTTCAGCTTCCCAAATTTCCTCAGTAGCGTGCTTTTCCTCAAAACTGTGAGTTCCCGTGGTCTCCTGAGCTGGATGTTCGTCTGCATTTTGCTTTTCTTCAAAATCGAAAGTCTCTGTCACTTCTTCAGCTGGAGGTGATTGATTTTCGGAGGGAGGTGGAGTAGACTTTTCCCCATTGTCCTTGGAAACATTAACAGGATCTCCACGTTGATTACTGCTGTCGCCGGCACTGACAGCTGTCACAGCCTTGACTCCTCGAACCAAGTCTGGCTGAGCTTCAACCCCAACTCGTCTGAGATGTAGCTGCCACGTGACAGTGAACTCAGTTACCAAAATCTTCAATCTTAACTACACGGGCCAATACAAAACCGTTACGTTGTTTAGTTTGACTACCTGAAGATGTAAGTTCACTTCATCTGGGCGAGAAAGGAATGGAAAGTCTCCTCCAGTTTTCAGGTGTGCTCTTCTTGCTTTGGGATACCTCTCACTTACTTGATCTTTGAGGTTTTGAGGAGTTGCACAATAGTCATTTGTCTTCATTGAGAAAGGATATGGCCACGAATGAGACAAATGCACAATCAGCAATATGTCTAAATTTCTTTGTAAATACAAGAGTGAAACAGTTGATCACCAATATTAATTTATGAATCTACAGCAAGCAGCACTACAAATTGTAAAAGGTCAAAAGCACTTCCGCACAGCATTAAGTGCCGCTTATTTTGCATGTGGCTAACTTCTAAAATCAAATGGCCTTCCCGGCAAAGTCCATTTTCGAGGTCATCAGTATATGCCAAAACTTCATTGTGTTGTTTGTTTACCAACTAAAACCATTCAGAATCACTTTCACAGACTGCCTATAGGTTTCCAAAACTTTGTGATTATTCCTGTATGGTTAAATAAGTTATGCAATACATCAGCTTCTTCACTGTTTATAGCTTAATTTTCTTTCTCGCTCTTAAATTGCATTTTGCAGTGAATTCTAGTCACGTGGCCTTATTATTGATGAAAAAGAAACCCACAACTAAATTACAATGAGGTCTCAAGCGGAAGAGAAGAAGACAATTTTCATGCTTCACCGCTTCCAATATGAGAGAGATTCTACAAGAATCAATAATATAACTTAGTGACTGCCATATACCAGAAAAAAACAAAACAAGGTCACTTACATCCATGATGGTGATAAATGAATCCGCTAGCAGAAGAGATCCAACTGAAGCATTATCAACCATCAAGGTTAACCTGGAGGCTAAGTCTTCCCTGGAGAGAGTCTCAACCTGTCAAATACCAGATATTATTTGTGTTCAAATATCAACAAAACTAATCCACAGTGAGATGCCTGTTTTGGTTAACATTCAAGCAGCAAATTCAAGGGTCAAGACAGACGGTCAGGTAGTTCATTCAAAGAATGGAACATCCATTAAATCAGGCAGAGCATGCCCATTATTCGCTTCCTCTAAAACTTGCTTGTCAGGGAAGAAGTAATTCGAATGAAAATGAAATAAGGATGTACAAGTTGTTTAAATTCGCGATCTTTGCAAAATAACATCCAACAAGATAGGGTAATGATGTCATGCAGACAACTAGAGAAAATAGACTTTGTGTACTATTATACCTGAGAGACGACAAAGTCCACGGAATCAGCAATGAACGGTTCATGAGGGCCATCACGAATCCCCGTTAATACATAGCGCTTAAGCAAAAAAGAAGGAGTCCAGCTAACACTGCACAAGTCAATCCCAGAGTGTCAACCAGCTGAATGTCAGATGTAATATCAAGTGCTTCCAGACTTAAAATTAAGTCATAATCAGATAAGCAACACTGTTCCATATAGAAGAAAAAGCGTTTGTATGAGCTCCCAAGAAACTCCTTAATCAAAAGGTTTAAATGTAAGGAGAAAACCAAACATAGAGATTCAAACGGGACATTCAATTTTTTTTTTTCTCTGAAGGCAGGACATGCAATTGGTGCAGGACTGAACCATTGCAACTGAAACGAGGAAAAGTTCTACCAGGAATACTATTTCGCAGGATAAGCACTCCAGCTCATTGACTTGCGGATAATAGATATATAGCCAAACTTATTAACACCCCAACAATAAATAATCTGAAATTTTTAGCAATTTTTCTGGTAAATTTCGGCATTTGCAGGATGAACATCTATAGCATTATCCGATTGAAAATGTGACCCGACAAATTCATATTTAATGGAATGTCAGTATATTCTTAAATGCATGTGTGTCCTTAGAAAGATCTCTACAGATAGAAATAACGGAGAGCCATGAGCAGAGAAAGAAATAAATGCTCAGGGCAATATCCACCAATCAAGAGAATCAAGATATCAAACATACATTGGAGCCCACGGCATTGCAGCAGAAAAGCTCTGCGTTTCCAAGAATGTATTGATAAAATCAATGATCTGACCCGCCTGGGACGATGTTGAGCGAATAGTTGTGCTAGAAAGCCTCCCAGAGAGGTGCCATAAAGATGTATCTGTCAAAACCAAGCTAATGGGTTCACGGAACATCCTAAATATTATAAAGCTGTCAGTCAATAACCGACACAGAATGGATGAAGAAATACACTTTCAGATACACATTCAGCATTGCAGAGTGAATCAAGGGGTGTGGTTACTTCGCACTAGAAACTTCATCCATAAGCACAATTAGCCAAGTTATCCCCACAAAGTTTCACCATAAATGTAAATCACATTCAAAAGAAGATATCTGAGAATGATGCCTATGAAGGACAAGACTTTAGGAAATCATCTAACAAAATGCCACAAAGTTAGCAATAAGCAGTCTTGATTGTCACCAACAATGTAAACAAATGCCAAGCAGTCAGATAAAGCAATTCCAATTCCAACAGAGTACTTACATGATGAACATTGATAGCATCCAAGAACTTTTCAAATGCCTGAATCCATTCGTGATGGTTCCAAACACGTGGAATATCAACAGAAATCACCCGATAACCCTGAAAGTTTTTAAAATAGGCCAATTAAGGAAAACTCATGCGCTGTATCCTTGGAACAACATTAACAACACCAAAAGAGTTTGTTGTGCAGTGACCAGTGAGTTGTCAAAGTGCAAGATGAAAAAAATGAATAGCAGATAATAAAATATCCTCATCATTGCTCATGTTGCAGTTGCTGAAAAATCTCTATGATACTGAAGTAACTACCTTCATCGCCAAAGACATGATCTGCTTGTAATAGACATCTGCTGTTCCTGCTGTGCCAGGAAGACAAATAAGCGGTGGCACAACTTTTGGACCAAAATCGTAATATCTCCATTGCTTTACACCGATCTGGCAAAAAGAAAAAGATGTCAGTTACATAGCTATGAAACAAGATAATGCATGGAATTTTGCTAGAGCAAGCTGAGAAGTTGGGGCTCAAGGATGGCATCTAAACATGGGAACTTGTATGAGGACAGCCAAGGTTCTTGTGAGGACTACAATAGACAATGGATAAGCTGTACGAAAATTGATCAAAGAAGCAAATTAGTACTCTTGACAATTTGAATTCATGAATGTTACATGAAGCTACTTGAAGCATCAAGTTTCAACAAATTGTCAAAAGAAAAAGAATTCCAGAACTTCGTATATAATCGACAGATAAAGGATCTCCCATAGCATAAAGCTACTCTATATGACCCGCAACCCTGACATTAAAAGGAATTGACACCATGATATCAAAACTATCAAACATCCATTAATTTGTAAAATTGGAAATGTGTAAGATGTCAAATACTCTATGGAACTTTACTAGGGGCATGACATGCTACTGCATATCAAGGAAGCAAGCATATGCTGAAACCATTGTAAGTTATCGAACATCCAGCATTACCCACTTGATATCTTTCTTGAACTTGAACCCAGATACGACGTTATATAGTAAATATAACATTTACCCTCATTTTTTCATCTGACAACTATGATTTAGAACCAAGTCACAGGGAAAGAATAACTGAACTCTACATCATATCAATATTGCAGAGGTCACTGCCAAACACAAGAACGACTCACGACCAGGGCTTTACAGTCCTGTTCCAAAGTTGGCCCCTGCTTTTTCGGAACCTTTGCAACAAAAATAGCTTATCTAGATAAAATCACAGCATTAGATCAGAACCTGACATAATCAAACAGAACACAAAAAAGGGGGTTGATTTGAGCATCCAACTAGTCAGCATCAAATGGTTGATCTGTGAACTTTCGGGCATAAAAATAACATATTGTAGAGACAGAACAATTCTTGACCAGAATTAACCATCTCACTGAAGTCATTACTATGTGAACACGCCCAGTTCTTGGACCTAACCTTTACCGCAAAGAAGAAACTTTAGAACTACACCGGACTAATCGAGCAAGAAGCAATAACAAGCAGAAGAATTCCATGTCACGAGCAGCAAACCAGACGCAGCAAATCAAGAATTGACCAAACCGAAAGCAAAATAAAAAAAAGGAACCCAAATGCCAACACAAGCGCACAGGCGCGCGCGCACTAACAACGCGAAACTAATCCCACAAAACCAACAACGGCAATTCCAAAATGAGAAATTCAAATTCGAAATCGAGAGAGAGAGAGAGACTCACAGGGATCTTGTGCAGAGGGACCTGAGACTTGAAGTGGACATAATCGCCGGGCGCCGAAGAGACGCCTTTCATGGCTCAACACCCCCGCGGCCGTCGTCGTCGCAGACCCATCTATCGCGACATCGTGTCGAAAGCGTCTCGTGACCGATTCCGCCGTTCAATCAATCATTGACGATGTCGGGATCGTTCCCGGTGTTCTGTCGGACCGAGCTCTGTTCGCAGAGACCTCTCTCCTTTTCTTCTTTTTCTCTTCTCCCAATTATTTAATTCTACAACCCGAACGATGAGTGGGAATTGACGAGAGAGAGAGAGATCGAGAGAGAGAGAGAGAGACAGCACGTGGGACGTGGATGAAGACGGAGATGGAGGAGAAGGTGGGAACCAATGAACTGTCAATGGACGGAGCCCTTCTTCAACAGCCCGTCAGCGCTCTCGTGTTTTCGAATATTCCATCTCTGTCCGAGCGACGGACCGTTCTATATTTTACATTAAAACTCGAATCACATCTCTTCTTGCGTTACGCCAGTGGTCGGACGCCTGGATTTGCAAACCGTCGGTGACACCGTGGCCCGAGAAACCAGGCCCAACCAACTTCGCTTCCAAAGCCCAGAAGTGACCCGGCAGGCCCTCCCATTGTCAATGTCCCAAGAAGTTCCCCCGGCCAAAATAATAGAGCACTCATGTCCCAAGGCATATGTCATGGATCGATCGACCTTGCATTCTCTAATTCGTGCGGCCTCGGCTCACAAAGATTGTATAGAGAGTGAAGCTTGAAATTATATTTTTCTTGTGAACAAGATCATACAACTTAAGGGGAGGAGACCCCTGTTTATATAAGTACATGGCTAATCTTAGTCATCAATCTCTTCTTTGATCTAACAATGGAGTTCAAATCTTCATAATCATTAAATAGCTATACAGGAACACTCAAGAAGCTTAGGGCTTTGGGGAGCTCAATGGTCACTTGCTCTGGGAAGCTAGAGGGCCGCTTGCTCAAGGATGGGTTGATTGCTGGTTCATGGATGGGCCATGGCTCGACGCTTGGGAAACTTTTGAAATGTGTCCATCTATCGGGTTGTGTCAATCTCCCCCACCTATTCGGGCAACACCCTTGTTGCATCTTCGATATGGAAGGCATTAATGTGTTTCCTAAATTGCCAAATAGCTTCAGCGAGCTCCCAGCTCGCTTCACTCTCTGGCATGACCTCTCCAGCAGATCAAGAACTCCTGCTTCAGTGCACAATATCATTTTTTTTTATAACTTGATCCACCATGATGCACTTGACGTCTCGACCATACGAGGTTTTTGCCCTAAGTGGTGCCCGTTGCAATTCCCTTTGATCCGAATCTTCTTCGTCTACATGGAAAGGCTTAAACATACTAACGTGAAATATCGGATGTACCTTGAGTTTTGGTGGCAATTTTAGCTTGTATGCAACATTCCTAACCCATTGCAACACTTGGAAGGGTCTATTGTAGCGACGGATCATCCCCTTATGCATATCCTTGTATCGTAGTACAAAGCATAGCTTAGCCAACATTAGGTCTCCGACATGGAATCTTACATCTTGTTGCTTCTTGTCAGCCCATTTTTTCATGCACTTCGAGACCTTGTGTACACAAGTCAGTGCCAAGTCCGCTTGTTCATGCCATTCCTTAATGAACTTATACGTGGGTGGTCTACTCCCCTAGTAGCCTGTAGCAACCATGTTCAGGGTGAGTAATTGTTGCCCCGTCACGATCTCGGATGGGCTCCAATTCGCGAACTCGCCCCGTCGTAAGTTGTATAAGAATTGGGCCATGTCGATTAGCTTTGCCCAATTTAGTTATATTGTGTTCATGTAGTGTTGGTGGTACATCTCTAGGAGTGCATTCACTCTCTCCGTCTGACCATCGGTTTGGAGATGCAAACTTGTGGAAAAATTCAGGTCCAACTCTAGCAACTTGAAGAGCTCAGTCCAAAACCGCCCTGTGAATTGAGGATTGTGGTCACTCATGATCATTCGTGGCACTCCCCAGTACTTGACGACGTGCTTGATGAATAGTTTGGCTACCTCCTCGGCTGGACAATCCTTAGTTGCGGCCATGAACATCGTGTATTTGGACAACCGATCTACCACGATCATGAGAGTCCGATACCCTTTGGACTTTGGTTAGTTCACAATAAAGTCCATAGAGACACTCTCTTATGGATGTCCAAAGCGAGAAGTGCCTTAAGGAGCCTTGGCAAAGAATAATGTTCTACTTTGCCTTGTTGGCATACAAGATAGGTCTTTACATACGCTTCAACGTCATCTCGCATGTGAGGCTAGTATCATTGATCTTCTATGAGCGCCATGGTGCGATTGATCCCCGGATGACTCGCCCACTTCGAATCGTGGCACTCGTGCAATACCTCCTTCCTTAACTTCCCATGGAGTGGCACATAGAATCGTCGCCCTTTGATGTAAAGGAGATCATTCTCACACCAAAATCGTCGGGTCTTGCCCTCTTATGTGTACTTAAGGAGCACCTTGGTCGTTAGGTCTTGTTTTAGCCTCTCCTTGATACAGTCAATCCATGGGCAGTTGGGCTAGCTTATGGTACTTGCCAGCTTCATCTTTCGAGTAAAGGCGTTGGCCATGGAGTTAGCCTTCCTTGGCTTATACTCTAGGATATAATCGAACTCCACTAGAAAGTCTTACCATCGATCTTGTTTTGGACTCAGCTTCTTTTGGGTCTAGAAATAGCTCATGGCTACATTGTCCATCCTTACCCAAGAGAAAGTGCTTCCATGTGCGAAGGCAATGCATCACCGCGATCATCTCCTTTTCTTGGACCGTGTGTTGTCCCTCAATATCATTTAGATTTCGATTTTGAATGACATCGGGTGTCCATCCTACATAAGAACAATGCCAATAACATAATTGGAGATATCGGCTCTACTTCATAGGTTTTGGTGTGATCATGGAGCATAATTATCAACTCCTCGGTCATGGTTTGTTTCAACCGATCAAACGCCTTTTGGCATCGATCCGACCACTCCCATGGCTTCTCCTTCTTTAGCATGTTTGTGAGTGGTATGGTGATGCTTGAATAGCTTTGAATAAAACGTCAATAGTAGTTCATGAGGCCAAGAAGCAACTTCAACTCCATCACTCTAGGCAGCGACTCTCATTCCATGTTGTCTTGGATCTTGGCTGCCTCCATCCATACCCATCCATCTTCGACGATGTGCCCCAATAATGGGATTTCCTTTTGTGCAAATGTGCACTTCTTCCACTTGACATACAAGTCATTCTCCTACAAAACTTGGAAGACTTGCCTCAAATGTTCAATGTGTTCTTTGAGCATCTAGCTAAATACAACAATATCAAGGTAAACTACAATGAATCGGTTAAGGAACGGGTGGAGTACCTTATTTATAAGTGTACAAAATGTGAACAAAGCATTAGTAAAGCCAAATGGCATGACAAGGATTTCATACAATCCATACCACATCACGCATGTGGTCTTCGACTTGCGCCCTTTAGCAATCCAAACTTGATAGTGGCTTGATTAAAGATCCAGCTTGGTGAACCATCATGCTCTACCAAGCTGGTCAAATAGATTCGCAATGAGTGGGATTGGGTATTTGTTATTGATTGTGAGCTTGTTCAGCGCTCATAATCTATGCACATCCTAAGAGATCCATCGTGCTTATTTCGAAACAAGATCAGGGCACCAAACGGGGCCTTAGACAACCAAATGTATCTCGCATTGAGTAACTCTTTGAGTTGTTTTCTTAGCTCTTCCAATTCAGGAGGCACCATACAATAAGGTGCTATGATGAATGGTCGAGTATTCGGCACAAGCTCCATCCAATGATCCACCTCTCTTCACCGTGGAAGCTTCTTTGGCAACTCATGAGGCATCATATTCTTGAACGAGTCAAGGACTTGGACCACCTCCATTGGGACGTCACACCCTTCGCCTATGTGGTCCTCGACCTTCAAGGCTGCCAAGGTCTCTTCACCCTTCTTTGCTCCCTTTTTCAGTTGCATAGTCGATAGCATCTTTTGGTCACGGCCCGCCTCAAGATGAATTGGGATCACACATTTACAATGTGTGTCCAAGAGGCATATGCAATTGGCAAATGGCATAACACCAGCATTTGTCCTATCAAGGAACCCAAGACCTATAATAAGATTATAATTGTCAAGATGAATTACATTGATAGTCTCCTTGCTAGTCCATGGGCCGATGTGAAGCTCCATGTCCCTAGCCATGCCACTAATCGGGACTTCCTTGGAGTTGACGGTCTTGAGCCACCCAACTACTTTCTCAACCCGAAGATTCAGCTTTTTTCGCAGCCTCTTCTGATTTGAAGAGATTGGATGCCCTTGTATCTACGAGTGCATTCATTGTGGTACCATCAATCTTCACATCCATGAACATAAGTCCCTTAGGCTCCTTCGCCCTCCTGGGGTTGATAGAGCCAAGGATCCGCAACGAACCCAATTGCAACTTTTCTTGTGACTTATTCTCCTTGCATAGAGTTTCCAGCTTACCCCTTTTTGACAATCCCCAGTCATATGTGGCCATCACAAAAGAAGCACTTATAGGTGTGTATCACCTTCCTTTGTCCTCCGCCACTTAACTTCACTTAAGCTTTAGGAGGTGCCATTGGTGGCTTGCCTCTGTTTGAGCGATTGTACTTGTTTCACTCTCTCTCATCATTAGCCTTGCCCCTCAGTCGGGAGTCCGGCTTATTTGTAGACGATGACTTGTACTCCACGAGGGCCTTGACCACGATCATGGTTATCGGGAGGTCCTTTGCATTGCACCATTTGGAGCTCTTGTTTGGCGCATGGCTTGAGGCCACTCATGAACTAATGATACGTCTCTGCATTGTTCATCAAGGGATTTCAAATAACAACTCTGAAAACTGCTTCATGTACTCGCGAACTCCCCCTTTTCACTCGAGGTGCTTGAGTTTGTCGCGAGCATCTTCCTCCATGTAAGCGAGACAGTATTTCCACTGAAATTCTTCAACGCACCCAATCCATGTCGTGATAGGTTCCCCACTTCTATTGTCCAACCTATGACGTCACCACGACATCGCATTATAAACCAAATACATCGCTGCAGTGTTTACCCAAGATGCGTTGTTGTTGATCCATGTTGCTTAAAAGTACCACTCCATGTACCACAAGAAGTTATCCACATCCTTGGCCACCTGCGAGCCGTTGAACTCTATGCGCTTAGGTGTGTCCATTCATGGATTGCTTGCACCATGACCACCCTATTCACACATGCCGTTTTAACTTTTGCGAGCTTCCCTTTGAGCTTGGCTGTTTTTGCGTGCATAGCTGCCATCATGGCATCCAGGGTTTCGTCCCGTTGTTGGAGTTCTTGTGTCAAGGAGCCCAGCACCTCCCCTCGGAGATCTCCTATGTTGATTTTGAGCTCTTGTACCTTAACCACGAGCTCCTCCCTTCCAACCTCAACTCTTTTAATGGTCTAGGTCAAATCCTCTTCCGTTCCTTGGACTTCAGAGACAGAGTTCTATGTTCGTCATTCGGTGTTCCCAGTCTCTCGTCAGTTCTCTCGAACTTGAAATAGTATGGTTCTTTTTGCTCCTAGTATCGATCTTTTCGATAGCCCTTCCACGATCCTTACGATCCTTACCTTGAGAAAATGTGACAACGGAGCGTGTATCAACCATTGCACCTTGGAACAACTTACTTTGATATTAATTGTCACGGGTTGATCGATTTTGTGTTGCCTAACTCTTGTGGCATTAGGATTTCTCTCAAGTTAGCCTTACTCACACTAGACTCACAAGGATTTTATAAAAAGTGAAGCTCGAAAGTATATTTTTCTTGTGAATGAGATCATACAACTTAGGGGGAGGAGGCCCCTATTTATACAATTACGGGACTAATCTTAGCCGTTGATCTCCTCATTGATCTAATAGTGGAGATTAAATCTCCATAATCATTACATAGCTGTCCATAAACACACAAGAAGTCCTAGGGCTTTGGGGAGCTCAAGGGTTGCTTGCTTTGGGAAGTTGGAGGGTCGATTGCTCAAGGATGGTTGGTTGCTTGTTCATGGATGGGTCACGACCCGACGCTTGGGAAACTTCTGGAACATGTCAATCCATCGGCCATGTCAATCGGGCCGTGTCACATGGCTCAGATCAGCAAAGCTAAAAAGCGTCCCATCCGGACCACCGAGCAATGCACAGCCCATTCAGAATTTAGCTATCCTCGCTAAGTGCTGATATCCCAAGCACCAATACAGCTCAGGATTAGAAACCCACTAGCTAAATACCCTCCTTCCTAAGCCATCAAGCAGTCTAATTTTGATCACCAATTCGGCCCGCTTACCGACTCAACTAGCTGGGGCTAACCGACTATTATGCCTGGCAACGTCTTCTCTCCTTCCAAAGAAAATAAATGGCTCCATTCCATGTCATATTAAGGAGCGTTTTAGCTAAAGACTTATCCTTTTTAGCATTGGTTAGCATCCATTACATGGTTGATTCACCCGTGCCCATGGCTAGATCTGATGAAAGTCGTTGTCTAGATCCGTTCATAAGATGCTAAATTCTTCTTCATCAACTGACTAGACTTGAATGAACTGGTTCGAGCCCAAAAAGAGATCTCGTTTGCCGAGACATGTCCAATTCAAGATTTTGGGTTATCATATTCATGATCAAATGTACATAAAGCAAATGACATATTTGATTCTTTTGGCCATGTTTACTTCTTGGCTTAAATGTTAATTACATCAAAATGATTTGTTGGCAAAGACTAGGGATGTGAGAAAAGCAAAATGAAAAGACAATATGTTTTGTCTAGGAACATTTTAACATTGGCAACATCACATAATGGAGACTGTTCTTAATCTCTCTACCTAGCAAGATCACTAGATTAGTGATGTGCAATAGTGGCAATTCCATTATCATCTTGTAACTTTTCGGTATATAGGACATGTTTCTAATCTGGAAATCATCTCTTTTTACAACCATGCGAAGCATCATTTGTTTAAGACAAAATTAAGATCATGGAAAGAGTGGGAAATTGTCACTTCATGTATGAGGTGTAGCTAATGCCTACTTTTAATGGCAACAGCAATGCATTCATGTTACAAGCTTGGAGGTATATAGACCACCTGGAGAGACAGAATTACCATAGACATAGTTTACTGCGAATACACAACTCTTTATCTTGTATTATGCATATAAAGAATAAAGATCTTGCAATACCTTTAGTAGAAAACATTACATTGATCAACGTTCAGCCATATAAGTTGAATTCTAATCACAAACTTATTATCATTTGTATCAAGGAAAATTTAATTACTATGGGAATATAAGGCTCCAACTTGGCTAATTCCTTGTTGGATTAAGTATGTGATTACTATAAACCCAAGCTTATTTCTTTAAGATGAAGTGGTAATCTTGTGGCCTCTCGAACCATGTCAGTGCTGTTAAAAATGCTGCTAGCGGTCTTTCCATCAAACATCAGTTCAGAAATGAAAGGAGTCAGTCTTCAACTTAAAATTTAGGGGTGTCGCGATTTCGCTAATGGTTTTCCTATGATGTAGCCAAGATCTCACCCTCAAGAAAATGTTTTATCTCTTTCTCAACCTTATCCATCTTTCACACTCGACTGAGTTGATTATGACAGATTGCCAGAGTTCCTACGCATTTCATGATAATTGAAAGAAAGCATGATAAACAAGGATGAAAATTGAACTCCATGTAAGAAATATTTCAAGCTTCGAAATCCCTGTGCATTATAGTCACTTGAGAAGAGTGCAAGAAGGCCAGGTCTCTCGTAGCCCCAATTGAAATCTTAAGGCGTACGTCTCGTGGAGGAGGACGGGCCGTTGAGCCCCCTGTACCAATCCAATTTGAAGCGAAAGATAATGCGCAGAATTCGTATGCCATAAGCTTGCTTCAATCGTGATAAAAGCACAAGCCTCAGGTTTCTGCAAATATAACTGTGCATGCGCATAATATATGCTGTATCGATGTGCCTAAGAAGACAAACTCTTGCTATGAACAAAGGCACTTGCGTTGGGACATGTGCCCGTCGTGAACTCGCACACGAGCTGAACTTGCACACGAGCTGAGCTCAGTCATTTTCTTGACGGGAACCCAAGAGTTTTGTGAGGTTAGGGCAAGATAGCCATCCAGGACACTTTACCTCCGAGTGGAGTACATGAGCAAAACAAAGTCTTTCCACAAGGTAGATCAATGATCATGATAATATCAACAATAGTAAACATCCTGGGAAACAATAAATCAAACCCAAAAGCTAGACCCTTGAGTTGCTTTTAGTTTTCTAAAGATCTGCTGAAGATCTTGCACTAACTCAGGCACCAAAAATGAGGTCGGTTTTTGCCACTGACCGCATCCATTATGCACCATGTAGCCTATTAAGCAATCACTGTGAAATAGAAACCATGCGATCTACCTAAAAGGTGAAGCATGGACATCCCACTCAATGGCCCTTTCAGAACAAAAAGAAAACCTGCAAGCCGAGCCCACAGTAATACCTCTTACAGGCACAGTACCGAACATCCTAGGATAACCAAGATACCGAAATCATTTAAGCACTGCCACCACATGTATTCTTCTGTCTAGCACTACTGCTGCAACCATTTTCACAGACAATTGGTGTTCCAAAATATCTTTACTAGATTGAAAATGATGTAGCTGCAGTTAGATTTTAAAGTCAAAACTGCTGGTAAATGCACTAGCTTTGATGTTTTAAAAAGATATGCGCTTATGAAACTTGGCAAGCTCTTTTCCCTGCTGAAAATCTTACCCTGATTTTGCTAAACCTTGCTTGCTTGCCCTCTGATCAATTGAAAGCCAAATGCTTTTCCCATTTTGTGTTCCCAGCTTAAATATTTGGAGCAAGACTTCCTACAGTCCCACAATGAACTCTTCCTCGAACGATTGACAGCTGTTAGCTCACAAATAAATAGATCACGACTGCTCATCAAAAACTTTTTCAGTGCTCATTTATTATGATATTTTACCCAAAAATCACAGCAAAATGCATTGTTAACGGGATGCATTGGACAGTGGATTGATGTGCTACCTTAGGCACTTCAGCCTCGTGCTGTGCCATTTAATTTCACATGCATTTGCATTGCATATCTAGTAAGAAATGTGCTAGTAGCAACGACAGGAGATGATGCATGCAGGACAAATCACATTCGCAGCATAGCATCAAAATTATCATTTCAAGAACCCATATGAGTAAATTCTGCAAAACGATGAAGGGCAGAGCATTGAACATCCATCCAAGGTCTAAGCACAATCTTCAAACTCAATGCTAAATCTTCAGAGTGCACCGTGTGACAGTGAAAAAAGATAACAAACTAAAGACAGTAGGTCGAGTTTCATTTTTTATCAGAAGAAAATGTGAACATAAATTCTGCTATTAACTTTTTGCTCCTAAGCAATGATGACACAGAAGTCACAGGGTTGCAGTACAAGCACATCAAACAATCCCTGTTCTCAGATTCCACAGATTCCCACCACCCATGTCGAGCACGAAACCAACTACTTGTAAAATCAACGATATTGCTTCATAATACCACACAAACAATCCTCATGATGTAAATCCCCTCAACCGTGATTCACAAAGCAAAAAATTGACTCTCTTATTGGAATTTGGAGGGAATTGCTTGAGATTAATAAAAGGGGTCAAATCAAAACCAATCAATACAGATGTCCATGGACTGTAAATTTCTCATCTGTTATTGTGTCCTGAAAAAAAGGAAGAAGGATGCCAATATCACTTATAACTTTTAACTGAAACAGCTCCGAATCCTCCACAAAGAGTCATCACCATCTCAAAATGTCACCAAAGGTCTCCTCTTTGCACAACGCGTTATTGATTGCAGTGCAAAACTCAAGTCGAAAGATCGATCAAAATGTCAATCTATTGGCCAACCCCATACAAATGAAAACCGTGATAAAGTGCAAAACTGGGGAGATTTCACGAGGAATACTTCTTCAGATCCGAATGGTAGTCAAGGTACCACTTCACAAACTTCTTCAGTCCAGTTTCCAAATCCGTGGTAGGCTTATAGCCGAGTTCCTTCTGAGCCAAACTTATATTCGCATGCGTAAACTTCACATCCCCATTTCTGGGCATCGGCAACAACTTTTTCTTGGCCTTCACCTTTAAAAGCTTCTCCAATATGCTCACGAGTTTAGTCACCAGCACTGGCGAAGTATTCCCCAAATTATAAACCCGGAACTGTGCAGAACCTTTCTTTGTCCCCCCACTCCCGGTGCTCTTCTTTGCTGTATCCAAAGCCGCCAAACAACCCTCAACAACATCATCAATGTAAGTAAAGTCCCTAGCTACAGAACTATGCTGAGGCCCTTCAAAGATCTCAATCTGCTTCCTTTGCAGTATATGCTGAGTAAAAAAGTAATAAGCCATGTCCGGCCGACCCCATGGTCCATAGACCGTGAAGAACCGCAAACCAGTGATCGAGAGACCATAAATGTGATTATAAGTATGAGCAATTTCCTCACCCGCCTTCTTTGTCGCGGCATACAGACTCGCAGGCTGATCGGTCCTGTCTTTCTCGGAGAACGGCACCTTTGAGTTGAGGCCATAGACCGAACTCGATGATGCCCACACAATTGCCGGCTGCGGATTCGCCGACTTGCACACCTCGAGCAAATTCACAAACCCTGCAATATTACTATGCACATAAGATGCAGGATTCTTCATAGCATACCTCACGCCGGCCTGTGCAGCTAAATGCATTACATGAGTAAACGCAACCACATCGAAAAGCTTCTCCAGAAGCTCTATCGTTGATATCTCCTTCAACTACGAAGACCCCGGCTCGACCAAGCAACGTCTGCCGCCCCCGCTTGAGCTCCACATCGTAGTAATCATTGAAATTATCCAGCCCGACCACTCCATCGCCGCGGCGCTTGAGGCGAAGACTCACGTGGGTCCCGACGAAGCCGGACGCGCCGGTGACCAGGACGACGTGGCCGGCGCGCGCCCGCGCCCGCGCCGACGACCTGACCCGCCTCTCCCAGTAGGACCCGCCCCGAGAGTCGCCGAGGATCCGCCGGGGCGACGGCGGCGGCGGCGCCGAAGGGGAGCAGGAGACGACGAGGAAGACAACGAGGCCCAGAAACAGGGCCGACCCGATGGTAAGCTTGAAGAGGGAGGCCTGGAACCGGAGGCGGTGAATGTAGGCCGAGAGCCGGTCGGGCTTCAGCTTCCCGGCGTGGACGGCGCGAGGTCGAAGTGGGAGATGGCCTTCGGCTGGGACATCGACGGAGCTCCGAACTCGAAAAAGACTGGATTTTTCCGGTCGGCGGCCGCAATTGAGCAGATGGGTTTTCGCGGGGATCGTCAAACGTGCGATCCGATGTGGTCGTGCGAGGTCATTGTTGTGAACTCAACCAAGGAGTGATTTTGCAGGGGGAAGGTGATCGTGGAGGGGGCAGCGGAAGGTTGAGGACGGATGGACCCACGAATTCTTCGGGAAATTTGAATTCTGGAAATGAAAGGGAAGGAAGGTTCCATTTGGAAAATTAGCTTCTTTTTGTTTTTTTGGTACCTATTCGGGATTATTAGTGATAAAAAAATTAATTTAAAATAAATTTATCATAAATTTATCGATTTGAAATTGTTATTTTTTATGATCAAAATATTAATTTAAAATAATTTTATTACGATATACCGGTTTGAGTATGTTCGTGATATTAATCCTAAATCTTATCATATTTTAGTGACTTTGTTAAATTGAAAAACATCATGTTAATGGGAAAATCACTTTTATAATATATGACAGCAAAAAAAAAAAAGATAAAAGATAAAATTGAAATAAAAAATCAAACCAAATCCAACATGGATTTCATTTTATTTTTTTTGGGTATTCAATTTGGGTTGCAATTCGATTCAATGTGGCCGTTCATCTTAATGGTTCGACTTTTCAGAAAATCCAAATCGAGTCTAACTGTTAACATCTTTATTGGCAACTCTTCCAAGAGGGAGTTTTTGTATGGACTCTCATTATTTGGGTTGGGGATAAGACAGTTTGGCGAACAAGGAAAATTCAAATTTGGCAGCATATGATTTTCTTATGGATATGGATGTTAATTTAACTTTCCGATTTTGTCTATTTCCTTTCCTCTCTAGATCGGAATTGGGCATTCGACCAGCTCTCGTGCCTCTTGACTCCATCTAGAGGATCTTCAAAGGAACATTCGCCTGCGTTG
This sequence comes from Eucalyptus tenuipes, assembly GCA_014182365.1. Taxonomy (NCBI): domain Eukaryota; kingdom Viridiplantae; phylum Streptophyta; class Magnoliopsida; order Myrtales; family Myrtaceae; genus Eucalyptus; species Eucalyptus tenuipes. Next base: position 26,553,644 of record CM024540.1, on the reverse strand, counting down.
ATCCAGTGCATTTAGAATTTTCACCTAGAGTAATTCCACAGGAAAGAGGAGCAAGCTCATTTGCCATTTAAGCCGGCGTTTCATAGGCCAAGTAATTTTGATTTCACATTTTCTTTACAAAGTCAGATACGGCACCAAAAGAAGTTTTGAAAACCGCATCATTGGATAAGAGATGTGTGTTGACATATAATTTATGTTGAATCTTCCCATGTCTCATTTTTTCTGCAGTCGAACGCCGAATCATAGTACATTGCAATTGCAAATTGGGTTCCAAATTCACTTCCTGAAGAGAGATTGAAGATGCCATCGGCTATCAATTCATCCAAACATCGTCCCCACCAATTAGTTTTGTTGGAAGAGATGCTAGAGAATCCGGGAGATTTGCCGAGAATCCGATTTGATTATAATGGTATGCTAAATCAATTAGGGATTAGATTGAAATATTAGATTGATTTGTAAAATATTTCATTGCCTTTTCTTTATGTACATCTTGTATTATAATTACAGAGATCTGTACATTGAATACAATTGAAGAAATACACAAAATTTCTCCCCAAACTTCTTCGCTTCTTGCTTCACTTCGCTTTCTTTCAAGCTTTCAAAAGTCATCCGGCCCACAATGCTTAGGATGTGATGGCGTTCCCATTTGAAAGGGACCAAAGGCGTTGCGATTTAAGTCGTTGATTACGAAGGAACATAATGGCGACAACCAGTGGAATGCGAAAGGGTTTTCGGAGACACCGCGACGGTTGAAGCAACGTGGAGAGTGGTCCTGGAGGAGACTTAGGGACATGGCGATGAAGATGCAATGTAGGGATCTGTGATCACGACTTTACTACTGCCGAATCTCATTTTGTGATGTAATCGTCGTTGAAACACCATTCGCATGACAACATGATGCCGGTAAGTTAAATGAAAAGGGAAAATAGGGAGTTACGATGATGGATGAATGAGGACACTGGGCCTAAGGTGAGCATGTTGGACTAATCAAATTAGATCCAACCGGCTGATTTTGGACAGTCCCTAAGTAGGGTTGATCAGTTCTTGGTCCGGTCCGGTTTCAAGGTAGAATCGGAAATTGGACCGGAAGGACCAATTCCTAATTTCTAGGACCAACCGACTAGTTTTGGAACCGAACCGACCGACTAGTCTGGTCCAGTTTAGTAAAATTGGTAAGTTTATTGTTGCAAACCCAACATTCTCAACCCAAGAGAACAAATCTCAAAAGGGTACCCGAAAATCGCTTCCTTCTCTCTGGAGCGAATCGGTGAAGAGTCACTCCCGAATCAAGAATTCAAGACAGCAAAGAAGCCTCCTTTCTGATTGCAGATCAAGGTGGGGCACATATAGAGAGAGAGATGGTCCCTTGCTCGGGCATAAGAAGACCCAGGAATATCCGAGGGGGTCTCCTCTCTCTCTCTCTCTCTCTCTCTCTCTCGCTCTGCGTGCCTTATATCTTTTTCTTCAGCTTCGAAACGGGAGCTCCAAACCACATCAACAGTGCCTTCCATGCTTTGAACTTCAGAGCATCTTCGTTGTTGTCAAGGCGAGAGGTTCTGTCGAGCAAGAGAGTAGGGATTCAACGAGAGATGGGGAAATTGGAAAGAATTAGGATTTATTTCTTAAAAAAATTAAAGATATTATATATATAATCAATCAGCCCGGTCCTGTCGATCTGGTTTTCACCTCAAAACTGGGAACTGGACCGTCCTCTCTAGGAACTGCTTGGAACCGGCTGGTCCGGGCGATTCCCAATTTAGGCGGTTGCCATTGCACATTCCTATTCCCAGGGGTGCTAATCTGGTTCCATTTTCATGGAGTCGGATTGGCTATATTTTTTAAATTTTTTAAATTTCTTAAAAAACAACAAAAAATCCTAATCAATACCTCCTTCTCTGATTCTCCTCTCGCAGTCCCACGCTGCTCAGAGCTCTAGCCCTCAATCTCCATCTTTCCCTCTCGCCTCAGCTTGAAGTCGATTCAATCTCAGCTCGAAAGGAAGGACATCATGCGGATTCATGGATTCTTTCGACACCAAAAGCTCAACGAAGGCCTCTACTAAACACGGTACAAATGCTCGTGTTGTTAAGAGAAAAATCCGAGTTTCAGGGTCTTCATTTACCGTGATATCAGTCAAAACCTCACTCGCTCTCGCTGGGATGAGCTCGTGTTATCTGGATCGCATGGTGGTTTGACGTGAATGCTCTGCGGTTTTTGGTGTGGACTGAACAAGTTCCATTTTGGTTTGTGCTTGTGCTCGCCCGACGCTCTTTCGCGTCCCCCTCGGCTCTCGCTCGACTCTCACACGACCCTTTTCCTGTAATTACCGAATGTTTCTTTAGATGTTATCCTTTTTCGTGATCATTCCTTCATTCGCCATCTTCAATCATTCATCACGAGATCTCTCCCCCTTCTCTCAGCTTTTCTTTATTTTTCGTTTCATCTGTGCAGTATATTTTCATTGTCCTTCTCTTCAGCTTTTCGTTTCGGCACAATGAGGAGTGATCGAATTCTATACCATGTATAGGCTGCTGAAATTGGGATGTTTGTCAAGTGACTAGTTTCATTAGACCGGACTGATTGGTCTTGTTCCTGATCCCAAGGCCGCCCGATTTGGTCCCTGGTTCAAGAAACGGGAAACTAATCCTCTTGGTCCGGTTCCCGATTCCTTGTGAGATCGGATCAGATCGGGAGCCAATCGCCCTTAATTGGGCCAATACCATTTCTTCATTGATGTCGTCTTTTTTCTTTTTGATATCGCTCGTAATATTAAAGATCGATATGGGTATCGAGTAGACTTGGTATAGCACCAAATCAAAGCTCGATTATAATGCATGTGTGGTGCTGAAACATGGCAAGAGCTTGATAGACTATGAAAACTTATGCCAGAGCTTGACTCGAATAAAAATTAAAAAAAGACTCGAGCTTATCAGCTTATAAAAGAGCTCCAGCTCGATATTACAATCTCAACAAAAAATCCCATTAATTAAGTATTTGTAGTAATAATAATAATAAAAAGTACATGTAGAAACATTATGTATTTTTCAGGAATTTGTGTATATCTTTATAGTTTTTAAAAAAATATATATAATAGATATTTAATTAGGTTAACAAGTCCATCGCCGAGTATTGGCGATCTCAAATTAGACTTGAAATCAAATCGGTGACCTCAAGCAATCATCAAGTTTAGTCCAAGTTACTCGTGAGTAGCTTGACTCACTTTCGTCCATCCTCCATAAAAAAATATTGAAGTGTCACGTAATTGTCAAGCCATTAGCTAGCATAGTGTGCATTAATGTGAGTTGGTGCAAAAAAATATGAATTTTCTCTCTCTTCGTCTCCATCACGCAACCATCTCTCTGGCCACTTGAAAATCCACCACCCTTCTCGGACTGCTCGAGGCACGGTAACTTTCGTCTTCGACACCCACCTTCCTCTCTGGCTGCTATAGAAATCCTCCGCCTTGAACGGTTATGGAGTCTCTCCTTCGTGTTTCCTTCCATTGTCCTTCCTTCGAGTTCCCTTCCGAGCAGTGCGACCGCGACGATGGAGCCATGGCCACGATAGACCTAGAACTCCCGCATGGCCATGGCCTCACTAGACCTTGAAGCCTGTTGGCTGGGTCCACCTTCATGTGGGGCCCAGCCAGCATTAAATAAATAATAAAAAAAAACAAAAATAAAAGAACAAAAAGAAGTGGAAGTGGGGTCGTGCGTGTGAGTCCAAAAGTGAAGAGGAGAGAAAACTAAAAAAAAAAAAAACTGCCGAAGCAAGGAAGAATAGAAGAAAAGAAGAAGATTGCAACTTTGCGTCTTTGATTCGAAGCCCAAATATTGTCGGAATCGGCTCAAATTTCAGTATGTTATTCGTGAGATCGAGGGCTACAAGTTGATGATTTTATTTGTTGAGAACTGTCTCCGAATTCTTCAATTGCGGTTAAGGTTTTCTTTCTCAAAACTTGTTTATCTACCTATGTGGTAAGAAAAAGGATGATTGTAATGTTGATGTTGAGTCTGTAGTGTGTGACTAGAGAAGAATACTTTGTGTATCCTGCTATTCTTGGTGATTAATGGATGTTTTTGGGCGGTCCGTGATTTTTCCCACATCGGGTTTTCCATGTTAAATCCTTGGTGTCGTTATTTACTTTGTGTACTTATCATTTCGGCATTATATTTGCATTTTGTGAGGCTATACATTGCTGGTTGTTGCTTGGGGTTAAGGGATTTTAAGTTGATTTAATATCGGGGGAGAAATTGATCCTAGATTGTGTTTGGCCGTGGTAAATTGTTGTACCCAAGTTCTCCTCAATAGAGCCATGGTCAAGTCTAAATCTGGAGCCTTGGCCGCGATAGATTTGGATTTGGAGCATGGTCAACACTAAATTGAGCCTTCAGATTTGGAGCATGAACACATTTGATTCAGATTTGGAGGCACCGACTATGGACGAGCAAGGAAGACAAAGAACTTCTTGATTTGGAACTCATCTAGGCTGCTGGCCTTGAAGGCGAGGTCCATGGCGGCTCTGCCGATAGCGACGGCAGAGGGCGGCGCCATTACTCCGTTGGTGTGAGCTCATAACGGCTACAGTGAATAAATGCACGCCACATCCCCGAACATTTTTTCTTCCTACTTCACAAGTGTCCCTTTTTTTTTTTTTGAATGGGCGGGCTTATTCAACTTAGGAATACATTGCTCAGAGAAAAACGTTAATGGGACCTTGGTGAATTGAATTTACCGTGGCGTTCGATGAAGTCGCGTGGCCCTTTCCTCTTGGATTTATTCAACTGAGGATGCGATGGCATTCCCGATTGAAACAAACCACAAGCGTTGTGATTGAAATCGTTGATTACAATGGAATAGGATGAAGACAACCGATAGAATATGAAGTGGTTTTCGGAGACTTGCGACGGTTGGTGGAAGCGACGTGGAGAGTTCTGATCCTGGAAGAGACTTAGGGAGATGGTGGATGATAATGGAATCTAGGAAAATCTGTGGTCACGACAGGTCCTGCTCCTGAATCTGATTTGTGATGTAATTGTCGTTGAAACACCATTCACATGACAGTACAATGCTGATAAGTTATATGAAAAGGGATAACAGGGAGTTACGATTATTATCGATGATGAGCGAGGGACATTCAGCCCATGCCATTTTTTTCGTCGATGCTGTCTTTTTTCTGTTTGATATTGCTCGAAATACTAAAGATCGATACGGATATATGACCCAATTGAGTCGACTTGATATAGTGCCAAACCGAAGCTCGACTGGAATACATTAATGGGGCTCAAACATGGCGGAAGCTTGATCAAGTATTAAAATTTATGCTCGAGCTCGACTCAAATGAAAATTTAAAAAACTCGAGCTTGCCTCAATTATAATCACCTTATAAAAGAGCTCAAGCTCGTCTTAAAATCTCATATAAAATCCGATTATTTAAGTACATGTGAAAACATTATGTATTTTTTTTTTCAAGAATTTGTGTATATCTTATTTTAAATATATTAGGAATTTAATTAGGTTCACGAATTTGTCATCGGGTATTAGTGATCTCAAACTAAGACTTGAAGTCAAATCCATTGACCTCCAGCAATCATCAAGTTTAGTCGGAGTTACTCGCGAATAGCTTGATTCACTTTCATCCCTCCTTCACGAGAAAATGTGAAGTGGTTCGTGAGTGCCGCATCAGCATCACCAATTGACATAGTGTGCATCGATGTGAGTTAGTGCAATTAAAGATCGACACATGTCTCGATTAGGAATAAAAATTAAAATATGGATTTTCTCTCTCTCTCTCTCTCGTCACCATCATAGAAACCATCTCTTTGGCCACATGAGAATCCATCGCCCAACTCGGCCATGTCCACGTTCTCCATCCACTGCTCAGGACGCAGCAACTTTCGTCTTCGACACCCACCTCCTCACCATGGTTGCTACAACGAATAATTCCTCCACTTCGAATGGTCATGAATTCTCTCTACCTGGTGTTCCCTTCCATCGTCCTCCTTTCGAGTTCCCTTCGGCAAGTTCCCTTCCGCGCAACGCGGCTATGACAGATCTGAAGCCATGGCTGCGATAGATCTTAGATCGCTGCAGAGCCATGGCCGTGACAAACCTTGGAGCCATGGCCGAGTCCAATTCTAGAGCCTTGGCCGCAACAAATTTGGGGCACGACCATGTTTGAGTCAGATCTGGAGGCATCAGCCATGGATGAGCAAGGACAACGGGGAACTTCCAGATTTGGAGCTCGTTCAGGCTGCCAACCTTGAAGGCGAGGTCCATGGCAACTCTGTCAATAATGACGGTGGAGGAAGGTGTTGGTTACTCCATCGGTGTGAGCTCATAGTGCCTGCAATCGCAGAGGAAGGAGAAAGAGAGAGTTCGATTGAGATATTTAATGTTTTTTTATCTAATTACACGTCAATACATACTTATCGAGTTCTTAGCTTGGAGTGAATAAATGCATGCCGTGTTAGCTAGTGATATGGTACTCGCAAATTACTCAATATTTTCTCTTCCTACTTCACGAGTGCGAAGTTTTCTAAACCGGCAGGTTTGATCAAGTGTCCTTTTTGTCCAATCGCTCAAGAGATGAGTTCTGTATTTGGTTGGACCATTGAGGAAAGTTTTTGGGGAAATGTCAAAAACTTTAGGTTAAAAAGGGTTGTTTTTGAATGTAAATAGTGTTCGATAAAAACTGATTTGGGAATCGACTTTGATTTAAATGGTATTTCGACGAAACAAAACTTATAAAGGACTTTAGCTATATATTTAAAAAAAAAAAAAAAAAGATCTCCTTGCAACCACTAGCAAGATAGATTGGGCATTGTCGGGCATCTCCTGATTTTGTTGTGTGACTTTGGTGGCCCTTGGCTTGAGGTTGCACGACCTTAGGCCGTTCTCATTGTCGGTCATGTTTGAGTTTTCCAGTGATGTCACGCAAGGTGGAAAATCGTGAGGGCATTTTTGAGTTTCTGAAAATTTAATGAGGGTAAAGTTGGAAGAAAAAAATGCATCAGTATTCCAGAATGCTAAAGCACAAAGCTGGGTAATATTTAGAGGACTTCAGAAGTATGATATATTTTTCCAAAGTTCTAAAAAGAAAAAAATTGCCAAACAACTTGCTTTTGTCGAAGGCATTTACCAAACCAACTCAAGTCACCTGGTGCTTTCAAATCAATTGACTGGTGGTTGCATCAATTAATAAATTCCAACTAGAATTGATCAGTTCCTAGTATGGTCTAGTTTCGAGGTGGAATTGGGAACCGAATTGGGATGATCGGTTCCCAAATTCCTGGACTGGAAAAACCGATCGACCGGTCTAGTAGAATTAGTAAATTTACTATTTTGGGCCAAAAATAAAATGAAAAATGGGAGAAATTTGGAGGAATTAGGGTTTTTTTCTTTTAAAAATTTTAAAAATTATATATATATATATATATATATATATATATATATATATAACTGGTCCGGTTCCCACCTTGGAATTGGGAATCGGACCACCCAAAATCGGCCGGTCCAGGTGGTCCGATTTGGGCGGTTCCCGGTGCACACCCCTAATTCTGACCATCTTTGACACGTTAACATCCAATGGACGAGTCCTTCAATTATGTGCCGTTGTATGAGGCACGCCTTTTTTTTGTTTTTTGGCCAAGCTACTTAGTAAGCATTTAAAAAAAAAAAAAAAAAAAAACTCTCCTAAGTAGGCATCTAACTTTAGAAGAAGGTGCTGTATATACTAATTAACTTATTTGTCGATTTCATCCATTGAAAAATAAAAACAAAGAAATTCCGATTAAAAAAACAACACGTCACCTGTAAGTTTTTAAAAAAAAAGATTTCTCGAGATCTCCACATCAATGAAAACTATGCAAAACTGTTTGACAACAGTCTCATGTGAATTCCCAAATGAAAACAAAAAAACAAATGAATCTCCCAAACCCCAGTCGCGGGCTAAATATATAACCTTTTCCATACTACCATTTTTCATTTTCCACAAACGTTCTCAGAAAATTGAAACGGAATTGCGATTTAAAAAATCAAGAAAAAACTCTAGTATTATAGGTGGAGTAATTGAATAATTTTTTCCGGAAAAAAAAAAAACGAACACTTTTTACTGTTTTTATTCCCTAAAAAGTCCAAATGCTATTTCATTTTTTTTTTATATTTTTGGTGATGAAAAAGACTTTTTTTCTTCACCAAAGAAAAGAAATGCATCTGGGAATGGTGCAATCATTGATTTAAATTCATTTTTCACAAAAAAAAAAAAAAAAAACGAGTAGAAGCAGGTGTCGCCTAATAAATGGATTTCCCATTTGTTGAAATGGCCTCTCTTGTGTACCTAACATTTTCTATCGTGTTTGTCTTGCTTGTGTTTTTTAGGGCGCGTCTCGTAACGATTATGTTTTCAAGAACAGATTCTGATTAGAAATGATTATTTTTTATTATGTTCTTGGGAATAATTTCTAAGCATTTTAAACCGTTTGATAATTGTCCAAAATTTCTGATTTTGAAATAAAATTGCATTTGGTATTGTCTTCATTGATTCTGTTTTCAAATCAATTTCTTTTAATTTTTAAATATTTTTTCTTTTTTTTTTTTTTCTTTTTTCCTTTTCTTTTTTTCTTTTTCTCCTATTCTTCTTCTTCTTCTTCTTCTTCTTCTTCTTCTTCTCGTGGTCGGTTGCCCGACCGGCGGCCTCATCGAAGCGTCGTCGGGCCGGGCGAGGCCCGCCTTGCCACCGCCGAGGCTCGCCCAAGCTCGATGAGGCCGAGCCTCGTCGGTGGCAAGCTTGCCTCAAGGCGAGCTCCGGCGAGCTCGCTGGACCGGTGGCGAGTAGCGGATGATGGCCGTGGACGGTAACGGACAGCAACCGCGGGATGACGGTCGATGAAAAAGAAGAAAAGAGAAGAATAATAGTTAGTTTTGATTCTCGAAACAAGAATCAAATTTTTTTTTTATTCTTGATTTTATTTCAAATCTACTTTCGGGAACAAAAAAATAGAAATTTGTTCCGAGAAATAAAATTTTACCAAATGCGATTCTATTCCTAAACTAACTCCCGAGAAAAAAAATAGAATCTTCTTATTGGGATGATTACCAAATAAATGCTTATTTGTTGAGAAGGCTTTTCTCGTGGGGAAATAAACGGTGGGTGAGCCCGAGGTGACAGGTGCCACCCAATAAATGGATTTCCTTATTTGCAACAGTTTCTTGTTGGAAATTGGGATTCACTTTCGACCACCATGACACCATCCCGAAGCTCCATTCCAGTAGTCCCCAAAAGAGCCAAAGAGAAGAAGAAGAAGAAGAGGAGCTTTGGATTGTTCCTTTAGAGCTCTCTCTCGAGCCACCATGGAAGGACCTTCCCCACGCCTTCGCTTCTCTCTCTCCATCATCTTCTTCTCCTTCGTGCTCTTCTTCGTATTCGTCCCTTCGTGGTATCGTCCTTTCGACGACCCGAAGCAGAGGCCGAAGCAGTTCTTCCCTCCAAGGAAGAGCCCCGTCCTCGAGGAACCTCCCCGAACCAGCAAAACCAAGAACCGCCCGTCGTCCGAGACCGTCCACCACCCGCTCGACCCGCTCACGGCCGACGAAATCATCCGGGCCGGGTCGATCGTCCGGTCGTATCCGCCTTTCGAGTCCTCTCCCCGTCCATCCACTCCCTCATGCTGCACGAGCCCGAGAAGGCCGAAGTCGTCGCCTGGAGAAAGGGCGACCCTCTCCCACCGAGGCGGGCCTTCGTCCTCGCCCTCTCGAACGGCCGGACCCACGAGCTCGTCGTCGACCTGGGCTCGGGCCGGGTGGCGGCCCACTCGGTCGCGTCCGGGTCGGGCTACCCGCCCCTCGCGATGGACGAGCTCGCCGCCGCTTGCGAAGCCCCGTACACGAGCGCCGAGTTCAACGAGTCGATCCTGGCGCGGGGCGTGGCGATGTCGGACGTGAAGTGCGTCCCGCTGTCGGCGGGATGGTACGGACGGGCGGTGGAAGAGACGAGAAGGGTCGTAAAAGTTCAGTGCTTCGATCTGGAGGGCACGTCCAATTTCTACATGAGGCCGCTCGAGGGCATCACCATCACGGTGGACCTCGACAAGAGGGAGATCCTGGAGTTCGTGGACTCGGGCCGGGGCATTCCGGTCCCGAAGAGCGCCGGCACCGAGTACCGCTACGGGTCGATCGAGAAGGCGGCGAAGGGCCGCGGCACGGCGGCGCCGCCGTTGAAGCCCATCTCGATGGAGCAGCCCGACGGGCCGAGCTTCGTGGTGGAGGACGGGCACGTCGTGAAGTGGGCGAACTGGGAATTTCACCTCCGGGCGGACTATCGGGCCGGGATGGTGATATCGAGAGCCCGGGTCCGAGACCCGGACACCGGGGAGCTGAGGAGCGTGATGTACAAGGGGTTCGCGTCCGAGTTGTTCGTGCCCTACATGGACCCGGACGAGGGGTGGTACTTCAAGACGTATATGGATGCAGGTACTATAAGTTTAGGCCTCACGTATTCGAGTGATTTTCACATTTCTTATTCGTTTATTTTAAAACATGAATTTATGTTTGATTATGAATATTTAAAATCTTTCAACATAAAAAATATCGATGCGTAAATTCGCAATTTGTGTTTTCGATTCAACGGTGGATCATGCTTTTGCCAATCGATTGTTGAAAATTCAATCTCTCCAGCTTTGATGGTCCAAATTTTGCACGACAACTTGATTGTAACGTCACAAGGCAAAAGAATCTGGACCCCATTTTCTAGATTTTTTTCTAAGGCCCATAAATTTCATTATGATACCTAAAGATTTTTAGTTAATCTTCAATAGGAAAATCTCTCGAAGCAATAATGCGTTTATCTAGTTGCCATCAAAGTCATATAAATTGATTTATTTTGTCGATAAGCTCCAATTGCATAGTAGGAATTACAAAATAAACTGTTTTCTTTTTTTCTTTATATACATGATTATATCATGAATTCTTTTATTTTGATAGTTTCCGTGATTCCATTCATTATAGTCTTTACCCTTTCTCGATTAGTCATTATTTGGCCTAAATCTAATCATATTCACGTCCACAATTTCATTGCAACTAGAAAATCTTAGCTTTTTTTTTTTTTCTTCACTACCTGTTTCTAATTTAGCTGATCTAACAGCGGTCACTTATTGGTGGCCATCGGCCTGCCGTCGACTCCTTTGACCATCGACGTTTCCGAATAATATAACTAAATAAATATAGCGAATGGTATATATTTTATTCAAGGAAAACTTAATCAACATAGGTCTTTTGGTTCGTTGGATTTGGGTTTGGTTTATATCGTGTTCAGTATTAGTTCAATTATCGGATCCGCTCTTGCTCAATGATCTTTTCGTATTGCCTTTCGGGGGCGTAGGTGAATATGGAATGGGCGTGACGGCGATGTCACTTGTGCCGCTGAACGACTGCCCTAGGAATGCTTACTACATGGACGGGATTTTCGCAGCATCCGACGGGACGCCCTACGTCGAATCCAACATGATCTGCCTGTTCGAGCGCTACGCCGGGGATGTCAGCTGGCGTCACTCCGAGACCCCCATCACCGGACTCGAGGTATATAGTCTTCCATCAACTCTCAATCGTGCGTTTCTTATCGATCGTCGATAAGATTCTCAATCGAAAATTTCAGCGCAGATCAGGGAGTCGAGGCCTAAGGTGACGCTAGTGGCTCGAATGGCATCGTCGGTCGGGAATTACGACTACATTTTCGATTGGGAGTTTCAAACGGACGGATTGATTCGGGTCAAGGTTAGCCTGAAAGCCATCTTCGTCCTCATGATCTGGTCCTTTTGAAATGGAAAAATAGCTGAAGAATGGAACGATCTGTATTAGGTGAGTCTATCGGGTATGCTCATGGTGAAGGGAGCTCCGTTTGAGAACACGAAGGACGTGCCCGAAGAGTACGAAATGACCGGGCCCCTCGTGTCCGAGAACGTCATCGGCGTCGTCCACGACCACTACATGACGTTCCACCTTGACATGGACATCGACGGCTCGGACAACTCTTTCGTCGACGTCCGCATTGAGAAGGAGGAGACCCCGCCCGGAAGGTCGCCTCGGAAGAGCTACCTGAAGGCGAAACGGCGCGTGGCTCGGACGGAGGGAGACGCCAGGATCAAGCTCAAGCTGTACGACCCATCGGAGTTTCACGTGATCAATCCGTCGAGGCTGTCTAGAGTGGGAAACCCGTCGGGGTACAAGGTGGTCCCCGGAGGCAACGGGGCGAGCTTGCTTGATCACGACGATCCTCCGCAGCTCCGAAATGCCTACACTAATAACCAGGTAATGCCGGTTCTCTTCCGGTAATTCACAGAATTTATACAACTGATTATTGAAAAGAAGTGATTTTATTTTCTTTTGGCATATATATATTTCCAGATTTGGGTGACTCCATATAACCGGAGCGAGCAGTGGGCCGGTGGACTCTTGGCGTATCAAAGCAAAGGAGACGACACTTTGGCTACCTGGTCTGAGAGGTACAAAATTTCGTGACCTGCTTAGTGCATAGTCCATCGAGTAACATCTTCAATTTATAACATTTATTTACTATGTAGCGATAACTTTCGAATTGGATTATATATTGGACACATCCCAAATTCACATAGATTGACATCGCATGGTCTCTGCTTATTCCTTGGATATTGAAAGCGATCCTGTACTCACATGGCATGGAACGTTCTGTCTGTGATCGATTAGGAACCGTCCTATTGAGGACTGCGACATCGTGCTGTGGTACACTCTCGGAACTCACCATGTCCCGTGCCAAGAGGACTTCCCGGTGATGCCGACCGTCATGTTGAGCTTCGATCTGAAGCCGGTCAACTTCTTCGACAGCAATCCGATACTCCGTGCCGCGCCCAACTTCGAAAAGGACCTCCCCGTGTGCAAGATGACCGCTTCGTCCTGATGCTCTTTCGTTCTTATTGGTGCGACGGATTACACGTGAGATGGATATCAGGTCCATGCAAATAATTGCAATAACAACTTCACAGAGTTGGAAGTTGTAGCAGATTTCCAAATCGCTAATGTAGTTTGTTGTCATGAAAATACGTGATTCTTGATAATGCAAAGTCAGTGATTGTTGACATGAAAAGTAATGATGATTGTAAACTTATCAACTTTTGATCACATACGAGTTAAGAAATTGATTAATAACCTGTGTTGACGGGTCTAATTTAATTTGAAATTTTAAGAGAAATTGATTAATTGCTAAATTTGTTTCTTTATAACTTTGGTGTATATATTGGAGTTATATTTGTTCTAAACTTGATAACAATAATAGTGAGGGAAAATAATACTTTAAAGAAAGTGGTTGTTAGCATGCATCAAAGTATCAAAAATCTATAACTACCACTTTATTTTATTCAACAATCAAATATCTCCAACAATCTCAAGGTATTATTTTTGTGGTGATAGAGGCAATGGCTATATCAAGTGCTTGCAATATGTAATCAATCCTAATGATGGAGCTAATTTCATCCGTTGGAAGGACAATATGATCCTTCTTTTGTTTGAGTTATACATCTTTTGCAATTTGGATCCCAATTTGCCCACCATCCCTAATCTAAAGGACGATGATTTCAATGAAAACAAAGCTACAAGGAAAATACATGAGGATGATGAAAGGAGGTGTTGAGGAAAGATTCTCAATGTTCTACCAAATCAACTATATGAAACTATTCAATCTTACACAAATCCCAAGGACATTTGAAATGCCTTGGAGACTAAATACAATACCAACAAATAAGGTAATGATAGATTTATTATTCTGAAATATTTTAAATTTACTATGATTGATGAAAAATCTATCTCTAAGCAAGTACATAAACTTAAATAATATGCTGTCAAATTCAAAGACTCTTATAATTGAAATTTCTTAATCTCTTTTAAGTTTCCGCAATTATTTTAAAATTGCCTTCAACTTGGAATAAATACAAAAAGAAGCTTCTCCATACGATCGAGAACTTGACAGTGGATAATTTGATTAAATACATTTTAATTGAGGAAGGTTCTTGGGAACCTGAGGCTAACAAACACTAAAGAAGTTGCAAACTAGGTGCATTTTGTTGGGAACTTGAGGCTAACAAACACTAAAGAAGTTGCAAACTAGGTGCATTTTGTTGAGAATGGTAACATAAGCAAAGACAGAAAATAATCAGGGAAGTAAGAGGAAATTCATTGACACCAACAACACCTACTAACCTGACAACGACACCGCACTCAAGAAGGACAGGTTTTGCTTTTACTGTAATTATTTAAAAAAAAAAAAAAAAACACTACAAGAAGGAGTGCCGCTTTCATATCAGTCGCTCCATTAGAAGCTAGGCTTTGGGCTTGTTCTTCCGGTTGCACCGGCTTTCTTGGGCCTTCCTTTCATCAGAAGCCAACCTAAGGGTTCAGCAATCTTTTTCCAGGCTTCAAAAACATCAGGCCCGAAATCCAAAAGCCCCGATCTCCATTCCAGAACTTCGAGAGTAGATCTCCTGCTCTATCCCATCCTCTTTCTTGGGCATCTTCATCTTCAAAACTCAAAATCGCCGAAGGATCGTGATGGAGATGCCTTCCATCACCGAGCAAATAATAGCCTAATGCATCTTTACCCAACGGATGAAGTCCACCAACCAGAGATGTGAATCACCTCTATCAATTTCGATCGCCTCTGCAAATCTTGCTTTCTTGAATGGGATGATGGTTTATGCTACAGTCAAGACTTAAGGCTTAACCATCCTAAAATTCCCAATGAAGATAAGGATTTAAAACGGAGAATTCTTCTATAAAGTATCATCTCTCAAGTTATAGTGTCCCCAAGAGACATCACTCTTTATGGCTAAAAGTCAAAGCATTTAAACAGAGAAAAGGACATGAGTTAATTTTTATACGTTTACACCATCTCATGGAGTTGGACAAACCTCTCTATACTTAAGTCGACCCTAATCCATCCCCAGATCCATTAGTTGGTTCAAGGGTTTAAGACCTCCTCAATCGATCAAGTCTATTCTCCATCCGTTCTAGCCAATTGCCAAGAACTAAAAAGTCCCTCTTTCAATTCGCTTTTTCTAAGTTCTTTCTCCATAAAGGCACCCATTTATGCAAATCGAAAACCGAAGGAAACAAACTCTAAAGCTGACATAATTGTTTTCCTTGTGGGGCGGCATAAAAAAGTAAGCTCCATCCACCAGGAATATTCGAAGATATTGGGTGAGGACACAGTCGCAAAGATTCATGGGACCCCAGTTCAGTGTTTTATGTCTCTTCTCTTAGCCTTTTCCCCACCAGAAAGTTCACAGGTCCACGTTGGAGTTGCACAGATTCTTGTCATCTTGCTCATCGATTGAGGAATTGACAACATTGTCATCTTCCTCGTAGCAGGGAGATCAGTGGGCGTAGTGTTAAAGAATACCGTCCTGAATCGTGTGGACCCAAATAGGGTTTTGATTCCTTCGATACTCCCAAAGCCAATCCACCAACCAGCTTAAGATGTTATTACAATATGCGCCCCGGACTTTGCCTTCCTCCAGGTATATATTAATCAATTCTATTTTTTTTATAGATTTTTTTTTTGGACAAGCTATTTTTTTTTTTTTTTTATAGATTGACAAATCAATTATTTAACCCTATGCTGATAGTGACTGCCTATGCCAATTCTGCTGTGCGAGTCGATGCTTGCGTAAGAAATTGGTAGATACATACCCTTGATCCGGTTTTTACGTATCGTACATGTCCTTTTCATTTAGTGTTTCCCGGTCATCAGAGCAAACATTGTTCAATCGGATTCTGACACTTGGTAAAAAAACACTAGGGAATCTTGATAAGTATTGGGCGGCTTGAAAGTGTTGTTTTAAGGGCATATCTACATCAACGACCGCGCGCTAAGGCTGCGTTTCGCCTAAATTTCTAGCCATAAAGCGTTTGGCTTGCCTTGGATAAGGAAAATGCCATCTGTGGGCACGAGAAAGTCCGCATCCAAAGCTAAAAAAAAAATAATTGGACGAGAATTGGACTTGCTAAATGGCGCTTTTACATTAATAGTTTTGATGTAAATGTATTTACTCAATCACATGGTATAATTTTTGCACTTAATCCTTATTTTCTCTTCGCATGTCATAAACCGACCCCATTACTTATTCTAGATAGGAGTGCCTGGGTATCTTTGTTATATGCTATGCACAGATTGCCAAATTCTATTTCCTCACTCATGTATCCTCACCTCAGTTCTAAAAAAGGTGGGCAATCGAACTCTCTACCTCCCCATTTTCAAGTGGAAGAATGATCGGTTGAATAACTTTCAATGATTGGAAACCAATGTATTTAATTAAAAGTCATTGTAGCGTAAATTTGATTTTTCTATTCTCTACATCCAATTCCACAAGCGTAAACAGTGGTCTTTGGGCATTTTTCTTCGGAGATATACATATCTTTGATTGGTGTGACATATCGTACTAATTTCCCACCAAAATGAGGCATGTTGACCACACGTTATGCACAAAAATTACATATATCAATGTCTAGTTTGCAAAATCCGCTAGAAAATACAATTCGACCACGGCATTCAAAAGAACCGCAAAAGAATGGGCACACAACCTACGTATTACGTAAAATCTCCATCGACCGAGACCAACAGTCTCCATTTTATCCGTTTCGTTCGAGGTCGTGCTTGATTTCTCTCACGATTTTGCTCGTTTCATACAGCTTTTTCTTTCCCTTTTCAAGAGCCAACCACGTTGCCGAGACCATGCGATGGCGTGACATCAGCCTTGTATATTTATCTGCTGAGTTGACAAGTTTCAGCACGCTTGCCCCCTGAGAGAGAGAGAGAGAGAGAGAGAGAGAGATGGAGGGGAGGCAGTCCCTCCGGCTGTTGCTGCTCTTCGTCAGCATAGCCCTGATCCTTCTCTTCACGTGGGTCAACCTCCCGTCCCGGCTGCCGGACACGGCGGAGCTCATCGACTGCGACGCCAACTCCCCCTGGTGCGCCTCCTCCAAGAACCGCTTCCAGCCCAAGCAACGGCGGCCCCCACCACCAACATCGAGAACCCCCGCCCCGCCCCCGCCGCCACTCCCACGTCTTCGACACCCCGCGACACCCCCTCGACCCCCTCACCATCCAGGAGCTCAACCGAGTCCGCACCATCCTCCTCTCCCACCCTCTCTTCGCCAACGGCGCCCCCTACGCCCTCCACTCCGTCGTCCTCGAGGAGCCCGACAAGCCCTCCGTCCTCGCCTGGCGGAAGGGCGAGCCGTTCCCCGGAAGGCCTCCGTCGTCGCCCGCGTCGCCGGCGAGTCGCACCTCCTGACCGTCGACCTCGACAGCGGCCGCGTGACCGCGCAGGGGGCCGCGCCCTCTCCGGCTACCCGACGATGACCATCGAGGATATGACGACGGCCACGTTGGCCCCGCTCGCGGACCCGGAGTTCAACCGCACGGTGCTGGCGCGCGGGGTCGACCTGGCCGACCTCGCGTGCCTGCCGATCTCGAGCGGCTGGTACGGCCCGGCCGAGGAGAGCCGGAGGCTGATCAAGGTCCAGTGCTACTCCATGAAGGACACGGCCAATTTCTACATGCGACCCATCGAGGGGCTGACCGTTCTGCTCGACCTGGACACGAAGCGCGTGGTCGAGATCACCGAAAAAGGCCGCGACATACCGATCCCGAAGGCCGCCAACACCGACTACCGGTACTCGCAGTTCGATCAGAACCGGCAGGCTTATCGCATGATCAATCCGATCTCCATCGAGCAGCCGAAAGGCCCGAGCTTCACCGTCGAGGACGAGCATCTCGTCAAGTGGGCGAACTGGGAATTCCACGCGAAGCCGGACCCGAGAGCCGGGGTGATCATCTCCCGGGCCAGGGTGCGCGACCCGGAGAGCGGCGAGCTGAGGGACGTCATGTACAAGGGGTTCACGTCGGAGCTGTTCGTCCCTTACATGGACCCGACCGACGCGTGGTACTTCAAGACGTACATGGACGCGGGCGAGTACGGGTTCGGGCTCCAGGCCATGCCGCTCGACCCGCTCAACGACTGCCCGAGGAACGCCTACTTCATGGACGGCGTGTTCCCGGCCGGCGACGGGACGCCGTACGTGAGGTCCGGCATGGTGTGCATCTACGAGAGCTACGCCGGCGACATCGGGTGGCGGCACTCCGAGAGCCCGATCACGGGCATGGAGGTAAAGGGAGTTTTGGGCCATTGACCCGTTATTAAAAGACATAATTAAGTAATTATAGATACGTAAGCACATGCTGAAGTTCTACAATTAGTAATTTAGTAGTCATTGCTTGTGATCCGGCGATATTTGGTGCTCTAGAGATATTAAGTCTTTTTTTTTTCTTTTTTTTTTTTTTTTAAAAATTCGGCCACGGATATATTTTCTTGTTCTTGAAATATGCTTGATTTTGATTTATTTTTTTTTTTTTGTAATTTTTTTGGGTGGTTTATGTGCAGATAAGGGAAGTGAGGCCAAAAGTGACATTAGTGGTTAGAATGGCAGCCTCAGTGGCGAACTACGATTACATCGTGGACTGGGAGTTCCAAACGGATGGGCTAATCAGGGTCAAGGTTAGTGAGTCTTCCAATTTGCATTCCTGCCATGGGCCCACTTTGAATATTCCAAATTTTCCACTACTCATTTTCCTTTTTCCTTTCTTAAATATTTTTATTTTTATTTTTTTTGGGCGAACCACTTAATTTGAGCCGTGTTAGAAAGTTGGAATAGGCTTTGCTAAGGGCCTAAAGTAACTAAAGTGACAACATTTTAAGGGATCACAACCAGAATTAGTAGGTCCAAGATAATTCTCCTTGTCGATGATGTATTCGATGAGTAGGCTTATCAAGCTTATTAAGTTGCCAAACTTATGATTGAGTCTAATTATAGGTTAGAAAAGATCTTAATATGGGTCCATTCATCATGGAAAATAAGATTCCTCCGCTGAAAAGTATCAAGGAGCGAGAGATGCCCCGGCTATTTAAATGCCATATATATTTCAACTAAAGTTGGCGTATTGAAAATGACGTGAAACCACGTGTGACAATGACTGTTCAATTCCTGCAAGAGATTGCAGAGCCGAAGTGACACTTTGGTATCTTAGCACCCCGAAATCTCAGATATCCTTTGAAGGACTTTGGAGAGATGAACTTGTATGTCTTTTTCTCGAATGACCTAAATGCAGGTCGGTCTCAGCGGTATTCTGATGGTGAAGGGCAGCCCCTATGCCAATGTCAACGACGTGCCGGGGCGAGAAGACCTCTACGGCACGCTCCTCTCCGAGAACGTCATCGGCGTCATCCACGACCACTATGTCACGTTCCATCTTGACATGGACGTCGACGGTACCGACAACTCCTTCGTGAACGTCAACATCCGGAAGCAGGAGACCTCCCCTGGGGAGTCGCCCCGGCGGAGCTACCTGAAGGCGGTCCGGAATGTGGCCAAGACCGAGAAGGATGCACGGGTGAAGCTCAAGCTCTATGATCCGTCCGAGTTCCACGTCGTCAACACGAACAAGAAGACGCAGGTCGGGAACCCCGTGGGGTACAAGGTTGTCCCCGCAGGGACTGCGGCCAGCCTGCTCTCTCACGATGACCCGCCCCAGAAGCGGGCGGCATTCACGAACAACCAAATATGGGTCACCCCTTATAACCGGACCGAGCAATGGGCAGGCGGGCTGTTCACTTACCAGAGCCAGGGCGAGGACACTCTCGCCGTGTGGTCGGACAGGTATGCGCTAGCATTTGCTATGCACACATTCAAGTGAAATCCTCATTTTGCCTCTAGACAGTGTGGGATTCGACCTGGTGGCCTCGGGATGAGCCCGGGCGAACTGGCTTTAGATTCTGGGACTGGTACTTTAACAGGAAATGTTTGTTCAATGGCAGGGATCGGCCGATCGAGAACAAGGACATTGTGGTGTGGTACACGCTGGGCTTCCATCACATTCCGTGCCAGGAGGACTTCCCGATCATGCCCACGGTGTCGTCCAGCTTCGATCTGAAACCGGTCAACTTCTTCGAGAGCAATCCCATTCTCCGGATCCCACCCAACGCCGAGAACGACCTCCCGGTGTGCAAGCCCGCTGCTTCCGCTTGACTCGTGAGCCTATTTTGTATTAAAGCTGGTCATTGCTCGCCTGAGGACCTTGTTCTTCAGTACTCAGCTGTACATATCTATGGAGCTAATAATCCACCCTCTATGTAAACATTGATGCTGAAGCTATGAGAATTGCGCGCTGTGGAAGCTCGGCTTCGGGACCTCCTCCTTCGGTCGAGCAGCCATGGTCGATTCCTTAATTCTGGATAACTGATGAAATAGTCGTATGCACTCGGCAGTCGATTGAATCTATATCCTTCCAGCGCAAGAAAGGAAAGACTTCGTCTTCTGGTCGAACCGATCTCAAGAATATCCCAACCAAAGCAGCACAAAACCGTGCAAAGTAACGTTGTGTCTAGCTGAGAACATGCTCTAAACATGATCGATAGAGGCCGATACTTTTGGGCCTGGCGCTGAGGCCCGGCCAGCCGATTGAGCAAGCGAAATGCTATGGCTGCCGGAGGTAATATGTGCTGCCATTTGATGAGGGTGAAAGGTCGACTTCAATGGTATATAACAACCCGTAATTTTAATAAATATGTTTAGCTAAATTGTTAATATCATGAGATCCTAAACGCATCATGCACTTGAATTAGGAAAATTTGCATTTTCTTTTGCGCGCAAGCTTTCAAAGCTATAAAAGTAATCTAGGACAAGAACTAGATTTGAAAAATTCTAATTAGAACATTAGACCACACGGAAAAGTTATATCTGGTTCTAAATTCATAAAACAAAAGGAGCCCCGCGTTTCATACAAAAGCCCTAAGCCCACCGTGAGCACATGGGCCTTTGAGCGGGGAGCTTTTCTTTTGGTCGAAAGGAGCGGGAGGGTTGGGTTGCTCCCTTTTTAACCCCTTTTGAAAAAGAAAATATTTGTTTAGTTTTGAATGACCACTCACATAATTTTATTTTTACAAATATCATTAAAGACTTCTAAGCAAACTCCAACCTTGAAAAGACCAAATGAACCCTCTCATTTTAGCATGTTGTTGGTCTTTGTTGTGGAAAATTGTTTAAAAAGTCCTAAACATATTACATCTTTATTAATTTAGTCATAATATTTCAATTTTGCCAAAAGCCTAGGCATTTTTCATATTTTGCCAAATTAGTCTATCCAGCTAAAATTTATCGAAAATTGCTGACGTAGATATCGATCATCTTACAAGGTATAATTAGTGTGAACACAAATATTTTTTTTTTGTCGAAATACATGGATTTTCATTGCTAAATCAAAGATGCTGAATTACAAAAAAGTTCGAGATCCGAACATAATATTAACCAAAGGTGATGCGGGGGATGTGTAACCCAATTTATCGGGAGAGAGCCAGCTCGATGGGCTTTAGCAACCCAGTCGGCCGCTTGATTAAAATCTCTCGACTCAAAACGGATGAAAACTCCTTTTAACTGGCTTAGAAGGTTAGTGCAATCTTTAATGATGGACTTGGAGATCCATGGCATTTCATCCCAGCCCATAATGCATCTAACTGCCAATAAGCTATCTATTGATACGAGGACTTGTAGATCAGAGGAAAGTACAGCTGCACTTTATGGTTTACTTCGTGTGTTTCTTGCTTCCTGCTGCTGTTTAACCCGCCAAAGTGCATCCCGCACAGTTAGGGCTTCTGCGATTGAGGCTGAGGGAGCGAAAATTTGCTGCACAAACCCATCTGTGAGCACCCCATCTTTGGTTTTGCAAAGGACAGCAATTGAACCCTCCATAGTTGAGTTATTCCAAGCCGCGTCCATGCTCAATTTGTAGCCGATTTGGGTCGGAGTGGGCTCATTCAGCTGTTTGCCAGGTTCTGCAGGTTCTTTTGCTTTATTTCGGGTGAGTTTACTATCTCCATACTTCGCAACTAGCTGCGTCGTGTAAATTGTTTCCTCAATCATTAAGCTCGGGTTCGGTTTTTTTGCTTGAAAGATGAGGTTGTTCCGCGCCTTCCAGATTCTCTAGACCAGATTCGCAAATATGGCTTTTGCTTCTTGGGTATCTCGCGTGGTAAGGTTCTCCCACACCCATCTGTCCATTCTATTACATATTTGAGGTGATAGATCTACTTTTATCCTCTAATCCGCCCATATTTGATTTGTCTAGGGACACAAAATGAATATGTGTTCCGTTGTTTCAGGCACTTGGCCGCAGAAGGGGCATTCAAGTTTAGGTAGCATTTTCCTCTTGTATAAATTCTCCCTTGTAGACAAAGTGTTGTTGCTCGCACTCCAAATTAAAAATCTGACTTTGGGGTAGGTCTTTAGCTTCCAAATCTCAGTCCAAAATTTTTTTGGTGGCTGGTAGGATGTAGATGGCTGGTTTACCGTTCGGGTTTTTTCTGGGTTGCGAAGTTTGTTATATCCACTTTTTACCGTGTACGAGCCTAAGTTGTTGGTTGTCCATATGAGCTTGTCTGGTTCGGGTGAGTGGCTTAGCGGAGTCGCTAATATTTCTTTGACATTTCTCTCTTCCAAAAACTCTTGCAGAAAAGGAACATTCCATCCTCCTTCATTATGATTCATTATTTTAGATACCAAGTGGGGTTCATTTTGGTTTGCCGAACCTCCAATTTTGCCTGAAAGTAGCCATCTATTCTCTCTTATTTTGATCTTGTTACCATCACCCACCTCCCATTTAATCTCTGGCTCAATTGTATCTCTCTCTAGTAGTAAGCTTTGCCAACCCCAAGAGGGTCGGGAACCCTTGTTCGCTGTCCAGAACTCCCCTCTGGGAAAGTAGATCCCTTTGAACAGTCTACTCCATATAGCATTCGGGTCTTGAGTAAACCTCCAAACTTGTTTCCTTAGCATTGCATTGTTAAAATCAACTAGGTCTCTAAACCCAAGCCGCCCCGCCCCCAGTCTTTTCTCTTTTTCAGAGTGTCCCATTTTTTCCAATGTATCCCCTTTCTAGTGGCATTTTTCTTCCACCAGTACGAAGAAACTTTCTTTTCAATAGTTCTACAAATCGATATGGGAGTTTGAAAATAGACATGACAAACTGAGCTATTTCTTGTACTACCGTTTTGATCAGAATCTCTTTGCCTGCCTTCCACATGAGCTTCTCTTTCCATCCTTCCAATTTACTATCAACTTTTGTAAGAACCCAGAAAAACATTTGCTTCTTTGTTAGTCCTTAGTCTGAAGGAACGCCCAAATATTTCCCTGATTTCTCCATGATTGGCACTCTCAATTCTACTGCTATATTCTGTTTTAGGGCTTGGGGACAGTTTTTCCCAAAGTAAATGCCTGACTTGTTGAGATTGATGGCTTGTCCAGATGCAAAGCAATACTGATGTAAGATATTTGCTAAGTTTTAAGCCTCAATGATAGTACACTTTAGGAAGAAAATAGCATCATTCGTGAATAAGAGATGTGATAGTGTAGGGCAGTAGTGATTCAGTTTAATGCCCTTTAAGCTGCTGTCTTGTAAAGTTTTCAGTATCAAGGAGGATAGAACGTTGGCCATAATAATGAAAAGATAGGGAGATAGGGGGTCTCATTGTCTGATCCCTCTAGTCAGCTTGAAGTAATTACTCGGCTCCCCATTAACTTTGACGCTAAAAGACACTGAGGATATACATTGTTTAACCAAAGACACCCATTTGTCACAGAAACCCATTTGTAGCATGCAATCACATAGGAAATCACATTCTACCCTGTCATAAGCTTTATGCATATCAAGTTTGAGAACCGCTTAAAATTTTCTCTTACCTTTCCTTACTCTCAGCTGATGTAGGACCCCCCCCCCCAAATGCACTTTGTTCAGGAGATATAATTTCTGGGAGCCATGGCTTCAGTCTATTGGCCATCACCTTTGCAATAATTTTATAACTGAAATTACACAAGCTGATAGGCCTATACTGAGAGATGTTTTCAGGGATTGAGACTTTTGGAATGAGAGTTATATGGGTTCTATTTATTTCAGGGTTGAAGGTACCTTGGCAGAAGAAGCTGTCCACCATTCTGAATATGTCGTCTTGAATTTTTGCCCAAGCATTTTGATAAAATAATCCATTAAGTCCATCCGGTCCCGGAGCCTTTGTAGCACCCAATTGGAAGATTGCGACTTTCACCTCTTCTCTCGTGACATTTTCCATAAGTGACTCGTTCATTGCATTTGTGATCATTTGTGGGCACTGGTCTAAAACAGATTGATATTCTCTATTTCCCATTGTGGTATAGAGAGATTTGTAGAAGTCCGTTATATGTTGGCTGAGGATGGAAGGGTCTCTACTCCAATTATGATCATCTATTTGTAGCATAGTGATTTTATTGCGTTGTCTTCTCTGTATTGTCATTGCATGGAAATATTTCATATTTTTGTCCCCCCCATTTAATCCAATTAATTCTGGATCTCATGCCCCAATACATTTCTTCTTGTCTCCACAGGCCCTCGATTTGCTCAACAATTCTACGATATTCTTCTTGGTTTAGAGTCCTTACAGTCCCGTTCGTCACAGTAAGTACTTCCCCAAGTAATTGGATTTGACGTGAAGCATTTTTGAATTTTGCTTGGCTCCATCTCCTCAGTTCAATAGCCACCTTCCTCGCTTTGCTTGCTATATCCTGTAGGTTGTCTTCATCATTCCTCCAAGCTTTTTTGACTGTGCTTTTCAAATCTGGATTTTCTATCCAAAATGCCTCAAATCTGAAATTCTTTGTTCTTTTAACCCTTACTATCTCTGAAGTTAAGAGGATCGGACTATAGTCCAATCCAATAACAGGTAACGCGTACACCTCCACAGTTGGGAATATAACTCTCCACTCTGGACTGCAAAGAGCTCCATCCAGCCTTTTTTTCACAAGTTCAGCCCCTTCCCTCTTGTTTGACCATGTGTAAGCGCACCTTTTACTCTCTATGTCCATCAATGAGTTTATAAAATCCCTGAAAGCCATCATTCTATACCTGTCCACTACCGGTTTGCCAACCTTCTCCCATTGATATATGACCTCATTGAAATCTCCGATGCACAACCATGGAAGACTATTTGAGATATGAATTGAATGTACTGTTTGCTATAGTTGTAATCGCTCTTGGTAATTTGTAGATGCATGGAGGAATGAAATCCTCATTGTCACTCCACTAGTTATATCTTTACATACAATATCTAGAAGTTCATCAGTGCTGGTATCCACTCTAACAATAACCTCCTCATCCCACAAGAGTGCCAATCCACCCCCAATCCTGATTGGATTATGAATAGCTGTATTTCTGAACTGGAGTCTATTTTTAACTCGTTCTACGACAGTTTCTTTGTTCTTGATCTCCATTAGAAAGACCAAGTTGGGCCTTTCTTGAGCCACTAAGACTCGAAGATGTTGGACTGTCGGGTTGCCCAACCCTTGATAGTTCCAACTTAATACCTTCATTTATACCCTGGTGGCTTATTAGGGCTAGCCACCAAAGCCCGTTCGTTGACCCCTTCCCACACCTGGACATGAGTATCTAGTAAATTCTCTTCATCAATTAAGATCCCTAGTTGCCCTCGCTTCTCATATGGTGTAAACCGTTTTTGTTTTTTGGATGCTGGAGTTTTCTGTCCAATTTTCCTTTCTTGGATGACCCTTCGCGTCTATAGCATTCTGTGGAGGGAAGAGACAGTAACTGAGTTTGTTGTGCTCTTTTCCCCTTATCCATAGCTATATATTCTAACATTTGTGCATCATGTATTTGCTCCACAGCCACTGAATTGAAGATAATTAGTGCCTTATTAAGCTCTGTCTTATCCTTCTGCAGGTCCATTTGTTCAGCAAGGATAGGTGTTTCTGGTGCGACTTCCTCTTCTTCAAGGCTTGGGTCTATTTTCCCATAAAAGGTCCTCCAACATATGTTG
This sequence comes from Eucalyptus tenuipes, assembly GCA_014182365.1. Taxonomy (NCBI): domain Eukaryota; kingdom Viridiplantae; phylum Streptophyta; class Magnoliopsida; order Myrtales; family Myrtaceae; genus Eucalyptus; species Eucalyptus tenuipes. The sequence goes on along the minus strand of CM024540.1, from coordinate 26,527,710 downwards.
CGTTCTTTCACCTCCGCCTTTAGCCAAGAACCATATCTACCAGGTTTATCTTGGGCCAATCCTGTGTCTTCGTATGGATATTTTGGACAGAAATTTGCATAGTGCCCAATGCAGCCACAAGAGTAACAGAAATGAGGTAGTCGCTCATATTTGAAATCAATCAACTATTTCCTATCTCCCAACTCAATAATAGTTCCTGTCTTCAACGGGTTTTCTAAGTTCAATAGCACTTTAACTTTCCCATTTTTGCATGAGCTATTATTCCTTACTTCTATTTTAACCTCTTCTACTTTCCCCAGCTTTGAGGCAATGTTTCGTAAGGCCTATTCTGTAACCCAAGCACGTGGAATACCCAACAAATATACCCAGAAGCATAATGCTTAAATTTGTAACAATGTTCGGGGACATTGGGGTCTGCCTCTTGTAAAAACAAGGAGATTACTAGCAGAGGACCAAGGCCCAGAGTCTAGCACACGTTTCTTTTCTTCTACAGAGGGGAAAACAAAGAGATAGTATCCAGGTTTGATCATTTCGCATTTTACCAAATCTATCTTCCACGCTTTCTTCATAGTGCTGAAAAAGGCTTGAAAGTTGACATTAGATTTTGAGAAAAGTTTACCGTATAAAATAAGTTCACGTTCTCGTCTTTCTGGTTCAGGCATTTCATCGACCAACTTGGTTACATCCTCCTCTGACCACAAATCACCCATACTCTTGCAAAGTGCCATTACTCTAAGCTGATTATCTTGTGTGCTCTCCATCCTATGACTGAAAGGATGAACAAAAATCCCAAGAAGATGTAGTTGTCAAGTGGGAATACTGGTAAGATTCTGAGTTTAGGAGTGAAGGGAGCCCTAGCTAGGTTGAGAGCTTTCTGGGCAAGCTATATATATTATCCGCGTCAAACTATTTCTGGAGGTCTTGTCTGAAAAGAAGGGTTTAGCTATTCAGTGTGGAAAACACCCAAGAAAGGATGTTTAACCAAGTTGCACTCATTTTCTCTGGTACTGTGTTTGTGAGGCAACGTCCCAAACCATCGGGGGAAGTTAGGTGGATGGAGGGGCAATGATGGGTCTAATTCGGGTGGAGAAGCATTGAGGGATCCATGGAAAATTAAGATGTAGCAAGCAAATTTAGGGTTGCTGCAGAGGAAACTATCACCCAAGGAGATAGAGAGAAAAATTGTAATAATATTTTAATATATTTCAATTTTTATTTTTATATTTAGTTTTTTTATTCTAACCATTGATAGGCGAGGGTTGGTGTACTCCCCACACTAGCCATGGGTGAGGGCCTTTGCACCCTTGTTGGCCCCCACCTAGATCTAGGCAAGGGCCGTCGACCCTTGCTTAAATCCAGGTGAGGGCCGTGATGCCCCATCTAGATTTAGGCAAGAGTGTCCTAACCCTTGCCTTGCTTAGGCCGGGTGAGGATTGTTGGATTTGGGTGCGGGTGAACACCTTTGCCCAAACCAAGCGAGGGTTGCTGGCTCTCATCGGTTTAGGGTTAGGAAAAATAAGAAAGAAATTAAAAATTAAAAATTAAAAAAATTAAAAAATTAAAAATACTATTAGAAAATGCCAATGTTAGTGCTGGTCATGCCACATGGGACAGTCAGCGTTAACATTAGTGATTTTTAGTTAAAATTGGCTGGATGGACTCAATTAGCAAAACATAAAAAAGTTTAGGACTTAATTGACAAAATTTAAATATTTATAATTAAATTAACAAAAATGCAGTAGGTTTAGAACTTTTTAGAGAATTTTCCTGTCTTTTTTTATAAGTACATAGAGGATTTTTCGGTCACAACAATTTATTATATAGTGTGCTCGTAAATTACATCAAGTGCTTGGGGGTCAATAATTTTTGTAATAATATTGCGAATTCCTTTACGAGATTGAGAGATTATTTTGTAAGAAATTGTAAGAGTTAAAAATGTTGTATGAGTTTGTGGATGTAATTGTGGATTGGGATAAGAACAAAATAATTTTAATGACTCGACTGTGATTGTAATCTCTATTGCATCGCTTGATCGATAGCATAATCTCGTGTTGTACTCCTCATCAAATAGGTCACACCAACCGAATCATATAAATTCAGTGTTTCCTTATTATATTTTATTCTTCGCACTATGCTGCAAGCGAACTGCCTTTTGATAATCCGTAATCAAATATATATGCAAGACCCCAAACGTTATGCGCTTAATCACATGACTTCATCTTCTAGTTGAACTAATCTGAAGAACCAATAGACAACAGGAATCCTTTCTCCTACATCTAACATACTGGCAGGATGCTTTTATTCCGTAGAATTGAAATGAAGAGTTTTGAGACTCTAATGAAAGATCTATCTCGACATGTAGAGCTCTGGAGTGGACAATCTCGGCCTGGGAATGGCCACCAGGGGATTCAATTTCTTGACCACAATCCCGAACTTGTCCGATAGTTCCAGCTCCACCCCTTGCGGTAATTTCCACTCGAATGAATGCAAAAGAGAGGCCAAAGAAAACGTTAGCATCCTCTCTGCCAGTGCAAGCCCTGCGCATATCCTTCGACCAGAACCGAAAGGCATGTACGTAAAGTCGTTGCCCGAGAGGTCATACTTGCTGGGATCTTCCAAGAATCTCTCGGGTCTAAACTCCATGGTCTGTCCCAAATCGTGGGGTCCCTGTGGATGTAACCCACGTTCAGGAATACGTTACTGCCCTTTGGTATCGTGTAACCCCCCACGACACAAGAAGCATGGGGGGTCCGAGGCACCAATAAGGGCGCCGCTGGGTGCAAGCGAAATGCCTCCTTGATGACAGCATTGAGGTACTTTAATTTGGGCAAGTGGTGCTCTTCAACCATCTTATCGTCCCCCACGACTTCTGTCAGCTCGTGGACTACTTTGTCCATCATATTTCGGTTCTGCAGCAACTCTGCCATCACCCACTCGACCATTGTTGAAGTCGTATCGGTCCCACCAAGCACGATGTCCTACTCCACACAGTCGAAATTTCATTAGGAAGAGTAAACTGCTATTACGTTTGATAAAGCTGAATACTTGGTGAAGCACTGTAATAGAGAAGAATCGATGTTCGAGTCAAGAATATGGAGCTTTTTGTGATGCAGAGGGCAAGATTGGATACAACCAAAGTAAGACAGCAGGATGCGAAACAAGATACATGGAAAGAGATTGAATTACTATATTTGTTTCACTATTGTATAGGACGCTGGTTGAAAATTATGGTACTCTAGGGTTGACATAGATCGGAAAATGAGAACGATACTCTTTTAATAATCGCTCAACATTAACTCATGATTATGGAGGATATAAATGAAATCTACCAAGAGCAGAATTGCCGAAGATGATTAACCATATTTTCTGGTGCATCAGGGCGAAAAATAATCACTTATATTCATATAAGAACTAGTCACCTAGCTGTATAGACTTACTTTAAGAATGGCTTTGAGAGCTCTATTCTTGTCCATTGGTGAATGGTTATCTTCAAGATCCATCTCCACTTCCAGGAAAATCTGCAAAAAGTCCCTTTTTTGTTCATTTCTTTCAGATTCTCCTTCCTTCTTCTTGAACAGTTCATTTCTTCTTCCTCCGGTTGCGCAATCGATAACAGACTGAAGAAAACCATCAAACCAGTGATTCACCCTTTTCATGTCCCTTTCCACTCCTTGCAGGTCAAGCCAAGCGAGTGCTGGGAAGAAGTCCGAAACATTCGGATTACCTAAGAGCACCACGAGTTCTTCCGCCACCTTTCGAAACTCGGCACCCATGGCTACGCCCTTCTCTCCCTTAAGCGTCCCTCCCCACAGCATCGCCATCATCGCGTTAATCAAGATCAGAAGGGTCAACTCCCCGATATCTACCGGCACCCCGGATTTTCTATACAGATCGCTCAGGACTTTCCTGACCTCCTGTCTTCTCAAGTCGTAACAGGCATCGAGGCTTGCATTGCTCATTAAATGCCGTACAAACAGTTTGCGGAGATTCCTCCAATAAGGCCCCTGGCTTGCGAAGGCAATATCCCTTCCGCCGTATGACAAGATGGTGGCGGCAATGTTCGGGTCGCGATTGGCAAAAGTCATGTCCTGGTCCCGAACAATTTCTTTGGCCAGTGACGGGGAGTTAACCACGACATATAACTTGCTTCCGAGTTGGAGTTTGTAGATGGGACCGTACGTCTCGGCCAATTCGGTGAACTTCCGGTGGAGATTGCTCCCTAGGAATGGGAGGTACCCGAGGAATGGCACGCCTCGGGGCCCTGGGGGCAATGGAGCCTTCGAGTTATTTCGCTTCCTGAACACGGAAAAAACCAAAAAAGTAAGTGTTGCAATTGCTATGACAAGAAATGTTGTGATAGCTCTAGGAATTGCATCATCCTCTTCTTTAGCATGCCACAAACACAGCCAAGCACGTCCAGCGTATCCGTTTGACATTTTGGCTCGCGACCACGGGAAGAGAAGTAGCCAAGCAAGAATAAGAAATTATTTTATTACACTAAGTATATATGGTCTTCCTATGGATGAGTGGGTCTCTTATAGATGATAAACGAGAAGCTGCTAAGGGAATCCAATGGTTCCGGTTTGCCCCCACCGACACGAACAAAAAATGACAACTGGAGAAAACTGCCAAAATGAGTACAATGATTGAACAAGCGAAATGGTACGGTGTATATATTGCCGGAAGTAATATATGTTATCGGGAAGCTGTGCGATGAGGGTTAAAGGTCGACTTTAACGGTATATAACTAATCGTAATTAATTTAGCTAAATTGTTAAGATCATGAGATAATAAACGCGTTATTTACTTGGATTAGGAAAATTTGCATTTTCTTTTGTGCTTGAGCTTTCGGAGCTATAAAAGGAATCTAGGGGAAAAAAAACTAGATTTAAAAGGAAGGACAAATGAACTGTTCACGCCTAAGGAAGGAGATGAAAGAAGTGAACAGAAAAAGGACTTTTTGCATACTGTCCTGGACATGAAGATGGATCTTGAAGATGACCAGTCACCAATGGGCAAGAACGGAGCGCTCAAAGCCATTCTTACAGTAAGTTTGTTAAGCTAGGTGATTGGTTTTAGTATGAATATATTGATGAAAGTAATTTGAAGGTGAAAAGCTCACAATTCACACAAGGAAGAGAAAAAAATAGATAGGTTTTTAGATTTATTTTACCTTAACAAAAAATAATTACAAGATTCCCTTATTTATAGACTTATCACATGACATTTATTCTTCTTAATAGTAAAGCTAACGTTTTGAATAAAATCTAGAAACTAACAAAGCAATTACCATATATCACGTTATCTCATCATAATTCACCATATCCCTAGAAACAATCATTATACTTAAAAATACGAACAGACTCATTATAAATAATGTAACAATTATGACTCTTCTTCAATGCGGATACTAAACAGTTATCGGCATCAATGAATTTGATTTAATTTCTAACACTCCTCCTTAAACCAAATTCTCCTCCATCAATCATTCCAAGTAGGTTCTTGAACTTTCGGATAGCATAAATCTTGAGAGGTTTAGTAAAAATGTTTGCTACTTGAACTCCCTTCTTCACATGCAATACTTCAATCTCATTTTTTTTTAACCTATTCTCAAATGAAGTAACATCGAATATCGATATGTTTTCTTTGTTCATGAAAAATTGGATTTTTCACCAATGCAATAGCAGAAATATCATCAATAAAAATCCCAGTTGCTTTCTTCTATTTCATAAGAATATCTTTGAGTAGTCTTCTCAACCAAATTGCATGACAAACACATAAGGATGTAGCTACATATTCAGCTTCACATACTGATAGAATGACATTGGGTTGTTTCTTTGATTACCACATGAAAGTAGTGTCACGCAAAAGAATACTAAGCACGTAGTGCTCTTTCGATCATCGATATTTCCACCATAATCCTATCTGAATAAGCTCTAAGTTGGAAGGATTTAGAACGATAATAGTGTAGGCCATGAGAAGTAGTACCTTTGATATACCGAAGTATTCGCTTTGCAGCTTTAAGATGAGATGACTTCGGCTTCTCCATTTATCGACTTACAATTCCAACACTATATATAATATCCGATCTCGTGCATGTCAAGTATTTTAAACTTCCAATCAAGCTTCTATAATATGTTGAATCAACATTGACACCATCATCAAACTTTAAAAGCTTGGTTCCGCACTCCATTGGTGTATTGACCGGAGTACAATTCTTTATGTTGAATTTTTCATGGATATTTTCTATATATCCTTTTTGGGAAATAAAAATCCCCTCGGCATTTTGCTTCACTTTGATCCCAAGGAAATAATTCATGAGATCATTATCGGTCATCTCAAATTCTTTCGCCATCAATGTCTTAAAAACATCAATGATTACCCGATTATTTCCTGTAATAACAAGGTCATTGACATAAATAGGTGAGTAAAAATTACATTTTTCTTGCTTCAAATAAAGTGCATGCTCATATGGACATTGAGAGAATCTATTCGCCTTGAAATATGAATCGATTCTTGATGCTTATTTAAGCCCATATAGAGCTTTTTTTTTAACTTCAATGCTTTGTTTTCATGACATTTCACAATAAACCTCTCGGATTGTTTAATATAAATCTCTTCTTCAAAGATGCTATTCAAAAATGCAGATTTGACATCCATTTAATAAATTCGCTAAGCACTCTGAGCAGTGATAGGAATAATCAATCTAATCGTTTCCATGCGGATGACAGAAGTAAAAACTTCATCATAGTCGATTCTGGCTTTTTGCTTGTATCCCTTCGCAATTAATCTAGCCTTGTACCTTGTCACTTCTCATTTCTCGTTCTTCTTGGCCCTGTACACTCATTTGACTCCAATTGCTTTCTTGTCCTTTGGAAGATCAGCAAGCTCCCATATTTGATTCTTCTCAATGGCTTCAATTTCTTCATTCATGATTTTACTCCAATTTTCTTCTATGGACGCATCATCATAAATAAATGGTTCACAATCTGCAAGGAGACATGCAAGGTGAACCTCATTGGTACCTTCATAAATGTCAGACAATTTCATTGATCTTGGCACTAGCAGTTCATTGACACCATTTGAAGAGGTTGGTGATAATGAACTTGAAAAAGATACTGGAGAAGAATGTATAGAATAATCCTTCAATTTCGTTTGATCGGTATCACCGTGAGCATTCGCTTCTTCTTTTTGATTGTCTTCCCACGTGCCATCTTCATTGAACATGACATCTCCACTTATATATGCTTTCAAAGTGTTAGGATCAAATAATTGATAGGCTTTAGATGATGAGTCATACCTGATAAGGATAAGTATTTTGCTCTTGTCTTCTAACTTTAATCTTTTCTGATCCGAGACATAAGCATAGGCAATACTCGAAAAAATTCTCAAGTATAAAACACTTGGTGTTTTCCCAGTCCATGCTTCTTATGGAGTTATGCCTTCGAGTCCACATGTGGGATATCTATTTTGAAGATAGACCGCACATGAAACAGCTTCAGCCCAAATCTCTTTGGGCAAATGTTTGCTCTTCAACATGCTATGAACCGTATCAAGAATGGTTTTATTTTTTCGTTCAGCTACACCATCTTGTTGAGGAAAATATGGAGCTGCCAAGAAACACCAAATACCATGATCCTCATAGAATTTGTTGAATATGGTTAAGGTGAATTCTCCACCACGATCGGTCCTTATAGCTTTGATAAAATAGCCGCTCTCTTTTTTAGCCAGGTTTTTGAATTGTTTGAAAGTATCAAACACTTCTATTTTTTCTTTCAAAAAATACACCCAAGTTTTCCAAGTAAAATCATCAATAAAAGTAACAAAATATCGATGATTACCATATGAGTGAGGAGTGATTGAGCCACACATATCAGAATGAATCAACTCAAGCAGCTTCTTTGCTCAATAAGTTGCTTTATTTGGAAAGTTAGTTTTGGAATGCTTATCGATAACGCACCCTTCACATAATTGATCGGGATGATCAATATGTGGTAAGCCATAAACCATTTTCTTGTGAGAAGGCAAATTGAGTACACCAAAATTGAGATGGCTGAATCTCAATTGCCACAACCATGAAGGATCATCCATGCATGCCTTTAGACATTGAGACATATCATTCTTTACATTGAAAGTAAACATCCTGTTTTTTGACATCTTCACATTCATAATTAGTTTATTATTCTCATCTCTTAGCACAAAGACTGAGATCTTTCATATGAACAGTATAGCTTTTTCCAAAAGCTATCCCAAACTCAAAAGATTGTTTGACATTTTCGGGACACAATAAACATTAGTAATAAACTGATGTAGACCATTCTTCAAGCGAATCATAATTGTACCTTTGCCTTCCACAAGAATTTTGGAGTTATCACCAAAAAAGACTTTCCCTTTAATTGTATCATCTAACTCGATAAACATCTCTTTTCTCTCACATATGTGATTGCTTGCACTGGTATCCAAATACCACTTATCAGTTTGACCTCATTCATCTTCTTTGAATGCCAATAATAGAACTTGATTAGCATCATTCACCAAATTTGCATTTTCATCTGCTCCACTACTCCCTTTTTTCTAGCAGTTAGAAGCATAATGGCCAAGTTTATTACAATGATAACATTGAATTTTAGATTTATACCATTGGCCTGTCGAGTTCTTTCATCTTCCATGAACACCTCTTTGATACTGATATTTACTATCACTTCGAGCAACATCTCCTCCGCTTCATCCATGACCTCTTCCTTGAAAATGACCTCGGCCTCGACCATGACCACGATCTTGGTTTCTCCCACGAGTTTGTGCAAGTTCTCTTCTTTGTTCCTTCTCAACTTGGATGGTCAACTGCATTTAGAGAACTTCCTTCGCTAGTTCAATCTTTTTTCTTATGAACCTTCCTTCATAGGCTTGTAATGAGCCCATAAGCTGATCGATCGTCATGGCATCCAAGTCTTTAGATTCTTCAATTGCAACAGCAATGTAGTCATACTTTTGTCTAAGGACCAAAGTATTTTCTCAATAACACAAACATCTAAAATGTCTTCTCCATTTTTTTTCATCTTGTTGACAATCGCTAAAACTCTTATGAAATGATCAACAATCAATTCAGATTCTTTCATATGAATTACCTCGAATTCGCCTTTCAAGGTTTGAAAGTGAATCTTCTGAACTTTCTATACTCTTTGATGTGTGTCGTGAAGAATCTCCCATGCCTCCTTAGCAGTAGTAGCGTTCGACAATTTTTCGAACATAAAATCATCTAAAGCTTGGTAGATGATTGACAAGGCATATTGATCTTTCGAATGAATCTTCTCCAAGGCATTCCTCAAGTTTTGGTTTAAGGCAGCTTCATCCTCTGGCTCATCATAGCCAGTGTTGACGAGTTCTCATACACCGTAAATGTTGAGTAGAGCTTTCATTGTAACAACCTAGTTACCATAATTTTCTTTGGTAAGACAAGGGTATTGAAGAGAAAGTTGATTATTTGTTGAGGCCATGATCACAAACCGTAAGCTCTGATACCACTTTGATGAAAGTAATTTGAAGATGAAACACTTACAACTCCCACAAGGAAGGGAAAAAGATAGATAGGCCTGTAAATTTATTTCACCTTAACAAAAAACAATTACAATCCCTATTTATAGACTTATTAAATAACATTTGCTCTTCCCAATATATAAAGCTAATGTTCCGGATAAGGTCTATATTATAACAAAACAATCATCATATCTCACCTTATCTCATCATATTTCACAATATCTCTAGAAATAATCACTATTTCTAAAAATAATCACTATACCTAGAAATACGAATAGACTCATTATAGATAACATAACAATTATAACTCTTCTTCGATGCGGATACCGACCAGTTATCGACACTAACGAATTTGGTTTAATTTCTAACATATGCATGCATTTGACAACCTGATGCACCATAAAACATAGTGAATCCTCGATCTGCAACTCTGTCCCTAATTTCTAGATTTCATTCCATATAATGGCTGCCAAGTGCCACATATAATCGTGAGTTAGTTGTTTAACAATTATTCATAGCGTATTGTGCTTCCTTTAGAATCTCTATTAGCATTACGTTATCATAATTTCAACCCACATCATATACACAATAGGAAAAGTTGATAATACCCAAAAATTTGTCAATCATCTTGTGCCAAATCTTCTGGGACGTTTGTCATATCTTGTCCGAATTGATCTCTTTCCATGCTCTTCTTGTTTCACGTCTTAGCATCTTGCTGGGCCGTGTCCAACTCCGTAGAACAGTCCCATATCTTGACTTTCAGGTTGGTTCTTCTCTGATACAGTCCGTCATTAACTATGCAACTTAATGGACCGTTACAGAATTCTGCTCTTACTGATGAAACTTTGAATGATCGAATAGGACATCGTGATTGGCGGGACCGATACATCGTCGACAATGACCGAATGGGTGATGGAAGAGTTGCTGCAGAACCGGAATGTGATGGACAAAGTAGTGGAGGAATTGACAGAAGTCGTGGGCGTAGATGAGATGGTCGAAGAGCAGCACTTGCCCAAATTAAGTACCTCGATGCCGTCATCAAAGAGGCGTTGTGCTTGCAACCGGCACTACCCTTATTGGTGCCTCGGACCCTGTATTCTTCCTGTGTCGTCGGGGGTTACACGATACCAAAGGGAAGTAACATATTCCTGAACGTATCTTATATCCACAGGGACCCTAAGATTTGGGACAAACCATTAGAATTTAGACCGGAAAGATTCTTGGAAGATCCTAGCATGTATGATCTATCGGGCAACAACTTCGGATACATGCCATTTGGTTCCGGTCGAAGGATGTGCGCAGGGCTTCCGCTGGCAGAGAGAATGCTCACATATGTTTTGGCTTCCCTTTTGCATTCGTTCGAGTGGGAATTACCGCAAGGGACAGAGTTGGAATTATCAGACAAGTTCGGGATTGTGGTCAAGAAAATGAATCCACTAGTCGCCATTCCCAAACCAAAATTGTCCAGACCAGAGCTCTACATGCAGATATAGGTCATTCGAATTGAAGTTTCCAAACTCCTTTTCTTTGTATGTTTCTAGCCTCGGTTTTCAGTAAAGATATATGCATATCTGTCGACTATGTTATGGTACTGGTCCTATCCATGGCAACATGAATTGAGAGAATCCGCCGATACTCTTGCATTTTTGTCTAAACTAAGGAATGGCCTGGAGTTAGTCATGTATTACGTGTATGTTTGCAATAAGCAAAGGTTAATGCCGAACTGATGGTGGTCCTCCGCTTTGATTAAGATTGTGTTCTCCTCCTTCTTTTTTCGGAGGAAATTGGAGACGTAGATGAAGGGTAGAGGAGAATTTAGCCGTAACGAGAGTGCAGCAAAAACTCATACCTTCACTTGGGAAAATTACTAAGAGGGAGTACAAATCTGAACCAATCAATATATCCAATTGGATCCACATTGATTCAAAAATTTAAACCAGTGAGTTATAGATCAACTTGAATTTATATACATTTTTAAGTTTACCAACACTCAGCTAAATCTATGACACTCATTAAAATTACATTCTTCTTCAATTTTGGAATATGTCTCACTTCATTCAATATTCTCACATCACCATCATGCATTCTAATTCTGACAATGCCAACATTGCACTCGGCATTGCTCCCTAACTACACTTTACCATTCTCCATGCATTGATAAATAGCAAACTAGTTCCATGTTTGGTGTAGCGGGAAATAAGCAACAGAATCATAATCTATTCGTCGAACGATGAATTCTTAGTGATAGAAAGCACTATCTAAGGCATGGCCAGCAACTACAACAATTTCATCATTAGACTCAACTCTATTTCTCTTATCCTTCTTGTTGTTTAGCTTAAGGCAATCCATTTTAAGATGATCCCTCTTGCCATAACTCCAATAGACAACACCACAAATCCTAAACTAACAACACCTGTTCAAATTTGCACTACTCCTACTAACACTATTATTATTTCCTCCTCTTCCTTCACCTTCTAAAGCAGCATGCATAAATTCACTAGAATCTCTTCCATGGATGTCTTCACTTAGAATCAAATAACGAATTTCATCAAACGCCAAACTTACTAACCCAATGGAATTACTAAAAATAATATAGTAATCCAACTATCAAGCAATGAACATGATAAAATCAATGATTAAACTCAATTGATTGACAATCGTATTGAATCCATTGATTTTCTAAGCAACCGATGCACCTTCACTCATCTTTAAGTGAAACACACAATACATAAAGTAGACCTTATTGTTCGCAGAGAGTGTCCCATAAATTTGATTGGACTTTCGTCAATCCCGCAATGATCTTCTCTTTTACGATGTTAATGCAATATTATGAGCTAATGTCAGCTAAATTATACCCGGCAATTGTCTATCCAGCAACTTCCAATCAGCTTGTTTCACCAACTTTGGTTTCTTTCCAAATAAGGGTAAATGCAGATTACTCTAGTAAAGATAATCTTCAATTTGCATCTTCTAAAAACCAAAAATCTTTCCTATTAATTTTGTTTACTTTTCCTTCTTCCGTCACCATCAATTCGATTTAACTCATACAAACCCGATTATGATAACAATTGTTGTGAAAAATAACGAATCGAATTATACAATGAGCATAAAAAAATAAATTAAATATCATATTTATGTTGTTCAATCAATATGACTTACATCTGTAGAGATAGCAACATAAGAATTTGCTATAGATCAAGCGATCAAATAAAGATTATAACCACACTCAGACACTCTTAAGTATTTCCTAACTCTTAAATATATTTAATAACTCACATGGTATTTAGCCATCACAATTCTTGACGAAATAATCTTTCAATCTCAAAAAAATTAATTACAAAAAATCTTTTTCACACCTTTAAATAGTCTCAGATTGCTTTCGTGTGAATTGCACAAAATGTTAAATACTTTTCACAACGAAGGTACTTTTTATATATAGACAAGAATTAAATCCAAAATAGGAAATTTTTATAAACTAAATAACTACTCAAATAGAAAATCTACTCAAATTAGACTACTTACTAGGATCAGAAAAGTTTGCTTTTCGAGCTAAAATTCAAAATACATTTTTAATTAGAAAGGTTAAACTTATGGAAGAAAAATAATTGCATTGAATATTAAGATTCGGTAAAATTTTTGTAATTAGTACTTGTGTCCCATCGAGTTGAGATGATTTGATAATTGCCGGCCTAAATCATCGAAGTGACCGCTTCTATCAACGATGCAGAGTGCTTGACCTGGTCCATACCACCTACAAAAATTATCATACAATTACGTAAGACTAATGACTCCTCATGACCATGACAACTCCTCCGTGCAAGTCAAAAACTGGACCACGGGGGGCTCCGCATTGCAAGCCAAAAACTGGACCACGTGGGGCTCCTCCGTGCAGGTCACGTGGGGCTGCTGATTGTAATCAGTGTTCTTCAGTTGTCAATTTTTGTCCTTGTGTCGATGAGGGCAAATCGGAAGCGCTCCATTCCCTCATCAGCTTTTCCTTTATCATCCATGAGAGACCCACACATCCAGAGGAAGACCATGTATGCCTAGTGTAATAAAAGAATTTCTAATTTTTGCTTCGTTGCTTCTCTTCCTGTGGTGGAGAGCCAAAATGTCAGACGGATACTCTGAACGTTCCTGGTGTTGGAGAAAACCCTTTTACTGTTTTGAAGTTGACGAAACATTTCTTCAGTCTAGTCTGAAGACTTCCAGACTGAAGTGTCAAAGTCTGAATACCGCCAGACTTTAAGTTCAAAGTCTGTCCACTCTGACAGATTTCAGACTAAAAGCTACTGAAGAATAAAGACTTATTCAGATGTAATATTATCTTTAATCTTTCAAGGATTCGGTCTGTATGACTTAAGGATGACCTTATGGTTGGATACAGCACTTACGTGAGTGATTATCTTTAATAGAATCAATTCCGTTAATCAAATCTTTGGAAGGCAAGTAAACTTGGAAAGTTTTACTTATGGAAACCAAGATCCTGATTGTATGGGCGAATATGATTGACGGGCTTTCATCTCAATCATCAAACGGCTCGAGATCACCTTGATTGATTCTGTCCAACGGGTTGATTGGAAGAATTCTTTTAGAAAGTGCCAACGGTTGTGAAGGCATGAAGGAGTATTTAAGGTGGACTCTTTAGCTGTTTGAGTGTGCGCGTGAAAGAGATATTTCAAAATCTGAAGCTTCCTAGTTCTTTGCTATTTCATTTGCTGAGCTCAAAGTTGTATATAAAAGAGAGAAATACTTAGTGAGATTTCATGAGAGACCAGTAGAGACTCTTCACTATGAAGTCAAGTTCACAATGCTGTAAAATCTCTTTTGATTCTTAGTGAAATCCATCCAATGGGCTGTCAGCGTGGGAGAGTGGATGTAGGCTTGATCTAAGCCGAACCACTATAAACCTTGAATTTTTATTCTCTTCCCTTAACTCCTTATTCAATTCGTAGCTTTATTTATCTATTAAGTTTTAAATTCATTCACAGTCTATTATCTTCTAAAGGCAAATTACTTCTATTGAAATTTGCGAAAAATTGTATTCACACCTATTCACCCCCTCTAGGTGTTTTCACTAGTCCTTTCACCTGGCTCTTGGAAGCTGTTGTTCACAAATCTTGTGGACAAGACAACAGTTAAGAGATTTTGGAATTGAAGAATCATGTACAGATTTCAAATGCAACAACACCAGTGCTATTAATCTCACGAAGAATCCAATTCTTCATTTAAGGGCAAAGTATATAGAGATTCGACACCATTTCGTAAGAGATCATGTTCAAAATGGGGAGATTATGATTCAGTTCATTGACTCGAAGAATCAGTTGGCAGATATATTTACAAAGCCTCTAGAGAAAAATCTATTCGAGTCCATTCGTACCAGACTGAATATTTTATCTCTTATCCGTTAAAGTCTGAAGATAGTTAGACTCAGACTTTTCAGACCCTTCTTCAGTAAAAGAAAGTCTTGAATCCAGGTATTTTATTTTTGGAATAAAAAGGTATGTTTGTTCGGATCGTTATTTACCTAATTTATTTTTTGAATTTTGAATCTTAGCAGTTTTCATTTTTGAAAAAGGTAGTTTTTATTCAGTCATTTTGAAAAAGGTAATTCCCTTTGTGACGGTTCATTTCCTTTTATTCGTAACCGTTCACTTTCCTTATATATCTTCTTATTTCTTTCGAGCATTTTTACCAAACCCTAGCATATAGTTTCTCTACTCTTTCACTTCTACTCTCATTTTCCCTCTAGTTTGCTTTACAAGTTTTAACCTTTTTCAATCGAACGAGTTCGAGAAATCCTCCTCGGCTGCAAAGATGTCTTTCTAGAGGAAGTCGTCTTGGATCGCTAACAAAGGACCATAGCATATGCCAGAGGGTCCTACTCACTTTGACTTAACTGAGGAAGAAGATCCTCCTGAACAGCATCAACAACATCATTCTCCACAACGTGCCACTCAAAATCCTCCGCGCCATCAAGAGGAAGAGGAGATTGTGGAAGATGTTGAACCCCTCAGAACTATGAGACCCCAGGTTGTTTATAAACTTTACAAAATCTTGAAAGAGGGAGGTACTGCAATAGCAACTATTGATGAATTTTTAAGAGAAAGAGGATATAGGAATGAGACTTTGTTTTTGCAAACAATGGAGAGAATGGGAATAATGCCTGCAGGAGAGGCAGAAAGAGCAATTCATAATTTTCCTATTGATCTTAGTTTTGGTACTTTTAATCAACCTGAGGTGAAGGATGATGATGAGAAAATGTATGAGAATTTTCAGCCTAGGATGGGCGTTGCGGCTATTGTACGTGGTGAGGAAACGAATGTGTTTCGTTCTAAGGAGCACAAAAAGACTTATTTAAAATTGCTGAAGAGAGGAGTTATGAACCCTCGAACTGTGGACTTTGATTTCCTAGACTCCTTGAAGGTCAACCTAAGGGAGAAGTTTGCACTTCTTTAATTTGAAAATTATGTTCTAAAACTTCTGTCGCTTACCCTGAATTAACGGCATATTTCTATTCAAATTTGTATTTTCTAGACGCGAATAGATTTCGTTTTACTGTGAGGGATAAAGAATATGTGGTGGATGTGGACACATTGGCAGATGTCATTGGTGTGGAAAAAGGGAGTTTCCAACCAATAAACGTGTCTGTTGGTCATGCAATATCGTCTCTTGTTCGGGATAGACTTGCTAAAGGAGAAATTTCGTATTCCAGAATGTCTGCCTCCAACATCTTATTGCATAAGGTTGTAATCACTTGCATCCGACCCAAGTCAACTTCCAAGACAGATGTATCTTGCTCTGATGCAAAGTTGATGTTTGCCATCAACAATGGGATGAAGTTCTCGTTGCCACACACAATCCTAATGCACATGCACAGGACTGTTGCAAAGGAAAATGGACAACTTCCTTATTCTGCGATGGTCACTCATTTGTTTCGACACTTTCATATTCAGTTTCCAACATCTCTTTGTGTCAGAACCTTTGCTCCTATGGAGATAGGTTTAAAGATGGTTTCTAAAATGAGATTGAAGGAACTGAACAAAGCTTTAGAGCGCTTCAAGGAGAAGTCCCCCCAGCAAAGCCAAACAAGACTCTTTCGCACAGAAAAGAAAAGGCAAGGAGCCTATGAGTGCACCTACCAAGAAGAGAAGAACCCTTATCCTGCAGGACGAAGAGGATGATGATGATCTTACTATTTCTGCATTTGCCTTGAAAAATCTATAGAGCTTTGTTAGTTTTGAGCAGCCAGAAGCCAGAGAAGGAAGAGAAGAAACAAAGCAGAGAAGAGAAAGAAGAGAAGAAAGAGAAGAAGGAGGAGAAGCAGAAGAAGAAGAGGGTCAAGATGACTCTTTTGAACCAACATTTGCAGTATCCTTATCAGAGGATTCTGAGAAGATTAGGAGTGGAACTGTAGGAGAAACGAGAGCAAAAGGACATCATCTGGGAGCTGAAGCTGAGAACGAACAAGAAGAAGAATTTTCTTCTCCACCTGTAGCCACAGAGACAGGGGGAGCCGCTAAGAAATTAGGTACTTCTTCTTCACATGTTTTTACTGGTGATGATGTTAGTCACTCTCCTACCGATCCAGAGGATGTCTATGCCTCTTAATTTCCTGAAGCTGATGTTGAGGCATCCTCTCCAAGTCTTGGAGATTAAATTGCTGATGTTCCCTCTCATCTCAACTCTCCTGGAATTAATGTGGCTGGACCTAGTGCACCACCAAAACCTACTGCAGACTTTCAAAGACTGCTAGAGCTCCTTCTGGAGTTAAAAAGGTTAGCAATATGGAATGGAGTTTGAGATTCAGAATCTCAACAAAGTTTTATAGTCTACTTCAGATTCTCTACATGAACAGATACAAGCCCTTTAACTTCAAGTTCAAGAGAATGCCAAGGGTGAGAATATTCAGCAGCTGAAGGAGACTCTGAAGAAGCTGGAGGAGACTGTCAAGTCTATGGGGGTTTCCAGCTCATTCGCATCCCTAAACAGCCCTGATTTTATCATACTTACTATGCTTTTTGCTATTGACAAAAAGGGGGAGAATGTGCATATTTAATATTTAACTCCTTTTAACTTATTTTATTCTTTTATTCTTGTTTTATCCTTGTTTTATTGGTTGTCTTTTGATCTTTTGGTTTGTTGGACTTTTGGACTTTTTGGTTTGATTGTTTGACTGTTGAATCTAGTTATTGAACTTTTTAATGCTTGCAGTGACTCATTTTGGTGATACTGTTTATGGTTGGATAGTTATTTATCTTTTCAAAGATTAATATGTTTTCTGTGGTTGCAAAATCGATGCCATCCACGTCCTAAACCAATTTATTTCTCATAAGACATCATGTATTGTTTAAGAGTTGTTTTGCAGGTCAAAAAGATTCTTAAATCTGCAGGAAAGTTTTGTCACCATAAAAAATGGGGAGATTGTTGGAGAAAACTCGTTTACTATTTTGAAGTTGACAAAATCTTTCCTTAGTCTAGTCTGAAGACTTCCAGACTGAAGTGTCAAAGTCTGAATACCGCCAGACTTTAAGTTCAAAGTTTGCCCACTTTGATAGATTCCAGACTGAAAGCTACTGAAGGATAAAAACTTATTCAGATGCAAGATTATCTTTAATCTTTCAAGGATTCGGTCTGTATGACTTAAGGATGACCTTATGGTTGGATACAACACTTACGTGATTGATTATCTTTAATAGAGTCAATTCCGTTAATCAAATCTTTGGAAGGCAAGTAAACTTGGAAAGTTATTCTTATGGAAACCAAGATCCTGATTGTATGGGTAAACATGATTGACGGGCTTTCATCTCAATCATCAAACGGCTCAAGATCTCATTGATTGATCTATCCAACGGGTTGATTGGAAGAATTCCTTTGGAAAGTGCCAACAGTCATGAAAGCATGAATGAGTATTTAAGGTAGACTTTTTAGCTGTTTGAGTGTGTGCGTGAAAGAGAAATTTCAAAATCTGAAACTTCTTAGTTCCTTGCTATTTCATTTGTTGAACTCAAAGTTATATACAAAAGAGAGAAACACTTAGTGAGACTTCATGAGAGACTAGTAGAGACTCTTTACTGTGAAGTCAAGTTCACATTGCTGTAAAATCTCTTTTGATTCTTAGTGAAATCCAGCTAGTGGGCTGTCCGCGTGGGAGAGTGGACGTAGGCTTGATCTAAGCCAAACCACTATAAACCTTGAGTTTTTATTCTCTTCCCATAACTCCTTATTCAATTCGTAGCTTTATTTATCTGTTAAGTTTTAAATTCATTCACAGTCTGTTATCTTCTAAAGGCAAATTACTTCTATTGAAATTTGCGAAAAATTGTATTCACACCTATTCACCCCCCCTCTAGGTGTTCTCACTAGCCCTTTCACCTGGTTGTGGTTGTGCCATGCTAAAGAAGAGAACGATGCAATTCCTAGAGTTATCGGAAAACTTGTTGTCATAGCAATTGCCACTCTTAGTTTTTTTAGTTTTTTCCATGCTCAGGAGGCGAAAAAACTCTGAGCATGGAAAAAACCCGAAGAATCCATTGGCCCTAGGGCCCCGAGGCTTGTCGTTCCTCAGGTACCTCCCATTCCTAGGGAGCGATCTCCACCAAAAGTTCTCCAAATTGGCCGAGACTTACCAAGCTCTCCACCTACAAAATCCAGTTCTCCGAATTTGGTGCCTTGGCACTAAAGGGCAGTAACATATTCCTAAACGTGGGTTATATCCAGAGGGACCCCATGATTTGGGACAGATCGACGGATTTTAGACCCAAGAGGTTCTTGGAAGATCCCAGCAGGTATGACCTCTTGGGCAACGACTTCACGCACATGCCTTTTGGTTCCGGTCGGAGGATATGCGCATGGCTTGCACTGACAAAGAGGATGCTGGCGTTTTCTTTGGCCTCTCTTTTGCATTCATTCGAATGGGAATTACCGCAAGGGGTGGAGCTGGAACTATTGGACAAGTTCGGGATTGTGGTCAAGAAATTGAATCCCCCGGTGGCCATTCCCAGGCCGAGATTGTCCATTCCAGAGCTCTACAAGTCGAGATAGATCTTTCATTAGAGTCTCAAAACTCTTCATTTTAATTCTAGGAAATGAAAGTATCCTGCCGGTGTGTTAGATGCAGGAGAAGTTCTCTATTGGTTCTTCGTATTAGTTCAACCAATAGATGAAGTCATGTGATTTAAGGGCGAAACATTTGGGGTCTTGCACATATATTTGATTACAGTGTTATCAAGGAGGCGGTTCGCTTACAGCATAGTGCAAAGAATAAAACATAATAAAGAAACACCGAATTTACATGATTCAGTTGGTGTGACCTACTTGATGAGGTAAACAATACGAGATTACACTATAGATTGATCGATGTAATAGAGATTACAATCATAGTTGAGGCTTTTTCCATTATCCCAATCCACAATTACATCCACTAAATCATACATCGTTTTAACTCTTATAATTTCATAAACGAATTCACAAATATTATTACAAAAATTATTGGCTTCCAAGCACTTGATCTAATTCACGAGTGCATAATAGATTGTTGTGACTGTAAACTCCTCTATGTATTTGTGAAAAAAAAGGAAAATTATCCAAAATTCATAAACCTATTGCCAATTTAGTTATAAACCTCTTAATTTCGCCAATTAAATCCTAAAATTTTTCGCATTTTACTAATCGAGTTCATTTAGTCAATTTTGACTAAAAATCACTAATGTAAAGCCAATTGTCCTACATGGCATGATTAGAATCGACATGGATATTTTTTACTAATATTTTAATCTTCTTTAATATTAATTTTGAATATTTAATTATTTTTCCTAACCCAAAACTGGCGAGGGCCAGTGACCCTTGCCTGGTCTGGAGAAGGGTGTCGCTGCCCTCGTCAATTACAAGCCAAGGCATCCGCCTCATTCAGATCCAGGTGAGGGCATAATGCCCTCACTTGGCCTAGGCAAGGCAAGGGTCGAGACCCTCTTCCTAAATCTAGCGAGGACGTCGCAACCCTCACATAGTCGACACCCTCACCATCTTTAGGCAAGAGCCCAATGAGCCTTGCCTGGATTTGGGTGAGGGCAGATAAAGGTGCAAAGGCCCTCAATCGTGGCTAGTGATGGTAGTAACGCCCTAGCCTACCGATGATTAGAATAAAAAATAAATAATTAAAATTAAAATATTATTAAAAATTATTCATGTCCGTGTTAATTGTGCCTTATAAGATGTCGATGTCTACTTCGGCAATTTCTTGTCAATTTAAGTCGGACGGACTCAATTAGTAAAACATGAAAATGTTTAGGTTTCAATTGATAAAATTGAAAGATTAGAACTAAATTAGCAAAAATATGATAAATTTAGGATTTTTTGAACAATTTTTCCATACAAAGACCGACAATATGCTAAAATGAGAGGGGCCATTTGGTCTTTTCAAGGTCGGAGTTTTCTTAGAAGTCATAAATGATATTTTTAAAGATAAAGTTGTAAGTGGTCATTGAAAACTAAACAATTCTTTTGAAAAAAAAATTTAGGAGTTAAAAAGGGGGCAACCCAACCCCTCTCTCTCTTCCGACCCAAAAAAAAAAAAAAAAAAACAAAACCTCTCTCTCTCATAGGACTAGAAAGGCCCATGCACGCTTAGTGGGCTTGGGGCTTTTGTATGAAGCGCGGGACTCTTTCTGTTTTGTGGAATTAGAACTAGGTTAACAAACTTACTGTAAAAATGGCTTTGAGCGCTCCGTTCTTGCCCATTGGTGACTGGTCATCTTCAAGATCCATCTTCATGTCCAGGACAGTCTGCAAAAAGTCCTTTTTCTGTTCACTTCTTTCATCTCTTTCCTTAGGCGTGAACAGTTCATTTGTCCTTCCTTTGGTGGTGCAATTAATAGCAGACTGTAGAAAATCATCCAACCACTCATCCACCTTTTTAGTGTCCCGTTCCACTCCTTGCAGGTCAAGCCAAGCGAGCGCCGGGAAAAAGTCTGAAACGTTAGGACCACCTAAGAGCACCGAGAGTTTAGCCACCCCCTTTCGAAAATCGGTGCACAAGGTATCGCGCTTCTCTCCCGTAAGTGTCCCTCCCCACAGCATTGACATCACCGCGTTAATCAAGATCAGAAGGGCCAATTCGCCGACATCTACCGGCACCCCAGATTTTCTATACAGGTCACTCAGAGCTTTCCTGACCTCCTGCCTTCTCATATCGTTACAGGCATCGAGGCTCGCATTACTCATTAACTGCCGTACGAACAGTTTGCGGAGATTTCTCCAATAAGGCCCCTGGCTTGAGAAGGCAATGTCCCTTGCGCCGTATGTGGCAATGGTACTGGCAATATCTGGGTCCCGGTTGGCGAACATCATGTCCTGGTCCCGCACGATTTCTTTGGCTAGCGATTCCAAGCCAGAGTTTGTAGATGGGGCCATAGGTCTCAGTCAATTTGGTTAACTTCTAGTGGAGATCGGTCCCAAGGAATGGGAGGTACCCAAGGAACGGCACCCCTCGCAGCCCCGGAGCCGCCATAATTCTTCGCCTCCTGAACAAAGAGAAAAAGCTAAGAGTTGCGATTGTTAGCTGGGTTCACTCCTATGTGAAGGAAACCCAATGAGTTGCAAACCCAAAAAGGGTTTGAGCCCATATAATAAGTTATATGGAGAAATAGGGTTTCTCACTATCTTTAAAGTGGTAGCGCAAAAAGGAAATAAGAATAAAGAGAAAAAGAAACGAAAAATCTAGGGGTTGAGCGATATCGATTTACATCAAGCGGCGTCGGAGGTCGATTCGTGGTCCGATTGAGCTGAAATCTTGTTAGCATGTTCGTGGCGCAATCTTCAGAATCTGAACGGTTTGATTTTCGTTTGAAGTTGCCTACATCAGGTTTTTCGTGAATTGATCAAAACCTGCGTTTTTGGTTAGATTTATCCTTTATCTCTTGTGAAATTCATGTGTATTGCTAAGAATTATGTTCTTGAGATCTTTGCTGCTATGTACCTCTAGTATTTGCTAGAGAAGAACATTGTTCGCCCAATTTTATTGATAGTGAAGATTTTTTGGTGGACTACGGTCCCGTGGTTTTTTATCTCCTCACATCGAGGAGGTTTTCCACGTAAAAAATCGTCTTGTGTTCACGTGCTTGGTATTTATTTTACTCTACATATCGATTCCTATTAGGTTTACACAAGAGGGGAGATTATTTTATTCCGCTGCGTTAATTCGATATTGTTCGAATTGTTACCGTTCTCCCATCAGCGATTGCTACGACAAGCAGTGTCGTAGTAGCTCTTGGAATTGCATCACTCGCTTCTTTAGCATGCCACGACCCCGGCCAGGGACGTTCGGAGTCTCCATTCAGCATTTCAGCTCGGGAGAACGGTCCGAGGAGTCGTCGAGCAAGAATGAGGATGTTTGTAGCGACGCTACATGAGGAGGTTCTTCCGATGGGAGGTTTTCATCGGAAAAGTCACCTTTTCACGGGACACTCAGACAGTGACAGTCACTGATACACGAACAATTATTCATCAAACGAAAATGACTCCAGGGGTCCAGTTTTTGACATGCTAGAAGTGGGGGTTTGTCGTCTATTTAGTTTTGTTGATTTGCATGGTTTCTCAGTCTGAACACAGATTTGGACCGACAATGTTAATATCATCTGGGATGCTTCCCATGGTCTGAACGCAGATTTGGACCAACAAAGTTAATATCATGAGGGATGCCACCGATGTCGAGATCTCTCAAAGTCGAAAATGATCACGATCTTATCCTTTTCAAGCTCAAGGGAGCCACCGTATAGAAATGATGAGCTTTAAAGGTCGCATACCTGCATAGATTGTATAACTGATTTGATATTTTGAAATATCTACTAGCGAGATGCTCGTCCATTGCATAGCTCTGACGTAGCATTTGTTATATCATTCTCGATTTTGATATCCGCGAGCTTTGCAAGTGAAATGATATGCATAAAATTATAACATCATAGATATTCATATCAATCAAATTATCGGCAAAAGTTTTCATGAAATTTTGTGTAGAGTACATGTACTCTAACAAGTACTTTAGTGCGAGGGGAAAGTACTAAAAATGTTTCAAACTTATTGTATTGGTATTAATTCAATTTTAAACATTTTAATTGGGTCGATTTAATTCTGAATATTTTCACATTGATACCAATTCAGTCCATTCGACTTAAATTGGCTAGAAATCGCTAATATGAATGCTGACTATCTTACGTTGCATGGTTGGCGCTAACAAAAAAACACACGATGACTCTTGATTATCTAATTTAAAAGAATCAAATGATCGATATATCATCAATTCTTTTAAATTTAAAGAGGCATTTGTTTGCACCAAAAAAGACCAAAAAAGATCAACTTTTGGTTATTATTGATATATGATAGATTTAGTTGATAAGAGTAGGATTTGGTTATTTATAAATACGATTATCGGTAATTTCAAAAGAATCGACAACGTGCCGATGAAGTCATTCACGACACACAAAGTGAAGTTATCAATGAGAACATTAAAACATTGATATTGACATCAAGCAGTCGACAAGAGGATAATCGCTGGTTGGTTATTTTGCCGCTATTGTTATTTCTTCTTCTTTTTTCAGCCATTTGTAACCTCCATTAATAACCATTGATGGTAGGTTTTAAATAGCCAGGTCTTACTCTTTGGAGGATCCCACACAAATCAAACAAATTTATTATCTTTTAAATTTCCTACCTTGAATTGTATTTTCCTTAATTGTAACATTCAAATTCGCGTTATTGATTAAATTCCTTCATGCATCTCTATCCTAGGTATTATGTCGTCAATTATATTCCAGCATAATACTTCTATGTTCTTAGGTTGTGTTGTCGACTGAACTCCGACCTAGTTTGTTTACGTATGGTTTCTTTATCTGGTTTGCTTGAATGATTAATCATCACCATCTAAAATGGATTGTAATTATTATTAGAGTAGTGTCACCACGCATTCGTTAACCAGACTTTATAAAGAAAGACTTTCATTTTCAATGTACTAATTGTGTATATGACACAAAAAAATAATGTTTTGAAAATGAAAAAAAAAAAATTCTGGATTTGGATATTTAGAGTCCGTGAATGCTCGTTTACAAAGTCTTCGTAAGTACGTGCGACACACCTCTCAAACTTATGGCTGAGTATTGCCCCTCATACATTGACAAGCTTAGGGCACACTAGTATATAGACAAATTTTCCTTTTGTTTTACCGCTACCCAACTCTCGTTAGTCTTCCATCATACAGAAGCTTCATTAATTTTCCCACTATTTGTTGGAAATATTTTATTTTTTTCATCCAACTAGTGCTAATCAATCGAACACTCATCTTGCGTACTCATAGAGTGCGAGATCAGACAACCTCGACGTAGGTATCGCGACAAAAGGTTCCTTCTTCTTCAGAACAATGCCAAACCGCTCTAAAACATCCAGCTTCTCCGCACTGCTTCTCAGCAGTTCCCATTCGAAGGAGTGCACAAGCGTAGCCAGCGAGTACAGCACCATCCTCTCCCCCATCGCTGTCCCGGGGCAAATCCTGCGGCCCAACCCGAACGGTATGTAATTCAGGTCATTCCCGTTGAAGTCCCACTTGCTGTCCGCGTCCGCGAACCTCTCCGGGTGAAAAGTCGACGGGTTTTTTCCAAACGGATGGGTTGCGATGGATGGCCCACGTGTTGATCAAGACTTGAGAGCCCTTCGAGACCATGTAGCCCGCGATGATGCAGGTTTTTCTAGGGCAATGAGGCACCAACATTGGAAGGCCAGGGTGTAACCTTAGAGTCTCTTTCATGACTGCTTTTAAGTAGGGGAGGTGGTGTAAGTGTGACTCTTCCACTATGTTGTCTTCACCTACTACTTGCTCAAGCTCTTGTCGGGCTTTGGACATCACTTCGGGGTTCTTGATCATCTCGGCCATGGCGAACTCGACCAAATTGGAGCTCGTCTCGGTCCCTCCCGCTATCATGTCCTGTCCATGTATAATCATCACATGATATGTTAAAATTTGGAGTATAGATAATAAAGTCATTGTATGATGTGCAAAAATTCTCAAGCTAGTTCTAGGGCAGGGAGATCGTCTCTAGATGGGACCTCTAGCCTTTCTTAAAAAGCTTGGCAAGAGGTTTCGCATAACCATCACTAGTAACGGTGAGCATACTGAACCGACCGGATAGGGAATCGCCCGAACCAGACTGTGAGTTTGGTCCTGTTCCCAGTTCCATAAAAATGGAACTGGTGATTTTCAGTCAAGTTCTCAGTTCCAAGAAAAATCGGATCGGATTGGACAAATAGATCGAATTGACTTTTTTTCTTTCTTAAGTATATATTTTAATATCTTAAAAATAGCAATAAAACCTAAAATTGTAATAACTCTAGTTTTTTAAATTTTTAAATTTTTTTTTGCTAAGTGACTGGTTCCATTGAATCGAACTAGATTGGACCAGACCGGTTAGTCCGGTTCCCGGTCCTGGAACTGTCCAGTCCGATCTGTGGTCCCAAAAATGGAGATAAGTTCTCTCGGTCTAATTCCTAATTTTTGGAATCGGAAACCGGATCGAAAACCAATCACCCTTAGTCACTAGTTCTATTTAGATGCTACCGTGACCATGGTTTGCCGTCGCTGATGAACATCAGGGATGACTTTTTCAGCTTTTAGGGACTGCTTATCGCTTGTCACTTGTTGTACCTTTTTTAGTAGTGATAATTCTACTGGATAGAGAATTGTGCCAGGGGGTGGAAGAGCACATTGACAAATAAATTAGTGAAGATGCTAACATTAGTTTTCAGGGAACATTTTTATTTGGCCATGTTAATATACAAGTGATATACAAGTGATGTTCTCATTAGTTTCTAAACCTAGGGTTCAAGAGTTAATGCGTTCTCCATTAATTAAACACTCAATATAGACTCATGTCTTAACCTTTCAATATTTCTGTTGTTGTAACATCTGACGAAATATGTGGAGTTGGATGAAAAAAATAAGTAAAATTTGATAATATTCCATTGGTGTGGATGATAGATAGAATGATGTTTTATAAATTTCAATGTCTTTAATTTAAGTACGTTTATCTCGTTGCTATATAATGTATTTGAGGAGATCTAATTTTTAAACAATGAATGCACATACCAGAAGTAGGGCTTTCAGTTGAGTCATGGTGAATGGTGCATCAACATCTGAGTCCCCTTCTTTCTTTAGCCTAAGCAAATACTGCAGAAAGTCTTGAGTCGAATTGACTTCATCACCAATGTTTTGGTTCCAACCTTCTTTGTCCATCTGCAACCTCTTAGCAATCACCATGTTGAATAAACTGTCAAACCTGTTGGCTAAAACCTTCATCCTCTTCACCATGCCTTGCAAGTCGAACCGGGCCAAGCCTGGATAGAAGTCCGAGATGTTCGGCTTGATCGCCAAAACTGTGATCTCTGTTATGATCTGCCGAAATTCCGCCCCTAGCCTTGACATTTCTTCGCCTCTAATAGTGTTACCCAAGGTCATGCTTGTAACCAAAGCAGCCGCGAACACTTGGTCCCCAACGTTGATAGCCGACCCGGCCTGGCTATATAGATGCTGCACGGTTTGTCGGACCATTTTTTGGCGGAGCGGGTAAACCGAGTTAAGAGTGGTGTTGCGTAACATCTGTAGGGTGCAAACTTTTCTCAGGGTTCTCCACTGTGCCCCATATGGGCTCCAAGTCACATCGCACCCATCGTAGGTTCCAGCTAGGGCTGCCACCGGCCCGTCGTGTTTGGCGAAGATGATGTCGTGGTCTTTAAGGACTTCACGGGCCACGGAGGAGGAGCTCACCACAATGGCGATCTTCTTACCTAGCCGAAACTTCATGATCGGACCGTAGCTCTTGGCCAGGCGGGACAAGTAGGTGTGGAGTGTTGGGTCGAGAAAGGGAAGGTTCCCAACTAAGGGGAGACCACGGGGAACCGGTGGCAGTGGAGGTGTTCGCCGTTTCTGTTTCGCAGACTTGGACTGAGCCCTTGTGCTAGCGATGTAACAAAAGAGTGCAAAAATGGAGAGCGCAACAACAAGTACTTCCCTCAGTTGACTGTTGGACTCACAATTTTGTGGCCACCATGACCATGCAATGGTTAAGACATTGGACAAGGAGGAGGAAAGGAAGCATCCTGAAACGTGGGACAAGTGTATAGTACAAGTTTAAAGATCAAAGTTGATGGTTCTATATATATAGTGTGTTTCTTGGCATGAGATAACGACATATTCCCGTTTTGTAGATGAGACAGAATGAACGCACAATTCAGACAAATTCTGACATTCCCTTTTGTGCTAATGAGTCGGCCAAGGCATCTTGAGCTTTCTAATTTTGTCCATAAACAAATGGCATCACTTTGAGAAGCATTTGGTATTAATATTCCCCCTGAATAGCGCCCATCTCATCTATTCATAAGTTAGCAGAAAAACCAAAAAGAGGAAGAAAAGAAACACCAAGCACGAACACAGACAAATAGGTAAAACTTCACCAGTTCTTACTTATACGAGGTATTTATCAAGTTTGGTATTTCTTATGTTACGTTTTTCCGCATCCTTTGGATAATAGTTTTAGATCATAGAATACACCCAAAATTCCAGTTTTTATATTCCAGCTAAATGAATTTTATGAGTTACTCATTTTGTGAAAGTAAGCGAACAAAGAAAATATTATATAAATTAGAAAATTATTCGGTCATCATATATACGTGGTTTGATCAGTGTGACATATTTTACGAGAAGTGAAACATAGATTTTCGTCTTTGGTCAGATAATAGGAGATTTTAACCATACTTGAGTCACTCAAACACTCTAGCGTTTATTAGCTTCAAACTACATCCAATAATTCACATAATATTTAGCTTTCACAATTCATTTGCAAAATAGTCTTTATCAATCTCGCATAGAAAAAACACAAATTCATATCTCAAGGTTTTGTGACAACTTCAAAACGCTCGCAATTCCTTTGAGATGTAATACACGAGCACGGCACATTTACACAACGTGGAATGTATTCCACAATTTCTTACTTGTTTAGACATCATGCCACATGTCTTATTCGGGTTGGAAATTTGTACTTGGATCGAGTTTCGTTCATGGACTCATTGAGCTATAATCTCAGCAACTTGTGCCATGATAAGACTTAGTTATCTCATTTTCTCTTCATGTACGTATTTACTACTTTATTTCATTTCGCACCATGTGCTTGGGAGAGGGCCAGCTATGTAAACAGCTTGGTATTATACTTTGCCCCATAAATAACAAGTAATTGAATGAGATCATAGGATTATCATCAAGCGTAAGACAAAGACAAGTGCAAAATAGGATGAAAGCCAGGGAACAGAATCGGCAATAGCAATGAATTGCGTTAGCAGAACCTTCTGCGATAATTTTTGTATTTATTATCTGTTCGTATGTATTTGTGCTTGAGTGCAATAATTGTTGCATCGCATGCTATGAAGCACGGACACATTCTAAGAGCTTTCATGTCGTGTCAAACATTCCGACACGTGTCTAACACATTCGGACATGCTCCAATATGCGACATGCAGTCAACTTTTTCTGACAAGCTTCGACATGCGTGTCTGGAATTGCGAGCACTGTGGTGGTTTTTGGGGCAAATCTGCAAGTGTGAAGGGAGAGAGAATTGTTGAAGAAGACGACGGAGGGTGGAGGCAACGGCAAGGGAGCGGAGGCGAGGCCACAAGCAACGGTGAGGCTGCGACTGTAAGGAGGGTCAAAGGAAGAGCAAAGACCAAGACAACCCAAAGGGCCGCAATTGTGATGCCGCGATGAAGGGCCAAAGGCGAGGCTGTGGCGATTAAATGAGGCGACCGAGAGAGAGAGCAGAGATCAAAAGGAAGAGAATCGTGCGAGGAGGAGGAGGAGGCTGCGGTTAGGGTTTTGGCAAGAAGAGTAGATACAAAAATTAAAATGGGGATTCTGATGGGAAGTGGGGGAGTGGGGAGTTTTTTTTTCTTTTTTCTTTTTTGGTCGAAAGGAGCGGGAGGGTTGGGTTGCTCCCTTTTTAACCCCTTCTGAAAAAAAAAAAGAAGAAAAAATTGTTTAGTTTTGAATGACCACTCACATAATTTTATTTTTACAAATATCATTTACGACTTCTAAGCAAACTCCAACCTTGAAAAGACCAAATGACCCCTCTCATTTTAGGCTGTTGTTGGTCCTTGTTGTGGAAAGTTATTTAAAAAGTCCTAAACATATTACACATTTATTAATTCAGTCATAACATTTCATTTTGCCAATGAAAGCCTAGGCATTTTTCATATTTTGCCATATGAGTCTATATGGCTAAAATTGATCGGAAATTGCTGACGTAGATATCGACCATCTTATAAGGTATGATTAGTGTGAACACAAATAATTTGTAATAATATTTTAACACATTTCAATTTTTATTTTTATATTTAGTTTTTTTATTCTAACCATTTGTAGGCGAGGGTTGGTGTACTCCCCTCACTAGCCATGGGTGAGGGCCTTTGCACCCTTGTTGGCCCCCACCTAGATCTAGGCAAGGGCCGTCGACCCTTGCCCAAATCCAGGTGAGGGTCGTGATGCCCCATCCAGATTTAGGCAAGAGTGTCTTGACCCTTGCCTTGCTTAGGCCAGGTGAGGGTTGTTGGATTTGGGTGTGGGTGAACACCTTTGCTTTTGTCCAACAAGGGTAATCATACCCTTGCCCAAACCAAGCGAGGGTTGTTGGCCCTCATAGGTTTAGGGTTAGGAAAAATAAGAAAAAAATTAAAAATTAAAAATATTAAAAATACTATTAGAAAATACCAACGTTGGTGCTGGTCATGTCACGTGGGACGGTTAGCATCTACGTTAGTGATTTTTAGTTAAAATTGGCCAGATTGACTCAATTAGCAAAACATTAAAAAGTTTAAGACTCAATTGGCAAAATTGAAATGTTTAGGACTAAATTAGCAAAAATGCAATAGGTTTAGGACATTTTGGAGAATTTTCCCGTCTTTTTTTTATAAGTACATAGAGGAGTTTTCAGTCACAACAATTTATTATACAGTGCGCTCGTGAATTTCATCAAGTGCTTGGGGGCCAATAATTTTTGTAATAATATTTGTGAATTCTTTTATGAGATTGAAGATTATTTTGTGAGAAATTGTAAGAGTTAAAAACGTTGTATGCGTTTGTGGATTGGGATAACAACAAAATTATTTTAATGACTCGACTGTGATTGTAATCTCTATTGTATCGCTTGATCGATAGTATAATCTCGTGTTGTACTCCTCATCAAATAGGTCACACCAACCGAATCATATAAATTCAGTGTTTCCTTATTATATTTTATTCTTCGCACTATGCTGCAAGTGAACTGCCTCTTGATAACCCGTAATCAAATATATATGCAAGACCCCAAATGTTTTGTGCTTAATCACATGACTTCATCTTCTAGTTGAACTAATCTGAAGAACCAATAGACAACAATAATCCTTTCTCCTACATCTAACATACTGGCAGGATGCTTTTATTTCGTAGAATTGAAATGAAGAGTTTTGAGACTCTAATGAAAGATCTATCTCGACATGTAGAGCTCTGGAGTGGACAATCTCGGCCTGGGAATGGCCACCAGGGGATTCAATTTCTTGACCACAATCCCGAACTTGTCCGATAGTTCCAGCTCCACCCCTTGCGGTAATTCCCACTCGAATGAATGCAAAAGAGAGGCCAAAGAAAACGTTAGCATCCTCTCTGCCAGTGCAAGCCCTGCGCATATCCTTCGACCAGAACCGAAAGGCATGTACGTGAAGTCGTTGCCCGAGAGGTCATACTTGCTGGGATCTTCCAAGAATCTCTCGGGTCTAAACTCCAATGGTCTGTCCCAAATCGTGGGGTCCCTGTGGATGTAACCCACGTTCAGGAATACGTTACTGCCCTTTGGTATCGTGTAACCCCCCACGACACAAGAAGCATGAGGGGTCCGAGGCACCAATAAGGGCAGCGCTGGGTGCAAGCGAAATGCTTCCTTGATGACAGCATCGAGGTACTTTAATTTGGGCAAGTGGTGCTCTTCGACCATCTTATCGTCCCCCACAACTTCCGTCAGCTCGTGGACTACTTTGTTCATCATATTTCGGTTCTGCAGCAACTCTGCCATCACCCACTCGATCATTGTTGAAGTCGTATCAGTTCCGCCAATCACGATGTCCTACTCCACAGTCGAAATTTCATTAGGAAGAGTAAACTGCTATTATGTTTGATAAAGCTTAACACTTGATGAAGCACTGTAATAGAGAAGAATCGACGTTCGAGTCAAGAACATAGAGATTTTTGTGATAAAGAGAGCGCGGTTGGATACAACCTAAGTAAGACAGCAGGATGCCAAACAAGATATATGGAAAGAGAATTTATTCTTGACATGATACGGCCAACTTGATACGAAAATTGGCACACAATAATTGAAGAACCTTTGAATTAAATCAACTTTGCTATATTTGTTTCACTATTGTACAAGACGCTGGTGGAAAATTATGGTACTCTAGGGCTGACATAGATCTGAAAATGAGAACGATACTCTTCTGATGATCGCTAGACATTAACTCTATGATTATGGAGGCCAAAAATATGAAATGAAATCTACCAAGAGCAGAATTGCCGGAGAGGATTAACCATATTTTTCTGGTGCATCAGGGCGAAAAATAGTCACGTATATTGATAGAAGAACTAGTCACCTAGCTGTATAGACTTACTTTAAGAATGGCTTTGAGAGCTCTATTCTTGTCCATTGGTGAATGGTTATCTTCAAGATCCATCTCCACGTCCAGGAAAATCTGCAAAAAGTCCATTTTTTGTTCATCTCTTTCAGATTCTCTCTCCTTCTGCTTGAACAGTTCATTTGTTTTTCCTTTGGTTGCACAATCGATAACAGACTGAAGAAAATCATCTAGCCACTGATGCACCCTTTTCATGTCCCTTTCCACTCCTTGCAGGTCAAGCCAAGCGAGTGCCGGGAAAAAGTCCGAAACATTTGGACTACCTAAGAGCACCATGTAATCAGCCACCACCTTTTGAAACTCGGCGCCCATGGCTTCGCACTTCTCTCCCTCAAGCGTCCCTCCCCACAGCATTGCCATCATCGCGTTAATCAAGATCAGAAGGGTCAATTCCCCGATATCAACCGGCATGCCAGATTTTCTATACAGATCACTCAGAGCTTTCCTGACCTCCTGCCTTCTCAAATCGTAACAGGCATTGAGGCTTGCATTGCTCATTAAATGCCGTACAAACAGTTTGCGGAGATTCTTCCAATAAGGCCCCTGGCTTGCGAAGGCAATACTCCTTCCGCCGTATGACGAGATGGTGGCGGCGACGTTCGGGTCGCGATTGGCAAAAGTCATGTCCTGGTCCCGAACAATTTCTTTGGCCAGTGACGGGGAGTTAACCACGACATATAACTTGCTTCCGAGTTGGAGTTTGTAGATGGGGCCGTACGTCTCAGCCAATTCGGTGAACTTCCGGTGGAGATTGCTTCCTAGGAATGGGAGGTACCCGAGGAATGGCACGCCTCGGGGCCCTGGGGGCAATAGAGCCTTCGAGTTATTTCGCTTCCTGAACACGGAAAAAACCAAAAAAGTAAGTGTTGCAATTGCTATGACAAGAAATGTTGTGATAGCTCTAGGAATTGCATCATCCTGTTCTTTAGCATGCCACAAACACAGCCAGGCACGTCCAGCGTATCCGTTTGACATTTTGGCTCGCGACCACGGGAAGAGAAGTAGCCAAGCAAGAATAAGAAATTATTTTATTACACTAAGTATATATGGTCTTCCTATGGATGAGTGGGTCTCTTATAGATGATAAACGAGAAGCTGATAAGAAAATCCAGTGGTTCTGGTTTGCCCCCATCGACACAAGAACAAAAAATGACAACTGGAGAAAACTGCCAAAATGAGTACGATGATTGAACAAGCGTAATGCTACGGTGTATATAATGCCGGAAGTAATATATGTTATCGGGAAGCTGTGCGATAAGGGTTAAAGGTCAACTTTAACTATATATAACTAATCGTAATTTTGACAAATTAATTTAGCTAAATTGTTAAGATCATGAGATAATAAACGCGTTATTTACTTGGATTAGGAAAATTTGCATTTTCTTTTGTGCCTGAGCTTTCAGAGCTATAAAAGGAATCTAAGGAAAAAAAAAAACTAGATTTAAAAATTCTAATTAGAACATTAGACCATATGAAAAAGTCATATCTGATTCTAATTCCACAAAACAGAAAAAGTCCCGCGCTTCATACAAAAGCCCCAAGCCCTAGTCCTATGAGAGAGAGGGGTTGGGTTGCCCCCATTTTAACTCCTTCTAAATATTTTTTCAAAAGAATTGTTTAGTTTTCAATGACCACTTACAACTTTATCTTTAAAAATATCATTTATGACTTCTGAGAAAACTCCGACCTTGAAAAGACCAAATGGCCCCTCTCATTTTAGCATATTGTCGGTCTTTGCATGGAAAAATTGTTCAAAAAACCCTAAATTTATCATATTTTTGCTAATTTAGTTCTAATCTTTCAATTTTATCAATCAAAATCTAAACATTTTCATGTTTTACTAATTGAGTCCATCTGACTTAAATTGGCAAGAAATTGTTGATGTAGACATCGACATCTTATAAGGCACAATTAACACGAACGTGAATAATTTTTAATAATATTTTAATTTTAATTATTTTTTTTATTCTAACCATCACTAGGCTAGGGTGTTGCTACCCTCAATAGCCACGGGTGAGGGCCTTTGCACCTTTATCTACCCTCACCCAAATCCAGGCGAGGCCCATTGGGCTCTTGCCTAAAGTTGGTGAAGGTGTCGACTATGTGAGGGTCGCAACGTCCTCACTAGATTTAGGAAGAGGGTCTTGACCCTTGCCTTGCCTAGGCTAGGTGAGGGCATTGCGGCCTCACCTGAATCTGAACGAGGGCGAATGCCTTTGCTTTTAATTGACGAGGACATCGACACCCTTCCCCAGACCAAGTGAGGGTCGTTGGCCCTCGCCAGTTTTGGGTTAGGAAAAATATTAAATACTGAAAATTAAAATTAAAGAATATTAAAATATCATTAAAAATTATCCACGTCGGTGCTAATCGTGCCACATAGGACAATTTGCTCTACATTAGTGATTTTTAGTCAAAATTGACTGAATGAACTCGATTAGCAAAATGCGAAAAATTTTAGGATTTAATTGGTGAAATCGAGAGGTTTATAACTAAATTAGCAGTAGGTTTAGGACTTTTGGATAATTTTCCTTTTTTTTTCATAAATACATAGGGGAGTTTACAGTCACAACAATCTATTATGTGGTGTGCTTGTGAATTAGATCAAGTGCTTGGAAGCCAATATTTTTGTAATAATATTTGTGAATTCGTTTATGAGATTGAGAAATTATTTTGCAAGAAATTATAAGAGTTAAAACGTTGTATGATTTAGTGGATGTAAGTGTGGATTGGGATAATGGCAAAAGCCTCAACTATGATTGTAATCTCTATTGCATCGACAGATCTATAATGTAATCTCGTATTGTTTACCTCATCAAGTAGGTCACACCAACTGAATCATATAAATTTGGTGTTTGTTTATTATGTTTTATTCTTTGCACTATGTTGTAAGCGAACTGCCTCCTTGATAACACCGTAATCAAATATATGTGCAAGACGCCAAATGTTTCGCGCTTAAATCACATGACTTCATCTTCTGGTTGAACTAATCTGAAGAACCAATAGACAACTTCTCCTACATCTGACACACCGGCAGGATACTTTCATTTCCTAGAATTAAAATGTAGAGTTTTGAGACTCTAATGAAAGATCTATCTCGACATGTAGAGCTTTGGAATGGACAATCTCGGCCTAGGAATGGCCATCGGGGGATTCAATTTCTTGACCACAATCCCGAACTTGTCCGATAGTTCCAACTCCACCCCTTGCGGTAATTCCCACTCGAATGAATGCAAAAGAGAGGCCAAAGAAAACGTCAGCATCCTCTCTGTCACTGCGAGCCATGCGCATATCCTTCGACCGGAACCGAAAGGCATGTGCGTGAAGTCGTTGCCCAAGAGGTCATACTTGCTGGGATCTTCCAAGAACCTCTAAACTCCGTCGGTTTGTCCCAAATCATGGGATCCCTGTGGATATAACCCACGTTTAGGAATATGTTACTGCCCTTTAGTGCCGAGGCACCAAATTCGGAGAACTGGAGTTTGTAGGTGGAGAATTCGGTAGGTCTCGGCCAATTTGGAGAACTTCCAGTGTAGGTCGCTCCCTAGGAATGGGAGGTACCCGAGGAACGGCACACCTCGGGGCCTCGAGGGCAATGGATTCTTTGAGTTTTTTCGCCTCATGAGCATGGAAAAAACCAAAAAACTAAGAGTTGCAATTGCTATGACAAGAAGTTTTGTGATAGCTCTAGGAATTGCATCGTTCTCTTCTTTAGCATGCCACAACCCCAACCAGGAACGTCCAGAGTATCCGTCTGACATTTTAGCTCTCCACCACAGGAAGAGAAGCAGCGAAGCAAGAATAAGAAATTCTTTTATTACACTAGGCATACATGGTCTTCCTCTGGATGTGTGGGTCTCTCATGGATGATAAAGGAAAAGCTGATGAGGGAACGGAGCGGTTCTGGTTTGCCCTCATCGACACAAGGACAAAAATTGACAACTGAAGAGCACTGGTTACAATCAGCAGGCCCACGTGGTCCAGTTTTTGACTTGCGCGGAGGAGTTGTCATTGTCATGAGGAGTCATTAGTCTTACATAATTGTATGATATTTTTTGTAGGTGGTACGGACCGGGTCGAGCACTCTGCATCGTTGAGAGAAGCAGTACCTTTGATGATTGAGGCCGGCAAATATCAAATCATCTCGACTCGATGGGACGCAAGTACTAATTACTAATATTTTTCCGAATCTTACTATTCGATGCAATTATTTTTCTTTCATAAGTTTAACCATTCGAATTGAAAATGTATTTTCTATTTTAGCTCGAAAAGCAAACTTTTCTGATCCTAGTAAGTAGTCTAATTTGAGTAGATTTTCTATTTGAGTAGTTATTTAGTTTGGATAAATTTCCTATTTTGGATTTAATTATTATCTATATATAAAAAGTATCTTCGTTGTGAAAGGTATTTATCATTTTGTGCAATTGTACACGAAAGCAATCCGAGACTATTTAAAGCTGTGAAAAAGATTTTATGTAATTATTTTTTTGAGATTGAAAGATTATTTTGTCAAGAATTGCGATGGCTAAATATCATGTGAGTTATTAAGTATATTTGAGAGTTAGGAAATACTTAAGAGTGTCTGAGTGCGGTTATAATCTTTATTTGATCGCTTGATCTATAGCAAATTTTTATGTTGCTATCTCTACAAATGTAAGTCATATTGATCGAACAATATAAATATGATATTTAATTTATTTATTTTATGCTTATTTTATAATTCGATTCGTTATTTTTCACAACAATTGTTATTAGAATCAAGTTTGTATGAGTTAAATCGAATTGATGGTGACAGAAGAAGGAAAAGTAAACAAAGTTAATAGGAAGGATTTTTGGTTTTTAGAAGATGCAAATTGAAGATTATCTTTACTAGAGAAATATGCATTTACCGTTATTTGGAAAGAAACCAAAGTTGGTGAAACAAGCTGATTGAAAGTTGTTGGATAGACAATTGTCGGGTATAATTTAGTTGACATTGGCTCATAATATTGCATTAGCATCATAAAAGAGAAGATCATTGCGAGATTGACGAAAGTCCAATCAAATTTATGAGAAACTCTCTACGAACAATAAGGTCTACTTTATGTATTGTCTGTTTCACTTAAAGATGAGTGAAGGTGCATCGGTTGCTTAGAAAATCAATGAATTCAATGAGATTGTTAGTCAATTAAGTTTAATCTTTGATTTTATCATGTTCATTGCTTGATAGTTGTGTTAGGGAAATTCCTTATGATATTTTGAAGATGACAAAATAAATCAAAGGCTACTAACGTGTTTAATGGTTGAGTAACAGACTATGCAGATGATAGAACATGTAAATGATATTATCAAAGTCTATTGCACTCAGACTCAGATTGTAAAGTCTATTGCATTCAGACTCTACTTCAGACAAATCGTAACACAAGCCTTAAATGTATCACGGCTAGTGATCTGGTTTGGTACATCAAGATAGATTTGATTGACTCAATCTAATTGATTGACAATTGGATATTGAAGACAAGAACTTTCTATATGAAGAAGCTCTACTTATGGAAACCAAGATTTTGTTTTTATGGGCGATCGGAATCAATTTGGGATTCTACTTCTATCACTCAACGGCTATCAAATCTTCTAGATACAGATCTGTCTCATGGGTAGATTGGAAGACGATCCTCTAAGATACTGTCCAACGGCTAGTTTGGAAGTGGAGGAGTATTTAAGAATATCAAGGACTGATGAGCAAGTAAGAGACGGAGCGTTAAATTTATAATTCCAAAGTCTGAGCGAACTTCGATTATACACTTGTCTCTCGTGAGCTTAAACGTTTGTGATTGTGAGAGAAATACCAAAAGAGTGACTTAGT
The DNA here is from genome assembly GCA_014182365.1 of Eucalyptus tenuipes. Classification (NCBI taxonomy): domain Eukaryota; kingdom Viridiplantae; phylum Streptophyta; class Magnoliopsida; order Myrtales; family Myrtaceae; genus Eucalyptus; species Eucalyptus tenuipes. The sequence goes on along the minus strand of CM024540.1, from coordinate 26,489,585 downwards.
GAGATAGTGTGATCTATTACTAAGTGTTTGCACTCAAAGTTGTAATCTCTTGTTGATTGCATAGTAAAATCTAGCAGAAGGCTGTTAGCGTGGGAGAGTGGACGTAGGCTTGATCTAAGCTGAACCACTATAAATTATGTGTTCTTATTCTCTTCATTGAACTTTATTTTATTCCGCATTTATTTGCCAATGTTTATTTTAAACACCTATTCACCCCCCTCTAGGTGTTCATACTAGCCCTCACAATTGGTATCAGAGCCAAGTGCTCGTTTTATTAAAGTGTTTTTACTTTTGAGCTAAAGATCTTCTATGACTAGTATCTTGGCACCGGGACTTATGGAAGGACAAAGCAACTCTAGGCCACCATATTTTGATGGAAAAGAATACAATGTGTGGAAGAACAAAATGAAGGCATTCCTAAGATCCGAGATCCCTTGCAATGGGATGTTGTGGAAAAAGGAATCAATCCCACTGTTGCGTTTACATCAAATAAGAATAACAAAGACAAAGAAACCAAACCCCCTGCTCCTATGTCTCGGACTGAGTTGTCCAAAAGAGAAGCGCTTAATGCAAAAGCCATTTATTCTTTATATTGCGCATTGTTTCCCGCTGAATATAACATAATCTCTTCATGTGAAACAGTAAAAGAAGTTTGGGATAGACTTCATGTTACATATGAAGGGATTGATCGTATAAAAGAGACTCAAGTGAACTTCTTGCTCGGCCAATATGAATCCTTTAAGATGAAGCCAGGAGAGTCAGTTGGAGATATGTTCAATCATTTTACAGAAATTGTAAATTATTTAGCATATCAAGGTTAGCCAATTTCTTGCCCAATGAAGGTCAACAAACTCTTGCGAGGTCTCTCAAAAGATTGGAACCATGTCAAGACATCAATCCGGGAAACTCAGAGGATTATGCCACTCTCCGTTGATGAATTGATTGGCACTCTTCAATCCTATGAAGTGGAACAAATCAATGATGAAGATCCCGAAAGTAAGAAGTCTATCGCTTTAATATCTAACGCTGATTCTGATGATACAGACTTAGAAAATGACATGGACGACAAAGAACTTGCTTTTATGATCAAGAAATTCAAAAAGCTAAGTAAAAAAGGAAGGAAATTCAGTGGAAGAAGACAATACAAGCAGAATGCCAGAAAAGAACAATGAAAGAAGATGATGAGCATGGAAATATATGCTTGATGGCATATTCAGACTCAGACTCAAATTCGAAATCAGAGTTTGACTCAGACACAGACTCAGAATCAAAGTCTGACTTAGACACAGACTCAGAATCCGATGAGGAAATCGAGGTAAGTCATTTAGAAATTCCTACTAAAGTTCTTAAGTATATAAATGAGCTTTGCTCAAATCTCAAATCTTCTCTTAAAAGGATTTCCGAGCTAAAGAAGGAGAATTCTAGACTAAAGCAACATGAAATCTCTTGGAAAGAAAAGTTTGAAAATCTAAATAAAAGTTTTGATGATTTGAAAGAAAATACAGATTCTCTTTCAAAGGAAATACTTTTTTTGAAAGAAGACATTTTAAATATCACAAAAAGGTTTTCAAAAGGATCTGAGAAGTTAGAAAATATTCTTTCTCTACAAAGACCTTATTTTAACAAATCTGGTTTGGGTATGACACCAGAAACTATTCATTCAATTGATTTTCCCAAAGTAAAGGAAAGAATCAAACAAAGACCTACAAAAACATTTTACAAAAATCATTTTCAAAAAGTTTTTGTAAAACCTGTTGGCCGAAGTGCTCTCAAATGTTCAAAGTGTAACAGCTCAGAACATTTTGAGCAAGAATGTCCCAAGGTTTGGAGACCTGTTAAGAGGGATTGGGCAAAGACTGTTTTTAATACTAACTCTCGTGGACCCAAGAAAATATGGGTACCAAAGAAAAGATGAGTTATTTTTTGGGTAAAAGAAAAGAAGAAAGAGAAATTTGTAAGGAAGGTATATATTTCTTAAAACAAAATTTAAAAATTCTCATTCTACTTATATTCTCTTTGTGCCTCAATTGATTCGCATTTTATTATGACCGTATTCTATGATTGGTTTTATTGAAGAAAGAATCGTGTGATTTGTTTTTTGATGTGTGTGTGTGTGTGTGTGTGTGTGTGTGTGTTTTTTTTTTTTTTTTTTTTTGTATATCTTGCTTAGAAACAATTGAGTCTATTTTGATTGATTTTATACTCTTAGATTTTGCAAAGTGAAAATCTGTTTATGCAAGATATTCTTTCTTAGATACTCAAGGATTTTATTCCCTCTGATTTTATTGTGCTATGACCAAGTGCGAATTTCTTTTTCAAGATATTATTGTGCATAATATTCTTTCCTTAAATAATATCTTATGATGAGTTAAGAAAGAATATTTGATTATCTAAGGAAATTTTATATTTTGCTCTAACGAAATGGAATGATCCAAATTGATGGATACCAAAAAGGAAATGAATTTATTGCAGGAAACTCTATAAGGGAAGAATGATTGCGAATCTATGCAAATCTTGGTGCAATCAAAAAGGCATTGCAATTTTTTTTACTTGATTTGGCACGTGATAGAAATATCTACTTTATTTTTGTGAAATGCATCTATAATATATTTTTGAGATTTATGCTTAAGGAAATACCTTTGATCTTGAAAGATATTATCGCATATTCATGGATACTCTTGCTATATTTTTAGAAGATATCTTATATCTAGCAAGTTTGATATGCGAATCGGAGAAAGATATTACATGCTATTTTTACAAAGATTGTTATCTGTTATACAAGAATTTGCAGGTAACAAAAGAATCTTCCATATGGATTTTGGAAAGCTCGATTAAAAAATCGTGGAGATTCTATACTATTTTTTGGAGACTTAAAAATTCCCTTCCTCTTGCAAAGTTTTTGCAAATTGTTAAGGAAATCCCTAATGTGTCGTACAAAAGGTTGAGTAGTTCTGGATTTTAATAATTGGTAATTTTATATATGCTATTCAATTTATTTATTTGAAGAAGGACATTATATATTATGTGGATATTATTACAGCTTATTTGTGCAAAAAGTTCGTTAAGTTTATGCAGGTTGAATTCGAGAAGAGCTTGATTGAAGAAAATAAATTTTTGCCTCGAATTTCAAAATGCAAATGATCGTTGTGGATATTGTTGCTACAAAGGAAATAATGGAAAAGTATTCTGCTCAACGTGCACAAGCCACAATTAGTGCTATTCGCAAATATTGTCATGATGACAGGGGGAGAAAGCGAATCCAAGAGAAAGAGAAAGTAAAGAATCGTGATCATCCCAAGAAGGCAACAAATTGAGGGGAAGCTTTGATCAATTATGGAAAAATATTTTTGATTTGATCGTGATCTTGTTATGTAAGGAAGGAAAAGGTAAATGTGTTAGAACTTACCAAGTTCTACAAAATCCGGTTAGTGCATCTTTTATTACCTTTTGTCATCAACAAATATCTTATTGATATTATCGTTTTATTATGACAAAAAGGGTAAGTAAATTTAATAATGCATCTGTGATTTTTATTGGATATCTGCTGATATATATAGTAAGCTATATTGCATATCTTTAATATTCAATTTACATTATAAAAGATGATTTTTGGAAAATATGTTTCATGCAAGACATATTTGTTATTATTTTGTATTCTCTACGTGATACTATTTATATTGTTATCGCTTTTTGATTATGACAAAAGGGGGAGAGAATATAAATATGCATATGTGTTGATTGGTTGATATAATTTATTGCATAATATTGAACTGTGATTATTTATCTATATATTGTTATGCTTAATCTATTTTTTTTAAATCTAAAATTTGGTGTTTGATTTATCAATATTTTGGAAAGTATGATTACACATCTGCATATTTAGAGATTGTTTTGTCATTATAAAAAAGGGGGAGATTGTTAGCGAAATCCCTTATGATGTTTTGAATATGACAAAATAAATCAAAGGCTACTACTATGTTTAATGGTTGAGTAACAGACTATGCAGATGATAGAATATGTAAAGGATATTATCAAAGTCTGTTGCATTCAGACTCAAATTGTAAAGTCTATTGCACTTAGACTCAGATTGTAAAGTCTATTGCACTCAGACTCTACTTCAGATAGATCGTAACACAAGCCCTAAATGTATAACAGCTAGTAATCTGGTTTAGATTCTACATCAAGATAGATTTGATTGACTCAATCTAATTGATTGGCAATTGGATATTGAAGACAAGAACTTTCGATACGAAGAAGCTCTACTTATGGAAACCAAGATTTTGTTTGTATGGGCGATCGAAATCAATTTGGGATTCTACTTCTATCACTCAACGGCTACCAAATCTTCTAGATACAGATCTATCCAATGGGTAGATTGGACGATGATCCTCTAAGATACTGTCCAACGGCTAGTTTGGAAGTGGATAAGTATTTAAGGAGATCAATGACCGATGAGCAAGTAAGAAACGGAGCGTAGAATTTATAATTCCAAAGTCTGAGCGAACTTCGATCATACACTTGTCTTTCGTGAGCTTAAACGTTTGTGATTGTGAGAGAAATACCAAAAGAGTGACTTAGTGAGATAGTGTGATCTACTACTAAGTGTTTGCACTCAAAATTGTAATCTCTTGTTGATTGCATAGTGGAATCCAGCAGAAGGCTGTTAGCGTGGGAGAGTGGACATAGGCTTGATTTAAGCTGAATCACTATAAATTCTGTGTTCTTATTCTCTTCCCTGAACTTTATTTTATTCCGCATTTATTTGCCAAGGTTTATTTTAAACACCTATTCACCCCCCTCTAGGTGTTCATACTAGCCCTCACAAGTTGGATCACTATATTATTGTTATTAGTAATTCCATTGGGTTAGTAAGTTTGGCGTTTGGTGAAATTCGTTACTTGATTCTAAGTGAAGACATCCATAGAAGAGATTCTAGTGAATTTATGCATGCTGTTTTAGAAGGTGAAGGAAGAGGAGGAAATAATAATAGTGTTAGTAGGAGTAGTGCAAATTTGAACAGGTGTAGTTAGTTTAAGATTTGTGGTGTTGTCTATTGGAGTTAGGGCAAGAGGGATTATCTTAAACTGGATTGCCTTAAACTAAACAATAAGAAGGATAAGAGAAATGGAGTTGAGTCTAATAATGATATTGTTGTAGTTGCTAATTATACCTTAGATAGTGCTCATTGTGTATTTTTTGTCACTAAAGATTCATCGTTTAACGAATAGATTATGATTTTGTTGCTTATTTCCCGCTACACCAAACATGGAACTAGTTTGCTATTTATCAATGCATGGAGAATGGTAAAATGTCGTTAGGGAGCATTGCAGAGTTCAATGTTGGCATTGTTAGAATTAGAATGGTGATGTGAGAATATTGACTGAAGTGAGACATATTCCAAAATTGAAGAAGAATGTAATTTTACTAAGTGTCATAGATTTAGCTGAGCGTTGGTAAACCTAAAAAAGTATATATATTCAAGTTGACCTATAACTCACTGGTTTAAATTTTTGAATCAATGTGGATCCAATTGGATATATTTATTGATTCAGATTTGGACTCCCTCTTAGTAATTTTCCCAAGTGAAGGTATGAGTTTCTACTGCACTCTTGTTACGGCTAAATTCTCCTCTACCCTTCATCTATGTCTCCAATTTCCTCCGAACAAAGAAGTAGGAGAACATGGTCTTAATCAAAGCGGAGGATTACCATCAGTTCGGCATTAACCTTTGCTTATTGCAAACGTACATGTAATACGTGACTAACTCCAGGCCATTCCTTAGTTTAGACAAAAATGCAAGAATATCGACGGATTCTCTCAATTCATGTTGCCATGAATAGGACTCGTACCATAACATAGTCGATAGATATGCAAAAGGGAAGCCGAAACACACGTGAGCATTCTCTCTGCCAGCGGAAGCCCTGCACACATCCTTCGACCAGAACCAAATGGCATGTATCCGAAGTTGTTGCCCGATAGATCATACATGCTAGGATCTTCCAAGAATCTTTCCGGTCTAAACTCTAATGGTTTGTCCCAAATCTTAGGGTCCCTGTGGATAGATGATACGTTCAGGAATATGTTACCGCCCTTTGGTATCATGTAACCCCTGATGACACAGGAAGAATGCGCGGTCCGAGGCACCAATAAGGGCAGTGCCGGGTGCAAGCGCAACACCTCTTTGATGACAGCATCGAGGTACTTTAATTTGGGCAAGCGCTGCTCTTCGACCATCTCATCTACTCCCAAAACTTCTGTCAATTCCCCCACTACTTCGTCCATCACATTCCGGTTCTGCAGCAACTCTGCCATCACCCATTCGGTCATTGTCGACGATGTATCGGTCCCGCCAATCGCGATGTCCTATTCGATCATTCAAAGTTTCATCAGTAAGAGCAGAATTCCGTGACGGTCCATTAAGTTGCATAGTTAATGACGCACTGTATCAGAGAAGAACCAACCTGAAAGTCAAGATATGGGACTGTTCTACGGAGTTGGACACGGCCAGTAAGATGATAAGACGTGAAACAAGAAGAGCATGGAAAGAGATCAATTCGGACAAGATATGACAAACGTTACAGGAGATTTGGCACGAGATGATTGACATATTTTTGGGTATTATCAAATTTTCCTATTGTGTATATGATGTGGGTTGAAATTATGATAACGTAATGCTAATAGAGATTCTAAAGGAAGCACAATACCCTATAAATAATCGTTAAACAACTAACTTAGGATTACATGTGGCACTTGGCAGCCATTATATGGAATGAGATCTAAAAATTAGGAACGGAGTTGTAGATCGAGGATTCACTATGTTTTATAGTGCATCAGGCTGTCAAATGCATGTATATGTTAGAAATTAAATCAAATTCATTGGTGTTGATAACTGTCCGGTATCCACATTGAAGAAGAGTTATAATTGCTGCGTTATCTATATAATGAATCTGTTCATATTTCTAGGTATAGTGATAGTTTTTAGAGATAGTGATTGTTTCTAGAGATATCATGACATATGATGAGATAAGGTGAGATATGGTGATTGTTTTGTTATAATCTGGGCTTTATCTAGAACATTAGCTTTATATATTGGGAAGAGCGAATGTCATGTATAAGTCTATAAATAGGGAAGTCTTGCGATTGTTTTTTGTTAAGGTGAAATAAATTTACAAGCCTATCTATCTTTTTCTCTTCCTTGTGTGAGTTGTAAGTGTTTCATCTTCAAATTACTTTCATTAAAGTGGTATCGGAGCTTACGGTTTGCGATCATGGCCTAAACAAACAATCAGCTTCTTTTTCAATACTCTCGTCTTACCAAAGAAAATTCTAGTAACTGGGCCATTAAAATGAAAGCTATACTCGACGCTTACAATGTATAGGAACCCGTTAACACTGGCTATGATGAGCCAGAGGATGAACTTATCTTGAACCAAAACTTGAGGAATGCCTTGGAGAAGATTCGTTCGAAAGATCAATATGCCTTGTCAATCATCTATCAAGCTTTAGATGATTTTATGTTCAAAAAAGCGTTGAACACTACTACTGCTATATAAAAACACAAATTCATACCTCAGGGTTTCGTGACAACTTCAAAACACTTGCAATTCCTTTGAGATGTAATACACGAGCACGGCGCATTTACACAACGTGGAATGTATTCCACAATTTCTTAGTTGTTTAGACATCAAGCCACAGGTCTTATTCGGATTTGAAATTTGTACTTGGATCAAGTTTCGTTCATGGACTCATTGAGATATAATCTCAGCAACTTGTGCCATGATAAGACTTAGTTATCTCATTTTCTATTCATGTACGTATTTTCTACTTTATCTCATTTCGCACCATGTGCTTGGGAGAGGGCCAGCTATGTAAACAGCTGGGTATTATACTTTGCCCCACAAATAACAAGTAATTGAATGAGATCATAGGATTATGATCAAGCGTAAGACAAAGACAAGTGCAAAATAAAATGGAGTTTTAGCAATTTTTATGTGCTTAGTCGGGCATCAGAGATGGCATCAAGACAACGGCCCGGTTAAGATACCCATTTTGGATGAAAGCCAGGGAACAGAATCGGCAATAGCAATGAATTGCCTTAGCAGAAACTTCTGGGATAATTTTTGTATTTATTATCTGTTTGTATGCGTTTGTGCTCGAGCGCAATAATTGTTGCATCGCATGCTATGAAGCACGGAACATGTTTTAGGAGCTTTCATGTCGCGTCGGATACCCCGACATGTGTCTAACACGTTCTGACATGCTCCAACACGCAACACGTGATCACCTCTTTCTAACATGCTTTGACAAGCGTGTCTGGAACTGCGAGCGACATGGTGGTTTTTGGGGTGGGTCTACAAGTGCGAAGGGAGAGAGAGTCGTTGAAGAAAGTGATGGAGGGTGGAGTCAACAGCGAGGGAGCTGAGGCGAGGCTACGATTGCAAGGAGGGTTAGAGGAAGAGCAGAAACCAAGACAACCTAAAGGGCCACAATTGTGATGCCGCGATGGAGGGCCAAAGGCGAGGCTGTGGTGATTGCAATGAGGTGACCGAGAGAGAGCAGAGATCAAGAGGAAGAGCATTGTACGATGAGGAGGAGGAGGCTGCGGCAAGAAGAGTAGATAAAAAAAAAAAAAATTAAAAATGGGGATTGGCACGATTTTTTCCTTTTTGGAGGGAGGGGGTGGGGACGACTTCAATTTTCAAGAAAGGAAATGACAAGTGATGAGGGAAAAGAAACAAAGGAAAAAAACCAGGGGCAGAAAAGGGGGCCCCGAGGGTGGTTGGGTTGGGGTGGGGTGGGGGAGAGAGAGAAACGAGGGAAAGGACAGGTGATGAAAGGAAAGAAACGAGGGAAATGACGGGTCATGAAGGAAAAGAAACGGGGGAAAGAAACCACTGAGGGGATGGGGAGAGAAAAACGACGGAGGTAAGTAATTTTTGGGAGGATGGGGGTTTGGGGAGAAAATGAGGGAGGGATATAATTTTTGGTTTTTTTTTTAGAAAAATAAATAAGTGGAGCTGAAAAGTGATTTCGAAAAATAAAAATACTAAATGTTAAATAATGATAATTTTGGCCATTATAGAAGATCATAGATTTATTTAAATAAATTGATTTTAATTTTTTGTTAGTCATTAATTTCATCGATAATTTTTATTAAAGTTATAAATATCTTCCCAAATATGGGTACGCATTAACTATAAATATGTTTTCAAATTTCCTATGAATAGATTTATTAATATTATCAGTGTAAATTCATTGCAAACTCTTTTTTATTATTTATTTATTTGCGAATTTGAACCAAATTAATTAAAAATAAAAATATTAATTTTATAAATAATGCGTCCCAACGTATCGGAATTCTCTATTTTTGAGAAATGACATGTCGACATGTTGTGTCGTATCATATCACGTGTCCGTGTCACGTGTCGGTGCTACTTAGATTGCACGTCTTTGCTTTTGCTCTGGTCTTGGTGGAGGTGGAACTAGGGGTGTGCAACGGAAACCGCCCGAACCGGGAACTGGTCGGACCGGACCGAATCGGCCGATTTTGGGCGGTTCCACGGTCGGCGGTCCGGTTCCCTGGTTCCTAATCTTGGAACCGGTGGCCGGTCGGTCCTGTTCCGGTTCTAAGGTGGAAACCGGACCGGACCGGACCAAATCGGACCGAACCAATTTTTTATATATATAATTTATGTACATAGAATTAATAAAATATATAAACAAGACAACTTATTTCAACCAAAATTGCAATTTGAGGTAGCAATCTCTTATGTGGCCAAGAGACCATTAAAACCTTTTTTGTTACACTTTTATTTATAGAAAAAATCTCATTGTTAGTTTCATCTTCTACTCGATGTGGGACTAAGGCTCTAAGAGACTCACGAGGCACTTCAAGCCTCCAAAAGTCCCATATCGACTAAACATTCAAAGAGCAAGAAGAGATTGTCTATAAAATTTAAGCCAAGCACAACCTTTAGCCAAATTGTTCATGGCCTTCATGGTTAAATTTAAATGTGAAACACGCGAAGTGTGAATCACACAAGTGAAGTTTGAATATTTTGCATGTGGAAACATGTGCAATTAGTTTTGTTGAATCGCCCGAGAACCGAATTGGATTGTTCGGTGCGGAGCGTGGTCACTCTTTAGTGCAAAAAGTAGAGCCAATTTTGTTGGACCGGACCGGACCGGACCGAACCGATGGTCCGGTCCGGTTCCCGGTCCTAGGACCAAACGGTCCGGTCCACGGTTCGCAATTTTGGGAACCAATGCTCCCGATCCGGTTCCCGGTTCCGAGGTGGAACCGGACCGAACCGGGAACCGATCACCCCTAGGTGGAACCACAACCGAGGGAGGTTATATATGCTAGCATCAAGACAAGGATTTGATGTGCACTTGAGAGCCAAGTCTTAGGTAGTGGAATCTAATTGGTCAATCTTGATTTTGCCCACTAATAAATGAAAATGTTATGATAGCGAGTGCTCCGAAATACTTATCATGTTTACTTCATAAGAATCATTTCAATTTTCCAAAAAAGAATTACATACTTTAAAATGAAAAATTAATAAGTTAAAGACTGCAATATCTTCTTCTTTTTACCTTCATGTTGTCGCGAGCTAATCCCTTGGCGGGGAGACACTATTGGGTTTGGGGTTATTGTCAACTTCGGGCCAACGGCCTTCTATTGACTCGGGCTCTCCTAAGTTCTTGCTTCGCATGACATTGGGCGTTCAAATTTTTAATTAATTAAGCCCACGCAAATTTTGACTAAAGAGTCGCCACTAGCCTTTTTGGAATTGGCTAGAAACTTAGTAAGATACCGGAGAATATCTTATTATTTACGTAACCAAAGATTTTAGACTCGAAGACTTGATTACATTAACCCTAATGCTAACGCCCTTTTGGTACCTAAGCTAATCATGTGCTAACTAACGCTATAGAAGCCTATCAAGAAAAAAACAGATTTTGTTCTAACCATTTTAAAACAAAAAGGTAACATCCAAATATTGAAAAACATAATCAATTATAATCATAATAGAAAGTATGCAAGCATCCTAAAATTGTCCATAAAAATGAAAACAAGACAAAGCAAAAACAAGAACCCTATTACAAAGCCTTAAGGGCTTATCTAAAATATTTCAATTTTTATTTTTTAAATGATTTTTTAGAATTTTTCAATGATTTTCTACAACTTTAAATTTTTAATTGATTTTCGATTTTTTTTAAAATTATTTATTATTTCCTAAAATTTTTAAACCCCTTTTTATAATTTCCGAATTTTTAAATTTTAAATTTAATTAATTTTTTAATTAATTTATTGATTCATTCTATTAATATTAATATTAAAGGAGTTCGGATCGGGTCAAGAGACCCAACTAAACCGACCCGAACCCTATTGAATCGAGCTGGTTTAAAAACAGGGCTGATTCCGAAGGCTCACTGGGAATTAATTAAATAAGCCCATGAAGATATCCTCAGTAAATTTTAAAGCCCACTATCAAGCTCAATCCCGACCCCCTAAGGCAGACTCCCCAATTGGTCAGAATTGGTTTTTATCCAAACCCAACACAATTTAATTTAGCCAGAATCTAACCTTTAAAAAAAAAAAAAAAAATCAAAGCCCAAATTTAAGTAATAGCCTAACCAAGCCCATTTCCTTGCCACTTTCTCTTCCATGTGATTTCCTCAGTCTGCCGTCCCTTCCTTCCAGCAAACACAACAAACCAGAAGCTAATGCAACATCCAAAGATGATTTACCCAAATCAAAGGGAATATTTCCTCAACAAAAGTCGTTCCCAGAATCACGAAATGCAGAGCATCAGTATATAATAATCAGGTAACACTAGGGGCACTCAAAGTCTCATAATGTAATCTCATGAAACTGAGGTAGAATAAACTGATCAAAGGCACCCGTAGGGATTTAAGCGTGTTATTAAGGATTCAATGGACAGGTTTTAGGAAGGCTCCTCATAAATACTCTTGGGACTTCATTGAGATATTTTGACAAACACTTGGTGGGCATCGATTAAGTGAGACGGAGGACTCATTCCAGGCACGATTTCGAGCCAACATCAATACATAGTGCACAAGCAACACTCGAAAGCCACCTCAGAAACGGATTATTTGCATTCAACATGAACGAGCACACCGAGGCCGGGTGTAACAAACCATTGAACGGAAAGAGGGAAGCGCGAGCTTGGTCGCCGACGGTAGCCCTACCCGGATCGGGGCGGCGAACAGAGAGCGAGCTTAGGAAGATCGGACTTGGTCCGGTCGCCCCGCAACGTCTCCGAGCCGGGATCCTTGGGTCGAAACGATTTCGAGACTGAAGAAAGCCAGAAGCGGAACCAACCTGGAAGAATATTTCCAGAAAGGAAGACGTTGCGCCGACGATCGAAGTTCCGGCGTAGTGGTCACTGGAGGAGTTCTCTCACTCTTGGCTCTCGCTTCGGCGTTCTCGGATCTTTCCTCTCCGCCTCCCGAAACATTTCCTTCCTTCTACTTGGCCGACGATCCTTCGCAAGAACAGATCACTCTCTAGCGGTCTCTCCATGCAAAACCGCCGCTCAAGCTCTCTGGTCCTCCCTCTCTTCGGAACCTTTCTCTCCTCCCTCTCCAAAACCCCCCCCTCCTCCCGCACCGAGCATGCTCCCATCCTCTTTCCCTTACGCCCCTCTCCCATTCGCTCATCTGCCCACCTCTCCCCAACGACGGCGCATCATTCCTCCATTCCTCACGTCATTGTGGTGGCGACAGCAACCCACGTTGAACATGCGGTCGCGTGCTAAGGGGAAAGAGGAGCCGACTTCGTTTCTCACTTCTTGGGTTGAAATATTGGGGCTTCATGAAATAAACGACAATGGGCTAAGCGTAAACAAAAGAGGGGAAGATGGGCCGAAGAGAAAATACAGAAGATGGGCTCAACGAAAGGGGGAGAGAAGTGACCAAAAGAAGGAAAATAAATGGGAAGTTGGGTCCAGCATTCGAAAGGGCCGAAAATTGCTAAGTGGGTCGGCGTGTCCAGCCCACGCGACTTCATGTTATTTTAATACCGTTTCATTCATTTTCATTTTATCATTTTATTTTATATTATTATTTTTTTCTTTTTACTTTCTTTATAATTTTTTACATTTTTGCAATATAAATGGTCACTTAAATGGCGACAAAATTTGGATGTCAATAGTTGTCTAGCAACTGTTTCGAGAAAACTTAGTAACAAAACTTTATATGAAAATGTTTCAAATTTCGTACTTGCCATGACTACACAGATATTTTGATTTTATATATGCCACTAAAATAAATATCAACATCGGATCAGTTTAACATTTATTTAGACTAAAGAGTATTGTCAATCAAATTCGAGATGGATACCTGAATAATATATATATATATATATATCAACTTCTGTTAGACTTTGACAAGTTAGTTCACATTAAGATAAAAGTAGAGGGACAAAGAACCTCTCAAATAACATTACAAATGACAAATCTGGATGCGATATCTCAAAATAAAGAAGCTGCTGCTCCATCATTTTATTTGTGGTTTTAGTTTTTCAATGCAATTATATGTGAAATACCATAAGATCCCAGGCTCCCGATTACCCCATCTTTATAACACTCGTAGATATATGGTTCAAAACAATAAACCGAAAACTAGAGTGCAAGTGATCAAATAAAATTCGTGTTACTTACATCCTATAAATGAATTAGAGATGCCATGCATCATATTGTTCGAACATCGCATGTCAAAAGCAGCTATGGATAGTAACCATTTTTTTATGGTAAAACATTTATTATTACAGCATTTGACTGTGCTAAAATAAAACCGCATAGATAGGAGTTTGACACCATATGAAGATAGGTATATGCATTTTTCCTTTATTCTGTTCCCTACCACCGTTCACCGGTGCTTATTCATAAAGCCGAGGATCAAAGAACCTCGGTGAAGGAATAGCCATTAGAGGCCTTTTTCTTCTTCACAACTAATAAATAAGCACCGGTGAGATTCTTTTACCATGTTGTCTTTAGCGACCACTCTTTCCGATTCTTGTTGAATTTTTCTCAAAATGCTAGGCTGGTTTATGATCTCGGCCATAGCAAACTCAACTATCTTGGAGGATGTGTCGAGTTCACCAAGCAACGGGTCCAGTCAAAATAATTCGATTCGAGTTTCAATGCACCGTCCACAAAAGAAATTGAAGTCATGGAGAAAAATTTAAAAGCAAGCAAGAGTTAGAATTAGGCGATTAATTACGTAAGGGTAAAAAGCTAAGTTTCTTCCATTTATTTATTTCCATTGTTAATTGTTGAACTAAATTTTGGGCAAATAGTAGTAGAGCCTACACCCAACAAGTCATCTTTTGCAAATGGTTAGGAGTGAAATCGCGCCCCAAATTCAAGCTTTAGTGCCATTTGGCACTCACAACAATTAAACGAAATAGTGAGGATGGAGAATTTCACTAATCAGTGATCTGACATCAAAGAGAGTTGAAAAAACTGCTAAGAGGACGACAAAGATGGCAATTTGTGTTATTGCGCATTTTCATGCTCGTGTCTTTTCATGCGATTGAAAATTTAACTTCAATCTTATATAGTGAAAAAATCAATTTATGTTCAATATGGATTTTCGGCGTCCATAGTGGCAATTTTTTTTATCAATATTGGTTGGATGAACTTAATTGGCAAAACATAAAAAATGTGTAGAACTCAATTGGCAAAATTTAAAGGTTTAAATTGAATTATCAAAGATGCAATAAGTTTAGGATCTTTTAGACAATTTTTCTAAATATATCATAGGAATTTGTTTAACTGAAATAGATGTGAAAGGCAATAAAATAGAGGGTTTATAATGGTGAAACAAGCCAGATGTGAATTACCCCAAAGTCCATTCTTCTTCACTTTTATAATTGCGCTCATACACATTTGGAAACCACTTAATTGTTGAACATTAATTCACCTAAGGTATCCAACTTGTAGGTCATAGTTGGAAAATTCACATTCATTATCAGTATAGTTTGCGCAATATGAAATGATATTCAAACTTTCAATTCAACTAATTTTTGAAGATGGATGCAAATTTTCCTTATCTAAAATGCAATGGGCTCAAGCCAAACACCAGTCAGGACATAATAAGTATGGCCTTTAAAATTGCTCTACGTGAGAGATGCTGCACGTTGAACATGAAATTATAGGATGGAGAAGCTTGTGTTCACAGTAAGTACATATTGGGTGGGAGTTGAACATAAAAATGCCGCCGGAGGCATGGAAACTGAGGTATTTTCTCTATATGATATGTTGAATAGATCATCACTTCGCGTATTTTTTTTATTAAACCACTTCGATTGAAAGATCAATCAAATTATGGAAGATATAGACAAGAGATTGACTCTCTTAATGAAGTCTACTCATAGCTTGTAAGTCAAGACCTATATTAAGAACTAATTTATCTTTAGCTTTTTCCTATTTGAGAGGCTTTTCTGTCCCTCCATTTCTCTTGTAAAAAGTCAAACAAGAGCTGCTGCTCCAACATGTGGTTTTCTTTTTTCGAGTTTGTCAACGCAAATATCTTAAATACCTTAAGTATAACACGTGATAGTCACACTCATCGTCTCAAGAACAGCCAATAATCATGTGTGCAATAAATAAAGGGGCTGGGCCTCAGGAACTTTTTATGTGGGTTTTCTGGGCTATTAAGGTCAACGCCTGCCTAGGCAATTAAGGGCAAAAAAAAGATAAATAAGGAGACAAAAAGGAACAGAAAGATCCTGCTCACCATCATATGCACACCCACAAATGAGAATTTGCTTACGTCCAATAGATGAATCAGAGATGCACATGCATCATATTGTCCGAACATAGCATGTCAACGGCGAAATTCTCGATGGACAGTGGATAGAAAGTACATAATGCGACTTTTCTTTTACTTTAAAAACATTTGACACTGCAACATATAAACTTGATCAAACAAAACTGCATCGACTGGAGTTTAATAGACCATATAAAGATAGGTAGATACACATTTTCCTTTATTCTAGACAAATAAGCTTATATAAAGAAACCATACCAAGATGCGACGGGGCATATTATGCACTCCACTAGTATCTCATTCATAAAGCCGAGAATCAGAGAACCTCGGCAACGGAACAGCAATTAGAGGCTTTTTCTTCTTCATGACGATCCCAAACTGCTCTGTTAGATCCATCTTCTCCCCCTCGGGCAGCTTCCAATCAAAGGAGTGCAGGAGCGTGGCGAGCGAGTATAGCACCATCCTCTCCGCCATCAACATTCCCACGCACATTCTTCTCCCAGACCCGAAAGGGAAGTAATTGAAGTTGTGCTCATTGTAATTGCCTTCACTGTGCAAGAACCTCTCAGGATTGAACTCTAACGGGTTCCTCCAAATCAAAGGGTCCCTGTGTATCGCCCAGACGTTGATGAAGACCCGAGAGCCCTTCGGGACAGTGTAGCCTCCGACGGTGCATGTGGCGCTTGGGCAGTGCGGGATCAGCAGGGGAACTGGCGGGTGCAATCTCAGCGACTCTTTCATGACAGCTTGCAGGTAAGGCAATTTAGGGATGTGAGATTCTTCAACTACGTTGCCTTTGCCTACCACAGTTTCCAATTCTTGCTGGATATTTCGCAGAACATTGGCTTTATTCATGATTTCAGCCATGGCAAACTCGATTGTGTTGGAGGAGGAGTCTGTTCCACCAACCAACATGTCCTGTGAAAATAATCCAATTGCATGTAATTTTCAATGGATCGTCCTCAAAAGAAATTTAAGTCACGAAGAAGATTTGAAAGCAAGCAAGAGTCAGGATGAGGAATCTAATTTTTCAAAGGTAAAAAGCTACGTTTTTTCAATTATTTCTTTTGTTGTTATTTGTTGAACTAGACTTACGACAAATAGCAGTAAAGTCTAGACGCATCAAATTGTCTTTTATAAATTGTTATAAGCAACGTCGCGCTCCAAATACAAGCCTTTTTAACAATTTGACACCAAAGACACAACAGAGAAAAACTGCTGAAGGGTTAACAGAAATGGTGATTCATGTTATTGCATGTTGTTAGATTCATATCGATTTATGCAGTTGAAAATTTGATTTTGTATGATGGAAAAATCGATTTATATTCCATATGAACTAACATGTCAGATAGTATCAATTTTGAATAAATCGCACTGAACTCATATCAAATTCAAGCGTTTCTCAATAAATTATCACCCATGTCATACCATATTCGAAATGTATTCTAGCATTGTATTGAAAATTATTACTCCCAGGTGGAAAAAGTTCAGGGTTTGGACTTTTAGGAGAGAGAGGGTATAGCAATATCGCTAAATGAACCTAGACAAAGAAGTCAAGTTGGACATTGCCAACGTCAGTTTCTCCTAAAATAACCAATTCAACCACTCTAATTCTTGTGCCTAGTCATTTCTATCTTTTCCTTTGAGTCCTCCTCAGGACCGAAATTAAACTGGTATGTTCAATTAATGAGTTCAACTACTGCTTGAAACTTCCACATTAGAGAATTTGAAGAGGAACGGTGAGTAATTATTTAAGATACCAACATCAATCCCTATGCATCTTGATTTTTAGCTTAAGAATGGAAAATTGATTATCATCCGAGGTTCATTGTATAAAATAAAAGGTTTAAGCCCATCAAATGCGGCCTAGAAATGTTACCATTAAGATAATTTATATAATCAACTTACGAAGCAATATGACAAACTAATGATCATCATTTAAACAAACTAGTTATTGTGATCTGTGTAAAATCTCTCTTATATTAATATGACTCTAATAATTATGTGCGTTCAACTATTTCATTTATTAGATCGGTTTCCATCATGTATTCTGATTTGAAAAACAAAAGATTAAATTATAAAGAAGTAAGCGCCAATATTATAAGAAGGAGACTAAGAAAAACCCACCATGAGCAGAGCTTTGAGGCCAGTCATGGTTAGCTGAGTCTGGGCATCTTCCTCATCCTTCAAGTTCAATAGAAACTGCAAGAAATCTTTGTTCTCCTCGCCACCGTCCAAGGACTCGCTTCCATTTTCTCTCTGCATCTTTAACCTCTGCTCAATCATCTTCTGAAATATTCCATCAAACCGCTTTGCCAAACCCTTCGTCTGCCTCTCTATCCCTTGTAAATCAAATCGAGCCAGACTCGGATAAAAGTCCGAAATGTTTGGCCTCCCAAGAAGTTTTGTAAGATTTGACACCGCCTGTTGAGGGACGGAAAATCCAGAAAGAAATTTTGAAATTAATGGTATAAATTTTTTATATTTACTCAATCTAAAAAAAAAAAAAAATTGCGATAATTCCACCAGAAGTAGTAAAACTCTTCCCTCGTGGGGTGCCAGTAATCCAAATTTTTTTGTTTCACCAAAACTCTCAAACTTGTATCGATGACCTAGAAATTCCTTTCATCCATATGGCCATTAAAAATTCCATCGTGACAGCGTCACAATCATTAAAAATTGGGCGTGGCTATCCTCTTGGCCAACATGGCAACTTGTGTCCATTGCCATGTCAGGTCCATTTGCCTAGCAACATGTTGTCATGTTGAATTTTAATGGCACTTACAGACGAAAGTTTAACAAAAGTTTTTTTGGGTAATGCAAGTTTGAGGTATTAGTGAGACGCAAAAAAAAAGTATGGGATTGGTGTCCCACAAGGAAAAGTTTAAGATTTTATGTGCAATTATCCCTAGACAAATTGTAAAACATTTAGACTGAATTATATATTTTGAACTTATATAAAAGAAAACGACAATTAAACAGATAATTCTTGATATATGAATATGAAATAGGAACAATCATGGATCTTGATGACTAACTAGCTTAGTGGCTTGCTTATTGGCCGAGTTTATAAAGAGCACTTTTGAGCGAACTTTAGTGATATCGATAAATTATAAACTCAATTCGGCCTAATTGAAGAGCTACGGTTACGTTCTGTCATAGTTCGGTCTATAAAGTTAAGTTTAGCATAACCCTGAAGTCCCAAAGTGATCACCTTTAATACGAAATAAGAGGAAGTCGTAATTTCTTCTTTGTTGATAAGATAAAAAGTCAGAGCATATATGATCAATATAAAAAATAATTTTTCAAAGACGACATTTGGTTAGATGAGCATATTTAAAGACTCAATTGAAGGATCGACAGGACCTGATTGTCCTAAAGTTTTGTTTATGCGGATAGCGTGCTGAATCTTTCATAGTAAAAAAGAAATGGGAGATTTGACTTTAAAAAATAAAAAATAAAAAATTAGAGAAATCCTATCCGATCGTCATCGCACTAACCTGCCTGAAATCAGCACCCAAGCTCTCTCTCTCCTCGCCCTGCGCCGTCCCACCCCACAGCATGCTCGTGATCACGTTAAGCACCGTCAAAAACATCTGCTCCCCAACGTTCACCGGCGACCCGGCCCGGAGCAGTAAGTACCCCACGGTCCTTCGGACCTCCCTCCGCCGGAGCTCGTAGACGGAGTCCAGCGCGTGGTTGCTCAGCATCTTGAGGCCGCACACCTTCCGGAACATCCTCCACTCGGGCCCGTATGGATTCCACACGATGTCTGACCCGCCGTAGAACGCGGCCCTCCCAGCGATGGGCACGTCGCGGTTGGCGAACGTGACGTCGTTATCCTTGAGCACCTCGCGGGCGGTGGCTGGGGACGTCACGACGATACCGAGCTTCTTGCCAAGCTGCAGCTTCAGGATGGGGCCGTACGTCATCGCAAGGGTTGCGAAGTAGGTGTGGAGCTCCGGGTCGAGGAAGGGCAGGTTCCCGACGAGGGGGAGACTGGCCGGCCCCGGTGGCAGCTGGGGCGAGTTCTTCTTCTCTGCGAAACGACGCCATGCCCAAAAGCCAATTGCGAAAGCGCCCGAGAGGAGAAAGAGTAAGCTCAGCAGCGAGAAATCGTTCGATGAGAGGGAAGATTCGAGATTGTGGAGAAGGGAAAGGGAGATGGAGGGAGACATGTGGGCCTGGGAGAGCGATCGCTCAAGATAGGCCTCGAAGCTGAGAGGATTCGAAGAAGAAGAGAATGCAGTGAACGGAACCTTTCGTGTTGTTGGTGAATTGAAGTGACGAGGGTTGGCGACGCTGGTTGACGTACGTATGACAGGAGAGTCAGGGAGGAGGAAAGAGGGAGAGAGTGAAAAGGAGAGTAAAAATATTTAAGGGCAATCTGAATTGTAATTGTCCCTTTGGCCCTTTATGCTTTCTTTCATTTGACTAACAGAAGGGACTCTTTTTTTTTTCTCGAACAAAAGGGAGCTCTGAACGAGGAGTTTTGAGTTTTACATCTAAATCGAGTCTGTTTTTCTTAGACAATTTGGATTTTGGTGTAATTGAGAGTTGAAAAACATTCGAACGTCCAAGCGATTTCAATAATAAAATTTTCTGATTTGTTTCTGAATTATTGACAATTGACTCTATCTATAAATATAGGTTTCGACATTCGAATTGGATCACATAAATTTCTCATGACCTCTATTATTTCTCATTTTATTTCTCTATCGATTTTCTCTCACTCTGGATTCAATTGCAAAGTTTCAATTCGCAACATTATTTTCACAACAAATTTCTATTACCAGAAAAAGCAATCATTATCTCTCTCGCGTATCAAAGTAACTATCATACTCGATAGTCATATTTATTAAATGCACACCGATGTCCTTGCTTTCTCTCTTTGGGCGTGTTTAGTAACGATTACGTTTCCGGGAGTAGATTCGATAAAAAATTATTCTTTTTATTCTATTCTCGAGAACGTATTCTAAGATTTTAAGTTTGTTTGGTAATTGTCCAAAATTTCGATTCGGAATAGAATTGTGTTTGGTACCGTGCTTATTGATTATGTTCCAAATCAATTTCTTTTAATTTTTAAATATTTTTTTTATTTTTTTACTTTTTTTCTTTTCTTTTTTTTTTTTTTTTTTTTTTTTTTTTTTTTTTTCTCTTTTCTTTTTTTCTTCTTTTCTTCTTCTTCTTCTTCTTCTTGTGGCCGATCGTCGGGGAGGGCCGGCGACCTCACCGGAGCTCGTCGGCCCTCGCCGGTGGCTAGGCGGGCCTCGCCCAACCCCGGCAAGGCTTGCCTCTGGCCACCGGCAGGGCTCAGCCTCGCCCGATCTGGCAAGGCCGAGCCTTGCCGATGGTTGGGCTTGCCTCCGGCGAGCTCGCTAAACCTCGCCCTGGCCTGGCGAGCTCGCCAGACCGGTTGCCTGTGGCGGCGGCGGCGGACGGAGGGGGACAATGGCGGGCGGCGGGATGGCGGTCGATGAAGAAGAAGAAAACAGAAGAAGAAGAAGAAGAAGAAGAAGAAGAAGAAGAAGAGTTGGTTTTGATTCTCAAATTTGTTCTCGGAGCAATAATCAACTTTTTTATTCTTGATTTCACTCCAAATCGTTCCCAGGAACAAAAATTTTACCAAACGCGATTCCGTTCCCAAACTACTCTCGGGAACAAAGAATCAGAATTTGTCCATGTTTGGATGGTTACCAAACAGGGCCTTTGTCTCTCTCTGTCTCTGCATGCAGTGGTGGAGCCTAGGAGGTTATATATTCTTGCATCAAGACAAGGTGCATTCATAAGAATTATTGCACTTTTGCAATAAAAATTTATTTTTCCAATGAAAGCTACAATATCGCTTTTATTTGTTGTTAACAAGTTCTTTGAGAGCATTGATTAGCAGCTATGTTTGACTTTATAAGTATTTTGGTTTTCCGTATAGAATTAGAACAATTTCTTTTCATAATTAAAACAAGTAAACTTTCAATAAGAGGACTTAGCCACTTTTACAATAGCAAAAATCGCATTATCTTTGTCGGTTGAGTTTTTATTACAAATTAATGATTTAGTTCTTTTCATGTAATAGGTAAGGCTGGGAGTCAGATACGTGCATTTGATTTGGTTTATTAAAATAAATGTTAAACGCAATAATAGAGAGGTTTTATAAAGATGAAACATGCCAGCTGTCAGTTAACCTAAATCCCATTCTTTTTCACCTTTCCTGCATTTGGCAACCACCTAGTCGTTGGTCATCGATCCGACAAAAATATTCAACGTATGAGTCATTGTTGGTAAATTAACATTCATTTTTTATGTTGCTAGTGCATTATGAAAAGATATTCAAACTTTCAAGTCCGAAAAATGAATAGAAACTGTGCCTTTCTTGCACGCAACGAGCTCGAGTAAAACTCCATTCACAGGATAAGATTGGCCTTCAAAATTATCCATGGTGCGAGATGTTATAATTCGAATTAGGCACTCAATCAATCTTTAAGATAATTGCAAGATGGAGATTTTTTTGGGCCACGATGGAGAAGGTCGTGTTGACCAAGTAAGTGGATTTTTTTTTTTTTGGGGAGGGGGAGCGGCGTAGGCTGAATAAATCATCATGTCACTTCGATACTTTCTCGTATTGGACCACTCTACTTGAAAATGATTAAGTTTGTAAGATGATGATGGCAAATTGACTCTCTTAAGCAAGTCCACTCACAGCTTGTATATCATAATCTATATTACAGATTGATTTATCTTTGATATTTTCCTATTTGAGAGGCTCTTTTGCCCCTCTACTTTATATAAGCCAACTTGTAAAAGTCAAACATAAGCCACCGCTCGTACGTTTTAATTTTCCAACTTGTAGGCTGAATAAATCATCATGTCACTTCGATACTTTCTCGTATTAGACCACTCTACTTGAAAATGATTAAATTTGTAAGATGATGATGGCAAATTGACTCTCTTAAGCAAGTCTACTCATGGCTTGTATATCATAATCTATATTACAAATTGATTTATCTTTGATATTTTCCTATTTGAGAGGCTCTTTTGCCCCTCTACCTTATATAAGCCAACTTGTAAAAGTCAAACATAAGCCGCCGCTCCTACGTTTTAGTTTTCCAACTTGTAGGCTGAATAAATCATCATGTCACTTCGATACTTTCTCGTATTAGACCACTCTACTTGAAAATGATTAAATTTGTAAGATGATGATGGCAAATTGACTCTCTTAAGCAAGTCTACTCACGGCTTGTATATCATAATCTATATTACAAATTGATTTATCTTTGATATTTTCCTATTTGAGAGGCTCTTTTGCCCCTCTACTTTATATAAGCCAACTTGTAAAAGTCAAACATAAGCCGCCGCTCCTACGTTTTAGTTTTCCAACTTGTAGGCTGAATAAATCGTCATGTCACTTCAATACTTTCTCGTATTAGACCACTCTACTTGAAAATGATTAAATTTGTAAGATGTTGATGGCAAATTGACTCTCTTAAGCAAGTCTACTCACGGCTTGTATATCATAATCTATATTACATATTGATTTATCTTTGATATTTTCCTATTTGAGAGGCTCTTTTGCCCTTCTACTTTATATAAGCCAACTTGTAAAAGTCAAACATAAGCTGTGTTGGAGAAAACTTCCTTATTTGTTTTGATGCTGACAAAACGTTTTCATTAGTCTAGTCTGAAGACTTGCAGACTCACTCGACAAAGTCTGAAAACTTGCAGACTCTTTTGACAAAGTCTGAAGACCGCCAGACCGCCAGACTCAAGATGTAAAGTCTGCCTTCATTGACAGTTTCTAGACCGATGAAGAAGATTTATCCAGATTCGAGTATTTTCTTTAAGGATTTGATTCGAGCGGTTGAAGAAGATCTCATGGCTGGAGATCGCATCTCAAGATCGATTATTCGTTTTGAATTTAATTCGAATAAATTGGATCCGTTGATTGGCGAAGTATACTTGGAAGGTTCTACTTATGGAAACCTAGATCCTGATTGTACGAGCGAGCAGGATTGGTGGGCTATCTTCACATTCCTTTAATAACTCGAGATCTCCCTAATTGATTCTGTTCAACGGGTAGATTGGAAGAACTCCTTTGGAAGGTGCCAATGGTTGTGAAGGCATGGAGGAGTATATAAGGAAGATGCTCTGGTTATTTGAGAATGTGCGCGATAGATAAATTCCAAAGTCTGAAGCTTCTTGTTCTTTGTCGATTCAATTGTTGAGCGTAAACTTGTACTCAAAAGAGAGTTTATACATTTGTGAAGCCTTAGGAAGTGTAGTAGAGTCTCTACACCTTTGATTCAAGGAAGTGATACTGTAACAACTCTTTTGATACATAGTGGAATCCAGCCGGTGGGCTATCAGTGTGGGAGAGTGGACGTAGGCTTGGATTAAGCCGAACCACTATAAACATTGTGTTCTTATTCTCTTCCATAAACTCTTTTACTTTAATCGTAACTCTATTTGATTGTTAGAGTCCAATTTCTTTTTCAAAGTCTATTGCGAAACAGACTCGAGCTAAAAGCAAAATTTATATTCTACTTTGCAAAAATTGTTTTCGCACCTATTCACCCCCTTTAGGTGCTCATACTAGCATTCACAATTGGTATCAGAGCTTGTATACTCATTTAAATTGAAGTGTTTTTACTTCAGAATTAATGATCCATGGCTAGTATGTTAGCTCCAGGTCTGGTTGAAGGGCAAAGCAACACAAGACCGCCTTATTTTGATGGAAAGAAATACAGCATATGGAAAAATAAGATGAAGGCATTCCTAAGATCTAAAGATCCTCTGGAATGGGATGTGGTAGACAGAGGAATCATCCCTAAAGCTACAATAGTCTCAGAAAGAGGAAAAGAAGCTGTTGAGTCCAGCGAGATGACTCAAGAAGAGATAACCAAGAGACAAGCTCTCGATGCAAAAGCAATTTATTCCTTATATTGTGCATTATCTCCTACTGAATATAATAGAATATCTTCTTGTGAAACAGCTAAAGAAGTCTGGGATAGGTTGCACATCACCTATGAAGGAATCGATCGAGTGAAAGAAACCAGAATTAATATTCTACTCGGTCAATACGAAGCCTTCAAGATGAAACCAGGAGAATCTATCACCGACATGTTTAGTCGTTTTACGAAATCGTGAATGGTCTTGAGTATCAAGGTCAACCAATCTCTGGACCCATGAAGTTTAACAAACTATGCGTGGACTTTCCAAAGATTGGAATCACGTAAAGACCTCAATAAGGGAGACACAAAGAATCATGCCACTCTCTGTTGACGAATTGGTTGGCACTCTTCAGTCTTATGAAGTGGAGAAAATCAATGAAGATGAAAATCCCAAAGGTAAAAAATCTATTGCTTTAAAATCTAACGATGACTCTGACGTTACAAATTCTCGAAGATGATATGGACGATGAAGAGCTTGCTCTCATGATAAGAAAATTCAAAACCGAACAAAAATGGAAGAAGATTCAATTGGAAGAAACAAAGTTCTCAAAAGTTTCAAAACAAATCAGCAGAGGACGATGAATCCAATAAAGATGTGATTTGCTTTGAATGCAAGAAAAAGGGACACATCAAACCCAACTTTCCCTTACTAAAGAAAAAGAAAGGAAAAGCTGAGAAATACGTAAAGGCTCTCAAAAACGAAACTTGGAGTGATACCGAATGCGAAGAGAGTGATGATGATTATGCCAATATTTGTCTAATGGCACAATCAGAATCAGATTCAGACTCTAAGACAGACTTAGACTCAGACTCAGACTCAGACAGTGAAAGTAATTTTAAGATTCCTACTAAAGTCTCTAAATATATTGATGAACTGTGTCTTAGTCTCAAAACCTCTCTCAAAAGGATTTCCGAACTAAAAAGGGAAAATTCTACACTGAAGCAACAAGAGATTGTTTGGAAAGAAAATGTTGAAAATTTAAATAAAAGTGTTATTACCTTGAAAGAAAATGCAGACTCTCTTTCTAAAGAAAATGAACTCTTGAAAAATAATATTTCAAGTATCTCAAAAAGGTTTTCTATAGGATCTGAGAAATTGGAAAAGATTCTTTTAGCACAAAGACCTTGTTTTAACAAATCGGGCTTGGGAATGACTCACTGAAACCATTCCTCTAATTGATTTTCAAAAGTAAAGGAAAGAATTAAACAAAGACCTACAAAAGACTTTTATAGAAATCATTTTCAAAAAGTCTTTGTAAAACCTATAGGTCAGCAAAGTGCTCTTAAATGTTCTAAGTGTAATAGCTCAGAACATTTTGAGAAAGAATGTCCTATGGTTTGGAAACCTGTTAAGAAGGCTTTGGCAAAGACCGTATATTACACTAACTCCATTGGACCCAAGAAAATATGGGTACCAAAGAAAGCTTGAGTTCTCTTTTTAAATGCAGGTCACTATCAAGAAAAAGGTCAAATGGTACTTGGATAGTGGATGCTCGAGACATATGACAAGAGACTCAAGTTGTTTCATAAAGCTTATGCAAGTTAATGGTGGAAAAGTTTCATTTGGAGGAAATAGTAAAGGTAGAATTATCGGATGCGGAACAGTGAAGATTGGAAGTCTCACAATCAGCAACGTTTCTTTAGTAGAAGGACTTAACTACAACTTGCTGAGTATCAGCCAACTGTGCGATACAGGGTTCAAAATTAACTTTCAATAAGGAATATGTTCAGGAACCAGCAAAGACTCCTCTCAGACTTTCACAGGACGAAGACATGGGAACATCTATCTTCTGGACATCAAACCAGAAAAATCTCAATGTCTAATTTCAATTCAAAAGGAAGTTAATCTCTAGCATAGAAAACTTGGTCACATCAACATGAAACAAATAGCCAAGATCTCTACAAAGAAGCTTGTTCGTGGACTGCCCAATTTGACATACCAAAAATCCGATCTATGCACACCATGCGTGTTGGGAAAACAAGTCAGAAGTTCTTTCAAACCAATAAATCAAGTTTCCACTAATCATATGCTGCAACTCTTGCATATGGATCTCTTTGGACCAACCAGAACCTAGATCATTGGTGTTTGCTAAGAAAGTACAGAATGAGAAAGGGTATGTTATTTCGTGTATACGGACAGATCATGGAGGTGAGTTTGAAAATCAAGATTTTGCTAAATTCTATGATGAATCTGGTTTTCAGCATGTGTTCTCCTCTCCATACACTCCAGAACAGAATGGAGTTATGGAAATGAAGAATAGATCGTTGCAAGAAATGGCTAGAACTCTTTTAATTGAAAGCAACATTTCTTCTCGTTTTTGGGCCGGCGGTTTCTAAGATGTTATATTATTAATAGAGTTTTCTTAAGGCCTATTCTGGAGAAAACTCCCTATGAATTGTTCAAAGGTAAGAAGCCAATTATTTCCTATTTTCATGTGTTTGGTTGCAAATGTTTTATATTGAAAAATGCAAATGATCGAATTGGTAAGTTTGAAGAAAAATCAGATGAAGGTATTTCCTTGGATATTCAACCACCAAAAGCTTACGAGTTTACAACAAAAAGACTCAATCAGTGGAAGAATCAATGAATGTTAAATTTCAAGACTTCATACAAACTCAATCGATCCATACTCAACCTGAAGAATCTGAACCTACTCCAGACTCTAGACAATTCAGTATTAACAATGTCGGGGAATTGACTCATAAACTAAAAGGTAAATCTGTTATTGGAGCTAAATGGGTTTTCAGGAACAAGATGGACGAAAAAAGAAAAGTTATAAGGAACAAAGCAAGACTCGTGGCCAAAGGATATACGCAAGAAGAAGGGATAGACTATGATGAGACTTACGCACCAGTAGCAAGGTTAGAAGCAATTAGATTATTACTTACTTTTGCTTGTCATAAGAATTTCAAGTTATTCCAAGTGGACGTCAAAAGCGCATTCTTAAATGGATTTATCCAAGAGAAAGTCTATGTGGAACAACCTCTCGAATTTGAAGACCCAAGGAAGCCAGACTCTGTATTTAGACTGAAAAAGGCGTTATATGGTTTAAAGCAAGCACCTCGAGCTTGGTACGACAAGTTAAGTAAGTTTTTAATCCAAAATGGCTTTGTTAAAGGTAAGGTAGACACTACCTTGTTTATTAAAAGAAAAAGTAAAAACTTTTTACTTGTACAAATCTATGTTGATGATATTATTTTTGGATCACCTAACGAAAATCTGTGCAAGAAATTTTCTAAGTCTATACATGATAAATTTGATATGAGCATGATGGGTGAACTATCTTCTTCCTAGGACTACAAGTAAAACAATTGAAAGAATGGACTTTCATTCACCAAGAAAAATATGCTAAAGAACTTGTTAAAAAGTTCGGTTTGGAGAATTGCAAAAAGACTAATATACCAATGTCAAGTTCTTTGAAGCTGGACAAAGATGAAGGAGGAAAGAAAGTTGACCAGAAGCTATACAGGAGTATCATTGGATCACTTATTTATCTTACTGCTTCTAGACCTGACATTTTGTTTAGTGTTTGTATTTGTGCTAGATTTCAATCAAATCCCAAAGAATCTCATCTAAGTGCTGCAAAACGCATCATCAAATACGTTGCAATAACCTCTAAGTTGGGTCTCTGGTATCTTAGAGAAGGAGATCTTACCCTCCTTGGATACTCAGACGCGAACCTAGCAGGATGCAGAGTTGATAGAAAGAGCACCTCAGGCACTTGTCAATTGCTTAGTAACAGGACAATATCTTGGTTTTCGAGGAAGCAAAGCACTGTAGCTCTTTCAACAGCAGAAGCAGAATATGTGACTCTTGGAAGTTGTTGTTCTCAAATCTTATGGATAAAACAACAGCTAAAAGACTTTGGAATCGAAGATTCATGCACTGAGATCAAATGTGACAACACCAGCGCGATTAATCTCACCAAGAATCCAATTCTTCACTCAAGAGCAAAGCATATAGAGATTCGACATCATTTTATTAGAGACCATGTTCAAAATGGAGAAGTATTGATTCAATTCATTGACTCAAAGAATCAGCTTGCGGATATCTTTACTAAGCCACTGGAGAAAAGTCAATTTGAGTCTATTCGATCCAAACTTAATATCTTAAAGTTTGAAGAAGTTTAGACTTAGGGACAAAAGTCTAAAGATGCTCAGACTCAAGAGATCAAGATCCACTACTGTAAGTTATTTCTATTTTGGAAATTTATTTTTCGGATAAAATCTCGAAAAGGTACGTTCATCTATTAATCTGCAATTGATTGATGTTATCTTTCCAAGTTTTCGTAATTATAGCAATCATTCCTTTTCGAGAAAGAAATTATCTTTTTTACAGTTATATATTTTTCAAAAAGGCAGTTAGTTTTGAAAAGGCATTTTTATTTTTCTTTTTACGGCGATTCGTATACCCCGTTTCGATCGCCTTATATACTAATTGTCTTCTTCACAAACCCTAGAAGCACGTAACATCACTTTCTCACTTTTACTCTCTAGTTTAATCTTCAAAGTTTGCATCTTTCTCGCGAATCGAGTTTGGAATCTCCTAAAGACTGTGATAATGGCTTCCCAAAGAAAGTCTTCTCGGATCGCAAGCAGGGGACCACCGCCTTTGCGTGAGGGTCCTACGCACTTTGACCTCACCGAGGAAGAAGAATCTCCGAGGCAACAACAGAGCCCACAACATTCTCAACCGCGTCACACTTCTCAAGCTAGACCACAACAACAAGCGAAGGAAGAAATCGTCATGGATGCCGAACCTGTAAGGTCTCAAAAGCCTGCTTTTACCTACAAACTTTGCTCTACTTTAAAGGAAGGAGGTTCTGCTTTGAGTTTCATTAATGAATTTTTGGTAGAAAAGGGGTACAGGAATGAAACCCACTTTTTACGAACGATGGAACGTTTGGGAATCGCTCTTGCGGGCTCGGCGATAGAGCCTTTGCAAATATTCCAAGCGATCCACGTGTTAGTGGACATAATCAACCCAATGGAAATGATGATGAAAAGATGTTCACTAATTTTAAGTCTAGAATGGGTATTGCTGCGAATATTCGAAGCAAAAGGACAGATCTGTTTCGTTCTGAGGAACACAAGTGACTTTACTCTAAGTTGCTTTGAAGCGAGGGGTGATGAACCCAAAGAGTGTAGATTTTGATTTTCTCGACTCTCGAATGTGAACTTGCGGGAGAAATTTGCCTTACTTCAACTTGATCGATTTTGCTCGAGACGACGTGGCTCATCCGGAACTTACCGCATATTTCTATTCAAATCTAAGCTTTTGGATGCGAATATATTCTCTTTCGGTGTTAGAGATCAGGATTATGTAGTTGATATGGACACTCTGGCCGATGTGATTGGAGTAGAAAGAGGAGAGTTTCAATCAATTGGTGTGTCTATTGGCCGTGCAACGGTAGAGCTTGTTCGGGATGGGATGACAAAAGGTCGAATTTCGTACGTGAGGTTGAATGCCTCAAATGTTTTGCTTCACAAGATTGTGATCAACTGTCTTAGACCCAAATCGACTTCGAAGACTAACGTTTCCAATTCGAAGCAAAGGCGATGTATGCTATCAACGCTAGCAAAAGTTCTCTCGCCACACACTATAATATTTCACATGTACGATCGGTGGTGAAGGACAAAGGCCAACTTCCTTATTCAGCACTTGTTTCTAAGTCATTCGAGACATCTTAATATTCATCCTCCCAATATTCTATGTGTTTGATCGTGTGATCAAATGGTAGTGGGACTGAAGATGGTTTCCAAAATACGTCTAAAAGAGCTAAACAAGGTTTTGGAGCGATTTAAAGAGAAAACTCCTGTCAAGACTCATCAAGTCTTTATGGCTGCAAAAAGAAAAGGAAATGAGCCCATCACAGCTCCATCCAAAAAAAGAAGAGCACTCATCTTGCAGGATGAAGAAGATGAGGAAGATGTCACCATTTCGCTCTTGCTTTAAGCAATCTTTAGCACTTTGTTCCAGAGACAGAGGAGATAGAGGATAAAGACAGAGAAGAAGAAGAGCAGAGGGATGAAGAGAGAGATTCAATGAGAAAAGAGGCAGAGGAATAAAGAACTCCAGAAGAAGAGGAGCGAGGAGAACCGCAGCATCATGTCACTGACGAGGAGACAGAGCATGAAGAGTACTTCTCTCACCTGAAGGCACTGAAACAGGGGGAGCTGCTGAGAAAAGAGGTACCTCTTCAATTGCTTTTACTAGTGAGATGTTAGCCGTTCACCTGCAGACCCAGAAGATGTTTATGCATCTCAATTTCCTAAGGAAGGTCATGAAGTTTCATCTCCAAATCTGGGTGCTCATGCTAAAATGCCCTCATCTGCAAATACTCCTCAAACTGATCATGCTGAGGCAAGCACTCGGGTGATAACTCGGCGGACTTTCGACGAGTGCTTGATGTTCTTATGGAGATGCGAGGCTAGATTTATGCCTTGGGATATGAAGTTCGAATCCGCAAAATGCCGGTCAAGCCTCTTCGCTTCGTTGAATGATCAAATACGGACTCTTACTCTTCAAGTTCAAGCCACCGCCAAGAGTCACGAGGTAGAACAACTGAAGGAGGATTTGAAAAAGTTGGAAGCGACTATCGAGTCGATGGGAGATTTCCAACTTGTTTGCATTCCAAGATAATCCTAATTTCATTCTCTTTTCATCTCTTCCTTTTTAATGATGACAAAAAGGGGGAGAAGCTAAGTGCAGTAGATTTGACTTCATTTGACTTCTGTTTATTTTTGTTCAACTTTCCTTTTGTCTGGTTGTGACTAATTTGGATTTGGATTGATTGTTTAATGCTTGCTTGCAGTATTTTAAGTGTTGATGGTATTCATGGCAAAGATAGTTGTTTTTGCAAGACTAACACATTTTCTGTGGATACAGATTCAATACTATCTTTATCATAATCCATTTATGAGATATCCATATTTGCTTAAGTATTGTCTTGCAGGTCAAAATATCCAAATCTGCAGGAAAGTTTTGTCACTATCAAAAAGGGGAAGATTGTTGGAGAAAACTTCCTTATTTGTTTTGATGCTGACAAAACGTTTTCATTAGTCTAGTCTGAAGACTTGCAAACTCACTCGATAAAGTCTGAAAACTTGCAGACTCTTTTGACAAAGTCTAAAGACCGCCAGACCGCCAGACTCAAGATGTAAAGTTTGCTCTCATTGACAGTTTCTAGACCGACGAAGAAGATTTATCCAGATTCAAGTATTTCTTTAAGGATTTGATTCGAGCGGTTGAAGAAGATCTCATGGCTGGAGATAGCATCTCAAGATCGATTATTCGTTTTGAATTTAATTCGAATAAATTGGATCCGTTGATTGGCGAAGTATACTTGGAAGGTTCTACTTATGGAAACCTAGATCCTGATTGTACGGGCGAGCAGGATTGGTGGGCTATCTTCACATTCCTTTAATAACTCGAGATCTCCCTAATTGATTCTGTTCAACGGGTAGATTAGAAGAACTCCTTTGGAAGGTGCCAACGGTTGTGAAGGCATGGAGGAGTATATAAGGAAGATGCTCTGGTTATTTGAGAGTGTGCGTGATAGATAAATTCCAAAGTCTGAAGCTTCTTGTTCTTTGTCGATTCAATTGTTGAGCGTAAACTTGTACTCAAAAGAGAGTTTATACATTTGTGAAGCCTTGAGGAAGTGTAGTAGAGTCTCTATACTGTGAATCCAAGGAAGTGATACTGTAACAGCTCTTTTGATACATAGTGGAATCCAGCCGGTGGGCTGTCAGTGCGGGAGAGTGGATGTAGGCTTGGATTAAGCCGAACCACTATAAACCTTGTGTTCTTATTCTCTTCCCTAAACTTTTTTACTTTGATCGTAACTCTATTTGATTGTTAGAGTCCAATTTCCTTTTCAAAGTCTATTGCGAAACAAACTCGAGCTAAAAGCAAAATTTATATTCTATTTTGCAAAAATTGTTTTCGCACCTATTCACTCCTTCTAGGTGCTCATACTAGCATTCACAAGCTACCGCTCCTACAAGCTGCCGCTCTTACGTTTTAGTTTTCCAACGCAAAGATTTGTGAAGTTCGTTAAGTTTACTGTGTCCCTATGTGACATCCTGATTTTCAGGTTCTGATTTCGATTAAATAAGTTGGGCCTTTCGTCGACGCGCCTATAGTGCTTTTTGTTAGAGAAAACTCCTTTATTGTTTTGAAGTTGACAAACCTTTCCAAAGTCTATGTCTGAAGATCTGAAGACTTTATCGTCAAAGTCTGAAGACCGACAGATCACCAGATTCTATCTAAAAGTCTATCCTCACTAGGAAGCTCCAGACTGAAGTATGAAGATTTATCCAAAAGCAGGATTATTATCCAAATGCAAAGTTATCTTCAAAGATTCGTTTTGTACGATTATTGGAAGATGTTATAGCTGGAATTCACACATACTTGATTGATTATTCTTATTGGAAACTACTTCGATATGAAGATCTTTGAGAGGCAAGCTAAACTTGGAAGGTTTTACTTATGGAAACCCAAGATCCTAATTTGTATGGGCAAGCAGGATTGACGGGCTTTCAACACAAACTATCTAACAACTCGAGATCACCTTAATTGATTCTGTCCAACGGGTAGATTGGAAGAATTCTTTTGGAAAGTGCCAACGGTCGAGAAGGCATAAAAGAGTAGGATTTTATTTGAAAAAAATGATGACATTCAAGTTTTTATTTGAAATAATGTCCACTTCATGCCATTCTTTGAAAAAATAATGGCACTTCAGACCCTTATTTAGAATTTTTCTTTGTTTCCTAGGTGAAATTTTATGACGTTCGAAACTAGATTTTCTTTTACCATTAGAAAAAAATTCATGAAATAAAATGTTCCGAACTTCACTTGACCAATTATTGTGGAGTTTATTTGTTAAGCTTCCAAAAAATGGTTTCGCACGTACTTTGTACCTGAAAGTGAAAGCTAGTAATTTGTCCAAAACCTGGACATCTTAAGAAGGCCAATCCATAAATGTAAAGCAATGTAGTAGTTGAATTTGACACTTTGCGATGAATGGAACACCATCCGCAATTTTCTGTGATCAATATGAACTATCTTAAAATGATTTTGTTAACAACTGACTCTGCAATGAGGAGCCAACTGCTGATCAGTGTGCTCTGCTATGTCCTTTCAATAATTCCAAATGAGAGAGAGAGAGAGAGAGAGAGAGAGAGAGAGAGAGAGAGAGAGTTGAGCAGCATACTAAACCCTAAAGCCCCAAATCAAGTTCCATGGAGCAACATCGAGAGTAATATACAAGCAAACAGCCTTATTCTTGTGAAAAAATTGAGTTTCAGACAGAGAACACTTAAGCAATCGAGCAATTACGGTGTCAATTTATCATACTTGTCGGCACCATATAACGTAAGCTACCACATAGGATGTAGTAATTCTCATTGTAGGAACTATGATGAAGGGTAAATATGTTATATGGATATAAGTTTAAAATTTTGTGTGGTACAAAAAATTTAGGATATTAGGGCCACAGGCATGATTTAGGATATTTGGTGATTTCTTTAAAAGAAAAAAAAATGTCAAAATTTAATTTTATCTGACCATGCCAAGAAGCTCTCGTAAAGATCATGCCGTACTTACAATTAACTGTGCCCTGCTATGCTTTTTCAGAACAACTATAATTCTCCAACTGCCCCCTCATTTTCTGCTATTCATTCATGGTTGAGAAATTTCAACGGAGGTGCTATCTAAGGCAAAAACTGATCGTACCAAGCTACAATTCTTTAAGGTGGAGTGGAAACACTCGATTGCATGGAGTGAAAATGTCATCATCAATAATCATAAGATTCAAGAGAGCAGGTTGGGTTATGCCCAATACTCCTCCGGTCATCGTTAGGACGAAAGGAACAAAAGATTTTCAAATAAGTCAGATCCATTAACTTCTCGTTAATACTTCATAGGAACACTAAATATTAAAGTATACATACATCGTTTAAAAGAATTGGCAATGATTTCTAGACTATATATTTTCTATTGTAGGTTGAATTGTTATTAAGTGGATTAATCATATTTAGTTCGAATGCACTTCGGTTTTAGTTTCGTATCTTTTTTTGAGCTGCTCGTCAACAGTTGTTCAGGAAGGATTCGAGGTTTTACATGAAGAATATTTTCAGGAAAAGATTTTCTGATCTAAGTCCAAAACATTACGCCGAATGATCCAAACCTAAGATCTCAAGCTTCCCGGATGTGAACCAATTGCTTTTGGTAAATGGTAAGTCCTCCCTTCTTTACTCACGAGTCTCCGAAATTCAATCTGATAAATTGGTCTAGAATAGCATCTTGCAAAATAAAAAAATAAAAATAAAAAAAGGACAAAGAACGTGAGCCCCACGATGCATAGGTGCCCTACCTGCCTCTGCTTTTTACCATCAGCTTTTGCAGAGAGAAAAAGTGAGAACGTACTCCACTGACATCATTTAACTCAAACAAATTCCTTTGTCACGTGGACAAGCCCGATTTACGTACTCGGATATGTCATTAAAATGAATTCGATGAATGTGAGCTGGACTAACACGTACGTATATGAGCAGAAACACAGCCGGGGCGCGAGCAAAAGTGGCTGATTAGCCTTTGTAACTCGTTAGTTAGCAAGGCTTGACATGAACTCCCTTGAGTTAGGACGTCAAAACTCGAATTTAGTAAGACATTGCTGTGGCAGATGACACTTCAAGATAAGCTCAATCTCGAAGAGAAGGGAAAAGATGGTTATGTCGATGATAAGGCTGTGCCGATGTGCCAGAAAAAACCCAAATCTGATTTGACGATCTGCTGGTAAAAGAGGAGAAATCCACTATCGTCAAAAGCTTTAAAGAAATTTGCTTTGAAGAAAATTACCGCAAATCACGTGGTCTGATTGTCCCTTCCTAATCGTAATCTTCGACCACAGAAGAGTAAAATCCATTCCACGTCGACCGCAAACAAATTCCTTAATTTCAAGTGTTTTTGTTGAGCCCCTCATCTATTTTGAGGTCATCTTCAAATTGTCCATCCCATTTTCCCAAAAATTCGTAACTGTAGCTGATGCATATTAACCCAATTCACAGCTAAGTGAGAAATATGAACTGGGTTCGTATGATTCGGGTGCCCCCAGAAGTCATACTCAATTTTCACTCTCCGGATTTTAGCTGGATCCTTGACCAATTCGAACGAGCCAACACCATGGCAGTCACTATAGATCACCAAGGCAAAAAATAACTCTTCGGCACAATTATATCGTGGCATTCATACTTCACCTGTATATAAATTGCCAACAAAACTGATTTCGTATGAAAAGCAAACTCCAGTATTGTGGACTGAGTAAGACGGGAAATTAGGGGTCGCAACATCAAACTACTAAATCTTGACATGGCGGATCGACCATGTACCGCAAGTCTGTTTTGCATAAACAAGCAAAGAGCCCATCCTATCGTGCGAACAAAACAATCGAAGTCTTTAGAGGTTTGTTGTCGCTTGCAATAGAACTGGGGAGAGTAAACTGTGAATATACAACTGGCAACGCAAGAAAAGTTCTGTTCCTCTCCTTTTGCCATTTTCCATCGACGAAGTCTAATAAGCCAGGAACAATACTCGCCATACTAGTGCTGCTCACCTCCCATATAACGGGAAAAATAAAAAACCAAGGCAAAGTACAAGGTAAAAACAGGCGAGCGACGTCACCAACTAAGCTGTGTTCGCGAGGTGAATGAAGCGAGGCCAGCGAGCACGGGACAAAGAGAGGTGAGGGAAGAGAGAGGCAACAGATTCAAGGGTTTTTAAGCTAAACAGGGGTTTTATGTTGTCATTGGAGATGTTGGAAGGAAGCCTAGGAATGTCCTTCCACAGCACAAATAGTTGGCCAACCTGTACAGACAATGTGAACAAGATTCGGACTCGGTGCTGAACGAGACCTAACCAATTCAAAGGTCAACAATTATTGTCGGTTCTGGCACCAACAAATGCAGGGAGAATTCCACGGCAAGCTAGAAGAATTTCACGATCTTGTTCAGGACCACGACACGGAGACACCCTCCCCAATCCTTTCCTTGGCCATGGAAATGCTGTCGGCATAACTGGAGGAATCAATTACTTCTTTTGGCCAGATAATTAACATCATACACGAGTCATGACTATTGGTTGAAATTTACTTGAAACACTCCTCTACAAATTGACCCTCTTGGAATAGGAGTCAATACTTGCTATCATAATTTTTAAGCACTTCACTCCGACTAGTCCATTCTCCATTACTTATCCGTGCAATCAATCTCGAGCTTCAGTGGACAAAAAATCATTCTTGAGATTCGCTTCTCAATGCTGATGATCTTCGATTAGTTTGTAGTGTTCAATGCAAGGTCACATGACGTTGCGAATGTGCCAGAGGTTGACAACGACAACTACAATGCCGCTTCTTCCTTCATCACCCTGCCAGCAGACCGGCCAGCTTTTCCCTTGACCATGCCAGCGAGTATTACTTCGTCCTCACACCTTTCCTAACGGTGAAAATTGCTCTCACGGCAAAATATTAGCAGTTACCGGCAGTGGCCTCTACCGGCCCAACCTCCAGTC
Source organism: Eucalyptus tenuipes (assembly GCA_014182365.1). Lineage (NCBI taxonomy): Eukaryota > Viridiplantae > Streptophyta > Magnoliopsida > Myrtales > Myrtaceae > Eucalyptus > Eucalyptus tenuipes. The sequence goes on along the minus strand of CM024540.1, from coordinate 26,452,268 downwards.
CAGTGGGATCCCCATCACTAGCAGCCCGAACCGCCAGCGCCACTACATCTCTACCACCACCTGGAAGTGATGCTTCATCCCTCCGTGTAACACTCCTAGTCCTGTTCATGTCCATTGCCATAAGCTTATTACGTTAGTTCATAAGACATGACGATGATTATTTCTACTGGATAGAGGTGGACTACTGATAGATTGTGAGATGTTGCTACTTGTCATAAAGTGAATAAAGTCGTTAAAAGGATTCTTCTCAGAATTCCTACATGATGCATACAGACAAAATTAATCAAACTTGTAATAGTTCATAAATACCTTTGGAACAGATATATAGTTCTCCTCCGAAATTCTGAAATTCAGCTCTATTTGCAGTTCCTATGACATGAAGACCAAGATTATTGAAAAAAATTTAGAAAGCAGCTGGAGACAAAAACTTGCATACTGGGAAGTCGAAACAGAGCATCGTTAGAACAAAAATCTTCATTGGCATGGCGAAAGAAATCCCAGCATTAAAATGACTAATGATAAGGATAAGGAGAGTAAATTGCATGATGACAGGATAAAAGGTGTAAATCTTGTTAGGATCAAGCTCAATACATAGACAGTTCATCCAAAATTTAAATGACAATGAAACTACGAACTCACTCTTGCAGACTTGCAGCATGTCAAATTCACACTATGAAATTAGCTTGAAAGAACGCGCCAAATTCTGGGGATTGGGAGTGCCATAAACCTGCGGTATGATCTCTCTCCTTTGCGTAGGTGTTTCAGTAACTTGCATCCAGAAGCTCCTTAATAGTCCAGACCTTAAGCATTAAATTACTTTGCGCAGTTGTATGACAACATACAAAAGAGAGAATTTCAGTTGAAATACCACAGAACAATGATAACCAATTCAAAGGGATTTCCTTAAAGAGCTGCTTGTTCTTTCAACATCTTGTAATGTCCACCGTATCAACATCATGTATAAAGCAGTATGCCTGGCAATATAAGAACCAAACAGAACATACAAGTTCAACTTGCCGTGTAAACAAAACAAACATGTTATAAATGACCTGTGAGTAGGCAAAACAACCTTCCAATACAGAACTTGAAAAGAAATTATCAATCTAGAAGTCTGGATCTTGATATCATGTCGAGGATGAAGAATCATACTGGATGACAAATGACAAATGACAAATGACAAATGACAAATTATATTCTCAAAAGGAACTTTATAATCTAGTTCTCCAACAAGGGCTGCAGTTACATTCCTACCTAGATCAAAAGAAATATTTCATTCCAACTAAGAAATATGATTCACTCAGTAATGCACAAAGAAGGATCGCTCATAGATGACTCACCAGGACTGCCAGTTTCATCCCAACCACTATCAGGACTAAGATTATGGCTTGTCAGGGGGCATGGATCGTCTCAATATTGGATCATCACCAGAATGTGATCTCATGAGCAACCTGACGTAACAAATGCTCATGGTTCTGTATGAGGAAGCTCTTGAAAATTCAGGTATTGCTTTTGGCGACTTGCATCTAGAAATGTCTAAAGCTCGTAGAAGCTCCGAGGCTCCAAGCCCTTGAGGCTCAATTAGTATGTCACACTCTTGTGCGAACAAATATCGCAAGTTAACTCTCGATGAGCATCATGATTTTTTTTTTACTTTCTAGGTATCTTGATCCTTGAGCCCTTGGATGTCCGAAAGTTCCCAACAATCCATCACTATGAAGTTCAATGTAAAATCTGAACACGTCTGGAAATATTGCCAACAACTTGCATCCTTGGATACACAAAATTTTTCAGGATGAGAAACTCTCTAGGGTTTGAACGTCATGCAGCTTCTCACACTATTTGATGTTCAACTGCAACTGGGTTTTTAAGCACGATAGATCCGGTAGATAGCTAATATCACCAATAATTTCAGCTTGTCAAGGCCACGAATTTCAACCAGACTCTTGCAGTTTGCAACACGAAATCCTCTCAAATTCTTTAAGCTATAAAGGTCTGGTAATTATTTGATAGATGTGCACCCAGAGATATCCAATCTTTCCAATAACCAATCTGTCAAGGCCATGAGTTTCGATTAGACTCCAGCAATTTGCAGCATTGAATCCCCTCAGATGTTTTGAACTTGAAAGGTCTGGTAATCTTTCAATGGACATGCCTCCTTAGAGAGTAACCTTTCTAAAGATTCAAACCGGTCTAGAACTTGAACTAGATTCTTGCAGTATGCAGCATGAAATTCTCTCGGATTCTTTAAACTGGAAAGTCTGGTAATCTTTTGATAGATGTGCACCCAGAGATATTCAATCTTGCATATAAATCCAACCTATAAAGACCATAGGTTTCAGCTAGATCCGGCAATTGGCAGCATGGAATCTTTCAATGGATGTGCATGCAGAGATACTGAACCTTTCTAAAGATTCTTACTGGTTGAGGCCTCGAACTTCAACTAGATTCTCGCAGTTTGCAACATCTAATTCTTTCACTCTTTAAATTTGAAAAGTCAAGTGATTGAATGGATATTCAAGCAGAGATATCCAAGCTTACCAGATTCTTGCAATTGCCACACATAATAGACTCAGATGTTTTGAACTTGAAAGGTTCAGTGATTGTGCAATGGACATGTATCCACAGATGTTCAATTTTCCTAAGGATTCTAACCTGTCAAGGCCTTGAATTTCAACCAGATTCTTGCAATTTGCAGCACAGAATTCCCCCAGACTCTTTAAAGTTGAGAGAACGAGTGATTGTTGAATGGACACGCAACCAGAGATTACCGAACTTACCTACGACTCCAACCTGTCAAGACCATGAAATTCAAAAGGTCCAGTGATTGTGCAAAAAGACGTGCACCCCGAAGATATCCAACGCTTTCAATGATTCAAAAAACATCAGGGCCTTGAATTTCAACAGGATTCTCAGAGTTTGAAGCTTGGAATATTCTCAGCTTCTTTAAACTTCATAGATCCAGTGATTGTTCACGGACGTGCAACCGGAAATATTCAAATCTTCAAGGATTCTAACCATCAAAGCCTGGAATTTCAAGTAGGTTCTTGCAGTTTGCGATCAATTCCAGAATTTGCAATGATGTTGAGTTCACATCTGCAACAAGTTTAAGAACTTCCGATGCAGCCAGAATAGCTTAGGGCATTCATTTACTTCAATGTATGGGGGCTTCAAACCGTCCAGGCCGGTGACTTCTGTTAGCTCACGGCACTCTAAGAGAATCAGTTTACATAAGTGCTTCAAATTTGACAACGTCAACGTTGTCAATTTTCCACAATCTTGAATCCAAAGCGTCGATAATCCAACTGGAAGCTCTGGGAGGCATTCAAGCCAATGGCAATGATAAATACGGAGTATCTTGAGAAGGGTTAGTTGGGAAAGATGTGGCAATTGCGGACTCTCGCAAGTGATACCTAGAATAGTTACTCCAGAGGGCAGTTCTGGTAGTTCTCGAATTTTGGGGCAATGTCCAACGTGGAGTTTTTGAAGAGAAGAGAGCTTAGAAATGCTTTTTGGCAAGCTTGAAATGCTTGAAAGTTCTAAATCAAGCTCGTTTAACGAAATTAGTTTACCTATACTACTAGGTAGTTTTTCTAGTTTTTTGCAAAAGTTGGCATTCAAGTATTGGAGTTTTGCCAACATTCCGATTGTACTAGGCAATTCTCTTATGTGACTTCCAGCAATGTCCAAGATCCTTAAACTCTGCAGATTCCCAATCGATTCGGGTAATCCTTCAATCATTGAAGCAGATAAACATAGATGAGTTAATGACACAAGAGAACCTATGGATTCTGGAAGTTGAGTAAGTTTTGGACAACCACTTAAGTCAAGGAAAGACAAAGATACTAGATGGCCTATGGAGCTGGTTACGTGGTTTATCGAACACGAAGGGGCATCAAGAGTCTCAAGCTCCTTCAAAGAATGAATGGATTCCGGTAATTCTTTAAACCCTAACGACATAAAGGAGTCAATGGGTTCTAGAAGTTGAACAAGTTGACTATAACCCTGGGAAGGTAGAGTCTTTGGCTCCGCCAAACAACCACTCAATATAGCTATCTCTTGTATAGCAGTTTCATCTAAGAGAAGCTCCCTCAATTTTTCCATTCTACCTACTCCTACCGGTAGCTCCTCCAATCTCCTACATCTCGTGGCATTCAAAGAGATGAGGGTCTTGATATCTTCGAGAGAAGGATGAATCTCTTCCAGATTCTCACAATCTTCAAGAGTCAAAATCTCCAAACTTTTGAAAGCTGACAAGTCTGGAGTTCTTCTTAAAAAAAGACAACCTGTGAGGTTGAGAACTTTAAGCTCGGTTGCCATCTGAAAGAGAGAGAACGGATGCCTCAAGTGAGATTAGACCATTGCATCGTGTAATTTTCCACTACTTCTCATTGTTTTGTACATTTTAAAATTCCAAAATATCCATGCACCCCTGTTCTTTCATAGTTGTCTTATTTAATATGTCAATGTTTGGCTACCCCAACAAATGAATGCTTTTTAAGCATATCCGTTACAAAAAGAATGTTAGAGATATACCAGCACTAACATCTAAAATTGGAAAACATTTCCAAGAAATAATATATTTAGTGTCTAAAAGTTATGGCAAAGCCATTCTATATTGATTAGACATTTTGGCAACATCCTCATCTTTTGAATTTGGAAATTGTTAAAGTACTTTCTACAAGTAAATTTTTTTCACATTTTTAGGAAAGGAAATATGTATGCAGATTAACCAATAAATTGGATCATTTAGTCCAGCAATTTAAATGCCATTCCCACGTCAAATAGGCCACCAATAGGTTTAATTGCGTTAATGTAATACTTAGGGGTTTGCCCCTTTTCTTAACAAAGGAAAAAGAGAGAGAGAGAGAAATTAATTGCGTTAATGTAATACTTAGGGGTTTGCCCCTTTTCTTATCAAAGGAAAAAGAGAGAGAGAGAGAAAGGGCTAGTTTAATTATAAAAGAACAATTTTTAAATGTTACATCTACAAGATGTAAAATGCCATTGGAACGATAATTTTATTAATCCTATGACATTACTAATTTGTGATTGTGTTATACGGTGACTTTAGTAATCGACTATAATGAATAGATGTTTCGTGCGACAAGTCAAAGGAATTCATGAACTATTCCCATTATTGTAAGATAAAAATGACTTAGTAGCCATAGATCATTCAGATCTAAAAGAATCAGGTACTATATGGTAATATTTCTTTTATAGATGTTAATTAAATTTTGTTTTTTTTTGTAATATATCTAATGTTGAGCATGACTAACTGTTAAGACATCATCAATTTAAGATAGTAAGGGGCATAAGCTTCTGGTATATTTAGATGCCTACAAATTCCTATCATATTTGGAAAATCCTTAATCCAAGGATGGCTAATAAACCTTTCCCCAAAAAAAAAAAAAAAAATTGAGAACTTGGTGCAATTTGACCTTTGACAACACATGATTAATTTAAGATATTAAGGGGAAGAAGCTTCTGGTATATTTAGGTGCCTATAAATTCCTGGAAAATCCTTAATCCAAGGATGGCTATTAAACCTTTTCAAAAGAAAATAAAAATAAAAATTGACAACGCGGTGCAATTAGACCTTTGACAACACATGATTATCCATAAGACATATGCATTCTCTACATCTTACCTTGAGTGGACCCCATCCTTCCCAATTCTCCGAAATCATACTGCGTGATAGATTGAGCACAACTAATTTCTTTGGATGAAAGTTGGCTGCAACGAAATCTGAAGGACAATGCTGCCACTCAAGCCATCTTAATTGAGAAAGCAAATTTTGGAAATTTCCGGTGAAATTCGCGACATTCGCTTCAAGGAACCTCAAATTGGTCAATTCTTTAAATTGTTCAGCTGTGTAGCTTTTTCCAAAGCCATGAAGACACAGGGCCTCAATCTCTTTAGTACCCTGAAATTGGGGAACATTCTGTACAGTAAGTTTTGAAGGATGAGATGATTGATATTATGTATTGATTTCAAAGTTGCTATCGTATTAGTATGGTGTTGGTTTTTCACTTTCAATTTTGTTAAATACAAAATTGCGGATGTATAGTATTCATATAGTCTACGTAAAAATGTGAAGCTAAGGAGGTTGTTCATGAAATTTTCCTTTACCAATTATGCCCTTCACAATTTGTAACTTTTGAATTCCCAAAAATTGCATCCTTTGAAATTACAATGGATGCACTACCTTCATGCAGCACCCTGCTAATACATCCATCAAGATATGAAAAAACACGACTCATACAATCCATATACATCTATCAAACTTGCCATCAAAACATGTATCAAAATTAAAGAATTCCAATTTTAGTATCCCCTCTTTTTCCGATTTTCTTTATTTGTGATTCTCAATAGCAAAATGAAAATGAGTGTCATCCTGAAAAGTGAGCACGTATTTTTCGTTCTTTTCTTATAATGTTGTTCTTCGATGAGTGTTTTCCATTGTACATGGAAAAAAAAGTCCAACTATATATATCGGGAAAATTTTCCAAAAAGTCCAAAATCTATCGTACAATTCATTCTTAAAGTTCTCTATTTTGCTAATTTAACCATAAACCTTTGACGATTAGCCAATATAGTCATTTAGACCAATTTTGATGACGGCCAATGTCCACGTCAGCCATTTCGATTAGCCAAAAGGACTATATTGACAAATTATCAAAATGATTATGACTGAATTTAAATTGAAAATTTTAGGATTGAACTAATTATTATACAATAAATTTTAGACTTTTTAGACAATTATCTCTATATATGTTATATAAATTATTTTTACTTCTCTTCTTATTACACAAGCTTTTGATGTTGTCTTTTCATTGTCATGTTGATTTTGTTACAATGGTATAGTGGTCATCCATTTTCTTTTTATCAATTTGCCCATAGATTAATGAGATCTTGCCTTCAAACAAGTTTAGACATAAAAAATGATTAAATTGGATACTTAAAAAACTAAGTCTTTCCCATTTTTAACTTGTAACGAAATATTTAAGGAATTCAAATTCGTTTTTCATTTTAGGTGTTAAATTGCACATTAAACACAAACAATGATTTTTTTTTTAATGGTTTGAATTTTTCCCTCAAACTTTGAATCTTTTGATTCAAACACTACTCGTTGTTCCTTCAAAAATTTCCTGTATATTTATTGTATTTTTGTCAATAATTTCATAGATACCCTTTTTCATTTCTAAGCCATGTCCTATCAGTTGATTGCATTTGTATTGGTGCAAAAAATATGCTAGCTGAAAAGCATCGGTTGCATCGGTAGCATGTTTCCCAAAAATCTGTTTACATCATTATATTTTGCATCTCAATTTTAATCTTTACTGTTTGTTAGTTAAGGATACCCGTAACATGTGCACTTGCTTATTTGATGCTTTTATAAATCATCCCTATGTTATAACTGCTTTTAGTTGCATGCCATTTAACTTTCATAAATAATATTCTGGAATTAAACTTATGAAAATCATTGATTATCAAAATGATAATCATAATATTCCCTCTAATTCTGATTTTAGTGGCATTTTGGTAGTTCTGAGTCTATTCCTCCCTTATTAAAAATGACACTCATGAAACCAAATAGTGTAGTAACTATTATACTATTCAAACAAAACAACGTATAGCAATTACAACTTTATTGTATCAATCATAATAACTATTACATTACAATTTTATTTCATTACTGTAATCAAACTGACTGTCATTGTAAGTTGTTGATCAACTCTTTAGCTTTTGCGGATTCATGAATAAGTAAACAATAGGGAAGATCGAAATCTTAAGGCTAGAGTACACACTAAGACCTTTTTTTCTTTTTCTTTTTTATCGAAGTACACACTAAGACTTGAAGATGTAGAATATCTATTAAGGTAGTCAATATTTGACAAATAAAAAATCGATAAAAAATTATATAACATGACAGCCCATATTTAACAAATGATGATACAAATATTAACTAAATTGTTACTAAATAAGATGCTCACTAAGAATTGAACAGTGTAGAGATAATTATTATAACATCATAACATATATTTGACAAATAAAAGTTATCCAGGGATTAACAGAAAATGATCTATCGGCACAAAAGCAAACTAAAAATTGGATTAGCATATTCATTTGAAAAGATAAACCACTGTCATAAAAAATTTACAAAACAAATATATTATATGTTTAATTGGTGATATTATACAGTTGCTCATCATAAATGAATGTACAAGCCATGATTCGCAAGTTGACGGTTTTAAGTAATGATTGATGATAAAAGACTCGATTGCATATGCTGTGAAAAATAAAGGACTACATTGAGAAAAAAGACAGACGAGGAACTAAATCACACAAACAATAATACTTCACGGACTAAACTTGTACCTAACCCAACTAGAAAAATATAGGAACAGGATACCAAATTGTCAAAAAATGAATGGATGTCTTATTTATCAGACCAAACAATTCATAAGAAGTGAATAATCAATAAAAGAGAAGACCTCATAAGAAATCAAAGGAAGAATCCAAACATCAAATATGTGCACTGAAATTACTAAAGGAGAAGGTTCTCATCACAATACTACAAAGTAAAGATACATATATTATATATTAATTATCAATAACCAAGAAATTGCTCCTCAATTATGTTCTAAAATAAGGCAAGAACTATAATTAATCCAAATAGCATTTTTTGCTGGTGGAAGAGGTCAATTTTGTGTTCTCCTGACTAAAGATAATTTTTGTCTTAAACAAGAAAAAGAAGATGGACTCACATTCACCAATTAAGACAAGTAGAGAAAACTCTTACCTTATTGCTGTCAATCACATCTACAGCATCCTCACAAATCCATAGTCTGCTACGCTTTTGAAGTTTTTTGTTTTCTAAATGAACAATTTCCCTTCCGAGATCTCTTAGTTGATCATGCATCATTAGCTTGCCGTCTTCGTCAACTTTAACTAGGGACATGAGACTTAATACTTCAATACCCTTCTCCGGAAAAAAATCACAGGCATCCCACATATAAGTTGGATTTTGTTTAGATGATCCAACAAAAAAACATGAGATATCCAAAAATATCTGTTTCTCCTCTTTATCTAATGCATCATAACTTATCCTTAACTTATTTTGCACTGTTGTATCAGGCACTTTCTTCAATTTCTTTAATGTATCTTTCCAGACTTCTTTTGTCTTTCTCCATAAAAATGAGCCTATAACTTCAAGAGCTAAGGGAAGCCCCCCGGTAGTGGATACGATATCACGAGAGATAGCCTCATAGTCACTTCGAGGAGAATCCTTTCCAAATGCATGTTTACTAAACAAAATTAATGACTGATCTAAAGGCAACTCATTAAGTTCGTACATGTAGTTTGCCTCAACCTTGTCAAGAATACTTCTGTTTCTAGTTGTTATGATGACTATACTTCCAGCTTTAAACCAACTACCATCTCCTACCAAAGCATTCAAGTGAGGATAATCATCCATATCATCAAGAAGAACGAGAACTTTCTTATTTGTAAATTGAGACTTGATAACATCAATTCCCTCGTAGACATTAAAGACATCCTCTGGACTTCTTAGTATATCACAAATGAGTTGCTTTTGTAGGCATTCAATACCCTTGCATAGAGCTGTTTCTCGAATATTTGCCACAAAACTAAGATGTTTGAAATGGCTAGAGAGCCTCTTGTACAGGACTCTTGCAAGAGTAGTCTTACCGATGCCGCCCATTCCATAAATTCCAATAATCCTCGTACAATTGAATTTAGCATCTATCCAGCTTATAATTTTTTCCACAGGATCATCAATTCCTACCAAATGTTCGGGAACATTTGGTGCAAAAGATCTTTTAACTCGCTTATAACTCTTCCGGCAACCATTTTGACTAACACTGCTTCATGCCTATCAAATGATAGTATAAATTTCAATATTTGATGGCAAAATTTATAATTAAGATCTAGTTATGAGAAACTAAACAAGGTTTTGTGGAGAATAATGTACCCATTAGCAATTTTCTCTGATTCCCATCCTTTCAGGGAACCGACTTCTCTAAGCGCTTCTTCCCATTCCTTCACAATCATTTTGGGCAAATTCTTTTCATGTTCATTGATAGCACATGCCCATCTCCCTGCAAGATGTCGCAATTGTGAGGGTTCTACTTTGTAAAATATGGGCAACACTATTTGCCCTCTGCTTCTCTTGCATTTCAATATATGAACCAGCTCCCGAAGGCACCATTTGCTGGAAGCATAGTTCTCAGAGATGATTGGGATTGAGATCTTAGATTGTGTAATACTATAGAGAAGCTCCAAACCAATCTCATCACCAACACGGAGCTCATTGTCATCTCTGAACACGTGAATTCCTGCCTCAACAAGACGAGTATAGAGATGATCAGTGAAGCCTGTGCGAGTATCTTTGCCTCTGAAACTCAAGAACACATCGTAATAATTTCTTTTTGGCTTCTTGGTTGTGCCTTCATACTTGCCCGCGTGTGGATAGGTTGATGAGGAAGACGCCTTGTATGTTGGATCTTTTGAATGAGTGGGTTGTTTTCTTTTCATCTCAGATATGAGATTGCATCAATGTCTATCAGAATTCAATTCAGAACTCATAAGAAGAAAATGGAGCAATCAAAACAAGAAACATAGGAGGAAGAGAAGAGAAGAGAAGAGCAAGGAGTCATCGATTACCTCATAAGTGCTCAAATAACACAATCCACCCCAGTTGTGACCTCCACCGATTCTCAGCCTTCGATTTTGGATTATCAACAACACTCTTTACTCTGTGTGCTTGAATCCATGCGTGCAATTTGACTGAAAGCAAGCACGATCTTCACTAGGCTTGCCTTTTCAATTAATAACAAAATTAGAAAAGAAAATCAAAGAGCAATTATTGCACGGGTAATTTCCGCCGCTTCAGGCAGAAAGTGCGTGGAACTTACGTGTGTGCTTTTGACTTGACTTGCTTTTCTATTACGTGACAAAAGAAACAAAAAACTGACGAGGAATACTCACGTGTTCCAGCTGTCGCTAAGGGTGCATGCAGGTGCTTTCATTGAAATTTTGAGACCCAGCACTACTCGAGTTAGACTAGACTTGCTCGTCTACTAATTATATAAAAAATAGAAAAGGAAATAAACGAATTAATGACAGCAAATCAATAGTCGGATCACATAGGATATCGTCCCTATCGATCTGCTGGATACTTTATTGAGAGATTGAAATAAAAGACATTCCTATTGAAAAGTAACTCTCAAAATAAATCTTCCCCTCAAAAATTTTCTCAAATTTGATTACATCATGCCACATCATGCCTAAGCATTATATAGTTATCACCCCATTAAATTATCACCCCATTAAATTACTCTCTGAAATTAATTATGGTGACCATTTTACATAAATTTTATTCTTTCAGTGTCATACTTAAAAATTCTCAGCCAATGGGTTCTCTACAACCGATAATCATTCGGTGGCACATACCCCTTTCTATTTCGTTTTTTTGCCAAACTTTCTATTTCAAGTTGACTTTCTCGGCCAATGAGGTCTCCACCAAAATATATTTTTATCTTAGCACAATATAGGAAGATTCACATATTAACTGACTTAATATTAGAAAACGCGATTAAAAAAAAAAAGAGTTGTTAAATGGAAAGAGATTGCATTTTACAAAAGTCAACTTATACAAATTGGGCATATTCTCTTCTATATTATTTGTGATGATGTAAATTTTGGGCTGCCATATTCAACGTGAGCTTTATTTTTTTATTTAATTTTGTACATCTAACTTACAAAACATAAAAAGAATAAAGAAATGAAGTTTCCAAAGCTCTACATAACTTAATGAAGTAATCAGCTTTCAGCGTGGAGAGATGAAGACCTTTCATTCAAATTGCTTCTCATCCTTCCACGAGGGGTTGCCATTAATCTAATACTTAACTTATAGATCTACATAAAAGTAAAATAGCAAACTTTAGGAGTAACAAATTAAAGTTCAAGAACTACTAGATGGTAGAGGAACTCTGCTCTTGTAATATGCAAGCTCAACGTCTTCCACGGATATGGTAAGCAAAGTTAGCAATTGACATATAAACTGGACGGATGGTCACGCTTTTGATGAATATTCGGCGATGGTTTTGAAAATCCATAGTTTCCATTGACAGAGGGAGAACAAGCATATATTCAGCAGTCCCAAATTATATACCCTGCCGCGACAGATGTTTGTGTTTTCTTTCCTATGGAATCAGTTAAAAGTTGTAATAAGTAATAAAAAAAAAAATAGGAATCTCATACTATGTAGCACCGACACGGATACACGACACGTAACGCGATACGACACGACACGCTAACACGTTATTCTTAAAAAATAGAGAATTTCAACACATTCCGACACGTTATATATTAAATATATATTTTTATATATAAATGCTTAAATAAATAAATAAATAATGAAAGGGCATAGAATTACACCCGTTTGCTTGAATTAATGTGCTCACCTGATTCTCCAGTTTCAATTTTTCTGTTTTGCACACAAAACAATCGTTGCCCTCTTAAGGGAACAAGAAACATGAAAGCAGGCAATTCGTTATTTCATAGCATCGAAAAAGAACAACACAAAAGCAAACTCAAGGCGGAGCTCAACCGATTCAAACCATCGTTTCGCGATAGAAACTGGGGACGTAATCAGTTTTACGATGATAAGAGATTCGACCGACGGCAAAAGGGGAGTCGAAAAGCCAAGGCAAGAAGAAACCCTAACAGCAAGTAAAACTCTGATTCAGGAATCACGTCGGTGCCAAAACTAATTCACGAACTCCCAAAAAATAAAACTTCGAAACCACCGGTTGAAGCCAATCCGAAATCGACTAAATTTCAGCCGACTGAGGCGACGGAGCTCGCGATTCTAGATTCGCGAGAGACAGAACAAAGCAGCCGAGCATAACGGGAAGGTGGATGGGAGAAGACAAACCCTGCGGCTGTGCGCTACGCTTGAATTTCGCAGAGGCCACCCCGCCAAATCAACTCTCCGCAAGCCCTAGCTCGAACTGGACGCACCGTCTCCCCGTCTCCGCAGCAATTCGGGGAGTCAATTAGGTTAGAACTCAGAAGTGAGAGTGAGAGTTTTCTTCCTTCCCCGTTGTTTTTGTTATTTTCATTATTTTTCATATATTTACATTTTAAATCTTTAAGTATTAAAAAATTTTAAAATTGACTCTGCATCGCAATCGCATGTCGAAATTTTGGACTCGCGTATTGGAACGTGTTGGGCGAAGTTATTACGTGTCGAATTTTTCGACACTCGTTATTTGCATATCGAAACCTATCGAGTGTATCAGACAAATGTCGAAATATCGGACACGACATGAAAACTGTTGAAGAGTGTCGGTGCTTCTTAGATCTCATACATTTCGATCAGTCCAATTTTATTATATGTCCAGCCAATTGCCCTGGTGATAGATTTTCACATGCAAATATGATTGAACAAAAAGGACATCAACAGCTGCAGAGGCATGCGACATGTTCGCGTGCCAGGTGCAGAGGTGCGCGCGTGCTTTGCTCGTTGGCCCACATTTCATTAGAGGCAATCATTTCATAAGCTTGGGTAAATTTGCTAGTGTCCCGCGCTATCGTTTCCCCAGGTCACGACAGCACAATCGTTTTCCCACATCACGACAGCACAAAAGCTATTCGATTCCTTAAGCTAATAATAACGCACCGACGCTCCATTCTTTACGCAGCATGTGCTTGACCCCAACCTTCATTAACGAAGGATTTGTTAGAATTTAATCCGAGGGATGCGTCTATTTTACGAAAAATAAAATAAAAATATTTTCTTTATTTTTCAGCATTTGATTCATTAGAGAAAATGAATTAACGAAAAATATTTTCCTAATCTTCCTATCAAAATTTAAATTTATGAAAATATTTCTTTTTGAAAAAGATTTGGAACATGTTTTTCAAAATATGAATAGTTATACTTAAATCCAAAACTCTATACTTTGGCATGAAAACTCCAAAGTTGGTTCTCGAGTCTTGACGTTCAGGACGAGGTCCACTAGTGGCCATGCCAGGGTCCATTGAAGCTAAGCATAGGGTTCCGATGCTCGAGCCTAGGCCCTTGGCGCCCATAGCTGGGTCTATCAAGGCCGGGCCGGAACCCTTAGTGCTTATACCCAATCCCTCAGCATAAAGGAAGTGCTTAATTCCCCAACGCTTAAACTTTGATTCCAACCCTTAGGCTTGAGTTCACAAAGACCATGCACAAATCCTTGGTCTCAGCTCCTTGGTTAATTAAACATTTGTTCTTATAATATTTTTTAAAAAACGAACTTTTAATTATTTTTTAAAAAATGAACATTTTTATTATTTTATTTTCTCTTTTCTTTTTGTTTTTCCTTCCTCCTCCTTCCTCCGTTGGCCGCATGCCTTGATGATGGTCGTTAGCCCAATAACCAGCCACATTGCTAGTCAGTGAGCTTGAGGCTTAACTGATCCAGGCAAGCTTGAGCCCAAGCTCAAACAAGGTCGATGGGCTTGTGACTCGTCGATTCTAGCAAGCTAGGGCTCGGCCGAGGCTAGCAAGCTTGAGTTTGCTTGTGGCTAACTCTAGATGTCATTGACGCTCGGCAACCTCGACAAGCAGCGGATGGAGAAACAAAAAGAAAAAGAAACAAAAGAAAAGAAAAGTAAAATAAAAAAAATTGATTTTTTTTTTTGCTTGAAATAAAGTCATGATATTGAAATCATTTTTGGAATAAGATCCAAACACCAAAAAATGCTTTAAGTCACTTATTAATAAACAAAGGAAATTCCCACGAAGTGTTTTCTTGAAAAATGATTTTTCGGAAAGTATTTTTCTTTATCGTAAAGTTTTCTCCCAAATAAATGGACCCTTAGTAAAAACAGAGATTCCCTAACGAGATGGTAGACACATCATAGAATATATATTATATAGTGACAAGAGATAACTTTTATGGACCCAAAGGACACATAAATAAACAGTGGCCTACCGAGAGCCGAGAGAATTTTGTTCCCATATGTCTGAGGTGATTCTCGAAAAAATCTTTAATCAAAGGTCCACTTTCAAATCTATTCCAACCTATTTTTTGTTTCATAAAAAACACCAAACTTTAGGTCCAATCTCAAATCTGCCCCAATTTTTTTTTTTTCTCAGAAAAACTCCAAACTTTAGGTATAATCCCAAATTTGCTCTACTAAACTTTTTTTTTATCTTAGAAAAAACCCTAAATTTTAGGTCCAATCCTAAATCTACTTCATTTTTTTATCAAAAATAAAATCATCAATTTTTACTTCAGTCCTAAGTTTGCCCCCATTAGCCCTCTATCCAAAAGTCGTGCTTAGTAGTCCCTAATATTTTATATCACGAAACGGGTTTATTTTTGAAGATAATTTTCCATATCGCCTTATCAATGTGTATTTATTATCGATGTGGAAATGCCACGTTAAGTTGGGATTGGATCACGGGATAAATTTGAGAATATATTAAAAGTTGGTGATTTTTTTTTGTACAAACGGAGAGTAAAACCTTAACTTGGTACACTTATCAACTGCCACGTGTAATTTAACTCAACAATTTGATGGTAAAATTTAACAGAAACTAATGAAGAGCAAATTTGTCACAGATATATTGGTTTATGCGTGGTGTGTCAGTTTGAGATTTTTCGTGGTATTGACTCTTTTTTTTAGACATAACAAAATTCGGTGCAAATTTGAGACTAGACTTAAAGTTTAAGGTTTTTTCCGAGACAAGAAAAAAAGTTTGGAGGAGATTTGAGACTTGATCTAAAGTTTGAAGTTTTTTTAGACAAAAAAAGTTCGGGGCAAATTTAAGACGGGACCTAAAGTTTGGGGGTTTTTTTAGGAATTGGTCCTATATTTCTAGAGAGAAGTTTGGTATAAAAATAACGAGTGGATGATTATCCGATTGTCTTTTGGAAGAATATGGAATAGTTTCTCATATAAAGGACTCACATAAAAATAAACTCAAGGAAAAGATTAGAGCTTTTTGAGATCGAAATCAAGCTCTTTAGTAACTTCATTCTAATCAAATCGCGTTGAGTCAAGTAGATGTATAGCTAAATTTACTATTCGACTCAAGCTAAAGCTGAGTCAATTCTAAGTCGACTTTTGAGCATGAAAAATGTAAGTCACATCTAGTCGAGTTCAGGTTAAGCTCGGTCCGACTCAGTTATATAACGCTAGGTTTGAAATACCCCCCAGTGGGGGGAAAGAGTCTCTTCCTATGGAAGCCGTCAACAAAGGATGAACCTGTACTTGCACGCAGCGTCATGGCTGCGCCCCTTCTTATCCTTGCGAGCTTCTTTGCTTTCTGCTTTTGCTTTGGCTTTTACTTTATCGTTTATTCTTTTCCGCTTTAATCAGGCGTGAGAGATTCTACGAATTGCAATTTTTCGTTTCATATCGTTGGGTACATTCGATGCCAGTTAACCATTTTACTAGTCGCAGGATTCTGGATTATTTCTATTTTATTGTGATGATTTGAAGATATTTGGATCTATAGACTCAAAATGGGGCTCCTTTGGTCTAAATAGGGATGACTCAGGATTAATGCATGATGGTGGATTTTTCTCATATCTCTTTTTATGATTATTTAGAGAGATTTGACTTGGTAGATTAGGAATGGGACACGTTAGAAAAGGTTCGGTAATGTTTCTCCTTTACCTCCACACCCGTGTCCTAATGCGCAATCACCATCCTCATGACATGTGGGGTGTACCATTTGCCCGATAAGCTTACGTTGCCATATGGCAAGATCTTGGTCACTTAACATATTTGCCACGATTCTGTAAATATCTCGCTAATTTTAAATTCCGAGGGATTCAAAGATCGTAATATCACATTTTTTTCATAGATTAAGCTTTATCCTGCAACACCTGCCTCCTGATACTTAAGCCTTCCATGATTGCCTAATCCTCCAGTATCCTTCCATCCAATGATATTAGGGCAGGTAAACCCATTTTGTGACTCAGATTTAAAGGCCCAATTTAATTTGGGTAACTTGTACTTGCTCCCTTACCATATGATGGGCAAATCCCTAAATTGTGAATTTTAATTTACGAAATATAAAACTAATTTTAAATTAGTATTAACAGTTGAAATCTAAAAAAACTAATCCAAAGCTAATTTCCAAGCTTTTTCTTATTTTTTAAAAACTTTTGGAATTTTTTTCTGAAAATGGGGACTTGAATCAAGTTAGAACTTTGTCTGAAGGTGGGTCTCGCCCAGAGTTTGCCATTTTTTTCATGGGCTGAAGAGAAAACAGCAAAACTTCACTTTGGCGAAGCTTTTCCTTTATGCTCGCACGAATCCAACTCCTCTCCCCCTCATCTACAGTAACCCGCATCGCAAGGGAGACGACCAAAGACGCGCTGCAAGAGCACCTAACTATGGCGACGTTTCGAACGTGTTCGTCTTGAAGGAGCAAGGCATAAGAACTCTAGAGGTTTGCCTTCGTCTGATTCTTTGACGAAGCTTCAATGGAGACTGTCCCTCGAGTACGATGAATATGTTGTTCTGGTATTGACGATTGGGGCGGTTCTTCTTCTTCTTTTTATTAAAATTTTTTTGGTTTTCTCTATGAAGTCTCGATTTTCCTTTCTAGAAGTACGTGGGAAAATTTAAGATTGTTGTGCTTTGTCGCTATTAAATGCAAGCGGATTGTGAAAAAGAAGAGATTTTGGAATTTCTTGCTCGATTCTAGATAATAGATTTCAAAAATTGTTATCTGACGTTAAGATGATAACAAAGGAATCAAAGATTAAATTTTTTTTAGAAAAATTTCAAACAAGGGTTTGAAGTGTCATTACTTTTTAAA
Organism: Eucalyptus tenuipes; assembly: GCA_014182365.1. Taxonomy (NCBI): domain Eukaryota; kingdom Viridiplantae; phylum Streptophyta; class Magnoliopsida; order Myrtales; family Myrtaceae; genus Eucalyptus; species Eucalyptus tenuipes. The sequence goes on along the minus strand of CM024540.1, from coordinate 26,434,420 downwards.
TAAAGATCTAAAGTGAACATTATTTCAAATAATAATATGAAGTAACATATTAGTCTCAAATAATAACTTGAACTCACGGGCTATGAATGGTAATCTTGTCTTCTTAAATTTTTCCTTCTTTCTTTATTTTTTCATAAAAAAATAGATAAAACTAAAAATTTAGAAAAATAAAAAAGGGAAAAGCCCCCATCACCGATGGGGCAACAACAACGGTAGATGGGGTCACCGGCGCTTGAGCGAGGACCGACAACCCTCTCAACCAAAGCCGAGGACCTACTAGCCCTCGCTAGAGAGGGAGAGGTAGCGACCCCTACCTAGATCTGGGAGAGGGTTGCTGCCCTCGCCCTGTCTCTAGCGAGGGCTTGCTAGCCCTTACCTCGGTCGATAGAGATCGCAGCCCTCACCTAGGCATTGGCGACCTCGCCAACCATTGCCGCCACCCCACCGGCAATGGGGCGGTGGCCTTCCGCATGTGTTCGCCCCCCCTTTTTTCTCTTTTTAAGTTTAATATAATTAAATTAAAATTAAAATTATGTTTGGATAAAAATACCCCTAAGTGGTTAGAATTGTTAGTCGACCGATAAACCGGCGAGATTAGACCTTTATTTGAAATAATCATTTTATGCATTTTTTTGACATTGATATAGTTACTTCATGCTTTTATTTGAAATTCTCCACTTACTTATTTTATGTTTAGTATCCAGTGAAATTTTCGATTTGATTTATTCTATTAATATTTACTTTAAACCCTTATTGGAGAAAATGAGGGCATTTCGGGTCATTATTTGGAATTTTTCCATTTTTTTGGGTCACTTTTCTTCAATCGAGACCTGATTTTCTGCTACAATTCAAGCGATATCTTTTGAAAAAATGAAAATAGATAATAAAAAAAGAACAATAAAAAATTAATAATAAGCCAATGAACAAAAACAACAAAAATCAACAAATCAATCTGGACTTTGTCGAACAAAAATCTCATCCAGACCCAAATTAAAGCCCACAAAGGTGACTAGAGCCCGTTAAAGGAGAAAAGCCCATTCATCGAGCCGGCCCATCTCGCCAACAGGAACGGAAAGAGACGCAGGCAGGGACCTCCTCTCCGCGCCCCTCCTCCGGCGAGAAAATCCTTCGCTGCCGCGCCACTCCGGGAACCATCCTACCTCCGATCGGCGCCGTCATTTCTAGTGTGTTCTCCGCTTCGTCACTGCTCTCTTCCGCCGCCAATTCAAGTCGCGCGTCACTGTAGCCGATCCCAGGTAATCATCCTAGAATGTCTGGGTAATCGTCATCTGAGCTGATTACGGTTCCTTCGATGTATGCTGCTCTGTTGACTCCTCAAGTGAGGTTTTTGTGTGACTTGTTTCTGTACAGGCCCACGAGACCCCAAGAGAAGCTCAACAAGACTGGATCCGGACCTGGGTCCAATGACGGGGAGTTCGACCTTCTCGCAGACGTGGATGCGCAGGCCTTGGACGAGGTTGTGCAGACATTAAAAGGGTGATTTCATTGAAATTTTAAATCATTGTCTTGTTTTTGGGGTAAATATCTGAATTTATGTACGGTTTGTGAAGGGATGATGGAAATGTTTACGCGTGTGTTGGTATCCTTGTCACTATCTTTTGTCTTGGGAATAGTTTCCTTTCATTTACCTTCGGTTTTATCCATCCTAAGTTCCTAACATGGCACAACTTGTTCTCTTAGCTGCAATTGATTGAGTGTTGTGAAAAAGCGAGTGATCGAACAATAATATAGACAAAAAAAAATCGGACATCGGATTTACGTGGTTCAGCCGTAAAGACCTACATCCACGGGGGAGAGCGTGTAAAGAAATTTCACTATAGATCAAGCAATACAACGAGATTACACACTCAAGTTACTCAAACACTCTCTCGGTGTTTCCCAAGTCCCAATTACACCCAACAACGCATACAGTGTTTAACCCCGAAATTCCTCAAGAAATAATCTCTCAATCTCACGAAGGAATTACACACAAATCTTACCACAAGATTTAAATCGGCTACAAACACTAATCTTTCTTGGATGTAATTCACGAACAAGAACAACAAAGAAAATCTCTCCCAAGCACTCGACGACTAGACGGTGCTTCAAGAACACTTCTTCATGATCAACGGCGGAACACCAAGCACTCACGTGATGCTTCAAGACAATTTGTGATCCACCTCTACCACCCACGACCACAAGTCTATATATAAGTGAAACCCTTTTGCCAACTTCTCATAGGATTCTGTTTCCTATCTAAAACGATTTTATCCAAAACATATCTCTTTATGTTTTAAACAAAATCCAAATCAAAGTTGAACTTTCCTATTTTATGGCCAAATTCTCCAATGCATATTCAAACTTTGGGAAGTTGATCTTCGGATCTTCTTTGCTCAATTTCGAACGTCCGCAACATATCCAATTTGGAATATTCGGAATTTCACATTGGACTCAAACTCGAGTAATATTTTAACAATCTCCACCTTGGCTCGACGTTTGAGCCAAGTTGCAATCGCTTTGCAAAAATTCAAACTCTGCTATTACTCTTCCATAGCCCCCGATGGGCTCAACCGCCATAGACATTATCCAAGTCCAAGCTTTGCTTGAACTTCGCCATAACCGAGGACCTCATCAGAATACCAACTCCACATGCACCTTTAACTGCTCCGCAAGGATTTTCCGACGCAACCTCCTTAACCACAGATAAAGCAAAACCATTGTTGCATCCATATCTGTCAGGAGATCGAATACGTACCTTATTAATTTCAGCGGTTACATCAACCGTTGGCTCTACGGGCTTCACCTTGCTATAAGCACCATCTCGTGTCAATTACTTTGCTAGTACTCGTACTTGCTACCTCGGGAGTTTCTGGTCGCAACTCCACCTCAAGCTGAACACCGTCTAGATCCGTATTAACACTGCCACAAACACTCCTAGCCAAACGTACTGGAGACTCATCAAGGGTAACTTCTCTGCTGTTAACAGGTGAATTTACATTTGGGCACCACAATCGATCGCCCCGCTCACCTTGTGCATAGCCATGGAATATGCACCTTGCCCTCCAATCGAGCTTACCATCACTTACTCGAAAATAATACGGGCAACCAAACATTCTAATAATAGAATAACCAGCAACGTTACCTAACCACACTTCTTCAGAGCCCGCCATTCACTAGCAGTTGATGGGGATCTATTCACCAGGCAGCTTATCGTACTAAGCACATCAGCTAGGATTCTCCTAGCAATACCAGCACCAGAGATCATTTTACGGGCTATCTCTAGTAATGTTTTGCTCATCAATTCTGCAAATTGTTGTGATTTACTGGCACTAGTGCGGTGTTTCACTATGCCCTCTTTCATGCAGAATTTATTTGCCAGCTCCGAGCAGAACTCTATGCTATTGTCAGTCCGCACATGCTTGATCGACTTACCAATCTCCGTCTCGATCAAAGCTCTCAACCGCGTGATCCTGACACCAGCATCAAACTTGTGCATTGGCACAAACACCAAGGTCTTCCTCGAGCAGTTAATAGACTCTCGAACAGATGCATCCGACGTCTCTGCAGCGAAATTTGTCAATGTCTCGCCTTGAAGTTTATACAGGCCTCCATGCTTGATTCCTTTCATTATCACCAGGGCACCTCGAACAACCTTCAGAACTCCACCTTCTGAAGAATACCTGCAACTAGCTGAATCTAGGGCACCCAAGGAAATTAAGTTCCTTTTCAATTTTGGAACGTGTCTTACTCCAGTCAATGTCCTCACAATGCCATCATGCATTCTGATTTTAACATCATCAACATCCACAACATCGCACTCAGGTTGTTCCCTAACTGGACTTTACCACTACTCGTGCACTGATAAGTGATAAACCAGTTTCTATTTGGTGTGACATAAAAAGAACAACCACAATCCATAATCCATCCATCAAACGATGAATAATCAGTGACAGACAAGACATAATCAACATTATCTGCTACAGCTGCAACATTATCTGCAGAATCAACTATAATTTCCTTACCATTCTCATTCTTCAGCTTAAGGCAATTCCTTCTAAGATGGCCCCTCTTGCCACAGTTCCAACAGACAACATCACCAGTCCTAGACTGACTATGCATGTTCATATTAGTACTACTCTTACCCACAAGTGTTCTAGATCTTCCTCTATTTTCACTTACTAAAGCAGTAAATACAGGTTCACCAGATTCTCTTCTACGGATGTCCTCACTCAGAATCAAATCTCGAACCCCATCAAACGTCAAACTTGTTGACCCAAATGAATTACTAACGGCAGTAACAGTAGTGAATTCAATGTGATTGTTAGTCAATTGAGTTCAGTTGAGATTGACTTTGAAGATGAGGTACGTGCTTTGATTCTATTATCCTCATTGCTTGATAGTTGAAATACTACGTTTGATTCACATTGAAGAGATGGACTCAAACTCGAGTCATATTTTAACATTGAGAAATGTGAATTTTCTGTGGTTCTCTTGAGTCTTAGGTTGCTCATAAATTCTCTTTGTTTCAATGTTTTCGAGGTTGATTTTTTTAAAATGTCTGTGCAACTGCAAATTTGTAGTTTGTATTCAAGGAAGAACCTTGGATATTAATTGCTATCCAGGTGATCAAAAGAATTTACAAAGCTTCAATTGCGAGCTATTAAACTTCATAATGTTCTCCAATCTCACCACTCATGTAATAGCGTGCCTTCATCTTCCGAATGAATTGAAACTTCATCCTTCTTTCTTCTATCATTGCAAGAATTACTCATAACTGCTATTTAATATCCTAGACCCTCAGGATGAACTGAAGCGTCATCCTCCTTTTGTTTTTGAACCAATGGTGTCCGTAAGGATTAGGTATTATTGAGCTTGCTCTATTATTTTTTATGTTGGTGTAGCAGATGAAGTTCCTAGGCAAACATGAAGTTGTGTGTTTTACCTTAATCTTAACCATCAAATGTTGTCTATATTCAAGAGGAGGCAATTTATAAGGTGTGAGGCATCTTTTAAAGAAGTTTGGCATAATGAAGATCGTTATAAGTATGGATGATCAAACAAGGTTTCTTTTTTGAAGACTTTCAGTGCACAGATCTTGGTTTGGTATCATTCCAGCCTCATATGGTCCTCCAATTAATATGATGTAGGCAAATTGGATGCTGTGAAGTGGCAGCTTTCTGCCCCCCCTATAGCAGGGTAGGATGATGAATTTCCATTAGTTAATATTTGTTCACCCAATTTGGGAAGTGGGTGTTGGAAATTAATCCAGAGAAAGCAAACTGTTTGTTGTAATTAAAACATCAATGTAAAGATGATGATAACAACTTTATAATATCATTCCTTTTATAAATCTTTGAGAAGAATAAAATAAGATATCACTGGAAAAATAACATAAAATTGGAGGTGAGGTACGGATAACCGAATCTCCTTAAGGCGATTAGTTCCTGCCAATGGTGTTCCGCAGATTCACGAACTATGCCTCCCAAGATACAACACCTCAAACCTGTTTGGATTAGCACTATGCAAACGGGGACTCGCCGAACCATTCAATTGAATCAGCACACCCAGAAAAATCGGAATAGTATAAAAGTATATCAAAGCTCTTTTGGAATCGAGTCGGAAAAACCAAAACCTCTTATGAAGCTCTATGCTCCTATTTATTTATAGAGCTTTTTAGTTCATGTACAAAAGAGATACATGAATTAAATAGACGCATGTATCCACGAAATTCATGAATCAAGAGATACGTGAATTCAAGAGATTCATGAATCAAAAGATACGTGAATTCAAGAGATTCGTGTACTCAATAAATACATGAACTAAAAGATACATGAATCTAGGAAATTCATGATTTCAATAGATACGCGAACAGAAAAGTTTAGGAAATTCATGAATCCAAAAGAGATACGTGAACAGAAAAGACGTATATTAATTTATTAGCTTTCGTTGATCCATTAACCATAATTATAACCATAATTATAACAGTGAGAACTCAATCGCATAAAAGCAATCTCTAGAATTACCTTTGGTCTCTCCGTGACCTCAATTTAGTTCTTTCGTAGGCGGTTTCTAATGCTTCGCCTTCTTGTGCATGAAGTGCACCAGAACTTTTACCCTCCCAATAAAATAAAAATGATGACTTTCCCTTGGGCTCATGTGTACAGTTTCTCATTATCCTGTTGCTGCAGTACCGATTGAGGGCCGAAGTAGATATTGAAAATATATCCAAAGATTTTACTTGTTGGCAGCGTTACGACACTAAAGCCTTGTTTGGTTCGGCTTTCCCAAGGGGCTCTGGGCCCCCAAAGCCCCTTGGGGAATATATTTTGTTTTTGGCAAGCAATTTGGAAAGCTCTTTGGCCAAATATTAGCATTCCCAATGCTTTGAAAGCCTAATGCACCTCAAAACCAGCTTTGAGCATTGGGCATTCGAGAGATGCAAGTTGTCACTTTGTTCATCTTCTTCCCCTTCATCCTTGTCTTTCCCGGTCGGACTTCTCCGGCAGCCGTCACCGCTGCCTTGGAGTTGACGCCGCCGAGGTTGCGACCCGAGGTCGCCAAATCTGGCCGTTTGGCGGCCAAATTTGGCCGTTCGGCAGGCCACCAGCCGCCGGATTTGATTTTTTGACTTTAAAAAAATAATAATAACAAAAGCCAATTATAAATGTGGGTTTTGCCAAACGGTGTTTATGCTAAGTTACCTTTCAATGCTACAATTTACCAAATGGTGTAATATTTTGGAAAACCCCTTTACCTCAAAGGTATTTGCATTCTCCCAATGGCATTTCCCCAAAATTGAACCAAACGGGCCCTAACTACTCTCACAAGTCCTCAACAGTAGAGGAGCCGGATCCTGCTAGTGTTGGCTGCGGTGCTGGCATTGACAAATCTGTTATGTCTGCTTCACAAGGAAATAATATTCGGTGGCATTGGTTCAAAGATCCTAGATTAGACTCTCTGGGTTATAGAGGAATATTTCCATCTTCTTCAGAACGTTTGTGTTTCTTGTCCTTTCGTTTTGGTTGCCTGCATGTCTTTGATGTTATGGCTTTAAAAACTGGGCCAGCTTCTTATATTTCCTGCAAATACCCTTTAACTTAGGCTCTATTCGTTTCGCGGAAAATAATTTTCGGGAAAATGTTTTCCGGATTTTCCAACATTCATTTCACTGAAAATGAATTCCTTGGGGAAAATGTTCTTCATAAAAGGAAAAAGGTTTACTAAATTAAGGGAAAAAGTGGAAAACATTTTTCTCACTTGATCTCTCTTATCTCACACATTTACAAATCCTCACTTTCTCCTCTCATTTCTTTTTCTTCTTCTTTTTTTGTTCGAATTACTTTTTAATTTTCTTTTTCTTTTTAATTCAAATTATTCTTAATTTCCTTTTTCTTTTCTATTTATTTTCTTTTTATTTATTTTTATTTTTTTCTTTGTTTCTTTGTTTCTTATCTTCATCTTTCTTGGCTAGTCATCGGCTGTTGCCAGGCGAACCTCGAGCTCGTCGATCTCAAGCTCGCACTCTGCACTTTTGCTTATCATTTTCTTTATTTATTCTACCCTGCAATTGTAGATTGCTCAAGCAAAGAGCTCTACATGCTTTGCTTCTTTTTTCTTTTATTTATTAGAACACCAAAATACGCAAGGGGAGAACATGTCACTCAATTGGAAGATTCTCATGAGGGCTGTACATGCTTTGCTTCTTTTCTCTTTTGCTTCTTTTTAAAATCCATACGAATATTTTTTAGAGTAGATGAGCGTTTGGCGACAATGAGGAAACAAATATATGAAGTAAGTTTGCTTAGTAAAGGCAAGTTCATATTTGATGGATTTATAGGTCGATAAGTGATGTATGCCTAAGTGGTGAAGTCTTAGAAAATATTTTTCTTACCGAACACCGGAAAATATTTTCCGAAACATTTTCAGGTTTTAGCCGAATACCAGAAAATATTGTCATTTTCCTGGAAAATGACTTCTGGGAAAATATTTTTCAGAAATGGCCAATTTTCCGCGAAATGAACGGACCCTTAGACTCGTTAACTTCTATCATGTTTTGTTGCAGCTCCTTTGGTTGAAGCAGACAAAGAAACAGATTAAAAAAGCAGACAAAGAAACAGATTAAAAAAATTATCTTCTTTTGAGACTAGAGAAGGTATTTGCAGAGGGCTTAATAGCAATTCCTTAGGGTTCGTCTTGTTTACCAATTTCTCAATTTAAATGTATTAGTTGGGTTGAAATTTGTTAAGTATCATGAGATATAGAACCTTCTTGTTAGAAATTCTTAGCAAATCCCTTTCCCATAACTCGCTTGAAGGCGCTCGAAATATCCGAATGAGATTTGTTTCTTTCCACATGATGATTCTCTTCAAGGCACATGGTTGGATTTTGGTGCTTTAGACCTTTAATGCAGCAGAAGCTATTTCTACCGTCTATTGCCTCTCTCTGCGCCTCGTAATCTTGATCATTCAACTCTTTTTTACGTAGGAGAGGCAATTCCACTGGAATACAATCTAGAAGGTCTTAACGCAATTAGCTTCGATAAGGGTTGCTATGTTGGGCAGGAATTCATCGCTCGAGCCCATCACTAAGGTGTGATTTGCAAGCATTTGCTGCCTTTGAAGTTCCTTCACAATAACGAAAAAGGTAAATCTTCGCCTCTGTTATTGTTGCTGGTCCTTTTTTTCGGCATATGTATTTGACGGATCTCTAATGCTCCTTCTTATTATAGAAGCGAGAGCGAAAAGTTTCTTCTAGATCAGAAATCATGGATGCTGCATCTAGCAGGAGAATTGGAATAGTCACCGCCATTCTGGGATGTTGAGGTCTAGGTCTATTACGGTTGGAAGATGCTCTCAAAAAGTCCAGTTTGCTTACCATACTCGGGCAAGAGGATCTCAAGGTAGAGGCAGTTAAACCAGAATGGTGGCCTCCAGAATGGTTTTAAGAGCAACAACAGCACAATGCAGTTGCTTAAATTTCGTTGTGCTAACACGCACACTCTTCACCTTGTTGTTGGTAAGAACTCTCCTTTTGGAGCTATTTTCGTAGAAAGGAAAAAAGATCTTTCCGACCTAATTTATATTGATAGTGCTAGGATTGTAACTTAACCCGCAAATTCTGAGTCAGAATAATTGCAAGGGAAATAACAATTTTCAATCTTTAAGGGGAACCAAGGATTCAATTAGTGAGCCAGTGGTACACTGAGTCAAACTGACTTCATCTCCATCATAAGTGATATCAATTGATTCCTTTTCCTCTTCCTCGCTTCATTTTGGTAACCTTGGAACTCAGTTGTGTCGAAATTGTGAAATGCTGGGAGATCTGAGAACTGCGGATATGGTCTTCTGTGCTTATTCATAAGGGTCTTATTAAGCAATTTTCATACAAAAAGAATTGCATTTGAAGTGGTTTGGCCAGTGTGCTGCCACAGCATCCTTATGCAATCTTTTCTTGATCTCTATACACAGAATGAGAAAACAAGTGATGCAGATGAGATGAATGTGGGGGTCCTGGAAGACCATCAGATGTGGAAACAGAGTTTCAATTAGAGGGACAACAGCATTTCATGGTTATTGGAAAGTCCAATGATGTCTGGTCCATTTTCCAGAGGCCCAACATAGCTGAGGCAAGGAAGCTGCAAAGTAATGCTAGAGTTTCGGCCCGTTTGGCTACGAGGTTTCTCTTGATCCTGCTTCCGCTTAGGTGCGAGTCAACCGAGTTCTGTGTATTCCGGAGAAATAAAAAAAACAACAAAGTCATATTATTCGTACCAGACCAAAAAAAAAATCTCATTATTCGTATTTGATATGAATTATAGTGAAAACTTTTCGAAAGACTTCCCTTTGTTAAAGAACTTACTTAAATGACTATACTTCATATTCTTGTACCTAATGATATTTTACAAGTTGTTTCTATTCCGACATGTAAATTATTTCTAGGAAAAATTCCAAATAAGAGCCGAAATGTATTTATTTTCTCAAATAAAGGCCTGAAATGGACTTCATTTCAAATAAGGGTTTAAAGTAGCTATATCAATCTCAAAGAAGGACCTAGAGTAGTTATCTTTAGTTCAAATAAGGGCCTAGCCTCACCGACTCATTGGCTAGCAAAAAATTCCGATCGACTAGAGGTATTTTTGTCAAAACACAATTTAAATTTAGATTAAATTATATTTTTTGTCCAAAAATTAGATTAATTTTTTTTTTTAAAAAAACTTAAACTTATAAATAAATAAAAAATAGAGGCAAGAGGCGCTTGTCGCCCCATCGCCGGAGAGGCAACGACGTTGGTCGACAAAGGCACGGGCGAGGGCCGATGAGCCTTGTCGATCGCAACTGGAGGCAAGGGCGTCGCCTTCGGTTTGTGAGGGTCTTTAGGCCCCCCTTAGGCGCCGGCAACCCCGCCGGCCATCGTCGTCGCCACATTGGCAATGGGGCAACGACCACAAGTGGGAGGAAGCCCTCCTTTACGTCTCTATTTTTTAAACAAAAGTTAATTTTTTTGGGAAAAACAGAAAAAAAAAAAAATTAGAAGACAAAATTGTCCTCATCAAATAGTGAGTTGAGATCCTTCTTTAAAATTGATATAGCTACTTCAAGCCCTTATTTGAAATAAGTTTCATTTTAGGATTTTATTTGAAAAAAAATGATGACATTCAAGTTTTTATTTGAAATAATGTCTACTTCATGCCATTCTTTGAAAAAATAATGGCACTTGCACTTTATTTAGAAATTTTCTTTATTTCCTAGGTGAAATTTTATGACGTTCGAAACTAGATTTTCTTTTACCATTAGAAAAAAAAATTCATGAAATAAAATGTTCCAAACTTCACTTGACCAATTATTGTGGAGTTTATTTGTTAAGCTTCCAAAAAATGGTTTCACACGTACTTTGTACCTGAAAGTGAAAGCTAGTAATTTGTCCAAAACCTGGACATCTTAAGAAGGCCAATCCATAAATGTAAAGCAATGTAGTAGTTGAATTTGACACTTTGCGATGAATGGAACACCATCCGCAATTTTCTGTGATCAATATGAACTATCTTAAAATGATTTTGTTAACAACTGACTCTGCAATGAGGAGCCAACTGCCGATCGCTGTGCTCGCTCTGTCCTTTCGGTAATTCCAAATGAGAGAGAGAGAGAGAGAGTTGAGCAGCATACTAAACCCTAAAGCCCCAAATCAAGTTCCATGGAGCAACATCGAGAGTAATATACAAGCAAACAGCCTTATTCTTTTGAACAAATTGAGTTTTAGACAGAGAACACTTAAGCAATCGAGCAATTACGGTGTCAATTTATCATACTTGTCGGCACCATATAACGAAAGCTACCACATAGGATGTAGTAATTCTCATTGTAGGAACTATAATGAAGGGTAAATATGTTATATGGATATAAGTTTAAAATTTTGTGTGGTACAAAAAATTTAGGATATTAGGGCCACAGGCATGATTTAGGATATTTGGTGATTTCTTTAAAAGAAAAAAAAGTTCATGTCAAAATTTAATTCTATCTGACCATGCCAAGAAACTCTCGTAAAGATCATGCCGTACTTACAATTAACTCTTCCCTTCCATGCTTTTTCAGAACGACTATAATTCTCCAACTGCCCCCTCATTTTCTGCTATTCATTCATGGTTGAGAAATTTCAACGGAGGTGCCATCTAAGGCAAAAACTGATCGTACCAAGCTGCAATTCTTTAAGGTGGAGTGGAAACACTCGATTGCATGGAGTGAAAATGTCATCATCAATAATCATAAGATTCAAGAGAGCAGGTTGGGTTATGCCCAATACTCCTCCGGTCATCATCAGGACGAAAGGAACAAAAGATTTTCAAATAAGTCAGATCCATTAACTTCTCGTTAATACTTCATAGGAACACTAAATATTAAAGTATACATACATCGTTTAAAAGAATTGGCAATGATTTCTAGACTATATATTTTCTATTGTAGGTTGCATTGTTATTAAGTGGATTAATCATATTTAGTTCGAATGCACTTCGGCTTTAGTTTCGTATCTTTTCTTGAGCTGCTCGTCAACAGTTGTTCAGGAAGGATTCGAGATTTTACATGAAGAAGATTTTCAGGAAAAGATTTTCTGATCTAAGTCCAAAACATTACGCCGAATGATCCAAACCTAAGATCTCAAGCTTCCCGGATGTGAACCAATTGCTTTTGGTAAATGGTAAGTCCTCCCTTCTTTACTCACGAGTCTCCGAAATTCAATCTGATAAACTGGTCTAGAATAGCATCTTGCAAAATTTAAAAAAAAAAAAAAGGACAAAGAACGTGAGCCCCACGATGCATAGGTGCCCTACCTGCCTCTGCTTTTTACCATCAGCTTTTGCAGAGAGAAAAAGTGAGAACGTACTCCACTGACATCATTTAACTCGAACAAATTCCTTTGTCACGTGGACAAGCCCGATTCACGTACTCGGATATGTCATTAAAATGATTTCGATGAATGTGAGCTGGACTAACACGTACGTATATGAGCAGAAACACAGCCGGGGCGCGAGCAAAAGAGGCTGATTAGCCTTTGTAACTCGTTAGTTAGCAAGGCTTGACATGAACTCCCTTGAGTTAGGACGTCAAAACTCGAATTTAAGACATTCCTGTGGCAGATGGCACTTCAAGATAAGCTCAATCTCGAAGAGAAGGGAAAAGATGGTTATGTCGATGATAAGGCTGTGCCGATGTGCCAGAAAAACCCAAATCTGATTTGACGATCTGCTAGTAAAAGAGGAGAAATCCACTATCGTCAAAAGCTTTAAAGAAATTTGCTTTGAAGAAAATTGCCGCAAATCCCGTAGTCTGTCCCCTCCTAATCGTAATCTCCAACCCACAAAAGAGTGAAATCCATCCCACGTCAACCGCAAACAAATTCCTTAATTTCAAGTGTTTTTGTTGAGCCCCTCATCTATTTTGAGGTCATCTTCAAATTGTCCATCCCATTTTCCCAAAAATTCGTAACTATAGCTGATGCATATTAACCCAATTCACAGCTAAGTGAGAAATATGAACTGGGTTCGTATGATTCGGGTGCCCCCAGAAGTCATACTCAATTTTCACTCTCCGGATTTTAGCTGGATCCTTGACCAATTCGAACGAGCCAACACCATGGCAGTCACTATAGATCACCAAGGCAAAAAATAACTCTTCGGCACAATTATATCGTGGCATTCATACTTCACCTGTATATAAATTGCCAACAAAACTGATTTCGTATGAAAAGCAAACTCCAGTATTGTGGACTGAGTAAGACGGGAAATTAGGGGTCGCAACATCAAACTACTAAATCTTGACATGGCGGATCGACCATGTACCGCAAGTCTGTTTTGCATAAACAAGCAAAGAGCCCATCCTATCGTGCGAACAAAACAATCGAAGTCTTTAGAGGTTTGTTGTCGCTTGCAATAGAACTGGGGAGAGTAAACTGTGAATATACAACTGGCAACGCAAGATAAGTTCTGTTCCTCTCCTTTTGCCATTTTCCATCGACGAAGTCTAATAAGCCAGGAACAATACTCACCATACTAGTGCTGCTCACCTCCCATAAAACGGGAAAAAAAAAAAAAAAAAAAACCAAGGCAAAGTAGAAGGTAAAAGCTATTCTTTTCTACTTCACTCAAGGCTGTTCGGCCACCGTGGCCGGACTATGCCTGGAAGCATACCGATTCACGAGAGCGAGGGCATTGCTCGTCACCCGAGCAACATCCACCACCCTCCCCCTCACCGCCACCTTGACGCCCCCATCCATGACCCGACCCCCGAATCCGTCCGTGCAGGTGTTCTCGTCCGTCAGCGCGGCGCTCACCCACGTCTCCACGTTGCTCATGTGCCACGCGAAGTCCCGGCCCACGTACCGCGAGCGCCCAAGCTCCCTCACCGAATCGGCAAGACCGTCCACGGAGTCGCCCATGTTCTCGACACAGTCCCTCATGGCCCGTAGCTCGCGGAGATTGATGCGGCGAGCTCGGGACAGCTTGGAGATGAAGGAGGCGGCGGAGCGGGCCCGGGCGAGGCTGACGATAAGGGCGGCCTGGGCGAGGTGGTGGTCGCTCCGTTGGATGGCACGGCCATAGGCGGCGAGGCAGTGGACGCAGAGGGCCGGATAACGGATGGCGCGGCAGGAGGAGACGATGAAGCTGGTGGGGGCTGGTTTGGGGTGGTTGGGGACGAAGGATTGCGATGGGGTGGTGGCGAGGGAGAGCAGGAGAAAGAGGAGGAAGAAGAAGGAGGGGAGAGATGGCTTTGGTTTCGCCATTTTTGTTAGGGGAGAGAGAGGGAGAGAAGTGGCTCTCACAGTGCAAAGGGTCGCATAATTATAATGATGGGCTATCGAGAGCCGAGCGAAATTTGCTCATATATTTCTGGGGAAAAGTTTAGTGTAAAAGAATAACGAGCTGATGATTATCTAATTGTTTTTTTTTTGAAGAATATGTAAATAGTTTCTCACATAAAGGATGGGAGAATTAACAAAAAAATCCTAAGCCTATTATAATTGTATCAATTTAGTCATAATTTTTTTTTATCAATTCAATCCTAAATATTTTATAATTATACCAATTCAATCCATCGGTCAAATTTGGCTAGCCGGTGTTAACATAGATGTCGGTTGTTCGACAAACACTGACATGGTAATTTTTAAAAGTATTTTATATTTTTTTTTCAAAAGTTTTATTAATTTTTATTTATTTTTTTTCCTCTTCTTCCTCTTTAGTTTCCTTACCCGCAGTGGCTAGCAAGGCTGGCGTGGCTCAATGGCCACTTGGCGAGCCTCATTGGTCATTGGCGAGGGTCACGGCCCTTGCCAAACCTCGCTAGCGACCTCGCCTAGCTTGCTATGGGTGAAGGCGACCTCCCCTAGATCTAGGCGAGGTCGCTAGCTAGAGTAGGCGAGGTCTAGGAAGGGCCACAACCCTTGCCGACGGTTGGTGGCTGGGGCGGGGGCTTTGTGGCCCTTGCCCCGTGGCCGGCGAGCCTTGCGAGGGAGAAGAAGCCAAAGAGGAAGAAGAGAAAAAAAAAATCAATAAAGAATTCGAAAAAATAAAAATATAATTAAAACACGTGAGTGCCGATCGACCAAATTTGGCCAAAAGAACCGAATTGTCGCACCGCAAAATGTTTAGAACTAAATTGACAAAAAAAAAAGTTTAGAACTGAATTGGCACAATTGCAATAGGTTTATGATTTTTTTAGAAATTCTCATTATAAAGGACCCATATAAAATATAAACTCAGAGAAAAGATTTGAGCTTCTGAAGTTCAAAATCAAGTTCTTTCAATGCTTGATTCTAATTGAATCAAGTCGAGTTGAGCAAGTATATGTGGATTTTCTATTCAAATCGAGCTCAAGCCGATTGAATTTAAATTGAGTTTCAAGCATGAAATACGCAAATCTAGTCTAGTCAAGCTCATGTTAAGCTCGGTCCAACTCAGTGGTACCATCTAGATTCAGTTGGTCTTCCGTGAGTGAACGAAGCCGAGTCAGTTGCCTATTCTTCAAAGAGGAACGGCCCTACTAAACCAGCAATAAAGTGTGAGCCACACTTGCAGGCCGAATCATGCCTGTCCCCATTCTTATAACCTTCTTTGCTTTCTACTTTTGCTTTGTCTTTCGCTTTTGTCACTTATTCTTTTCCGCTCAAATCAAGTGTAAGATATTCTATGAATTGCAACTTTTCGTTCCATTCGATACCAATTAACTATTTACTAGTCCCCACGGTGTCCAATCTCAACCACTTAAGAGTAATTATAGAGTCGCATAGTTACGAAGAAACAAAAATTTTGTGACCGTTGAGGTCACCCCAAGGTACTGACGGCGAGCTTTAAGCGAGACGTTCGAGCGTCAATTGCAGTTAAATATGAACAGCTAGAGTTGCATGCTACTACATTTCCTTCTTTTCTATTTTGGCAGAGGATGACTTCATTGCTAGGATAGGCGTGCCAAAACTTTTCTCGGCTGCAAAGTTCGGCTAACAGATGGGACCTAGATAGGGTATACCATATCTAGATATATATCAAACATCAGTTAAATGCCATGAAGCAGACGTTGGTTTTATGCATGTAGATGATGCACCAGGAGAGATACTGCTTAGGAAGCATTCCAAGCTCACGAACATGTCAAATTGATGGATGATGATCATCCCGGTATCTTCACAATAATGCAGTCCGGTGCTTGTGACTAGGGAAAGGCGGGTCTTGAAGATTCTAGACTCGAACTAAAGAGTGTGTTTGCTTAAGTGAGAATTTTTCGAGAATTAGTTTTCTAGACTTTCATGCGTTTGATTTGTTGAAGATGATTAATCATAGAAAAATCATTTATGATGAGAAAATATGCAAGTTTAAAGTTTGGAAAATGAATTCCCTAATTTGGAAAGGGGAAAACATCTTTCTTGAAAATGATTTCCACATAGAGTACATTCCTTTATCATAAATAGACCTATCAATTAAACCCATTTCTTAACCCAAATTTAATGTGCTAAGATGTTATATAAATTAGTTAAATTTAGTAAATAAGTCATAAATAAATTTAGAATGGTAAAACCCAAAATAATATGAGTATTAAATTGATTCACAACTCTCTTCACTCTCTCGCCCTCACTTGATTTCACGCTTGCTCATTCCACGCACTCACCTCAATTTTGGTATGAGTTTCCTAAATTGGGTTTTATATAGAAGTTGTTTTAGCAATATGTGTCAAGAGAGTATGAGTTATTACATTTGTATTGCATTAAAATTGATCAATTTGAGTGGAACCATTTATCCGACCTGACCCATCCATTTGATGGATCTAATAATAAAGTTCTTGCCCAAAACAAACACTCCCTAAAGAAACTTGCACTAAAATAGACACTACTGCTTGCGTAGATTCTAGGAGTACCGTCTAAAATGTTCTCTCAAAAAGCAACTAGCAAGTTTAATTGAGAAATGATAAATGTTTATTACTGTCCCATTGAAAGATAAGTGGTTATATCAGAGAAATACACTACCTAAATTTTTTCATTGAAAATTCATGGGAAAAAAAGAATCGACACCCAAGACCCTTCATTTACAATATTAAGTGGCGGCACCAACTAGTCCATAAACGCAGGCCACATCTATCGTACTTTCAGCAACAAAAAACGCTTATTTCAAAGCCTGACACAGTTCCAAACCGACTAGCCCTATGGATCCCAAAGGGAATGCACAGCATGGCCATGTGACGCTCAACCAGCGACAGCAAAACTCCAATTTCCGTTATCCGTGGAGATTTGCCAGCAGTGCCATCCCAAAACAAGGAAAATGAAGTTCCCATAAAGTCGCATACATTTTATTTATAACAGCTAGCAAGAGTAGCAAACGTGATTTTCTGAATTTGAAAATGATACAGACCCTCCAAGGTGAGGCGGTGCTCCCAATTTTGCGAACTTAGCTGAAAGGAGGACAAGGCATGGGAAAACTGAGGTGCCGCACCTAATGCGTTAGTTAGGTATTTAGTTGCCCATTCACTTTCTACCTCTTTCTACAAGGAAATTGCCCATTCAGACCTCAACTCCAGCAGGACAAGGATTTAACCATGGTTAATGACCTGGAGGTGTCATATTACAAGGGAGGGCATGAGAGAATATATGCCATGCAATTGGACAATATGGGCGATTGCCAACTAAAGCTAACTGGCTCATTAGCAAATGCATCATCATTCCACTGTCCACATGAATAACTATTTCAAAAGTGAACTATGTGATATAATAACTTCAGAAAGAAAATCGAGAATGACTGAATACCTGTGAAATGAAAACTCAACTCATCATCATCAAGAGATCATAGCATGGACTGACCAGGGATTAGACTGTCATGTACTTGAGAACAGCTGCGCGTAGTTTTTCCATGTAAGCTGCAATTTTTTCCTGGACAACATTGCAAATAAGCTTAGACATTCCTGGATATTATAGACAAATACATCTACACCAAATCGTTTCAGTTCAGATCGGGTGGATTCTAATATATGCTGTATACCAAAAATAAATTGTATCCCCTGCAGTTATGAGGAATGTCAAACTGAGAAGACAAAGTCTCTGCCGTGCGAATTCTCACAGCAATATTTATATTCTGCAATCCTAATGGCATGGAAACATGCCTATACCGAGGGCATTACCACATGATGTTAGCAGAAGATAACGTTTCTCCATGACACCAGATTTACGCTGGAGTTCTAAATATGAACCATGTAAACTGAGCATATTCTGTAGCTTCAATGGATGCCATTTAGGAACAAATATCTCGCATATGACATCGCATTCTCTTTATCACTGACTTTAAGCTTCTCTAAACTTCATCTGTTTTTGGAAGGATATTCTGCTACCCTTCCTTCAATACCATGGCAATAAATCTTATGATGACATTGTCACCATATCATGTTCATAGCACATTCAGCCTCACAACTACACAAAATCAGTATCAAGGAACCAACAAAACAGAAAGTTCCACATAACAAACTGGAATTTCTTATATGCTACTCTACCTGGTTACCCTTCTGAGCATTTGCTATATTTTCATCAAGAAGCGTCAATAATGATCTGTTGAGTTCGTTCTGCTCAACCATCTCTAGTAACTGCATGACCAGACAAGGTTGGAGTGAATAATGTGCAAACAGCTAATGCAGAAGAGCTTAGATGGATGGAGCAAGACATACAGTCGCTTTAACATCTTTTGATGTCAAAATTTTTGTTAGGTTGTTCTTCGCTTTTACAAGGTCAACTTGCATTTTGTCATAAGCTTCTGCGCAAAATTAGACCATGGATCTAATTGATCAGTAAGATGAGGAAATAGAATTGTCAATCCAGTCAAAATCAGTGTCTGATTAATGTTAGCAAACCTGTCCCCTCAAGCAAAGCCTTCTGCAAAGCTTCCAGCTCAGTCAATCTGTCTTCCATATCCTACCAATACCATCACCATTTCTTTCTTGAGCATATAGTTGATCGTGCATACAAATGTAAATGTAATGGAGAAGTTTGAATAGTAGACCTCGGTTTTTGAAACAGAAAATCGAAGTTGGCCCAATTCAAACTGTAGGTGGGCAAAGAATTCTTCATTTAACCTGCAAATCAATTCATTTCAGTCTCTAGACGAACATTACGAAACAAAGATATTGCTTCATCAGAATACCATAACAGTGGCCATTAAAACTTCTACCAAAAGTAAAACAAGTTCACTGGTATGCAAAAGGAAATAGGCAACGCTATCATATGCCTGACTGGTTAGTCATTCTAATTTGAGTCCCCAAGACATGCATGGACTTATCTCAACAAAGTTTAGGAGTATAAAATTCCTAAATTTTTTTCTCAAGAGAAGCGAAGATTGCACATCCCTAAACTGTGCCCACGGCCCATTTAGAGCTGACATCAGTCAGTTAAGTGCATTCCAGCAGCTGACCAGAAAGGAGATACAGTCTTACATAAGTCACTTAGGTGCCATCCAACAGAATGGATGAGACTTCCATAGCAAGCTGTAACATCCTATTCCAATTAGTGCCACAAATATAGCATTTTCAGCAGTAGGTGACCTACCTTTTGTTCTAATAGCAATCTAGTCCAAATTGTTTATAATCAGCATCTACTGCACTTAACAAACAATAGCTGATGCAGGACGTGCAACAATACTGAAATGAAATCTTCTATCCTCCATGTGAAAAGTCCTAAAACTATGGTCTAACAGAAAGCAAGAGGAACAAGGGTTGTATAGCATCCTTGATTCTACTCAACCAGAGATTAATGCAATCAGAGTCATTCCACATTCAATTGCTGGGCAATCAAATCTCTCGGACAAATCAAATCTCTTGGACAACATCGTACAAGGCGTATCATAGGCTATCAGATATCAGCAGTTTAGCACATACCTGACATCTTCTTAGGAGGAAAAAAACTATCCTACGTGATTACGTCGACAACTAACAGGAAGAGTTCGATCCTACTATTTCATACGACTGGATGCAACCTCCAAGCATATAAAATATCTACAATTTAACATCTGAAGGGCCTGAGCAAGATCGACGAAGCAATTTCATCCACGTCACTTAATACATGTGCGAACAAAGCAGGATCAGAAACACATTATAATACAGATATCGGTGCAGATGGTAGCTAAGTTGCTGGCACAGGCTATGCAACTTTGACAATGACGATTGCACACGTCAAGCGCATAACGAACTGCTAACGACTGACCGTGGCCTCATCCTCGCGATCTCGAACTCGATTTCCTGAGCCTCAGTGTCGAGAAAGTACTCGATCAGCTCCGCCGGAGTGTCCGGCACGTCCCGCGACTACGTCAACGCGAATCCAAAAGGCAAAAAGACTTCATTCAAGCAATCCATCGCAAAAACTACGAAACCGCGTTCTCAAACGAATTCCAAAATTCAGGGACTTAGCGAATTCACCTCTCGGACGGCTCGGCGGCGCTCGTTCTCCTCGCGGACGTGGCGCTCGAACTCCTCGCGAGCCTCGGCGTCCTTCTCGAGCCGCCGGCGGAACTCGCGGCGGGCGATGTGGCCGGTCTGGGGCGGCCCGAAGAGGCCTTCCGGATCCTAGCGAGGCCGAGATTACAGCTTCCGATTAGGCCACGCGAGCGCGAATTCAGGTGTCAGAAGTATTCTCGAAAAGAGAGATAGTTCGAGCTCTATATATAGTTATATAGAGGTGTGTGTACCCATTTGACGCAGGAGATTCTTCTCGGCGCGTGACGGAGCCGGTGAAAGCTTCTGGAGCCAGCCATGGAGGTGGTTGCGCCGGCGGCGACGCCGATTGCGAGAGCGGCCATCGACGGCCTCTTCCGAGCGGAGCACCGGCGAGTCCGTGAAGTGAAGCTCCTGGTCCAGTCTCTCTGTGCGAGTCTGTTTTTATCCGTTTGGATATGGATATGGTCTCCTTTTCTAAGCTGAAGATTTAAGAAGTGGCTTCAACAGAAGAAAAAATATAGTTTTTGGCTTTTTTCAAAATTTAAAAATAGCATTAAAAGTTAAATGGCATGAATGATACCCATGCTCAGAAATTAATTTCTGAAAAAGAAATATATTTTCTTATTTTTAATTCTGGATAAGTTTCTAAATGAAAATTCTTGTTTGATAATAACATAAAAATTTTGTTCACAGAATGAAATTTCAAAAATTTTCCTTCCCGGGGCGGCAATGACGGAGGCGGCGGGGGGTGACCAACTAGTAGGGAGGACGAGCGATGAGTAGAGTTTTTATTTTTCATTTATTTTCAAGAAATAGAGAAGTAATTACTTCTCATTTCTATTTCTAGACTAACAATTTTTTCTGAAAATAGAAAAATAAAATTACATTACCAAATAGATTTATGTTTTAGAAATAAGTATGGAACAAAAAAATTATTTTGGAACAGAAATAGAATGTTTGTCATGCATGCCATAAGAATACGATAAATATTGTGCGTCAAATTTTGAGTATTGTAAAATTTAAAGCATTTTGGCTTTTATAAAACGTCAAAATGTGTGAAATAGTAAGATTTAGATTACATAAAAATGAAAAAGGAACAAAACTACGCCTTTTAGTCATGGCACTGGACTCCCGCTAATTCTTAAATAATTTGACTTCTATTTAGATTGGATTCATTCGTCCAAATTTAAGTTGGGATGGGATAAGCTTCGATTAAAAATTCTTTGAATATTCTTGGGATTATAGAAATTCCTAACATATGTTTACTACAAATTAATCTTTGAAAATCCCACGATCACTTGATCTTCAAATGTAACCCCTCAAGCTCCCTCATTAGTGTCGCCTGCTCTTTTCAACTCTCTCAGGTTTGTTTCCTTTGCTAGATCCATCGCCATCTTTGGGTGCGCATGACAACTCTTCTTGACTAGGGAAGAGTTTTTTTTTCAGAAATAGTTTTTTATATTTCTATTCCGAGAACAATTTCGAGTAAAAGAACGCGTTTGGTAACTATACAAAATTTCTACTCTTTTGAATAGAAAAAGAATATAAATACGTTTGGTAACGCAATTTCTTTTTTTTGTATTTATTCGTTTTTTATTCTTGCTCACGGCGCCGACCGCCCGCCGCCCCCCCGTCCGGCGTTCGGCGTATGGCGTTCGCTGCTCGGCGTCCGGCGGTGGCGGGCCGCGGCCGGCGACGACGGAGGCCGGCGGTCGGCGGTGGCTTCGGGCGGTTGGAGGTGGCCGCGGCAAGAGAGAGGAATAAAAGAAAAATAAAAAGAAAATTAGCTTATTTCTAGAAATTGTTCCCTAACAAGAAGCAATTTTTTTTTGTTTCTCGTTTCTACTCCAAATCTATTTCCGGCTAACTTTCTATTCCTAATAGAAAAACAACTTGGTATTACCAAACGGGTTTTTGTTCTTTTTTTGTTCCTAAACAAAAGAACATAAATTGGGAGAAACAAACGTTACCATGCGCAGCCTTTACTTCCGGGCTATAGTCCTTGTTCAGTTTCATTGCATAGGAGGTTATCTAAATGTTGGCAAAGATGAGCCTTGGGTTGCCGAGATTGTCGTGCAATGACTGATGATGGGGCAACAGATGCTACATGCAAAGTTCAGCCGACGCTTGATGTCAAAGTTGACGTACCGAGGCGCTTAGGGTAACAATCCGCTCTAGGCGTGACAGTCCCGTCCTGCCCTACATAGGCCAAGCTCCAGAAGAAAGTGCTTCAAGTAGCCACATTTGGAGGTGATTGTTGGGAGATAGCTATCTGCTTATGAGTTACCTCTCCAAACAGATATAGGATTTTGGGATGTCATCAATTCCTCCATTTAAGGAATTAACGTCCTCAATAGTGTTAGCCCATATCAACCGACAATACTCCAACTCTCTATGTATGGTTTAGTCAATTTCTTCCCCATTTATTGTCCTAAAAGTCTATCAAGAACTACATCTTATTTGAACCCTTTAGCCGTCACAATCACTCTTTGATTAGTCCATTCACAAACCACACATCCACTAGAGAAATCCCTACTTGTGGACTCTGGAATGTCACACGAGGTCATAGATCTCTTGTCGATGTTGTGGATAATCTTGATATAAGTAATTGGAGAAATAGAGAGAGCTAGGAACCATTGCCTTCTACAACAATAAAAGAGGTGGGTGAATGGTGATTGTCTGGAGAATCAAAAAGGAAGGACCTGATCCAAAACACCTTCTCTGCTAAATCTCAGAAAAAGGTTGGATGTGAAGAAACAAAATAAAATCAGAGGAAAGGGAAGAACCACTAATTCACCTTACAGATGATAAGGTCACTGTCCTCGGTATACTTCACCGTTGGACTTAATCCTCTCTCCTCTCCTCTTCCTCTCCCTCTTCATGTGCATTGGCTCCTTCAATTTCATTCATCTTCTACTCTTCCAGGAAGGACTGGACGACTTGTCTCACGATCGGCTTGTACTTGGGCTGGGAGAGGTCCATGCCGAGCATCTGGAACGCTTGCTTTCGCACTTTACACTCCGTTCTCTCGTTCATGTTCGATTCTTTCAGAACCTCTGTCGTTCCCTTCCTTCGCTGAACGTCTAATTGCATGGCTGCTATACACTTTGAACCATAAAAGCCTGACTTCCAAAAGATAGGAGTGTTTTTCTAGCAATTTCAAATATGAGTTTGAGTGAGAATGGCTTGTCGGGCATGCCATTAGAGAGGTGTTGCAGGAGTTGATAGAGAAAAAAGATTGATAGAGAGGCTTGACATTGAAAAGGAAAAAAAGAGAGCAAAAGTTTAGAGCCAAACAGACTAGTCATTTTTGGTTTGAATTTGGGTTGTGTCTCAAGTCGGGTCCCAAAGAACATAGATTTTCACGTTGAGATTGGGTTGGCTATCTTTGGAGATTCAAATGAATTTGAAACATTGACACTCCTACCTGTACTAGCTAATGAAAGTGACCGAAGAGAAATTGAGATTCATGAATGTAAGATTTCAAAATTTGGAATTTGAAGTTCGAATTTGATTGAAGAACGATCGGACTTATTTTGCTTCGTGAGGTTTTATTCTAAGATTAAAGGTACAAAGTGTATTGAGGTCATAATAATGAAGATGGCAATTAGCATTCTTCCTATTCTTACTTTTGACACTAATCTTTTTATTCTTGTCTTAGAAAAATTTTCAGAGCAGTAAGAAGAAAACGTTCATGAATCATCCCAATTCAATCACGATTAATAAAATCTTGAAAATTCTCATGAGCCAAATTAAAGTTCCCATAACTAACGATTAAAATGCACTTATCCGGAAACATACTCCATATGAACCGCCGGATTTAGTAGATTTCGGAAAGAAACACAACCTGCATCCGCATGATCTCCAAGCGACAGCAACGGGTGGTCTCAACCCTTTCGGACGAAGCTAACGAGGACTCATCTGACGTGGAGCAATCACTTGCTTCACCAACCAAGCAAAACAATTAAGGACTCCCCGCCAGTCTCGATCGCATTGAATTGAGTTTTAGCTGGCAGTTGACGCGGATGCGGTGCCGCCCGCCAACTCCTTTCAAGCAATAAAAGGAATTTACTGATTCTCGGATTGCCGACATGGCAGTAATAGGCACCATGCCATCTTTTTTCCTTTGACTTTTGGTCAAAACAGCTACGTTTTTTTTTTTTTTTTTTTTTTTTTGCGGAGTCAAAACAGCTACGTTAGATTAGCTCAATCTTGTCCGCTCCGGCCCCCATCATTAAAGCTCGCTCTTACTGCTATTCCCGTCCTAACAACTAACGATCAACAACCTCCCGACCCACGTTTCCCACTTCCCTTACAAGAGCCTCCCCCGCCGCCCTCCGCCTCTATCCTCCACCGAAAGACAAACGCTAGAGAAGAGAACTCAGAGAAATGGCTCGTTGCCGCCGCCGCCTTATCCCGACGTCGGTGCTCGCGGCGACCGTGATTGCCGCGGCCCTCACGAGCATCCTCGCGAGCAGCCTCGTGTCGGCGGCAGATTCGACGATGAGCTGCATCAACAGGCTGGTGCCATGCTACCAGTACCTGAACTCGACCGCGAAGCCGCCGGCGAGCTGCTGCAACCCGCTCAAGACGGACGTGGCGGCGACCATACACTGCCTCTGCAACATGTACAACACCCCGGGCATGCTCCAAAAGTACAACATCAACGTCACACAGGTCCTCCGGATCGGCCAGGGATGCGGCATCAATTCCACCACCAGCGTCTGCAAAGGTACATGAATC
Source organism: Eucalyptus tenuipes (assembly GCA_014182365.1). NCBI lineage: Eukaryota > Viridiplantae > Streptophyta > Magnoliopsida > Myrtales > Myrtaceae > Eucalyptus > Eucalyptus tenuipes. Next base: position 26,409,239 of record CM024540.1, on the reverse strand, counting down.
TGAGAAAGAATTAGGAACCGGCCCGAGTTATGTGCGACGCTTGTCTACTGATGCTTTGCTCTTGTTCTGTGATCTTTTTCTCTGCAGAGAGCGCTCTGTCCCCAGCATCTCCAGGTAAAACTCGGAACTCTGCTTCCTCCGTCGTAAATTCGCGTTCGATGGATTGGCCGGAAAAACCTAGGTCCGCGTTCCACTTTAGGTCGGATGTTTCTGTTTCCGATCGGGAAGGTTTAGAAATGGAAACCTAAATCGAAGCTTTAGGCACGAGTTTTAAGTCAAAAATGTAAAAGGATCGACCGATCGGTCATCTCGAATCTAACGTAGTTTGAGGAAGTAATCAATCTGTCTCGCGGTGATACGGTTTGTCAGTGGACGGACCTTTCGTTTCGGCTCATTCAATGAGCCCTAAATGTAAATTTGAAATTCAACCAACATAAAATGAAGCGAAGAGCTCGAAAAAGAAAGGCTTACAAGACATTTGATGAAGGTCCCTACATTGACTGAAGTTTGTGGTTAGTCTCGCTATAAAATGTGATGCCCTTTAATTGGAAAGGCCACTTTGCCTCGTGTTAGTTGGTTGTTTGGTGAGCTTTAATTGCCTTGGCACGTTGTACTGTAGTTTCGGCCGCCGACTTTGCATTGTTTTTTCGATTAGCATGTGTGGTGCACCAAGTTATCAGGGAAAATGATTTTCCGATCTTCCCCTTAATTGCTGCAAAAATGTAAAATGTATAAAAAGAAGAAGATAAAATTAAATTAATTAGAAATACCGATAATAGAACAGATTAATATCAATAATAAATATAAATAATAATATTTTGTGGAAAATTTGATATATATTGCCACTTTTGTACAATTAAATATGATATGTTAAGAAAAAGAGAATAAGCACAAATTAGATAAAAAGCAAAAAGGCTTCACAAATAAAATCTAACTGACAAAAATTGGTTACTCATTATGTATATTTAATGGCTTAATTAATGTAAATATGGTTGATTAATAAAATTGATATATATCCACTTTTTAAAATACATTCATAGATTTTTAAAAAAATATATTTTTTTACTATTATTATGGATTTTTTTATTTCTAATATTAAAATTTAATTAATATTTTTCTCCATTTTCATTATTCTTAGTCTTTTTCTTTATAGAAATCAAGGCTAAAGGAGAGGTTTCTTGGTAAATGAGAGAAAATACACATTTACCCCTTTAAAATTATGCGCACTGAAACATACTAATGGAAATTATAATGGAGGGTTAATGGCTTCAATCAAACGAAAGCTCAAAGGGGTAAAGTATAATAGTTCAAAGTTAGGGACGAACGTATATTACCCTTAAACTTCAGCAGGAGATTTTTGTGTCATCTCTCCTAATTTTAAAAATTGGATCTTGTAATTGAGTGCCCAGACGCTAGCTAAGTCAATTGAAAGCAGAACTACACTTTCCAATAAACTTTGCAAGTGAAGAATTGCCTTTTTAAATAAAGTCAAGTACTTAGAATAGCAGTTTTTAGAATTTTCGAAGCACAGTTGATAAGGTTTGACAAGTGCCACTTAATACTCTTTTTAACATCTTCGTTAAAAATTCCATGATGTGGATAATATTATAAAAAAGAACAGTCTCTTGAATTATGGTTATATGATCTCTACTGGAATCATTTTATATCCCATGTGGCTCGTTCAACTTTTCGATCTACGGTGAAGATTACAATGAGTATTGAACTGATATTCATCGCTCTGCTAGCATTGTCCATGCGCGCTTCGATTTCAGTCGCGCTCCGTTCTTGATTCGCGGGGCAATGAGTATTTGAGATCACTTGTGTTGACAGGCGCGGCGAATGTCAACAGCAACGGCGGCGCAAACAGAGTCTGGACAGGGATTTCCTGGTTCCTCTTGTTGATTTGGGCATCGACGATGCTTTATTGAGACATGCCGGCAGTAGGAAATGACCGAGAGTTCGTTGGGCATTTTAGTTCCGGGGAGCATCACACAGATTTTTCAATCGGTCTCTTTGTCGCCCTTTGCTCAAACATTGACCGTTTCAATTAGTGTCGATGATGCTTTCTACTTTATTGAGACATGCCCGAAGTTAGGAAATGACTGAATAAATTGATATATTCCGATTTATTGATGTATTTTAAGATAGGATATTATGACACGTTGTTTTACTATTGGGTTTTCTCGTTTTATACCCGTGCTCTCCCTCCATAGACAGGTATGTACTTATTTTATAATGTGATAAGTTACTAACAACGTGAAAAAGAGAATAGTTAATGCCATGAAAAGCCCTAAATCGATAAGTTTGTGATAAATTTATCTAAAACTACTTTGAATTAGCAAAAACCTGAATTGATACGATTATTCTTAGTTAGCTTTCATTAAATTTTATCATGAAATTACTGAGTTACAGTTACTCAATTGACATGATAAGTACATGTGGAAATTCATACCAATTTAGGAGAAATATGTCATTAGTTTATTAGTTTGGGATTTTCCATGTTCATAACATGAAAGAGAATCGCTTGTTATAATTATCAATATGGTGAACCTTTCTCTTCTATATTGAAAGAAATCAACCACATGGAGACGTAAATTTTCATATGATTAGTAAGTTTTTCAAAGGAAAATTAACTTTTAGGGTCTTTTTGTCTAGTGAAATGTTTATTGTTGGAATATATTTTCTACATTTAATCAGGATAATTGTCCAAGAAATCCTAAACTTATTAACGGCAATTAATTTAGTTCCAAACCTCCAAATTGTGCTAATTTTGTGATAAACTTTTTTACATTTACCAATTTAGTTTTTGTGACCAAATTTGGCCAAAAATCGATAACATGTACATGAACTACTTTACATGGCATAACCAACACTAATGTGGAAAATTTGAACAATTTTTAAATAAAATCTCTTAATTTTTATCAACTTTTTCTTTTTTATAGCCACTGGTCATTAGACGACGGTCACAGTCTTTGCCATATCTAGGTGAGGGCAAGTGAGAGTTACCCGAGGCCATGATGCCCGCACCTAGAGGCCCATGAGAGCAAGCAAGGGTGTCTTGACCCTCCCCTATGATCGGCTGCCGGCCGTTGTTGTGACCCCCTCTTGGTAAAGTAAAATAGTAAAAAAAATTAAAAAAAAAAAAGGAAAAGGAAAGGAAAAAAACCAATAAAAATTATAAAATTATAAAAATTGTTCACATTAGTGCCGGTCGTGTTACGTGAGAAAACTGACGTCTACCCTAGTATTTTTAGTCAAAATTGACCGACCAGACCAACTTAACAAATCATCGGTTTGAGACTAAATTAGCACAATTGAAAGGTTTATAATTGAATTGGCCACCGCATAATACTTTAATATTTTTTGGGGCAATTTTCCCTAGATGTCATAATCAATGGAAAACATATGCCTAAATTCTAAAAAGGGAAAAAGCCACCCAAAACCCTAAACTTTACTCGGTATGACAAATTTACCTTAAACTTTTTTTGTAACATAAAAAACTTCAAACTTATCTCAAATTTTTTTCGTGATATAAAAAACTCTAAACTTATTCCCATGTGACACATTTATTCAAAATTATAGAACATTTTGTTCTTTTACTTTTAATTTTTTTTCTTTTTTTTTCTCCCCTTTTCTCTCCTTCGGTCATGGTGGAGGGAAAAGAGGAGGAGAAAAAAAGAAAAAAGAAAATAAAAGAAAAAAGAAAGAAAAAGAAAAAAAATAAAGTAAAAGAGAAAAGTGCCCTTTAGCCATAGAGTTGGGGTAAATGGGTTACAATTGGTAAAGTTTGGGGGTTTTGTAAATTTGTCAGACTGGACAAAATTTGATTTTTGGTGGCTTTTTCTCTTCTAAAAATATGAATTCATCTTTTGAGAATTAGAATGCAATTAGGCCCAATGCTCAAAGGGCTCAGGATCCTGATGCTTGGGCTGGGCTCTCTTCCCCTTGTGGGCCCATCCGAGACCAGCCCCAAGACATTAGGTACTCGGCTTCTGCACCGGACAAAGCCGGGATCGCGTAATATTGATCCCGACATCCCGAAGCCCTGCCCGAACCTTGCACTTATACTCGAGACTTCTTTTTCGAATATTTATTTCATTTCGCAACAAAATATAAGAAAATGACTTTCGTATGATATTTACAAAATACAAGCACGCGTAGATATCATTTACCGTTGATCATGTCATTGAAATATGTCCATTCTCGGTGAGAGAGGGGGTTTTGTGTTTACTGTAACAGATTAGGGGCAAATTATATATCGCATGAGGGAAATAAGTGATTCCCCTTATGAGATTTTAAGGTTTTGGAATGAAATGGCGGATGGTATTGAACTTTTATTGCATTGAGGCCGTGAAGGAGTGTTGAGGAGCAATTCACCACCACCTACTAGCGGTTGTTGACTCTTATCGGTGAAGCAAGGGCAATGCCCAAAATCTTTTTATCTAGTCTTGAACAATGCTTTTACAAAGAAAATTTCAATATAAATCTCAAGCATTTTCACTTTCTTAAGAAAGGTTTTCCATACAATTTTTCATTTTTTGATAAGTTTTTTCAAATCCTTTCATGATGCGGCACAAAGTGAACATCACGTGTTTCACCATGTTTATTCGAAAATTAAAAAAAGAAGAATAAGTGACATCTTAATTTTCATCAATCAAATTTGAAGAAAGCTGTTCGATTGCGTTGGTTTGACAAACTCTAAGACTTGATTTCATCATCAAATTTTATGAAAGCTGTTCGAAATTCTAGGAATCGATTGTATTTTTGGAAATATTTTGAAGCATGTCGAACACTGCATATCATCCTAATTTCTTTGATTGGGAAGTGCTGACGTGGAAGGTGGAAACATTGATGCCTTATGGCATATCCAGTAGAAGCTACTAGAAGCACCTCCCTAAAACCCCTCTCCTCACGCCCCGCACCCGAGATAGGTCTCCCCACTTTCAAAACCACTCCCGGATTTTCCAAACCCTTTCAAAATTCCCGAGACCCGATCGACCGAATCGCCACCGCAAAATCCGACGCCGCCCGCCGATCTCTCGCCGCCCGCCGCCGACGACCGCCAAGGGAAGATGGATCCGGCGAAGGTGGACCAGCTGAAGCAGTTCGTCGACACGTGCAAGTCCAACCCCGCCGTCCTGGGCGATCCTTCGCTCGCCTTCTTCCGCGACTACCTCGAGAGGTGAGTAGCTCTTCCCGGCCGGCGCGCGCGCGCGCGCGCTCGGTTCGTTCCCCTTCGCCATTCTCGATTCCCCTGACGGATTCGGAACCGTTTCGTCGCAGCCTCGGAGCTCAAGTCCCTCCTGCCGCCGCTGCTCACACGGCCGGCGAATCGAAATCGGTAAGGCTCCCGCCGCTTGAGTCTGCTTTTTGCACGTTTGGATTCGCGAGGTTGTTTGCATTCTACGGGAATTTTTAGCTCGATTCGTTCTCGGATGCGGCGCGCTTGACTCAGTTTGCTTTGAGATTGGCGATTGATGCGATTTTGTGGTGGTTTGACGTGAAATGACGCTGAGCTCGCTCTTGTACGCATTTTTCATACGGCGAAGATTTGAGGTGTTTCTTTCGGTATAGTTGGAAACAAAGGACTTAAACGTTGTGAAGCAGTTATGCAGTGTTGATAATGATTCAGTACTGCGCATTTGTTTGAATACATATATCATCATCGCTTGATTTTGTTTGAAACCGATTGACATGTGGTGGTCGATGCTACTGTATTTTGTCGTGATTTCTGTACTGAGTACGGTAATAATACTTGCTCTGGATTGTGGACTACTGCAGAAGAGCCATGTGTTTGACGACAGTGACGAGGATATGGAGGAGAACGAAGGTGGACATGTGAAAGTGGAGGAGGAAGAGGAGGAGGACGAGATTATCGAGTCAGATATTGAGCTTGAAGGCGAGACGGTTGAGCCTGATGATGAGCCTCCCCAGAAGGTTTTCTCGCCTCTAACACAGACCTGTGGAATCATCTCGCTTTTAACATTTTCTTTTCCCTCTTTTTTGCCTACTTTGTTATTGAGTTTGCTGTGTGAATTGATGTTGAGTGCCTTTGTTATATGATTTTTCAGATGGGAGATCCGTCGCTTGAAGTTACTGAGGAGAATCGTGATGCCTCTCAAGCGGCAAAGGCACAAGCCATGGAATTCCTTTCTGAAGGTTCTGATAATTACTTTTCAACCTTGCAGTGCTAGGGATATGTGTGCTTCTTGAATCTGTTGGTCTTGTTTAATTTACTCTTTGGTTTGCTGATTTGTCCTCTGCAGGAAACTTGGAGGAAGCGATTGAGCACCTTACACAGGCAATAACACTCAATCCAACCTCTGCAATCATGTATGGAACCAGAGGTAAGAAGCTGGCGGAGTTTTTGAAGTGACTACCGAAAATTTTTGTCCTTTTATTTGGTTTTAAGTTCTTTACCTTATGTCAGCACATGGTTATTGATGCTTTTACAGCTACTGTGTATATTAAGATGAAGAAGCCCAATGCTGCAATCCGGGATGCAAATGCAGCTTTAGAGGTAACATCTACTTAAATTGTTCAAGGTATTGGCAACCATGTGTTCATGAGCAATGGTTTAGATTTCACATGGAAAGTTCAGTTGTTGTGCTTATTGCACACAATATAAAGGAATACATGCACAAAAAAATGCTGAAGTGTTTTAACACAATTATTGCGAAATTAGAAACATATTGCGAAATTAGAAACATTCTCATCATTACTTATTGTGTTTGTGATTGTATTAATTGCTGAGAATTGTTCAAGGAAAACTTATGACTTTATAAGCTTCCTTACTTGGTGTCGGACCTTGTTGAGTTGTCTTGTATGGGTGGGATTGACCTTGGAGTCTTAAATCTCGGGTTGTCATGCTCATGTACTTTGTTAATCTAGATAAATCCGGATTCTGCAAAAGGCTACAAGGCTCGTGGCATGGCTCGAGCTATGCTTGGTCAGTGGGAAGAAGCTGCGAAGGATCTTCATTTGGCATCAAAGCTAGATTACGATGAGGAAATAAATGCTGTACTTAAGAAGGTCTCTCTCTCTCTCTCTCTCTCTCTCTCTCTGTTGGGTTTGTCCATTCTATCCTTTTTGAGCAAAAAGTTATTAACTGATTGCCTGCCAAAATCAAACATTAGTTTTTGATTTTGAAGTTATGAAAATAAATGAGATAATTGACAAATGATTTTATATATCCATATGTAAAGGTTTCTAAATATGTCAGTGTACTCAAACAGATCTTTTATGCAAAATTTTAATTGCCTATGTTTCTTGCTTGTCTTCTTGGCTTGAGTCAAGTAGACAAGTCATTGCATCTTTTCCGAGAACTTCGTCTGACATTCCTTTTTTATTTCGGTACACTAATGAGTAAAGATGGCTAAAAAAGTCGACAATTAAGGAGCTCTCTTTGCACTCTAGATTAGTTGCAGCTAGATTGCATAGAGAACGCCAATAATTGTCTTTTAGACACTGGATACAGGGCTCTGCTCACGCCTATTTCCTGTGGTTTTGAAGCAAAGGAAAATTTTCTGGACTGGGCATTCTTTGCTCTCTAGATTAGATTCAGACGGCTACAGATTAGATGAGATGCCTCTTACTTCATTGTAGATTGCTTGTATAAGGCCAATAAATGCCCTTTGGGATTACATCACAAAGTTAAAGTTATTGCATGTAGGTTGACCTCGAAATCATTTTATGCACCTTTCACACTGGCTGTTGCTGGTTATCATGAAATGTTGGCCTTTACTTTGACGAGTGACAGTTTAAGGTGGGGTCACCTTTTGATTTTGTGGTCTGCACTGGAAATGAATTGCTGGTTGGAGTTTCATGAGAATTCGCATGTGGCTTTTCTCTTGGACATCATTGAAATGTGGGATTGATGCGCGATTCGAATCTTGCTCCATTAAGTTCGATTCCATCATTTACAACTTTCAATCTACACAGGTTGAACCAAATGCACATAGGATTGAGGAACATCGGAGGAAGTATGACAGATTACGTAAGGAGCGGGAAGAAAGAAAGATTCAGCGTGAGAGAGAACGTAGACGTGCTGAGGCTCAAGTAATTGGTCCATGATCCTGATATTCAGTCATTTAGGATGTTTTTCTTGCTATAATTCCGAGTGACATTTGTTGTGCCTTTCCTCTAGGCTGCATATGAGAAGGCAAAGAAACAAGAGCAGTCATCATCCAGTAGACCATCTGGTGGTATGCCTGGTGGATTCCCAGGTGGTATGCCTGGTGGTATGCCTGGCGGATTCCCAGGTGGAATGCCTGGAGGCTTTCCGGGGGGGATGCCTGGAGGCTTTCCCGGGGGAATGCCTGGAGGTTTCCCAGGTGGCATGCCAGGAGGAATGCCTGGAAATGTTGATTTTAGCCAAATACTGAATGTAAGTGTGCTGGAAAATGGATGGTAATGCCTGGAAATGTTGATTTTAGCAAAACACTAAGTCTTTTTCTCTCAGCAAAACAGAAATAAGTGTGGTGGAATATGGATATCTCACTTTTAGAATAAAGACCTAGACATGAATTGGTGCGTGCAACTTTGATGATTTGATTATGTTTTTTTTTTTTTTTTTTTTTTTTTTTTGGGTGGATCACTCATTGATCATATTGTAGTCAGTTTGTCTGTTCCATTTCACCTTTGCTCATTCGTTTTGATGAATTTTTACTGAACATTTGGAGCAGGATCCCGATCTTATGACTGCATTTAAGGATCCAGAAGTCATGGCTGCTTTGCAGGATGGTACTGTTGTTTTCTGGCATTATTCTTTTGTTCCTATTTCTTGCACTTTATTGAGATATCGTTCATTTTTCTGAGGTATCATTTACCAGTTTTACATGTCCTCTGTAAGGAGCTATAACCTTGAGATCTAGAATACGGTGATATTAATGCATGACCTGTAAGGTAACCACGAGCGGTATTGAAGTAATCTTAAAACAAAGTACTTTTTTTTTTTTTTTTTTCCTGAGTCTTTGTGGTTATTTTTCACTCGGCATAAAAGGACATAAGCATTCAGTAACAGTCGTTGGGAGGTTATTAACCTAGAGCTGACAACCGAATAGCAAATGAATCTGTGGGCATCTGTGCTTATAATTTTGCTCTATGCGACAGTAGATTATGGTTACTTTTAGTAGAAACTTGTGTGGCTTATTGGAGATTTTTATGTCATCTTTTGTTCCTGTGTTGATGGTTTTGCAGTAATGAAGAACCCTTCCAATCTGGCAAAGCATCAGGCAAATCCAAAAGTGGCCCCTATAATTGCAAAGATGATGAGCAAGTTCGGAGGACCCAAGTGAAAAATTCGGATGCAGTAATAGCTGTCTTCGGGTTGAAGGTTCTGGCTTATCATAGTGGAGGGGTTTGAGAAGGCTACCTGAAAAGTCGGTTGTCATCATCTGTAAACATTTTCCGTTGGTGGGGATCTCGGATGAGCATCTTGATTTTGCTTTTGAAACGATAGGTATAAGCTGAATAACGTCATGAGAAAAGTGTGATTTAGTTGTGCTTTCCAGTTATTTCCAGCCTTGCCTTCTTAAAGATTGCAAATTTGATGGGACACATGATCACACACATGTTCACTGCTCATCGTCCCAGATTTGCCGTGTTGCAAAATCATCCGGACTTCATTTGCTTCCTGTCCTCAGAGGAACTTTCCTGTTGGAGTCTTCGTTAAGGTCCTCGTGCCTAACCGACATTTCGCAGAGCTTTAGGCTGGATTTGTCACCTTACGGTAGAGCTTTGCTTTATCATTATGACCCAACTTATCGATGCAACTTTCGTACATGGGGCTTCTAAAGCTTCACCTTCCTAGCGTGATGTATGCACTGCAAAGCAGTGCCGCGAGGTACAGAGATAGCGAGATACATCGGAGTAGACAGTTTTTGGAGGAAAGTGATTGTTCGATGTGAGTCATGAGATCCAGAACATTCGAAGTGGACTACTAATCGACATGGGTTTTCAGCTTGCGACAAGCTGACACGATCTTATTCCCACCATAATCCAACCGCCCTCCGTATGGTGGGTAGAGGTTACGTCCGGCAAAGTAGACGTACGAATCCCACCAACGACCGAGCTTCACGTCGCGGTCAATTTGGTGACCTACGCACCAGAGGCACAAGTCGATCGAACGGATAACGACGTTTCATCCACAGGAGGAGGGGGGGAGGTGGTGGCTATCGCCCAACGACCTTCGCCCTCCGCGGGCGCAATCTCCCTCTCCTGAAAGATGCGCCTGCGCAGACAGAATTCCCATTCGCCTCCGCACGAGAATAGCGAGGGAAATTCCTCCCGTCTTACCAAACAGCAGCAGGTCCCCCACTCTTCAAGTCCAACGTTTTTCTGTTTTTATCGCCACTCCAAAGTCCAAGGCTGCTACCACATATATCCATGGCGTCGTCTATTCCCGAGATATCCGGTTCGCCTTTTTTTTTTTTTTTTTCCTTGACCGGTTTTCACCAAACTGATCCCTCTTCTTTCCCTACCAACTTCTTCACTTTCTGCGTTTACGAAATAAGAAAGAAGCTCTTTTTCAATTCCATGTCGTCATGGTGACACTTGATTACGGAGGCGATTCCGCTTTAGCTAGTCCGATTCATGCTCACTAATCTCGTCTAAAACATGGCCTAATCTCTCCCCCTCACGGGAGGGAATATTTTTTATTCTTTTTTTCTTTTGTGTCGCTTCAAAAAGATGATCTGCTACTTTTGGTACACAAGTGGTTTTGTGAGATGCTTGTGTTCACTGTTGATGACACATGCATTACGCACCAATTGCGCAATCACCGTCCTGGGGTACCCACACGTTCATACTTTCAAATGCCAAACCGAAAAACAAGATCAAAAGGAAAAAGGAAAATGAAAAATGAAAAATGGAAAGTGGAAAAGGGGAAAGATGTTGATACCCATAAAGATTAACTCCAATTTGGTAGCTCGGGGGTCGCTTTAAAGCATATGCTGAAGCAATGATGATGCAATATCGCTCACGCTTTTCTCCTAATCACAAGCCCTAGTGGGAATATGGATTTCAATGACGCACCATTCTCTAATAATTAAACGATTTCCAAAATATATATAAAAAAAGGAAGAAAATTGTACTTGTTCTTTTCTTGTTTCTCTTTTTCATCTTCTCTCTAATCTCATGCTTTGCGGGGACGGATTGTGGAGTGGTTGTGGGGCTTCAAAGTCGTCCAACGGTAGCCTTGAACAATGGTCACTACCGTTTAGTTTGATTATAAATTAATAACACCTTGGAGTTCACAGGTACATGGGCTGCACTGATTTTTTCAGAAACCCTATTTTGATCTACGAAAATATCACTGTTTGGTGAGAACTCCCTGTCTACCCTCTTGACGAATTCGGTCATGGTCGTCATCAACTGTTACACTATAGTCAGATAAATAGAATATTTTCCCAATCTTATGGTTTATATTCACAAGGAAGCAGATCGGTGCGTATGGTCTTTTGACTATATACGCTAGGCTCTGTTCATAACACCTGTCCAAGAAAGAAGAAAGCCATTTTCATATTATAATCAGACCAAAAAATGATGTGATCAAGTACATTATGGCCATTAATTACACTGAAAAAAAGTACATTATGGCCATTAAATTTGAAAGATATTGTACTAAATATTTGTAAGTTAAAAATTTGGATTAGTTGATGTCCATGAGAGACTAAATTCTTCTTCTGATTTTTAGGTTGATAAATTAGCAAGCTATTTATGCTGAGTATAAGGATTTCACGAGATATTACTTTTTTTCTGCCGAACACTACCTAAAGGAATTATTTCCAGTACTTTAACACCCATCTTTATGAATGTTAATATAGAAATTCTATTTTTAGCAATCAACCAACTATCCAAGTCAATTGTGACATATATATGACTTCTGTAAAAGAATGACAGAATAGTCTGTATATAATACATAAAAGTCTATGGTTGATAAGCTAGCACTACTTTTTGTGATATAATAAAATTTAACTTCAATTTCATCAACTTTCTTTCCTGTTTTGGTGGGTAGTGAAAGCTTTGTCTTTGCACAAGAAAATTGTCCAAAAATTTCTAATCTTATTGTATACGGTTAATTTAGTTATGAATCTTTCAATCGTGTTAATTTAATGTTAAATCTTTTGATGATTTGCCAATGTAATTTCTCTTCAAATCTTGGTGATCCTTTTGCTTGCATAACAAGAGCAAGTAATGAGCCAAGTATCACCTAAAAAAGAGTCAAGTGAGATTGACTTAATGTTCAAATAGGCCTACAATTCTCATCCCTATTATGTCATCGAAATCACGAATGTTCTTCCTTTGACATTTACTTGGAAAATTCACGATAGAATTAGGGATTCTAAGTAGAAAAACTTGAGGCCAAGAAGTGTTCTTAATATGGTTACTACCAACTTTGTCTGCTTCAATTGTCATACATCATGTCACCAATTGATATGGACGCTGCAAAAGAATTTCGCATCAATGTAGATTTTAGAAGTACAGACGATGCCGGTATATTTGGTCCCATAAGACCCACTTTTACGATTTGCTTTCCTAGCAAACTCTTACTTAGCATTCCCCGCATGTCCGATCGCGTGATGTGCGACAATCTGTCACTGCGATTGCGGTCCTGTCATGGGAAACTACTACATGTGAAGCTGCTTATAGCTCGGCCGGGAGCCGCCTGAGCACGAAATTCAGCAACACTTATGTTACGATTCCCTTAATTTTAACCCGACAGATCCATACTTACAAGCAATGCCACCACATCGCCTTCCTCATGGTGTGTTGGGAAAACACAAGCCCAACTTGCGCGACATCTTAAAAGTGTAAAATAATCAACTGCTTCACCTACGCATCCCGAAACGAGTTGTTTAATCAAGGTGCCACGACGAACCGCCTTCCACCTGACCCATCTTTGGTGCGCCCTTGAGGTTGAAAGAAAGCCGTACGTGGTTGATTCTGCATTTAGCATATTGTTGGGGAATCGTGAGTGAACAGCATCTGTATATTTCGTGTTCAGCGATCGCCTCGACGTCAATATAAAATTATCTTTGGTACCTCACTTCCCATACCTTATGGATCAAGCCTATTTATATATATTTTCTACGAAGCAGACAAATGATAATCCATTGGCTACTCTACTCTTACCTTGCAGGTCTTGCAAATCTGGCCATATATTTTTGTGTCCACATGGAAGAAGGATAAGCCAGCATTTGATCTTGCGTGTGTCGCATTGACAATCCAAAGGACGAAAATAGTTTTTTCGCCCTTGGATACGACCTTTGCAATTTAAAAAATTCGATTTATCCTCACAAGATAGTCCTAGGAGATCAAGTGCGAGACGAACAAGTTTTTAGGGTTTCTTTTTTGTGGTTGACACCGGTTGAAGTAATGTAGTGAGCATAAAAGGGGGGAGGGGTCCAAGGCTAACCATACCCACCTAAACCAAGAGATTCAAGTCAAAAGACCAACAAGTTGGATTATCAACTGCCACCAATATGGTAGTACAAAACCATATGTCATCTTATGACTTGTTGAGACAAGAAAATCATATGGTCCAAATGAGTTGAATCAACATTTGATGAGGTAACCTCTAATGCACATGGCACGTGTAACATTGTCTTCATTGGATTGGAGATATACCTATGCATCAACGTTGTATATATATTTCACCAGATAACTCATTGACTACCATTAAGTAATCATAGTAGTTCTATTATAATTGATTATGTCAATCATTTAGTCGACAATATTTTTATTCAAAATTTTTTCACTTCGCAGAGAGATATGTAATTTTTCAAAATGATTTTCTGCAAGTAATTTGCAAATGTCATAGAATTATTCTAATGTTGACCCCCTCCACTCAAAATTTTCTTCCCCATCCTTGAATTTTGAAAAACATTTAATGATACTAACCAACATTATCACATAACAAGCCACGGATTCATTCCCTTGGATGTCCATATAAAGGTGCACCTATATATATATATATTCATACCAAAATCCGTGGGTGGTACTAATTTATTGATGATTATTCAACCAACCAGATAACCCCGTACGAAATCGCACAGGGAATAGAAAAAAGCCAGAATGCCAATGAAGCCGCAAGATTTTCCACTACATATTGCTACTTAAATAGACAGAAATAGTCCGCGTCAAGTCAAACATACTAAAATCAAATTCCAGAGGTCGTTTTGACGTGGTTGTGCACGCAAATGTTGGAGGCTGGACGAAGTTTGAGTGGCCATGCTTCTCAAGTTAATTTATATGTGCAATCATTAAGATTTCTGATGTGAAGACAAAACGTTCGGAATCGCATGTTAGGGACGTACATAGGTCAGATCATAATTAAAAAACCTCTGCAGCATAAGATATGTCCTAGCCGTCCCATGGCAAGGTAAATAATCTTGACCTACATTGTAATCGTCTTCTGGATAGCCCAGTTGAATTACAGCGCCTATGAGGGCGGCACACGCAAAAATATTAATGCATTTAAGTGAATCCAGTACTATATAAGATGTCATTAATTAACTTAATCACATATGGACCCTCTTTGACTCACGGTCTTGCCAAAATGAATCAAATCTATCAGACATCTCACACTTGATCCAGCCGACATGTTCACCATATAATCGAACCCAACTAGCCACAGAAAAGAATTTTTCCTGGTCAATGAAGCGAATCATTCCGTGGGGAAAAAATAGGATCCACTTGATTGCTTTTGCATCATAATGTGCCTCCCCATCCTCGCACACATATCGTTTCAACCATTCAATGCCAGCCAAATCTCCCAACAAATCTGGGGCAACGCATGAGCATTTTGCCATGTACCACCAAATGCCAATCTACTATGTCTTGACAGGGTGAAATGTTATCCATGAAAAAAAATAAAAATAAAATCTTGCCCTACTTTCCCACGAAAGATGCTCTACAACAAAAAAAGGTTGTACAAACGTTTTCTTGCAGCACAAACTTGTAAATCCATTTTTGGTCTTTACCTAGAGACGGACTAGGTGTTTTGTGGGCGGAGAGGGGGGGGCGGCCCTACATCAAAATTCCCTAGCAACTTGAGGCGTTCTTGTTTTAAGTGACCTGATTGAAAAGATTTGAACTTCGTTGATTATAATTGTTATGATGGTAGCAAATTAATTTTCACGATATTACTTATTAACGGAATAAAAACGAACTATCTTTTCTCGATTATCCATAATATATAGAAAAGGATAAGAAGCAAAATGCATCGCCTCATGTACTCGTAAGTGTCGTCTTTTTTTGATAATTTAGATAACAATTCTTTCCGTTATGTAAAAGTAATTATTTAACATAACCCACATAGACATTCTTGGAAATTAGGTAAAAGTTTGAGGTCAAAATCCTTTTATGAATTTGGATCATCTTTGATGGCGATTAGCATGGATTACATATATTTCATTTCCCTTTTTATATATTTATTTATTTGGGTATGGCATAAATGTCATGATACGGAGGCGTAGAGTTAGACTTGGGGGTGACGAAATGGGTGATGGAATGGTGGAGTAAGAGTGCAATTAGGGAGTGGGGTTGTGTATGAAACTGGCGAAGGAGAGACGGGGGAGAAATTTTTGTGAGGGAGGGAGGGAGAGAGAGAGTGATGGATTGATGAGATGTGTGGGGATGTGCCGTTGGGTCATCCATCTTTCACTTTCACCATATTTTTTTTTGTGTTTTAGCTTTGGCACACAGCAGAACAAGGCCATATTAGTTCCAATGTCCTTTTCTCTCCTCCCTATTTGGTGGACCCCCAAATGAATCTCTCTCTCTTTCTCTCTCTCTCCCTTGATGATTTTTCTCTAGGTAAAAAGAAAAAATATTGAAGGTTAAAGTGAAAATCATGTTGTACATGGATCTCAAGAGGAGGGTAGGCCCTCGTGGGTTTTAGAGCTTTATAAGTTCGACTCAAGTTCCGGACCAACTATTCTGATTTGTTTGGAAATCTAATTCATCATGCTTTTTTTTAAGATTCCGCGTGTTTCCCAAACAGTATGCAGGAGTACCATTATTAAGATTTGTACAGCGATAGAGATGAAAAAAGATATTTACCCTTTAGTGCGTCAAAAATATTGTACAAATTTCACATGAACAGATCCTCTTTAAGTGAAAGTGCATGATGCGGTATCTAAATGATTTTTAATGTCTCATCGAACATTTGGTACTTCACTTTTCATCTTCAACCTCGATTTTCAAGGGACGTTGTGGTTAAAATGTTGTGCTCATAAAAGAGAGGATTAAACTTATCCCTCATCCCTTATCGATGTGGGATCATCATTAAGATCGGAAATTTTAAATTATACCAAACAACTAAATTCGAATTATATAATTGATTCAATAAAGGGCATGGCATATTTTTATTGGATATTGAATATGATCGATCTATTTAAATATACAATATTAATTTGTTACATCACTTAATATATCAATTTAAGGCACGAGCGTTGTCTAGCTAATGTCATTCCACTAATTTTTGGGCAACGTGTGAAAGCTATATTTTTTTTCCTCCACTAAGCTGACATCTGTAATAATTAATGAAAATCGCCGTCCATTATAAAATTCCAATAATGAGGCCATCGGAAAGGTACGTAGGGCTTGTATATAAAGGTGGTTGCGGGGCTTTCGAGTTTTTACAAGTGGAGTTAGCGCTAGAGCTGAGAGAGAGAAAGCTAGAGAGAGAAAGAGGAGGATTTTGGATGAACTTATATTCATTGGGAGGTGCTAGTCATGGGGAGGCAACCGTGCTGTGACAAATCCGGGGTGAAGAAAGGACCGTGGACGGCGGAGGAGGACAAGAAGCTCATCAACTTCATCCTCACCAACGGCCACTGCTGCTGGCGTGCCGTCCCTAAGCTTGCCGGCCTCCGCCGCTGCGGCAAGAGCTGCCGCCTCCGCTGGACCAACTACCTCCGCCCCGACCTCAAACGCGGCCTCCTCAGTGAGGCCGAGGAGCAGCTCGTCATCGACCTGCACGCCCGCCTCGGCAACAGGTCCGGTTGATGAGCTTGCCATTTATCTTGATTTTCCTCTCATCCGATTTTCTTCTCATCCAAGTATATTGGTTTTGAGTCCTTCGTCCCGCATTAAAGTACATTAGTTCATTTGCTTCACCAGTTCTGAGTTAGAGAGCATGTTCTCTAATACAATCATTTCTTACATAACACGACGAAATCTAATTAGAATTAGCTTCATATATACATCTCAGGTAAGCAGGTGAATTAAAAGAAAATATATACGTGAATATAATAGATATACAATTAAAGTATAGACTTTTAAATGTGGTTAACTCGAAATTAAATCATTCCGGCAACTGAACAACGTTTTAGTATCACCTTTCCTCAGTATTTTTATATTATTTCAGTATATTGCGATTGGTCAATCATTCTATGGTTGCAATTTTAGTCTATGCTTTCAATATCTTCAATATACATCTTCCGTCATATCACATGTATCATTTATTTGGCAAGCAGCCCTTGGAAAAATTAGGTGTTCACGCACCATATTCCCACACGTATGATAAGTGCTTTTTGTTGACTGCGTACACAAGGAAGATGTCTCGACGTGACACATGATTAAAACTAACATCTACGTCTTCCTGTGCTTGATTAGGTGGTCGAAGATAGCGGCAAGGTTGCCCGGGAGAACTGACAACGAAATAAAGAACCATTGGAACACCCACATCAAGAAGAAGCTGCTCAAGATGGGGATCGATCCCGTGACCCACGAGCCCTTGAACAAGCCTCAGAAAACTCCATCCGAACACGACCCGGAAGCATCTCTGTCGTCATCGCAAGCGGACCCTACGTCCGAATCGCCCGCCAACACGCACCAACCCAACAACGCCCACGCGGACGAGTACAACTCGTCCTCGTCGTCCCCGTCGGCTTCGTCCGCCGAGAACTGTTGCTCCGGCAGGGACGAGTCCACGGTCTTGCTCGAGTACATCTGCAGTGGCGGTGGCGACGACGACGACCAGTCATTCTTGATGGACAGCTTGTGGGTGGACGAATCGCAGCCGGCAGGGGCACCCACCTTTGACGTCTCGCTGAAGGAAAACCCCAGTGGGGACGGCGGCGGCGACGTGGCGGGCTTGTTCCCATCTTGGCCGGACGAGAACGAGAGCTTCTCGTGGTTGTTGGGGGGTCAAGATTACGGCGTCCACGACTTCGACGGGTTCGACTGCTTCGGCGACGACGGTACGATGAGCATCCTCGACGGTTTAGACTTAGAGATGACCGACAAGATATTTTAGCATTGAAAGAGACGATCGGGACTCTGTTTGCAACAAGAATACGTGAAGATGTATCAATCGTAATCATCACCTCCCTGTGCATACGTTCGTTCGTAGGACATGTTTCTTTCTTAGTTTGAAATTGTCTCTTAGGGTGAACAGGTAAAAGTGTAGGTGGCCAAAGCAGGTCGTCACGACGAGGATGTTGATGGGGAAACCCTGGCGAATCGCTCGAAGGTGGGGGACCATTCGGTGGATCATGTACTAAGTCACGTCTTAATCCAAAGACGAAAAGACATGTAGGGATTATAAACATGCGACGTGGGATTAGCGTTTCGATGTGGTGGTGGTGGGGTTTTGATTTAAGTGGAAGCCCCGTCTTTGTATATATAGCTTTAATGTGCAGTGGATCTATAAAATGAAAAAAAGAAGAAGAAGAAGGCAAGGACTTTTTGTTACTTTCCTCCTACCATATTATTATTGATGAATTATAGTAATTTTTTTTTTTTGGTTAATTGTTGCGTGTGTGGACTCATATGATCAAGGCTATTAAGTGAATAAGTTTTCATGAATTTAAGAAAAACTTGATGATCAGTGTCTTTTCCTTAGAAACAATGGAAAAGTGCATTGATTTTGTTCCCTTGAATGTCATACTGTCGAAGTGCTCTTTAAGAGCCAATGAACTTTGGGGGAGAAAAAGGACAAACCTTATAATTCTTGCAATTGTCGGGGGATGGGAGATTGACTATTTCGAGAATGCTGTAAAGTAATATAGAATACTCTAAGATAAAGCGGAATATAGAATCCCCGGATGGAAAATGTGGGCATATTCTATTAAGTGTTCGATACACTTTCAGAGAATTTACCAAAAAAGATTTGGATGGTGGCGCCGACCATCACAAGTAACATTTGCAATAACTTGTCATTCTCATTCTTTTTATTTTTATTATTTCTTTTTTTAAAATATAATTTAGGTCTATTTCACTTTTTATCTTGAATTTCTCATCAGTTATACCAAATGAATATATTTAGTCTAGAGGACGTCCTCAAATCCCAAATAAAGTGTGACATATTATCGTGTCCTGATTCAAATTCAAATTGCTAAACGTAGCCTAAGAGATAGAAAGCATTAATTATCTAGACTAGAAATTCTTTGGAACTCGTTCTCACATATTGATACTAACTCATGACCAACAGGGGCCTCAACCTCACATGAATAGCCCTTTTGGCTAAATGCATAGCTTCACCAACTCCATGCTGAAATAGCACAGACATAAAGAACACCTAATTGGTGACTTAAGTGGATCCTCAAGAATCGCACGTCTCCCAACTAAGAGACACGAGTCTCCATCTTTATGTTATCCTGGAGAGTATTCTACGTGGCTTGCTCATACAATAACTCAAAGGACAGCCAACAACCCACCACTTTCTAATCAAAGTACATGTGAGAGCGCATGACCGATGACCTGTTTCCTTTCACCTTTTCTGCTATGAGCCATTTATAATTAAAAAAAAAAAATGTCAGTGTAAGCTTGAAATCATCAAGGGGAGAATAGGGAGAGATGCGCATCGACGAGCGATCATTGGTAGAAAAGTGCCTGACATGCTTGCACGCGTGGCGATGGAGAATGGCCGAGATAAATTATAAACTAAAGTTAATAATTGCGTCGTAATGATGAGCGAGTGATGAAACCCCCTCATCCTCCACTAATCTTGCTGGAATGAACTTTGTCTCCTTGTCATCATCATTCCAGGGATCTTCCGAGGATCAATGCAGTCTCGTTCAAGTTAGTCGCATTAAATTAATTGCACTTTAAGCAAGGCAAAGAAGCCTATTAGGTGGTCCTTGCCTTTTGTTCTTAGTGCTGCAAATAATAAGAGTTACAACTTGCACTAACTAGGGCACACTTCGCCCAACAATAAAGGGGAAAAAAGAAGAATGACTGTCGACACCCTATTATCATTGAACGAGAAATCTTATTATCAAGTACCCTTATCAAGATATTATTTTTCTTTCTAACAAGAGAAGCATATTTTTCTCATTTGTCGGGCAACAATTGAACTATTTAAAAAAGAAGCAATAAATTAAATATTTGCATATCTCAATATTTCGTTAATTGCGGAATTATTGCATTTTTACTCATGTTCAATGTCTTGCAAAAATACACAAGGGTGTGTCTGTAATGAGCTCAAAGATATATCACTATTGGAAAAGTAAAACTAGCTTTCATCAAAAATACTTTTGTCTGTCTCTTAAGTTCATGAGGAGTGAAATTTTCTGTTTCCCTTCGAAAGGCTATCTTGTTAGATTATTTAAATATTATTGCCCGCCTTTTTTTAATAGTTTATTTATCAGAGTATGAGATTTCAAGTCCAAATATTTCTAACTTCTTATTTGTCTCTCTTATTATAAGTTATTAAAATAATTGGTAGTGGTTAAAATTTAAGATATCTTATATATATTTATATATTGTTTTGTCCTGTAATAGCATTTCCTGAGATAGTATATTCAAACCTAACCTCTTATCTGATTGGCATCACTCAACATCCACTAGTCCTTTCCAAGTGACAAAATTTCAGCAGATAATGAACATTTTTTTCCCTAGGATCTGCATTTTGGTCATGATGCGAAATGCCATAAGGGAAGTGGGACACTTTTGATTAGACATTTAATTCTTTGTTTCTGGGGCAAGATTAGACATTAAATTCAACAGCACGTTTTTAATTTATTTTTTTTCCTTTGATAATCAAGGAAAAGACACGGAGTACACTGATCACCAGATTCCATGATAGGATTTCGTAAAGAAACCGAAAGCGAACTGTGAATTGTACGTATATGTATGATTTTGAGACGCACAAGGTTCGAGTATTGATGTAAAAGTCATTACCTGTTAGATCCAAATTAACTTACATCATCTTACCTTTTATTCAAATTAGTGATGTCATTAGGAAACCATGATATACCTAGAATTTTTGGGTTAATATCACAAAAAACTTCTATTGATACATCTATGATAAATTTATCTAAATTAATTTTTCAACCACAAAAAATTCTTAACCGGTTCACCTATGATTTGAATTAATTTTTTGACAACTAAAAATCCAAAACTGGTATATTTGTGACAATTTACCCTCCGTTAATTTTTGTTAAATTAGATTGATACTACAAGAAATTATAAACTAGTACACTTGTCATAAAAGGAGAGTAAAATCCTAAACTTGTATATTTATTAATGGCCACGTGTCATCCAATTTATCAATTTGATGGTAAAATTTAATTGAAACTAACGGATAATAAATTTGTTACAAGTGTACTAATATGGGGTAAATCTATTATAGGTATACCAATTTAGGGTTTTTCGTGGTATTAACTCTTTAATTTTTGATGTCACTATGAACGCATGCATGCAAGTTCCATGGTATACATAGCATATCATGTTTGCTAATGCTTTCTAAAAAAAATTAAAATATTATCCAAATTTCAAAAGTAAAAAAAGAAAGAAAGGAATATGTGAATATATGTACCGCCGTTTACGTATTGTAAAGGTTTCGGGTATTTTGGATTAAGGAAAGTTAAAGTACGTATACAAGTTTTAGATTAAGTAAAAAGTATAAAGCAAATGTCTGTCCGGACATATAATGGTATCATTATAGAGAACTTACCTAAATAGCAAAAGTCCAGAAATTACTCCTCTTTTTTTACAAGTAAATTACTTTTATTGCACAAACAGCGGAGAAGGCTGAAGCCTCCACATGAGTCAACATTCCTGATGACACCAACTGCAAAGCCCAAAACAAACAATCGGCCTCACAGAACAAGTACTTGAGAAACTGCTCTATCAAAGGAAAAACAGAGGAAAACACGAAATCGAGCTCCAAATACATGATCCAGAACGCTAAGGCATAAGAATCCTCAATCTTTGGCAAATATCTTCATCTTCAGAGAGTAATCTTGATTTCCTCATCAGCAACAAATCAGACATTCGAGCTCAAACCGAGAATCACTCTTTTGATCTTTGATTGCCACTCAGCTGCTACAGGTGAGACCGCATTTCTTTTAAGAACCAGCAATCAAAGAGCAAGTGTTGCCCCGATTCAGGAGCAATTCCAGGATACATGTATCTTCTATCGATTTATGCCTCTTTACTCCATTGATGGTTGGCAATCTATTAAGAGTAGTAACTGTGTTATAAAGCTGTATTTAGACACGTTAGGACAGAAACATACGAGCTTTCAAAACAAGGAATCGAGCAATAGAGGATATGTAATTTCCTCTTTCATGTATACATGATGTGATGAAAGACCCTAATCTTGTTTCGGCTCTTATAAATGCCGCTTCTATGGTAGCAGCAAACATTATTCTTGTAAATCGACTTTTTCCTTTTTTTAATAATCATACCTTACAAAATGAATCACCGCCCCATCAAATGAAAGCAGACTTTTGATTGAACAATTATCTTTATAGGAAAGAGAAAGGTTCTCCACCTCTCATATGGCTCTAGACTCCATAATCTAGATACTCATAAGAGAGGAAATTATGTTACATAGATATGATTCTAACGGGACTTATTATGCAGTAGCTGGCCAAAATGTCTGTCTCTCAGTGCGTACAATGAAGCCCGTCCACTTGATCATCATATCATCAATATGATTCGCCGAACACTTGACTTTCCCAAGGTTGACTTGTCGCTGCGGCCGGGCCAGAACCAGCATTTGGGTCTCAAAGATTCTAACATAATCACATGGGTTGGGCCAGCTTTGCCCTGATTCAACTTGCACTTCTTTGTTTCTATGTTCAGACAACTTGTACTTGCTAAGGGGAATGGGCCGAGATTTTTTGTTTTTGTTTCTTTTTTCTTGTTGTTAATGAACGACAAACTGAAAACAAGTTTGAGAATCGGTGAGGCAAATTCGTAATGTGAGGAGTAGAGGTTGAGTGCATGCAAAGTTCGACAAGCTAAAGATAAAAGTCTCGATGCACTTGAACGACAAATTGCGAACATGCGATGAGACAAGCTTACGACTCGGAAGAATAGTTGTTAAGTGAAAGCAAAGTTTACGGTAAAAATGCCCAACAAGTCCTAAATCTATTGTACGGCGATTAATTTAGTCATAAAATTTTCAATTGTGCAAATTTAGTTCTAAATTATTTATTTGTGCCAATTGAGACCTAAATCTTTTGATGATTTGCCAATTTAGTCATAAACATTATGACAATTTTCCAATTAATTCTCTCGGTTAATTTTGATCAGAAATCGTTGATATGAGGTTGATTGTCCTATGTGGCATAGCTAGAGATAATATGTAATTTATTTTATTTTATTTTTTGAATTTTTTCTTTTCTTTACTTTTTTTTTCTTTCTTTTTTTTCCCTCTCTTCCTTCACTAGTTGCCGCCTAGTGATGGCCACTGGAGGGAAAAAGCCAAAAGGGGAAAATGAAAAAGAAATGGGAAAAAAGAAATAAATTTAAAATTAAAAAAAAAAACTTGCAAAAATTGTTCATGTTAGCGTTGATGGTACTACTTAAGATGGTTGGTGTTGACATACCACTACGTCCATAATTTCTTGCCAAAATTTGCCAAAAGGACTAAGTTCATAAATTATCAAAAGGTTTAGGATTAAATGATAAATTGTGATTTTTTTGGAGAAAATGATCATAATTGAAAGATTTAGGTCTAAGTTCGCATAATTGAAAGGTTTAAGTCTGAATTAATCATCATATAATAAGTTTATGACTTTTGGATAACTTTCCTCAAGTTCACTTATGCACACCTAGACATCCTAGTTTTTTTTTTAATAAGAATGTACTGAGAAACTTTTGCATGCGATACGGCTATGAGTCTAATCAGATAACTTCTTCTTCTTTGTGTGCGCGCGCACAGGAAACTGGATATTTCTTTACCATTCAACCTAATGGCAAGTACCTTCCATTTCTCTAGAAAATTCAATCGGTTAAATTGGGTTTGCTATTGCATGATATCGGTTCGCATGAGCACAAAAAAAAAAAAAAATTTAATAGTTGGATCATGTGAGCGTCATATTAGGTTTGTCCAGCCCTTGTGTGCACTAGGACTACAAGCACTGACAGGATATGATTACTGTTCAATTAAGCTTTAAATTGATCGAGAAATATATCGTCTTGCTAGAATTACATGGACCGACTGGTCTCCCAAGTAGAATTAAAAACAATTGTGGCTGCTCCGGTGCAAGTTAGCCTTATTACGTCATAGGCTTTGATTTTGACCTACATATAAAGATTGAGTTGCACATCTATAGCTGTCAATGAGTGAGGCCACTTTTGTCTGTCGGTTGTATGATAACCTTCTTTATCTTACCTTCACTCAATAATTAATCTCGTGATTGATCTGTCGTATTCTTCCCGGACAAAAGTGGCTATTGAGGCCTGAAAGAAGACAAGAAGCTAAGGGAAGAAAGGAAGAATTGTAAAAAGGAAGAGAAACCTTTAGGAGAACTTTTTGTAGTCTATTCCATTCTTTTACTGTGTACAAAGTCTTGTAAATATAGTACAGGAGGTGTACAAAAGAAAGGAAAATATATTCAATGAATCAAATCTAATATTTGATTGATCCAATCTAATCCTAGATTGATTTAATGAATCAATTTCAATCCGAAAGGATTTCATCCAGCTCGAGCATATCTTCCAACACTGCCCTCAAGCTAGTGGCTTGTAAATGTCCAAGATGCCTAGCTTGCTCAATAGATAAGCGTGTTGTCTCTAACAAAGAGGTTTGGTGAACACATCTGCAAGTTATCTTGTGATCCCAATTCCTCTTGTTTTGATCAATCCTTCTTGAATCTTGTCTCGAGTGAAAGGACAGTCCACTTCTATATGTTTTTTTCTTTCATACACTATGGGATTTGCTACAAGTTTGAGGGTCGCATCATAGTTGCAAAATAATTTTGTTGGTCCCTTCACTTGTATCCCAAGGTCCTGAGGTAAGCCTCATATCCAGATTATCTTGTAGGTGGTCTTTGCCATGGCTTGATATTCCACTTAGGCTAAGGATAATGAGACAATTGTTTATTTTTTTGTTTTTCATGAAAGTAGAGATTCTCCTAGTTTAATGCAGAAATCAGTGATGGATCTTTGACTTATGGGACAAGTTGCATGGTCTACATCACAATAGGCTGTCATCTCCATGTTACATTTTATGGAGAGAAGAATCCCAAGTCCTCGGCATTTTTTCAAATATTTTACGACCTTCAAAGCAGCATTCATATGACATTGTTCTGGATTGTGCATAAATTGGCTCAACGTCTGTACTGCATAACTTATATCAAGCCTAGTCATAGTCAAGTATATGAGTTTTCCAACAAGCTTTTGATAACTTGATGGATCTCTAAGTGTAGGATCTTCATTTTGAGATGATCCCGTATCATGCTTTACCGTAGTTCATTTGATATTTTGCTTGATTGGAATAACAACCGATTTTCAACCTGATTGTCCCGCTTTTGATATAATTTCTAGTACAAAATTCCGTTGGCTAAGAGAGATTGCTTGGTCGGATCGAGCGATCTCAATCCCAAGAAAATACTTCGGTGATCCCAAGTCCTTAATATGGAATGTGGAATTCAAATACTCCTTAAGGTTCTCCATGATAGTTTTGTCTTTCCCCATAATGAGAATGTCATCAACATATATCATCAAGTAAATAGATGGCATACCTTCTGTCCACGTGAATAGGGCATAATCATATATAGATTGCTTGAAACCTCCTATCGTGAGAGCATGGGCAAACTTAGCATACCACTACCTAGAAGCTTGTTTGAGACCATAAAGGAATTTGCAGAGACAACATACTCTATTCTTCTCCTATCTCCGCAAACCTCGAGGAATATCCATATTAATTTCTTCATCCAGGTCCCTATGAAGAAAGGTATTGTGTACATCCATTTGGTGTAGTGGCCAATTGCGAAGAGCAGCTACTGAGAAGAAGGAATAAATTGTCATATCTTTAGCTACCGGAGAAAAGGTTTCCATGTAATCGAAACCTTCCCACCGTGTAAAACCTTTAACCACTAATTGAGCCTTTTTATCGGTCAATTGACCCATTTGCTCGATACTTAATTTTAACACCCATTTGCAGCCAATCGATTTTCAATTTGGAGGTGTTGTCACAAGTTCCCATGTCTATTTTTTTTTTTTTTATTAAAGCTTGCAATTTAACTTCCATAGCTTTTTGCCATCGTGGATCAGCATATGCCTCATCATAGCTAGATGGTTCTCGCTCTTCCGATATACAGCTAATGCAATATCTATGATCTAGACAGAATTGATGGAAAAAAACATAAGATGAGATAGGATAATGAATACCTGGTGCATTGAGTGCCGTACAAACGTAATCCTTGGTCCATGTTGGTGGACGGATGATTCGATTGGAGCGTCGAGGAGGATTTTGTTGCGGTGGAGGTGATGATGATTCTTCCACAATGGCATTTGGCGAAAGAACAAAACTTCTTCAATGGGCATAATATCGGAAGATAGTGCCTTAGTTGTTGCTGGAGCAGGAACCTCATATAAAGTTGGAGTTGATGTTGGAGCAAAATTGAAGTCTTTGGAGATGCATCAAGTGTATACTCAGGATTTGGAGATAATGTTTCCTTAGGTAAGAAATGACATGAATTATCCATGGTATCCAAATTTTCCTTTGATAACCCCTCTCCACGGAATGGAAATACTTCTTCATGAAAAACAATATCTCTATTTACGAAGAATTCACCTATCAAAATTTCAAGGAGACGATATTCTTTCTGTAAATTTGGGTAGCCCATGAATATACAACATCAGGCGCGGGGACCCATCTTATCTTGAGGGCCCACTATGGTGGCATAACATAAACAACCAAAGACTTTTAAGTGTTCCAGCTTTGGTTTCTTCCCATAAAATAGTTTAAATGGAGTTCGTTCATGAAGAATTCGGGTAGGCATACGATTGATTAGATAAGCTGCCATGATCACACAATCACCCTAAAAATTTTCTTGAATGGTGGCTTGGAAATTCAGTGCATGCGCTACTTCCAGAAGATGGCGATGCTTACGTTCTACCACCCCATTCTATTGTGGCGTATAGGTGCATGAGTTCTCATGTGATATGCCATTAGATGAAAAAAGAGAAGCACAATCATTGTTGAAAAGTCTCTCCCTTATTAGTGCGAATCCGCTGAGCAGATTTTCCAAACTGATTTTTGTTAGTGCAAGAAATAGTTTTAAATTTGAGATAGTCTGACTCTTAGACTGCATCAAAAAAACCCATGTGATACGAAATAATCATCCATAATTGTAAGGAAGAAACACGAGCCGTCATGATGTGCTGTATGGTAGGGTCCCCAAAAATCAACATGAATCAATGAAAAAACACTACTGGTATGAGTTTTACTAGAAGGAAAAGGTGATTGGGATTGCTTCACAAAAGGACAAATGTGACACTGAGGGTATGGAAAAAAAACATTGTGACCCATTCTTGAATGTAAAAGGAAACTTTTATCATTGGTAGTCATGTTATAAAATGATTTTTTATTCAAAGGAATGCAAGATAAATCAAGACTATTTGGAAAGCCAATCCAAAAAAATAATCATTCGGAGAGTCTACCCAAGCCATTAGTTTGCCAGGCAAAAGGGCTTGAAAGTATCAAAATCGAACAAGACTTGATAAGAATTTTATTTGCAAGTTTTGGGCATAGAAATGTGGTTAAAGTGAAACTCCGGGACATAGAGGACATTTTTAAGGGTGATTTGAGGACCAAAATTGACTGTACCTGTCATTGTGACATAGATAACGTTTCTATTGGGAAGTCAAATGGAAATAGGAAAGTTTGTCCCTTTGTGTATAACGGAGAAAAAACTTTTCTCACAGGCAATATGATCACTTGCTCTCGAGTCTACTATCCATGCATTTCTTGAAATAGAGTTTATAAGACAATGAGATATACCTAAGAAACTCCTTCATTGGTTGGAAGTGTTCAATTTCTATAAAGCTTGCATAAGTTGTTGATATTGTCCATATGCAATGGACTGATCATTAGACCTCAGACTAGTCGGGCCCGTGACTTGATAGGCTATTGATTTTTTTTTTTTTTTTTCTCTAGGCTTACTGTGTAATTTCCAGCAATTATCAATTGTGTGATGTAGGATGTTTGCAATATTTACAAAATAATTTACCTTTTCATTTGGTATTTTGCCTGTATTCCTGGATTACATGGCAACATTTTGACCATTGGATGCTTTAGTCATCCTTTCACCGTCCAATTTAGCCGAAGTGTCGATGGATCGTGAGCCATCCAACCGTGCGACATAAGAGTTGATTGAAATGAACATTCCGATCGCAAAGAGTAATCTGGGCCGTCCATTCCACCCTTCTTAAAAGGCTCTTCTTCTCCACTCTTCATGAACCCTAGTGCCGCTACTCCTCTTTCATCTTCTAGGTTCCATAGCCAGAACCTCACCGTGAGCTGCAAGCCGCAAGCATGATGCTCTCGCTTCCTTTAGCATATTCTGGTGGCGAGAGTCACTAACTCTCTTCCTGGACCGCAAGATGATAAATGCGGCCAAGCATTGGTATTGGATCCATGGCCAAAATCTGCGATCGGAATGTGAGTTATGAATCATTTAAAATCAAGAGAAATCTCGGTTTTCTCTCTATCCCTTATGGCCTTGTATTGCTATAAAGTGGCTTCGAGCCCTTTGAGTTTATCTTTTGCCGCCTCCAATTCATTCCAAAGGGCGGATAGTTTGTTGAAGCATGCCGCAACGGACATGTTTCCTTGCTCCAACTCTAAGAGTGTTTGGGTAAGCCAAAAGATCTTCGCTTTGTCCAATTTCCGTATATCTCTTTTATATTCTCCCACATGGTTTTCAAATCCTCTATTGGGGGTAATCCGGCTTCGACTTTCGGAGCCATGTGGTTGCCAATCCAAGTTCTCACCAATTGGTTACACTTTGTCCACTGTCAAGCCATTCTTGGATCTGCTGGAATCGGAATGGTTCCATCCAGAAAACTATCCTTTTGTTTTGTAACTAGAACTCGCCGAAACTCCTGTGTTGAGGTCGAATAGCTTTTGGATTTGGTAAGTTGATGAGCGATAAGTCACAATTCTAGTCCATCAATGGTGGAGACGAACAATGAATTGCCGGGCTTCGGGCGATCACTGGCAGCCACGATGGAATACGGCAAAAACTTGGGTGGAAAAATCGGGTAGGGATTTGCTCCCATACTCCGACTCAATTCCTTCCCCCATATTAAGAAATCCTCGATAGAGATTTGGTCTAATACCTGAGTCGTTTGACCCGATTGCTTTCCCCGCATTGATTGAATCTGACCCAATGGTTGTGTTTGCCTTGTTTGTGGTTGGTGGGCTGCCATCAGGTTGGCCTTGCTTTGGTCACCTTGATTTCCTGGCGGTGATGCATTTGGGCTCGACCAAAGTACCACCGATTAAATGGTACCCATTAGTAAGGATGGTCTACGAGGGACTGGCCCACAATGGGCTTGCTCAAGATGGGTTGCCCTAGATTTGGTTGAGCTTGGATGGGCTGCCATTGCACTTATTGGGCATGAATAAGTTGCTCTTGAGATCTAGGGACAACGACAGATAGGCCATGATTGGATCCCAAACTTTAGAGGCTTGAGGCGTGATTTCTTTGGGAAATGTTCTTCTGAGGCTGATGGCAGAGTTATGATGGTGGTACAAAGAAAATTTTCTTTGCTTGCTTCTTTCCCTTTTTCGAAAATTGATTCCTACGTCGGAGGATTAACTATGTTTTGCAGGTTAGAGTCATTCGGTAGGCAATTGTTGTACACATAAGCTAAATCAAGAGCTTAATAGATCTGATACCATGAAAGAAGACAAGAAGCTAGGGAAGAAAGGAAGAATCGTAAAAGGGAAGGGGAACCGTTGGGAGAACTTTTTGTATTCTATTCCATTCTTTTACTGTGTACAAAGCCGTGTAAATATGATACATGAGGTGTACAAAAGAGAGTAAAATATATTCAATGAACCAAATCTAATATTTGATTAATCCAATCTAACCCTTAATTGATTTAATGAATCGATCTCAATTCAAAAGGATTTCGTCTAGCTCGAACAAATCTTTCAACACTTATTTTGTTGGCGTGAAGCCAAGGAGCTGGAGTTTCGAATCTGTCCTAGGGTCCACGCCGTCAAGGTCGTTTGTCTGAGCGAAATGATGCCTACTCCTCATTTTCAATTGGTCACAGGCAAACAAATCGAGTTCAAGAGTAACTTCTTTTTTTCTTTTTGCATTTAATTCTTATCATGTAATAAAGTAACAACTTCGATTTGTTGGCTTTCTCATGACGGATACCTGAAAAAGATTCGCTTGTTAGACCAACCATTCGTTGTGCCAACACATGTTCTTCCCGTTTATATTAGATTAGACAGAAACCTTTGAATCTGACGTGGTTATGTTTGCTTAAAGAAAGAGAGACTGGGGAATCGCTTTGAGCATCTTAGCGTTTGGTTTCGCAATCGTCCCGCATGAATATGTTGGATAAATTAATGAAATCTGGCGTACACGTCCGAGTGCGGCACTTTCTCTGCTAGCAAGAGTAGGGCAAAGATTGGGTGGACGGCATCGTATAGCTTCATGCCAACGCATCTCTCCATCTCTACTTAAATGGATATAAGCCGTGTGACCGAACGCACTCGTAATTCACCATGTCCCGGGCCATGTCCTATCCCCTCCTCCACACTCTCCAATCTTCTCTTTCGGGGCACGATTTCTCGCTCCCACACTTACTTCTCCTTCTCTCGGGCATTTTCGCAATCAGCTGCTGGGCATGGCGTCGTTCCGCGGAGAAGAAAAGCTCGCCATCCCTGCCGCCGGGACCTGCGGGCCTCCCCCTCGTCGGAAACCTACCCTTCCTCGATCCGGAGCTCCACACCTACTTCACTGCCCTCGCAAGGAAGTATGGCCCGGTCCTGAAGCTCCAGCTCGGCAAGAAGCTCAGCGTCATCGTGACGTCGCCGGCCACCGCCCGCGAGGTGCTGAAGGATAATGACATCATGTTCGCCAACCGCGACGTGCCCGCCGCCGCAAGGGCCGCGACGTATGGTGGCTCCAGCCTCGTGTGGACGCCGTACGGGCCTAAGTGGAGGATGCTGCGGAAGGTGTGCGCGCTCAGGTTGCTGAGCAACCTCAAGCTGGACTCCGTCTATGATCGCCGGCGGAGGGAGGTCCGAAAGACCGTCGGGTACTTGAGAATCCGGGCCGGGTCACCAGTTCACGTTGGGGAGCAGATGTTCTTGACGGTGCTCAACGTGATCACGAGCATGTTGTGGGGTGGGACGGTGCAGGGCGAGGAGAGAGAGCGCCTGGGTGCTGATTTCCGGCAGGTTAGTTAGTGATAATGACAACTGGATAGTATTTCTCTCTTTTTCTTCTTATGAAAAAGTCAATAGCGTCACACCGTCACCGCATAAAGAAAGCTTTAAAATATATAACAAGCGTTTGTCCATCCTTCTTTAAGTGTTTAAGCCAGCTCTCTTAATCAAAATCAAAACATGATCTAAAGGAAAAATCTATTTATTTGACGGGGCAAATTACATTGGACCCAAAATGCTACGTTGAAAAAATCTTTTGGGTCTGATTGCGAGCTACTTGACTTGATGGATGGATCAAGGGAGGGGACAAGAGAAATGAAAACCAAGATTTGCTGTATCCGGTATCGAAGGAGACTTACAAGCAAATTGAACTTTTTTCAGCAGTATCAACACCATTACAATAATCATGGATGTGGCTGCTTTTGAACAGTTAACGTCTATATTGATAATATGTATTACGATTACTTTTTTTCTTATTAACAAAAAAAAAGAAGAATATTAGACTTTCTCTCATGCCAAATAGGAGGTAACCATTTTAGCATTTTATGGTCGCGTTAAACTTATTCTCTAGACCAACCTATAATAAAACATGACTATGATTCTTCGAATTAGGCTAGATTGAATTTGTAACTAATTAGTGTTACTTCACTAGAAAGTGCACCTCGTGACTATTTGGGTTGGCCACGGTGGGCAAGCCACTAAGCCAGTTAGTAATTAAGATCTACAATCAGTTCTATTTCATTGTAATATTCGTAAGAGTTATGTGATTAATCGGCTAGTTTTCTCTCATGTAAATTTAAATTTTTTTGGGCTATCAACTTTTTTGGTATTTGATTCTTGGCTTGAGAGAATTTTAATAATTTCGATATTGGTTTTCAGATTTCATTTTGGTTTTCCTTCCCTTTGGCAGGTGGTGTCAGATATCACAGATCTTCTTGGCAAACCGAACATTTCGGACTTTTTTCCGGGTTTAGCCCAATTCGATTTGCAGGGGATAGAGAGGCAGATGATGGGTTTGGCAAAACGGTTCGATAGAATTTTTGAGCAGATGATTGAAAAAAGATTGAAGATGGAGGGAGAAGGCGGAAAGGGGTCCTCGGACGGTGGCGAGAACAGCAAAGATTTCTTGCAGTTTCTATTGGAGTTGAAGGATGAGGAAGATGCCAAGACTCCTCTAACAATGACTGGCCTCAAAGCTCTGCTCATGGTGAGTTTGTCTTCTCCTCCTTATATTATTGGCTGCTTACTTCTTTATACTGTAATATTTTGCTTTTCTAACGAGCATACATGGTGAACGCACTTGATTAGTAGAGTAACATTAGTTTAAGAGATTATGCGCCTATTGCAATGACTAGTTTGTTTAAATGATAATTTTTAATCTGTCATATCGCTTTATAAGTTAATCTTAATGGTAATATTTCTGACGATGGCATTTAACGGGCTTGAAACTTTTAATTAATGGAAAATGAACCTACAAAATAATCAATTTTACTTGCTTGAGCTAAATATCAAGATCTCCATGAGGATAGATGTTTATATATTTAAATAACTACTGATGAGTCATCTTCTAAATCTCTAATGCTAAGTTCCATACAGTAGTTGAACTTACTAAATCAAAATGCTAATTTAATTTCAGTCAAAGAAAAATGTAGTGATAACTTAACTACTTGTTATTTACACTATGATACTGAAAGGAAAATATTCTGAATTCTTGATTAAAATATCCAAAGTTAACTAGGTACAAATGGCCACCTGACTCTGCCTCTCTTAGGGTTGGCTTAGTTGGTTGGGATATCAAGAAATTCCCAGTTTAGGAATTGGAGATTACTTGTTCAAATCTCCCTAGTAGCATGAAAATTGCTATGAGGAGATCACATGCCCAAGGCAAGGCCTGAACTTGATCAGTTCATGATATTTCATCAGCTTTCTTGTAGCCAGACGTTTAAGCTCGTGCCCCTAAATTATATATAGAAAGGAGGAAGAGCACTATATGATATTTCTTCTCTCCATCTTATAAGTAGATTAGATTTAAAAAAAAACATTTTCATATATCCATTAAGGTAAACAAAAGAAAAAGAAGAAGCACAATCCCAGTGCTTTCCTTGCTGGAGATGGAGGATGAATATTTAAACTCGTTATCTGTCGGTAACATAAAAGGGTAGATTTAGGCCGCGGTTTTTATATACTTTGCGAAAGGTGACAGGATGTTTGTATCTTGAGTCTTTGGATTCACCCGCACTCAGACATCACTTTTTATCGGCTGTTTGCTGTCTCTTATGTTAGTGCAGTGATGATTGCACTAAGAGAATTTTCCATCGAGAAATTATGTGAAAAAGAATTATCCCAATTTGACAATCCCTGAGTAGTAGATTGTTTCTTAGATAGGCTTTGCAGAGAGAGACTGATTTTCAATGAAAATTTGCATTACAATTAAATACACTTGACCTCAGCACACGTACAAATGAGGGATTTTATTTTGCTCTTTTTGGACTGTAGATTTCATATTATCTTGCTACTGATGAAATCCAACATGTCTTCATCATGCAATCTGGTTCCGTCATCAAATCGTGTTGAACATACATCGATTTGTCCTTTGTATTGGGTCAAAGCTAAATTTTCAATCGCATGAAACGACACTGAATACGAGAACGTGGAATTACAGGAGTTGCCGTCTCTGTCCACCGATCAGCAGTTTTTATCCGCTTTGTGTTTGGTGTCATACCATCGAATATTGAAACTCTCCATACTAGCTAGATTGTTTAATTGTTATGAATGTAAAATGGACGAGAGCTTGAATTTTGGGGTGTGATTTCGCTGCTTACATCTACAAAAGACAATTTGATGGGTTTAGACTGCATTTCTATTCCCCAGAAGTCTAGTTCAACAAATAGCAACGGAAAGAACAAACGAAAGACGTAGCTTTTGACCCTTACGACATTCGTTTTTTAATCCTAATCTTGCTAGTTTGCCTTCTCAAATTCTACTCCATGTCTTCAATTTCTCTTGAGGACCGCGCATTGTAAAATTCATTCGATTGAATTATTTTGATAGGACATGGTGGTTGGCGGAACTGACACATCCTCCAACACAATTGAGTTTGCCATGGCTGAGATCATGAACAAACTTGGCATTCTAAGCAAAATCCAACAAGAATTGGAAGCTGTGGTCGGCAAGGACAACATAGTAGAAGAGTCCCACATTCGTAGACTGCCCTACTTACATGCTGTCATGAAAGAGACGCTGAGACTGCACCCGGCAACTCCCCTGCTGGTCCCGCATTGCCCGAGCGCAGACTGTACCGTCGGAGGCTACATGATCCCGAAGGGCTCTAGGGTTTTCATCAACGCGTGGGCGATACATAGGGACCCTTCCATATGGAGCAACCCGCTAGAGTTCTGTCCCGAGAGGTTCTTGGATAGTAAAGTCGATTACGGTGGGAACGACTTCAATTACATGCCCTTTGGGGCTGGGAGAAGAATATGCGTGGGGATTGCGATGGCCGAGAGGATGGTGCTATACTCGCTCGCCACCCTCTTCCATTCATTCGACTGGAAGCTGCCCGAGGGAGAGAAGATGGACCTGACGGAGCAATTTGGGATCGTCCTGAAGAAGAAAAAGCCTCTAGTGGCTATTCCTTCACTGAGATCCTCTGATCCTCATTTTTATGAATGAGTTATTATGTGGGTGAACCATATGCGCCGGTGCTTCTTGGTGTGGTTCCTCAGTATAATCTTACTTGCATAGAATGAGGGAAAAAACTGATTTGC
This sequence comes from Eucalyptus tenuipes, assembly GCA_014182365.1. Classification (NCBI taxonomy): domain Eukaryota; kingdom Viridiplantae; phylum Streptophyta; class Magnoliopsida; order Myrtales; family Myrtaceae; genus Eucalyptus; species Eucalyptus tenuipes. The sequence goes on along the minus strand of CM024540.1, from coordinate 26,373,866 downwards.
ATATCTTCGTATGGTTTATTAAACTCCTATCCATTTCATTTGTGTAATCAAGTTTAAATGCTGCAATGATAAATGTTTTACAGTAAAAAAAAAAAAAATTCACACTTTGGATATCCGCTATTTACAGAGGAAATAGCTTTTGACATAACATGTTCGAAAAACATCTCTAAGTTATATATAACATGTAAGTAGTAAGAAAAATTTCTCGTTTGGGATCTTTTTTTTTTTTTTCTCCTTCCATTTATTTTTCCTGTCCTTTATTGCTAAGGTTGGCCTTGCCTTTCTTTTTTAAATCATTAGCCAAAAAACTCACATAAAAAGTTCCTTGGCCCAGCACCTTTATTGCATACCCAATTGGCCATGCCTTTCATAAGCCAAAAATTCACATGAAACTCACATATGACTTGTACTATGGTTCTTAGTTCATTTTTTTAACCATACCGAGTGTTATATTAATGGGGTAATTAGGGAGCCCGTAAGCTTAAGTTTTGTCATATATTTGAGTTGAAAATCTAAAATCACAAACCAAAAGTTGGAGCAGTAGCTTTTGTTTGACGTTTACAAATTGGCTCATATTAAGAGAGAAGAAGAGAGGAAAAACCCTCTCAAATAAGAAAAAAAGCTAGATATAAATAAATTTGTAATATAGATTTTGGCTTACAAGTTGTGAGTAGACTTAGATTCACGTCACATCCCAATTTTGCAAGTATATGGAAATTTACACAATCATCTTTCTACCTGAAGGATGCAACCTCGTGGACACAACTAATATCAACCTATATGTATCCGTTTATATATCTATTAAAAGAGCAGGCCACAAAAATGAGAAATGGGTTGAGCAAAGTGGGCCGAGGTGTAGCTTCATGGGCTTGACTAAGGTTTGAGGAATTGGACAAAAACTTAATTTTGGCCCATTTGTTACAAATAAAAGAGTCAATTGTTGTCCATATCTTACATATTTTGATTAATCCTTTTCAGGTGGAGTGGTCCATTGCAAGAAAGATCGAAGCAGAAAAATGATCTATTTAACTTACGATAAAAGAGATATATCACCTATGATATAAAGGGCAAGCTTTAGTTCTCATACCTCAGGTTGAAATTTTATTTCCAGTCGCCGCTTATATGTACTTCTTTATTTAACACGATCTTCTACATCCCACAATTATTTTTAGGATTAATTGAGTGATGTAAAACTTAATCTAGATGCAGCAAATCTTATCTTTGAATTGTAGCATCTTGCGCTTAGACATGTCATCTCATGAATGGAGCTTTGCTCAAGCTTGCTGCATGCGAGATAGGAACAATTTGCATCCATTTTGAGTAATTAGTTGAATCAAATGTTCGAATACCATTTTATATTCAAGCAAATACTAAAAATGACTGCGAATATATCAATAGTGACTCATAAGTTTGATATTTTAGGTGAGTTGATGTCTAACAACTAAGTGATTACCGATACATATGAAGGTCATTAGAAAAGTGAAGAAGAATGGAGTTTATGCTGATTCACATTTCGCATGTTTCACCATTATAAAACCTCTATCTTATTGCTTTTTACATTTACATCAATAAAACTAATTGATTACATATATCCTATGGACTCTAACGACGACCTATTAAATAAGAAGAACTCAATCACTAATATGTATAAAATACATAATGGATACAGTGGACTGAGATTATGAGATTTTATTTTGGTAAAACTAGCTAACTTTTCTTATCTAAACTCTAATTGTTTTGTTTTTAAAGGAATTTCATTCAATTATTCATCTCAGAGTTTCATTAAAAATATTCTTTACTCTAAATATATTCTATACCAATCTGATGTCGATATTTATTTCAAGTGGTATACAGAAAATCAGAATATCTATATAGTCACATCACAGCACAAATCTCGACCTTTTCCACAAAATTACATGCATCCTCATCCATATCCCCATATCACATCAGCAACAATTCGGCTGACGCTTGACTTCCCAAGGTTGACTAGTTGCTGTGGCCGGGCCATGCTCAAGATAGGGTTTCGAAGATTTTTCCCTATTAACGTAACCACTTAGGCTGGCCCAACTTGTACCACGATTCAACTTGCACTTGACTGTTGGGAGTATGCTGAGATTTTCCCTTTTTCTCATGTCAGTGAACGACAGACTGAAAACAAGTTTATAGAATCAGTGAGACAAACTTACAAATCTGAAGAACAAAGGTAAAGTGCATGAAAAGCTCACGAAGCCAAAGATGAAATTCTAGCTGCATACAATGAGAGAATCAATGAGACAAGGTCATGAATAAGAGAATTATGCCTTGTTTGATAACCAGCCAACAGTGTTTGATTCTATTATTTTATTTCTCGGAACAAAAAAAGAATATAAATCCATTTGATAACTTTTTTGTTTTCGAAAATAGATCTGAAATAAAATAAAGAAGTAAAAAGAAAGTTATTTTTTTTTTTATTTTCGGGAACAACTCCAAAATCAAGACCACTTTTTTCGAGACCACTTTCTTCTTCTTCTTCCTCCTTTTGCCTGTCGCGGTCTCGCCGACTGGGTGAGGTCGACCTCATCGGGCCACCGCAAGGTCGGCATCACACGGCTGTGGCGAGGCTGACATCGCGGTCGAGCTGACAAGGCTTGGCCTCACGAAGGTTAGTGACACTCCGACAAGTTCACTAGCCATGGTTGAGGCTGGCGACCAACTAAAGCAAGAAGAAGAAGAAGAAATAAAAAGGAAAAGAAAAATATAATAAAATTACTAAAAAATTTAAAAGAAATGTTAAGTCATAATAGAATTTGAGGGTGGCACCAAATACATTTATATCTCAAGAATATAAATTTTGAATAGTTATCAAACACCTTCAAATATTTAAAAACTCGTCTAAGGAATAAAATAAGAAAAAACCATTTCTAAATAAAAATTATTCTCCGGAATAGAATGGTTACTAAACGTACCTTTAGTAGTAAAGTGCCTGCAAAACTTACTTGTGCACACCTAGACGATATGGGGCTTGGTCCTTATCCATATGCGTTCTCTCTTCTCTCTCTTTCTTTGAGAATGTACTGAAAAACTATTGCATCCAACAAGGTTATGAACCCACACAAATGAATTCCTTTCTTGCTTGCAGGAAGCCAAATACTTCTTTACTACTCAATCGAATGGCAAGTGCCTTGCAGAACCGTTTAAATTCGGTTTGCTATCGCATGATTTCAGTTCACATGAGCATTGTTTCACTAAAAGGTGTCTGATGAAATATGGATAAATGTGAACTAACAAAGGTCTCGATAGGGTTTTTTCTATTGTTGATTATTGGATAGGAAATCTAAACGACGAGAAAATTAAAGGTCTTGAAACTGTGAAGAATCGTTGCCAATCATGTAAGATATTGGAATATAAAGATAAACTGAAAGTAAAATTGAACAACTGGTATTTTTTGATTGATTGGCGTTGATTCGTACAAACTGGAATTCAAGCATTTATACTTACTATCTTGCAATTCTTACGCGAGCTTAGTTACCCAGAATTAAATTGCCTCACTACTTTAATGGTTGTGTTTTCTCCACTTTCCCACAATTGTCACTATTAGTTGCTTCTGGACTTCTTGGCTCGACTACTTGACGGTTGCGTTGAGTTTACTCCTTTACAAATGCCCCTTTATCGGTTGAATTTGAAATCATCGGCTCCAACATCAAGCGGTTATTTCAAACTCCCTCCGTCCAAGGTTACATCAAATGTGATTTTTTCGATCTTCATTATTCCACTCTAAGATTTGATTATTTTCATTCATGTTCTCTATCGGTTAAGACTACTTTTCTTCTTGGCCAATCGAGTTTGCCAACTAGGAGCTTTCAACAATGAACAAATTTTGTCTCTATCCCATCTGACTTGGTCTTTGCTAACCGAGTTGATGATAGAAGACTTGGACATTGTTTGGTGTCAATAAATAAAAAATAAATAAATTGGATAATGTGAGCCTCGTGTGGCTTATCCAATAAATATGTATTGAGCTCATAAGCACAGGCTAGATACATTGTTCAACTAAACTTTAAATTATCTAAGGTACACATATTTAATTCACATAACAAGGTGTTGTCTAGCAAAAGTTACGTGAATCGAGTAACCTCCGTACTATGTGAAATTAGGAAATAATTTAGGTGCTCTGGGTTGCATGTGAACCCAATAAGTAATAACCTTTGATTTTGGCGGGCTTCAAATAGGACTCACGTGCTATTTGGATCGGAGTGCACCGGGCTCGTATGCACTTGATGCACCCGATAATATCTCCTAGAATTAGTGGACACGTAGCGGGATATAAAAGGCACTCATGTATGGCTGTCGAAGAAATGATGCTAAAGGATATGATCCCCCGAGTAATGAATCATATTTATTTATACATTTGGTTTTGCTGAATCATGTCATTGATCAGTCATATTCTTTCGAAGCAAAAGTGGCCGGCAAACCCTTTAGAAGTCTCAAAGCAAGGTCGTCGTCTCTGGCCGAAGTGATGCCTATCAAGTTCAATTGGCCGTAAAAAAAAAGAAAAAGAAAAGAAATTCAATCAAGTTTTTTTTTTTTTTTTCAAAGGAACAATCCATTCATTTCTATGGATACACAATAAAGGAATGCAGTCAAATTGTAAATCAAGATAAATTCTTGATAAATCCAAAATAAAACAAGCTTCAAATAAGAAGATGAATCATTGTAACAAAATTAGAGATAAAATGCCTAAGAAGTAGATCTGTGATTTCTTCAAATCGAAATCGGCAGCCGATCTCCGAATCCATCTTCAATAAATGGCACACACCCAGATTTTTATTTTTTACTGTGTCTTTGCCTTTCAGTGATGCGCAACTATGTTTGGCATCCCCAACTTTAATCGCCATTCTGAGTAACAAAATTGAATGTGCACAAATCTGATACCTGTGAGGGAAATCTTCATGGAGCTTCTTTAATCTCCTTCGAAATTGGACTTGTACACCAATGAAACCCGTGAAAAGCAAACTCTCGAAGTTATACATGCAAAAAACCTCAAATTTTGACTAGATTGGGATAGATGTCTCCTCGAAACAGGATTGATAAACTTCTAAATCTCGATTATATTAGAAGAGGAAAACTCCTCAGAACGAACGAGAGAAAAGCAAGAAAAAGTAATAGAGAACCAAATCAACCAAAGAGAAAGGAAAAAGGGAGGGGAAAGAGATCTAACTCAAACCCTTCCCTCCATGAAGATTGAAGAAGAAAGATGTGTGAAAATGAGAGAGAGAGAAAAATGTCACTAATTTCCAAGTCTTTGATTACGTTGAGAAAACAAAATAGCACAATTTCACTTAACTGACATAATTTAAGCATTCGGTATATGTCCAACACAACATCCAAACTCTTAGGTTAAGTAGGTCTCATGTGAAGCTGATAAAATTGAAACATCGGGATGGCGTGCGGCCATATAATTGATAGTTTTGTGGTTCTTTGTTCAGAATTCGTTCGAGATACTTATGTAGAACAACCGGGTGAACAAAATGGAATATACCAACAGCCACATTCGGGTCAAAGGACAACCAAACTTTCGTCTCCACACTCTCTATGCCCATGCCCAATCGAGATCTCTGTCCCTTTCACCAAAGCTTGCATGTGACTTCTTTCTGGAATTTAGCTAACGAATCTGTTTCTAGGGATTTTTAGATCGATTCTTCAATTAAATACATGGATTCTCTAATAATTCATACATAAAATATAGCACTCCATTAACGCTTGAAATTGAACAGCTTATCACTCAATAATTACTCGTGTAAAATCTTAGCGTCGGTCGAAATAACGTGACTAACGGGTTCAACATCAATAAAAATATGTCATATTTTCTAGTTTTTCTTAAAATGTGATCTCAAATGCAACTTTCAATGCCCACAAAAGTGCATCTCCCCTTCGCTACTTATTTGAATACGAGCCACGTGATCGGTCGCGCTCATAATTAACAATGTCCCCCACCATATCCCATCCACTTCTCCACAATCTCCAATCTTCTGTTTTGTGGCACGATTTGTCACTACCGCACTTAATTCTTCTCCCCTCAGGCATTTTCGCAATTAGCTGGTGGGCATGGCGTGGTTCTGCCGAGAAGAAAAACTAGCGGTTGCGGCTGCCGGGACCTGTGGGCCTCCTGCTCGCCGGGAATTTGCCCTTCATCGATCAGCTCCCCGCCTACTTCACCGCCCCCGCAAGGATGTACCGCCCAGTCTTGAAGCTCCAGCTTGGTGTATCCGTGATGTTGCTGGCTACCGATTGCGGGATGCTAAAGAATAGCGATGTAACGTTTTCCAACCGCGACATGTACATAGCGAGAAGACCGCGTCCTATGGCAGTTCTTACATCGTTTGGACCCTGTACATGCCCAAGTGGAGGATGCTTTAGAAGTTATGCATGCTCAATATTAGATCTGTCAAATGGATGGATCGGGTTGAAAATAGTCTGACTCAAATTGACCAATGTGACCTATTTTCAAGTAATATAAATGTACATTTATACCCAACTGGATACATACTTGAGTAGACTCATATTGTTAAAACTCTTCTATACTTAACTTAATCTAGAAAAACTCATAACTAAATTGCTATGAGAACACGAAGTGAATGCATGTTAGATCAAGCGAGAGGGTGGAAGAGTGAAGGGAAAATCATATAGGTGGATTGAGTGTAAGTAAGTAATGAATCCATTAACACCCATATTATTTTTCAGATTCACTATTCTAAATCTATTTATGATTAATTTATTGAATATAATAAACTCATATGACAACTCAGCCCCTCACATGTGGTTGGGGAGGGTCGACCGGCAACCTCCACACACTCAGCGGCCAAGAGTTGGAATTAAAGGGAAAGAAAAATGAACAAGAAGAAAAATGAAACAATAAAAAAAATGAAACATTGACAAATTTTTAAAGAAATATAAAAAAAATTGTTCATGTTAGCGTTGATCGTTTTAGCGCTGATCATATTACGCAAAATAATCTACGTTAGTATTTTTTAGTTAAAATTGATTGGAATGAATAAATTAACCAATTGTCAATATGTTTATGATTAAATAAGTAAACCATTTGATTTTGATGAGCTCACATACGGTTAACATGATCCCAGGATTGAGATGTATTGGACTTGGCATGCGCTCGGTTCACCCGATAATGTCCGTTGGAATCAGCAGACAAGTAGCAAGATGCGAAGACACATCTATAGATTCCGATAAAATAATGCTAACTGGATACCACGATCTCACTGGAATCGTACTTATAGATGCATTTCGGTGTTGCCTAATCGAGTGGCTGATCTGTCGTACTCTTTCGGAAAGAAGTGGCCCGCAAGACCTCGCCGCCTCGGGGTGTAGCCAAGGACTAGGGTTTCCCGAATCCGCTCTAGGATGTACACACCCGCAAAGGGACACCTCAAGGTGGAAAGCATCTTTGAGAAGAGTTGCAAGAGCATCATTATTCTGATGTCGTATGCGGAAGTTGGAACTGCCTCTCTCGCAATCACTTACCTAAAATTGATTTTTGTGTTAAGTCAACTATTGGTTGTATTGTACTTCGACCAAAAAAAAAAAAAAAAAAAAAACTATTGTTTTTGACATGTTTTCCAATTCTTGACTTTCTTTTCCCTCTCATAATATATCACACAGAAACCCCCAAATCTTTGGGCAAAGGCTGGTTGCATCTTGTAATTGCATATAGTCCTGAGGAATTGTTTCGATTATCCAAGCGTTTGGCTTCATAATACACTCGCTCGTGAAATTGTTCTACCAATTAATAAAATATAGAGCGCACATATAAGAGAATGATTACCAAATCAGTGCTAAATTTATTGTATGAATATAAAAAATTTTGCAAATATAATCCTAAATCTTTCAATGAAATTTCAATATAATTATCTTGATTAATTTTAATTCGAAATTATTGACATGACATGTTAATGGTTGCTAATCTATTGTAGACTGCCACATTAACAATTCCTTGTAGCAATTGATAGGAAAAATTACATTTGAATTCGCGTAAAGATCTAAGACAAACTTGATAAAATTAAAAATTTTATAATTAAATAAGTATTCGTATAATAAATTTATAATTGATTTGGTAATTTCAAACGTAAAACTTTTGTTTGCTAGAACGTAGGACAAAAAGCCGGGGTGGACCTTGTCGTACAGAGACTCGATAGTCAACAATTTATCAATTAGATTTTCTTTTCTCTCTTTTAAAATAATAACCTTGACGTCAATAAAAGATTATTAAATAAAAAATCTATCCCTTCTGCTATTCAATTATTGACTAAAAATCTATATATCCAACCAGTTTCGCTTTTTTGATTTGACATCCTTACGTTAACCGATCTCAATCCAGTCTTCCATCCATTAAGGCACTGTTTGGTAACTAAATAAACAGTGCCTGATTTTGATTTTTTGGTTCCCAAAATCAGTTTGGAACTAGAATCGCGTTTGGTAAAATTTTTATTCCCGGGAACAGATTTGGAAGAGAATCAAGAATAAAAAAAAAAAAAATGGATTCTTGTTCCGGGAACAAAATTGAGAATTAAAACTCTTCTTCTTCTCTTTTCTTATTCTTCATCGACCGCCATCCCGCAACCGCCGCCCACCGCCGTTCGTCACCGCCATCCGCCAACCGCCGCCATCGGTCGCCGACAACCGGTCCGGCGAGCTCGCTAGACCAGGGCGAGGTCCGGCGAGCTTGTCGGAGGCAAGCCCAGGCACCGGCGAGCCTCGCGACGCCCAGCCTCGCCAGTGGCCAGGCCGGCCTCGCCGAGGGCCAGCGATGCTCTGATGAGGTCATCGGCCATCGTCTGGCCGGTTGCTGGTTCAGCGATCGGCTTAAAGAAGAAAAAGAATAGGAGAAAAAAGAAAAAAAAAAGAAAAAAAAGGAAAAAAAAAAAGAAAGAAAAAAAAAAAAAAAAGGAAAAATTATAAAAATTATTTAAAAATTAAAATAAATTGATTTGGAACATAATCAATAAACACAAGATCTCAAACGCATTTTATTCCAAAATTAGAAATTTTGTACGATTCTTACCAAACGCGTTCTTTTACTCGAATCAATTCCCGGAACGAATAAAAAATAATCATTTCCGATCAGAATTTGTTCTCGGGAACAGAATCGTTACCAAACGCGCTCTAAGTAGATTTCATATTCTACGTTATCGACAAACACTTAACTATTCTATTGGCAAGATGGGTCCCACTTGTCAATTAATGCCTACCTTTCTCCATCACCTTACTTTCCTACCTCTCCTCCGTTACTGGTCACTCTCTCTTTCTTCCTCTCGAGTTTCGAGCTCGACCTCAAGCTCATGGCAATGGCCATTTGAGCTTTGAGCACAAGGCCATGGTGGCCCGAGCTTTAAACTCCCGTCCATGGCTCTAGATCGAGAGAGAGAGAGAGGAATGGAGGAATTTGTCCCTGAAGCCCTATTGAGTGGGGACGGTGGATCACAAATTCAGGGTGCTATCGAGCTTAGCCAACTCAACAGCAAACGCACAAGGTGGTCGATGGCGGCTTGATATCTTTTGCGAAATCGTTACGAATCCCCTTAGATCGCCATCTCATCGCAAACATAGCTTGACCCAGTCTCCATGCTCCCAAACCTCGGGACCTTGCGCCGAATCGCTCCCCTCATCGTCGCGTCCGGCGGCGTGCCATCCCTCCTCGACCTGAAGCGAGCATGAGGCTTGGACCCGAGCCTGAGCCATGGCCGATGAAAGAGGAAATAAAAGACAAAAGAGAAGTAGGGAGGAAGAGAGAGAGAGTTGGCAGTAAGGGAGGGGAGGAAATAGTGTAACGGTGAGAGAAAGGAGACATTAAGGCCTCGAAGAATAATAATTCTGGCCATAAATTGATTTTGGGAGATAAATATATTTATTATTTATATTATTTGATGAGCTTTTAAGTAAAAATACGCGTTTGATCAACGACACAAAATTTTTATTCTCAAAATAGAAATTTGTTTGATAACGATAAAAAATTTCTCCTTTCCAACGGGCGGGTGTTCGACGATCGGCAATTGACGGTGGCCGACGACTAATCTTCGGCTGTCGATAGATAGCAATTGACGGCCAAGAGGGGGGAGTGGCAGCAACAGACGACGAATGGCAGCCGGCAACGACAGATGGGCAACCGATGGGTTGCGATGACAAATGATAGGAATAATTTTTATTTTTCATTTCTATTCTTAAAATAGAAAACAACAAAATTTGTATTTCTTATTTTTATTTTTAACTTATTTCTAGAGTAGAAATCTATTCTAAAAAATAGAAAAATGAAATAATTTTACTTAATGGAATTTTCCTAGAAATAATTTTAAAATATGAAATAATTTTACTAAATGGAATTTTGTTCTAGAAATAATTTTACTAAATGGAATTTTGTTCTAGAAATCATTTTAAAATATGAAATAATTTTAAAATAAAAAAATTATTATTATACGCATCTTAATTGATTCTCTAAGATCCGTCTTGCCATGTATAGTGTTTGACCCGTGAGATGCATCAAATAATTTCTAATCTTAATTACCACTTAAGATGTCCACTTCCCCTATATATTGGGAAGTGAGCCACGTTAGTCGAGCGCACTCAGTAGTCATTCTGTCCCCCACCATGTCCCATCCCCTTCTCCACGGTGTCCAATCTTTCCTTTCGTTGCACGATCTCTCGCTGCCGCACTTTCTTCTCCTTCTCTCAAGCATTTTCGCAATCAGCTACTGGGCATGGCTTCGTCTCGCCCAGAAGAAAACCTCGCTGTCGCTGCCCCCGGGACCGGCGGGCCTCCCCCTCGTCGGGAATCTGCCCTTCCTCGACCCCGAGCTCCACACCTACTTCACCGCCCTCGCGAGGACGTACGGCCCGGTCCTGAAGCTCCAGCTCGGCAAGAAGCTCGGCATCGTCGTGACGTCCCCGGCCACCGCCCGCGAGGTGCTCAAGGATAACGACGTCACGTTCGCCAACCGCGACGTGCCCATCGCCGGGAGGACCGCGACCTACGGCGGCTATGACATCGTGTGGACCCCGTACGGGCCCGAGTGGAGGATGCTTCGGAAGGTGTGCGTGCTCAAGATGCTGAGCAACCACACGCTGGACTCCGTCTACGAGCTCCGGCGGAATGAGGTCCGAAAGGTGGTCGGGTACTTCCGCAGCCAGGCCGGGTCACCGGTGAACGTTGGCGAGCTGATGTTCTTGACGGTACTCAACGTGATCACGAGCATGTTGTGGGGTGGGACGTTGCAGGGCGAGGAGAGAGAGCGCGTGGGTGCTGATTTCAGGCAGGTTAGTTAGTGATAATGACAACTGGATAGTATTTCTCTCGTCTTTTTCCATAAACAAGTAGAGTATCCCGTTGTCAGCATAAGCGACATTTGGCTGGCCAATCCTTCGGTCGAGTGTTTAAAGCTGCTAATCTAATCAAAGCTCCATACAACCGCCTTTCATGTTATGACTACTGTTTTCTCACTAACAAAGAAAAAATAAATAAATAAAAGATTCGGCTCTTTCTTTTTTTATGTTAAAATTAATCCATTTTTGGGACTATAGGGTTGCGAATATGTTATTTTCTAGACCAAACTATAGTGGAACATGATTATAATTTCTTTGAATTAGGCTGGATTGGGTTTATAATTAGTTGGTGTCGCTAAAGTTTGCTCGAGCGTGCTCTTTGTTTCTATTTAGGTAGGGCAGTAGGCAAACCACTAAGCCAGTTAATCATCGAGATTTATGATCAGTACTATTTCTTGCGCATGTTGCAAGAATTGTGTGCTTAATTGTTCAGTTTTCTCTTATTTAAGTTCAAAATATATCTTCAGGATAATATTTATTACTTTTCTATTAGATTTTTGGCTTGTCATTGATTAAAATTTGGATGTCGATTCTGTGATTTCTTTCTTTTTTACCTTTTCCCTAAATAGGTGGTATCGGATATGACAGAGCTTCTTGCCAAGCCGAACATTTCGGACTTTTATCCCAGTCTGGCCCGATTCGATTTGCAAGGGATCGAGAGGCAAATGAAGGGGTTGGTGAAACGGTTCGATGGAATTTTTGAGAAGATGATTCAGCAAAGGTTGAAAATGGAGAGAGAAGGCGGAAGCGGGTGTCAAGATTTCTTGCAGTTTCTATTAAAGTTGAAGGATGAGGAAGATGCCAAGACCCCTCTAACAATGACTGGCCTCAAAGCTCTGCTCATGGTGAGTTTTTCTTAGTCTACTTATATTATCGGCAAAGCTTGCTTATACTTTATTCTTTTGTTTTGAGTAATATTAATGTTTGAAGAAGATAAATTGTGCGTTGATGACAATGACTATTTCTTTTTAAATGATAATTTTCAATTTGTCATGTTGCTTAATAATTTAGTTCCATAAATCAATCGGAATGTCCTTGACATTTCGGTAGATGGCATGCAACCGCCAACCGGCTTAGAAGTTTTAATTAACGAAAAATATACTTACAGTGATAATCGATTTCCCATGCTTGAGCTAAATATCGAGATATGTGTAGGGATTATCCAAATGAGTGCTCACGCTTCCTCTTCTAGATGTCTAGTGTTAAGTTTCGAGTAACAGTTAAACTTATTGACTCTGGCTACCAGTTTATTTTCAGTCATGATGAGGACTCAAAGGAAAAGATAGTGATAACAATGTGATGTTATTGATCTTATGGTATCGCAAGGAAAATTTTCTCTACTCATAAATAGAATCTACGAAGTCTAGTAGATGAAGAGGGTCATCTAGATCTTTTAGGGTTGGTCCAGTTGCTTAGGTTGTTAGGGGATTTAGGTTCAGGAATTAAAGTTTCATATTAAAACCTCACCAACGGAATGTAAATTCCTTTGAGTTAAGTTCATATGCATACGTGAAAACCTAAGGTTTATGAGATTCGCAAAATGTTTTATAAGCCTTTAAATAGTCAGGTATTTGTTATCATGCCTCTAGATTGTTAAACAAAGAAGCTGCCATGTGATATGTGCTGTCCATCTCAGGAGTAGTTCATATGAAAAGATATTTTCAAGTGACCATTGAGGGAAATGGTCACTTGAAAAAAAAAAAAAAAAAAAAGGAGGAAAAAGAGCACGATCCTTGTGCTTTCATCGTTGGAAGATGAATATTTCGACTCATAGGCAGGCCTAAGGTTCAATTGACTTGGGGTTTGTTTAGCCGACCAGATTATTGATTTCTTTTGATCAGTTTAATCATCGCTCATAATCTTTCATTTACATAAAAGGGCCAGATTTAGGCTGCAGTTCTTATGTAGTTTGAAACTGACACATTTATATTTTGCATGTTTTTCGGTCTTTTTGATTCTAAAATTTTAGCAGCATCTACGATCATGCCAGAGGTGACAGGATGTTAGTACCTTGCGTCATTGGATACAAAGAATGCTAATTTGTCGATAAGTAAATTGTCCCTCGGATGGGCACCCCATGATATATCAATAATTTACAATATGATAATGCACACTTGGCCTCGGCACGCTTATCAATATAGGGTTTTATTTTAATTCTTTTTAGAGAGAGAGAGAGAGTAACCCTATCATATATCGAGAATTTACAATATGATAATGCACTCTGACCAAAAAAAATGAAAATGATTAATGCACACTTGACCTAGCACACTTATCAATAAGGGGTCTATTTTATTTTATTTTTTGGGTGGGTTATATTGATTTGGTACTGATAAATCCTACATTTCCCAATTATGCAATCTTATTCAGTCATCACCTCAATTTATGTAAGATCAAGCGTTTACAGTGTGCGACTCAATTTCTCTAAGTCCATTTAGTGACATGGCTGTACTTTCCCTCCTAGAAGTCCAACCCTATAACCCTTTTCCACGTGAGAGTAATAATTTTCTGACACAACACTATAACATGTTTCCAAACTATATGACCTAACATGTTTGATCCGTTTTGAACATAAATTAATTTTGTTATTGTACAGAACTAAAGTTAAATTTTCAATCGCATTAAACGAGACGAACATGAGAGCGTGCAATAACATGAGTTGCCCTCTCTTTCAACCTCTGAACAATTTTCCTCTGTTGCGTGTTTGGTGTCATATCATTGACTTATGAAACCCTCCATCCTAGCTATTTATTTTGATCGTTGTGCGTGCAAAATGGCACTACGGCTTGTATTTGGGGCACGGTTTCACTGCTGACCATTTGTAAAGGGCAATTTGATGGGTCTCGACTCTACTGCTATTTGCTACAACTCTAGTTCAACAAACAACAACTGAAAGAAAATAATTGAAATCACTTAGCTTTTTACCCTTAAAAAATTAGTTTCATAATCCTAACTCTTGCTTGCCTGCTTATAAATTCTTCTCCTTGACTTCAATTTCTCTTGAGGACGGTTCTATTGAAAATTACGTGTAATTAAATTACTTTGACAGGATATGGTGGTTGGTGGAACAGACACATCCTCCAATACAGTTGAGTTTGCCATGGCTGAGATCATGAACAAACCTAGTGTTCTAAGAAATATCCAAAATGAATTGGAAATTGTGGTTGGCAAAGACAATATAGTAGAAGAATCTCACATTCCTAGGCTGCCTTACTTACACGCCGTCATGAAAGAGTCACTGAGATTGCACCCAGCGCTTCCCTTGCTGGTCCCCCACTGCCCAAGCGCGACTTGCACTGTTGGAGGCTACCCGGTCCCCAAGGGCTCTCGGGTCTTTGTCAACGTGTGGGCGATACATAGGGACCCAACCATATGGAGCGACCCGCTAGAGTTCAATCCCGAGAGGTTTTTGCACGATAAGGGCGATTATAGTGGGAACGACTTCAATTACTTCCCCTTTGGGTCTGGGAGAAGAATATGCGCAGGGATAGTGATGGCTGAGAGGATGGTGCTATACTCGCTTGCCACTCTCTTGCATTCATTTGACTGGAAGCTACCCGAGGGAGAGAAGATGGATATAAGAGAGCAATTTGGGATCGTCTTGAAAAAGAAAATGCTGCTAGTGGCTATTCCTTCGCCGAGGTTCTCTGATCGTCGCCTTTATGAATGAGTACCGTGCATGTTGGTGTGGTTTCTTTCTATTATATCATGTGAACAGAATCAGAAGGAAAAATGCATCTACCTATCTTCATGTGGTTAATATAACTCCTGTCTATGAGGGTTTATTTGATCATGTTAACATGTTGTGGATATATATGCTTTTAAAGTGAAAAAAAGAAGAGATATGTTGCAGCACTTTCTATCAATTATTCATAGAGAAATCCGCTTTTTACATGCGATGTTCAGACAATATGATGCATCATAAATCTCTAACTCATTTAGAGGATGTAAGCAACACAAATTTCCCGTTTGTGATTGCGTACGTGATGGTGAGCTGGCTCTTTTCTTCGTTTATTTTGTTGGCCCTTTATTGCCAAGGTAGGCCTTGACGTTAACAACCCAGAAGACCCACCTAAGAAGTTCGTGAGGCCCAATTTCTTTAATGCCATGATTGGTACTATGGTTTTCTGTTTTTTTATTTTTTTTTACCATATCTATTATTGTTACATATATGGGGCAGTTGGAGCTTGTAAACTTAGGTTCCGTTTGTTTTGGAAAAAAATGTGATATCTCAGGAAAATGTTTTTTAGAAAGTCATTTTTTAGGAAAATGATAAAAAAAAAAAAATTAATGTTTGGCTGAAACCTGAAAATGAACTGCAAAAATATTTTTTGTCATTTGGTATAAAAATTAAATCTAAATAAACATAAAATGTTTTGGTGCTAGTAACTTATGCATTTGCTGTCAGGGAATTAGGTATGGGCACTACAGTCTCGAATTAGGCCTAGATGGACCCCGACTTGAGTGCCAAGAATCGAGGCACGCGCACCTAGGTCCCAAGCCCTGTTGGGGAGAATCCGGGACACAATTCACCACAAAATTAAACTCGATTTAGGATCAATTTCTTCTTCGAAACTAAATCAACTAAAATTCTCTTAACCCCCAACAATAACTAGCAATGCATAGTCTCACAATATACAAATATAATACCAAAATAATAAGTAGACAAAGCAAATAACGACACTAAGGATTTAATGTGGAAAACCCGATGCAGGAAAAGCCACGGACCTTCCAAAAACATCCACTAATAACCAAGAATAGCAGGATACACAAAGTATTATTCTCTAGTCAAATATTAGAGGCTCAACATCAACATTACAATTATATATATATATATATATATCATATATTATATATATATATAATTTTATTTTTGGTGACTGAGGATCCTTCGAAACTTGCCCTTGTCGGCTTATGCCGATTTGGGGTCTCACGGGCCTCGGCGGTGGAGGCCCAACAACGACTATACAATTTTATTTTTCTCACCACATAGGTGGATAAAAAAGTTTGGAACAAGAAAACCTTAACCGCAACTAGAGAATTCGGAGGCGTTTCTTGACGAACAAAAACCATCAACTTGTAGCCCTCGGTTTCATGAACAACATACTAAAATTTGAGCCGATTCCGTCAATATTTGGCCTTCGAATCGGAGCTGCAAAGTTGTAGCCCTCTTCTTTTCTTCTCTTCTCCTTTGCTTCGGTAGTTTCTATTTTCTCTCTCTTCTCTTCACTTTTTGGATGCACACACCTGCATGACCACCACTTCCATTTCTTTTGTTCTTTTATTTATTTATTTATTTATGATGGCTGGGCCCCACTTGAAGGTGGACCCAACCAACAAGCCCAAGTGTTGGGGATCTAAGCTTAGATATCGAGATCCCAAGCTTGGCCTTGGGGACCTAGGTTCAGGCTTGGGTCCCGAATCATCGTGGCTTCAAGCTCGACCTCGAAGGACCTGAGCATGAGTGTTGAACCCAGGCGCAAGTGCCGGGGATCTTGGCATGAGCATTGAGGTCGCGGGGTTGGCCTTGATGGACCCAAACCCCAAACTCGGGAGTTGAAGACCTAATCTTGAATGTCGAGGACCTAGCTATCAGTGATGGTTTCCATGACTACGGTGTGTTTGGTTTAAGATTTTGAAAGCCTATTGGAAAAATGCAAAAAAGTTTAACTTTAAAGAACTTTAGGCAAATGTAAATATAATTTGGTAAATTATACTTTGAGAAGCAATTTTGAAAAAATGTTGTTTGGTATAAAACACATTTAAAAACTCTTTTGGTGATTAATATTATTTTTTTAATTTTATTTGTTTAAAATTGAAAAAAATAATGTATGCAACTTTTTAAATATAATTTTTGACAATAATACTAAAAAAATCAAATACATATATTATTATTTTTAAAACAAGACCAAACCCTTCATTGGAATTTTTTAATTTTTATTTGCTAAAAATTGAAAAAAAAAATGATGTATGCAACTTTTTAAATATAAATTTTCACAATAATGCTAAAAAAATCAAATATATATAAATAATTTTTTTAAAAAAAAAAGACAAAATTCTTCATTAGAATTTTTAAATTTTAAATTGTTTAAAATTGAAAAAAATAATGTATGCAAATTTTTAAATATAAAATTTGACAATAATACTAACAATATTATATGTGTATATATATTAAAAATAGACCTAATCCTTTGTCGAAATTTTTATTTTTTAATTTTTTAAATTTGAAAAAATAATGTATGCGGCTTTTTAAATATAAATTTGAAA
The DNA here is from genome assembly GCA_014182365.1 of Eucalyptus tenuipes. Lineage (NCBI taxonomy): Eukaryota > Viridiplantae > Streptophyta > Magnoliopsida > Myrtales > Myrtaceae > Eucalyptus > Eucalyptus tenuipes. The sequence continues at coordinate 26,356,238 of CM024540.1, read as the reverse complement.
ATAATGCTAATAAATCAAATACATATATATAATTTTTTTATATATATATAATCTTTTCTAAAAAGACCAAACCATTCGTCGGAATTTTTTAATTTTTATTTGTTTAAAATTAGAAAAAAATAATGTATGTTACTTTTTAAATATAATCTTTTGACAATAATGCTAAAAAAATCAAATATATAAATAATTTTTTTAAAAAGACCAAAAATATATTTTTTTTAATTTTTTTTGATTTTTTTAGCATTATTTTGTCATTTAAAAAAATAATAACTAGGGCAAAATAATTTGAAGAATGAGTGAGGATAATTTTGGAAGAAAAAAAATAAGTTTTAGCATTTGGCCAAATGCTGAAAGCTTAAAATTAGTCTCTACTGACATTGGGCTTTCAGCATTCCCAATACTGACTTTCACTTGAAAACTATTTCAAAATGATTGCTAAACAGTCCAGCATTTCCTCAAGAGGCTTTGGAGGCTAAAAGCCGCTTGGGAATGCTGAACCAAACGCACCCTACGTGTAAAGTTTTGAGTCTAAACATTGATATCTAGTCATATTTTGAAAAATAATTTTTGATTTTTTAAAAAGAAAATGATTTTTTTAATTGAAGTATAAGTTTTCCATTAACTAATTTTCAAAATGAATCAAACGTATTTCCATAAAACAAAGAAAGCGTTAACATACTTCATATATATTTGCGTTGAAAAAATAAAATGTTGAGGCATCAACTTTTGTTTGAATTTTAGAAGTTGAAGACCTAATCCTGAATGCCTAGGTTCTAGCTACAGGGATGATTTTTTTTTAATTTTTTTTTATCTACATATGAAGTTTTAAGTCAAAGCATTGATATCTAGTCATATTTTGAAAAAAAAATGGTTTTTTTTTAAAAAGAAAATCATTTTTTCTAAATTTAAGCATAGATTTTCCATTAACTCATTTTTCAAAATGAACCAAACGTCGAAATTTTTTTTTCCATAAAACAAATGAAGCATTAAGATATTTCATATTTATTTGCATTGAAAACTAAAATGCAGGGGCATCAACTATTGTTTGAACTTTACAAGTTGGCTCATGTTAAGAGAAAAGTGGACGGACGAAAGAGCCTCTCAAATCAAATAAAAGGCTAAAGACAAAATTCATTCGAAATATTGGTTTTGACTTACAATCGTTTCAGGTTGGGGAGATTTTTTTTAAAATAGATATCAAAGAACACAGAAAGCTGTTGTGATTCCTCTTGTGTCACTATTCTTCCGTTGCATTATTTTTCTCTTCTGATGTTGATCAACTTGAATTTATGACTTTTATTCCACAATTGCAGAAGGGGGAAGTCGTACTCCAAGTCCGACGAATAAAATCGCTTGCCCATCTCTGTTGATGCGTCTTACATATCATGTGCCAAATACTTAGTGTTTGTAAACGCTAGTACGAGCACCTAGAGAGGGTGAATAGGTGCGAAAACAATTTTTGCCAAGTAAACCAGAAATTACAATTTCAAATCTGTTTAGCAATAGACTTTAAAATGGAAATTAGACTCGAACAATTAAATAGAGTTACGATCAAGGTAAAAGGGTTCAAGGAAGAGAATAAGAACACAAGGTTTATAGTGGTTCGGCTTAATCCAAGCCTACGTCCACTCTCCCACGCTAACAGCCTTCTTGGCTGGATTCCAATATGCAATCAACAAGAGATTACAACTTTGAGTGCAAACACTTAGTAGTAGATCACACTATCTCACTAAGTCACTCTTTTGGTATTTCTCTCACGATCACAAACGTTTAAGCTCTCCAAAGACAAGTGTATGAACAAAGATCGCTCGGACTTTGGAATTATAAATTCTACGCTCCGTCTCTTACTTGCTCATCGGTCCTTCATCTCCTTAAATACTCCTCCACTTCCAAACTAGCCGTTGGACAGCATCTTGAGGATCGTCTTCCAATCTACCCATTGGACAGCTCTGTATCTAGAAGATTTGGTAGCCGTTGAGTGACAAAAGTAGAATCCCAAATTGATTCCGATCGCCCATACAAACGAAATCTTGGTTTCCATAAGTAAAGCTTCTTCGTATAGAAAGTTCTTGTCTTCAATATCCAATTGTCAATCAATTAGATTGAGTCAATTAAATCAATCTTGATGTGGAATCCAAACCAGATCACTAGCCGTTATATCTTCGGGGCTTCGTTACGTTCGTCAACTGGATGTAAAGTCCGAGAGGAATAGACTTTACAATCCGAGTCCGAGTGTCTTCGACTTTGCAATCCGAGTCCGAACATATTTTGCTTCGAACAGATTTAGCTTTAAGGTCTCGTACCGTCCGAATAAGTTCAGCTTCAGCATAGAGTCTCGTCTTTTGATTCTTCTTTCACGTTCAGTCCCGGAATTTGTCGAGTTGACAGACTTCTGATATAGAACAGACTTTGACACTAAAGTCTCGGCAGTCCGACTTTGACACGTAAGTCCGGAAATCTTCGAATATACTTTGGACATATGTTACGATCGCTTCTGCGCCTTCGACTTTGACAATATTCTTTACAGGTTTTATCATCTGCATGGTCTATTACTTAACCATTAAACATGTTAGTAGCCTTTGATTTATTTTGTCATCTTCAAAACATCATAAGGGATTTCCCTAACAGTGTTGTCATGTAGATTAGCTTGTCAGCCAATTTGGTTACTTGTCCACTTCTACATTTCGATGACTTGTTACTAAATTATATATCAAACTTGTGTAGTTACTTAGCAAAAAGAAAAAAAAAAGAAAAGAAAATTCAAACCCGTGAAGTTTGCTAGCTTTAGTTATCAAACAATCAGATACGTGGATTGTATAGACGTACTATACAATGTCGAATCGGCACGCTATCAAATGCGAAAATCTTATGGTCAAAGAGTTTACTTTGGAAAATTACTTTGAAGGGTCCAGGGTACTCACCTTAGTTAAGGTAATATTTCTCATTGTAAAGCGAAAAAATATTGACATGCCGATTTCATTCGAAGAGCTTTTATGATAAGATGGCCTCCTATTGTATGGCTATAGACTCGAGAGTCCAGATTTTGAATAAGAGAAAGTAAATCAAAAAATCGATGTGGTCCTTGGATTAATTTTGTTGTGGTTAGCCAAAATATAGTCTTGGGTTCTATTTATTTAGCAAAAAAATGTTATATTTTTGAAAAATATTTTTTGGAAAGTTCATTTTTAAGAAAATGACAATATTTTTTATGTTAAGCTGAAACTTGAAAATGAACTAAAAGATATTTTTTGCCGTTTGGTATAGAATAAATTTTCTTGAAAAACATTATCAAAAAATATTTGATTTTTAATTTTGTCTTTTTTTTTTTAATATTTTTCTTTTCCTTCTTTCTTGGGCGATAACCGGAGATGGATACGGTCAGCAACAACCACAAGTGAGGCTCGAGATTCGCCCGTGCCGAGCCTCGCTTGAGGAGGTCGGTGAGAGGTGGGTGTTACGAAAGGGTCAAAATTAAGTGGCTAGTGAGAGATTGAAAATGGGGATGTAGGATTTTGAATGGAGAGAGAGAGAGAGTGAAAAAAAGGTGATGTGAAGACAAAGCTCATGAAAATTTATATATAGATGTGTGTGTACCAATTCAATCTTTGGTTCGGATGATAGGTTCCATACTTAGAACTGAAATCGGACTAGTAGTCACTAGTTCTAATAAATTGGAGCGATTTTCATAGGAATTGCCAAGAATTGACTGATTCAAATTCGATTAAGTTAGGTTTATATGGTTTATGATTCTTTTACACACCCTACTTAACTCAATCAATCCTAAATATATTGTACAAATATCAATTTAATTATAAACTTTTCCATTTTAGCAATATAATCGTAAACATTTTCAAGAAATTTCAATGTAATCTTTTTGACCAATTTTGATTTGAAATTGTTGACGTGACAGGTGTAGTCATTGCAGGCTGTCGTATGTGTCACTATTGCTGATTCGACATAGACAATTCAGTACATCGCCACGTTAGTAATGTCTAGCGGCAATTGTCCGACATATAAGTATTTGCATAAAGATTTAAGATTACATTAACAAAATTGAATGTCTTGTGACTAAATGGGCATTTGCACCGTATGAAAGACCAAAAACTGGCTGGACCATGTTGTGTAGCTTCGTGCACCGGCCTATCATACTTCCCAAAGAATGCCCGATATTGAAAAGGGACAAACAGGCCAAATGGGGCCGGGGCGTAACTTCATCTATGTACGGCCATTTATCTCAAGCCAAATCTGGGTAAAGAGGCCACGACCACAAATTCTGGAGAGACAGACCACAAGACAAATTCTGCCGTCGAAAGGATAACGAGAACTTTCATCTATCTCAGTCCCTTTGGCTGCAGCCTGCGGGTCCTTTCAATCTTGAGTGGAATAGATCGACCTGCATGTCAATCCAATCTTCGAATGGAATCAACTGATCTCTTTCCTTAAATTCTTAATTTTATCCTTCAATTATAATCACGTGGATCTTATAATAATTCATACATAAAACTTCGTGCTAACAGAAACTTGAAAGTCAACGTTTGATCTTGTACTTTTTTTTTCTCCTTTTAAACTGAAAATTTTGAACCGACTAAAAAAAAAAAAAAACTGAAAATTTTGTCGATCTAAATAATGTGCCCAGCAGTAAATAAAAATTTATCCTTTTCTCGTTTTAAGCATTAAATATTTATTTTATTTTTTTTTTTTTCGTTTCAATTATTGAAGTATCCGCCTAATATGAAATGCATCTCCCCTTCCCTATAAATTTCTATATGACCCACGTAATCGATCGCACTCATAATTCGCTATGTGCCCCACGATATTCCATCCCCTTGTCCACCTTCTCCTCGGGGAACGATTTCTCGCTCCGCTCCTACTTCTCCTTCTCTCGGGCATTCTCGCAATCTGCTGTTGGGCATGGCTTCTTCTCGCCCAGAAGAGAACCTCACCGTCGCTGCCGCCGGGACCGGCGGGCCTCCCCCTTGTCGGCAACCTGCCCTTCCTCGATCCGGAGCTCCACACCTACTTCGCCACCCTCGCAAGGACGTACGGCCCGGTGCTGAAGCTCCAGCTCGGCAAGAAGCTCGGTGTCATTGTCACATCCCCGGCCACCGCTCGCGAGGTGCTCAAGGATAACGACGTCATCTTCGCCAACCGCGACGTGCCCATCGCCGGGAGGGCCGCATCCTATGGCGGCTCGGACATCGTGTGGACCCCGTACGGGCCCCAGTGGAGGATGCTGCGGAAGGTGTGCGTGCTCAAGATGCTGAGCAACCACACGCTGGACTCCGTCTACGAGCTCCGGCGGAGGGAGGTCCGGAAGACCGTGGGGTACTTCAGGGTCCGGGCTGGGTCTCCGGTGAACGTTGGGGAGCAGATGTTCCTGACGGTGCTCAACGTGATCACGAGCATGTTGTGGGGTGGGACGGTGCAGGGCGAGGAGAGAGAGAGCTTGGGTGCTGATTTCAGACAGGTTAGTCGGTGAGGATGACGATCGGATAGGGTTTCTCTCTCTCTCTCTCTCTCTCTCTCTCTCATAGAGAATTTGCGTGCCCCACTGTCGGCATAACCGCTATTTGTGTTATGATTACTCTTTTCTTTCGAACGAAATAGTATTTATCAGACTCCCTCATCTTATGTCAGAGGTGTTCATTATGGGTTTTGAGGATTTCGCACAACTAATTTTCCAGACCAAGTTATAATCGAACAGAACTGTAATTCTTCAAATTAGGCTGGTTTGAGTTTATGATTAGTTGTTGTCGCTAGAGCTCGCTCGAAAGAGCGCTTTATGCCAGTTTAGGTAGGGCAAGCCACAAAGCCAGTTTATCATCAATATCTATGACCAGTAGTTTTTTTTTTTGGTAAGGATATCTATGACTAGTAGTTTCCTCTCAGTATTGTTTAAAATTTATGTTTCAGACTAACATTTTACGGGTTTTCTATTTAAGTTTTGGTTCGGCTGAATATAAAAAATTGGATATGGATTTTGTGATTTCTTTCTGATTTTCATTCCTCTCGATAGGTAGTGTCAGATATGACGGAGCTCCTTGGGAGGCCGAACATTTCGGACTTTTATCCGGGTCTGGCCCGATTCGATTTCCAAGGGATAGAGAAGCAGATGAAGGGGTTGGCAAAACGGTTCGATGGAATTTTTGAGAAGATGATTGCGCAGAGGTTGAAGATGGAGAGAGACGGCCGAAGCGAGTGCAAAGATTTCTTGCAGTTTCTACTGGAGTTGAAGGATGAGGAAGATGCCAAGACTCCTCTAACAATGACTGGCCTCAAAGCTCTGCTCATGGTGAGTTTTTTTCTCCACCTTATATTATTGGCAAAGCTTACTTCCTCGTACTTTATTCTTTTGTTTTGAGTAACATTAATGTTCGAAGAAGAAAATTTTTGCAGGGATTGCAATAACTAGTTTGTTTAAATAATATATATTTTTTTCAATTTGTCAAATCGCTTTATAGTTTAATTCTATATATTAATGGCATATAACGGGCTTAGGAGTTTTACTTAATATAAAATATACCTACAGTAATGATCAATCTCCAATGCGTGACCTAAATGCCAAGATATGCATAGGGATGATGGTTAAATATCCAAACGAGTCCGTGCTTCATCTATGAAAATTACCAAAAAAGTGTTAAATATATTATAATTGTGCTTATTCAATTTGGCCAATTTAGTTTCAGACCTTTTAACAATTTACCAATTGAGTTATTCTAGCCAATTTTGTTTGAAAATCATTGACATAAATGGCTGCCCTCCTACGTGATACAACTAGCGTTGACCTAAATAATTTTTAAAAAATTTAATTCACATTTTGAATTATTTAATTAATTTATTTTTTATTTTTCTTTTTCATTATGGCGCTCCTAGTCATCGGCAACCCTTGCTAGCCATAAAAGCCCTCGCCAACGCTAGTGAGGCCACAAAGGCCTTAGGCAAGGCCATGATCTATCACCCATGTCTGACAAATTGACAAAAGGCTAATGACTAAATTGGTTAAATTGAAAGGTTTATGACTGAATTGGCATAAGTGCAATAGGTTCAAGTCCTTTTGGTAATTTCCCTTTTTTCCTCTTCTAAATGTCTAATATTAAGTTTCAAGTAATGTTTAAACTCATTGACTCTAACTAATAGTTTATTTTCAGTCAAGATTAGGAATTAAAGGAGAAGATAGTGGTAACTTGACTATGTGATGTCATTAATCTTATGGTACCTAAGGCAATTTTTGTATGGTCATAACTAGAAACTTCATAGTCTACTAGGTGAAGAGGTCATCTATCTCATTTAGGTTTAGCGCAGTTGGTTGGATTATCAAAGGATTTTGATTCAAGAACTAGAGATTGCCTATTCAAATCTCACCGAAAGAATGTAAATTACTTTGAATCAAGGTCACATGTGTAGGTCAAAGTATGTCAAAGTATGAATTTAATTAGTTCATGAGAATTGTAGGGTGCTCTATAAGCTTTTAAATAGCCAGACATTTATGTTTGTACCTCTCGATTATTGAAAAAAAGATATGTCCATGTGATATATCCTTCTTTCTATCTTAAGAGTAGATTATATGGGAAGACTCTTTCATGTGACCATCGAGGGAAACAAAAGGAAAAAACAAAGAGAGCACGATCCTCGTGCTAATGTTAATTCATAGACCGGCCTAATGTTTCGGTTGCCTTGGAGTTTGTTTAGCCGGCCGGATTATTGATTTCTTGTGATCAGTTTAATCATCGCTCATACTCTGTCATTTACATAGAAGGGCCAGATTTAGGCGGCAGTTCTTATGTAGTTTGAAACTGACACATTTATATTTTACATGTTTTCTGGTCATTTTGTTTCTAAAATTTTGGCAGCATTTACGATCATGCAAAAGGTGACAGGATGTTTGTACCTTGCGTTTTTGTATGCACCCCACATTTAGACGTCACTCCGTAAATCAGCTTTTTGCAATCTATTGCGTTGTTGCAGTGATAATAGGATTAGCGAATTTTCCATTAAGAAACTATGTGAAAAGGAAAAACTGTTTTAAAGAATGCTAATTTGACAATACCTAAGTAGTAGATTTCCCCCGATAGGCTTTCTAGAGAAAGAAACTCACCTATGAATTTTTTATTGAGAATTTACATTATGAAAATGCACAGCTGACCTCCGCACCACCATCAATAAGGGATTTGATTTTAGTTCTTTTTCTGGTTATGGGACGAAACTTAAATTTCAATCGCACGAAACGACATGAATGGGAGAAGGAGCAGTGACACGGGTTGCCATATCTAACAACTTCTCAGCAGAGTTTTTATTTTTATTTTGCGTCTGGTGGCATATCATGAACTCTCCATCCTAGCTATGATGGGTCTAGACTCTGCTGTTATTTGCTAGAAGTCTAGTTCAGCAATAACAACTTCTCAGCAGAGTTTTTATTTGCTAGAAGTCTAGGAGCAATGACACGGGTGGCCATATCTAACAACTTCTCCGCAGAGTTTTAATTTTTATTTTGCGTGTCTGGTGGCATATCATGAACTCTCCATCCTAGCTATGATGGGTCTAGAATCTGCTGCTGTTTGCCAGAAGTTTAGTTCAGTAATAACAATCGAAAGAAAATAAATGAAAAGACGTAGCTTTTTACCCTTAAAAAATTAGTTTCGTGATCCTAGGTCTTGCTTGCTTGCTTTCAGCTTCTTTTCCATGACTTCAGTTTTCATTTGAGGACGGTTCTAGGGGAAATTAAATGCAATTGAATTACTTTGGTAGGATATGGTGGTTGGTGGCACGGACACATCCGCCAATACAGTTGAGTTTGCCATGGCTGAGATCTTGAATAAACCTAGTGTTCTGAGCAAAATCCAAAATGAATTGGAAACTGTGGTTGGCAAAGACAACATAGCAGAAGAATCTCACATTCCCAAACTGTCTTACTTGCACGCCGTCATGAAAGAGTCATTGAGATTGCACCCAGCACTTCCCCTACTAGTCCCCCACTGCCCGAGCGCAACATGCACCGTCGGAGGCTATACAGTTCCGAAGGGCTCTCGCGTCTTTATCAATGCGTGGGCGATACATAGGGATCCTTCCATATGGAGCGACCCGTTGGAGTTCAATCCCGAAAGGTTTTTGCACGAAAAGGGCGATCACAGTGGGAACGACTTCAATTACTTCCCCTTTGGGTCTGGGAGAAGAATATGCGCGGGGATAGCGATGGCCGAGAGGATGGTGCTATACTCGCTTGCCACGCTCTTGCATTCCTTTGACTGGAAGCTACCCGAGGGAGAGAAGATGGATCTAAGAGAGCAATTTGGGATCGTCATGAAAAAGAAAATGCCGCTAGTGGCTATTCCTTCGCCGAGGTTCTCTGATGCTCGCCTTTATGAATGAGCATCGCTGCATGTTGGAATAATTTCTTTACATTATCTTATGTGGATAGAATGGGGTGGAAAAGTGCATCTTCCTATCTTCGTATGGTCAATTAAACTCGTATCTATGTGGTTTTATTATGACATTTATATTTGTCACCATGATGAACATGAAAAGGGCCACATTTATCACTTTCCCATTCACTATCCATGGAAAAATTTACTTTTGACATGCGATGTTCGAACAACATGATGATGCATCTCTGATTTATATATAACATGTAAGTAGTAACAATAATTTATCGTTTGGGGGTGCACACGTGATGGTGAGCCGGATCTTTCTTTTCTTCCTTTATTTATTTCTGGGACTAGCCTTGACTTAATAAGCCTGGAAGACCCACAGGAGAAGTTCCTGAGGTCCAGCCTCTTGGTTGCACACATGATTATTCTTGGTGACCGAGACAATGACTTACTTGATTATAAATGGGGTAATACGGTGTCACGCCCCGATCTTCGGGCACGTGCCCATCCCTTACCTGGTCGATTAATAGCGACGTCCCAAGACACATCGCCGACCCTTTCATTTTAATACGCATGCGGAAGCAATTAACAAATCCCCAGACAATAAAACAATGGGATAGGAAAGCAGGGCCAACTTTTTCAAACCAAAACAAACCTTTTTATGACAAACAGGTTTATTCACAACTTCAGGTCACTTACAAAAATATCGGCTTAACAAAAGGGAACTGTCCTATGACTAACTAGTCAAATATGTTCGCCAATTCTTTGATCTCCACCTTCCCAGACTTCGGGGCTTCCGGTCCTCCACTAATTTCCTCTACTGACCTGAAAATGGTTATACAATAACTAGTGAGACAATATCTCAGCAAGTTCTACTCCCTAAAACTCGATTATGAAGCCAATACGCCCTAAAGGCTGCCTAAATATAATCATGAGTCAGAGGACTTACCTTGACCTCAGTTCCTCCATGCAAGTCAGCACAATTCATAATCTCATCGAGTCACATCAATACATCAAATCATTCACTCAGATTAACTTATCGATCAATCGACCTAGTCGATTACATGTCAATCAGACAATTCCCCGGTCATTTTAATCAATACCCTGCATTCTTCAATATGATATATCTAGTCACCGAGCCCACGTGTATTCTCCAAGATGACCTACTTAGTCACCGAGCCCACGTGAATTCTCCAAGATGACATACCTAATCACCGAGCCCACGTGCATTTTCCAAGATGATATATCTAATTACCGAGCCCACGTGCATTCTCCAAGATGACATACCTAATCACCGAGCCCAAGTGCATTCTCTAAGATGACTTACGTAGTCACCGAGCCCATATAATATAATGTCTTTCTTCGAGATGACATACTCAGTTATCGAGCCGATGTAACATAGCGTCTTTCTCCGAGATGACATACTCAGTCATCGAGCCAACGTAATATAGCATTCTTTCACACATTTTATCATACCTGAAAAAATAGCCGTGTGTGGGTACACAATCGGTCTTAGCCAAAATATCATATTTTTGCTTTAGAACATCCCACTAGTTTCAACAGCCAATAAACATATTTTTGGCATTGTAAACCGACGCCCGGTAATTATCCAATTAATTACCAAAATTTATTAATTTAGGAAATAAATCCTAAAATCATAATTAAATCAATTCAACACAAATTAATGCTCAAATAAATAAACAGAGTGCACCACAGTAATCAGCATAAAATTCCGGTCACCGGCTATCCCGGTCTAATTTCTGGAAAATAAATAAATAAATAATTAATTACGAAAATTAATTATTAAATAGCAATGAATCCAACTTAGACCTGTAATGCCTAATTGGATGCCAAAACGGAGCCGGAAAAATTTCGAGGTTCGTTCAATAAATACTAGAACCTATTTACTTGTTAATTATTATAACTAACCACCTAACATGCATCGGTAAATCTCTAATTTAATTACTCTAATATAATCTATCCACCTAATCACACTTAATTAAACATAATCAACCATTAAGCATCATTAACCTACTAAGCGAGGATTAGTGAGTTAAACTCACTTGTTTGACAAGCGGTTTGATGCAAATCGAAGAGAACATCGCGGGGCTCGACTTTCCTCAAGGCGGGTCAAGCTCTTCGGGCCGGACCACCTCAAAACGGGCCACAAAGCTGCTAGAAACCCTTGCTGGTTTGGTTTCTGCTTCTGCTTTTGTTGGATAGAGGAGAACCAAGGCTGAACGGCGAAGAAATGGGCTGATCGGAAGCTTCGACAAGTGGGTGGTCGGCAACCGGTGGCTCCCGGGGGTGTAAGGGGTCTTGTTGGAGGTTGGGATAGGCAAAGGAAGGGCTGGAATGGGAGAAAAATGAAGAAAAACGCGAAACAGACGGACCAGCAGGCGGACCGATGGACCGGCGACCGGCGGCCGTACAGGACGGCCGGTCGGCTTCGTTCGGGGAGAGGTCGAGCTCTTTGGAACGTTCTAGATGTGCTGGTCACGGTGATGGGTGGATCGTTGGCTAATTCGTCCGAGAAGATCACTTTCAATTCAGATCTTTGGCGAAAGGTCAGCTGGAGCAAAAACTGGAATAAAGGAAAACAAAGGATGAAAATGATCTGGTAGGCGTGCGGCTTGGTCAAACGGCAAGGGGGCTTGCTTCTCTAGTTTTCTCAAGCTTCTAAGCACCCTCAACAATGGAGAAAGCAAGTGGATTGAGGAAGTAGAAGGCTGCTACAAGAGGGGGCCACTTGACTTGTTTTTCCACCAAATTGTTTAACCATAGCCATGTCTGGCTTCCTTGGCCACAATCCAGGCACCCATGCTCCCCATTTAGAAGCTTGAAATGGTCCAAAAGTTGTGGGGGTGGGGGACATACGAATTTCATGGGTTTTGGCATCAAATGGGCACTAATTGCTTCTCAATTCAATCCAATTTGGCCCTCATAATTTCAATTAGCACATCAATGATCAAATCGATATTTTTCCTCACCAATTGATCCCACTTGCTTCCCAAATTTGCAATAAAAAACGATCCCCAGCATTTTCTGAACAAAAACGGCCCTAAGACGACTTTTTCCCAAAAAGTCTCAGGTTGCAGAAAAATCTTCTGAGACTGAGTCGACGTTCTTAGAATTTATTGTGACATGACATAATTTTCAATTTCTGAAATCAAATTCAAAATCGCAGTTAATTTCAATCAGATGCGGTTTTAGAGTGACCTAGCCTATCGGGTAGCTTTTAGGAATTTTTGGTGCAGTTGACCCGTGGTCGATTTTCTTCGAGCCACACGTACCTCTTCGACACATTGGCGACTCTTGGTGATCGTTAAAATCTCAAGATTTCAAATACGGACACAGGACGCCAAAACGACAGAAAAATCGGTCTAGTGTCGATCGACAAGAATTTTGCAAATTAGTGGAATCACCCACGTTTAGCCACACATCTCAGTCGAACCGACCTATCTTCGATCTCTAACAGGTTTTCGACTGTGCCGTAATGACCCTTGCAGACTAGAATGGTCGAGCAGTCGATTTCTAGTCGAATTATCAAGTCTATTGTGTTTAAAATACCTTAATGGCTTCACCAGATGGGTTGGTTATCTCGTGAGTGGCAATCTCAGAGAAAAGTTAAAGGGGCTAGTGAATACACCTAAAGGGGGTGAATAGGTGTAAATAAAAATTTCACAGAACTTAATGAAAGTGTTTGATTTTAGAAGATGTTAAACATAAACACCAATTCAACTTTAAGTAAATACACAACCGGTAAATAGAAATAAGGAGTTTAGGGATAAGAGAAAGTGAACACAGAGTTTATAGTGGTTCGGCTTAGACCAAGCCTACGTCCACTCTCCTCGCTGACAGCCTATTGGCTGGATTTCACTAATTATCAAAAGAGTTGTTACAACTCGTGATCTTGACTATCACAGTGAAGAGTCTAATCAAACTCTCACATAGTCACACTAAGAGTTCCTCTCTTTTGTATACAGTGTTTTGCTCGATGAAAAAACAATATACTAGATAAGATTCAGACTTTGGAATTCTCTCTCAAGCATCATATTGAACAACTGAAGAGTCAATCCTTAAATACTCCTTCGTGCCTTCTCGATCGTTGGCACTTTCCAAAAGAATTCTTCCAATCTACCCGTTGGACAGAATCAATTAAGGTGATCTCGAGTCGTTAGATAATTTGTGTTGAAAGCCCGTCAATCCTGCTCGCCCATACAAATCAGGATATTGAGTTTCCATAAATAGATCCTTCCAAGTTTAGCTTGCCTCTCAAAGATCTTCATATTGGAGTAGTTTCCAATAAGAATAATCAATCAAGTATGTGTGAATTCCAGCTATAAGATCTTCCAATAATCGTACGAAACGAATCTTTGAAGATAACCTTGCATCTGGATAATAATCTTGCGTTTGGATAAATTTTCATACTTCAGTCTAGAGCTGCCAGTGAGGATAGACTTTAAGATAGAATCTGGTGATCTGTCGGTCTTCAGACTTTGACGATAAAATCTTCAAATCTTCAGATATAGACTTTGGAAAGGTTTTGTGAACTTCAAAACAATAAAGGAGTTTTCTCTAACAATCTCTCCATTTTTAATGGTGACAAAACTTTCCTGCAGATTTTGGAAACCTTTTTGACCTACAAAACTGTACTTATGCAATATCGAATATCTTATAAATACAGTTAGGACTTTAAAAACCTTGATTCTGCACCCATAGAACACAAGTTAGTCAAACCACTTATAAGTAATATCGCAAACTAAACCACTGCACTTGCAAGCATCAAAAGATTAACAATATCTAAAACCAATGTCAAATCAAACCATATTAAAAAAGTCCACAGAAAGTAAAATCAAGTCAAGAGTTCAAATAACAAACAAATTTGCACTCTCTCTCCCCCTTTTTGTCATCAACAAAAGGTGGAGACAAAAACGATTTAAAAAGTTGGTTTGAATTAGGGCTGCTTGGGGATATGAACAAGTTGGAAATCCCCCATGGACTTGACAGTGTCTTCAAGCTTTTGCAAAGACTCCTTGAGCTGTTGAATATCCACACCCTTTGCCTGTTCTTGCTTGAGGGCTTGAATTTGTTCTTGAAGAGAGTCGGTAGATGCTTTGAAGACAGTCATCATGTGCTTCATTTCAAACTCAAAAGCATATTGTTGTCCCTTTAATTCTAAAAGAAGTTCCATCACTCACTGAAAATCTGCAGAGTGATCTGTAATAGAGCTGGGACCAACCGAAGTAGATACAAGAGTTTGAAAGTGAGGGGGAACATCAGTTGTTCTATCACGACTAGGAGAGTATGCCTTGAATCCTGCTTCAGTAAAATGAGCAGCATAGACATTTTCTGGGTCTTGTGGCGATCTACTAACATCACTAGTAAATATGGGTGAAGAAGTACCTTGATTTACAGCATCTCCCCCTATTTTCATGCCTTCAGGTGGAGAGATATGTTCTTCTTCGGCTCGCCGGCACTTTGTAGTGATGTTGTTCTCCGCCTTCTCAATCCTTGTCTTCTCCAAATCATCGGATGCAGCCAGTGTTGGTTCAAAAGAGTCATCGCAACTCCTTCTTTCTTCGCTTCTTCTTCCTTCTTGTTTCTCCCTTTCTCTTCCCTCTTCTTCTTCCTCTTTTCTTCCTTCTTCTCTTTCTCCTTCTTTTCTCTTTGTTCTTTCTTGTTCTCTGATCTCAGTGGGGCTTACATAACTCTATAGATTCCGCATGGCAAGAGCTGAGATAATGAGATCATCATCATCTTCTTCTTCATTTTCCAAGATGAGAGATCTTCTTTTCTTCACAGGTTCTGTCATAGGCTCTTTTCCCTTCCTCTTCTTTGCAGCAGAGTCTTGCTTTGCCTTCACTGGTGACTTCTCCTTAAAGCGCTCTAGCTCCTTACTCAATTCCTTTAGCCTCATTTGAGAAACCATTTTGAACCCAATAACTATTGGAGGAATGGTTCTAACACAAAAAGGAGCAGGGAGTTTGATCTTGAAATGCTTGAAAAGTTGAGAGATAAGCGCAGAGTAGGGAAGTTGTCCCCTGTCTTTCACAACAGTTCTCTACATGTGCATGAGAATTGTGTGAGGCAAAGAGAACTTGCAGCCTGTGTTGATCGCGTACATAAGTTTTGCTTCAGAACGAGAAACATCAGTCTTTGAAGTAGACTTTGGCTGATGCAGTTAATAACCACCTTGTGAAGAAGGATGTTGGAGGCATTCAACCTTGAATAAGAAATTTTTCCTTCGACCATCTTGTCAGTCACTATGGACAAGGTAGCATGGGCATAAGATGCACCAATTGGTTGGAATCTCCCTCTTTCCACACCAATTATATCAGCCAGGGTGTCTACATCAACTACAAATTCTTTATCCCTTATAGAAAAACTAAATTTATTCACATCTATAAATGAAATATTTGAATAAAAAATAGGCAGTGAGCTCGGGATACGAGTCAGTCGTCTCGGTGCAAAACCTTTCAAGTTGAAGCAATCCAAGCTTTTCTCTCAAGTTTATCTTTAAAGAATCGAGGAAATTGAAATCCACACTCTTAGGGTTCATAACCCCTCTTTTCAGCAAATTCAAATAGCACCTTTTGTGGTCCTTGGAACGAAATAAGTTTGTCCCATCACCACCAACCTTTGCAGCAACGCCCATCCTGGGCTGAAAATTAACAAACAACTTTTCATTGTCGCCTTTCTCCTCTGGCTGTCCAACACTCGGATCACTAGGAAAATTCTCGAACGACCATTTTGCCAAACCCTGTGGCGCCACTCCTATTCTTTCCATAGTATTCAAGAAATAAGTTTCATTTCTATAACCGTGTGCCTTTAAGAACTCATCGATCAAGTTCATAGGAGAACCACCCCTCTTCAAGTTCGAATACAATCTATAAATAAATTGGGGTTTTTGAGTCATTACAGGTTCAACATCTTCAGTAACTTGTTCTTACTCTTGCTGAGGAGGATGATTTAGTGATGCTGGTTGGCGCAGTTGAGAATATTGCCTTGACTATTGCTCTTGCTGAGGAGAATTTTCTTCCTTGGTCAGATCGAAGTGCGTAGGTCCCTCACGCATACGCTGTGGTCCCCGACTTGCGATTCTCAAAGACTTTCTTTGGGAAGACATTGTCAAAGTCTTAGGGAATATCTCGAACTTGCTCTTTCGAAAAAGTTAAAACTTTTGGGGTGAAACTCAAGTAAGATCACAGTAATTTAGGGTTTCAAAAAGTGAGCGTGAATGAAGAAGACGAATTTCAACAATATATAAGGCAGGAATACCAAGTGTCGCAATAAAAGGAAAGGTAAAAAACTGCCTTTTTGGAAATAATAAACTGCCCTAAAAATAATTGCCTTTTTAAAAAATAATAACTTCGTTTTTTGAAAACGTGCAATAGTTAAATAATATAACTTCTAAAAATAAAATAGATAAGAGCAATTAACGGATACTGTATTTTTCAAAATTTTAACCAAAAGTAACTTCATATTAAAATAGAAAGATTTTACTTACAGTCTCATAATCTGGGAATTCTAAGTCTGAACTCCTTCAGACTTTACCCGGTAAACGATAGAATGTTCGCCTTGCACGAATAGACTCAAATAAGCTTTTATCCAAAGTGGCTTTGTAAATATGTTCGCGCTTGATTCTTTGAGTCGATGAATTGAATCAAGATTTCTCCATTCTGAACATGATCTCTAATAAAATGATGACGTATTTCTATATGCTTCGCTCTTGAATGAAGAATTGGATTCTTTGTGAAATTGATGGCGCTTGTATTGTCGCATTTGATTTCAGTACATGATTCTTCAATTCCAAAATCTCTTAGCTGTTGCCTCATCCATAGGATTTGAGAACAGTAACTCCCAAGTGCTACATATTCTGCTTCAGCTGTTGAAAGAGCTACTGTATTATGTTTTCTTGAAAACCAAGATACCAGCTTATTGCCAAGCAGTTGACAAGTATTTGAAATACTTTTTCTATCCACTTTGCATCCTGCAAGATCTGCGTCTGAATATCCGAGGAGAGTAAAGTCTCATTCCTTGGGATACCATAGACCTAGCTTTGGAGTAGTTGCAACATATTTGATAATTCGCTTTGATGCACTGAGATGTGATTTTTTGGGATTTGATTGGAATCTAGCACAGATACAAACACTAAACAAAATGTCAGGTCTAGATGCAGTAAGGTAAAGAAGTGATCCAATTATACTCCTGTATAGCTTTTGATCCACAGTCTTTCCTTCCTCATCTTTATCTAACTTTGAAGAACTTGATATAGGTGTCTCTGTCTTTTTGCAGTTTTCTAATCCAAACTTCTTGATGAGATCTTTCGCATACTTCTCTTGATGAATGAAGATTCCTTCTGTTAACTGTTTTACTTGTAATCCTAGAAAGAAACTTAACTCACCCATCATGCTCATTTCAAATTCATTCTACATGCATCTAGAAAATTTCTTACATAGACTTTCATTAGGTGAACAAAAAATAATGTCATCAACATAAATTTGAACAAGTAGAAAATCTTTTCCTTCCTTTTTAATGAATAATGTAGTATCTACTTTACCTTTAACAAATCCTGAATTAGAAAATTACTCAACCTTTCATACTAGGCTCGAGGTGCTTGCTTCAGTCCATACATAGCCTTTTTTAGTATGTAGACTGAATTTGGTTTTCTTGGGTCTTTAAAACCAGGTGGTTGTTCCACATAGACTTCTTCTGGAATAAATCCATTTAGAAATGCACTCTTTACATCCATTTGGAATAACCTGAAACTTTTAAAGCAAGCAAAAGCAAGAAGTAATCTAATTGCTTCTAACCTCGCTACTGATGCATAGGTCTCGTCATAGTCTATCCATTCTTCTTATGTGTATCCTTTGGCCACGAGTCTTGTTGTTAAATACCTTCATCTGACTTTTCTTCAAACTTACCAATTCGATCATTTGCATTTTTCAAAATAAAACATTTGCAACCAAACACGTGAAAATAAGAAACATTTGGCTTCTTTCCTTTAAATACTTCATAAGGAGTTTTCTCTAAAATAGGCATTAAAAACACTCTGTTAATGATATAACAAGCTGTAGAAACTGCTTCAGCCCAAAAACGAGAAGAAATATTACTTTCAATTAAAAGAGTTCTTGCCATTTCTTGCAACGATCTATTCTTTCTTTCCACAACTCCATTTTGCTCTGGAGTATATGGCAAAGAGAAAACATGCTGTAAACCAAATTCATCACAGAAATTTGTAAAGTCTTGATTCTTAAACTCACCTTCATGGTCGGTTCGTATGCTTGTTATAGCATATCCTTTTTCATTTTGAATTTTCTTAGCAAACTTTGAAAAATGAGAAAATACTTCAGACTTACTTGCCAAGAAGAATACCCATGGCGAGAGTAATCATCCACGATTACTAAACAGTATTTCTTTCCACTAATACTTTGTGTTCTGGTTGGTCCAAAAAGATCCATATACAGAAACTGCAGAACACGATTAGTAGAAACTTGATTTATAGGTTTAAAATAGCTTCTTACATGTTTTCCCAAAACACATGGTGTGCATAATTCTGACTTTTGATAGTTTAAGTTGGGCAGTCCACGACCAAGCTTCTTAGATGAAATTTTGGCTATTTTCTTCATATTGACATGACCAAGCTTTCTATGCCAAAGATTTTCTTCATCTTGAATATAAATTAGACACTGAGAATTTTCTGGTTTAATGTCCAGTAGATAGATATTTCCATGTCTTCGTCCAGTGAAAGATTGAGATAAATCTTTACTAGTTCCTGAGCAAATGCCTTCTTGAAAGTTGATTTTGTATCTAGTGTCACATAGTTGACTTATGCTGAGTAGATTATAGTTCAAGCCTTCCATCAAGGAAATATTGTTGATTGTGAGACTTCCGATCTTGACAGTTCCACATCCAATAATTTTTCCCTTGCTGCTTCCACCAAAAGAGACTTTTCCACCATTCATTTGAGTAAACTTTATAAAATAGTTTGAATCTCCTGTCATATGCCTCGAACAACCACTATCCAAGTACCATTTGATCTTTTTCTTGATAGTGACCTGCAGTTATAAGAAGATTTCAAGTTTTCTTTGGTACCCATATTTTCTTTGGTCCAGGGGAGTTAGTTCCAAAGACAATCTTTGCCTAATCTCTCTTAATTGGTCTCCAAACTTTAGGACAATCATTCTCGAAATGTTCTGAGCTGTTACACTTTAAACATTTAAGAGCACTTCGGCCAACAGGTTTTACAAAGACTTTTTAGAAATGATTTTTGTAAAATGTTTTAGTAGGTCTTTGTATGATTATTTCTTTAACTTTTGGAAAATCAATTAAATGAATAGTTTCTGGTGTCATTCCCAAACCTAATTTGTTAAAATAAGGTCTTTGAATAGAAAGAATTTTATCTAGCTTTTCAGATCCATTTGAAAACTTCTTTGATATATTTGAGATATCTTCTTTCAAAAAATTGTTTTCCTTTGAAAAAGAATCTGCACTTTCTTTTAAAACAACAAAATTTTTGTTTAGATTTTCAATTTTTTTTTCCAAGAATTTTCCTATTGCCTCAGTATAGAATTTCCTTTCTTTAGTTCGGAAATTCTTTTAAGAGATACCTTGAGACTAAGACAGAGTTCATCAATATATTTTGAAACTTTAAAAAAAAATTAAAATTACTAACCTCAATTTCCTTGTATGAATTTGAGTCTGAGTCTGTTTCAGATTCTGAATCTGATTCTGATTTTGCCATTAAGCAAATATTGGCATATTCTTCATCACTTTCTTCACATTCGGTGTCGCTCTAAGTCTCTGCTTTGAGAGCATTTTTAAATTTCTTTGTATTTCCCTTCTTTTTCTTCAATA
Organism: Eucalyptus tenuipes; assembly: GCA_014182365.1. Classification (NCBI taxonomy): domain Eukaryota; kingdom Viridiplantae; phylum Streptophyta; class Magnoliopsida; order Myrtales; family Myrtaceae; genus Eucalyptus; species Eucalyptus tenuipes. Next base: position 26,336,013 of record CM024540.1, on the reverse strand, counting down.
GAGGACAGTTGGGTCTGATGTGTCCTTTCTTCTTGCATTCGAAGCAAGTCACATCTTTGTTAAACTCATTGTCTTCTATTGATTTATTCTGAGATCTTTGAGTATTCTGCTTCCTCCAATTGTACTTTCTTTCTTTTCTATTTAATTTTCTGAACTTCCTTATCATGAGTGCTAGTTCTTCATCATCTAGGTCATCTTCTAAATTTGTAACATCAGAATCATCATTAGACTTTAAAGCAATTGATTTATTACCTTTAGGATATTCTTCCTCATTGATTTGCTTCACTTCATAAGATTGAAGTGTGCCAACTAATTCATCTACAGATAGAGGCGCAATCCTTTGTGTTTCTCTAATGGAAGTCTTAATGTGATTCCAGTCTTTGGAGAGTTCTCGCAGCAACTTGTTGACTTTCATCTACCTTGAGATTGGTTGTCCATGATATGCAAGACCATTTACAATTTCTGTAAATCGACTAAACATATCAGTGATGGATTCTCCTGGCTTTATTTTGAAAGCTTCATATTGTCCAAGAAGAATGTTGATATTTGTTTCTTTAACTCGATTAGTTCCTTCATAGGTAACATGCAACCCGTCCCAGACTTTTTTCGCTGTTTCACAAGATGAAATTCTGTTATACTCAGTAGGAGATAAGGCACAATATAAAGAGTAGAGAGCTTTAGCATCAAGAGCTTGTCTCTTGGTAATATCTGCTTGTGTCATCTCGCTACCGTATGCCACTTCCTTTCCTCTTTTTGAAGTTGATGTATTTGTAGGAATAACTCCTTTTTTTATCACATCCCATTCCAGAGGATCTTTCGATTTTAGGAATGCTTTCATCTCGTTCTTCCATACGTTATATTCATTTCCATCAAAGTAAGGAGGTCTGGTGTTGCTTTGACCTTCAACCAGTCCTGGAGCCAAAATACTTGCCATAGATCTTTAGCTTAAGAAGTACAACACTTCAATAAATAAGCACACAGGCTCTAATACCAATTGAAAGGGGCTAGTAAATACACATAGAGGGGGGGTGAATAGGTGTAAATAAAAATTTCACAGGACTTAATGAAAGTGTTTGATTTTAGAAGATGTTAAACATAAACACTCATTCAACTTTAAGTAAATAGACAACCAGTAAATATAAATAAGGAGTTCAGGGATAAGAGAAAGTGAACACAGAGTTTATAGTGGTTCGGCTTAGACCAAGCCTACGTCCACTTTTCTCGCTGACAACCTATTGGTTGGATTTCACTAAGTATCAAAAGAGTTGTTACAGCTCGTGATCTTGACTATCACAGTGAAGAGTCTAATCAAACTCTCACACAGTCACACTAAGAGTTCCTCTCTTTTGTATACAATGTTTTGCTCGATGAAAAAATAATAGACTAGATAAGATTCAGACTTTGGAATTCTCTCTCAAGCATCGTATCAAACAATCGAAGAGTCAGTCCTTAAATATAAAATGAACCTTATTTCAAATAAGGGCTTGAAGTAGCTATATCAATTTCAAAGAAGGATCTCAACTCACTATTTGACAAGGATAATTTTGTCTTCTAATTTTTTTCTTTTTTCTGTTTTTCCCAAAAAAATTAACTTTTGTTTAAAAAATAGAGACGTAAAGGAGGGCTTCCTCCCACTTGTGGTCGTTGCCCCATTGCCAATGTGGCGATGACGATGGCCGGCGGGGTTGCCGGCGCCTAAGGGGGGCCCAAAGACCCTCACAAACCGAAGGCGACGCCCTTGCCTCTAGTTGCGATCGACAAGGCTCATTGGCCCTCGCCCAGGCCTTTGTCGACCAGCGTCGTTGCCTCTCCGGCGATGGGGCGACGACTGCCTCTTGCCTCTATTTTTATTTAATTATAAGTTTAAGTTTTTTTTAAAAAAATTAATCTAATTTTCGGACAAAAAAATATAATTTAATCTAAATTTAAATTGTGTTTTGACAACAATACCTCTAGTTGATCGGAATTTTTGCTAGCCAATGAGTCGGTGAGGCTAGGCCCTTATTTGAACTAAAGATAACTACTCTAGGTCCTTCTTTGAGATTGATATAGCTACTTTAAACCCTTATTTGAAATGAAGTCCACTTCAGGCCCTTATTTGAGAAAATAAATACATTTCGGCCCTTATTTGGAATTTTTCCTAGAAATAATTTACATGTCGGAATAGAAACAACTTGTAAAATATCATTAGGTACAAGAATATGAAGTATAGTCATTTAAGTAAGTTCTTTAACAAAGGGAAGTCTTTCGAAAAGTTTTCACTCTAATTCATATCAAATACGAATAATGAGATTTTTTTTTTGGTCTGGTACAAATAATATGACTTTGTTGTTTTTTTTTTATTTCTCCAGAATACACAGAACTCGGTTGACTCGCACCTAAGCAGAAGCAGGATCAAGAGAAACCTCGCAGCCAAACGGGCCGAAACTCCAAAGATTACTGCAGCCTTCCCCGCCTCGCCTGTGTTGGGCCTCGGAAAATGGACTGGACATCATTGGACTTTCCAATAACCATGAAATACTGTTGTCCCTCTAATTGAAACTCTGTTTCCACATCTGATGGTCTTCCAGACCCCCACATTCATCTCATCTGCATCACTTGTTTTCTCATTCTGTGTATAGAGATCAAGAAAAGATTGCATAAGGATGCTGTGGCAACACACTGGCCAAACCACTTCAAATGCAATTCTTTTTGTATGGAAATTGCTTAATAAGACCCTTATGAATAAGCACGAAAGACCATATCCGCAGCTTCTCGAGATCTCCCAAAGATTTCACAATTTCGACACAACCGAGTTCCAAGGTTACCAAAATGAAGCGGGGAAGAGGAAAAGGAATCAACTGATATCACTTATGATGGAGATGAAGTCAGTTTGACTCGGTGTACCACCGGCTCACTAATTGAATCCTTGGTTCCCCTTAAAGATTGAAAATTGTTATTTCCCTTGCAATTATTCTGACTCAGAATTTGTGGGTTAAGTTACAATCCTAGCACTATCAATATAAATTAGGTCGGAAAGATCTTTTTTCCTTTCTACGAAAACAGCTCCAAAAGGACAGTTCTTACCGACAGCAAGGTGAAGAGTGTGTGTGTTAGCACAACGAAATTTAAGCAACTACATTGTTCTCGTTGTTGCTCTTAAAACCATTCTCGGAGGCCACCACTCTAGTTTAACTCGCCTCTACCTTGAGATCCTCTTGCCCGAGTATGGTAAGCAACCGGACTTTTTGAGAGCATCTTCCAACCGTAATAGACCTAGACCTCAACATCCCGGAATGGCGGTGACTATTCCAATTCTCCCGCTAGATGCAAAGGCATCCATGATTTCGATTCGAAGAAACTTTCTGCTCTGCTTCTATAATAAGAAGGAGCATTAGAGATCCGTCAAATACATATGCCGAGAAAAAAAGGACCAGCAACAATAACGAGGCGAAAGATTTACCTTTTCTGTTATTGTGATGGAACTTCAAAGGCAGCAAATGCTTGCAAATCACACCTTAGTGATGGGTTCGAGCGATGAATTCCTGCCCAACATAGCAACCCTTATCGAAGCTAATTGCGTTAAGACCTTCTAGATTGTATTCCGTGGAATTGCCTCTCCTACGTAAAAGAGTTGAATGATCAAGATTACGAGGCGCAGAGAGGCAATACACGGTAGAAATAGCTTCTGCTGCATTAAAGGTCTAAAGCACCAAAATCCAACCATGTGCCTTGAAGAGAATCATCATGTGGAAAGAAACAAATCTCATTCAGATATTCTGAATGCCTTCAAGCAGTTACGGGAAAGGGATTTGCTAAGGATGTCTGACAAGAAGGTTCTATATCTCATGATACTTAACAAATTCCAACCCGACTAATACATTTAAATTGAGAAATTGGTAAACAAGACGAACCCTTAGGAATTGCTATTGAGCCCTCTTGAATCTTATGATTATTGATGATGACATTTTCACTCCATGCAATCGAGTGTTTCCACTCCCCCTGAAAGAATTGCAGCTTGGTACGATCAGTTTTTGCCTCAGACGGCACCTCCATTGAAATTTCTCAACCATGAATGAATAGCAGAAAGTGAGGGGGCAGTTGGAGAATTAAAGTCGTTCTGAAAAAGCATAGCAGGGCAGAGTTAAATGTAAGTACGGCATGACGTTTACGAGAGCTTCTTGACATGGTCAGACAGAATTAAACTTTGACACGAAATTTGTATTTTCTTTTTTTTTTAAATCACTAAATATCCTAAATTATGCTCGTAGCACTAATATCCTAAATTTTTTTATACCACAAAAAATTTCAAATTTATATCCGTATAACATATTTATCTTCCATCATAGTTCTGTCAATGAAAATTGCTACATCCTACATGACGGCTTACGTTATATGGTGCCGACAAGTATAATAAATCGACATTGTATGCTCTCTCTCTCTCCCCACATTCATATCTCCATTGCTCAATTGCTTGAGTGTTCTCTGTTTGAAGCTCAATTTGTTCATAAGAATAAGGTTGTTTGCTTGTCTATTACTCTCGCTGTTGCTCCATGGAACTTGATTTGGGGCTTTAAGGTTTAGTATGGTGCTCCACTCTCTCCCTCTCTCTCTCTCTCTCTCTCTCTCTCTCACATGGACTTATTTAAAGGATAGAGCAGAGCACATTGATCAACGGTTCGCTCCTCACTGCAGAGTCACTTGTTAACAAAATCATTTTAAGATAGTTCATATTGATCACAGAAAATTGCGGATGGTGTTCCAAAAGTGTCAAATTCAACTGCTACATTGCTTTACTATGACATCCTGAAATTCGAGCCCTCTGAAGGACGAATGAAAGTGAATTTCGTCAATGCATTGTTGGTTGATCTCACTCGGAATTGATCACTCCTAAGATACTGACCTTGAGAGGAAAGGCTAATGAGGACAGAACCCGTACGACTAAAGAACTCGACACAGGAAAACGACTTGACCGTGAGACTTGCGTGAGGATGATCCTATAGATAGGCGGGCCGATTCTAAGGACGACTAGAAGTCGATTCGCGGACGAGAACATAATGGAACGACGGGTGATTCCGTTTACCGTTATTGAACCCGCGAACGACCCTATGTCGATCCTTAGTGATCGTGTACTTTGAAATAAGAATCTATCCTCCGTAATTTCATGCGCAAGGACGTCCATGCGTCGAGATGTCTTGAACGTGGTTTGGCACGAGTCGGTTACGCGTGAATCCTCGGAGCCGCCCGTCGATCCCGAGTTGTAACCAAAATGGCATTAGGGCGAAATTGACATGGCAAGAGAACTTATGATTGAACTTCGAATTGTTGGGAATGTCCGGGACGGATTTGGATGAAGCTACATCAAACAGTCGATAGAGTCAGTTAAGCCGAGCAATTGGAAAAGGGGGTTTTCGGACCGAGGAAGCAAGCCCGTGAGGACGTGGGCCGGGCCAAGGCAGTGTGGGCCTTAGGCCCAAGTTGAGACAGCCACCAAATGGGCCTAAGTCAAGCAAATGAACCCATTGGGCCAAACCAACTATTCATCTTCTAAGCCCATGGGCCAATTCTTAGCATTTCCAAGCCCAACCAATTTCCAAGCCCACTCCTATTCATGGCCAAGCCCATTTACTAGGCCCATCCACCAATTTCAGCCCAAGGACAGAATGGTAATTGTGCAATGTGAAATGACCAAAATACCCCTAGTTGTAGGGAGAAAAAGGCTAGAGAAGAGAGAGAATGTGATGTCATATTGCATGGGGAATTGAAGTGGCCATTTAATGGCTTTAATGAGGAGTACAACAGCTCTCCCATCACCCTCTCTCTCCCTCATTCGGTCCCCATCTCGAACGGAGCTTCTTTCTCCTCCATTTTCTTCTTCCTCCAGTTTCTGTTCCAGCTGACCCTTCGGTGAAGAATCGGGTCAAAAGTAGACTTTACGGTCGAATCAGCTCACGAGACCCCCGCCATTCTCTCCGGGACGTCCAAAACGTACGGAAGGTGCCGGTCTCGTGCCGAAAGGAGCCGCCGAACGGCCTGGGCGCCGCCGTGAAGGAACCGGTCGCCGGTCCGTCGGTCCGCCTGCAGCCTGCACTGTTTCGCGTTTTCGGCCATTTTTCTCCCATTCCAGCCTTTCCTTTGCCCATCCCAACCACCCACAAGATTCCCAAGACCCCGGGAGACTCCGGTTGTCGACCAACCCCCTCGCCGGAGCTCCGGCCAAGCCGCTCAACTCCGTTTCTCCTCCGGCAGTCAGTTTTTCAGAGTTGCAGAGAGAAGCAGAGGCTGTGGTTGCTGTGTTGACCTTGGGACCACCTTGGATCGTCGTGGTAGAGGTCCCAGTGCGTAGCCACCGTCGTCGCCACCGCGTCGGTGTCTCCGGCCCGCTTAACGGGTGAGTTTAGCTCCTAATCCTTCGTTTAGTGCCTAAACTTGCTTAGGGTTGGTTTAGTTATTGTTAATTCTAGTTTAGGTGATTTAATTAAGTTATATTAGTCCTAAGATATGTGGTTAGATTAATGGCTAAGATTAGTTTAGCTTAATCTTACTTTATTAGCTTAATGATGCTTATGTGGTTAATTAAGCATGTTTATCTTAATTGATTGATTTCCTTAATTTAATTGTTGTTTTAATGATTTCTGAATATAATTTATTATTTATTGAATTCTGGGAATTTACTGTTCACTCGACACTATTCACGATTTACTGTTCATGCGGTACTGTTCATGAGTTACTGTTCACGAGCACTGTTCACAAAAGCACTGTTCATCCAGAATGCGAAAAGTTGTCTAAATTCATGTGTGTTGATTTTATGAAGTGAATGGATGTGTAACTGCATGGGCATCCGCATGAATTGAGTGTGATTTGTAATTTTGGGTATTTATCCCAAAATTTATTAATTTCAGTAATTAATTGGAAAATAACCTCGCGTCGGTTGATAGCGCCAAAAATATTTTGGTGAACCATTAAATAGTGGGATTTTCTAAAAGAAAAATATTATATTTTGGCTAAGACCGACCGTGTACCCACACACGAGTATCTTTATCGGGAATGATAAGAATGGTGATTTGATTAAATGAATATTTTCAGCATACTATGAAAGTATGGCTAACAGCTTCTGGCGAGCTATTATATTATCTATCAGTTATAGCTTTTGGCGAGCTATTATATTATCTATATTATCTATCAGCTACAGCTTCTGGCGAGCTATTATATTATCTATCGATTCTGACTTACGGCGAGCTATTATATTATCTATCGATTCTGACTTCGGCGAGCTATTATATATGCTACAGTTTCTGGCGAGCTATTATATATTGCGACAGCTTCTGGTGAGCTATAGTATACTATATTGATATTTGCGGCAGCTTCTGGTGAGCTATAGTATACTATATTGATATTGCGACAGCTTCTGGTGAGCTATACTATCTATATATCGGCTCGAGTGAGCGATCCGGACTATGGTCGGACTCATAGATAGTATTGATTGAGATGACCGGGGAATGGTCATAATGACATGTAATCGACTGAGTCGATTGATCGATGATTCAATCTGAATTGATGCATTGATGTGTGAAATTGTTATATGCATTAATTATATGCGTGAGTGAATCACATCGTTTATGGCATACACACCTGAATCGATAACGTGCAGAGTGTGGCAATGGCTAGGTGAGATCGCTTGTGATGCGAATTGTATGTGATTGGTGAACTGCATCATCTAATGGCCATGTGCATTGCGTGTATTGTGCTGAGTTATAACGTGCAGGGTATGGCATACCGGGTAAGGCTGTATGCGAATCGATTGTTGGTTGTTACTTGTGGTGGGGTAGTTCTGGATAGATACCCTGGGTTGAGTTGGTGTACTAACCGGGGCTTAGGGGTGAAACTTGCTGAGATTTATATCTCACCTTTGTTATTGAATAACCATTTTCAGGTCCCTAGTGTGAAGAGCCGGGAGCTTGAAGCGGAAGGGTCGGGAGCATAGGTGGCTCGCCGTTCTTTATGACATAGACCTTCGTATAAGCTTGAAGTGTTTATAAAAGTGTATTTGATTCGAAACTAGTTGTCCTGCTTTTCTATCCCATTTATGTTGTTGTCAGGGGATTAGTAAATTCGCTTCCGCATGTGCAATAAAATGAAAAGGGTCGGCGACGAGTCCTGGGAACGTTGCGAAATTCTATCGACCACCGAGGGATGTGCGCGTGCTCGAGGTTCGGGCGTGACATTTACATTTATGGATTAGCCTTCTTAAGATGTCCAGGTTTTGGACAAATGACTAGCTTTCACTTTCAAGTACAAAGTACGTGCGAAACCATTTTTTGGAAGCTTAACAAATAAACTCTACAATAATAGGTCAAGTGAAGTTTGGAACATTTTTATTTCATGAATTTTTTTCTAATGGTAAAAGAAAATGTAGTTTCGAACATCATAAAATTTCACCTAGAAAAAAAAAAAATTAAATAAGGACCTGAAGTGCCATTATGTTCTCAAATAAGGGTCTGAAGTGGATATTATTTCAAATAAAGGTATGAATGTCATAATTTCCTTAAATAAGGACCTAAAATAAACCTTGTTTTATATAAGGGTTTGAAGTGGTCGATGGAGATGAAGTCAGTTTGACTTATTGTAACACTGGCTCATTAATTGAATCCTTGGTTCCCCTTAAAGATTGAAAATTGTTATTTCCCTTGCAATTATTCTGACTCAGAATTTGTGGGTTAAGTTACAATCCTAGCACTATCAATATAAATTAGGTCAGACAGATCTTTTTTCCTTTCTAAAACAACTCCAAAAGGACAGTTCCTATCGACAACAAGGTGAAGAGTGTGCGTGTAAGCACAACGAAATTTAAGCAACTGCATTGTGCTGTTGTTGGTCTTAAAACCATTCTGGAGGCCACCAATCTGGTTTAACTGCCTCTACCTTGAGATCCTCTTGCCCAAGTATGGTAAGCAAACTGGACTTTTTGAGAGCATCTTCCAACCGTTGGAATGGTGGTGACTATTCCAATTCTCCTGCCAGATGCAGCATCCAGGATTCCTGATCCAGAAGAAACTTTCTGCTCTACTTCTATTATAAGAAGGAGCATTAGAGATTCATCAAATACATATGCCACAAAAAAGGACCAGCAACAATAACAGAGGCAGAAGATTTACCTTTTCCGTTATCCTGAAGGATCTTCAAAGGCACACCTCAGTGATGGGTTCAAGCAATGAATTCCTGCCCAACATAGCAACCCTCATTGAAGCTAATTGCATTAAGACCTTCTAGATTGTATTCCAGTGGAATTGCCTCTCCTACATAGAAAAGAGTTGAATGATCAAGATTACGTGGCGCAGAGAGAGGCAATACACAATAGAAATAGCTTCTGCTGCATTAAAGGTCTAAAGCATCAAAATCCAACTATGTGCCTTGAAGAGAATCATCATGTGGAAAGAAACAAATCTCATTCAGATATTCTAAACACCTTCAAGCAATTACGAGAAAGAAATTTGCTAAGAATTTCTGACAAGAAGGTTCTATATCTCAAGATACTTAACAAATTTCAACCCAACTAATACATTTAAATTGAGAAATTGGTAAACAAGACGAACCCTCAGGAATCTCTATTGAGCCCTTTGCAACCAAAACGAGAAAGACAAGAAACACAAACGTTCTGAAGAAGATGGAAATATTCCTCTATAACCCTGAGAGTCTAATCTAGGATCTCTGAACCACTGCCACCGAATATCATTTCCTTGTAAAGCAGACATAGCGGCTTTGTCAATGCCAGCACCCTAGCCAACACTAGCAGCATCCGGCTCATCTGCTGTTGAGGACTTATGAGAGTAGTTAGCGTCGTAACGCTGCCAGCAAGTAAAATCTTTGGATATATTTTCAATATCTACTTCGGCCCTCAATCGGTACCTGCAGCAACAGGAGAATGAGAAACTGTACACATGAGCCCAAGGGAAAGTCATCATTTTTATTTTGTTGGGAGGGGAAAAGTTCCTGGTGTACTTCATGCACAAGAAGGCAGAAGCATTAGAAACTGCCTACGGAAAGAACTAAATTGAGGTCAAGGAGAGACCAGAGGTAATTCTAAAGACTACTTTTACGTGATTGAGTTCCCACTTCCCAGATTGGGTGAACAAATATTAACTAATGGAAATTTATCATCCTGCCCTGCTATAGGGGGGCAGAAAGCTGCCACTTCACAGCATCCAATTTGCCTACATCATATTAATTGGAGGACCATACGAGGCTAGAATGATACCAAACCAAGATCTGTGCACTGAAAGTCTTCAAAAAAGAAACCTTGTTTGATCATCCATACTTATAATGATCTTCATCATGCCAAACTTCTTTAAAAGATGCCTCACACCTTATAAATTGCCTCCTCTTGAATATAGACAACATTTGATGGTTAAGTAAAACACACAACTTCACGTCTGCCTAGGAACTTCATCTGCTACACCTATATAAAAAATAATAGAGCAAGCTCAATAATACCTGATCCTTACGGACACTATTGGTTCAAAAACAATAGTGACAAGGATACCAACACACGCATAAACATTTCCGTCCTCCCTTCACAAACCATACATAAATCCAGATATTTACCCCAAAAACAAGACAATGATTTAAAATTTCAATGAACTCACCTTTTGAATGTCTGCACAACCTCATCCAAGACCTGCGCATCCACGTCTACGAGAAGCTCGAGCTCCCCGTCATTGGACCCAGGTCCGGATCCAGTCTTGTTGAGCTTCTCTTGGTGCCTTGTGGGCCTGTACAGAAACAGGTCACATAAAAACCTCCCTTGAGGAGTCGACAGAGCAGCAGACATCGAAGGAACCGTAATCACGGGCGTGTTGTGCGTGGCCGGGTTCAAAGTCTTCTCGCTGGGGGTTCACCAAATCGCTGCACATCGTTGCTCAATAGGCCCTGGAGGAACTTGATCGTACCTGGGCCGCTGAACCGGATAACGGACCGGGCCTTGAGCCCGGAGGCCATCGACCTGACATTGCCGAGGTTGTGTTGGTGGTGGTCGCAGCAGAGCGTCAAGTAACTAGACGCGATGGATTTGGGTTACCGGAGAGGGGACTTAAACCAATGCGTCTTTTTGTTCTTTTTCGGCAGATCAGCGAATCAAATGATTTACAGTTTTGGGTTGAAAATGGAGGAGCAGCAACACAGGAGTGATGCTCAATTGCACGATGGAGCTTCGAAGAGTGACACGTAGCTCCTGGCGCTATGCCATGCAGACAAGAATGGTACTAAGTGAGCAAGATTTTGCCATATGGCAATGTAAGCATATCGGCGAATGGTACACCCCCACGGGTCATGAGGACATAGGGTCACGGATGGGGATCACCCATTACGACACAGGTGGGGAGGTAAAGGATAAACATTACTAGACCTTTTTCTTTTTCTTTTTTTTTTGAACAGGTACTAGACCTTTTTCGAATGAGCCCCGTTTCACGGTCAAATCATCATAAAAAGAGATGGGAAAAATCCACCATCATGCATTAATCCGGAGTCATCCCTGTTTAGACCAAAGGAGCCCCATTTTGAGTCTATGAAGCCAAATATCTTCAAATCGTCACAAGAAAATAGAGATAATCCAAAATCCAGCGACTAGTGAAAGTGAAATTGTTGATTGGCATCGAATGTACCTATCGATATAAAAACGAAAAATTGCAATTCGTAGAATCTCTCACACCTGATTTAAGCCCAAAAGGGTAAGCGATAAAGTAAAAGCCAAAGCAAAAGTAGAAAGCAAAGAAGGTTGCAAGGACAAGAAGGGGCGCAGCCATGATGCTGCCTGCAAGTACGGGTTTACCCTTTGTTGACGGCTTCCATGGGAAGATAAAACAAGCCCCCCTCCTTCTTTTTCCCCTTCTCCTCAACCAAGTGCGGTGGGTTTTTTTATTTTTATTTTTTGGATCTATAGCCACCCTGTATCCAGAGCCTTCGCCCCGACTAATTCGGATGCGAGCATTGTCAGACCCATAATGGGGGCTCTCCTAGCGCCGTCTGCTTCATACACAAGGCTCGAACTTGAGATTTTACTTAAGGGAACCCAAGCTCCTTATCACTTGGGCCAACGGACATTTGTAGTGCAGTAGTATTTCAAACGTAGACTCTGTTCATTTTATAGAAAATATAACGTTTTTGGAAAATGATTTTTATTTTTCAGAAAAATTAGCATATTTTTTGGTGTTCGGCTGAAACTTAAAAATGAGTTAAAATATATATTTTGCTGTTCAGTAAAGGAAATCTTTTCCTTGATACACCAATGTAAATGATTTTTTAAAATTTTAAATTGATTTTAATTATTTTTTATTCTTTTATTCTTTTTCTTTTTTTCCTTTTCTTCTTCATTGGCCGGTCGCCAGCCATAGCCTTGCCACAGGCCGAGCTCGCTCGACGCCGATGACCTCGAGCAAGGGTCGCTAGACATTGGCGAGGATCTAGCAACCTCAAGTGACACTCAAGTCTGGCCCAAGTTGCTGGATCTAGCAAGGCTCGACCTTGCCAGTGTTGGGCGAGGTGGACCTCACTAGATCTGGCAAGCTCAAGCCTCATTGGATTATGGTGAGGCTTCAGCTCGCCTGTAACTGCTCGTCGGTTGCAACCGGCTTATGAAGAAGAAACTTAAAAAAAAATTAAAAAAGGTTTTTGATAAAAAAAAAAAAAAAGTGTGGTGAAAAAAGATGTGAAAAATGTTTTCCACTTTTCAAAAGTCAAAATCATTTTCCTCGATGTTACAATAATTTTTTTTCCCTTTATGAAAAATGTTTTCCCCAACTAATTCATTTTCCACAAAACAAACATCGAAAAATCCGAAAAGCTTTTTTTCTAAAATTATTTTATGTGAATCAAACGAAGCTCTAGCGTTATATAAAAGAGTTGGACCGAGCTTAACTTGAACTCGATTAGATGCGACTTACATTTATCATGCTCAAAAGTCGACTTGAATTTAATCAGCTTTAGCTTGATTCGAATAGAAAATTTAGATATGCATATGCTCAACTCGACTTGAGTTTATTAGACTAGAACGAAGTTACTAAGAAACTTGATTTCGATTTCGATAAGCTCTAATCTTTTCCCTGAGTTCATATTTATGCGAGTCCTTTATTTGAGAATTTATTACATATTCTTCAAAGAAACAATCGGATAATCATGGACTCGTTATGTTTTTTTACTAAACTTCTCCCCAGAAATATATGAACAAATTTCGCTCGGCTCTTGGTAGCCCATCGTTTATTTAAACCCCCCCTCTCCCCCCCAGTCAAAGATGGCGAAACTAAGACAAACTCTCCCCTCCTTCTTCTTCATCCTCTTCCTCCTACTCTCCCTCGCCACCGCCCCATCGCAATCCTTCGTCCCCAGCCACCCCAAACCAGCCCCCACCAGCTTCATCGTCTCCTCCTGCCGCGCCACCCGCTATCCGGTCCTCTGCGTCCACTGCCTCGCCGCCTATGGCCGCGCCATCCAGCGGAGCGACCGTCACCTCGCCCAGGCCGCCCTCGTCGTCAGCCTCGCCCGGGCCCGCTCCGCCGCCTCCTTCATCTCCAGGCTGTCCCGAGCTCGCCGCATCAAGCTCCGCGAGCTCCGGGCCGTGAGGGACTGCGTCGAGAACATGGGGGACTCCGTGGACCGTCTCGCCGATTCAGTCAGGGAGCTCGGGCGCTCGGGTCGGGACGCGGGCGAGGACTTCGCGTGGCACATGAGCAACGTGGAGACGTGGGTGAGCGCCGCGCTGACGGACGAGAACACCTGCGTGGATGGGTTCGCGGGGGTCACGGACGGGGGATTGAAGGTGGCGGTGAGGCGGAGGGTAGTATACGTTGCTCAGGTGACCAGCAACGCACTCGCTCTCGTGAACCGGTTCGCTTCCAAACGTCGGCCAGTCACGGTGGCCGGAAAGCCTTGAGTGGAGTGAGAGAAATAGGTTTTACCTTGGTACTTCGTCATTTCTTTCTCTTTTTTTCTTTCCCGTTTTGTGTAAAATGGATGAGCAGAGAGTAGAAGCAGCAGCAGTGTTGTGTGAGTGTAGTTCCTGGCTCATTAGACTTCGTCGCTGGCAATGGAAAAAGGTATAAAAAAGTGAAGAACGAGCAGAACTTGTAATCTTGCGAGTTACCAGTCGTATATTCCCAGTTTCACTTTCCCTAGCTCTGTTCCAAGCGAAGAAAATCCTCGGAACACGTCTATTTCATTGTTGGCTTTGATACATAGGTGACTTAGAAGGCGGTGACTCAAAGGTGCACATGATAACCATTTCAGTTTTTATTAGACTTATTTCTTGGTTCTCGTGAATAGATTTACAACAAAATTCAATTTGATAATGTAATTTTATTTTTTTATTTATAAAACAAACTTTTCAGTTTAGAAATAGGAATGGAACCGAAGCGAAAAGGAAGAATTACTGTACTTCTCGATTTCCAGAATTAATATGAAGAATAAAAACTCCTTTCATTGCTTATTCTTGTAACTAGCGGTTACCCACTTGCTATTGCTCATTGGCTGCCACCATCAGTCATCGATCGCCGCTGACAACCACTGTTCGACGTCCGCCATCTGTCATCATTGTGTGAGAGAAATATTTTGTTGTTATTAAATTAGTTTTTATTCTGAAAACATAAATTTTATATCATTATTAGAGGCGTATTTTCACTTAAAAACTTATATGGAAAATAAAAAAAGAAAATTTTGTTCATGAATATAAATTGATTTCTAGAACAAAATGATTGTCTTCATGTCTTTACTTATTTATGTACAATAAACTCGCTATTCATGTTTGATTTGCCATCTCAAGATTTATAACAATTTTGATGTTCCAACCCCTAATCCCGTGTTAGTTCACTTTTTAATGAGAAATTAGCTTTATTCAATGATCCAAAATGAGTCCGTCACAGTGTGGGTTCGATTGAGTGTCGGTAGTGGACGCATCTCTCGGAGCATATCGTTTAGGTGGTCTTGATGATCCATGCGTGTTAAGTTTACATTTAGGATGGCAAAATGGGTTAATGTTCCATATTTTAATCCACATTTATTGGACTGGGTAGAAAATGAAATTTTAATATGGATTTAAAATTAATTTACTATAATAGAGACAAATTGAAAAATATGTTATAAATGAAAATGGATTATAAATCAGTTTATCCTAAATTCATTTATAACCCATCAATAACTCAACTTAAATCCACTACTTTTTGATTTCTTTTTCTTTTTCTTCAGCCGATCTTTAGCCGATCGCCAGCCGTCGCCGTGGGCCAACAACTAGCCAATGAGGAAGAAAAAGGAAAATAATAAAATAAATAGAATAAAAATAATTAAAAATCAATTTAAAAATATAAAAAAAATATTGAAAGAAATGTATGGGTAAAAGATTTTTCTTATTGATTAGCGAATATACCGGCTAATTTATTTTCAAGCTTCAGTCATATATAGGAAAATATGATTATTTTCTTAAAGATGATTTTTTTAGAATATTAATGTATTTTGATAATACGAGATAGGTCGAGTAATATGAATTGTGTATTGATCGAGTCGGGTATAAATTATTAAATTAATTTAATATAAAAATGAATCAATATAGATTACATCATCTTAGATTTGACTCGAACTGTTGGCCCCAGTCTACATGCATCGGGAGATGCCCTCGAAACGGATGAGAGGTCCAAGGAGTTTGTTTGGTGTCGCTACTTGGAATGGGATCGCATTGTTTTGTGGCCGGATATTGCGATCATGACGACTGAGGAGACAATAAGAAGGCATGATTCGTGGGTAGTTTTCTTTAAAGTACATTTTATTTAAAGCTTTTGTTGACGAATGTGAACTTCTTCTTCTTCCTTTTTCTTTATCACGAGACAGCAGCACGTCAAATCAAATCTAGGGTTTGATTCTGGCACGTCAGCACAGCATTATCTTCGACCATGTGCAAGATGCGTTCCACGTAACCATCTTTTCTTTTCCCTTCCGTTCGCCGTTGAGCTTATCTTGGGGATGCCGAAAGAAAACAGAGAAGATAAATGATATAAGAACGGAATATTTTAATTTCTGAGTGTTAACAATAGAGTTGATAATTATCGGTAGAGATAACATTTGAATCAATCTCGAATTGTTTGTGATTATGCTTCGATTCTAATGCGAATTTGAAATAACACTATCGATGATAGATTGCTCATCATATAAATATTTTGATTGTGTTCACATTTTGGTGATGTGAGTTGAAAACAACATCTGATTCTGGTGCGAGCTGGAACAATAATCTTGAAGTGCCATGTACAGGAGGGATGTCTTAAATATGATTTTGATGTGCTAACTCAAGGGAGGTCGTGTCAAGACTTGCCAACCAACGAGTAATAAGGGCTAACTAAGCTCTTTTGACCGCGCGCGATGGCTCTGTTCCTGCTGCTTGGTTTCATTCAGCCCGTTTTGAGCTGTTGTTAGGTGGTTTTCTGGCTACCCTTTTGAGCGGTCTAGTGTCCATTTGGGCGTATGGCATTAATCATCTGAGCTTCACTGCCCCTCCCTTGACGTAAAATCTAATCCTGTCATTTCGCAATGCTCGTTCGTCTCTCTTCAATCAGCGGTGGGTCCATCATGGGATTGAAATCTTATAGTGAAAGATCGCTTCATCTCTCTCTCTAGGAACTTTCCCGAGTTGCCTCGTGTATGGTAATATGCAGGTTCCGCCTTTGGAAGCACTCGATCCAGTACATCGAGCCCGTTGAATCTCGAATGATCCTAAGTGAGATCAGTATTATACATGTTAGTCTGGTTCACATGCATCGAAATCATTGTAATAACATATAAATGCCCGTACATCTCGCCTTTCCGCACGACAGCCGCGGGAAAAGCAGGAAACAATGAGCACATTAGAAGGTGTTCCAAAAGAAAGTTTGGACTGAGCAGACAAAAGCCAAATGATTTCATTGGAGTCCGTTCTCTTTTTCACCTTATCTCTCTCTGCAGAGCTAATAAAGGTCGGTAGAAGGCAGACGCAGGTAATGCAGCGTGCATCGGGGGACTCACGTTCTTTGTCATTTCTTTTTGCAAGATGCTATTCTTGGAGAAAACAATGCAAAGACGGGCCCTCTGCGTCACCATGGGGCCAGCCGATTCAATGGACGACACGTGAGGCCGCATGCTGGAAGGAAACTCAATTTGTTCAAAGCTCCCTTGTTGGCTAAGGCAATTTGAGGCTTTAGGGTTTAGTATGTTTGTCGATCCTCTCGTTCTCTCAAAAAGCTTTGATTCGGATGAAATTTGAATTGTTCAAAGCTCGTTTGCTTGTTGAAGGCAATTTGAGTCTTTTTCTAGGGTTTTCTTGTTGGACAAGGCCTCCACATAGAAGCTCGACTCCAAAACTCGACTCCAAAACCTAGTTTAGTTGTTCAAAGTCATCACCTTACAGATTCGTTCCAGATCTCTTGATTCATCAATTTTCTGTGGAGCATTCTTTTCACAAATCTTTATTTCTTGTTTTGACAATATCGTGAATTTTGTGTGCTCGAAAAGTTGAAAGAATCATATGTATGAACAATCACTTTCATAAGCAATAGAATGTTGCTCTTTAGTTAATATGATACAAAGCTATATGAACACCATCAATAATAGCACGTCTTGCGGCTGCCTCCGAAAGATAAGGACCTTGCTCGAGATGGTGCCGGAACACAAAAGTGTGTGGTTTCTTGTTTAATGCAATTGGCACAAAATCTCACACCAGTTAATCACGATAATCCATAAGGTCATTCAATCGAAACCTTTATCTACTTGTGTTTCAATGAGTTTGACTGATGAAAATAGAGTGAGAAAATTATTAAAAAAGTTTTAAATTTGTTATAATTGTGCCAATTCTGTAAACCTTTTTTTTTTTGTCAATTCAGTCTTAAACCTTTTATAATTGTGCAAATTCAGTTCATTCGACTAATTTTGGCTAGCCAGCATTGACGTTGACGCTGGTGAACGTTGATGTGGATAATTTTTAATAATATTTTTCTTTTTTCTCTTCTTCTTTCTTTCTCCTTTTTTCCATATATCCGGTCATGGCCTTGCCAGGCGAAGCGAGGACCCCTTTGAACATGACGATGATGACCACACCTAGATATAGGCCAAGTCGCGCAAGGGCCACAACCCTCACCGACGAGCATCGCCAGAACTTCGTTGGCCACTATGGGAAAAAAAGGAAAAAGAATGAAGAGTAGAAAGAGAAAGAAAAATAAATAAATAATTTGAAAAATAAAATATAATCAAAAATTGTTCACGTCGGCGTTGGGCACAATTATAAAAAGTTTATAACTGAATTAGCTAAAAAAACAGATTGAGGACTAAATTGACACAATTAAAATAAGTTTGTTTAGAACTTTTTTGGTAAGTAGAATAGTGTAGACTTCTTTTATCTACTTATATTAGATGTGAGCATGGTTTTCAAACTAAAACTTGGAACTTGAGAACCAAATTGTTGGGAATCCGTTGGTTTCGGGTTTCAAGATATGCATGATAGATTCTAGGTTTCAAAAATTGAGTAACCTGTTTCAATGGATAGGTTTTAGCTTCTAAGTTAGAGGAACTCATAACTTGGGACCTATAACGTAAAATCTTAAATAAGTTTGAATGTTTTTATTGATTCATGTCTTTGCATGATCTTGCGATATTTCATGTCGTTCAATGATGAGTATATAATTAGAAACACGAGTATAAGTTTCCACTTTATAAGTGAGACTTTTACTCTCTTAATGTTCATATTTTTCGTGTGCTTAAACATAAGTTATTGTCAGTGAACTATATTAGCAAATAGTGGTCATTTAAGGTTATGATTCACTACGATTGTTTAATTAATATTATAAATGAAACCTGGATAGACCTTTGAACCTATGATAATGGAGGTTCCAAGTTCCAAAAAATAAAGAACCTATACCTACTAATAGGTTCTAGGTTCTATAATTTCGTATAAGTTCCACCTAAAACCCAAAACCGCTCACTCTTAACTTGTATTTCAATGAGTTTAATTGATATTGGGGGAGGGGAGAGAGAGCACAAGGTTGTTAAGCCACGTAAGTGCTATATCGACATCATTTGCACTTCGTCTTCCACATTAGCTGCCACGTAGAATTTTTAAGGGTGGTCATTGATAGTACGTCAATAGAAGGTAAATGCATTATATCGATATATTTTTGAAGTCTTTGGTAATACAAAAATATGCTAGTGGTATTGGTGTCACGATGTAGATAGTTTGGGAATTTTGGTGACATTTTCCCTTTTTTAAAATGGGTTATGTGAATTGATATTGGCAAATATCAAATGTCATAAGAGTTTGATTTCATTGTTGGGAGGATCTTAATCCAATGTGTGATCACATTCTTTTTATAAGATTGGGCTCCTCTATACCGGGCCCGATCACCTTCAGCCTGAGTCTGCCTATGATAAATACATATTGAATTCTTGTTATGAAGCCGGTTGCCCTTGAGCGAGCCGGGCCTAAGAAGCAAATAATTAGCCTATTCAATTTGGCCATGAGCAGACCAAAAAAAAATAAGGCCATGTATGCGATTAAAAAAAAAACAATGGCTTGACCTAGCTAATGGTCCATCATTATCAAGATACATCCAATAAGTGAGTGGTTCATATTCCTGTCTTCACTCTCCTTTATCTTATCTAAATGACAAATAAAATACAGTCATTATTCGCCTCATGCACGGATGAAGCCCATTAAATACAATCGGTTCAGGACTGATGGTGGATCGAAATAATCTAATGGGCCGATTGCAATAGAAGTCCCAGAGAGGATAATCGAAGGCCCAAAAGATGGAGACTGGCAATGGAGGTTGAAAAGCTTATGTTAACTAGTTCTGTATTTTATCCATTCTTAAAAGAATCAAGGGTGTATGTCTAAATATCATGTCGAGTGTTGAAAGACTGAATTTTTCCAGCACTAAAATCTCATTATCTGCATTTGATAGCCTCTCACTACACACAACTTAATTGACTACATTTAGTCAAAACCACTTAATGTGATTAGTACGAGAATGAATTGATTAACTGGTTTAAGTTATAAAAAATCTAACGATTATTAATATACCAATTATATCGTTAAAACTATCGAAGAGTCTTTTATTTTCATATTCAACACCTAATCTTTGGCAGTTAATATCCTGGATTTAAATTTTTAGCACTTACTTTTTAATTTTATCAACCAAATCATGAGTTGGAAAAGTACAGAAAGTCATATAGACCTATTGAAAGGCCAACCTTTCACGAATGGGATGCTCAAGTTTTGCACCAAATGGCTTTTGAATTTTGTTATAGGAAGCTCTTCCTCTACTAGATATTTAATGATTGAAGAATGAACTTTTTACATGATTAGTGCGTGAAATTAATGTTTAAATACGTATTAAAATATCCTGCATAGCTTGCTTAGCAGATTTATATGAAATTTATGTCACGCCGTCTTGGATTTTCTAATACGCATGCCAATAAATGGTAACCATAAAATGGATTTTTGGCTTATTTCCCTTTTTTTTTTTGTCCCCTATTTTGTGAGAAATATGTAACGAGGCCGGGTGGGACCTACCAGACCCTCCCGTGGGTGTGAGGACAGGGGATTCGGGATGTGGCGACTCCTGTGCCTCTCTGCTTTCTATGGCTCAAAAAGCTTCATGGACGAGGCCATCATCCATCTGGAAAAAATTGTTGCGAAATTACTTGACTGCCCATGACTCGAACTCTCTCGCTTTGAATATCCGTTGGAATATCACGTGTCCATGAATGAACAGGTTCCCTTTGATGTAAATGGCTCATCTTAAGGCTATGTAATCGAATCGGTTCTATTTGAGAATAATAGTGGATTTTCTTGAAAATCAATCCGATTTAAGGTTCCCAAATTTAGTTTTTAGAACCGGTGGGAATCGATTCAATTTCTAATTTCAAGTGAACAACTATATGAGAATCAAACCGAATTCGAAATTAATTTCATAAAACTTAAAAATCATAATTTTTTATTGGCATCTTTTTTTTTTTTTTAATCTCTCTTTTGTTTTTTGTTCTCTCTGACCTCACTTGGACACTTCACTACGCTATCTCTTACTCGTGACTCACCCTCTTCCTTGCTTGCCTGTAGGTTGCCCTCTCTCATTCAAGTCTCACAACCCTTAGTCGCTCTTAACTTGATTGCTTCTGTTTATCTTTTACTTTGAATCGTTTTATTATTCATGATATTTTACTGAAAAAATGAAAGAAATAATGGAAAAACAGGTTCTTAGTAGACATTGGAAACGAAGCAGGAAAAACATGGTAGGTTCGAGAGTTGGTTCCAAAGAAAACGAGTAGGTTTAAGTTTCACAAATTAGGGACCGATGGCTCCTAACTCACGATCATTTCCTAAAAACAATCACCGGTGGCAGATTGGTTAATTGCGGCCACCACACGGGCAATTATTCCCAGCCAGTCGAGAAAAACGAAAAATGAAGTTACATATCGCCAATCAGTCTTCAAACCTCAAATGCTGGTTCGCTCAAACTCCTGAGCCACTCCGCGCTTTCTCGGGCCCCTCGTTATCCCCAGCTCTCCCCCCTCCCTCGCGCACACCAGAAATGGCGGCGGAGTCGGTGCGGCTGGCCGGTCCGTCCCCGGTGTGCAGCTTCGGCGGCGCCCAGCGGCGGCCCGCGGCGCTCCTCCCTTCTCCCGCGCCCTTCCTCTGCCTCCGCCCTCGCGCCTCCTCCGTCTCCGCTTCCGCCTCCCAGTTCCTCGCCGGGCTGCGGTTTGGCTCCCGGTGCGCCTCGAGGCCTCAGCGCCGGGGGCGGAGGGAGTTCTCCGTTCTCGCCATGGCCGGCGAAGGTACGTGCTGAAATCCCGGCGGGGGTCCGGCGTTTTGTTTGACGTGGTGTTTGTTTTGCGGCGAGTGTGAATTGTGTCGTTTGACGGGCGAGGCGAGAGCTTCGCTCGCGGTAGTTTTCCGCCAGGTGACTGACGGAATGCCCCGGCGATGATCTTCCTCCCCGCCGACGGATCGCGAGTCGACCGGTTCCGAGGCGATGCGTTGTCGCTTTGCGAGGGACGATTTGATTGTTCTCTCTTTCCGAGAAATTTAATTGTTTCGTTCGCCGCATATCGTGATGAGTTAGGACGCCTAAAATATGAATCGGTAGTGAATTTCGCGTCTGGACTTACCTCCGTACCGTTACACCTTGTTGACGTGTTGTTTCTTTCACTGAGTGCTGTGCTCCAGTTGTAATTTCACTGATGCTTGTTTTTTTGAGTGTACGTTAGGATTATGCGTTGCTTTGTTATCGTGAGATGAGTGATCGGAGTCGTTTTCCTTGCCCCTGATGGGAATTGTAAACCTATTCTGGTTGGAAAATCTAATTTTCCACCTGTAGAATGGTTATGCTGTATTGCAGTCCACAATGTTCTCACATGTTCGGCCACCATTGACATGCTTTTCTCACGATTCTTGCCAGATGGAAAGCGTGCGGTGCCGTTGAAGGACTACCGGAACATCGGAATTATGGCTCACATAGATGCGGGGAAAACTACTACGACTGAACGGATTCTATACTACACGGGAAGGAACTATAAGATTGGAGAGGTGCATGAGGGTACGGCTACGATGGATTGGATGGAACAAGAACAGGAGAGGGGGATTACCATCACGTCTGCCGCGACCACCACATTTTGGAACAAACACAGGATTAACATCATCGATACTCCTGGCCATGTGGACTTCACCCTTGAAGTGGAGCGAGCACTTAGGGTCTTGGATGGTGCCATTTGCTTGTTTGACAGCGTGGCTGGAGTGGAGCCACAGTCCGAAACCGTGTGGAGGCAAGCTGATAAATATGGGGTACCTAGAATCTGCTTTGTCAATAAGATGGACCGCCTTGGGGCCAACTTCTTTCGGACAAGGGACATGATAGTCACAAACTTGGGTGCTAAACCCCTTGTGATTCAGTTGCCTATTGGTTCAGAAGATAATTTCCAAGGCGTTGTTGATCTTGTCAAGATGAAAGCCATAGTATGGTCTGGGGAAGAGTTGGGTGCAAAGTTTGTGTATGATGATATTCCGGCTGATCTGCAAGAGATGGCTCAAGATTACCGATCACAGATGATTGAAACTATAGTTGAACTAGATGATGAAGCAATGGAGAACTACCTTGAAGGTGTTGAACCGGATGAGGATACCATTAAGAAATTAATTAGGAAAGGAACTATATCAGGCAATTTTGTCCCCGTATTATGTGGGTCAGCCTTTAAAAATAAGGGGGTTCAGCCATTGCTTGACGCAGTTGTGGATTATCTGCCTTCACCTCTTGAGGTGCCACCAATGAAGGGTTCTGATCCTGAGAATCCAGAAATAACGATTGATAGGCCTGCCAGTGATGAGGAGCCTTTTGCTGGACTAGCCTTTAAAATCATGAGTGATTCCTTTGTGGGGTCCCTCACATTTGTGAGAGTGTACGCAGGGAAGTTAAGTGCAGGGTCGTATGTGCTGAATGCAAACAAAGGAAAGAAGGAGAGGATTGGCAGACTTCTTGAAATGCATGCCAACAGTAGGGAGGATGTAAAAGTTGCGTTGGCCGGTGATATTGTAGCTCTTGCTGGTCTGAAGGATACAATAACTGGTGAAACGCTTTGTGACCCAGATGCTCCCATTCTTCTTGAGAGGATGGACTTTCCTGATCCTGTTATTAAGGTTGCTATTGAGCCTAAAACTAAAGCTGATGTAGACAAGATGGCGAATGGTCTGATCAAACTTGCTCAAGAAGATCCCTCTTTCCATTTCTCGCGTGATGAAGAGATCAACCAGACAGTGATTGAAGGAATGGGAGAATTGCATCTTGAGATTATCGTTGATCGGCTCAAGCGGGAATTTAAGGTACGTATCTTACTCAATGCGTTTGACACAAAACTGATTCTTAAAGATGTTTTCTTTACAATTAAAGATTTCCAAGATTGTTTAAAAAACCACTTGTGACTTTTAGTGTGCTGGCATGCATCTCCTGCGTGCTATTAATTCACATGCCTTTCATATTGCTTTTATCGATCCACTTTTCCACTACAGCAGGCACTTCAGAAGTGCCACAGCATATCATTTAGTATTTGAAGATCCCTTTTTTTCTTTTATCTCAGCCAGTTTGTGACTTGGCTTTTCCAGGTTGAAGCTAATGTTGGGGCACCACAAGTGAACTACAGGGAAAGCATTTCGAAGGTCTCCGAAGTAAGGTACACGCACAAGAAACAGTCAGGTGGGCAAGGGCAGTTTGCAGATATCACCGTACGATTTGAGCCCTTGGAGTCTGGAAGTGGTTATGAGTTCAAGAGTGAGATCAAAGGAGGGGCAGTTCCTAGAGAGTATATACCTGGAGTAATGAAAGGCTTGGAAGAGTCTATGAGTAATGGAATTCTTGCAGGGTTTCCTGTTGTCGATGTGCGTGCTGTATTAGTTGATGGTTCATACCATGATGTGGATTCAAGTGTCTTGGCATTCCAGCTGGCTGCCAGAGGAGCATTCCGGGAGGGAATAAGGAAAGCTGGCCCTAAGATGCTAGAGCCTGTAATGAGAGTGGAAGTTATAACACCTGAAGACCACCTGGGTGATGTGATTGGTGATCTAAACTCAAGGAGAGGCCAGATCAACAGTTTTGGTGACAAACCTGGTGGCCTCAAGGTAATGCGAACTTCCAAGTGTTTCTTTCTTGCCTAGGTTTTTCATGCATTTAATTTTTATGGTGTGCTTAAAACACAGATTAAGAAAAGCAACCCTATCTCAGCTGTTCATTTAGCCTTCAGTTGCATTGTGGAGCGTAGATACAATTTTTGGTTTATATCCATACCAAGCAACAGCAATCCAGAGTTTTCTCCTTCCTCCTAGCTCGGTTGCTTGCGTCCAACTCACGACTATGATTATGCTGAACCTCTTGAGAGAACTGCTAAATCTTTTTCATCTTGGATATGTGTGATCGCCTTCCTGCCTGAAAATGTGTTTTGTTTTGCTTTAATACTTTTCAGTTTCATTCGATCAGAAATTTTGTGGCTGTTGGCCTCTACCCGACCATATCACTTGCGTGTTTCTAAGAATTAGAAAGTCTTTGATGTTGTTGTAGCCTGCTGACTGATATAATTAATGACGTCTTTTATGCCATGTACTCCCAGCTTGAATAGTTCAGTGTTCATGGAACATTCTTCCTGGTACTTGGGGATCTAAATATGCATAATGCAGCTTTAGTAGTCATCATAATTATCTGTTGGGGTTGCTAAATGTGGTTCGTAAATATACTTAATTTTCCAAATTGGAAATATACTTGTGAAGAGAGATTAGTTGAATTTAACTTTTGAGGAGAAGACTCTTTGCTTTATCTCTGAAATAATATCTTTGTTAGTAAAATGCTCACAAGCTTGGTTTTGAACTCTTCAGGTTGTCGATGCCCTTGTTCCGCTAGGAGAGATGTTTCAATACGTAAGTACGCTCCGTGGAATGACAAAAGGCCGTGCGTCCTACACAATGCAGCTAGCCAAGTTTGACGTCGTCCCACAGCACATCCAGAACCAACTTGCGGCAAAGGATCAGGAAGTTGCTGCTTAAACTAATTTTTCAGACGGTGAAAGCAATGATTTTCTTCTTTTCTGGTTTCTTTGTAATTTACTTTACAACCTCGATATGTGAATGCGAGTAGGACTTGGAAGAAGGAGAGAGAAGGGATTTGAAGCAAATTGCTTTGGTGAACTGAACCTGATACGTGAAGTCGGAAAACTGTAAATTGCATTGTTCTGCAGTGGGATAAGAGTGAAATTTTGTGCTCTCAGCCTTGATTTTTTCAGATTGGGAATTGAATAGTATAAAATGAAAGAAATTCAATATCGACAGAAAGATTTTAAAGAGTGCCCCCAGGAGGCCTGACACTCGTGAAGTCTCATTAATTGTGTTTTGATAATGTAAATGTTTCCATTAGAAGCAGATGACTTTTTTGAGTTATATCATCGCTCAATTTTCAAAGTGTGTGGTAAGTGCTATTCCTATATTCACTCGTTTTAACTAGTGTTCTCCGGGGCATTCATTACCGATAATCTAATCAATGTCTCATGTTAATAGCAAGAAGAGAGATTTTTCACGTTAGTGAGATGTTTCGTCATGGAGCTTGTTGAATTCAAGTTTTACACTACGTTCCATTGATGGATTATCCTTCTTTGGATGTCCAGGTTTTTGACAAATTACTAGCTTTCAGTTCGAGACATAAAAATATCGGATCAAGCCGTTTTTCAAAAGCTTAACGTGCAAGCTTCATTAAAAACTAATCAAGTGAAGTTGAACATTTTATTTGATGAATCCGATAATAAAAAAATGTAGTTTTGAATATTGTATAAAATTTGCGTAGGAAATTATTTAAAAGCAAATGATTTAAGTAAAATCTTTTTTACATAGTTTTTTGGAAAGTCGTCAATCTAAGTCATAAAATTTACGGAGTCCACTGTTTTTCAGACAGAACGGAAATCGGACCGATAGCTCAGCAAAACTGGGTTTTCATTTTGCAGGAATTGTCGCCTTTTTTTTTGAAAAAAAATTATTTTATTCTATTTCTCTGAAATAACAGAGAAAATCGGTTAGAGTCGCACCCGAACGGAGCCAGGATCAAGGGAAAGGCCGCAGCCAAACGGGCCGAAAGTCCAGCCTCCACTTCGCTGTTCGCGCACGAGTCAACTCAACGGAAGCCGCGGACGCGCAGAAGTTAGAACATTCCAGAACCCCCGGCAATTCGCCAGAACTCTCTCGTCTCCTTCTTTTCGCCCCCGTCTTCTTCAATTATTAATAAACCCTAAAATCGTCTCCCCCTCACTTCCCCTTCCCACTCTCCGATCCCGAATCCCCCGATCGACGCTCGCGAATCCCCCGAATCCGAGCCATGGCCGACGAAGCCAAAGCCCGGGGCAACGCCGCCTTCTCCTCCGGCGACTACCGCGCCGCCGTCGGCCACTTCTCCGATGCCATCGCCCTCGCCCCGGCCAACCACGTCCTCTACTCCAACCGATCCGCCGCCTACGCCTCCCTCCACGACTACGCCGAGGCCCTCGCCGACGCCCAGAAGACCGTCGAGCTCAAGCCCGACTGGTCCAAGGGCTACAGCCGCCTCGGCGCGGCCTACCAGGGGCTGGGCCGGAACGACGACGCCATCTCCGCGTACAAGAAGGGCCTCGAGATCGACCCCGGCAACGAGGCGCTCAAGTCCGGCTTGGCCGGCGCGCAGGCCGCGGCGGCGGCGGGGTCGTCCCGGAGCCGCGCCGCCCCGCCGCCGAGCAATCCGTTCGGGGATGTGTTCCAGGGGCAGGAGATGTGGGCCAAGCTGACGGCCGATGCGACGACCAGAGGTTACCTGCAGCAGCCGGACTTTGTGAAGATGATGCAGGATTTGCAGAAGAATCCTAGCAGCCTGAATCTGTACTTGAAGGATCAGAGGGTGATGCAGGCGCTTGGAGTGCTGTTGAACGTTAAATTGCACACCCCGGGTCAGGATTCGGGCTTTGAGGCTGCGGCGGAGGCTGATTCGCCGGCAGCGAGTAAGCCAGACAACAAGCCACCCAAGGAGAAGGAGCCGGAGCCGCAGCCGGAGCCAGAGCCGATGGAGATAAATGAGGAGGAGCGAGAAGTAAAGGAGAGGAAGGCTCAGGCTCAGAAGGAGAAGGAGGCTGGTAATGCAGCTTATAAGAAGAAGGATTTCGAGACTGCAATTCAGCACTACACGAAGGCTATCGAGCTCGATGATGAGGATATTTCTTATCTCACGAACAGAGCTGCTGTGTATCTGGAGATGGGAAGGGTAAGCACTTCGTCCTCTATGGTGATTATATAGTTTATGTTTATCCAGTCAGGTGCTTGTTCTGATGTGAGCATGTATTTAGTTGAGTCCTTGTTTGTTGATTCTTATAAAGGCAAAAGTTTTGCTGGCTGCGCACGCAGGCAATAGTCTAGTTCGATAATTTGCTTGCGAATGATTAAGGAGGAAACTCTAATATTTTGCTGGTGGTGTCCCTTAAACAAATTTAATTTGAAGTGCGAGTGATTTTGTTTTGGCCGTAGGATTGGTTTAGAGCCATCTGTAATGTGGATCTAGGATGTGGACTAATGGGTAGACCGGTTATGTCCTTTTTCTGAGAGTTATGTTGCTCTAGGAAGGACTGTACCATTTCCCAAAAAAAAAAAAAAAAAAAAAAATTAATTTTGTTCGCGTTGGCAATGCTTGAGTGGAACAATGAACTGTATAAGTACTGAATGCGTGTCGGGTGGAATTGACCTGTCTGATGGAAGCTGGAAATTGGAACTATGAACCATGAAGTACTAAATGCTTTGCTGTGGTACTATTAATCAGCTATTTAAGTCTTCCTGGCGTATTCTAGATGGTTTTGGTCGTTGGTCATGCGTGGAAATCAAGTAGAGTTGATGTCAGTATCTTGTTCTGTATCTGAGCAGCGTTGCCGTGTATATGAACTGTGTTCAGCCTTCTTGGCTTTGTTTCTTGGAAGACAAATGGATTGTGCTTTTCTCATTCTTAAAAAAAAAACTAATGATAGCCCACTTATGTGAAATCTGATAATTCTGGCTGCATGGCATAGACATTGAGCCTTAATATCTATGCATATCCAGCACTGTGTTTGGGTGTGTTCATTTGTGTTTAGGAGCATACTGAAGAATGGCAAATGTTGATTGAGGTTCTAGTGATGCACTTTATTGCGATTGGTATGAGCTTTTTTTTGTCCTTGCCTTCTCTTTGAATACGAGCAAGTGTGGCAGCATTGAGTTCTGTGTGGTTATTTATAGGAAAACAGATGTCCATTCTGAGAGCTGACATTTGTAGAGGAGTTTTTGATAACTATGTCCCAATCCGGTGTTGAATTTTTTGCACTGAGATAACAAGTATCTGAAGGCAAGAACAATTCTTAATGGTGTTCTTGTTACTTAAGGAAGAAAAGCATACATGGCAATGCCTTACCATGTATGTCTTAATTGTAATGTTATCATGTGTCCATTGATGTTCATGTGGCAGCCTAGTATTGTAAATGGCATGGTGTATTGATGGATATTTTTGATTAGAAGTTTGTGTTGCTATTCCTACTTAATTTTTGGTAATTGTCTTCAATCAGAGATTCTGAGCTATTGAATTGGTCCTAAGGAACATGTGGCCCTGCAATAACCTTTGACAGTAATTTATTCATTTGGCTTTCAGTTGTGTGTGCTCCTTCCCCATTTGTTGTATATTTTGCCACTAAATAATTTGTCTGGCTTCTCTTTTCTCATATTTTGACAATGCTTCCAGTATGAGGATTGCATCAAAGATTGTGATAAGGCTGTTGAAAGGGGAAGAGAACTTAGATCAGACTATAAGATGGTAGCTAGAGCCTTGACAAGGAAGGGAACTGCCCTTGTAAAGATGGCGAAATGCTCTAAGGACTATGACCCTGCTATTGAGACATTCCAAAAGGCTCTTACAGAGCATCGCAACCCAGACACTTTGAAGAAACTTAACGACGCTGAGAAGGCAAAGAAGGACCTGGAACAGCAAGAATACTTTGATCCTAAATTGGCTGATGAAGAGCGAGAGAAAGGTTCTGTATTTTGATTTATCTGTATGCATGTGTGATGTTCATTCGGAGTCTCTCTCTGCTGTTTTATTTACTTGATTATTGCTGAAGTACTGACTACATGTGTGGACAGGAAATGAATTTTTCAAAGAGCAGAAATATCCTGAGGCAGTGAAGCATTACACGGAATCATTGAGAAGGAACCCTAAAGATGTGAAGGTAAGGATATGGCTTGTCATTAGTGCTATTTGTATCTCTGTTGGAGCATTGCTGATGCTTGTTTGTCTGTTTCCAGGCATATAGTAATAGAGCAGCATGCTACACAAAACTTGGGGCCCTGCCCGAGGGTCTGAAGGATGCTGAGAAATGCATTGAGCTTGATCCAACTTTCTCCAAGGGTTACACACGAAAAGGTGCCGTTCAGTTCTTCATGAAAGAATATGAAAAAGCTTTGGAAACATACCAGATGGGGTTGAAGCACGATCCAAACAACCAGGATTTGCTCGATGGTGTACGAAGGTATGGTTGTTGATGGTGGAGGCTCGCCTTTGCTGTTGTCTTTTGTGATATTGATTGTTGCGTTACATAATCGAGTCTTAATACTTGTTACAGATGCATGGAACAAATTAACAAAGCAAGTCGTGGTGATTTGACTCCAGAGGAGTTGAAGGAGAGACAGGTACTGCATCTTGTCAAAGTTTTAGCTTTTTACCGATTCAATTGTTTGGAGAGTATCCTCTTTTACATCTCTCTCTTTTCTGTAGGCCAAGGCAATGCAGGATCCGGAGATTCAGAACATTCTCACTGATCCTGTAATGAGACAGGTTAGGAAAACCGATGTCATGAAACATGGCTATTGGCAGGATTTTACTGGGTTGGCTGACATCCATGTGTGTTTGGCAGGTGTTGATAGACTTCCAGGAGAACCCAAAGGCTGCGCAGGAGCACACGAAGAACCCAATGGTGATGAACAAGATCCAGAAGCTGGTCAGCGCCGGAATCGTCCAGATGAGATGATTACTGTAATTTGCCCGAGAAGGTCATCCGTTCTCTGTATTTCCTTGGTGTGAAATCGAGGGGTCTTAACTATTGGAAACAGATTCTAGATGCAAATTTTGAAATGCTTTCTTCACGGTATAAATTGTGGGTTCTTTTTCGGTTCTGCCGCAACTTTGGTGTTACGTCAGATTTGTCATTGGTGTGTACATGCTTGTGATTTGACTCTCGGTAATGCAACAATTGTTCTAAAAAAATGAAGGGTAGGTGGCACGGGCTCTGTGGTGTAGAATCGGTGTTTGTCGCTTTCCTTAAAAGTAGGAAAGAGTTCTAGTGGAGTCGTTGCCGCTCGGTTCTGCTATAAGGCAAGCCAATCGAGGAGATGTGCCTGGCCACACTTGTGATGAACGTGTCTAGTCTTTTATGGATGCTTAGACGTCAAGTAACATATGCGGAACGAGGAAATGCGAGTCAATCTAGTCAAGCTGTAGTGTTGTGCTCAAATTATTTCTTCGTGATATCTCTATAGCTGTAAGAGATCTGCTGGACACATGGGAAGGAGGAGAGAAGCCAAGAGTAGGTGGAAGATTGTCGCTCGACACTGTTGGCCGGTGCCCGCTTCCAAGTCGATACATCCATTTGTCTGTTCGGCTGGGAGAATGTAAGGATCGAATAATATCAGTGTCAAGGACAAATGCGTCTCTAAGAGAAGAGTAGGAAGGCAGTACTTTCCTCTAGACGGAAAGCAATACTTTCCTCGTGATGGAAGGCATGTATATACCTGGGAAAAGAGTGAGGCTTGATTCCGATCCGAGCTTCTCACTTGAATCCGGAGACTTAGGGGCTGTTTGGTAACGTCTTGACAAGATTTCGATTCGATTTTTGTTTAGAATCGGTTTGGGACGAGAATCGCGTTTGGTAAAATTTTTGTTCGGGAATAAATTTGTTTCCTGGAGTAGATTGGGATGAGAATTGAGAATAAAAAAATGTGATTCTCCGTCCGAGAATCAAAACAAGAATCAAAACAAGAAAAAGTCTCCTTCTTCCCTTCCGACATCGCGCGATTGCCATCCACCACCACCCGCCGCCCCGCCGCCGCCGGCCGCCGGCCGGCCCGGCGAGCTCGCCGGAGGCCGGCAAAGCCGGGCGAGGTCCGGCGAGCTCGCCGGAGGCAAGCCCGGCCCACCGGCGAGGCCGACCCGCCACCGGCGGGCCGGGCGAGCCTCGCCGGTGGCGGGCGAGCCTCGCCGGTGGCCGGCCGGCCTCGCCCGGCCTCGCCGGTGGCCAAGCCGGCCTCGCCGCCGGGCGGACGAGGCCGGCCGCCACCGACGAGGCTCGGCCGACGAGGGGTCCGACCTCGCCAGGGGCGGCGACGCTCCGTGAGCGTCGCGGCCCTCGTCTGGCCCGCCGGTCCGGCGACCTACAAATGAAGAAGAAGAAGAATAGGAGAAAAGGGCAAAAAGAAAAGAAAAAAATAAAAAAAAAGGAAAAAAAGGAAAAAGAAAAGGAAAAAAGGAAAAAGTAAAAAAAATATTTAAAAATATTTAAAAATTAAAAGAAATTAATTTGAAACGAGAATCAATTAAAGACGGTATCAAACGCAATTTATTCCGTAATCAAAAATTTTGGACATTCTACAAACGCGTTTTTTACTCGAATCGGTTTAGGGAAGAATAAAAATAATCATTTCTAGTCAAAATCACTTCCTAATGGGAATCGTTACCAAACGCGCCCTACGCATTCGAAAGAGCATTTGGTGGGCCGGTCCAAATGCCTGCATTGTCGTACGAAACATCTCTGGCGATCAACTTTAACTGTCGCAGAGATTTCCGGAATCCAATGGCGGAATCAAATTGGTATTTTTGGCTTTTGTCAAGGATGCTTTATGCCGCCACGGAATAAAGGCATGTAAGAACAGCCTGACATTCCACGAAATGGGTATTAAAATTACACGCCCAAACAAGTATTTGATGCCTCGGCGGGCCGATTATCTTGTCTGCATTCTCATATATTGAACATGTGTGGCGCGCGGCTTTCACAGTACTGGATACTTCCCCAGCCCAACAGCGAAACGAAATCAGCCCTGCTCGGCTTTTTTGTAAATGATGCATATATGCCGCGACGTGATCGGGCAATACGGACAAGCCTAACATGTTTTTGTCAAGCGGACGGGGCAGGCTAATTAAATTATAAATTATGAGCGTTTGTATTCTCCATGGCCCCATAACAAGTACCAGGAAAATAAATTAGACGTTGAAATCAGGGTCGATGATCAATGGTAATAGCTCACGATTCTCCTAGACACTCAACTCCATTTGGCAGGTGTAATCGAAGTAACTATTCTATCTTTATACTCCCAACAGCCCGGCTTTGTCATGGCTCGGCCTGAAACGACAAAAGAGATTAGAGAATTTTATTATTTCTAAACCAGGATCAAATAAGGACCGTTCAAGAACGGAGCTTTAGTCGGTGGGTCCCTCCACTCAACCTAGTGGAAGCTAAACATTATACTAGATAGGGTCTTAATCAAGCACCAATGAAAAAAACGATACGATGATCTCGATAAATAATTCGAGTAAAGACATTCGTTTCAATATCAAGTTGGAAGAATCACATGAATACACGCAAACCAACCCGAAATCCGCCCCGTTATAATCACGACAAAGGGGAGTAATTAACAACCAAACATCAACCACAAGCTTTAAGGGGACAGCCATAATTAACACGACTAGACATTATTTATCTCTCGATCTAGCAAAACATTGGACGTCAAGAAAATATCAAAACCTCAGCTTGGAAAATCTCCAGTTTTCACATGCCTTTACTATAAGGTCTCTTTCATCACGTCCATGCAAGAGATCATTTTCTATCCGAAAAAAGAAGAAATTAAGAACAAAGGACAAGAAGACTTTCCTCATCAAATTAGTTTTATCAGGACTTCAGCAAGGGCTCTTCCCACAGAAAGGAAGCTGCAAACCGCCTCGTCTCCGGAAGCTCGCCCACCTGGTGCGCGAGGCGCTTCAGAGGACCCACCATTTTCAGACCTCCTTCACGCGTGTCGCTCTCTTCTCCTGCATGCAACCCCTTGCTTTGCCGTGACCGAATAAGGCTCTCGGTCCCCGTCGCGGTCGTACCACCTTTTCTTTCTGTTGTATCACTGCCCGCTTCTCCTTATATACTCTCTGTCTCTCTCTCTCTCCCCGCTTGCTTGCCGCTTGATCTCCGCTGCTTTGGTTAGTTTTGCTTGAAGCGGATTGTTGTCTCTCTGTGCTCATGGGTCGGCTAGATGCTCTCTTCATCGGCTCGGCCTTGCTGCTCGTGCTCGCGGCTTGCTTGGAAGCCCGAGGAGCGAACCGACCCGGTCGGCCCGACTGGAGATTCGGCTTTGCCGAGCCGGTGATTCGCATGCCGACCGAGAGAGAGGAAGCTGTGGATGAAGAAGGCCAGGGGGTCGGGACAAGATGGGCCGTTCTCGTGGCCGGTTCGTCCGGTTATGGAAATTATAGGCATCAGGTAATACTTTGCTACATCTTTTCTTAAAAGTTTTCTGCATCTTCATCCTCACGTTTTCTTCTCGAGGACTCAACATGGGATAATTGTAGTTGGTTTCTTAGAGTCGGGCTTTAGTTTAAGCTATCGGAAAGAGACAAGGGGCCATCTTGTGTAGCTTTCAAATGGTGGATGGAGATCTTTTGCTCTCTGTGGATCTCACCTCATTAACATACCTAAAACAGCTTTTGCCTGCAATCTTCCTTGTGTTCTACAAGCTTGAGATTTACTGTACTCAAGACTGATCAGTGAAGATACAAAGTGTGTGTGTCGGGGATGTGTACATGCAGGCGGATGTGTGCCATGCGTATCAAATACTGAAGAAAGGAGGGCTCAAGGAAGAGAACATAGTAGTGTTCATGTACGACGACATCGCCACGCATCAGTTGAACCCCAGGCCTGGGGTCATCATCAACCATCCCAAAGGTGATGATGTCTATGCTGGTGTTCCAAAGGTTAGAAATTTCTCTTTTTCTTTTTTTTTCCCGTGCCTTGCACTTGCTTAAAGAATATTCCGCTCCATTGTGGTTGTCTTCCATTTCTATAAAGTCTTATGTGGTCATTGATTATCTTTTATTTGAGTAAAAAAGAAATGTTCCTAGCCACTTGGTCGTTTGGATGATTGGGCTGTTCGGAAGATATTTGGGTCATTTGATAGTGATGGATGGTTGTAAGGCGGTCATTATTTAGATCCAATGTATTGTGTTTTAATAGTGAACTTAATTATTGAGCAGAACCAAGGTTGATAGACCTCACTCTTGAAACAGAGACATTGAAAAAGACTTTAAAGAAAGTTATGTCGAAGCAATTATTGTTAATTGCTATACAGATCTATCTGTCTTGACTTCTTTCATGTCTGTTATATTGATTCATTTATTGTTAATTGTTATAAAGATCTGTCAACCTGACTTCTTTTTATGTCCGTGCTTCCGAAAAAGCTTTCATAGTTTACATGGATCTTGGAACAAATTAGCTAGTAGAGAAAGTAATGAAAGTGAAACAGTTCTAATAGTTTGCTGATATTGATGGTGATCATGGCAGGATTACACTGGAAAAAATGTTACGGCAGCAAATTTGTATGCAGTGCTTCTCGGGGACAAGAGTGCCGTGAAGGGTGGGAGCGGGAAGGTGGTTAGTAGCAAACCGAATGACAGAATCTTCCTCTATTACTCTGATCATGGAGGTCCTGGTGTTCTGGGTGAGTTTTAGTGCTTGTACCTGTGTTAAGTCTGCTGCAATTTCTTTGCTAGTTTGCCCTTGGTAACTTTGAACCTGATCGAAGTTTGATTGGCAGTGACAGTAGTTTTGACCAATAGGAGTTGCCAAACTCAACAATGATGTGGGGTGGAACTCATACTGTGGAAAGAGATAGTAATTGTTCAATAAGATTGAATAGACATCAAGAGACTGACATTCATGTCATCATCTTACAATGGGCAGAATAACGCAATTAATACTGTGTGTTATTTGTGTTGTTGTGGTTAAGGTGCAAAGAGATCTCTCATGGAAATTTTCAATTTATGCCAAAATTGGGGGCTTTAGACATCACTTATTGCTAATCAATACAGGGATGCCGAACATGCCATTCCTCTATGCCATGGACTTCATCAATGTATTAAAGAAAAAACATGCAGCAAAGGGCTACAAAGAGATGGTATAGGTTTCATTTTTGAAAACAGCTTTTTACTGTACTATCGTTTTTGCTTTTAATTATCCGATGAGGCTCAATATCACTGGCATGCGCAGATTATATATGTGGAAGCATGCGAGAGTGGGAGTGTCTTTGAAGGGGTAATGCCAAAAGATTTAGATATCTATGTGACAACGGCATCAAACGCTCAGGAGAGCAGCTTTGGAACTTACTGTCCTGGGATGGAACCTCCGCCTCCTCCAGAGTACATCACTTGCTTAGGTGACTTGTATAGTGTTGCTTGGATGGAAGACAGGTAAGACTGTTTTTCTGGAGTGCACTCTTTTCCCAAAATAACTGCCACACCGACTAGAAAAGGACATTAGTATATACTAATTCTAATTGTTCGATATAAAGCCTTGTTAAGCAATAGAAGTGATTTGCCAGTTATGGAATCATATGCTGTCCTGTTGTTGATTAATGATCTAACTTCCATGCAACCTTGAACAGCGAGAGTCACAATCTCAAGAAAGAAACCATAAAGCAACAATATCGATCGGTAAAGTTGATGCTCTGAGCATTCGATATGCCTTGAACACAGTGACTGAGGTTGGTTGCTGACGGATCAATGATCATGATTGAGCAGGTAAAGCAGCGGACATCCAATTTCAACAATTATAATGCCGGTTCACATGTGATGGAGTATGGGAACCAAAGCATTAAGGACGAGAGGCTTTACTTGTATCAAGGTTTTGATCCTGCAACAGTGAACTTCCCTGCCAACAGAGTCCCTCCCGAATACATAGGCGTTGTTAATCAAAGAGACGTGGATCTTCACTCTCTCTGGCAGATGGTGAGCTTAAGCTACATCTTTTACTCTGATAATTAACCTAAGTGTTATTCGTTCAGACTTCTCTAGATAGAAGATGGGTCTTTTCTTCCTCATCTTCTGCAGTCTCCTCTAGTCAATGGACTGTACAAAGATACTTGTTCTACACTCGCATCAAATTAGAATATTGTGCTAAAAAAATTGGTGCTACTAATTTTATAGCACCGGTAGAAGATAAAACTTTCTGATGTACAATGAGGCACTGGATTTCACTTTGGAACAATATTGTGCTAAATTGAATGAGCCTGTTGCAGTTCCTCTTCTTCAAGCCTTAACTAGACATCATGCTCTGCAGTATAAGAGAACAGAAGACAATTCAGAGAAGAAGAAGGAGATCATGGGGCAAATATCTAGCACCATGAGGCACAGAATTCATCTGGATGGAAGCATCAAGATGATCGGTGCACTTCTTTTCGGACCAGAGAAGAGCTCGTCCATGCTAAATGCTGCGAGAGAGCCTGGTCTGCCTCTCGTGGATGACTGGAAATGCCTCAAATCTATGGTATAACTCTAATCTTATACTAACATCATTCTCTTCCCTGTTTTCACTTGTGAACTGGTAAAGACTTCAAGGCGATGCCTTAAAACTTTGGATGGTTGTAGGTTCGAGCCTTCGAGACGCATTGCGGGTCGCTGACACAGTACGGGATGAAGCACATGAGGGCGTTCGCCAACATCTGCAACAGCCGAGTGACCCGGGAATCAATGGAGGAAGCCTGTGCAAGTGCATGTGCTGGCCATGGTGGTCTCTGGCATCCTTCAAATCTCGGTTACAGTGCCTGAATGAGTTAGTCTCAGCAGAATAAGTGAAACTTGTATATATATGTGTAGTTCAGAAACATTAAGAGTCAATTTCCATGGTTCCTCTGTTCACTACGTCTTTATGCAATCGCGATGATCTCAGTGT
Source organism: Eucalyptus tenuipes (assembly GCA_014182365.1). NCBI lineage: Eukaryota > Viridiplantae > Streptophyta > Magnoliopsida > Myrtales > Myrtaceae > Eucalyptus > Eucalyptus tenuipes. The sequence continues at coordinate 26,298,504 of CM024540.1, read as the reverse complement.
CTTATATTGCACATCGGTTTACATGGGGGTCAAGCAAAGCCATGCATCCACAACCTCTGTTTTGTATATGCGAATTTGTCATCTCAGCCTCATGTATACGAGCAATCTGATAACCCAATGCATAACCTTGTATGGCCATTTGGGAAAAGGTCATCTGCTTTAAATTTTTTCAGGAGAGGTTTAGAAGTTCTAGGTGCAGGTTCACTGGATGCGTCGAATGTTGTGATGTGGATTGAGGGTTCCCATGTTGCAGAAAAGTCCCGAACTGCTTCGACCAGGAGGCCGAATCTGACGTGCAAAGTCATGGGAAGCGCTAAGCGGATGGAAAGCAAGTCAATCACACTGAGGACGAAAAAGAAATAAAAAAAGAGAGATCATCATTTCATCTCATTATAAGAAGACAAGAACTTTGTATCTTTCCTAGGCTGGAATTGATTCTTCCCACATGGTACGACACAAGGCGAGGGTTGGACCAAAGTACAATCCAAATGGATGTTATCTTGGGTAGGTTGAGACTGGACTCTTTCTTAATTTCAGCATCCTTCGAGATTTAATGATGGGGGGTGGGGGTGGGGGCGGAGGGGTGTGCTTGCTCAAAAATGGCTCCCAGTTATTACTTGGATGGTGTGGGTTATAGATTTCCGGTTCAGTTTGGAATTGGGGATTGGAGATCAAATCAGTTGGTCCTAAAATCGGGAATTGGACCACCCGTTCGATCCGATTCAATGGAACTGATTATTATTTTTTTTTCAAGTTTTTATCGGATATCTTATTATCCAAAGTATGATTAGGAATAAATTTAGAACTCGAGATAAATCTTATTGTTCCATCCGAATAAATATTACATGCCCCCATTTCCTTGAAAATAATAAACTAAACCCATTAATTTTTTTGAAGAAATAATAATAAATAAAAATATATGTGTAATTGGTCTGGTTTGATTGGATTCTCTCTTGAAATCGGAAACCATAACTTGACCGCTTGAACACTGATCCCAAATTTAGTAATCAGGAACAGGATCAAATCGGTCGATCCTGTCCAGGCGGTTCTCAATTTGGGTAATTTGTTTTGTACACTCTTATGCATTCAGGATGATTGGATTAGCCGACTCTTGATTGTCTCCTTCCGCCTTTTTCACGAAAGAGGGAGGCCACTAAAACCGGGTTGGTAAAGCAAATTTGTGTGCTCCAACTCAGCTTTCGACCTTGTTGGCCCCCATTCAAGATTTCACAAATCTCAGCCACATTACTTTAGTCAATAGGGGCCACTTCTACAATTCCTACTTATCGTTTGTCCATTTCTTGTTTATTTTTTTTCGTTCCGGTCGGTAATTCCTTCCCCTTTTTATCGTACGGGTCAACGTAAACAACCCTGTTGTCCGTTGGTGACGTGGACACCGTGCACCGAACCGCGCACGTGAAGACAAGTTAGAGCCGTGTCGGATCCGCACTCCTCGACCGTAAACTGGGCCCGCACTTTACCTCCGACATCTGGTGGGCCCGAAGTCCGCTCCATTTTCGGCCCATAGAAAGGTTCCCGCGCTCTACTGTTGGACAACGGCAACTCGCAAAAGTATGCAAAAGGCGAAAGAGGATAAGAAGAGAGAAAGTTCGTAAAAGAAAAGAAAAAGCTTTTCTTTCGGCAGAGAAAAAAATAAAAAAAGAAAGAGAATTGTCTTAGTCGTGCTTTATCATTAGATGACGCGCCGTGTAATTACTGGTAATGTTACACCTTATGTTGTGCCGACCTATCTTAATTATGTTCAGTTTTTTTCTCAAATTATTCCGAATTTCCAATTGAGCTTTATATTTACATTGTGATGAAGTAATACGTGACTCTTTTACTAAAACACATAAATCACATTCATGAAGTTAATAGTTTTTGTTTACTTTTTTTAGTATTATTTGTATTAATAATCACATAGCTGAAATTACAATTTACGTGATAATTCAAGTTAACAATTGACATGTTATGCCCATCTAGTAATTAATTTTGGAAAATCACATTGTGACATAATTTTTGCTCCTCCATTTTATCTTGGATTAATATGCAATCATCAATTGCCGATATAAAAGATTTCTTACAGATTTACTATTAGATGAGTGGCATGTGTGTTTAAAGTTACCTTTAAAATCGCATTTTCCCGCGTTACAGCTATCTTGGCGTGAATTGAGTATATTGTTTTGTACCTCAATAGTAAATGAAATAGTAACCTCTTAATCTTTTCAATTCCTCTTGTCCTGGTGGATGAGTAAATTCTAGTCTTTGCATTGGAATAATCTACACATTTCACTTGGCCCCCATACAAAAGGGAAAAAAAAAAAAATCTACAATAGCTCAAAAAAGGAAAACAGAAAAAATTGAGTAAAAAGAAAAAAAAAACTACAAAGAAAATCAAGCAACCGCTAATTTGGATCAAAATTTGGGCTGCGAAATCATCGCCGACCACCCAATCCTGATCCTAGAAGGCGTCACCTGCGCCCTCAAATTCAAGGGAGAAAAATCTCAGCTCCACCGCCGCCGTAGGCCGCCGCCGCCGCCGCCGCCCACCGCGGCGATCCTGGTCTGGACCCTCTCGAGCTCGGAGATCCCGCAGGGGAGCGTGATCCCGCCCGGGTGGTCGTACCCGTAGACCCGCTCCGCCTCCCGCAGCAGCTCCCCGAACAGCGGGTGGTTGAAGTATATCACGGGCACCGTCACCCGGCGCGTGTCGCCCACCGACTGCCCCACCACGTACACCGCCAGGTGCCCCTTCGGCACGTCCGGCGACGGCGCCTTCTCCCCCGGTCCGTCCTGCCCGACCCGGACGTACCCGCCGCAGCGGCGGGGCCTGAGGTGGCGCAGCCTCTGCTTGGCCAAATGGAGGATCCTGCAGATGGGGTTGCGGCGGGGCCGGCGGTGGTACGCCGCGTGCAGGTTCTGGAATCGGGGCAGCCTGATCCATCGGAAGAGCTTCGCGAGCTTGGTCCGCAGCCGGAATCCCCGGCCCCTCCTCCTCCTCCGCAAGATGGTGGCCAAACTGAGGTGGCTCATCTCGGAAATTCCCGGCCCTCGTTTTCCGATCGTGGGTGGTGCCGGAATCGTTCGGGAGTCCTCCAGTTCGAGACGAAGATGGCAGTGGAGTTTGTGTATGCGGTGTTATGGCGTGAGCCTGAAATCTTTTATGGTGGTCAAAAGCGCTTCGCAAAGAGAGCGAGAGATGGTCGGCACGCGGAAAGGTGGTGTGGACTGAAGCGAGTGAGAGGATGGACAGGGAATATGTGGCATGAGGAAAATGGAGGAGGCGTGTTGATGATTTATAATAGCAACGATACGATAAAAAAGAAAAAAATCTAAATTAATATATTTATGATAAATTTATTTTTTTATTTTTTTATTAAATTTTATCATCATATTATTAGGTTGGATAACAATAATTAATAAGTATACCGATTTTGAATTATCTTCCGTCTATCATAAGTTTATTAGTTTTGTAATTTTTCGTGATTATGAATAGTAAATTTATTATAAATGTATTTAGTTTGTAGTTTTCAATGGTTGAAAAATTAGTTCAGAAGTAAATTTATCATAGTATACCGATTTGAAGTTTTTATTGATGAAAAAATTAATTTTCAATGAATTTATCACGTATATATTATTTAGAGTCGGCGAGTGAATAAATGAAAAGATCGAAGAGGAAAGAAAAGGCCAAAAAAAGAGGAAAAAAGGCTTTCCGCCATTAAAAGAGGAAAAGGCGAAAGTGACTGAGCGCTGGAGAGGGAGGGAGAGTAAAAATCTTGGATTTGGGTGCTTTCGAAGCTGAAACGCAACGGGAGCAATTAATGGTCAGGTCGGTCAAATCAAGATGTGCGATCCTCGTCTCTTAGCGGTTGCCCTTTTCGGTCTCGGCTCGTTAAGAGCGGAAAGACTCAGTTAATTGAAACGGTTTCGTTTGAAGCTTCTTAGTTGGTCAAATCAAAGTTACCGATTTTATCTTATCAATGTTTGGAATCGTCCACGGGAAACACAGGACAAGGGGCGACCGTGTCGATTGTGAAGTAGCTATATAGATATGTAGTCGGAAAGAAACCCAATGACCCCATGATTTGTATCGGGTGATGGAGAAAAAGGGTATGATTTGGTTTCTAAAAATTAAGGACGTTTCAGTCAAGTGCAAATTTAACCGGACAACCTTTTTAGGGTTTAAATAACAAGAATATAATTTTTTTTTTTTTTATTGACTACCAATGAAACGGTGATTTGTCTTTGAACTATATGATGTTGGCAAAACTGACCCATGATATCACCTAATCACTCTATAAAAAAAAGATGTTAATATCACAAAAAATCTAAACTAGCATATTTGTGATAAATTTCGCTCAAACTAATTTTTTATTACAAAAAAATTCAAAACTAAGATATTTATGACAATTTTACCTTTTATTTGTTTTCGTTATATTTTACTATCAAATTGTCAAATTAAATGACACATGTCAGTTGACGAGTGTAATACTTTGAGGTTTTACTCTTTGCACCGGTTTATGATTTTTCATAGTATTAATCAAATTTAGTGGAGAGGGTAAATTTATTATAAATGTATATTTTAACCCAAGTAGTATGGGCATGTGAAATCCTATGTGAATGATCCTTACAAGGCTAGATTCTCCTAGGTGATCCATAGTGAAGTAGTACTATGAGGGAATGATGAAAATAATCCCCATCAAAGAGTCAAATAGAACATGAAACAGTAAGCTTCCAAGCATTGGAAGGAAACTATTAGGACTCTAACCAAGTGCTTGTTGAAGAATGAGCCAAGCGACTCATAGGCCTTGATTAAGGGAACCCATTGGAGCCGTAGCGAAAGCAAGTATTCATAGGCCAATTGTCACTATTTATGGACCCGAACTTAGGTGATCTATCCATGACTAGGATAAAGCTTGGGTGAAACTAAGTGGAGGTCCGAACCGACTGATATTAAAAATTAATAGATGAGTTGTGATTAGGGGTGAAATGCTACTTGAACCCAGATCTAATTGGTTCTCTTCAAAATGTGTTGAGACACAGTAGTTGACTAGACATTTTAAGGATAAATCACTATTTCGAGAGAGCAATACCAAACCAAGACAAACTCTGAATACTAGATATGACCTCCAAGTACTAGTTCAACATTTTTGATGGTTGAAAAATTAATATGAGGATAATTTGTCACATATATATCAATTTGATATTTTTAATGATAAAAAATTAATTTAGAATAATTTTATCACATATGTATTAATTTAAAGTTTTTTGTAATATTAATCCGAAAGAAATTATGAATTTCTTTAGAATTTCACCTTTTTGCCATATCGATTTTCCGTTACTTTGCAAAGCTTTACTAGGATGGATGTATTGACTCTTCTTCTCCTTTTTTTTTTTTCCCTTCCTCTAATCGAATGAGTAAAGAAAGATCGACAATTTCTGGCAAGTCCAGCGGGGGAGCCGTTTGTCGTTATTGATTCCAACGGATTAGTCCTCGTGGGCCATGATGTTAAATGCAGACCAACTCCATTAGCTCCGATGAGATCTAAATTAGGACCACGATATCAAAAGCATAAAACACGTACGAACTTTAGAATCTTGGCTAAGCCAAACTGGCCGTGCACTGATTGACGTTGGACTCTTCAATCGGCCACACACGTGTCCCCTGCGTTCCGATGTTTTTTTTGCTTCTTTTCGGGACTGTAGGGCTACAGCTACGACACCCTCGGATCTCTCACCAGGACTTGCCAAATCGATGTATAAGGAGGACGTGTTCTAGGTAAGAAATAATTTTTTTTTTTCACTTTTAATAATTTTTTAATTTAAAAATATATTTAGAATAGAAATGAAAAGTAAAAAATTTTACTTTTTTTTTATTTTTGAAAAAGTAAAAAATAAAAATTTTTTTATCATTCATTTTCGTTACTAAACCGACCACTTATCACTTATAACCTACCTCTATTTGAGATGGAGATATTTTGTGTTGTTATTGAAAGAATTTTTATTTTGAGAATATAAATTTATTATTATTATTATTAAATATATATTTTTATTTAAAAACTCGTCAAAAAAAAAAAAAAATAGAGAGATTTACTTTTGATCAGAAATGTTATCTTTACCGTCCTAAGAGGTTCGATAATTGCAAGATGTTAGCTTTTGTCCTTAGCAGGTAGCTTGTACTTGTAGCACTTGTAAACTGGATCTCTTTGGGCAAATTAGATGGGGGAGACCATGGCGTGCCTCCGTAGAAGTTCCAGTACAGGGAAAGTGTAGGACAATGAATTTTCCTCCTTTATATTTGTAATATCTGTTTTTCATTTATACAAGCTGCAGAAGTCAAGCAGAAGCTTCAGATGAAACGTTGTTCGTTTCGGTTTTTGTTTAGTATAAGGTAGAAATTTCAAGATGTAAATTTGAAGATTAGTTTGGAAAAGAATAGCGTGCCCGCCTTTCATTGTTGTCACTTGTCACCACTGTATTCAAGAGATATTTTCTCCTGTGGGGGTTCGGTAACACATGCAATTATATAGAGAACATTTATGGCATTATGACTTGCCGGGGATGGTGATGGGACATCAATTTATGGATGGGTTGGTTCCGGAATTGAAACTTTGGAAGTCACCCTATAGGTCCGGATTTTTTAAAATTTTGAATCTGGAACTAAATTAATTATATTCGAAACTTATCTGGAACTTCTAAAAGCCACATAATTGATCATATTCGATCGTGCTTTTTATAGTCAGACAACTAGTAAAGTCTTGTTAGTCAAGTGAAAATCGTGGGTTTCATTTTCCCTAGTTGTATCCCGCTCTTTTCTAGATGAAGGGTATAAAACTGGTTCTACTGTAGAATCAGCCTACTTGATTTGTTATCAGGTTGTGGCAGGTTTAACATAAGAAGTGGGATTGAACCACTTCGGTCTGATTCCTGGATTGAACTAGCTCGACTGCTTGCTCCTAGATGGTGTTAGATAGATGTCAGAAGAGCAAAACATATCTATTAATATAAGAGCTCATACTCTCCGTTGCCATATTTAGCGAATTCCTCATTAAGAAGCAGAAGATGAGGAAATGAGCAAGACCCTTATCGATTCCCGACATGGAAGACAATCCGTATGCTATCTTCCAATCTCCTTCAAAGGAAATTAGGCACGCATCTCCTTGGAACAGTCGAGAATAACTTGTTGAGAGTAAACGATGGCGTCACGATTTCGTGTATGATTGCACTACTGCTGTATATAACCATTTAAGGACATTCGGATCGTAGTGATTGGCCTTTACAAACCAAACAGGAAGAAAAGAGAACACCTCAGAAAGGGGGAATTTCTCGAGAGATTAGCTATGGAAGCAGAGGAATTCATCTTCTTGATCTTACTAGAAACTTGGGTTTGGTGCATAGTAGATTTTGTTTCCTAGCTTTCGTACGAACTCCACATATATATTCTTTGGGTGCCTCTGTAAAGGGTGCTGCAACTTTGGTCCGAGAGACTAGCTCTTCTTAGTTGTTAGTGTATTTAGTAAGTCTCTGATCATAAATATAAGCCAGATCAGCAAAAGTTTACATACATTTATGTTATGTTCTCTATGATCCTATTCTTATTGCTTAAGTTGCATCAAAGCTTGTCAAGTTATACTGATCAGTACCATCAACTTCTTAATTATATATTTTTTTAATGGTATGATGTGAATTTCAACCTTAAACAGGTGCATAAGTCTCGAACTTATGAAACGTACCACTATAAACCTCCTCTTATCTTTTCAAATGTTCGTACCGCTACTAATTGACTTCATTGGTGGACGTTTCTCTTTGGTCTCGTTTCCTGGATCTTCAAACTGAAAATGCCATTATTTACTTTTCTAGAGATGTCTCCTTTCGGGTGGGGGGAAGTCAACTATCAATCTTGTCTTGATCTTCTAGAGGTTTTCATTCAAAAGAAGTTTCTTATTAGCATAAGATTAATAATGCCTAGTCCAGCGTCAAGTCGACCGTCATCAGTTCGCTTGAAGAGTGCGGGAACTCCTAAACAAGAAATCAAGCTTGAAAACTATAGAGCAAAAGGACAAAACCAAGAACGCCAGTCCTCCACGTCTCCCCAAAGTCTCGTTCAATTAAGTGCACGGAATATGTTAACCCGTAAAAGACAAGAAAAGAGGCAAGACAATGGCTGGCCTCTCGAGCAATGTCTAGTCTCCCTACCGCGAGCAGAGGGGATCGTCCTATACTCGAGCCTATTACTTGCCTTAATGAAGACATTTTCTTTTAATTGACTGGTTATAATTAGCTGGTCTCCTTGTCGATCGAGTCCTCTGTCTCCGACGCACGCACGCAACCTTATCCAAATTGTAGAGAAGATCGTAGACCAAAACTGCAAGTATGGTATTTCCAGGTACTTTGAGTCCTAATTCCTAGAGACAAGTGGACAAAATGGCATCCTCAGATTGTCCCTATGTTTCTTGTCGTTCCTGAGAGGTTCATGGACCTTGTGTTGTGCTGCTTGATTGGCATTGTTTATGTGCGGTATGCCGGTGTATATTCCATCACCACCCCCGCACGAGCAGCTTCAATGATAATTAATACTTTCCAAACCCTAGATTTTCGGTCGCCGTGCAAGTATGAAGTAGCATATTTATTAGAGTGAAAATTGTAAGATATTGGGGGTAGAGAGAGATTTCCAGTCCCTTCGTCGTTTAGTATTGATGATTTTGTCTTGAGTCGTTTGAGATGCGATGAACGATGTCAAGTCATTTGGTTGAGAATCCGATTGCAAAGCAATGAACGGTGCAATGGACACGACCACAATCTCGATAGGTGGTGATCCCGACTCGGGAGCAATTGGAATTGGTCATTTGCAGAATCTAGTTACGTGGTCGTAATATTTTATATCGCAAATCTGGATATAGACCTCACTAAATATGACATACGTGTAATATCTCGAGCATTTCAATGATTTGCAAAATATTAAGTGTATCGATAAATTTTTGGTAATTTGTTAATATGTATACATCATCATAATTTCTTTTTAAGTGGGGCTATGTTTGCACTCTTTTTTTTTCCCTTACCTTTTTAGGCAATTGTGATCTATGAGTTATTACTTTTTTTTTCTTCTCAGTTTACTTCGAAATTTTCCTTTTTGAAGAGAATAATCTACTACCTCCTCTAGATAGGGGAAAAAAGCAAAAGAATGTGCATTTACTTGGAAAGACATTAATATTGTTCACAACTTGTCATTGGATGTGATTACATATGTTTAGAGAGTAAGCATGAATTTTGGTGAACAAATATGATTTTGAATCAAGGCTGATAATTAGAGTCATGTCGTGTCAAAATAGGAGTATAACACGAAATCACTAATCGAAACATGACACGTTTAATAAACGTGTGGAACTGTCTCGACATGATCACGACATGACTAACATGATTATCAAACATATCGCCACACCTTGTGTCAACGGACATAATACGCTCATATGTTTAAAACGATAAACACTTAAAAACGTGTTAAAGTGTTAAATTTGTTGAGTCATTTCAACAAATCTCTACACAATTAGTACTAGTTATATTTACAGATACATTAGTCAATTAGGAGCTCTTCATGTCATATGACTTTTTTAGTCTTAAATATGTTATTATTTACCATTTTTTCTTTGTAACATGTGAATTATTTTTTATGAAATTTTAACAATAAAACAGTCTTTGGATATGAGTACTAAACGTGTTAAATGGTGTCTTATGGCATTATAACCTTAGATGTGTCTTAAACAGGTTGACCTGTTTATGCCAAATTCAAATTTATTGAATTACCTATCATGTCTTGTAAATGGGCCAGGTCGATAATTAATGGCCCTAGTTTGAATGTGAAGAACTCGTAAATTAGGTTTCGTCCTTCATCAGAATCACATAAAGCTTCGATAAATGCATAAGCATTGAACATTGCATTAACAACTCAAACCATGTAACAACATCATACCAAAGACAAATGAATTCATGATCATATAAAGAAAATCTGTTTTTTCAACTTTAAAAAATGGTTTTACTCAGAAAGAGATTTTTTTTATTTAATTCATATGTCAAGTTCATGAAAAAAAGGAATATTACTTTTATTGTCATTCAAAAGGAAGTCGGGGATATGTTTGTAATAAACTAATATCCGACCTTTTAAGCAATTGAAACATATTACAGGCTTCCTGGCTTTCTTTTTCTTCTTTCTTGTTTTTTTCTCTTTGGTTGGCCAAAGTTAAAGCTTGAATTAGAAAGAGACCCAAGATAACTATGGGCTTAGTACCGACCCAAAATTGAAGACATGGCCCCTTAGGGATGGGCAATTGTTTAGGGCAAATTGGGAACCCTGCACCGATGCTTTCACTCATGAACCGGCCCAATATGTGGATTTTTTCTTTTTATATTGAAGATGATATACATCGATCAGTTTCTTAACAAATCTCAACCGTTGATACGTTTAGTAAAAAATTTCACAACCGCCCAAACTCATATGAAACCGTTGTCTTGGCAAATGAGATGGAGATACGTATAGAGATAGAAGTGCCTGATCAAGTATTGATAGATGAAGATCATCTGTCATGTATGGTGTCTCCATGAGAATCTCAATAAATCTCTATCATGGATGAATGAGGCATCGAAAGGGCGACACTGAGCATGGTAGAGGTTATCATCCTTGTATGGGATGGATCGGCTGATAGGTTAAAACTCTTTCATCCATATTGACTTTATGTACCCCGTTCCCCGTTCCTATAGAATGAAGGGGACCCCCTAAGTAACCACCAAAGTTGAATTTGTAAAAATTCTAAGAAAAATGACTTGACTAAGCAGCTTATCTATTTGAAAATCGACATAATAAATTGCTGAGAACCCCGTTGGCAATTCAAGAGTAACTAATATATGATGGGGAAATTGCATGATCATTGTTCATGAAAGAGTTAAAAAAAAAAAACTAACTAGTCAATAGGCATGCCGAGAGCTTACTTTATAAAAATGCGAGTGTTTAAAAACCTCAAAATTGGAGATTCACAACTTGACCTCGATGGTCCAAACCTTTTTATGAGAAGCGATAATTGTCCAACGTGAATATGGTTTAAATATGGCAGGGTCTTTGCACTAAACCCTACTAAATAGGCACCGGATACTTAATCAATTGTTATAAGTTATGACTATCTAATGAACCATATGCCTCATGAGATTTCCAATCCTTTCAATTTAGGGTTAAGGAAAGGCCAATCAACTCAAGTTGATGACTTGGAGATTATCCTTGACATCATGGGAATTAGGAGTCAAATATAAAGAAACTCAATGAGAATGAATGAATCATCTTAATTTATTGCTCATCCCTCTAGGGGCTGTGCTGCTTCAAGCTTGAAAGGGTGACTAAGAGTCCTGTCCAAATCGTACCAGGAGGACGGTAGGCATATGAAAACGACCCATTTGGTACCATATGTGAACTTGGTACTGGCCACTGGGTCTTTACACATGATGCCTTGCCATGCCTTGCCTTGCCTTCTTTCCGACTGCCCCCACAACAGTGAAGATGCCTCTTAAAAAAGGACACCGTTTCCATCTCTTCATCAGATGTTACTTCTCTGAGGGACAAGGACGACTGGTTTTAATGTTTTATTGTTGCATTGGCGGAAAGTGAATATGTCTCTTTCAAGAGAGAACAGGTCATGTTTGGGATGGCCAATGCTACCTCACCACGAGTGAAACTTTTTCAATTCCTAGGTCCAGATAAAGAGAAAAAGAACCTAAAAGAAACAAGAAGAAACACGGCAGAAACCTGGGTTTTAACTGCAGATACAAAGCATCTTCTCTTTGCATGCCGTGTGGCTGGACCACACTCCTCTCTCTCTCTCTCTCATTTGTAAGCAAGTTAGTTCCTGAAGCTTTTGAGCCAGTCCAGTATGAATAAAGTACGGCGGTTTCGCGGTGGGAAGTTGGACATGGCTGTGGAATGAGGCTTCTTTGAACTTTATTTGGTACGCTTGCCGGCATAGAATGATGAATTCTATGAGCGAGATTAAGACACTGACTCGCGTGCAATATTTATTAACCATCGCCATAACCCATTAATATAAATATATATATATATATATATATATATATATATATCTATTGAAGAATTAAAAGGACAATCATAACAGTAGACTGGAGTATCATATGTAATCACATATACTATAACATGGCATCCATGACTAATTATACTTAAAAATAGCATAGTCTCTCACTTGTATTGATAAAACTTACAATCATATTTTAGATATCACACTTGTTGTAAAAAGAATGAAAAGGGCTGCATTGTATGTTACCTACAACCATTTAATATTGATAACGTGATATTTCAATATTTTCATATTGTTATTTATATTCCATTTTATTTATACATTGTTAATATATACCCTTAGATTCACAGTGTTAGTATATCTCCTTAGATCCCCGGGCGTCCATGGTTCACTTTATAGTCACTGTCATTCTAATCGGGTGAAGACGGTTTATTTAATGGAATTTCACTATAAGTCCCATATATCGATCATATTTGCAAATTTGTATTTCGCATTTATTTACTTTCACAAGCAGATTAGATCTTATAGCATGCCTTTCTCTATTAGATGTCAAAATTTTTAGTAATTGTAAATTAAACATGTATGCCGCTTGATCAATTAACACTGCTTCTGTAGATAACGTGCTTCATAACTAAAAATCTTTATCAATCATTCGTCACACTATATGCTCCTATATGTCAGGAAAAACAAAAGAAACATGACGAAAAATGAGTGAATATGTCTATAGAAAAGTAGTTGTTGGCTCGTACCATAATGTATATATGCAACATGTATTCCCACTCAAGTAGATAGTGTCACGGATAAACACAAGATTTAGTCTAAGTTTCAGTATTTTCGCCCCCTAAGCTTTATTTTATGCAATCAAGTCCTCTGACTTTCTCAATTTGCGCAATCAAATCCTTTAGTCAACCACTTTAACTAAATAGTCCAATAAATTAATGATGGGCATTGCTTATATGACCAAAAATAACAAGTGATGTTAGTTTGAAGCCAAATAAGCAGAAAGCATAGGTAAATAAAACTCTTGCCTACAAATATTACGAAGGTTCGAGGATTTGATTGTACAAAATAAAACTTAGAGGACCAATTGCACAAATCCAAAAAAGTCAAAGTAGTTGACTGTAATAGAAGTTAGAGGACCAATTGCACAAATCCAAAAAGTTAAAGTAGTTGACTGTAATAAAAGTTAAAGGATCCAATTGTACAAACTTTGAATCTTAGAGGACTATATAAAAAATTAACCCTAATATCATTGATCGTATCTTCAAGAGACAAAGGAAAATGTTGGCCATGCTCCCATTGGGCTAATTTATTTTCACTAGAACTCGCTCATATTTATGAAAAGAAAAATAAAATCCATATGTATATATAGATTTCCTAGATCAACGAGCATCTATATAGGCCATTAACAGTGGGATAAGTCCATTATATCTCATAATGTAGGAGAAATCCGTACCTAGTGTACTTCTAAGGGCATTTAGTGCTTAAAATATACTTTATCCGTCTCTTGTCTTCATAATATTCATATAAAATTCTATCTTCTTGATAAGTTAAATACTCGCACCCCTTCATTCCGATTACTTTCAGAAGAAGAGAAATACCTCAGCAGTGGACATCGACCATCTCATTTTCCTCTAACAAAAGCAGCATTACTTTCCTCAAATACGTCATTAACTCCAAGTCACCTCTTTTTTTCTAGATCATGTGTACCACATTAGAGGGTATTTTTAGGGAAGGAAAAAAGGAGAAAAAACAAACCGAGATAATGGTCATCATCATTCCAAATCCCACTCTTTTATCCTCGATTTGTTCTCATTTCTTTATCATATTACTATCACCATAATAGGTGTTATTATTCCGAAGGAGACATATAAACCGAAAAGTAATCATGGTCCTCGCCCCTCTTAACATAATGAATTTCCATTTTCTTGTTCCAAGCTTGGCAATGAATGCATCTAGAAAGACTCGAAGCTATAATATAAAGAAAGAAGGATGGAAATTCTTCGAGAGAGCAATCAGTAGTCGTCACGCCTGCGGTACCAAACGGTACATGATGCTGCGCTATGTGCATGCGTTTCTGTGCCCGGAATGGGCCAGGGGAACAGTTGACCGGCTTATGTGAAGTCCAGGTCAACTTTTTCGGGCCCCTTCTTCAATTTTCTATGTGCACCAGTACCTGAGTTACCGCTAATTCCGGGCAGGATATCTGTAGTTATACTAATTTCTTTATCCTAATCAAGAAAAAAAACCACTCATGTCTTTTTAGCAATTATTTCCAGGTAAAATTTCTGCATATTTTGAATCATAAAGTGAAATAGTTGATTCTTTATTAAAAATTGAAACTTTCAAATGACAATTTGACGATGAGAGAGTGCTGCAAAATGGCATTTTTATGTCTTTGCATTAGAAATCGAACTTCAATCTTGTGCTTAGGCCTCATTCGACTTCGTATGTGCTGATGGGGGTTGGACCTAGATAGATTTTTTGGCCTTAAAGCATTCGCATTGTTTGGAATGCTTTTCATCTAATAGCTTATGTAATTGGACAAATTGATAAGTTGATGGCGGTTCCGGTACTTCATTGAACTTATTCAATCTATCTGGGAGTCTAAGTGCGGTGTTTGAGCAACTGAAAGCAACAAAGTTTCTCTTCCTTTATCCAACCACATTTCTTGTATTTGAGCGGAAAACTGTATATTATGATAACTCGAAATTATGAAATTAACGAAAATGCTATCACAATACTAAAAAGAATTGCCACACATGTAAACCAAAATTACTGAAATTTGTAGTACTCCCCACACATGTAAGCTGAAATGTGACCTAAGGTATAAAAATGATGGTAAGTGGAGAGGAGAAAAAAGGAGGAACCTCAAGGAATTTGAATATATAGAAATTTTTTGCTACGATATCATCTTCGGATTTCAGAGATTGCTACGAGTCTATCTAGAAAAAAATCTGAAGTGCTAGACGAAACCGTGTTGAACTGCTCTAACGATGGTAACGCAGTTGACTAAATAAGGCCTCGCCACAGTCGGACTGTCATCGAGAGTAGGATTTCACCCTTGGAAGATCAGCTAAACAACCAATGATGACGACCACACTAAGTGCTATGTATTGTCATGATTCAATCTCCCCGCGAAGGAAAAACTTCCCTTTTCCTACGTGAATGCAGCCCCCAGATAGTGTATACGACTTAGTGGACTGCCGAATCATAGCATGGAATTGGAAAGTGTATGCACTATATCTGCACGAGAGTGCATGCATTCAAGGACAGTGTGCCAATCACAATGATGTACACTTTGGCTCTTCAACTCAGCATTAGCGAACCACGATGCAGAATTACCTGGTAATGATCCGTTATTATGTAATGACCCAGTAATGATCTGTTATTATGTTGTGGAATTAGTGCTTGCAGCAGTTAACAATTTCAGGATCGGTGCCTCTGACTTGTGCATGGATGGCGTCAGCTCGAACCCTTGAATGAACTCAAAGGCAAAAGCATCACTTCAGATGTGCAGAGGGGGAAGAAGTTATATATTTCCTAACTGACGTTCTCTTGGTTATAGAGGGAAAACAGTTCACAAAGACTGATGGGTCTTCAAAGCACGCGAGGGGGTTGGACTCGACAGTAACAAGACAGAGCCAGAAGGTTGAACTGTGCGTCTGAACAGAATCTCGGGAGCGATGCGAAGAGAACACATGTAAATGGACGTGTCGAAAAGAAATTACCAGGGTTTTGGTTTCACAAGGTCGTTGTCTCTCTGGGGAGAGATACAATGGTCACGTGCTGAATTTTGGAGCTAATGGTAATGATGGTGTTTTAGGAGTGATTGATTGTTAATAGCTCCGCTGAATGTTGGTCTGCCGCGTGTTTTTGCGCATGTACTCGCTGAATTTGACTCTGCAGTTCTGCAGATCCACCTCACTATTTATTTCTCTCTCTCTCTGTATCAGTTGATCGAAGATTGTAGAAGTTCTCTTTTTCCTGGTGCATATCAATTTAAGGACATGAATGCTGATTAAGAACACCTAAAGGAAATTGTTTTATAACACACAACTTTCTTTTGTCTTTTTTTGACCTGAATAAAGTATATTTCAGGCCACATCATAGTCCATATAGCTTTGGACTCCAACCTAACTGATTGGACCAATTCAACTCTTCAATAAAATCTCATTCAGATCTTTTAAATTCTATTATATTCCTCTCATGTGATAGCACATCTCTTTTGATTTGATGTCCAGCCTCAGTTTGACATTCTATTGTTTTGCTTATTCTACTTGTATCCGAATGAATACGAGATCAGAATCTAAGTTCAACTTGCAATGCTAATGAAATAGAGTGAATAATGCGATATTGATCAGACAATTGCTAATAGCTCAAAAAGAGCACCAAGACTTGGTGACAAAGTTGAGAATTTCGTGATACTAAATGCATAAATATATACATCAATTAATTGCAGTCTCTCATATCACTTAACATCCAATGTAGACAAATGGTTGTTCCAACATGATGTATTAGAGTTCAATTAAGGATAAGATCGTGATACTTTCTCCTCTAATTATATAAATCTGGTTTGCATTGTTGTTTATATTCCTAGTTCTTACTCCTCGATTGTATAAAGCCTGTATTTATCTCGTAACAAAGCATGTGATGTCATGTTAAACGAAGTCAAATCATCTTAATTTGCTAATCTTATTTGAGCACCTCGTCATGCAAGTGAGAGAGCCGGTACATTTACCTCTCGAGCAAAGTTAGTTATATTTAGATTGGTCTATAGAATTGGTATATCAAGTGATGTGGCAGACGGTGAAGAGACAATTAAACAAGTGGGACATCTCCAACACCCAGCAACATAGTTTGCCTCATCAATTAGTACCAGCTCTATAACCCAGACTTAGTAAATATAGCATATCTGTTCCCTCCCAATCCAAAGAATGAACTGGCATTTTCTTTTCTCCAGAAGAATAGATGATTTTACTCCAATTCATGTTTGTCCTAGCTGGTGGTCCAGCTAATATAAAGAGAAAGAATGTCGAAGCTCCATGACCATATGCAAAACTAAATAAGAACAAAAATAAAAAGCTGGTAAGCGATCGCAATAGCAGATGTGCACCCATCGATGTCCAAAAATATAAATGAAAATACATGGCCTCAAGCGTATGGCCTACTTTTGTACTGATATTGCCCTAACTTTACTCCATACCTTTTTGTAGGTACACATGATCCTTCTGAATAAAACCTTTGTCCGGACCGAATTTCCCAAACTACCATCTTCATATGGTGCGACACAGAAATCACAACCCATTTGTCATCCAAAAAGGAATATACACAATGGACACATGAATGACCAAACTTTCAAGGTACAACTTCGTTTGCCTCTCAAGGTACTGCACTTTCAAACAACTAGAGAGCATCATCCTAGTCGTTCTTTAAGATTGCACCAATCCACGTTTATGTCATAAGTTTCATCCTGATATGCATCCAATGAATTGATTTACAAATGAGGAACGAACCGGCATGTCGATCCATGCTGTTATTGTAAAAATCTCTTTGGAAATACCTACATACAATTATCCAAAGGTCTGGTTCACGCATAATTAAAAATCTCGCTTCTGTTTTTTGTTTTGTCTTTACAATCACCACCGGTGATGAGCTTATGCCAAATTGTCCCACCCTTAGATAGCGATACACATTTCACTCGATTTCTTGAAGATAAAATAGCTGATCAAACCCATTCCCATCAAAAGAAATGAGGTCAACCCTAGTGAACCTATCATTTAGTGAGCTGTTACAGATCAATGAAAGAGTCATCTCCAATCCAACAAAACCTTGGTGATGACAGCGACTTTTCAAATGCAGTGGTAGGTGACCAATGGGAACTCACCAAAGAGGACCGAATGCAACTTTCATTAAATGTAATTGAAATCTCTTTCGCTGGTGTGAAGAGGGTGAGCTTGTTGGGGACAGTGGGGTATGCAAGAAGGAGAAGAAGACATGAACTGAGAGACTTTTCAGAACGCCACTGGACAAGTTCTTTTAAGGAAGTTGCCCATCCTCTGGTAAACGTGGGGAACCGGGACAATCATGGGACCATCTCCGCAATGATTAGGTCAGGACCCACCATTTCTTTGGGTTATAATCACCACTAACCCTACTTTACTTCTCCTCTTAATTAAGATAAAACAATTTCATTTATTGATTTAACTAGCCGTATGATAAAAGTGTTCCACTATGAATCACCAGAAGATAAAGACACATAAATTATCTCGACTATGCAGACAGTAGACACATGATTTGTTTTATCTAAACTCAATTGCACTTTTATCAAACTTCTAATGCCGATTGCAATTATTACACATTTCACCTAGAATAAAAAGATAACAGAGTAGTAAAAAATGGTTTGCTTTTTAAATGCAGTGATTACATATAGCATGAGACGGACGATCAATTAAAAATCACAATTCATAACTTAGTTGCTTGATAAGTGTCTCCGACATACTAGTTAGGGAAATTCACGAGATATTTTGTGAGTGTCACCTAAAATAAAATTATTGTTCGAGGGATAAATTTTAATATATTTTGCAGGGCTATTCACTCTTCTACCATTTCTTATTTTAGGTTAAGGATATGAAAAATATGAAAGTGCTGCTCCAAAGCATAATGATTGTGGCCTTGTGTTTAGAGACATCTTCTGCATCAACCTGTGCTCTAACTTTTTTTCACAAACCCCTAGAAAGCATGAAAATAGTATGTATACTAGTTCTTATGTAAGCAAGAAGAACCTAATTCGGGGCATTTTTCTATAAATAAGCTATGCCATGGCTCTCTAAGTAGGATTTCTTTTTATCTATATATAGTAAGAGAAGAAAAAACAGGAATGAGAATAGAAGAGCCAAACGAATGCGCAAGTTCTTTTTCTTTTGCCATCGCATCAAATTACTATCATAAAATAAATAATAAATTGAAAGAACAATTGATTATAACCAATCTGTACTATAACCTCGAATAGTCAATTTGCCACTCAAGAATCAAGTGGGGCCCAGATGACACTTGGATAACGTCTGAGACTTTTGCTTCACTTCTATACTTGTTTTTAATCGGAAGATAAAGAAAAGTATATACTAAAATTATATAATAAAAAATACAATTTCTGTTGTTATTATAAGCTTTTGTAATACCCTTCACTCTTAAGTCCCCAAGCCTAGGCGACGATCCGGCCCGATACTCTGGAAAAAAGCGAAAGTCTTGTTTAGTTTTTTTTTTTTTTTTTTTTAATAAGCTTAACTTATCTGCACGCACAAGCACTAATAAAAAGTTTCATGATATGTCACTCCAAGAAGGCATGGCCTTCTCTTCCTAGATATAAATTGATTAATTTGATTTATGACATGAACATGTAAGAGTCAATAAGAAGATTAAAATTATACATATCGTGTTATGTCGTATTTGAAATTTCTCTTTGTATTTTTAGTTCAATTCTTTATCGCGTTACATTCTGTAAACTATCCGATACTATTATGTCATGTAAAACTATTATCTAAATTTATATAACCATATCAATCCACATGGGTTCTGTTGTTGAGAAATTATAAGGAATCAATGTTTAAGTTATCTATACTTTAAAAAGTGGTGTTTTGCTCTTTCTGTGATAGGAGGGAAGGTCTTTGATTGGTGGATTGCAAAAATGAAAAAACAAGACTCATATGTAAATTTAACTAAAAATGAATGTGAAAATTGATCATCGTATTGGCTACGCTCTTTTTGAGGGGGCCGGCTTGTGATAGCCTAGGACATATTCTTTTTACCCAGAAAAGTATATAATATGTATATCTTCTGTAGGGAAGAATTTTATATTATAAGATTGCGGACCAGCCAACCAGAGCTCGCGTGCACTTGCTGGTGGGGGGCGTGGATGTGGATATAGTATTATATTGACTCTTCATCACTTCAAACGCCAAAATAAAAATAATAAAAACATAAAATTCCTAGAAGGGTGTTACAAGAGCTATTTGTCATTATTATTTTATAGGGCGGAGATTTGTAATTATTTAGTCGGTGCACTTTTTGCAGTGAAATTGGAGTCTCTCATCTTATTGAGCTTGTTCTTGGTCACGCGTCACGCAGCTATCAGAAAATGCTCTTACAGGAAAATTGTAAATGGAGATCTATTTAATAGTCATTTAATAAAGTTTCAATAATAAACTTTTCATATGGAGGAAAATAAGTCACTAAATGACGATTAACTTTGTCTATCATCGATCACGAAAATATCATGTTCCCAAACATCGCATTGAAATCCATGGAATTGCCAAGGAGCAAACAGTAGCTAGTATTAATCATTGCTTTGTTCATCATATCTCTGCATCGATCATAGAGAAAATTTGAACTCAACAATTTAGATCTTTCATTTATAGGCAAAAGGGAAAGAAGAACTCTTAATCAGAACCAGCATTAAGATAAATTTGTACAAAGAGGAAAGAACTGAAGTGAGGTAATGTATTGTTAGTGGGATTAGAATGGATAATGGGTTGAACCCATGAGCACAACCGACCCAAATTGTGAGCTTAATGATCGTGGACTAGTCCCGCCGGACCATCGGCCACTACATACTGCGAGACTCGCCCCCAATAAAACAACATCATTTTCCTCACCTAACTCGCATCGCCAACAGCTCATGGGCAAAACCAGCCAACATACGATCCAGTATTTCGGCTTACCGCAGAGCTCAGCAGAGTCGGTACAAGGAAGTTTGTGATCCCCCTGGATGGTGTGTTCGAAGAGATATCACTATCGTATTGTCCAAGGTTGGGTTCCGGAAGGCCCTCTCGTGAAAGCTTAGGATGTATAGTTTTTTATTTACCTAGAAAAGCATGTATTATGGATTTCTTCGTCTGAGGAAAAACTAATTATTATAGAACTGCGGACCAACCAACCAGACGTCGCGTGCAATTGCTGGTGCGGGGCATTGATATAGTATTATATTGACTTTTCATCACTTTATACCCCAAAAGAGAAAAAGAAAAAGAAAATTCCTACAAGGGCATTTGAAGAGATATTTGCAATTGTTCAGCACTGCACTTTTTCCAGTGAAATTGGAGCTTCTCATTTTATCGAGCTTGTTCTGGGGGATGCAGCACGCACCTATGAAAAAAAAAATATTCTTTTAGGAAATTTTATGTGAAGATCTAGTCAAATTGCCATTTAATAAGGTTTCAATGAATAGCCCTTTTTACTCTGAAAATAACTATATGCTGAGCAACATTGATATTAGCAAGCGCTTACATTATGTATAAGATGAAACACAGCACTTAATAGTTCAATAGTGAGAGTGCTATCTAGTAGATACACAAAAACTAGACAAAAACTAACAATATGTGTTCAGTAATTTCCACGACTACTTATGCTTGCGATCCCAAGCTTTATATCAGTCAGCCAAAATTCAATGGTGTTGGAAATACTAGAATCTTTAAAAGCATGTGTGTTAATATCTTATTAATAGCAATGTCATACACAGATATTGAATCTACATATATATGCTTGAGACATAAAAGAGGGGGGTTTTCTATCGGAATTTTTGTCACTTACTTGTTAGCTTGCTCCTTTATCAAATGGATGCAAGTAAATGTGCTCAAGCAAGCCTCTTTTTGTGTGTGTGTGTGGAAATTGAGCAATAATATTGAAGAACTAATATTGCAATGTTGTATGTTCACATATATTATTCATAAGCCTAAGTTAGTATGAATCCGGTACGGAAACTTTATCCCACCTATGTCTCACGCACCACCAAAAAGGCCAACAAGAAAAGCGAAAAGAGAAAAAAGAGTGCAAGCTCATTAATTGCTTATGATCTAAATTCATTTATGTCAGTAAGTCCCCAAGTTTATTTTAACTGCACTTTTTGGGTCTTGTCACTCAAGGACCCCCCCAATAGTATTAAAATATTCACTCACTGCAATCATTCCCTCTCTCTCTCTCTCTGTGTCTCTCTCTCCCTCTCTCTCACCCAAGTGAAAAAGAAAGAAAACATTCTCTTGTGGTCTCCATCAATGGCTGGTGGCTAATATAGAAGAAGTTCCACCTTCATCACTCTCTCTTTCTCTCTGAGCCATTTAAAGGTCTTCTCCCTTTTCTCTGCGAAAGATAGAGAGAGAAGCTTTCGCAGCAATCAAGCAATCTCTGAAAGATAAGGAGAGAGAAACAGAGACCCCAAGTGATGAGAGCGATGGATTATTGCCATTAGGGCATCGGTGTCGTGTGCTGTGCGAGCTTCTCTCTCTTATTTAACCCCATCTCTTCTCATTTTTCCCATTCCTCAACCCTTCTTTCCTTTTCCTCTTCTTTTCTTCTCGCTCTCTCTCTTACTTTCGCTCTTTCCATTTCCTCGGGATCTGATGATCTCTCTCATATGTGCCTCGACAACAAGAAGACAACTTCTCTTTTGTTCGAGACTTTTCATCAGTTGAATCTCAATTCCCGAGGAAATTATCCTCTCTCTCTCTCTCTCTCTCTCTCTCTCTCTCTCTCTCTCTCTCTCTCTTTTTTTCTTTGTTTAGTTTCCTCTCTCGTACATGTTTTCTTGTCGTTCTTGAACGAGAAGAAGTTACAGAAGAGTGACGATAGCAAAAGCCAGCAAAAGAAGCTCAAAAGGCTCGTGGTATTATATTCCTGAGCTGATCGAGAAGACATATACGGGGTTTCGTTCGATCCTGTCATCAGATCTGTTCAGTGTGAGTTCAGTTTCTGGGGTTTCTTGTTAAAGTTTCCTTGTTCTTGTTCTTGTTCTTCATCTTCTCCTACTTCTCCTCAAAGTTTGGCTTTTATTCTAATGCATTCAATTAAGTGCAGTTAGTTTGCAATAGAATGATCAGTGCTTGAGTAGGAGGATGATCGATGCTTCAGATGCAAGTTTTAGGGTAGACATTAGGATTATCATTTTGTTCAGACAAGAAGCCATGATTGTTTTATCCAATGGTTTGTTGCATTGTTATCATTTGAGTGCCCGTGGGCACAAAACAAGTTTTCACTCAAAATCTCTGCCTGGTTTCAGTTCTCTCTGGGATTTGAATAAGATAAATAAGGTCACCTCATGTTAATAGTTTCTGATAAATTGGTCTTTAGTTTCCTCTTTCTCCTAGACAAGTTTGCTCCTTCCAATGGTGTCGTATTTTCCAACTAGGTCTATATTTTTTTTTTCCCTAAATCTGACAAATTTAAATATTTTGTTTGTCTTGTGGGTAGCATCGGTCATTAGTATTCAGTAACCTTTCAACAATGAAAACAACATGATTGTTCTTGGTAATTTTAGCTAGCTAAGCTAGATAAATTATCTTTTCCACAGGAGTAATCTGCACGGAGATCTTTTTTGTTTTGGACTTTCATATATTCATGAGTGGCTGGAATTTCTTCAACCCTCCAATAAAACCAATATTCTTTCAAAAACATGTAAACCTCGATTGATATTTAATCATAACGAAAGGATTTGGAAAGGGTCATCTATTGTAAAAATGACATTACTATCATTTGCATCATAGATATCACTTGAAATTCATATGTCCGAACTACATATTCATTGAATTTTCATTTCTTTAATTGATTTCAGTTTTTTTGGTGGAAAAAGATACTTTTGGGAATTGAGTTTCATGTTGTAGCATGACTGGACAGAAAAGCTAGCAGCTTTGAATTGGTTTTATCAGGTTTATCTACCTCTTTATTTAGTCTTCTTCATCTGATGGACAAGCATGTACTATCCTATGGGCCATCTTCTTGCTCAAATTTAGTTTGCTCCTTCAATAAATTTTACTCTGGCGTTTTCTTTTTGTATTAATCCACAAGAAAATACCTAATTAATTAAGATCAATTCAAGCCAAAGAAAAGCATCCAAATTCTTTAAATGATTTAAGTTAATGATCCTTCAAGATGTCTGAACCATACTAATTGTTCATTCATAAATACGTTGTAATAATAATGTCGGTTACAATATGGCACACTGGGCAATCATATTTTATCTTTCAGAAGTGATTTTTCTTTCTTTTTTATCAGACAGACAAAAAAGTCTTCAAATGAGAGGCATATAAACCTAGCAAGACTAGGTTGCTGCTTTCTTGTAAAGGATAAACATGTTTCCCCGTTGCTATTTGTTCGTGTATCTTTCTTTTACCTCCTGTTCCATTGGGTTGGAGCTTACTAACTCGTTGAACTTCGTACGATATGTTAATCAAAAGTTTTTTCAGAGCAGAAAAAAGATTAGTTTATATGCAGATTGTCCTAAGTAGTGTTCAATTATTTATTAAAAAAAGTGCACTAGGAATCCTAAAGCATATGTATGGAATGCAATGAAGTCGTTAGCCCATCAAATGGTTTGATTAAGTCCTAAACCTTTTCTACAGAGTGAATTAAGTCCTTTTGACAGATGGTACCTAAAATTGCCTTCATAGCATCCTAAAGTTGCAGTTCAACATAAGATTTATGATTCGATTGCATATTTTAGTAGAATTATAGGCCTTACTTGAACTAATTGAAAGGTTTAGGAGTCGATTACATTTCCTACATTAGATTTAGGACTTGTGGTACAATTTTCCCATAATATATATTACGGTAAGGTTAATAGTTCATGTCTAATAATGGGTTTTCCTTCTATTCATTTTGAGGTAAAAGGGATGTGATATGAATTTCATTTAATGAAAAAAGTGCCCAACAGAAATCATATCCTATCAAAGGTCCAGCAGACATATAATCATTTAGACTTTCTTGGTATATCTTGGTTCAGACAAGACAAGGGTCAATGAGATGTTGTCCACTAGAACAGCTTAATTACATCAATTGCATGCGATGTATTAATTCTACTTCCCTACCAAAGAAGAGAGAAGATAATGATATATCTATGTCTGCATTAAGTTGCTAGCATAAAGTACTCGGTTCTTGTCAACCTTTTTTCTTATGTTTCTCACTGAAATACTCCAAACATTGTTATTACTTTTCCTTCATCATGGCCTCAGCACATACGCAATATCTATCCTCTTATATTTACAAAACAGATTGCAACTTTCTAAAATGTTAACTCGTGAATTCTACTTAGGCTCATTGTTCTATATAATCAATCGATTAAGAAGCCATTAATTATTTGTTTTCTTACATGTAATTTGCAGGTCTTGCAAAGTTGCTTGGGAGAAATATGAATTCCTTTTCACATGTTCCTCCCGGCTTCAGATTTCATCCAACGGATGAAGAGCTTGTAGATTACTATTTAAGGAAAAAGGTCGCCTCAAAGAGAATTGACTTGGATGTTATCAAAGATGTTGATCTGTACAAGATTGAGCCCTGGGATCTTCAGGGTATCAGTTATCCTATAACCTTCACTTGTAGCATGTTAAAAGACGTTATTGAAACTTTAAATTTTCGATAAACTTATTCGTTAATTTTGGCAGAATTGTGCAAAATAGGGACTGAAGAGCAGAATGAATGGTACTTTTTTAGCCACAAAGACAAGAAGTATCCGACTGGAACTCGCACTAATCGGGCCACAAAAGCTGGATTTTGGAAGGCGACAGGAAGAGACAAAGCAATTTACTTGAAGCACAGCCTCATTGGCATGAGAAAAACCTTGGTATTCTATAAAGGGCGTGCCCCGAATGGACAAAAGTCTGACTGGATCATGCACGAGTACCGGCTCGAGACTAACGAAAATGGGACTCCTCAGGCAAGAATGGACGTTAAATAAATCATTGCTTTAAAAGTAAATGAATTTCTTATGAGGAGGTTGATTTCGTATGTGGATGCATGCTTAATCGCGATTACAGTTAAGTCTCTCTATTGATACCATTAGATTCCTGAGGTATTTAATAAGACATGTCTAATATCTCGTTCACCTTTCAATTATGCATATCTGGATAGATACATGGTAATTGTGATTATAATTATAGCAAAAGTTAAATATTTTGGCACCAAGGGCATGCATAAAATATATGCAAGTGTCTCTGAACAAGGTCATGGTACAAAGTTTATTGCATCAATTGGACTTTTTCCTCACAGTATAATTAGAGTTCTCGTGTGATTTTCCAAAATGAGCCAAAAAAATTTAACTTGATTAATTATGAATTTCGACAGTCATTTGCTCAGTTAAGATATCCTCGAACATTGTAGCCTTTATTTTCATGAAAATATTGTTTTTCTTGTTCAACAGGAGGAAGGATGGGTTGTGTGTAGGGTTTTCAAGAAACGGATG
The DNA here is from genome assembly GCA_014182365.1 of Eucalyptus tenuipes. Lineage (NCBI taxonomy): Eukaryota > Viridiplantae > Streptophyta > Magnoliopsida > Myrtales > Myrtaceae > Eucalyptus > Eucalyptus tenuipes. Next base: position 26,272,212 of record CM024540.1, on the reverse strand, counting down.
ACCTCGATGAGGAAGATTGGCGAGTATGAGTCACCATGCTGGTATGACGACCAAGTCTCATTCATGTCGGAGCTCGATTCCCCAAGGAGGATTTCTCAGCCCTACCCATCACCCTACCACCATCAATATCCTTGTAAACAAGAGATGGAGTTGCAATACAACATGCCGCCACATGATGCTTTCCTCCAACTGCCTCAATTGGAAAGCCCTAAGGTCACTCAATCAGCTCCAACTATCACTTGCAACTCATTGATGCCATATGCGTACGATCGTAGCAGTTGCAGCAATTTCCAGTCATCGAATCTCACACAAGAGGAGCACATTCAGCAGATTCACCACCTAAACATGAACTCACTTTTTGGGAACATCCCGAGTGAGCAAGTGGCCGACCAAGTGACCGATTGGCGTGTTCTTGACAAGTTCGTTGCATCTCAGCTCAGTCACGATATTGCCCCAAAGGAAAACCACTACTCCAACTCATCAGCCATTTATCATGTTGGCGACCAAGTGAGTATCGAATCCAAGAGGCCTGAGGTCCCACAGGAATTCGCTTCAACATCGACCTCCAGTTGCCAAATCGAGCTGTGGAAGTGAAACATTGCACTATAGAAGCTAGACATACGATACATATACTGATCTTAGAAGGGGGTTACATGCTGAAGGACATCACATACTGTCTGTTCACTGTACATAATAAAACTAAAATGGTGTTGCTTGAAGCCTTTTAACTATATATAACTATGTGGGAATGGGAAGGCTTTGTGATAAGTGCTGGACGACTAGCTAAAAATCGAGGACACTATGCTAATTGGAAATAAATTAGCATATATATGTAGATGCATGGTATGACCGAGTTGTATTGGGAATGTCTCGGTGTATTCTGAATTTTCTTAGCATTTTTGCATGAAATGTCTTCATGTGAACTCAGAATGGGGTTTCTTGTTTTACCCCTTATATCTACTTAGATCATCTACTATGTTCTTCTACTTGAGATAGCAATTTGAGTTCACCAAAACACATTGCGTTTTTCTTTCTGTTGAAGCATATTGTGATTTTTTCTTCTCCCAGGAGAAATAGTTTGCAACTTTAGTTTATCACACTAATTCTGCTCAATACTAGTCCTTATCTTGAATTAATTATCTCAAATTAATCGAAGAATAGATGGATATACACATCAAAGGAGATCGTTGTATCTTTTTTTCTAAGATTGCCAACCATCTGCATTTTCTTGAGAAAACCAACCATTCATGCTTAACATTCAAGTCCACGACCTCCTGTCAATCACTTGACCTACTAATTGATGAAAAGAAGTTGATTGATTTTGCAAAGAAAATTTTAACACTGGCTACATTCAAATCTAACACTTTTGCCAGTAGATCTTATAGCTCAGGTTGAATATCTTGAATCAGATGTCCTCTCATTTCAACAAAATATGTGCATAAGATGAAACAACCCTAACTTATGGCGTCTACTGTCCAAGCTATCCTTCATTGCGTGATCCCTTAGAGTACAACTTCTCTATAGTCGTCCATATGCATAATCCCATAAATTGCAAGCACATAAGTAAGAGAGAGAGAGAGAGAGAGAGAGAGAGAGAGAGAGAGAGAGAGAGAGAGAGAGAGAGAGAGAGGAGCAGGGTGGGGCGAGGAGGAAGAGGTCAAATATGATGTGGGTGCTTTATTGTCTTGAGTATGCTTTAAGGTCAAGAGTAGATACTCGTTGCATTTAATCTAGCAGCAAGTGCAATAACTTCTTTACTCAATGTGTATTTGAGTACATCTGGAGTAAGGCTAGTGTTCTAAAAAAATTGACATTAAGGTAGTTTCATAATATCAAAATTATTCGACTCCTTCCGTTTACTCTGCAACACTGCAAAGGTGTGGAAGAGGTCAAATGTGACGCAGATTTGGCACATTTTCTTTAAAAATAGAAGAATAAGATAAAAACCCAAGAAATCCTTAACTTAATTATGGCGATCAAGAACTTTGCAAGACGAACCATGCAATAGCAAACAATGGTCAAATTGCGGACAGAGAGATGAATGTAAGCGATGAGTTTGAGCAGGCTGTATTGTGTCGCTATGCATGACCGACTAATCCATCTGCCTGATCTTTTCAATGTCCTATGTTCTTGTGCTTTATTAACACCTCATATTCTATGCATGCAAACCAAAAGAACATGCGCACAATACCTGTCGAACAAGATGATAGACTGAAGCCAAAGAATGCTTGTGAAGGCACAACATATGAATCCCTACACGCCAACGAAACGGACATTCCTTCTAAAGACCACAAAATGCAAGGGACTTCGAGAGAAAGAGCTATTGTTTAAGGAACTCCCCAATAAATCTGCGCATGCATCCATGGGAGAGAATAGAGGGCGAGAGCAAAGGATTAAACGACAGCAAATAGGAGTTACGGGTTGGTTTTCATGACTCACTCGGAAACCATCAAAAACACATCAAGCATTCCCTGCTTCTTCTATGCCAAAGTTGCAGGGCTCGTACTTGACAAGAAACCCGGCACCAGACCGCCACTATATCAAATTTGAAAATTGAAGTTCGGTTTAAATATGAATGCAACGAAACCAAGTAACAAACTCATGGTTGTGAATGGATGGACACAAAGGACGATATGATGGTGTTTTTGTTTGGCTGTCTTTGACTTGGTGTCATTTCTTGCCGTGTTCAAGTCAAGCATGAGAATCCCTTTAAAGCAATGAGAGACATAATGATTGGGCGTGCTCTCATGGACTCACATTCGTTAGCTCTCACATGGGGGAGAGAGAGAGAGAGAGAGAGAGAGGGGCGGAGGTTCGAAACCCTAGGACTGTCAGCGCCCCGTTCTGACTTATGTTTGACCTGTAGGGAGGCATTAATTAAGCTTTTCAGATTAGGGTTTGGTTCACAACCCAGAATCTTTATTGATTTTAAGATAAATTAGGACAAAGAATATAGTATAGAACTCCATCTTTTTTCCTCTCACCAATAGGCGAGGATAGAGAGCGCTTTAATTTGTCGATGCAAGTACTGTGTGTAGGCTCATTTTATAGATAATACAATAGATAAAGATCAATTAAATATGTGAAGTGTGAATGTGTTTAAAAACAAAAGAACGTTTCCATTCAGGTACCATACAAACTCATTTTATAGATGACATGATCGATAGGACATATTGCAATATGTGAAACACATGTAAATGCATTTTGGTGAAGTAGGAATGAGCCTAGGTAGGCGATAATTTCTTTTCAAAGCTGAAAACACCACGCGCGTTGACGCTTTCATTGGTGAATGAATAATTGAAGTTTTGTAAATTATGTTGCTTGAACTTTGAAGGCTAAGTAAGATGACATCATTAAGCATCTGAAACAAACCCATGTGAGACAGCATCATGTATCCAGCCGAAAACTGAAGCCTCCCACTGTCTTTGGAGAACGAATATGAATTTCATCTGCCTTTCTTTTCAGTGTTTTATCATTGTTTTATGTAATTAATCCAGTTTCTCACCTAAATAATTGATGTGGGCTGCAACTCAAGCTTTGCTTTAGTAATTTTATGTATATTCAAGTCAATCCTCTTTCTGCTACAGTCCTAGGAAAGAACGAGGGTCCTTCCCGCGTCAAGGAGAGAACATCATATTATATCTTTCAGACAATTATTAATAATAAGTTAGCGCATAAAGATACATGGTCAGCGAGATAATATATCCTAATTTAATCCCACATGCAACTTCTGTATATTTTTATTTTTTAAGTTCACTTTATGACATGGACAATGACCCAAACATATTGAATTGTTCAAAACGTGCTGCTTTCTCACAAGCAGGGACAGCATATTCCGTCCAAGTTTCTATACCACGAACCACAGTATTCCATGATCTGGCTTGTAACATTGGTCTTTAACATCCGAGCATTTGTGTTATGTATAATCAACGTGTCACGTTGCTCGTCTGTTCCAACTCTGCAAAAGTCGCACAAGTCAAGTGCAGGTCTAAGAAAACAGGAAAGGCGTATGTACGTATAGCTTTAGAAATCTCACAGATGACCAGATTATAATGGGCCTATTATTTATATGCATGATTAGAAAGCAGGCAAAACTGTATGTGTACACGTACATGCCCAATGATTCCGCAGAAATATTGTTTGCTGAAATACACTTGCATATCGCGACCTTTCGCAAGTTGAGTTGAGGAATCTAATGATTGCTCCCGAGAAAAAAGAGTGGTGGAGAGAGCGAGAGGGAGAGGAAGGGAGGGGGAGAGAGAGAGAGAGAGAGAGAGTAAACGAGAAAATATTCGGGTTAAGATGGTCGACATTCTCACATTATCGGTGAATACGGTGTATAACTGCTGATATAATCTGTAATACATAAGAATAAAGAGGGAAGATGGATGAAGGTGTTCATTATATGATTGATGGTCATTAATGTAGCTCTATGGCATGTGAGCTGAAAGCTTGGACATAATCTGAAGTTACATATGCTCACTGTAGATCATTCTCTGAATAAATTGGCAAGAACCAATCATAAGGAAGGAAAGATAAATGGATTCGGGACATTCTCTTTTGGTAGGGTCAAAACGCGGGTTCGCTGTTTCTTGAGATATAATCGACTTGAACTAGCAGAATGATTCGACGTGATAGCATCTGAGTTTGATGAAGAGGAACGGCCAAACAAAGGAGAGACAGGCCATTCTTTCTTCACTCATTGATGCTTCACCTCTTTTTCTGTTCAGAGTAATTCTTTTTGGTCCACTGAGAATGAGAATAGTAAAGTCCAAGCAACTTGTGTTGAGGGGACCCAGACTTGGCTTGGGAGTTGGGGAATATAGCCTCTCTCTCCACCACTCTTTTTTCTGTGAGCTTTCATGAGATTCCTCAACTCCACTTGTAAAAAGCCTCTCCTCTTTTTCCTCGATCTGATTCATTTCTGGGAGTGGGTCTTAGCTTCCAAGGCTCGTCCTCATCTTTTGAAGAAATTATGCTACTAAAAATGTCAAAACGGGTTAGATACGCGTGCTAAGGGGCACTTATTTCCGGTCGAGCGGGAAAGATGAACTTACGTTAAGTTGTGGAGCAAGAGTTTCCTAAAAATTTCGCCCATTCCATCAGTTTACATCATCCGAGTCTAGAAAAGAGCCTGACGTTGAGTAATCTGGCTGATCATTTACGTCATATTAATCAGAAGTATAAGAACTGAAGCACTCAATCCGGACAAGCTTCATTAATTAACATTAAAAGAGACTAAAGGTTTGCAATCGTTTAATGGCTTTATAGAAACTAGGTACCTTGCTATTCTCAACTGCAATAGATAAGCTATCAGCAAAGCACTGGAACCTATATAACCCAATTTGGACATGCGATTTAATTAGTGGATTCTAAAGTGAACTTTGACTTTGACTGATTTATACCATCAGTAAGACTCGGATCGACTTTTGTCCTGATTTGCAGCAGATTCAAGTCGAATTAATGACATAGAGTAAGAGTCTAGATTTTGCAACACTCTCAAATTGTGCTAGTCCTGTGATTGACATCTCACTCTAGATGATTAGAAACCTCTAAATGTCATCAAGCATTTCAAATCATCTATTTGGGAAAAGTTTTGAAAAGTGGTATTTATGGTTTTTTTTAACGGAATTTGACCACACTTTGATCGGTATAATGTTAGTGGTTTCAATTTTCAAAAAAAGCATTGGGATTGCAAATTTTCAAAAATCGGATCGAACACACCTGTAATACACATGGAATTTACATGCGATTTCAAGAGATACATATAGTCAACATAAATACCTGCTCTTCATCACTCGGTTTTTCTTTATTTCGTTGATTCGCCCAACACATCTTCCTTGTCCTCTAATACCTCTATTTTGTTGACTACTCCTGACCCATCTTCCCCGTCATCTTCTTCAAGAAAGTACATCACACGTACATTGCACTTGTATTCGGTTTGATTTTTAAAAATTCGTTATCCCAACATTTTTTTGAAAATCGGAATTAGTAGCATGTAAAAGTGATCATGCATGATGCCCGAGCAATAAAGATAAATACCTAATAATTATTTCAATTCCAAGGCAATTTTTGGAGTCCCTTTCTACAAGCCTTTTCCTGATGCCATCTTGAACTCCTTATTTGGCATGGATTGAACTAGATCATTTATACATCCAAATGAATGAATGTTCAGCTGTTTCATTAGCAAAGTTCTTATCAAATTCATACTAATATACAAAAAGCACGAGTTGGACATTTCTTATCATCCTAGTTTTCATGGTTCAACAATAATAGAGAAAAGCCAAGCGAGAAAAAATATAGGGTATCAACATATTTTTATGATTTGGGGGAAAATTTTTACGAAAGTAGAAGTTTAAGAAAACATTAATGCAATTGATTAGTTATAACTTCACAAACTTTCTCAAGAAAGACCATAAATAGGTATTGAAATGATCTAAGGATGTTGTTGATGGAAGAACAATGTATGTAAACTTCCCTTCTTCCATCATAGTAGGCTAGACTACGCTTGGACAATGAACCAACCGACTTTTAAGATTGCTGAAAGCTACCCTGCCATTCCTAGCTCGGTGATTGCCACATTTAGGGACAAATCTACATTGCCTACAATGGTAACATAAATTAATAAAGTACCATGATATCATTAGACTAAAAGAATATGGTGTAGAGTTTGTGGACAATAAAAGCGAAGGAATAAATATTTTTAACCTTAGTTTAGATGTAGAAGTACCTACACATAATGGTTACATGTAAAAGCACCTACTATTTGCACGTATTTTGCACGCATATTGCATGTTCTTGCACATATGTTGCACGCAACTTGCACGTATATGAACCACCAAACCAAACTCGAATAAAGATGTCTCCGACATAATAATAAAAAAGAGCCAAAAATCACTGCAACCCATTTTGACCGCATATCAATCTATTATCAACATAATGGAAAATGTTGACTTAATGATACCTAATGGTCTTCCTTCTTTCAAGAAAGAGGTATGTCGCATTCATCTCTCAATATGAAATTTCACTAAAATAGGAAGGTCGCATGAATTTGCAGATATGACTAGCCACATTTTCATTATGAGCATTGACTAGATACTATAAGAATAGGCGCAAAGAGTTTTTAAAAAAGCTTGAGGAATATGGCAGCAGCATAATCTACACAAGGTAGGTTAACACTGATATCTGAAGATTGAAATAAGTTCTCGAAATCAAGATCCTTGCCCAAGAAGACGATAAGAAAAGGAAATAGATATCTTGGTCACTAAAATAAAAACACTTACTATCCTAGTAAATTAACCTACGGGTATTGACTCTAGAATAATTCCTTTTGGCATCCATGATTAGGGGATGGATGGAAGAGGCTCTAATCTTAAGGATTCAAATTGGCCTTCCGATGCTAGCAGGATTTTTGCATTTCTATTCATTTTCTTTTATCTTCAAACAAGTCTAGTTCCATCCATACTATATCAAAAGGGATGAATAAGCAAATACTTTGGGGGACTAATAAAGAAGAGCCGAAAAAAGGGGCTACACTTATTCAAGCATTGATATACATTATTTCCCTCCATGTGCAAAGTAAACATGAAGCCTATCTATCGAGGAGATGTAATGTTCAAGGCATTAATCAAACCATGGATGAACCATCCCTAATATTTGGCTTGGTAAGTCCCATTTTATTTTTTTTGATGTTGCCCCAACTAGTCGATAGAATAATTTTCATATGTTCTACTCAAGGAGATGGTTCTTTCCTAATTCTATATAGTGCTAAAACTTCATATATGTTCAATTAAGTGCCCAAATCTATAAAATGTTATTATATTGGAGGTTCTAAAGAAGATTGACACTGAATGTTGTCTCTTATGAAGTTAGATTAAAAACCACATTTACTTTCCTCTCTTACATTTCTCTTGATTGATGTCAAAAGTACCTAAAGATGAGAGATTTAAATCCCAACAATATGAATTTGACTTCAAATAAGTCTACAGTATGCATTGTATACAGGAAATTTAATCAATTTTCAGGCATTAATGCTCAGAACTCTCTTTCTTTCACATTATCCAATGTCGTTGAGATATTTAGAATCATGATCGTTGTGCTTCACTACTAATAAAAAGCTAGCTATAGATATAACCTTAATTTCTTATACACTATTAGACCAATTAAGTGGAATGATTTTACTTCTAGTAAGTAGTTAGCTTGATCTTAAGATTTTTCTGTCATAAAAACATTTGATCCCAATGAAGACTGACAATCCTTACTAAAATCATTGTCATCACCACCCTAATTCATGCCTTCCTATTCCCTCACTGCAGCTGTGTCGGTTGTCTGTAGTTCCCTTGCCGTGGTAAATGTACCAAACAATAGTTGGATCTCTTCTTCGGTCATCCCACTAGTTTCGGGCATCAAACGATAAAGTACCAGCCCCCAACCAAGGCAATAACGGTTAACGATAGGGCCATCCCATCTAGGGTAATCGCCTTGGACAATGATACGTAGCTTAGTGATGACCCTATACTTATTGTCTGCTTCACACAAACGCTGATTATGTAGCCTTGTGCAAGCAATCTTGTGAGGAAGATCTCCAAGCATTGTATCACCACAATCGGTCTCAGCCCAATGGAGAAGGAGATCACATAGCCAATCCTGATGATGAAGCACATGACCACCGCCTATGAGGGCCTCATTTCACTGACCTCGATGAACATGAGGCATGCTCCAAAGGAGACTATCGAGAACACCACCTTGCCAATGCTACTCAGCAATAGCCACTGCTGCTTGAGCCAATCGATGAAGGAGGTGGCAAAAAGGACAAACAATATCTTCAGCAAATCAATGGTTGGGCTTGTTGATACCTAAATTTTGTCGATTTGTTTAAGTGTTTATTAATTGCATTGAAAAATTAGGGATCAATTTCTAACTCCTTAACAAAAAATTTTCATTAAAATTACATCACATATAGGCATTAGGAGCATTTGCGTCACTAGTTTTAAAATTTGTCAAAAAAAAAAAGTTTACAATTTTTTTTCTTTTTTTTTCCTTAAAAAATAGAAAAAAAAAAGAATGAAAACGAGCCTAGCCCGCGAACGAAGGTCTTCTTTCTCCGATAGGTATTCGCGCAGGACCTACAGAAGACAAAGCAGGAGGAAGTCGAAGAAGGATCTGCAGAGGATCAGCAATTGCAATTTCAGAAAAATGGAAGCAATGAAAGCTTGGCTACGGCGTGGTAGCGCTCGCAGTTGACAAAGCCCAAGAAAACCTGCATCCGTTGTAGCTGAAAACAGACCGAACTCGGTCCCAAGGAGAAGACCGGCTGCAGACATATATAGAGGCAGGGAGGCTGGACTGATTGAAAAAAAATTGAGCTGAAGACGAAAAGGAAAGAGAGTTGGCTTCATTGACTAGCAAAAGGCATTTTGGACGGACGCGAAGGGAAAGGAACCAACGGTGGTTTTAAAAGAGAACATGAGCAGCACAAAATAAAAAAGGAGGGTAAGCACAGAGAGAGACCGAGAGACCAGAGAGAACCAAAAGTGAGTGGAGGGATGGACTGAGAGAGAGTGAAACCCAGAAGCCAAATTTCGTTCTCGGACAAGCGTTACCCCACCATCGCCGACATAAACGAACGATCTCCAACCAATGTTGGAAAAGTATTAAAATACATAAAATAATAATAATTATTGGAAATATATTACAAAAGATTAAAAACTAAAAAGAAATGTCTGAGGCTTGCAAACACTGTTTTTAAGGATAATTCTACCCCTCGGAGTATGTAACTCGGTGCGTAAGATTTCAGTGGCTATCCTCCCAAGATACAATAGACCTTCCTTTATACTCCGCACTGAATATTAGAAGGAAACATAACAACTTTTGTGTATAACCAAGCAAAAAGAAAAGGAAAGATGTGAGAACATATTGTATCTACTAAAATAGTGGTTTAAAGTTTAATTTATATTTGAACAAGAAAAAGAGAGAGACGTTAGGAGATCGTCATAAATCAATTGGTAATTAAAAAGATGACCGTTATAAAAAAAATGAAGAGTTTATGAAGTAATAAATCAAAAATTATAAAGCCGTTAGACGACCATTATACGACCATTAGAAAGCCGTTATATGACCGTTAAAAAAGTCGTTACAAAAATGATGACTTTCATGACGATCATAATTTCTAATAAATATTTCAAAACTGTTGAAATATCCAATAGTCAACATCCTCGAGCTCGCGACTACCTATTCCCCGGCACTCGAATTACTGGTGAGTTTTCTTTAGGTCCAATCCATTTTTATCCCGAGGATCCTAGCTCGGCGCAACGTCGAGGCGCACGACCATAGCTCGTTTCGCTTCGGGCTCGCCTTCTGGCCGTCGTCGCCGAGCCGAGTTGGGACGTCCGCGGTCAAGCACTTCTCTCTGGTAACTCCGTTGCTCGTTTTTATTTAAAATGGAACCGAAACGATAACTGGGTCTCGTTTTTCTTGGTCTACGAGCATGCTCTGTTTGAATGAGCCGTTCCTTTTGTCGAGTTTGAGCGTCGCTTGTGATCCTCTTTTGCATCTAGACGCGAGCTAGAGTCTAGGATGGGTTTACGACCTCTCTTTAGTCCGTGCTCATCACATGCTCAATATAATGCCTCAGCATTAGTGTTGTTCTGAAAATGAGCCCGAGGTTTCGCTTGTCTCCGTGAAAGCGCACCATGGATATGTTCGACATATTTTCATCGACTTGAGATGTTGTAGGACGAGCTAGATACCAAAGCAGTGGTTTATCGGTATGCTATATCAGTTTAGTCGAATGCCTAAGACTTGCTTGATGAAATGTTTCTAAAAGAATTGTTTAAGGAATGGCCCCTATTTTGCTCGAATGCGAAGGTACCACTTAATGCGATTTGTGCGCTTATTAGTTGTTAAGCTTGATTTTCACGAGCAATGAAGTCACTGCATCTTTGCATTTCGTTCAAGATACGCTGCGCATATTTTATTGAACATGATGAGTAGTGGCGGCTGGTGTGATGGTAGACGTTTGAGGCAAATTTGGTTTTGCGGTGGTGAGCTAAGATGGCTTGGTGACGGCAGGCAACGTTGGGCATTGTTGTTGATTCGTTTAAATTTTTGCTGTGGGTCCGTGGGGCAAAATTCCAGGGTGGAGTTCATCGGTGGGAGGCTTCGGTAAAAGACGTCACAAGGGAGTTGAGACGTCGGAAGGCTGAGAGAAGATAAAAGAAAATTAGGAAAATAGGATTGGTGGAGACGTTCGTGAAAAGATGATGAGAAGATGGGCTTCAGGTTTTGTTTCAGTAGATTTGGGTTTGGCTTAAGTTAGGTGGACTTGGGCTGGGTCTAAATTTTCATGAAGGGTGTCTTTGAGAGTAGGGGTGTGCAACTGGACCGGGTCAACCGATTCCTTAATCGGCCCACCCGGAAAACAGGGTCGGGAACCGGTTCCGGTTGAAACCAGTCTGGGAACCGGTTCCCAAAACTTAGAACCTATTTGAACCTGTCCGAAAACCGGTTCCGAGGGATTACCCACTCGGGAACTGGATCAACCGGACCGGTTTTGGAACCGGTTGGAGAACCAGTTTGTAAGCCACCCCCAAAAAGACCACAACACAAAACCCTAATCTGTTTTTACTTTCTATCTTTACCTCTCAGGGTCAGGCTCTCACACCCGCAGACGGCAGACTTCCCCGAGCTCGCGACCTCCGCCCGTCCGCCGATCCTGGTTCCGCTTGCCCACCGTCACCCGCAGCCCGTGAGATCCCGACGTTGCCCCCGAAATCGCGACGCCGCCTCGTCAACTCGGTTCCCGGCTTCTCGCCAGCCTTGCTCCGAGCTCTCCTCCCGAAATCGCGAAGTCGACGCCGCGTCTGCCGCTCTCGTCGCACCCCTCGCGCTCGCACCACCACTGCCGTTCCGCCGTCATCTGAAGCTCCGCTCCACTGGTTCTGCCCGCGAAGCCGCTAACCCCTGCCGAGCTCACACCTGAGCGCCGACGCTGCCTTCGTTCGATCTTGCCATTCCACCTGCTGCTGTTGCCTCACCGACGCCCGACCCGCGAGATCTCGCGTCCGCAAGCCCACCTTGTCGCATCTTCGAGCAACCCAAAGTAGCCCTCCACCGATCCCGTTCTCACCGCGTGCCGTGTTTCCGAGCTCCCCGTCGCCAATCTACCGCCGCCCGAGCGGCGCCCCCGCTCTCGCTCGCGATCTGGCGTAGCCCCCTTGCTGACGCCCGCTAAAGCCGCGTCGATCCTTGCTGCCCTCACCAGCCGCGATACCAGCAGCCCGTCGAAGCTGCTGCTGTGCTGATCCGCATCGACCTGACGTCGCCGCATCCCGCCAAGCCCCTTGCTGCAGCGCCTCGCCTACGCTGCTGCCCCTGCTACTGGGTCCTCCTCTGCTCGATGCTCGATAGATCTGCTCCGACGCCTAACAGATATACTTCGAGCCTACTCCCGAGCGACGCCCCTGCCACCGACAGCCCAGCTTCGCCATTGTCCCTATCCTCATCGCGTGACGACCTTGACGCTATTCTGGTCCGTTCGCCGCCGGTCAGTGATGTTTGGTAATTAGAAATTATTAGCTTCATTGATTAGTTATACGAATGAACGATAATAGTCGATCTCTCATTCTTAAATATTTTACTTTTCTGGTTTCACCAATGGATTCCAGTTTTAAAATGGTTGCGTTGCCTTTCACGTTTCACCGATTGATTTTGTATTGATTATGAAACTGTTATGGTGTGTAAATCATTTACCTTTCGAGTTTCATCGATAGATTATACCACAATTATTAAGCTGGTTTTGCTAACTTGTTGCTGTCACAGTATTTGTTAATCCTACCTGATAAGGAAGGAATTTCTTTTTCAACTTCCTGGTCACGCACAACACGAGGAAGACAATACTTGTGCGGGTGGATGTGTGTGTGAGAGAGGCAAGAGAGCGAAGGCTGTTCTGCTGGTTTTCTTCTTCAATAAACTCTTATAAACCACACACTCGCCTCTTCCTTTTAATATTCAAGCAAAATTATATCCTAAAATGATCATTTGTCTCGACTATTAAACGTACAGCTTCGGCGAGTGACTTCTTGGAATGAATGAATTACTTTCTGTCTCCAAAGTTATGTTGAGAGATTTGATTTACTATGAAAACTAATATGTTTTTGTAGAATCTTAATGTTGTGTGTATATATATATATATATATATATTTTTCAGTTTTCAGTCAATGGATCAAGATAAAGACATATCAATGGAAGTGAAAGGATATAATGAAATGAATACACTCATGGAATTACCATTCCATGGAGCTGATGAAGTGGAATCTGCAACCATGGGCACGACAAATAAGGTGACGGTACCTAACTCTCATCCTCCTTCGGGTAAAAAGCGAGCTAATCAATCAAATTGTTGAGATCATTTTTCGAGAATTATAGATGAGAAAACACATAAAACAGTTAAGGTGAAGTGCATTCATTGCCAGATGGATTATGTGTATAATGTTGATCATGGAATCTCTACTATGTGGAAGCACTTGAGAAAGTGCAAAAAGTATTCTCGTATAAATAAAAAGCAAATGTTGTTTGCATCACATGACAAAGATGTGGTTGGCGAGGTAGGGAAAAATACTACTAGTAGTGGTAGTGTCTTAACGACATGGAAGTTTGATCAAGAACATTGCAGGCATTTGCTTGCTCGAATGATTATTATTGATGAACAACCATTTTCCATGGTTGAGCATGTTGGTTTTCGCAATTTGGTTACTGAATTGCAACCTCTTTTCCATCATCTTTCACGATTTACAATGGCAAGAGATTATATGAAGTTATATCTAAGTGAAAGGACTTGTTTGAAAGCTTACTTTGGTAAGCTTAAATCTAGGATTGCACTCACAACGGATATGTAGAGTTCCATTCAAAACTTGAACTATTTGTGTCTTACTGCACATTATATTGATGAAAATTGGTAGTTGCAAAAAAGAATAATCAATTTTGTGATGATGCATAGTCACAAGGGTAAGGAGATTGGTAAAATGGTGGGAAAATGCATTTATAATTAGGGAATAGAAAACAAGGTGTCAACAATAACAGTGGATAATGCAAGTTCAAATGATGTGGCCGTTAGTTATTTGAAAGAAAAATTTTCAGAACAATGATTTTTTATTTTGAATGGGGATGCTTTACATATGAGATGCACTGCTCATATACTTAACTTGATAGTAAGAGACTGATTGAATGAGGTGCGTGATTTCATTGCACGCATCCGAAGCATAGTTAGGTATGTGAGGAGTTCTCCGACGAGAGCTAAGACATTCAAAGCTTGCATTGAGAGTGAGAGGATTGCATACAAGGGTTCGGTCTGTCTTGATGTTGCCACTAGATGGAACTCCACTTACATGATGTTAAACACTGTCATAAAGTTCAAGAAAGCTTTCAAAAGAATGGAAGATGAAGATTTATTTTTCTTAAGGGAAATTGAAAATGATCCTCCTGAAGATGAAGATTGGGAAAATGCCATCATTCTTTCTAAATTTCTGAGACGGTTTTATGATACAACCAAAAAGATGTCGGGTAGTTTATATGTTACTTCCAATGATTATTTTGAGGGGATAGCTATGTTGTATAAGTATTTGAATAATGCGACGAATTCTTTAGACCCAAAGCTTCAAGCTATGGGTTTAAAAATGAAAGAGAAATTTGACAAGTATTATGGGAGTTTGGACAAAGTTAATATGATGGCATTGATTGCGGTTGCATTGGATCCTACAAAGAAGTTGAATTATGTAAAGTTCTGTTTTGAACAAATTTATGATGATGAAGCAAAAATTGATGAGATGCATGATAAAGTGAAGGTCGCCTTGGAGAATTTGTATAAATCTTATGAGCGATCTTTTGTTGGCTCTTCTAGTAAAGAAAAATTTGATGATTCAAGTGTGAGTAATAGTAGTAGTGCTTCCAATATTGATATTGATGACAATGATTGTGAAATCGATGCTTGGCACAAAAGCTATCTCCACACGAAGAAAAGAGTGTTGGATGAAAACAAATCTGACCTTGATCTGTATCTTGAAGCTGAAAGTGAATATATCCTTAATATTGATCTTTTGATGTGATGGAGGAGTACTGGGTCAAAGTATAAAATCTTATCTTTGATAGCTTGAGATGTTTTGTCTATTCCCATGACTACTGTTGCTTCAAAGTCGGCTTTTAATATATCGGGACGTGTACTTGATGGCTTTCGAAGTTCTTTGACTCCTAGAATGGTGGAAGGTTTAATTTGTACTCAAGATTGGTTGAGAGCTGTTCGCGTGCCAATTAATGTTGAAGAGTGCATCGAGAATGCGGAACAATTTGAGGCGGGTAAGTTATATATATTTCTTTCTATCTTGTAATTCATTCGCATAACTATCTATTAAGTGAATGCCTTATTTAATCTTTTTTTTTTTTATAGATTTGGATTGTCTTACCAAGGACATTATCATTGGAAAATAAACTTCATTTTGTGGAAACTCCGATTTTGTGGTAAGAAATAGGCTTTATTTGTGTTTGATTTCTCTTTGGAATGTCGGTGAGAAAGGAACTTGCTGTCATTGAGGCTCGTGTTTTGCCACCACCAATGGTAAGCTGTTGCACATCTTTCTTGTGAGAAACCGAATGCCTCAAGTTGTTGCATTCTGTTTTTTCTGGTTTCAGCAGTTGATGTATGCCATTATTGCAGCTTAAATATCATGGAAGTGGTCGAGATGCGATGATTGGTCCGTTGATGGGGCAGTGGAATATGATTGGTCCTTTTCTTTACAGCAAATGATCAATGGAGGTAGAGTGGATACCTGGATGTGCGTAAACTTCTCGAGGTGGAATAGAAATATGACTCGTCAATTTTGTGAGCAGTTGGTCAAGATATGTAATAGTAAAGGGATGGTGGGTATCTACTGACAGAGCATTGTGATGTGATGGAATACTATTTTTCTTTTCCTTTTCTAGTGATGTTATGAGGTATAAATTATTTGCTACAACAGTGGATGTGCTTATGTTGATCGAGATTGTAAACGTTTTATCTTACATATGAGTGTTAAACGCTTTATCTTACATATGAGTGTTGTACAGCAATTTTTATGCAAAATAGGTTCCAATATAAAGAGGGTTAACCCTGTTCCCAGACCGGAAAAACAGGGTGGGTCGGGAACAGGGTCCAAAAAAAGAGAACCGGTTTACAGGGTCCAAGTCTAGACCCTACCCACCCTGGACCCGATCACCCCTATTTGAGAGTCCATTACTAAAATGGGGGTTTGTTTTAATATAGCCCAATTCTTATTCCCAATGCAAGCCCGTAGGTCCATAGCAGCCTATGTTCGGACCGGACCTGGGGGCCCAGCCCAAGTTCGGCTGAGTGGAGGCCCAACCACGGGCGGTCAGGCCTAGCCCAACCGAGCCAAACCTGGGTCCGGTCTCCGATCGGACCCGACCCAGTTCGGTCTTTTAAAAAATAAAAAATAAATATTTTTAAAATTTATTTAAAAAAATCGAAAATTCAAAAATTGTAGGGTTTGGTTAGGAATTGTCATGTCTTGCATTCTTAGTGTAATTAGGCTTTTATTTGCTCGCACTTTGATTATGTTGTATGTTTAATTTGCATATCTAATTATGTTTAATTGCATGTGTTTAATTTTACTGTAATTAGGATTTTGGTAGTTATGATTGTCACTTTAATGATTGTGCACCTGCATGACAACCTCATATGATAGTGGATAGGTATAAAATCAATCCAAACTACCTGCCAAAAAATCATTTTGTTAAAATAAACAAGATTAGGTACCAAAAGGGCACTAATTGATCAATTAGTGTAATCAAGTCCCCAACCCTAGATTTTCTGGTTGCGTAGGAAGTGAGGTACACTCCCATGCCTCACTTGGTTTCTAGCCGACCCCAATAGGCTAGTGACGACTCATTTTGTGCAAAATTCCTAAAAGAAATATCCCAATGTCACGAGGGGTATGGGCTTGGGAGAGCCCGCGCCTAAGCATAAGCCATAAACCCATCCTTTAGGCAATACCCCTAAACTTGTTCCCTCCCCCCGAGGGGTAGGTCGCGATGGGGCTCACAAGGAGTTTTCGAAATGATATGTTGATTAGACCTTCTCAACAATGCGAGGGGCGAAGAGCATTATGGTGTCTATGCTACATGCCTATTGGACGAATTGGATCGGAACATCGCACAATAGCAAGTAACAGATGCATCGAGTCGGTAGAAAATATCCCACAATGTGATGATGTTCTAGTTGGTGTTCACAACGTCGTCGTCGCACTCCTTAGGCATGCCAGAGCGCGGCCTCCTCCTCAGACTTGGAGGTTTCGGTGAGGATGGGCTTAGCAAGGCCTAGGCAGCCTCACATGATGAGCCACTTAGGCGATTTTGGCATGTCAAGAACTTTGAAAGCAAGCACAAGCACAGCTGAAATGATTACTTTCTTAATAAGCATCACACACCACCCAAGGTTAAGGAGGAGCTTGGAGAAGATATAATTGGATAGATTGTCAAGTAGGTTGCAATGCAGATGCACATTTAAACCATGGAAAGGACTTGTAATATATGATAATGAAAGGTCAATGTGAAAAGGACAAAAACTTATGACAAAAAAATGAAAAAAGATGCCACAAAATTACAAAAAATAAATGAGTACCTTGGGTAAGGAGATCAAGACACCGTGGAAGAATGCAACAAGACAATACTCAAGCATTTCATGTATATCCTCCAGAAACAAATCTTACAAAACTCATGTTATTGGAACTACTCGTTACACAGAAAAATCATGGATAAGATTCATAATCAAATTATTACATGCGAGAACTTTTCCCTCGAATTATTACCTTGCACATATTTGTAGGAAATTGTGAAAAAGCTTTCTTTTGATCGTTCGGTGCCAAAGATGAATGTGAGGGAAGAATTTGATCAAATGACAGTCTACTGGGACGATAAGAGGGAGTCAACTTATCAACTAGCTGATGAATTTCATAGGCGCATGTCCTTTACTGGCTAAAAGTTGAAGAAGCCACGGTTCCATTGTCTTTCTTGAAAAAATAAAGAATGCAGATGGTTGACTTCTAACATGACCTGCATGGACTTGATTTTCATACAGTGAATCAATCTAATGTATTAAAAAAAAAGAAGCAATTGCACGTGTACTGTGCATGTATTGCACGTGTATAGTACGTCTATTGTGCATGTATTGCACACATTTGACAATCAAACTTAACTTCACCTCTTTGCATCACACAATTTGATGGAGTTTGTGCAAATTTTTGTCTCTAATTTTCGCATTTCCTAAGTTTACTTCTTGTCAATGATCATAACGAAATATCTTTTCCTCGATTTTTATACGTACTATGTGCAATTATCCATACCCTATGTCAATACTGATTTGTTCTCTTAACTTTTGATTTTCCACATAGTAGCTGCGATAAACTCTAAGTAGCTTTTGTTGTCACATGAAAAGCCATTTGGTGGAGACGAGAGTTATCAAGCATTCTTGTTTCTGCTGATATAGGAGAAGGAGAGAATGAGGAAGATGGGTTGGGAGCAGTCGACGAAGTTAATGAAGAAGAGGACGGAAAAAATGAGTTGGAAGTAGAGGAAGAAGAGAATGTGTTGGGAACAGTCGACCATATAGAGTAAGAAGACGACGTGGAGTTTAGGGAAGATTTGTTGGGAGTAGATGTTATAGAGCAAGTTGGTAACGATGAAGATGCATTGCTCTTGCTCCGATCGACGAAATTGAAGAAGTATCGAGTGGAGACTCGCCGAGTACATTTGAGGTTGGTGGTAGCAAGATTGACAATGATGTCTTTTGATTTTTCATCACAAAGGAATTTCATGAATTACATGGACCCCCAATTTTCATACAATGAATCAATCTCTTGCAACTAAATTCTATTAAAAAATAATGATAATTAGGTTATATCTTTTTAATTGCACTCTTTTTGTGTAGCTTTATTGTTGATAAAGATGTTATATCTATCACCATAGGTCATTTTTTAATGCATTAAATGAAAAAAGAAAAGAAAAGCAATTGCATGTGTATAGTACATCTATTGCACGTGTATTGCGCACATTTTGCAATCAAGCTTAAGCTTCACCTCCTTACATCACGCAATTCAATAGAGTTTATGAAATCGTTGTCCTTTATTTTCGCATTTCCTAAGTTTACATTTTGTCAATGATCACAATGAACTATCTTTTTCTCTATTTTCACATGTATTATGTGCAGTTATCCATACCTTATGTCAATATTGATTTCTTCTCTTCACTTTTGATTTTCCACATAGCAACTGTAATGGACTCTAAGCAGCTTTTGTTGTCACATGAAGAGTTATTTGGTGGAGACGAGAGTTATCAGGCGTTCTTGTTGTTATTATTCGATGCAGAGAAGAAGGAGAGAATGAGGAAGATGGGTTTGGAAAAGTCGATGAAGAAGTTGATGAGGAAGATGGGATGGAAATAGAGAAGAAGAGGTTAGGGAAGATGTGTTGGGAGTAGTCGATCGTATAGAGCAAGAAAATAACATAGAGATTGGGAAAGATATGTTAGGAGCATATGATATAGAGCAAGTTGGTGACAAGGAAGATGTGTTGACTTTTGCTTCGGTCGATGAAATTAAAGAAGTACTGAGTGAGAATCTTCAAGTACATTTGAGGCTACTGATAATAAGATCGACAATGATGTCTTTTAATTTTTCATCAGAAAGAAACTTCATGAATTATATGGACTTCCTCTGATTTTCATATGGTGAACCAATCTCTTGCAAGTCAATTCTATTGCAAAAAAAAAATAATTATTATAATTAGGTTATATCTTAGCAATTGCATTCTTTTTGTCTAGCACTATTTATGGTAAAAAAAAATGATGGATCTATCACCATAAGTCATTTTTTAACGCATTAAAAGAAAGAAAAAAAAAACAATTGCATGTATATAGTACATCTATTGCATGTGTATTTTGCAATCAAACTTAAGCATCACCTCTTTACATCAAGCAATTAAATGGAGTTTGTGCAAATCTTTGTCCTATATTTTTGCATTTCCTAAGTTTACTTATTGTTAATGATCGCAAGGAACTATCTTTTCCTCTATTTTCATATGTATTATATGCAGTTTTCCATATCCTATTGACGAAGTTGATGAAGAAGAGGACGGGGAAGATAGGTTGGAATTAGAGGAAGAAGAGGCTAGGTAAATATGTGTTTGGAGCAGACGATATAGAGCAATTTAACACGGGAAAGATGCATTGGCTCCTACTGCAATTGACAAAATTGAAGAAGCATTGAGTGAAGATTTTTCAAGCACTTTTGAGGTCGATGGCAACGAGATTGACAATAATTGTCTTGACAAGTCCGTTTTGACATCTCGCTCTTTATTTTTTATAAAACAAGTATCAATTGACTATCGGTACAATGGATATTGAGTACTGGTGCAATGGACAATGGAAAGAGTAAGGCTGTTTTCAGCCAAATAGGAAGCACCAAGTGGTATAAAATATATTTGAATAGAATAAACAAATCAACTGAACAAGCAGCAACGGATTAGAGGGAGGCTATTGACGACTGTTATCTCTTTATTGTTTATTGCTTAGTGTAACTTTTAGCTATTGAAAATCATAACTTAAGAAATTTCGTATAATATTCTTTTATCACGTCCTAAGCTTGTGTGTTGTGAATTTCTCGCCCATCCTACAATTTTTATATTTTACTTCACCTATTACAAACACTCATAAGAAGCATGTGCTCTAAGAGATAACTTTTAATATCTCAAAATACTTTCAAGTTGAAATTCATTTGGTCTATTCAAGTGCACAACTATTTTACTAAAGTTATTTGCATAGTTACATTTGTCATTACTAAACAAATAATGATTTTCGTTAGCTCATCTTTATTCAATTTGTCACTACTAGGCAAAAAACAATCGAGAACTTCGAACCTCTAGCGAATCGCTTTAGAACAAATATGCTGTCACCTACACCATTGCCGCCTCCTTGACCTCCGTTTTGCTAGCTTATGGTTAGTTCCCCCCTTCTCTCTGTGAAGTGTGGATAGACTTGCCTTAGTGGTCATCCATAAAGTTTGGACCCACTAACTCTACTTTTGGTTGAGCTTGAATTTTCATCAAAAAGAAATTTTATGAATTACATACAGTGAATCAATTTCTTGCAACTTAATTATATTAAAAAGAATGATAATGATAGTTAGGTTACATCTTAGTAATTGCACTCTTTTTGTCTAGCTTTATTATTGATAAAAATGATATTATTATTGATAAAAATGATAGATCTATCACCATAGGTCATTTTTTAGTGCATTAAATGAAAAAGGAAAAAAAGAAGAAAAGAAATGTAATTGCACATGTATTGCACGTGTATTTCAAATAAAGACAAATACCTAATAATTAATGAATAAAAACAAGAGTCAACTCGGTTCGAGAAAAGAGAGAAAGGGGAGCTCTAAACCTCATTAGGCCAAGTGTTTCAAATAATATAAGTGAGACTAATTTTGAAAAGGGTGATTTTTAAACACTTTATGAAATTTGGTGTAACTTTAATTGGCATATTGCCATTTGACATTCCATTAACTCTAGATGATCAGAAACCTCTAAATGTTATCAAGCATTTCAAATTATCTAATTAGGATGAATTTTGAAAAGTAATATTTATGTTTTTTTTTTTCACATAGAATTTGGCCACACTTTGATCGGTATAATTTATGTTAGTGGTTTCAATTATCCATAAAAGCGTTGGGATCACATATTTTAAAAAATCAGACCAAACACACTTGCAATACATATGCAATATACATGTGATTTCGAGAGATACGGATAATCAACATAAATATCCGCCTCTTCATCACTTGGTTCTTCATCTATTTTGTTGATTCTCCCAACACATCTTCCCTATCCTCTTATTCCTCTATTTCGTTGACTGCTCCCAACACCTCTTATATCTTATAAAGTGATGTCTTATTTGGAAGAAAATGCTCATACCCTTAAAGCCCCGATCGCAACAGAGACAAATAAAGAAACTCAATGACTTGTCGGATTTTGGATCGGTCGTTGAAGTGACCACCATGGTGACTGCTATTTGGTTGGTGTAAATGTGTGGGGACAGGGTGGAGATGGAGACAAGCAAGTTGCTCAAAGGACGTCACCGGCGTATGCAGAGGCTGCGTGACACAGGAGGTGAAAATGCCCAACTGCTTCTCTGCTTTTTTCGGTGTCACTTTTTCTTGCCGCCCGCGCTTATTCGAGTCTCGGGCCTCGATTGTTCTGTATAGGCCATATCCAATCTATATGGTATTCTCCTATTTCGATTTGTGTCTGTGCCATCAGTAATGCATGAAAGTCAAGATGAAAAACTAAAATTGCACTGAATAAGGTGGAGGAAGGAGGTGCATGAGATGACGAGAGCCAACCTAGGAGCCTAGACAACAGATGCCCATACTAGCGGAACCAACTGCACCTTAACCACGGGCATCGGGCCACTTCAAGATTAGACTTTTTGAGTAAACAGCCGAGCGTGCTCCGCGACCATGTTCTGCACCCTTTTGAGTCAGGGTAATCTATTAATTTCCCTTGATTTCTCCATGTAGGATTAAATCCTTCAGTGATCGCAACACTACTTTCCAACGCAATCTGGATGGCAAGTGTATATCTCCCTCCGGTAATTTTATAGAGATAGGAAGTGAGTGAAAAAGTATAGTCATGGCACAGTTTTAAACTCGCCAAGATCGAAAAATCAATTCAGTGTTTCCTGTTCGACTCATCTCGGCTTCAACAAATGTCTACCATCATTTGCAGCAACATCGATTTTCACGACCAGTGTACAGTGTACTTCATTTAGTAGACACTTTCTTATGTACAATGATGAAGAACTTCATCACAACTTCCCAAAAAATACCTCTCAAAATTATTTTGCATCACAAAGTCCAGAGCTCTCATCACAAAAGCCATCTCGATCAAGCAATTTCTGTGGCGGTGCACTTAGCAGAGGTGAAGATGGACTGCCATACGCATTGCGACGGCTGTTTCCACAGCCCAAGCTTTTTCTGGTGTCTACCCCTGTAGTTGGGTTTGTGCCACTTGCATACTTGCAAAGGGCCTTCATAAACAGAAACAAGACTGTCAAGAGCGGTTGGACCATTAAGCAAGCAAGGACTACCAGATAAACAGGTCCTACACATGCACTGTGATTTAAAATCTGAAATTGAGCTAGAACCCTCGACTTCCAAGAGATGGAAGCTGTCCTTCCTATTATTGTCCATACATGGATTCATTAACAGCACAAAAATTTCAAAAAGTTCGGTGAACTGGGTATGGTATTTTGGCTCATGCTCACAGCCAACAATATAAAGAATGCTGTTAAACGGCCGATGAGTTCTTGCCCGCTATATCCTAGAAGCAGCAGTTCACCAATTTTAAGCCAATAGTTAACATGCACAAAACACTAATCAACTTTTAGCAAGCAACAAAACTGGCAACCATAAACTTTTAGCAAGCAACAAAACTGGCAACCATACTCTAATTGGACGTAGAAAGAGATAGGCAAAGGCAGGATAAAAAGGATCGAAAAATAGGTTGCAGGGCTGAACCAGTAAAGAATCGATGGCTATCTATTCAGCAAAAGAAATTTAGAAGAGGACAAAAGTAAAAAGCGGTGGCTTTCTATTATATGATTATTGAGAATGTGCTGTGATCGTGAAAGTTTCTATTCGTCAAAATTCTCATTTGCTAATAGGTCGCCTTGATCTCAGGAAGCTAAATGATCTTTGCAAATTGACCAAGTTGTTTATATCAAGAGACTTGCAGATGCACATAATGCACTGAGAATATATGGTCACCACAGTATGTTCCAGGCTTCCAGTGGTTCCAAGAACCAAGGGTTGATGGAAGTAGTGAAGTAAAAGAAACATTAAATATATGCAAAATGGAGACCAAAAGTAATGAAGTTCTGAGATAATAGCTGTCACAATACCTGCTTTTGTGGAAGATCCAGAACAGCATCACTGAAGTCAGCACCATCAATAATGGCACCTCCAAGATCACTTCGGGTGAGAACTGTTCTTGCTAGCACTGCGTTGGTGAGGTTAGCTTCATTGAGAACCTGAATCCAAGCAAAAATTTACAGCAAGTTACAACTTATGACCGTTATCATCACAACTTCAAGTTCATCCAACATCTAATGACAACAGTCATCCGAACCTCAAAGTATAAAGCTTATTTACAGAGATGGGAGAAATATGTAAATAGGACACTCAAATTATCCACAACTAATAGTTGTTTACACTTAATTTAAGCGATGAAGTAAGAGCCTTTTATCTTTACCATGCGATCCATCAGCGTGTCGCTCAAGTCTGCACCTGAAAAAGCACAAATTGACAAATCTTGCGTGAGACATGGAAAAATTTCCATACAGCTGCACAAACAAGTGTGCAGGGGTACCAGGCATACCCTTAAAGTTTGCCTTATAAGCGACAGCTTTCTCGAGATAGGCGCCATTAAATGTAGAGCCACTGAAGTCAGATTCCCTCATATCGGCGGCTGTGAAATTGGCTCTTCTGTATCAGCCATTTACACTACATTAAAAACGTAAAATTTAACTAGACATCGCATCAGCAAATATTATCCATGCAATAGGCAGCTGCATAAGCTCAGTCTAACTAAGTAGGAAGCATATGACAACAGGCCACGAATGCCTTTGACGCGGAAGTGATTGCCCAAGAACGAAACGACATGGAAATGCAGATTTATGGGAAGAGCAGAATCCAGGCGATGCGACTTTTCATCGCTGTTCGCCATCTTGAGTTAAAGCAATCACTATATTCATCAATTAACAAGTAAATAATTCACATAATCTTTAGTATGAAGAGTGAGATAGAGAATTACCTGAAATTTTCATTCACGTGCACCGCTTTCCTGTAGGCCGAGAAACAACACTTCAATATAACATCCAACACAGCTATGCAGCCAGCTGAAGCTACAGAAACTCAAAAGTAAGTTCGACCTGAGATCCGCCGAACCAAACTGCGCGGCCGAACCTATCCCGAACTCGCCGCGAGTGTCCGCTTCATACTTGTTGAGATCGGCATTTGCTGGCAAAGATGAGCCGAAGCTAACGACGGCCGCCGCCAATGCCGTGGAAACCACCGCTCGCCAAGTCTTCGATTCTGCATTCGCACAAAAGGGACATCGAAACAGCTCAAAATTCGTTTTTTTTTTCCCCTCTTTCCAAACTGCTCAGAATCATTTTCGCTACTACTTCAGGTTCAGCACGAAAAACAACGCACGTTATAGGAAGAGAGAGTGCACGTGCACGAACTGCGGACTTCGATATGACGGAGGAGGAGAACTCACCGCGGAAAGAGGCTTTCCCCGGAGACTCAATCTCGCACACGACGCCGGACGACCTCGGAGCCAGCTGCAGGGGCTTCGCAGTTCTTGGAATTGACGAAGAAGAAGAAGAAGATGGTGATGATGATGAAATGGAGATGGATTTGGTCGATAGGAGAGAGATCGAACCGAGAGCCGCCATTGAAGTGAGGGAGAGAGAGAGAGAAGATCGTTATCCTGAACAGAACGAAGGGGCACGTGAGTTTAGTTCGTCATCCTTCAAGATTTCATTAGTATCTGTTTCATCCGTTTGTTTCTGCTGGGGAGGTGAGAGGAACAATCGGCTGTGATGAGCACACATGAGACTGGTTGGTTCTATTGTTTGGTTGATCGGATGCCACGTGTTCGTGCAATGGTCACACCCGGATGAGGCCCTCAAAATATCCCGGACTAAAAAGAGAAAAAAAAAACTGTGTCTACATATGCTGCCATCGCAAATGTCGTGGTCGATAAAGTGGACTTCACGTTAAATCTATATAACCTAATGATATATAAGAATAAGATTAACATGTATCAATGTGTGCAATACTTAGCTTTTTAAGGATGTTTTTGGTTTAGCGTTTGTAAAGTCCCAAAGCCTTTTCAACAAACACAAATTTGTTAGGCAAAAATTTTGAGTTGCTTGGGAGAGATGAAACTTGTAAGCGCAAAATAGAAACCCAATACTTTCTTTCGAAGAAATCGTTGAGAAAGAGTTCAAACTCAAGTTCAAATCCAAATCCATTAATATATCCAGTCAAATCAACATTTGCTCAAAAAGTTAAGCCAACCATTTATCCAAAGATTAAGCCAAGCATTTATCCAAATGTGAGCTCCGCACCCCTTTGCCACTAAACCAATTGTCCATGATTCTATATCTCTAGGAGCATGTTGTATCGATCAACAAGAGGAGTCCAAGTTCGACCCCGTCATTATATCTAATTGAATTCACTTTACTCAAAAGGTTAAGTCCATAAGTTATGGGCCAACTTAAATATATTAATTACTCTACACCAAATCATTTATCAGATGTGAGACTTGTCCAATACACATCCTAACAATCTCCTCCTCAAATGTAAGCTCTACTCCCCTTTGCCACCAAACCAACTGTCCATGGTCTCTATGTCTTTATGAAGCACCAATGAATCATCAGCTCTGATGCCATTTGTTGGGAGTAAGGAAAAAATTGTCAAGAGAGTTCAAATTGAGCTCGTTAACATATCCAGTTAAACCCCATTAACATATCTAATTGAATCTATATTTACTCAAAAACTTAAGTCAATGAGTTATAGGCCACATCATTCTTTTGCGTCACCACCAACTGTCCATGGTCTCTATATCTCTATGGAGCATCAATTAATCATTAGCTCTAATATCATTTGTTAGGAGAACGTTGTATCGATTGTTGAGAATGAGTCTAAATTTGAGCCCATCAACACATCCAGTTGAACTCACATTTATTCAAAAACTTAAACCAATAAATTATGAACCAATTTTGATATATTAAATGCTCTATGCTACATCACTTAACCGATATGAAACTTTTCTAACACAACTGACACGTGCATCTTAACACAAGTGACCTTATGGGAGGTAGCCTAAAGTCTAGCGACCTCAGGCGAGGCTAACCGACGGCTGAGTTGGCTCGCTAATGGCTACTAAGTTTCACTAACAAATAATTTGAGATTTTTATTGAAAAAAATAGCATAACTATTTTACAAAGTGTAGTAACAGCATTTACCTCAAAGTTTCTTTTCAATATGTTTTTAAAATACATTCTACCAATGCCTTCATGAAAATCTACCGATGCCTTTGTATTTTGCCAAAGATATTTCCAAACCTGAATCAAAAGCACCTAAGTATATGTCCATACAGTAAATCCATGTTGCATCTACAGCAACCGAGTTAGGTTCTACAGCTATCGGTTGCCGCACGATCCCTCACCAAAGTCAAAAGCCAGATTGTACACAACGGGCATGGCCAGAGCCTGCACTGCATAAGGTCATATGGCAAGGAGAATGGAAAACAAATTTTACACCGTTTGAGAATACATCATAGCAGAATGGGATTGATAGAACATGTACGCTTGTACCGGCATATGAAAGCAGAGTTCATCTTTATCTGGAGCGAGGCGGTGACATTTGCCTCGTTAGCATTGTTGAACAAGAAGATCCTGGTGTCTCCGTGAATTGCCTAAATGCGCAAGGTGATGATAGTTCTACTCCTTGAGCAAGCAGAAGCTTTCTTCTATGGAATGGTCCACTTGGATGACGAGAGAGAGTTGCTTCTGACGAATCTGATGGGACAATTGAACAGTTGAAGCTCAACTCTCCAGGATTCTCAGTGACAATTTTTCTCCTTCTAGTACTGGGACAGAGCTGCATAGACTTGTTTATTGACGTTGCTTGCCTCAGAAGATCTACCAGAAAAGTATGAGATTCGACGACTGAAGCAAGCCCAGTTTGATAAAGCACATGGTGAAGCCAATCACACAGAAAAATCGCGATAAGAGATTGTGTGTGGTGGCTGAATTAACAGAGGCAGCCTATCACAATTCAAGAGAAAGCGCATGGAAAACTGACAGCAGAAGGCACAGACACCTTTTAATTTCTATAATGTGACCGGTTGCTTATGTTTCTCTCTGCCTACGAATTCAGTCTTATCGAGGAACATTACCATGCATGCAAGAAAGTGAAGAAGGCGCCTGGATTGGTCAGTGCAGTTTGAAGTCTTGAGATTACCTTCCCGGCCTCTGCCGATGTAGAACTAGAGGAATCTACTCGGATAGGCTCTGGTCTGCAAGAACCAGAAGGCTAAAAGGCCCAAGAGCACCTCGCTGAGAGGCTCCGCCACTGGTGCTGCAACTGAAATTGGCATACGCTTACAGGTGTCGTCTCTAGGACCTCTTCATCTGCCATGATGTCTTACATTGGTTACAAGAAGTTCTCGACTTTACCAAATTAACAACTACGGAACAACACAAACCTGTGTGGCGGTTCCGACATCTGGAGGCATAATGGATTCAGCTTTGAAATTCCTTACTGTTTAATCTCAGACTTTCCAATTCCTCCACTGGCCATTGAAGTAGGTGGGTACCCATCTTTTTTTCGAGCACCAAGGTCCTCGGAATTTCCTGAAAGATATCACTCAAATGATCGTGATTGATAAATCAATAAGATCTTGAGCTTTATTGACCCTAAATATGACATTTAATATCTCTTATAATTTCTAGCTTCCAGTCTCAAGACAATAGTGAGCACGGTTCAATTTATATTTCTACAGTCTTACTATATTCGGAAATGCTTTGATCAATTGGACAGAAGTTCGGCAGACATGTCCTGGCAGATTTGAAGCAGAGGGTTAATTTCAATCAATTTCATTCTCAGGAAGTAGACTGTGCAACTGTAAAAGTCAACAGAAACAGTGATAAAACCTGAAGTGAAGCTCATCCCTTCTGCACATCAGTAGCCTCGGTGTCAAATTCCAGCAGATACACACACAAGATTCTCCTGCCTTTGCCGTGGTCATAGAATGTCTGTGAGGCATATAAATTACCATAATCAAACCTAATCCCAATTCCCACATCAGTTTCGGGACTGTCTGGAGCCCAAATTATTGGCCTTCACATCATAACCCCAACTGCATAGTGATCATGCTTATCCTCGTCGATGCTAGCCTTCATCACACGCTTCACTCCTGGACCATTAACTAACATGTCCAAGCCATTTTCATGGTTCACCAAGATCAGGAAAAAGTCCACACATTCCCACATGCCAGTCCCTGGAACAGAGCAAGCCAGGCAAGAGCTCAGAGTACTTGAAGTCCTCGGTCTCATGCACAAATGACATTCCTGTATTATCGACCTTAGTGCCAATTAGAATTTGCCACTTTCCTCCCGAAGTGTTCCAGGCTGTCGCTGGGTCACAGAAGCCCGACTTGTCAAAACCTGGAGGGGCTCTATAATTGGGTTGCCAGAATAGTTGATCCAATTGATGAGGAGTGGATCGGATGGATTGGCGGGGTATACAAGATTTTGGTACTGCACGGAATCATTTTGATGATCCAGTGCAGAGCACAATCACTTGGCCATCTGGCAGGATCATGGCCAATCCACTCCACACGGCACCATTGGTGTCGCACCACTGATCAGCCACCAAGGCAAGAGGGAGGTGGAGCCAGAGGATCGATTCCTTGGACATGTCATGGCCCCAGACCATTTTCTAATGTCTGCAATCCAGACCATCAGTGTCGTATTGGTAGAAGAAGTGGAAACATCCGTTGTAGAACATTTTATGAGCCTGATCACCACAACTGCGAAAGCAGCAGAAACCATCGCTCGCTAGGTTTTGGGTTCTGCCACAATTGGATATCAAGCAGCTCGTGTCAGGTCTTCTTTCTTTCCTATTCCTAGAAAGACAAATTATCAGCTTACCTACCTGTGGATAGACTTGCTCTTCCTCTCACACTGCTCACATTAACTACCTTAAATTCATAACAGCACGAATATTCTTGCATATTTTTGTCACTTCTGATGTAAAACCTCACCAAAGCCCTTCAAAAGAAGCAAAACGCGTTAGTACCGGATAACTTTGCAGCCAAGGCATGCGAAAGTTTCGGACAATCATGAACTTCGAGTGGCGAAGTTCAAATGCCAGTGTTTCGAGAGGAGTCACAACAATGAGATTCTGCTTTTGCAAACACGTTAGTACGAGGTTTGAGGACACTCTCGAAGACAATGTCGAAGGGCTTCGAAGCAAATCGCAGTGGCTTTTGAGCTGTTGAATCTGAAGTAAAAGAAGAAGAAATGACAATGGTTTCGATCGATGGAAGGGGGGAAAGCGTGAGCTGCCATTGAAGACGGAGCGAGACCTCGTCAGCCGAAGCCAGCGCACGTACTTTTCATGAGACTGCGAGCTTCAACTTTTCGTCTTTTCCGTTTTTTTCGGTTGGTGATTGATTGGATAGAAAGGACATCGTGCGTTCGACATAATCTTAAACAGTTCATTGTGTAGGTCCCACGATGGAATCTACGTGTCAACTGATTCTGCAGCTCCCCGTCCAACTCTCCATTTTGTCCAAAATCTCATCTCCTTTTCATCAGCTTATAATTTTTTCAGAAAAGATATGGCTATGGAAAACAGAAAAGAAGAACCAAATTTTTAGACACTCGGGAGATGAATAACAGCAAATGAACAGTGAACTTTCTCTGTCGTTTAACTGCATCATCATCTTCTTCTTTTTTCTTCTTTTCTTCTGCCACTCGTCCGCTCAAAAATGGAAATGAAGGTCCCCTGCCCATCTTGTGAACTGAAGATGGTGGGACTGATACAACTTGTACAAGGTCATCAACAAAGGGAACGTTACAAAAAAATAAAATAAAATTGCGCGATCTTTATGTCCAATCTTTTTTCTGCTTCCGTTTCGATCACTGGGGGCTGTACGGGCGGATGAAAGCAGAGTTCATCTGCCATATCTTGAGCGAGGCCTTGACATTAGCCTCGGTGGCATTGTTGAACAAGAAGACCCGGGCGGCCCCGTAGATGGCCTTGGTTGGGTAAACGCGGGCCGTGATGCAGCTCCTCCCTCCCTGTGCGAAGGTCTCTACGATCGAGTGATCCACCTGGAAGATCGACGAAAGAAAGGGCGAGTTACTGACAAGTGTAGGGATAGGCACGGCGTATGACATCATTTTATGTGAACGAGAATGCGAGCTCTCTCACCAGTATTCTGAGCGACAACTTCTCGCCTTCAAGTACCGGGACGAAGCTCCCATAGACTTGCTTGTGGACATCGGTCGCCTCGGAAGATCTATGGCGAAAAGAAACAAGCATTCGGCATGATTGATGAAAGCGAGACCGGACAAGAATCGAAGGGGAAAAAAAAACGAGATCGAGAGGGTTACCTCGATTGGTCAGTGCAGATGGAAGTCTTGAGGGTGCCGTTCGGTCCCTTAACGACGTAGAAGTACACAGGAGTCTGCTCGGATCGGTCATCGTCTGCAAGGACCAAGAGGCCGAACGGTCCTAGAGCACCTCGTTGAGAGGCCCCACCGCTGGCGCTGCAAACATAATCGGCATCAGCCTCGGGTGCCGCCTCTAGGGCCTGTTTGTCCAGCTCAAATTCTGCCACGATGTCCACCTGAAAATCATGTTTTTTCATTAGCCGGAAGTCCTTATTTCCCTGAATAGTTACAGCTACAGATGAAGACTTGAAGACACGGACCTGTGTGGCGGTTCCGACATCTAGAGGCACCACCGTCCCGGCTTCAACCTCTACGCTGTCGAATTCTTTGCTGCTTAATCTCAAGCTGTCTACTTCCTCCACCGGCCACTGAAGCAGGTTGCTTCCGGTCTTTGTGTCCAGAACGATTGTCCTCGGAAGTGCCTGAGAAATACGAATGGAGTTCATCATGCTCGATCTCGTATGAGGATTTAGACGTCATCAAACCATCATATGATGTGTCACAACAAATTCAGAGCACATTCAAAGGCAAGTGAAAACATTGAACAGACCTGAAGTGAAGCCCATCCTTTCTGCACATCGGCGTACTCGCTGTCCGACTCCGTGATCCAACCCCACAAGATCCGCCTACTCTTGTTCTGGTCGTAGAACGTCTTCGAGGCGTAGAATATACCGTAGTCATACCTGATCCCGATCCCCACGTCAATCTCGGGGCTGTCTGGGACCCAAGTGTTGGCCTCCTCGTTGTAAGTCCCGATCGCATAGTAATCGTGCCTGTCGTCGTCGAGGCTAACCTTCATCACGTGCTTCACGCCCGGACCATTCACCGACGTGTCCAACCCGTCATCCGAGACCGGGAAAAAATCCACACATTCCCACATGCCGGTCCCGGGGACGGCATGGAGCAGGCCCGGCAAGAGCTTGTAGTTCTTGAAGTCCTCGGTCTCGTACACAAACGACACTCCCGTCTTGTTGATCTTGGCCCCGACTGCGAAGCGCCATTTGCCTCCGGACGTGTACCAGGCGGTCGTCGGGTCACGGAAGTCCAACTTGTCGACGCACTGCGGAGGCGCTAGGATAGGGTTGCCGGGGTGCTTGACCCAGTCGATGAGGAGCGGGTCGGAGAGGTTGGCAGGGTAGGCGAGGTTCTGGAGCTGCTCCGACTCGATGGACGAGCCGGTGTAGAGCATCATGACTTGGCCGTCGGGGAGGACCGTGGCGGAACCGCTCCACACGCCGTTGATGTCGTACCACTGGTCGGCCACCATGGCGAGGGGGAGGTAGAGCCAGTGGATCAGGTCCTCCGACACGGCGTGGCCCCACACGATGTTGCCCCAGACGGCGGCGTCCGGGTTGTATTGGTAGAAGAAGTGGTACCAACCTTTGTAATACATGGGACCTAGAATGATTTCACTTTTTGATGTCAATTCCTATACGAAGTTACACTTTCATGAAAGCAGATTTGTGGCTAATCCCCCGGTGACATGTTGAAAAAGAGTATATTGTTTAGAAGCAGCATGAAACTCGAAAGTCTGATTATATAACTACTAGTTTAGTGTAATCATCAGAAAATGCAATATTATAATTTAAAAAAAGAAAAAGAAAAAGAAAGAAAGAAAGAAGGAGAACCATCTTACCGTTGGGATCTATTGCAAACGATGAAACGGGATTCCCATGCCACGGCAAGAACAGAGCCATGAAACGAAGGAGAAAAAAATAAACGCAAATCAGTTAAATATAAATCTCCATCCGTGAGCATCGATAAAGTCAAAATCATTCTTTTTCCCAAAAAAAAAAATGAATTTAAGAATAAGCACCTCCATAGATTCCCATCTTTTTTATTCCACAAGATTCACAAATTTGGTAATGCAGTCCAAGTTAATTACATTTTCCGGTGTGCCGTACGCTCATCGACCAAAATCTTAACAAAAGAAAAAACCTCAAATAACCTTTCAAGGTACCCAGAAAAAGATTTGACTAGAAGAACCCTCAGAAAAAAAAAATTTGAATCTCATTCTAGAACGTAAATAACATCAACCAAAATTCCAGGAAAAAAGGCAAAAAGCATTCTCAAAGAAAAGAAATGCCATAGGAAAATAAAAGGTCACCATTCATCCAGTTCTTCTCCGGCTGGAAATGGTAAGCCGTTCTCTGCCACGACAGCATGCTGTTGTTCCATGGGAAACTCCGCAGGTTGGCGCCGGCGAAGACCCCATTTGACTTCGCGGACACTCCTTCCTTCACGCCACGAGGCACTGGCCCGACCACCGTGTTGACCGGCACCGACCTCCGCCCAGCTCCTCCCAGGAGGAACGGCGCCAGCCGGGCAGAATTGACTTCCGCGCAGACGTCCGGGCTCGTGTCGGTCGAGAAACCGATCACTATCCCCACGACCAGCAAAACGGAAAGTCCCACCGCCAAGATTGCCTTGACCGGTCTGTGGCGGTCCCTCGGCTCCTCCCCGCCCGCGAGGGGGGCGTACTCGGGGTCCTCCTGATCGACGGGAGACCGACTTGGGTAGGGTTCCGCCATTTGCAAAACGGCTCCAAGATGGGAAGAGTTTTCTAGGATAGCTTAAATAGACAAAATGTAGAGAGAGAAGAGAGAATGCTAGCTGTTCAAAGGAAGGAAATAGAAGTGACGATGGAGGAAAGCCAGAAAAAGGTAATTTTGGTGTTTGTGATGAGGTTAGGTTGGCTACTTAGCAAAATTAGCGATGCTGAATTTGGAAAAGGGTATCCACCCCTATCCAAGGCAAATGATATCAATGGCCTGGACGTAAAGATGGAGATGGTGTTTCTTAATGCTGGATCGATTCTGAAAATCAAGGTCCATATATATACAGGCACCCGTTCCACTGTAAAGCCAAAGGGATTAAGGAAATTGTTTATTATTTTGTTTTGGAACGTATAAAGTTGTCCATTGTAATTATTAGTGGCATTATTTTTTCGAGGGATGCCAACGGGATGGTAAATTCTAGAATTATCGTTGTTTCAACGCTGAGATCTCCAGTCAAAAATTTTCATTTATATGTACGAACGAAAATCGACAAATCCGAAGCATGTGCTCGAAACTGCCGTGGGAATTTAATTAAGTTATCTGCATCAAATTGAGTAACTTTGTCCCATACGGATCACGTTAGGTGTGCGCCTTGATTGAGGGCGGTTCAACAAGGAAACAAGGAAGATGCCTGTTCATCCATGTTTCATTGCTGTTCACAGATTTTTGAGATGCCACCCATCCACCCTTTTGGTATCTTAATGTATTTCAATATCGGGACGTTAATGAATAACTCCAATTTCTTATTTTGGATTAATTTAGGGGCGACATGAAACTTGCACATTCAACCATTAGTGTGACATCAAAGCTCGAGATCGTCTTGTTTAGTTGGAGATTGTAGGTTGTGACTACACTATCTCGAACATTCACGCTAACAATAGTAAGAATAACAATGGAGGAGGAGGAGGAGGTTGGAGGGTGCCAAGATGGACTTAGTATAAACCACACGTCCACGAAAATGTGCGGGCGATTTAATTAAGTTATCTACATCAAAGAGGGTCACTTTGTCCCATACGGGTCATATTAGGCGTTTGCCTTGATTGAGGGCGGTTCAATAAGGAAACAAGGAAGATGCCTGTTCATCCATATTTCATTGTTGTTCACAGATTTTCGAGATTCTACCTAAGATTTTAAGTATATATCCACCCTTTTGGTATCTTAATGTATCTCAATTTCAAGACCTCGATAATTATCTCAGGTTTCTTATTTTAGATTAATTTAGGGGCGACATGAAACTTGCACATTCAACCATCGGCTCGAGATCTCTTGTTTAGTCGGAGATTTTAGGTTGTGACTAGGGTCGTTAATCTGATCAGTCGATGCATCTCCAACGTTCCTGCGGATGGTAAGAACAACAATAAAGGAGGAGGAGGAAGAGGTTGGAGGGTGCGAACAATGGACTAGTATAAACCACACGTTTAAGAAAACGCGAAAGAGAAGTCCAATTCAAACTCAATCAAAGGAAGCAAAAGCGCACAGCCGTCAAGGTAACTAACTGCAAATAAAATACTAATTTTCCCCCTCCTACCGTGAGGGAGAGCGCGACCCGAATTGGCCGATCGATTTGGGGCTAGGAATGAATGATCAATGGTCCAAAAAGGAGGGCATTCGAGAGCGCAAAAGAGAAAGACGGGACACGTAATCCAAACCTAGGGTTTTTCTACCATCACCGTGGAGAGCTCGAGTCGGCAAAAGAACTTGTCCCACAAGTAAACAAGGTAAACAAGGAGCAATGAGAAGCTGCTGATTCGGATCCGAGAGGTGACCCCTCCCCCTCTCCATCATGCCATTTTCAATGTGCAGATTCATGTCCAACTCCGACGGTTTACCGTCCACATGAATATAGTACTTGAACGCGTGATCTTAGCCACAGCCACAGGACATGGATGACTCAGCACTGACACATGGTTTGACCAGATTGATTGACGAGGTGCGTGGGGACATGTTGGAATTTGTGGTCCGCTGGTCTCTTCATTAGGAAAAGGACAAGGCAATTGATGCAAGAGAGCCAACCGTCCCAAATCAGCACTCCGCGTTTTTCTTTTGTTTTCTTCCCAATAATGTTGGGGAATCATGGAGGAGTGCTTGATTGCTTGCTGGCCCTGCATTATTCACATGCGCGGCCACGTGGTGGCCTCCCATCACCACATGCTCTTGCCACCACAGAAAATTTTTGACGGTTTTGGCAAAGAACCCGAAAATAACGGGTATAAAGGGATCGAGATATTGGTACGTAAGCGGGTGTCTAATGGGATCGATCGAGGGTTTGGATGTTAATGAATGATTGGGATTCGGCTAGAATCAATCATGGCAAAAGAAAATTTCGAAATATACTCCGAATCTACTATTTTATTTACTATTGTATATGCACCAATTCGATCCTAAAATTTTTTAGATCCCGACAAAGTCGAGTCTCACCTGAGACTGATGAGGTCAACCCTCGCCTATGGCTGGTCTGCAACCGTTGTCGAGGCCTAGCAATTGGCAGAGGAAAAAAGAAAGATAAAGAAAATAATTATTAAAAAGTTAACTTTAAAAAAAAAAATTATTCATGTTAATGTCGGTCGTATCATGTAAAATGATTAGCGTCCATATCAGTAATTTCTGGTCAAAATTGATCAACATGACTAAATTATTATGTTGTTGAAAACTTTAGAATTTAATTGACACGATTGAAATATTTATGACTGAATTGTTAAAAGTGTAATAAATTTAGATTTTTTTTAATAATTTTCTCATCAATAATTTAATAATGATTTGTTCGTGAGTCATAGATCTGCCTTCTTTGTCATCGGATCCACCAACTCAATGCAGTGCATAGGTTCGATGTGATTTAGTCAGGAGGTGATGGAATTTGTGATTCACTCTGAACTAGGCCTTTGATCATTGACGTGTAAAGTGACCAAGAAAAAGCCATTGGACATTCTATTTGGCGCAAGAAATAATAATCAGATTCAAGTCCCCACAATAATCACTTTTGAGAGATTGCGTTATCTTGTTAATAAGGACATGAATTATAAGCCACACAGTATTCAAGCAGTTCATTTGCAACAATAATAACAATAACAATGGGTGTGTACTCGAGTTTAAGAATTGATAAGTTCAAAAAATTTAGTAAGCTGCATAAACAAAAATATGTAAGTACAAAAAATTATTAAATTGTAAACTATAAAAACAAAAAAAGTGGGTAAGGCACCAATCATTTTCTTTTTACAAATGAATTATTACGGGAATCAAAATCCGTTTGCTTGGATACATAATAGTAGAATTCTAAAAGTCAAAAAGATTCAACAAATTCCTTCAATCCAAGATGCATCAAGCTCACACGTTTATAATTAAAAATCTGATAGTACAAAAATTATTAATTTGCAAACTACTAAAAAAAAAGTGGATAAGGCACCAATCATTTTCTTTCTACCAATCAATTATTATGGGAATCAAAATCCGTTTTTGCTTGGGATACGGTCCACAAGTCAAAAAGATTCAACAAGTTCCTCCATCAAGAGATGCATGGAGTTTACACATGTTTAACGCCGTCATCATTTTACCATCTTTTCGCTCTTCGACTTTTAAGCGAGTGGACGGCGCATCATGTCCCTCGGGACGATTGAGATTATCGATCCTCCACATTCCACAGGCAGCAAAATCATTTGATGAGCTTGAATAGCACTTAGCACGACCGAAACAGAGCACGTGAAAATAGGACCCTCCTCACTCCAATGACTCAATTCCACCATGGGTTTTCAACTTTCAGGCACGAGGGCAATGAATTTCGTGTGCGAAGAAAAAGAGTCGTGCGTGATTTCATCTACATGACTTCCACCATAACAGAATAGCCGACCAGGCTTAATTGAAGCTAACAGCCAAGAAATCATCAGCTGAAGACATATTCTCCTGACATGTTCTGGAAACATCTTTTGCCACAATGTTATGCGCTCAGTTATTTGTTTTTGCTAGGCATGCTTCTCCAGAAATATTAGAGCAGCTAAGACAAGTCTCATTAGCACCCCAAAAGCATGCGACAATGCGAGAGCCGAGTCATGCGCCACGAGCATTGAAAATAATTGTTCTTTGGGGGAGGAGCTTTCAGAATCAGAAATACACGATAAAGCAGAAACCCGGGACACCAAGGTCATCCTCTGTTTGATGACGACTCAAGTTCGGTTTAGAGCAAGGAGAAAGAAGTCGATAGCTGTAAAACTTATTAACACCAGGCGACGACCTATAAATTCTTTTCCACCAGAGCCGATGCGAGTATCCAAGGGAAAAGTCGAGCGTGTAAAGCAGTTGGAATCAGAAATGTTCTCTTCATAAATAAGAGCCGCTTAGCGATTCCAGATTGGTGAATCATACATTTGGGGGTGGCCAGATCTTGCCGAAGAGCTCCTCGACTCGCTTGGCCTGATTAACGTACCCATCCAATCCAGCTGCAAGTAGCTCCACGGAAGCTGGTCCCATAGCTGAGGCAAAGGTCAGTTGGTCCCACTTACAAAGCTGAACAGGATATACACCATTAAAATCAAGTCAGTGACATTCTAAACGGGAGAGAGAGAGAGTAGTTTATCACAATGATGAATGGCATCTGATAGTTATCTTTCTTACTCAACAGGCAGTAATCGTCCATATGGAAGTAGCACTACAGGCTAATTATAAAAAAAATGTAGGCAAGCACACCTATAATTTTTTTAAGGTTTTTAGCAAGCTTCTTATGATATGTAGCTTTAGCTGCATGCACTTTTCTAGGAAGAGCATTCAACAAGCATGCATACATGAGTGTGTATGTGCATGGCCAGCACTATGCACTTTCCGATGTAAGAACGAAGATACACTAAGTGGGACACACCCAAATCAACTGACAAAAATCCACCGTGCTTCACAGCGCACATCTATTTTCATTCCAACAGGTTTGCCAGCTACAGCATCATTGGTTGCTTATTGGATCATTGGGCTCCGAAATGGAACTCACATGATCTAACAGCTACCCTTAAAATCAAATGGACTCACACAGACTTGATGCAATCAAGAACCTTTCACGGGGGAAATAAATATGTAAAATTGAAGCACACCTCTTCTTCAGAGAAATTGTAGGTAGCTGCAGACTCTGGTGACAGCCTCCTGACAAAAGAGTATTTCTCATCTGGAGCAGTGATCGATTCCTTGAGAGATTGCAAGACCTTCAATGGTGCAATAATATAGTCCACCCTGTAAAGGAAGGACAGAAAGACATGATCAGAGAATGACATTCCTTGATTGAAACTGATTAGAAACTCTGATTCTGTTAAGAAGATCAGCATAAGAGAAACATGATGCCACGAACTTTGCAGGGGTAGAGAGAGAGAGAGAGAGAGAGAGAGTACCCTAGAAGACTGAACAAATCCTGCTTGTTTCGAACTGCTGCTGCCATCAATTTGGATTTATGCCCGTATTTGTGGATGTAATTATAAGCCTTTGTCACCTGCATGAAGAACATCACTAGATAAGGCATGAACAATTATTTTGCAGCAATATTGTGAAATAGAACTCTTTGATCGCATTATTGATGCAATGGAGTACCCTCATGTCATATGAACTTTAATCCAGCATTCCAACTAGATGTTTCTCTCTCTTAATATGCAGTCCAACCAGGTGTCCAAACAAGAGAAGCAAATTAACAGTAGCAGCATAGGACTTCTATAAAGGAGCTCAGACATCCCCTACTGCCAAGGCATCATCGAATAGTACCAGAATGCTGCAAAATAAAACCATTGATGCTAATTGATCGCCATGTCTCCTACAAGGTGTACCTTGTGAGTTGACATCCTTTTCAAATAGATCAAAGACAGGGACAGAGGTTGTAGATCGAGGAAGGCAATAAACTTTACGAAACCACTTTACAAAACACAACTATTGTGGCTTTAGATTGAGCATAACACATGGCAAAGGATACGCAGCAAGTAGTCACGTTAATTCCAGTATTTTCAATTT
Source organism: Eucalyptus tenuipes (assembly GCA_014182365.1). Classification (NCBI taxonomy): domain Eukaryota; kingdom Viridiplantae; phylum Streptophyta; class Magnoliopsida; order Myrtales; family Myrtaceae; genus Eucalyptus; species Eucalyptus tenuipes. The sequence continues at coordinate 26,232,334 of CM024540.1, read as the reverse complement.
GCAAGTAGTAGCTCAAACCACCTCTACATTCCCATTGGCACATATCAATTGCATGTGCATAAGAAACATTACAGAAACTGCACCTAAGGAGACATGAAACGGATTGCTCCTATGATCTCTGGCTAACGTGAATTCCGTAGTTCCAAGAGATCGTGAAAAGATCATAAGTTAAAGAACCATATTTTTCGTAGTAGTCAACTAAGAAACTAAAGAGAAAAGTTATAACACTATTGAACAAGAGTTGAACCCTTAAACCTTCTAAAAGCCAACAAGTTTATAAAAAGACACAAAGCTATCATGAATTTCAACAAGAGAATATCCATGAACAGTGAGTTTGGGTGGGCATGGGCAACTGAAGAAAACCTGTTGTAGCATAGAATACAGTCACAAATGAGTCTAGGACTCTTATTTATTTTACCAAAAATAAAAGCTTTGCAACTAACCAGAGCCAATCCTGGATCTTCACCTCTTCCCAAAGCAGCATCCACTTCTGGGTCTCCAGAGTGATTGCGTGCCCAATCCTGAGGATGATGAAAGTGTCCAATGGAATGTCACAAATAACGCAGAAAATCATTAAAAAAGAAAAAGCCAAAGGGCTAAGCTGTTACCCTAACACGACCAACAAAAATCTGAATGACAGAAGCACCGGCTTGTGCGGCAGCTGCTGCTTGAGCAAAGCTGTAGATAAATGAACAGATAATCAGTGGCCATTAAGACAGCTTAAGGAAAGTGAGAGAGAAAGGAGGAAACTAGAAAAAAAAAATATAATGATATGCAAAAAGATCAAAGCAACAAGGAATAGAATAGCAGTGAAACTTCCAAACACAAAATGACAGAAACTAACTATTATCAAGCTGGATCGCAAGCCCTAGTCTGCCAATAGTGCTTACAATTATCTAGACAAATTATCCATGGAGAGCCATGCCAGCAACAAACATCGACAAACTAGCAGGACACTTAATGTTAATCATACCAAAGATGACTTCCCAATTTCCAAAACTATGTCAATTATGATGGTGTGACTAATGAAATCTCTGGGCAAGCCATTGGGAAACCAAGAGTTGTATCTTTCACCTAAGGAAAATAATCGTCATTATCAGCACAGGGATTCAATAAATTTCAGAGTCCATGTACACTATTCCCACCAATATGACCTCCCGACATTAGAGGCAGTGCAAAAGAACCGCACATTTACCCGCAGACTTCGTCACTGAAACCACTGCCAGGCGAGGAAACAAGTATTACATGGTGACGATTCAGATTTGAAAGTAGAATGGATGCTTGCAATCACGCTCAAAAAGCTAGAATAGAATTAAGTTGAGTGGAGAATCTTGTCAACCACACTCAAGTAGCTACATGGATTCATCCTGGTACTTCCAAAGATTTTTCCCACGCATTAGATAGTTAGTCCTGCCATTGATTATCCAGAAATTGCGATACAAGCACTCTTTCAAGTCAACATTCAAACAGGCTATTGCCCCTGATTATGGGCATTGGCGCCTGGCTCAACCAAGCTGCAGCCCAAAATTTTGAAGGCAAGTGGGTACAGCCCAAGGCTCTCTTTTAGGGTCTGACAAGCCTCTAATATGTTAAAACTATCTCTTTAGGTGTATTTATGTCATTGATCATTTTAAGTGCAGCTAATTAGGCCCAATGCGCAGCCAAACTGTATAGCCAGTCCACTACGCTTTTACAGAGGTCTGGTGCGGCCAGTGTATAAATGAGGACACTAGATGATAAACATCAACATAGCTTGACCGGATAAATAAATAAATTGAAGTAGCAAAAAAGGCCTTTCCAAATATACCTGTAAACAAAAGTCAAATGTGTCTGTATGCCCTCAGATTCAAGCAATCTTGAGGCCTCTATCCCCTACATAAACACCCAGAAATGGCCCACAGAACGGCCAGATTTGTATAAGCTAACTTTAAACAGTAAAGTGCCACCGATTCCAACTAAGGCGCACACTGGCCACTTACTTGCCATGTGGAAGGAATTTTAAACAACAAACGCTCGGGAGGGACGTCTACTTCACCATACAGCTTTAGCAAGTCATGCACCTGCAATGAGTATAATGTAGCTGGCATCAGATTGGACGACCAAGTTCCAATTTTTACTGCTAAAAGCTGCCCAAGGCACCTGACTACTCATTTTGCAGATCAAAATCATCAAGTAGATTTTAACAATCTTTTCTTTACAAGCAGCATACAATGAATTCAACAATAACCACTTCTGTGATAAAGTGGATTCAGCCTCTTCTCCAACATCACACTCTCTCATGTGGTCTCCATCGCAGCACATTGCACCAAGATCGACTATATGAGCCAAAATCAGAGTAACATCAATCATTAATTGTAAATACAGAGAAAACATAGCATTTAGAGAGGAAGCTCGATTATTTACTATCTTGGATTATAAAACCTCTTCGATATGAAATAATTGCAAGACAGTCATTCATTTACATAGCTTAGTAAGGACTTTTAATTTATCGATTTTTCTACAGGGCTTCTGCCATCAGTAACCTAATATGGACAGTTACTCCTAGCAACACGTGGAGAGTAGCTCTATGGCTATCAGGATGTTACAGGCTTATTGATTAAGGAGTACAAAATAAGCCAATACCTTCCGAATAATTCCATGAGTGTCATAAGCCAGACGAGCATCCACTTCTGTTGATACTCTACCAGGAACAAGCTTTGACAAATCACTTCCAACATTGACCAAAGCCTACATTGAGAAATCTCACATCAACCACCCAACCAAAGGTAGGAAAGGCAAATTCATACGAGATCCGACATGTCGCTTATAAATATTTGATTAAAGCAAATTATTTTGTTTCCATTTTCTTTTTTGGACAAGTAAGTCGATGAATATTTTCCTTTTCATGGTTTCTTTCCCTTGGTACCTACATGATCCTGCAGCTCAGGGGCAAACTACTAATGTCAGTAAGGTAAACTTTACTCTCTTTCTTCGTACTCCTCATTCAAATTCCATACGAAAACAAAGGGGAAGTAATATAAATTTCCCCCTCGTTCTTTTTGCTTTCCAACTGAACTTTCCTGTCATATAACACATCATGAATTGAGAACTGCAAGGTAGGGTGGGAAAAAAAGCCTACCTTGTTGACAAAACAGGACAGCCTCATCTCATTGTTCGCCAACCCATAGCAGCCTCGATCAGCCAAGGCCATTTCGACGGCATTCTAAGTACGAGAATACAAGAATGATCTCCATTCAGCGAACATGGGCATTTAATTGGGGAATCAAAAGACTTGAGTGGACTTCTTCCCACTAGTAGTGCCCGAAAATATCCCCCCAAAATGGAAAAGAGATCGTTACCCTGAAAATAGTATCCGGAAGACTACATATTCCCAGAAGGAGCGAGGAGCTGACGGTGGCAGCGGTAGGAGGGAACCTGAAAAACCAGAGCGATTGCGAATAATAATCGGCCACGATCAAGCTCGAGACTTTTTCGATACAAAAGAGAAAAACGGGATTTCGCCATCGCGTATCGCGATAATGCCAGTGCAGAAAGCAGGTTTTCGCTTCGCTTACTTCTCGAAGTCATCGAAGATGACGGTATCGGGGACGATCTCGCTGAAACTGGACACCGCATCCAGTTCAGTCCTCAAGCCTTCCAAAAACGAAACGGAAGATCAATCAATCAATCAATCAATCGTCAAACACAAGAATGTCGATCGCGACGCCCGAAGGGGTCGCACTGAGCCGAAGAGCGGATTGGAAGAAATACCGGTATCGAGCGACGAGGAGGAGGAGTTGGAGGAGGCTCGGATTCGAGGGAGCGGCGGCCGGGAGCTGAACGCGAGCTTCGGCGAGGCGGATCGAGCGAGCAGCCTCAGCTTCCCGTCCTGCATATAAATACACACCGTTCAAAGCACCGTCCATGGAGCATCGTGCAAATGCGCAGAGAGAGGAAGAGGTTACGTGGAGAGCGGAGGAGGAGGAGGAGGAAGCAGAGGAGAGAGTCGAAGAAGGCGGAGATTGCAAGGAGAGCGACATCTTCTTCTTCAGCTTCCGGAGCTGTGCAAAGTGTGGCGAGCCGGAGGAGACAGCTTGGGATGATGCGACTCAGTCGCGTCGACACGAATTTATCTTAAGGAAGGAGGTGGCGATTTGATTATCCTCTGTCTTATTTTCTTCGATTATTTTACAATTTAATTTCGCGCCGATCTTTTGGGTTTTCATTTTGATCGTCGAAATTAGATTGAGATAATAATGACGATGACAAAATAATAATTTGGGGATTGCCTAGGATAGTCCGCAGGATGACAGATACTTTGCAATGCGGGGTCTTTCGAAAGACGACGACTTCTTCGGATCCACTCCCACCTGGGCCCTCGCAACTCCAAATTCATCGAATGCAATAGGCATGGTGAACGGTACGGAGGCCGGTTTCGAGCGTTCCATTCGCTCCCATCCAATGTTTGAACTCCAATTAGTCTCAAACTTAATTTTAGTTCGTCGCGACATTAAGACAAAGGATAAACATAGAGTCACCAAATTATACGAGATGGATTGCGAATCTCCATGAAATTGGTTCGCTAGATATACTTTTGAATTGAATTAAATGATAGATGTGTGCATATCAAAATAAATGATGTGATCATATTTTCGTGATATGATCGGCCGTATTCGATTGAAGATGCCAAGAATTCCAAATTTTAACCCGATTAGCTCTCTTCCGTTTCCAGGTTTGTGCACCTTCCCCAGCATATCGTTACCATGAAATAGTTGGGTTCATTACAAGGTTCTCATACATCTATATCGGAAATTCAACTAAAATGATCTTGGGGTTAGAATTCTTCTATGGGGGTTCTTGTTATCATAATGGATTTTATTTTCAGGGCGGTGTCAACAGTGTCATGCCGCAAACGAAACCATGAACGACAACTTGGTCGATGAAATCGAGGAAGACACGTCCGCCCAGCGTTCTAATGCGAGTCCGACCAAACGCATGAAAAAACACACAATGGACCTCCAACCACCTCGTATGGATTACGACATGCTCGTGTTCCAAAACGAGAACAATCAAGCCGAGGTTTCCTGTGTACTACCTTCGGGATCCATATTGACTCGGCTAGGATGCCAAGTGATGGCCGGCTCGTTCAAACGTCCGCTCACAATCTGATGCATCGATTGCCACATTGATTCTACACGCTGAGTCATGGTCGTAAAAATTCATCCTCCTCTTCGTCGCCGTCATTGTTTCGTCCGAAAGTCGCTTAAAAAGTACAGCTTTTCTTTCTGAATTAAATTACGATCATCCGTTGCTCTTTACATAATCACAGAACTCAGGAGAGACTCAAAAGAATAGACTGACCCCTTCAAAGACAGGAATACACAGCTATGAACTAGTAAAAACCACGACCATCCACATGCGATTCCCTCGGCATCGTCTGTCTCAATAATTAGTACTGACTAGACTAAGAAATGAACTGACCCTTATTTAGCACATTACAGCCCATCCGCTCGGCCAATGAAACACGTGCAGAGCAATGGGAAAAACCTTCAGACGAAAAATAATTACCACTAGGCTGCCCAGAAGAGAAAAATCGCAAGCGGAAGGCCTCGATTTATTGTAAGCAGAAAAAAAAAAACACAACACAGGAGCCTTGATCTGATCTGGCTTTCTGCAGTACACTTGGTGAGGTGCATTTGATTCTCAATCATTTCCCCGCTTCTTTGGTCTACTTCCAATTACCCAGGGACTTCAAGAATTCCATGACCTAAAGTTTTCCAAAAGAAGAATCCCACAAAATCAGACTAATGCAGGAAAAGATGCAACATTCGTTAAAAGAGTAACTTCAACGATAACTGATATATGCACCTCTGATGGATCCTTGAGTGAGTAAACAGCACTAGTTTCTTTAGGTGTTGAAGATACTAGAATGCCAAAACCAAAATTCCCTTCTCGCAGCACCTAACAAAATGAATATCGGGCTGAGATCAGGCTCTTAGAACAGTCCATGTTCACACTGGGAGAGGATAAAGGATGTCCTTTTGTTACCTTAAATGCATCTTCATCTGTCTTGTCATCCCCAATGTAGATCGGAAGCACATCTTCAGTGTCACTCAGCCCTGCGACAACAGGGTAGTAATTGAGATGAGGCCAAATGCTTCCACAAAACCACAAAAGGAGAAACGCGGTAACAATGGCAAAATGGTTCAGTACCAAGAGAATCAAGCAAAAACTCAACTGCCTTTCCCTTGTTCCAGTCAATCACTGGACGGACCTCTAAAACCTGGAATAAGTAACACGACTGTCAAAAGGCGGAGTTGTAATAGTGTAAAACAAATGTTAAGAGGGAAAAGGAAACAAAATGAGCCTCCTAAGGTCCACCAATAGTACCTTCCGTCCATGTGTTAACCGCAAACGGGGATACTCTTTCAAAATATCATGAACACACTGAGCAATAACTGGCCAATTCTGAAGTCAAGTTAAAGAAAAAGGAGATACCATCAATATGCATCCAGCCAAACTTATATAGAAAAATCTGAAGTCCAAAACATTCCCCTACCTTTTCATCTACATTACGATAATGTACAGAGGCACAAAACTTGTGATTCTCAACTTTTGCGCCTGTGATACCCTTTGTCTTCTCGACAAGGATTCTAAAAACCTGTATAAACACATTAAAGATCACCAATCAGAAATAAAAGAAACAGCTATTCGAAACAATAAAATTACTGGAGGAACAATTGTTGTACCTCATCAATCACGGGTAAAAATTCTCTAGCGGGCTGGAAGAGATTTACCTCCTTGCCCTGCCATGGCAAGCATCCATGTTAGTTACATCATGGAATTGGAGGCTTGATAAGGAAAGCAGATCGGAAAAAACATATAGTTTCACTACCTAAGCAATGCACTTGGAGAGAACAACAACAATAAAGCTCTGCCAAAGAAACACCTTACCTGTTGGTCAGTTGATTTAACACAGCTTGGGTGGTCATTGGACACACTGCTGTTGACAGGGCCCATAATGTCCATTCCATGACTACCAGCATAGTAAAGTTCAGTTAGTCCTACCAAATCGTAAACCTGTAAATTAAGGCAAGTCAGACCTCAAGTTTATAAGTGTGGATGAACAGATGTACCAAAAAGAAACATCAAGCTGTGTTCAAAGGAAGTTTGTCGATCACCTTGTCGCGACTCCTTCCACTGATAATTGCAGTAGGAAAGTGATCTGCAACATTCTTTACAGCTACACGCATCTGAAAAGCAATTTATATGGGTTCAACATAAGTAAATGTGCAAAGATGGGCATTTGCAGAGGCAAATATATTGTCTGCTTACATCATCGGACATTAGTGCACAATCTGGGTCATCAACAATTGGTGACAGAACACCGTCATAGTCCAGAAACATTGCTATCTTCTTGGTCTTAGCCTGCTCAATTATTTGCTCAAAAGAATTGAGAGCTGATGGATGCTTAAGCTGCACAATCACCCGAAAGAAGCAATCAGGAAATAAAAAGGCAAAAATAAGGAAAGAAATCACAATTCAGAGACACAAAATAGAAGGATATATATGAAGCTGTACCGCTTAATGCTTTTCTTTATCTATATATGAAAAAAGAGGAATGACACATCTCAACTAGTCATTTGAGAAAGAAAACATACCATCCAGGATACATAAGCACCATCGGAGTCATCTGCAGCAGCTTCAAAAGTGAAATCCTTGACAAGCTTTTTGCGAGGGGGAGAGGATGCTTTCATGGCATCGAGCCAGCCATTGGAACGGACATCATCTAGTATTCCAGGCTTTTTCCTCGGAATTGTTATGTGCTTGCTCGAGGAAAAAGTTGCTCCATGCTGTGGCAACAAGCTGGAGCGGATGCCAAGCCTTGACTTGGTAACAGGAGCAGGATCAGTAAGAACAGGAGAAGCATGATTAGGCTTCATTTCCATTGGATCCAGATTTCTTGCTACGGTATATATATATACTCTAAACCAAAACGAATTCTTTAAACAGCCACTTGGTCAGAATGGAGATCTAGGCACCTTTAACCCTGTTTTCTTTACCCAACCCTTTTGTCTATAAAGAACCACCGCTTCAGAGTCTTCTTATCGCTGCTGCTGTTGGGTGAGCAGTCCATTAAGCATAGGCTTCCTGAGAACTGGTAACAAGTTCGAGTGATCACAACTCCATTCAGAGTGAAAAATGCAAAGAAAAATGCTGCTACTTCAGAGAGTGATAGATTACCTTCTCATCTCCAAAGCCAAACAACATTTATAGCAAAAGATTAAGCATCAGCATGGAGGAGTACATCAGAAGGATGGAGTGAACCGCTTCCAAATCTCAGGAGTGTAAAAATCTGCTCCTTCCCAAAATCACTGAAGGGGCAAAAATAGTTCAATGAGTAGTTGGCCAAAAACTTAAAAAATAAGTAAAAATAAGTACACGACAAGGATTTGAAAAAAGAATTCGACATCGAAGTGAAATAACTAGACCAAATGTACAAGTTTGATTAACAACTCATGGATGATTTTATAGTAAGTGATTTTCCACCCACTTGTGCAATGTATAAATTTCTTGCAGCCTCTTAGATCTTGATTGCAGCCAATGATCATCTTAACAAGCAAATGAATGTTAACAGATGACTTTAACAAATGCATTGACTTGATTAATAAAATGGGAATTCAGTGGCACGCAATATTTATAATCCTTATAAATATGAAGAATATCATTGTCATGATTTCATGATCTGTTCTAAAACATTTCCCAATTACAATATCTCTTATCAGATAAATGCATATCTTTTTTCTATGATCTCCCACCCAAAAGTGGGGAAGTTCATGTATACAAAGGCTGAAAAGATGTGAACCATTTTATACAATTTAATATGCACAATACAAACCGAATTTCCAGCTAAAATTAAAAGAATGACCTCTTGAGGATCATTGACCGTTTCACGCATTTGAGATATGAAAGACAGAGTGATGCAGACATCAGCATATAGTTTATTTCACAACCCAAAGCGCTTAGCACATGAATAGCGTTCCTTTTCAAAAACAAATACAAGAACCCACACGTTCGCACTCAGAATCACATCTTCAACCAACATTAAACAAAGGGGAGCTATATGCTGTGGGTCTCTGCGGCCTTAGACAAATGCCAAGTAAACATTAAGCAGCACATGTCTATATAATATGATAGTGGCTTAATAAAAAATAGAAAAGGAAAAGAACGAATTCAAGGCTGTGAAAAAGACACCGCAACTACCAAAGTTACCACAGAAAACCCAGAAACAATTACTTGTTATGGTAGAAAAAACAACAACAAAACTATGCCCACATGTTTTTTCATGAAAATTTAGATTCAATGAATCGATAAGTCACTTCTAACACGGCATTAGAGTTAATGACGATAGAAGATTCTTGACATGATATAAAAGATCTAACAAGACCCCATTACAAAAAAAAAATAGGTACCCAAATGATCGAAATGTGGACTTTCACCCAAACAAAATCCAGAGTGTATTGAGAAAAAACCTATGCACGTTTCAGGGTTTTCAACGATCTGACTCCCATTTTACACCAGCACACTCAACCGAAAAAAGTTCAAAAAGGAAAAAGGAAAAAGGAAAAAAGAAAGAAAGAAACTTCTACTCGGCACACTCATTACAAAAAAAAGGGGTCTTGGAATCAGACAAAACAAGACGTAAGACTTTTCCCCACTTAAAAGGTCGCGGGACCGGTTCTTTTCCGCCGGTTACATCGTAGGAAAGCGATTCAGACATGCTCCGAGACTTAGACATGACTCTCTCCCATTTTACAGCAACAAGAAGCCAAAAGAGGAAGGAAAAAGAAAAAAGAAATATTGACGAGAAAAACCTCGCCAAATCAGCCTCTGTATAAAATATACAGAAGACGTCACATATGAAACCGAAAGAAAAAAAAAAAAAAAAAACAGACAAGTCATGAATACTATTCACACGCAAAGTCAAACGCCTCACCGAGGGGACCCAAAACCAAAAGCCATGTAGAAATCCGACGCCACCGATTCAAGAAATCCTAGAGCCGACAGCTTGCGCGAACCAAACGCCTGATAACTTCCTCTCCAATCCACGCGAAAAGGGCAAAAAAAAAAAAAAAAAGAACAAGAACCGAAAAGACGCCGAACGGAGACAGAAACAACGACCTCGGACAAAAGCCGCACGATCCTCCCATTTCCGCACACCAGGAGCGAAAAAACAACAAACAAAAAAAAAAAAACAAAGCTCACTCGCGGTTCGCATGTATCGTCTCCGAAAAAAAGAAAACACCAAATCCACGAACGCGAAACATCACCGGAAGGCGCAAAAAAACAGCCAAAACATCCGACGGGGACGCTTTTTTTTTTTTTTTAAGGAATCGACGACGTAGCAACGATGGGCGAACGAATCTAACCGCAAACGAGGGGGCAGCCGAGACCTTCGAACGAGGAAACGCCCGCGTCGAGCGTCGGGCCCCTCGGGGAGCACTCGCCGCCGGCAAATTCCGCGCGGGGCTCCAACGAGCGAGCGAGGAAGACGGCCGGAAATTGCACCACCGGCGAGGAGGAATGGCGGAGGAGGAGGAAGAAACCGCCGAAACCCTAGCGAAGCGCGCGAGCCGCGGAGAGCGAGAATGGCGAAGAAACGCAGGAAGAGAGAGAGGAAAAGCGAGAGAAGGATTGTGAGGCGAGAGGCGGAAGGGCATTTATAGAGAACTTTTTCGGGTTTCAGTTGCGCGACGAAGACGTGCTGTCCAAGGCAGCTGCTCGGTCGTTTAATCAAACCGGGAGCATTTTCCCCTTTTTAAAAAAAAAAAAAAATTAATTACATACGAAAATAAATATTCTTTTTCTTTTCCTTTTTTTTTTTTTTTTTTTTTTTTTTGTGTAATCGAGGGAGTTTGCTGTTGTTGGTTTTTGGGAAGTACTCGCGGGATGCCGTCGGAAACACGTGGAGGTGAATATGGGACGACGCTGACCCACGCTCGCCCCGGACAGGAAATCCGGGGGGGTGACGTGGCCACGTGTCAGCGCGGGGCCCGCCCGCTCGAGATAGATGACCCAGCGCTCGCGTCGCTGTCGGCCCCGCCCCACCGCAATGCCCAGCTGTCGGCGGTCGACCGTCGAGGCGATGGGCCGCCGACGTCCGCCGATTCCGTCGCCGTTTCCGTCGCCGTCTTCGCTTTCACACGGTTTCCCGCCTGGCTGAGTTCGTCAACGGGGGAGAGATTATCATCTCGCCTGGATGCGCATCGGGAAAAAGGGACGCGCTCGGCGTTCGTGCAGAAATTTAGAAAAATAAAACTTCTTTTTTTTTTTTTTTGAAAATGAAAACTTACGAAGGAAGGAAAATTGTGATTGACTTTTCAGAGTTCACGAGAGATTTATGAAATCGGAAACGGGAATTATTTCAAGATCTCTTCTACCGTCATGTTCGTCTATGATTTCGCACGTAGCATTTTTCCTTTTATTAGAAGTCACCAGTTTTTTTCTTCTCTTTTTTTTTTTTTTTTTCAAGCAGAGTTTGGAAAGGGTAAGGTTCTTTGCATTTATCGTGTGGTGGGCCTTCCGGCCTCTTCGACCGCTTCGATACGTCTAATCAAAGCCTTTTCTATGGTACTTTTTCCCTTTCGTGATTGAACAGTCCCCCAAACTAAAGAATTTTTAACAGTTTAACATATGTTCCTGATATTCAATTTTTCGGACCTTCCCAAGAGATAAAAAAAAAAAAAGAATCGGAAAAACCTTTTCTCAGCACTAATTCAGGAAAAATCCCTATTTTTACACCGATTCGCTATATTTTTTTTCTCATGGAAAAAGGAAAAAGAAAAAGAAAAGAAGCGGTTAAATTATTTGCGGAAAGCAGGAGCCGCCGATAAGAAAAACAGTGACGGAAAGGGGAGGGGCGGGTCACGTGGGAGAATCAGCGCGGTATAAAAGCGGTTCTGCTTTTCTACGGCTGGAGCCGCTCGGATCTCGTGTTCCGCGCCACGTGTCCCGCCATCCGTGCTGGCGTCTCGGCCCCCCGGCGGGCCCCCACCCCTCTTTTCCAGCTTCCTTCCAACCGTTTTCTACATATTTATTTCTTCTCCTTCCTAACCATAAATGAGAATACATCAGTTAGAGCGACTCAGATGCTTTTTTTAATGAATTATTTTTAATTTTAATATATACTGAATAAGAATTTTTTTTAAAAAAAGCATAGAAGCCGGAGAGCTAGGGAGAAAGGGTACGTGTAAGATTAATCTTGTGTTTGATCGAGAATTTATATGTTTTGCTTATAAAAAAATTTATACGGAATGCATCTCTAAAAGATGCATTGAAAACTCGAAAGAATTACGACAGTTATGAATGCGAACTGGTCTTAGTATGACTTATCTAGTTTCTTCTTTCACAAGCAAAGCAGTGTTGAAAATTATAGTCACTAAAAACTCACAAAATTAAAAAAAAAAAAAAAAAAAAAAATCGTGTGTGTGGCGGTCGATTTGTATCTTGACCAGATCAAAGGGTATCATGTGGGTGCGAAAAAAAAGTGCAAAATTTTGGATTTAAAATAAAAAATTTATAATTTTCCTCCCCTTCTAGACGAATCGGATGGTGATTAGGGTTTCATGGCTCCAATTACTTCTGTCGAAGGAAAAGGTACAGGGGGATCGGTGGGGCCCAGATACGGTTGGTCGTTTTTTTCCCGGTTCCTTGCCGACGTTGGTCACCGGTCTCCCAGAATCTTCGATTGAATTCGAAAAAAAGGTACATTTTTTTCAAATTTTTAATTGGAGATTACGTGCAAAAAGGTATGGAACCGAATTTCGTGGTTTGAATTTGGACCGCCATTAGTTTTCAACGCATCCTTGCTTGAATTTATGTGCTTCCTTAGTCATCAAGAAGCCTTCCTCGCTCGCAAAAATTTCAATATATATATTATATATGATTTTTTTATTAATCATAGTAAGTAAACAAACAGTAGAAATGTATTGCTTAGAAGGAATGAAAATCGTGTTTTTAATATATTCGGAGGCGCTACAGAAACATGATCTCCGTACTCTAACTTTCCCCTCTTTCTCGAGAACTCAAAATATCATCGAGATAAGGACATTGATCTCTACGCATTGGAGGTCTTTGTCCTTTATTAGCTCAAATCGTTTTCTCCCATTCAATTTATGTTCTATTTTCCCGGCTTTCGTAACTTGCTTGATAACTTTTTTTCCTCAATTCCATCATAAATCATAATACTGTTTCGCATACGACTTTATAAAAGTTCCAAATGCCGGTGCTAAACATTATGATAGAGTTTCTATTAGGCAAAATAAAATAAGAAAAGTAAACCATAGCATAGCTCAATGATACTAGTATAAAATGAAGGTAATTAGTAGATTTTTTTCAAATCTTTCTTGATTCTCCACGTTTCTTGGGATTGTCTACTTCTCATTATACACATTATCAATTGATCATTATTGGTCGTAATTGATATTGATGTGATTTTGTGAAGATTATAAAAGGATTCACCTACTCTTCTGTAATATATATAGAAATTACGTAATTTCGAGAGATATGATGAATCAAGGAAGATATGCCGAATCATCTCCATCGGACAAATCAAAAGAGAGGGTGACGATGGGCTTCATTCTCTTGGAAATCACCTGACGTTCTTCTGGTCTTTACCAAACGAATCGACACCCACTCGAGAACATGCGTAGCTGAGCGCACGTACCCAAGTTTGGTTTGAGAAAAATATTGTTCTCTTCTTTTCACATTTCCTGTATTTTTTTTTATCATCAAAACGTTGGTTGAAGGGGATTTTCCATATGAACAGTAGGCAGCCAACCATAGTTCCCATATAATTTATTCCGTTCACTTCCTTTTGAATAGTCGAGAGGAGTGGACGTGTGGATCCAACTACCGGAAAAATCCATGAAACATCCTGCAAGTCTCATGTACGATGAAGTTGAGACCTTTGAACCGTGCGCATGGGCTTTGCAAGTAGTTTGTACTGTAGGATTCGAACAAGTGGTCTCTAATTTCAGGAGCGGATATCCTCTAACGCCTCAACCTATTGCACATATGATTTTTTGAAAGAAAAATTAATACTTCTCTTCTCACTTTATGTGCGGTATGAAATATTTCAAGTGTTCGATACTATTAGAATATTTAAATACCATGTGAAGTCATATTTCAAGTACTATAAATGCGAAGATCACATAAAACACACCGAGATATCGTTTACAACAAAACAGCATTGTACAATCGAATCGAATCGAATCGAGCTCAAACAAGGGGGGAGGTTGGCGGTGAAATTGAAATACCCGGTGGCCGACTTGTTCGATCTAGTGACTCATCAATTTAGGACAGCCTACCCGTCGTTGCTCTCGTAAAACCCTCGCCTGAACCATGAATGCTTCGACAAGTGAAAGCGAATCGAATTCGACGGTCTAGAACACTTCCAGACTCTACCAAATTCCAAATTTGTCGGTTTTCGAAGTGCTTTTTCAAAGCAGGGACCGCCGAGAAGATGCTTCCCCAATTCTGCGCACTCGTCCCGTCCCAGCAAATTTCGTCCGTCGACTCTGTTCTCCTTTTCACATGTAACGTCGCGTGCTGTTGAAAACGTGATGCGAGAAACGCACGAAGACAAGTTGAATCGTCCATGTTGGATGAAATAATTGACGTCGACGATCGTACCGATGTCGTTTGTCTGCACCGGTGGAAAGGAAAGCCTGGAGGCCCTACCATTCTCACATGTGAACCCGGGGACAATAGAAGCTAGCTAGTGTGTTCATTTTGGCTGAAAGACAAGAGCATACTAAACGTACATTAAGCGCAATAGCTATTGGATCAGCTGAGAGAAACTTACCAAGCAAGTTGTCAATCCTCAATTTTAGAGCTTTTCCCCTCGAAACTTAGCTCAAATTCAAGTTCTAAAGCAAGACTTATTGATCGATTAAGTCGAGCCAAGTATTCGACTCGAAAAATCGGGCACAATCGAGCTTGGGCAGCCTGTCGAGTCTTAAATATTCAAGCCGGGTCGAGTTCCGTGTGCCGATTCGATTCAATTCAATTACACCTTATTAATAATCGACCAGCACTTCATATGATTTCTCTCGCTCGCTACACTAGTCTCCCTCTCGATCGATCTTGAAAGATGCAAAGTTTATTTCAAATAATTAGTGAAATGGTAAAACTCAATCATTCTAGGTATTTTCTTTAGACGGTAATAAAGTAAAATATCTAATCAAAAAACGATATGAAAATCCATACGTCTTCTTCTCTTGAATTAAAATGACAAGGACGTCAATTCGACGCGACCCTAACGGAAGAGAGCACCGTCAAGTTGCCAAAAAAAGGGTCACGGCGTCTATAACGAAAAGTCGGTCGAGAAAACCACCTCGGACCGGACACGGGTTGCGACCCGCTTCTGTCCGGACCGTTGACGACAAAACAAGCCCCCGGGGCCCACCTTCTCCACACCAGTACTCCAAGCCATCAGTACCCGCGACCCAATGATCGAAAAGCGACCGCGCTGACGTGGCACGGGCACTTTAAAGATGGGGACCAGAGGACGACGACGACGACGACGACGACGTTCCCGCCGGCCCTGCCCTTCTCCTTTTTCCTGGCCACGGCCGTCTTGACTTGGAGCTGACTAGGACTGCACTCGCCAAAGAGGCGCGGTGGGGCCCGACAAAGGCCACTTTCTTTTCTCTCTCTCTTTCCCTGTGCCTTTTTGAAACTTTTCCGGGAAAATTCGGTCTGAGATTGCCAGGAATGGAAAGGCAGCGGAGAAGATGCCGGGATTACCCGCTGGGGCGGTAAACGGTAAAAAGTAAACTTCCATTTTTTATGCTCGCCCGACTGGGAATATGGTACGGTCGCAATGATGAGGCCATCATTGATAAATGGGGGGGTGGTTTCTTTGTTTTTTTGGTCAGAAAAAACTCAATTATTTGATTTTTTTTTTTGGTCGAACAATTATTTGAATTGAAAGTTCGATTCCTCGATTTCACTACTGAAAAGTGTCGGTAGCTAGCAATGTCACCATGGAGGTCGAAGAGTGTTGGCAGTTCATTTCGTCGAATTTGTTAAGAAAATATAGACTTCTTGGAGATTTAAAGAATGGGGATGTTTGGATGAATAAAAAGTATATGTAAATATCTTTTTTTTTGTCTGACTGTAAATATCTTTTTTTTTGGTCTAACTGTAAATATCTATTTATTTAGATAAAAGATATGTATGTTCTGAAGAATTTTTAAACATGATTGTAACTCTTCAAATAATTACTTGGTATTGATAAATGGTTTTAATAAGGAAAAGAAGTATTTCGCATTTTGGATGCTCTGATGATTTATTCTAACAAGAATCGATACAAATAATTTTTGCAATTTTAACAAGACAATATGGAGAACAAGCAAAAAAAAAAAAAGATTAGAAGGATAATTTTCAGAGACTATTATGTAGAAATTAAAGCATCTGCAGAAGAATATTAGAGTTTAGATTGAGCATCTACTTTTTAGTAAGTGGACTTAAAGCACGCTGTCGTCAAAAACGAATACTTGTATATCTTTCAATCATCAATCAATCAACATAGAGTGCAAAATCCACTTGTTTAGGAGGACAAACATGCTTCGTTTAACTTGCATATCTATCTTTCCCAAGAGAACAAGCCAGGATTGAAAATCGAAAGGGAAACTTGAGAAGGCGAGCAATTGGCGAACGGTGACATACGTTCACTCAATCGTCATCAATGACATCGCGAGGTATAATGCTTGGCCGCTAAGTCAATTCCAACACTCGCGCCCGGTATCTTTCCGTAGTTCTTTGCACACCTTCGATTCCCCAATTTCACACGAGAAAGGCTGGACCCATGTATAAAAGTTACTTCTTCAGATGTTTCCTAAATTATTTTTTTCGGATGGAGAAGTGTTTTCTACGAGTTAGGTTTGGACGAGCACAAGCCTCCTTAGTCAATGTTATAAAGACATACACCCACTTCTCAAGTCACGGCCGCGGCTTAAACGTTTCTTTTATAATCATCAGGCACCGAAAGTAACATAACATCCCAATTTCTCACTGTAGACATTGACCATGACGGTCTCCTAATGCGGCCCGCACATTAAATGCTCATTGGCCAAAACGGCATTTTTTTTTGTTTTTTAGTAGGTCATAATTTATTCCTACTCTAACTCTCACTCTCAAACTTTTGTTCTATCTCCTTGTAAAGTGTGAGAGTCGAAACCCATATCTGCAACTAAATCGTCCCCATCTCAATCCCTCTGAGAAAGTAGGGATCCAAACCCCCTCACCTCCCCCTTCTCATATGAGAAGGATGGTGGTCTATGCAAAATGGGTCTATTTTAATCTTTTTACATGATCATTACGGGTGTCGTGTTCAATCACTTATAATTGTTTCTCAAGTGGCGAGGGTTGTGGCTAAACCTCTCCCGTAAGTGCAGTGACATAGTAATGGTGGCAAATGTATGTGCATTGGCTATTAACCCTAAATGCAAACCCAAGACACTTTACACGGTTGAGTCTCATGATCATATGTTCTCTAGTTTCGCATCAATGTCCGATCCCTCCGCACAAATCTTTTTACAAAGTTCTAAATATCTCCTCCCCCTTTCACCAAAAAAAGAAGAAGAAGAAGAGTGCAAATGATACCAAATTAAATCTATAGTCGCAATTTCAAGCCAAGTCGTATCAATCGCTTCACTAGTACCTTATACAGGTCAACATTGCCACCTATCATTTGGTTTTCATTGCTTTCGTGTACAGCCTTACCTTTTGGACATCCTTCTAGCCTAACTAGCATTATTTCTTTTCTCTAGGTTGTTAGGTAGCTCGTCGTTTGTTAATGTCGCAACAACATCATGAATACGAAAGGGTTGTGCGGAGGACCCCAGGACGAAAACGTCGCGTCCCACACAGATATTCATGAGCACGACAACATAAATTACACAATATCAAATTCAGAAGAGTAAGAAAGTCATTGTTCCCCGATCCTGTCGGTAGTTCCACCACTTGTCATATGCTCAAGCCGAGTAAAATGACAAAACAATACGAGTCAATGGAAGATGGCTCTCTTGTCGAATTCCATCTACCCCAATAATGTTTCGGAGCCTTGGCAATGTACAGGGGATTAGGGTTTAGTTTAGAGCGCAAGAATCCAAGCACTTGGCGACGAAGCTTTAAGATCCACGTGCATCCTAGTTTAATAGCTCGAGAGTCCAAGGGAGCAACCACCACGTTCATTGAGGTCAATGTCCAGCTATGCGAATCACATGGGGGGTGGTGACAAGACGAGAGAGAGAGAGAGAGAGAGAGAGAGAGAGAGAGAGAGAGCTTGCTCTAAACGACGAGGCAGCAAGTTGGCATCGATGGCAAGATGAGTGCGTGGAAAAAGGATGATAATTACTCTGCTCTCCCGGTCATGCACGAGCGGCATTAGGCATATGCTCATTTGATATTTTAAGGTCAGAACGTGCCATCGGTCATTCAAAAAGTCTGTGACTTATTGAAGTCGAAAGTAACGTCTTACTTTCTGAAACTCGAAAAGTCATTCAGATTTCTGGAAAAAAGTCGTGAAGAATTTGTAGGTAGACCTACGTATCTATAATGACCTACTATGAAAGCTTTGGGTGCTTCAAAGTTAAACTGGTCAAAGCGCGCAAGGTCTCGAGATTTGCAAAATGTCAAAAGTTAAAAGTAAAAGTCCCTTTAAATAAACCCTGAGTTATTAGAAAATCACATCACATATCTTTTACATATACCCTCTCTCATTTATGGGGAAAACTTATAGAATGATGAAAGCTTGGGATATGTGACAATAAATATGATATCATAAGTAAATAAAGGGGGAAATATAAAGAATTGACTTAAAACCTCTGACTTTTTAATACTATCATTAGATTATCATGTTATAATTATTATCATATCTCATCGTTCTCTCAAAATCTTTAATTCTCTTATTGTTGTGATTTGGTTATCAACTGTTGCTTGACAACCTGTAATCTACAATTGAGATACCTAGGAAACTCAAAAAGATAATCCTTGCAAATCTAGTTTTGTCGTAATTTACCCACCCGTGGGCAGCGTAGTTGGTTTGTGTTCTCTCTTGCTTCGATGCGGTCGAGAATTCGAATCCCCTCGGTGCTATCGCAATTTAAGTTGGGGACCTTGGTGGTGGGATGCTAAGCCAGTCTCCCCAGAGGTATTGACGCCGAATAGTGGCTTGCGACGACGTCCGACGATGCCACCGAGCACCGGAGGGCGGTGTGACCCAGTGGATCTTCGGTTACAAAAAAATAATAATAATAATAATAATAATCACGTATTAAAAAAAATACGTAACTCTATTTATTGGAACCAAAAAAATAAATTTGAGAAAATGATAACAATAATATAATAATGATCAAGCTATGTTTATATAATCTTTACAGATAAAGATGCTAAATCACAATCCAAATATAAAGCCATTTGATTGTAATAAAATTTATAGGAAATTAAATAGGAGGTGAGGCACAGCTAACCAAATCTCTTTAAGGTGATTAGCTCCTGCCAACGATGTTGGGCAGCTTCACGAACTATACTTCTCAAGATACAACACTTCGAACCCATTTGTATTAACACTGTACAAACACGACTCTTTCGAACACTTCTAAAAACCAGCACACTTAGAGAAGTGTTTTTCTAAAGAGGAATTCTTATTTTTGAATGACTATTTGCCATGAATCAAAGAAGACTCCAAAGATAATCATTTTCGTAAGCTGAAGATTATATGAGAATTGTTGCAGAGAGAATTTAAAAGATCTTTCATTAACACGTCTCATAATGCGAGTAAAACCTTATGCACGAAGATGAAGGAATTCATTCTTTAATGCATCCATCCATTAATTCATCTATAAATATGTCACAAAACTACTACCAAACTATTGCAGCGGGGTTGAAGAAAGGCGTCCATTAACACTTCAAATAATTCGTCCACAAAACTGTTCTAAGACTAATGCAAGAGGGCTAAAGGAACATTCATTAAATCGTCCATTAATGCCGAAGGTTGAAGAAGAAATATGTCAACTTATGTTAAGCCATTTATACCATTAATTTCAACAATCCCCTACTTTAATGGCTCGACAAAACAATTTTTTTTCTTACTCGAAGAATTCCAATTGTGTTTGTGGGGATAAATTGCATCAAGATAGGTAGCTTTCACTTTGAACCTTTTTTAGTGAAGTGAAAGTCTATTAGATTTACTTAACTAGTTGATAGACTAAGCTTTGAATCACTATTTGTTTATGTAAACTCAAACAATAAATCTCACACAGAGCATTGCCGAATCAAGATTGGTTCTTAGTTGTGTTCATTGTTTTGACCTTGAACCTCTCGAGATTCATGTGTGCTTTAGAAAATATAGCCTTTAAAGATTTTCATAGAGTTGGCCAGCTTCACACATATAGGTTCATTCCTATCAAATGTATCCTACCTTACCTTACTAGGATTAAAAAATTCAAGCTATAAGAATCATTAAACGCAAAGCATACCCTTAAAACGCTGTAGGAATCACTATTACACCACAGGAGTGGGGGACGGTGTTCACACTAAAGTATCCAAAATTTGCATTGATAGGTTTCCATCTTGAAATCTCTTTATTTAATTAAAGTTGTTAACCCCATTCCTTTTGATGCGTAGTTTACCTACTCTCTTAACAAAACTTTTGTCAGCGGATCCGCATTTTTTCTTTTTTTTTTTTAACTACAAAGTCTAAAGAAATTGTTCCATTCGAAAGCAATTGCCTTATGGTATTCTGTCTACAATGAATATGTCTAGACTTACCGTTATATTACATTATGTATCCTTGTGATCGCTACTTGATTGTTATAGTAAATGCATACCGCAGGTATAGATTTTAGCCACAACGGAACATACTTTAAAAACTATCGAAGCTACTTTGTTTCTTTAGTAGTTTTATCCAAAGTAACAAACTCTGATTGCATCGTGGAGTGTGCTATTAGAGTTTGCTTTGAAAATTTTCAAGATACTGCGGCACCTCCTAGTATGAACACATATCCGCTAGTCGATTTCGATTCATTAGAATCCAAAATCCAATTAGCATCACAATAGCCTTCCAAAACAACATAATATTTGTCATATTGTAGAACATAGTTTTTGGTTTGTTTTAGATAACCTAACACCCTCAATAGAGCATTCCAATGCTCGTGACCAAGATTACTAGTATATCTACTCATTTTCTCATTGAGTATGCTATATTCAATCTAGTGTAGTTTATGATGTACATGATGCTATCGATTACTTGAGAATACTCTAGCTGTCCCAAACTGTCTCCAATATTCTTTCATAAAATTAGGTGTGGAAAATAGGGATTATTTGCATCTTTAATGCCGAACCATTTGAATCTCTCAATTATCTTTTCAATGTAATGAGATTGTGTTAAACCTAAACCATCAAAATTTCTTAAAATTTTGATGCGGAGTATAACATTCGCAACATCGAAGTCTTTCATCTTAATGTTCTTCTTGAGAACATTTTTGCTACTTTTGGTAACCTCAATGTTATCTCAAAGAATTAGCAAGTCATCAACATATAGACAAATGAGTACACATCCAATTGGCGTGGATTTAATATATACACATTTGTCACACTCATTGATTTTATACCTATGTTGCATCATCACATGGTCAAACTTCTCATGCTATTGTTTAGGAGCTTATTTAAGTCCATATAATGATTTAACATGTCTGCACACTTTGTGCTCTTGTCTTTTAACCTTTAATTCTTTAGGTTGTTTCATATAAATCTCTCCATCGAGATTACCATTCAAGAATGTAGTGTTCACAGACATCTAATGTACTTGCAAATTGTATAGTGAAGCTATAACAATCAACATCTTAACTGATGTTAGTCTTGTTACTGGTGAATAAGTATCAAGTATTCTAAACCCTCTCTTCGTCTAAATCCTTTGGCAACAAGTCATGTTTTATATTTATCTATGGAACCATCATCCTCACACTTCTTTTTGAATATCCATTCACATCCAATTAGTTTTTTTCCTGATGGAAGATCAACTAATTCCCAAGTGTGGTTACTTAGGATAGAATCAATTTCATTGTCAACGGTTTCTTTCCAATAAGGAGCATCTGAAGTTGACATTACCTCATGAAAAGTTTGAGGCTCACATTCTAACATGTATGTCAAAAAGTCATGTCCGAAAGATTTTTCAATCCGTGACCTCTTGCTCCCATGAAGTTCAACTTCTATGGCCTCAACTTCATCTTTTTCAAATTTTGATTTTCTAAATCTCTTCTAAAATGGTTCACCTTGATTTATTTTTGCAGGATTATATTCTCAAAGAATTCAACATCCCTTGACTCTAAGATAGTATTGACATGAATTTCCGCATTATCACATTTATGAACCAACAATATGTATGCACTGCTATTTTGAGCATAACCAATAAATATACAATCTAACGTTTTAAAT
The DNA here is from genome assembly GCA_014182365.1 of Eucalyptus tenuipes. Taxonomy (NCBI): domain Eukaryota; kingdom Viridiplantae; phylum Streptophyta; class Magnoliopsida; order Myrtales; family Myrtaceae; genus Eucalyptus; species Eucalyptus tenuipes. Next base: position 26,209,852 of record CM024540.1, on the reverse strand, counting down.
CCCAACCAAGTTTGTTTAGGAGGAGGAATTGCTACATTGGCTATTCACCCCACACTTTCAAAAAAATTAAAGGATGGCAACCTTCCATTCCGTAAATCATATGGAGTTTTACTTGTCTTTTTATGAGATATTTTATTAAGAATATAGTTCACAATTAGAACTGCCTCCCCCCCACAAGTTTTGAGGTAAACCCAAACTTAAGAGTATGGCATTAGCCATTTCCTTTAAAGTTTTATTTTTCCATTCAGCAATTCCATTTTGTTGTGGAGTATAAGGTGCAATTATTTGGAAAATTATCCCCAAACTAGCGCATAGCTCCTTTAAATTGATAGAATTGTATTCTCCTCCTTCAGACTTAAACACTTTAATTAGTTTATCAAGTTAATTCTTGACCTCATTTTTATACTTGATAAACATGCTTATAGCCTCATCTTTGTCGTTTAACAAATAAACATAGCAAAATCAAGTACAATCATTCACAAAGGTGATGAAATACTTATTTCCTCATCTACTTTTTATAAACTTTAAATCGCATAAATCACTATGGATTAGTTGTAGAGGTTCACTTGTTCTTTCAACCGATTTAAAAGGTTTCTTAGCAAACCTAGCCTCAACACAAGTCTCACATTTGTAATGGGCATCCAAGTCAAACCTTGGAATTAGCCCTAAGTCTGCTATCATTTTCATTGTACCATAGTTTACGTGTCATAATCTACTATGCCATAAAAAAAGGAAACACAATAGTATAAACTAAACACTTCTCTTTATTAATAGTCTTTGGGTACAAGAATTTCGAGTTTACATTAATGACAGCCACATTGACTTTGAATAGATCATTATACAAGTACCCTTTCCCCACATACATCTCCCTTTAAAAAGTACAAACTTGTCATACTCAAAAATAATTTTAAAATCCCTCTTGACAAGTATGGGGCCAGAAATGAGATTCTTTCGGATTTTAGCTACATGCAGCACATTTAACAGGTAATTTCTCTATCAAAGGTGAACTTCAAAATCACTTTTCCTTTCCTAGCAACCTTTTGTTGATGTAGAGTTAGCCATGTAGAGCTTCCCTTCTTCTTCAGCCTTCTCGTAAAAGGAGAACATGTATTTATCCACACAAATGTGATTTGTGGCACCCGTGTCTAACCAATAATTGGTGTTGTTCGACACTAATGATACCTCAAACACCATCACAACAATAAGTTTCTCATTATCTTCATGCTTTGTCAAATTCAGGTGCCTTGCTGTTATTCGGGCACTTCTTGCAATTATTAGCACGATAGCCAGGCTTATTGCAAATAAAACACATCCCTTGGAGTTTTGTGGATCATTCCTTCTGCTTGTCTTTTCCTTGAAAAAATTTCTTCATTCTCATAATTTGTTTAGAATTTGAGGACTCCACAATGTTAGCCTTTGGTTTAATAGGAGGGTTTGCATTCCTTTTGTTGTCCTCTTCAATTCTGAGGCACATAATGAGATCTTCAAGACTTATCTCTTTTTGTTTATGCTTCAAACAATTTTTTAAGTCTGACCAGCCTAGAGGCAGCTTCTCGATAATTGCCACTTGAAATGACTCACTATGTAACATTTCCTCAATAAAGATGTTGTTTAAAATTATTTGCAATTCTTGAATCTGATTCATAACAAATTTAGAATCCACCATTTTCAAAACCAAAAATTTGGCAACCACAAATTTCTTGGTACCTACGTTCTCAGTTTTATATTTCTTTTCTAAGGTCTCCCATAATTGTTTAGTAATTCTAATGTTACAATAAACATTAAAAAGAGAATTTACCAAATAATTAACGATATAATTTCAGCATAGGAAGTCCCCGTGCTTCCAAGCCTCCAACGCCCTAGGGGTAGTGACATATTGCTCATTTGGACTAATTATCGGGCACATCTCCAATAAGTACTTGATCAGATTTAGTCTGGTCAAATAGTAGAACATTTTCTGTTGCCATTGCTTAAAGCCCACATCGTTGAATTTTTCCAGATGTCATTCGGTGTTATTGGATGTGGTAACATCAAGCTAAGCAAAGTCTATTGAACCATCCCTCTAGAAATTGGACCCTTTGTTTTGAAAAATAATCCTAGGTATGTCAATCAAGCGACTTGTACTTGCACCACCATAAATGGTCTCGGCCTGAAGGCTCACAATATTTGCTGCCACAACACCAGACCCCCGAGGTATGAACCTCTCCACCAACCGTGGTCAAAACGACCATAGGAACGTCTCCAAAATTGTTCTAGACATCATTTGATACTTGATTGTTATCAGCCATCTTGATTTTCTGATAAATACAACAAACTATAAAAAAAAAAAAAAACATAATTAATTGCTTAAGATTACTGAAAAATAATTTTCACATACTGGAAGAAAAAATAATATTCACGTATTAAAAAAAATTACGGAACTTTGTTTGTTGGAACCAGAAAAATAAATCTAAGAAAATGATAACAATAATATGATAATGATCAAGCCAATGTTTGTATAATATTTACATATAAAGATGTTGAATCACAACCCAAATACAAAGCTGTTTGATTGTAATAAAATTTATAGGAAATTAAACAGGAGGTAAGGTCTAGCTAACCCAATCTCCTTAAGGCGATTAGTTCCTGCCAATGGTGTTAAGTAGTTTCACGAATTATGCCTCCCAAGATATAACACCTTGAACCTATTTGTATTAACATTATATAAATAGGACTCTATCAAACACTTTAGAAACTGGCACACTTGGAGGAGTGTTTTTCCAAAGAGGAATTCTTATTTCTGAATGACTCTATCTGCCACAAATTAAAGAAGACTAGGAAGAAAATCACTTTCATAAGCTGAAGATTATTGGAGAATTGTTGCAGAGAGACTCTAGAAGATCCATCATTAACACATCCCTTAATGCAAGTAAAATATGTTGCATGAAGATGAAAGAGTTCGTTCCTTAACACATCCATCCATTAATTCGTTCATAAATGCGTCACAAAATTGCTGCAAAGCTGTTGCATCGAGGCTCAAGACTTGTGTTCATTAACACTTCAATTAATTTGTCCATAAAATTGTTTCAAGACTGATGCACAAGGGCTGAAGGAACGCAACCATTAAATCGTCCATTAATGCCAAAGGTTGAAGAATAAATGCATGAACTTATGTTGAGCTATTAATACCATTAATTTCAACAATTTTCGTTCTCTTTCCCTGCACTCGTATTTACTTGGTCACTCTTCATGCTCGATATCTCAAAGCTATGAACTTATTAGGGCCAATTCAGCGTCCTCGGGCGATCATTATCATTGACGAGCGACCTCAATTATGTGCAAGCCAGGATGCCTTCATCATTACCACCGTGAGGACCTCAATCATGTGCAAATTGAGTATGCCTTCGTTTTCATTTTTAGTCTAGAGGCTCAGCATTTAGATACATATATCACATGGACGTGCATGCGCCACTGCAGCTGAGAAGTCCAAGAATTAGAAAAAAAAAAAGACCATCTAACGAATATTTGCTTCGAGCAAGCAACGTGGACAGCTTCTGTCGTTTGAAATATATATCGATTTCTACTCTGCTCATGTTTATGATTGTGTGTGTGCGTGTCGTGTGTCGAGAGAGAGAGAGAGAGAGAGATCATGGATGACAAGAAGTTGATAATATAGGCCAAATGTGAATCGAGCATCAAGAACACCATCTCGAGAATATGAATACTCGATGCAGTTGAGATAATTAATGGCCAGGACAGCTTTGGGCTTATCACGATAATTTGCACTTTAATAATTTGTCAACTTGCCTGTTCAAGTGCATGCAATCTTGTAATGTGCGCCCGCGATTATGATAAATTATGTTGTCTGAGTCTCCTGCTCCAGGTGTTCCGGTACATCTACAGGTTTTTCTATGTAGTCATTACAGCAAAAGGATCGCATGCTTTCCGAGTTACCCAGAAAATCAAGACTTGAGATAGATTGAGAGAGCCCCCTTTAAGGACGTTGTACTTGCTAACTACTACAACTGATATTTCCGTGAAATAATAACTATCACCAACATGCGCTGCGTGCGTTTTCGCGGCGCTACAATAGCTACTACACAGGTAATAGCTTCCACAAAGTGCATTGATCTAGAAAGTAGGGGTCGGTAGGCATAGTTTAGTGAAAGCTTTTGGAAGCTGTTGGTTTTGATTTAGCAACATTTCTCTTTAAGCAATTTAAATGGAGTAAAAACGTATGAACCATTATAGCATACATCTCTAGCGTAAAACAAAATTTACAGAAGCAGCCTACCTCTCAAATAAAGGGTGGATAAAACTGCTTGTGTAAATTCCTTAATCAAATGATCATTTAATTCGTAGTATAATGAATATAATTATCATTAGAATGATCTATAATACCACGTCTTATTTAAACTGTCGGCTATACTGATGTTACCTTTTAAATTCCGTGAGAGGGGCTAATTGGGATTGTTTAAGCAATTCACGTAATCGTTGACCTCTTGTCAATTGATTCTATATGGCTTTATTGAGATAACAATAACTCAATCAAAATACAATATCTTGCAAGAGCGCTTGACCAATGAGCTATTGTGCATTCTTTCAAGGGTGGCTGCTTCTAGGCAAACCTTCCCATCTCATCGGGCTCGAGAAGTACTTGGCCTTGAAAGCCATTGCCAAGTATCAATATTAGAGAAAATCTAACCCTCTCTTAGACTTTACTATGGTTCGAATGATGATAAGAGCCTAGGTTTTTGGGGCACATGCTGCCATATTTGGGGGAAGGTGGGAACTAAGCAGGTGCTATTTCTAGGAATCATTGTCAAGACATCCACATCTTCATTCATTTCTGTACGCTCGAATTTGTCAGAGCTTTCCTTTTATAACTCGTTTTTTCTTGCCTTAAATCTGTCGATAGTTTTGGATAAAGCACGAATCTGACTCGGGAGACCAGGTGCCAAGACAAGGAGCCCAGTTTTGCACGCCAATAAACTCCAAGTTGACAACGTGACGATTTGAATCAGTTCCTTCTCTGTGTCAGTCCAACTCCGAGCTCTCGCAGACTATTGTATGATTAGCTGCTGTCATCTGCATCGTTGGTCGAGACCGTTCGGGAATTCAGCAATCTGTTCAGGTGGCTGATTAATGCATCCGTTAGGATATGTTTCATCGTATTTGCCAAAAATGAGCTGGAGTCTCAGATTCAAACCCTCTCTTTTTAGTATGTATGGGGCACTGCGTTGTTCTTGTTTATTGTGCATCATACAGTGAGTATACTTACCGTGTCCACGGTTCGACATTTGCACGTTCTTGTAATGAGTGACCATCCTTGCAGATAACGATGATACTGTGGATAGGATATTAAACTCCAAGTTGACACCAGTTCCCATATATTTCGTCAGTCTCATTGGCTTCAACGAATAGATTCTGCTTACTTTCCGACCAATCCATCTAGTTTTGTTTCATCGGCACCCGAGAGTACATGAAACCATGTGGTCCGACGATCTTTATTGGATAACTTGAAGCTCTTTATTTGCTAGAAACAGCTGTATTTAAAGTTATAACTATTCAGTTTTCTCCTAATGTTTCATTTCTCAATATCTTCGAACGATGCATAAACAGTTTTGGGTTTGGGCCCAACAGATATGTGTCCTGGTTTGGGCTCTTCCTGTATTGTTTTCCTGGATTGTCTCTATCTCAGCAACAAAGAGAGGGACGAAAATACAAACCAAGCCCAGGGAATGACACTCGTTTATTGACCTGATCGAACATTGTGAAGCAAGAACTAGGAATTTACACTACATCAGTCCCTTCCTAGACTTCTAGGAGGCAAGCATTTTCCCACGAAAGAAATGGAAAAGCAAGGTCACAAACCAAAAGTCACTACTAAATTTGAATCGATTCGGGGGGAAATCGCGAGCTCGCACTATATTAATTGGCAATCCAAGGCCTCCAATCGAAAAGGTTCATAACATCAGGTGCAACGAACACTCGATCGGGGCATTATAGCTGTCGGCCTTCGTCTCCCTACCATTGACACACACAAAAATATCAAGATGAAAGCTGTTAAGTCGATTAGCATGTATTGCAGCAACCATTTGGAAAAATATTACGTTACAGACGGCTATCCATTTTCTTCTGTATGTTTTGAATCGCCGCTCCCTTCCTCCCAAAAATACCATACAATGAATTCTCAGCGCAAAAAGAAGGAGAAGCGTGTTTTCTTTTTGGGGAGAGGGCCATGAAATGCAAGTTAATTCAACGGTAGGGTTAGAGATGATGATGACATACCTCTCACATTCTCACTCCCATCATTTCGCAATGACGAAGTCCCCCATGCAAAAAGATAAATCCCTCTTCAAATCCTCCATGAAGAAAATGAAGATTAAATAAACACTAAATTTAGGAAAATCCTCATCAACGCATCTTCACCGGGCAATGCTGGAACTTCTCCAGCAATTCCGGGTCTCTCAACCCAACAAGAAATTGGGCCAAAGCTTCAAGAAACAGACCCGCCTGGTACAGGTTCGTTGCGCTCATTATATCCGCGAGCACGCTCTTCCTCAGCCTGTTGGCATCCAAGAAAACGCCCGCCAAGCCCTGTGCCGCCGCCGCTGCGGCCTTCCCGACCGTGGCCGTCGTCTCCTTCTTCTTTTTGCCGGACGCTCTCATCCACTGATCAGCCACTCGGTCCGCAAAGCGGGCCTGCTCGGCCTTGGCCCGGTCCCACAGCGCCGGCACCATCAGCCGGACCCCGCACTCGATCTGCTCCATCCTAGATATCGTGTGCTTGCTAGGGTTCTTCCACGCTGTCAGTACCTGCCACGGCCTGCCGGAGAGCTGGTCGCAGTCGTCCTCAAGAAAGACACCAGCGCCTTCATCATCGCTATCGTCGCCGTCGTTCTCGAGGAGCGAACGGAGGAGGGTGGTGAAGACGTAAGGGTGGAGGTCGCCGAGGAAGAGGAAGGGCCTCTCGAGGGAGTTGCGCCACGGAGGGCAGAGCAGCCGAGGGAGCTGGTCGGCGGAGGAGGAGGACGCGGCGAGGTTGAGGGCGGAGTAGTAGGACTGGAGGTGGCAGTGGAGGGCGTGGACGGCAGCGGATAACTGGGTCCAGGTGGATGAGGAGGAGGAGGAGGAGGACAAGGAGTCACGGAGGAGCGGGAGGAGGGTGCGCTCGAGGGCGTCAAACCACTCGGCGTAGAAGTCGGCGAAGCGGCGGGTCTTCTTGAAAGGGTTGGCTGCGGGCAAGGCTAGGGTTAGGGTTAGTCTTTTCTTGAAACGAGAGAGAGAGAGAGAGAGAGAGAGAGAGAGAGAGAGAGGTACCTGCAGATTTGTGCATGTTGAAGAAGACGTGGATGGAGACGTTGCTTTGGGGAGAGATCGACGGGGAGAGAGATCGACGGGGAATTCGGATGGCGAACTTTGAGGATTTCTCTGCACTTATTTTTTCTTTTTTAGAGGGAAAAGAGAAGTGTTGGCTGGAAAAAGCATTTGAGAGCCGCGAATGGGCGGGGCACCCGGATAGCTTTACGGGTTTTCGGGTCATAGGCCGTGAAGTGATGCCCGAAAGCCCGCAATCAGGCTACTGATTATTATCATTTTTATTTTTTTCCAACGGAAAAGATTGGAAACCCATGTATAATGTAGCCGCCAGAGGAATAAATTCGCCATGTACTTTTGTGATTAATGATGAAGAACATTGAAACCCGGAAAAACTAGCTCCACGGCATCGTTGTCGCTGGACATGTGCCGCAAATGAATAACATCGCAATTTCATTGAGAGAGATCAACTCATCTTTATATTATATTCTCGCAAGTTATACACGAGAGAGTGCGAAATGAGGGAAGCCTGTGTGATGTCAAGACCTTTGCATTATCTAGTGGCTACACATGGTGACCAAACCAGACGAAACCGTAATATTTACATATCGCTCTCTTTCTATCTATGTTAAGAAGGTTCACTAAGGGCCTGTTTGGTAACCATCCTAACAGTCTTGGGGTTCGATTTTTTGTTCCTAGAATCGCCTTTAGGACAAGAATCGCATTTGGTAAAATTTTTGTTTCCTGACCAAATTTGTTCCCTGAACAGTTTGGGAAGAGAATCAAGAATAAAAAAAAAAGTTGATTTTTGTTCCGGGAACAAAATTGAGAATCAAAACTACTCTTCTTCCCTTTTCTTCTTCTTCATCGACCGCCATCCCGCCACCGCCGCCCGCCGCTTGCTGCCGTCCGCCGCCACCCCATCGTCGTTCCACCGCCGGTCGCCGCGCCGCCACCGCCCGCCCTTGGTCGCGCCGCCGCCGATCGCCGGCCACTAGTCCGACGAGCTCGCCGAAGGCTCGCCAAGCCGTGGCGAGGTCAAGCTAGAGGCTCGCCCAACCCCGCCGGTGGCCGGGCAGCCTCGCCTAGCCCCGGTGAGGCCGCCCGGCCACCGGCATGGCTCGGCCTACGAGGGCAGCCTCGCCGAGGGCCAGCGACACTCGTGAGGTCGCCGGACCGGCGACCTACCGAAGAAGAATAGGGAGAAAAAAGAAAAAAAATTATAAAAATTATTTAAAAATTAAAATAAATTGATTTTGAACATAATTAATGAACACGTTACCAAACGCAATTCTATTCCAGAATCAGAAATTTTGTACAGTTACCAAACGCGTTTTTTTTAGAATCGGTTCCTACATAATCAAAAATAATAATTTCCTATTAGAATCGGTTTAAGGAACGTAATCGTTACCAAACGCGCCCTAAGTTTTTGTGTTGCTCAATTACACGACAAGTGATGCTGTTGTGAAATTTTAAATTTCTGTTGCACGTATTATAGAATGATTTTAAGATCTCTCCATTCCTTTTTTTCGCTTATGAAACATGGAAGAGGTAGCGGAGGCTAGAAAACACTTATTATCAGTTATAAATTTTAAGTGAAAAGCTAAGATTCGTCCAGCACCAGTGGTCTAGTGGTAGAATAGTACCCTGCCACGGTACAGACCCGGGTTCGATTCCCGGCTGGTGCATTGCCTTTTTAATTTCCACTCTTTTGTTCTTACTGCAACTTTCTTCCCTTTTCTTTTTTGTTCCATGGTGCGACATTCATCTCCCTGTCAACGGCATGACGGCAATCGCAACAAACCGGAGTCCAAGCACAAGCTATTGCCGATGAGAATTCGAATCGGGAAAAGCACGATGTAACTGAGATCTCAGGATCCGACTGGAGTAGAGTTCAAATAGCTGTCTTCCAACATATAACACAATTTTACGTACCCGCACCAAATTTTGCTTTTGAATCAGCAACAGGGACACAACGAAGCCTACGCAGACCCCATTCTCTCGTCTCGAACATCTCATCCAACTTCATCCAAAGCACGGTCATCGCAAGCACGGTCGTCAATGCATCGCCGAATCGATGCAGCAGTTTTTCCTCCTCTTTTCCAGACTTGCTCTCTGGCTTTTTGCCACACTCCCTCCTATAAGATAATGCATGTTTCGACACCCTTCACTCGAACCATCCGTATCGAATGATTCAGCTCGGTTAGCTTGATCGGGTCGTCGCAAGGAAGACGACGCGGCTCAGCATTCGACATCACAAGAGACGGAGAGAGAATCGAGACTTGCTACCTCACTGAAACTACAGATCTTCCGAGTTTAGTCCGGTGTGAACGGGAGCTTTCTCCTTCTTCAGATGGCGTCAACGGAAGAATCAAAGGTATAAAAGTCTGCTCAAATTGTCAATGTAGGCCCAATCCCAAAAAGTCCGCGGCCCATGTTTCGGTTGAAATTGTTGGCAAAGCAGCCCGTACGTTCTTTTAATAAGGGCAAGACTTCCAACTTTAGTGAAATTAAATTTGGGCGTGCGGATTCTCCCCTCTCGTTTCACATTGGTCATTCCATTTTTTTTCAAATGCCTAGTGCCAGTCCAATTTTCAACACTTCTAGAAATCAAGAGAGATTGCTATTAGACAACCGTATAAGGAAAATAGGCACGCACGGTTCGCCTTTTATAAAAACTTTTATTACGCAAATCAGATCCATCCTTGCTCCACCCGATGCGTAGGTCGATGCACGTGGCCCCAAAACGGCATAAAATCTCCGTGAATTGCGGGCTTTAATTGTCCTTCTACGAGCGGGGTAGCGTGGATTTTGTTCCGATGAGTCTGGATTGAATTGTCACCGTTGACCTTGCGCTTAGTTCATGTATGTTAAGATATTAGAGCCACTTAGACAATTAAAGATCGATTGACCTCAACAACACATACGTTCATCTGTCCAAGCTCCCATTATTTGAGCAAAGAGAAAGATAGTAGTGTCCCTTCCCTTCCCATTCTTACATGTTGACCAAAGGGCTTCGCATGTCGACATCATTCATGATAATCACACTGACCCGTTTGCACGAGCATTCCTTGTTCACAAGTATAAAAAGTCAGTTTCGAATCTTTATCATGTCCATCATTTTTCATTCAATATACGTACAAGTCACCAATGCTAACTTTATTACTTTTTTATTCAATTCAGGGTGCATTCGTTTTGACGAAAAATGAATGATGTGAAAAATATATTTTCAAAAAATAATTCATTATATTACTTACAAAAATAAAAAGATAAAAAAATATTTTTATTATTCATGAAAATATTTATAATAAATGTCGTGGAAATTAAACCGTTCAGCTATTCATCGGAGATCTGCACAATTGGATCTCCCTTCTGGGCTTTGGATTTTGTCTAGCGTCCAAGACAAGAATTTCATTAAATGCTTTTGCTCGATTGCATTTCACCTCAGATCTCTCTCTCTCTCTCTCTCTATAACGGAGATTTGAACCTGCGTATTTGGACCAATCGTACGTACATGGCAGAAAGCATGAATGATACTTCAGAATCCAATCTAGGCCCATTTATTTCCGGATACCTATTCCTTTATATCACTTGTTCAACGAAAAAAAAGAAAAAAAAAAAACAGGAGTCATGATGCTCCTCGAGACATTCATCACGGAGCGAGACTCTACTCGAACTCCAATACCATGTCAAAAGATTTCGAATTTCAAATTCAAAAACTCGAATATGTTAAGTGTTAAGGCATGCATATTCAACCCACATCGACTTCATACCCAGGCGCAGGCAACGCGTCACTGGACATGCAGTAATAGCCACTTTAAATCCGTAATTGTCTACGAATTGCCTACAAGGACTTCATACCCAATAAAATTTGATAGAACTTGATTTGTACATCCTCCGTCTTTGATAGATTTAGAAGTCCTTTCATTAGGGCGTGATTTTCGGATGATTAGTCGGGATTGCGCTATGCTAACAAGTACAAAGATTTCTAGGATCCTTTTCCTAAGGATCAATCAAATCAATAACTACCCGAGAAAACGCGAGACTAACTTGGAGAATTGTTGGTTTTCCACCTAGGTTTCCCCACATGTTTGGAATAGTGGTAAGAGTCATTTCGTGTGCGATTTGGACCATGTCTCGATTGGTCCTTTGATGGTGTTTATGATTGGTTGAGACTTGACAGTGAAGGCCAAGAAAATGATGGGGATTTGAAAAAGTATTTTTATTTCGAAAAGAGTTTTTTTCTTTTTGCCGAGCGAAGTAACAAATTCGACGCCCATGACCAACCAAAAAATAAAATGACAAATTTGACCCTCCATTAGAAATAGGGACGGAAAAAAATCCCAAACTAGGCCTATTTTGACACACTTTTATGTTAGAATCTTTTTTTGTTTTTTGGTGATCAAAAATCCTAAACTTGTATATGTGCGATACATTTAACTTATGTCAATATTCCGTCAATGACCACCATTAAAAATTTGCTTTCATGGACAGCGGAAGGCAAACTGTGTTGATAATGGCACCTATGTGACTTAAGTAAAACAAAAAGGGCATCGTTTTAGCTAAAAAGATCATTCAACTGAACATTGATGGAGGTTAAATATATCACACAAATACAAGTTTGAGATTTTTTGTGTCACAATAAAATGTTTAGGGTGAATATATCATTAATGGTATAGTTAGAGAGTTTTTCATGTCACTAAAAAAGTTTAAGATAAATGTATTAAGATAGACATAATTTGTGATCTTTTATAATTCTTTTTCTTTCTAATTTTGTGAAAAAGGAAAGGTCAAAATTGTCATGTGCTCATTTAAGTTTCCAAATCACCACTGCCCTTTTTCTCTCCAATTTGGAGAGGTCGTTAAAAAGGTGGTTGCAATGGATTTCAATGAATTTGACATTTCGTTACCTACCATTTCTTTCCATCCTTCCCAAATGTAGGCTTGAGGTAATCCTAGGTTCCTAAGTTTGAGTGTAAACGATCGATTCTAACTGGAAACAAAACCATCCAAGCCTTGGACGTTTGTATTTGTTTGGTAGGGGGTATAATCAACTTGAATCAAGCCAACAAATGCCGAGCTGGAGCTAGATTCGCCTAATCTAGGTACGATGCTCAAAACTTGACTCGAGCTCAATTGGGTAGTAAAATCTATGCTCGAACTGGAACTCAATGAAAAATTGAGATACCCAACTCTATCATAACAAGTTACAATGAACTTGAGCAAATGACTTGATAAGCTTGAACATCATCCCGACATTTAATAAAATGTGGGTTTACTATGAAAATTTTAGTACTTGCGTATGTGTGTATATAAATCGCTGGCAAAGAATTATGGAAATTCAATTAGGCTTGATGAGCTTGGCATTGGCATGCTCCAACTTCACTCAACAAAATACTTGATTATAACTCGAGCTCAACTCGAATTAAAATCAAGCGAGTACATCTCAAATGATCGTCAAATGGAACTCAAATTACTTGCAAATGGCTTAACTCAATTCAACCCCATTTGTTTTGTATAGGGAAAAATGTGAATTTTAGGATCAAATGGATCGGATCACGCGTGAAGGCCACTTGGCCGAGCCATTTGATTCAATTGAAGGCAAGCCTTGATAAGCTATTAAGGATAATGTATAAGGCCATTGGAACCTGCCAAAAACGGTAGCTCATCTTCAACATACCAAATCGCGGAAATTGTCCAATTAATCTTGAGTCTATTATAAAAATGTTAATTTCGTCATGAATTTTTCAATTTTCTCAATTTAGTTCTAAACTTCTGCTCAAAATTCTAATGTATTCTTTCCGATCAATTTTCGCCGAAAATCTCTAATTTGGCAAAATTGAAAAATTTATGACTACACTGGAACATGCCACTTAGGACGTTGCACGTGCCGCATAGGATGAGAGGATCGCCACATCAGCTATTTCCGGCGAAAGTTGATCGGAATAAGTATATTGGAATTTCATGCAAATATTTATGATTAAATTGGCGAAATTAAAAAGTTTAGGACTAAAGTATAATAAGTCTAGGACTAGTAGGATAATTTTCCCTCCCCTAATCATGTGTTTTTTTTCCTCCATTGATTATGACCTCGGACTTGTTCAGACGTCATTGTACAGCACATAATGCCATCTCCCGAGCAAACATGTAACGAGCGCTCAATAATGCCTCCGCATTAAAATAAAAAGGAGATAATCAGCAAAAACGGCGAAGATCTAGAATGGAATTTTTTTCTCTGGATCGCATGCGCAGAAAGCAACAATCCATGGATTGCAGGATCTTCCCAAAGATCTGACCTCCCGAAGATGGCAAGCTCGGACAGGAGGGACGGGAACGCCCACATGACAGCGACCAACGACACAGGAATCGGAATCGTTCGGTACGCCACGCCATACCAATCGCATGCGGACTAGGCACGAGACGAAGGGACCGTGCGACCTCTTTACGGTCCTTTCACGTTATGGTCTAATCCCCCTTTCAGCACCAAAAGGAAAGATAGGGAAATTTAAAAAAAAAAAAAAAAAAATAGAGGAATGAAAGCTTTGATGTCATTAAATAATTTCATTTGAGTTATGATGATAGGCTAATGTTTCAAATGCGAGTTCCTTTTAAATGCTCAAGCTTTCACTCGACGACAATGGCGGGCCCGGTCCATACACATCGAGTTATAATTTGACGCGAGTGAGTGTATTAGAGTCTCATCATGCTTCGCTTGTGTATGAGATTTATATATATATTAATGTTCATATGGTCTCTCTTCAATTATTACCTCAAGTTTTTGAGTTGAACAATCTAACTAGTAATGGAATCATCCATTTCAATATAGATTGGGTACAAATTTTTGAAGTCGAGTACAAACGTTAAGTATTGGAGAAATTGTTCAATCAATTCTAAATTGGTTATAAGATGTCAATTCAATCACAAATTTTTCAATTTTGTTAATTTAGTTTTAAACATTTACACAAAATTACGATGTAGTCATTTTAGTCATTTTCATCGAACATCACTAAAGACAACTGGCGATGACTGGATCATCATACGTTGGCAATTTCTCTAGAAAATTGATTGAAAGGATTATATCACAAAAATTTATTATTAAATTGATATATTTAAAAAGTTTAGGATCGAATTGATATTTATATAATAAATTATAACTAATTGGATAACTTTCCCATCACACATTGGCTGCTAGTGGAATGGCTAAGACTTGTAATTGTCATTGGTCTCTTCTAGGATCGGAATTCTTTGGATTTGATATAACTCGTGCGCGATAGTGATATGGTATTGCGAATGCTCTAGAATGGATTGAACTGATAAAAGTTATACGCTTGCGTAGAGTAGGAGCCAAGCATTTAATGCTGAAAAATGTTCCCTCCAACTGTAGCTCTTGTCTCTTCTGCTTCCTCCCATGCTTTGGCCCAATTTGTATGGACATTTGAGATCGCCGAATCAAGCGCCACCAATATCACGCGACAATCGTAACAATCCAAAAAAATCATTTGAACAATGATAATGACCCATTTTTTGTTAGTACATAAAAAATATTATTGGAAAAACCAAAAACATGCCAGAATTCTTACTTGGACCACTTACGTTACCTGTGTCTTTTAAAGCACCGCCTGCCACGGTAACTTTAACTAGCCATCACCCGCAGACCTCCACCGCCGTCAACCACCACCGCTACCAACCACGGCGGCGGCGGCCTCCGGATTGCTACCCCAAAGGGCTGCCGTGAAGATTGTCGTCACTGCACCAATGCCTCTGCTGGGAATCTTCCAGAGTTTCTCGTCGGACCATTCAAATCATGTCGGCAATGCCAAGAAACACTATCCTTTGCGGCGATGGCTCATCCACAACGGCCATAGCCTAAGTGATGGCAAAGGAGACGACGCGAACATATGCGAAGATGGCAAGCAAAAGGCCATGATCATCTTCGTAGATTGAATGAGCAAGTGGTTGGCCAAGATCGAGGAAGCATGCATGGAACACAATTGATTTTCTCCATAAGATTAGGGTCTGTTTGTTTTTGTTCCAAGTTCTTTGTTTTTTTGTATTTTTGTTCCCCGGAATAAAATAAGAACAAAAATCCGTTTGATAACGTTAACTAATTTTTCTATTTTCCAAAATAGAAAAGTAGCCGAGAATAGATCTGAATAGAAATAAGAAATAGAAAAAAGTAGTTTATTGTTCATGAAAATAATTTTTAGAAATAAGTTTTATTTTCTTTTTTTACTTCTTTTCTTTTCTTCTTTTGTTCTTATTTCTCACCGCCCCTCACCCCCCTGCCGTCTGCCACCCTCCAACTGGCTGCCAGTCGCCACTATCGCCGGTTGCTGCGGCGACGAGAAAGAAAGAAGAAAAATCTACAAAAATTATTAAAAATTTTAAAAAATTGAGGATCGTAGCAAACACATTCATATTTTTTTTTTCTATTTCAAGAATAAAAATTTTATATAGTAACGAAACGCGTTATTTTACTTAAAAATTATTCTAAGAAATAGAAATAAAAAATAATATTTCTGAAAATAAATTATTCTCTCGAAATAGAAATGTTACCAAATCCTTAGTTACCCAATTTTGACTTTTCTCTCTCTCAACCGGCTTATGTAGATGCAATGTGATTGAACTGAGTGATCCTCACATGTTTTCTCGAAGAAATTCACCATCATGAAGCAAGATTTAGTCACCTGCTAGAACTCATGGGTTTTTAGCAACCGGCAAATTTGGGATCTTGGACGGGACATTTTAGAAGTAAAATGTTGATCTTGTAAATAAAGAGGCCTTAGTAACTAGTGCAGGGCGCAAATACGTGTATCTAAAATTTGAAACATGAAAATGGTCAGAAGAGAAAAAAACGTGGTATATATATATATTTAAAAAAATTGGCTTTTTACAAAAAAATTCTATAATTCTTCGAAAGTCCCCTACAAATGAACATCAAGGGGTGTACAAGCACAAGGGACATACAAAATCTTCACAAAGGCAGGAGCAGACTTCCATGTCCTCGTGAAGCCGGCATCCCCTGCACAACCAGATATCACTTCTGCACAAACATTATTTTCCATGAATAAAAAAAAGAAAGAAGAAAATCCTACATGGCCCCAAAAATATAAAAATATAAGCACCTAAAAAAATAAATTATTGAGTGGCCAATCTATCTATATATCTATATCCGTCGCCCTTTTAACAGGAGTTGCTTTCGAATCTCTACAGCAAAATTCTGTGGGCAACTCTCATCCCTTTCGCATTAACCCAAACATTACTTTTTCTCCTCTTTAACCCCCCCGGCCATTTCGACCAAAAAAAAAAAAAAAAAAAAAACCCCGGCCATCGCGAATTAAATGAGTCCGTCCGTCCGTGTCGTTTTCGTCCCGACACGGTGACGCTTCACGCTTTGCTTTTTCCCACCGTTAAAAATCATGTTTTTGTTTTTTCTTTGGCTTTCGTTCGATCGAAGAAACCTGTCGCCTCTGCCAGGTTTTACGGAGAATCCGACGGAGCAACGCAAGATGTTTCCTTTCCAGGGGGAGTAGCTTGTGTTCCTGTCAGGCGAGAAGATAATTTAGATTTGCCCTGCGATTTTTTAAATAAGAAATGCAGCAACAAACAGAGAATTTGGGGATGTCTTCGGATCGAGTTCGACTCGGAACTACAGTATTTCATGCGCCACCGTTATCTCCTTTACATAATAGAACAAACTCCGCTTGGAATACCGACAATGTTCGTGGTCGATGGAAGATGAAGGGCTACTGGAACATCTTATTAAAGGATTTCGACACACGGATTTTAAGGTCTGACGAAATAACGTATTCATATTATTTCATTAAATGGCTTATCAATCCACGCCTCCTTTTTTGTTGCTTAATCTCTGAAAAGATGGGACCACATCTTGGCCTGTTTGGACTGATTCTTATTTTGACAAGTGTCTCGAAAGCGTTATTTAAGCTTATCCAAAAAAAAAAATTTGAGACACTTCAAAAATCAAACAAGTACACCATTTGAGAAAAGTAGTTACTTCAACGGGAAAAAGTAACTTTTTTTTGTTTTCAAAGCATACTCCATGAGACTCTCTTTTTCCTTTTTTTTGGGGGTCGGTTACTTGATGAGACTTCACAAGTACTCTTTAACATTTTTCCTCATCTTTAATATATTCTTTCTAGTATTTGAGGTTCACTTCTATTTGACAAAAAGTAGTGCAAATTATTAAAAACATCCCGCCATGATCCTAATTATAACTTTTTAAAATTAGAATATAATCCCTTATTTTGACAGAAAAACCAACAAAATTTTCTTCTTCTCATACAAGAGCAAATAAGCCAATTTATCGGTTGCCCTATATTATTATTTAATTTTCCCATACAATCTTAAATCTGTCAATTTCATTTTGTAAGATAACCATTCATTCCAAGTTAAAATAAAACGAGCACGATCAATTTAACTATGCTCAAACATCAAGAGCCCTCTAATGAGAGTCTTAACATGGAATAATTATATGGACTCCTGACAATTTTGAGAAAATTGTCCAAAAAGTCATAAACTTATTGTACGACGGTTAATTCAATCTTAAACCATTCAATTATGCCAATTTAGTCATAAACATTTTGACAATTTGCCATTTGCACTTTGAAATTTAATTCTAAGCACTTTGACGGTTTGCTAGTTTAGTCATAAAACTTTCGAGAATTTATCAATATAGTCATTTTGCCCAATTATCCAAACTAGCAAAATTTCAAAAGGTTTATGATTAAATTGACACGAATGGACTAAACTAGCAAATTATTAAAGATTTAAGACTAAATTGACACAATTGAAAAATTTAAGATTTATTAAAACTTTTTGGCCAACCATTCTAGAGACAATCTTATCTCAATCACTTTAAGTAAGATAAAAGAAAATGGATAAGATACCATGCTTTTTAAATTACTCAGGTATCAACGTTGTCATCTCCTTACCTAACAAAGCAGCTCAACAAGAGCGAAAAAGTTGTCAAACCCTAGTCCACGCATGGACCCGAGTACAGCCGCAAATCGTATTCAAAGGATATTCCAATTGTAAATCTTGATTAGCAATAATTAATCTCGCAGATTTCTCGGAATCAACAGCCCTAACCCTAGACCCTAACTCCAAACCACAAAGAACAAAAGAGAACAACCCTTTAAAAGCTGAAATCCACTATGCAGCGCATGTTTGTCCGTTTGGAGGGGAAAATTCCCAAGTGCTTTCTCCATAATAAAACAAATCAGGCATTATCGTTTCATTTTCAGTTATATAATCAATTGGGATATTGTTTTTGAAGGGCCCTCTCTTGAATTTTTGTGAAGGAGAGAATTTTTTTTTTAGTGATTTAAGAAATTAATGACAAGGTATTTTAATATCTGATGTCTATTAATCTTTGTCATGGGAAGAAAATGTGCATAATCACCTTGAAAAACTTCATATTTTTCTCATGATTTTTTCAAAATTTAACATTTAATTCGAATTTTTGTCCTATTGTTTCTATACATATGAATAGAGATAGGTATTGACATCAATTGGGACTCAGGGCTAGCATAAATAATCGAATGAAACCAAAAAGTTTCCGCCAATTTTGTTATTATAACATGACTTTCTTATTATGCGAGACATGAAGAGAGTATGCATGATTAAAAAGGAGAAAGATGTAGTTACAATTAAGGCTCGTTCTTATTTGACTCTAAAAACTATTCTCGAACTCGGATCTTGAATATTTGGCATGCTTCCCATTTCATCAATCATCTTTTACCTTACTAATTAAATGGCTAAAAAATCACCATTGGAAACAAGATTATCCATTTCATATTTTCCAATTAGATTGAAAGATAATATATATATATATATATATATATATATATATATAAACCCATAATTCTAAAAATCACGCCCTACATATATTATTCAAAATTTGCTATGAAAAATGATATTATAATTACTAAACTACGAGATTAAAAAAATCAACAAACAATCCTAGAAAGACCACAATCAATAAAATGGAATTCGTAATCCACATTTATCTTAATTTAAAATATTTTGTTACAATTTTGTTGGAATAAAAAAAATTGGGTCATAATTGATAAGATTATAACAACATCAATTAAAAAGTATGATTGGGAAGATAATCAAAACTTCAAAAAATACTCAAGAGGCAAGATAGGCCTTTAACTATTTAAATCACCTTCTTCTAATATGCACCTTATCTTTCAATAAATAACAAAACAGTGGCATTGGGCAAGGTGAAAAGTAAGAAAGGTATTGGATTTATAAAAAGTCAAAGCCATTGAAAATTTATCCAAGAGGCCACATCACATATCTGAATATTATAATCTATTTCATCAAATAACAATGAATACATGAACCTTTTTTTTCCCTACTCTGAAGTAGATGAATAAAAACATGAAAAAGTTGACTCATCATTTTTAAAATTAGATTCAACTCAACGTGTGAAGATAATGCCTAATTAGTTGTCCGAGCAAATGGAAAAATCATATTAACTAGTTCAAGGATCATGTCGCATATGAGGCCAAAGTTCAAAATCATTCGTGCTATTTTCCCTATTAAAATTGACAAAATCTATTTCACGGTGTGCTTAACAAAGTTTAATTGGTTTGACATAACTCGTCTTTGTAAATATGGATTATACAATAGAGGATGATAATCGATAATCGCTTATAAAAATAAACGATTGAGAAACATTAATCATAACCTATAAAAGTAGTTAGGTATAAACTATGGTCGATGATAAATATTTTTCACCAATTAATTTCTAATTTTTCTAGGCGATGTAACCAATCATGTTTCAAGTATTTTTTAAATATCGAGTTTTCTGTGGAAAAATAAATTCACTTTATGTAATAAATACCAGGGTCACCCACGTAAAGAAACAAAAAAGGAAAGAGAATTAGAGGGGCCTCGTGATTCCATTCTTCCCCTGTATGTTCCACTCCCCTTTTTCACCCTTTACCTCCTCTCTCTGTCTCTCTTGTGCAGAGTGCCCCCTCCTCTCCTCTCTTCTCACCAAAATACACCCCCTCCCCTCTCTCTCTCTCTTCTTTCTCTCTCTTCCTCTCTCTCTCTCTACCATTTAAGTCATGCCCGAGTGTAGCTTTTGAACTGCGTTCGTGCCGAGAACAGAGTTGCTTTTGTATCTCTCCCTTTGACCCCTCCCTCTCTCTCTCTCACTCTCTCTGTTGCATTGTGTTGAGCAGACAAGGCAACAATGTCAGCTCACAAGGACAAGGACCCCCGCATCCACGGCATCAAAACTAAGATTCGGGTCGTCCCCAATTTCCCCAAACCAGGTTCGCACCTCCCCGTACGATCGCTTCGTCTTCTCTCTCTCTCTCTCCCTTCTCTCTCCCTGCCCGTCTCCTTTTTTCCTCCTCCGGTTCGGGAAATGCTGGGGCCTTATATGTTGGCATTAAAAGGAGGAATTTTCGAAGCTCCGGGTTCGTCCGATTCTTGAAATTTCGAGTTTTTTCGAGGATGCCGCGTGAGCATGCAGAGGCAAGATGAAGTTTTTTTTTTTGGCTTCGGCCCCCCGTGGTGGTGACGACATGCGATGCGAGCTTCAAAGCTGTCTCCTTTTGGCCCGGCTTTGTCTTTTTTCTTTCTTCGGTAGCGTTCCTCTGTTTCGAGAGCAGTTTGGCTGAGGTTACTGACGGGCATGATTACAGGCATAATGTTCCAAGACATCACTACCCTGCTGCTGGATCCACAGGCCTTCAGAGACACCATTGATTTGTTCGTCGAGAGATACAAGGGCAAAAACATATCAGTTGTTGCAGGTAAACAGGGGGTGTGAAAAAGAAAACAAAATAATATTGAGGGGGAGAATCTTTTTGGGTGTAAAAAAAATTTCATCTTTTCATGGAATTTTAGCAGACTTTGGTTGAACTGATTAGTAGAATAGCTTTCAAGACTTTGGTGGGGTCCATGCAAAGAAGAAAGTAGGTTAGGGAAGGATGGGGAAATTTCTCCCTCATTATTGCATGTTATTATTATTATTATTATTATTTATTATTATTATTTTTGGGTTGGGGTATAGCTGGTCTTCAGTCTTGTGAATGCTTTTGGGAAAGATCGTGGAATGGAAGCGACTGTGGTTTTCTTCTATTCTTTACTTAGCTTTTTGGGCAGTGATTTCTTGGTTTGACTATGGGCCATTGCTAGTGGAGTGTGCTACTTAATGCTCTCTATCAAGTTTATTGAGCGGCTCACATTTGCTCTCTCTCTCTCTCTCTCTCTCTGCGTGAGCGCGCCGGGGTGTGAGCATGTGCTTGCATCCCCGATTATGTGGTTGGTAGGTGATAATGGATGCCCACATTGTTGAAGTGGACCCTGCTGATGTGAGCTTGGATCGAGTTGATTTTCTGGATATGTCCATGTCTTTTTAGTATTCGGTCAGAATTTAGTAGAGTTTGGAGAAAATAAAATTCTATGGATGCTGAAATTTACAGTGATTGGATGTTCCTATGCCCAGATTTTTTCTCGCAACTCCATGTTGATATGTGAAAAACACGGACCGTGGTGCTTGCTGCTGCCACTAGTTCTTGAAATGATACAATCTTTTCGTATCACTTTTGGGACAAGGATATCAACCTTTTGGATATGGTTGTTCTACATTAAAGTGGTAAATTGATTGTCAATTGACCTGTAAGATCGTGGCATGTGACGAAATTTATGGTTGAGAAGCAATTTCATGAGATAGACCTTCAACCGTTGGATCACTTTGAGATGATATGTCCTCATCATGAATAATTGACATTTCAATTTTTGCCCCCAAGGGTCAATTTAACTTTTAAACAGGATCTTAATCCAACCTTTTTGGTATGCTTGAGTGATTGCAAAAAAATTGCTACGGCAGACTATGTTTTCTTGGTTTGAACTTCAATCGTCTTGCTCAAAATTTTTTGCCTTTTCCTTTCAAACTGATGGTTTTTTTGCTATTTATTAAAAAGGCGATCCGATTATGTTACCGATTCTGTATACTTCTGAAAGGTTTTTTGATGACAATCTTGTGAAAAATTTGTCCGGGGCCGGCAGCCTCGTCCAGCCACGGCGAGGCTCGCCGGCCCCGGCAAGGCCGAGCCTCGCCGTGGTTGGGCGAGGCTTGGCCTCGCCTTGGCTGGGCGAGCTCGGGCTCGCCCGGATCCGGCGAGGCCGAGCGTCGCCTGCCCCCGGCGAGGCTCGGCCTCGCCGAATCTGGGCGAGCCCGAGCTCACCCAGCCAAGGCGAGGCTCGGCGTCGCCGGCGCGGGCGAGGCTCGCCGTGGTTGGGCGAGGCTTGGCCTCGCCTTGGCTGGGCGAGCTCGGGCTTGCCCAGATCCGGCGATGCCGAGCGTCGCCTGCCCCCGGCGAGGCTCGGCCTCGCCGGATCTGGGCGAGCCCGAGCTCGCCCAGCCAAGGCGAGGCTCGACGTCGCCGGCGCGGGCGAGGCCGAGCCTCGCCGGGGCCGGCGACGCTCCGGCGAGGTCGCCGACCCTCGACGGCGTCGCCGGCCCTCGACGGCCGGTCGCCGGCCATGGCCGAGGCCGGCGACCGGCCAAAGAGAAAAGAAGAAGAAAAGAAGAAGAAAGGAGAAGAGAGAGAAGAAGAAACAAGAAACAAAAAATCGTTTCTTCAAAATCGTTTCTGGAACAAGAAACAAATTTTTTTTGTTTCTCATTTCTGTTCTTTTTATGTTCTAAACAAAAAAAAAAAGAACAGAAACGCAACCAAACGCGTTTCTGTTCTTTTTGCTCCAGGAACAAAAACAAAAAAAGTGTTCAAAAACAGAAAAAGAAATGAAAACACAGTAATTCTCTAGTATATGATTACATGCTTTGATTCTTGGTTGGTAAGCACTGTTACTGTATTTCGTGTAGCAGTCGCTACACATGTTGCGTTTAACAATCCCTGAAATTATTTTCTACAATCTTTTTCCAGGGATAGAGGCTCGAGGTTTCATATTCGGTCCTCCCATTGCATTGGCAATTGGAGCAAAGTTTGTACCTCTGAGAAAGCCAAAGAAATTACCTGGTAACTTTAATCCAACCATAGTAATTTCCTTGCGTTCATGCTTCCATCTCTTTTATGCATCAAAGCGACAAGTGTTCATCAATGCATCTTTTCCATTATGTATTTCACGCCCACTTGTCATGTCCTATTTGTTGTTTTCTACATCTCCCCCTCCTTTGTCATTATTTTAATTTGCCTTAAGTATGAGAAGCTTTCATAAAATTACATGTACATTTCGTTCTGAACCTGAAGATGCTGTCGTTATTTGCCAAAATAATTTTCTGTGCTGCTCATCATGTACTATGATGCAAGTTGAATTTCTTTGTCAATTCTTTGTTCCCTTAAGGCGTTTAGTTTCCATGGTTTACAATTTGGGGTGCTAGCTTATTGCTACAGGCTGTGAGGTCATGAGGTTGAATTTTCGTTCGGTCTGTGGTTGTGCGTTTTTTCTGTTCTGGACCTCTAGCACATCAGTGGAGCTATGATGATGGGGCTGGCCCACCTTCAAGGGGTCTCGAATAGTGCTAAGGGGCAACAAATCTGCAGTCTTAAATTTGACCCTCATGGTAATAGCCTGAGAGATTAGCCATGCCTATTGCCCCTCTATGCTCGTGTTTTTTAGCTAAGTCTGTCCTTTTTTTGTGGTAGATGATTGATAATCCTCGTGATCTCTCAATTGCGATGATAGATATCTTTAACCACTGCGACATATTAAGGTTGAGCTAGTTTAGCGACACTCACCCAAATTTCACCCAAATTAATGTCAGGGTCTTTGAACTTGGGCAAGTCATTTCGAGTGAGATCTGTTACTCAGTAATATCTTAGTTACTGCACCCTTGGGACAATTCTTCCTCAACTGTGGCTCTATGAATCTCCCAAAATTCGTACCTCCTGAGTAATCATACGCAAATTCCACCCAAAATGGTGCCTCCTAATCTTGATATACTTATAATTTGCCCTTTTCAACCACATCTAACATTTTGTATTGGAATATCCTTGATATTGATGTTTTTGTCGTTCTCTGGCTCATTTAACCTTTTGCATGAGTACGTGGACCATGGCTATGACCAATAAAAGATGTGGCTGTCTCATGGGAGAACGTCAGTTGATATTGTATTTCATTTCATCATTTCATTTGACATCGCGGTTATGTAGTTTTCACCCATTTCCTTTTTCCTATCTGGATTTCTTTTATACTTCAAGTCCATCGACTGAAGTTCAATATCTCCAGCCTTCGAATGGGGTTACCGAATTTTCCCATCTTCCATGTCTTCCAATAATTATTTGTCCTTGTTGTGCTCACAATTGGCAGAATTTAGAACACCGCATCTGTAGAAAACTTAGTGATCTTGTTTCTTTCTGGAAATGATATTTTAATAAATTCCATGGTGATGGCTTTCTCAAGATGCATTCATGTAGAAGCTCTTAGATGAAAACTGATGCTGGACTATTGTGGCACCTGGTACTAAGAGCTTTCTTCCATGGCAGGGGAAGTTATCTCAGAAGAGTATGTTCTAGAATACGGAAGAGATTGTCTTCAGATGCATGTTGGAGCTGTGGAACCTGGTGATCGGGCTTTGGTGGTGGATGATTTGATTGCCACTGGCGGAACTCTTTGTGCAGCTATGAATTTACTAGGTAAGGGCTCAATGGCCTTCTAATTTAGCAGTACTAGTAGCACAACAAATGTGCAGCTTCAGGTACTGCAAAGTTTGTTTGGATACTGATTCCATCTCTAATATTTAAGCCAATCTGAAGAAAGAGAAGATTTCTTCTGGTTTCCTGCTACATTATGCTTGCCCTTTATGATAAATAAACCTAAACATGTGCTCGCATTACCATGTTTTCATTCTTTCTATTTCTCATACTGAGGTACACAAACTGCAGTTTTATATAATTCTATTTATATATTTAAACTTCTGAGCTCTTTATTGTGCAAGGAGTGTCCTTTGATCTGAGAAACAAAAAGTGATAGTAGATAGTGTAATATGAAACTAGAAACTCAAATATTTCACACTAAAGAAGTTAAAAAAAAAAAAAAAAAAAGAGAGGCTGATGAATATGTACCTGGACAAAAGTAATTGATAGATGACATTTGCTAGTTTCTTACGAGTCACCTACGCATTGCTCTAGCTGAATTGCTACCGATAGTTTCAGGAAACTCTTGGCATCTATGTAGATCGCTCTGGTTTATGGCCTTTAAGAAGGGCAATTATATTATCTTCATTACCCTGTTCCGGTGGGTGGAAACTTCAGCAGCTGGATCAGACATTAGGGCACAGTTTCGTGAACATGGACTACTAATAAGTTTGCCTTCTGACAAGTACCATAGAATTAGGCGAGAGGAATGTGGTTTGAGATTATTTCCCGTTAGGAGCTGCCTGATATTTGTGAATACAGCTCACTGGTTAGATTCTAACCACAGCAAGTCAATGCAAAGCAGCCTTAGGACTGCTGTACCAAAATGCTAGTTTGTCGAAGGAAGTGAACGATGCTTCTTCTCCTATAAATGACCCCCTTGCTTCTTCCCATCTGTCCCAGATTGCCTCACCAAAATGGCTTTCGTTCACTTCTCCTGAACTTGATCATCATTATCATGAAAACCTTCGGTGTATTGGTTGGTTTAGCCAATCTGCCATCCTCCGGGCACAATTTCTTGTTTTTTTTTTTTGGAATTAAATTCTGTCTCTGAGCTAAGTCATATGCTTCATCTCCTTTTGCAGTTTTCTCAGTGAGCGCCACTTATTTTGCCAGTTTGCTTTCTAAACTTATGCTAACTTATGTTCCACAGAACGTGTTGGTGCTCAAGTAGTCGAATGTGCATGCGTCATTGAACTTCCAGATTTAAAGGTGCGTAAATCATAGTTACTCTCACTTTCTCCTTCAACCAATTAAGCCCTTTCGCTAATAATATCTGTTCGTTTCCGTCCATTGTCATTTCATTCCACTCCTTTGCATCCTATTGTAGCATTATCTTTCTTCACGTAGAACATTTCATCTATTTGTGGCGTGGGCCATTACTATATGTTGTTTTTCCCATTATTGAACGTTGCAGGGACGTGAGAGGTTGCATGGCAAACCATTGTATGTCCTCGTGGAGTCCCATTGATTGGGGGATGATGCTCCGACGACAGCAAAGCTCTCTACGATGTATATTAAGAGGGATTCATGATCACTACTGGGCAGGAATATGCATTTCATTCTTCTCTGTTTCGATTGGGTGGGAGAATTTTGAAGTCTGCTGGTTCAAAACCCTCCATTTATGTGGTAGGTTAGGCGAGAAATTCGAACTACATAAAGGGCTTCTTTGGCAGAAGATGGTAGGAAATTCTCAATTATACTTCGTCAAGTATAAGACCGGCAAGGGCTTTTGACCTTGTGGTGGTGGTGGTGATTTAGCCTTTGCCAAATCAAAAGAGGTCTTGAATTCAATTCGCATCCTCTCTTTCCATGCTTCCTGGCCTAAAGTGGAATGAAAAAGGGACCCCTGGTCCAGTCTGGAGACAGCAATCTCGCATTCGCTAGACATTCCAAGAAAGTCCACTAAAATTTCTTTACTAAATCATGCATCGTTTTTCAGCAGGTATTCTGAACAATTGCTTTCTCATGCACAAGTTTAATTACACTAGTAATCACCCTGGTCTTAGAGATAGAGCTATACGGAATGAATGGCCAAGGAAATGATGGAAATCAAGCAGTGAAAGTGACCATATAACCTCTACTTGTGCCCTCTCCTTTCATGTTCCTCCTAAGTAAAGATAAAGTATGGACCAAACAATGCATATGGCTTGCGAAGCACTTAGACTTGGGCGATAAGTATGAGCAGTTGAGAATGGCTGTGGCGACCCCTGACCTAATGGGCATCACCACCACCCTCCTTCACTATAGCTTGACCTAACCCTCTCGCGTCATGCTGTGATGATCTCATTCTACTTCCTTAATCGTCAACTGTAAATGCCACCATATCACACGAGGGACGAGCCTAGGAAGCTCTTGCATGAGTGACCATGGCCAGTTCAAAATTGGGATATTTGAACGATTCATCGAATAGTAAGGTGAAGGAAACATGAGGAATGAGACAACGCCTTGCCTTTACGAACATCGAGTTGACGGTATTTCGGGTTAGTGATGAGTTTCTGCCGACTGTGTAACTCGTCGGTTTGATGAAGGGATCTTTGTTTGCCTACTGCTAGTTGATTCGGCCATTGGTGCAGTTGAATGAATAAGTGAATCTACGCATTGTTGAAAACCAAATATGTGGGACCGAAAATCAAATAAAGAGCAGAAGAAAATAGCATGTCGTGAGTGATCATGTAAGATACGATGAAGCTGAAAGAAAAGAGCTCCTCAAAGTCATATTCTTAGTATTACATAACTAAACAAGATTATCATACAGGATATAGATACAGATTATAGTACAATGCCCAAACTGCGATCTTAAAACGGCAGACCGAGGATGGCGCTTGATGATGGCCAAAAACTTAAACAACTACAGCAAGATAATGTACATTCATCTCAGCTCTCAGCTCCATCCATCTGTCCTCTTTCTTTAATCAATCTTTATGACCAACACTGCACAGACTGAAGAATAGAAAAGAGTCGACTGCATGCTCGGCTGAAAATGCTGTAAACTATGGTTCTAATTCTTCAACTAAACAATTTGTCAATCTCCAGTACTCATGAATTAGTATTGTCAGAACACCAATGATTAAACTTGAAATGGTAAATTAGCAACTTAGCATTCATTAAGATAGTTTCACACATGATCAAAAGTACTAACCGCGCAAAAAATAAATGATATTACTTGTCAGATTGATAATGATATGACACAAAAAGATTAGATTAAAATCGTAAATTTAGCAACGTAGCATACATTCAGACAGCTTTCTACATAATAAAGAAAACTAACCACCCCAAAAAAAAAAAAAAAAAAAAACATCACATGTTCGTCAATCCAAAGTCGTGAGAGACCCATAAGGAAATTAAAAAGTAACAAAACTTAAATAGCAAATGGAAAATTAAAAGTTCTTTTGCCATATACCTTTACAATCTATAGATAATAAGGAAGCAAGGCAATACCGCGCGAGGATCGAATACTATCAACTCGCCCTTGTCCCCATTTACCGAGTCATACCCGACCCGAGCCTCCAAAAACGGGTCGGGCCCGGCCTGCTTCGCAACCCGGCCGGCAATGACCCGACAGACCAGCATTGCCCTCCTCCCCTTCCCTCCGCCCGCCCTCTCGTGCGCCGACCCGCTGCCCGCGAAGAACGTGCAGACCGTCGCCCCCTTGCCGCCGGAGAACGCCGAGAAGTCGGCCGAGGAGATGCCGCCGCCCGCCGACGCGGGCCCCATGCAGCGGAACCGCATGACCTCGTTGCCATCCGCGACGCACCGGGCCACATTGTCCTCCGAGCACCCGCCGGCGGCACCCTGCCCGAACCCGGACCCGGACCCAGCGCGGGACTTGACCGCCTCCCGATACTCTTCGAACCGGGCCGTCGTCTTGGGCCCGGTCTGGACCTTGAAGATCTTCTCGACCAGGCCGGGAAACGCCGACTTCTCGCTCCAGCTCGTGTGGAAGATGATCTCCACCACGTTGCGCGACGGGTGGCCCTCCGGCAGCTCCGTCAGGGGCGGGCACAACGACCTGGAAGAGCGGGGAGAGACCGTCGAGGCCGGAGCAACTTTCCGGATGCTGGGTTCATTCGGATCCGAGTCCCTCTTGGAGGGTTTGGAATGCTTTGACCTGGCGGGTGGCGGCTGCTGTGCTCTCGATTTAGGCTTCCCTCTGGCCATCTCGACGACGTCTCTCACGGTCTGCGCGCTCTTCCGGCAGCTCCCCGACGTCGAGAGGAGGCTCTTCGGGTTCGGGTGGTGATAAACGTCCTCGAACGCTCTCGATTTGCACTGCAACGACTTGACCCACCCCGTCGCCATTGATCTACCGACCCCTCGAGCTTCTTTCTCTCTCTCCCTCTCTCTCTCTCTCTCTCTAGAGGAGCTTAAGATTGGTCTCTCTTTTCCTGTGAGGATATCGTTCCCCTCATGATTCTGCTTTTCGCTTCGGCGTTGAAGCTCGGCTGGTCTGAGGAGGAAGAAGAAGAGGAAGAGACAATGGCGCGATAATAAATGACGGGCGTTTACTACCACATGCACGCGAAAAGACGGGGGTGCCCTCCCCAGGGCGACCCCACGTGGGCTCTGTCCCTTTCCTTTAGCGGGGGCAGAAGTGGAAACCGGGAAAGCTACAGAACAAAAGTCATTTATTCGGGGAAACAAATTTCCATGATTATGTCCCCAAACTCAAGAGATTTGAAATTTTTCTATTTCTTGCCGGTATGTAGATTCCAAAGATTTCATACGGTGGGGGTGCGAATAAGACGATTGTAATGTCGTTTGGTTGCGATGGGTCGCTACCAAATGCTCCAGCATCTTTATTGCACAAAAGGAGAGGAGCCCCTCCTTCGGCCCTAGTGAAGGGGACTTCGGATTTGGCAGTTTAAAAGCATTCATCATCTCCTTTCATTACGGAATATCTGAAAAAATTGACACCAACGATCAGATTTTGCCTGATCTGGCCACAAGAAGAGGGCATCATTTCCACCCGTTTTTCCCAATTGCCTCGTGCCTTCTTGGCAACAAGGGACCCATAAAAGACAGCAAGCGCAAAAACACACTTATTTGGAGAAAGATTATCGTGTAGCTAGGTAGGGAGAACTCCCATGGGTTTGCACAGACAAGGCTAATAGGACCGATGCCACCTATAATTTTTCAATACTATATGAGATTATGAGTAGCGTATTATGTATGCCACGTAGAATTTTCATATATCTCACATCTCCCAAGTATTTTAGAAGCTTGTCATCCTGCCCTTCATCATTCAAGATCCTCTTCTGTCCATAATTGATAGGATGCATTTTTTGCCCTGCCATTTCAGTTATTTTCCGTGCAATCTCTCCTAAAGGTAGTGAGAGAAAAAGTTATGTATACTACTAGCTTAAAGAGATAGTTCTCGGACAGAGCTCTCTCTCAGTCTCTCTCTCTCTCTTCATGTTTCTGCTCCTCGGCTTTGTTTTTCCTATGCAGTCAAGTCAAAAGTAATCTAGTACCGGTGATTATTCTCCTCCTCTTTTTGTCTTTCTCTAAGCGAACCAAACTGTCTTGAAGGCTACTAGTGTCGCGCCAACGAGAACCTTTAATAATGCGGTATAAGCACTACATAGTACATACCAGAGTTTGCCCTAAGCTTTTGCCAAGAAGCGAAAAGAAATATTGGTACTGAGTACCAACCATCAGATGAATGTTATTTATTTCCCAAGCTTTCTAACTTTAAACATATATGTTTCCTTCCTTTTTATACACTTTTCGGGGGTATTATTATGGGTGGGGTGGAGCACTTAAGTTGCCATCGAACCCCATCTGCCGAAATAGTTTTTAGTTTTCCCCCCATCTCCTCTCATTGATTAGGGTTCCTGACATTTGTGCGCGGAATCAATGAAGGGTTGATATCAGTGATGGGAAAAGGTTGCTTTCAAAGCTTCCAATCGAGCCGAAGACATCAAGAATGGCGATGCTTTATATCTTTATTTTTCCCCCATTTTCTGGATCATTCGAACTCGGGGAATTTATTGGTCAAGTACCTAATTCGGGTCCAGTCATTTTCTAATAAACGCACGTTCTGTCCCATGTATGAATGACACATGACCCTTGTCGTTGCTTGGACTCAAAGCAACAATTACTGTCATTACCTCGATATTGGCGAGGGAGGGAGCGACGAAAAGTCTCACGGCCTAAACAAGAACAGAGAACGAAAAAAATATATAAATAAACCGGGCCGCCTGAGCTTTTTGCTCTTCGTTTTGTCGAGATATCTTCGCTCGAAGTGGAACATGTCATGTAATTAGGGTTTTGAAAGATGCTTAACGGGAGACTTGAAGATTCCCCGAGTTCCCGAGCAGTAATTACACGCGAAATTTGAGGGAAAGAGATAGAGGAATTATTTATGATTGATCAGATAAAATACGACGGAAAAAGGGATCGTGGCAGGAATCTTGTATGGAAGTTTGGGTTGAAACTTGACGGGTATAGAATAGAAGAATGGAAGAGAATGGAAGCTGGCGGAGAACATATCTTATAAAAAAGAAGAAGCTCTGAAATTCGAATTAGATATTGGACGACAGATTTTCCTCCTGATCTTTTTCTAATGCTTAATCAACAGATCGGAAACGCATCCGCAGCAGCCGGAAGTGAGCGGCACTTGAGCAGTCTTAGACTTTCAAAAGTTTGGAGCGTGACATCGGAAGAATAGACTGGAGCTAAACATGAGGTGGCGACAACCTTGAGATTTGCAAACCTTTGTCAATGGCTTTGTCTTCGGTTTCTACGTACTTAAATACACTTTCTTTTCTTCTCTTTCTTTTGCTTTATTCGGTAGATCATGATGGGATATCAAAACCTAGTGTTTAGGTCAAAACATTACGAGCAAAATCACATTCGAAACCCAAAATAACACGAAAAGCATAACTCGCAAGAAGGACAACAACATCAACATGTAAATTCCATGGATGAAACCTAACGTTTGAAGAGAAATAGCCGAACCTACAGGATCAGTTTCCGAAATTGGAGCCGAGCATATCAATGCTCGAGCTTCTAAAACTCCTTTGGCCTATCGCACGTGCAAATAGCCAAAGAGGCATAAGACATGTAACTCAAAACGCGGTTGATTAAATGGTGACTTTGGGACTTGGAGTTGCTGCTTAATTTGGAACTTTTTCCTGCCTTTAGCTCTTCACGCCTGCAAAATTCTTGATTTTCTCCGGGAACGATGTTTCAACTTTTGCATGCTTCAATGCGAAAGAAAGAACCCTAAATTAATTATCACTAATTTCTACACCCTTCAACTTGCTTCTAAATTAATGCCTGCATGCTATAAGCCATCATTAACCTCACTAGACTCTTAAGCTTTTAGCACCAAGACAAAAGACCGCCACAAAACGAGCTTCACCATATGCCTTTTTAAAATTTTAAAAATTTTCCATTCTAATTTTTATTGTATTTTCTTTTCAGAAAACAAACAACTGTAGGTCTTGGGAAAAGTCAATAATATATCTCCTCCTTTTTACTTGTTGAAAAGAAGCCGGGTTTTTCTGCCAAAAGAAACGACCTGGCTCGTATCTAGCGGCGCAGAACATGTTCCCTTTCAGGTTTTTTTATTAATATTATTTATATTATCTTTGCCTTTATCTGCGTATAACCTCCTTTTATATTTTTTTCCTATGTATTGAGAAATTAAATAAACGTACGAATTTCCTCTGACTAACTTGTGCAGTTCAACTTAGCTGGTATGGAGCGCGCGAAAATTAAAGAATTCTCCTATAACTTAAATGCGATATCGGCCGTGGCCCGCTCGCCTCCATAAATGCGTCACGATTTATTTATTTTAATTTTAATTACCTATTCCGTTACTTATTACTGCCTACCCGTTGACGCCCTCTCACGTCGAGATGATTTGGAATGCGGAAGTAAATGATGTTGATTATTTATGAAAAGAAAATTACTTGGGATATCTCACCAAGAAGAAAGATAATATAATTCGGATATTACTCACGAATCCCGCAAAATAATTTTAATAAGGTAATGCTATTTGCTCGTTTGAAATTTGCCTAGTAGAGCGTGTTTGATAACTTACTAAATAGTAACAATTTTTATTATTTTGTTCTCGATAATATATTTAAAATAAAAATCTGTTTAGTAAAGTTTTTATTATCATAAACAAATTTGTTCCCAAGAATTGACTTTGAATAAAACCAAGGAGTAAAAAAAAGTTATTTCTTTATTTCTGGAAATAATTCAAAAATCAAAACAAATTTATTTCAAAAATCAAGCCAACTCAAATTTACTTTCTTTTCACCTTTGTCGAGCCTTTCCAAATCTAGTGAGGCCGAGCTCTTCACCAATAGGACTTCTTCTCAATCGACGAGGCACGGCCTTCCCTTCTTGACCATTTGGCCCGCCAATCATTCCAAGGTTGCCGACTGGCCAAAGGTTGAAAAGAAGAAGAGAAAAAAAGAAGAAATAAGAAATAATTAAATTATTAAAAAAATTAAAAGAAAATGGTTTTGATTATAAATTTTAAGGACTGTTCTTAACGCAATTTATTATGAAAATAGAAATTTTGAAATAAACGCCTCAAATAAAAAATTGTTTAAGAACGTAATGGCAAAATTCCTAATGTCTTTTACAACTTATGGCATTTTTTTCTGAGCGAATCAGAAGCCACACATCCAAACCTTCTCGCCCCGGTGATCATTTTCTCACCCTCATCTATCGAGTTCGGGCATTAGCTTGCCCACAAGCTGCACATCCACTGAAACAGAGTTCCGCCGCGATATCATCTGCAGCGACTCGGGCCCATTCAACCCTCCTCGACTAGCCTTCACAAGAGGGTCCCCTCAATAACCCGACAAGGAGATGATGAAGTGGGTATTTATTTATGGACATCACTCGGCACGACCTCTCGCATCGGTTTCGAAACTCTTAGAACCGCGCTAAAAACAAGAGATCACCGCGTGGCGTGGGTCAGCCAGATCCGCTGGAGATTCGGTCATTCGATGTTGAATTGGGTCCGAATTGCTTGATTACGTTGAGATCCAGAAAGCCCAAATTATTCGGGCTTGCTAATATCGTGGGCCTTGACTAGCCCAAACTGATAAATGGATGGACTGATTTAGAATGTTTTTTTTTTCTTTTTTAAATCTTTATATCACTTGAAGGATCGGCCCGTTTCACGAGAGATGAAGCCCCCAGGAATACTCCGAGACAAAAACCATTTTCGGGAGGTGGGTATTTACTCACAAAAACATCACGGGCCTTTTCTTGTAAGATATGGTGATGAATCGCTTATTTTGAATGGACTGCATTGCGGCGACTGATGTCAGAGAAAAATCCACTCTCTTTGAATATAATTGGTAATTTTGGAACAGTCAATTAAATATTAGTTAGTCAGAGTGGATGAACAACTCGTGCTTTGGTAAGAATTGATAATTTATCCGAAAATGAGTAATTTTTAGAGAAACAAATAAGCATTTCGATAAATTCTCGTAAAATCTGACGATTTAAATAATTCACTACTCGTTTATTTTTATCAACAATATTTAAATCGTTTCGTCCTGGTTCCCAAATCGAATATTTAGAATCGTCCCAATATATGCCGTTTCGAACGATTCGATTGGAAAAGAAGCACTGGGGAATCCAATCACAGGCTGCCACATCCCATCCCACTTGCCATTCCGCCAACCCGACCCGCCGTCCTCCGCCCCACCCCCATGGACCCTCCTCCTTCTCCCCCGACCGCCCTGGCCACCCCCGCCGCCGCCGCTCCTCCGCCGCCTCTCCGCCGCCGACGCCTCCCTCTCCGGGCTCCTCCACCGCCACAACTTCCTCCCCCGCCCCGTCTTCCTCCTTCTCGAGCTCTCCGCCGACTTCCGCCTCTTCTTCCCCGTCGCCCTCTCCCTCTACCTCTCCCCGATCCCCTCCGTCCGCCCCCTCCTCGCGCCCCTCATCCTCGGCCTCCTCCTCGACCTGGCCCTCGTCGGCCTCGTTAAGCTCCTCTTCCGCCGCCCCCGCCCCGCCTACAACAAGGACATGAGCGTCGCCGTCTCCGTCGACCACTACTCTTTCCCCAGCGGGCACGCCTCTAGGGTTTGCTTCGTCGCCGCATTGGTCTGCCTCTCGGCCGAGGCGATGGAAGGGGCCGTCGCGGAATCGAGGCCCGGCGGATTCGTGGATCGGTGGATCGCCGAGGGCGGGGAGCGGAAGTTCGTGGAGCTCGTGATTCCGGTGGCTTCCGTCTGGGCGGCGGCGACGGCGGGTTCTAGAGTGTTGCTCGGGCGGCATTACGTCTGCGACGTGTTGGCGGGAGCGTGCTTGGGTGTGATCGAAGGTTGGCTTGCGTATTCTTACCTGAGGTTGTAGTGTTTGAGGTAAGAAGCTTCTGTATTATCTGATCTTTTGTTAAATGTGATTGATAGATAAGTGAGAGAGACAGAGAGAGAAATTGCTGTAATCTACTGATGATAAGATCACTGCAATGCAAAAAAGTTGCGAAATTGTATGTCAAGAATGTTGCGCTTATTTGGTGGATAGCAATCTCACATTGGATTAGAACTACGTGTGTGTCAGCGTGTAGTGCAGGTGGGATGTTGAACTATGGATGAATAGATTTATCTGGTAGTCACTTAGGATTATGCGGATGAGGCGCACATTAATGACCATGTATTACTGGCATCGGTTGGCCCCTCTTATACGACGTTGTCATGCGAATTGGCCAGCTATGGTGAGATTTAAGGACCATGGATTTCCTGCATACCAGGCTGCAGCATGGCAATCTTTGGATTATCGGTTTGTCGCCCATTGGCAACACTTGGGAAATGATGGGTTTCCCGTCATAAGCTTTGCTTATGTTCTTGCAGTGGATCAAATTTTGTGCAAGCCCATCGAAGGCGGTTTGTCAACGATTGCAAGGGCAGTCTTTGCACCTGCTGGTTGAAGTTATCTTCCAAAAGATCTTGGTCTTAGATGTAATTTTTCCTTGTTCCTCCGATCCCTGCATTCATGGGAGCATGTTGTGAAGTTTCACAGCTTGGCATATGAAGCTGTCGTGTCTGATTTCATAATTTTTTTTTTTTTTTTAGAAATCTCTCTGTCAACATCTCATTTGATCAATAGATGTTTCTGATTCATTGATCGAAGGCGATGATTAGTGAACCACAGTGATTTGCGAAGTAGTCGTGAAGCTCTTGTAGTTTTTAATCGGTCACCTAGAATGGTTGAAGGTGAATTTAGACTTCGCAGTAAAAAAAATTATGAGATAAGTCACTGGTGGATGAACCTAGGTTGATGGTGATTGTGGTCTCTTAAACTCACTTTCTGCACTCTCGGAAGTCCCATCTCTTAGTTAAATGCTGGTCTAAGTCTGTGGAGGGAAGAGGTAGTGAATGGTTGGATGGGGTCTTGGATGACAATACATATTGATTTACCGCAAAGCAGATATAGTTGGCAGCAGGCAAGTTGCAGTTAACTGGGTTGAAGTTGCAGGGCAATGTTAGCTCTTTACAAATAGAATCCTGCACAAGCTGCATGAGTCTTTCTTTGTTAATATACAAACAAATTTATCAGTCCATGCAAAGCGACAGAATCATATTTACAGTTATTGAGTGCCATCTTCAGCTCTCTCTCTTTCTTTCTTTTTTTTTTTTTTTTTTTTTAATTTAGAAAAAAGTGCCATCTGGAGCTCTATCATTGTGGCGAAACATTATGGAATAATATGGAAGTTGCTAGAGCTTATTTACTCTCAGAATGCAGATACATACTGAGAAGTGCCAACACAAGCTTAGGCTGATCTTACTCGTCTTACGAATCTTTTAACCTTAGTTTATTTACTTCTTCGTTAGTCGGAATGTAAGTTCTTCGATGTATTCCCTTTACTCGTCACAAAGTTGTCTGATGATTATGAGGGGGAGTTTCTCCCCTAAGATTCTTGTAAATTCCGCTACCTATGGGGTCTGTAAATATCGGACAACGTCATGAAAGGCATCCAGTCGTTGTACAGTTTTGTATTCGATTTATATAATTTAGACACGGTTAATATTAGCTACTCATGCCCTGCTGTTATCCTCTGCATTCAAGTGGTTTCGGTTTGTGCATGAATTAGATTCCTCTTATTCTGGAGCTTTCAGGTTTGGCCCATTGGTGTTTGAGCCCATGTAGTGGGGGGCTCCTCTTGGTTCTTCACTTCCATCTCTGCTGTTATCCTCTGCATTCAAGTGGCTTCGGGTTGTGGTCTCTTAAACTCACTTTCTGCACTCTCGGAAGTCCCATCTCTTAGTTAAATGTTGGTCCAAGTCTCTGAAGGGAAGAGGTAGTCAATGGTTGGATGGTGATGTGGACATCGAGCCATATCAAACAGGAGGTGCTAGGGACCCATTGTCTCTTCATGCTCGTTCGATTACTCGAGCGCGGGCCAAGCAATTTAGGCAAGCTGTTGGCGTCATGGTTCGTGATCTTTGGCGTGGAGATGACCTTGGATCAAATCTTGAAAAATATTGGAAATCTTGGCGTAATCTTTGGCGTGGAGATGACCTTGGATCGAATTTTGAAGAATCTTGGAAATCTTAGCGCAATTTGATTATCTGGTCATCAAATATTTGACCAAGTCAAATATATATCTTCTTGTTTAGGTTATTCTAGAATATTACGCATTAGATTTCTAGGGTTGGTTTTAGGGTTTGTGTGGCGGCTAAAAGGCCTATAGTAAGGACTGGCCAATTTTCTTTGGGGGACAGATATATTTTATTTTTGAGAAAAAAAATTGAGAGGTTCTATTCTACTGTTCTTTTGAGGACTTGACCTTATCAAGATTCTTTTGTGGCGGTCGATTCGACTTATCGAGTGAGATAGCGAATTTTTTCGCTCGTGGCGTCTATAATGTTGGTTAGTTGACACGCGTTCGTCAACGTCACGTTCATACCGAGGTTGCCAATCATAGATTTGATTGGAGGTCGAGGTTCGCAATTTGCACCATCCGAGCCTTTGTAGAACGATCTTTTCGCAACGATTCATATCAGATGGGGTCTTGGATGACAATACATATTGATTTACTGCCAAGCAGATAGTTGGCAGCAGGCAAGTTGCAGGACAATGTTAGCTCTTTACAAATAGAATCCTGCACAAGCTGCATGAGTCTCCCTTTGTTAATATACATACAAATTTATCAGTCCATGCAAGGGGGCAGAGTCATATTTACAGTCGTTGAGTGCCATCTGTAGTGCTTTTGCAAGAAAATTGTGCCATCTTGAGCTCTATCATTGTGGCGAAACATTATGGAGTGATATGGAAGTTGCTAGAGCTTATTTACTCTCAGAATGTACATACTGAGAAGTACCAACACGAGCTTAGGCTGATCTTACTCGTCTTATGAATCTTTTAACCTTAGTTTATTTTGTTCTTCGTTAGTCGGAATGTAAGTTCTTTGACGTGTTCCGGTTACGCGTCACAAAGTTGTGAGATGACTTTGAGAGGGAGTGTCTTCCCTTGAGATTCTTGTAAATTCTGCTATCCGTGGGGTCTGTAAATATCGGACAACATCATGAAAGGCATCCAGTTGTTGTACAGTTTTGTATTCGATTTATATAATTTAGACACAGTTAATATTAGCTACTCATGCCCTGCTGTTATCCTCTTTCTTCAAGTGGTTTCGGTTTGTGCATTATTCTGGAGCTTTCGGGTTTGACCCATTGGTGTTTGAGCCCATGGAATGGAGGGCTCCCCTTGGTTCTTCACTTCCATCCCTGGCTTTAATGCCTACTCGGAGGCACCCTAGGTAGGAGATGAAAGCTACTCGAAAAAGAGAAAAGCTGGTCTTCCTTAGCTTTTGGCTTTTGAGCAAGGAGAAAATGCAAAGTGTTCTGTAAAGGGAAAAGTACGGAATCAAGGCACGTTTCTGGTTTGTCCTTTGGATATTTCATAAGTAAAAGTGCCCGCAAGAACAGTTCTAAAACGACTAATTCCAGCTACTTAACAGCAAACAGCTACAACGACGACTCAAAAGACTTATTGAAATTTTGTTCTTTGACGTCTGAATTCCATCTTTGATGTGGTTGTGAATTGAAGTGTCAAAAAAGGATAAAAAAGAAAAGAAAAGGATCTTGGAAGTGGCTAATAGCATGTTCAGAAACAGTGTGATGTTATAATTGGGGCACGCAGGTGATGTTATAATGGTAACCTTTTGAGTTTTGGCTGGTAGAATTCTTCTTAGCCAGCAACCTCTTCACCTAAAACTCCTTTGTTCCTCATGCTAAGTCATTACTGTTTTTGTCAAAAAAACTGAAACTTTTGAATGCTAAATCATGTGTAAATTGTCCCTACTAGCAAAAAAAAACTTGCAGTCATTGCTGGACCAGCTGCGCTTTCATGGTCGCTAGACGTGCCCTAGAATCTATATTGTGAATTTTTCTTCTACGTACGAGGTTTTGAAGGAAATTTACAGAAACTTTTCAACTTGCTCCACTCAACTTATCTCGCCCCCTTGACCTAAATCCTGCACCAATTCACTGCTTGAAGTCGTCTGGAAGGTTTCTTTTTATTTGACCAATTGCAGATGACTATTCATTTCATGAAATCGATTCAGAATTATGGAATAACAGCCTAGTTGAACATGGAATCAAGCCAATTATCCTGGTTGTTGGAAGAAATTGCAGAGTTGAAAAACTAAGCGTGCTGTTGTCTTAACTCGATGCATATTTGATGTCAAAGTGACGCTTTTTGTCAAGTCCATCTTCTGGAGCAATGGAGTCTTTAATCATGTAGGTGTTAGCCTGGTAACTCACCTAACATCTTCAAATTCGAATGATTTGGATTCATCAGATTAATTGTTGTTAAAGCTCATTGATTGATTCCTTGCTGTTGGAGTCAAAAAGGAGATAACAAACTTACTACATTGTTACTTGCAATTATTTGTTTGCTACAGCCATTCTAGAAACGAATGATTAAAAATGTGAACCATACCAAGGGAAAAGGACTTCGGTCCCTGTGTTTGTGAGATTGACATGTTGGGTAGCTAACACCTTAGCCTGGAACAGTGTATGTAATGCTAGGCTTAATCATTATATGGGCTTGGTGGATGAAGGCGACTGGAATATCTTCTAGCTAAAATGCGGGCTTCCGTCTTATCATTACCTTTCCCTTGAAATGTTCCAACTATGATGCTGATAAGGAGATAAGACGCTTTTGAACTTTGAACGCGTCTTTCCTTGCAAAAGCTTAGCGTTCTCTTTGTCGATTTGTCACCAGCCTTAGTCAAATTCATTCATTTAGCTACTTGGAATCCACTTATAGCGGGGGTCCGGGACCTGAATTGGTTCTCATTTGCTCTATGTTCCTAGGGATGGTCCCCCAACGTTTGTTCATACAGAGTGGCTCTTGGACAATGAGTAGGTTCAGTTCTTTGGCTGTGGAAATTAGTGTTAAAGCTTGTCAAGGTGGTGGGACAGCCTGCATATGCAAACACCAGCTTTCCTTTGCTTGAGTCGGTTCCTTGTTTTCGAATCTTAGAAGGCCCGCTTTAGCGCATGTGAAGGAGCTTGTGAAATAGAGGGAGTTGGAGAATGTTACACTGTTTCTCACAAACTCTACTGCTCAAGTGCTGGTAATCTTATGGTTTGACTGGGCCATATATGTCCACCATCCACAGAGCTAAGAGTAGATACTTTACATTATGCTGAACGCCATGGATTATTGTATCCTGGGGTACACGTTCTTGGGGTCTGTAAACAAGTTAGCTCAGTAATTGTGCTATGCCATTTACTTGAAACAGTGCTGAACAAATCACGGGTCATGGCTATATTCTGCGAATTCATCACAAATAGGAAAGACGATCATTGTTTTAGGGTAAGTGGCGCTGTCAGTAAGTTACTGCTCGTTTTACTTGTCTCATGTGTAATTCACAGCATAATGTCATCTCCACTTGTAGTTACTGCATCTGGTTCTGGTCATGGCCCCCTACCTGGTGCCTTGAGACTTTTATGAGTTTGGAAGACCTCGACCCTGATTCACTTGGAAGCTTGACTAGTCAACTCTTTTTTCTCGTCAGGAGTCAGAGGAACTTTTGTGCTTAGATACTGACACATGTAGATGCACATACAGAGCTCATGGATCGATTTTTTCTCAGTTAGCTTGTAGGGGTGGTACCAAGATAAGCATTGCAATGCAAGCATGTGAGGCTATATGGATTTTGAAGTCCAAATTGATACTGTGGTGGAGTTTGGGTCCGTTTGGTTCGGTTTTGGAAATCGCCTGGAGAACGCAAATACCTTTGAGGTAAAGGGGTTTTTCGAAATCTAAACTGTTTGGAAACTATAACCGAAAAGTGCTTTAGGAAAATGTAAAGACTGTTTGGTAAACATATATTTGAAAAGTCCTTTAGTGTAACTAAATTAAGTTTTTAGTTTTAGTATTTTTAAAATTGCAAAAAGAAACAATGACTATATAACCTTTTACATTTTCATGTTGAGAGTGATGTAAAAATATATATTAGTAAATTTATTTAAAAATTATATTAAAAGAATTTGATTATAGATTAGATGCAAAGCTCAACTTTTGACCTAGGGTTCTTTTAGGTTTGTTTTCAAATTTGAATATTTTTTTTAATTATTGTAGTATTAATCATCTTCGTTAATTAATGATCATTCTAGTGTATTGATAAAAAGTTGGGCTATTGATTGTCAAAATATAAAAATGATAAAAAAAAAGGTGAACTTATTCGGTGGATGGTGAAGTGATCAATTGTGGATGCTAATTTTTTAAGTAAGTACTACATATAAAAATGGAAGTTCTCAATAAGAAAAATAAAACCAACTTCCTTTTATACAAATTTGACTAGAAAGAGTCATTTCATGATATTAAACATGGTCATATATATCAAGAAAAAAGAAATTCATTAATAAGGGGACTAAGATTCCGAATGCTGAATGCGCCCAAAGTAGTCTCTACCTATTTTTGCTTTCAACATTTCAAAGACAAGATTCTGGCCAAGACATCTCCAAATACCGAACCAAACACTAAAAAATTTTCCTGCCAGCTTTTCGGTCTTTTAACGCTCGAATCAAATGAGGCCTTTGTGTGTGGCTGTGGATCGATCGACGCTGAGATCTGCCTAAGCCACATGCTTAGCAGCTCGGGACCACAAAGCCTCGCAGGGGTGAAATTGAACTTTCACTTTCTGAGTTTACCCAACTGTGTACCAATTCCCCATATGATTGCAACAGAACAGAGGAACCTGGACAGCTAGATTCAGAAACGAAGGGACTGACAATCGATCATTTCCTGTTTTTTCTTTTCTTTCTTTTTCGCTTTTGTGAGGGAAAAAAGTTGGTAGGAGTCTGGAAAAGATGAACTGCGTCTCTGCTTCAGCTGTTTTCACTTTGTCCCACCAGCTTCAGTGTTCTGAATATGAAAATCCAAGCAACTGTTTGCACCTCCCTGGAGCATATTCCCACCCTTTTGGTTGCTGACTTTTGGTTTTTCACCAATGTCACCGGCATGATTGTCGATGTCCATAGACTTTAATCCATGCATGCAGCATTAGCAGATGTATGCATAAACACAGCTAGCGCATGTACTGCATGCATGTGCTGTGGCCTTGCTCAACTACTGTTGTTCTCTGTGCAGTACACCAACCCACCACAATAACTTCTGGTCCTCTTCTGTTTTACATTTTCTTTTCTTGAGCATTATCTTGGCTCAGGAATCTCCTTCTAGGGAGCGAGGAAAAGAGATACTAGGCAAAACTGGGAAGTGAGTTCTATCTCCTGAGGAAAAATTAAAGGAAAAAATTAATGAAAAAATAGCCAGGGAACAGCAAAGCTGATGCAGAACATGTACCATATTCCTTTTCTGGCCATAGCAGTAAGTTATCGTGTAAGTTGCGATTTCTTACCATAGTACCACAGCGATATTTACGTTTAATGTAATCAAGTGTACAACATCACGAAGGGCAACATTCCTTGCCCTTGCGACTAAATCTAAATTGCATAATATTGTAAAATGAAAAACTCGCGTTGTCATAAAAAAGGAAAAATCTGTATATACAGAATTAACTTCTAGCCATATTTTAGCTCCTCGTTTTTTTTTTTTTTTTTTTTTTCAGGAAATATATCTAGAGGGACCGGGTCGGGTCAACACAGTAGGACCCGATCATAATTTTTATCATTATTTTCCCAAGTGGCTCTCTCTGCCAATGTGGGGGCCGGCCTCTGGCACCCAGCTATTGGTCGAATGAGGAAACGGAGATTGTTGACTCACTTCTCTTGGGTCTATGTCGAACAGCTTCTCCT
The DNA here is from genome assembly GCA_014182365.1 of Eucalyptus tenuipes. NCBI lineage: Eukaryota > Viridiplantae > Streptophyta > Magnoliopsida > Myrtales > Myrtaceae > Eucalyptus > Eucalyptus tenuipes. The sequence goes on along the minus strand of CM024540.1, from coordinate 26,166,651 downwards.
CCTCTCTCTCTCTCTCTCTCTTCCTTTCTTTTGTCTCTCACTGACAATCCTTAACATGATCCTGTATATTTGCACCGTCGTCGCCACATCGAGATCCTTACAATTCGCTATCGAGGGTGAATTTAACCCTTTCTATCGTTGGATCGCCATCCATTGGCTCGAACGACGAGAGCATTTGAGATGCATTTCAATGAATGAAGCCGAGTCCAATAAGGGAAGATGAGCAATCTTAATTCTTCTCTTCTTCGCCGGAGAGTTCAATGCTCGGTACCGCCCCTCAATTATTGAGGAGACATGAAGGAGAGAATGCGCGCCCCAAATTTCTAACGACGGCATGTTAGTTGATCTCTACAGCAGATAATGTCATTAGCAACCTCGAGTCACTAATCTAATGAACATCATGTTAGTTGCACGGGTAGTCCTTTACTAGCTTGTCACTGTCTTTGACCTAAGATGCTCCATACCCCTCAAGACCATCTTTCTTTTCTTTTCTTTCGGCCCGAGCTCCGAAAAAGAATGACTTGATGCTTATTGAAAGGAAAAGGAACGCCTCAACCACTCCAAGGAATTCCACTTCTGAGAGGGATCAATATGTCAAACTATCCCACGTGAAATGGGGCCAATCTTAGGTATCGACCTCGTGTGTGTTCGCTAAGTCATAAGAGAGGGCAATGACGAGGTCGGCATGAAAGATCAGCGATCGTGAGTACAGGTAGTGGATGATCGTCGCATTGTCATGTACATGTCACGATATAATCATTTGAGCTTTCGTATAGCAAAGTGTCGAGAGTATGTAATAGAAGTCTTATACCTTTAACTAGGGAAATTTTTAAGGAGCCTAAACCTAAACCGTCAATATATTCAGTTAAACCAATTTTCACTCAAAAACTTAATTCAATGAGTTATGTGCCAACTAAGATATATTAATTACTTCACACCATACCAATTCTCTAATGTGGAACTTTTTTAACACAATTTACACGTGTATTCTAACACAAGGTTCGAAATAGAAACCTTGACCGATTGCCTTCCCCCAATCTATTCCCACTTTCAGGACTTGATTCACTGGGTCAATAATTGTGAAAAATCACACGAGGAGAACATATGGTTCGTCGCTGATTTTTGTGCATTGAACCTTCATTTAAGAAGTTAGACTAAGCATGCGTTTGTTTCACTGAAAGTTCATAATAAATAAAAATATTTTCCATGAAAATCATTTTCAAGGAAAACCATTAGTTTTCATTTATTTGGTGATTTAGGGAATGTGATTTTCTTATTGCCTAAAAATGAAGTTATTTTCTTCTAATCTAAACTTATTGTATATAATCTATGAAAAACTTTGTTCGTTAATTGATTAATTTTGTGTCATTTAAATACCGAAAACTCAAAAAAAAAAATCCAAAAAATAGCTTCCCTTCAAACAAACACCCTAAACCCTAGCCTTTCATTGCTGCATGGGAGCTTCAAGCATGATGGGATGATCCCAAACAAGGAGAGAGGAGGGGGGAATGGGGAAGCACATGTAGTGCTGGGGAGGCACATAATTGTGTGATTTGATTTGATGTAAAATTATAAAAATCGACATTTGGTTGAGAGCTTTTGGTCCGGACATTGGCGTAGCCATGGGGACCCTTTGCTAGTGCACCATTGAGCTGTTTCCCAACTGGAAAATTGTTGGTGCAATCCGCTCCTTCGAAGCGATGAGATTGTCCTTGTTAGTCTTTCATACATAAATATCATAGGCGTCTCCGCTTCAATTATTGTTTAGTACTTGTGGGAACATGGATATGATCGCCCGTTTTCCGACCGTCAACGGAGCCCCAATGGGCTTTTTGCTGTTTCCATGTTCTCTTTCGTGCTCTTTCCAATTCGAAAAGTTTCAAGGGATTCAAAAGCTTCTGCTGCAGTTGCAATTGAATTCAAACGAGGATTCCAAAGAATTGTCTTAAGTCCGAGCAATTATTATTATGATGACCACTTTACTAGGTCAAAAAGTAAGGAGAAAGGGACTTTCTTTGCGCATGAAAAATTATCATATATTTGTTTTTTAGTTGAGTTTTCATCTAGAATAATATCGATATTTGCACTTGATCAAGTAGTTTCAACCGGAAATGAAAGAAAACAAAACCCATTTCATCATTTCCTTAGATAGAAGCATCATTTTTATCGTTCTTTTTTATAATTTCCTTTTTCATGATATGGCTTTCTGAGGTCTCTCTTTTTTTTTTTTTTTTCCTTTTTTGATATAAGTCTCGTGTAGGAGAGTCCTGACTCAGACATAGATGATTCAACCCAAAAAAGAAGAAGAAGAAGGAAAAACCGAGACATGGATGACCCATTAGATAAGACAACCACAGAAAAACATCTATACATCTTCATTTCTTTTTCTAGCATGAAGTATATGTTATATGTGTGACTCTATTAGAGGCACATTTTACAGCTACTTCTAGATCGATGCCAACCATGGTCGTCACAGCATATGTCGGAGAATCTTCTGACAATGATGTCATGCCCAGCTTGACCCTAATGGCTTGGCACATTTTCTTCTCAGCTTAGTCATTTTCCAGTCTATTGTGCTTACATTTTCTGTATTTTCCGCTGCGTGCGAAGCTACTTTCTCAGACTCAGAAGCCAGAAGATCTTGTGGTAGGCAATACATCTAATTCCGATATTTTCCTTTATGCCAGTATGTAATTTTTGAAATTTGAGATGCCACAAAGGGTACAGGGTTCAAAATAATTAAAGAGCAAGGCTACAAAAATACATTGTTAAGTCTTTTTGGTAATCAAAGTTTTACGACGGATTTGTTTCGAATTGGAAAATGTAATCTTGGCTTTCCCGTTGGGAAAAACTAAAGCTATTTAAGATTCTAATAGTTTTTAAGAACTTTTTATCACTTCCGATAACGTTAGATGTGGATTTTTTTTATATTTATTAATGGCTGATGTTGTTCATGATCGAATAATAATCAATTATGGGGGTTTAAAAAGGCGGAAGTAGAAGCAAACAAATAAAAAGCAGACATAATTTAAAAACTGGCAGATAGTTGTTAGATATATGGGAGCCGCATACAATATAGTTGGAACTATTTAGATTCCTTATCCAATTTCAAATTTTTTTTTATAAGCAATGTTAACACAAAAGAGCACTAGAGGTGTGTAAGTGCGCTTATAGAACTCCTTATCTGTATTTATTGACAAAGTTAGCAGGAACTTTTAGTGCAAACAATTTGAATTTTTAATTGTATCTCATCTATCTGGTTGACATAACTCACATAGTCTAAGTCTATCAAGTTGCAGAAGCACCACGTCGCCACAAGTTTCATTCATAAAAAAAAAAAAAAAAACTTTAAAAGAATGTAGAGAGCATACATTTTCTTACATATATATATTAACAAGGGTGTTCAAGACTCTTTGAACACTTGACTAATCTTTATCGAGTGCGACGGATTTTCTATTTTATCACGTCAGATAATTATCAGAAACGCATCGGTCTATTCTCTCAAGGGTAATTTCAAGAGAATGCGTAAATGTGATGATTCGAATTCAAATCTTTTGAGTGTGGAGGACGAACATGTTTCCACTGGAGAAACTCCTTCGATCAATCTCTAGAGAGTCTGCTTGTTGCCGTTGTGGGGAGGTCGTTCAATTAATATATACAACAAACTCACAAAGGTATGGGGAAGGGATCAGTTATCGATGGTCATTCAAGTATATTATTTATTATTCTGAATTTTGTCCCCACTTTTCTGCAAAGGACCCCGAATATATGTATTATATGTTGTAAGTTTCTTGGTGAAAATGTGACATGATGCTCTCTGAATCTGTCCCCCACTATACTTTTCCAAGGACTTGAAGAGGAGGTGAAGAGCAGAACCAACCTCTTGAGAAAATCTAGGTTTGGCTAGGGCAACGCATGAAAACATCTGCTCTAAGGTAAGTGCGTTCACACCGATAGGAGTACCGTATGGGTTAGAGAATTTTCGTCCTCGAGAAAGAAAAAGCACATATTAGAAAAATTGAACAATCGAGGACCATATAGGATGACAGAAGTAAAACTCGTAATCTTTCCGTGGATTGCAAAGTCGATTCACTTAACAATCAAGCATCTAAACGCATTCCTAAATATGCGATCTCCTTTCCTCTTTTCCATTTTTCTATGAGCTGTAGTTTTCTCTACGCAATTTCACCTTGACATAGCGGTTTCGCATCCGAGGGAAAGACAAGACCCTTTGAAATCCACTAGTGGGGTGAGGAAAATATTAGTCAAAATGGTAGGAAACATTTCACTTTAGTGAGAGATTAGAAGAACCTTCTCTCATCAAAATTTTAGGTCCGTTTGTATCGTACGAATTTAAATGAACTTAATATATGTGATCTCTAGCTATTACTACTATTATTTTTTGATTCAAGGTTTTCAATATTAAATTAAAAAAGTAACTCGAGAAACATCCTTGATTCTTTTGTATGTATGTCCGAAAAGAATGGAAGATAAAAGTAGATCTCTTGTGCTAAAAGAAGTGGTAAAGAAGAGAGAGATTCCGAGGAAAGCAATCCACTAGACTAAACTAAAGTTTATCGTGCGAGCTTTGCTTGGGCAATCAGCATCCATTAGCGGCGATGTCCATGCTGAATGCACATGTAAAAGTACCATCACTTTTTCTTTTTTAATTTTTTCACTCCAATTGGACACTCATTATATATAAATAGCATATGCCTTTAATTAAATATTGCTCACATGGCATTATCAGGATCTGAGCGCAAAGCTCCGCTTTAGCAAGAAGTGCCTTGACTTGACACACATTACCAAAAAGAAAAAAACCTTAATCTTGCATCGATAATAATAAATCTTGTTTGTCGAATGATGCGACGATAACTATCGCAAGGTTCGATTTATTCCTTTATACATGATCTTTAAGACATAGAGTATTTAGGGTATGTGAAAGCTATGTTTCACCAAAAAGACAATTTTAGTTGGATCAACAACAAATAATAATATCCATCGATCAAACTCCAATTAACATCAAGTCACTTTGTATTAGTATTTTAAGCACATAAAAGATCGATGCTTAATTTTCTTTTCAGCAGTCCTTTCTCAATTTCATCAGACGGGACACAAAAAGTGAAGCCCCTTTGCTCAAGGCATCTTTCTCTCCCCCTCGCCCCTCCACATGATCACGTGGATGCCCACCATCATAGCCTTCAAAGGATCCATCCATTCAGCAAATACTTCCATTTGCGGATCTTTTAAAGAAGAATGAAAACAATGCATAAATATGTTTATATGTATATATAATTATTCATGCATTATAATTTATCTTAAATAGAGAAAGTTCGGGAAGAGGGTATTAAAAATAATGAAACACAAAGGGAGCAGATATTCGATAATGTGCCCCCAAAGCAAGGTACTCTCTCTCTCTCTCTCATTCTTTTTTAGAGAATGAAGCCCGGAGGAGACTCGTGATATGGACAGTGCCCATGCATTGGTGGGGTCGAGTTGGAATGGGGGGGTTTTTTAAGACACAAATCTTAATGGTACCACCACATGGGAAAGAGATAACCCAGATAATTCCTGTCTCGCAAAGCCCTGACACCATTATCTTTTGGAGTTAGCGATTTCGATTTGATCTTGTTACGCCAAAGTACCTTCGTATCTGTATTCTCTCTTTTCCTAAAACTATGTTGTAAACTTGCCAGAACATTTGTTATGATAATGCCTCGTTTACAAGAGCATACGGGGAGAACTAAGACTCTCATTTTGCGGTCTTATGAAACTTTTAGACTTTCCTTATTTGGCACTAACTTTGTCTTTATTTATTTCGTGCAAAATGAAAACATCTGAATTTTTTAAAAAAAATAATCACTTATATCACTTAAAATAATTAGTCAATAAAAAATATTTTTCATTGTCAGCAATAATTTATATCATTTATCCATTTTTGTAAGTAATACAAACGATCATTTTATAAATAATATTTTCAAAATTTTTTATATTCCGCAAAAAAATACATCCTTTATTTACAAGTCATTTTTTTTTTCTAGTCTTAGAAGTGTAATTTGATGGTTTTATCCAGCTTTCCTTGTATAACCCCAATTTTTGCCCCTTCTCTTTTCTTTTTTTCTTTTTTATTTTGGAAGTTGTTTTCCCCCTCCATTTCTCTCGGTGTCCCCTGCTAAGGTACCGTAAGGGTCACGGTGTGTCGCTTCCCCAGTACGAGCCCTCACTTTCTAATTGTTTTCTCTCGATGGTATATGGAAGGTGGAGCAAATAATTTATCACTCTCGATGCCTCTTTTCATTCAACTCCCAAGTACAATAATTTGCACGAAACTTAACAGAAACCCTACTTATCCATACATATATATAGCCCCTTGCTGCTAAGGGTTTCGCTTCAGTCATCGTCTAGATGAGCTCAATTATATCGATAGGAAATTGTCGGAAAGTTATATCCACGACTGGCTTGGATGCAATTACGTTGGAAAAAGAATAACAATGATAGGATTAGTGTAAAGTTTGGTATGAATGTAGAGAGTTGGGCAAAGTGCGAATATCAGCACATAATAGTATCTAGGAAATACTCGAAAGATGTAGTGGGACATGTGAAAGATAACGAGAGAAGAGAGAAGAGAATGGTGCGACCTCGTAAAGAGAAAAGGGAAGCTTTACATAGATTAGAGCAAAGGAGGGAAAAAAATGGCAAGCGTGTACAATGGAACAGTGAACCTAACACATGCATTACGAGTGGATGAGATCGGCTCTGGTCACTTGCGATATTTCCATTTATTTTCCAATCAGTGTCAGCGACGTGTCGATGGATGGCTCTGATCAATGAATCATATCCAGACGAGTCGTATATTGAAAATGGTAATGGACAGACCCTAAATAAGTGATATCGTATTGGCGTGTCATATGATATAAACGTTAGATAGCGACCATTCAGCAGCATTTTTCCATATAAAGGTTAAGTAGCTCACGTTTTAGTGGCATTTTTGAACCTGCGTCGATTGTCGCGCTCTCTGCTTTCTCTGACATCCATGGCATTCTCTCTAGGACTTTTCTTCCCTTGAAAACTACGTTTAATTGCTTGCTCACGTGCATGTGACATTTGGTGTCGAGAGAGAGAGAGAGAGAGAGAGAGAGAGGGGGGGGGGGGGCATAGTCCTTTGTGCATGCATTACATATGAGAAGCCCGCATTGGGAATAATTCATATAAATTATAGGGCTTTATTTCATCAGCAGGATTACTTTCCTCCCAAATATTCGTGAAAGTTCCAGTCTTGTTTAAAAAAACATTTTGCGACACTCATATGTATATATTTTTTAACGCAATACATCTAAAACCTATTTCAATGTACAAATATTGATATTCCAAGTATTTCTTAAGGTTTTGTATATATTATTTATTTTATAGTTCGGGGAGAAAGTTAGAAGTAGAAAAAGCTTTTTCAGTAGGCCCTTTGCATAGTTTTCTATGCATTTCCATCTGGAACGGCTGCCTGCAATTCCAACAGCATCTGCATTTTGGTCTTTCTAGTTGATCGTCCCCGGTTTCTATTGTCACGTTACTGCCCTTTTCATTTTTACAGATACAAACAGTTAATTTGTAGATAAATTTGAGAAGTGATATGAGGGGCTATTGTTGAATGTTTTATATAGGATTTCAAGATTTAAATATCCATCTGAGATAGAGACCTTCTTTTATAAATTACTGTCTGATCAATTTTAGTATTCTTAGCTTTACTTACCTACATCGATCCAAGTAATGGGTCCAATAGTTTGGGAAAAAAAGAGGGTTTTCTTACGTAAATAAATAAATAAAATAAATCTATTAAAGGCCCTCTGGGGATCTATCTTTACGGACATAAGGTAATGTCAAATAAAAATAAAATGGAAATTGATTTCATTTGTATCCCTTTGTTACTTCTTTTTTATATTTTCTGTCGAACAATATCTTTACATTTGCATTCATGTCTACATTCATTAATGTTAACCCCGTGATGATTAGCTTAGTGAGTAGTGACGTAAAGCTTACTCCCAAACAGTTCGAATTCCCTAACCGCTCCCGGATTTCAAGAAGCCTTGATTCGTCTACGGAATAAGTTCGATTATGTCATGGTGTAAAATAACTTTGACTCTAATTCTCATTAGCACTGGTCAATGAGGTTTGCCGTGTTGGCTATAAATCTGGCGAGAATAACTCATTGTTATTATACACGGTAAAGAGTTAGAATTATGTGAGGAGACATATCAAATGGCTTAATGGTTTAGAAATGCACTCTCGTGTGTGTATCAACTTAGGCGTATGATATAGATATGGAGCGAACTGAAAACGACATGTGAATTAACGAGAAAGGAGCCTCGCACTCGACATAAATTCGAGACAAAACCTACCTCTGATATTATATTGGAATGTTGCCTGTGAAAACCTCATAAAAAACTGAGATGGCATAGAGGCTTTATTTCTTTGAAAGTGACTTGGCGCGGAGCCTACGATAATGAGCAACGCGAATCCTAAGCAGAAGTCAATAGGCGTGCGACTTGGATTGTTGACCGAGTATGCTAGAGGAGGGACCTCACCCGAAAGCCAAGCTAATCGAAGCAGCCTCATTTAGGGTGGCGGATCTATATAAAATGGTTTTTCATTATTATTTATAATTATTGAATTTCTACTTTTTATGTTATGGCACACGTAATTTTCGTTTTCATTTAACGGTGAACACCTAAAATATATAGGTTTACATGTAATTGTTGTCATCATTTTTTTTAAAATTCAATCAAGAGTTTATATTCGATAGAAAAGTCACGTGTAACTTTTTACAGGGTCTTGTCACCTATTAAGCATGCTAAATGAGGGATATTTTGATTGGCAAATGACCGATTAGACATACGAACGAGTAAGGAATTGCATCTTTGGGAAATTGCAAAATTTCTTCATTTAGTTGATTAATAGATGTTTGTGGGGGCACTCTGAAAAATATTAAGATGAATGGTGTGTGAATGGGGCGCTCATTTACTTTATTCCTATTTTTTAAATTCCTCCTATATTATTATAATATATGAAGAGGATTTGAATAGTAAAAAGGCTGTCTTGCCTTTGGAGAAATTTATGAAGTCTCGAATATTTCCCTGATTAGGCTTTTTAATTAATGTATTCATATTATTACCATTTCTAACCTAAAGTTTCTATCTCGACAATTATTCCAACAAAATATTTTTTATTAAATGAGATGGTGAGTATGAATTGAGTTTTGTTAATGTGGCCCTATTAAAAATCATGTGTTGATTTTTTTTCCTATTCAAAATTTGAGGAGTTTTGTTATCATTTTTTTCATTGAATATTTCACGGCGGTGTGACTTTCAGAAATATGGGTTTAAAAATATATATACTTTTATCTTTTCATTTCAATTCGTAACGTATGTGATAGGTGATATTCTTTTTTTCTAATAGTGATTTTTTAGCAAAACAATAACCAAGGTAAAAGATAAATGTCATGGAAAGCCTGCCGCATATTCGGGATTTGAGTTCTTTAATTGTTTTTTAATAGTTGATTTTTATGGATTTGCCATTCTATATGCAAAATATTTGAATTTTTTAACATCGACAAGATCATTGGACTTTCTTAAAAAGAAAATTGTAGTAAAGAGATTAAATTGGTCGCATTGAAATGACGAAATTCAAATAAATGGGTTAGTTAAGGCAATGCTATCAAATTGATAACTTCGCTAATGACATGTCCTTCTCTTTTATCACCCAACAAGAAGTTGATTCTTACGTTTCAGCTAAAAACTTCTTTCACTGTGCAAAGCTTTGAAAAATTGTTGATGACAAAGCATTTTCGCATCCAACTTTTAGCTACTTTGAAATAATTTTCGTGTATTTTTTTCCTCTTTCGGTAACTGATTTATCCTCCTTTATTGCTCAACTGATTTGATTTTCCTAGTAAAACAAAGCATTATGTTGCCAAATGGTACTCTGAAATTATCTCTCTCGCTCTCGCACAAAGTGCACACCCATTGAATACGTGCGAAAGAATACCAACATTTATAAACAATCAATGAAATTGATAATATAGCATGTGCGGACAAAATAATTAAGGTTTGATTTGTTTTGGGAAAATAAATGATTTTAAAAATATATTCCTAAAAACATTTGCCCATATAGTTAGTCAATTGAGTAAGTTTTCGTTATCAGCAATAATTTCTCATTCATTCATATTTGTTAGCGATGTGAGTAATTATTTTTAGGAAAATATATTCTAAATGATTTATTTTGCACAAAACAAACATAGCCTAAATTGAATTCTAAATAAACATAAAATATTTGAACAGTTTAATCCTTTTAATCAAAATAATTTTTTTTTGGGTCAAAAGCAAAAGAATTTGAATGGTTATAAGATAGAGAATTTTAAATTTCAATTTGAAATATGAGAGAATTCTTCGCGTGATAATTACGTTATCATTAAAGGCAATCGAAGTTGTTTAGTTGTTACAATCTGACAACACAATCTCACTGTTACGTTGCCATCCTTGTTACTAGAGGCCTTCTGGATTTCTCTCATTCCATCCAAATAAACAAAATAAAAATTATTATAATTTTTATATCACAATTGCTATTTTATTTTTTAATGCCTGATCATGGAAGCAGTTCTTTTCGTAATTATCTAATTTAAAATGGTGAGGGCAGGCGCAATGCCCACCAAATAATTTGACTTGACCTGTCTCTTCCGATCGAATTTTACATTTTTACATTTTATTTAATTAGAACTTTTCAACTTGTACATTTTTATATTTTTTTTTAATTTAAAACTCGCAAAACTTTTACAAATGAAAAATAGTGATATACATATTCACGCATTATTTTTTCATGATTTTCAGAAATTTAAATGAATTATGGCAAAAAAAGAAGAAGATCAAAATGACTAGTTCAATGCTACAACCCAAAACGAGGTGTCTATATGGTAGGTCCGATTTCTATAAAAAAATCACAAATTGGTTTGAAATTGAGATTTCAAAGTGGTTCGAACAAAATGATTGAAGCAAAAACTCAATCCATATTATATTTTTTTAAATATTATATTAATGTCGACACCAAAGTTATTGAGCTTATCGACTATGGTGGCCATAAGTACAATTGACTCACAAGACCTATTGATGGAATGCTTGATGAGCTCATGTGTTATGAGTTCCCAATAGTCCAAGTTTTTGGTGAAGCGCATGACATGTGGTCTAGGTCGATTGAGTCAAGGTGTCCTTAGAAGTTGAAGATGGAATCAAGAAGAATCCATGGACTAGGAAAATTTGCAACTAACGCATTGCATTGAGAGCAGATGTCTCTAAAGTAGTGCTCAAGTCAAGGCAGTTAGAGATTTTTAGGCATATTTCACGACACATGATAAAATTGCTCATTAAAGATGTCGAATGAATCAAAAGTGAAAATGCACAGTAAACAACACACATTCAACAACCAATCAATTAACAAATACAAAATCAATTAAAGCATTGAGAAATCACGACGAGTACATCAACTTTTGAGGATAGGAAGATCATTCATAACAAATCAACTTAAATTAGATTTTGTCTAAAGTTCAAATTCGAAATTGGAATTAGATCAAGCTTCTTAATTCAAGTACTTGCCTTCAATAATAGAAGTTTTCGATTTGTATCTTGTAAGCTTTCTACCCTTTGATAATAATTTTTTTTTCGTATTTTATAAGCTTTTTATTTTTTCTACTCATTATCGTCTTCATTAGCAGCTTTATGTTTTAGCTTCTGTCATCAAGCAAGCATAACATCCAAGAACATAAATCACATATTCCGATTCGTTTAAAGTTTCATGCAATTTATTGATTTATTACCAATCTCTTATGTGCGAATTATTCTAATAGTTCTGATAATATAATTGGCCATCCATCAATCCCACATTGGACTTACTTTTGAATTTTTTTTTTTGTGACCACAGCTTGAAAAGAATCCATGTAACGATTAAGCAATTAAAAAGACAATTGGAGATTGAAAATTTGAAATTCGATTAAGGTTATTGAACATAAAATAGATAAAATTATTTACAAACTATGGAATAATATTTCATGCAAGACGTCATATTTTTGCAAATTCGTTGATTAACTAAAATGGCGATAAACGTGGCTCATGTACAATAGAAGATAAGGTTATTGACGATAAAAAATAATTTTCATTAACTAATTATTTCAACCGATATAAGCAATCATTTTTTACGAAAATATTCTCAAAATCATTTATTTTTTTTCACGAAACAAATGGAGCAAAAGTCTTTCAAACATTTCCTCAATCCTTAAAAACCGAAAATGCATGCAAATTTTTTGCCCCAGAAAGAAATCCTTAATTCAATCCCAAATTCGTTAATCAATTTTCTCAAAACACTCGTTAAGCACGACTAATAATTTTTTTTTCAAAATTTTATAAAACACTGATTATATTGGGAATTATAAATCTGGGGTGATTTTTTAGGGCATAAATGGATTTTAGCCAGTATATTCTAGAGAATATATTAGCATTAAACACTCCACTTTACTGACTAATCAAGCAAAAACAGAGCCCTATTTATTTACTCTCTCTCTCTCTCTCCTGGCAGCAGCATCAGCAGCAGCATCAGACCACCCCCAAGCAGACGCCATCGCAGTCCGCAGCACCGAAGCTCGAATCGCCGCCGCGAAAACCGCCGCGCCGATCCGGCTCCCCCGGCCTCCCCGGCGGCGGTCGCATTCCCCGTCGCCGGTCCCCGGTCGATGAGAAGCAGCGCGCGGTAGCCAGCACTCCTTCACCCCCGACGGCATCGCGCGGCGGATCGGCAATGCGAGTCAAGGAACTGCACCCCCTCTGCTGCATCTCCCTCGAGAGCGCCGGCGGCGGCGGCGGAGGCGGCGTCGGCAGAGGCGGCAGCGGCCCGTCCTCGTCCCCGGACGCCCCGCTGCTCCGCGCGCGGAGCATGCCGGCCGGGTCCCTGGCCCTCGCCGGTGGATCCGACCGCCGCCCGCCGCCGGGATCTGAGCCGATCGTCGCCGGGGTCCTGTACAAGTGGACGAATTACGGCAAGGGGTGGAGATCGCGGTGGTTCCTGCTGCGGAGCGGGACGCTGTCGTACTCGAAAATCCGGCGGGCGGACAGCATGAACCTGCTGCCGCCGGAGGACGACGTCAGGTTGATCGGCGGCATCCCGGCCGAAAAGCTATCGAGGAGCGACGGCGGCAGCGGGAGCTGCAGGCGGAAGCACCAGAAGACCGTCGGCATTGTACAGCTTAAGGTACGATCGGGTAACGCGCGTTACACGGCATTTCCGTCGGTGCTCGCGTGCAATATAAGTCGTTCGCAATTTCCGCTTGGTTTCCCTCCCCCGTCTCTTCGATTTCCGCTCGATTTTTGTGAATGTGCAATTAAAAAACCGTTCTTTTTCATCCTCCTCCTGAAAATATCGAACCTTTATCATTCGCCGGATCGAATCGTCCAACGAAAATGCAAATCCCACCTGCGATTTGTCCGGTCGCCAGGTCGCTGCTCCTCTGTTCTCCGATGTTTTCCCGTTGCGGGTTTCGACCCCCTTCTTATGAAACATTTTGGCGTGTGACATCACAAAGAATTCTCCTTATCCTCCCGAGCGGCCAACGATCGAATTACCCTTTTATAGGAAACATCTTTGGTTCCCAAAATTTCACCCTGGTTTTTTCCCAATTTGTTCTCTCTCTGCGGAAAAGATTTGCTCTCCCCATTGTCTGGATAGAAGCCTGCTTCGATATCTGGGACAGGGCAGCATCCCATTACCCGGCGGTCCCTAAAGCTCGTTTCCCATCCGGGGCGCTGATCTCGTTTCAGCTTTTATTTTCCTCTCTTTGAGACGTACCTTTTCAAAGCGTTTCCCCCTTTTTTTCACAGTTTTAACTGGGTGTTAATTCCTAGTGGGTCACATCAGCAGGTGCTGTCCGATAGGGGCAGCTCAGTTTTTTTTTTGTTTTTTGCCCCTTCTCTTTTGTGGGTTTTCGTTGTGGGTCGAGGTATTAACCCCTGGTCACATCATTCGCAGAAGGTGGAGAAGAGAAAGGAGATGAGGAAATCGGAATTTTTAACTTTAGAATCTTCTTCAATTACGATCTTTTTGATCTCGTTCGTCTCTTCACGCGTTCAGTGATTTGCTCTCTCTCTCTCTCGTTCCGTCACTTCACTCCTCGACTCGTTCCAAGGCTCGGGATTTTCCTTTTCGTTTCGTTGCCCAGAGCCTGTCCGCGACTCCGCCCAAGTTCAGTGTCGATTGGCCGATTAAACGCTCGCTGTTCGCTGTTTCCCACTTCTTTTTAGTGTGAATGGTGGCCGCCACTTTGGTGTTTTTTGTCAGGTTCTTCTCAACCTCGTATATGTCATTTCTCGCTGAGGTCCAGGTCTACCTTGTATTCTTTGAAAAAATGAAGAAAGCCCATCTCTTTCTGGTGAGGAAAAACACTGGTGTTGCCATTGTCTAAAAGGTTCGCCTCGTCTTTTACCATCCTTTGAAGGGGGCGATCTCTGTATCTGGGGTCTTTATCGAGGCGCTTGTCTTCTTTGACTAAATATATATTTTTCTCTCTGGGAAACTTCGGGTTATTTTTCCCACCGAAAGTTAACTCTGTAAAAAAGGATAACGTGGGGGCCGGGTTCTTGATCCTAGATCGGTTCACCAGTAGCTGGCCCTCGTGTCCATCTTCAAGATTTCGATTTTACGCTACCACTTTGGTCAAATCAAACAAAGTTTGCTTCTTTTCTCCGAAGTTCCGCCGGAATATTCCTTCCCCATAGCGCCACCACCGCAGTCGGTCCTTACGCTTGCTCAAGTAGCAGCCAATTCTTGTTCTTCCAAGCCGTGAGAACCCGGAAAGCTGCGAGCTTTATGTTTTTTGGGGCCTTGAATGTCCTCGAGTGAGGAATTAAGTTCTCTCCGGCGAACGTCTCTCCGTCGAACTAGGTTTTAACCCTTGATCCGTCGGAGTTCGTTTCGAAGATATAAAGTTGAACCTTACCCTCGAATCTCGATGTGCTTACGGTCTGGAGCTCGCGCAGGTGATTCAACTCCTCTTATGTTGTCGAAAGCAAAATTTCTTTGCGCTTAAACGCAACGTAACATGTTTTGACCATCTTTTATTCTGATAATGTTGCCCCCTAGTGCTGAACTTTCGCATGTGAGTTCCTTCTCATTTGCTAAGATGGAAGTTCCTGTGATTTCTTTTACTTGGCATGTGATATTATTACTTCCCATTGACCAATGGAAATTCAACTGTCTCCTGTTGCACAATCATTAAGCAATCTCGTCATTCACTTTCTTCTGTAGATCTCGTCATTTAGAGAAAGCAAGTCCGATGACCGGCGTTTCTACATATTTACAGCAACAAAGACCCTTCATTTAAGAACTGACTCTAAGAGAGACCGGGCGGCTTGGATACAAGCCTTGATCTCGACCCGGACCCTGTTCCCGTCCAGATCGCTTAAAGATGACTTCTCTCTGGTACCGAATGATCTGTCTATATCAACTGATAAACTTCGAAAGCGCTTAATTCAAGAGGGGCTCTGTGAAAATGCCGTGACGGATTGCGAACAGATCATGCTATCTGAGTTTTCTGAAGTACAAGGACAAGTTCAATTGCTTTGTGAAGAAAGATCGAATTTGCTGGACACACTCAGACAACTTGAGGTAAGTTAACTTCATCGCATTTTGTTTCTTTTCTGGTCTTCATCCTTGCTCTGTCCAGTTAAATGAATGGGGAAGTAGAACATATTAATAGTTTCCATATGTAAATGGTCTTGATTCTCATATTCTCTTTTTAGTCCTTTTCGTTCTTTCTGTTGTATCCTAGTTTGATTTGAGAATTGGCCGTTGTTAGTCCTGGTCTAGACTAGAAGCTGAGACCATGTATGATGTCCTTTCTAATGTGCAGGCCGCTAATTTAGAAGCTGAAGCCCCTGGGATTAATGATGCCGATTATGTGTTGCCAAAACATGGGTTCTCCAGTATAGGCCGTGGAAAGTATTGTGGTACGTGTCATCCAATACCCTTCCTAATTAGGATATTGATTTTTTCTGTTATGTATTTTCCACATCAGATTGCTCGCATCTCTTGGTCGTAGTGTCGGTGGTTGTTGTGATGTCATCTTCATAATGGCATCCCATTTTTGAAAGGATCCATCTTTGATATATTAAATGCCTTTGTGTTTTGGATTGCTTGGAATTTGAACTTACAGATTGCACATGTTGTAGTTAGAGTTTTCTGCAAGTATGAATTGATTATATGTACCATATGAAACTTAGATCATGCAATTGACCTAGTGTTTTGTCTTCACTAATCTTCCTTCCAGAATGCAGCACTACTGCATCATCTGATGACATTGAGAAACAAGAAGCTGAGGAGGTTTCAGATGGAGATGACACATCGTATTTTGATACAGAAGAGTATTTCACTGAACCGTCTGGTACCAGTGGGGTGGTAAGGAAAACTACACATGCAGGTAATGCATGCAAGGACATTAAAAGCCAGCATAGCAATGTGAAGGAAATGCGTACAGAGGAAAAAGTTTGTGATGCTGAAATATTTTCTTCTGGTAGACGGAAGAAGCTGCCTGATCCAGTAGAGAAAGAGAAAGGAGTCAGTCTATGGTCACTGATCAAAGACAACGTGGGGAAAGACCTTACCCGAGTTTGTCTACCTGTTTATTTCAATGAGCCAATTTCATCCCTACAGAAATGCTTTGAGGACTTCGAGTATTCAAATCTTTTAGATCAAGCATACGAGCATGGAAAAGCGGTAAGGGTGAAGATGACTTGTTTTCAGCCATATCCCTTTTCACCTTGACAATGAACAATTAGGAGTACTTACTGCTAACACTATAGTAGCAGACACACAGCCGGTTGCCATTCGAGGGTTTTCTTTTCCTTATCTGACCTTTGAGACAGTTTCATTGGAACATCTTTATGAAGTAACGATTAATTGTCGTGTAGTAGATTAACTGCCCATTTTGTGCTTCTAAATTCAAATTGATTCCATGCTTGTCTGTCTCCTCCAAAATATTTGTCTCTTTGTTGCTCTATTGATGCATGATTTGTGAGGATCATGTAATAATACATGCTAATTTAATTTTCTGACAATTCATTCTTGGGCTTGTATTATGTTCTCAGGGTAACAGTCTCCTAAGGATTCTGAATGTTGCAGCTTTTGCCGTTTCTGGGTATGCTTCATCTAAAGGGCGGCATTGCAAACCCTTCAACCCTTTACTGGGGGAAACTTATGAAGCTGAGTATCCTGAGAGAGGAGTTCGCTTCTTTTCTGAGAAGGTCAGTAACTAAGGAGACTTATAGGGAAAAAAAAGGGGACCACTGGCGATTCATTTTTACTTATCATGATCGGGTTCGATATTCGTGTCAATCCTTGTCTTTGATGGTGACTATCCTTTGGTTGATTATGCTGTAAAACCTATATATCTAGTAATTCGTGTCGATGCCCGTCACTTTTGGGTTTGCTAGATAATCATGTTTGAATGTGCGGTTGGTGTTAGAGATTGCCAGCCCCTTTCATTTTTATTCTTTTGGCAATTTTGTGTTTCAAGAGTTTTGAGATTAGATTTTTGAAAGAGGGGGTGGGGGGGAGTTATTGTCTATCATAGGCCTCTATGGTAGAGTCAGCCAGGCTGGAGAGGTAGTGTTTATTATTTTGAGATAGGAATGTGGAACCAAAGGAAAGAAGTCTTTATATTTATATTATGGTAACAATTTTCTACATGCCCAATGTGATTATGATGTAGCAGCACAACAGTGGTGCAACATGTTGTGCTGCTACTTCTCGAAACATGAAATAAGAGCAGTAGTAAAGAAGCAAGTGGAGAAGGCATTTCAAATGCCACTTATACTCTCAGTGATGAGGCTTTTCCTAATTTGTCCATATGGATTGCCAATGCATGAATAGCATTTTCTGTAGGAATGTTTTATAACCTTGAAGTTTGATGCAGATGGACAAGATACAAAAACCGTGGTCTCTCTTGTTTTTGTATGTTTTGTTTGTTTTTGAACCTGGTTTATTAATGCTAATGCCTTATGTTGCTCCAGGTTAGTCACCACCCTACTCTCATTGCTTGCCATTGTGAAGGAAGGGGTTGGAAATTCTGGGCTGACAGCAATTTAAGGACAAAATTTTGGGGACAATCTATTCAGCTTGATCCTGTGGGAGCACTTACCCTTGAGTTTGATGATGGCGAGATTTTTCAGTGGAATAAGGTGTGCACGCCTTTTGACATTCGGTTGTGGAGATTGAATTTCTCTATTGTTATTAATTGGCATTTTGGTTCTGTAGCTGTCTAGCTAAATCTTTTGCTTGTCTGATACAGCTGGGATTTTTTCCTATGTTCTTAGGTAACAACTAGCATCAACAATCTTATCATTGGAAAAGTTTACTGTGATCATCATGGTGTCATGAATATACATGGTAACCACCAATATTCATGCAAATTGAAGTTCAAGGAGCCATCTATTCTTGACCGAACTCCTCACCAGGTTAGAAGTGGCATTGAATGTGGACTTGAACTAGAGTTTTTTCTTGTTGGAAATTTTATTGATATTTTAAACATTAATATCATCTATTTTCTTAGTTTGGTTGATTTTCTAACGCCTCCTCTTTGTTTGCATGCTTTCTGAGTTTTCTAAGTTGATTCTGATAAATCATGACCTAGAGTATTCTATCACGTGTTTAATGATGAGTATCTGCAATTTGTTAGGTCCATGGAATTGTTGAAGATGTCACTGGGAGAAAAGTTGCCACGATAGTTGGGAAATGGGACGAGGCCATATACTATGTAGATGGGGAGTTGACCAGGAAGCTAAAGAATTATAGTGATGCATCTTTATTGTGGAAGTGTAACAAGCCACCTCCTACTCTCACTAGATACAACATGTCTTCATTTGCAATTACGCTAAATGAGTTAACTCCAGGGTTGCAGGTAGAGAGGATGTGCTCAATCTATTAGTTCATATGAATCTGCATTTCCCTTATGCACTTCTAATCGTTCTTTATAGTTTAGTCTGATTCGGGGTGTTTGATCACGGATTAAGGAGAAGCTCCCACCTACGGATTCCAGACTCAGGCCTGACCAGCGTCATTTGGAGAATGGAGAGTACGAAAGGGCAAATGCCGAGAAACAGCGTTTGGAGAAGAGGCAGAGAATGGTATGAAATTACCTGCACAGTATACTTCAGTTTGAAATGTTGCATGAGTTTATGTACACGTGCAATATTTAAACTTGATCATGGGCTGAACACCCTGCTGGATCTACCCAAGCTCAATAGGCTACAATCAATTCGGGTCGAATTGAGCAAGGGTGCTTAGTTACAAGGACCCGCCAGATCTGAAAATGTTATGCATCGTTTTATCCTGTTAAGACCTGTGCAACAAGTTAGGCTTCATCTTCAGGCTTAGTGCAACCTGCCTAGTGATCACTAGGATTAATACTCAGCGTTCTGTCACCTTGTTTTTGTTTGCTTTAGACTTTTCACATTGGTTATAAGCAGTCCTGCTTTCAGTAATATTCGACTCTCAGTATGATCAATCAAAAGTTTATGGGTGTTGTCAACTGGATTCGGTGGCAAAGCAATTTGAATCTGTGCCCTTGTGACCAACTCAACTAGTATGGCTGGTGTAACCAGAAATTAAAGCTGAGTTCCTGTTGTTATAAATGACCTCACTGAAGGAAAAAGATGGGCATTGAGTCCCGTTAACTTAGGAGTTGTTTAAGCATTATTTCAGTGATGAAATATGAAGGTTATGTTGAAGTGCTTTTGGTCCTCTTTTTTGGATGGATGCTAAATCTTTGGAGAGATTCAATTTGGTGAAATCTAATTCACACCGTCTAGTTTAGTGCACGTCGCTATTCCTAGATCAAGGAGATACATTCAATTGAAATTAAAAAGAATGCAAGAACCCCCCGAAGTAGACGTAGAGAAAACCCATACATGTTTATATTCAACCCAAGTTGGGTGAATCTAGCAATAGAATAGAGCATCCCCCTTTTTTTATTTAATTTACCTTGCTCCGGGCATTTGTCACCAAACAGATGAATTTGTTTCGGATGGATGTAGTGTTTTGTGGTATCATGGTTGAAAATGAATTTAAGATTAGAAATTCTCTTGCATCATGTTGATTTTTTGTATGTTCTTTCCCCTCAATTCATTAAGCAGTATTGAATTAGCTAGAATTCAAATCATTAGAAATTCTCTTGCATCATGTCGATTTTTTGTATGTTCTTTCCCTTCAATTCATTAAGCAGTATTGAATTCGCTAGAATTCATATCATTGGTTAATTATACTAACCATCCATTGCACTCACTATTTCATGCAGTCAAGGCAATTGCAAGAAAATGGGTGGAAGCCCAGATGGTTCCAGAGACAGGGTGAAAATGGACCTTTTTGCTATGTCGGTGGTTATTGGGAAGCACGCCAACAGGGCAAATGGGAAGGATGCCCAGATATCTTTGGCGAGTTTTGTGATGATACTGGGGAATCCACCTGTGACTCTTAATTTCGAGTCAGGTGCACGTTTACATTCTTGCATCTTCCATGTTCCATGATCTATCCTATTTGCTGCTTCTACCAAATCAATTTTTTTTTTTGTAAAACTACCAAATCAAATTTAGTAGCTTGGTTCTAAAAAATCCTATTCACTGGAGAATATAGTTTTATGCAGAGGACACCATTATTGTTGAAGAGTGAAATGTTAATCAGAGTGCATGTATTAAACGGAGAATTGTGTCCTCAATGCTTTTAGATGTACTCGTTAACTGGAAGATGGATGAATTGCCCTGCCATTAAGTTACCGTGAGCATGTTTCCTGGAGAGGGGGTGTCGACCTACGACTCGTGCTCATAAATATGACACGTGAAAAATGTGGTAGTAGGGCAGTGCACAGTGCAAATGTATGGCAAGCCTGACCAATTCTATAAGACATTCTACTTCCTGTGCAAATCATGTCTCTCATCCCTGCTTAATCGGGTCTTAGATAAAATGTGTGCAAGAATGGATTTATCCTCTGCGAGATTGCTTTCTCTTTATAGTTGCTGACTCTGTTTAATCTGCCAGCGATGCAGGAAAAATCCTGGAGAGTCACCATCAGGTTGTGCAGACAAAGAGCTAATTTGATGAGATGTTCAGTCAAAGGTGGTCACATTCGAGATCGATTCTTAGCCCTAGATGACGTTTGAAAGAGGAGAACTAATCTCTTAGATTCAAGTCCAATTGTCGAATTGGACTTTGATAATTATTCTTTTCTCGTGGGGGGATTTATGCGGAAGCAGTTTCATCCGCGCCCCATCTTCTGTAATTTCTACAAAGACTAGCCTTTGGCTCATGCTTATTCAGTAGAAATTTCTTTCGTTCAAGAATAAGAAGGGGGAGAGATGGATATGTGCTGTCCATATTACTGTGGTAGATTATACTGGTAGTATCTGTCATGATCATCGGGAAGTTCCATATTACTGCTTTGTAACTCAATTCATTCACTCAAATTACCAATGAAACAAATTTGAAGACGATCTCGGTGAATGTGGTGGAGAATTTTTTTTAACATTATTACTATTGTTATATACATATATATTTTTTGTGAGAGCTCTCTATGTGTCTGATCGATGCATGCATGCTTTATTATGTACATTTGGAATATAAAGTTTTTTTGTCTATCATATCTTGAACTCTCTCTCTTTTTAAGACTTCCGCTATGCTTTTTTGAAGATCATGGGAGTTGAACTCTACACCTATAGTGCTAGTATCTCCATTGGAATGGAATTGAATGACCATTCTTTCTAATCATGTATTCGGTTGGCAAAGTCCCTAGTTAAAAGAATAGTGAAGTGGAGGAATGACTGTTCTTTCATTTTCCTTTACCTAGTCAGTAATTTTTGGTGAAAAAGGATTAGAAAGACTACTGAAATTTCGTGTATAAATTTATGAGTAAAGTGATAAAATTGAAAAATTTATTATTGAATTTTCGATAACATAGTGGAAGGAAGGGAAAGAACCTTATCTTGTAAATGAAATCTTAAGAAAAGGTCACATTTATACAATAGATTTATGATTAAATTAATAATTTTCCCTCAAGATCTAGGATGAGATGAGAATGGATGTGGGCCGAGTGACTATTTTTGGCTCGCCACTGGGGATGGTACGAGGGTCATGATCTTATTCCCCACCTCGCAAGCTAAAACTTAACTTGCCACACCTCATTCACTAGAATCGTCGATCTTGGATAATGTGAAGATGTAATTAAGAGAAAGCAAATGTATCCCATTGCTCGCCTAGAGAACTTTCAACCTTGCGCATAAAAGTAAAAGCTTGTAAGAAAAGGAGGTCTTAAGAGTCTTAAATATACATTTTTTTTTATCACAAATAGATAAAATACATAAACTAGATTCCCGAGACTAGATAGGGTATTACCATTCTCATCCACCCTGCGTCTTACCTCACCTAATGTTGGGAGCACACATCAAAGGTCTTATACTTTCTTTAGGGAGACGTTAATATAACCAGTTGGATCCACCTTCACTTATAAGTTTAAGTTATTGAGTCGTGAACCAACTGTGATATATTAATTGCTCAATACTATACAAATTTTTCAATGTGTATCTCAATAATCCCCCCATCATGTGTGAGCTCATTGTTAGGTTTGATTCCCCTTTAATTTGGTGTCCTTCTACATCAACATGATCTCAACTTAAAAGCATCATCAACTGTTTGGTATTGCATCACCTATGGTCTATATCTCGTGTTGCCCAATTATATGTCCATAATGTCTTGTCACTAGCCCAACAGTGATGGCAATTTCTGCTTGAAATAAGTCTCAAGTATGAGATTTCTTTTTTAAGATATTTACCATATATCGAAATAACGGGAGGTAGAGCACCAATCAGCCATTGGTTTTGATTTTCATTTGTTGGGAGTGCAAGCAAAAGTTTGCTAGCTTTGCTTAGGGAGATTGCTAAGAGGGAGTTTAAGTTTGAGTTTGTTTACATAACAAATTAAATTTACCTTGATTCAAAAAATTAATCTAATTAGTTATGAGCAAACTATTACTGAACATCATACTAATTTTCCGATGTGAGACTTTCCTAATATGACTTACATGTGGATCTCATCATCTAATGCCTCACGGGGAGAAGGCTTGCCCCATTCCTAGAGGACCAATTTCTCTCACCCCGGGTGCAAACCTGCTCATTGGGTGGGCCAAGCTTGCTCAGACCTTGAACCTCCAAAGGTCATACCCAAGGCCTGCCCAAGCCCAAAATTCCAGACTTGGGCAAATGCCATACCCACCTATCGGGCCAACTTTCCTTTTCTATTTTTAAAACTTTTCAGCAATAATAAATAGAAATGGAAAACAGATGCAAAATTATTTCAGGACTCTCTGTTATTTTACTCTATTACTTAACCTAGTAATTTATAACTATTATTCACTAATATATTGGAAAATTTGGGCTTATTAGTGTTTATAAAGACTAAATATTAGAGTAAAATAATTAATAAAGACATACTTTACTTTCCTTTTTTGATAGATACATGGCCGGGCGGGACGAGGCCTCAAGGTCCTTGCCCAAGCCTGGCCTGCCCCCGATCGAGCTAGGAATTTTTTCTTCAGGCCCGCCTAACGTGTCTGAATCTATTCAACCGAGCCTGTCCTTTTCACCGGCAGGCCCGGGCGGGCTGTCCGCCTGATGATCAAATCCACCCCGTGCCCGTCCCTACTTGTAATTCCGTCCTGCCTGTTCATCTTGGATTCTGGGGGAACTAAGACTCGCAGCTAGTTTTGTGATGAGAATGTGGCAAGAGTTTGCTGTCTATGATGCAAGGTGGGAGCGGGGATGGGCATGGCCGTTTTTGCCTCTGCACCGCTCATCTCGCCTACCGCTCGAGTTCTTGCACGGTGAAAACCCACCGTTCTCTCGTTCTAAATTCCTTGATCTGAAAATTTCTGCAACATTCAATACATCTCGTATTTCCCTATTCTACTCTCGCTTAAGTAATAAAGACCTTTTGAAGTAAATTGTCATACACAATTCTTGAATGTACCAACTTTTTAATTAATTTAACGGCTGAAGTCATTCTTAACATCCGCAAATTTTCTATCAATTATTATGTCTGATTGCCAGAAAATTTCCAACTTGACGTTTAACGTGAGGTGGGGCAAATGGGGCACGATCTGCTTGCCCCATTGGGGGTGGGGATCGGGATGGGGTAGAGGGACATGGATGCTCAACATCGCACGGTGCTTATTCGGTCGTCTTAACCTATCTCCATCTCGGACACGTTCCTTATTTATATCCATCCAAATTTAAAAACAAGATTTGTATATCAACGAGAGCACCGCATGAAGCTGAGGGTCATGATTCGATATAGGGACACTTGACGATGCTCGAATAATGGTGGTGGGATGGCCCCGCTCGGTCCCATTGCCATCCTTAGAGCTTAGAGCAAAGGGTAGGGGAAAAGTGGGATGGAGCACCCGAGTGCTAAAGAGCGAAGTGGTCCCGTTCGTAGACCGACAAAGCTAAGCGATTTTAAAGAGGCTTTCACGTGGTTCCGCCGAGGTGGCAGGTTCCATGAATCTCGCTTTGGTGACCTTGGAGTAGTCT
Organism: Eucalyptus tenuipes; assembly: GCA_014182365.1. Taxonomy (NCBI): domain Eukaryota; kingdom Viridiplantae; phylum Streptophyta; class Magnoliopsida; order Myrtales; family Myrtaceae; genus Eucalyptus; species Eucalyptus tenuipes. Next base: position 26,142,001 of record CM024540.1, on the reverse strand, counting down.
TTAGCCCTACCTAATCCTAACATCACGTTTTTGAATCTTTGCAGTGTAATTTATCGTAGAATCTGCACCAACAACGACTGCCTATAGAAGCACCAAGCGTTTTGCCACTAATAGAAGCGCACGTCTCAAAGCAAAATATGGTCATTCCGTGTGATCTAATCTTCGGAGACCTTTTGCTCTTTTCAAGCACTACAAGTAAATGGAGTTGATGATGACATATTAACTAGCCAACCATTATTACTTGTAGGTGCATTCTAAATCAAATCTAAAAGATCGTTTCGATCCTAATGATGGAGAAATGGTGGTAATGTTCGGCACAATTCACGATGGTCCCCACTCAAATGAAATATTGCATAGTTTATTTTGTTATATAGCGTTTGGTTTTATTCATTGCATCATTCACTCATCAAGCAATATGTTGTTGGACTTTTGAATTAATTTTATTTCAACAGACGGGAAGTAGTTAACTGCGAGATCACATTATTGAAGCCTTCAAAGAAAAGCTTGAAGGCTCCTGAGAGCACTCCAATGAGACTCCTGAACAGATAATTACTTCTGTCACCGTGTTCTCGACCGCATAGGCGCTGCGCCTTCTCCATCGTTTTCTTGCCTAATACATGCTGTTGACTCGGAGACGAGTTCTCTGGCAATCTCCCTTTTGACGCGAATATATTACACTGAAAATGACTTTTATAACGAGTGCACACGCTATAGAAAAGCCCAAAAAAGGCGGCAGGAAAGCCACTTATGCATGGCAAGTAGGTCCTTCCTCTTCAAGCTCAATCCCTTCATCGGCCAGCCTCTTGTCCTTGTACACATACCATTTGGCGCACAATAAGAAAATCAAGAAGTTGAGCGCGCTCAGAATGGCTAGGAGCCAATAGAAGTCGTACAGCTTCCCTTGGTTGAGATTATTAGCTAGCCATGGCTTCTTGTTCCCGGTCACCTTGTGGACTATAGTGACCAAAAGCGAGCTGAAGAAGAACCCTAATGACAGGGTGCTCAGGAACAGCCCTGTGCTCATGGTCTTCATTCCTTTAGGGCACTCCCTTAGGAAGAAGTCCAACTGCCCGATGTACGTGAACGCCTCGCCCGACCCCACGAAGAAGAACTGCGGGACCAGCCAGAACACGCTCAGCGGGATCACGGCGTTCGGGTCGTCCGTCAGGCCATAATGCCTGGCGGCCCGCAGTCGCTTGATCTCGGTCAGTGCAGCGGCCACCATCGCCATTATCGAGAGCACCAGGCCGACCCCGATCCTCTGCAGCGGGGTCAGCCCGTGGGGGTTCTTGAGCAGTCTTCGGGTCAGCGGGACGACGACCCTGTCGTAGACAGGCACGGTCAGGAGGATGCTGCCGACGAAGAAGACAGTCAAGGAGGCAGCGGGGATTTGGAACGACTTGCCGATGTGGCGGTCCATGGTGGTCGCTTGCGAGACCGAGAACGTAGTCATCTGGGCATAGACGGTCCAAAACATGATGTTGGTGGCCCAAATGGGCAACATTCTTATGACTAACTTCACTTCTTCCACATCAGTTAGGGTCGACAAGTTCCACTTGTTCACCACGGTGACGTCATTAGGCATTTCTGAGGGCTTGATCGCTGCCTTGTCCAAGAATCTGCGAGGAAGAAAAGGTCCACGAAAAGGAATTCGATTATCACCCGCACATGATTTCGGTGATTCGCAATTATTGGAACAATGGGCCACTCAACATGTATGTGTTCTTTTGGGCAAAAAATACATCATGACGAGGCAACCTAGTCGATCGAATTCGGTGGGAAGCTAGACCTACTCATGGGAAAGCTTGCATAAGATCTTTAGAGGCTGTCTGAGGGGACTCCACCTTTTTGTCTTTTCTTTTGACAATTGCTTCAGTCTTATTAACTCTTATTTTCAGCATTTGATCTAATTTCCGCTAGTAGCGACCATGTCAAATACGTAAAACACGTGCATAGCATATCCATTTATCTTCTTTTTACTGTATCCAGCGATATATCCACTTTTCACGTCAAAGTCACAAGAATTTTCAAAAAGGTCTTAAATCTTCCACACAAACATTATTGTATTAGAGAATTGGATATTTTCCCATTGAAGCCGCAAAATGCGACCTCGGTTCATCTTACGCCAGTCTTGTTCTAATTCAAAAAATTTGGTATAGAGGATATGTCACAAGTAAGACTAAGGAATTTAAAGTTACCAAGCATGTTTAATGTCTAGATGGCGATGACGTGTAAGAAAACAGACTTAAGGCAGAAAAGTGAACACAAAGAAAAAAGTGCAAGGCTTGAAAATCAAGCCAGAAAAGGGCCAGAAGGCCCGTGAGTTAGCTGGGGAAGGTCGAAAGCGAGGACGAGGAGCGCGAGGATCAAAATCAATATGGAGACAAACCGAATCAGTCCCTCGTGAGTCCTCTTTCTAGATTAAGCACTCATTACTGCTATTTAATTAGTTTCTCTGGTTTTTACCTCTTATTGGAATATGAATCGGCAGGAATAAATACTACAAATGAGGTAAAAAGACAAAATTAGAACCTGCTGTCTTTTTTAACATGGCAAAAGTTCCATATAGTAATCCGAAATGCAGAACATAGGGCTTTTCTCTAGGGTTCTTGATGTTAGCTCAACCTAGCAATATGGACCACCACACGAATATTCACGAGGAAAGATACAAATATCTAATCAAGATCGATCATAGAAATTAGCAAACACCAGCACATAAATGAAACAGCCGTTATATACTATGATTTTGGTTGTCGATTTTCTCTGAAGTTTCTGCAGCTGGCAGGAAATGAAGAGCTAGAACGTGTGAACATTCAAGGGATTCATTGAATATGTCCTCTTTTATTCGTTTTTAATATGCCAATCATTTAGGAGCCGAATGTTGATATTTTTTTTGTCCTGTTGTCTGAGGGCATGGAGCAACTTCACCCCTTGGGTGATTGAGAAGATGAGGATAAAGTCAGAGAAATTATTGTCGCGCTTCAGCAGTGAGTTGATCCCACCAATCAAAAGGGTCAATAAATAAATGCTAAAATAGCGACCGACAAAAGACCCCAGCGATCAATAATGTGCCATTTTAATTATGAATTCAGATCTAAATTTCGAAGGCGTTGTCTTATCTTACATTAGCCTGTCGGTAAGCCACACTTTTGTTGAAAGTTAGGCTTAATTTGATACAATGCTTACAAGCTGATCTGTCTTTGTATGTTGATTCCGCTTAGCTGAAGATCTAACTGATGTTTCTGCACATCGCTCGCGCAAAACTTTAGGAAACCTTCTTAATGGTCTAGCAAAACTATGCCTCGTAAAGAGTCGGAAAGATTTCGCGCATCGATAATTTTAAAATATGTGAGTCAAAGAATTAAATTTAATAATAGTTTTAGAAAGTAGATCTCACTGGGGACATACAAAAAAGGAAAATTGAGGATGAAAACGGGACCCTTTTTGACAGTTAAACGAACAGTCTAGGAGACTAAGCAAAAGAGAATCATCGATGCTAACCTGAACTGCTTGCTGTGAGGCAGCTTCTGCTTCTTCTTCTTCAACGCACTCCCATCACCCGGCAGGTCATCCACATTGAAGAGCAGCGAAGCGTCCGACGGCAACTCCAACCGCCTCTTCCTCCAAGCCGCGACGTACACGGCGGCGATCTGCGTCAGCGGGCTCCCCACGAGCTTCTTGAACCTGTACCTCCTCGTTCCGGACAAGAACACGATCAGCGCGATGACGATGGCGCAGGCGCAGATCCCGTAGCCCCACTGCCGTCCCTGGTTGTCCTGTATGTAGACGAGGACGGTGACGGCGAGCAGCGAGCCGATGCTGATGAAGAAGAAGAACCAGTTGAAGAAGTTGACCATCTGGGACTGCTCCTTCGGGTCCGACTCGTCGAACTGGTCCGACCCGAACCCGGACACGCTCGACTTGAGGCCGCCGGTCCCGAGGGCCAGCGTGTAGAGCGCCAAATAGAGAACCGTCATCTGTGTACCAGTCGCCGGCGTGCACAGCTGGTCACTGCTCGCGGTACACGTTGGGGGCCTCAAGCTCGGGATTATGGTTGATATTGCCAAGATTGTCACACCCTAACACAAAGCCAAAAAAGGAAGACATGGAAATTAGTGACAATTTGATTCCAATCATACTGATAAAGTTTATTTATTCATTTTTCTGAATATTCAAATCCTTTTCATTTCTGGTATAAAAAAAAAAATCCTTTTTATTTGAGGGCACATGTAAAGTTAAAAGATAAGCCGTAGCAATCGAGAAGAAGGTCTTACTGTTGCTTGAATTGTGGCGAATATCGCGATGGTGAGGTACCTGTCTCAGCCAAGAAGAAGTACCCAAATTAGCGTTAGAGACCGACTTAGATAGATCCACGGAGGGGTCGCAGCAAAGCGTACCGGCCAAGGAAGGTGTCGGCGACAAAGCCGCCGAGGAGGCAGAGCATGAAGGAGGTGCCGAGGAAGTTGGTGACGATGTTAGCAGAAGTGGCACTGCCCAGGTGCATCGTCCCGGTCAAGTACGTCACCAGATTCACTGCAACTCCAAGGGTCGTCAGCCTCTCACAGGCCTCTCCTCCTGTAGTGAGAAACAAGGAGGAAGAAAGCACTCAGAAAACGATTGACGGATAATGTATGAAAGCAAACAAATAGGAGGCAGGGCGTTTTCTTTGAGACCTAAAATCATGGCGGCACTGGTCCAGCCGCCGGTGCGGGACCGATCGGCCTGGCGGCCCTGGTAGTCCCAGGCATCGGGGACGGTCTTGCCCTCTGTTTCAGGGAGAGACATGGCGCCGTCAAGGAAGCGGAGCTGCTAAAGAAAAGGTTCAGACTATATATCTGCGTTGAGGAGAGGAGTCTTTGCGTGTATTTTTGTGGTCGATGTAACGGAGAGAGATTGGAGAGTATGGTGCTATTCAAGAACATGAGATGGCTGGTCTCATTAATTGGTGGGGTATTTATAGTCGGAGGCCCCGAGGCCCATGTCTTGAGAATAATCGAGCGATTTTCCATTTTTTATGTCTCGAGAGGACTAAATGACAAACCCTAATCCCCATTTGCTCTACTGATGTTTCTTTTTTCTTTTTCATTTAAGGGTCGAAAGGGAGAGACAATATTTATAATACGATATCAAATCCGTTTTAGGGTTTTCTTGATCTAGCAAAATTCGATTGATTGGCATTTGTTGTCCTCGATAGGTCAAGAAGACGCTATCTCATTGGGCTCGGTTCGATTTGGGGGAGGGTTTATCCTTCCAATCTTGTGATTCCTTCTGTTCCCTTTTGGATCAGCCGAACGAAGATGAGAAAGCATGTCCAAGAAAGGGGAGAAAAGAGGTACAATAATGCGTGATCTCGGTAGGTCTTTCCATCTGAGATCTCAGGTTCAGCTTCACATGCCATACGCTTTCAAATCGGCATTTACACGCCATGTGAGGTGGAGATAGTGCCACAGTACGACACAGTCGAACATATCCCCGAGGTCTCTCTGCTCTGCCTTCCTTTTCACCATTGGGACATGAAGTGTTGTTTTCAGAACAGCAATAGGACAGCAGTCTCAGGAAACTCGTGTGATTCAACCTCCCTTTAGTCACACCAAAGAAAAGAGCGCACTCTTTTTATCTTAAAAGGAAAGAGCCTCTTTTATCTCCCTCTTTTATAGATGTAGACAGATTTTCCCAACCATTTATCTTTGAAAATCACATTTTTGGTCTTGGAATTCGATATATAATTGCTACTTACTTTGATGGACCGGCATGGGTTTTAACGGTACTTTCTATCTAGAAAAAAAATCGAGATTAAAACGTAGGATGGATTTGCTTTCAATACAATAGAGATGGTGCATGCAGCCATGAGCGACTTTGGAGAAAAGTGATTCGAGAAAAGGATTTATGCAAGAGCAAAACTTATTAATCTATCTAAAAACTTTATTAGACAATAGACTTGTTCAATATTTGAATGATCGGAAGTACTATTCATCATGATGAAAATATGCCGAAAATTTTGTTTGTTTTGCAAAAAATGAATGATCTAATTTTTTTTTTAAATGATCAATTGTATCACTTGAAATAATTAGTCAATGGAAAATGTTTTAATGGGAAAAGTGTTAAAAAAATCCTAAACCTTTTTTTGGTGCTAATTCAATCATTTCCAGCTAATTTTGGCTGAATTTTGTTGACTAGGTATTGGCTAGTTGACGTGCTATGATCGATCTAATGTGACAACTTTTAATAATATTTTAATATTTTTGAATTTTTTATTTTATTTTATTCTTTTTTCCTTCTCCTCCTCCTTCCCCTAGTCAATCGTCTTACCGCGACGACTGGCCAAAGGCGATGGCCAGCGAGGCTCGAGCCCTCGCCAGTGGCCGCGAGGGTGGCCTCGCGTCAGGCTAGCAAGGTTGAGCTTTGCCCATGGCCAGTGAAGCTTGACCCTCGCTAGATTTGGCGAGGGCGAGCCTTGCCCATGGCTGGCATGAGGGCTCGAGCCTCGCTAGTGGCCGGCAAGGTCAACCTCGACCTTGTTGGTCATTGCCTTTGGCTGGTCGCCGAGATTTGACAATCGGCTAGAGGAAGGAGGAGGAGAAGGAAAAAAATTAAAAAAATTAAAAATAGAGAAAATGTCACAAATGGTCCCTAGACTTCTACTTAATGTGCAATATCATCCCTGAACTTTCAATTTGCTCAATTTGGTCCCTGAACTATCGATAAATGTCCGATCTAGTCCCTGACTATTTGAAAATTGACCAATTTCGTCATTCCGTTAGTTAAAGTTAACGGAATTGGGCATTTTGGTCTTTTTCTTTTTTTTTTCTTCTTCTCTCTTCCCTCCGCGGGCCATGGTGGAGGGAAGCCGGCGTCCGGCGAGGGTCGCCCTCGCCCGGCCGAGGGCCGCCCTCGCCCGACGTCGGCAGGGCGGCCCTCGCCCGACGCTAGTGAGGGCGGCCCTAGCCAGCCCGGCGAGGGCGACCCTCGCCGGACGCCGGCTTCCCTCTGCCGGCTCCATCATGGCCGGCTGAGGGAAGAGAGAAGAAGAAAAAAGGAAGAAGGAAAAACAATCATCACTTAATGGTTTGAACGGAAAGACTAGATCAGACATTTATCGATAGTTTAGGGACCAAATTGAGCAAATGGAAAGTTCAGGGACGAGATTGCACATTAAGTAGAAGTTTAGGGACCATTTGTGACATTTTCCCAAAATATTATTAAAAGTTGTCCACGTTAACGCCGATTGTGCCACATTAGCTGGTCGGCACCTAGTCAACAAAATCCAGCCAAAGTTATCCGGAAAGAACTGAATTGGCACCAAGTAAAAAAGTTTAGGATTAAATTGGTACAAATACAAAAGATTTATAAATTTTTTAAAACTTTTCCCATGTTTTAATTATCAAGAATGATATATCTAAATATTTTTCGTTTATTGTTTTTCTAAGCTATAAAATGATCCTTTATAGGAAATGTCTTCCGAATTATTAATTTTCCATAAAATACGTGGAGCATGAAAGACATCTATTTTTTCATTACTTATAATGAGCAAACCTTAACGCGTGGCTGGTGTATGTCATGAATCCGTAGAATTTCATGGTAAACTTGTTACCGCACATCCTATAAGCCAGCAGGGCGTGCCAATTTATGAGAAATTAATTTAGCCTGGATTCCAAATTTAATTCAGATGAGAACTTGAAATTCTTCGTTCCACGATCTGTCACGTTTCAAGATCCGACAAGCCTAAAACGTGAGGTACATCTAATTTGAGGCCTGGGTTTATCGACCCCATGTAAAGACAACATATGCGGTTAAGAATGGAGAAGAATCGTGATCAAAATTCATGCCGGGACCATTGTTGCTTCATGACCATGGGATTGAAAAGGCCATCAGCCATGGCAAGCCCTGCCTAGCCATCTCGTCAATGTCGATGAAGACAACTCTTCTTATGCGCAATATTACGACGTGTGTATAATGTGATCCTTAAATGATAGTCACTTTCCCTAATTATATGGCGAAATAGCGTAGTAGACGTCGCATCGAATGATTTGTATTTTTATCAAGAGTCGTAGAAGGGATGAGATGCTTATCAATTCCTGACCCCATCTCACCTTTTTTGATTTAAGCCGAGTTGAGGAGACCCGGACACGATGATTGATTGAAAAGAAACACATTAGCGTGGTCTTCGCATGATTAGGGAGGGAGAGATGTGCTTTCTCTTATTAAACCTATCTAAAATTAGAGAAAATTTAGAATTATTGTGATGATTTCTTTGTCTTCCTTAGTTGTTTGTAGCCATGCTGTCAAGCACGCCCACAATTAGTTTGATCCAGCGTGGGAGGCCCCAAAATTCCTAAATGAGATGAAGATTTCCGTGAGTCAAAATAGTAATTTGCTTAAGTTTTTGGTGCCTTTGAAAAGGAAAAAAATGGAATCTTATCGGAGAAAGCATATCCAAACAAATGACCCAATTGGAATATTGCATTCACTGATGCTCCTTGATTCTCCTAAGTCGATCGAATATTTCCTATTCCTAGAACATCGAGTTCTGCCCAAATACTCAAGTAAGCAAGAAGTATAGTTTCCATTTTTGGCTCGAATACCCTGACAAATATGACTATTGATAAAAAAAAAAAAAACAAGACAAAATATTGGTTAGTTATGACAGTAACCCAATCTATGATTTAATTTGATAAATGTCGTGATACTTGTTCTTAATCACTTTATAGAAACTTTTAGGAATACTTATTGAAAAAGTCTTAAATCTATTGTAAGAAGGTCAATTTAGTCTTAAAAACTTCAGTTGTGCAAATTTAATGATAAACTTTTTGACGATTCATCAATTTACTCGTGAACCTTTCAAAAGACCAATTTAGTCCTAAATCTATTATTTGGATAATTGATCGGAAGGACTATATTGTCAAATCATTAAAACGTTTAAGGATAAATTGGCAAATTGTCAAATGGTATAGGACTAAATTGGCAAATCATCAAATGGTTTAGGATTAAATTGAGCATCATTAAGATGTTTGGGATTGAATTGTCTTTCTTACAACAAGTTTAGAACTTTTTGGACAATTTTTTTGAAGTTTTTATGTAAAGGCATTTCAAGCATTTATTAGGTTACAAATAAGATCTTGTAGGAAAGAGAAAGAGAAAAATATTTCGATAGTTAAACTTTTTTTTGGTAAGATTACTCATATGATGTAGAAAGAATCAATTTTAAAATTAAAATACATGATTAATTGAAGAGGATTATTAATTTACATGTTTGTCCATTAATAGATTCTTGGAAAAGTCTTTATGAGGATATTTTGGGAAAGAAAAAGGGATCGTGATCCTCTAAATGTAGGAGGTTTTTTTTTTTTTTTTTTTTTTTTTGTAGAATCATATATAATAGATTATATGACCTAGTTGATGATCTAATTAAAGGTATGTTAATGTCTCTTCTCACGAAGTAATAAGGCCTCTTTGAATTTAAGCATGGAAAAAACATTTGGTCTCTCTCTGCTCATTACTCTTCCACGGAGGTAAGCCTAACCAGTTCTATTTGCTTGTGATAAACAAGACGAATTCATATCGATTCCCCATGAGATTAGGGGAGCTTTTCCAAAGAGGTCCTATGTGCAAGTAGAGACTACAAAAATAAAATTTGAAGCTGGAATTACTAAAACGTGCCTAATTTCAGATAGAAAAGCCTAGTTTGTAAGGGAAATGAGTTGCTTACAAAGACACGTTTCGCTCATGGATCTCTGTATTGAATCTGCACATCACATTTTGTTCATTGGCATCTTATTGTTGACTGAATAATTCGAATTCTTTATTGCCAAAAGCCATAAGGAAAATGAAACGTGGATGGCGTAGCCTGTCAAATTTATGCTAACGGGAGGCTTTTCAACAAAGATAAAATAGAAAAAAGGATTGGAGAAATAGAAACTAGCAGGGTTGGCTTTAAGGGCCCCATATTCTACATTTTATTTTAGTCTTTAGTATTCTGAGAGCCCTAATCAGTGATAATGTCCCATTTTTTATACAATTGATTCTGGGGTTTGGTGATCCTAATACCATTGGCCTCTTTAATGCCACGTGGTGCAATTATATTCTCATAACTACAAGCCTGTAGAGGCCGACTCCCTTTTTTTTTTTATAATAATTATTATATGATAATTTCATCTTGCCAAATGTCTAGCTCGATTTCGAAAGCTCCCCGGTCAGATTTTCTTCTATTTATTTTGGCCAGGATTCCTGCTCATTCAACAAGAAGAAAAGATTCGTCAAAACTTTTTCGTCACACGGATTACAAATTTTTTCAACAATGAGATAAGATGACATTTTGAACGTAAGCGACTACGTAATATGTAACAAGCGTGCATATTGATAGAGAAGTGCAGCCTAAGAAGTAAGCCAAGATTGAGGTTGCATGAAGATATAACATCAAGAAATTTCATTCTTCGCATGTTACCTTTTCATTTCGTGCACTCCACATCCTACTTATATGATATGTACGTAAGTTTTATTAATTTCTAGGATATGCATATCATTTTTTTATACTAATCCGAAAGGGTAAGTTTCCTTATCGATAGGTGGATTGACCATTTGAACTCCAACATCTGTTTCTGCAGTTCTGTGACATGTCATCATCGAGAAAAGAAAAAGAAAGAGAATCGTCCTTGAAATGGGATTTTGCAAATTTCGTTGAATCAGCTGTATCGTCTGGACCAGTTCCTACGTACATGGAAAATACCGCAGAATCTGCCATCTTCAACACGTGATCTCCCCATGACTCGAAAAAGATTCTGCTATGCATTATATGGGGTTAATTTATAATTTCTGATGTGTCCCATCTCGTCCTCATGTGATGAATAATTGCGGCAGTTTAATTCCCTGCAGGGACACGCTTGAATAGTATAGTGGGATCACAACAAAGCAAATTGGACCGCTAGGAATTATATCTCATATGCTCTTATTATACGTGGAATTAATCATAAACGTCCGAGTTGTTATTTGAAAGAGTTTTTCGATCTACATGTTGCTATTGAGGGAGAGATGCTCCACCACGGCAAGTGTCCGCAAAATATTACATAGATAATACAAAACAAAAATTTTTTTTTTTTGGTCAAAAGGAAACGAAAAACTTAGTTGCTCAAATTTGGAACTAAGATTGTTGTTCCTAAGTTAGCAATACTCCACTCTTCTTCCTTTCCACAGCAATGAGCTCAAGAAGTAAATTCATGCATCAATACGTGTGGATTCAGAAATTGTGGTTAACATCCTTTATGAGTGCTTGGAGTTGTTTTATGTCTAATCCAATGTCTCATTCAATGAAATGATACTATAGCAGCACGGCAATTGAGTGTGTTATTGGTCTTCTCGAATGCAAAACCATTGTTTAGGAGCAGCGAGTTAAATCTCAAATACGAAGTATTAACACGAGCTGCCGAATTTGGAGAAACTTAATGGATTATTGAAGATAATAATCAGTAAAAACTACACCGACCATCTAGTGGTGGAAAACAATACCTCAGCCAACTAAGCCTGATTGCCCGATTTTGCCCAGGAAACATCAAAGTTCATAAGCATAGCCCGATGAAATAAGTTCGTCCAATCCTTTGGGCGAGACTTGCTAGTTATCCGTCCAATGGTCACTTCTAACTCCAATCTCCCTTGCCTCCGCCCTGATTTTCCATATTGTATTGTTCATCTATTTAAATACAAAAAAATGGTGTACAGCGTCTGAGGGGGGTTTTATCCACATTATTGAGTTACATGAAACACGGAATTTCCTTGACCCTATCCGCTCAGGTTATATAAAAGTGGAAGGGGTGGATCTTTCTGATTGCGTTGGTCAACCTACTAATTAAGCCTAGTTATTCAGAAGAGAAGCATGGTATCAAATAGAATCATAAAAAATATTCCTGGTGGGGTATTCTTCCAGATGCTCGAAGGGGCGATCCACCGGACATGGCATGACAAGTGGATTAATAATTCAGCTCCAACGACATTGAAAACTATCATTGTAAAGAATGTCCATAATGGAAGAGAGAGAGACAAGCTTATAGCCAACGAGTGATACGAAGCTGAGTCGGCGAGATGGCTTGATGATAGGCAGCAATGCAACTATTTATGTAGAGGTGTTTTGCCTGCTCTATCCACTTGATATGATAATTATATAAATGTGTATTATTTACTTGGATGACCCCGTGATCATAGATTCCCTCGTCCCTGGACGGCACAAAAGTCTTCTCAGGGTTCTTCAAACCATAAAAAAAACATAAAAAACATGTCAAATTATCAAGGAAAAATTATCCAAAAAATTCTAAACTCGTTGCATTATTACCAAGATTTGAGCAAGGGCCAAATTTGAGAAGGGCCACAATCCCTGCCACCGCCATTGGGCATCGATCGGTGGGCGGTGGCTCCTTGCTGACCCTTAACCATAAAAAAGAAAGAAAATGCAAAGAAAGAAAAAGAAAGAATGAAAATATACTATAATATTAAAAAAATCAAAAAATTATAAAAAAAATTGTCTACTTATGTAGATCGGCCAGCGTTTATGCTAACGATTTTCAGCGAAAATTGATTGAATGGACTCAATTTGCAAAATGCGAAAATTTTTATGATTGAATTGGTACATGTGCAATACATTTAAGACTTTTTAGAGATGTAGAGATAGATGGAAATGAAGATTTCATTTGTTTCATGAAAAATAAATGATTTGGAAAATATTTTTCAGATAATGATTGACTGCATCGCTTATAAAAATGAATGTACAAAAAAATCTTCATCACGTGCTAAAATGTTTAAATATAAATTATTGTTGATAATAAAATATTTTCTAATAATTAATTAGTTTAAACGATATTTTAAGAATTTTTTTAAATAATTATTTTTCAAAAAACAAATGAAGCGAAGTCTTGGGAAGCAGCACACGAAATTCAGGATCCTGTAAGCCAAATGAGCTTATGGTCTCAAGGCAGGCCACGTGTCAAATAGCTCGCATGGAGAGTGTGTCGACTATGATGTGGCGGATCATGAACGCACATGTAAGAAGTGATAAACTTGGTGATATTATAATGGCTAACTTAATAAAAGAAATCATACGATGAGATTGATGCGTTTTAGCATATCAAGTTATAAGTGAAGAGACCAAACATCAGAACTCTCACTCAGATGGTTCCTATGTTAATAATTAAATGTATCTATCTATTATAATTAAGTCGTCATTCCTTTCATCATAATGACAATAAGTATAGAAATTTTATTATGAAACACAATGGATTATTGAACTGATATAAAAATCGTCACATCGAATCAATAATTGAGTGAATAGCTATAGAATTTTATGAGTTTAGGCGAGAGGGGCCGCAACGCCTTCATCTTACTAATTTTTAATAATAATATTTTAATATTTTAATATTTTATTAAATTTATTTTTTCCTTTTTATTTTTCTTTTGTTTATTTTTTTTTTTAACACTAGGCCGATGAGGTCGTTGTCTAACCTTCCCTTGGCCAGGGTAAGATCGCCGCTGCCCTCAATTAGTAAAATATAAAAAGTTTTAAAATTAAATTGATAAAATTGAAAAGTTTATGACTAAATTGATAAAAATACAATAAGTTTAAGGGGTTTTGGATAATTTTCTCGATATATATGTATTATAGGGTCTTTTGAAATCATGCTTTTACTAGTACCATGACTGTAATTAATTACTCCTACAACCCTAATTAGGGCTGAGCAATCACAAACACTTTTTGGTTATTTCCTCTCTTACTCTAAACATTAATAGTGGTCTAATAGGACAAATCTTGAGTTAAGCTCACGTAATGCAAAGGCCTCCCTCTTCCCTCTTCTTCAACCTTTAGCCATTGAGCTAGTCTCGTCCTCCCCTCCATGTGTCCTTGATTTTATCTAAGTTCTCTTGTTTTTTCTTGTTTTGTCTTCTCTCTCCATCTAGATCTAATAGCTCCCTTCTCCCGGTCAAATTCTAGTTTTGCGAGTTTGAACTCTCCTAATCTAGTTCTAGACTTAGGAGTTTCTCTTTTGATTTAGATCTAGGAATTTAATAATATTTTCAAGGATTCAATATCCTTGTGCTTTGTCCATGTACCAGTCCTCTGCCTCTAATTAAAAAAAAAAAAATCGCAAGAGCTCTAGCATTTCGCTAAATTATGAAGATTTGCTCTTCAAAAAATTAGATATGTGTTAATTCAACCTATTTTGATCGTCTCCATATGACAATAGTGTAGAGGAAGCCGAACTTAAATGCTCATCACTGACAACGATATAAGATCTAGTGTTATGCTGTCAATTATTTTGCTTGATGGATCAATTCTTATAGAACAAGTGTGTACTTAACTCTCTCGGCGCTTTGTTGATTCTCCTTATCTTTTGGATTTGGCTTTTCCTTTTTTTTTTTTTTTGGTAATATTTTGATTTTTGCTCTGTGTCGGTTTGTTTTGCCATGAAAGTCATGTACTTCTCATGCATCCTTTTGAGTAATGAATGCAAGTTTTTTTAAAAAAAAAGGAAAACCAAGGCCTCCTTTACTTTGGAACGTCACCAATCGATTGCTTGGCCCTTCCATCTATATATATATATTAAAATTATCTATTGCAACCCACATTAAAAGGTTAACGACTCATGCGGACATGATCCATTTCGGTGGGCGGATGCACACATATACATGTGTTTATGTCTCTACCTGGACAAATGAAGTCTTCCACTGATAATCCCAATTTAATCAGTTTAGCAATATTCACTTATTTTATTTTATTTTATTTTTTAATTTCTGGTGGTGCTGATCTGATGTTTTATGATGAATTGCCTACCAATCATCTAATTATAGAGAGAGAGAGAGAGAGAGAGAGAGAGAGAGAGAGAGAGAGAGAGATTCAACTGGGAATTGATGAGAGTTGGAGATTCGTGCTCTCTTTTCTGTCTTTGAAACTTGAATTATGTTTCTTCCTGCGGCATGCTTCGACTGGGGAAGATACGCTACAATAATTGGTGCATGCCATTCCTTTTTTCCACGCACACAGTCTAATTACTTCGGAGAGGCATGGTCAACTATAAAAAAATACATCTTTAATTTCCTCTACCCTTTATTTGATGATTTGTTCTATAAAGTGGAGAGCATATCTCCACTAAGTCTCCTTTTCATGTGAAGCAAGGGGAAAAAATGACAAAGAACCACTTTCATGTTTCCTCTGTATCCACGAGATTTTTTTTTTTTTTTTAGAAATTCGTCCAATAATAGATGAGTTAGATCGATCTCTTAGAGAATGTTAATTATGTGCCCGGCTTATAGGTTGGGAGAAACTATTAGGTTATCATTGCAAAAACTTGGGGACTACCAATTGCAAGTTGCCTCCTTTTCCGGTATAAATGATTCGGCATGACGAGCAATAACTAAGGGTACTATGGTTTGCAAACAAAAAAAGTAGTAATTGATTGGGTTTGAACCAGTATATTCCCCTTTAATAACTCCATGTATCCATCATCCGATAATACGTGTTGTGAACGGTCATGATCATGTCATTTGTCTATAATATCATGGAAGTGGACATGCAAATTTTCGCCATTTCAGCAAATGAATTCTCCTTAGAATTTCTGTTTTGATGGGTTTTCTGCTCTTCAAATTTCAAAAGGGAGGTCAGCTAGTCGCGTAAAGGTTTAGATGCTAGCAAAGGCATTGTTTTGGGGGACAAACCATTTCCTAATTCTTTAACGCCTCATTTAACTATTTGAGGCTCAGTTCAGTTTTGAACCCAACAGCAGGGGGCCTTATGGGCCTATAACCTGTACAAAATTTGATTTGTCTATGAAGCCTGGCCTTTGTCCGATATACCCAAATCCCACCACAGAGCTTCCGAAAGAAAAAATGAGCATTCGGTCTATACACACGTATTGTAAAAATTGCGTTACCTACTTTAGAAAAAATGGAACTAGTTTTTACGTGGTGATTGTCTTGGATTGACGAAAGCATTTGAAGTACTGTAAAAATTACATCAAAATGGCATGATCCACAAATTTATCATATTTTATGTTGGGAGCACACATTAGAAATTTGATATCTTCATTTAGAGAGATCATTAATAAGAAGCCTGTTAACATTTTTAGTTGGATATATTTTCACTCAACAATACAAGCTAATGAGTTATAGGTAAGCTAATATGTATTACACCACACTAATTCTCCAATGTGGAGCCTTTTTAATATAACTTACATGTGCATCTCAACATTTTTAGACAATGGACACATCCAAAGTACACGATTTAAGGTCCATTTGACTTTTTGGAAGATCATTGAACCATAATTAACTAGAAAAATATCTCTCAAATCCATATATTTGGCTCAAGTAAGTCATACCATGAAAAGGAAATAGGAATTTATTGCTTATGATGGACAAAGTCAATCACGGCAAGATAAATAGTGACGAGTCATTATCTACTTACACATTATGTGCATGACATCTGTATACCAAAAAGGTCAAATTAAATGCTTGAAGATTTCGTCTACTTCGGAAATGAGCTTAAGTTTTTATAATATATATGAAGGATATACCTTCTCAAAAAGGATACGGAAGATTGAAATTGAAATTTAAAAACGTTTTTGGAGAAATTATGTTTTAAATGTTTTTGAATTATAGGTTCTCCCTTTCGTTAGATATTGTGCAATTATGATTCAGTTAGTACTATATGTGGATTTTTTCATGAAATCTATGAGTAAACATTTTAGGATTAAACTTATTCTTGGTTTATTACCCAATATAAAAAGATGTGATTGACTTAATCATTCAGTTCAAACTTTAAAAAATAAAAAAAATATAAAAGGATGAATTCTCTTCACAAAGCTACTGGTTCGTGGACCTCAAGAGTTTCATCATAGAAATCTTTTGGACCCACCAAATATTCATGCATTCACAATAGTTTTGGATTATAAAAATCTGTCCGTATTATCCGCAACTTTTAAGGGTTTTTTTGTTGTCTTCGCTGTTCTATTCCCGCCACGTCCCAATTTCATGCAACTTGCGATCCATGGATTGCCGTCACCAAGCGGAAAACCTATATTTTGTGAAGCAGAATAGGGCTCAAGCTTTAGAACCTATATGATATGATAATAACTTAACAACAAAAACAAGTACCTTTACATTACGTGTTGCAATGGACACCACAAAAACCAGATCATTAGGCCGAGATTGAGTTCACGAGATCCTGATCAGAACGCGTCGACATACGCTCCCAGAGAATTATTTTTAAGGCGCGAATCAAAACCATTGAAATTAGTGGCAGTTACAGGCGGTAACACCAAACGTATGGTGCTAAAGATGGCCCATATAGATAGGTTTTATCGTGGTAGCATGAATCCATGGAGGTGGGGTCATCCATGATTTTGAAGGTGAACTTACGTTTCTGCTGACTAATAAAAAATGAAAAAGACTTCTTCTAGGCGTCATAATCTTATACACCTAAATATTCCTTTCGAAGGCGCAGTAACGATAATTCTTTAATAACTTTTGAGTCCTTAGCACAGCACAACAGTTTTCTGATGAATGCAAAAACTTAATTTACAACTTGCAATATTGAATTTATTGATTATCATGATCTACTCATCGAGTTGGCAAGGTATAATGTAGTATGATTGTACTATGGTGTATTTTTATTCACCACAGCTGGACATGATAGATGATACAGACATGCATTTCCTTCCACTTGCACAAATGAAATCACTGCAGTAATCCATATCCTAAACAGAAGAATTATTCCCACCACTAATCAAAGCAACAACACCGCCCAAAACGTAGATTAGACAATGAAATTTGGTGCGTAATAAACAAGTTAAGAAAAGACATAAGTTCTCTTGGGTCAGGCATATTGGAAGTCAGTTGGGGCTTCTCGCCACAAGTGTTTATGAGGAGGTTCAGTGAAATGGGGATGTTCAAATTGATCACGAGGACGTTCGCTTCAAACGCTGGTTTGAGATCAAGAAGGCCTTCGAGTGCTGAGTAGCATGGAGTGTCCAGTGGTGACCTGATCACTGCATTGACTGGTCCGTTTAGCAACTTTGTGCAAACGCCCAATTTGAGCACTTCTTCGGAGATGGGTCGGTTTTGGATAACCACAACTGTTACAGCCACTCGCCAGAGCAAAGAAGAGGAGGTTGATGGAGAGGAACAAGGCAAAAGATGCTGAGGTGTTCTTGGATTGAGCCATCTGTTTTCCTCACTGAAACATGCACAATGGCCTGTATTAGGGTTAGGACTGATGACAAAAAGGACGAAAAAGGTTGCTTATATGTAAGATTGATTTTGCATGGAGAGTCTCTTTAGATTGAGGATGAGATTTAGGCATAAGAGTTTTGAATCCCATGTGGGTGGTCAGGAATTCTTTTGCTGCCAAAGAGAGCAAGAGATTCTTCACCATGCATTAATTTGGGAAAAAAATATTGTCATATTTTATCATATTTTCATATACAAGAGTTGCCAATCAACGTGTTTAGACATTCCCGTGAGTTCTTCTCCAGAAAGGCTTGGAGTTCAGATCATTCCGTTGCATGCGTACGTGGAAGATGAATGAGATAGCATAGCTGGCAATTCCGGTTTTTCCACATATTTTAGTTTCTCCAATTATTCCATCTTTCACCTGGCCTTCTCGTGCTGAACATCTAGTGTTTAGGGAATATTATTGAAACAGAGATTGCATTAGCTTATGGTTACGGATAAAGATAGATTGGTGATTACCTGTCTGTAACTCTTTGCCTAATGCAAAGAAAACAGGCGATCGATATGTCTAAGTAATACCTATATTTGCTTACTGATTTCAGCTGTTAAGTTAAAAAATGACGATTGAGACTCGAGTTGAGTCAACCACATTTCACCGTCCGTTTGTCAAATCTACAATATTATACCTGTTTATCTTTTTAACAACTAATGCTATTCAAATATTTTGGCTCGACTCAGCCTCTCAAATGCATGCATACCATCCCGTCTATGGAGATTTGTTGTTAGCTAAGCTCTTCTCACCATGGATGTAAGACTCCACTCACAAGGCAATGTGTATAACCCGAAACTTACCTTAAATAGGAGACATCGTGATCTGAATTAAAGAACTGTCACTTATATGATTCTCGTTAACGAGTGCTTCCAAGACACTAACTAATTGTAATTATTTTCATTCCAATACATGGATTACATGAAACAAGGAAAAGACAATGTGTTGAGAAGGACGAATTTTCTGTTATCAAGGTATTCTACAAGTGTCCACGGGCACTATTTCATGATGAATACGCTCTTACATGGCTTTCATTAAATAATTTACAATTCAACGTGGCAAATCTGTGTGGAAATCTCACCAGAACAAAATTATGAAGTCAGGTAAAAATGACTACGGTCGTCCAATGAGCTCGTGAAACGACTTTGGTCAAGATGACACCATGAGCTCGTGATCTTCATCCCCGGCGTGTTGCTTATTGTTAGCAACAGCCTCCCTTTATCGACTTCTGGACCACCATGAGCGGCGGTGTTGTCGAAGGCCTAGACCACGAAGCAAGTAGAGTCCGAGAGTGCGAGCAAGAGGAAGATGAGGGCGGCGGCGCAGTGAGGGAGTATAAGAGAGCACGTAGGATGACCGCCATTGCCAAATTCAGCAACAAATTGGGAATTAACTTCAAAATGTGTGATTGAAAGTGAAATTAGGGCTAGGGTTTGTGGAAAGAAGCTCGGCTTGGTGAGAAGATCAATTCAAGCCAATTTGGGACTAAATATCTGGTGTGAACATCCTCGTTGGGTTGTATTTTTAAGAGCTCAATTTTTCAGTGAGCCACACATCTAGGATTAGTTAATGTTACAATAATGCTAAGTTGGTTCTTCCAGTGAAAATTTTGATACTTCTAGTATATTTTTTTCCGGTCAAATGCTTAAATGCACTTATCCAAATCTCTTGGGGGATATGCACGATAAGTTTATAAAACATGTTCTAATGGTCGGGAGTCTTTAAGGTCAAAGCCTATTTCTTGTGCATAAAACAGGGAGTTTCTTTTGATTGATGCAACTTCTGCAAATGCAGAGTATATGGCAAGTGTGAGTCTTTGACATGTTGACCTTCTATTTCGTTGATACATTTGGATGAAAGAGAACTAGGTCTTCAAAGGATTCTAAAAGAAAACAACAGGTGCTGGGAATTGAGCATGTGTTCACCAATCTTTTTACAGTGCATCTTGGTTCATGAAAAGTTATGACACTAATACGGGAATGAATATTAGTTGGATATATGACGTCAGACACACCAAAGGCCATCTTTTTCTATTTAATTTCCCCTTTTTCTATTCTTCAACTACTATCAATTCCTTTGAGACGTTTGAAAATTTTTTCACGTGAAAAATTTGATTTACAGATATAAAGATAGAAACTATAATCTTCCGTTTCACGTTACTTCAATCAAGGTTGGAAATAAATCTCATATACGTTCTTAATGTCAACACACGTTAATCCATCACGGAGGCCTCCAAATTCGGCTAGCCCCTAGCCCACTACACGTCAAGACAAGTGCCAATACAGAGACCCCCTAAAATGAAAAATGTACTGAAGGGAGTCGTAAGAACAAGCTCGAATCATCCAGAGGAACTTCTTTAATCACTAACATTTGAAAATAATTAATCCTTATCACCAAATCAACATCAAACTCTTTGACTAAAACGCTCACGCGATGCTTCTCGCTTCCACTATCGCAAAACGAAAGACGGTTCTACACGGTGTGAATCGCAGAAAGGTTAAAGTTGGTTGGGACAAGATCTCTTCGACGCTCCTAATCTTTGGCGCGATGTGGATCAGGTTATGGAGGTTTATTAGATTGACAATGTGGGGGTTAATTTGTTCTTTGAGCACTCGTGACACTTGCATCCACCAAGAACAAGCCAATATAGAACAACATTATTAAACGGTTGCTACTAGATGCAAGGGACAAGTTTGTGCCAAACTATTATGTGCATTTTGCATTTTATTCTGCGTACCATGGGCCATGGCCAACGAACAATGCCATACTTTTTGCGGACCAGAAAAAAAAAGGATAAATTTTGAGCTTTTTGGGGACATTGATTTCATTTCATTGCCGAAATTTGATTATAACTTGAGTTCAATTAGTCTTTTGAAATTATAGGGGATATGAGAAATCCATGAATAATATTCAAGTTTATATATCAACGTCCATTTCATTGAACAGCAGAATGATGCGTGATAAGCATTAAACGGACGAATTAATATATTGATTTTTTAACTGATTGCATCCTTCTCTTACCATATCATGCATGGAATAGGGAAAACCCTACCCCATTTTGAAGTCTTGCATGCATT
The DNA here is from genome assembly GCA_014182365.1 of Eucalyptus tenuipes. Lineage (NCBI taxonomy): Eukaryota > Viridiplantae > Streptophyta > Magnoliopsida > Myrtales > Myrtaceae > Eucalyptus > Eucalyptus tenuipes. Next base: position 26,120,677 of record CM024540.1, on the reverse strand, counting down.
TCATTAGTCAGATCAAGGCCTCAAACCAAGTCAAAAGTAGATCAAGAAACCAATCAATCAATCAAACGCTAGAGAGAAAAAAGAATGGCAATTTTGCCACTTTCCACGAGATTAGAACCATCCAAAATTGTCACCAGAGGGATTGCTTGTTGCGCCAGCTAAAAACCGTAAGGCCACACATGGGGGACGTACCATATGCACGCAATATATTATTCGACAATAGAAAAAAAAATATTTTTCATCTAAAACAAATATTTTCTGCTTTCATCGACTCAAACCCATGTTCCTCCCTGAAACCCTATAAAAGACCACTTCCCCCTAAACTCTCTCTGCAGCCCAAAACACTCACATTTTACAAAGACGAGCCTAGGGTTTCGTGACGTTCTTATACTATGGCTTCCAAGAACTACCCAACACTCGCTCTCGTTCTCTCTCTCAACATAATCTTCGCCTCGTTGGCCACTGCATGGACACCGAAGTCGATCCCAACCGCTGCTGCTTCTTGCCCTGAAAACGCCCTCAAACTAGGCGTCTGCCTCGACTTACTGGGTAGCTTGCTCAATGTCACCGTCGGCACGCCTCCGAAAGAGCCATGCTGCTCTCTCATCGGTGGCCTCGTAGACCTGGAAGCCGCGGTGTGCCTATGCATTGCCATCGACGCTGATGTTTTGGGCCTTCAACTTGATGTTCCGCTCTCTCTCAGCTTGCTCCTCAATGCTTGTTCCAAGAAGGTCCCTCCTGGTTTCCAATGTCCTTAAGCGTGAGAGGTCTTAATTAATCTGAGTTTGAAGTCCCTCTGATTATGTACGTGAGGTGTGATTATCAGATGATGTCGTTAAACTGTGGGTTCGTATTCTCTTTTTCTTTCTTTTACGTGATGAGTGTGGTGGGTGGTGCGTGTTAAAAGGGCTAAATGCCTACAGTGCTTGTTCAGCTTTACGTTTACGGGGGTTATGAAGTGAATAACGGTCTCTGTTACGAGATGCTTATTAAGTCATGTATTTCATGTAATGAGAAAAAGAAAGTTGTCAAAGTTGTTTCAATCGAAATGAATACTTTTTCTTAGAGAACACGCTTCTTTTCCCCTTTCCCGAGTGAGATACCAAGCATTTTGGGGGGCGGAAAAAGGTTTCCAATCTCAGGTATGCCTACAAAATTTCTCATATACGATAAACTGGTAATTGATGTTAAGTGGGCATATAATACATGCACACCTTATTAATCCATAGTTTTAAAGTTGGTAGAAGAATACATGATTTACATTTGTATAATCTTTTTGCATGCCGAAACCAGATAACTATATATGCATGTATCTACTAAATTGTCTTGTAAAGATCTCGGGTTCCTTCACATCACCGGCCAACACCATAAGTTCGCAGCCAAGGAATAGGTGAATATCATACATGCATGATCTCGGTGAAGGCAAATTTATTGATAACTCGATGTGGAGAGACTTGCATGCACTCCGTCACATGTGAGCATTCGAGGTCTCTTGTGATCACAAGCTTAACAGATGTCATGATTCACAACTGGACCTCAAATCCATCAAAATGGGTTTATGTCGTTCCTGTATCATTCCTCACGTAAAACGGTCAATCTGGTAGAGTGCATAGACAAAAATCAGACCTCATACGTAAATACATTTTCAGTCTATATATTAGTAGGCAGTATGCAAAGTAACAGCTGCAACAGGGTGGGATCCTTTCAGTTGAGAAATGCGCTTATGAAAATAATTAGATAGTTTTATCTTTCGACTCTACAAGCCGCCTCACCTGCCCCGGCCACTTTAACCGTTTCCCGGGTCGTTGCTCTTGATTCCCAGCCCCTACCAATCTGTCAACTCGCTCAAATCTCTGTCTCCTGTGCTTTATTACTCTTTTACGGTCTCTCTCTCTCTCTCTCTCTCTCTCTCTCTCTCATAAGATCGTCGAGGACTGACACTGTGGTACGAAGGCCACGACGACTTCTTGATTTTGCTGCAACAACGACGGCGACGACAACACGGCCATGGCAGCTATAGACAGGATAGTCAGGATGGCTAGGGTTAAGGTTTTCAATGGGGGTCTTTCGGATGATTGTGGAACTTAGATTATGGTAAGGATACTTCGGAAAGAAAAAGGATGATCTTGTAAATAAATCTTGAGTAATAACTAATAGGTATAATTTCATCTGTAAAAATTTAAAGTTAGATTGCAAACTTGTGACTGTAGAAATAGAGTGGGCAAAGTTATAAATACTGGGTAAAAATTTATACATTTTCCTTTATTTTCTCTAGTGCTGGATCCACATTCACTAATATATTGCATATGCGACATAGGAAAAAATTGGGTTTAGCTACTAAACTTTCAAGTATAGGGTCATCTTATCCTATGGTTCCGTTTACTTACGCATTGACAATTGACATAGCACTTCAATTCCCAATATACTTATGAATCCACTTATGAATAATGTAGGAGATCCGAAGATTTGTATATTAAATGGATCTATTAGATGCTGTGACAGATTTTTATTGTGTGTTTTAATGGGCCAACTAACTTAAACAACGACTTATCATTTGCCACTTTATTTATTCAAAAAAAAAAAAAAAACTCACTCGGGTCTCAGTGCCTCTAGTATTACTTGTGAACTCATGATGGTATAAAAGCCATGCTCATGGTTGATACATTTCTGTAAATGGCCATCCATTCCTTTCGAAAATCGTTACACCAATTTCAATAAATCGTTGGATGAGGTGGGACCTATCTGATTCAGTAATTCCCGCTCCTCTTATTCTCCGAACCTGGAATATGCTGAATCTGGTCCCATCTAACCACCATATTTGCTTCCCGTGAACCATTTTTCGGCGCATGCCAACTTTCCATTAGCGAGCACATACAATTCTCAAATGATGCAAGTATATAATAATGTCCCTACTATATATAGGAAACAAACAAAGTGCAAGACATAATAGTATTTTTCAATATGTACGAAAGGAGTTATATTTTGCCACGGGACCACGGTCAGATTGTCCTCGAGAGCCATGTGCTGTCATTGATAAATTATAATTTCGTTCACTAGTCCTTATTTTTATGGGAAAATTATCCAAAAAGTTATAAACTTATTACACTTTAACCAATTCAATTATAAGTCTTTCAGTTCTGTCAATTGAGTCGTAAACATATTCACATTTTGCTAATTGAATCTATCCGATCAATTTTAGATAGAAATTCTTGACGTAGACGTTATTATTGCCATGTAAAAGAGCTGTCATTGACATAGACAATTTCTTATAATCTTTTTTTTAAAAAAAAATTGAATTCTTTTATTCTTTTTCTTTATTTTTTTCATTTTTTTTCTACCAAGTTTGGCGAGGGTTGCCAACCGACCCTTGCCGACCATAGGAGAGGGGCCAACAACCCTCGTTTACCACTGGGCGAGGGTCACAAAGCCCTCATTGATTGTTGGTGAGGTTCCCCACCTTCATAAAAAAAATTTATGTTAGCATCAACCGATGGCTTGTCGCTGTCCATTTTAGTGATTTCTAGCTAAATTTGGCTAGATGGATTCAATTTACAAAACATGAAAATATTTAAAACTCAATTGAAAAAACTAAAAGATTTATAATTGAATTGGTTAAAGTGCAATAGATTTATGATTTTTTGAATAATTTTTCCTATTTCCCCGTATGGATTATAAGCATCTCATCACCTTATGATGTACAAATTGTAAGTAAAAAAGAAAAATTCATTACGTCGCCCGTTAATTTATTTTATATCGTCACTATCAACGTTCCTCCACATGTTTTCACATAAAAACTCTTAATGCAAATGCTAGAGCGTTGTCACGAGATCTCATAAGCACAGAATCCTCCATAGGCTCACGCACAACGGTCTAATAAATCTCAGAATTTGTACTGCGATCTTATCACGGGTCCAAATACTCTCACTTTTATTTTTTAGACTCTCTGAAAACTCTCCTAACTTAATTATTTCTTTAGTGCTCAGTTTGGCAATATTAAATTTTTATGCTCTATCTTATTCTTCTTTGCAGCTTCAGTCCCAATAAATTTATAGGCGTGAGGAAGCATAAATTTCTCTTAGTAATCTTCCGAGAGAAATTTAAGATTTTCCTTCAGTTTCTCTGCATCGGTAGGACAAGCATTTATGCTTCTCGTGCCGATCGCTCCTCTTCTTTAAATAATATCTTTATGGACCAAGTAAAATGTTACTTAGACAGAGGAAGACGGGTGAGTTCGTATATACTGATTCAGAGTAAGAATTCACTCTAAATTACCGAGGTAATGAGCATGTAGCATATGATCTATTGGGATCCCTCATTAGTTATACAAGTCCCAAATTAAACATCCGTGAATACTAAAGAGAGAAATTATTACCGCGTTGAGAAAATTGTCGCCATGGGATATTATCTCATGTTTTTCAGCAAGGAACTTTAGATGAAACCGCGCATGCATTGTACTAAGAGAGCATTACACATTATCATCGATTTTTTTTCATAAAATGCAAGAACGTCTCAGAAAATTCTAAACTATGTCCATCACGATGCTAATACCTAATTTTTTTTTTGAATCACAAGAGCACACAGCCTTGTATTAGTGTGACAAATAAAATTCCTAAATTTTGTACTGTTCCCTCAAACTTTTTTTCTGTCAATCTTGCAAACTCCAATAAAATTCCTAAAATCTGCACACTTTAACTCCATCACCCCGAACTTTTGCGTCACCAATACCCAAATTTGTACTGGTGACGGAGGGTTTTTTCATTAGAATCCATTAGGATTATTTTGAGCCTAAAGTTTAGAGTTTTGGAGGTAGATGAGGCGGATATTTTCGTTACAAAAGTACAAGTTTGGGAATGATAAAAAGAAGAAGAAGAAGAAAAGTTTGGGGTATTGATGTTACGATGAGCATAGTTTAGGGATTTTGGTGACTTAAAAAATATTTCAGCATTAATGTCAAAATGGACATGCTTTGCTGATTTACATGGTATTAACTCTTAACTGAACGTGCTTTAACACAACTAACATTGTTATTGTTCGGGCTCTCTTCTTTTCATCACTGCATCATTTCCACCTCCCAACGCCAAAAGAACGAGGTAGCTCAATGAGTTTATGGCCGACTATCTGGTCATTTTCTTTTTTAGCGCAGTCAAACCACTGAAACCTTCACATAAATTCTTGAACACAGTCATCGCCATATCAACGATCATAACTTGGTGCAACACTAAGAATGGCTTGATCAAGTTGGAGAGGGTGTGACCACCTATATTCTGAAAATGATCGGAACAGGAAGCGGCGATGCATCTAGTGATCGAGGTGGACGCGTCTGAATGGACTTCAATGCCGAATTCGCATCGCACACGAAGCTTACCAATCTCTTTGGCACGTAGCTTTTGCCGTGAAGCCCGATATCGGAGAAATTTAATTAAAGAGAGACGGTGATGGACGCGGGAGAGAAATTGTAGCGTAGGGCCCTGGTTTTGCATTTGGGGATGATGGTAAGGTAAGATTTTAGTGGTCCCATGTCTTCGTCTCTTGGAAACCTAACCACAAAGAAAGAAAGGAAAAAGAACAAAAGAACTTTCATTTCTTGCTTCGTATTGGAATGAAATGTGCCCCACCAAGGAAATGTCCACTGATTTTGGGCCTTTGATATCTCGAAAACTTATACCAGGAACATAATTAGGATTCGATATATATAGCTCACTTATTGTGTACAAGAAATTAGGTGTTTGTATCCGATCAAAAGTTTCGGATGTGAAAGATAAAGATGATAGATTTTGTTTTTTTATGGTCGGAGATAAAGTTGATAGATTGAAAGGGTCATTTTGGAATTAAAGAAAACCTAGAAAGTGGTTTTGTAATTATTATTTTTCTGAGATAGTGATGGAGCTGAAGCCATTCAAGAGGAACAGTTCACTAAAACATTAATTTACAGAGAGAGTTCTTAAACCAATGAAAATTTAATATGAACGTCAATCTCTTCACAGTTTAAGTTTTTTTTTGTCAGACTTCACAGTTTAATTTAAGTAAGTGCTTCTTCGCTTCTTTTAGCATTGAATTATGTTTTGTTGATTTGAAAATTTAGGCCGTAAATTATTGACGTGGATGCCGTTCGTTCTATATGACACGATCGACACTCATATAGGCAATTTTTACAATTTTTTTTTAAACTGAGTATTTTAATTTTTTCATTTGTTTTGTTTTCTTTCTTTTTCTTTTTTCTTCTTCCTTCGTTGATTGCCATGACTTGATGATAACTAGCAACAAGCCTCAAGCGAGGGCCAACCTTGTTAGCTTTGGGCAAGGCTCGAGCTTGCCAAGGTGGAGCCTCGCTTGAGGTCAGCCTTCTCCTAGGGTCAGTCGCCGATCGTTGCTAAGGCTCGACGACTAATGGAAGCATACGAAAAAAAAAAAAAAAAGAAAAGGAAAAAAATGTAAAATTATTAAAAAATTGTTAACGTTAGATTCGGCCGTGCCACGTAAAATAGTCGACATCCATATCGGCAATTTCTGGCCAATATTGATTGGAATGACTAAACTAGCAAATTGTGAAAAAGGTTCAAAACTCAATTAACATAACTAAAAAGTTTATGACTGAATTAGCATGAGTGCAATAAGTTTAGGTAATTTTTCTATAGTTTGAATGCGGACTCAAAGTATTAGAGTACAACGAGAGCATAGTCATTTTATGTATTTAGTTATTGCTAATTAATTATGATGTAGTTTTAGCGGTTTAAGGACCATGTACCTTATTTACTCTTATTTAGTGATTTTCTTAGGCTATTTGTTTTTTTTTTGGTCAAATATTTGAGGCTATCTATTGTGCTCAATTCTGGCTTTCGGATTTGGAGTGCTACAAATAGTATCGGAGCAACGCGCCAGTCGGAAGTGTAGGAATCAAGTGCTACGCACGACAAATTTCTATACCTTGGAAGCTACATCTCGATTCCATTAGGGACAAAGTGCTCTACGGTAGAAGCCACCTGTCACGCTCGTTTCGGACAAATGCTACTAGGTGATAGCAATCTCTTCAACTCATTTGAGGCAAAGTGCTATATCAGGGGAGCCATCTTTTTAACCTATGAGGAGTGACTTCTAAAATCCCCCCTGCCCGATATGGGCGTGGGCATTGGGTGTCAACGATTAAAGGTCTTTTTAATAATGGGATACAACAATAGGAGCTTTGCCCAATTTTGTGGTCATTTGGAATGTTAGTTTTCGTATTTTTGAACTTCTTAAACAAATTTCGTGATAAATATAGCTTATTTGTTTAGGATCGATACTTCGTCGGCAATTTTTAAAAATCAACACATTGCTGATTTTGGGAAGGATACAGAGCATAACTTCGAGGGCGACTTATTTTCAGTGGGGTAGAATGTAATATCTTGAAATTTAATGCTGAGCAAAATAATTAGGATTCAATGTGTAGCTACTTACTGTGTACTAAGGAAATAAGTGTTCATATCTCTATAAAAGTTCAGACGTGGAAGATAATAATAATAAAATAAAAAGGCTCTACCGGTCGTGTTTACAAGAGGGTTTTGTAAATTGCTATTCAAGCCAATCAATTTGAAGAAAGTACCCAATTGTTACTTTATCATCACCACTCTCCTTTTCTTTTGGGTTTAAAATTTACCTTCCGACAGAACTTCAGAAAAGCAATTGTCTGGTTTTGATTCAAGTCTTTCTCGTTATTTTTTTAATCAAAGTGATTAGTTATGTAACGATGATGTGCAAGGAGGGAAGAAATCAGGATGTCCGTGGAGTTCCATCTAGTCCCGCACTAGCTAGCCAGAAAAAAAAAAGTTAATGATAAGATTCGGGCTTAATTTGCGGAGCTGTAAAAGATTAATTATTAAATCCAAGAGTGGGTGGGACTAGAAATTCACTAATTATTTGCCAATGTATTCAAGCAAAGTTATTGGTTCGATTTGCAGATAGAAGCAGATGATGCTGTATGCACCCAAAGATTGGGAACAAGGAAATAAACGTGTATATAGATGGAATCCATATTGATATCATATTATAGTAAAAGGTAACTCAAATATTTTTAAAAAAATACTGACTCTTTTTTTCAAAGTGCTCAATGTATATGTTGCTTATTTTACCGTATTCATTTTGCATAATCCTTTAAGATGCTCAATTTCTTGATAATTCCGATTGGATGACTACTTACCTCAAAGGGTTAATTAAGCTTGTTTTCATGCTGTATAACAATCCTAGTCTACAATGAACTTTTGTTTGATACAACCTATATAAAAAAGAGCTCGCACAATCTATCTTAAATTAGTAACACTTAGCATCTTAGATTGCTTTATGAATCTAAAAAGAGACGTGTTGTGCATCTAAGATAATATGTACGAACACTTATATTTTTTATGCTGAGTCGCGAACCGTGTCATATATAACACAGTATAAAATCTCCTTAAAACAAACGATGCTACAAAATGCAGAAGATAACGAGGACAAGTTATATAGGAAGATGAGTTTTCTTCCATTTTATGACTTAAAAGAAAGACATCAACGTCATTAGCGACATACTTATTCTGTTTCTTGATCTCTCCACCCTGTGATATGCACGTGATTTTTAGTACATGTCTTGGAACGACAAAACCAATACCTCAAGAAGAATGTAAACACACACAAACCCCAAATTCCAACAACAAATACAAACCATAATCATCAGATCAAGAACCTAATAGAGAGATGCAGAACACATTCCTCAGGCATGTGACCTAGCTCAGGCACATTGGAACCCAGAAGGGACCTTCTTGCCACAGTAGTTCAAGAGCAAGCCGAGCGAGACCGGGACATTCAAGTTGAGGCCAAGCACGTTGGCTTTGATGGCAGTGCAGAGGCAGACCGCGGCTTCGAGATCGACCAAGCCATCGATGAGGCTGCAACAAGGGGTCTTTGGCGGGGTGCCCACCACGAGGTGCAGCAGGTTCTTCAACACGTTGGCGCACGCCCCAAGCTTGATGGTGTCCCTGGGGCACGTGGCCTTCGCCGGCGTGGGCGGTTGTTTGGGGTGGTGCTTGGCCGGCGGTGGGGGGCAGGAGGTGGAGCTCACCATGGTGAAGAAAAGGAGGTTGAGGGAGAGGAGGAGGGCGGTCGTGGCAAGAGTCCTTGATGCCATTTTCGGTCTCTCTCTCTCTCTCTCTCAAAAGACACTCGAAAGAGCAAGAGTATAGAACGTGTAGTGTTGTTGGAGGGGGAGAGAGAGAGAGATGTGCGAATGGTGATGAAGAGGATCGAAGTATTTATAGAGGACATTTGGGTGGGGAAGATAATTTTAGCAGATCCAATAAGTCTCGAGAATGGTGGATCCAAAGGTAATCACCGCCTAAAATTTTGCTCATGTCGTTTCAAAGAGAGAGAAGTGATTAAATGGCAATTGAGTGTGCAATTATTTACATCAAAAGCTTAAGTTGTTAGCGAACCGCGCGGATTGCAATTTTAGTTTGAAATTAAAGCCCATCTCATGGGAACGATCAAAATAAGTTTAAGAAAAGAAAAAGATGAATTTCAGATATTTGATTATGAAATTAATTTAGAGTTGAGCATATAATTTTCAATCGCGATAACTTATATTGTGAGATTGTAGTATAAGATATGGATCTCACAAGTTAACTTCGATGTCTTATTTTTTCCACAGAGGGAGAGACTATATCCTTTCAAATCTGTTGAAGTTGTATTTTGAATTATTTACTTATCTTTTGTAAAAGATGACCTTCAAATTCGATATTCTCAATACAACATGTAAGGGATGATCCCTAAAGGACCAAAAATCAAAATAAAGATGATTGCATTTTATTTATGTCGACATAGAAAGATCAAATCCACGGCCATACCTAGTGAGATGACATGTCACATGATCTATTCTCTCATGAATTAGATCAAATGAAACCTCATCTTAAATAATACACCATGCATTGAGCTTACAATTGAATCATGATCTTCAAGTTTTGCTAATCATGTACTAAGTACTTATGATTAGTGGGCAAAACCCCGATCGAGCTAAATTCGATATAGTCGCCAGATCGTGAGCTTATAAAACCCCAAAAAATCAAATCCAACTTGAGCCGTTTTAAAATCTCGAAATTAGAATGACCAAGTTTTTAAAGGAATATTTGACAGGAGGAAAACATGTGGGCTCAAATTCGAGCACAACGCGGCGGTGCAAATGGGGCTGATAGGACAGACGACAAGTCCTCTCAGGATCGTGGAATTTTGGAGGTTTGTGTGATGTTTAGTCGTCCAAAGCCGGTTCATCTTTCGAGCATTCGAGGGGATGTCGTCTGTCTTGTTGCGGCTGCATGTGTCGTGGGCGCTTTTATAATAATGCTACAACTTGGGCGACTTTCGATCTTCATCTTGAGAGCTCACGGTCCCGAGAATTCCTCGATCTCGGTCCTCAGAATCTGCTCACACGCCAGTTGAATCGACCCCCGAGACAAAAACTGATGGCCGACATGGTTTTAATAAAGTGGTATCCTCACGAAAAAGAAAAATAAACGGGGTGAAATAGATGGGCTCGCCAACTAATCTATTAATAGTAGTCAAAAGGACTCGCGGAATTTTTAGAGAAATGTATTTGGGAAATACAGTTTTTAGTAGATCGGAGTTTGGATGGTACTAACTCGTTACAAAGTGGCGATTATAGTTTAATTTGCTAGAATTAGCATAAGAAAAGTCCGCCTCGCTGTCATAACGAATCATGAAAATTAAATGGAAAAAAAGAAAAGAAAAAGAACTAACATCTTGGAACAGATCCTTTATGATAATTATCGAAATTGTGGATGTAGCACCTAAGTTTTAGGAGTATAAAGTTATGGTAGCATGCATGTGATTTGTGATTGGTGCACCTATCAATCTCTGTCTCTCTTTTCCTTATCTTTTTCTTTCCTTTAAGAAAAATATAGCATTCGAACGAATGAAGTCCAGAAATTACTGCTCCTTTTTAGCTCGAGCTTTCAATGGTGGCCCCTCCTGCTCCATCCGTCACAAATTCCTTCATTGAATATCTCTAACAATTTTAGTAGATTAGGGAATAAAACGGGCACTCGAGAGCACCAAAAATAGTACAATTATTAACAATCTGAGTACGAACTTTTTGATTTTATAAACACTCAAATGCAATCAACTTGTCACTAATCACGTCTGAAGATAAAACCCGTAACTGAGGAACTTTGATAATGATGCCATCAACCCCCTAAAACTTTCAGCAATTTCTTATTCAATATTAAAAGGTTAAATGACTCGATGTGCTAGTACTGCTTATTTCAATGTCCAACTAAAACTTAACGCGATATAGGTAAGTAACCTTTTTTAGTACATCCAATATTTTTTTCTAAAACATTTATGACTTAGTCCTTATTACTATATAATATTTTGACTAGTACTTTCATAAGGTTCTGTCATTTGTATGTGAGATATTCAACTTGCAGTCACAAGAAATGAATTAAGTTGATTAAAAACTTATGTAGGCGAATGTACAAAATGGACATGTGACTTTCTGGTTGTGAAATTTTGTCACTTAGCAGCTTGATGATCGGTGATTATTCACGGAATTGGAACGAATAAATGCATTGATTGCTGTCGCATTGAGACAGAAATGCACATGGAGCAGTCATGAATTTATTCTAAAAAAGAAAGAAAGTTGACAGAAACTCGTGATCAATAAATCGAGTAGTCTTTACATAGCAAGACTATGCTCCACCTCCAATAATGATTTATAGACTAGATCTTGCGTAGTGATTACGTGAATTCATGTGAAATTATATCTTCTAAATCTATTGTTCTTGCGACTAGAAGGCACTGATACTTTTCAGGAGTCTTCGTGTCATATCAGACACTTCGACATGTGTCCGACACACTTTAACAAGTGGTGAACAAATCTCGGAAAATTCGACATGTGATCAACTCTCTCAACACACAAATCCGGAATTCTGACACACAATTCAGACATGTATGATGTCAATTTTAAAAATTTTCAATAAATGAGGAGTTAAGATGTGTATATGTAAAAAATAAAAAAATAATAAAGAAGGAAAGAAAGACTTCTTATTGTACTTGATGGTGAAATGTCAGTTTTTTTTTTTTTTTTTTTCGACCTATTGTTAAATGCTAAAATTAATAGTTGAATGTAGTTGAATTTGTCAAATTTTAAAGATAAATGATATTAATAAATTGTGGATTAATATTTTTAGTGTAAATTCATTTTAAGCTCTTTTTTATTATTTATTTATTCATAAATTTGAATTAAATTAATTCGATTGAAATAACCATAAAATGATAATTTATCATGTATATATATAAATATACATTTAATATGCAAATACGTCCCAACGTGTCGAAATTTTCTATTTTTTGAAAAATAATGTGTCGACGTATTGTGTCATGTCATATTTTGTATCTCGTGTCGGTGCTACTTAACTTGTAGATCTACATATAATTTTGGTATGAGCCCTTCGATATTGACTCGTTCACCTACGAAATGACATCTTCGAAGGACCGGACTGTAATATCATAGCAGCTTCCTGGGCACAACTCATGATCAGAACCAAACAAATAGAGCAGGAATATTCCTAATGTAGACACTACTGATAAGATTAGTGCAGAGCATAAGAGTTTGTGCCCGAAAAAGAACGAAAAATTGAAGAGGAGCATGTGGGTTTTGGACTATAGGGCATATATTAACAAGATGCACAGAGAAATTTCACGACAAAAACTAGCTTGGATTAAGTAAAATGGACCATATCTAACTAGCCGATGAGCATAAATATGACACATATACACGAGCTGAAGGCTACGGTCGGGCTTTTTCGGAGCCTCCATGAACTTGCAGTTAGAACTTCGGCGGAAATGAATTGAAGAAAAAATAATTTAGACGAGGACAGACGAGGACAGAGAGGAGCAATGGACCGCAACCATTGGGGCCTAATGCAGTTGGATTTGACTTTGGACGAGGACAGACGAGGACAGAGAGGATCAATGGACCGCAACCGTTGGGGCCTAATACAGTTGGATTTGACTTTCGATTTTCAAGAATCGCTCTCGATCTAGCCGTGAACCGCTTCATCGGTAACTTAATCAACTACATTTAAACGCTGGATTCTATTCTTCACCAAGGAAAAAAAAAATGCAACATGGTCACCGATTCAGTGACAAATTTTACACGGAATTCTAATGGCCGTGGTGCAGAAATTTTGTTTTTACTTAACCTCTTTTTCCATAAGACTGGCCATTACTTTTGGCCAAAGTGCTTTCAGTGTTGTCTTTCCATATGAAAAAACATCTTATAAGATGCATGTGTGGTCCTTCTTGTCTAGTAGTCCCTTATATAATTTGTATTCTTGTGCTAAAAACGCATCTTCAAGATGTTGGGTGTGTTTGTACTATTAACATATTACTATTGGCACTACCTATGTAATGTAACTTCGGCAAGAAGTTGAATGAGATCGCCCCCGAGTTCATATATACTTGGTGGCTTTCTAAACACCCGTCCCTCTTTCTCAAAGTCTAATGTCACTATTACCATATTACCCTTGGGGCTGTCTATGTAATCATAACTTTTGTAGAGAGTCGAATAGGATCGGAGTTTGGAAAAAAATTGAGTTCATATACACTCAAATGGCTTTCAAAACACCCGTCCATCTTTCTCAAAGTCTAATGTCATTAAAGCTTAGAGTTATATTGTTAGTTCGATACGATAAGCTGGTTCCACAAGTATGCTCTCCACTTGCCACTCTGTAGATCCTATAAATAATGAAACTTCTGAGACCTTGAAGACAAAAATGCAGTCTCTTGTAATACCTGGAGAAAGGCTATGTGTTGTGGGATAGTGTAACCTTCTCGGGTTACTATTGGTCTAGTGAAACTTTTTCTTGAATCATCTTTTTGGTGATTGATCATGCATATCAAGGTGACGTTAAATATTCCATCTTCCCTTCTCATTCTTGTGATATACAGAAGTTTATTTTCCAGTCTGGAATATACGTTCAATTTCATTTCGAGGGAGTATTTATATAATTCCACAAATTTTCAAACTTTAAAATGCATGGACATGTTACACGAGGCGACAAGATGTCCATATCTCTCAAGTATTTCTAAGCTTTTCATCTCTGATCAATCATCTATTGGCAAGAAAGGTTGTTCGGAGCTGTTTAGCGCTCGGATCTTTCTTGAAGAGCGAGTGGAGATTAGGTTAATTAAACTTGCGCCCAGCTGGTGGTAAACCCACCTCGAACCATATAAAACCCAACGCGATTGTGTAGCTGATCAACTGCTCTCATGTCTGCTGTCAATCATAAGCCAAAGCACACATTTCCTTTCTTTTTTCTAGCAGCAAAGCTTGAAAGGGTTAATTTGTTGAGCAAGCAGGTGACATTCATAGCTCAGCTCTAACTACTCATCTCTGTCCTAGAAAAACTCCTGTTAAGCACTGTCGAGTGCGACGTTAACTCGAGTATACTCTTGTAGAATTCATGAAGGAATAGTATTTATGAGTGGTCAATGCACTTATAAAACCTAATATTCTCAAGTTAGCTGCATCGTCGCCCTTTCTGATGTGGTCATAAATCAGAAGTGATCTGAGGCTTAGGCTTGCCCAACTAGGAACAACCCTAAACGCAAATTGCCAGCATATGGTATCTCTTTTTAGTTATGATCTCATGAAATAACATGAGAACTTTGCGAACGGGATGTCAGAAAGTTCCAAAACATAGAATGAGCAGGTCATTTGATGTATTGCTGACGGCTGAGGGATGTAGATCAGCGCGGGTAACTTCGCTGTTGTGTACCCCAATTAGTGGTAGATGAAAATGAGGCAGTCCCCGACACCACAAAAAACTGTGCCGACTCTTGGTTCATGAGAAGTTATCATGCTAGAAAAGAGTACGCTTTATTTGTTGAATGAAGGAAAACAGCAACCAGCCACAGTAATTCGATGTAAAACCGGAAAAGGCAAAGACAGAGCAATGTGATCACAAGTGAATTACAACATCAAGCAAAACGAAAGAGCCCTCATGCACATTGGAAACCATAAGGCACGTCCTTCCCACAGTAGTTCAGCAGCAAGCTCAGCGAGACTGGGACGTTGAGGTTGATCCCGAGGATGCTCGCTTTGATGGCAGTGCAGAGGCAGACGGCAGCCTCGAGGTCGGCCAGGCCCTCGAGGAGGGTGCAGCAGGGGGTCTTTGGGGGCGTGCCCACAACAATGTTGACCAAGCCATTCAACAAGTCGGCGCACACGCCGAGTTTAAGGGCATCCCTGGGGCAAGAGGGCTTCGCCGGCTGAGAGTGTTGGTGGTGCTTGTGCGGCTTCGATGGTGGAGGTGCGCATGGCAGAGGAGTGGAGCTGACTAACGTGAAGGAAAGGAGGTTGAGGATTAAAAGGAATGCAGTTGATGCAAGAGCCTTAGAAGCCATGATTGTACCTCGAAGAGAGAAAGGTACAAGGGTGCAGAATGACCAAGGCGAATGTGATGAAAATGGTGAAGAAGAGCAAGGGTTTATATAGTGGCCTATCCCATTAATGTCCTTTTCTTTGTAGATCTACATATAACATGCAGTGACATACCGAAATTTGTTTTGATTAACCATCAAGATCGATTATTTTGTAATTTGATAGCTACCAGATCTCGAGAGACTGGTTTTCGAGAGATTGTACAATTACACCCACCCAAAAATTAGAAAAGGAGTTTAATATAGCAAGAAAACGAAATATCGAGAGTGCGGAGGATCGAGTGGGCATCATGTCAATTGGAGCGAAATGAGCAGACAACAACCTGGCAATGCAGCTAGAGAAGATAAGGTGGAGGATCGTGAGGCTTGGAGTTTAGTGTCTGATCAAATCTGTCATCCATCTTCCCTATCCCTCGAGCAAAACTATGGTCCTACGGTGTTTTGGTTTTTTTCCTTTTGTGGGAGCAAAATACTCTTGGGCACGTGTGAATGATTTGCACTTTCATCAATATCGAATCGTCTATTTTTGAGCAGGGTGCTTGAGATGTGCTGGTCGTCATGAATCTGTCTCCCCGTCGGTCTTGATAAGAACGAGAGAGAACTCTGTGAAGGGTGTCACGGGCCGATGGACCAAAGGCCCGCGAAAGTGTGGCCCAAAACCTTTAATGGGCCGATTGGGCAGGGTGATCAAGCAATCTTACTGGGCCTAATTAGCCGACAGCACGGGCTAGCTTGCGGTGATGGTATCGGCCCGATGGGACCGAGCCAAGTGTTAGTTTGGGTATGGACTGTCCTCTCAAATTTGCGTTTTCAACTCGATTGCCTTTTTCGACCAAAAAAAAAAAAAAAAAACTCGGTTGTGCTGCTGTGCGGTCACCACAAAAAAAAAAAAAAAGGTTAATACCAAAAAAAAATAAAAACTTAAACTAGTACACCCATGATGGATGTACCCAATTAGCTTTTTTATCATTAAAAATTTCAAATTGATACATTATAACATATTTACCCTTCGTTAAATTAGATTAATATCATGAAAAATTATAAACTAGTACACCTATGACAAACGGAGGGTAAACCCCAAATTAGTATAGCTGTCAATTGCCACTGTCACTCAATTTAGCAATTTAACGAGAAAATATAAATAAAATTAACAGATTATGTTTGTTACAGGCACACTAATTTGGTATGTTAGTTTAAAGTAAATTTAGTTTTGGATTTTTCGTAATATTAACCCATAGAAATATGGACGTGAGTTGTACAAATTCTAGTACTATTTAATACTCTTCCTTTTATGAACTTAATTAATTGTCAAGGGTTTTTCCCCTGATGGGTATCATGATAATTTTGTAATAGGAGATCAGCTACGACTTTTGCCTCCATTCTGTCGATTTCTGGGGGGACCTACCATCAAAATGTAACATCCATCCCCATTCTAAATAGGAAACAAATTAATTCGCCGTCGCTCTCTGTGACATAATAATAATTGCTAATAGAGATGATCATAATTTTAGAGTAAACCAGAAACTTGAGACTTCATCAAGTTTTCGGTTCTATATTTTTAAGAATCGGGAATATGCGGTTCGGTTCCCGATCCATGAGGAACCGAACCGGCAACCTACAAAAACCTAAAATAAAATACATTTAGCTTTCTTATTCTACGAAACCCTAATCTTCCTCTGCGGGAGCGACTCCTTGATTTTTTTCCTCCCCACAATTTCTTCCTCTAGAAAGTCCAGACGCTGCTTTATGTTGCGGTCACCGACGCCAGCCGTGGAAAGGCACAAGTGACGAGCCCTATTAGCGACTAGCTCTCACGCGGTTTCTTCATTCGTAAGCGACCCGAGACGATGAAGGGAAGAGAACGAAAGTGGTCGGTGTAACATCGATCGCAAGGCCTTCTTCCCTCGCGACTTCAACATCATCGACTCAGTGATCGATTCGTAGAGATAGTCGTCGTGGAAGGTTGATTGAATTTTCGATTCGAGCAATTGTCCGTAGCTTTCGCATCCCTCCACGTGTTTGACAAATTGCCTGGACGTTGAAGTCTCCATCTCTTTCTCGGTTAGTAGGGTAAACGTTCTCAAAAGGTTAGGGATTTGCTGCCATGTGTGGCATTCTTGTGGCGGTGAGCCATGTCGCTTTCTCATTTTGTGCTTTCTCAAAAGTTGCATTGAGAAGACATTAAAAAATTCGAAATAATAAATAACAAATAATAAATAATAAATAATAATTTTTTAATTTCAAATTTCATAATTTCTAGAGATATCGAATGAACAAATACAACACTTCATAGATTGTGACTCAAGTACTAAAGATTGGCAAAATAATCATACGAAACAAAATAATAATTATTTTCTACAAAGTGTTAAATGCACTTAATAATTGCAAACCAGCATGCGGGTATTGTGGAGTCCAACGAACAGTCTATTGTTTTTATTTGAACAAGTTATAACACATACACACTTATAAAGTGACTCGCATAAAATAAACAACAAACATATTCTAAGTTTTAAGGTATGTTAGTAGATTTCAGATTTCAGGAAATGAAAAATCGATTTTGGCAAGTTTTGAAAGTGCTTATCCCTAACTGCTGACCAAGAGAGGCCATGCACCACTCTAACGGGAAGTCTACCTCTTTCTCCATGATTAGCAATTTTTTTCTTATACACTCGATAGTTGGAGATCTTAGTCATCTGTCAACATAAGCCAAAAAAAAAAAAAAAGTTAGGATATTTCATATATAAGAGTATCCTTTTTTAATTGACAAGTGACGAAGTACACCCGTTATTATACATTCTCCAAGTAAAGTCAAAACAACAAACAATCAAGGCTTCCATACATGTGGTAAATCTCAAATAAGGACATGAGGACGTGAGGGAACTAAAAAGAGGAACATCGATCAGCAAAGGAAAATGAGGAAAACAAACAGAACAGCACGTGATATAGTCGTTGTCAGTCTATGTGGTCGGTTCGTCCCTCAAATGCCCAACTGACTTTGAAGCTCCAGGAGGGTCTCGGCGGAGGCTCTGAGCTTCTGCATCTCCTCATCCGTCAGGTGCACGTTGGTCACTCCCACGACGCCGCCACGGCCGAGCTGTGCCGGCAGGCTCAGGAACACATCCCCTCCCTCGATGCCGTAGAACCCCCTCGCGAGGACCGAGACCGGGTGGATCCTGCGCTGATCGCGGAGGAGGGTCCGCGCCAGGCTGGCTACGGAGTAGCCGATCGCCCAGGACGTGTAGCCCTTGAGGTTTATGACTTCGTAGGCGCCCTCGACCACGGTCTTGTGGATGTTCTCCAGCATCTCCTCCTCGTACGGGATCTGCTGCCGCTCCAGGAAGCTCAGGATCGGGACTCCCCCGACGCTTATGCTCGACCACAGGGCAACCGAGCTGTCGCCGTGCTCTCCGACAACGTAGGCCTGTATGATCACAGTCATTCGACAGAGTCATTTGATCACAGTCATTGTCTTGCCTCATATTAATCTAGGTTATGAGTAACACTCAGTAGACATTTTCGTTTTTGTACCTGCACGTCCTGAGCGTTGACCTCAAGATGATCCGCCAGCAAGAACCTAAATCTGGACGTGTCCAAATTCGTGCCCGAGCCGATGACCCGGTTCGGTGGAAACCCAGAGATCTTCCACGCCACGTACGTCAGTATGTCGACCGGGTTCGAGACGACCATGAGGATGGCGTCGGGAGAGTGCTTGGCAAGCTCGGGAATGATGCTCCTGAAGAGGGCCACGTTCCTCTGCAGTAGGTTCAGCCTTGACTCGCCAGGGTTCTGCCGGGCGCCGGCGGTGACGACAATGAGGTCTGACCCTGAGGTGACGGCGTAGTCGGAGGAGGAGGAGAGGATGGTGGTGCGGGGGAGGAAGGCAGCGGCGTGCTGGAGGTCGAGCATCTCACCGCGGAGCTTGTCAGCCATGGCGTCGACAAGGGCGATCTCGTCGACGAGGTCCTGGGTGAGGACGGTCTGCGCGATGGCCATGCCAACATTGCCGGCCCCGACGACGGTGATCTTGGTGTGGCGGTTGGTCTGGGAGGGCGGGGCGGTGTTGTGGATGGGCCTGAAGAAGGCCTGTGACAGGTCGAGGCCACCGGGGCCGAGGGATGAGGCGGAGTACGTCTTGTGCATGGTGTTTGTAGTGGGACGGCGGTGACAGGTGGCGGCAGCGACGGCGGGTTCAAGAGTAGAGGTTTCGGTATGGCGGTGGTTAGTGGCGGTTGTTTGGTTTGCAGTTCGGAGATAAATGGTTTCGAAGTTTTGTGGGGTTTTATAGGAGATTGAGGAGGGAAAGTCTTTGGAGAAGAAGTCTTCCTAATCATACGTCTTGAATGACACAAAAGCGTAATTTCCCATATGTTAAACGATCAATTTACCACCGAACCCCCCCCAAAAAAAAAAAAAAAACGATCAATTTACCCAACCATTTTACTTGTCAAGTCACTTAATATGTCAATTCAATAAATCGATTTTAATATGTGTGACACTATTTATCTCAAGATCACTTTAAAAGGTATAAAATATTAATATGTTTCGTTTTATATTTTTCACATTTTCATCATGGCCATCGTCAATGCAAATATATAACTTTTTGGGTGGGTAATCGATTTATATACATGGTAACATCTATCGCAAAAATACCCATATATTAATCGAATGCATAGTTTCATGGGGAGTGTTTCCCATTGAAAGAAATGCATGGTGATTATTTTCCTTGTTTGCTTTACTGCTTGCTGGTGCCTAAGCATCAAGCACTCGCATTGAATCTTCTTTAACAGCTCCTTTGCCCTCGTTTGATGAGGAAACAGACTTTCTAGATCATTTTATCAATCTTGTCGATTTTAAAAAAGGGAAATAAAAAAATATAACATATTATTTATGTATACGCCTTATTTATGATGCGATCTCGCAACCTAATGTAATAAGTGCAATTGCAAAACAAACCATCCCACCTAGAAATCACGTTCCGCGCGCGTATTCACGACGCTATGCGATCCGAATATCATAGACGGGAATAGTAAATTACTGATGTTGAAAGTTCAAAGTGCTTGGAGGGCACTCCAAGGCCCAGGTGCATGGGGACAGCAAGAGCCGTACGATCGATTTTTCCGTGGTGGACAATCCAATTCCATGGGCTCCAGCACTGGAGAAGCTTCTTTATTGAAATTCAAAATGCCTTTTCTTTATCCCCGAATTGACCGGACAACATTAAGGCTCTCAGCAGCAGAAATAACGTGCAGGCAATCGAAAATTCTCTGTTTTGGGCGAATCAAACCAATTGATAATGAAAGTTGAGACATCGGATCCAATTATCAATGTGGAAGATGAGGGAATCGCCTTTCACGACAAGGAAATGACATTGCTCGTCTTTTGAACGCATAAATAAGGAATATTCCCGACGGCTTCATAGGTCCCGACCCATTTCGAGGAAAAGTGTAGCTCGTTCCATTAGTTTCTCAACATAAGTCATGAGTTCCTCAACGTAAGTCATATGTTATCAGGATATCCAATCAAAAACCTTAAATCTATGGGTTAATGCCACAAAAAATTCCAAATTAATACATCTATGATAAATTTACCCCAAACTAATTTTTTGATCACAAAAACTCTAAAAGGATAAACCTGTAACAATCTATCATCTGTTAGTTTCCGTTAAATTTATTTAATCAAATTGCTGAGTTCTAAGTTTGGGATTTTACCCTTTGTTTTTGTGGTTTTTCATGATAGTAATTCAATTTAATGGAAATTAATAGATAGTAAATTTGTCGCAAATAATTTAGGGTAAATATGTCATATGTATATTAGTTTGAAATTTTGTGATCAAAAAATTAGTTTTTTGTAGATTTTTTGTCACAAATGTATCAATTTAAAATTTTTTGCGATATTAACCCTAAAATTATATATGAAGGCTAGACCGCATGATGCTTTCATGCCCCCTCTCATATAGCAAATTAAACTAGGGCAAAAGCCAATCCCAATACCATATTGGAAAATTTAAATTTATACGTGAGGGAATGCCATGAGTTCTGTAAATAAATTATGCGGGATACTTTAATAAATTATAACGTCTTTCTCAACGCACAAGAGTGAATATATATGCCAACAAGTTTCCATCTATCGACCATCTAATTTCTTTTTGCTGTACTTAACACGCACATGACAAGTGCTGCTCCCTGTATTGGCGATATCATCACGCCTCGAACTCGAAAGGAACGAGATCTAGCGACTTCCATGGAAAGCTCCCTAGAAATTTTCTTGGTAGAGAAAGAAATCTGTAGTTTTGAGAAGAAACCACGCAAGGGTCAGCCCCCGGATTTGAGCCTCTAAGAAAGCTTTCCACCGACCGCGTCCGAAGGGGGAAACATGGCGTGAGTTGAATGGCACGACTGCGAGTTTCAACTCTCGAGAAAAAAAGGGTGCAAATGGAGAGAAGTGCTTATCGCGGTGTCTCCCATCATTCCCACCGCTCGTTCCCTTCCTTCTGGTCTCCCGAAACAGCCGCCGCCTCGCCACGGCCCCGCTGTCTTCTGACGAATCCGAGGTCTTCGAAGTCCATTCCAACTCGTGTTTCGGTCGTTCCACCACCAGTTAGAGCCCAACCGTAGGGTTTTTTTTTCCAAGCATGTGGATGGGTAGGTTTCTTCTCTTATCAACTTCCCAAGAGAGAGGCTATCGTATAAGGGCATTCCAGACCCTTTTTGGCTATTATCAATTAAGGACGACGGAACGACCTAAAGAGGTTGGGCGGCTTTCCAACGCTCCGTCAACATCGATTGCCAACAAATTTAATTCGAGCGAGATGTTCCTAATCAGTGGATGGGGTACATCCTGACCAGGGAAAAACAGGCGTAGCATAATGCGGCCTAAACTTCGGCCGAAGCTCACGACGCTTGGCAATAGCCGATTCATCAGCATCTCTATCAAGTCTCTCCCTTTCCAATCTGCACAAGTTCACGCAAACCATCCATGCCGAGATTGTGTCACAAGCCTACTCTCGAAAGGGTTACATTTAACTAGACCCGAATTTAAAGAACGCACTCTTCTTAAAACACGGAGTTCTGATAACATCATTTATCAATAGCCATATCTAAATAGATGTTGTGATAAATGATACAATATAAATAGAGTCAATTTTGACGAAAAATTGAAATCTGTCAAGGTTGCCATTGTTGGAGGCTGCTCTTTTTTTATACTATCTCGATTGGATTTTTGGCAACAATCGAGAGGATGTCTTCGAGATATGAGACTGTGGATACTTTTTCTCCCTTTGGACATTCCCAAGAGAGATTTTGTCTCCTAAACCAGCCATTGCCATAGCCCACAGGCTTCTGATGAATCCAAGTTCTCATGTCGATTTGAGTGGGTGGTTAGATTCAACCTTTCAGAGCCGCCCTTCAAATTTTTCCAAGCATATATGGAAGGGCGCATTTTCTTCTCTCATCACTTTTATGCAGAAAAAGCTATCATATAAGGGTATTCTAGACCCTTTTTATCATTATCAATTCTGATGAAGTTATAGCATCAGGTACACCTATCAAACAGATGAATGAATTGGACTGAAAATGGTTTACCCAAATTAATCAATTTAAACCGTTTTGACTTTTTTTTTTATACAATACAAATCAATTGACCTATTTCGACCAAAAAAGGATCTAGTAACCCATATCACATACTAACCCATTTCTGAGTTGACACAAAATACCTAAAACACTTTCATATTCAACTCAATTTAGAAAAGCTTATAAAACTCTTTAAGTTTCAACAAAAAAGCGAAAAAAAAAATTAAGATGAAAGTGTAGAGTGCACAAGTGCAAAATCAAGTAAAGATGAAAGAGAGTTATATAGATGAGTTGGGTCTAAGAAAATTATGAACCCATTTAACACTTATATTATTTTTTATTTTATCATTCTACACTCATTTACTTAGTATAACTTATCTATATAATAATTCAGCCCATCAATATGGATTAAGAGATAGATTTATGATTCATTTTAACAAGTCTATCACCAAGGTCATTAACATCCTGACCAAGAAAAATGGGATACATATGCATGATTCAAATTTAAAATACAACTGAAACTCCAAAATCTAACAATAGTTGAGCAATCGGCATCTCTATATTACAGGGGCGAGTCGTGAATCTTGGGTGATGCTCTCAGGTTTATCTCATCACAACCCAAGAGCCCTAAAGCTCCATTGGCGACCACCCAACCTTTCCTGTTAAGGCTGCGTTCTTTATTTCACATGCTATTACCTACATGCCCTAAACCCCAATTGGAGAGGATATTTTTCTTTCTTTCTGAAGGATATCCTGAATTTTACCTCATAGAATTCAAACATAACAGTTTAAGGACATACTAGGGTCTGCATGAGAACATTTCTATTCCTAAGAATTTCTATTCTTTTGTTCCCTAACAAAAAAGAATGTAAACCCGTTTGGTAACGCCAAGTTGATTTCTATTCCCCTAATAAAAAAGTTAGCCCTGAAATAGAAATGAGAAACAAAAAAAAATTACTTCTTGTCCCGGAACAATTTCTAGAAATAAGCAAATTTTCTTTTTCATTTTTTTTTTATTTCTCTCTTGTTGTGGCCACCTCCAACCGCCCGGAGTCACCGCCGACCGCCGACCGCCGCCCGCTGCCGCCGCCGCTGATCGTCGGCCACCGCCGCCGCCGCCGCCGTCGATCGCCGCCGACCGCCGCCCGCCACCGCCGACCGTGAGCAAGAATAAAAAAAAAACAAATAAATAAAAAATAAAAAACAAATAAATACAAAAAAAACAAAAAATACAAAAAAATAAAAAACAAATAAATACAAATAAAAAACAAATGCAAGAAAAAAACAAATAAAACAAATAAAAATCAAAAAATACAAATAAAACAAATAAATACAAAAAAATAAAAAACAAATAAATACAAAAAAACAAATGAAAAATAAATAAATACAAAAAAATAAAAAACAAATAAATACAAAAAAAATAAATACAAAAAAATAAATGCAAAAATAAATACAAAAAAAAAATAAATACAAATAAAAAACAAACGCAAGAAAATAAAAAAACAAATACAAAAAATAAATACAAAAAAGAATAAAAAACAAAAAAAACAAAAAACAAATACAAAAAAATAAATACAAAAAACAAATAAATACAAAAAGAATAAAAAACAAATAAAAAAGAAGAAATAAAAAAATAAATACAAAAAGAATCGTTCTTTCCAAACGCATTTCTATTCTTTTTCTATTCCAAGAAGTAGAAATTTTGTGCGGTTATTAAACGGATTAACTTTTCGCTAAACCATTAGGAATAGAAATGAAAAGAACTATTTCTTAAAAAACTCTTCCCCAGAAGAAATTTTACCACGCGCACCCCTAAGGTCTAAGCATAACAGTTTAAGGACATACTAAGATCTAAGCAAAATGGAACATTCTGCAAGGGCATTAATATTTAGTCTTACATCTCGATCCGGACAATTCTGTTGCGAGTCCATTCTCGGAATGACTACAATTAAGTAGACCCAGATTTAAAGTACTCTTCTTAAAGACAGTTCCGAAATCATTCATTTATCAAATAGCCATACCCATGTAGATGCTGTGAAGGGCAATTCCACATGAACACGTGTCAATTTTGGCGAAAAATTGAAATCCATCAAAGGTTTTCCCTACACATCGATCAGCTTTTCACCTACAATCACGAGGATGTCTTCGACAAATTGGACTGTTCTGAGTTTTTTCTCCCATTGGACATGAGCATTACATTCACTTCACAGACATTACTTTCTCCTTCGGCGCCTCTGTTGGAATAATCCCCCAGGCACCACATCACAACAAACCACTCTCCAGATGGTCCTTCAAGAATGTGAAGCACTGTTCTAATCAGCATTTGCATAGTGCTTGTTCAGCACTTTCCAAAGCTCATAAAATCGTAAGATATTGAACTCCATCTAAGAAGATTCGCCAGCATCGAAAGGACCGAGCAGGAACTTTTCTTGTGAAACTGACAGTTGGAGCTTATATACAAGATGTACATAATACTACTTCCCATGAAAGTCTTCATAAACCCATGCAGTGAAATGACAAAAGTAAATAGCACCGGAGAACGAGTGGAAATAAGCCACCTGCTAAGATTGCTATTGAAATCTAACACCCAAGCCCGAATGTGTTTTCTCCGCTGTAAGTGACGTAGAGAAACCCATCTTCATCCTTCTTCTCTTCATATATCGCAGACATGATTGCCCCTGCAAGAATAAATCAGAAAGGAACGTCTCTCTTTAAGTCCATTCCGAGTTACAGTGCAAGAAGCATCTATAAGTAGATGAAACTTCCTGGACGAAAAGCAAGAATCACCTGTTGGTGGGAGAACATTGTCCACAAATATGAAGATTGCCTTCTCTGCACTCAACTTGATCCTTTTGCGGATAACATATACAAACTGTCCGACTGTCAGGTCAGCAGGAACAAGATACCTAGCATGCACATCAAGATCGGGGATTAATCGGTGAAGACAGAGGATAACTTCTCATAGCAGTGCAGACTGATACCTTTGACACGAAAAGACAATCTACAGTAACCCAGTATGCACGAAAGCCACAAGAAGAGGGGTGCAAAGATAGTTGCATGATGAGCATAGCAACTACAAGTCCACCAAAAACTTTATATAATGTGGACACATGACCTATTGAAGGACAAAATGGGCTCTCGGTTTCCCCATTGTTTTTTGGAAGAAAACATCACGAAAGGGAAGAAAAGTCAAGATGGATAAATGATTTATGGCCCATACAACTGATAAACTGAACAAGCTGAATAAATTATAACAGACGTCACCAGACAAGTTGAGGGCCACAATAATGAATAAAGGTTCAGAGACACAACATAGGCAACCACTGAACAGTCTTTCCATCAATAACCAGATAATCTCCCCCAACCTCTTTCTGTTTAGATGAGAGTCTAATGTCCAACAAACAGAGAGCAGGTGATTGACAAAAGCTTGATTCTTACTTCTTCTTGTCAATGTTCGGGATATCACTTCTCTCAGCCTTCTCCACAATCACCTTAATCAAAGACAAAGCCCAAGACATGTTAGCTTCAAAACCCAATATGATGAAATGCACATGCATTCATCTTCAAATAAAATTCTAGTAAGATCAAGAGGGTAAGGAAATTGAACCAACAAAAGCTACTGCATCTTGGTAATGGTGGACCACCACACCACCACACCCGGCCAGTCCCTAATACATATGGACTTTTATAGCCTAAATCGTGGAAGTCTGAAATTCTCACTACCATAACACACACTTACTGATGAAAAAGTAAACAACTGAGCTTTTCCAGACCAGTAGTAGCAGTTTTGAACTCAAATTATCCCAATAGTCGCTACCTTTCAAATAAAAAAAAGCACACCTTTTCCTTCTCCATGACCTCGTAATGTCACCCTAAAGATAAGGCACATAAATTAGAGGAGAGAATTGAGATTACAGGTTATTTTTCAACTATCGAGCGCCCAAAGAATCTGGACATCAATATGAATGACTTCTGCCAAACAGATCAAAGAACCACTGCGGTCCATATGAAACCTTGTATGTCATATGTAAATTGCTTGTAACAATCTTTAATATAGAGGATACTCTGCTAAGTCAATATTACAGTCTATTCATAAAAAATTCTTTGCACATGAAAGGATTAATCAACATAATGTAAAATTGACCTGTTTTGGGGGCAGAGAGCAGAAGCAATGACAGAATATTAAGAAATACTGGCCTGAACGCATCTACATAGGCAACAAGGGGAGCGCTATGATTATATGTGACTCAGTCTTAAATCTTAAAAAGGTGGAAGAAAATAAATTTACAGTCAATGAGTAAGAGAGAGCTCAAGCGAGAAATACCCATTCTCAATTCAAGAGAATAAAAGGGCCTCATAAACCACTTAATTTCCCATATTGTTAGACTGAAATTCTAAAATGCTGGACAAAGTGATACTGCGAGCTTGACTTTCCACTCCGCAAGTCCTTGAGGGCATGAGAGATGATGCGCACAAACAATCAGGTATGCCAAAAAGTACAACTAGATACTTAAGTTCCCAAAGAAGCAAACTTAAGGCTAAATTTTCCAAAGACAAATTCATCAGCACGAATCATAACAAGTTCATCCAACTTTCATTCTCACCGGAATTCTATCTGGGTACTTCTCCCTTATCCTGGCAGCCTCCGCCCGCCTCTTCTCTGGGTTTACAGGACAGTTTTATTAATTAACAAGTTCAGAATCGAAGCTTTAGCAACAAAATAACCACAAAAGCGAATTGCTACTCAAGGAAGAGAAAAACGCACCAAGATCATGCTCTTGCTTGAAGTAACTCTTAGCCATTCCACCTGCTACCATAGCCCCAAAAACATAAGCCAAAACTGATAAAATCGAGCATAACATATGAAAAAGAAGTAATGATAACAACAGCAGAGCCCTTCAATTTATCACCCCATCCCTCCACGCCGTATATCTAAAGGGTACTTCAACTTAGCAGTACAGTCAAATTCAGGAGGTGAAGCCAATTTCCTAACCCAAAAGAGAGAAGAACAAAATTGAAAAAAAAATTAAAAAATAAAAAAGCCCAAAACTTTATCTCCTTCTCACGTCCCTGAGCACAGAATTTACCGACGATCAGACAAACGAAGAATAAAAAACACAGAAAAAAGGGAAGAGCAACCCAGGATTCTGCAAATTCAAGCATGAGCACCGTCGAAGACAAAGCACCTAGATGAACAGCGATCGATTCCCAAAACAAAGACTCGAACTTTACTACGTTCCGACCTCTCGAGTAATCGAACCGAAGCACGAGTTCGCAAGCGGATGAAGAATCGAGAGGCAAGCTGGAAGCCGATGATCGTACCTTGTTGAGCGACGGAAAAGGGGGCTCGGTCGAGAGAGAGAAAAGAGAGATAAAAAAGAGAGCTTTTTTTGGGGAGAGAAATCTTGTGAAACCCGTGGGAATCAGTTGGAGAAGATAACGAGGATACGAGGCAGCCTTTTGGCTTTGTGTATTTCCAGTAATTTCCAACTACTCCATTATCAATGCCCATCTTTAATAATAACCCTTTTTTTAATTAAGTGAAACTTAAAATCTATAAATAAATAAATAGGAAGAGATGATGATGACGACAAATAACACACCCCTGTACAATAGTCAACCTTCTTCCTTTAAAAATGGTTTTGGCTCGGTTCTGTCTTATTTCAAATTATTTTCCGTTTAAGCCCTAGATACGATTTTCGAAACAAGTTTTTCCCTAATCATATTAGATTGGTATCGCTTTTTTTATGGCCTGCCAAATTTAGCAAGATTTTGCTAAAAGATATCAAACATAACGTTGAATATCAACCAAAATTTATTCCGTGAATTACTACACCACGGAAAAATTAAAAAGACAACATTTGATCTTTGAAAGGATGAACAAATGGGTATGAAAATATGTCATAGCGCTGATTGAACTCAAAAATTAATAAAACATTATAAATTTCGAGTTCTAACTAGCCTCATTGGTCTTGGCTTGGTACCTATGCATGCCATGTAAAACACAATTTAACACGTGGAAACTGGGACTCTGACCAACGTTTGCGCCATTGTACACTCGCTCGATCATTTGAGACATGTTCGTCATCCCCGTAATAGAAGTAGCTAGACCTAGCTCTAAGTTTGGCAATGATGTAAGATTGACATGATTACTTAAAGTCTCTCCCCATTGCACAAAAAGACTATTAAACTTTGGATTTGCAGCCTTTCAAAAGGTGAAACTGCGAAATACCGGGTCATGAATGAGGATATCCTTTTATTCTCAAAACCCTTTTGGAGACCGAGGCCCACCACTCTTCATTACTTGGCTTGTGAGGAAATGATGCAGAACTACTCTGCAGTGGCCAATATAAGTCTCATTTGGCTTTAAAAAACGATCAACTAAAGTAGGCATAATCAATAGCTGGGAACTGATTAGATGCCCATCGTCAACATGACTTGATATACTCTCACGGGGCTTCTTCAATGACATAGTCTTAAAGTTATGCTCTGTTTTGATCTTCGGTCTCTTGATTTTCATTAGCTGTTTAGAAGTTGTAGATTGAGGTCCGATTGCCTGTAGATTAGCTAATAAATTGAGCTAGAGTTGAGTTCTCTTTTGTGGGTGGAAGAGAGATCTGTTTTGCACCATAGTTTCGCAACCTTCGGTTCTAGTGGCGAGCCAATAGGGACAAACATGTCACCAGATCAAGAGCCTGGATCATCAATAGACCATGAGACACATTTTGAGGCAGGTGCTAAGAGTGGCTTCTGTTGCCCCGAGATCTCGTCGTGACAAGAAATTCGAAAACCTTTGCAAAAATATAAAGGATCTTCTGAAGAGACCACCCTCGCGATTTTCACTATTTCATTAGCTAGGTTAGCATGTAGGTTGGAAGATGAACCTTGATTTTTTATCCTGATTCTGATGCTATTGGTAATGCTAATTCCTCCTCCTATATTAGGGCGCAAATAAGATCTACCAGTCTGACATTAATGACATTAATTGCAACTTTGTGCTCAAGAGTCATCATATTCCTACCTCGGCAATGTTACTACTATAAATCAGCAAGAGATATGCCTCGAGTACATTCGACAACTCTTTTTGCAATGCTCGTTGATACAACTAGTAACCATTCCTCGACCATCATTCAGATCGTTACTGGGAAGAAAAAAGAAACATGTAAAAACTCCTAGGCTGGTTCAAGCTTCCTCCCTAGCCTGTGAATACTGAATAGACAAGTACTAATCTCCGAGACTGAGAGAAGACGGTTCGCTCTCATCTGCGAATGACTTCGTCGGTAAAGCCTTCCTCAGGTCACTCAAGGCACGCTCGTCATTGCTCGCCACTCGTCAATGCTCACCAATTGGTCGGAGTCCGGACATGGAAGCTCCCTCTGGCTTAGGATTTTCATCACTTCTGCCGTTCTTCCGAGAAGAATAGCGGCGGACCACACGCTCTCTGTCCGGCCCTCAATGCTGCTGCGAGAGCACTCGGTGAATATGACATGTTCTAAGTTGGTGAGGCAGGCCCCAATAATATCGGAGATCATCCTTGATATCTTCTCGAAGATTCCGTTGCTCATATAACAGTCGCTGTTCTTGCAATCGAGCAGCAGGGTCTCGCTTATACGGTACATGGAATGTGCGGCCCGTACTTTGACGGGCCATGCCGAAGGGGATTCCATTAAATATCCATGGGTTGGTACGGCTTTGAAGTCGATGAAAACGTTCTTTGCGGTGCATGCAAGCGCTTCGAGCACATCCTTTGTGGTGTTTCCCTGCAGGGAAA
The DNA here is from genome assembly GCA_014182365.1 of Eucalyptus tenuipes. Lineage (NCBI taxonomy): Eukaryota > Viridiplantae > Streptophyta > Magnoliopsida > Myrtales > Myrtaceae > Eucalyptus > Eucalyptus tenuipes. The sequence goes on along the minus strand of CM024540.1, from coordinate 26,089,876 downwards.
TTTTGCGGAGATCTACATCGAGCCATTTGTGGTAGAGATCGACTCCCATGAACACAATGCTCGCCGCCTTTCGGGCATTCATCAATTCTTGTTTTGCGCACAGCCTTTCTTCTACTATGTTGACATACATCAGGGCCTCGCGAACACCACGCAGCAATCGTTTTCTGGCAGATGGGTCAATGTCTGGAATGGTGACCGCTATGCTCGTTAAGGTCGCGATCGGCAGTGCCCAATTGTTCGGTGGTTCTGCAGAATCCAGGGGAGGAACTGCATCGCTGTCGAAGTCCATGACCCCTGTGAACCCACGAGGATTCGTCTGTTCCAAAAGTTGCACGAGATGTTTGGGCTGATTGTTCTTCCCCATCTTGATCCAACGCTCGATGGTGTCGCATTTGTTCCGCATCATGACGTGCACCAATTCTTCCTCGCCCTCGAGATGCAAAATATATTGGCTGAAGTCCGGCTTTGAGGCCGAGCCTTCTAGGGGCGAACTCGAGTGCGAGTCCTTGTCTAAATCGCTGATGTTCAGTTTGAACTTCTTCCTCAGATTGGAGCACAAATCACAGGACGACAAGATCGGGCTCATGAACAGAATGGAGATCAGCCTCACGGCCTTGCTTCCCAACACGATCCCAACTTGTATTCCGATGAGCATATCCAAAACCACGTTCTTCGAGTCGTGGATGAGTTTACGACACCACCGGCTCCGGATGTGTAAATTGAACGGACGCTCCTTAATCTCTATGAATTGCTGTATCCAATACTTTTCGGGCTTGAATTCATCCTTGTAGCTCTTGTTCCCCCGCCTCTGCCATTTCAATCTGATCGTGAGGAACCATCGGAATGCCGGTGCGATTGTGCCGACCCCGACTGCAATAGTCTGCGTGATGAGAATCGCCGTGCTCGACCACTTATAGTCCGACTCCGAGTCCAACGGGCCATAGCAGGATACGAACTCGAACATCCAGGGCTGCAGGTAAGCCCGGACCATCGCCTGCGCCAGGGTCATTGCGCTCAGGAGGCAGAGCGCCCCGGAAGCAGTGCACGTCACAGACCGCGCCATGACGAATTGCGGGTTGCAGGAATGGGCCATCATCCCATACTTCAACAGGTGCTCCTTGAGCTTGTCGAAGACGTTGTCGCAGCTCCGGCTCAAGCTCTCCTTCACAGTCAGCTCGTGCCTCTTGCAATACTTCATCTCCAAGTAGCACTTGCTCGTCGGGACCATCGCGGCCGAGAAGCTCAGGGTCACCAGCAACAGCAGCATCAGGGACATTACGAACACATGTTCCCACCTGCAGACGAAGATCACTCCGGTGCCCAACTGTATACAGATGTTCACAAAAGATGTGATGACGAGAATGGCCAGAGCGATCACGTTGGACCGGAGCTCCTTGTTCTCCATCGACCCGAGAGAAGGCATCGAATTGCCCATCACGGTGCAGATCAGGACCGAGCTGCTAAGCTTGGCGAGCTGCTCCTTCCGGCGCGACATTGGTGTGTTGAGGTCGACGGAGAGCTTGACCGCGACGGCAATGACGCTCAGTGACATGGCGTTGAGGGCGCAGTAGCGGCTCGGGAACCAGAGCTGCCGGTAGCGGAAACCGGCGGCAGCATCTGCGGCCATCGCGATCGCACAGGCCAGAGAAGCCGCCGCCATGTAGACGCCGATCCAGGGCATGGGCTTGCCGAACTCGGCCTGATTGAGGCTTCCATTGACGCAACCGAGCATGATGGGCGTCTCTATTTCGTGGTATCGATTCCCCTGTTTCCTTCGAAGCTCTGCGACTGCGGCGGCTGTGTTTTTGCTCAGGAAGTTTAAGGCTGGAAAGCGCGTGGGAACGGTCAAGTGAGTTCCATTTTTTCTGGCCATGGAGTTTGAAAAAAGAGAGGCAAATACTCTCTGAATATTTGCCAAATATATGACCTGGTCCTTGAACTTTGACGTGTTCCCTGAACTTTTAAACTATTTAATAAAATACTTAAATTTTAGTTTAATACACAATGTATTCCCCGAAATTTTAATATGTTCAATGTAATCCCCGAACTTTTAGTTATGTTCAATTTAGTTCTTTGATTATATGAAAATATTCAATGTTTTCTTTAAACTTTTGACACGTGTTCAATTTAGTTTGTAGTCCATATGAAAATGTTCAATGTTATCCTTGATTTTGAATTAATGAAAAGACTACATTGACCATTTTCATATAGTTCAAGAATTAAATTGAACATATACCAAAAGTTTTGAGATTATATTGAATGAAATCAAAGTTCGGAAATCATATTGAATATTAGGCTAAAATTCAGGAAATATATTGAATAATTTAAAATTTTAAGATCACATTTTATATTGAGCCAAAATTTATAGATTATTTATAAAATTCTTCCTATGAATTTTATTCATTGGCTTTGTAGCTAAATGTGATTCTTCAAACTCGATCTTCCTCTTTCCTTGAAACTCTCAATTTCAATTCAACTTGCTTTTCTATAAATGTCCCATTAGATTGAGTCAATTCATGATCATTAGCAACATTTTAAGATAGCAAACACTAAATAGAAATTTTGAAAATAAGTAAAAGTTATGAGGGCACTTAATTGAGGAACTCTTTTCCCTAAGAGTCTCACACGGCATAAAAGTTGAGATCAAAACTTTTGTCACTCTTGTTGGTCGTCTCATGCATACGTAGTATGAAATAGGTATTACGAAATTAACTCCTTTCCCAAAAAGCGTATATCTACACCTTCAATACCGTACATATGATAGTTCAAACATACCTAATGTCTAACTTGAGTTCACGTATCTACTCTTTCACGGAATTCACGGTTAAGAGCTTCTAGTGCTTCTTGCTCTTCCAGCACATATTAGATTTTCATATGTCATATTTCATAATTATCGCCGTTCAGCTTCTCACATTTATTCAATTCCACGACTATGCTCTTAGTTGCTGAAGCCATTGGATCTGAACATATCATACACATATGCACGAATTATTAATACCTATCATTTATGCATCCGTTTTGCATAAACTCATCATATTAATGAATAATTTCAAATAAGGTTTCAGAATCAAAATGTCACTATGTTTCCAATCATCATCCAAAAATCTTAACTTGAAACTATCATTAATATAATCTTCTATGCAAAATAAGTTCTTTGATTCTTCAAAAACTTCTATGAACTACCCACAACAATTAATAATAACAGAAGCAATTGACATTGGATATCCATTAAGGATAGAATAAAAATATTTCCACATAATGTAACAAATACATCAGTTGCTACAACAACATCAACATGGTAGAAATAATCTATATAAGATATCCATAAAATATACTAAATAAACACTACTAGAAACAGCTAACGCCAAGTCAAACTATGAACATGTAAATATCCTTTCAATTTCTTGGAAATTTCCTTTGTAAATTCATTAGGCAACGCCAAGTCAAACTATGAATAGGAAAGATCCTTTTAATTTCTTGGAAATTTCTTTTGTAAATTCATTAGGCACATTCGGGGACCACAGAAAAATAGACAGAAATCCCTTAGAATTTCTCCTTCGCACATCCAACCCCCGCCGGATTGAACTCATTCCTTGGGTCAAAGTCTTGTGGCTTCAATCCAATAATATTCATTAAAAAAAAACTACTAGCTTCTTATAATTAGGAACCATGCTGACCTCCCATAGGCGATTCAACACTCATTGCCATTCAGATGGAAGAGTGTTCATGAAGAATCGCACCATCTCAAAAGCTGGCATGGGATAACCCTTCCAAATGACTTCTTGTATCTTTTTATTGACCTCGAGAACATGTTCAATTAAATCACCACTTTTCCATCGATAATCAGTCAACTCAGCTATCAATCTTGAAAGCCTTATCTTTTGACTTTCTGACTGTGCGTGAATAGGTGTGCACTTACGAATGGGAGGCATTGTTCCTGCAACAAATGCAGAACAAAAAGGGATTACTTATAATCCATATGGACTTAATTGAAAAAAAACACATTCTTCATTTTTTTTTGGATCAACGGTCAACTGTCAAAAATTTAACAGTCAACGCGGTCAAACGGTCAAGAAGTCAACGGTCAACGATCGACAGAGACCGGTCGGGTTAGAAGGGTCGAGTCGGGTCAAACTTGTTGGAATATAATATGCGGAAATGACAGGATTTTGCAATTTACATCAACGCGAAATCACCAAAGAAATAAACGAAAAATAATAAGGACACCAAAAATTTACGTGATTCAGTCTAAGTATCGGTACCTACATTCACGGGGAGAGTCAACAGCAAATAATCCTCTATAATCGGAGAATCAAAGTTTACAATCGCTTACACACTCGAGTGTTTCCTATACCTAAATTTAACCCCAAACTCAAAATGTTTATAAATAAACAACTCACTTGGACGTAAACTCACGGCACAAAATTACTACGCGTTTAAGCTCAAAGTAAAACGCTTTACGTACGCCAAAACAAGAACTCCAGAGTTCATCTTTGGTTAGCGTACGTACGGATTCGCGTTTTTGTTCAAAGCTTCGTGCAATGTGACTCTTCTCCTGGACCATCGGCTCTTGCTTGTTTTTATTTCTTTCGTCGTGCAGCGCTCTCCAGGTTTTCTTTTCGCGGCTCCATTCTCAAGCGACATGGACGTGCAGAGGGCTTCTTTCTTTATTTCCTTTTAGCTTTTATATTATGTGCCCAAAGTCAAAACTTTGACTTTGGGCCGCACGTAGATAACCTTATTCGGCTCTTGCAGATAAAGAAGAAACTTTGCTCCTTTTTTTATTCTATTTTATTTCCTCTTTTGTAAACCTTCATGGAGTCCAACGAATCTCCTTCTGTTAAGTGAAGACATCCAAGACCCAAAAAGAATTTTGAATTTCTTTTCTTGTGCATAATCTTGAATATTATCTTTATTAGAAAAATATCTTCACGAACAACCACGTAAAACTTTATCCAAGTGGATCGCGTATTGCAAAACGCTCAAACTCAAGACATAATTTAACAAAACTGATCGACCTGGCTAGGTGACGTCATTGTGATGTCACCGGCATGTGCCTTGCGCATGCGTGGGCAACTGCCAGCTGACATCAGCTGGCGCGTGTGAGCCACGCGCAAGGCGGTTACCCCCGCGCATGGCTCACACGCGCCAACGGTTGCCGGGGCCCGTGCGGCGCACACGCTGCGCAAACCGCCTCGCGCTTGCAAGGCCGTTTCTTCTTGCCACCCGTGGTGGTGCGTTCGGCGGCCCCCGGTGGCAAGCCACCCATCGTTTTTCTCGTCTTGATGAGAACTACGACCCTACACTATCATAAACGAGTTTTGCTTCATTGAAAATAAAAAAGGGGGGGGGCGAACAGTACGGGGTGTCGGGATTTCCGTTCCCAAGCATCCGACGGCGGCGTTTCTCTAAATTTCAACCAAAAGCAATTTATAAACATCAACAAAGTGATCGGAAACATGAACAACATCACTCTGATACCAATGTAGGGAAACATATTCCTAAAAATCGATTTGATACTCAAACGATCGAATACCGAAAAGGAACGCAGAAATGTGCCCGAAAACATATTACACCGATCGAATGCATATCACGGAGTCAGATATACCTTGATTGTCACAGATTAAGTACCGTTGCAGTTTTGAGGAATTCTTTGAAGCCTTGGTTCCGTTCATCGAGAGAGGTGTGTACTGTTTCAAAAGGGGAAAAATATAGAAACATATTTTGCTTTGAAAACGCAATTGTTCAAATATCCCCATTTTTACTTTTTTTTTATTATTATTTTATATATTACAGTAATTGCACTCTTTTATGGACCCTTTACTTACGAGCTGGGTTTTGGCCCAACATGGGCGGATGGGTTTAACTTGGCCCATCAAACTTAAAACCTATCAAATTGATTGAGCAAGAGAGAAACGAGCACGGGTTAGGTTTATCAAGAATTGACTCCCGATGTTCTAGTAATTTTGCTCCCTTATAGTTTGGCGATTGAGATTGTTTTTCTTGATTACTGATTAGTTGGGTTGCTTTCCCTTTGTAGGGAGGCTTCGAGTTCGGGTTTGAACTTAGTCGACTATGCAAGTAAGTCCTGTTTGGGATTTGTGGGTAATAGGGATAAACATGTCTCCAAAGCATTTAGATGTCATTGCTCATGCAATTTAGATGTTAATCTTGTATTGTTGCCATTAAGCGATGGAAGCACTTCTGAAAGGGATGAAGAGAAGGAGACTGAAATTTGTGGTTTGTCTTAAAATCTGTTCTTCTTCTTCTAGACTCTGGTGACTTGCCAAGAAAATGGAATTTGGCACATGAATCTAAAGTTTCTCAGGGGGTTTTCTTGCTTTTGGCCGATTGAGATAACCTGAGACCTGTTTACTGTTAGGGCCGTTGCATAATTGATTTGCTGATTTCATTAGCTATGTCATCTACAGGTTCAGGAAATATGCAATAAACTTTTGACTTGGTATCTTTTCCAAACGTTTACCTGATGTGCATTTTGTAGGTAATATTGTTGAAGGCGACCAAACCAATGGAAAAGCAATCTAGGTAAGATTAGAAGTGAGCAAAGATTTCCCCAGCCCGGAGAACCGGTTTGCCTGGTGTGTGGCAAATATGGAGAATATATTTGCGATGAGGTGAAATTTTGTAAACTGGAGTTCTGAGCACTTTCTTATTATTGACATCTGGCTAGATGACATTTAGATAATGTTTGTTTGTGTTGATTGACTGATGATGATATCTGCAGCTTCGAGTGCAAAGCGGTGCTTTTACAAACTCTTAAATTTAAAGAGGTCATTTTGCTGTTGCCTTTTTGATATATGATGTTTAAGAAGGGGTGTATGGTTCCAAGTTTTGACATTGTGATTTTTGTAATGTTGGATTCCAGGATCCCTTGAGCAACCAAAGTCCGGTCACAGCTTCAGCTGAGTTTGTTTCTGGATCATCTGTGCCTGAAGAAGAAAATGATGCTTGGGATTATGTTCGGCACCGGTGGTCCAATAGGAAATCCAGTCTCTCCACTTATCCATGGTAAGGTTTGCTAGACCTACTTGTCATTGTTCTTCTCAGTCTGTTTAAATGGGTTAATCCTGGATAAAGAACAAAGCATTTTAAATTTTCCATGCTATGAGAATGGATGAATCTTGTTTAACTCGTTATTTTTTCTACTACTTATTTTCTTTTTGGACCTGCGTACTCCTTGTCGTTTTCAATATGCAGAAAGGGAAAAGGTTTCGTGGATCTTTTTCATCACATTGCCACATTATATTCCTATTTGTGCTATGTTGCTCACAAAATCTTTGTTAATTGTAGTGCTACCTGTCAGAGGCCTGGGCACCTTGCTGAAGATTGCTTGGTGAGTGCCCTATAAACTTCCCTTCCTTGGTGTGATAATCTGTTTTTCAACTTCTTTACTCCTTGTTTCCACTGGCATGACGTGAAAAAGTCCTTGTCATGCAGGTTGCAGCTGGACAAAACAAATCAACTTCCATACCCAAAGATCTTCTGGGACTTTATAGAAGGTTTCAAGAATTATGAATCTGTCTCATCTTGTTCCCCTGTTATAGTTCTTCAGCTATTCGCACCCTTGGTGTATATTAAGGATCGCACAAATTTGTTTCTAAAATTTTATGTCAACTGCTGTCGAAACACTCAATTCCTCTCTTCTTTTTCTATTGATTTATGTTCATTCCAGATGCGAGCAGATAGGGAAAAGCTCGTCTGCAGCAAGGTGCAATGAATGTCAATCCACGCATAGTTTTGCGTCGATGACTGTATTCAACTCTAACAAGTTGTTCTTGGCAATTCTTTGTAACCTTATGGTTTAGCCGAGTCAAATTCTTGTTTGTCCACGATTATTTTGAGTGGCATGATGGCATTTTTTTTAAAGATTTTATTCTTGAATAGTGGCAAGCAATCATATGCTGACTCGGTAAGGTTAGAGCGGTCTAAACACAAACTAAAAGTGGTATTGGCTGAGAAGGGCTATTGCTTTTTGCCATGGCAAGATCAGTATTTACATTTATTTCCCGAGTGCAGCGATCACGTGATATATCGACCTCGTTTTAGGGATTAGAGGTGAACATAGTTTCAGTTCAGAATCAAGAATGAAAATTTGTCTAGTTCCACATTTCAAGGTATGCTGGGTAAGTTTATATATTCTAAAAATCGGGAAACTTATTTTGACAGGCATCTCAGAACCTAGTTTTCATGGGTACCTTGGAACCTAAATCAAGTTTTACATATTTCTTAATTTATGTCTTCAAGCAATCATGTGGTATTTTATAGCGTCCCATGATAAGTGTATAACTTAGAACTATTAGTTTGACTTTCCATTTTATGGCTGAGGTTTTTATTATGTTAATGTTTCATATTCTTCATGTGTTTAGAGGTAAGTTGTAATTAATGGGTTATAGCAGTAAGTAGTGATTATTAAAGGTGATGATTTACTACAATCATTCAATTAATAATACAGGTGGAATTTAGGTGGACTTCCAAATTTCAAGGCATGCAAGTTTAATCCGTTCCAACTGATAGGTTTCAAATTTCAGATGGAGCTTATTTGGAACTTGGAATCTGGGCCTGAAACCACTCATTCTTATTAGGGATATCATGTAATTAATGTTTTGTTAAAAATTGTGTCCAAATCTAGCAAAAGAAAATCATTTTCACCTTTTTCATGTGGATGCCTAATTTGTGCCCAAATCTACCAAGCTCATCAGAGCACAAGAGGAGTTGCCAAGTTTGATGAGGGTCAACCATCCTCGTCCATGTCAGCGCTCCTCTCTTTTCCCTCCTTTCTCTCTCGCATGCAATTTCATTTTCTTCTCTTTTTGTGCGTGGATTAACGCATGTCGTGCCATATTAATACATCAGTGCCGTCGATAAGATTTTGCTGCTTCATAAAGCAAATCGAAAAAGTGGTCGACAAGCAACCATAGATGATTAACGAATTAATTTATACAAATCAAGTAAATTAAAAGAACTGATTTCATCAATAAATTAGTGTAAGGGATTTTAATTGAGGAAAAATATGGCCTACTTGCACCATACCCCACACTATTAAATTAAATACATAACATTACAAGAATACAAATTTTGTTGTATTGTAACTACCGGCGTACATGGGTCGGCTCGTTCTTTCAAATTGCCATGTTGGCATCCGAATAAAACCAGAATCGCTTCCTTCCTGTTCATCAGAGCGAACGAGAGCAAAGGACTCCGCCGTCGTCGAGAAAGGCTCGATCTCATCAACCTCGATTCATTCCCGGCGGAAGAAGCCCTCATCTCCCCTCGGGCTGTTCGCATCTCAGCTCGCGCAAGGTAATCGCTTTGTCCATCTCTCAGCAGCGTGTCGTTTCAGTTGATTCTCTGCGCCTCTGTTGTCGGAATAATCGGCTGAATTGGCGTGTGTTTTGGACTCTTCTTGTCGACTGGGGATGTGGGTGGCCGAGGTTTTTTTTCTTCCCTCTCCTTCGAATCGTTGATACCTGTTAGTGTGGAACTTCGTCAGCCCAGGATTGATTTCACCGGAAAGGAAGAGCCTTTTGTTTCTGACTTTTTAAGTGACTAGCCCTGTGGCCTGTCCGTCTGATCGTTCCTTTGCATCCTAATTCGGTGCCGATCGTTTGTTGAACTAGCATGGGTGGGTTGGCATGCGAGTGCGCTAGATTTCTATTGCTCGCAAGAATTGCCGGAGTTCGTTACTGGAATTAACCGATTGGGTCGCGCCACCCGGTTTTGTCATTTGTGTGCCCTCGCCAGGAGATGATTTTGTTTTCCCTGCGCTTAGCTGTACTGTGGATGTGCCCAAAAGCAAGAATTTTTGCCCACTTTTCTCATTTTTTGGGCCTTCGTCCGTTCGCACATTCCATTCGCTACCGTTGAGAAAGCCTGGCATTGCTACGCTTTTAGGTTTTTGAACTATGCTTGTGCATTTATCAGCGAGATTTAAGTTCATTCTCGTTCATTGATGGCCGTGGCTCCAATGGAAGTTAACTTGTTAGAAGGCTGCTTATGTGATGCTTCTTAATTTTTGCCTGACCATAAGATGGTTTTTGGATGTGGCCTTTGAAATGCGCTGAATTCTATCGTGCATGATAATCTCTAGGTAGCACGACGACATGGGCGGTCATGGCGGTTTGAACATCCTTCCCCAGAAACGTTGGAATGTGTACAATTATGAGAACAGAGAGAAGGTCCGGAAAGATGAAGAGGCTGCCGTGAAAGAGGAGCAGCTGAAGCGAGAGCAAGCGAGGAAGCGCAATGAGTTTGTCTCGAGAAGCTTCGTGCTGCCCGTGGCTTCGCTCCTGCCAGTCAACCTGCTAGTCAGCCCGTGGAGCCAGCTGAGACGGACAAGAAGTCTGGCCAATCTCAATCTCTTTGAGGGAATTAAGATTTTCGACCCAGTTGAACTACCAAAAAATGGGGCAGGAGATGAAAGGGATGGATTCAAGAGGAAGAAGATGAAGAAAGAGGAGTGCCGACCGCAGAGGATATGAAATATAGATTGGGATATGGGATCGCTGGAAAAGGAGTTAAATTGCCATGGTATCTTGAGAAGCGGGGTGATCACGTTGATGGGGAGAAATTTGGGGATGAAGGGCCGTCGAGGGATGAGAAGGAGCAGGGAAAGAAAAGTGGGAAGAAGACATTGGAGGAGCTGAGGGAGGAACTGATGAAGAGAGAAAAGCAGGAGAAAGAAAGGGCAAGGTCATTGATGCTAGAGAAGAGCCGGAGGGATGGAGCTCTACTTAAGGACAAGGGTTTCCAGAGGAGGTGATGCTGCAAATTTTGGTCATTTAGACTTTTGATCGTACTTATATATATATGTAGACCTTGCATTATGGCTGATTGGGAGGGCCTGGACCGTGCTATTGGTTTGGCAAGATTTGGCGTTTAAGGTTGTTTTCGGAGGTTTCTGCCTCCCCTGTGCAGCTCTCCAATCTACATTTGCCTTGCGAAATAGGCTCCCTCCCGTAGAGATGTGAACGCTTCACTTCAGATTCTCTTCGAGAAAGAATGGACTGGTTCGCCTGTCCTTTTCAAATCCTGGAGACGATCAACGGATAATCAAAGCTTGTAAATGTCTATTCCTTTTCATTTTGGCTTTCTTGGTCATTATTGCATTATGTTGGAATGATATCACTTTGATCCTTCTGCAAGTTACTCCAGTTCATAAACCACTTAATTTCCCATATTGTTAGACTGAAATTCTAAAGTGCTGGACAAAGTAATACTGCGAGCTTGACTTTCTACTCCGCATGTCCTAGAGGACATGAGAGATGAAGCACGCAAACAATCAAGTATGCCAGAAAGTATACCTAGATACTTAAGTTCCCAAAGAAAAAAAACTTTAGGCTAAATTTTCCAAAGAAAAGTTCATCGGCATGAATCATAACAAGTTCATCCAACTTCCATTCTCACCGGAATTCTATCTGGGTACTTCTCCCTTATCCTGGCAGCCTCCGCCCGCCTCTTCTCTGGGTTTAGAGGACAGTTTTATTAATTAACACGTTCAGAATCGAAGCTTCAGCAACAAAATAACAACAAAAGCGAATTGCTACTCAAGGAAGAGTGAAACGCACCAAGATCATGCTCTTGCTTGAAGTAACTCTTAGCCATTCGACCTGCTACCATAGCCCCAAAAACATCAGCCAAAACTGATAAAATCGAGCATAACATATGAAAAAGAAGTAATGATAACAACAACAGAGACCTTCAATTTATCACCCCATTCCTCCACGCCATATATCTAGAGGGTAGTTCAACTTAGCAGTACAGTTAAATTCAGGAGGTGAAGCCAGTTTCCTAACCCAAAAGGGAGAAGAACAAAATTGAAAAAAATAAATAAATTAAAAAAGCTCAAAACTTTATCTCCCTCTCACGTCCCTGAGCACAGAATTTACCGACGATCAGACATACAAAGAATCAAAAACACAGAAAAAGGGAAGAGCAACCCGGGATTCTGCAAATTCAAGCATGAGCCCCGTCGAAGACAAAGCACCAAGATGAACAGCGATCGATTCCCAAAACAAAGACTCGAACTTTACTACGTTCCGACCTCTTTAGTAATCGAACCGAAGCACCAGTTCACAAGCGGATGAAGAATCGAGAGGCAAGCTGGAAACCGATGATCGTACCTTGTTGAGTGACGGAAAAGGGGGCTCGGTCGAGAGAGAGAAAAGAGAGATAAAAAAGAGAGCTTTTTTTGGGGAGAGAAATCTTGTGAAACCCGTGGGAATCAGTTGGAGAAGATAACGAGGATACAAGGCAGCCTTTTGGCTTTGTGTATTTCCAGTAATTTCCAACTACTCCATTATCAATGCCCATCTTTAATAATAACCCTCTTTTAATTAAGTGAAACTTAAAATCTATAAATAAATAAGAAGTGATGGTGATGATGACAAATGATACACCCCTCTTCGATAGTCAACCTTCTTCCTTTTCTAAAATGGCTCTGGCTCGGTTTTCAGTCTTATTTCAAATTATTTTCCGTTTAAGCCCTAGATACGATTTTCGAAACAAGTTTTTCCCTAATCAAATTAGATTGGTATCGCTTTTTTTATGGCCTACCAAATTTAGCTAGATTTCACTCAAAGATATCAAACATATGATATGTTTTCGGCACGTCGAATAACAACCAAAATTTATTCTATGAATTATTATGCCATGGAAAAATTAGAATGACAACATTTGATCATCGAAAGGATGAACAAATGGGTATGAAAATATGTCATAGCACTGATTGAACTAAAAATTTAATAAAACATTATAAATTTCGAGTTCTAACTAGCCTCATTGGTCTTGGCTTGGTACCTACGCATGTCGTGTAAAACACAATTTGACACAGGAAACTGAGACTTTGACCAACGTTTGTGCCATTATGCACTCCTCAATCATTGGAGACATGTTCGTCATCCCTGTAATAGAAGTAGCTAGACCTAGCTCTAAGTTTGACAATGATGTAAGATTGACATGATTACTTAAAGTCTCCACGTTGCACAAAAAGACTATTAAACTTTGGATTTGCAGCCTTTCAAAAGGTAAAACTGTGAAATGCCGGGTCACGAATGAGAATATCCTTCTATTCTCAAAACCCTCTTGGAGACCGAGGCCCACCACTCTTCATTACTTGGTTTGTGAGGAAATGATGCAGAACTACTCTGCAGTGGCCAAGATAAGTCTCATTTGGTTTTAAAAAAAGGATCAACTAAAGTAGGCATAATGGATAGCTGGGAACTGATTAGATGCCCATCGTCAACATGACTTGATATACTCTCATGGGGTTTCTTCAACGACATAGTCTTAAAGTTATGCTTAAATTATGCTCTATCTTGATCTTCGGTCTCTTGATTTTCGTTAGCTGTTTAGAAGTTGCAGATTGAGGTCCGATTGCCTGGAGATTAGCTAATAAATTGAGCTAGAGTTGGAAGAGAGATTTGTTTTGCACCATAGTTTAGCAACCTTCAGTTCAAGTGGCAAGCCAATAGGGACAAACATGTCACCAGATCAAGAGCCTGGATCATCAACAGATCACGAGACACACTTTGAAGCAAGTGCTAAGAGTGGCTTCTGTTGGCCCGAGATCTCGTCTCGACCAAGAAATTCGAAAACCTTTACAAAAATATAAAGGATCTTCTGAAGAGACCACCCTCGTGATTTTTGCTATTTCATTAACTAGGTTAGCATGTAGGTTGGAAAATGAACGTTGATTTTTTATCCTGATTCTGATGCTATTGGTAATGCTAATCCCTCCTCCTATATAAGGGCGCAAATCAGATCTACCAGTTTGACATTAATCGCAACTTCGTGCTCAAGAGTCATCATATTCCTACCTCAGTAATGTTACAACTATACATCAGCAAGAGATATGCCTCGAGTACATTCGACAACTCTTTTTGCAATGCTCGTTGTTACAACTAGTAACCATTCCTCGACCATCATTCAGACCATTACCGGGATGAAAAAGAAACATGTAAAAACTCCTAGGCTGGTTCAAGCTTCCTCCCTAGACTTGTGAATACTGAATAGACAGGTACTGTTCTCCGAGACTGAGAGAAGAGGGTTTGCTCTCATCTGTGAATGACTTCGTCGGTAAAGCCTTCCACAGGTCACTCAAGGCACACTCGTCATTGCTCGCCACTCGTCAATGCTCGCCAATTGGTCAGAGTCCAGACATGGAAGCTGCCTCTGGCTTAGGATTTTCATCACTTCTGCCGTTCTTCCTAGAAGAATAGCTGCGGACCACTCGCTCTCTGTCCGGCCCTCAATGCCGCTGCGAGAGCACTCGGTGAATATGACATGTTCTAAGTTGGTGAGGCAGGCCGCAATAATATCGGAGATCATCCTTGATAGCTTCTCAAAGATTCTGTTGCTCATATCACAGTCGCTGCTCTTGCAATCGAGCAGCAGGGTCTCGCTTATACGGTACATGGAATGCCCGGCCCGTACTTTGACGGGCCATGCCGAAGTGGATTTCATTAAATGTCCAGGGGTTGATCGGGATTTGAATTCGACGAAAACGTCCTTTGCGGTGCACGCAAGCTCTTCGAGCACATCCTTTGTGCTGTTTCCCTGGAGAGAAATTTTGCGGAGATCTACATCGAGCCATTTGTGGTAGAGATCGATTCCCATGAACACAATGCTCGCCGCCTTTCGGGCATTCATCAATTCTTGTTTTGCGCACAGCCTTTCTTCTACTATGTTGACATACATCAGGCCCTCGCGAACACCACGCAGCAATCGTTTTCTGGCAGATGGGTCAATGTCTGGAATGGTGACCGCTATGCTCGTTAAGGTCGCGATCGGCAGTGCCCAATTGTTCGGTGGTTCTGCAGAATCCAGGGGAGGAACTGCATCGCTGTCGAAGTCCATGACCCCTGGGAACCCACGAGCAGGCGTCTCTTCCAAAAGTTGCACGAGATGTTTGGGCTGATTGTTCTTCCCCATCTTGATCCAACGCTCGGTGGTGTCGCAGTGGTTCCGCATCATGACGTGCACCAATTCTTCCTCGCCCTCGAGATGCAAAATATATTGGCTGAAGTCCGGCTTGGAGGCCGAGCCTTCTAGGGGCGAACTCGAGTGCAGGTCTTTGTCTGAATCGCTGATGTTCAGTTTGAACTTCTTCCTCAGATCGGAGCACAAATCGCAGAACAACAAGATCGGGCTCATGAACAGAATGGAGATCAGCCTCACGGCCTTGCTTCCCAACACGATCCCGACTTGTATTCTGATGAGCATATCCAAAACCACGTTCTTCGAGCCGTGGATGAGCTTACGACACCGCTGGCTCCGGACGTGTAAATTGAACGGACGCTCCTTAATCTCTATGAATTGCTGTATCCAATACTTTTCGAGCTTGAATTCATCCTTGTAGCTCTTGTTCCCCCGCCTCTGCCATTTGAATCTGATCGTGAGGAACCATCGGAATGCCGGGGCGATGGTGCCGACCGCGACTGCAATAGTCTGCGTGATGAGAATTGCCGTGCTCGACGACTTATAGTACGACTCCGAGTCCGACGGGCCATAGCAGGATACGAACTCGAACATCCAGGGCTGCAGGTAAGCCCGGACTATCGCCTGCGCCAGGGTCAGTGCGCTAAGGAGGCAGAGCGCCCCGGAAGCAGTGCACGGCACGGACCGCGCCACGACGAATTGCGGGTTGCAGGAATGGGCCATCATCCCATACTTCAACAGGTGCTCCTTGAGCTTGTCGAAGACGTTGTCACAGCTCCGGCTCAAGCTCTCCTCCGGGGTCAGCTCGTGCCTCTTGCAATACTTCATCTCCAAGTAGCACTTGCTCGTTGGGACCATCGCGGCCGAGAAGCTCAGGGTCACCAGCAACAGCAGCATCAGGGACATCACGAAGGCATGTTCCCACCTGCAGACGAAGATCACTCCGGTGCCCAACTGTATACAGATGTTCACAAAAGATGTGATGACGAGAATCGCCAGAGCGATCACGATTGACCGGAGCTCCTTGTTCTTCATCGACCCGGCATCGAATTGCCCATCACGGTGCAGATCAGGACCGAGCTGCTAAGCTTGGCGAGCTGCTCCTTCCGGCGCGCCATTGGCGTGTTGAGGTCGACGGAGAGCTTGACCGCGACGGCAATGACGCTCAGCGACATGGCGTTGAGGGCGCAGTAGCGGCTCGGGAACCAGAGCTGCCGGTAGCGGAAGCCGGCGGCGGCGTCCGCGGCCACCGCGATCGCACAGGCCAGAGAAGCCGCCGCCATGTAGACGCCGATCAAGGGCATGGGCTTGCCGAACTCGGCCTGGTTGAGGCTTCCATTGACGCAACCGAGCATGATGGCCGTCTCTATTTCGTGGTATCGATTCCTCTGTTTCCTTCGAAGCTCTGCGACTGCGGCGGCCCTGTGTTTTTGCTCAGGAAGTTTTAGGCTGGAAAGCACGTGGCCCATTGACCTAGAGGTCTTCTTGCAAGTCAATTGCAATTAAATTCCATTTCAAAAGAGGATGCTTGCTTCTTGAATTATGTGGGACGTTTGCAACTCCAATTTTCTGGCCATCGAGTTTGTGAAAAAGACGCAAATAATCCCTGAATATTTACCAAATATAAATGATGTGGTCCTTGAACTTTTAAACTATTTAATATGATCCTTGAATTTTAGCCTAATACACAATGTACTCCCCGAACTTTTAATATGTTTAATGTAGTCCCAGAACTTTTAGTTATGTTCAATTTAGTTCTTAGATTATATGAAAATAAACTTTTGACAAGTGTTCAATTTAGTCTATAAATCATATGAAAATATTCAACGTTGTCCCTGATTTTGAATTAATGGAAAGACTACATTGATCATTTTCATATAATTCAGGAATTAAATTAAATATATACCAAAAGCTTTGAGATTATATTGAATAAATTAAAAGTTTGAAAATCATATTGAATATTAGGCTAAAATTCAAGAATTATATTGAATAAATTTAAAATTTAAAATCACATTATATATTGATCCAAAATTTATGGATTATTTATAACATTCTTCCTATGAATTTTGTTCATTGGCTCTGTAGCTAAACGGGAGCCAATCTTTTTAGGAGAAGTTTCAGATATTGCGGAGAGGAGGGGGCTGTGATATCACGTCTGACATTCACAATTTCTTGTGGGGATTTTCTTCTTCTTCTTTTCCGAATAAATTAGAGCGTGAGTGGAGGATGGAGAGCAAAGTTTAAGATTATAAATGAGGAAAGAAAAAGAAAACAATTTTAGTCGCACGAAGGTTTAGGACGACGACATTTTGCTTGCGACAACACCGCAGTTTACCTCTCTCGTCTGAGGCCGACAGTCGATTTGCTAAAATAGAAATATGACGGAGATACCAAGGGTGTGTTTGGTAACGATTCTATTCCGGGGATGGTTATCAAATAGGACCCAAGCTAGCGACCGATATATTTTGTCATTATATGGGCCGTATTCGAGTACGAAGTGATATGGAGAATGAGAAATTCAATCTACATAAGTTGACACATATGCATTGATGGTAGATTTGAAATTAGGGATGCCAGCTTGAGATGAAAAATGGTTTGGCGCAATTGCGTAGCTTGTGAATTTTTTATGAGGTAATAAATTAATTTGAAATTGGAAAATGGTTTGGCGACTGTGGCGTCTCTCTATTCGTACGCTGGCGGGTCTTGCAAACGGCGCCTGGAGGATCTTGGGTTTTCTTTTCCATCTCTCTCGGCTGGCAGTGATCGCTTTGTGTGGCATCAACATGCTTCGGGTTCTTTCTCTGTGGCCTCGGCTTGGAATTTTATTAGAACTTCTAAACCAAGAGTTCCGTGGACCTCCTTTGTGTGGGACAAGGACTTAGTCCCTCGGTTTCAGTTTCTTTTGTGGCTCATCACTAAGAAACGTTTGCCTACCCAGGCGTTTTTGCTCTCTTATGGAAGAATTGACTATTCGGTGTGCACCTTTTGCAATTCTCAGTCGGACTCTATTGACCACTTGTACTTTGGCTGCAATTTTCCAGCGACTTTAGTTTACTTCTGGGCTACCAAATGCAATCTACCGTGGATAAATGGCACTTGGGAAGAAAACCTTGATTGGGCCAGGAAGTTCCTTGCTGGTAAGGACTTCTTTCATAGTCTCTCTCGGTATTCCTTTGGTGCTCTGTGCTATCTTATTTGGAAGAAAAGAAATGCCATGATTTTTCGAGGGGATTCGTTGGATATTCCCACTTTAAAGAACCGTTTGATTAGGATGGTTAAGGAAAAGGCCCTTACTTATAGAGATGTGCCTGACACTCCAAGGAATCGGCACTTACAGAGAGGTTGGGGTTTCGACCCAGCCATCTTCGCGTAAGTTTGCAGGTCTTTAGTTGAACCGTCATTGCTTCCTTTTGGTCCCAGTCTCGGTCACTTCTGGCCTTTGTGGTCCTGCCTTGCGCAATTTCCCTCTTCGGCTTCACGGGCGTCCTTGGAGGTTTATGGTTGAAGCTGGTGGATGGGTAGTTCTTCGTGTCTTGCCTTGCGCTCTCCCCCTTGACTTCCCTGGTGTCCTTGGAGGTTACATGGCCAAAGTTGTTGGCTGGGCAGTGTTTGTTATAGTTTGTGCTTTCGCCTTTTATGGCTTTTAAGCGGCTCCCTTCCACTCTTGTGCTCTTGCATCTAGAGTGTAAGCTTTTGGTGCCGTTTTTTGTACTTTTGTCCAAAGCTATCAATACATTCTTACCTTTACCAAAAAAAAATAAATTAATTTGAAATAACTATGTCTTAGGGTATAAATTTGAGATTTTTAATAGTATTAATTATTGATTGTCTAAATATATCTTTCTACCTTCACAAGTTCATTGATCAAGTTTCTTCGACACCAAATCCAATCAACCATTAGAAGACACTAAAATATGTATGCGGATTCCCACGTGGACACAATAGGAAAATTATCAAAGTCCGGTGTGGATAAATCTTAGCTCATGTGGAAGTCTACGTGAATGTCCTTATTGGAAAAAATCTTATCCACGTCGCACTGTGACATTGTTCGATAGCCATGTCGAATGGATTTTGCAAGGTTTAGCGTCAGAAGGACTTAATTACAAAATTTAAGAAAATAGAAAGATTTAATGGACAGATTAAAGGAAAAGAGGCTGAATTAGAAAAACCGCAAAATTGTAGAGATGAAAAGTCAAAAAAGAATTTACAATATAAAATACCTTTTAAGAAAAGGAAAAAAAAAAGTGCTAATATGGCAACTTGGTCCGGGCCGAGCCGGGCCGAACTTAGTTCTTGACCGAAACGGAAACTCAGGTCGGGCCGTGCAGGGTCAAGATTCCTGCTGGATTCGGGTTGCCGCCCGATCCGACTGTCGTTGTCCTTCTCCTTCGTCTTCCATACCCGAATCTGGTTCTGAGCAGCTGCTGTTAGAGAGAGAAACTCAGCAAAAGTAGAGAGAGAGGATGGGACGAGGACCAATTTCTACAAGAATCCTTCATTCGCTTACAACAGAGACTTCAATCTCTCCTCCGCTCTTCGAAACCTCAAAGGTAACTTCCTCCCTCCTCTTTCGCCGCTCGGCTGCAAAATGCGAGCCGGTCTCATTGTCGGAATTCATTTTCCGGTTTTCTCATTGATTTGCTGCGCAGTTTTAAGCGGTAGCTTACGACAGCGTGACTGGAAGCGCCTCCTTGACTGATGGAGAACCTTCAAACAATGAGAATGCCAAGCACCGCTGCCGCCAGGACTCTGGAGCGCCGCGTGGCGGGAGCGGCATCGCTATGGAGGACGATCGGCCGATGTCGCACGAGGAATACGTCCAAAAGAGGAGGTAATTGTGGATTTTTCTTTCGCAATGCTTATTGAAGATGCCAACTTTGTAGTATCTCTGTTCTTACCGTGTCGAATTGTGTAGGGAAACATATTCCTAAAAATCGATCCGATACTCAAACGATCGAATACCGAAAACGAACGTGGAAACGTGCCCAAAAACATGTTACACCAATCGAAGGCATATCACGGTGTTAGACATACTTTGATTGCCACAGATTAAGTACCGTCGCAGTTTTGAGGAATTCTTTGAAGCCCTTGTTTCGTTCGTCGAGAGAGGTGCGTATTGTTTCAAAAGAGGGAAAATAGAGAAACGTATTTCTCTTCTGAAAACGCAACTGTTCAGATATCCCCTTTTTACTTTTATTATTATTATTATTTTATATATTATAATAACTACACTCTTTTATGGGCCCTTCACTTACGGGCTGGGTTTTGGCCCAACATGGGCGGACGGGCTTAACTTGGCCCATCAAACATAAAACCCATCATCTCCCACTGGCACATGGTGGGCCGAACAGAACTCTCTTTACCTCTCTGCAACATTCGTAAATAATCCGTGCAACCAACATACTTTGAGAGCTTATTGTCATATATCTGTTAGGAATATATAGCAGCTCATAATGAGCATCATATTTTTTAGTAGATATAGTATGCAGTACCCTAAATCGATTAATTACATTTATATCTCTCTTGATCTCTTTTTAACAATGATATATTGTATTCACAATTATGATTATCCCAAAAACAATCATAATTAGTCGACCAATAAATACAAAACTAGAATGTGATTCTTCAAATTCGATCTTCCTCTTTCCTTGAAAATCTCAATTTCAATTCAACTTGCTTTTCTATAAATGTCCCATTAGATTGAATCAATTCATGATCATTGGCAACATTCTAAGAAAGCAAACACTGAATAGAAGTTTTGAAAATAAGTAAAAGTTATGAGGGCATTTAATTAAGGAACTCTTTTCTTTAAGAGTCTCACACGGCATAAAAGTTGAAATCAAAACTTTTGCCACTCTTGTTGGTCGTCTCATGCATACATAGTGTGAAATATGTATTACGAAATTAACTCCTTTCCCAAAAAGCGTATATCTACACCTTCAATACCGTACGGATGATAGTTTAGACATACCTAATGTCTTACTTGAGTTCACATATCTACTCTTTCACGAATTCACGGTTAAGAGCTTCTAGTGCCTCTTGTTCTTCCAGTACATATTAGATTTTCATATGTCATATTTCATAATTATCGCCGTTTAGCTTCTCACCTTTATTCAATTCAACAACTATGCTCTTAGTTGCTGAAGCCATTGGATCTGAACATATCATACACATATGCACAAATTATTAATACCTATCATTTATGCATCCATTTTGCAAAACTCATCATATTAATGAATAATTTCAAATAAGGTTTCAAAATCAAAATGTCACTATGTTTCCAATCATAATCCAAAAATCTTAACTTGAAATTATCATCAATATAATATTCTATGCAAAATAAGTTCTTTGAAGCTACATAAACTTTTATGAATTACCCACAACAATTAATAATAACAGAAGCAATTGACATTGGATATCCATTAACGAAAGAATAAAAATATTTCTACATAATGTAACCAATACATCAGTTGCTATAACAACATCAACATGGTAGAAATAATCTACATAAGATATCCATAAATATATACTAAATAAACACTACTAGAAGTAGCTAACACCAAGTCAAACTATGAACAGGGAAAGATCCTTTTAATTTCTTGGAAATTTCCTTTGTAAATTCATTAGGTAATGCCAAGTCAAACTATGAACAAGAAAGATCCTTTTAATTTCTTGGAAATTTTCTTTGTAAATTCATTAGGCACATTCGGGAACCACGGAAAAATAGACGGAAATTCCTTAGAATTTCTCCTTCGCACATCCAACTCCCCCGGATTGAACTCATTCCTTGGGTTGAAGTCATTGTGGCTTCAATCCGATAATATTCATTAAAAAAAAAAAAACACTACTAGCTTCTTATAATTAGGAACCATGTTGACCTCCCATAGGCAAGCCAACACTCATTGCCATTCAGATAGAAGAGTGTTCATGAAGAATCGCACCATCTCAAAAACTGGCATGTGATAACCCTTCCAAATGACTTATTGTATCTTTTTATTGACCTCGAGAATATGTTCAATTAAATCACCACTTTCCCATCGATAATCAGTCAACTTAGCTATCAATCTTGAAAGCCTTATCTTTTGACTTTCTGACTGTGCGCGAATAGATGTGCGCTTACGAATGGGAGGTATTGTTCCTGCAACAAATGCAGAACAAAAAGGGATTATTTATAATCCATATGGACTTAATTGAAAAAGAAACACATTCTTCATTTATTTTTTTGGATCAACGGTCAACAGTCAAAAAGTTAACAGTCAACGCGGTCAAACGGTCAAGAATTCAACGGTCAACGGTCGACGAAGATCGGGTCGGGTTAGAAGGGCCGAGTCGGGTCAAACCTGTTGGAATATAATATGCGGAAACGACAGGATTTTGCAATTTACGTCAACGTGAAATCACCAAAGAAATAAACGAAAAATAATAAGGACACCAAAAATTTAGGTGATTTGGTCTAAGTATCAATACCTATATCCACGGGAGAGAGTCAACAACAAATAATTCTCTTTATTGGAGAATCAAAGTTTACAATCGCTTACACGCTCAAGTGTTTCCCATACCTCGATTTAACCCCAAACTCAAAGTGTTTATAAATAAATAACTCACTTGGACGTAAACTCACAGCAAAAAATCACCACGCATTTAAGCTCAAAGTAAAATGCTTTACATATGCCAAAACAAGAACTTCAGCGTTCATCTTTGGTCAGTGTACGTATGGATTCTCGTTATTGTTCAAAGCTTCGTGCGGTGTCACTCTTCTCCTGGACCATCGGCTCTTGCTTGTTTTTATTTCTTTTGTCATGCAGCGCTCTCCGGGTTTTCTTTTCGCGGCTCCATTCTCAAGCGACATGGACTTGCAGAGGGCTTCTTTCTTTTTTCCTTTTAGCTTTTATATTACGTGCCCAAAGTCAAGACTTTGACTTTGGGCCGCACATAGATAACCTTATTCGGCTCCTGCAGATAAAGAAGAAACTTTGCTCCTTTTTTTTTATTCTATTTTATTTCCTCTTTTGTAAACCTTCATGGAGTCCAACAAATCTCCTTCTGTTAATTGAAGACATCCAAGACCCAAAAAGAATTTTGAATTTCTTTTCTTGTGCATAATCTTGAATATTATCTTTATCAGAAAAATATCTTCACGAACAACCATGTAAAAATTTTATCCAAGCGGATCATGTATTACAAACGCTCAAACTCAAGACATAATTTAACAAAACTGATCGACCCGCTAGTTGACGTCATTGTGATGTCACCGGCACGTGCCTTGCGCGTGCGCGGGCAACTGCCCGCTAACGTCACGATCACGTTAGCTGGTGTGTGTGAGCCACGCACGGGCGCATTACCCCGCGCGTGGCTCACACACGCCAACGGTTGCCAGGGCTCGTGCGGTGCACACGCCTGCACAAATCGCCTCAACGCTTGCGAGGCCGTTTCTTCTTGCCACGCGTGGCGGCTCGTTCAGCGGCCCCTGGCGGCAAGCCACCCATCGTTTTTCTTGTCTCGACGAGAACTATGGCGCACTATCATAAACAAGTTTTGCTTCACTAAAAATCAAAAAGGGGGGCAAATAGTACGAGGTGTCGGGATTTCCGTTCCCAAACGTCCAACTGTGGCGTTTCTCGAAATTTCAACCAAAAGCAATTTATAAACATCAACAGTGATCGGGAAACATGAACAACATCGCTCTGATACCAATGTAGGGATAAAAATCGATTTGATACTCAAATGATCGAATATCGAAAAGGAACACGGAAACGTGCCTGGAAACATATTACACCGATCGAATGCATATCATGGAGTCGGACATACCTTGATTGTCAAAGATTAAGTACCGTTGCAGTTTTGAGGAATTCTTTGAAGCCTTGGTTCCGTTCGTCAAGAGAGGTGCGTACTGTTTCAAAAAGGGAAAAATAGAGAACGTATTTCGCTTTTGAAAACGCAATTGTTCAGATCTCCCCATTTTTACTTTTTTTATTATTTTATATATTACAGTAATTGCACTCTTTTATGGGCCCTTTACTTACGGGTTGGGTTTTGGCCCAACATGGGCGGACGGGTTTAACTTGGCTCATCAAACATAAAACCTATCAAATTGATTGAGCAGGAGAGAAACGAGCACGGCTCAGGTTTATCAAGAATTGACTCCCGATGTTCTAGTAATTTTGCTCCCTTACAGTTTGGCGATTGAGATTATTTTTCTTGATTACTGATTAGTTGGGTTGCTTTCCCTTTGTAGGGAGTCTTCGAGTTCGGGTTTGAACTTAGTCGACTATGGAAGTAAGTCCTGTTTGGGATTTGTGGTTAATAGGGATAAACATGTCTCCAAAGCATTTAGATGTCATTGCTCGTGCAATTTAGATGTTAATCTTGTATTGTTGCCATTAGGCGATGGAAGCACTTCTGAAAGGGATGAAGAGAAGGAGACTGAAATTTGTGGTTTGTCTTAAATCTGTTCTTCTTCTTCTAGACTCTGGTGACTTGCCAAGAAAATGGAATTTGGCACATGAATCTAAAGTTTCTCAGGGGGTTTTCTTGCTTTTGGCCGATTGAGATAACCTGAGACCTGTTTACTGTTAGGGCCATTGCATAATTGATTTGGTGATTTCATTAGCTATGTCATCTACAGGTTCAGGAAATATGCAATAAACTTTTGACTTGGTATCTTTTCCAAACGTTTACCTGATGTGCATTCTGTAGGTAATATTGTTGAAGGCGACCAAACCAATGGAAAAGCAATCTAGGTAAGATTAGAAGTGAGCAAAGATTTCCCCTGCCTGGAGAACCGGTTTGTCTGGTGTGTGGCAAATATGGAGAATATATTTGCGATGAGGTGAAATTTTGTAAACTGGAGTTCTGAGCACTTTCTTATTATTAACATCTGGCTAGATGACATTTAGATAATGTTTGTTTGTGTTGATAGACTGATGATGATATATGCAGCTTGGAGTGCAAAGCGGTGCTTGTACGAACTCTTAAATTTAAAGAGGTCATTTTGCTGTTGCCTTTTTTATATATGATGTTCAAGAAGGGGTGTATGGTTCCAAGTTTTGACATTCTGATTTTTGTAATGTTGGATTCCAGGATCCCTTGAGCAACCAAAGGCCGGTCACAGCTTCAGCTGAGTTTGTTTCTGGATCATCTGTGCCTGAAGAAGAAAATTATGCTTGGGATTATGTTCGGCACCGGTGGTCAAATATAAAATCCAGCCTCTCCACTTATCTATGGTAAGGTTTGCTAGACCTACTTGTCATTGTTCTTCTCAGTCTGTTTAAATGGGTTAATCCTGGATAAAGAAGAAATCATTTTAAATTTTCCATGCTATGAGAATGGATGAATCTTCTTGTTTTTTCTAGTACTTATTTTCTTTTTGGACCTGCGTACTCCCTGTGGTTTTCAATATGCAGAAAGGGAAAAGGTTTCATGGATCTTTTTCATCACATGGCCACATTATATTCCTATATGTGCTATGTTGCTCACAAAATCTTTGTTAATTGTAGTACTACCTGTCAGAGGCCTGGGCACCTTGCTGAAGATTGCTTGGTGAGTGCCCTATAAACTTCCCTTCCTTGGTGTGATAGTCTGTTTTTCAACTTCTTTACTCCTTGTTTCCACTGGCATGACGTGAAAAAGTCCTTGTCATGCAGGTTGCAGCTGGACAAAACAAATCAACTTCCATACCCAAAGATCTTCTGGGACTTTATAGAAGGTTTCAAGAATTCTCAATCTGTCTCGTCTTGTTCCCCTGTTATTATAGTTCTTCTTCTATTCCCACCCTTGGTGTATATTAAGGATCGCACAAATTTGTTTCTAAAATTTTATGTCAACTGCTGTCGAAACACTCAATTCCTCTCTTCTTTTTCTATTGCTTTATGTTCATTCCCGATGCGAGCAGATAGGGAAAAGCTCATCTGCAGGAAGGTGCAATGAATGTCAGTCCACGCATAGTTTGGTGACTTGCCTTGATTGTAATAGAGTAATATGTGATGGGTAAGTGCCTGTTATTGGTTAAATTACTGTAGCATCATAGGTTGCCTTTGCCGCTCGAGGCATCAGTTTGCTTGTTCAGTGACTACTTGAGTGGCATTAGGGGACGAGTTTCTGGCTGGTACAATATTTATTTCTTTTGTGTGGGTATGTTCTGTCTTCTTCAAGTTACATTTCTTATAATGTTTTTGCTGTTGATATTACTTTAAACTGGTGTTTTAGGGGTTGGGGAGCCTTTAATTCCATTTTCAGTTATTATTACTCTGCTTTGGGATATTTGACGGGGATCTGGTTGGTACCGAGCCTATGGGCAGTAATATCATTAGCGACTTGCGTTGATTTCTATAAGGGGAAGTCTGTAGGTCGGTAGCATATGGCAGGATAAGGATGCGTATGTGGACAATGTTCATGTTATGTTAGTGCACTTCGTTTTAAATCAAATATTGTTGACAGTGGTGACTGAAGTAATAGAACTCACAGTAATTTAGGAGATTGATTCATTTTGAAGCCCCATAGAGTGTATTGACATACATTTTTAAAGTATTTGGTGCACTCACATGGAGGATTTCTCAGTGCAGGTCATTTGGACGAGCACATTAGAATGAATTCCTCTCACCAACGATATTATTCTTACAAGCTCAAGCGTTTGGTTAGGATTTACTTGCTCCTTTGTCTAGTCTAGTTGCAACGATATCTATATCAGTTAGTTTATTGATGACATGTTGGATTTGTATTTGTAAGTTAACCATTTGGAAGATATCCTAGGTTCTCTTGAAAGAGTGACTCCCAAGTTATAAATATACCAATGATATGTAAACAACGTGCCATGGCAAAAAGCAATAGCCCTTCTCCGCCAATACTGCTTCTAGTCTGTGCTTCGACCGCTCTAACCTTACCGAGTCAGCATATGGTTGCTTGCCAGTTGCCACTATTCAAAAATAAAATCTACAAAAAAAAAAAAATGCCATCATGCCGCTGAGAATAATCGTGGACAAACAAGAATTTGACTAAACTAAACCATAAGGTTACAAAGAATTGCCAAGAACAACTTGTCAGAGTT
Organism: Eucalyptus tenuipes; assembly: GCA_014182365.1. Lineage (NCBI taxonomy): Eukaryota > Viridiplantae > Streptophyta > Magnoliopsida > Myrtales > Myrtaceae > Eucalyptus > Eucalyptus tenuipes. The sequence continues at coordinate 26,062,878 of CM024540.1, read as the reverse complement.
GAATACAGTGATCAACGTAAAACAGTCGTTGTGCTACCTAGAGATTATCATGCACGATAGAATTCAGCGCATTTCAAAGGCCACGTCCAAAAACCATCTTTTGATCAGGCAAAAATTGAGAAGCGTCACATAAGCAGCCTCCTAGCAAGTTAACTACCATTGGAGCCACGGCCATCAATGAATGAGAATGAACTTAAATCTCGCTAATAAATGCACAGGCATAATTCAAAAACCTAAAAACGTCGCAATGCCAGGCTTTCTCAACAAGAGAGAATGGAATGCGCAAACGGACGAAAATCCTATAAAATGAAGAGAAGTGGGCAAAAATTATTCCTGTTGGGCAAATCCACAAACAGCTTAGAGCAAGGAAAATAAAAGCATCTCCTGGCGAGGGGGCGGAAATAACAAAACCGAGTGGCGCTACCCAATCAGTAAATTCCAATAGCGAACACTGGCACTTGCATGCCAACCCATGCTAGTTTAACGAAAGGATCAACACCGAATTAGCATGCGAAGGAACAATCAGGGGGGAGAGGCCATATAGGGTTAGTCACATCCAAAGTCGGAAAAAACGAAAGGCTTTTCCTTTCCGATGATCTGTTTTACACCATAGTTTAGCAGCCTTCAGTTCTAGTGGCGAGCCAATAGGGACATACATATTACCAGATCAAGAGCCTGGATCATCAACAGATTATGAGACAGACTTTGAAGCAGGTGCTAAGAGTGGCTTCTGTTGGCTCGAGATCTCGTTGCAACAAAAAATTTGAAAACCTTCGCAAAAACATAAAGGATCTTCTGAAGAGACCAACCTCGCGATTTTTGCCGTTTCATTAGCTAGTTCAGCATGTAGGTTGGAGGATGAACATTGGTTTCTAATCCTGACTCTGATGCTATTGGTAATGCTAACTGCTCTTCCTATACTGGGGCGCAAATCAGATCTGACAGTTTGACATTAATCACAACTTCCACGCTCAAGAGTCATCATATTCCTACCTCGGTAACGTTAGTACTATACATCAGCAAGAGATATGCCTCGAGTACATTCGACAGCTCTTTTTGCAAAGCTCGTCGTTACAACTAGTAACCATTCCTCGACCATCGTTCAGATCGTCACCAGCGTGAACAAAGAAACTTGTAAACCTAGGCCAGTTCAAGCTTCCTTCCTAGACTTGTGAATACTGAATAGACAGGTACTGATCTCCAGGACTGGGAGAAGACAGTTCGCTCTCATTTGTGAATGACTTCGTCAGTAAAGCCTTCTTCAGGTCACTCGAGGCACGCCACTCGTCAATGCTCGCCAATTGGTCGGAGTCCAGACATGGAAGCTCTCTCTGACTTGGGATTTTCATCAGTTTCGCCGTTTTTCCAAGAAGAATAGCGGCGGACTGCACACTCTCTTTCCGGCCCTCAATGCCACTGCGAGAGCACTCGGTGAATATGACATGTTCTAAGTTGGTGAGGCAGGCCGCAATAATATCGGAGATCATCCTTGATAGCTTCTCGAAGAATCTGTTGCTCATATCACAGTCGCTGCTCTTGCAATCAAGCAGTAGACTCTCGCTTAAACGGTACATGGAATGCGCGGCCTGTACTTTGACGGGCCACACTGAAGGGGATTCCATTAAACATCCGTAGCTTGGTACAGCTTTGAATTCGACGAAAACGTTCTTCGCAGCACAGGCAAGGGCTTCGAGCACATCCTTTGTGGTGTTTCCCTGGAGGGAAATTTTGCGGAGATCCACATCGAGCCATTTGTGGTAGAGATCGACTCCCATGAACACAATGTTTGCCGCCTTTTGGGCATTCATCAATTCTTGTTTTGCGCACAGCCTTTCTTCTACTAAGTTGACATACATCAGGCCCTCGCGAACACCACGCAGCAATCGTTTTCTGGCAGATGTGTCAATGTTTGGAATGGCGACCGCTATGCTCGTTAAGGTCGCGATCGGCAGTGCCCAATTGTTCGGTGGTTCTGCAGAATCCAGGGGAGGAACTGCATCACTGTCGAAATCCATGACCCCTGCGAACCCGCGAGAGGGCGTCTCTTCTAAAAGTTGTATGAGATGTTTGGGTGGATTGTTCTTCCCCATCTTGATCCAACACTCGGTGGCGTCGCAGTTGTTCCGCATGATGAGGTGGACCAATTCTTCCTCGCCCTCGAGATGCAAAACATATCGGCTGAGGTCCGGCTTCGAGGCCGAGCCTTCTAGGCGTGAACTCGAGTGCAAGTCCTTGTCTGAAACGCTGATGTTCAGTTTGAACTTCTTCCTCAGATCGCAGCACAAATCACAGAACAAGAAGATCCGGCTCATGAACAGAATGGAGATCAGCCGCACGACCTTGCTTCCCAACACGATTCCCACCTGTATTCCAATGAGCATATCCAAAACCACGTTCTTTGCATCGTGGATGAGCTTACGACACTGCCGGCTCCGGATGTGTAAATTGAATGGACACTCCTTAATCTCTATGAATTGCTGTATCCAATACTTTTCGAGCTTGAATTCGTCCTTGTAGCTCTTGTTCCCCCGCTTTGGGCACTTGAATCTGATCGCGAGGAACCATCGGAATGCTGGGGCGATCGTGCCAACCCCAACCGCAATAGTCTGCGTGATGAGAATCGCCGTGCTCGACCACTTATAGTCTGACTCGCCATCGCAGAACTTGAACCTCCCGGGCATCAGGTAAGACCGGAGCATCGCCTGCGCCAGGGTCATCGCGCTCAGGAGGCAGAGCGCCCCGGAAGCAGCGCACGTCACGGACCGCCCCACGACGAATTGCGGGTTGCAGGTATGAGCCATCATCCCATACTTCAACAGGTCCTCCTTGAGCTTGTCGAAGACGTTGTCGCAGCTCCGGCTCAAGCTCTCCTTCAGGGTCAGCTCGTGCTTCTTGCAATACTTCATATCCAAGTAGCACTTGCTCGTCGGGACCATCGCGGCCGAGAAGCTCAGGATCATCAGCAACAGCAGCATCAGGAACATCACGAAGGCATGTTCCCTCCAGTACGTGAAGATCACTCCGGTGCCCAACTGCATACAAATGTTCACAATCGATGTGATGACGAGAATCGCCAGAGCAATCACGTTGGCCAGGAGCTCCTTGTTCTCCATCGACCCGAGAGAAGGCATCGAATTGCCCATCACGGTGCAGATCAGGACCGAGCTGCTGAGCTTCGCGAGCTGCTCCTGGCGGCGCGGCATCGGCGTGTTGAGGTCGACGGAGAGCTTGACCGCGACGGCAATAACGCTCAGCGACGTGGCGTTGAGGGCGAAGTAGTGGCTCGGGAACCAGAGCCTCTTGTAGCGGAAGCCGGCGGCGGCATCGGCGGCCATCGCGATGGCGCAGGCCAGGGAAGCCGCCGCTATGTAGACGCCGATCCAGGGCATGGGCTTGCTGAACCCGGCCTGGTCGAGGCTTCCATCGACGCCGCAACCGACCATGATGGCCCCCTCTGTTTCTTGGTATCGATTCCCCTGTTTCCTTCGAAGCTCTGCGACTGCGGCGGCTCTGTGTTTTTGCTGGGGAAGTTTTAGGTTGGAAAGCTCGTGAGGATGGTCAAGTGAGCTCCATTTTTTTCGAGATGCGTGAGCTGAGCTAGATCTCACTTGCAGGTCAATTGCAATTAAATACCATTTCAACTGCTTGCTTCTTGAATTCAGTGGGACCTTTGCAACTCCAATTTTTCGGTCAACTGATTTGAAAAAAACGACACAAATAATCCTTTAACGTGTAATATGATTCTTGAATTTTTAAATTATTCAATACAATCTCCAAATTTTAGCTAAATTATAATGTGGTCTCTAAATTTTTAATACATTCAACGTAGTCCATAAATTTTTATCTTTGTTCACTTCAATCTCTAAACTTAAAGAAAATGTTTAATGTTGGACATTAAACGTTTTCATCAAGTGTAAGAATTAAATTGAACATATATCAAAAGTTTAAGAACTTCATTGAATAAATTAAAATTTTGAGGACTATATTAAATATTAAGTTAAAGATCGAAGACCACATTAAATAAAGAGTTAATACCCTAAAAAAATCCAAATTGGTACACCGTAACAAATTTATCCCAAACCGGTACACTTGTAACAAATTTACCCTAGGTGACCACAAAAAATCCCAAATTAATATGCTTGTGACAAATTTACCCCAAACGAATTTGTTCAACCGCCATAAATTCCAAACTAATATATTTGAGGCAAATATACCCTATGTTAAATTTGTTTAATAATACAAAAAATCACAAAAATGATACAATTGTGACAAATATATAGTAAAATCCCAAATTAATACACTAGTCCACTGTCACATTTCATCTAACTTAATGATTTGACAGTAAAATTTAATGAAAACTAACGGAGAGTAAATTTGTCACAAGTGTACCAGTTTTTTATAAATTTGTTGAAAATATATCAGTTTGGGTTTTTTTATGGTCAAAAAATTAATTTGAAATAAATTTGTTACCAGTTTGAGATTTTGGAAATTTTATATTTAAATAAATTCAAAATTCAAAATGATATTTATGGATCATTTATGTTATTGTCCTTGTGAATTTTGTTCATTGGCCTTATAATTAAAATGAGCCAGTCTTTCTAGAGAAGTTTCGGAAACGGCAGGATGTGGTGGGGGCTACTGTAGTATAATCACGCCTGACATCCATAATCTTTTGTGGGGATTTCTTCTTCTTCTTTTTTACCAAATAAATTAGGCCGGTGGATGAAGACTTGAGCTGAGAGGTTACGATTATAATGACGACAAGAAAAAACAAAAAAAACAAAACAAAACAATTTCCAGTCGTGTGACGGTTTGGGACAACGACGTTGCACTTGCTCCCCACGAAAACCAGCACCGCGGTTTACCTCGCTCGTTCGTCTGAGGCTGACAGTCGATTTGCTAAAATAGCAATTTTGCTAAAATAGCAATATGACGGGGATCCCAAGATACCGCCCAAACTCGCGGCGAAGAGCGATGGATACATTTTGTCGTTCCTTGGACCGTTTATTGGAAGACGAGACGGACTTGATAGACATGGAAAATCCACCTAAGTTGACTCTGTCCACAATGGTAGACTTGAAATTAGGGATGCCGGCTTTAATTTTCTTGCGACATGGAAAAATTCAGGGTAAATGTGTAACTTGAGATTTTTTATGAGATGATAAATTAGTTTTGAGGTGATGTGTTGTAGGGTATAAATTTGGAATTCTTAATGGTATTAGCCATTAGTTGTCAAACTAAATCTTTCTATTTTCATAAGCTTTTTGATTAGGTTTATTTGACACCAAATCCAATCTAATTAAATTGAAGAGGCTGTTAGAAGGCACCAAAGTATGATATAACATAAAAATGTGCAGATTGCCACACAGACATAATAGGAAAATGATCGTCGACGTAGACGACATCAGAGTTTGGCGTGGATTAAACTTCAGCTAATGCGGAAGCCCTCGTGAACGTTCTTATTAGAAAAAAATTCTATCCACGTCACACCATGGCATTATTCCATAATCATGCCAAATAGATTTTGCAAGGTTTGGTCTCAGAAGGACTTAATTACAAAATTTACAAAAGTAGAAAGATCTATTGGACAAAGTAAAAGTACAAAAGCTTAATTAGAAAAACCTCAAGAGTATAGAATCGAAAAGTAAATGTTGACATCTAAATTTTGGCAACCCGATCATTTATTTATTGCATAAAAAATTAAGGATTAATTTTTAACCCCTAAAAAAATAGAGTTAAAATTGCATAGCATATAATTTCAGTTGCGCTTATTTATTTGTTTCCCTAGATACCTAAGTTGTGATATTTTATTTCACAATTGAATCAATTTAAAAAAGACCTAAAGTTAGGGATTTATCAATAGGTAATGTTGCTTCAATACCCAACCAAAGGGCCACTACGGTACCAATCAAAAAGACAGTTGTCGCTCTTTGGGACGACGAAATGGATTTTGAAATTTATTAACATTCTCCAAAAAATGTACTGTTAATAATCCCGCAGTACTGAAACCATTAAAAGAACACCCAATAACTTATTAGGTACTGTACGAAGTATTTGAAATACAGGAAAGAAATACCATTCGGGTAATATTTCCAAAGGAGTTGCAAATGGATCGGCGGGTTCACCAATCATTGATGGTTCTAGAACCGCATGGCCCAACGATCTTTTATATATTTTTCCAGTAGTAATTTTAGGTACTATTGCGTGTAACGTAGGTAATTTTGATGGGAATGACATGCTCCTTCCCTCTCAATTTCAGCTTCACCAACATTTCTTCCGGTCGTTTTCTCCGAGCATTGATTTCGCAACATGCTCGGACCGATGTGGGGCAAATTGAGTGCTCTTGTTTGATTATGAAAAGCTATGAATTTTCCCACCATTCCCACTAAACTAAGCTTTTTAGTCCCCAAGCATTGTAGAGTTCCAGAGGAACCCCACTCATTTCGTACCAAACCACCCATGTCGATAGGAGCAACTCGTCCAAGTCAAGCCCCGGGCACCATCGATGCAAGAACATCACGGTCTTCCCTACCCGATATTGCCCCTTCTTCAAAACATTGTTCATGTCTTCTTAACATTAAAAATTAATCCAAATCAAACCTTTTCTTAAAGCAGCAAGAGAGATCTTACCAGTCAAGCTCCATGCCTTGGAGCACCACTCTCTAATCTCCCGGAGAGTAGGCCTCCTACCACGGAATCGTGCTATCAAAGAAAATCAGATCTGCTGTTTGCTAGCGGCAGCCTCTCCTCCTCCCACTCAACAAAGGGAATACCATCTGAGTCTATTTGTGTGGAGGGCAGCTTCACAAACTCTTCTCTATCTCCAAAGTGGCCCTTGCCCATGCTGCGTGTCGCTGAATATAGTAAGTGTGCCGTGAGTGGCTTCTCCCTTTTTTGGTTGGAGATTCAGCTACAATATAGAAAAAATTAGCTCGGGTTCACAGCCGATTGGATATCCGAGAATTTATGGAATGAACCTTATATAAAAAAGAGGAAGACTCTTTCACTATAATAATGGATTGGAAGGCATACTCGAGTTTAGCTAGCAATCTAGCGGACATTTCAACTAAAGAGTTAACGGGAGGAGGATGAAAGCGTAGTACTTTCTATACGTCAATAGGACTTCCTCTTTCTATATGAATAAGCGCAAGTTTCCCTTTTTTGAATGAGAATTAACTCGAACCGCGCGGAAGTATCTCGAGCTAGGCCTTACATCCCGATCCAAGCAAGCATAGGAGGGAAGGGAAGAGACCTCTTAGTTGTTTTTGTTCGTTTACCAAGTTCGGCATTAAGGCTTTGCTCTAATGAAGAGTTCTTTCTATCGATCGCTTTCGCCCTTGTAGGAAGCATGTCTTTACTTCTTTTCCCAAGATCGGATCTCGAACCTATACTCTATTGAATCCCGTGCCCCTTTATGTTACCATCACTTGGTTGCTCCTGAATGAATGTACTAAACCATCCATACTCGAAGAAAGGGCTACTCCCCCTTAATGGACTAACGAGGACGCGGAAAAGCATCTTTCTATAGAATCGCCATAGACCCACGAAGGAAGTCTCGCCATAGAGTCTAGGTCGAGTGCCTTAAAAAAGGGAGTCCATTAAATCAAGAGTAGAGCCAATTAGCGGTGGATTTGGAGTTCCCCTCCTTCTCTGCTATCCGCTTGTGCGTGCCCTTTGGGCGCCTTTTTACGTACGGCGCTTCTTTACGATCTCAGCATCCTTCTTAAACACCCTCTACCTGAGCCAACAGGCTAGCTCATTGAAGTAGCTAGGCACCATTGATAGGAAGTCAATCTCACTGCCCGGCCAAGCCCTTCCATTGTGAAGCAAGTCAGCGTCTATTGTTTCTTGGTCCCTTCCTCTGCCCGGATGTTCGATCGAAGGATCTATGAAAAGAACATAACACTACGAATTCCTAACCCATTAATCTTAATAAAATAGAGATAAGGATTCGAATAGTAGACACGCTACGATCTTTAGTATTCCAGTTTTCCCAAAGAGAGGGGAAAGCTAGAAGGAAGGGAATGAGCTAGAAGATGCCTGATGTTTGCAAGGCAATTCAATTCTGACTGTCCTAAAAAGGTACGGAAAGGAGGGAACTGATTCCCCTATCTTCCAGGGTTAATGGGCGAGTCAGGGGAGGTTGAATCCGCTTTTAGCCTTCATGGCTTTCGATCGTGTGCGGGTGTATTTCTTTCGTCCTGGTGCCTTTCTTGGTCAGTATGCCTAGTCCGTTGCTATAAAATCCGGTACTATTGAATCTAGCTAGGGCTATTTGAACTAAGCCGAAGCTTCATCTGAGGGGATTTTAGGAAGGAACTGACATGACATAAACTTACACTATTCAATGTCCGAAAGAGGAAGAAAAAGTTCGGCTGTTTAAAGGCATCGAGTCTCGAAAACCCATAGACCAATTGCCTTTCGTCACTGGATTTCCTGCGTCGACTGCTTTACGGATAAGGAATTACCGGTCTTGTGGAATAACAGCTCTTTCTGAATGCGTAACCGCTCTTTGATAGAGGAACTTCTTGCTCTAAGACTGATACTAGGATAAGAAGTGACATCGTGCCCTATGCTACAGTTGGAGAAGAAGCTTCTACTGCTCTCGAATCTAGCTATTTCTTACCGGAATGGATGTCCGAGGAAGGAACAGCAGGCAATGAATAGAAGGAATATGCCCAGTTAAGAGGAGAGATAGCATAGAATCAACTACTGGTGTCGGGTGCAGATGAATAAAGAAACGAATTCCGGATCCTCCTTAATAAGAACTGCATTTCTACCGAACTCTTTTGATGCTTTCGGCCCGTTTGAAAGAGGGAGAAGATAAGATATCGATAGTTGAGGCAGCAGACGATTTCTAACTACGAGTCTGTTTGAAAGCTAACTTCATGCCCAAGCGCTGGTACAGTAGCAGCTCTTACTCTTGCAGTTGCCCTTTCCTCTACTATTAGATTAGATGTCACTTCCTTGTCCTCTTCTGATTCAACCTCCTATTACTCGTACAACAACTATGGCAGACAAGAGCGCTGCTTATTCCCCTTCATGTTTAGATGTTTCCTGTACTGCTCGATGCTTTGAATAGGACCCACGGGGCGGTAACTAGTCTTTACCGATGAGATCCTTTTGTCAGACCGCGCCCTTCACCCCACCAGAAAGTGGGTAGTGCCTTTCCCACTCGGTCTTGATATGCGAATCTGAAATCTGAACGAAGGACTGACTCGAACAGATCACAGGCCCCTGAGCTCCAAAGGAATCAGACCTTGACTTGAATAGTGAAGAAGTATAGCACAATGACTGACTGCACTAGTGAAGTATAGAGCAGTCTAGCACAATATAAAGCCGTATAGCGCACTGACTAACTACACTACTAGTTACCCATTATTCACCCAGAAGGAAGAGGGGAAGGAGGGCGGTCCGATCAATTTCTATCAGATTGAGAACATACCACGTCTCAATCAAGAAAGAGAGGAGAGGGGCCATACAATTCAAGAAGGGGTCACACAATAGAAACACACTGCCACAATTCATGAAGAAAAATGGGGGTTTTCTATTTCGTTTTTTCAAAGTTCTTTTTGTTTAGGGTCAAAGTCAACAAAGAAGGGGAGGTTTGTCTTTTTCTGAAGGGGTGAGAGAAGAGAGCAGAGAGAGGGGACGTGAGAGTGATGGGAGATAGAGAAAAACCAAAAAAAAAAATGAAAAAGAAAAAACGAAAGAAGAGGAAGGAGGAGAGCCCGTCTCCTCGCTCCGCCGTCGTCGGCGTCTCCGCTTGCCACCGCCGCGCCTCCACCTGCAACCCCCTCGCCGGCCATCGCCACTGCTGTCGTGCCTCCCTCTGCCCGAGTCTGCGACGCTAGCAGCCCGAACCGGTTGCCGAGCCCCTTGCCGCGCGACCTACAACACCAACCGTCGCTGTTGCCTGCTAACGCCGCTTGCAGCGCCTCCGAGCGACGTCCGTAGCAGCTCGCCTCCAGCTCGCCTCCGCCTCGCCTTTGCCTGCGACCCGCGGGCACCACTGCATCTCACCTGCTGCCGACACCTGAGTCCTGCACCCCTGCTCGCTCGTCGACACTGCTGGTTCGCCCTGCTGCCCCTCACCAGAGCTCCGAACGCTGAGGCCTCTGTCGTCGACAGCTGCCCGTCCCCATAGCTAACCGAGCACCACCACATCAACCGTGAATCATCCACCACGAGCCATCACTGGTCCCATAATCCGATGAGTCCAAATTCAGGAACGATATTACGAAATAGGTAAAGATATTATCCAAATTTAATTTGGTAATTTTCTTACTTAATTCATTGATTTTGCGATTAAATTCAAATCTTAGAATGATGCATCTTATCCAAAGTTTCTAAAAAATATAGGGATTATTTTTTAATTTCACAACATGTACACAATTGATAGATCGATTTCATGCCTGAAATACGATTCGCAATCGCACGGAAAACTCACCAATCCGATCTCCAACCTGAGATATAATTCACGATTTCGTTAAAAATTTGGTAAATCCGATCTCATGCGCGAAATACAATTCGTCAATTTACTTATGAATTAGATGGATATTAATAATATCTCGTGTGATTTGATGATATGTTCATTGTGGATTTTATTCCTTTTTATTTTTGTTAGATTTTATTTATAAAAAATCCAAAAAAGATTAGATACAATTAAGGTAGTTTTTTTTTAGGGATAGATTGCATGTTTGTTTTGGCTATTTTATAATTCCGAATTTAGTAAAATACCAAAAGTATCTTTTTAGAATAAATTGGATATTCGTTTCTAGGCTAGTTTGCATGTTTAAATATCAGGCATATTTAATTTTGAATTTTAATTAAAAAGAAAACACAAAAAATGCGTGTGTCAAGTAAGATTAGTTCATTGCATGGCATTTAATAAATTGCATGTTTAGGGTAATGCATGATGTGTTAGAATAGTTGCATTAATCTTTTCCTATCATTTGATTAGATCATTTAATAAATGTCGCGTGACATATAGTTCATATGTTAGGTTGCATGTCATTTTAGTTAAAATAATTTTGTACGTCATTGCATTGCATTGCACGTAATTTCTAGGCTTCATTTAAATAAAAGAAAATATTGAAAAAGATTGAGTGATTGTGTGTTAATTAGAAATCAAATCTAGGATTGTTGATGTGAATTCTGATCTAACATTGTAGATATTTTCATGGCCATGAGGTAAGTCCCATAATTTATTTATTGCTTTATTTGGGTGTTAAATTGGTGGTTTGCGCACCCGCATGATTACCTCGCATGTTAGGAAAGTAAATTAAAATCAATTCAAGCTGCCTGTAAAACATTTTTTTTTCAAAATAAAAGAAAAATATACTGAAAGGGCGTTAGAAAAATCTAGCGTAATCAAATCCCCGAACTTACAATCTCTAGTTCACAACTTTACTTGGATTCTAATCGACCCACTCCTAATTGAAAAATCACTTACATGTTTAAAAGTTGAACCTAAGTCGTGAATTAGTATGGGCTTGGGAGAGCCCGAGCTAAGTTTAGGCTTAGTAATCAATTAGCCAAACTCTATGTGGCTCACCCGAGGTTAGGTCGCGATAGTAAATTTTTCTTTTTTAAATATAGAACACTTTTTTTTCTAAAAAAGAAAATAAAAAGTGCCAATGTTGCAACTTAGGGCGCGTTTGATGACCATTATGTTTCCGAACAATTTCGATAAGAAATTATTTTTTTTTATTCTGTTCACGAGAACAATTTCTAAGCAAAAACGCGTTTGGTAATTGCATAAAATTTCTAATTATTGAATAAAAAAAAGAACAGAAATGTGTTTGGTAACTACATAAAATTTCGATTCCAATTCTAAAATTTTATCAAATCATAGAAATTCTATTGATTAATTATATTTATACTAAGTAATAAAAATATTAACTAATCAAATTTTATTAAATAGTAAATAATAAACTATAGTATAAACTATAAATATAAATACTAATTAATAAATTAAAATACAAAATTAAGTATGTATTCTATATATAGCAAAATTTCAATTCCTACTTCGAATCATTTTTTTCTTTTTTTCTTTTTTTTCCTTTCTTCCTTTCTTCCTCCCCTTCTTCTTCTTCTTCTTCAAGGTGGTTGGTCGTCGGGCCAATGACCTCACCGGAGCGTCGCCGACCCTCGGCGAGGCCTTGCCTCATTGGCCGAGCCTCGCCGACGCCTAGGCGAGCGGCCTCACTTGGCTAGGCAAGGCTCGTCGGTGGCGGGGGGGCCCACCCGCCACGGCGAGCACACCGGCGTGGCCAACAACCGGCGGCGGACGGCAGCGTTCGATGGGGGCGGTGGCGACGACGGTAAACGGCAATGGCGGCAAAAGGTAGCAACATTTGAATAACAAGAGAGAAAGAAGAAAAACAAAAAGAAAGAGGAGGAAAAAAAAAAATAGGTAGACTTGATTCTAGAATTGTTCTCAAAAAGAAAGAATCAACTTTTTTTTTAATTATTGATTTTACTCCAAATCTGTTCTCGGGAAATAAAAATTTTACCAAACATAATTTTGTTTCAAAATTATCCCCGAGAACAAAAGAATAGAATCTAAGACTCAAGCTGGTAGGTTCTACCAAACAGCGCCCCTTAAATCTGAACTGACCAAAAAAAGAAAATCAATCCGGGCCGGGCCGGGCCGGACATTGTTCTCGACCGAAACGGCAACTCGGGTCGGGCCGTGCAGGCCCGAGATTCCTCCTGGATTCGGATTGTCCCCCTTCTCCTTCCCCTTCGTCCTCCTCCTTTTCCTGCCAAAAAAAAAAAAAACTTCGCTCCGGCGAACGGAACTCTGCTCTGGTGGCCGGAATCTGGTTCTGCTCACCGCTGGTAGCATCCTGAGCAGCTGTTAGAGAGAGAGAATGGGGACGAGAACCAATTTCTACAAGAATCCTTCGTTCGCTTACAACAGAGACTTCGATCTCTCCTCCGCTCTTCGAAACCTCAAAGGTAACTCCTCACTCCGCTTTCGCTGCTTTCATTTCCGCCCTCGCGATTCGTTCGATCGCCAAGAAAAACGAGCCGACGTCAATTTGGAGAAGCTGTGATGGCCATTCGTTGCGCTGTTTCTGCGGAACCGTAACGTTACTTTCCTCGGCTGCGAATGTCAACTGACCACATCGCCCGAATTCGTTTTCTGATTTTCTCATCGATCCATTTGCGCGTGTTGAACCGGTAGCTTACAACATCGTGACTGGAAGCGCCTCCTTGACCGATGGAGAACCTTCGAACGACGAGAATGCCGAGCGCCGCCGCCAGAGCAGCCGCCGCCGCCGCCGGGACTCTGGAGCGCCGCGTGGCGGGAGCCGCGGCGCCGTGGAGGACGATCGGCCGATGTCGCACGAGGAATACGTCCAAAAGAGGAGGCACTTGTGGATTTTCTTTTGCGCTGCGATGCTTATTTAAGACGCCAGCTTTGTAGTATCTCTCTTCTTACCGTGTCGAATTGATTGAGCAGGAGAGAAACGAGCGCAGGTCAGGTTTATCAGGAATTGACTCCCGATGTTCTGGTAATTTTGCTCCCCTGACAGTTTGGCGATTGAGATTGTATTTCTTGATTACTGATTAGTTGGGTTGTTTTCATTTTGTAGGGGGCTTCGAGTCCGGGTTTGAACTTAGTTGACTACGCAAGTAAGTCCTGTTTGGGATTTGCAGTTAATAGGGATAAACATGTTTCCCAAGCATTTAGATGTCATTGCTCGTGGAAGGACTTTATGCCTCTTTCTGTATGGTCATGCAAGTTCGTGCATGGGATATGATTTGATTAAACTTGTCTTTGGTGTTTCTGTTTTTTCAGTATTGATATTACCCCAACGCAAATGTTGATCAAGGTGTCTCATTGTGAATGTTAATCTTGTATTATTGCCATTCTTGCAGGCGACGGAAGCACTTCTGAAAAGGATGAAGAGAAGGAGACTGAAATTTGTGGTTTGTCTTAAAATCTGTTCTTCTTTCTTCTAGACTCTGGTGACTTGCCAAGAAAATGGAATTTGGCACATGAATCTAAAGTTTCTCAGAGGGTTTTCTTGCTTTTGGGCGATTGAGATAACCTGAGACCCGTTTACTGTTAGGCCCGTTCCATAATTGATTTAGTGATTTCATTAGCTATGTTGTCTACGGGTTCAGGAAATATGTAGTACACTTTTGACTTGTTATCTTTGCCAAACGCTTACCTGATGTGCATTTTGTTGGTAATGTTGTTGAAGGCGACCAAACCAATGGGGAAAGCAATCTATTTAAGATTAGAAGTGAGCAAAGATTTCCCCTGCCTGGAGAACCGGTTTGCCTGGTGTGTGGCAAATACGGAGAATATATTTGCGATGAGGTGAAATTTTGTAAACTGGAGTTCTGAGCACTTTTTTATCATTGACATCTGGCTGGATGACATTTAGATGATGTTTGTCTGTGTTGACAGACTGATGATGATATCTGCAGCCTGGAGTGCAAAGCGGTGCTTTTACGAACTCTTAAATTTAAAGAGGTCATTTTGCTGTTGCCTTTTTGATATATGATGTTCAAGAAGGGGTATATGGTTCCAAGTTTTGACATTCTGATTTTTGTAATGTTGAATTCCAGGATCCCTCGAGCAGCCAAAGTCCAGTCACCGCTTCAGCTGAGCTTGTTTCTGGATCATCCGTGCCTGAAGAAGAAAATTATTCTTGGGATTATGTTCGGCACCGGTGGTCTAATAGGAAATCCAGTCTCTCCACTTATCTATGGTAAGGTTTGCTAGACCTACTAGTCACTGTTCTTCTCAGTCTGTTTAAATGGGTTAATCCTGGATAAAGAAGAAAGCATTTTAAATTTTCCATGCTATGAGAATGGATGAATCTTGTTTAACTCATTATTTTTTCTAGTACTCATTTTCTTTTTGGAACTGCGTACTCCCTCTGGTTTTCAATATGCAGAAAGGGAAAAGGTTTGGTGGATCTTTTTCATCGCACGGCTGCCACATTAGATTCCTATTTGTGCTATGTTGCTTACAAATATTTGTTGATTGTAGTACTACCTGCCAGAGGCCTGGGCACCTTGCTGAAGATTGCTTGGTGAGTGCCCTATTAACTTCCCTGCCTTGGTGTGATAATCTATTTTTCAACTTCTTTACTTCTTGTTTCCAGTGGCATGACGTGAAAAAGTCCCTTTCATGCAGGTTGCAGCTGGACAAAACAAATCAACTTCCATACCCAAAGATCTTCTGGGACTTTATAGAAGGTTTCAAGAATTCTGAATCTGTCTCATCTTGTTTCCCTGTTATTATAGTTCTTCAGCTATTCGCACCCTTGGTGTATGTTAAGGATCGCACAAATTTGTTTCTAAAATTTTATGTTAACTGCTGCTGAGACACTCAATTCCTCTCTTCTTTTTCTATTGCTTTATGTGCATTCCAGATGCGAGCAGATAGGGAAAAGCTCATCTGCAGCAAGGTGCAATGAATGTCAATCCATGCATAGTGTGGCGACTTGCCTTGACTGTAATAGAGTGATATGTGATGGGTAAGTGCCTGTTGTTGGTCAAATTACTGTAGCATCATAGGTTGCCTTTGTTGCTTCAGGCATCAGTTTGCTTGTTCAGTGACCACTTGAGTGGCATTAGGCGACCAGAGTTTCTGGCTGGTACAATATTTATTTCTTTTGAGTGGGTATGTTCTGTCTTCTTCAAGTTACATTTCTTTTAATGTTTTTGCTGTTGATATTACTTTAAACCAGCGTTTTAGGGGTTGGGGAGCCTTTAATTCCATTTTCACTTATTGTTACTCTGCTTTGGGACATTTGATGGGGATCTGGTTGGTACTGAGCCTATGGGCAGTAATATCATTAGCGACTTGCGTTGATTTCTATAAGGGGAAGTTTATAGGCTGGGTAGTATATGGCAGGATAAGGATGCTCTTGGGGACAATGGTCATGTCATGTTAGCACTTCGTTTTAAATCAAATATTGTTGAAAGTGGTGACTGAAGTATAGAACTCTCAGTAATTTAGGAGATGGATTCATTCTGAGGCCCCATAGAATGTATTGACATTCATTTTTTAAGTATTTTGTGCACTCACATGGAATATTTCTCAGTGCAGGTCATTTGGATGAGCACATTAGAATGAATTCCTCTCACCGGCGATATTATTCTCACAAGCTCAAGCGTTTGGTTAGGATTTACTTGCTCCTTCGTCTAGTCTAGTTGCAATAATATCTCTACCAGTTAGTTTATTGATGAAATGTTGGATTTTTATTTGTAAGTTAACCATTTGGAAGATATCCTAGATTCTCCCGAAAGAGTGATTCCCAGCTTATAAATAAACCAATGATGTAAACGATGTCCCTGCTTCTTTGAACAAGTAGTTTGAGATAAGTCACCTTCAGATTATAATCCTTAACACTGCACAAAATGATTAATGTGCTGCTTCATTGAACAAGTAGTCCTGACATAAGTGGCCTTGAGATCATATTTCTCTGCATTGCACAAATCCAGTCTCTCAGATTACTTCTTTTCTTTTTTGCAGGTGAAATGCAGTAAAGCAACATGCAAAGTGACAGATATCTCTGATCTTTTGGCTTGCCATTACTGTTTTGACAAAGCATTTGACAAATTCTATGACATGTGTACTGCAAGTTGGTACGCGGCCTTCCCTTTTTTTTTGTTGCATTGTATAATTACTTTAATTTATATGAATTGCTGGTGATATTCTACGGGATAGGTCAGCCATGTTGGGGTTGGTTGGGGGGTTTAGACAGTAACAGGAGATAATTTCCCACTAGGGTTTTCAATATTAAGCAAGAAGTTCTTCAGTAGCCAGGTCCATTTATTGTGCCTTCTGATTAAAAATAATAAATTTCCAATTAATGCCTGTCCAATCCAGGAAAGGAGCAGGACTTGCTATTATAAGAGGGTCTATTAGCTGCGAAGATCATTTTTCATGGTGAGACCACTCACACTCAATATTTCTTCCTGGATATTTTATGTAAAAGCTGATTGATTAATTTAGGACCTGTTAACAAAACCAGGCACAGAATGAATTGTCTGAATGCCGGTGCAGAAGATAGTGCATATATTGTCAGTAGGCATCCTCAAAGGGGCAAGCCTGTTCAGATCAGCGAATTCATTTTCTGATCCTTGGTGTGGGAGAAACCAGGCATTATATGATTGCTTGGTCCCTGTACAGCTATTTATGGAGAGAGAGAGAGAGAGAGAGAGAGCTGTCGGTGCGACTTCAAGATCCTGGGTTTTCAAGTCCAGAAGCAGTGTCGTTGATGGAAGAATGTGATCTGATTAATCAGCGAGAATCGCAATCTCTGACTTGTATAGTTGTTCTTCGCTGCCTATTGGTTTGTAGAGAACGCTAGCTATGGAATGTCGGACTTCATGTTTCCCAGTTGATTAAATCCATCAGCATTCTTCTGAACATTGTTAAAGTGTGCAATACCTAAAAGAAGAAAACTAGTTGCTGCGAATGACATGGCTCATGCTATAGTGACTGTTTTTCATTGATCACTGTATTCAACTCTGAGAAGTTGTTTTCGGCAATTCTTTCTACACCTTATGGTTTAGTCGAGTCCAATTTTTGTTTTTCCACCATTATTCTCAGTGGCATGATGGCATTTTTTTAAAAGATTTTATTCTTGAGTAGTGGCAAGGAATCATATGCCGACTCAGTAAGGTTAGAGCGGTCGAAGCACAAACTGGAAGAAGTATTGAGGAGAAGAACTATTGCTTTTTGCCATGGCAAGATCAGTATTAACATTTATTTTCTGAGTGCGCAGTAACCACGTGATATATCGATCTTGTTTTAGCGATCAAGGGTCAGCATGGTTTCAAAATAGAATCAGGAACCGAAACCCATCTAGTTTCATGTTCCATGGTATGTAGGGTAGTTTGGTAGATTTCAAAAAATTGGGGAACTTGCTTTGATGGGCACCCTAGATCTTAAAATAAATTTTTTTGTTTTTCTTAATATATGTCTTCGGGCAATTTTATGATATTTCATGGAATGTATAATATAGAATCACTAATTTAAGCTTTTATTTAATGATTAAAATTTTTATTTTATTAATGTTTCATATACAGTCAATTGTAGCAACAAGTGGTAATTATTAAAAGTGATGATTTACTGTAATCATCCAAGTGGATCTTGAAATTTGTGAAAGGATAGATTCTAAGTTTCAAGATATGTAGGTAAATTCCAAATTTAAAAAAAATAATAAATCTGTTCCAATTGAAAGTTTCAAGTCTGGAATGAAATTTGCACGAAACCTAGAATCCGGGACCTAAAAGTAGTTAACCTTATTAGGGTAGATTTTAAGTTTCGAGGTAAGTAGGAAAATAAAACTTTTCCAACTAGAAGGTTTAGGTTTGGGGTGAAATTTGAACGACACTTGAAACCTGAGACCTAAAATAGCTCGACCTTGTTAGAGATATCATGTCATTAATGTTTGTTAAAAAGTGTGTCCAAATCTAACAAAAGAAAATCGGTTTCCCCTTAGTCATGCATATGCCTAATTTGTACCTATGGATGCGCATGGTAACGCTTTTTAGCAGGAGAATAATTTTTTTTCAGAAATAATTCTTTTCTATTTTTACTCCGGGGAACAATTTTTGAATAAAATAAGGTGTTTGGTAACTACACAAAATTTCTATTCTTGAAAATAGAAAAATAATAGAAATGCGTTTGGTACGATTTTGTATTTTTTGTATTTATTCGTTTTTTATTCTTGCTAATCGTCGGTTGCGTGGCATCGGTCGGTGGGAGGCGGTCGGCGGCGACGACGGGCGGCGACGACAGCGGCGGCGGGCGATTGGAGGTGGCTAAGAGAGAGAGAAATAAAAGAAAAATAAAAAAGAAAATTGGCTTATTTCTAAATTGTTCTTAACAAAGAATCAATTTTTTTTTTCTTTGTTTCGTTCCAAATCTATTCCTACTACTTTTCAATTCCGAGAAATAGAAAAATAAGTTAAGATTACTAAATCGATTTATATTCTTTTTTCTGCAGAACAAAAGAACGAAAATCGGGAAGAACATAAATGTTACCATGCAAACCCTAAATCTGCTAAGCTTGCCGAAGGGCCGAAGCATGAGAGGAGTTGCCAAGTTTGATGAGGATCAGCCATCCTTGTCCATGTCGGCGCTCCTTCCCTTTTCCCTCCTCTCTCTCTTGCCCATGCAATTTTATCTTCTTCTCTTTTTGTGCATGGGTCATTGCATGTTGTGCCATATTAATACGTCAGCACCATCGATAAGACTTTACCACGTCACAAAGCAAATTGAAAAAGCGGTCGACGGGCAACCGTAGATGATTAATGATACAAATCAAGTAAATTAAAAGAACTGATTTCATCAATACATTAGTTTGAGGAACTTAATCGAGGGGAAAATATGGTCTAATTGCACCATACCCAACTTTACTAAATTAAATAGAATAACATTACATGAATATAAATTTTGTTATATTGAAACCATCGGCCCATCTGGGTCGGCTCGTTCTTTCAAATTGCGATGTCGGCGTCCGAATAAAACCGGAATCGCTTCCTTCCTGTTCGGAGCAAAAGAAACCAAAAGGATTCCGAAGGCTCGATCTCATCAACCTCCGATTCTCGCCGGCGGAAGAAGCCCGAGAAGAAGCTTTCTCGCCTCAGGCTCGTTCAAGGCTCTTCCCTCTCTCCGATCTCGCGCGCCTCTCTTCGCGTCGCAGCTCGCGCAAGGTAATCGCTCTTTCCATCTCTCGGCGGCGTGTCGTTTTAGTTGATTGTCTGCCTCCGTTATCGGAACAATCGGCTGAAATTAGGGTGTGTTTTGGACTCCTTTTGTCGATTGGGGATGTGGGTAGCCGATGAATTGCTGAGTTATTACCTGTTAACGAGGTACTTCGCCAGCCCGGAATCGGATTTCATCGGAAAGGAAAAGCCTTTCGTTTTTTCCGACTTTGGATGTGACTAACCCTATATGGCCTCTCCCGCCTGATTGTTCCTTCGCATGCTAATTCGGTGTTGATCCTTTTGTTAAACTAGCATGGGTTGGCATGCAAGTGCCAGTGTTCGCTATTGGAATTTACTGATTGGGTAGCGCCACTCTGTTTTGTTATTTGCGCGCCCTCGCCAGGAGATGCTTTTGTTTTTGCTGCTCTAAGCTGTTTGTGGATTTGTCCAACAGGAATAATTTTTGCCCACTTCTCTTCATTTTATAGGATTTTCGCCCTTTTGCGCATTCCATTCTCTCCTGTTGAGAAAGCCTGGCATTGCGACGTTTTTAGGTTTTTGAATTATGCTTGTGCATTTATTGGCAAGATTTAAGTTCATTCTCATTTATTGATGGCCGTGGATCCAATGGCAGTTAACTTGTTAGGAGGCTGCTTATGTGATGCTTCTCAATTTTTGCCTGATCATAAGATGGTTTTTGGATGTGGCCTTTGAAATGCGCTGAATTCTATCATGCATGATAACCTCTAGGTAGCACGACGACATGGGCGGTCATGGCGGTTTGAACATTCTTCCCCAGAAACGTTGGAATGTGTACAATTATGAGAACAGAGAGAAGGTCCGGAAAGATGAAGAGGCGGCTGCGAAAGAGGAGCAGCTGAAGCGAGAGCAAGTGAGGAAGCGCGATGCTGAGTTTCGTCTCGAGAAGCTTCGTGCTGCCCGTGGCTTCGCTCCTGCCAGTCAACCTGCGGAGGCCCCTGCTAGTCAGCCTGTGGAGCCAGCTGAGACGGAGAAGGAGTCTGGCCATATTAATCTCTTTGAGGGAATTAAGATTTTCGACCCAGTTGAACTACCAAAAAATGGGGCAGGAGATGAAAGGGATGGATTCAAGAGGAAGAAGATGAAGAAAGAGGAGGTGCCGAAGGTGGTAACCGCAGAGGATGAGAAATATAGATTGGGATATGGGATTGCTGGAAAAGGAGTTAAATTGCCATGGTATCTTGAGAAGCGGGGTGATCACGTTGATGGGGAGAAATTTGGGGATGAAGGGCCGTTGAGGGATGTTAAGGAGCGGGGAAAGAAAAGTGGGAAGAAGACATTGGAGGAGTTGAGGGAGGAACGGATGAAGCGAGAAAAGCAGGAGAAAGAAAGGACAAGGTCATTGATGCTAGAGAAGAGCCGGAGGGATGGAGCTCTACTGAAGGACAAGGGTTTTCAGAGGAGGTGACGCTGCAAATTTTGGTCAGTTTAGACTTTTGATCGTGCTTATATGTAGACCTTGCCTTATGGCTGATTGGGAGAGCCTGGACCGTGCTATTGGTTTGGCAAGATTTGGATTCTAAGGTCATGTTTTCAGAGGTTTCTGCTCCCCTTGTGCAGTTCTCCAAGTTGCCTTGCGAAATAGGCTCCTGTCGAGATGCGAACACTTCACTTCAGATTCTCTTCGAGAGAGAATGGACTGGTTCGCCTGTCTTTTTCAAATCCTGGAGACGATCAATGGATAATCACAGCTTGTAAATGTCTATTCCTTTTTAGTTTGGCTTTCTTGGTCATTATTGCATTATGTTGGAATGATATCACTTTGATCCTTCTGCAAGTACTCCGTTCATGTCACTGTCCATGACTTCAGCATATTGACCCGTGAATTCCTGGGTCCAAGTGATGAAAAGAGTTGTTGAGCCCCATCGCCGCCTCAAGTACTTTTCTTTGCTGGGTGAATGCTAGTTCTTAACTTCATCATCCATCTTACTAAGCACATTGTACAAACTAGATTCCCAATAACATTGCAGAGATACGTTTCAATCTATTTCAACCTGTAACTCCCGCAATTCTGATCCACTGTCTGTGCAAGTCAGGGCTGAGATTAATTTGGTTACGATGGGACGGCTGCTGAACCTCCTTGGAAACTAAAAGTTATGTCTGCATTTTTCCGATGCGTAAGCTATAGTACACTATTCTTACTAGCAATTTCTTAATAAGAAGGGGACAAAGAAAGTTGTTTCAGATAAGGTTCGAAGAAAAACATGATATTCTCAAGAGTCGCAAGCAGCATGCGAGGGACGTAGGTGTCGTTCTTGGTACCTGCGGCGATCCTAATTGGCCCCAAAGGTGCCGCCCGTCTCTTTTTTATGGCAGGTTTAGCTCACGCGAGAGGTTAAAGTGAAGACGACCGAATCTGTAATAGCTCATTGTCGTTGTTTAATGAATATTTAACGAGAGATGAACCATGCCATGACGATCTCTTGAAAGCTAACTTGCCTACCCTGAATAGATTAATCCCCGTCTCCTCCAGTCAGACATGGGCTTCTTATTGCTTAAATGGAGTCAAAGATAATAGCGGGCAGAAATGAAATTGGGTCGCTTGCGTGTTCTAGGCTGGAACAACAACATTGTTAGGTATAAACGGCATGCAACTGAGAGACGAGTTGGTTCTTCCATAGCCAATGATGGAGGCTTGAAGAGAAGGGCAGGAAACTGGGGAAGCACAGAGCATAGGATTGAAGCTTGAAAGTCGAATGAAGAAACTCCCGCGGCAATGTCTACTGAATTACGAGAACTTGACGCTTCCTCCGGTAGGTACCAGCAGAAGATCATGCCGCTGTTTGGTTCTGAACATGTTCCTTTTTCGGGTTTTGTTCTTTTACCCTTTTCCTTATTCTTGTTTTTGCTTTTCGAATCAGATTTGAATGATTGATTATTGCAAATTCCTTGTGCATAGTTTCAGGTAGTAGTGATGACAGCCAACGTGGGATGTGCTCGTTGCCGGGAGAGAGTCTCGCAAGTCATTTCGAAGATGGACGGTGAGATCCCTATCCTCAGTTTCATAGCTTAATTTTACAGCAGAAGCGAACATCATCAAAAGAAATTCATGAATGAGAATCTCCTCTCGACACAGTCGTCTTCATGACGTTAAATGCAACATTTAGAGTTCGACAGTCATCTAGAGCGTACAAATTGATTCATTGCAGTAATGCTATCAAACAGGTTATATCTGATGAGGAAAAATATAGAAAGATTAAGCTCAACAGATTTTACCTTTTTTAGATTTCTGTCAAGATGAATTAGTAATGCCCACGCGCGTTGAGTAATCATATACTATATAAGCTGCAGCAAGTGTCGAGAGTGGAAATTTATGGAGCCCGCGTTGTGATTTGCAGGAGTGCGTGAATACACAGTAGATATTCGAAATGAACGAGTGATCGTAAAGGGGGATTTCAAGGTCGAAAGGGAGGTGCAAGATGAATCGGCCAACCTCCAAATCAAGAAAGAGGAAGAACATCAACTCCGCCTCTTCTTCAGATACTTCAGAACCAGTTGCTTAGGCAAATACCTTGGCCATTGAACGTAATTTCAATCCGTGCGTATTACTGTATGGTAGCAAATTGAATTGTTTGCTGGTCGCGGTTTGTATATATCAAGTGAAACGCAGTACAGCCGAGACTCTCTCCTCAAAACAGAGCAATGCACATTCTGGGTGGCAAATGTCAAATCTCTACCGCAAATTAACGCCAAGTTTCGAATTCCAGTTTCGTCCTTCAAGATTAGTCCTTTCCACTCTCCAATTCAATGCATTTCCAGTTCGAACGAGGACCCGCGCACGCGATTCACTCAAATTACGACTATGCATGGAGAAAAGCAGAGATAGCCCCCATAGTTGATCCGCTTCGAATCTCCCTGCTCGACTGAAATACCATCTATGCTTTTTTCCAGAGCAAATCCCAATATCCGTTGCAAACAAGATGGAAATCACCCAAATGACTGACTAACTCAGTTTGTCAGATATCACCCATTTTCATCGAAGAAAAACATCGTCTGTGAAAGGCTTTACAAAAAGACAGGACTCAGTAACTCGTCAAGAAGCGAAGCAAAGCGGAAGAGCCACGCATCCTCTTGCTTCTCGATCCATTATTGTCTAAAGAGTCATCACTGGAAACACCAGACAGAAAATACTGCTAGAGAAAAAGGGAAAAATAGCACCTTCACCCCCCAAGGAAATCCCTTCCTACAATTGATAGAAAACATCCTTCCTCTCTTCTTCCTTCACCTTGGGGACCACCACCTTGAGCACGCCATTCTTCATTACCGCCTTGATCTCCCGAGCTCGTACAGGTTCGGCGGCAGATTCAGCCTGCTGGAGTACCTCCTCCTGCCCCCCTCCTCCTCCTCCTCCTCCGACTCCTTCTCGCCCTCGCCCTTGATCGTCAGGGTGTTCTGCTCCACCGAGACCTTCACATCCCCCTGCCCAGGCCGGGCATGTCCAGCCGGAGGAAGAGGACGCTGTCGTCCTCCTTCACGTCCCAGCCCCTCCTCCATCCGGCAGCCCCCATGCCCATGAACTGGTCCATCAGGTTCAGCACCTGGCTCAGGCTCCGAGTCGGCGACAACGGATCAAACACATCTGTTGACCGATCAGCAATATTACATATACATGAGAATGCTTCACTAAACAGAACTACATCAAAGGGAAAGCGGCCTCATAGAACCATCAATGCTCGATCATCGAATCCGTAAAGCTACTAGGCTAGCGTAGCAATGCCATTCACACACAAAGGAAACAGATCGGCAATCAACACATCTGTGGAACGATAGGCTATACAATATTCATGAGAGCGCTTCGCAAAGCAGAACTACATCAGACAGAAAGCGATATCGTGAAACAATCAAATGCTCGATCATCGAATACGTAAGTGCTACTAGGCTAGCGCAGAAACGTCACTTACAAACAGAGAAAACAGAGGGGCAATCAACCAGCTGACGACATCATCATTGCGACAGACAGCGATCCTAAACACCAGGAAAACGAGTGATAAGATAACAACTACCTGAAAACATACCAGGATCCCGGCGGCGGAAGGCGGCGGAGCGATCGGAGCCGCGCTCGACCTCGACGTGGCGCTCGACCTCGACGTCGCTGTCGTCTTCGTCGTAATACCGCACCCGAGAGCTGGTTTTGATGGAGCGAGCGACGTGAGGGGCGACGGAGGCGGCGCGGAGCGGGTTGGTCAACCTGGACAGGAGGCCCGACGAGGCGGAGGCGGCGGCGGCGGCGGCCCTCCGGAGAGAGCGCGCCATTGTTGGCTGTCTGGAATCCAAATCGTATCTGATATTTTTATCAATCCGTTCGCCACGGGATTTAGCAATCCGTGGACTGATCCACGACGATTCCATCGAACGGATCGGGCCCCGCCAAGTACTGCCATTCCATCGACTTATCGGATTGACCTGTGTCTCTTACCTTAATTATGCACGTGTCGAACGATAAATAGATTGCTTTATATTTTCTCGTCATTTAAATATTTTTTTACGGTCACTATATATTGGTAAGATTTTAAGGTTCGAATCTAAATCATAAGAATAATGTGGATTGAAAATGATATTGACAAATGTATTTTGAAAGAATGTGCATTTTGATCAAAAGTTTTCATTTTCGAGAATAATGTATGAAATATATCAATCTATGAAAACGAATAAAAAGAATATGCGAACTCGTGTTGCTAACATAAACATTTTGATCTCATAACAATTTCTTCATATTTTGATTTCTCTCAAGATTCAATCGATTCTATTGAGAATCAAGGGCAATTTTAACGCGTCACGCGTAACAAAATCGTAATGAATTCGATTATGTTGGCCAACTGAGTGGTAATTGTTGGGACATAGTTATATCACTAAAAATATACTGCTCTCAAGCCATTTGACAAAGTGATATATGAAAAGTTATTTGAACGTGCACATCAATTTATTGAACGAGATACGGTGGTCGATACAGCAAAGAATTCCACCGGTTTATCGGGCGAGGACACGAGGCAGTGAGTGGCTAGTGTTCGGATGACGAGGTACCTCGAGTGCGTGCGATATTTTCTTCTGCTTTCGGTGCGAAGAAGACCATCTGCGTGTTTCCTCGGAAGTTCCCTTCTCGTTCCCTTTTGAGGTTTAGTTGGTTTCTGGGTTTTTTTTTGCCTGCGACCATCTGGTAATCGCTGGTTAATCATATTGCGATGCGGTTTTTCCATGATGACTTGTGTCGTCAATTCCCCACAGCTCACCGGAGACCTAAACCATATAGGTCCAGGTCCAGGAAAAGACTTAGTTATGTCGAGTGTGTGTGGTAATTTTTCATTTTCAGAAATAATTTTTATTATTTATATTTTCGAACGAAAAATAGATTTTTTCATTTTTTTTTTATTTCAAATATATTCTCGACTCAGTTTTTATTTCAGAGAGCACAAAATTTAGGTAATATTATCAGACGGATTTTATTTTTTTCTGATTTGGAGAATAGAAAAACAGAAAAATAGACCCAAACAAACCTTTGACACCAATCCGAGACCTAATTCTGCAGGTTCTGCAAGGATTCATTGCTGATTTTGGAGTTTGAAACTGAATCGAATTCCTTGCGGTAAGGAACTTCCTTTTAGCTTTTATATTGTGTGCCCAAAGTCAAGACTTTTAACTTTGGGCGTCACATAGATAACCTTATTCGGCTCTTGCAAATAAAGAATAAACTTTGCTCCTTTTTTTTTCATTCTATTTTATTTCCTATTTTGTAAACCTTCATGGAGTCGAAGGAATCTCCTTCTGTTAACTGAAGACATCTAAGACCCAAAAAGAATTTTGAATTTCTTTTCTTTTCTTGTGCGTAATCTTGAATATTATCTTTATCGGAAAAATATCTTCACTAAAAATTTTATCCAAGCGGATCGCGTTTTGCAAATGCTTAAACTCGAGACATAATTTAACAAAATTAATCAACCCGGTTAGGTGACGTCATCGTGATGTCATCGGCACATGCCCTGCGCGTGCGCGGGCAACCGCCAGTTGAGTTGGCACGTGTGGTGCATGTGCAGGGCGATTACCCCCTCGCGTGGCTCGCACATGCCAGCGATTGCCAAGGCGCTACGCAAACCGCCTCGGCGCGTGCGAGGCCGTTTCTTCTTGCCACGTGTGGCGGCGCGTCTGCGGCCCCTAACGGCAAGCCACCCGTCATTTTTCTTGTCTCGACGAGAACTACGACCCTGAACTATCATAAACGAGTTTTGATTCACTGAAAATTAAAAAGGGGACGAACAGTACGGGATGTCGGGATTTTCATCCCCGAGCGTCCGATGGCGGCGTTTCTTGAAATTTCAACTAAAAGCAATTTATAAACATCAACAGTGATCGGAAATATGAACAACATCGCTCTAATACCAATGTGGGGAAACATATTCCTAAAAATCGATCCGATACTCAAACGATCGAATACCAAAAACGAACGTGGAAACGTGCCCGGAAACATGTTACACTGATCTAAGGCATATCACGGAGTCGAACATACCTTAATTGCCACAAATTAAGTACCGTCGCAGTTTTGAGGAATTTTCGTTCGTCGAGAGAGGCGCGTACTGTATCAAAAGGGGAAAAATAAAGAAACGTATTTCTCTTTTGAAAATGCAGCTATTCTGATATCTCCTCTTTACTTTTTTTTTATTATTTTATATATTATAGTAATTACACTCTTTTATGGGCCATTCACTTACGGGCTAGGTTTTGGCCCAATATGGGCAGATGGGCTTAACTTGGCCCATCAAATATAAAACCCATCCAATTGATTGAGCAGGAGAGAAATGAGCACGGGTCAGGTTTATCAGGAATTGACTCCCGATGTTCTAGTAATTTTGCTCCCTTACAGTTTGGCGATTGAGATTGTTTTTCTTGATTACTGATTAGTTGGGTTGCTTTCCCTTTGTAGGGGGGCTTTGAGTTCGGAGGGATGGAGGGATGGAGCTCTACTGAAGGACAAGGGATTCCAGAGGAGGTGACACTGCAAATTTTGGTCAGTTTAGACTTTTGATCGTACTTATATGTAGACCTTGCCTTATGGCTGATTGGGAGAGCCTGGACCGTGCTATTGGGTTGGCAAGATTTGGATTCTAAGGTCCTGTTTTCAGAGGTTTCCGCCCCCGTTGTGCAGTTCTCCAATCTACAGTTGCCCTGCGAAATAGGCTCCCGTCGAGATGCGAACGCTTCACTTCAGATTTTCTTCGAGAAAGAATGGACTGGTTCGCCTGTCCTTTTCAAATCTTGGGGACGATCAATGGATAATCAAAGCTTGTAAATGTCTATTCCTTTTTAGTTTGGCTTTCTTGGTCATTATTGCATTATGGTGGAATGATATCACTTCGATCCTTCTGCAAGTTACTCCAGTTCATGTCATTGTCAATGACTTCATCATATTGACCCGTGAATTCCTGGGTCCAAGTAATGAAAAGAGTTGTTGAGCGGTCGCCACCTCGAGTACTTTTCTTTGCTGGGTTAATGCTAGTTCTTAACTTCATCATCCATCTTACTAAGCACATTGTACAAACTAGATTCCCAATAACATTGCAGAGATCCGTTTCAATCTATTTCATCCTGTAACTCCCACAATTTCTGATACACTGTCTGTGCAAGTCAGGGCTGAGATTTATTTGGTTACGATCGGACGGCTGCTGAACCTCATTGGAAACTAAAAGTTATGTCTGCATTTTTCCGATGCGTAAGCTATATTACAATATTCTTACTAGCGATTTCTTAATAAGAAGGGGACAGAGAAAGTTTTTTCAGATAAGATTCGAAGAAAAACATGATATTCTCAGAGTCACAAACAGCATGCGAGGAACGTAGGTGCCGTTCTTGGTACCTGCAGCGATCCTAATTGGCCCCAAAGGTGCCGCCCGTCTCTTTTTTATGGCGGGCTTCGCTCACGCGAGAGGTTAAAGTGAAGAAGACCGAATCTGCAATAGCTCATTGTCGTTGTTTAATGAATATTTAATGAGAGATGAACCATGCCATGACGATCTCTTGAAAGCTAACTTGCCTAATCTGAATAGATTAATCCCCGTCTCCTCCAGTCAGGCAAGGGCTTCTCGTTGTTTAAATGGAGTCAAAGATAATAGCGGGCAGAAATGAAATTGGGTCGTTTGCGTGTTCTAGGCTGGAACAACAACATTGTTAGGTATAAACGGTATGCAACTAAGAGACGAGTGGGTTCTTCCATAGCCAACGATGGAGGCTTGAAGAGAAGGGCAGGAAACTGGGGAAGCACAGAGCATAGGATTGCCGCTTGACAGTCGAATGAAGAAACTCCCGCGGCAATGTCTACTGACTTACGAGAACTTGACGCTTCCTCCGGTAGGTACCCGAGGAAGATCATGCCGCTGTTCGGTTCTGAACATGTTCCTTTTTCGGGTTTTGTTCTTTACTGTTTTCATTCTATTCATCTTCAGGCAATCCTTTTCCTTATTCTTGTTTTTGCTTTTCGAATCAGATTTGAATGATTGATTACTGCAAATTCCTTGTGCTTAGTTTCAGGTAGTAGTGATGACAGCCAACGTGGGATGTGCTCGTTGCCGGGAGAGAGTCTTGCAAGTCATTTCAAAGATGGACGGTGAGATCCCTATCCTCAGTTTGATAGCTTAATTTCACAGCAGAAGCGAACATCATCAAAAGAAATTCATGAATAGAATCTCCTCTTGACACAGTCGTCTTCATGACGTTAAATGCAACGTTTAGAGTTTGACAATCATCTAGAGCGTACAAATTGATTCATTGCAGTAATGCACTCGAACAGGTTATTTCTGATGGGGAAAAATATAGAAAGAATAAGCTCCCCAGACTTGCCTTTCTAAGATTTCTGTCAAGATGAATTTAGTAATAATGCCCACGCCTGCTGAGTAGTCATATCATATAACCTGTAGCAAGTGTCGAGAGTGGAAATTTATGGAGCCCGCGTTGTGATTTGCAGGAGTGCGTGAATACACAGTAGATATTCGAAATGAACGAGTGATCGTAAAGGGGGATTTCAAGGTCGAAAGGGAGGTGCAAGATGAATCGGCCGACCTCCAAATCAAGGAAGAGGAAGAACATAAACTCCGCCTCTTCTTCAGATACTTCAGAACCAGTTGCTTAGGCAAATACCTTGGCCATTGAACGAAATTTCAATTCGTGCGTATTACTGTATGGTAGCAAATTGAATTGCTTGCTGGTCGCGGTTTGTATATATCAAGTGAAACACGGTAAAGCCGAGACTTTCTCCTCAAAACAGAGCAATGCACATTCTGGGTGGCAAATGCCAAATCTCTACCGCAGATTAACGCCAAGTTTCGAATTCAAGTTCAGTCCTTCAAGATTAGTCCTTTCCACTCTCCAATTCAATGCATTCCCAGGTCCGCGCACACGATTCACTCAAATTACGACTACGCATGGAGAAAAGCAGAGATAGCCCCCCCATAGTTGATCTGCTTCGAATCTCCCTGCTCGACTGAAATAGCATCTATGCTTTTTCCAGAGCAAATCCCAATATCCGTTGCAAACAAGATGGAAAACACCCAAATGACGACTAACTCAGTTTGTCAGATATCTCCCATTTTCATTGAAGAGAAACATCGTCTGTGAAATGCTTGACAAAAAGACAGGACTCAGCAACTCATCAAGTACCCGAGCGAGCGGAAGAACTCGCATACTCTTTCTTTCCTACCTATTTATTGCCCAAAGAGTCTTCAGTTAGAAACACCAGACAGAACTTACTGCTAGAAAAAGGAAGGAAAAATAGCACCTTGACCCCCAAAAGAAATCCCTTTTTACAACTCTCTCGGCATTTTCACTCAATCTTGACCTGGAAGACATCCTTCCTCTCTTCTTCCTTCACCTTGGGGACCACCACCTTGAGCACGCCATTCTTCATCTCCGCCTTGATCTCCCCGAGCTTGTACAGGTTCGGCGGCAGATCCAGCCTGCTGGAGTACCTCCTCCTGCTCTCCTCCTC
Organism: Eucalyptus tenuipes; assembly: GCA_014182365.1. Classification (NCBI taxonomy): domain Eukaryota; kingdom Viridiplantae; phylum Streptophyta; class Magnoliopsida; order Myrtales; family Myrtaceae; genus Eucalyptus; species Eucalyptus tenuipes. Next base: position 26,032,175 of record CM024540.1, on the reverse strand, counting down.
CTCCTCCGACTCCTTCTCGCCCTCGCCGCCCTTGATCGTCAGGGTGTTCTGCTCCACCGAGACCTTCACGTCCTCCCTGCTGAGGCCGGGCATGTCCATCCGGAGGTAGAGGGCGCTGTCGTCCTCCTTCACGTCCCAGCCCCTCCTCGATCCAGCAGCCCCCATGCCGCGCGACGCCGCGAGGAACGGGCTCTCCATGAACTGGTCCATCAGGTTCAGCACCTGGCTCAGGCTCCGAGTCGGCGAGAACGGATCGAACACATCTGTCGAACGATCGGCAATACAAAATCCATGAGAACGCTTCTCTAAACAGAGAGCTACCTCGTAAAACGAGCAAATGCTCGATCATCGAATACGTAAATGCACCAGGCTAGCGCAGAAATGTCATTTACAAATAAAGGAAACAGAGCAGCAATCAACCAGCTGACGACCTCATCATCGCGACGGGCGGCGATCCTAAAAAATGAGTGATAAGATAACAACTACCTGAAAACAGACCAGGCTGGCGGCGGCGGGAGACGGCACGATCGGAGCGGCGCTCGACGTCGACGTCGCTGTCGTCTTCGTCGTAGCGCCGCATCTGAGAGCTGGTGTTGAAGGAGCGAGCAACGTGAGGGGCGACGGAGGCGGCGCGGACCGGGTTGGTCAGCCTCGACAGGAGGCCCGAGGACGCGGCGACGGCGGCGGCAGCCCTCCGGAGAGCGAGCGAAGACGCCATCTTCTCGATTGCGCTTGGAGCTTGCAGGTCGTCTGGCGTTCGACGAGTTGCGAAGCTTTCTTGATTCGGTCGGGAGGTGCTTGGGGATGTTTAAATAGGAGGAGGAGGGAGAGGGCGATGCTTGGGGAAGGGGTAAAAAACAGAGAGAGAAGAAGAAGAAGAAGGAAGAGTGCAGAAGGTTCGGGAGGCGAGTGGAAGTGAGAGAAGCTTCTAGAGAGAGAGAGAGAGCCATTGTTGGCTGTCTGGAATCCAAATCGCCTCTGATATTTTTGTTAATCCGCCAGTGTTGGCTTACAGGCATCTGGAATCCAAATCGTCTCTGATATTTTTGTTAATCCGTTCGCCACGGGATTTGCCAGTCCGTGGACTGATCCACGACGATTGCATGCAATGGATCGGGCCCTGCCAAGTAAGACCGTTCCATCGGCTTGTCGGGTAGACCAATCCCTCTTTGCTAGATAAAACTTCATGAGTTGCGTCAATTATACGTGTGTCAAATGATGATAAGTGGGTTGCCTTATACTTTCTCGTCGTTTGGACCGTTTTACCACTTTATTTTGGTAAGATTGTATGGTTGAATCTAAATCTTGAGAACCACGTGGATTGAAAATGGTATTAACATATTTATTTTGAAAAAATGTTTGTTTCGATCAAAAATTTTCATTTTCGAGAATCATGAATATAAAATATGTCAATTTATGAAAGCTAATAAAAAGAATATGCGAACTTGTGTTGATTTTTTTTTTTTTGGGGGGGAGGTCAAAAATACAAGTGATATTAATTACCTAAGGACATTCGCTGAAAATACATCAAGAGCATCATAATATAGCATATCAAAAAGAGCAGACCACGGGTCGGAGACCCGATTTCTAGGTAAACTATTCGACCTTTGGGCTTTGTCTAGCCAATCCACAATTATATTTGTTTCTCGGCTGCAATGGGCTATGGTGCGGCCTGAAAAGTTGCTCTTCAGCTCCTTGGCCCAATCCACCAAGGGCTATACTTCCCAGTTCACCAGTTTAGAGGAGTTCACGCCTTCAACAAGTACACGGCAATCAGTCTCCAATTGCAAGCTTAAAGTAGATCTAGGAAGGGTTTTGAGCAACACCAAGGCTTCAACTTGCTCGGCAGATCCAGCTTCAACTAAACTGGAAAATCTATCCATTATCCTACCACAGGAGTCTCGGACGATGCAAGCAATAACCGCACGGTTTCCTCCTCTGTATGCCCCTCTGTTCGTCGTGGCTGTGGGTGGTTCTTCGTGAGCATTAACAAACGAAGCATTCGCATTTACCTTCAAGATACCTGAGTTTTTTTGCCATCTTCAAGTAAGATATGCATTTCTTTGTTCTCCTTTTGTGATCCCGTTCCAAGTCTCATAATAGGGCGTGGCCCTGTCTTTATTTGTTGTTGCTTCAGGGGCATTTTTTTGAAGATAGCATTGTTCTAGTCCTTCCATATGCACCATAGGGTCGTTGCAACTAGGTCAAACTGAGGTGAGGTGAGGTTCGTGGGTCTTCTCTCATTCTAATTAATCACTTGTCAAACTGAGTTAGACCATTTCTTGTGATACAAATTCGCAAGGGGTTCTCATACCATAGTTCAGATGTCCAAGGATAGAGCAGCATGGTGTGTTCTACCGTTTCCAACTCCTATTTGCAAATTGGGCATACTGGTGCAGGTACAATCTTTCTCCTATGCAAGTTGTCCATAGGAAGATTTTAACTTCGGGGGTTGTTCTTGCTTTCTATATGTATTTCCACAATTCTAGTTTGGCTTGGTAGGAAGATGATGCTATTATTGTGAGAGCTATGTTTGTTGAACTTTTTTACTGAAATATCAACGTTTAACTGTGTATGTCCCTAATTTGTTGTTAGCCTAGACTAATTTAACCTCTGTAGTCGGTAACCTGATAGGGATAGTAAGGATTTCCGTTGCTGTATGTTCGTCAAACATAGTCTTAAGTAAGGATTTATTCCATTTTACTGCTTTAATGTCCAACAAATCAGCCACTTTGAGTGGCTCATTTCTTGTCGTAGGGCCACCAGTAGGTTCATTCTTTAGCCATTTATTGTTTTTGATAGAGATTTTTCCGCCATTCCCAACCACCCACGTGATTTTAACCATCTCTTCCCACTATGAGACTGGCTCATTCTTCCAGCTTGTTTCCCTTCATAACTTAACTCCATAGAGTTTTTGGATGCTAAGAAATTCGCTATGCTTGTTTCCCTAGCGTAGTTTTGTTAAAAGCCTATAGATCTTTGAAACCTAGGCCCTCCTCATCCTTCCTAAGTTTTAAAATTTCTCATTTCTTCCGGTGCAAACTGGCTGTTTTATTGCTAGTTCTCCACCAAAAATTGGTTATTTTCTTCCCGATTGCTTTGCAAATTGAAACTGTGATTTTAAAGATGGATATGGTGTATTGAAGAATCGCCCACACCATAGCCTTTATCAATATTTTCTTCTCAACTTTTGACAATAAATTCTTCTTACAGCTCTCTAATTTCATATTGACTCTAGCAAGGATCCAAGCAAACATTTCTTTCTTCGATGCCCCCCAATCTGAAGGAATTCCTAGATATTTTCCGATTTTGTCAATTACTGGAACTCTTAACTCGGAAGCCATATTCCTCCTCAAACTTTTTGGGCAACCTTTACTGAAATACATCCTACATTTGTTCAAGTTAATAGCCTAATCAGGTGCAAAATAGTATTGATGTAGGCTAGCCACCAAATTTTGACATTTCTTTATAGTTCAATTTAAGAAAAGATGGAGTCATCCACAAATAAGAGATGTGAGAGAGTAGGGCAGTTATGATTCAATTTAATTCCTCGAATAGTGCTTGCTGGAACTGCTTGCTTCATCAAGTAAGAGAGCACGTTGGCCATTAGTATGAAGAGATAGGGAGATAGAGGATCACCTTGATGAATTCCTCTAGTTGGTTGGAAGAAAGGCATAGTCTCCCCATTAAATTTAATGCTGAATGATATCGTGGAAACACATTGCATTACGTAGTTCACCCACTTTCCACAGAAACCTATCTTGAGCAGGCACTCTCGGAGGAAATTCCATTCTCTTCTGTCATAGGTCTTTTGCATATCTAATTTTAAAACCGCTTGGAACTTCTTTTTCTACTCTTGTGTTCTTAGTCTATGTAGGACCTCTTGCACTATTAAAATATTATCTTTAATTTGTCGACCTCCCACAAATGCACTTTGTTTTGCTACGATTAGATTAGGTGGCAAAGGTTTCAACTTGTTCGTTAGTATCTTGGAGATGATCTTGTAGATAAAGTTGCATAGGCTTATGGGGTGAAATTGTTCTAGCTTCTCTGGATTCGGGGTTTTGGGAATGAGGGTGATTGATGTTCTGTTCAACTTAGTGTTTAAATATCCCGTGTCGGAAAATGGCTGCACCTCCCTGAAATATCTTGATTTAATTCATTCCAATGATGTTGGAAGAATAGACCATTCAAGAGCCTTGGAAGCTCCTAATTGATGTGTTGCAGCTGTGATTTCCTCTAAGGTGATAGGTTGTATCAATTTTTGATTCATCATTACATCAAACAAGCATGGAAACTGATCAAATATAGGCTGAAAGTTTATGTTTCCCTTCGACTTATAAAGATCTTTGAAATACTCATTTCCTTAAGAATTATTTTGTCTCTCATCCACTCACCTTCCGAATTTTTTAACACGTGATTATGTTTATGGTTCTTCTTTGGATAGTTGTAGCATAGAAAAATTTAGTTTTTTTATCACCCATTTAAGCCAGCTAATTCTTGATCTCATACCCCAATACAATTCCTCTTGTTGCCATAGACTCTCCATTTCTTGGTTTATCTTTTGGATTTTCTCGCTATCATTTGAATACCTTGGATTATTCATCAGTACTTGGAGCTCATTCCTTAGCCATGAAATTCTCTTATATGCATTAGAGAACCTGCTTTTACTCCATTCAGCCAGCTTTTGAGACACTACATTCAATTTATCTACAATACTCATTATCTGGGGATTTGTTGAAGCCCAAGCTATTTTCACTATTTTCGCACATTCTTCATCCTCTTACCAAAAAGCTTCATATATAAATTCTCTTCTTCTACATACAATCTTAGGGAAAAGTGATAAAATAACTAGGCTGTGATCTGAACCAATCGTTGGTAAAGCTTGGCATTCAGCATTAGGGTATGCTATTCTCCACTCCATCGTACATAACGCTCTATCCAACCTCTCCTTAATAAATGGATCACTTTCTCTATTGTTTTCCCAGGTAAACACGAAACCCTTGCTTTCCAAATCCATTAAAGAACAAGCATGCAAAAAGTCCTTGAAAGCTGTCAATCGGTAATGCTCAGCCATCCTTTTACCCTCTTTCTCCCAATGGTACAACACTTCATTTAAATCGCCCAAACATAGCCAAGGAAGCTTATTTGTAATGCTTGCTTTATGAATAGTCTCCCATAATAACACTCTTTCTTTAAACTCGTTAGGGGCATGTAGAAAGATGATTCTCATAAACTATCTTTATTCTAGCATTTTTACAATGAAAATTTATAAATGACTTCAAATGTGACTCAATTGTCATATTTACCTGGTCATCCCAGAAAATGGCCAAGCCTCTTGTAATCCCCTCTGGATTCACCAAGAAACAGTTTTGAAATTTGAGCCATCTTTTTATGCGCTACACAATTTGCTCTTAATTTTTTGTTTCCATTAAAAACACGATACTGGGTCTTTCCTAAGTCACTAGGACTCTCAATACTTGAATTATCAAGGATGTGCCCAAATCTTGATAATTCTAACTTAGAAACTTCATGGATAACCCAGTGGCTTATTAGGGCTAACCATCAAAGCCCACTAAGTTGACTTCTCTGCCACTTTGATGGTAGTCTTAACAAGCTGTGTTTTGTCTATTAATGGTGTCTTTGAGGATTGCGCTCCATAAGGACAAAACTTTTTCCCTTTCTTAGCTAAGGGAAGCTTAGTACCTCTGGATTGCGAACTTGTGTTGTTAATAGAAAGTTTTTGATCTCGTAGCGATTTCTTCGTATTTCCAATTCTTTCAAGATTCAATCGATTCTATTGAAAGTCAGGGGCAATTTCAACATGCCGTGTGGGACAAAAATCACAATAGATTTGATTATGTTGGCCAATTGAGTGATAATTGTTGGAACATAGTTATATTGCTACAAATAAATTGCTCTAGATAAAAGACATTTGATACCAATGAGGGGACTTACGCTTAGAATTAGAGAAAACTGAATAAGTTGTTGTAGGTATGTCTTTTCACAATGAGCAAATCTCTTGTTCAAGCCCTTCAGGGACAACCTTTTAGCAGCAAACTATCTAGAGATTTAGTTTAGAGCATAAAGACACTCAAGGGAATTAGGATTGTAACATTTTTAACAAGTCAAGCTGCATTTTTTAAAGGATTTTACTAGGCTGGAGAATAAGAAGTGTTTGATGAGACATTTAAAGAGCTTTCACAAACACATACTTTACTTCAAGAAATTCTACCCAACACATTAATGAAAAGTTACTTGAACATGAACATCAATTCATTAAATTTGATAGGGTGGTCGATATAGCAAATAACCCCACCGGTTTATCGGGCCAGGACAAGAGGCAGGGAGTGGCTAGTGTTCGGATAACGAGGTACAAGGATGTGCAATATTTTCTCCTACTTTCGGTGCGCAGAAGACCATCTGTCAGTGACCCGGTGGAGCTGGCACCAACATGGAATGGCCACGAAACCTTCAGCTGTCCATTCTCAGGGAAACTGAGAGGGTTGTAGAGACTTCAGGCAAAGACCAAAAGTCCAAGTCTCCTCCCCCAAGTGTTCCCTATTTTAACCCCCCCTTCTTCCCCGCATCCTCCACCTGCGTCCTCTCTGTTTCTTCTCCGTGTTTCCTCGGAAGTTCCCTTCTCGTTCCCTTTTGAGGTTTAGTTCGTTTCTGGGTTTTTTTGGCCTGCGACCATCTAGTAATCGCTGGTTGATCATACTGCGATGCGGTTTTTCCATGATGACTTGTGTCGTCAATTCCCCGCAGCTCATCAGAGACCTAAACCATAGAGGTCCAGGTGCAGGAAAAGACTTAGCTATTTCGAGTGCGTTTGGTAATTTTTCATTTTCAGAAATAATTTTTATTTGTTTTTATTATTACTTTTTCCAACGAAAAATAGATTTTTTTTTTTTGTTTCAAATATATTCTAGACTCAGTTTTTATTCCAGACAGCAGAAAATTTAGGTAATATTATCAGACGGATTTTTGTATTTTTTTTTTTTCTGATTTGGAGAATAGAAGAACAGAAAAATAGACCCAAACAAACCTTTGACACCAATCCGAGACCTAATCCTGCAGGTTCTGCAAGGATTCATTGCTGATTTTGGGGTTTGAAACTGACTCGAATTCCTTGCGGTAAGGGATTTCGGGGAAGAGTGAGAGGAGGAAAGAGGTTCCCCGTGATGTTTGTGTATTTTGTGTATGTGAACCATGCACGCATGCTAATGTATAAATGACTCCACCATGATTCCTTTCTTGCATGCTGAGGGAACCTCGCTTCTCTTCTCTTCTCCTCTTTGGATTTCTCGTCCATTTTCTCTTGGCTTCTCTTTACCTCGTGAAAGTTGAGGATTTTGTCCGAAGAAAGTAAGATTCTGAATAGATAGCATATCTTACAGAAAAGAATTGTCATCCCCGTCCGACTGTATTTGCAAAATTTACAAATCTCTTCCACCAACATCTTCCACATTTATTTACACAAGCGAAAAGCCAAATTAATATGGCCCCATCTCTCTCATTTTCTTTCGACCCTTTGACCATACTCCATGCCTCTATGGACCACACGTGGAGCCCACGATACGGAAGAAGTCAACCCCCGAAGCGACATGTCAGCCCTGCCGGAGGCTATCCCACATCGACGCGCACTGCCTCCGCGCGAACCCCACGCGCCTCCCCTCCAGGTCGTAAACCACCTCAAACCCCTGCTGCTGGTAGTTCCCCAGCGTCGCCCCGGGCCCACCCCCATCTCCGCCGCGTCCCCGCCGTCCATCATCATCAGGCACCCCACCCACCTCCCCTTATCCCCGCCGTCCACGTCCACGTCGACGAACTCGTAGAAGTAGTTCCCCCTGGGCATCGCCACACCCGATCCGCCCGCGAAGCGGAACTCCACGCCGGGCACCCTGGCCCCGGCGCCGTCCACGTAATAGCACGGGCTCAGCCCGGTCTTGTCCTCCACCGCCCTCGCCCGTCGCGAGTTGACCCGCCCGAGCTGGCGGTCGAACTCGGCCGCCACCGCGCCGAACAGCCCCGACGGCAGCATCGTGAACGTCGTCCCCGAGTCCACCACCACCCCTCCGTCGCCCCTCCCGTCGATCCTCCGAAGATTCTCCGGCGCCAGGATGAACCTCCTCCCGACGGAAATCCCCTCCAGCCCGACGGAGTAGAAGTACGGGCTGTTCGGGCTCTCCAGCATCGGCGTGTACGCGAAGTCGCTCCCTCCTTTCCCCTCCGAGCTCTTCTCCGTCACGTCGTAGCGACCGAGGATGAGCGGGCTCGGACGGCGAACTCGGTCGGCGTCGAACGAGTGCGAGACGAGGCAGTACGAGAACTGAGCGCCGAGCTGCGGGGACGACGCGGCGAGCTGGGCCGGCAGCGAGAGCTGGCCGCGGCCGAAGCCGGCGACGCCGAGGGGCTCGCCGAGGGCCGTGTGGGCGCAGCCGAAGGTGAAGTTGCGGAGGACGAGAGGCGGCGACGAGGTGGGTATGGTGACGATGCCTTTCTTCAGGCGGCCAACGAGGCTGCCGTCGCCGTAGGCGTAGTAGAACTGCGGGCAGGAAAAGGCGGCGCAGTCGGAAATTTCGATGTCTTCGAGGGGACAACGAGCCATCGCACAGAGGTCGGAGGAGGAGGAGGAGGAGGAGGAGAGAGAAGAGTGGACGGCCCCGCACGCGGAGGACTTGCAGGTGACGTCGGAGGTGGAGGAGGAGGAGTTGAGGGCGACGGGGGCGGGCTTGGGCTTGCCGTCGCAGAGTATGCAGGTGAAGGGCGAGCAGGGGACCCAGACGAGGTCGCTGCCGGTGTCCATGTAGAGCGATACGGCCTGCGAATGGAGGGTGAGGGAGAGGGTGTAGTCGCTGCCCGGGGAGAGAGGGAGGGAGGCCTGCCGGGGAGGTGGCGTTGGTGGCGGTGGCGGAGGCGGAAGCGGGCGGCGGAGCGGGCGGAGGCGGCGGAGAGGAGGTGGTGGGTGGAGTTGAACTGCGGGCGGGCGTGGGAGAGGGAGTGGGTTAAGGGGAGTAAAAGGGTCTCTGACAGGGAAACGGAGACGAGGCAGGGGAAGGTGATGATGAAGCCAACCAGCAGCAGGGACGAAGCCATGAATGAGCTTTGGGAATTCAGTGACACGGGTGGCTCGGGCTTGGCTTGAATTGGGAAGAGAGAGATGATGAATATATAGTGACAAGAGAGTGAGAGGGAGACAGGAGTGAAGTGAAAGAAAGGGAGAAAAAAGGAGAGGAAGGGAGGAGGAGAGGAAACTTCTGATTACGGAGGGGATTTGTGATTTTGATGGGTGGATTTGAGGAGGAGGAGAAGGTTGATTTGAGGAGGAGGAGAAGGTTGATTTGAGGAAGGGAAGATGCAAAATCGAAAAGCATATAAATACACCAAAATCGGAGGAAAAGTCGCGTGCTGATGCTTAGGAACCAAGAAATTCTTTTAATACTCGGATGGTTTTGGTATATATGATTGATGGGCAAGAAGGAGACGACAGGTCCTAGGTTTAAAAGGAGCTAAGAGATCACGGGGTCCTCCCTCAATAAGGATGTAATAATATTCTAGAGGCTGGTCTAGTCATTGATTAAAAATTTCTTATTTTACTTTTGCAAGTGGGAGTCCTATTATTACATGGAGAAAAATTCAAAGGGTTTTTTCTTTCTTAACATTGTCGAATCCGAAAGACAAGGCTTTCAAAAGCAATTGCTTGAAGCCCAATTCCTCATATTCCAATTTATCATTCAATAGTTTCAACGCAATCAATACGTTTTAATTTAAATTTATTAATCAGATTGAATAATTAGATTAATCGTGATGAGATAATATCATCACGTTTCATGAAATGATTGATTATATATATTTATTTTTTAAAACAAGTAAAGCATCTAACTACATAATAGAGTTTACCAACACCTTAGATCAATTATCCTTTTGATTCTATTTATGAAAATGACATTCTTCCTTAAAAGTTGCCCTCTTCAATTTCTAAATTTAAGTTTTAATAGAAACACATTTTTCATAAATAATTTTCCGAAGTGATTCAAAGGTCGAAATATAAGGAAAATATTTTTTGCAAAAACAAATGTGAGTGAAGTGAGATGTGTTTTCGGGACTTGTTTTTATATTTTTTGGTTGCTTTCTGTATAGAGTAGGGGCCATACAGGCGTGGAAGGAGCAGAGCGGTCCATTTGGCTAATATGAGCTGGCACGCCGAGTCAAAACCGGGGAAGATCGCCAAGTGCGACCCCGCAACCTCGAAGGTCAACAGCTGGACAGTTGACTTTTCCCCCAGGTTGCATTGCATGCACAGAGAATCAGAAGCAGAACCTCGCCTCTTAGGCTTCATATGGGGAGTAAATTTGCAAACGTTTTATAATAATAATAGTAATAATTATTATTATTGTTATTGTTATTATTATTATTTAGACACCAAGCAAGAGAAAGCACTTTTTATCCACATCCGTTCCGAGATAAACATGAACAGCTCTTTTATAATAATCTTGGCGGTAGACTTTTGAACGTAATCCGATTTTGTGGGTGCATTGAACACGACGTGACTTTGGAAAATTGGGCCCTTGAAAGTTAAGTAATCTACCATCGCCATATAATTGTTAAATGGAAGAGGAGAGACCGAGAATTAAAAGAATGTTTGCTACGACGGTCCGCTCTAAATCTATAGGAGCTCTATGTAATCAATGTATGAGATTATGATTTCTGAAAATCGAAAGTTTAAGGGTAGATGCATACCATCACTAAACTCCAGAGGGGGTTCTGCGTAATTTCATATAATTTTAAGTGAGCAATCTTTCTTGTTTTAGGGTATAAGTGGATTGCAAATCTGCGTAATTTCACATAATTTCACCAAAGTTGACTTGACTTGACTTGTGAAGTCAATACTCAAAATTCAGTTCAAATTAATTTGATCGAGTATTAAATTATCCGCTCAAGCTCAAATCAAGTAAAAAATCAAGATACTTTGTCTTGACTCAATTCGATTAAAATTAGTTTATAAGTAAACTCAAGCTAGATTTTTAAAAAGGTGAAATATTGTGGGGATATTGTGTAGCTTTGAGGATACTCGTGTTTGATTACACTAATAAATATTTTAAAAAAAAATGAATTCTATATTAGACTCAAGTAGATCACAAACCTATCGAGTTGAGAAATGAATTTCGAAAAGATAATTGAGTAGTTCGCTCCCAAACTCTATGTGAAATTTGACGAGATGATTGCATTAATCACCGAACTGAACCCAAGCTACTCACTAGTAGCGCGACTCAATTGTCACCTTTGTTGTCTATCGTTGATTTTCACATTTCAATCATTATCGCTACAATCATCACAAGACGAAACTACCTTATCCTTCTTTTTAAGCTGCATTTCATAAATATATAGATTGTTGTCACGACATCAATCTGATTTTAATAGGTCGGCAGTAACTTAAGCATCACGAGACAAGATTAATTGATTAATTAATTGAAAAGCAGTTTGCGAAATTCGTTTCTACCAACCACATATGATTGCACGCATCGAAAGTTGATGGAGACCCTCTCCCTCTCCCTCCCCCGTGCCTAATGAAAAGATACAACAAAAATTAAAAAGAAAAAATAATGTTTACACACGTATATATATACATATCAACAACTTTACGCTAAGATATATTTTTCTTTAAAGGTATATCCACCAAACCATTTCCACCAAATGTCAATGCTAAGTATTATAATTCATATAGTATTCTATTTTCCAGCAGGAGGATTTTGTCTTTGCATTTTCGTCCAAAGAACTATTTTCTGGTCAACCGAACACCAAACCCATTTTTAGACTTTAATAAGTAGCTTGGACAACATTAATTTGCCACCAAATTTGTTTGCGTTTTATTTTTAGGTGATCACTTAATTGTGTAAGGTACAGTTTTTTTTCTTTTTTTTTTCTAAACCAAGGTATTGCTTATTGCTTTATAAGAAAGACATAATATAACTAAGCTCTAGTACCTGCACATATCTACAGCTAATTAAGCAGCTATGTTGGGACCAATGCTTAGCTGGATTATCTTAACCTATGCAACCTATTAGTAGGGAAGTAGGTTCAAAGTCGAGTCTATGGTGATGTGACGTCGCTTCAGTATCTACACAATAATTTGCGATGAGGTTCCTCGTGAATAGATTGATCTATGCAACTTATTAGTTGAGAGACAGGTGCGAGTCGATGTCTTAGTTGAGCGTGAACAGGTGAAATTACGCATAATCATCATTTTATGTTAACATGAGTCCATCTTAAATTTTATTTTTTGACGGGTTGTAATTTGGTATCCACTTTCATCGTCGTTCTTCATTATTTTAATTACGGCAATTTATATTTTTGGTGTGATTGATTAAATTACGGAGATTTGGTAGCATCATTGCTTTCGAATCTCTCCTTTCCTTTTTCTTCGTTGTGTATTTTATTGAGAAAACGCCATCTAATGCATTTCCGAGAGAAAAACCTTCCCCGATCGAATCAGTCGTATTCCGGGAGATCAAGACAAGACGAGACAAGAATAGAAGTCGAAGGGGAGTCAATGATTTATGTGGACCATGTTTGTATGCTTCGGATTGGGATTCACCATTTTGCCACCCAAATTCAATTATTGAATACATGTACGACCAAACTATACGTGTACATACCCTGTGACCTAGAAGGCCAGGAAAAAAAGGAAAAAAATTATAAAAAGGATTGTGAGTAGGGGTGAGTGGTTTCGTGTTCTATGCAGAAGTTCCATAAATGTTTCATATGAAATCTGAAATCTATTCATTGGAACAGGTTCTTCAATTTTTTGAACCTAGAACTTATGGTCTACTCAGATTTCACATATATTATTAATTGAACAATTATAGTGATTAATACCATTAATAATTACCACTTGTTATTATAATTAACTGACCGTAAAGATACATAAAAAATATGAACACTGATAAAGTAAAAGTCTTAGTCATAAAATGAAAGTTTAAATTAGTCCTTCCAGAATATACACTCGTCATCAAACAATGTAAAATATTGCAAGACCGCACGAAAATATGAACCGAGAAAAATATTAAAACTTATTATAGATTCTAGATTATAGGTTTTAGGTTTTAGGTTTCTCCAACTACGAATCCAAACCTACCCGTGGAAACAGGTTTTTCATTTCTTGGAATCGGAAATCTACCCTGCATACTTTGAATGTGGAACCTATAGATTCCGGCGATTCTACTCTGAAAGCATGTTTACCCCTAATTGTGAGGGCTTAGATAGTCAAGTAGAGGGAAGGGCTTTCTTTCGGCGGACCTTAAAAACCCAATCCACCCGCCGGTTGGCCTCACGGGGACGATGGGCTATATGGACGGATTTGTAAGGATTTGTATTGGGCCAGTCTTCACTTGCAATCTTCAATCTAAGCCCGCAGGTTCCATGGGTTTTGATCAGCGCCCGAAACGTAGCTGACCGTGATATGCTATCAGTATGAATTTTAAATGTGCAGATCAATTCGAGTCTTAAGTGTTTGAGATAGACCAATTAATGAGCAAACGCCTATCGACGTGTCAATTGAAGACAATAATAATGGATCGACATGAGCACCAATCTGCCAGGTGGTTGTGCCAATATTCTTAGGATAAAAAATAAACTTTACTATTGAATAGGAGACTGTGTCTATCTATTTGAAATTTATGTAACCCCACATGAGATTAAGGAGTTACTATTGGATTTAAATTCAGTAACTTGTTGTATAACCGTCCAAATATCCAAGTATGTGTATTTTTTTGCATGCACCCCAATCAATCAACATAATTCAACATTCTTCTGCAAATTTATTTCTTTTGCAATTTGCATGTTGGCGATTATTATTTTCTATGTTTGTAACTTTAATTCCTTGCCACCGTCCATATTTTAATAAGTATTTCTTTATTATTATTTTTTTTTGTCGGTCCTATTTTATTCATACTCTAACGCTCACTCTCAGACTTTTGCCTACCTCTCATGGCAGTGGGAGTGAGCCGAAACCCACTCCCGAAACTATATCGTCCACACCCCAACCCCACCGAAAGTGGGGATTCGAACCCCCACCTCTCCCTTCCATATTGGAAAGAGTGACCACTAGGCAAACCCGAATGGTTATAAGTATTTCCTCATTGATGTAAGCAAAATAGGGGATTCCTCACATACTTTGACTCACATAGATCATTTTAACCCACATATCTCCATCCTTTGACCTCCGGCCATCCCTCTCTCCATCACCCGGCAAATCTCAAAGCGGCATCGAGCCGCTCCCCATGACAGAGCTCAACTCCATGCGGGCTCCATCTAGTCTACCAACAAAGTCACGGCTTTATCCTATAAATAAAATCGAACCGAACCGAACCGAACCAAATCGATCCGACCGATCCGATCCACGACTATGTATGTACTAGTGCGCGGGCAAGCGAAATTCCAACGAGACGGGCCCGTGTTTTCCTCGGGCGACATCGGGCCCAGTGTAGCCCGGCCCGACATTCAGAGCCTCCGCCATTTTCGCTTCCCCGAGAACTCCTCGCGCGGCAGAATCACCGCCGCCGGCGCATCCGCAGCAGCGACGATGTCCCTGCGATGGTGGTGTTCCTGACCGCCAATCGCCGGCTGGTCTCATCGGCGCGCTCGCTCTCGGCTTCTCTCTCGGTCCCTCGCTCGGGGCTCGCGCTCGCTCGAGCCATGAGCTCGGGCTCGGCTCAGGCTCAGCGGGTCTTCCAGCTGAAGCTCGACCCGCTCACCGGCAACTCCGAGTGGGTCGTCATCGAGGAAGACGCCGGCGGGACGGCTCCCGAGGGCCTCCACCAGGGCCTCCTCGCCACGACGTCGTACTTGGACATGCTCAACGACTCGCGCCGGAACAGGGCCTTCCGCGAAGCCATCGACAGGGCCGTCGCCAGGCCTTGCCGCGTGCTCGACATTGGGTAATCTCGCGTAACGATGAGCTCTGTTGCTCTGTTGAGTTTGGCTTAGCCAGAGTAGTTAACTTTCCGTCGGTGGAATGTCCAAGCTGAGTTTTTTATCAATTGACGTGAAGATGTCTAATTCGTGTCTTTGGAGTTGAGAGGTGTTCTTTTGCTCATGTTGCTCTGTTAGTCGACTGCGTATTGTTGCTTGGATCGTCTCATTGCTCAATGACTTGTTTTGATCTTAGAAATGAAATAACGGAGTTTGAGTTCATTCCATTGGCTCCACTTGGCTAGAAATTTACAAATGCATGTATCAGCTTGACAGCACAGAAGGAATCCCTTTCTCATTAATTGCAGATCAAGGGGATATTTTGTATAGGCAGCGGCATTTCCGTGGTGTGTTTGTGAGAGCCATTGGATTGGGATGGACGATAGATCAATGAAAGGAAGTTTGTTTTGTTGTTGAGTTGACAAAAAGGAGATGGTGAAAACCATGCACGAGAATTAGTTAGTGTCTGGCTCATGGGAGAAAAATAAAGAATCTCTCTTTCTGGGCTAAACAGAAATACAGTGGATCTCCCTAGGTGTTTTGTGTGTGTGTGTATGTGTGAGAGAGAGAGAGAGATGGTATAACTTGCCCAAGAAAATTATTCTCTTACTCAAAAGAGGGTACTAAACCTTCCTACACCTCCCGCACATTTCAAATTTTCTTAAGAAGATGCATTGTACCTTGTGGGGGTTGTGAGTATTTTACTTTTCTTTTGGTGGATGAGGCCAGTATTTATGTTTTTCTAAACTTGCTTGGCATGGTATCTAGTGCAGGAACTGGCTTGTTATCAATGATGGCTGCTCGGGCGATGGGTTTGGGGGATTCGCCAACATGCCGTAGTAATAATGGATCAGTAACAGCTTGCGAGTCTTACCTTCCCATGGTGAAATTGATGCGGAAGGTTTTGCGTGCTAATGATATGGCAAGGAGTATAACTGTCCTCAACAAGCGTTCTGATGAAGTCAGAGTTGGGGTAGATATTGAATCACGTGCTGATGTTCTGGTGAGTTTACAACGTTCATCTTGTACTTGCTTTAGTGAACTATTTTACTTGTGAAATTTGTCCTCACCCTGTACCGAAGTTAAATATTGGAGGTTGGGAAAATAAAAATGGATGTCAGAGTGTGTATCTAACAATGTGAGAAACATACACTACTCTGAATGCTGGAGCACATTTAACTTCAAGTTTGGTGTTCTCCCTCATTAATTGTCAAAGTTCCTTGTGACTTTGCCATTTCAATCAAATGCATCTATGTTGGAGTTTCTTCCTTTTATCAAGGGTGATTGTTTTGTGAATGCAGGTTAGTGAAATACTTGACTCAGAGTTACTGGGTGAAGGGTTAATACCAACCTTACAGCATGCGCATGACATGCTTTTGGTGGAAAATCCAGTAACAGTTCCATACAAGGCAATCGTGTATGGCCAGGTGCTTCATCTGTCTTTATATTATGTTTCATCATACTTTATAGACTATGATTTGATAGAATATTTAGCATTTCGTAGGGATTTCCCTGCCCATTCTGAATCCTCGAGATTGGGACGTGTGCCACTTCAATTAGTGCTTATTCGATAAATTGTCAGATGAGTGATTATGTCACTACAGCGATGGTGACTCAGAACTGAAAACTAAACTAGACAAGTTGTTTGTTTGTATTCTGACTGATTCATGTGACAGTAAGAGCATTAGTCATGGTTCACCCTGAACAATCGTGTATGGCCAGGTGCTTGGTCTGTCTTTATATCATGTTTCATTATACTTTGAAGACTTTAATTTGATAGAATATTTAGCATTTTGTAGGGATTTCCTTATCCATTCTTAATCCTTAAGGTAAAGGACATGTGCCAGTTCAACCAATGGTTATTCAATAAATCTTAGATGAGTGATTATGTCGCTACAGTAAGGTGACTCATAATTGAAAACTATACGAGCCAACTAGTTTGTTTGTATTCCGGCTAATTCATGTGACAGTAAGAGCATTAGTGGGAGAGAATCGCCCTGAACAATCTGTCCAACACATGGTCCCTAGAGATTAGATGATGCAGATCAAATTTGCTGTTTATCTTCTGTCGCCTATTGTGGGTTTCAATGTTGCACTTTTTTGCTGTTGTTATGCTATTAAAACTTGGATTTTGGGAAATTTGTAGAAGATTGATGGTTAATGCAAAAGTCAAGACTGATAATCATAATTTTCTTCTTGGGTCTTTAATCAACAGCTAGTTGAAAGTACATATTTGTGGAAGCTGCATGATCTGTATAATAATGAGGCAGAAATATTGGATGGCATTCATCTAGTTCCTGCTGGGTTGGAGAGCATAATCGGTGTTAAACTTCAACAACACCCTATGCACTGTGATGCAATAAGGCGAGAAATAAAACTGGTAAGTGGTGATGCAACTTGATCCTTTCCTGCATTTCCTCTGGAAAATGAAGTCATTTTGCTTCTACTCAACACTAAATTCATCCAGTTGTCAGAACCCTTCAGAATTTTTGAATTCAACTTTGGAAAACGGCCAGAGAGTCGTGGTGAAACTGCAGTTCATGTAAAAGCAACTGGTAGTGGTCAAGTAAATGCTGTGATTTCCTGGTAACTACAAATAGTGTAATAATTTTTCTTGTGGTTCATAATGTTTCTCTGGTCGTTGCTGTAACATCAGTGTTTTGTTCTTGGTGCTTATGCAAGGTGGATGCTTCAGCTTGATGACGAAGGGTCTATACATTATTCGACTGCTCCGAAATGGATTACTTTGTCAGGTAATATGAGTGGGTCGGAATTTTGGTCTCCTGCTGGTAGGTTGATTTCCATTGATTCCAGTGGATGGTCTTACCACTTCTAAGGAGCAAAGATAATTAATTGGGAAAATATGTTACATCAAGAGAGTGATGTGGGCTATCTGTGAAGAAATTGACAAAGAATATTGGCCGACTTATCATTTAAATTCTCTTCCTTGTCCTCACTGAACTAATAAAATTGGTTCAAATGCTTTGCTAGGTGCTGGGAATTGGTGTGACCATTGGAAACAGTGTGTTTGGTTCATTCCAGGAAAGGGGGTGCCATTAGCCAAAGACGAAGAAATTTCTTTACGTGCAGCTCATGGTGATACTAGCATTTCCTATCAACTTGAACCTCATCAGCCAAAATCCACAGGAGGGGATCATCACGTTAAGGGTGGAGATTTTTGTCTCACCCTATCCCCAGAAAGAATTGCAATTTATGGAGATGCTGAGTGGCGACTTTCTGTGCTAAATGCCATAAAAAATGGTGTACGTTTTCTGCTGCGAGCTCTTTTGTATTTTGTTTGATCAGGGCTTCCTTTCCGGGCTTAGAGAAATCATTACTTTTGCTTTAGGCTTTGTTTGGGGTGACTTGCACACTTTTTGTTATGGATTTCTTGGTTCTAGTTGTGAAACTTATACATGTAATGTATGGAATTATAGTCTCAAAGTCGCTGTACATTCATTTTCACTCTGGAAAAAGGTGCAAGCCTAAGGTTTGGAGAAGGAGTGGGCAGAGAGCAACTCTTGCTTCTGGCTTCTGCTAATTACTTATGCCGCGTGTGTTGGATAAAAAGGTGGAAGCTAGAGGCAGAAGTTGGTTGCAGGAGGGGAAAAAGCCCGACCTTTACCCAGCCGCTCTTATGAAGTCCTCTTTCTTATAAGTTGACTTACTCCCACTTTGCTATATGTTATGTACACTATTCTGTTCCCGAACACTCTCTCTGCCCTTACATGTCTTTGCTGTTTAATTAGATTTGTTCTTGACATATGTAATTGTTTTAATGATGACAAGAATCTTGGTTTATGTAGTAACTATGAGTTTCGTGATTTCCCGCAGCTGCAGAGAAGAGCTCCCTCTTTATGCGTTATTGCTGATGACAGCGTCTTTCTTGCACTTCTGGTTGCTCGCCTTTCAACAGCATCACACATAATGGCCTTGTTTCCTGGCTTGCAAGATAAGGGTATCCATTATTTGAAAGCTGTTGCTGATGCTAATGGTTTCTCAATGGATCGTGTGGAATTCGTCAGAAAGAAAATGGCAAACTGGACTGGGGACGATACTCATAATAAAACGGTAATTTCCTCTATTCAGATTTTATGCCACTTTATAGCGTGATAATTCCAGCTTTGCCATAATGGAAAGGACTGTGCACTATACAGCACCTCACTTAGGTAGTTTTTGCTTCTTTTAGTTCTTTTTCTGGGAAACCAGACACTTGTAGTGATGTTTATTTGTAGCTTGAATGCATTGCCTCACTAAGCTTAACAATGTTTTCCTTTGTCCTTTGGTTGACAATTTACGTTCGTTTATGTTCTACCTGGTCAAATTCCCTTTAGGTGCTGGCCTTGAACTACAGTAGTTTGTGTTTTTGGCTAATATGGTTTGCAGGTGGACCTGCTGATTGCAGAGCCATTTTATTATGGAAGTGATGGCATGCTTCCTTGGCAGAACCTTCGGTTCTGGTAAGTTGTCATATCACATTGCGTAAGTAGAATCTTCTTCTCTATATCAATATGAACTGTCCTGTGCTTGAATTATTTAGATGTTAAGCTAATTCGCCTTCCAAAGGCATGATATCGCATTTTCAAGAGCCATGCTTCTTCCTCTCCGCAGATAATCCAGAAATTATGGAAATACACAGAATTTGTTCTCTATATTAACAGTATACAACAATTTTCGACTGCTCCTGCAGTCACTAGGGATACACTGGTTTTATACTGCTCATGTAATGTCCCAACCCATTTGAATTGAGTATCAGATGACCATGGATTCACCTTAGTGTTACACAAAGAGAGCTTTAATTATGATTCTCTACCCTTTTCTGGAAATTTTTATGGTGAAAAAATTTCAAGAATGCTTCCCGAGCAAGACTTGCATTCGGCTTTCTTGTCAATCAGGTCAACCAATGGACCTCTTTGTTTTTCTCCCTGCCCTCCTCCTTTGGCGAGAAGCTCTCATATTTGTAATATCTGCTTCAGGTTCATTATACTAAGAATTCCTCTGGTGAGCATTTCGTAATATGTCGTCTTGATATGTGTTCTCTACTCTTCAAGCGCAAAGCATTTTCTTCCACCATTAGAAACCCCAACTACAGGCATTGTTGCCCTTAGTCTGATGTTCCAAGGTTATAAAGCACTATGTTACGAAGAGAATGTATGTGTATCCCCAAGCTGCCTTTGCTTCTAAGTTCTGAATGGTTTTCAGGAATGAACGGACTGCACTTGACTCTTTACTTTCCAAAGACGCCTCTATAATGCCTTGTAAAGGACTGTTGAAAGTTTGTGCTATGTCTCTCCCGGTAAGTGGCTTATGTTGAATAACCAAAAAAAAAAAAAAAGTGGCTTATATTTGAACATTTCCTTTTTGTGTTTGTTCATTTATGTTTTGTTTGAGAAATGAGAGAAAATGGGAGGAATGAATATTGGGGCTGAAAGTTTCGAAATTTTAGAATATTTGTGAGAAGTGAGAGGAGTGAAAATTTAAAAATTTGGGCGTTTTCATCTTTCGTCTTTCCCTCCCTCTCTCCCAAACATAGCTAGAGTCTTTAGACAGGCTTGTATATCAACTGTTGGTGATCCTTCTGACATATTAAGCAGGACTTATGGAACAGCCGTCGCTCTTTGGATAAGATCGAAGGTTTTGATCATTCGGTGGTTAATCCTACTTTAGGAGCATGTGGTGATGCAGCTGACGGAGGTCCTTGTCTTCCCTTTTACATCTGGCAGTGTGGGGAGGTTAAGGTAAACTAGTATGGGTGTTTTTTGGTTGGGGAAGAACGATACTTTGCTCAAAGTCTAATGTCTATTAATTGCTGTCATTAATCCACTCTGATTCAGGAACTCAGCCAGATAGTCACTGTAATGGAATTTGATTTCTCAAGACCTATAAGTCCATGTCAAGGAAAAGCTAAGGTTTGTGTTCTGTAGGACAATCATTTTGCTCAAACTGAACTCACGGTGGCGGTTTTTGCTTGTGTACTGAACTAGTTTTTCTTCATTCCATGCCTGTGAACTTGCGTTTTTGACTTGCGCCTCAACCACCGATGTTGCTTGACGTGTCAACAACCACTTTACATATTAAAAAGTAAAATCGCATTTTTTCCATGACAAGAAGCTGACCTATGTAGATGAACCCTGTGGCCATGACCTATCTGACTAGCTCATGCATCAAGTAAGACGCAAGTAAAAGCCAATAGAGTTCTTAGCTTCAGTAGAATAATATAATTTTTTATCACCTCTATAGCAATGACAAACATTGTCTTTAGTATGGGTTAATTCAATTCAGAAACCGATTTTTGGAAGGGCCTGATTCTTTAAACGTAGAACTCGAATAAAGCTTGATTATTGGTGTGAAACAATGAGAATTCCAACTTTTGGAGGGTAAACTCTGCGTATTGTGCTACTTGGAAGCTAGTCATTGTACGCATGAAAGCTGTCTAGCCATTAAAGCTGTCAACTTAGGTCTAGATGCCGACAAGCGGCAACACCTTTGCGGACACTCCTCGTAAATGAGTTCATTTTCAGTACTAGGGATCCATCACCTGAGATATTTTTTTCCCTGCAGGTCAAGTTTAACGAGAGAGGAATTTGCCATGGGTTGGTGCTGTGGATTGATTGGGTGATGGATGCTGAAAACTCCATTGTGGTTTCCACTGGCCCAGGTATTGATTGTTGTCATGTCAGTATATTTGCTCGAACCTGTATCATTTATGATTTGCCCATCATACATATTATCGCCTAACAACTTAGGCCCCTCAAAAGCATTGAGACCGAGGTAGAGACTAAGGTAACTAAGACGGTATGAAACGCAAAAGACAAAAAGCAAGTTCAGAGGTGGTTTCTAAGAGAACATTTCTTTTTCAGACCGGAGGCATTGGAAGCAAGGGGTGAAGCTTCTATCCACGCCTGTGGCAGCCGGGTTCCAGGGATCAACCAATACTGGCGAAACTTCTTGTTTGATCGTCCAAATGTCGTTCGACCCGTCTAACGGCGAGCTTGTAATCGAGCATGTCCCCTCCTAACATCTTCATCTTTAGCTGTGAGAACTTTCAGCAGCACATGGACCACCGGCATGAATTTTCTTCAAGTTCCCGCTATCTATGGTCCCCTTTTGGCCGAACTGTAATAATTGGTCTCCTGTTCCTGCGATTTCTCAAAGGGGGGACCTTGTTCCTTTTTTTTTGGGGGGCTCTGTCGACTAGTTCATCCCGTGACTCAAAACTGGAACATGATGCTTTTACAGCTTGCCATATCGACAAACTAATATGGTCCCCCCCTCCCAATTCGGGTGTTCTTGTTTAAGCCTTCGGGACACTGAGATTAACCATCACTCGATGCATGACATGACATACGACATAACACGACACTCGATCGGCCTGACATCGCGTTAGCGCACATGTTCCATGACTTCACACGATAAACTCCGAAGACCCTCGACCTCTCCGTTGTCCGCATCTCTTTTCCTTTGCCAAAAGGCGTGTCACGAAGGGGGCCCCCGTCTGTTGCTAGTGCTGGCGCTCTTTCTCATCCTGGCTCTGAGGAAACCTGAAGCGGTTGCTCAAGATTGCACGACTCACGTGCTCGATTCAACATCGATGATGGATGGATGGATGGATGGATGGACGGCACTTGTTCTCTCTTTTCGCTATGTGAAAATCATGGCCATGGCCACGGCCACGAAACTTCCCGGAAATTTCCCGAGTGGTGTCCCACAGTGTCCTCCAGTCTGGTGCTGACCACTCATCTTTGCGCCGTACGGCGAAACCCCTAGAAGACATCTTTTTCTTTTCCCATCTGAAGAGTCTCGAAAGTTTCATGGAGGAGACAAGGTTACTGCAGCGAGTTGGATTCCTGGCACCTCTTTTTCTTCTCTTTTTCCATGATTGGACTCGCGTTGCCCAGAAATATCATCTCTCCCTTGGGAAAACAGACCTTTCATTCGTGAAAGTTCTTGAGTCCATGATGGCTCTGTATTGAAGCTCCTCATGATTGATAGGCATAGGAGTCTTGGAATGCTTATGATCTTTTCGAGTATTCAAAGATTGAACATAGAATCGTGTATAATAATTTGATGATTTTTTATACTTAATTAGAAAATGCAGCTGATAAGTGTAGGCAAACATAGAGAACTCAATTGAATCACCGTGATCGCGTTGGCCACTTGGCATGATAGGTGCGGTGAAGGCTCATCGAGGACATTTTTCTTTCCGGTAGATTTGGTCTAACAGATAGGAGGAATGATTGGGCATAAAACATTGGTTCAGACTGATATGGCAAAATGTTATTTTTGTTTGTTTTTGCATTCCAAGGTAGAGTCATGTCAAAATAACATGAGTCATCAGCATTAAAAAAAAATGGTTAAATTCAGATAAGCTTTCTTTGTATATACTTTGTGGTTTTATATCCCTAGACCTCTTGGTATAAACTTACTTTATATTCCGGGTATTGCTCAACCAATAAAAGAGGTGAAATTACAAGGAAATTGTAGTGCCTTGGACTAACTTGCACCATAGTACATGGCTTTTATAATATCAACTCGCAAACTATTCATAGGACAATTTCAACTGTTTTAATAATAAAATGAAAAGTTGTCTTTTAACTTAATATCATATCTTTGTCGAAGTCAAATAATGAATCTAGAAAAAAAAATCTTAATTTTGATTATCTATATCTCTTAAAAAAATATGGTAAACGTTATTTTCCGTTATCAACAAAAATGTTTAGGTACAAATTATTGTTAATAATAAGAAATGTTTTCATGGACTTATCCTCGTGAGCGATATCTAATGATTGAAGTAAGGAAAATATTCTTTTTAAAAATCATATATTTTGCAAAACAAACGGAGTTTATAGTATTATAATTGCATCAACCAAACTTTATCCAAAATCATACTCGGCATCCTATGTGGGTGTCATTCGAGATTGATTTTCCCTCCGACCGACATAATTATCGCCAAGGACGAGGATGGACCACAACTTACTGTTGAGCATTTATCACCATTGCCTTACAGAATCGATTATAATTCAATCCAAATTGCGCATTGAAAACAGATTTTTTTCCTATGTTCTCTTCAAACCGTACTCTATTCTCGCCGGATATTGAATCTGCGCGAATCATCAAATGAAGAGATTTCGTAGATGAACCGGGTGCATGCGACCGCGATGCTTGCGTAGGGAAGCGTAAATGCGACCGACTTCCGTGTACAATTTGAAAGGGACCCATCGGATTTAACGGTGCACATGGATCCACAATGCCTAGCGAGTCGGACCGTGGCTGATTTAACGACAAGGGACCTCTCCACCATCCTTCTCCTCCTCCTCCTCCAAGAAACTTCAGATTTCGAGAGCATGGGGATTCCCATGATCGCCCTGGCGAAGCTCAACCACCTCGTCTTGGCCTCCCGGAGCTCGAGCCCCGCCGTGGTCTCGTTCTTGGTTTGGCCCTTCCTGCTCAGGCTCTCCCTGAGCGGCGAGCGCATCCTGCGCGGCTACTCCGACGCCGTGTACGCCTCGAGGCTCTTCTTGTTCCAGCTGAGACGGATCGCGCTCCATTGCGGCGGCGGCGGCGGTGGAGGAGGCCGAGATCACGCGGCCGACACGAGATGGGAGAGAGCTCTGCGGCTGGTCCGCCAGAGATTGATCGGCTGGAGCCGATCGAGGGTGATGTTGGTCGATGCGGATAGCTTCCACACTCTCTCCATGCTTGCTCTTTGAGCTCCTTTCCAGTTCCCGCTCCACATTCCATGTACTCCACTGTGAATTGAACAATGCTAGAGACACAGACGATCTTTCTGGGGTCACATCTGTGGACAAGTGATTCTGATTGACTTGCGTGTCTGCATGTCGCAACATTTTAATCGACCGATTCGAAAAATGCCTAGATATTCATCACGAAAAATATACAATTAAGTTCGAAAACTTTTAATTATGTGTATTGAGTTAGAAAATTAAGATGCGCAAGGCCAAATCGGTTTGCACCCTTAGCTCGAGACGTGAATCCGACTCCACATGGTTTTTCATACTTACCGATGCGATGGGTGTGATTGCTTGATGAGAAAACCCTGTACCTTTCGTGAACAATCACATCTTCATAATTGGTGAATATTGCACTAAACTACACCGACTTACTAAGCAATGGATTCTTATGTTCGCGTGATTCGATCTCTATAAGCCGAGCCCTGAATTCGCAATTCCACGCCGTCTTTCGAATCTCGATTTCTCTTCTAGCAACAAAACCAAATAACCTATCAGATGTCAAGGAACATCACCAGTCGTCAGCAGAAGTCATATGAACAACTTGGCAGAGACCAAGGAAGGGAGTGTCGACTTGCACAAACGAGCGGGCTTGTGCCACGAGTCGCGTGAGTCACGATCATCTGCCGACCTCATCGTCCAAACTTTAATGTCTTTTTCAGATCGAAGTCCAGATTTGAGTTCGTGTCCGTTTCCCTTTCATTCCTTCTTGGGCCTTGTATTCAATTCGTAATCAATATTTCCAGGCCTTTTATCAGAGAGTATAAAGATCCAAAGCCCAGCACTGATTTTTAGGGTCCGACTGATTAGATTGAATTTCAAGCATAGGGCTATGATAACAGTGTGATGGTTATCTTGCCTAAGGCAAGCATGAATTGAGCTTTGATACAGCGATGGGATCAAATTGAGTAGTAGGACTAGGACTGTGTAGGAGACTATTGGGTGCCTCTTTAATCGGGTCATAAAGGAGGAACGAGCCTAATCGATTGGGTCCAATATTGTCCAAATTCTGTATATGTAGGACATTGCAGAACCAAGATCGAGCGCCAAATTGAGTAGAGACCCAACCTCGACCGGACCCAGATATTACTTGAATATGTCAACATGCATGCGTGAGGCAAGGTCTGTCGAAGCCCCCAAATTGGAGCAATCTGTATATCCTCAATTGGTCATGACTCACTCATTTGATATTTTTGGTGACCGTAAGTCCAAACCGTCTATGTTGATGGGTTTGAACATGAGCTCCCCTCTTAGTTTCAAATTGCGCCGCTCGGTTCACTGCAAGTGCCTATTGGCGCCAATGCGAGATGATACCATAAAGAGATCACCTCGCAATTGCGCCTGGATTTACATGGCTATTAAGACGACTGCTCTTTGATGCGGTAAATGTCACTATCCTTAGGAAGAACTTACCTAGAGAAGATCCGCATGTTGGCCGCGCCTTCACGTTTGTTATGTTGGCCGTGCCTTCACGTTTGTTCTCTCCTCTGATTGGATATTCATGTGCTGGTTACCACAGGTGTATAACCAAGCTCTAAACTCATGCTTAATTACAAAAGAACTAGGGGGCAAAAATATTAATCACTCTTTATTTTTCCATAGATAATGCGGTGGCTATAATTCAATAAATCAAGAACGATATAGAGAGGGTGAATATACCCAAATGTCTGCACACGTTGAGATGCGATATTTGCTCACAAAACCCTACATGATCCTCGCCAAAACCCAATTTACAAATCCAGTAATCGCTCCAAAATGAAAAAATTTCACCCTCCCTTCCAAGAGGAAGCCAAATCCACGGTCAAATCTCATCAACAGAAAATCCACTGACATGGGACGAAATCGAGTACACTTGAGTAATTGAGGACGGGCGACCGTTTCAAAGTCCGCACGATTCCATCAGAGGCTAATCGCATTGAGGTCGTATGATGGCTGGGTTATTTCAGGGATGTCTCGAGATCACCTAGAAAATTAGACCCTAGCTAGTTTTTGCCTTTAATTGATGCTGTCTCCCAAGACGTCCTTGTCCAGGTGCACTAAGGAAGATGTCAACACCAAAAGGTTGTCTTCTCATATGTCGTGCCGGTCCAATGCACATCAATTCATCCGCGACGCCAATAGACTCATCTGGTGGAGGGGGCTTTGCTTGACCCCAATCCCATCACCAACTTGTCTGGATTTGAATCGATTATTTAATCGATTAATTAGTTAATTAATCAGTATAATTTATAATTCTATAGAGCTATGTAATGTCTCTGGTTGTTATCAGGCTTGACTCCATGTGTTGCCCCCTTCTTTTTTGAGAAGTATTCAAATAATAATGACAATGATGATAATAATATTAAATCATAGTGAGATTGGATCAGCTCAACCATATTTTTGTACTCAAATTATTAAAAGTATTGAATACCAGGTAATGCACAATTGCACATCTCTGCTCCCAAGGAACTCCCAAAATAAAACCTTTAAATAATCACGTAACAGCTCTCCCATGTCCATCTCAAGTTGACATAAAAATACTTCTTGCTGGCAGATATTTTCTGGGTTTTTTTCTTTTTATTGACTAATGTCTTTCTTTATTTATTAATTCTAACCGTCCTTTACTCGATCCTAGCGATGTCTGACTTATTTGTCGTGTTTTTTTTTTTTAAAGGTATTTGTAGTATTGAATTCGTACGTATACGACCCACCCCGCTGCACTGCACCCTTAGCTTTCGCCAAGTGGTGTTGCGCAAAAACAGGCAAGGAAGGGAATAGTCAAATGTCTCGCGCTTGTGTAGCTTGTTTTTGGGACGGTTTGATGATTGGAAAAAATCAATTTTGGGAAATTGGTAATGAAATTGATAATCTTTCGATTTTCGACCGACACATTTAATTACTTCATCATTTTGACTTAATTAGATTTGTGAATTTTTTTTCAAAATTGCTGAATATGGTCAAATTTTTTATTAGACAAAGTTAACCGTCGTCATATGCGTGCCCATTTTTAGTTTTCCTCTAATGTTGATCATGGAGTGCTGAATACATCTTTATCAAACTAAGGTCTACTCAACGGCATGGCATGCTTATAGAAGAGATTGTTATTGTTGATGCGTCCCTAGCGCGAGTGATGGATCAAATGAATACTCACTATGATTAATATTCCAGGATTATTCAGAATATCAATCAAAATTTTAAGAACGTCCTTTAAATTTTTTAACCACTATACTTTGGATAGAATCATTAGCGCTTAGGTCGCTTATGCTTACAAGATGCAGTCGACCCAAAACATAAGAAACGCATAGAGAGAAACGCATGATTAATTATGCAAGGACTTGATAGATGACGTTGCAGCATCCAAAATGATTAGTCTAGTATTATCTAGTTTTTATGATAATCAATCCATCTTTAAAGCTAATGAAATAAAATTAGTGAATTATTATTGCTCTTGTTCCGGTGCACATCTTACGCTTGTTCATCACAATGTCTAATATACATATATTATATCGTAAATAAGTAGATTTTTTTAATAGTGCGACGTTGCTTGCTGTAAGAGATTTTAGGGTGAGCCTATTAAAATGTTTGCACTCAATTCTATTGCATGACATTTGTCACCATCAATCGCAATCTAAGCGCTGCCGTAATTTGATACCATTCAATTCGATTGATTCTCTTTTTGATGCCTTGCGTCCATGACATGATTGAGCATAATAAGCTAAGTCGGAAGCTGAAGGCATGATTTTTTTTTATTTTTTTTTAATTTTTAGCTTGGGATTATCCGATTCCTAGAGAAATGAACGATAAGCACGAGAAATAAGCCGATTCGCATCTTCTCGGTCGTTTTCCACTCCCAACAACATTTTGAAAGAGTAGAACAAGAAACAAGCAAAGAGCCAAGAGGCATAAACCATAGAATCATTCCTTTCCCATTAAGTTCACCGTTTTTCCTTGTGATGCTCATCCCCAAGGATTTAGAACTCTTTCGAAAGAGATTCAACGATAGTCGGGATGCGCATTGTCCGTCGCGTTCGACAAAGGGTTGGACTAACATATTTAGCCTGGGTTCAAGGGTTTGCTTAAAACCCTGATCCTTGAATTGTTTGCAATTGTTGAATGCTTCCAAACAACATCGAAAATAATCATCACCCATCGTGTGTAATTCATTTACTGTGATCATCCAATGGCAATTGCTATAAGCGCTGGTGGCGAAGCATGGAGCCTTTTGTATGATCTTTCGAGGGACTGATCTACCATCGTACCTAATCATACTCAATAGCATTTTGTTAGAGCTCTTCTACAAAATGATGTGCGATCGCTCTTTGAGGAGAGCGTAGAAACACCCACGGCTGAATGGGGGCCGAAAATCAGGGTCGAATTTCGAGTGAAGCGTGGGAAAGTAAAGAACTAAAGATGAATGAGACGATCACTTCCATTGATTTTTCATTTCGTTTTCGGAACGGCTAATGATTTTCTTGCTCTGGCGTGTGGGAGATGAGTTAACGCTGAGAACGACCCGAAAGTACTCTCCAAGTCGTCATTTGCCCGTAAGTCAGAAGGAAGGAGAAGGAAGCTTAACTCCACTGAAGGGAACCGAAGCCATGCTGATTGCTGACCGTCGACAAGGGACCCTCCCCCAAGTCATCATTCAAAACGTGTAAGTTCCCGAAGATAAGATGGCGTTTCGTTGTCATCGATGACGTGTCCTCCACGTGGGGTTAGCAACATGTCAACCTTAGACAAAAAAAAAAAAAAGAAAAAAAAAGACCATTATTGAATAAAACCCAAAAGAGTTTAGTAAATAAAATATACGATCGTCTTTTTTCTTTAAAGCTTGTATCCCAACTATCGTGCCTAGTATAGGCTCTCACGATTATCCACCCTTAAAAGATACTTCCCATGATTGAATCTTGATTTGACTCGACACCAGGCGCCTCAGTAACAACCTTGAAGATTCATAAATCAAAAAGAGAAAAAAGGAGAGAGCCCCAGGGTCGGACGAAAGGTTGTTTGATTGTTGTGAAGATGAGGGTAATGAACCATAGGGTGTGACAAGAACGTATGACCATTTTTCGTCGGCCACATGGAGAGGTAGGTGTAGGTCCATCCGTACGTCACGCCTAGCCGACCTTGGCATTGTCCCTGTCGATCGTCCGCGGGTGAATTCACATCATTTGAAAGTGGCGGGTTGCGTCAGAGATAGACACGAGACCCTCTTTGAACATAAGTTTGACTCGGTCCTGGAGTTTTATGGCCCAAAAATGGGGACTCAAACTTAGTAAACAGGCAGTAGGAACGGAGAGGCATGATTATCCTAAATGGAGAAATTATCCAAAAGGTCGTAAATCTATTGTAGGACAATCCATTCGGTTCTAAATTTTTTCATTTAGCCAATTTTATCTTAAATTTTTAGACAATTTGTCAATGTAATTCTTCCGGTATATTTTGATAGGAGATTATTAATATCCTATGGCACTTCCATAATATTTTACGACGTGGACGGCTGCTATTGAACTTAGCAAAACTCATAATAGTGAGATTTGAATATGGGCATGGTATGCAGAGAGTTCGAATCTTACCAATTGAATCAACCCACTTTGGCACGATTAGCCAAACTTATTAAGTAATTTAAGACGAATTGTAGTTCTTTAGGTATATTTTGATTGTAAATTATTGATGTCCTATGGCAGTTCCATAATATTTTACGACATGGGGGGCTGCTATTGAACTTAGCAAAACTCATAATAGTGAGATTTGAACATGGGCATGGCATGCCAAGAGTTTGAATCTTACCGGTTGAGTCAACCCATTTTGGCACGATTAGCCAAACTTAGTTAAGTAATTTAAGACGAATTTGCAGCATGAGAAACGCCATGCAATGCATGACGCTTCATGGTTAGCATATTCAGAAGGGCGGAATGCAATGCACCCTTTTTGCGAGATCGTCGCATTCTATCCTTCCGATCACTATTGAATTGAACATTGTCACTGAAAATAAGATACTTGAATCTTTCGATCACAAAGGCCGTGTTGTCATCCTTAGATAGAAAATGCGCCGCTATTCAAAATTATTGTTATATTTAGTTGCACCTTTTTTTTTGGTCTTTTGGAGAGAATCGAATATGAAGAGTAGTATCTAACTCAAAACCAAAGAACATCATCGGGGCACATGGGCGGAAGATGCTACGTCCTCGTCGTGAAATGGACCCGATTGAACTTATTGGAAACTACGCGGACGCCGAAGGTTTCTGCCTTCGGACGTCAAAAATCGTTGACCCCATCGCTGTTTTGGCCGGTTTTTCAAAGGCGATGGCGCTGAAGAAAGGAAGAAACAAAGTTGAAAGAGAGTTGAGTTCAACCTTCCCTGCGTCGCCAGAAAGGAACAAAAGAAGTGGAGTTCATCCTCCCCCGCGTCGCCAGGAAAGAACAAAAGAAGTCGAATTCTATGTCTTATTTTCCCCTTGAGAATGTAGTTTTTTCCTTGATAAACTGGGGAGCATGATAACGTTCCTAGTCAGCAATCTTATCTTTTGTATCTAATTTAAGATATTGTTGATATTGTTCCCGTATTTTCTCCGCTTGCCTTAAGCATCCTCAATCATCCCTAATTATCAGAGCATTTGGAAAAGGTCTAGAATTGTGGTGATGTTTGGGGTAGTTGCAAAACTCAGTCATGATTGAGGTAGATTCAGACTTCTAAATGAACGTTGCATAATAATTGTCCAAAAAGTTCTAAATTTATCGTACGAATGCCGGATAACAAATCTTTCAATCGTGTCAATTTAGTCGTATATCTTTTAACAATTTACTAGTTTAGTCATATACATTTCAATTGTGTTAATTTGATCCTAAATCTATTATTTAGATATTCAGCTGGAATGATTACATTGGCAAATCACCAAAATGTTTAGGGCTAAATTGACAAATTATCGAAAGATTTAGGATTAAATTGGCAAAATAAAAAATTTTAAGACTGAATTGGTAAATAGTCAAAATGTTTATGACTAAATTGGCACAATTGAAAAATTTATAATTGAATTGAATTTCGTATAATAAATTTAAAACTTTTTAAACAATTTTCCTCAACATCGTAGCATGTGGAAAATGAGCTAACGCTCGAAAGTTTGAGTTTTATTTTTTTGAAATTACCTGACCATGTATTGTAGAGTAGATCTAGAGTCAATACTATGTAAAGGAAAGAGAACCTTTTCTCTTTTAAGAGATGATGTCATTTTTTCCTTCACAGGATTTCTTTAATTACTTATTTTTCAAGGATTGAATCCGCTGCCAAATGCCTAAGTTAATAATTTTATGTTATCTCTCACGTATTGTAGTACTAAAATTTGAGTTTAACCTATCCAACAACCATCGTCTTGAAAGGATTTCGAATTTTGAAATATTTGGATCTTTTCACAAGTAAATAGAGGGATCTGCATATACCAAACAAGACTAGCGTGGTACACAATTAAGTGTATACAAAGTATGGAAGATGTTATCATAAGAGAAAAGGATTTACATGAATCGAGTTCTAAGGAAATATATTTAAATTATTGCGGTTGCCCGATAGTGAAAGTAACATATATTTTGCAATGACTAAAGAGAGATAGATAATAATTATTAAGTTAATTCTTATTGTTATTGTTGATGTGTTGATAGCGAGAGCGATGAATTGAGCCCAAGTAATATATATTTTGCAACAACTAAAGAGAGATACACAACTATTATTAAGGTAATTCTAATTGTTATCGTTGACGTGTAGATAGCATGAGTGATGGATAGAATGAATAATTTCAAGAAAAATTCAAGGATCAATCAAATCGAAATAATTAAAATTCAAGGATTGTTGATGACATATCTTAGAAATTTGAGAACTCCCGCAAGACTTTCTCTAAATTTTAGCTAGTAAAGTCTAGATAAAATCATTAGTGTGAAGTGGCTTATTATTCTAGCGAGATGCAATAAACCACATACAAAAAGATACAACATAGAGAGACGCAAGGACTTCGATAGATGACGTCACAACATCTAAAATGATAAGTTTGTGATCTAGTTTTGATAATAATCAATCCATCCTAAAGTTAGTGACATGAAATTATAAAAACCGTTGCTCTCATACTAATTCACATTTAATAATTATCCATCGTGATATCTGATATAAATTACGAGTCTAAACACTCTAAAACAATTTTTTTTAATATTATCATAAATAAGTAAATTATGTTTGATTCAATCACAATTCGAATGATTCCGTAATTTGATACCATTCAATTTGTTGATTCTCTCTTTGATACCCTACTTCCTTGATTGAGCATAATGAGCCAAGTTGGCGGCCCAAAGCATGATTTAATGGTTGGATTTTCCTATTTCAAGAAGAAATGATTGACAAGTACGCAAAACAAGCCAATTGAGCAACTTTCTTGGTCACCTTCCACTCCTAAACCCAACAATCAATTTAAAAAAGAAAAGAACAAGAAACAAGTAAAAGCCATGAGGCATAAACCATAGAATCATTCCTTTCTTATCAAGTTCACTATATTTTCCCTTAGATATAATAAGAACAGGGGGAAATCTCCTGGTAATGCTCATCCCCGAGGATTTAAAACTTTCTTCGAAAGCGATTGGATCATCATAATCATATTATATCATTTGTGAATATTTGAAAAAAAGTGAGTCTATCTACCCTTTTCAGCTTTTTCTCTAAACTAAGGGATTCGAATCGAATTGCAACATGCATTCAATTGTTTTGCCATCGTCCAATGCTTCACAACAATAGCGGAAGATCGTCGTGATCATGACATGTAAACCATTTACTCCGATCATCAAAAGGACAATTGTCACAAGGGGGCATGCGTGCGGAGGCCAGGCGAGCGTGGCATAGGGCTTTTCATGCGGTCCCTTAAGTCGTCATACTTAATCGTACTCAGGTGCATGCACGTTGTTGAAGTTCTTATACAAAATGACACACGACGCACGCTCAAAAGATTTTCAATGAACGTTCGGGATATTTTTCATTAATGGTCCACTAATGACCAATTCCTTAGGAGAGGTCCATCGAGGAGAAAGTAGAAAATACCCGTGGTTGGATGGCGTGTATCGTGTAAAGTAAGGAGTGAAAAATCAAAGACGAATCATGTCGACGCTCTGCTAATTTTCTTGTGCTGGCGTGTGGGAGATGAACTAATGCCCGAGTACTACGACCCCGTAAGTCCTCACCAAGCTGTCATTATCATCAGAAGCGTGCGCTGAGAACAGGGTCGCAAGTCAGAAGGAAGGAGAAGGAAGCTGAGCTCCCTTGAGAAGGAATCAACCACATGCTGGCCGTCAAGCAGAAACCCTCCCCCCCAGATCCATCATCTAAAAACACATACACTATCCAAGATGAGATGGCGTTTCGTCATCGTCGGCGATGAGTCCGCCGTGTGGTGTCCGGATTGGTCGGGCAGCCTAGACAAAGAGGGAATTATAAGACTACTATTGAATAAAACCTGAAAGAGTTCAAGTAAGTTAAATAATACGACGGTCTTTTTCCTTTTTAAAGGCCACATTCGAATCACCATTCTCTGTGCATGTTCGTGCGATTGTACACCCTGGAAAGATGAGACTTCCATCATCTCCAATTTTAATTCGACGCGAATGAGATGACGGGACCGTGGCATTCGATTAAGAAAAAAAAATCTGTAGATTGCGCCGGGCGCCTTAATGATGACAAAATTAATGAAGAGAAAAGAAAGGGGGTAGGGCCGGACGGACGCCCTTTGGATTTTTTGGTATGTACGAGGGCGAACCATCCCGAACGACGAAAAGGTTACTGGTCATTTTCCCACAGGAAAGTGCCCATCGCGGCACTAGTCTGGACATCTTCAGAGGAAATTTCGCCGGACCAGTTGGGAGAGGCTGTTGCGTCAATGGCGTCCTCGTTGAACGTGTAAAGCTTGGCTCGACCCTGCAATTACATGCGGATGGAACATTGAATTTGACGCAAGTTTTTAAAAGATTTCATCTACGTAAATATAATAGAAAATTAGATAGGCCAGGAGAGGTATTATTAACTAAGGACATCAACAGTCTAGTTGAATATGAAAGAGCTTTACTCACATAACAGTTTTTTGGGTTACTGATAGAATAATGACACGTCATGAATTATAAATTTTTTAAAAAGTGAATCTCATAATAATTTGTAATTTTTCATCCATTTTTTTTATTCAAAACATGTTAATCTCAAGTAGATTAAGGACAACCACTTAATCAACTCTTAACACGAAGGGCACGTGTTTTTTTTTTTTCCCCTCTTTTTATGACCAATCAAAGACTTGAATCCCATAAACCAACCCCCCGGCGGGCCCAAAAAAAGGAAAGAATCGTTCAAGTTGGGTCGAGTTATCAAGTTTCCCAATTTGTGTGTCACATATGTTTTTGGTGTTGAGTAAACTTTATTTACTCCTATTTCTTGGTTTTGAAATAAGTTCAGTGATGTGTTTTGATTTAGTACGGGTTTTGAAATTGAACCGCCAAAAGTCCACCATTCTACTTATTACCCAAATCGAAAGGAAACATTCTAGGAAGACTCAAAATTTTCAATTCGGTTTGGTTTGGTTCGTGACTCTCTTTGACACCCACAAAATAACATAAAAAGGTAGCGTCGAAAATTTATCAAGTATTTTAAAATTTCGTCGTTATTTTCAAGAAAAAACGTGGCAGCCGATTTCATTCAAACCTAATCCACCTATCATTGAGCCGGTTATCTACCGTGCGGACGAATGTGCGATTTTATCTTTTTGTCTATGCGGCCACGAGATTGAGGACTGCGATTGACAATTTCCGTAGACTTGCAGGACGGGAAATGCCACTCCAATATACTACGCTTCATGGTCAGCGAAAGGTGGCATGCAAAATGCACGCTTTTTCGCCCGCCATCACGCGGATAAATTGATGAAATATCCCACATTAGATGAATGCCGGATTCTATAACATAATTTAGTTTTGAAAAGATGCGACTATGAAGAGTGGAATCTAACTTAAAGTAAAAGAATAACGCCGGCGCATCTGATAATGTCTGCATTGTGCTCGATTGACCACGATCCATATCATTAAACAACATACCTTATGTACATTATTAGTTCGTCTTTTGTCGATCTAGACTTTGGATATGAACGAGTTCCAATCCTACCTATCTCCCTTGAATAAGTCAACGTCGACTGTTCATATATTCATGCACATTATTGGTTCGTCTTCTATTGATTTATTGATTTAAACTTTCAATATAAACGAGTTCCAATCCTATTCATCTCTCTCGAGTATGTCACCGTCAACAGTTCATGTAATTCTCTATGTATTTCTCAATTTCCAGTAATCGATTTGATGTAGTTATTTCTGCTTCCGTAGGCACATAATAAGCGTTAAGCGGTGAGATATTTGCAAATATACAGAACGATTATCTTACCCATTAAGCACAACGTAATTTGGAGCACCCGGTTTCGAATTTCTCGGCAACCAATGGACCCAATTTGAAATTTTGGAAACTATACGGATGCCAAAGAAAAAAAAAGGTTTCTGGTTTTTGGATTTCAAAATCATTGGATTGATCGCTATTTTTCTCCGGCTTAAGACGATCTCGCTGAAGAAATATTCAAGTCAAAGAAAGTCGAATTAATCCTCGCTTGCCTTGGCCAAAAATACTAATTTTGTCCAAATTAATTTTCCCCTTTACCAAAAAACTATTTTAGGGTGAAAAGGGCATTTTTCGTGAAAAATGTCTGAGCATTTTGAATTTCCAAGATGTTTAGCGTAGAGGTAAACTTTCTTGTAAAAAATGGATGTACATTTGGACTTCTTAAATCAATATCGCAACATGTGAAAATGTACTAATATTTATCGGATTTTATTTCTAGATCACTTTATAATGAAACATTGCAATTGAAAATCGAATACTTTTGGAAAAAAATTTATCTAGCGAAGTGTGTGCGCAAAAGAAAATTTTTGGAAATATTGTTTATCGCGCCATATATTTCTATTTCTGGAGAGATGCAAATATGAAGAGTAGTATCTTTACTTGAAACCTAAGAACATCGCGATTGCCCTGTCCTTGGATGCAACACGTTACGTCCTTGTTGTGAAAATTACAAGCAAATTTATTTTCCTTTTTTTCAGATTTCTTTATGGAAATAGTGGCGCAATTAAAAGAAATGGTTGTAAGGTCCATAAAAGTTCCCAAATTAAGAACTTTACAGGCATCTATAGTTTTCAGCCCAAATTAAAAATCTACCGAAAGCTTGATTAATAATAAATCCGAAATATATATCATATTCATTAAGAATATTTGCTCTACTCGTGACGTAGCCTTTATGAATTTTTTTTGTCTCGTTTCATATGGGTCCTACAAGATGCGTGGCAGGTAGCATGACAACTGCTTTTTAGTATGACTTATCAAAATCAGAGACTTTTTCATATGACAATTCATGCTCGTCGGAGATACCTGTTGATCTCATGCTGATAATCACAGCAAATACGACAAAAAAAATATGAAGAATTGATATCAGGGATAATTTCATTAGAAAATCCGAACATACCATACCCATGCCACATTCATCCTAGGTTGTTTTTCATATCATAAAAAATCTCAATTTGCTAACGTTATTAAAACATTCATATGATAACCGATTCATCAATATGGATTTGATTTGAATAATCGATATAAATGACTTCTTTAAATGATGTCGTTGTTGGGAAGCTAGATCCAAAGGATATGGACCAAGATTGGGCATTAGGAAAAGTCGAATGCATTCCTCTCTCTGCCAAATCACCGAAATCTCAAGAGAAAATTAGGGATCTAAGTAGATTTTTGAAACATGAGGAAATTGTCGTCGAGGGTGAGAAACTGCTATCTTGCATCAAATGGACACAACTAAATTTTTGGAAGCTGCGTAAATGCCAAACGTTCTTGTTTCTCAACTGAAGCTCACCCTTACGATCGCCGGCTTTAAGACGATGTGCTTGACGAAGGATTGAAGTCGAGAGGAGTTGATTTTGTTCTCCTTACCTCGATAAAAAGATATAGAACAATGCGTCTTTTCCTGCTTTTTTCTTTTCGCAGAAACTATTCTTCTGGATAAACGTGTTAGCCGTGGGGGAAAAGGTTTGAATTTTCAAAGATATTTTGGGGGCAAGTGGCAAAACCTTCTGGTCAAAATGGAGGTAGATTTGGACTTCTCTATTGTGGTCACAACGTGTGAAGATAAGCTAACCCTAAAAAGTTTTTATTTTTCCCAAATCTTGAAATCCACGCAAACATGTGAACATAATTTCTCCAATAATTAATCATTCGTACGTTTAACATTGGACGAATTTTGCTTAATCTTTCGAATGTCATTTTTATTTTACCTATCCACACAATTTAGGGATTTTAATTGAACATACCTCTTGATGCTTTTCTTTGTCATCATATAAAATGTGAATATAGCTACATCAAACCAATGCCCGGTAGAGGATGAGATTTGGAAACATTAGCAAAGAGCATCGGGGACTTTATTTACTCGCCTAATTTTTTAGGCCATACCAAGCAAAAATTCTCCTAAAAGATTTTGTTATGACAAACGTCTTCATAATATACGAGACTAGAAATAAATGGTCGACTATCCTCAACCAGGGGAACTGGGTCAACCTGTGGTTGAGGATAGTCCCGTAAGGCGTGTTAACCTAACTATAAGCATTTAACCCACTTTCACTAACTTCAGGCACGGGAGGTTACTATACTTGCCTACCCGATAGTAGCCAGGACTGAAGTCTTGACATGATGTTTACCTTCACCACCGTAAAGCCCCCTAATTCACTGTCTATCTTTGTCTTCCCAACAGAGAGGGAATAGGAGGACAGCGCGGGGTCTCTCACCCCAGGACGGTTCTCATGCCTGTTTTCTTCGTGAGCCTTTGAAGGACATGCTTAAGTCCGAAATGCACTTATGTGTATGGAAAGTTGGAAAATATTATTATATTGGGAAATTAAAACTGTGATTTGAGGAAATATACTTAGATTATTGCAGTTAGGGGTGTGTAAAAGAATTAGGACCCGCCCGGATCACCCGAACCGGGACCCGAAACCACCCTAACCGGTGGTTCTTAAGGGAACCGGTCCAGTTCACGATTTTAATTTATAGGAATTGGTGGGTACCAGTCCAGTTCCTGGTTCTATGGTCGGATTCGCCCACCCAGACCGGACCGGTTATATTATAACAATATATTAATTTTTAATATTTAAAAAAATTCGAAATTAACAAATCTAAAATTTAGGGCTCCAATTACCATCTTGTCTTATTTCACTACTCTCCTACTTCATCTCGTCTTTTTTAATTCAAAATCTCCTCGAGCTCCCTCTTCCTCACCAATTCACCTCCGCATCTACTCATCTCCCTTCGAGTTCTAGTCCGAACTTGGTGAAATAGTGAGCTGATTCTCTTCCCCCCTCAAACTTGAACTCTTTCTCCACGTTGTCGCCATCCTCGTCGCCACCTCCGCATTCACTGTCACTGTCGTCCTCTTCATTGTTGGGCTCGTCTCGCTTCTACCTCACCTCTTTCTCCTCCCCCTCCTCAGGCCTCTCCCCATTGTCCTCATTTTTGGGGAGAGGGGCGAACTCCAAGTCTAAGAATAGCTCATCGTCCCCATTGTTCTCCTCATTGTTGGTCTCGAGGGAGGAGCAGTAGACGGCGAAGGCGGTGGCGAAGATGGTGGTGGTGGTCAGGACGGAAGTGGTGCGAAGGTTGTGACCGTCGTTGCGGTGACGCTAGTACTTGAGGAGAATAAAGCTACCATGGTTGGGAGAGCCAGAATAAGTAAATGTGAGGAAGGCGAAAAGGGGAAGGCGAAGAGGTTGACCGTTCTATGGATCCACCCAGGAATCGAACTAGACCGGTGGTTTGGTTCCTGGATGGATCCATGCAATTAGCGGGCGGTCCCGGTTCTAATTTTTAGGAAGCAGTTCTTAGTAGGCGGTTCCCAGTTCTAGGTCGAGAACCACCCACCCAGACCATGCACACCCCTAATTGCAGTTGCCGATTAAAGAAAACATTATTTGTTTCTTATAGATATCATAAAATGTTTCTTATAGATATTATAGTTTTTATGGTAAAATTGAGGTTGAAATGTTGAAGAGATGTTTTTGTAACAGTGTGTTTTGGATGATTTTTGCTCGCGGATTTTATTTTTGGTACCTCCATTATCTATGGTTATACAACTATAAACATTATCGACAATCAAAGTCATATGAAGTTTCCCAAGTCTAGACGCATAAAATCCCTGTAGTGTGCCTCTAATAATATCATGGCAATAAATGTAAGAGTTTTCATAATGTGGACTACATTAATTGATATTGTAATTTACCGTTTTACGGTTACTATTTTTACGGGGTTGGTCTGAGGTGAGATAGAATGTTTCTTAATTAGTCTAATATGAGGCTGGCTAGTGTCGGCCGAGTTGAGCCTGGCCCGTAATGAGAGGGTCTGGTTGGAAACTCTATAAATAATGCTCAAGTCTCTTCTCTAACCCTAATTCTCACAAGTATCCTCACATAAGGAACGTTTACCTAGCGCTAAAGGGTGATGAGACCGTCTCATTGACCTAGTGATATAAAGGGCAATAGAGGAGAAGGACTTGCGCGTGGATCATTGCTTTTCCGCTTCCGCATCAAGAACGATGGATTCCAAAATAGGTGCGTTAATCTTTCTATTCAATCATTTATGCTCTTGTTCTGGTTATGGAGATCTTGGGGTTGCACGTTTTGCATCCAACATGGGATATCAGAGCAACCATAACCTAGAACTTGAAAGCATAGAATTTTTGCCCTAATTTTGACATTTTCGTGATTTTTCGTTCAATAAAAATCAAATTAAATCGTAAATTCAGATTGGGCTCATCAAGACAAGCAGATCCGTGGGCGGCGTGTCACCGAAGGAGGCCGCACGCACCCCCACGCACGGTCACGTGCCCTCACGCGCTCCCACGTGCGGGGCGCCACTTGTGCGTAGGCTGACGTCATAATGACGTCAACGATCTGGGACCGACCTGACCCCGACCCAACCCGTTGACCCACCTGAATCGGTCAATTGTTGACCGGGCCGGTCAATCGGTCGAACCGGATGGCTGGACCGGATGGCCTAGCCGGGAACCGGTCGGACCACTGCCGATCGGGCTGGTTTTGATTGGCCTTTACGCCCGTGCATGAGCTCCACGCGCCATGTACTCAGGCCGCATGTGCGGGCGCATGGAGCCTTCGATGGGTGCGTGGTTGGCGGCGTTAGATTCATATGATCATCCTTTATGTTGTGGTGTATTTATTTTACATGTTTGATGATTTTATGGATGTGAAAATACATATGAAACCCGAAATATGTGTATTTTTATTGTATTTTTCGCGTATTTTTCTATGATTTTGGAAATACAGATGTTGGGTTACTTGGTATGTTATCACTAAATATTATAAAGTGTGATTAATTGATAATATATAAAATTTTATTTTTATTAATGAATAAAGTAGTGTAATTGGCATGATATGCGATTTCAATGATATTTTGCCCCTATCACTATAATTAAAATCACATGTATATGGTGTATGTGAGAAGTAAGGTTTATATCATCGGTATGAGAGAGTTTCAAGGATTCAATTGAGTTGTGACCGCCAAAGTGGCACACTTGATTGGGTTTAAGAAATATCGGTCTCGGATATTGATTGGGATGTCTCCTGATCTAATGCGTGGTCATACTCCCAAAGGAGGTGATTGTGTATTAGTTCATGGAGGGATACATGATGATAAAGTGATTGATCATAGTGGTTCATATGCCAAAATGTGATGAATTCATGAAAATTGAAATATATTCTCATAACCGCTATTATGTGGAGAGTGTACAATTGCATGTTATGTATTCTGCCTAAAGGTGATTATATGATTTTGCATGTAACTTTCTAGATGTGTACTTGTACGTCAAGTTAAACAATACTCACATGATACTAATTATATACATTGCTTGATTTTTAGTCACACTTTCTGTAATTAATAACTCAACTATTATTGAGATTTTTACTGGTTCAAATTTTAAGTAATAGACATATGATTTATTGCTTGAGAAACGAGCAATAGAATTTACTTAAGTTCATGAAGCATTCCATTCAGGAACACTTGAAAAGTGATTTACCAACTTACTGCATTGCTAAAAGATAATAGAAGCCTTAGTGGCTTAAAATTATGTCTTGTCTAATACCAAAATTAGGACACATCTACAATAACTTTTTAACATAATGAACGGTTGTAAAGGTTATTTCCAAAAGTTTTCTATTTAAGGAATAATCTCACACATATCTAAAGAAAAACTAGAAAATGTGATAATGTTGATATTCTTTCTACTCTTAACGGTTATTTAAAGACTTCTATAGATTATTGTGGAAGTAAAATGACCGAGGTAAATGATAAAATAGTTAGAATTAGTCTTAAAGATTGTTAGGCCTAATAGTGGCGGTGAGTGTTTTGGCAAGTATGGCAATGCCAAATAGCTTAAAAGGTCATCTGTCAAATACTCGGTAAATTCTGGGGTGGTAACTTAATTTAGTATGCCTAAAAATCCTGACAAAATGATTTGGCTGAAAGGCATAATTGCACCATAATCAACATGGTGATGAGTATGATGAGTAAGAATAATTTATCCGGTCTTTTGTGAGTTGATATTTTGAAAACAACATTTTCACATACAAAAACGTGTTTCTTACCAAAGTTGTTCCCTAAACTTCTTTTGAGTTATGAACTGAATGTAAATTTAACTTGAATCATATTAAAATTTAGAGGTGTCATACAGAAGTGAGGTTATATAATCCAATATTAAGTGCATTGGAATTCATATTCACTCGGAATTATTTTGTATCTTACCTAGATTGTTCAAAGGGGTATCGATTTTATGACCCTAATGAAGGCACAAGAATTATGGAATCACAGACAGTAAAGTTTCTAGAGTTTGACGTAGTTGTAAAGGATAGTTGCTTTCAGACTATTAAGGATAATAGTACGATGGAGGTTACTGTATCTTTGTCTTTGCCTATACAGACAATTGTGGAATCTCCTGTACCATAGACTAAACTTGTTGAGATTTAAGGTACTATTCTTGATATAGTTTATAATGAAATCTCTCAAATCTCTCAAGTGCAGAATGGAGTGGTTGTAGTTTTACTTAGGAGATATGTTAGGGAAAGTCGGTCAATTATATCATTAGATTATATTGTCTATCAGTGAGAGCATGACTGCAATATATATTTCATGATTGATTTAACCACTTATATATAATTGTTGTTTATTGTCCTCAATCAAATATGTGATTAGATGTCATAAAAGATTATATGCAATCTATGAAATCTTATAGTGTTTGGAAACATTCTGATTTGCCTAAAAATCACAAGCTCATTAGTTACAAATAGGTGTATAAAACTTAAAGGATTTCTTAGAAAGATTGCGGAGTTTAAAGTTAAACTAGTAGCTAAAGTTTTCACTCTGAAAGATGGGTGAACAGTTAATAATGAAGAAATAAATGTTTCTTTCTAGTATTTTTAAAGATTCTTTCGGAGTGGACCTGACATTTATAGTTTTTCTTGATATGGAGTTACGCCAAATAGATACTATCTTTTCAAATGGACACGTTGATAGCAATATCTATATAGTGTAACCGGAGCATTTTACAGCAGATGTTTCAAGTAAACTTGTGTATAAACTGAAAATCTTATTCATGATCTTAAGCAAGTTTCCAGATAATATTATTAAAGTTTCATAGTGTTGTTATTTTGTTCAGTTGGGAACAAAGTTATTCAATATATATATATATATATATATATATATATATATATATATATATATATATACTTTTGCAAGGTCAGTGGAAGGAAATTTGTTTTTTTCATACTCTATGTACATGATATTTTGCTTACAAGTAGTGACCTTGAGGCATCTTTTGTCATTTGTATTGAGATCCGTAAAGATTGTTCTCGACATATATATTGGATTTTATTAGATTGATCTCAAAGGACATTTGCTGATTGTATTTTAGAAATATTCAATATACATCATTGCAAGTCAGGAATTGCTCATATCATTAAGGGTGATGGACCGAATCTATTACATTGTCTTTATTTAGATATTGATAAAATCTAGTTAAATGGTGTACCTTGTGTTAGTGCACTTAAAAGTATAATGTATGCTCAAATTTGCACTAGACTAAATATCGTCTTTGCAAATGAACTTCTAGGCAGAAATCAGTCAAATCCAGGACGCGATCACTGGGTTACAGCCAAAAATGTTTTAAGATACTTAAAGAGGACAAGAGATTATATGCCAAATTACAAACATGTTTAATTCTTGTTGCTAGTAAGGTATTTAAAATATAAACTTTGATGGCTGTTAGGATGACATCAGATCAATAACGGAATACATATTTATGTTAGCAGAAAGTGCAATAATAAAGTTTTATGTCATCTTCTACTATGTAAGCATAGTTTTTAACATTCTTTTAAACTGTTACTTGGGCTATTAGGTTCTAAAACCTCATTAAGGAGTTGACCGTTTTTAACTTTGTGGATAAACTCATACGGTTGTATTGAGACAATAGATTTATAGTATTATTTATTAACAACAAAGGTCTCAAGGGGTTTAAATATATGGCAGTCAAATTTTCGACCATAAAGAAACGATACAAAAATGTGACGTTATAATATAATATATTTCCCAGATTATATAGTTGCAGATCCACTAACTAAAGGTCTTCGCTCTTTTGTCCTTGAATGACATATTATTAATATGAGGTTAAGAGCATCATGAGATGTTGTTATTTAGTGGGAGCTATTTTTGGCTTTATTCTAATAAAGTTTATATCTGTGTTCGTTACACTTAGTAACGGTTTGAGATGTATCAACTTTGCATTCAATAAAATATTTTTGAATGTGTTGTTGTTTTTTTTTTTTTTCGGTGAAATGAATGTGTTGTTGTTATGTTGAATACATATTGATAAAAGTCTCAAGGTATTGTATAAATCTTGAGTGAAGGCTAGAGGCATCCAATT
This sequence comes from Eucalyptus tenuipes, assembly GCA_014182365.1. Lineage (NCBI taxonomy): Eukaryota > Viridiplantae > Streptophyta > Magnoliopsida > Myrtales > Myrtaceae > Eucalyptus > Eucalyptus tenuipes. The sequence goes on along the minus strand of CM024540.1, from coordinate 25,987,399 downwards.
ATTAGCCTTGTGCATATGTTTTGTTATACATAAAGAAATGTTAACCGTAAAGACAATGCATATTTGAGTTTATTGGAATCATAAAGACATTCTCTAGTGGCATAAATTTTTTTGTGACGCTTAAGGTAAGAGAATGGTGACTGACAAATGGGATCTATCTATGAGAGATGTTATCCATTTGCCACACTTATATTAATAAAGTTGAAAACACTTGTGACTGTGGAAGGCTCTGTGTATATATATACAATTACCGCCATGATTCGGTATTTGAGACTTTATAGGATGAGATTGACTATTAAGAATTATTTCTAGACCAAGGTGCGCACATACAATACAATTTCAATTAATATAGTCTAAATGGGAGAATGTAAGAGTTTTCCTAATATGGATTACATTAATTGATATTGTAATTTATCGTTTTACAGTTACCGTTTTTACGGAGTTGATCTAAGGTGAGATAGAAGGTTTCTTAATTAGTCTTATATGGGGATGGCTAGTGTGGGCCGAGTTAAGCCTAGCTCGTAATGAGATGGTCTGATTGGAAACTTTATAAATAGTGCTCAAGTCTCTCATCTAACCATAATTCTCACAAGTATCCTCACATAAGGAGCGTTTACCTAGCGCCAGAGGGTAAGGGGGTCGTCTCATTGAGTTAGTAATATAGAGTGCAATAGAGGAGAATAACTTGCGCGTGGATCATCGCTTTTCCGCTTCCGCATCAAGAACGATGGATTCCAAAATAGGTGCGTTAATCTTTCTATTCAATCATCTATGCTCTTGTTCTGGTTATGGAGATCTGGGTTCCAACAATAAATATATAAAATAATGAGCATGGATGTCTGGTGCTTATTACCTATTGGGATGTTATCAAGGCCTTATATATACTATGAAATGCTCATTTTGATTCATAGTTACTCCAAACCATAAACGATTAGCCATAATTTTATTAAGATTTTAGTAGCCAAGAAGTCTTTCTCTCATAAAGAATGTCAGGTGATGTGGCAACTAGCCCAAAAGTGTGTCAAAAATTATGAATGAAACTCTCGACATCACGAAACGATGCTAGAAATATGACTTATTATGTTGTTACTTAATAAAGCAATATCCGAGTAAATATAAACAAAGTGACCCGTTTTGGGCCGACCCATTATTTTTCTATTTTACTTTCAGATTATGGTCTAATTAAAATCATAAATCGCGAGTTTTTCAGGAGGCTTTTCTGTAACCGAAAGAAGGCAAAAATTTTCAAGAAATCCATTTATATCAAATGATATATATGTAAATTTTTGTCTCTGACTGAAAGAAAGAAAACACAAGCCCACTAACCAGTCAACTCTCATTGTAAAGGAGGAGGGGAGAGAGAGAGAGAGAGAGAGCATCCAAGGTCGATCCCACTTCAAACAAGGAACCCACGTGGCACGCCTTGGTTTTTCCTCCTTCAAGAACCGATTAAATTAATTAAATTAAGTTTTCCTCCTTCCTTCTTCCCCAGAAATTAAATAAAAAAAATAACAAGCGCATCGCCACCTGATTATTATATGCCGCCCCTGGCACCCCTGGTGTCCCCACGCGCGAATCCCCGCGTGCCCACCCGTCCCCTCGATGATGTCCGAGCAGTACTTGCGATAGTCGCAAAAGCTGTACCCTCCCCCGCCCCCGACCCCGACCCCGACCCCGACCCCGACCCGAGTACCTTCGCCTTCGCCTTCGCCGCCGCATCGCTCACCATTTTTAGCGTGTTTTACAAACAAATTTCGAAAACGACCCCCGTTTCAATCCGATATTCAATTCCGACTAGTCACAAAACCCCACAAAAGGATAGATAAATTTCTGAAAAACCCAAATTTTTTTTAAGAAAATATTTCCAGGAAAACAGTTTTCTTTGTACGAACTTCCCCTAACTTCCCAGGGCTCGCTCGCCCTGTTTTTTTTTACGTTAAATCCCGCGGCGCGCGATTGGTCTTCTCCTCCCGGTTGCCCCCTCCTCTTCAATGTTTCCGTTTTCTTTCCCTCTTCCGTTTTCGTTGTTTTTTATTATTGTTATTATTGTTATTATTGTTGGATGATGGGTGGAACCCGCAGGCCGAGACAACGGTAAAATTAAGGAGAGGAAAAGGAGGTAACTTTTTCTTCTTTTTTTTTTTTTGGGAGAAAGGAGGCAACTTTAAGGGGGGTCCAAATTGCACTCTCCCCCCTCCTTTCTTTCGTAGATTTTATTTGTAAATTCCGAAAGGAGAAGGTCGGAGATAAAGAAAGGCCCTTCATTTTTTCGTGCGTGCGCTCTCCGCCTTTTTAAGTGCTCGGCCCTTGCTCCGAGCCCCAAGCTCTGTTCCCACCTCGGAAAACCTCTGTTTCTCTCTGCCTCTCTCTCGAGCGTTTTCCCATTCTCCCATGGAAGCTTGAAGCAGGGGACGGGACGAGCCGCCGAGAGCTGGCGAGAGTTGGAGAAGATACGTCTCGGCCTTCCGCTCCCGCTCCGCACGCGCTCCCAGGCGCCTCGGCGGCGCGTGTTCCGCAGGCTTTGCTCGTGAGCGCGAGGACGGGATAAGGCAGCTTTCGGAAACAGAGAGAGATAACGGTTGATTGATGATGATGGGTCGGGAAGCGAGGCCGCGGAGGAACGGTGGTGGTGGTGGTGGTGGCGGGCTCCTGCTGTTATTTCTGTTGGCGGCGGCGGCGGCGGCGGCGACGGCACAGACCGCGGCGAAGGCGGGGCGCGGCGGCGAGGCCGCGAGCCGCCGGCGGAACGCCTACGCGACGATGATGTACATGGGGACGCCGAGGGACTACGAGTTCTACGTGGCGACGCGGGTCCTCGTCAGATCGCTCGCGCGGCTCGAAGTCGAAGCCGATCTCGTCGTCATTGCCTCCATCGACGTGCCCGCCCGCTGGGTCCGAGCTCTGTAAGTCCTGCCCTACCATACTTTCTTCAGCATCAATAATTACTCTGCCTTTTTTCTTTTCTTTCCAATATCCGGGTCGAGTTCATGTGGCGACTCTGCAAGAATCAGGAAGAAAAACAAAAAAAAAAAAACTAAAAGCGATCGATTTATCTCCGGTCTGAAACATCCCCAACTTCACCCAGTCGGCATTCGGTTCACTGAATTGAGCTAAGGAACAAAAATATCATCTTGAAACCAAAAGAAAAGCTGGGTATTTCCATAGAAAGTGCGCTGGCTTTTTCTTTTTCTTCTTCTTATCTTTTGGTATTCTTTGCAAATGTTCTTTCCTTTTCGACTGCATTCCCGTTGGTGCCAACGTGAGCCCGAGTGGACCAACTGGGACCCCTCTGGCGATGATCCCCTGCCTCGGAGCGCACCGTAAGCGTGGACCCCGGCACCTTCCTGGCCGCCAGATTGGCGCCCGCCGTGTATCGTGTCCGGCCGGTCGGGGATCATGCGGTGGCAGATCTGGGTGATCGTTGGGGTGCCCTTCTGGCGATTCTTTCGTGGAGTTTGAGGATATGCTCTGCGTTTTCAGTGAACAAAAACCGCTTTTTTTTTCATCTTTTTGTTTCTTTAGCAGTGGGGCGGTTTTACTGTCGTGTCGTTACTTTACGTGAATCAACGGGGTCCGTTAGATGTCACAGGTGGCTTCATCCCACGAGGCCTGTCGGGTTGGCCGGACATTTTTTTCGTGCCGGAAATTCGCGTTAGGGGGAAGAAAAAACATGTGGAGACAGACCATCGGTGAACTTCTCCATCCGTCATTCTTGCCTGTGGGCTCCCTGTCCTCGGGACTCGCGATAAATATCGCGTTTTCAAGATTTGAATTTCGGAAAGAGAAAAATAAATTGACCAGCCCTTCGTGATTTAAGACGGGTTTGTAATTTTGTGTCGATTTGGGATAATCGGACGATGGGTTTGTTCCCGCATGGATTGCATCGCGGAAACGCTGGCTCGAAAAGTTGGTTTTGTTGTTCAGTCTCTCTTGTTTCTTGCCCAATTGATCTCGCTCTTGGTCTTGTTTTTTTATCTTTGGCCGGCAAATGACGCGTTCATATGTTGTGATAAAGAAAATAAACGATGGGTTTTAGTGGAGAGAGAGGGACACGTAGGATAAGACCCATTTTGTCCTAGTTCAGACGTAAGCTAAAATATGGGCGACTGGACCGACGAAGGTGGTGATAACTCCAAAAAGATCAAACCTTTATTTTAAGACGAATGACAAAGCTCCATCCTTTGACATTATCATCACATTTCTTGAGGTAGGCACGTCCTATGTTTGATGTCTTTGTTTGTTTGCGGGGGCGGGGGGGAAGAGATGAGAGCTTGGGTTCGTGAAGTGGGTAGTTGCTTAGGCTCGAGCTCCGTCCATGGTTTAAGATCAGATCAATCGCTTGCTCATGTGGAAGTTGAAATATGACGAGGTCGTTCGTAGGGAGCACGTGGTTGGGTCTCCATTATCTTCGCTCGAGGGGGGGCAACTACCGTTGGTGACTTTCCAACACCAATCCACGCCGGCCTCCCGCAATTCGCGAGGAGGTCAATGTCTTGACAGAGCACATGCAAGCAAGCAAGCAAGCACTAGACCTACCCACACGTGCCCATGGGGGCATATAAGGAGACTAGTTCAGATTTCTGACGAGAATTTTGCCGGCAAACAGCTAATAATGTTTCTTGATTTGATTGGTCTTGAGAAGTGTCCATGTGGAGTAGGGTGTTCTTGGGCAACCCTGTTGACTTTCAAGCTTGAACGTTAGTGCTCCGTGAATCATTCGGGGTCGGTCGATTCCATTATATTATGGTATTTGAGTGTTGCATTGGAGGACGTACGTTGCTCCTTTTGTTGACTTTTGAGGATTTTATTAGACCCTACTTCAGGATCTCCGAAATCTCAGTTTTAGGCCATGGCTTCTGCTTTTTGAGTGGTGGAAGCTTGTTATTCAAGGAATATAATGGGAGAATAACGGGAAGTACAAGCTGTTTGAAGAGCTAATAAAGGTGGAATCTGGGGAAGGATTCCTGCTTGCGCATGCTTCGGGCTTTGTTGAAGTCAACTATGGTTTCTTTGATATCGAAAAGATGGCGAAAGCCATCATTTGTGTAAATTAAGGTAGTTAATTGCATTCAAACATCTAAATGTATCTAAGATCTGAACACACGGTCAAATGTGCAAAACATTCTGTATGGGTTCTGAGAGAAACTTGCAGCAGAAATCAACTTATGGATGCGAGTGCTGCTCGAGGCTCTTATTTTAATAACATGATTGAACAGATGCGAAGCAATTACTTATTCATCGTAACCGCATTAAATAGAAGTGATCTGCCAAACATCTGATGCTGCATGGCAAATTCTGGGGAAATAGGAGGGGTGCATGTGGCGTCCTCTCCCGTGAATGGAGATGGACATGTCAAGGTTCATCTTGGTTGCACCAAAATTTACATGGGATTGTACCGGCGCTGCATAGGATAGTGGCTTATATAAGTGCATGGCAAGTGTTGAACTTCATATGTTCTGAGTAATGAGGCGAAGCTTGTGTTGCGCCTTGCAATGCTCCCTTCCATTTTGGCCTTGTGTTTTCTTGCTGTTTCGCGTTTAGGATTCAAGACGACTGAATTAGAAGTGATTGTATCTGTTTCTATAATGTAGGGAAGAGGAAGATGGTGCAAAGGTGGTAAGCGTGAATAACCTCAATAATCCATACAAGGATCAGCCTCATTTCGATCGCAGATTCAAGTTGTCCCTGAACAAGCTCTATGCGTGGAACTTGGTAGACTATGAGAGGGTCGTCATGCTTGACGCGGACAACCTCTTCCTTCGAAAGACTGACGAATTGTTCCAATGTGGCCAGTTCTGTGCCGTGTTCATCAATCCTTGCATCTTCCACACTGGCCTCTTCGTGTTGCAGGTAGAATTTCGCTCTTGCCCTTTATCAAATCTAGAAATTCATGTAGCCGTTGGACCATACGAGAAAAAAGTTAGGGAAATCATTACCTACTTGTGGCAATATCCATTATGACCTTTTTCTTCTCATTTTTACCTCGCAAAATTCTGCATGTGACATATTTCTGATTGTCTTTATGAATGTGTATCTGCAGCCGTCAGCTGAGGTGTTCAAGGAGATGCTTTATCAGTTGGAAGTTGGTAAAGAGAATCCAGACGGTGCAGATCAGGGTTTTATCGGTGGCTACTTCCCTGATTTGCTGGATCAGCCCCTGTTTCATCCACCTGCGAATGGCACTAAGCTCGATGGAAAATATAGGCTTCCTTTGGGTTACCAAATGGATGCTTCCTACTACTGTAAGTTACTGGAAAATACTCTTTTAGCACAGCCCGTGGAGGACATTATTTGATTGGCCTTAATTGCCTGTTGCCTTTGGTGTTCAGATCTTAGACTTCGGTGGAACATCCCCTGCGGTCCAAACAGTGTGATCACTTTCCCAGGTGCACCGTGGTTGAAGCCATGGTACTGGTGGTCGTGGCCCGTCCTTCCTTTAGGAATATCTTGGCACGAGCAGCGGCGTAATACTCTTGGGTAAGATCAGGAGGATGAGGAATTTCCTTTCAATGATCTATCGCCCTTCTGTGAATGTCAATACAAACCGGCGAAAGAAATCAAGACGACGGTCCTAAATTTCTGATCCATGTTATCCTGTTGATTTCAACGTGATATTACTGCCCTTTTTCCTGAAATTTGGAATGACAAGAGCAGAACTAAACTCATTCTCTTTTCATGTGGCACGTTGAACCAATCTGTCTAAAATCCACACGTTATTACTGCGATATCGCAATTTTGCAGAAGCTCATCCACTCAATGTTCTATGTGCAGGTATGGCGCGGAAATGCCTTTTGCGCTGATCCAAACTGTGTTTTACGTAGCTATGATTGCAATGACGCGTTTGGCACGGCCAAACATCTCCAAGCTGTGCTACAGGCGGACCGACAAGAACACCTCCTTAATCCAGACAGCCCTCAAATTGGTAGCCATCTGGTCCATCCTCGCCGCCTACACTGTCCCATTCTTCCTCATCCCTCACACGATTCATCCCTTGCTGGGTTGGAGCCTCTATTGTCTCGGGTCTTTCTCTCTCTTATCCATCACGATCAATGCCTTTTTGCTTCCCACTCTAACGATCCTGGTCCCATGGTTCGCAATCATCGGGGTCCTCTTCGTCATGGCGTTTCCTTGGTATCGGGATGGTGTTGTGAGGGCGCTTGCTGTGTTCGGCTACGCATTCTGCTGCGCGCCTCTGGTGTGGACATCTTTGGTGAAGGTCATGACGAGCCTTCAGGTATCGCTCGAGAGAGAGGGTTTCCTCCCAAGATTGGGCGAGCCATCCCCATCCCAGGGGTTCAACAAACTGTACTGAAGGCGCACGTTCTGGACAAACACCTGATGTTTATATAGGATTGCGTCGAGAAGGGAAGTGCACGAGGAAAGAGCACGGGTTCGGAAGCTGCAGATCGGAGCGAGTGGAGATCAATATGGGGGGGAAGCTTGACATTTTTTGTACTTCCTGCATTCTGTACCATAATTTTTTTGAAAGATTTATTGAAACAGGAAAGATTGCTTCTATTGTGCTAAATTTATTGCATTATTATTCTTCGGTGAACTGTTCCTATGGGCATCTAGTGAGGATAGGGACACAATGCATGGAAGATTGAACTTGAAATGACCATTTATTCTAGGAAAATTTTTAACCAATGCTGCTCTCGGAGTGTGCTATTTGACCAATCTTTTGCTGCAGTCATCAGACACTTGCTGTTCGTATATGCTCCAGCAAGTAGCTGGAAATGCGGAGATTACATTCAAGCTAAACACCGATACAAAAATCGATTCGTGAGTTTACTCGGTCCGACCGACCCCATTGGAATTAACAGCCTCACAGTTCTGCTGCGTTGAGTCGAAACAGCACCCTGTTTCGCACCCATAATGCTCCTCGACACAAACTTGCAACTAGCAATCCTTGATCCAGCATGAGGATTTCTCTAAGCGTCTCAATCCGACATGAACTTCAGGAACAAAGGAAACCCCGTGAATTTGCATTCCTGGCAGCTCCCAGGTGATGAATTGCTGGCACACCAAGACTCGAGCAAGATCCCAAGATTTCATCTTTGACTACTAATTTTTAGGGAAAATTCCAAATAAGGACCCGAAGTGAATCTATTTTCTCAAATAAGGACCTAAAGTGAACTTTGTGTCATATAAGGACCCGGTTGGGCCCCATTGTTTCAAATAAGAATCCGAAGTGAATTTTGTGTCAAATAAGGACCAAGTGATCAAGTTAATCTCTATTGAGGACCTTAGCTCACCGGTAAACATTTTCGACAATTAAAATAGGGGTAATTTTGTTAGAAATTTGTGATTGGAAAAAAAAAAAGGGGGAAATTCTATATTAATTAAGTTTAGGTTATCTATTTAGATGTTTACGTTTTCTTCTTTCTTCTCCCCTCGCTCCTCCTCACCTTGCTCGACCGACGAGAATTTGGGTCTCCGCAAAAAGAAAAAGAAAAAAAAAAAAAAAGCAAGAAGCGTCTGGTTTTCTTCTTGTTTTTGAATTCGTGCCTCAACCGGCGGAAAATTTGGGTCTTCAACTTTGCGGAGGATGGGTACAAGGAACGGGGAGACCGTAGAAAACCTAGAGTTTTTTTTTTTTTTTTTTTTTTTTTTTTTAGGATTTGTTAATTTTCCCTATATTTTTTTGGACAAAATTGCCTAAACTCCTGGTCGTCGGAAATGTCACATGCTTAATAGCCGGTGAATATTTGGCCGACCAGAAGCTCGGGTTCTTATTTGGAATTGAGGTCCTTATTTGAGACAACGGGTCCCACTTTTTTAGGTCTTTATCTCGACAAAGTTTATTTCGGGTCCTTATTTGAGAAAATTGATCAACTTCGGGTCTTTATTTGAGACAATGGGTCCACTTTACGTCTTTATTTGACACTAAGTTCATTTCGGGTCCTTATTTGAGAAAATTGGTCAACTTCGGGTCCTTATTTGGAATTTTCCCTAATTTTTACTGGGAAAAAACCTATTGCATTAATATAAATTTAGTTATAAATCTTTCAATTAAATTAACTTAGTCCCAAACATTTTTACATTGATACTAATTCAATCCATTCGATCAATTTTGACCGAGTGATGCTAACGTGACAATTTTTAAATAATTTTTTTATTTTCTTTTTCCTTTTGTTTTCTCTCTTTTTCTTCCTTGGACTTTCCTTGCAGTGGCCGACGTTGGCCATTGGACGAGCGCGACAAAGCCCTCGTAAATAGCTAGCAAGGGTCATGACCCTCGCCTTGCCTCACCTAGGGGTGAGGCCGCCTACCCTATAGCCTTGGGCGAGGCCAAGTGAGGGCTGCGATTATCGTCGATGGCTGGCAAGGGCTTCGTGCCCTCACCTAGTGGCCAATGAGCCTCACCGTGAGGAAAGGCCCTAGAGAAAGAAGAGATAAAAGAAAAGGGAAAGGAAGAAAATCAAAAAATCAAAAAAATAAGATATTTTTAAAATGATCATGTTAATAGCGGTCCATCAAAATTAATTAAATGGATTGAATCGATAATAATACAATAGATTTCCTTCGACCCGTCACTATCTCTCTTTTCAAGTTTTCGAGGGCGACTGGAGGTCCTCTTCTCTGAACTATTAAGGGGAAGAAGAGAAGGACGTCGTACACTGACTTGGATCTAAAAAGATTCGATTTTTTGTATTTTTCCGAGCTGAATTTCGGGAATTATAGCTTCCTCTCCGGTACCCATTCGTCGCAGATTCATGGAGTGAGAAATCTGAAGGGGGGCACGCCGATGATGCAGATCCGAATGAAACCCCACGTTGGGTTCTTCGTCCCGGTTGCCCTGCATCGATCCCTGTCGTCGCTTCCTCCGAATCCAGTCGCCCGACCCACGGTATCATTGCTTGCTACTGTTCGAGTTTCAGTACTTGTACTTGAGTGCTGGCTGTCGTTTGAGTTTCTATCTTACCCGCTTGTTGAAATGTCTCTGTGAAAACAAAAGGTGTTCGTTTTGGGTTTGCTCTAGTGGTTCAAGCACGACTGATGCTTTTGGGTGGAGTGGTAGCTGCAGTAGGTACTAATTTCCTGGGAGTGGTGAGAGAGTGAAGGTCGTTTGGTGTCCCGAGTCGACTCGGTTCTTAATTTGTGGCACGAACTCTATAAAATTTAGCTGAACATGCCTCTCAAATATGGACATCAGCATCTGATGATCCTCTGTTTCATCAACGAGATGAATTAGTTTGCTGCTACTTTTTTGCTCGACAATTCCATTTTCACCAAATGCGCTTCTCTGTATTTTAACTTCTTTTATCATTAAAGAAAAATGCATTCAAATTTCTACTTCTGCATTAGGCATTATCAGCTTGCAATTATGCTCTGATCACAGTGGATTTAATCCTATTTTCCGAAATTTTTGGTGTTTTTATTCTGTTTAGCTGGCTTTTCTTGTATGCTTTTTAGACGACGGAAGAAAAATGAAATCTTGGGCCTTCTTTTTCTCTGTTGATTTTTTCTCATCATAGCAGGTACGCTCAGTCGGACATTGACCAACTCTCTTGTCCTAATTTTCCATCACAAGGTTGACTATTTTACCTGCCTATCACTGTTCTTTCTTAAGGAAGTGGGATAATTTACTAGTGGTTGACTTTGAATGCGATACGTACACCACGTGTCAATCATAGGATTCGAAGATATAATCTGCCAATTATTGTTCTTCCTCATCCTAAATGCCAATGACATCAATATAACCTTATCTGGCAGCTACTATATGGGAACTAGCTAGGCACCAGAACAGAAGGTATCTGCTCCGGCCAATACTACCTCGATTTGTCAGCTTCTATTTTATTGCTTGCTTGAGAGTCCATTTCAGATTCGTACATTAAACTCCCAAACTCTTCCCTTGATTGCCTTATTATCAACCAGCAAAGACATTCAAAACTCAAAGATGCTCACCATCTCCGATGAGAAACTCTTCCACAACTGCCTGCTCGCTCTCTACCTCATTGGACCGCCCACCTTCATCTCCCTACGTTACATCCAAGCCCCTTATGGCAAGCACCACCGCTCAGGGTGGGGCCCCACCATCTCCCCAGCCCTTGCTTGGTTCCTCATGGAAAGCCCCACTCTTTGGCTCACGCTCTTGATTTTCCCCTTTGGCAAAAACTCCTCCAACCCTAGATCCCTCATTCTCATCTCCCCTTTCCTCTTTCACTACTTCCACCGAACAATCATATATCCGCTGCGCATCAGATCAAGCGGTGGTCAGAGAAGTACTCAACCAAATGCTGCGAATCGTTTTCCAGTCACTGTGGCCTTCATGGCATTTGGGTTCAATCTCTTGAATGCTTACGTACAAGCCAGGTGGGTGTCTAATTACGAGAGTGATGGTGCTGCTGGTGGGTGGTGGTTTTGGGGGAGATTCTTGGTGGGGTTGGTGATATTTGCGAGTGGGATGTATATGAACGTGTGGTCGGACATGGTGTTGGTGGGGTTAAAGAGGGAAGGGAAAGGGTATAGAGTGCCAAGAGGAGGGTTGTTCGAGTTTGTGAGCTGTCCCAATTATTTCGGAGAGATTGTGGAGTGGCTGGGATGGGCTGTGATGACATGGTCTTGGGCTGGCTTCGGGTTCTTCCTCTACACATGCGCCAACTTGGTGCCTCGGGCTCGTGCAAACCACAGGTGGTATTTGGATAAGTTTGGGGAGGAGTATCCCAAGAGCAGGAAAGCTGTCATTCCATTCTTGTATTGATCAATTCATAAGGATGCTTGCAAACAGGGAAATGAAAAATTTGGATGAAACTGGAACTGATTTGTACCCAACGTTTCTTCTTGTTAGAGCTTTTCCAAGAAAAATTTGTGATCCCCCCGAATAATGGAGTTACTTTTGATCAGTGGATATTGCTTACTATGTTGTTCAATTCTGAAGTATGAACACCATTGGCAGCCTGATTTTCTGTAAATAAGAGTTGAATCTGGTCATTATCACGCCCATTTTTTTAACATGCTGTATGTTTTAGTTATTGGCAAAAGCCAGAGGAAGAAATAATTGCCATTCAATCCAATTCCCTGGACTTGAAGATGGATAACGGTCGTTTTCTATTCTCTGTTTTTGGTCGTCGAGTCGACAATTTCGTTTTCTTTTTTTCACTCACTTGAGACTCAAGGTTCAAAATATTCACCTGACTCTTGTGATAGAAATGGACACAGGGATCAGCATGTCGAGTTCAAAAAAGAAGAAGAGACTCTCTCGGCCTTTTGGCTAGGATGAAGGGCGACTTTTTTTCTCTTGATTGTTCACTTCTGGGGGAGAAACTCGTACCTAAATATGTTCACAGTATCTCCCTAAACGTAAGAAATGGATTGTAATCAGGGGATATCAAAAAACACAGGCACACAACATACAGAAAGGAACGTGGAAAACCCATTACAAACGGTGAATGTTTTGTCGTAATTACAAAACAATGTCAATTAGTCGGTTAAACGATCAGGACATTACATAAAGATTCATCAATTCAAAATGTCGCGATCCACCACGAGTGGCAATCACACGCTCCCTAACATTACCTCAATATTTTATATTGAATTTAACACGATATCAAAAATGAATTCAAATCACTATCTCATCACGAGTCAAAAAAAACAAAAGAAAGTTTTTAAGAAATGCCATAACATGGACAAACTATTTTACAAAGGAGCATGAGAATCGAGTAAAGAGAGTGCATCCTGGATTTGCAGCTTATGGGCCCTTTTTATTTTCTTGAGCAAATGAAATCTTCATGATATCATCATCAGTAATGTCATCCTTCTTCACAGGCTCACTCGAGCGTCGAGCTCCTCTGTGGTCAGAATTCTAAGACGCGCGGGCGGACAGCCAGACAGACAAGAGGGAGGCCGAGGTCCGAGGTGTCTCTGTCCCAATGGCGTTCCCCTTATCGCCTTCCGCTCCCCTCCGCCTCAAACCCTACTCCGCCCTCCGCCTCCTCGCCCTCTGCTCCTCCAATCCCGTCTCAAAGCCCCGACCTTTCCCTCCCTCCGCCGCCGCCGCCGCCGCCCCCCGCCGGAGATGCCTCTGCACCGCGATCGCCGCCGCCCTGCGGTCCGGCGAGGCCGTCGAGGCCAAGAAGTCGGAGCTCGCGGACCCTCCGCGGGGCGAGTTCGGCGGCAGGGTCGGTGAGTTCAGGAAAAAATTGAAGATTTCGGAGATCAAGGGCGGCCCCGAAGAAGGGTTGGGCCTGGTCGGGCAGACGCTGACGGTCATGGGATGGGTCCGGACCCTTCGTGCTCAGAGCAGCGTCACGTTCATCGAGGTAATGATTGATTCTGTATGTGAATTTTTGGCTCGTGGCATTGATTGTTTATTTTGTGGGTAATGGGAATGTTGAGTTCCATGGAGTAATCTATCATTGGTGAATTGAAGCTTTTAGTTGGCTAAGCTAGTGAAGCACAGCATTTGCAGGATCACTTCTGAAGGAAAAAAAAAAGGAGTTTAGTATCTTGGATTCTATTAAAGGATTTATCTTTTAAGCTAATGTATAGTACCATCATAATGCTTGGATTCGTTCGTGCCACGAATGTTCCGTATGGGTTAAGTGTTCAGTGTAATTAAGCATTTCGATGGTGTATTGGTTTTCTCTTCCATTTCCGATGTAGGTTAACGATGGTTCCTGCCTCTCGAATATGCAATGTGTCATGGATTCGGATGCTGAAGGTTATGATCAGGTAATCCCGCAAGCAATAAAATTTTTGGTCTACATACATTGTGGTAGCTTTCATGAGATCGGGAAACTCTCATGCTTCATTTTATCGTGCAGTTATTTTCATGGTTATGATGCATATTTTTCTGAAGGAAATGGTTTCACATGAGACTAGGGCGATATATGCACTCCTTTAGAGGCATCTCAGAGGTGTGTTTTGTTAATTTCTGGGGTAAAATCATAGGTAGAATCTGGCTTGGTGTCAACCGGTGCATCAATTTGGATACAAGGGATCCTTGTCGCCAGCCAAGGATCAAAGCAGAAGGTGGAATTGAAGGTCAAGAAAATTGTGTTGGTATGGAGCTATCGGAATTTTTGAATATGTTATTATGTGAAGTGATCCAATTTCATCACTTGTGCTCAATTTTTTAGCTAAATCAGCGATGCTGTTGTGCTCATAGTTTTCTTGACAGGTTGGCAAGAGCGATCCTTCCTATCCCATTCAAAAGAAAAGGGTCAGCAGGGAGTTTCTAAGAACAAAGGCTCATCTTCGACCCAGAACAAACACATTTGGTGCGGTAAGAATCCGTTTCTTGTGATTATTAATGCATAATTGTTTTAAGCTTACTGGTCGATGTAATAGCATACAGAAGATTGGTAGATGCTGTAATGTCCTCTTATCATGCATATTTCCCCTTCGGTTCACTTGTTTTCACGGGCGTTATCTGCCCCGTAATTTCCTCTTGGCAATTCCCTGAAGGTTTTTAATATGGGTTGTTCTGGATCTCTTTCTACTGCTTTTTAGTCAGCCTTGACTTTGAAATATACTTCAGAACTGATTGAGCTGAAAGCACCATTCTCCGTGGTATTATGATTGTTTGAATTTGTATCAGTGGTTGATTTAGTGCATTTTTTTTAGACTCCTATTGATACTTTAGATATTCAAGAATTATCGAACTGGGAAGAAACTTTAAAGTAAAGAACTATGGAAGCAAAGCACCCCTCTTTTCCTTCTGGGAAGTGGACTACACCTGCAGGTCATTAAATTTTTCTAGATGTTCTGTTGGAATTCATGCAGCTTTTTAACACAGAAGCAGTGTTGAAAATCACTTTGAGAGTGTTATTTTTGCTACTTAAAATTTGACTTCTCCTCGTTATAAACTAGTTTCTTGTGCTTCACAGTATCCTTAAAACAAAGACAATCGGTTATTCTTTTTGTGAGATCTCATCCAAATCATTTGGAGAAAAGAGTGATTTATTCAAGAATGTCCAAGCAAACTTTCATCACATTGGGATTTGCTTGTTTCGACGACACATGTAGGATTATGTTCATGTTGTTCCTTGATTTCCAGTTTATGATGAGAACGTTCAACTCCATTGATGATGTCAACTATAGTAATTCCAGTGTCGTGATTGAGTTCCTTCTTTAAAATAGGTACCCGATATAGGACATCTAGTTGACTTTGACGAATTATGAACTTTTTTTTTTTAATTATTGAATGTTGATGTTTCACTTTTGCAAGAATCAATCATTTATTTGTCTTGTCTGCTCCTTTTGTTGAATATCTTGTCTCAATCAAACTTGTGATGGCGTTGATTTTGTGAGATCTTGCAATTATTCATTTCATGCTCTTACATGCATCATTTGACAGGAATTTCTGATGTGGCAAATATTTTGAAGCATCTATTTTCTTCTTTAACTTTCTCCGAATCTAGGTTGCAAGAGTGAGGAATGCTTTGGCCTATGCTACACATAAATTTTTTCAAGAAAATGGATTTGTTTGGGTGTCAAGTCCCATTATCACTGCTTCTGACTGTGAAGGAGCAGGAGAGCAGTTTTGTGTCACTACTTTGGTATGTATCCTTCTTTGATTTTTACATATTACAAAAATATGTTCTGCAGTTTATAATGTTATTGTCTATTGCATCCACAGATTCCAAGTTCAGGAGAAACTGCCGCTACTCCCATCGATGCCATTCCAAAGACTGAAAATGGTTTAATAGATTGGTCACAAGTGAGTTGACTTGCTATTTGGAGATAACATTTTGAAAGGGCTACGTGTTTGTTCTGTCTGTATTTCCTAAGCGCTTTCTTGTTTAGCATGATTCTTTCTTTTAATTTCCTGGTGCAACATGCAGGATTTTTTTGCGAAGCCAGCATTCTTGACTGTCTCTGGCCAACTCAATGCCGAAACATATGCTACTGCTCTCTCTGACGTATGTTGTTATCCTCTCCTCCATTTCAGCATTAGATTTGTGGAAGTAAGAGTGTGTGTTCATTATAATTGTAGGTGTATACATTTGGACCCACTTTTCGAGCTGAAAATTCCAACACAGCAAGGCATTTGGCTGAATTTTGGGTGAGAAGTGTCTATTTTTTGCTTTCCATTTATTATTGAAAACAACTCTTTAAATTTTTTTTTTCAATAGCTTTGAAATTTGTATCCGTCCTGTAGATGATTGAACCTGAACTTGCCTTTGCTGATCTGGATGATGACATGGCCTGTGCAACTGCCTATCTCCAGTATGTAGTATGTTACCTTTTCACTGGCCTTTCCTAGTTGGAGCTCTTATATAGGAAGATTTTGTTTCTGGATTTACATCTAACGAATGCTTTTATCCGTTGAAGGTGAGGCATGTACTTGAAAATTGCAAGGAAGATATGGAATTCTTTAATACCTGGATTGAGAAAGGAATAATCGACCGACTGACGGTATGAGTTATTATTGATGAAGACGTTTTTGTTTGTCGTGTAGATTTGATGCATTTGAGGGTGAAGTCTTTCGGACTATAGGTGTATGATCTGATGTGTGGGAGATCATCTCCTTGCTTTGCAGGATGTAGTTAATAAAGACTTTGTGCAGTTGACTTATACTGATGCTGTTGAATTACTTGTCAAATCCAAGAAGAAGTTTGAATTCCCGGTAATTCTCTTTCTTATGCTAAATCAGAGCATTTTTTTCTATCACTTAGCTTGGCTATGTCTAAAGAGTTTCTAAAAGTATCTTCTAAAGGTAGAAAAGCTTAGCATCATGGAACTCCATTTTCTTTTATCTTTAAACTGAAACACGATGCAGAATGATCTTTTCTTGTTATAGAGTTGTTTCGCTGATTTATAGGTGAAATGGGGCTGTGATTTGCAAAGCGAGCATGAGCGTTATATCACAGAGCAGGTCTTTCGTGGATGCCCAGTAATCATTAGAGATTATCCGAAGGTATGAGCCATAGTCTCCCTGCATTTTTTCTGTTAAAGCACCCCCCACCTGCAGCCCCTGCCCCCTTACCCAAAAAAAAAAAAAGAAAAAATTCAGCTTTCATTTTGCATAATTTCTGTGCATTGTGTTTGCCTATGAAATGAATATAATGCACTGAAAGCTTCTTTATACTTAATAATTTAGGATATCAAAGCATTTTATATGCGGCAAAATGATGATGGAAGGACAGTTGCTGCTATGGATATGTTGGTACCTCGGGTAAACTCGACTTCTTCCTTTTCTCTTCTATCATATGCCCTTCCTGATATAATGTCTACTGGGGGGCCAGTTTTAACAAGCATGAGGTGATGACATTGGCTGATTAATCCACACAAAATGAACCTATTAAGGGATTTTTCCCACAGAAAATTGAATAAAAAGAAAAAAGAGGAGAAAAAGGACCAAGGCCGATGTGCCGGTTACTTAGAACCACCCTTTCCTTGGCCTTAGGCCTTAGGCCCATGCCTGAGTCTCGCCATTAGATCCCCCATCTTTATTTACCCAAAGATAAAAAAGTGAAAATAAGTTCTACATAAATAGAATCTTCAGTTATAAAGGTCTGTTAAATTCGGATATTCAGGAAAAGTGACTCATGCCGCCTTTCCGACAGATCAACAGGTTGTTTGTCTTCCTCTAGTTCCAGCACATCTATTGTTTCCTAGTTTAAGTGACTCTGGGATGTGCATTATAACTTGGATGACTAATCAGCCTTTCCATTGGAGAGAGCACATGAATGGATTTTAGATCATTTCTGTCCACATATCAGTATGTCTTAGCCTAGTAGTACTTCAATTGACAAAGTTGAGGTAAAATCAGCATAAACCAATAGGACTACCAGAGTATATAAAAATTGCCAACAATGGGTCATTCTACAGCCAAATTGTTTCCAAGCCATCCCTCTTCATAGATGGGTGGGTATAAGGTTGTTTTCGGGCTTTCATGTCTAGTCTAGCTTTTTCTCTTTCTTATTAAATGGTGACTCTTTTGCAGGTTGGGGAGCTTATTGGAGGAAGCCAAAGAGAAGAAAGGCTCGAGTATCTAGAAGCTCGTCTAGATGACTTAAAGCTAAATAACGACAGCTACTGGTGGTATCTTGATTTGCGGCGCTATGGTTCAGGTGAGTGAGTTTCTGTTTAATCATATATTCCGATGTCGAAGCAGGCAATTTTGAACAACCATGATTGAAAACTGCGGCTTTTCATCCTCATGTGGCAGTTCCTCACGCGGGATTTGGGTTGGGCTTCGAGAGGCTTGTGCAGTTTGCCACTGGCATAGAGAACATAAGAGACGCAATACCTTTTCCTCGGACGCCTGGTTCATCTGAGTTCTAGTAGGATTATTCTTCTCTAATGTTGTTGCCGAGTTGCAGCTCAAGTTTCTCCTTTTTGGCCTCTAAACTAGGCAGTCTTTTTGAAGTTTAAACTTAGAAGTTTCTGTATATATATCATTCTTTAAGCGGCCTAACGATGCCATGCTCATTGTATTTGCAAATTGGCATTAGGCTTTGCAAGGGTATGGATCTCCATAAAGGAAGTTCCCTCAGGAACGTGGTCTATCTTGTGCGTCGGACCAATATAATCTATTCCGTTGAATTTAGGCCGATCGAAAGGCAAAGGCTACGCCTCATCATTCTTGACACTTGGTTTTGTGATTAGTGATTACTGAAACCCGTGTGTTGGCAGACGTCTATTTCACAAGCCTCTGCTTATGAGAATCCGCCCATCGTTGTGGAGCACGCAGCAGAGTATTAAGTTGCATACCATATGTCATTAGGGGTAGGCCTTCGATGCACTCGAGTAAGTAATTTCATGTGGGTAAGGCACCTCATGCGAAGATGTTAATATTCTTGGCGTGCCCTCGATCAGTTCAGTTTTATCAAATGACGAAGATGGATGATGTGGTGGTAGGAGGGAAATTGACCCCTCTATAATCGGCTAAAGATGCGTCATAAAAATTTTGTCCTATTCGAGACTTTGCGCCTCCGAAAGCAGCAAACTGCGAAGCGAGCTACCAGAACAAAAGAAATCGAAGTTCAGGAAAAGACGAGGCGAGCGTCAGAAAGTACCCGATGCGCAATTTCGTTGGTGTGTCGATCCAACTACGAGAAAATTCTGATTAACATTGGCTAAGCGAAACAAACTTAAGATCTGTGTTACTTTTCTCTCGAAATGAAAAGAAAAAAATTACAGCGTCTATGAAAGATCGACTCTATATTGCAGTTGAGCATCGGAATAGGCCAAAAAAATTAAAAAAAGGGGTTACAAAAGAAGAACCACCAAGCCAACTTACGCTTTTACAATTCAGCGAGGCTCTCCTTCCTCCCTGTGAACCATCTGAATGTTCTCCTTTCAGGGACTATCTGTTTCCAAACAAATGAACAAATGAACTATACAAAAGCCGCCCCTGCAGACTTTTCTATTCTCGTATGTATAGAAACCCATCCCTCGTCCTAACATCAATTGATAATTAAGGTAATTTATAAGCCTTCAACTGTGAAGAATATACCTCGGGTATAGATCCACTTGGTAAAGTGCCGGCGTAGGTGGTCCAGATCCGGTGCTTGCAAACATCTAAAACTATTCAAGATAATACAGGAGCTGGCTTGTGTGACCTTTCATCATTTTTATAAACGATGAAGCGGCAATGGAACTCCGATTGATCACACGAAACAAAACTTGAATATTTACATGTTCCAACTCTCTGCTCAGAGTTCTTCCGACCGAAGAAAGTTTCTGCTCAAAGTTCCACTTCATGAAGGTCATCTGCAAAACCTCCACCATTCATCGGCATGGGCATCGAAGTAGGATTGCTTGGCATATAAGCTGAAGGAGGCATGCCCAATGCCTCACCTAGAGGTTTTATCTCCGCATTCTTAGGTGGATTCAATGCATCATTGAAGCTACCACTCCATGATGCTGTTCGGCGCGAGTGAGATTGGAAAGATCCATTTTCATTTGACGCAGCCCCTTCGCTTGGGATGTTACCCATGCTTGGGAACCTTTGCATGGCTGTCGAAGGAGGTGCAGAAGTCTTGAATAAGTCATATGCAGAGGATGTCGAAGGTTCTTCAGTAGTTGAGGTTTCCTCTTGGGCACTTTCAGCTATGGCCTCCATCGTCTGGTCACCTGATGATACTACTGGAGTGGGAATGAAAAACTTTGCATTGGCAGTAACTGCAGGTTTAACGGCTGGCACAGATGGTGACTGGAATAAGTTTGCGGGGCTACCACCACCTTGGTTGAAGGTGTCAACGTACCTGTCAAATCAACACAGAAAGGTTTTTACCTGTTTATTATAAAAATGAACTAAAAGAAATGAAATCCCCAAAAAATAAATTATCCGTCAGCATTCATTGTCTAAAATGATTTTAAGTGAAAGAAACGATGAAATATCAACCCCACTCAATGTCAGAATAAGATATCATCCAACAAGATCATGTCCTGTGACAACAGCAATAACTTTAAGTCGTTACAAAAAATAAGCACTGTGGAGTTATCACATAATTATGACTAAGAAAGTACCTTGATCTAACACCCATACGCCCTCGAGCGGAGAACTGATTTGAGCTGGGTGGAATGGGTGGAATTCCTGAGGTGTGGTCTGATGGTGTTGGACTTCTAAATTCGGGACTTCCATTGGGGACAAGTCCTTCACTCTTCAGTGCTGACTTCACGTTGTAGTCAGGCATTCCGTTCTGGAATGCTGTGGTTGTTGGAGGAGGAGCGAAGACAGGTTCCTCAGCAGGAGGTTCAGCACCTTCCTCTACCCATCTCTTTAGCTTCTCGTCGTAGTAGAACTTATTCGTTTCGCCCAGTTTAGCCTTCAAATTACATGGCAGGCGACACAACATTCAGATCAGTTGCAGATATTGCTAATACAAAAGATTTAGCATTAGTACTAAACCAAAGTACCTGACGTTCTGAGCGTGGTCTCATTACTAGCCCCACGGTCTTCTGTAAAAGCTGTGAGCCAAAACCAAACCTACTAAAGCGGGATGTCCTCTCTGACACTGAAGCCTTGCCCTGAGCATTAGCCGAGGTTATTTCATTTGATGAATCAACCTGATCAGAACTTAAACCAAAATCAGAAACATTGCGACTTCAACATTAACAGAAGTTTTCAAGCAAAAAGCAGAACGCTCCAGAAAGTCTCTCTTTAATTGCAAATACCCAAACCTGTCTAGGAGTCCTCCCAAAATCTGGTTCCGAGACACTTCTGTTTTGCATTGTCATTTTGTTGCTATCAGCCGACCACTCCATTGAAGCAGATGGCATTAAAGATGACATGGCCATTGTTGATTGACTACTCAAAACTTTAGTAGCCACTGGCTGTTGGAATTGTTCGAGACCTTGAATACTTGCTTGAGATGTTGATGGCGCAGGTGGTGGTAACCCCCCAACAACCCGATGCGCAGTATTGTCAAAAAAATTGAGCAGTTTACCAACTAACTTTCCCGGAGCCAAGTTTGCTGAATACCCACCCTACAAACAAGTTGTCCGTCAAAATGGTGATCGTGATAAATATCCATTACTCACTCATAATTTAACCAGTCGAAGGATGGGACCTCAGTCTGCTAACTAGCTATGTGGTGTATGGTGTAAACTAACAGAACTCACCTGTTGATGGGTTCTAATCCTCTCCTCAAGAGATAAAACCGCTTGCTTCCACATCTCTACTTCGGGGGCTCGCCCAGTTTTCAGAGATTTCAACAGTGCTTGGCAGTACCTAAAAGACCATGCCACATTAGACTAAATGCTGTTTGAAAATGTCAAAATAACAGGAAAAGGCCCGATGCTTACTTCAGTGAGTCAGAAACTTTTCCCACTTCCACCAACATATAGGCATATATGAGCTTATATGGCTGGAACGGTAGCAGGATAAACTGAGAGTTTCCTAGCACTTTTGAATATTCATATAACTCCGTCCTCTGTCCAAAAAACATGGCACAATAAGCTTCACACATTAAAACACAATTTTCTCACTGACGAGATAAAGCAGAGGTGCCAGACTTGTGGTTATATACAAGTAATCAATGTGTTATGACTAATGATTCAAAACTGATCTTAGCTTCCTCTAAGAAGTGCATTAGATCAACTCCGATCAAAGGCATCACTGGGGTAGCAGCCTAAAAAATTTTCATCTCTCCCACATCTGTCTCACCAACATCTGAATATCATCATCACTAAGATAGGATCAACCAATGCATTCCAATCTTATTAATAGGATATCCAACTAGTTCAGAGCCACAGACTTTCTGAACAGGCACTATTCAAGTAAACAACAGGGCAATGGACCTACTGCTTTTGTCTGAACTTGGCATTTTACATGCCTGCCAACTGGGTTTGTGTGTGCGTGCATGTGTCCTATACTTCCTACCTAATATGAACAGCAGACAGATAGGCATTAGAAGGAAACCTGTTCCTATATCAACCTTCTATTCTACCGCAAACACATCAAGACACACAGTGGAGTTCACTATTCGAGGAAATGATCAACATTTCTCATTTCGACAGCTGTCAGAACGAATAAATTCAAATCTCTCCTTTCTGAAACAAAATTAACAGTAGTCCTCAAAGTCAAATCCCCAGCAAGATACCAAGGATGAAGAACTAAAAGTAAAAATAACTAGCGCTACGCAAAATTCTCGTCAAAACTGTATAAGAGATTCTAGTACCCTGATGATATCAAAAGCAGGAAAGACAAGGATTTGTGCAAGTTCCAAGCATCTTAATCACAATTTCTTCTGCCAATAAACCTCAACATGGCACCATATTTTAAGGTAGATCTAACAAGATAAAAAAGTCCACAGACCTCACAGAACAAGCAAACAACAAGAAGGTGGGAAAATAAATAAATAAGCTGCATAGCATGCGTATGGCCAACATAAAGTGCATGCACACTATATTTTCTAGAGATGGAAGTACAAAGTTAATCAGAAAAAAGAAGCGTACAAGACTAGAGACTGAGGCAATCTGTTAGTCATAAGAAGTTTACACAGCAACATCACAAAAGATCATCGGTACACATGTACCTCCAAGAAATATCATTTCCGGAACACTCATTTAAAGAGCATGCAGTCTTCTGAATGAATCATGGCATAAGAAAATGAAATTACAATAAAAAGCTGACAGCCAAATGAGACGGCAATACCTGTATAGACCCTGGACTAGCGTAAGTTCGTGGACATTTCCAGTGATCTGCTCCCACAAGACAGAGTCTTGCGGTGTCTGAATATGACTCAAAATTTGCTTCGGCCACTAGATAGCATATATGTGCTGCAATTATCTGAACCATAGATCTTGTGTAAAGACTCAATGGCATTGATTCTAGTGTAAGACTCAATTACAAATCTCCCATTCCTGTATGCAGGGAATAAAACAAATGCTAACGCACATACCTCACTTCTTTCCTTCCATAGAGAATCCCCAAGGTGAATAATTACAAGCTCGTCATCTTTGGTTCTGTTTGCAGCAATTACTGCCAGATTTTCCTCCCAGTCGTCAAGCATACCATTGGTCCTAGGCTGCGAAGAAAGCAAAATATTAGTTAATTTTGTATAGATCATAACTACAATCATTGAGTCAGTTATGATGCCGATGTCTCCCAACAGAGACACATTGTCAACTGTGAAGATATAACAATGAGATCAATTCAGTCATAAATAATCCAAGAGCTTTCACTCATTATAATGATGTAAGTTTGGTCCATTTCCTACAAGAAAAACTAGGAAGATCCACCAGATACAAGGTTCAACACATGCAGAATAAGTTTCACGACCAACTAAAAATAGGATAGCCACCCAAACACACCTGAGCAGGACGTTGAGACATAATCGTGGTAACAGGAGCACTAACGGGGTTGGTGTCTGCTGAAAAGACTTCAGCTGGTTGACCTGCAATAAGCAAGCACAATGTCCGCAACGGTGATCCAGGTACCATCTGTATGAGTGCCATTTGCTTTACAGTATCAACGTAAAACTGCAAGAAGCCAATTCCAATCCAAGAACCAGAAATACAGCCAAGCATTAGCCGCTCAAGATGTGCATCGTTAGTAAAAAGGGAATATAAAATAACATGAAAGGGCCACCTCACCTGATCCCCCAATTGCGAGGCAAGTATAAGGGCCGGTCCCCACAACTGACCTTCTTGTGCGCACTGTAGAGCCTCTTTCTTTCTTCCAGAAACCAGAAGATTCTGCACCTCAGAGGCAGTCGCCTACCCAAAAAATTCAAGATCATTTAAAGAACATGAGATCACTGCTCAGGGTGGAAAAAATTGAAAAGGTTGGGAGAGATTAGCAGACCTGAATTTGTTCAGGAGAAGGTAAAAACTGCAAGCAGCGGCTTTCAGAATTATAACCCCCAAATGGTCCATTATTTTTCTTAGCAGATGCAAAAAGTTTGGCAACTGCTGTTTCAGGACTATCGCCTTCCTGTTAGGACGAAAAGATTCCAGGTACCAACTTAATTGTCCAGTCTATGACAACACTGAAAATGAAAGGACCCAAACAGAAAAGAAGAAATATAAAATCGAAGTTATGAAAAAGAATGAGAGTGATAACATCCTCAAACTATGGCACAAACTTCTGATTCAGCATTCCCATCACCCGATTAGACTTCTCAGCAAATTAATCATAAGAAACCATGTCTAGATGGCAGATATCAACATTTGGAAATTTTTCCAGTAGAGAAGCTGACTAAAAATTTAAGCCAGAGGATATGCCATTTTTCTAAAGAAGAAAAGGAACCAAAGCATGGAATATGTATGCACATAAAAACCCTAGACGATGTATTTCTTTAAAGAAAACCTACTGCGTCACATGAGACCAGTTCTTTTAGAGGAAGTGAGACAACCAATTTTGAAGATCTCAAATTTGAAGGAAAGATGCCAATCCGCAGTAGATCAAGATGCAAAAGCAGAGCAAGAAGTATAAACTTAAAAATAGTTTCTTTGTAACAATTTCCTGGCAAAATGTGTAAAGGCTGATGTGCATAGACCTCATAGAAATAATAAAATCATCCAAAACAAAGAATAAGTCAGAACCAAAGTTGATAGCAGGTCTGAACAAAATTTTACCTTAAAGGCCGTTTCAGTGCCAAAAGGAGATCGCAGTTTACCATAATGCTGACAGGCTATCTTCAGCAAAGACAGAAGCAACTTCAAAGCCTCTGCCTTTTTATAATCCATATCTGGTGATTCGCAATTTGCAATCCTTTCATCAATCCATTTGTTCAATTCTTTACTTCCAGCACTTCCACCAGCTAGAGGACCAGGAAAGGTTTGTTCGCACAAAGCATGCAAATAGTTGCAAGCACCAACTCCATTACCCGAAGCATCATTCTTCTTTTGGAATACTTCAAGTATGTTGAGGACAGCAATTGAGCTCCCAGAAGAATCCTTCACACCAAAACGAGGGAAAACGACAAAAAAATTAGAGCTTTTTTAAAGCGAGAGTAGCATAATGTTAAAGATCCACTCTATCTGAACAATCTCTGAAATAAATATACTTCAACAGCAAAACACAATCCAGAGGAATTTCAGGAACATAAATTCTCTTCAAAGTATAGAACCATAAAAAGAGAAAAAATATCCCTTTCAGCTTGCCAAGACCAAATTAACTGAAGGAGAAGTCTAAAAGACAAACCTGGCCTCCATATGATGGGTTACTGGCAAAAGTTGCATCTTTCATTACTATGAGTTTTCCACCAAATCCAAAAGTAACTAAGGCATGGGCAGGACGCCCTGCCGAAGATAGTCCTAGGTTATGTGCTGGAGTAAACTGATGAGTACCCTGAAAGGATTGCTGCGCAAAATTTACTGGCTTCTGATTCGCATAAAAATCATTGGGGAAATGCTGTTGATCTTGCTGCCCAACATTTGCCTGGTTGAATGGCTGACTGGGGACAAAGCTCTGCGATCCAAAAGCCTTCTGAACCTCACTCGTATTCCAGCCTGATTTTCCACGTGAGTCAACTGCCCCAAAAGAATTAAATGAATTCTGTGGATTGATGTGGTTATTTGCAGCAACTTCGGAGCCATACAGAGAGTCAAATTGCTGTTTTGCTCCAAAACTTGAAATTGCATCACTTTTTGCAACTGTTCCTGGTTGCCGTGTATCATTCCTGCTTGGTTGACTGTATTCATGATATGATCCATCCCAATGACCATCCTGGCTTTGACCAACGTTAATTTGTGACCCATAATTGTTAGCCTGCCCGTAGTCACCATGAACGCTATTATGAGCTTGACTCATAAAATCAGTGGTAATCGATCCATCTTGATTCTGGTAACCATGAGATTGACCTGATAATTGTAAAGAAGAAGTATAACTGTCTAGTGTACGCCACTCTTGGGCAATCATATCATAATACCAACCAGGGTACTGAGGATCAAATACCATATGATCCGGATAGCCGTTATTCCCCTCTGAAACCTGATTCATACTATAGACACTCTCAGTTGTCCCAGGCTCCGCAGCAGTTTCCACAACAGACTGAGTGGTTTGTTGCAAATAAGAAACCTCTGATGTTCCATCAGAACTAGCAGGCCATTCCTGACCTGTAGTATTATCAGAGTTCCCTTGGAGATTCATATTGGGGTCGTAACCATCCACTTGATACCACTGTCCGGTATTGGAGTCATATGTCCACCCTGGATACATATTTTCCCAATACTGACTAGCACTAAGATCCTGCACATTAGCGCTTTCGTCATGGCCAGCCCCATAGCCTTGGTCCTGCTGAGGCTGTGCATAATGTGCAGAGATTTCCAATCCATCAGCCTGATATTCAGCATTACCTGCTGCAATTAATGACTCGTGGTTTGAATCCTCCGGAAAATTACTGGGGAACTCCCCACCGCTATTGTCCAAGCTAGTGAAAAAATCGGAGTAGGATCCAAACCCATGGCCCTGGGGATGCTCAACAGCATCTGCATGAAATGAGCCCCATCCCACTTCCTTGATTCCCCCGCCAGATCCACTATCCTTTTCCTTAGATGGGTCAACCAAATCTTGAGACCCTGTGCCACTATTATCATTCGACGCAATCAGAGTGTCAAACTCGAACGAACTGGCCGATGCCAACGCACTGCTCGCATCTGCAGCCACGTTAAGCGATCCTGAAGCCACATCCATATGATCTCCGCTACCCATCGCATCGTGCCCACTCCCATCATTCGAACGCTCCACCACTGCACCTTTAATCGGTCCTGCATCAACTGCAGGACCGAGATCAGATGAGTCCGGAGGCAGAAGAGCCTTCTTCTCACCCGCAGGCGGCGTGACCTGAGCTGCCACTCCGAAATCAGCGGAATCCTCTCTTGCCAGCTTCGGATCAGCTAATCCGCCCGAATCCTCAATGCTCAAATTAGAAAATTTCCGCGCCGCATCGGAGGTGGAAGCCGAGGCCGATCCCGGAGGCCCGAAATCGTCGTCGTCCACCAATTTGTCGAAAAAGTCCTCGTCGGTCTGATCCTCCATCTCAAATGGAGGATTGCTCGCCATCGGACCTAAACAACGGAAAACCCTAAACCTCCGCGATCCCCCTCAAGCCTCCCGCCCGGGATCACGCCGACCCTCCGCCGCCGAAACGATCCTTGAATCCGGATCCAAACCGGACGCCCCCAGAAAATCAGATTAAAAAAAAAAAAAACAAACCGCGGGGCGCTCGGGGACGCCGCGGCGAGCTTCGAGATCCGACCCGGCGGGGGCAATTCCGCCTCGAGAACCGACGAATCGGGGGTGCCTCGGATCGGGGAGATCTAGGGTTTCTGGCGGCCCTCCGATGCCGGCGTCGATTCCTGGCAATGGGAAACCTCGAGGATATGCGAAATTGGACTTGCAATCAACGCATTGAACATCACCCTAAATAAATAAATATTTAGAAAAAAGAATGAGAATTGAGCTGGCGACGGGAGCAGCAGCCAGCAGCAGCCAGCAGCAGCAGGAGGGAGAAGAAGAAGAAGAAGAAGAAGAAGAAGAACTCACTCAATTGAGGTCCAGACTCGCGCAGGGCTGGAGAGAGAAAGAGAGAGTTTCGCACCAGCCACCCACCCGGCAACCAGAGGCCTCTTGACTCAATTTTTTTGCTTCATTTTTTCTTTTCTTTTTTATTCGGTTTATATTCGTTTGATTTTGTGGAAGCTGCGTATTTCAATTTTTCTTTTTATTTCTGCCCCCAAAATTTCACACCGATTGCTGTTTTTCTGACCCGGTACACTTTCTCCTCCTCCTCCTTTCATTTTTCCTCTTGGTTTCTTCCGTCATTTACTTTCGAATTACTATCACGAAAAAATTAAAACAGTACACATATAATAAATTTACGCTCCGTTAATTTTCAATAAATTTTATTATCAAATTATTAAGTTTGATACAAATTTAAGATTTTTTGTAATATTAAATTTAATGGAAACTAACAAATATACTTGTTTGGGTTTTTGATCGTCTCGCTTAATCCTCCCCAAGCGTGACAATTTAATAATATGATACGCATCAATTATTGGATGATCACGCGGCCTTGGGTGAATGAAGAAAATGATGATTCGAAATCGACAATAAATAAGTACGAGACATACCACCTCAAGATTTCAGTCACTCTTATTTACTAACGGCAAATCTGAAATCAATACGAGTTGGACTATCAAGTAAATAGCTCGAAACCAATTATCTAAAGAAGATATTTCACAAATTTTTAATGAGTAAAGTAATCTTTGAAGGGTCAAAGACAATAAATTTCTAAACTTTTCAATTATCCCAAGTCATCCTTGAACCTTTTTGTATGATCCGACTTTCAAGAGATTTTATTTAACAAGTTCGCACGGAGGCATTTGTTAAATCTTTAATTAATGAATCCAAGCGCGATTCTTCTCGCACCGTGTATAATTGGTGAATGAAAATATAACATCCTTTTAGTATTTGTTATGATAAAAAGTATTTGACAACACTCGTTAACATAACTCCTTTCTAAATTATATGTTTGTTGGTCTAATAGACTTATCCCTTATCTCTTGCATAAAAATGATGACATGATCGTCCGGCCATGTCAGCAAGTTACCCCTAATTAATTCCTGACGTGGAATAAAAAAAAAAAAGGACGAAAAAACACGGATCAGATGGGTAGGGGAGGTAGGAACGAGGCAGATCGCTACCAAGGACCAGAAATGCACCGCACATGCTTCCACCTAACAATTGGGCTGAGAAGTAATTGCATGCCTTGTCATTTTTCCACGTCGTCTTTGGGTGTATTAGGTGTTTTGTCTCTAATAAACCTTTAAAAAAAAAAAAAAAGACCTTCCATCTTTATGCGTCACAAAACATCTCTTAACCTATTATAGAAATTTTAAAAAATACAAACTTTCAGCAAACTTGTCCATCTAGTGACCGCAATACCGTTTTCCTTTCTCAAAATATACCCTTATCACGTCTCCTCCACCACCAAACAAATCTAGTCCATAAATCCAAGGCTCGACCAATTAGTTTGTCCACCATGGCCACGCCGCCCCCGACTTCCATTCCTCAGAAGACACGGGATCAACCTCACGGATGCTGCTCGTGCACTGATTACTGATGTTATCACTCGCCCTTCCTGCTGGATCCTGCTTGATCCGGCTCTCACTTGATCGAAGCTCAGATTGAGACCCTTGTGCGCGTCGGATCGTCATCGACGAAGACAACATCAGTGGCGTCAGAGGAGGAGATCCGACGAGTGGACTGAGGACGACGACATGGTCGTGACTCATGAGCGAGTCCGCTTCGAGGGGACTTGTGTGACTTAGGAGAACGTTGCGGAACTCATCCTCCGGCTTCACCATTGCAACCCGGGCCGTGGAGCTGATCTTGTCATCCTGCTAGCCGCTTCCTCCACTGTCCAATAAACCGACCGCCGACGTCGAGTAATGGTGCTTGTCCACAGCACCGAGGTATCTCGTCGCAATTGACCTAGAAGATCATCTTCTCCCTGCCGTATTTCCTGGAGGCCAATGTTCAGTACCTTGGTCCTATAGGCTATACCCAAGTAACTAGCACTCAGCCTTGGTCCATCGAATTTGGGCTCGGTTCCTTGGTGGCTGGGTCCGGGTCTACCGAGGGTGGCTCAAGTCCCTCAAGGCCAAATATGAGATCTCAATGTCCATAGCCAGCTCACCAGTGGCCATGCCAGGGTACCCGATTCTTGTACCCACATCATTAGTGCCTGACTTGAGTCCATCGAGGCAAGCCTACATATATTGAGGCCGGGCCAAGTTCCTCAACAACCAAACTCTAGTCTAGAGAGATTGGGCCTAGGTCTCTCAAGCCGAAGTTGAGACCTCAATGCCCAATATCCATGCCTGGCTCCTTGGAGGCCAAGCCTAGGTCCCTTGAGGTCGGTCTTCATTGCTCAATGATGGGCTTGGGAACCTATGCCTAGTCTCCAATGGCCATTCCCGAGTACACAACTGTCGCACCCAAGTCACCAGTGACTAGCCCAAATCTTTTGTGGTCAAGCCTAGTTCCTCGATAATTGGACCCAGGTCCACAATGGTTGGGCCCAGGTTCCTCAAGATTGGGCCCGGGACCATGGTGCCCAATACCACGAAGTCCAAGCCCATATCTCTCAAAGCTTAATTTGGGACCTGGGTGCCTTTGCTCGAGTCCCTAGTGGCCATGCTTGGTTACTCGGCTTCCGCATCCAAGTCACTAGCACCCTACCCAATCCATTGAGCCGAGCCCGAGTTTATCGAGGCGCGACTC
Organism: Eucalyptus tenuipes; assembly: GCA_014182365.1. Lineage (NCBI taxonomy): Eukaryota > Viridiplantae > Streptophyta > Magnoliopsida > Myrtales > Myrtaceae > Eucalyptus > Eucalyptus tenuipes. The sequence continues at coordinate 25,956,768 of CM024540.1, read as the reverse complement.
GATTTCTAGCGGCAACCTAGCTCATCGCCAGAGTCCCCAACACCCGACTTGGGTCCATTGTGGTTGGCCTGATTCCTCCCCTCCATAGAGAGAGGGTGTAAGTCCCTTGAGATCGGGCCCAAGACTTTGATGCTCATGCCTGAGTCCATATAAGCCAAGTCTGGGTCCCTCGAGGTCAAGATTGGAAACTTGGTGCCTGTGCCTAAGTCTCCAGTGCCTATACATGGTACCTCCTCCCTCACCCAACTCACTGGAGCCCTAATCGATTGAGGCTAGACCTAGGTTCATAGAGGCTGGGCCCAAGTCACTCGAGGTGTGACCGAGGACCTTGAGGTCAAGCCCAAGACCCAAGTGCCCATACTCAAGAGCTAGTGCCTGAGCACATATCCCTTGAGGCCGGTTCTAGAGCTTCTTTTTTAAAAGAAGATACTATTGCATGCATCAAGAATCAAAGCATGGTCTTCAACATGAACATATAATAGCATGACTAAAATACATTTTTGTAGTGAAATGGTGTAACTTTTATTGTATTATAAGAATTTGATTTTATACCCAAAAACATAAAATAGGCTAGTTCATCAAACCGGAGCCCACAGGTTCCTAGTCCTAAAGCCTTTTCGTTCTCGTCTATCGGCTCGATGCTCACCCACGTGTTCACGTTGCTCACATGCCATGCCTACTAGCCCATGACCCTATTTGAGCACCTGAGATCCCTCACCGACTCAACAAGCCAGTTTATAGAGTCTCCCACACTTCAAAAGTATTGACTTAAGAATAAATTAAAAAAGACAAAATCTGAGGTCGGGTCAGGTGTGAGTTGCTAAAATTATATTGTAAAAAAATGAGTCAATTCGAGTCTAATTATTTTCGACCCCACCCATCTATTTAATGGGCGTAATGTGGGATGGTTTGAGGCACCAATATTTTGGGAGTTGTTTCGCAATAGAGGCTCTGTTGTTCAGATGTAGTTTTAAAACTCAAGGAAGGTGAGTGATAAAGTGTTGAAGCGAGGGAGGGTCATTGGCATCTTCCCAAAATTTCATGGACATATCCATATCGTCTTTCCCTTTGCTCGTGATCGATACAATGATGGTTGAAGAACTTCTGTGAAATTAACAAAAGAGAGCGGACCCAAGATCCTTGAGTGACGACAACATGGTATTGCTACATGACCATGTCAATTCTGAAGAAAGTATCCTTCGCTTGGAGATCATTTCCCCCGTACTCGATCCGTAAACGGTTATTTAGTAGTGCTTTTCTCTTTTCAATTCGAGATTAGACGATATCGTAGATGCCGCAGCGGCTCAAGTTGGTAAACGATGTCTGCGATCTTTCAAGCTGTCGACAGTCGAAACTAGGGAACTTGCTGGAAAACGACATGGAACCAGTAAACGTAATCCCGCATTATACGACATTAATCATCTGCTGACTTTTGCACGTCCGGAGACGCTTGTTAGGAGCCAGCAAACGCAGTCTCGATAGTACGACACGTCGCGAGTTGCAACACGTAAGGTCGTGGCCACAGGATGATTTTGGGACGCGATTGTCCTGGTTCCTAACGCGGTGTAATGAACGTCGCGGTGAATGTTTCGTGCGTGATTTCGATGTAAATATGGTTTGTTTTCATTACTTTTCTGCGGATCACATGCATCACTTTGCCGGCTCTAGTACAAGAGTAGTTGTATGGCCGATAATAAATTAAAGAGTTGTTGGTAGTTGAAGCTTCACACCATCGCTTGGTCAAATACTCCCCATCAATAAGTCAATTCCTCGACCCTTTTTGGTCTTTTGCAGATTTTAGTGGGGAAAATATCACCAATTCAATCCCAAGCATACTAGATGTCTATTCAGCTTCTTCTTCTTTTTTAAATTTTATCAATGTGATCCTAAACCTTTGAGTGAAATTTCAATATAATCCAATTAATCAGTTAACCATGATGTCATGATTCAAGCATGACGTCATTTTTTAGTAAAGATGTTCGCGTTGGCGTGGCATGTATGACTAATGGTGATTATTGAATTGTCATGTCAGTACTTTTTATGATAATTAGCTGAAAGAATAGCATTAGAATTTTGCATAAATATTTAGGATTATATTGACAAAATTAAAATTTTTATTAAATTGGCATTCATACAATAAGACTAGGACCGATTTGATAATTATCTTGATTTTCAAACTTTTAGGGCTGCGAATATAGATGACTTAAGAGAGAGAAACTCACCAAAAGAGATAATAATAATAATAATAATAATAATAATAATAATAATAATAATAATAATAATAAAAAAGGCCCACACTTCATTGAGTCGTCAACAATAAAATTCAATAACATCCCTGTGGACAAATATCACCAAAAACTTTAAATGACACAAATACTCTAAATCTTTTTTGTGTCCCAAAAGACTTAAACTTGTATTAATGCGACAAAAATACCTTCTCTCTATGACAAATATCCTAAACTTTGCTCATCATCACATTAATATTTATTTTTTTTAGTATCGCCAATTCCCAAAATTGTACCAATGTTGCAAAAAATACAAGTTTGGGAATCTTGATAACTTAAAAAAAAAATGAATATCGATGTCATAGGAAGCATAATTTAAGACTTTTTTGTGATAATAATAAGTTTGAAATATTTGTGGCACAATGAGTACAGTTTAAAGTTTTGATCACATTTACCCTATCTTTTTTAACTTCAATTCATTGATTAAGGAAAAAAAATCTCAAGGGTGTGTGTGGGAAATCTAAAGAGTGAGACTGACCATCTCATCACAAGAAGAGATTAGAATAGATCAGAAGTTAATTCTAGTTCACAAGGCCACAATGACAATTGTAAGATCTCAAAGTTGATTTATTTTTTCTGAGAATACAAAGATACTCGCATAAAGACCCGACTATCCGGATGCTTATGAAATATCCTGTAAGCTTCATGAGTTGGTTAAGTCCCGATCTTTGACCTGTGCACACGGTTCTAATCTAGAGCAATTTGAGTTGCGTAATTATCCAAACATTGAATTTGATTGAGTTTGTCCAACACTGGTATTCAGATGCAAAACATTAGCCGCCACCAGAAGCATTGGACTTTTCTAGGACTTCTTTCGAGGAACTATTTGAACTTTGAAGAAGAACGACTAATGTCTACGCCTTACCTAATTAAATCCGCCTACCTAGGTAGAATAATTTAATGTCGGTATCCAAATTCAACCACTACATTTTCTAAGCAAATTAATCGCAACCGAGCTCTACAAAAGTTAAGACTTGTGGCCACCAATCTAATGATGTGGGAACTATTCATCGATATTGACCCTAAATCCTTTGTTGCCCTTTATGCAGTATTAAGTACTAACTAAGTTGATTACACAATTCGATATAGGAGAGATAAATTAAAGTATTTTGACTGTCCGCTTTTTTTATCTTTTGAAGGGAAAAACTGAAGTTCAAAATAATTGTTGCTTTTGATAATATTCTTTTTTTTTTTTTTTTGGGAGGGGAGAATCACGTGATGCTCCAAAAGCGAATCCCAAATGTCTTGCATTCAACACGATAAGAATCTCTTTTCCATTTTCTTTATGGAAAGAACAAGAATTACATTAACTGGCTAATTGATTGATGAACAGGGACAGTGATTCTTCTCACGATCGATTGCGGGGCCAAGCCTCTCCATAATTCAAGTCAAACCCTATAAAGGCTTAATAATGCAAATAGTCAGTGCATTTACGTGAAGCTTTGAAAAGCTTTAGATTGATTTTAACATTATTCTTTAACACAATCATCTGTCTAAACGCTATTTTTTCCACTACTTAAGAACCGTTTCTGCAAAATAACAGATCAAATGAAGAAAAAAAAGCCATACGAACTCAATTAATTACCTTGAAAAATGGCAAGAAAACGGGTAATCACCGGCTGATAATTTCTTTTAACAATGAAATGAGGAAATAGAATTGAAGGAAAATATTGAGCACTAGAGAGGAAAAATATCATTTAGATAGATTAATTTACATATATATACATATAAAGATCGGTTAGATTCATTTCGAGCCAAAATGCAAAAACATACAAGTCTCGTGATCTTCGTTGTTCCCGGTACACATCTCACTTGTTTCTAGCTGTAAGACAATAAAGAATTCCAAGCTCACCGTCAGCAAATCATCATTATATAGTTAAGATCTCTTCTTCTAATCAGAGAAGATCAAAGACAGATCCAGCTGACTAAGTTCTTGTTGTATCAGTGCTGTTTTAGTGAGCCATTCTCGATTCGGAGTAAACTCATTTGATAAGGTTCAAGAAAGCTGGTGGGTCGAGAGCAAGCATCGGCGTTCAAACAGATCTGAACAGCACGCTTCTCTTTCCGCCATTAATCCCGGCACATATTTATTCGTCTTAGGGAAAGTCCCCAAAAGAGGGTGAGAAAAAAGAGAAAAAGAACAGATCTGTGGGGACATTTTTTTTTTTTTTTTTTTGTTGATGTTGGGAGTGTATGCATCGCTCTCTACGTGCCCACAGTTGTCACGCAAAGCTCCGTTAATATTTAAAGCGTTCGGCATGGCAAACATTCATTGCCCGTGACATGAGGACGGGGTTTTTCCTTTTAGATAAGGGAGGTTGGACTTACTTGTATCCAAAGGTATCGACACACATATATTATATATAACCCATGAAATTGAGGAGGCCAATTAAATTTGTGCTGGGACAAAGAAATGATATTTAAGATGCGTTTGTTTCGCGAAAAATGATAATGGAAATTATATGAAGCAATACAAGCAATCATATTTAGAAAAAATATTTTCCAAATCCTTCATTTTTTACAAACAAAACCTTAATATTCTTTGCTCGATTGAAAGGATAGCATTTAACCCATTAAGTTTCATGGGTTGGGGACCATGTTTCGATATATAATAGATACGACATTTAATCTTTCTTCGTACATATATTTAGCCACTCACACTTCAAAAGTTATTCATTTAGAATGAATTACAACCCATAATTTTTGCTCCAAACTCTGTAGGGTTCTTCTAGAATCAAAATGAATACAATGTAAGTAAATTAGATGATTGGAAAACTCTACTCTAAATTTCATGGGATCAAGCATTTGATCCAATCATACACTCTGGGAAATGATCATGCCCTTGATTTGTCCTAGACCTTTATAAGTTGCAAATTTAGTATGTGGGGCTAATGTTGAGTTGACCTATATATGTGCAAAAAATCAAGTGAAAAAAACATATGATGATATTATTAGAAAAATTATCAAAAAAAATCTTAGTTTGTTGATGAATGTCAATTCAGTTTTTTTTTTTTTAATTTGGCCAATTTAGTTCTAAACTTTTTTATGTTCTACCAATGTAGCTCTTTCGGTCAATTTAAAAAATCGCTGACATGGATATTAGCCGTGTTAACATAGACGATTTTCGTATTTTTTTTTAAATTTTCTAAAAGTATTCTTTTTTTCCTTTCTATTTCCCTTCACCGATTGCTGACCATAGGCAAGGGGTGACATTGGTGAGGGTGCAAAGATGGCAAAGGTTTGGCAATTGTTGCCTTTGCTAGATTTGATTGCCTATGGCTCGCGACTTCATTGGCCATCGTTGAGGCTTAGTGATCAGTGGATAAAAACATTAAAAAAATAAAAAAAAATAAGAAAATTATAAATATTGTTAACATCAGTGATGGCTACGCCACGTAAAATGACCGGCACTAATTAGATTGTCACATTAGCATTTTCTCGTTCCAATTAGTCGTCAAAAGTTTTATGATTAAATTGAATAAATTAAAAAAAATAGTATTTGTTAAATAAATTTAGGAGTTCTTTTATAATTGTCACTAGTATTAAGGAAGGTAAATAATAATTCATCGTTCGATTATTTCGTTAAAAATTGATTATATTGAGAAATCGATAGTCGAGACGGTTTAGGAATTTATGAGGTTGCAATGAGGTGACAGCCTGACACGGAGAGGGGTGGACTGGGCCACCGGCTGCTCCGAGAAAGGATGCGGGGGGAGTTGACCAAAATTCCCGGTCATTTTGCCAACGAGTCCCGGTGGCCTTTCTCGCGAAGGGTGCCTTCAGTCACGCTGACCGAATCCCCCCCACGATTCCCTCCAATTTCCCAATCCTGCCCCTTCCCCCCGTTCTCACCTTGATCGGCAGAGGATGCAAAACATTTGACCTTTTCCTTTTCTATTCTTCAAAGAAGGGGGGCAAAAAAAAAACCCTCCTTCCCTGAATTCACTCACGACAGTTTTAGAATGTACAACCGCATAAGGCCAATCCCCAAAATTCCATGACATCCTTATAGAAAGGCTGACTCGCGATCGAATCGTCTAAGTAAATCATGAAATTATAAATGAAGGATGCGGATCATGTAGAAAAAGATAAACACCAACGCAATGTCTACTCATCTCGCTCTAAACTAATCCTTATGCATGTACTAGGGGGGTATAATCCTAGTATATTCTCATGTATTCTTAATTAGGAAGCACCCTTCATCAGCTCTAAGCTATTTGTACCCATTTCAAGTTTGGTCTTACCTTGGCGTTATTTTCTGCAAGAAAGAGGCTCTGTCTGGTTGGCTACTGACTGGCTATTGCCTATGCTGATAGATGCTCCAAAACCCATGTGTAATTTCTTCTCCTTTTCATGACCCATTTGGCCTTTTGAAGGTTCCAAAGGGAGATCCCTTGGAAATATGTGATGACAAAATGTACAACAGTGCCCTCTGAATACCTAAAGAGCGCCTAAAAATGACATCTTTTTGTTTCTTTCTTGCCAATCCATCTGATCATCGAGGACCTAACTCAGCCTTCGCCTAGTCTTTTCACTTTAACTCATGATTATTTCTCTTAAATGCCAAATCTTTATGTAAAGCAAGAAAACAAGGGGGAGACAGCATATGTCTGAGGGTCGAGCATCCTTAGGAAGCAAGATTCATCACATGCAAAAGAGAAAAAGAAACCCACACAGGGCAACACGAGACGGACGAAAGTATCCCTGCAACCAGAGCAGGACTGTGCAGTGAACTTGCCTCGCTCATTCTTCTTTTCTTTTTTAAGAGGGGGAATTAAATTAATATAAAGCCTGACCGATCTTTCCATGGGAATATTTACTATGACTGCTCTCTCTCTGTCTCTGCCAGCTTACAATGCTTCGTTCTCTCCGAGGCAAACAGCGCTAATTTTGTGGATCTTCCAGTTCAGAAAATGGAGGGTTCTGCACATTTCCATGATTATCATTCACAGCGGAAGATGCTAACTATTGTCTCTTTTTTTTTTTCTTTTCTTTTTTTTCAAACTTCATGTGGAGAGGGGGGTTATTTGTGTAATTCCAGTTTGGAGCTTCTTCTGGTTCATGCTCAAATGATTGATTCCATGCTTCACGCTTTAGCAACAATAACTTAGACAGTGGACAAAAGGAAAAGAGCGAAACACAGAGAGAGAGAGAGAGAGAGAGACGAGTTGAGTTCTAAGTTATTTCCAACTGATTGATGCAATAGATACGATAGCTGTATGAGTATTGAATGATGAAAAGGTTCCATTGAAGAAGGCACTAAAACAAGAATTGCTAGAGATTAATAACAGAGGCAGAGCAAACACTGTGCATTTCCAGAGCAGAGACCATGTCCTGGTCCACAAGCAATCCCCAAAATGTACTTACATTGTCAGCACAATTGCGCCTAAACAAAAAGCGAAAAGCCAACCCGAAAAAAAAGAGAGAGAGAGGAGATAAAAGAAACTTGATCGTACTGTTACTTTTCTGATGATGTCCCTCTCAGCCTCCCAGGGAAGCGAGCATCAGTTCGTTCCCAGCATTTCCACAGAGAATTAACTGCTGTCCAGAGATGAAGAATTTCGAGAAGCCATTTGCAGTCAAATTGAATGAACTTCGATGCAAGAAGAAGCAACTCGAGAACTAAAAAGCACCTGATCATATACTCTTACTCCTAAGTTCTAATCTATCACCAGAAGAGCAAGCAAAGAACTTTTCTTCCTAGCCATAACCAATGGGCAAAGATCAAAGGAAATGGAGTGTCAGTCACCTAGCAAAAACCAATGAAAATAAAAAATAAAAAATTCTTCTGCGACTCTCTCTCTCTCTCTCTCTCTCTCTGTGCGCGTGTTTTTTCAATTCTTGATGGGTTGGGTGAATTCTCCATCATCAGACACTACACTGAAGTCATCGTCCTCCGCTGGAGCAGGCAGGTTGAGATCTAACAAATTGGCCGAGACTTTAGACCTGGAGCTCTGAGCACCATCGCCATTACCACCGACACTTGATCCTCCTAATCCCATCATGTGAGATCTCTTGTGCCCACCGAGAGCCTGTCCATTCCCAAACACCCTCCCGCAGAACGGGCACTCGTAGACCCTCTCTTTCTTGCGCGCCATAACCATTTCCTTGCTCGAACCACCACGCCCCTCTCTCTCATCTTCTTGCCTCTTCTTGTCACAACCCATCAACCCAACAGACTTCCTGTGAATCACTCTGTGCCCACCCAATGCCTGTGAAGATCTGAACACTTTCTTGCACACCTCGCACTGGCGGTGCTTCCTCTCAGCTTCATTCCCCATCAGATTACCCTTTTGGCCCTCCTGAACTTCTTCACGATCGTGGTCATCACCATCGCGACGTTTTCTCCTCCACTTGTCCCGCGAGAGCAGCATGAGGCACATGGCGACATCCTCTTCCGGCGAAGTGTCGGACACCGAGCTCACCGGCTCCGGCTCGGCCGGCGAGCTCGGCTGGCTCGGCTTCAGCTTCTGCTTCCTCTGCTTCTCGTCCTCTGCATTGTCGTCGCAGCCGCCCAGCTTCCTCCTGGTCCGCTTGGATCGCCTCCGGGTCGGGTTCCTCGACTCGGTCTCGCTCTCTCGGTCCTGCACGACGGCGAACCCGGTACCGCCGGAGAAGGAGAACTCGGGATCTGCACACTTGAAGCTCCTCCTGGGGTTCTCCCTCAGCCCGTAAATCAGGGACTTCTCCTCGATCTCCTGATCTCCGCGCGACGACTCCTGCTCGTCCTGCTGCTCCCCCTCCTCCTCCCCCTCCTCCTCCTCCTCCTCCTCCGGCGAGGAGGAGGAAGGATACGAGGTGATCGACTCGGCGACGTGGGTCCGGTGAATCTTGAGGCTGGCCAGATGGGCCTTCATGTGGCCGCCCAGAGCTCGGCCGTTGGCGAAGGTCCTGAAGCAGAGCTTGCATCTGGGTCTCTCCATCGACGCCGGAAACGAGACCAAGATCGAAACTTTACGAAGCTCGGATGCTGAACTCCGCCCGGTCCCTGCCTCTCCCTCTCTCCCTCTCCCTCTGAGACAGTGGAGAGATTTGGGAACTGAGAAATGAGTAGGTGACAAGCATTCCTCCACCAAAAAAGGACACACCTTTGTTAATTTCCTCGGGTTTTATAAATTATGTTCGGGTAAAAAAGCAAAACGTTTGTGTGCCGAAAAGAAAAATTAGTGAAAAAGAAAGGGAGTTAATCTGGTGATTAGGCAGGATCAAGGACACGGAAATGTCTGATCATGGAAATTGGGACGAGGCACAAGCGAGGGACATGCAAACCTTGCCCCATTTGGGGGTTGTACCACTGCTGCCTTTTCTATGCTCTTCTTTTTTTCTTTTGGTGGAGGTGTCCATCAATATACCAACATTATCACAGAATTAAAGCCAAATTCCATTCATCTCGAAAAAAAATACATAACCTTTTTATTGTTGTCTTAAATTTAGCACGATCTTGTAAATGTCTCAAGAAAATACGCGGCATTTTGTAATTGTTTCGAATTTTAACATCGGCTGATATTCTATATACTGTTGCCTTCATCTCTTCCACGTGTTAAACAACGTGAATATTGCCGTGATGGCATGCACATTAGCAATTGCTACCCCTCAAAACCACGTCGCGCAATTCTTTCTAGCCGGCAAGTTTAATTTGAAAATAGGGATGAAGAAGACTAGAAATTGGAGCATGTGAGAGTTTGGGCCTGCTATGAGTTAAAGTTACTCTTTATATTGGACAATGATGGGATTAGGTTGACAATTCATGTTCACACGTTATATTTTGGGGTTTGTAATCAAGCCAAATTCGTTCATTGAAAAATAACATTTTTCTTGTTGATTGTACTGTGAAATTTATGGCGTCGGTTCGTGCTTAACACGTGAAAAAGATGATTACGAGAATGGATGAAATATTAGCATATGCTAAATTCGCAATAATTGCAAAAGGATGTGTGTGTTCTTTTTTTTTTTTGGAGATATTTCGTGTTAAATTTGTAATAATGATAATATATTGTGCATTTTTTAAGAGGTTTAAAAGTTTGTATTAGTTTTTCACCGACGGTAAAAGGTTCTTGTACTTTTTTGCTAATTGGCCAAGAAATTCTCAGATGGATGAAGGTGCAAGTACAGACAAACATCTGAAATCCTTTTTCTTTTTCACTTGCTTTAAGCTTGCTTAATAATTTGTTGTTGTCACAATTGGAGTTGAAAAGGGAAAAGAGTGGGCTACTTGTCTTCTAGACACTTGAAGCTTTCCCTGCCACTATCATGACAGATGCTATCATTTTCATCCCTGGCCATGGCTCTTTTGTTATTTGGTTGTTAGATCTTGAAATTTGTACATTACAACTCATGCAACTTTGTCTATCCAAATTCTCATCAATTGACCTGATCAATAATTTGATTATCAATTTCAATAATCGAATTTCGCAAACTATCGATCACAGTATTAATCCAAATTTGATAGAGTACTAAACATCATATGGCTATGGTATATCCTTTTGATTTTGTTCCTTTAGCTAGTTGTCAGAAACTTGTAGGTAAGTTTTGACATTATTAGAAATTTAGGAGATTCAAGATAATGAAAAAAAGAACCCTATGATATTTTTCATCTAGAAATTCCCAATTATTGAAAAGTTATTTATAGGAAACAGTTAAAGACAAATTATGAAAACAATACATAATAAAAACAGAGATAGATGAGTGTTTGATTGCTTTATTTCACCTCATATGGATGATCACCCTGGGGATCTGCTCTATGCAATATCTTCACATTTCATTTCACCATAATAAAGACTTATTTTCCAAATGTTATGTTAAATTTTTATACTATATGAACAATTTATTTCCTGTCCTTTTTAATTTGCACGTAAATAACTTAATTTCTTCAAAAAGAATCTCCTTAATCAACTGCCAAGCATTGAAGCACAAACATGTCAAATAAGGCAAGTGGGGACAATCAAATCACAGGCATTGCATGAGAGCTCGTACAACTTTTTCAATATCTTTCTTTTGCCTCCTATGATTATTGACTCAGCCCACGTAAAAAACCAAGTTTATTCACCATCTTAGTCAATTATAACCATGTTAATAATGTGCATTTACTATATCATCCCCCTCCAAGCTCTTTTTATTAAATTCTTTTTTCAACCATATCATATATATCAACTTCTAATCGCCGATAGCAAATAAGTGGGTCGGATCCTTCCGATCCACTTTCGAGAATCACATCTTGTGCTGTGACCACATAAATAATATAGCATTAATAGCAACTTCGGGAAATAAAAATGGTTAGGTATACCCCATTGCAAGATCTAGGGTGTGATGTTGACCATATAGCAAAGCTAAGCATCTCTCAATATTTCATCCAATCATGGAGGTTAATCAGTAATTTTCCCCACTAATCTCAATTATATAATTGAAAATATGCAATGGAGTAATGGAGGTAGAACAGATTTAGGAATTCGTAGTAATTATTTTGGTAGAAGCCAGTGGGAACATGCCACGTGGCTAAACAAAACACGTGGCGTGCGAGAGACAAAGTCAAAGCATTGTTGGGGGTTGGTTGCAACGAAGGGGGCGTGAATGATACAATCACATGGCGTGGGAAGTAGAAAGTGGAATCCACCCACAAATTAATTTTCCTCCCTCTCTAGACTTTATTAATTTAATAAAAGCCACTCAAGATTATAAAGCTGCTTCTAATTTTCCAAGTAATCGTAGATGGGCATTCTCTATGCACTTATCAAACTACTTTATAATTATGTTTCAGAAAATGAATATACAAGCCTACTATGTCTTACGTAATTCAGATGCCTTACAAGATATACAGTATGATTTTGTGTGTTCGAATTGCACCGATCGCCGGCTTATAAAATTTGCAGGGCATTATTGATGTTTTTCTTTTTCTGTCCGCTTTCTATTTATTACTCCCTGTTGTTCCGAACTGGCCGATGATGCTGCACTAGAGTCCAATGTCTACACAAAATTAGCATAGGCGATCCCAAGGGCTTAGCCAGATTGGGGAGACGCCTTGGATTTTTTATCATTTGAGGTAAAGTCAAAAGAGAGTGAAATTGTCTTGAATCCTTTAGTGCGGAGGAGTATGTGCAAAACCTTCAGCCTTTTTTTTTTTTTTTGATCGAATAAAACCTTCAGCTTCAAATGGGTCGATTTCGCACCAGAAGTTCAACGGCGACAACGATCGCTCAAAGAGTTCGCATTCAAACTCGAACCCGTGAATTTTTCAGGGTATAAGCTTAAAATTTGAGGTTTCGAAGTTCCCATTTCTTGCCTACACATGTTCTGCTTAGCAAGTCGTTAATTCAAGTTAATAGAATCTACCAATATGGCTTTCAATCCATTAAGTTTGAACACTTAACAATTAAAAAAAAGTTACAAATAGATTCTCCGAGTAAGATATTCAGCTCAAATCGAGATATAATAGCCCACGTTATGGAATAATGATATGCATGCTAACGTCTTTTTTTCTTTTCTTTTTTTAAAATAGATCGATATATTGTCTCGTCACCCTTAAAAATTTAATCCAACAAATGATAATTCACACCATCAAATAACATTTAATTTGTTATTTGAGCAAATGAGAAAACTACATCTAATATTTATTAATAGTTTAAATATCACACTGAATAAATTAAACATTCAGGAACAATATTGCACTGGCCAAATTTCAAGAATTAGCGTGTAATATTAGGGCATTGTTAGCAATACCCCGAAAAATAATGGCAGTATAATTTAAAATCACTTGAGGCAGTATGATTGGGTGGAAAATTTTCCCTGCTTTTAGCAGACCGGTGCGGCGCTTTATGCAGTTATGTTGCTTCTTCACCCTTCACGCGAGAAAGCTTCTGATCCGCTTTTATGAGATGTATCTCTTGAGTACGGACCACATTCAAATTGCAGTAAATTTCTCTCCTCTTCCCCATCATAAGCTCTGCAACAAAGAAGAAGAAGAAGAAATAAATGAAATTGCAATAAATAAATAAATAAAGAAAATTGTGAAATGATCATCATTAAAAAGTGGCGTGGGAGTTATTTCTTTTCGAAAAAGATTGATGCCTTGAGCTTTACAGCCAAGGGCCGGTGATAGATGGATTTGGATTCTGCAGATGTTACAACCGGCTGATATTTTATCTGTTTTGGTCGAAAATTCCTTTATTGAAACAGCTAAGTGAAAGCTGAAGATCCCATAAGTCGGCTGATATTTGTTTCAAATGTCAACAAGGGTTGGATCGGGGGATGACTCGGGTGGATGCTCATGATATTTCTAAAAAAGTCATTTTTCAAGAAAATAAAAATATTTTTCGGTATTTGATTAAAACTTGAGAATTAGGGTCCGTTCGTTTTGCGAAAAATATCGTGTTTCCGGAAAATATTTTCTAAGAAATCATTTTCTAGTATTCGGGTAAAACCTGAAATTTGAGTGGAAAATGTTTTCCATTGTTCATTATCTAATTTGATTTTTAGGAAAAATTACCAAAAAAATTAAATTTTAATATTTTTAATTGAACAAAAAAACTCAATTTTAATATATATATTTTTAATTTTTAATTTTTTAATTTTCTTTCTTTCTTTTTATTTTTTTCCTTTGTCTTTTCCTCCCTCCTTCTTCCTCCTCCTTCCTCTACCGCCGTGTGGCTCGACATGGCCGGCCACCCGGCCGCCGCCCAAGACGCAATCGCCAAATCCGGCAAGCTCGAGGCTCGGTCGATCTAGGCGAGCCTTGAGCTCGTCGACCAATGCATGCGGCTCGCTTAGATTAGCCAAGCCTCAAGCTTCGCCAAGGCTGGCGAGCTCGAGACTCACCAGATTCGGCGAGCTCAAGCCTCACCCTCGTCGATCTAGCCTTAGGTGAGGCTAGAGTTGGCCTATGGCCATTCGCCGATTACCGCCATGGCCGGCGGCCGACCAAGGAAGAAGAAAAAGAAAAAGAATTAAAAAGTCAATTTTAAAAAAAAAAAAAAAAAAAAAAAGAAACCATAAAAATAAAGAGGAAGATGGAAAACAAAGAAAATAAAAAATAATTCAAATTAAAAAAAGAAAAAGGAGGAAGAGGAAGTGAGGGCTTATAGGGGTGTGAGATAAAAGAGATCAAGCAAGGAAAATGTTTTCCACTTTTCAAAATTGAAAAACATTTTCTCTTAGTTTAAAAGATTTTTACTATCATGGAAAATGTTTTCCCCGAGTAATTCATTTTCCATGAAACGAACGTCGGAAAATTCGGAAAACATTTTCTTGGAAATTATTTTCCGTGAAATGAACGAAGCCTTAGGGTGTGTTTGTTTCACGGAAAACGTAACGTTTTTGGAAAATGTTTTCCAGGAAACCATTTTCCAGGAAAATGGTTAGTTTTCCTTTGGTGATACGTGACTGAAAGTATTTTCCGGTGTTTGGATTGCATTTGAAAAATGATCTCACAATTGATAATAATGTGCCTCTTACTTCCAAATTAATTTGTTGAGTCCATGTTACTTTATAAATGGATTTTTCTCGATCGCCTTTAGTAAATCTAGAATTTGAACCTACAAAATTAAAAGGAAACTTGAATTCACACACGTATTTTTTTTTTTTCCTGAAAATGGATTTCCAGTTACAAGAGCAAGTCAAAACGATAACATTAATCGCTTCAATGCATTTGGCTCTCTTTAGATGGATGCACCTCCCATGCGTAATATTAATTAATTTGACAAAAATTAATGAAAGATAAATTCATTATAAATGTACTAGTTTAGAGGTTCTTTGTGATAAAAAATTTAATTTAAAATTTTAATTTATAATAATTATACTGATTTGAGATCTTTTATATAACATTATATTAATTTGTATTTTTTCGTGATATTAAGGAGGAAGTAAAAGAAGCGAAAATAAAGAAAAAGAGAGAAAGGAGGAAAACGTCACCATCTGTCCATATAATCGGCACTAGCAAGCTAAAATCTCTTTCTTTCCTTTTCTTATTATAGATTTGAATGTTTCAAAAGGTTGTGCTTCTCTTTAAATAAGAGG
Organism: Eucalyptus tenuipes; assembly: GCA_014182365.1. Taxonomy (NCBI): domain Eukaryota; kingdom Viridiplantae; phylum Streptophyta; class Magnoliopsida; order Myrtales; family Myrtaceae; genus Eucalyptus; species Eucalyptus tenuipes. The sequence goes on along the minus strand of CM024540.1, from coordinate 25,941,478 downwards.
CAAGAAATTTGGGAAAATAAATAAAAGAAATCCATTTAAAAAGGCAAAAAAAAAAAATCTTAGAAGAAACATTCCTTTTCCAGCAAAATCGATCCCCCAAATTTGAACCCCTGGCTCGCGCACAACCATCCAAAAATCAAATCCATTTTCCGCTCAAAATTACAAAAAAAAAACCCAAATAAAAAATTAAAAAAAGGGGCTGTACACACACCGAACTCGAGTTAGCCGAACTCCCTCTCTCTCTCTAGCCCGACGACACCGATGGCCGACCCGTCCTCCTCGCCGCCCCCTCCGCCGTTCCCTAGCCTCCTCCTCCCGCCATACTCGCCGCCGCCTCCCCCGGCTCGGAGCCGCCGCCGCCGCCGCCGCCGCCGCCGCCGCCCCGCGGCCGCGGATCCTCTTCTCGTTCCCGAAGCGGCCGGCCCTCCGGGTCACCTCCGAGTACGACAGTGACAGCTCCGTCTTCCTCCAAAAGGTCTCGTGCAAGCTCCTCAACGGTCTCGCCAAGCTCAAGCTCTCCTTCCGCAACGACCGGAAGGGCGAGGTCACGGAGCCCCGGCTAGCCTTCGTCTCCAAGCACCTCTCCCTCCATTACGACGTCGAAAAAGCGAAAGAACCTGGAATCGTGTTGAGCGTTGTTGAAGAAGAGCCGGACCTTCAATGATGAAGAAGAAGATCTGGACCTCCAATGGCGAAGGAGATGCGTGTAGTTGAAGAAGAGCCGAAAAGAAAGATGAGGGAAAGAGCGAAGGGAGAGAGGGCGTACCTCAGAAAAATTTGGAAAGTAAAAGTGAAAGGACAGAGAAAAATTGAAAAGGGAAAGTGTTTTCATCTCCTCACGCCGAGGAATTCGTTTTCCTAAAATAACACGTGATATTTGTGTTGACCAGAAAGTCATTTCCGTTCACCAAATCTGTTTTAGAGATCCAAACGGCTGAAAATCTGGAAAACGCTTTCCGGTGAAACGCTTTCAGTGAAACAAACACACCCTTAACTAGAAATTATTTTCTGTTGTTTGATAAGAAGAACAAACTAATTTCCCTAGATAGATATATGATGTTTGAGCATTAGTAACTTGCACATAGGTAGTAAGGGTCCCGAGTCCAGCCTCAATGGACCCCAACTTTAGTGTCAAGAACCTGGGCACGTACTTCTAGGTCCCGGGCACGATCACAAGCACCGATTCCTAAGCCCACAGAATTTGGTCCCGAGAACTTGATGCCCATTCTTGAATCCTTGGCAATTGGACCTAAGTCCATCGAGACTAGGCTCGGGTCCACAAAGGCCAAGCGAGGGACCCCATTGTCCATATTCCCAACACCGATCTCAAATCCTTGAGGCTCAAGCCTTGGTCCATCGAGGCTGGCCTCGAGACACAATGCCTAGTCCTGGAACCTAGTGCTCATGTTTAGGTCCTTAACGCCTAGGCTTGAGACCCAATGCCCATGCCTGAACCCCTCACACCCAAGCCCGAGTCCATTGAAGCTGAGGCCTGGAAACTCAATGCCTATACCCAGGCCTAAGACCCTGACACTTGCGACCTTGCTTGCGACCTAGTCCCAACAAGGTGACTAGGCCCGATCATTGAGGTCTTGGACCAAGCCTTGATTGACCTTGGCTTAGGCACCATGGACCAAAACATTGGTGCCAGGCCTAAGCGTGGGTGTTGGGGACCCCAGCTTGGTCTTAATGGATTCGGGCACCAGGGACTCAATCCAAAGGCCGATGCATTTGGGTCTTGTTCCTAGCCTCAATGGACCTGATCCTAGGCAGAAGGACATAGGCATGGGCGTCGAGGGCCAAGTCCCAAGTTTGGGTACTGGGGCACGAGAGCGGGGGACTCAGGCATAGGCGTCGAGGACCCAATCCCAGGTGCCAAAGTTTCGATCCTAGGCTCAAGCGTGAGGGATTCGGGCATGGACACTAGGTTATTGATCCTGGACACTAGGGACACAACCACATGCACTAAGGTCCCGAGATCGGTCTCGATGTACTTGGACTCGAGCATGGGCACCAGAGCCGAAGCTTGGTTGCTAGGGATCTAGCCATGGGCTCTAGGGTCTTGAGTCGGGCCTTTATTGACTTAGGTCATGTCTCTATGGATTGAGGCCCAAGCGCTAGGGACCTGGGCCCAACCTTGATATACCTAAGGCATGGGTATCGAGGTCTCAAGCCTAGAGACTCCGTGGAATTATGCCTAGTGACCTCAATAGATTTTCGCTTGGGTGCTAAGGATTTGGGCACAAGTATTGGGGTCTCAAGCTCAACCTCTATGGACTTGGGTCGAGGCTCAAAGTAAGGGTATTGAGATCTTAAGACTGTCTCCTATAGACTCGAGCTCGAGCATTAATGTGTTGAGCCCAACCTCTGTGGACCTGAGCCTGAGCAGCAAGGTTTTCAGCTTGGCCTCTTTGGACCCAATCTTGGCCTCTATTGACTCGAGTGGACCTGACCTTGGTCTCTAGACCTGAGTTCGCTTGTGAAGGACACTTGAATGAGCGTTGAGATTCCTATGCCCAAACATAAAGTTTCTAGTTCAAACGCCGATATTTAGCCATATTTTTTAATAAAATGATTTTCGATATTTTAGAGAGAAAATCATCTTTATGAATTTAAGTATAAAGTTTCTATTAACTTATTTTTCTAAGCGACAAACAAAGCATTGGAAAATATAATTTCGACCCACTCGTTAAAGATGGGGCTTGGCTTGGACGAATTCGGCTAGTGGCTCGAAACGTGGTGATAGAGTTCGGTTCCTGTCTACCGTTGGTGTATACGAGAGCAGAACTCGTTGGAGCCATTCCTAGCACGAGAGGATTGGGCTGGGCTAACTTATAGTGCACATCTAATCATGGATCGCGAGCCAATAATTTATCTTTAGTTTTGCTTTTTCCGGAATTTCTCTAGGAACGTCTTAAATCCTCAGGCCCAAAGGCCATGCACGATGCCGCCCAGGCCAGACCAACTGGCTTAAATCCTCACCGTCCCAGTCCAGATTCACCCACCGATCATGTCCTGTTCCATCGCAAAGGAGCAGGTCCTTAAAGCAACTTTCCGTTAAAGATTCAAGGATGAGGTTACAGTAGAGCAACTGCTAGTACCGAACCCCCAATGTCTTAAAACATGAAGTGGATTACACTAAACGTCCATTGACATGCACCAGAAAGAGAAAAAAAAGAGACTTTTCACATGCAGGAAACTGCTCTTTTCCTTCTTCAACCCAAAATGATGGAGAGAGAAAAATAGAGACTTTTCACAAGGATCCGCGTCTTGTTTCTCAGCTCAGAAGAGGCTTCTCTGCATCCAACCCGCTCTCTAAGCAGTCTCCTTCATTTGGGTGGTAACCCTCTTTCCGTTTTGCCCAGAGCATGATGTACAGGCCGGTGAATATAAGGACCATACTGGCGAGGCTGCATTAGCGCGGCTTGTATCAGCTCAGTTCAAAGCGGCTGCAATTTTAATATGTTTCGAGATGAATTCTATGAGGTTAATTATGTCGGTGCTGTTGATCTCACCTTGGCACGTTGATCGCGTCTCCTAATCTTATGGCTGAGTATACAACTGAGCAGACAGCCGCGATGGGGCTAAACATGGATTGAAGGACTGCCCCTCTCTTTTTTATGGCCCAAGCAGTGAAGCCTATGCACGATCCGAGCATGCCACCTCCCTGCGCATTTGAGAGTTTCGTGAAGCCAAATGACAAAAGAAAAGTGCAGAAACAGAATCAGGCGACACATGATGTTTCAATATGTTTCCGAGAGGTATTCGGCAAGAGAAGATCAAAGTTCCAAATCACCAGGAAAGAGAAGGCAACCAACATGCCGAAGCTCAAAATTGGCAAGCCATTGTCCAATTTGTGGTCTTCAAATAACTGTACAGCTGCAGCCATAATCGAACCAATCAAGGACGTGATAGCAGCCATGGAAATTGGTGCTGGAACATTGGCCAAAGCGATTTCCTGTGAAGCCACAGAAAGCAAACGAGAGAAAAAGATGAGTAAGGCCAATTCGGAATCCTTATAACTGTCGAAGGACCGAAACGAATGTTAATGAAAGCTATCAACTGCACTTAAGCAGAATATACCTGCAGGATGGAATTGATTGATAGGCCCAAGACTGATGCAATAAGATATAAGCAACCAATGATCATTTGTTGGTCGAAAATCGCATTACTCAAGGGAGATGAGCGGGGACCCTCTTTAGCAGCACTGCATAGGCTCAATGTGATGGCCCCTGAAACACACACCACCGTGCCTAATATCTTGACTTTGCTGTACAAGCAACTCAGCTTAACTTTCTCCATCCTGGATAAGCATGAGCATTTCCAATTGAATAACACAGAACATGATAACAGTAGTTACAGTACCATCTATTCAATATCCACTAATCAATCGCATGCATGCGTAATCCACAAGATAGATGGATTGAATCTGTCCTTTCAGAAGAACCCGAGTTAGAACGCTTTTGGTAGAACATATGAGTAGCTGAAAAATTGATACTGGAATTAGCGCAAGTGAAGCCTAGGCGAAAATTGCAAAAGAAAGCCCAGGTACAAGTACCTAGTAATCCATGCGATGGCGAAGATAAGCCCAGGAGCAAGGTTTGGCATGGCGGTTGCGATAGCCGGTGAAGTCAGTTTAATCCCCTTCACGAACAGATATTGGTACAGAATCACCCTGACCCAGAAATAACAAAACAGAGAGAAAAAATATTGAAAGATTCAGTAATTTCTTCACAGAGGTGAAATATGAACTGCAAGTTGATTTGCAATAGCAAAGATGCCAGAATACCCTGTAAAGGAGATGAGAACAAGTTGAACCATCAACCTCAGGCTGAGCTTCTTGGGCCACAAGCTCCTGCAATATGAACAACAACAGATCAAGCATCATTCTCACAAGCGTAAGTGCGCGCAGAGAGAGAGAGAGAGAGATGATACCTTTCAAACGCAAAGGCAATGGGGGAGAGAACGAGGAAGGTGGCAAAGGAAGAGTAGCAGACAAAAGTGAGAGGGTCGAGGCCAAGGGACGTGAGGTAGCTCACCATCACAGTGGTAGTCGCATACAAAAACTGAATCCCGATCAAACCCCCAATCACTACCAGTTCTTCCACCGCCTCTTTCCTCTTGTACCACTCCATTGGTCTCTCTCTCTCTCTCTCTCTCTCTCTCTCTCTCCCCCACAACAATAACAAAGGAAGAAGCAGCAGTAGCGGCTACTGTAGAATACCGTTGGAGAAGATGAAAGAATACGAGATACAACAGCCTCTTTACTAATGCACAAAATGGGTAAAGGGAACGGGAACAACGGCCAAAGTTATAGGTAAAACCCAGCATGTTTTTTGGCATGTTTTGTTGTGATTTGGAGATTCTAAGGGTTAACAAAGAAACAAATCGGATCTTCGTGGGCAAATGATAGAGAGGGCTAATAAAGACAAAAATCAAATCAAACAGTTGCAAGGTCATAATTGCCATTAGAGTCCTCACAATGCAAAGATTTCTTTTTCCCTTCTTAAAACTATTGAAATATCTAACAACCCTCACGTATTTCAAAAGATTTTGAAGATAAAGTAAAAATAAATAGATTTGTTTCTTTAAGCAGTTGACTTCATATAATCAATGGACATAATTACATCTTTAAGCAATTGCTTTACCATATTACTTCTTAGTCGGATGTCTCTTTTTATCATTGAAAATCTCATTCTTTACAATGCTTATTGCCGCTTGGCAATCAGTTTTATTCCCAAAAGAGTACTTGCTAAGAAGAGTTTGGTAACTATGCTATTTTTTGAAACAATTTCTCCTTAAAAACGATCCTTTTTTTATTTTATTTTCTAAAAGAGTTTCTGAATATTTGAAAGCGTTTAATAATTGTTCAAAATTTCTATTCTCGGAATAGAAATACGTTTGATACGACTTTTAAATGTTTTTATGACTTATAATTTCTTTAAACTTTTTTAATACTTTTATTACATTTTTCTCTTCTTCTTTCTTTCCCCTTCTCTCTTCTTCTTCTTTAGCCTATTTTCGGCCACAACAATGGCCGGTGATCGACTGGGCGAGGCCGCCTGGCCACCAATGAGGCTTAAGCTCTCCCAATTGACGCGAGGTTGGCCTCGCCTAGGCCTAGTAAGGCTTGGCCTCTCAAAAGTTGGGCGAGGCTCGCCACACCAAATTTGGGCGAGGCTAGGTGGTCTCGGCATGGCTTGGAGATGCTTCGGTGAGCTTGTTGGACCTCACCCCATCGGTCGCTGGCCATCTCCGTGGCCGATAATTAGTAGGGGCGAACAATTCCAAATTCCTTACGGGTTTCTTACAGGTTCCACTTTGAACTTAAAACTACTCTCAAGTATGTCATTTTTTGGAACCTGAAATATAGTCATCAATATCCAAAACCTAGAACCTCCCTGTCATAGGTCCTAAAGTCGGTTGCAGGATCCAACAGGTTCTTTCTTCTTCTTTTTTTTTGTTTCATTTTTAGTTAAAAACGAAAATGAATGCAACAACAATTAACAAGTTTAAACATGTTTGGCTTCTTAAAAATGATGAAAGAGCAACAAGAGAATTTCTTAAAAGAAACATACAGAAACTCTATTGACTGTCAACTTCAAAATTTTCTAGCATTTGGATAATCATTCATCTATGAGTTCTCCATGGTTATTTCATTCATCCCATATTCTTTTAAGAGAAATCATTGTGCCACAATCATGAAAAGAGCAAAGGAAAGAGAACAAAGATGAATCTAGGTCTTTGTAAACTATCCAAATATCTTATTTAGAAAATACTTGCTCAGGAAAAAATGATAAAGCAATGGGAAGAAAAAAGAAATTTTGCTCATTAAATTGATGGGTATCTCACTAAATTACATAATAAATCATGAGAAATAAACTCGAATTCATTTCTTGTTTGTTTTTACAAAGAGCTCACTAAATTGACCTGCAAATGTGAACGACTCAATTAACAAATGGATGGAGTCCATTATTGTTATGTTCCATGAATTCGATGATGGAAATCCCATAAGAACTAAAACACATTGGTAAAAGGCAAAAAGAAAAGCAAAAGGCATAAACAATATTAGATTTAGGAATCCCAGTTTGGTTCTGGTGCGGCTCTAGTTCCTACAGGAACCGAAAACCTAATTGGAAACCGCCAATTCCGAAAAAAGAACCAAGAATCAAAACCTCCCTCTCTAGAACCAGGAACCGTGCTCACCCCTAGCGACTGACAATGAGGTAGAAGAAGAGAAAAGGAAAGAAAAGGAAAAGAAAAAAAAAGTTTATCTTGATTCTAGAATTGTTCCTGAAAATAAAGAAATAATTTTTTTTTTTTACTTCTTAATTCTATTCTAAATCTATTTCTGAGAACGGATTTATTCTGTAAAACAAAAAAATTACCAAACTGCTGCTGTTTTTTTTGTTTAGGGAAATGAAAAAAATATAATCAAACACTATTTGACACATTATCAAACAGACTCTAAGAAGTTTCTCATCTACTCAGTCACATTTTCTTTTATATGAATTTGATAAGCTTTTCCCTTTCCTAAGAACTTGTGCAGCTCTCACTTCACCAAGATAAATAATCTCCTCCTTCTTTCTGAAACGTAGGAGGTCACGGCAGAGCTACTGCTAGTACCGAACCACCAATGTCTTGAAACATGAAGTAGATTTCATTAACCATACATCAAAATGTACAAGAAAATCACACATGATACACATGGGTTTCCGTCTCATGCAGAAAACTGTACTTTAACCCAAAATGATGGAGGAAAAAAAAAAGACTTTTCACAAGGATCGGCATCCTTATTTCTCAGCTCAAAAGAGGCTTCTCTGCATCCAACCCGCTCTCTAAGCAGTCTCCTTCGTTTGGGTGGTAGCCCTCTTTCCGTTTTGCCCAGAGCACCATGTACAGGCCGGTGAATATAAGGACCATGCTGGCGAGGCTGCATTAGCGCGGCTTGTGTCAGCTCAGTTCGAACTGGCGTGCAATTGTAATTCGTTTCAAGATGAGTTCTATGGGGTTAATCATGTCGGAGCTATTGATCTCACCTTGGCACGTTGATCGGGTCTCCTAATCTTATCGCCGAGTATACAATTGTGCAGACGGTTGCGATGGGGCTAAACATAGAAGGAAGGACTGCCCCCCTCTTTTTTATGGCCCAAGCAGTGAAGCCTACGCACGATCCGATCATGCCACCTCCCTGCGCATTTGAGAGTTTTGTAAACCGAATGACAAAAGAAAGTGCAGAAACAGAATCAGGCGATGTATGATGTTTGCATATGTCTCCGAGAGGTGTTTGGCGAGAGAAGATCAAAGTTCCAAACGCACCAGGAAAGAGACGGCGACCAACATGCCAAAGCTCAAAAACGGCCAGCCATTGTCCAATTTGTGGTCTTCAAATAACTGTACAGCTGCGGCCATAATCGAACCAATCAAGGAGGTGATAGCGACCATGGAGATTGGTGCTGGAAAATCGGCCAAAAAGACTGCCTGCGAAGCCACAGAAAGCAAACGAGGGAAAAAGATGAGTAAGCCAATTCAGAATCCTTATAATTGTCGAAGGATCGAAACGAATGTCAATTGAAGCAATCAACTGCACTTAAGCAGAATATACCTGCAGGATGCAATTGATTGATAGGCCTAAGACCGCTGCAATAAGATATAAGCAACCGATGATCATTTGTTGGTCGAAAATCGCATTACTCAACGAAGTTGAGCGGGGATCCTCTTTAGCAGCACTGCATAGGCTCATTGTGACGGCCCCTGAAACACACACCACCGTGCCTAATATCTTGACTTTGCTGTACAAGCAACTCAGCTTAACTTTCTCCATCCTGCATAAGCATGAGCATTTCCAATTGAATAACGCAGAAATGGTAACACTACCTAGAGCTGCAATATTCCTTTACATAGTCGCTACATCATTACAATACCACTAATCGATCGTCTGCACGCATAATCCACAAGATATAATACTGTCTTAGGTCGATTTTCTGTGGGATGGATATGCTCAAAGATGGATTGAATCTGTCTTTTCAGAACAACCCGAGTGAGAACAATCTTGGTAGAACATACAGTGAATTGTGATGGAGTAGTATCAGCAGCTCGAATTAAAGCAGCCAAAGGAATAGCCAAAAAACTGATTCTGGAATTAGCGCAAGTGAAGCCTAGGTGAAAATTGCAAAAGAAACCCCAGGTACAAGGTAGCACCTAGTAATCCATGCGATGACGAAGATAAGCCCAGGAGCAAGGTTTGGCATGGCCGTTGCAATAGCTGGTGAAGTCAGTTTAATCCCCTTCACGAACAGATATTGGAACAGAATCACCCTGACCCAGAAATAGAAAATTAGAAAGGAAAAATATTGAAAGATTCAGTAATTTGATCACACTGGTGAAATATGAACTTCAAGTTGATTTGCAATCGCAAAGATGCCAGAGTACCCTGCAAAGGAGATGAGAACAAGTTGAACCATCGACCTCAGGCTGAGCTTCTTGGGCCACAAGCTCCTGCAATATGAACAACAACAGATCAAGCATCATTCTCACAGGCACAAGTATGCGCAGAGAGGGAGAGAGAGAGAGAGAGAGAGATGATACCTTTCAAACGCAAAGGCGATGGGGGAGAGAACAAGGAAGGTGGCAAAGGTAGAGTAGTAGACAACAGTGAGAGGGTCGAGGCCAAGGGACGTGAGGTAGCTCACCATCACATTGTTGGTCGCATACAAAATTTGAATCCCGATCAAACCCCCAATCACTACCAGTTCTTCCACCACCTCTTTCCTCTTGTACCACTCCATTGGTCTCTCCTTCTCCTTCTCCTTCTCCTTCTCTCTCTCTCTCTCTCTCTCTCTCTCTCTCTCCACAACAATAACAAAGAAGGAGAAGAAAAAGCAACAGCAGCAGCAGCAGCTACTGTAGAAACTGTTGGAGAAGATGAAAGAATACGAGAGGCAACAGACTCTTCACTAATGCATAAAGTGAACAAAGGGAGCAGGAACCGCTGCCAAAGTTATAGGTAAAACCCAGCACATAATTGGAAAGAAAAGAGATCGGATCATGGCATGTTTTGTCGTGATTTGGAGTTTCTAAGTGTTAACAAAGAAACGAATCGGATCTTCATAGGCAAATGATAGAGAGGGCTAATAAAGAAACAAATCAAATCAAACAGTTGCAGATAGATGGTGGTCATAATATCTATTAGAGTCCTTACAATACAAAGACTTCTTTTTTACTTCTTAAAACTTCCGAAATATCCAACAATCTCCCACGTATGTCAAAAGATTTTGAAAATAAAATAAAAATAAATAGATGAGTTTCTTTAAGCAATTGACTTCATCTTTAAACAGTTGTTTTACCACATCACATCTTAATCGGATATGTCTCTTTTTACCATTGAAAATTTTATTCCTTACAATGGCTATTAAGGCTTGGCAATTAATTTTATTCCCAACGGAGTATCTGCTAAGAAGTTTTTAAACTACTCAACCTCATTCTTATTTTTTTAATGTGAATTTGATAAGATTTTCCCTTTCTTAAGAACTTGAGTAGTTCTCAAGTCACCAAGATAAATAATCTCTTCTCCTTCCTGTCTAGAATGTAGGATAATAAAGCAATAAGTTTGTAAATATATGCACGGTAGTACTTAAATCTGCCATCAATTCTTTCACATTGGCCACAATATTGGCTTGAGAAATCCACAATAATTATGTCATCGGTACTTTGACCAATCTGACTTTTTGTTTAATAGGATTGTCATTTTTCCCACAATTTTGTTTGGTTGATTTTCAAGTTATAGAATCTCCACCATGAGGGAACACAGTGGATTTTGTCTCATCTACATCTGAGATCCAATTAACATCACTATACCCTTTAATTACAACGAAAAATATACTATATATGATGCCATAGTTTATGGTTCCTTCAATAACATGAAAATCCAATTCAAGAAGCTCTTACCCAATTTAGTTCCATATCAAAATTGACGTGTTCAAGCTATGGAAACACATCCACCCGACTTCCTCCTGCGTGAATATATTTGCTGATATTACCAACATAATATCCAAATGAGACCAAATCCTCATTATTTGAACAAAAATGTGGCAGCAAGCATGAACACCTATCAAACGAATTCAAACCGTGAACAACTCATATAATCATGAATCTAACCAATTCAAGGCATGTACGGCAATTATGATGACGAACTCAGCAAGTTCAAAGCATGGGCAGGATATGTAGATTCCCATATATTTTGAACATGTACATCAAAAGCAGAGTAGTTTGAAGCATTGGGGACAACTATTTGTAATTTGTGATCGCGAATCCCATTATCAATCATGGAAACGAACTTGAACAATTGGAATACTAACAGCAAGTATCTTACCGATGCAAGTCACGGTTCTAAGTGTCAAGAATACAAACACTTGGTATGTTGATTGAAAAGATTAAGGAAGATAAATCAAAGTCAAGATCCAAGCTGAGATGACAGCATATTTCATTTGCTTTTTGATTTCATGATACAATAGATCTTTCTCTTTACTCTAGATAAAATGAAAGGAGAAAATAAGGACAACAACATTATATATGTAAAACTGGGCAAATTAATTAAAAAAAAAAAAGAAAATTTCTTATTTTTGATGTGTTTTGATCGTGACTTGGAAATTCCTTTTAGAGGCAAATGAATATGATTGGATGAACAAAGAGATAAATTATATCAAATTGTAATAATGATGCGCGAGTTTAAAGGCCAGTATTCTCTTTTCATGCATTAAGCTTTTGTTCGAGAGTATGTCTTTTACTTACTGCGCCATGATTCCCGGTTGATGTTGACAGGGCCGTCGTGCTTTTCTGTCCCTGCTATAGTTGTCATCTTCCGTATTTTCCTCGTGTGTACGTCTGTCCATGTCCCTCGGTTAAGACACTGGCAAAACATCTAATAATCAACTCCACGCAATAATACAAGACAAATTTCGTATAGGTAATTACATACTTTCCTTAATCGAAATTTTAAATGAGTATCTCGAATGCTTTTGAAATTCCAACTCGAATTCTCAATGATTGAAACCGAAAATTTTGAAGGAGAGAATCAAATCCTGTCGAAAAGCAATGACAAGAGCATGCTGAAATTTCCATGCCACCAAAATCCCCATCTCGAGATTTATTTTCCAACCGAAAGCGAACTTCCTTATGTGCCACCACGTTAAAATCTAAAGCCACCCATGTAATTACCTTATCATATCCGAACAAGTTAGTAGCAGAACATAAAAAAGCAGTCAAAATAGACACGCACGAGCGAATAAATTGGCTTTAATTGTTAATCTGACAGATCCGAAGAAGCAGCAAACTCCCCTTGCTTCCATCCTCATTCCTCACCCAGATCCCTATCCACTTCCTCAAATTTGCGGATCGACAAATGTCGAGCTCCCAAGCCGATTACGCGGCGAACGGTTTCTTGCGTTGCCAGATTATGCCGCTGCCAGGTGTTTCGGCTTACGGTGCCCGCCGCGCCATCCACCGATTGCTATTTGCTGCCTATTTTTTTTCTTTTATTTTTCCAGATAATTTCCCCCCCAATATAGGAACAACGAAAAAATTAATATATGTATACCATCAGTCGTGTCGGGACGATGGCGAAGCTGGTGTCCCAATAACGCAGTGAAGATAGAGGATGTTACAAGTGATGTCTCAGTTGCTCCGTTTGATTTAGAAGAGAGAGTGCGCAAGTACTCGAAAGTTTAGAGTTACTGACATGACGATTAGGGGCGATATAACTCCTGTTTGAAAGCCATCCTATCCAACTTTCAAGCACTAAGATATGTTTCGATCGTGAATGAGTATCATAATAGATTCTCGGATTCCCATATTCCCATTCTTTTGCAATAAAAATTTATGTTTCCGAAGCTTTTGTGGTATTTGATTGCTGCCTAATTGAAAATAAGTAAAGCTTTAAGACTTTGCTCAAATGCCATTTGAGCTAGTTTGCTGCTAAAGCGAGATGCTGATCACGTATCATTACCAATAACTCGAGAAAGTGACCACCAGGTCACTATTGATTTGGGATAATCTCGACAATCTCCCGTCACATATTGTGCCTAAAGGTTAGTTTAAAGTGTAAGACTTTCTGTTATAATTACAAATCCATCACCAACTCCTTACACAGCCAGTGTGTGATAATCTTAACAGTAAAGATCATTGAGAGATCTATTGTTGATCACGTTTCAGCGCATGAACGGATCAGGACCACATGCAGGGTCTGAAAGGAAGAAAAAGCTTGAGAAAAGAGCAGCCAGAGCCAAAAAAGAACAAGAGAGAGAAAGGGAGAAAGAAAACCCAAAGATGCTAATCGTCCTAATATCTGCTGGGTACAAGATATTTCCTGGCAAGGGCGAATCAAAAGGAGACAACTACCCAAATTTCGTGCCCACGTCCTTGCTCAAGATCGAATTCCCTCAAAAGTCTCTTGGCTTATCCTTATTACGCCCTTTCGATTCATAGCTCATATTCCACCATCATCGTCCTGTGGAATGAAAACGACTGCTCTCCAACTTTGAAAATTTTCAGCGGTGAAGGGCTTGTCGATATCAATTTCGATGGCAATTCTAGATTGAACATTGACCGGTCATGGAGGCGGACCTACAGAAGAATCGAGTACCCATATATCAACGGACGACATAAAATCGAAGAAGAAATCGAGAAGCGTCGCCCTCAAGAAACAGGTAGAGCGAAGAAAACGGCACGCATCAAAGGGCTCTCGACATTCCAAAAGCGATAGGGGGCCGGAACTTTTGACACCAATTCATCCCCACCATGGTCTGTCCTAACGAAAGATCAGCGACTGACTAGCTTTTGGTTGGATTTCAAGCCAAGTCTTCTCTCCACATTGGCCCCATATAAAAGAAAAAGTAGTTTCTACTGAACCATCTCAAGGAGCCGTCCTTGCATTACCCCCGCAATATAAGTTGACATCTGTAGTGTAACCCCAAATTAGAGACAAACGGGCGACAATCAAACGTCATTGCTGAGCTTGATGTTACGAAGGAACGCTCCTACCCGAGGAGAAATGTGCGGAGTTCAATAGCAGGCTTGGAATAGAGATCCGCTAACAGACATAAATAGCAAAGGCGATCACGGTGGGGAACAAAACTAACTAGCAAATTTGACAAGCTTTCTCCCCGTGCAAGGGCACCACCGGTTAATTATTCACTGTAGCACTGTGAATCTCGAAAGTCATCCGATATATTGAAGTTCGCTTTCTTTGGCTTTCTTTTTTCGGCTACGCTATTAAGCTGTCACAATGTTGCATTTCTTGCCCTCCCACTTACCCCGCAGGTCGCATGAGCAGAGCTCTAAAAGCATAAGCTAAGAGTGGCCGTGTAAATCGAGCAAACCACAAAAAATGCGAAAATACGGCATAAATTTTTCCTGCAAAGTGACGATTTGAAACCCTCAAGCTAATGAAGATCCTCTCAGCACCATATTACCATTCTCGTTTGTGCAATTAAACGATAGTTAAGTACTGAATCTCATCTGACATGCTTGGGAGTGATTTCAAACATGCATGGTCACTCCAATATTGCAATTTCTACTTCCACATGCTGAAAACCCGATGAAACTATCGCAACTGTATCAGAATATCGCAGAAATGGAATTTGCATCTTTCTTCATCTGTCCTTTTAAGGAATTCAATAGCATTATAACTTCCAAAAATAAACATCAGAAGAGAAACAAATACCATCTCTAATTACTTATTCGAAGCTTTTCACTTTCTGTCAGTGAGGGAAACAAAATCAATGAGCTTTCAAAAAATATCTCATAGGAAGCAGTCGGTATCTCAGAAGAGAATTCCCTGATTTACAACAAAAACTCACTTTCCAATCACAAGTCTCTTCTTCAAGTAGAGGTCACCTTGGAACCGACAGACCAAGCACTAAAGAAAAAAAAAATAAAGACACGTATCAGAGCCCGTTGCAGGAACTAGGCATGCTAAAATCAATCGTTCAAGACAAACATTAGAATAGTAATTAACATCGGATAATGCCATGAGTCCTTAGGTTGTGTCCGCAAGCAAAGTTTGCCCAAAAGGAACAATTGTAAAATTATACGCATTATTAATATCCCATCCCGATGTTGAAAACATTGCCAATGCCTACAGAATTGTCATCTAATATCACATGTTAAAAGCATTGCCAAATGGTTACAGAATTATCATCAAATATCCGTAAACTAACAGGAGAAAAATCTGATATTTCGAGGATCGTCATTCTCAAAATGGCGAAGAATAAATAAATGTAGGTCCACCTCTTGAAACAGCACGCCTTTACGTACCATCAATTCCATCTGGGAAAAGGAGAACCTTTTTGTCACGGGAACTAGAATACTAAGAACTCAATGTATGAAAGAGCCAAAACTAAATCCACGAATCATTATATAGACACTCTAGAAGCTAGGCCACAACTCGAGAGACTCCACCTACAGTGATCGGTTAGTGCTTTGCTCATTCTCATTATGCATTCATTGTTCCTGTAATTAAATCGCTATCAATCTGAATTACCAAAATAATTTTTCATGGTCCCACATTTAACTCACGCATGCATACATCTACGTTCTCCCCCCCGACCCCCACCTTTCCTTTTTTTCCCAAAATAATAATAATAATGATGATGATCTCAAACCCCAAAGGAAGATTTGGGAAAATCTTTCAACTGTAAAAATATGCACATATCCTTTCAAAAAGACTTCAAAACTCCTTCAAGAAGGGAAGAAGAGGGTCATGAGACACAATAATTGCCTAAGTTCTATTTGAGAACGAATTCATTTAGTCAAAGCATACATAACCATATTAGGGATAAAGAACTGGGTGAAGCAAATTCCATTGTTCTTCACCCCAACCATAACAGCAGGTGCTTTCAAAATCCTAAGAGCACTATCGTGTAAAACAACAAAAGGATCAAAATGGGCAAGTTCTGAAGTACCATTTCTTTCAAGTTCAACCATTCAGAACATCATGTGCCTGCAGGGACCAAATATTCCAATTAGATGCTATGAGTATCCTATCCTTTATTTAATGCACATCTGCCTGAGAAATAAATTAATTTACTCTCGACGAGTTCATCAAAATCTCAAGAAAATGAAGACTGAACACCACCGAGAGAGGCCGTTAATAGCACACCACCCTAAATGCTTCAGCCCAAAAGAACGGGCTGGTCAAGCAAAATCATGATTTAGCCGAATTCTATCCATTTCAATCTTCACAGTCGGCTGCTGTATGAGTCCTACTTAATATCGTCTACTCTTCATTACCTAGATATGCCATCAAGGAAAATTTCCTAGATAGAGAAGGCATGACTAACATCGCCAGAGCCTAAGGGATATAACCTGACGAACAACAACCACTCGAGAACATGAAAAAGCATCAAGCACAGAAGAAATGGTAGGAAAAGCCGAAAAATAAAAAATAAAAATTAGCTACTCACGCGGGGAAAAAACACAAATTTCATATTAGAGGCCTGGAGAGGTGCAGCAGAGAATACCCTGTGAGAGCGCCCGGCAACTCCTCGACGTCGTGCTCAGGCACGACGTCAGCCGCGCCGCCGACACCGCGCTGTGCAGCGGCAGCAGCGACTGGACGCACGCGAGCTCCGCCGGCGACCTAAAAAACAGAAGTTTCACGGCAACAGCCAAACCGAGCGGCGGTTAACGGCGAGTTTCCATCGAGCACGACAATGCAATAAATAAAATTCAACAAATGACGCCGCTAGGAACGCGCAACGGAGCAGAATCCGCAAATCCACGACACAAAATTTCTAGAGAGAGAGACCTGGAAGAGAAGAAGCGACGGAGCGGGGAGGCGGTCGACCGGCTGGGGAGAGGGAATCGGGGGGAGGCGGAGCCGAGCTGAGGAGACGACCGGGCGCCCGATCTGAGGGCCGGTCCGAGGGACGTCGAAGCTCGCTGCATCGCTCGGTTGCAAGCGGACGCCGCCATTGACGCCGAGGTTCGGCTGACGGAATCTAAGAGCTTCGCGGCGGTCGGAATCAAGCCGAGCAGTTCGTTCCGGCGGGGCGAATTGGGTGGAATTCGGCGGAGGGACTCGTCTTCTTCGTCGCGGCGCGCGAGGGGTTTAGGGTTCTCGCTGCAGGGGGTTTGGGTGGAGCAGATCGGAGCCGAACGGGCTTAAACCGGGCCGGGTCGGTTAGCCGGATGCTTGGGTTTGGGTTTTTTTTTTTTTTTTTTTTTTCCTTTTCTTTTCTTTTCTTTTCTAAATTAAACAAAATGACAGAAATATTCTTGAATTTTACAATTCGATCTTGAACTTTTAATTTATTCAATATGATTTCTAACTTATTGATAAATAAACAATGCAACCTTTCCATTGCTTAAATGACAAATCGAGACATTTGTAACTTTTTTGTTTAGGGTAATATAATGTAAAACCCCAAATTAGTACATACGTATTTATTCCAAAATTAATATCGTTCACAAGTTTTTTGTTAAATTTTACCGTTAAATTGTCGATTTTGATGACACATGTCAATTGATGAATGTACCAGTTTGGTATTTTAGCCTCTATTCTAATTTGTGATTTTTTATGATATTCAACAAATTTAGCAAAAATAGTCTAAGGGCAAATTTATCATAAATGTATAAGTTTGAAGTTTTTAATAGTAAATTTATTATAAATATATCAGTTTGAGAGTTTTTCATGATACTAATCATTTTTGTCTTGTTGTCTATGGTTCACATTTAATGGATTGGAAGTTAGTTCAGCAAATTCTATAACTTGAATCAACAAAAGGGTGAAATTTAGCATAGTCTAGGGGTGGGGCTAAATTGAACACATACCAATAATACATGAAACACATTGAATAAATTAAAAATTCAAGAACGACATTACACATAAAATCAAAATTCATGAATAATTTATATTATTTTTCTATTTTTTTTTTTTTGTTTCTTTTTGTTGTCGTTGTAGGTTACATTGATAGTATAAGTAATTTGCCTTGAAGGTCGCTTGATGGTATGCGGAAAAGCAATGTTAGACTAACAATGATGATTTCATGACATAGAAAGGCTATCTAAAAGCTCATTAATAGTTAATTGTGTTTGCATTTTAAAATTATGCAATCTTTTGAATTAGTATTTTTCTTATATCTATTTGTTTTCGCTATTTTTCTTATATCTATTTGTTTTCGAATAATGTCATCATCAAATAAATTAATGATGGTTGACAAAGGTGATGTGAAACATATATATTACGAGGAACAACTCTATATATTATCGTCATCTAATAAGGGGCGTGCCCAATTGATGAGCGCGCATGATAGCGGTTTGGTAATAGAATACGAGATTTGGTAAGCCCCATCGGAGACGTTTGAATTAGGATAATTAATGGTCTTGGTCCCATTTTGGCCTTCCGATCATGGGACTGAGAGCGTCTTCTATTCGCACGCAACCCGAGCACAAAAGGGCATTTTGTCGAATGCTTCTTCGGGAGAAGAGGTCACTATATTGACAAGATGGTGCATTGAATATGGAGTTTGAACCGCTTAACGTATTGTTAGACCTGTCAAAGGAGTGAATTCGGTTTGGATTTTGGTCAGATCATAAATGATCCGATTCAAAATGATCCATACCTAACCCAAATCATAAACAATATATACTCGATCGAGCTCATATTGTTAAAACACTTTCATATTTAACCCACTATGGGAAAACTCATATCCAAATTGAAGTGAGAGTGTAGATTCGGCAAACGCAAAATCGAGCGAGAGTAAGAACAGTGACTTGGGTTTAAATCCAATTACGACTCATTTAAGACTCATTTATAACACATCTAACACTTATGTTTAAACTCATTTATGACCCATTTAATTAATATGACCACTCAACCCATCATTTTGATAAGTCCACCTATCATGAATACCCACAACTAAACGCTACAAATCACAGAACTCGGGTTAAGGAAAAAAATCAGTGTATTCACTAATAATGTGAGAACAAATTAGGGAGGCCCAAAAGCGCCACACATGTGGGTGAAATGATCCTCCTAATTTTTCTAAATTCTTTTCCTATACCTGTAATGTCAAAAGAATAATGAAATCCCCCACAAAGTGAGTGGGAAAGCCCGTGCTATGCTAACCTAAGTAGTGGCCACGTATCTTTCAGCACGACAAGAGCGAGGCCAGCACCAAAAGTGGCACAGAAGCGGTCCACCCGGACAACCTCGTCCCCAGGCCGCCGGAGCTGTCGGAGGATTCCTCCGATTGCAAGAAGGAGCTGAGCTTGAAATCCGGGTTTGACCCGTACAGCGCCTGCACGCCCTCCACGTCGTCGATCCGGAGGTCCACCTTCCTCGCCCGCGGGCTCAGGCTCGGGTACATCACGGCCTCCTTGACCGAGGAGTGCGCCAGCCCCAGCACGTGCCCGATCTCGTGCGTCGCCACGGACTCCAGGTCGACCGCCACCTTCGACCTCTCCCGGCCGAAGTCCACCGCCCACGTCTCCGCCGCGTCCAGGTGGAACCGCCCGTTCTGCGGGGAGAAGGCGTGGGCCAGCACCCCGAGGACGCCGTCGAAGGGCTCCCCGTCGCCGTGGTTGCCGTGGTAGAAGCCGATCCGGACGTCGGCCGCCTCGTAGTCCTCGACCTCCTCGAAGCTCATGGGGATCACCGCGGCCCACCTGGCGAAGGCCCCCTGGAAAGCCGCCCTCACCTCGTCCGTGGATAGGTAGCTGATCATGTTGCTCGGGGAGAAGGCGTAGGTCAGCGTCGCCGGCGCTCCGCGGGCCCACCTCGGCCTGCCGTAGAAGTAGGCGAAGTGGCGGGTGGCGTGGAGCCCGTGGGGGGAGGCGGCATCGCTCATGCCGCACCTCGGCGTCGTGATCGCGGACACCGTGTCGGAGTCGAGCTTGCCCGTGACCGGCAGCCCGAGCCTCGTCTGGTACGCGATCAGTGCGGACTGAAACTCCCCGTCAAAGACGTCGGTGAAGTTGGAGTCCGGGACCAAGAGGTAGCCGAAATGGTTGAAGTACTTCTTGAGCTCCGACATGCCGGGGACTTCGGCCCCCTTGCCGACGTCAAGAAACTTGGCGAAGCCATGCCACGTGGCGTTCTCGGCGGTGGCGTTGGCGGCTAACACAGGCACGGAGTCCGGGAGGAGTCGGGCGGCAAGCCGGGGCGAGAGAGGAGGAGGAGGAGAAAGAAAGCGAGGGGGGAGATGTGATCGAAAGATCGATGCATGGTTTTTGGATTTTGGATGCTTGGTTTAGCCTTGCTCTTTAGCTTTTGTTTTGGACTTGAAGGGCTTGGGGATTGCATGAACGAAGAATCTTTTATCGGGGGCATCGGAACTGAGGGAAAATCATTCGGGGACGACTCAAATCGAGTTAATTAAAATCGTTGAATACGATCGGATGAAGCTAGGTGACGCTGTGGCAGATGAGAAGGAAGCACAAGAAATGATTATAAGGCGAATTTAGAAAGATTTTCTGGCTCTCGATGATGCTAATGTTGGGTCAACCACTCGAAGTCTCCAATGTGCTCTTTGGGAATTTTTTGCCTCCACAGAAGACTTCGAATTTGTCACATCAGTGCTTCTTGAGATTAAACGTATTTCGTGCGTTCGAAAACCGGGGAGAAAACGTCATGTTGGGGATGATCTAGGACCGCTTTGATTGGTCGGGTTTAGTTGGGGCTTACTACGTTGGTTGACCAAATTAGTTGGTTCCGATGGCTGTAGTGCCACGTTTTCCAATCTTTCTCCCTAGTGAAAATCGCCTTCGAGTGAGGCGCGTCGTGCATTCGACTTGTAACTCACGGCGCCGTGCATTTGACTTGTAACTCACGACAATCCCTTGGATCTTTTGACTCGCCTTGAGGCATATGATGATACGGACGTTCATTTAGTTCTTCAGGAACAGGAAAATGCAGAGAACCTGATCGGGGGTTAGAGGGAGCAGTCATGCATGATCTCCGTTATGTTCACGCAAAAACCTCTGTTTTTATCATGCGGTCGTATCTGCATATAAGTTCGACCTAATAATAGACTAAACTATTTATAAGCTTTCACTAATTAATATTGACAAAATCATCTTATAGTATGAAACGCAACTTCACAAAACCATGGCACAGTGCATCAACTCTTGACGATGATCCCGTAAACTGATCAACAAAAGCATGGTATTTCACCCTATGCAATAGGTCGACGACCTTGATACGCATATTCCGTGTGAAATTGCAAATAATATCATAACAGCAACTCGTGCTAATTAATTTGAACATCATCAGCTCATTTATGATAGCTGAGAAAGGTCTCGGCATATTTTTACTCCGCATATATGCAATTAATGTTCTTTGAAATCACTCCTAGTTACTCGGACATCCTAGGACCTTGTGAATCTTGAATGATTTCTTCAGCCACAAGAACAATGTCCTCGTTTCCTATAAACGAAATATATACAGATAAGGTTTCACGAATCTTATGTGGTCAAGCCATTCAGGTAAGAGTCATACATGATCGTGCCACATCAGAAATCACGCATCTGAACAGAAACGGAATGGCTCACATTTGAAGAAGCCGAGTGGCAACCCAGGGCAATCGAAGAACCCCTGACTTCTGGCTTTGTCCAATGTTATTTGTAGATACAAGAGAAATTGCAAAAAAACGAAATGTCATCACCAGCATATGAATTCTTACGATAGTTACCAACAATACTACCCGGAGAATCAAAACAACCTATTCATAACAAAAAAGGCTAATAATAGTAAAGCAATAATTCAGAAAATTCACAGCGACCAGCATTCATATAACACTGCTAAGCACTAGCTTTCCACTAAGGCACTAGATCTCAAACTAACTTCAAAGAGCAATTGTTGTTCCCTAGCTTTCTACCCACAATAAATATACACAGAGCATGTGCTGTATTGTATAGAGAGAACCCGATTAAATCTTGCTGTCCTTGAGCCTTCCTTAACCATGGTCATTCCCTGTCATAATCAAGCAGTCAATTGGACACATTCATATTTGATAAGAGAATAGAGCCGGTGCTGCATGCAGAATTTTCACCTTTTACCAGTGCCCTTAATTTGACCTCTCTGGCCTCTATCATGTGAAGTAGAAGGCATCTTGGTAATTATCATGGAACTCTGAAGACCTTCCAATAACTGCAAGGAAAAATATATAAATGAGAAAAGATGGACAAATTTCAAAGACTTCCTTTCGGGGCAATCATTCTGAATATTAGCAGTCTTAAATCATATCTGAAGCAACAAGCATGATCTATCCTACCCGAACCACCAAACCAACATACCCCTGACACTGATTCCAGGTCTCAATCTCAATCTCAAGCCCAACCCTCACCATTAAAGTTACATAAAGGTCATCAGCATTGCTAAAGGCACACTTATTAGCAGCAGAATTACACGAATGCGTATACACACGTGAAAGCAAAGGTATTCATGTGTTCCTTTCCAGCAAGTATTAGTTACATATGACCGCAGAAACTCATCTACTCAAATGAGAAGTTACGAAAAAAACAAGCGTTGATAAAAGGACCACAATGACAATAAGAAAAGAGAAAAAAATCAAGTAATTACCCTTGAAGTGGGCTGAATTCGACGATTAGATCTTCGAGGCTCAACAGATTCGGAGGTTGCATTTGCTGCATTACCATTGAAAGATTTGTCCTCACGTGTAGCCAATTTGCCACTAGGCACTTTTCCTTTATTAGCCCTTTCAGCTTTAGCACTAGTTGTGAAATTCCTTTTCAGAGAACTGGCATCTGATGAAGGAACTAGAGAAGAGACTGGACCTTCTGTCACCCCCTCACTATTAGAAAATGATCCTTGTTCCATTGAGTTGTGCTTTTCTGATGCATTTTCATCATGGTCAGATGAATCCTTGCTCTTAATTCCAGGAAGCGTGCCATAGGAAGAACCAGCAGTTGTCAAATTATTCTTCTGTGGGATTGTTCTACTAGGAACATTTTGTGATCTTCCAGACCTAAGAATCTTGGGCTTGGATTCAACCGGTCTTTTTTCCTTCGTATCATCTTTAGAAAAATTTTCCATCCACGAGGTCCACTTCGCTGAGGCATCAAATAGTTTGCAAGTTTGACCGAGTCATTCAACTCATCAGTCTTCTGGTTGCCAACATAATGCTTGCTTACTTCCATGAACTTCCTCTTTTTTCCAGGTTTTGGAACACCAATTACCACTCTTGAACCTTCCTTTCGTGAACCAGTCCTTGCAGATTTTAATCTGTCCATCCTACTTTCAATTGTATTCTTCTTACCGATATTAAAAGTTTTCTCCTTGGCTGTTAGATCCAAAGATTCAACCACTTGAGGGTTCTCCGGTTCCACAATTTGTACACTCTCCTGTACCTTGTCCTTACCTTTGGATTCTAGCCCCGGAGCTCCCAACCTTGCCCGCTTTTCCTGAGGCATATCCCCCTGGAAGCTCAAGGTTTGAATCAATTTTCTTTAGGCAGAGGAAAATGCAACTTTGGTGAAACTAGATTTCATATCAACTTAAAAAAATTGAATTAGAGTTGAAAATATGCCACAAAAGGACAAAAGGCACACCTCTCGATGGGTCTGAACATTCTCTCTCATACTTGACCACTCAATCCACTGCCCATCCTTCCACATAAGAGAAGGCCGAATCTGCCATGTTCTAATGACAGAAGTCTCTCCGTGAGCTGCATTCAAAAACAAAAAGGTTATATACAGGAAGCAAAAGAAACTCAGTACGGTAACAAAGTGAACTTGAAAAGCATGCCTGGAAAATGGACTGTTACTGAAGTTCCATCTCTGTTGCTTTTCTCAGTGACCTCTCCCTCCCACCAGCTGGGGAAAAAGATGAAAGAAAGTTGAAGAGGCTTAGTGGCAATTCATGTCAAATAGAGATGAAAGGGGACCATTAAAAACTATTTCTAATGAGAAACGACAATCATACTTCCTTGGCATTTCCAGGAAGCATATATGCAACTAATAATCAATGTGGCTCAGTACCAACCATAAGGAGAAAAAATTAATTTCAATTAAGCATTAAGGAAACACCAAAAACGACCAAAATTTAAAACATTAGCTTTTAGAAAAATGAGGAGCAGCAAGGATGTATCATTGTAAGAGCATCACAAGTTAGGCAATCAATATCTAAATGAAACTCCAAACCTGTCTCGCATCCACACGTCAACTTTATCTCCAACAGAACATGTAAAATCACCCATAGCTGCTCTGCGTCTCTTTCTGGTTCCTTCAGATTTTATGGCGGTCATAGGATGAGCAATGCGTACTCTGGGTGCTTTATCTCCTTCACTTCCAAGCTCCACCCATTCCTTAAGCTTCCCAGTACCTGAACATAGGCAAAACTGAAGAATTAATATCAACATATACATATCCTTAAGTAAGCCCTTTCAGGCAAATCACCAATAGCAGTTATTACTGGAAAAGTCCAAATAACTATGAGAATAGAGCTCAATCAAACTTAATAATTCTAAGAAAGCTTGCTCAAAAATGAAAAGAATCCGATTTGGCATAAAGCTGTTCCCAATGCCTACTAATAGACAAACTTTCCAGCATAAGATGACTATGCATACTAACACAATTCATCTCATTTGCTACCAGCATATATGAATGTCATAATATACAAAGCCAGCCTAGGACATTTAGGAAGCTATGGACCTAATGGGTCAAGCAAGACTTTTACACAACATAACCACTGTCAATAGATCAAAATACTTCTATAAGACATTTCAAAGCAAGATGTGGCGTGACATGCCCATATGATCATCATTCACCATGCACTTTAAACTCAAAAAAAAAAAAAAAAATTCAGAGGTATCCACAATCATCAATTTTTCTTAAAAGGTGTACTAGAATACCTTCATCCGATGGAATCTCAGAGTAACATAAATAGACCTTCCCATCCTTCAAGCTCAATACATTGGCTGAGAACCATGCACCTTTGTACCCATCGCCATCTTTAAAAACCTACAGGTGAAATAATAGTTGATCAAGAAAACCCTCGTGCTGATGTCTATGAGTAAAACACCTTCCTCGGAATGTTCTAAATTTGTGTCCTAACTGCCTAACAATGCTTACCATAACCAACAGTCAACTGGAGAGACAATGAAAAAAATGGAGGGCCATTTTTGCTAATTGGTGGGACAAACAAACTTTGGCACACTTAACTTGTTTTTAAACTCCAATACTGCTTAAAGCAAGAAACCAAACAATTGAGACAGGATTAATTCCTAAGGAATAATCCGTCTTTTCCCAAAAAGAGAAATCATGGCTGAAAAGTCAGACCTTTTTTAATAAAATGGGACACAATTTGAAAGGGAATGTAGCTTCAGAAGAGAGGAGGTTTTCGAATTAGAGTCACTCAACCTCCTTCCAAATTAACGAGGCTTTGTCACTCTTAAATTGATTTTCATGAGTTTCGGCTTGGAAAATAATTTTATCGTGGCGCAAGGCTAGCTATTAAAACTACCAGAGTCTGTTAGATATGCTTATTTCTAATTGCTAACACAATTTCCAGCCTAAAAGTTTCTGCTTGCGCCAACACATAGCTTCCAACAATTAACTCCTCGTACTTTTATAAAAAGAAAAATCTTCAATGCACAAATGCAGATTGAGTTGAAGGGCTGTTTCCATGTAGGTAACACATTCAATCCCTTCATTCAACATACCTCCACTTGGGAGCCTTCTGCAATGCCACTTTCCTTTGATGTCCTCAAGGTCTCATCAAACTCCTCATGACTTACAGCAGATACATGATTTCCTCCAGTAGTTCCGGCTAAGTCAGATGCCTTACGACCCTTCAGCCCTCTAAAATTCTTTCCATCAGAGTTGACTGAACTCGAGACTCCATCCATCAAGCTCCCATGCTTTTCTGACTTGTCCCTCAAACTTTCTCCTGAAGTAGGTGGTAAAGCAAGCAGCATGCCACTCGTTCCTTTATCTTGGACAGGTACTGCCAATTGTTTGCTGGAAGCATCTGGTTTACCATAAGTATTATTGTTGTTCGACCGCCCCCCGTTTCCATCATGCAGTTCTGCCCCATGATTAGAAGAAATTTGACGCATTTTCCAAAAACCATCTGGTCCAGCTTCTATTAGTTCAGATATTGGCAAAGAATCCCCCATCGTAACAACTTTTCCAGCTTGAGATATAGCTTCCGCAGCCAGCTCAGCAGCTTTTACTATGGCATCTAGATTTTCAGCTCGTAATGAAGCAGCAGAAGCAGCTTCAATCCTTCTCTTGGCAGCCTCCTTTGCAGCGACAATCATTGAACTGGAACTTTTTGTTACTCCAAGAGCAGAGAGAGAAAATCTGTCATTCGAAATCTGATTATTACTGCTAGGATTCAATGCTTCCTCAGCCATAAGTTTGGCCTGCAAAGCCGCATTTGATGCAACGCTAGCAGCTGCAGCCGCCGCCTTTGCAACAGAAGTAGCAGCTGCTATTGCAAAAGCTGCAGAAGCTAGAGTGACTTCTGCAGCTGCAACAAGACCAGAATCCTTCTGCTTATTCAACTGATTCCATATCTCTTGACTGTGACCAATAGCAGCAGCAGCGAATGCAGCAGCATCCTCTGCTTGCTGTCTGGCCTCCTTCACTTTAATTATGGATTCCTCAGGTAATACACTCTTTTTATCCTGCTCTCCTGCTTTAGAATTACCAAGTGGGATTGGTGAAGGCACAGACACATTATGTTTTCCCATGGAGGTCTCAGACAAGAAGCCAGTGATGTTTGCCGCAGGGACAGATGCAGACTGATGGCTGGTCAGAGTAGTGATGGAACCCAGTTCCACTAGAGATTGGGAGTGGGAGGTGATCTGGCCAAGATCCCCAGAGGTCGATGCCTTCTTTCTCTTCCTGGATTTTGGGTCGGCAGAAGGCTGACCAGGAGATACTGCCACCTTTTTATGGTCAAGAGAAGCAACAGAGCTCCCAGGGAGAACACTAGCCTGAACTGCATCCTGTATGACTGGACCAGAAGCAACATTCTTCATTGCCGAAGAAAGAGAGACTGGAGAGTCTTTTACAGGTGCTAGTTTAAGGGCTTCAGTCATAGGCAGCGAGGGGAACCGACCACTCGGGTCAAGTACAGAAGTTTGAGGAGAAGCAGACCAGGACCCACGGAATGGGGTCTGTGACATCCAGGTGGTGCTATGTCCAAAATAATTCCCCGGCGGTGGAGTTTGATTGAGATGTACTGGAGAAAAAGCATGCTGATAGTCCCTACCAGCTCCTTTAGGCAAAGACTGCAGGGCCTCAAATGAAGGGGTGGAAATATTCCAAAGAGGAGAAGAAAGAGGTAGCACGGGGTTTGTGGCAGGAGAAGGTGTACTCTTGCTACTGCCTCTGCCAACAGGCGAAGGAGTAACTTTGTTTGGAACGATATTCTGTTTAGTCGCCTGATCAGAAGCTGCATCAAGATCATAACATTAGAGCATAGCTTAGGCACCTAAATTAAGAGTATAAAGCATCTTGATTTACGAAATACTACCTAAACGAGATTGTGAAGGTGTCTCAATGCTTGCCGGATGAACTGTTTGACCAAGTATCCTCTCTCTGCATTTACGCCATGCATTCTCCCACATGCTCCGACCACCATCTAAGAGAGAATCTCATTAAATACAAATAAATTGTACCTGAGAGCAAGGAGAAACTAAATTCTAACCACACTTACCGGGTCCCCCAAATGCAGACAGCATGTGTGCCTCCTCGGGTGCAACTTTCGAACTGCAGCAATAAAATCGGATTAACAAATAAACAGTATTCAACCATTCTCATGAAAAAAGAGCAGACTGAACTTCAATCACAATTTCACAGGTGGGAAGCTCAATTAAATGAGCTACAGTAGACTCAGGATACCAAGTGGATAGATATAACTGAGGTAAAAAGAAAAACTGCAACAAGCAATGCTCACATCAAAGAGCCATAAACAAAGATCTGTGCCCGCAATTGCACTTGTTGCAGGTCTGTGAAGGGCTGCTGGAAGACCACATTTGCGAATGACGTGTTCAAATCAGGCAGACTAGAAACCACCGTACTGAGGACACCAAATGGCTTGGCATTAGCGCCATCAACCTGCCCAAAGTGCTGCATCTCATTAGACTGGACAACCTGGTAAATTCCAGAAGGGCTCAAGGACCGGTAGCTTGGCGCCCCAGCTTCTGATTGTTTTAAAGCAGCTGTCACTTTCGCAGAATTTCCCTTTTTAGCACTTTCCTTTCCTGCTGCCTTACTTGATGTTCTCCTTGCTTTACGCTCAGGTGTGTCTTTTGTTTGTCCTCGTACTGAATCCCTTGATTTTCTAGGACTTGCAGTAGCTTTAGGCGGCAAAACTTTATTCTCCACTTGGACTAAAGCTGGAGTTGAAGGAGATCCCTCTACAATCTTCAAAGGAAAAAAATCGTGATAAGGACTATTATACTTTTACTGATAAGGACTATTATACTTTTACTGATAAGGACTATTATACTTTTACTTTGGATGCATGTTAAAGATCCATTTGTGGAGACAATATGACATGAATACATTCAGGCACTTAAGGAAAAATTATCAACAAGAGGCCATAAAACAGAATTAAACAAAAAAGAGAAGCAAGTAACGAACTGGAGATGATTTGGAATCTTTTACAGCAGGAAATTGTTGCCATTTCTTTGATCCCTCAGTTGTCGTCAAAGCACCAACATCAAAGGTAAAGCTCTTTTCATCTTTGGCTGCATCCATCCCTTTTTGATCCACCGACACATTTGAATCCTTGGCATCAGAAGATGGAAGGTTTTGATGTAAAGAATTCTTGTCTGCTTCCTCTATATTTACATCTTGAGAAAGCTCACTGCTACTTATGACAATTGGGGAGCTGCATTCAGCTTTGCTACTATCTGCATTATAAATTTCATCTTCCTGTGCACGAGATCTCACATGACATTCACTTAAAGGAGAAGATTTCGGAAAGCTTTCTGACGCTTTTAAAACATCCTCTGCAACATGAAACCCATCAGTCAGAATATATGAGGTAGAGAGAGTGCACCAAAAGTAAGAAGATGACAGCGGTTTCCCATAGTATATCTAAGAGCAGCATTATAACTCCATTATTCACACGTCTCAATTAAGTTGTTCTACTTGACCGAAAAAATAAATAAATTAATTAAGTTGTTCTCCAAAAACAATAGGGGAAAAGAAAAGGACGAGCACTAGTTCACTGGCAAAACTTCCTTTCACACTCAAACTCTAAAATGAGATGCTATCATCTGTGCAAAAAGGCTTCCAAAGAGATAGCTAGTGGTCCATTGTTACTTTAAATCCCCCACAATAAAACTTTAGACCCTAGTGACAAATGCTAGTCTGGGAATAAGAATCAATCTGATTCTTACCTTATTACCATTTCACCAGTGATACTGTCTCCTACACTTCAATTTTACGGATGAAAAAAAAAGAATAATGCTTACGAATTTAACTTTCTAAATAAATTGCGTGATTGAGGTAGCTTGTGAAAGATATATGCAACTGTTTCCTCATTTTCTCATCTTCAATCTTCCAGCCAAAAATATATTCTATAATTTGAAATGCCTAAAAGGGAACGCAAAGAATTTAGAACGCAGGAGCACCAAGTAGCCTGCTTCCTATAATATAAAAAGCTGTCTACCGGTATTGTGTCACCACTCCACAGAATGAAGATTAGACAGGGCTTCATCACAAGGATGGCAATTGGACAACATAACCAACCTGGAGAGTGATATTATACGTAAAGTAGTACTGCCACCGAAGACGGGATGAAGATTTAACACCCCTAGGATTCATAGTATCTAAAGCTTTAAATACAAATATTCTGCTAAAATTCAGCATAAATTGGCTTAGGAAAAAATATTGCAGGATGGCCCATATAAAGGTGTTTCCAACTACCTGAATCCTTGAGATCTTTCTCAATTATTTCTTCTGTAATCGTGTCCCCATGTTTTTCTGGAACAGCTTCAATTTGATCACTCTCATTCACCATGGGCTCACAAGAATCAAGATTAGCTTTGGGTTCTTTATCAGTTTCAAGATCTGCCACTGTAGGTACTGCAGCTTGGGATGCATCAAGAATATCTGTATTACCAGTGTCTGAGACAGGCTTGACCTGAGAAACTGTTTCAGATGACTGCTGTTCAGCAGTTCCAGGAGATGCATCCTTTATAGATGCAGAAAGTCTAGTCAGATCAGTACATATTAAGGAACCTAACAACAAGGTTGGCAAACTTACAATGTTTGTTCGAATTTCACATTCTTTCAATTTATCTGTTGCCATGGATTCTAATTTCTGTCCGGATGAATTCTGAGCCTCCTTATGATGATGAACGTCCTTTCTGTTGTTATCCTCCGAAGACAATGATATTTTACCTGTTAAACTAAATGGTTATCTTACAATTTCTGTGGCAATTGATGATTCAAGCTAGAGCAGTAATGACAATCAAACAAATAGTAAACTCCATGACTACACAGCACACATTCAAATCACCTGGTTCACTTTCCTGCTCTACTTGCTTGATTTCAGCTGAAGAAGTAGACTGACTGCATTTTTCACCACTCACATCTTGTTGACCAATACTACCGTCAGCATCTTTTGATGAACCGCTTGCTTGTGTTTCCTCATGTTGTCTCGGCAAAGAGCTTACCGTGACAAGGCCAGAAACACCATTAGTTCCCTCACTATCTTTCTCAAGGACTTTCTCATCATCGACCTGCAGCAATGATGCAGCAGAGCCCTTGGCTTGCTGTTCATTACAATCTGATTTATCATCGTTCTTTTCTATGGTATCAGTCTGCATTATCATCTCCCGCTGGTTGGAGTCCATTGAGTGCTCTGATCCAGTAACTGCCGGCTCAACAACTACTACATCCTTTTTGCCTTCAGCTTCCAACTGTTCAACAGCTCCTGCATCTTTACCAGAAACTATATCCTCACTTGTACTAGCTTGAACAGAAATACTGGGAGATGCATCACCAGTGCATCCTTCCATTACCCGTGGTCTGGTAGAAGAAGGTTCCTGGTCTGTACTAACACCAGTTTTAACTGCATTTCCCTCCTCCTTATATTGCCCCTTTAAGTTCAAATTGGCATTACAGTCCAGATGGGAGGTTGGAATCTCAACTGCATTGTCAGCTGATATCTCACTACTTCTTCTTTCCTCCATGCTCACTACAAGGATCTCCTCCCCTGGCACATCAGTGTCTGTCGGTAAACCATCAACTTTCTCAACAGCGACATTTACCTGGTTTAGAGCAATTGGGCTTTCCACTCTGACTCTAACTACATTATCACCTTGTAAATCCAAAGAAGAACCAGCTTCTTGAGCACTATCATTAGAAGGTTTACCCTGCAAACTATGAACCTCCCCTTGAATTTTATCATCAGATTTGTCATTATTGGATGAACTCCCTTCAGCTTTAAGAGCTCCAGAGTTTCCATCCAGAGCACTTGGATCCACGTCAACTGACATTCCACCGACAAATGATTCACTATGAGTCCTTGATGCAACTTCAACTTGAGCTAGCTCATCTACCATGGCCTCCTTTATATTGGAATAGTTTTGTAAAATCTCATCTGGTACTAAAGCCGACTGTGGGTTACCGGTTTCCTCTGAGTTAGAAAAGACACTATCATCACGTGTCAAATTACGTTCCATTTCTTTTGTAGAAGTAGCGGGATTACAGGCATCTGCTGCCTCAATGGTGGTTTGATTTAGTGTATTTTCTTCCTGCCCAACAGATTTTAATAACATTTCAACAGACTCCGACGAGGTTGCTTCAGACCACACATTGTTATGCCTGGTTATTGAGCAGGGTACTGTAGCACATGTACTGAATTCTATGCCACTATTTCCACGAGAGAAATCCTCAATCCAATGATTATCTGCGTTATTTGCTATTCCAAGAAAAACCTCACTTTCAACCAAACTGTCGAACCTCAGATGCCCTTGAAGGTTGTCATCAAAATCAAATTTGGAAAGAGCATATGGCTGTAATACAGGAGAAAATTTCGCATTCCCCTCACCAGCTAAATGCTGATTCTGGCTCTGAAAATCATTTTCATCATAATCCATGGGTATAAACCTAGAGAAGGTAAAGCAAGGGGGGAAAGAGAAAGGGTAGAGAAGGTGGTCACATTACATGTAAGCTGAAAATGATGAGAAAAAATACACATGCAACAACCGACATGCCAAATCATCTTAAGCATTTACTAACAAAAAGTATAATCAGAAAGATATTTCCAGCAAATCCCAACCTACAAAAAAAAGAGTATTTAAAAGAAAAGCAATTCCCTTTCCCTCAGAAAAATTCACAAAAGATATGGATTCACCAGCTGGCAATTTTAGCCATCACGCAGTCTCTGACAGGAAAAGGATGGGTTGTTGTTGCCCACGCGAGACTGAACAGAGTTAGTACAACCCTCCTAAGCTAGTCTGACTAGATGCCAAGCTAGAAATATGCTACTTATAAAGTCCATCACCCGTACACTAGTTCAAAATTAGATTAACACAAGATAACACAGACAAACGTATGGGGTGATCAACAATGCAGCAGCCCTGCAAACTGAAACGCAACATGAACATCTACACAAGAAATTCCAAATCTGACCCTTCAATTAATTTGTAAATGCAGATTAGCAAAAGGAGAGACACGCTAATGACTCTGCAGCTAAGTCAACACACTAGTGACTCTGCACCTCTTATCCCTTATGACAACACGTACCATTCCTATAGATTACATCTCAAACATCAGGAAAGGTTATGCCGCTGCAAATAATTAGGTCCCGGCACAATCGCCTGGGAAAGAAACAACTCAAACACTGCCAAGGCCCACGAAAAAAGCCCCGTTCTATCTCGTGCTAAAGAAGAGAATTTCCTCTCCACTGGCAAGAGCATACGAAGATGACTGATATCAGCTCATTCGAGCAGCAAGCGAACCGCCCAAAACTCCTACTTCGACCCGATGATCAAATTCAGTCACCAGCAGCATGAGAGAGACGAATAGGACCTAAATTTACAATCGCGCACTTTCCCCAGACACAGTCGCAAGAAACCACAATTTCAAACCGCCACTACCTCACTAAGACAAGGTCCAAGCCTTAAAAACAGCAATCATCAAATCCAAATGTGAAGAGCGCCCCGCAGACAGAACGGGAAAGGACCTCACGCCGGCAATTTCAAGTTTCCAACACTCGTCAAACAAAAACAGTCAAAAGCACACAATCGCGCTGCTCTAGCTTTCGGTAGTAAAGTAGGAAATGAACAGTACCAGAGCAAGTAAGTCTAGAGACGCTACCTCCCTCCATCCGGCGAACGAATCCAGCCCCCGCTCAATCCTCAACTCGCTCTAATCGTACGGTCATCTGCAACAGTCCACGCGCACGGAGAAGCGCCGGCCAAGAGAAGAAAACACGGTCAGCCGACGCGCAGCAAATAGGACACCGAGAGGTGAACCTCCGACGAGGAGAAGTGAACTCACCGGTGGGATTCGAATCTCCGGCGAGATGGAGTTAGGGTTTCGGCGAATCAACGGCGAGGAGAGAGAGAAACAGAAACAGAGAGAGAGAGAGAGAGGTTGGAAAGGTCGAAGCCCGAAATCGAGAGGAAAAAATTAAAATTAAAAAAAAAAAAGGTCAGTGCGATATAGGAAGAGCATGAGTGATGTTTGTTCTGTTTCGAGTTTTTTTTCCCCCTTTTTCTTTTTTTTTTTTTCTGCTGCCCTTTTTTCTCGTTTTATTTTTATTTTTTTAATTCTCCCTCTAAGTGCTCGTTTTCAGCGCAGGTAGGGAAAAAAATGTGCGAACGTGATTGAATTTGGAGCGAGTGGGGCCTCCCCGCCCTGCGAAGATCGGACGGGCGCGAGCGGACAGGTTCCGACACGTGGCGTCGGCCGACTCACGGGAGGGGGAGATCCTTGTGATCGACGGCGGTGATTTGGGGGGTTTTAGTTCATGGATTCCCGAGTCGCAGCCGATCTCGCGCCCGGTCTGACGCTGCGCTTCGTGGTGACACGTGGCGATGGACAGTTGGATTGAAAGTCAGCATTGGTTTGTATCTTCTTTTTTTTTTTGGTTTTGTTTTTTTTTCTTTTGGTAGGTTTGCTCTTATCCTGAAGCCGAGAAGGTTGGGGCGACGCGAATAATGATCTGTTTGGGCCCGGTGGGCTATGTGGCCCAAAATTTTGGCCCAATAAAGAGATCTGGGCCGTAAAGGCCTGCCTTCTCCCTCCTTCGCTCTCCTCCATCGGCTGTGGGACCGTCGCGAACGAAACATCGAGAACGGTCTCCGGCGACCCTCTTCTCGTCTGAGCGTACCGATGGCGACACCACCGTTGACGGCTTGTTTGTCTGTGACCTCTTTTGTTTGTTCCTGTCGTTGGATTCGTAAGCTGTGATGCTCGTAAATCAAAATAAATCATGCGCTTGTTTCGCTAAAAATTTCGTGATATGGGAAAATTGTTAATTTTCATTTATTTGATGTGTTAGGGAAAGTGATTTCCCTATTGCCAAAACGAAAAAAAATTTCCTCAATTTAAATTTGTTGTTTCAAAAAATGTTTTCTGTAGATCGATTATGTTTTATTCGTCCAAATATCAAAAAGTCAAAAAAATAATTTCCCAAAAACAGTTTTCACTTAAACAAACGAACCCTAAGTATTAGCTAGTCAAGTCTCCCTGTAACCCATGGTAGTATAGTAACTATAGTTTACAAACTACTTATACAATGTTAGTTATGATTAAATCAAATCAGAGAGTTCCACATTTTCTTCTATCAAAAGAAAATTTCATTCATTTATCAAGATCAAACATGAGAGGAACATAGAAAGCATTCAATATATCCCAAAGAGCTGCAAAGCATAGCAAAACCCATAAAATAAAAAGAGTACAACTTGTAGCTATGAGCATGCTCCCGTTTAAAATAATTAAATTTGTGGTAAAATCAATAAACAATCAGTGGTTGATCATCAAAACCATTAGTGATAGGTACTCACCGAGATCTTCTCCTTTTGAGACTATGGCTTACAGTGTACACCTAGGTTTAGCTCCCTTGAATCCATTGCCATATGGTGACCACTACAAGAACAACATTTTGAACCGCCATAGATCAAACATTTCTAAGGAACTCCCATATATAGATTTAGATCGAAAGCAAAAACTCTCAAATTTAGATTTAGATTGTAAGAGAAAAGCTCCCAAATAGACCCAAATAGCGAGAGAAGAGCCTTTGTCGAATCCACAAAAGTCATAGAAACATGTCCTAGACATCTTGCTGGCAAGACTAGTGATAATGTCCTTACAAAATTTTCAACTACAAGTAGATTTATTCACCATGACGGGCGAAGAAAAACAATAATAACGAGAGAAACAAGACAACAAACGAGGTGAAAAAAATACTTCCAATTAGATGGAGGGAGGCAAAAAAAAAAAAAGAAAAGTAAAGCAAAGCAAGCTTTTTTGAAGGGATTTTCTTGGGAGAGAGACGGTTACCAATAGAAAGATTAGGATTTTTTGTAAGTTAGAGAGTTCCTCGTTAGTTTTGAGATAAATGAACAAAAGGAATCCCGACGTGAATAACAAACATTCAGGCAGTGATAGAGCACGTAGACAGAAAATGCACTCTAATTTTCATTATTGGCTTTGAATGCGAAAAATAAAAGTGCTCGCCACTTGGGATTTATTTGCACGAATCTAAGACCAGTTGAGGGAGAAAGAGAGGCGGCCCAACCCGATGGTAGTCTTCTCTCTTTTGTTTCCCTTGGAACGGTTGGGCTGCCCATGGAGATAAAGCACAGACGCATCCTCCTCTTCTGGGCCTAACTTTTTGGTCGATACTCGCCGGCGATTTAAAAATGGCCATGGATCTCTCTCCTCCGGCGTGGGAGAAAGCACGGCCGAGCCACCTAACAAAAATTCCGTGACCGTATCTCACTAAAGGCTCGGGCTGGCCGGATCTAGCACTCGGCCTGAAAGTCCTTGTCCGATCATCCTCATGCTTAAAAGTCATTAGGTTTTCCCTGTAGAACAAAATGGGCCTAGGCGGGCCCAGTAGATAGGTTAGGCTCAAACAGGAATCACTAGCCCAACTCACCCAATTTTGCCAGATCGGACTTGGGTAGGCCCAAACAAGCGCGAGGTATTTGCCGGCTAATCAAGTATATTCTTTACCGACCAAAAAAAAAAAAAAAGTTTATTCTTCGCTAATGAAAAATATTTAGTTCTCACGAGACGGTCAATTGAGGATCGTGAAGTTACGCGCTCTAGTAAAGTTCATTGACTAGCAGTAGGTGCGGATGACAAGTAAATCTACACAAAAGATCCACACAAGCGAGACTTAGGTAAGCCGTTTCAGCCTCCTATCTCATTCATAATTAATGAAAGAAGATCCTCTAAGATGAATCATCTTTAGTCCGTTCTTCTATCCGTTAACCATATGATGTTTGCTTTATAGGCAAGTCATTCCCTCACTCTACATAACTTTCATAAAAATTTTACCGTCTTCGTATTACATTTCTGTCATAGAACATTAAGGCTAGATACTGAGATAGGCAAGACGAGATACCATCATGCCTTCGAAGGTGAAGCCTAGATAGAGAAATCAACCCCACATGAATCGGGATGGCAAACCTCTAAGAACAGTGGGGGCGAGGTTAAGCAACCCGCCCTACTCTATTCCATTCTATTCCCATTCCCATTCACTGTATCTTCACTGAAGGTTGGTGGACAATAGTGGTGCTTATCTCAATCGTACCTTTCCGCTATTTTATTCATGCAAATAGCCCTTCGGCACATCCATTCTCATGTCACGAGGAAAATGACATAAGAACATGATTAGGGTCGATGGTCCTTTGCTTCCATGAATTATTCCCTCTAAAACCACATTTAATAATCCCCCGGAAGAGCGACAGGGACTCGCTTGTCTCGTTGCACGTAAATTACTAGTTAAGTTGGTTGTCCTTATGCCCATAATCGCCAATTATTACATGATTAAGAATTCACTGGCGGTTGGTCGGCGCCCAACCACCGCGCTCCACTGCATCTCCGGTCCCATTGGCCGGTGCCGGCTGTGCCTTCCTCGTCCATCTCTAGCTAATATATACTCGAATTAGCCTGATAAAAGATTAAGGAAATGGATTAAAATAAGAAAGCCACTATTCAAAAGGATGCCTTTAGGGCGAGTATATATGCGCGTCTTCGTCGCCGGACTTGACGCACAAGTTCACTGCCAAGCATAGCTAAGCGAGTTCTCTTTCTAGAAGTGGTTGATTCTAGTTTTTTCGATTGAGCAAACATGGTGAAGCTCGCGTTCGGTGGCTTTGGTGACTCCTTCAGCGTGGGGTCCCTGAAATGCTATCTCGCCGAGTTCATCGCGACCCTCCTCTTCGTGTTCGCCGGCGTCGGGTCCGCAATCGCCTATGGCAAGTGCACCATGACGACATTCATATGATGTTGTCACGTCTTTAAGCACGTTCCGTTCCTAAGCCGCTTGTGCCGATGTCGAAATATACAAGTTTCTTTGTTGATAAATTAGCATGTGTCCTGTAATTGATTGGTTTTTGAAGGAGTCTATTTTGTGTTCTCTCAGGAAAGCTCACGGCGGATGCAGCCCTGGACCCGGCCGGGCTAGTCGCAGTGGCCGTGGCCCACGCGTTGGCCCTGTTTGTGGGGGTATCCATCGCGGCGAACATCTCCGGCGGCCATCTGAATCCGGCGGTCACGTTCGGGTTGGCCATCGGAGGCAACATCACCATCTTGACTGGCATCTTCTACTGGATCGCCCAATGCCTCGGCTCGATCGTCGCCTGCCTCCTCCTAAAATTCGTCACCAGCACCGAGGTACGTACTTACTCACCGACGATTCAGCTTTCGATCATCCACCGGAAAAAAAAAAAAAAAAGAAATCATGAAACTCCTCAAATCCTCGTTGCAGAGCATACCAACCCATGGAGTTGCTGCTGGCATGAACGCGATTGAGGGCCTAATCATGGAGGTCGTCATCACCTTCGCGCTGGTCTACACGGTGTACGCCACGGCGGCCGACCCCAAGAAGGGCTCGTTAGGGATCATCGCCCCCATCGCCATCGGCTTCATCGTCGGCGCCAACATCCTGGCCGCCGGCCCGTTTAGCGGCGGGTCCATGAACCCCGCCCGCTCTTTCGGGCCCGCCGTGGTCAGCGGCAACTTCTCGGAGAACTGGATCTACTGGGTCGGCCCGCTCGTCGGGGGAGGGCTCGCCGGGCTCGTGTACGGTGACATCTTCATCGGGTCCTACGCCTCGGTCCCCGCTTCTCAGGACTATGCTTGAGAGAACAAGAAGCTCCTGTGCTCGGGTGTTTGTTAATTTTCAGTACTTGGGTGGCTTTTCCTGTTTGCTCGTGATCGTTGTGCTTTGCTTCTTGCTTCTCGGCTTGCTCTTGTTTTAATAAATTCACAAATTGTATAGCGAAATCACTTTAGACTCTTATAGATTATGCCAACTGACTCTTATAGATTATGCCAACTTTCGCAATGCCTAACGGAAGCGCAATTCCTCGAGGTAACCGCACCAACCTCTAAGAAAGTACAAAAAAAGTCCTAAGTATATTACATTAGTACCAATTCAATTATAAATCTTTCAATTAAACTAATTTAGTTCTAAACATTTTTATATTAGTACTAGTTTAGTCCATACAATCAATTTTGGTCGGTTGGCAAGATGCCAGTGGATCTTGGACCAATGGTCGGACGTTGATGTGGCATTTTTATTAATTTATTTTCTTCTTCTTTTTTTCCTTTTTCTTTTCTTTTCCTTCTTCTTCCTCCTCCTTGGACTTTCTTGGCAGTGGTCGATGAGCATCGCGGCCCTCGCCTAGCCTCGCCCAGCAGATTTGGGCAAGGCTAGCCTTGCCAGTGACAAGGCCAAGGCGAGGTCGGGCGAGGGTCGCAACCCTCGCTAGCGACCAACGAGAGCTTCGTTGCCCTCGCCTAGTGGTCGATGAGCCTCACTGGAGGCTCACCGACCACTGCCAAAAAGTCCAAGAGGAAGAAGAAGGAAAAGAAGAGGAAAAAGAAAAAAAGGCAAAAGAAAAGAAAACAATTAATAACAATTTTAAAATTATTTTAAAATTACCACGTCAGAATTCGGTCATCAGCCGATGTCCACATTAGCTCTAGCCTGCCAAAATTGGTCAGATAAATTGAATCGATACCAACATAAAAAGGTTTAGGACTAAATTGATCTAATTAAGAGTTTTATGACTGAATTGATATCAATGTCATAGATTTATGACTTTTTTGATACTTTTCCCCACCAACCTCTGATACAACTTGCGAGACTTCTCTAGTACCATCCACACACCAATTCTAATCATTTATCGTGCCTTTCGCTCATTCACAATGTCATGCCCATATTTTGGTGATGAGTTTTTTAACTTAGCTTAAATAAATTTACCTAATCTACTGCCACTACCTGAAAACCCATATTAAAACAAAGAGGAAAAATGCGGCTTCTTGAATGACATTTTCATGATTTTAATTCTTTTTATTCTGCTCTCACACTTTATTCTATTACTTCTCCTACTTTTTACCTAATCTACTACTGCCACTACTTGAAAAACCATATTAAAACAAAATGTGAATATTTCATAAAACGAAGTCAGATAAGAAAGAAGTTACGTGTCTTTTTGATAATTTCCTAATATTTATGTTTCAAAAATTTATAAAATGAATCGGATGTAAGTAGGGAAAGGGTGATGTGGCCTCTTGGATTATTTTTGCAATTTTTTTGAATTTATTTTATTTTACCCTCGTACCTCATTCTACAATTATTCCTACTTTTTGCTCTATTCATTGTATTATACATAATAAAATAATACATCTTCCAATATATATACACGTGTGGATATATTGGTATCACAACGATATGTGAGGCATCGGTGTCATTCTTCTTAACTTTGTGAATTTTTTTTTTTCCTTTTTCTCAATTTGAAACGTAAATACTAGATATTATCAATTATTGGAATCGCCTTTTAAATGAGGGAGGAAGTGGTTACGACGTATAAGTATTTTGGCAATTTTTTTAGACAGATTTTGGCAATTTAAATAGTGAGCGAACTTCTAAGTTTTGTTTTTTTCCTTCTAAACACATAATAGACACCATTTTTGAACTTCGTGATAGTAATAATGATAATAATAGACAGATGGGTACAAAATCTATCATGATAAACTTAAACAAAAGTTGAAAGCCATTCTATATATTGATGATTTGTTATTTTCTTATTTAACTTTTGAGATAATTTTCACTGTTTCACTTTGGCATTTTGCGATGACAATAAGATTGTCATGCTATTTTTATGTACTTAACCGATCCACATATCGACCGGTTAATATTCTAGCAAACTTATACTAGCGAACTCGAATCCTTAGTGTCGGAGCACCCGCCGTAATAGTGAATAGAAGATGTGGAAATGATACTATAGAGTTGTCCATTATAGTCAGCAGTTTGTGCAATGATGGGGCACATGTATGTACAGCACATCACGTCAGAGCTACAGACATGCAAAAACTTAACCAACCTGTACGACACACCGGCCCAGGTCCATGCTGGTGCAATGACAAGGTGTAGCTGCCCTATCTTGGCCCGAGCCTCGGCAAGGGCTAGCAACTCTCACCGAGCAACAATCGAGGGGCCTCTCGCCCTCTCTTAGGCGACCCTCACAATGCCATGCCTCTTCTACAAACATCACAGAGAGCACGTTCATACCAATGGCGAGAATATGAGATCCGTGTACTTTCTCATCATACCAATGGCAAACAAACTGTATTCTTATCAATCCTACTGAAATGTTTACACAATTTTAGCATTATCGGTCGGCGCTCTGTAGTCAACATGCTTGAGGAGAAAAACAGAACCAGCAGAGCTCTAAGATCCAATTCGTTACGAGGAAGACGAGAAATATAAGAGCGGGAAGAAAGGGGGTTAAGTACTGGAAACAGGATACGTACTACGTGACGTTGATCGAGAGGCGAAGGATCAAGGTTTGCTCTATTGAAGCAAGCGACTCACAATAGCTAAGAACCTTTGGGTTTGCGGTGATCGTCGCGTTGCGCTCGTGGCAACCGCTAGTCATCTGTTTCCGTTTGTTTACACTCGTTCTGCATGTATGTAATGAGAATTGTCTTGCTTTAGGCAATTGGCAAATGATACTGAGAAGTACGGATAAATGTGACGGAAAGAAGGGATGTTGCCAATTGCAAGGGTGAATGTTCCATTGAGTCACACAATGCACTCTCATTACCCCAGTTCTGCTGGTCCTGTTTTCCAGTCGCCAGCATACAGATTTTACCAGTGTCCAATTCTGCACATTCTCCTGGTTTGCAAATGACTAACATGCAGATTTAGCCTCCCTTTTGCTTTCGAGATAATGAAATGGTTGCCTATCCATAAATAGCATATTGTGCTTAGGACCTGGCTTCTGTTCACTTATTGTGTGCTTAAATTGTACTACTTATTCATAATTTCGTGCAACAAAAGGGCGCAGTTGTCCCCTGTCTTTCCCAGGGCCTCGACAAGGACCAACAACCCTAACCTAGCCACAAGCAAGGGCCTCGCCCTCGTGAGCGACCCTCGCAATGCCATGACTCATCTAAAAAACATCACAGCACACAAATCCACTTGCAAGAATATAATATCTGTCACTGTCTCATCATGCCAATGGCAAACATAATGCTAATTTTCCCCAGGATAAAAAAAAAAAAAAAAGAGCATTTGATCTCATCAATCCAACTAAAATTGTTTAGACAATTGGAGCATCATTATCAGTGCAAGAATATATACCACGGAGACAGCCATGAAAGTAGAATGTGTTGGTTCCAATCAAGCCCCGGGAGCAACAGTTCTTTATTACGACACCAGCCATCCACCTTTTTCCTCATCTAGCAAGAAACTTACAACAGTTCATGAAGACTTTTACAACATGTTAAAACCAAAATTCAAGCGAATTACTCCACCTGTATAGCAAGTTTCAGCTAGGTATTCAGATGAATGCAACTTGAATGCCATCCTGCAATTCTTGACTCCATTAGATGGCTATAATTTGTCAAGCACATCTCAACAAAAAGTCCAAACCCATATAGCTCTTGACAGCGATTCCGTGTTGGAGCTCTCATTCCATCACTGCAACTCCTCCAGCAGCCTTTATTTTCTCTATTATATCATTTGCCTCTTCCTTGGTGACACCCTGTTTAAGCAAAATAGGGGCCTTCTCGACAAGGTCCTTAGCCTCCTTCAACCCCAAATTGGTGAATGCCCTGACTTCTTTAATCACTTTAATCTTTGCAGCTGCCTCGAATTTCTCCAGCTTCACATCGAATGCCATTTTTTCCGCCTTTTTCTCGTCAGCCTTGGCGGATCCTGCACCTGCTCCTCCTTGGGGGCCAAGATCCATGCCTTCAGTAGAGATCGTCTGCATCTTGGGATGCTTTAGTCTCTCTTGAAGTGCAGGCCCAATTTGCGCACGCTCTTCAGCTGGCAGTCCAGCTATACGCTCCGCAAGCTGTATGATTTTATCTGAGGGTGGAGGTCTCGGGCCATATGGATCATAAAAAGCCGGGTATTTATACTTCTTAGGCTTCACTTTGGGATCTCTGGGGACAAAATCATGTTGGAACGAGCGCATTTGCAAAGGTCCCGTAATGCCCCTGAGACCGAGCCGAACATATGCAGATCTGACAACTAAATCAAGCTTCATGCTTTGCAGTCTCATTGACGACAACAATTCATGAAACTGGCCAAAATCCCGAATAATTCCAGTCTTATGGTAATACCATCCTCAGTGCGACATACAATTTCCGCCTCCGCCCGGATATCAAATTCGCCTCCAATCTCCTCGTCGGCTCCTTCTTCGGACAAATGAAAGACTTCTCGATGAGTTTCAGCACGACCAAACCGGAAATATAGGAGATAACATGCCCGCAAAACAAACTAAATCGACACCCGACATATAGTCCAGCACTTAAAAATCAAAACCCAGATCAAGCAACATTGCAGAATCGAGTAAATCCGCAATTACTCTTCTAAATCTCTCCATCTACCAAAACCCAGCAAAACCCCCACTACCACATCTCCTTTCTCCCCACGCACGTACACTCGGCACAATCGCAGACAAGACAAATGATTCGAGCAAACACGGGATAACTGCAAATGCGCACGCCAGTCCGACCACGAATCCATTTCGCCAGACAGATTCGTACACCCAAGAACGGGGAGCGACACGCGACGGAGCCGAGCGAGAGAGAGAGAGAGAGGTCTTTACCTGCGATTCGCAAAGCCAACTGGACGGCCGACGACGAAGTACCGGCCGGAGACTCGCAGTCGAGGAGGAGGAACCGAAGGCGATGGAAGAAAGGCGAACGGAGAAGGAGCTTGACGTAGGGTTTAATTGGGGGTTTGAGATTTTCAGTCGAATTCCATGCGAGCGCCGTCGTCGACCCGTTTCGTCTTGAACCCGGGATCTCTAGGAGGCCGGGTAGCCCGGCCCGAATCGTCAAATTTGGCCCTGCCCATAGCCCATGGGCCTAATAAAAGATGTGGAGTCAGTTTGATTTCTTGCAAATATTTATCCACCAAAATGAGGATCGAACTTTTTGTGTAGCAAGAGTACTTAGTTTTAGTAAGGGTTGATACCCTGAAAAACTCCAAACCGATACATCTGTGACAAATTTATCACAAACTTTTTTTTAACCATAAAAAACCCTAAACTGGTATACCTGTGATAAATTTATCCCAACTGACCATAAAAAACCTAAACTAGTACATTTATGACAAATTTACCTTAAATTAATTTGGGAAAATTCCAAATAAGGATCCGAAGTTGACCAATTTTCTCAAAAAAGGACCCGAAATGAACTTTGTGTCGGATAAATATCTAAAATGGATCAATTATCTCAAATAAGGACCAAGTAGTTGAATCAATTCCAAATAAGAACACCGAGCTTGTTGTCAACCAAATATTCACCTTTATCAAGCATGTGACATTTTTGACAATCGGAATTTGGGCAATTTTGTCCAAAAAAACTATAGGGAAAATTAACAAATCCTAAAAAAAAAAAAAAAAAACCCTAGGTTTTCTACGGTCTCCCCATTCCTTGTACCCATCCTATGCAAAGTCAAAGACCGAAGTTCTCCCCATTTCTTGTACCCATCCTCCGCAAAGTCGAAGACCCAAATTCTCCGCTGGTTGAGGCACAAATTGAAAAACAAGAAGAAAACCATATGCTTCTTTCTTTGTTTGCGGAGACCCAAATTCTCCGCCGGTCAAGCAAGGTGAGGAGTGACGAGAATCGAGTCACGACGATGACCGGGCAGCGATTTGGTTAAGGAGCAATGGGGAGAAGAAAGAAAAAAAACGTAAACATCTAAATGAATAACATAAACTTAATTAATTTAGAATTTTCCCTTTTTTTCCAATCACAAATTTCTGACAAAATTGCCCCTATTTTAATCGCCGGAAAATTTCAGTCGGCGAACTAAGGTCCTCAATAGAGATTAACTTGATTACTTTGGGTCCTTATTTGACACAAAATTCACTTCATGTCCTTATTTGAAACAATGGGTCCACTTCGGGTCCTTATTTGATACAAAGTTCACTTTGAGTCCTTATTTGAGAAAATAGATCCACTTCGGGTCCTTATTTGGAATTTTCCCAATTAATTTATTCGACTGCAAAAAACCCCAAGATGGTAAATTTATGACAAATATACCATCCACTAAGTTGGATTGATACCACAAAAAAAATCACAAAAATTATAAACTGTGACAAACGGAACGTAAAATCCCAAATTGGTATATCAGTTATTTGTCACGTGTCATTTAACTT
The DNA here is from genome assembly GCA_014182365.1 of Eucalyptus tenuipes. Lineage (NCBI taxonomy): Eukaryota > Viridiplantae > Streptophyta > Magnoliopsida > Myrtales > Myrtaceae > Eucalyptus > Eucalyptus tenuipes. The sequence goes on along the minus strand of CM024540.1, from coordinate 25,896,614 downwards.
AATAATTTGACAAAAATTTAACGAAAACTAATATAGAGTAAATTTGTCACAAGTGTATCGTTTATGATAAATTTGTCAAAGGTATATTAGTTTGGGATTAAAAAAATAGTTTTTGATAAATTTGTCACAATCATACAAGTTTGGGATTTTTCATAATATTAACTCTTTTAGTAATTTCATATGACCTGTGGTACGCGACGCCTAGGTGAATAAAAATTTTTCATTCGTGGAAATTTCTTTTTATGGTGAGTTTCTTTATTTTTTTATTTATATATGTCCAACAAATTATGAATAGCCTTTTTACTGAAGATTGAGATAAAGAAAATTTAAGGGACCCGGAGTAGTGGGGACAGTCCCATACAATGTTCACTTTTTATTTTTTCGGTGGCTGCGATTCTACACCTCTCATTTATAAGAGCCGCCAACTCCTGCAGTGGATCAAAAAAGGTCTATACGGTTTATGAGAACCGGGGTTGATATCTTTTCCCATATGTGATATATTTATATATATAAAAAAAAAATAGAAGTTCTCTTATCAATTTAGCTTTGTATATGGCGTAGCTTATAACTTTAACTTTTACAATTACGAAATTTAAACTAGTTCTCCGTAGCACCAAAGAAAATTGGTAATTTTAATACTCACGTACAATGAATTGTGTTCAGCTAGAGGAGCAAGTGTATGGGAGCAGCTCTAGTCTATCTTCTAATAAACTAATCCTCGATCGTATCCCATTCTTCGTCTTTCGAATGAATCCGAGCTTCAAAGCTGAAAAGCAGAACGAACGAGGGTGGAAATGTCGAATCAGGAGGAGAAGTCTCACGGAACCATAATTACAGTCGGGACCAACTTTTCCTCGGTGCCCTCGAAAGATTGCAAAAGAAGAGATGGGAATTTAGCCTCGGATTTGAAAAGACTGATAAAAGGCTCGTATAAAGGAAGATGCTTCTTTATTATAAAAAAGTGATAGGAAGACATGGTGGGGGGAAAGAAAGAGGGAGTGCTAGTGCACATGCGAGTGGAGTGGACACATTCGTGGGATCAATCATGCCATCTCTTTACCAAGTGTTCACCTTTTCTTTTTGCCCTTTTTCACGGTGGAGAAGATGACAATAGATGAAGCCATTTCGAGAGTAATCCGGAATCGTGAATATTCTTGTGAAGCAATAGTAGACCTCAAAAATAGGCCAGAAAGCTAACGTTGTTTATTGCATAAAGTATATTTCGAAAAGTTAGCTTTCCTCTCTTTTACTTTGTCTCACTAGGAAAGTCTTTTTTTATTCACTAACTTTACATATTGATTTACCTTAGTAACAACGAAAAAAAGCGGGGTTCAGCTCGTGCTCACTTGCCCTGAGTATTTGAATTTCGAGCCATGAATCATTGATCTATCTTGAAACCTCAATTGCCTAGGAAATTTAGCAAAAAAGCTATGGCATTCCCCACATCTTTTCTTTAGTGTACACACAACTTTAATCTCTCAAATCAATGCTTCTCTGTAAATTATAAGAGCACTCACAAAGGGCGGGATCATTTGGTCTCGGTCTACCTACCTATAAATTACAAGCTAGAAAGGAATGATGCAACTAAAGCCTAACAAATCAGGTTGAGGGAAAAGGAAGACAACTAACATCTATCTACTCCTTCAAAATCAGCCTTCAACACTTTCACCAAACTTCCAACCCCTTAGCTTTGAAGAGATCATGCTTTGGACTAATTTGACTAAGGTTGAGACTAATAATCCACCAAAAGGAACATGTAATCAACACTCTGGCTCCTCTCTTCGCGGGTTTTGTTTTAATTGTTAAGGTGTCGACGTCGACTTCTTACCAAGAATCTTAATTTCCTCGAACGTGCTCGTTCAACGCCAAACAAAGACACAGCATTTGTTCCCGTGACATACAAGGCATTGGATTCTCGATGCCGTCCGTGCCCGCGATGCACAAGAACACGCCACTCAACGCTGGTGCCGAGTGAGGAAAGTGTCCCTGGCTCGTTAACCTCTGCACGAACAGTGCAAAGTGAAAAGCCAACAGGGCTGCTAGTCCCTAGGATAACACGTCAAACGATGGATCATCATTAGTTTTTCCTATTAGGGACGAAATGAACAGATGTTAAGGATCGGTCCCCCAAGGCCGCCGGGGTGAAATTTTTAAGTATTTCGGGTACGCTACTCTCCAGATCGTGTCGAAAAAGAAATTGAAATTCCCGCTGCTCGTTCCGAGAGCGCGTAAAAAGAAAGAGAAATCTCTCTCGGCGGTTTGGCCGGCCACTAGGTGAGGTTCATGTACGGTGACTTTTGGTCGGCATTGCACGCACTCTTTTGGGAAATACGGACCCAATCCACCGAAAGTCGTCGATCTCGTTACCCGCGAAGCATCGTGCACACCCGCTGTTAATTTAACGCATCACTCCGAATTGTCCGTTTCTTGCAATAATATACAATGTTTTGTGATGGAACGTCGGGACGAAACAGCCTCCGCTAATCCTGGGTGCGTCCTTTGTTTATGTTCCTCGATTTGGAATCCCGTTTCGCGTTTCGCGAGGCGGGTTTTGTCTGGTTTATACAGTTTAATCTTGGACCATTTCAAAGCACGAGGAAATTGATTTGTTTCTCCTGCTGATCTGTTCCTTCGTCCCCCGCTTCAGGCCATGTTTGTTTAGGGATATATAAAGGTTGAGCCCCTCTCTTTGCTTTGAGAGATTGTGCGTGACACGAGGGAGTGCTGAGAAGCCACTTGGTTAATACTTCTGCGAGGACCATTTCATGTCTCTTGTCTGAAAAGGATTCTCCTTTTTCTCAATCAGGTTATGCTCAACATTCACATACAAAGCATAAGGTGTCACTTGAGTACTTTGCTTTTCTTTCTACTTCTGAATTTTGTTTGGCTCGGTAAGTCAAAGTTTCGCAGCGAGTGTTCGGCAAATCTCTGTCAATGAGAAGTTTCTTTTAATGAAGTTTACTTGTTGCAGCAGGAGTGGCTGAAGTAGTCTGAATTGCACTTGGCGACAGCTATATGGTTCTCAGAAGAAAGGCAAACAGAAAGGAATAACTTTCAGGAATTGTTATGGATAGTGTCCGTCACTTCAGTTGGAAGTTCAACTCTTCCCTCAAGCTGGAAAATGTGGAAGAGGATGAGGAAATGAAAGGAGTTTCTCCGTTGCCATCGGTCCCTCAGCCACAGACGCCGAAGGAGCCAATGGAGTTCTTGTCCAGGTCCTGGAGCCTTTCACCATCGGAGGTTGCAAAAGCTCTGGCTCACACAAGGAACGACATTCACACGATACATGACAGGAACCTCAATACATGTCCCCAGCCACAGGCACCTGCTGCTCCTCAACTTCTTGTGAGTCACAGTTTCCCTTCTTTTGTCTCCGCGGTAATGGTTCACATTCATGATTCTGTATAGAGGATAAGACAGCGGCTTACGAATTAGGAGGGCGTTCAAGAAACACAAAACCGAAGCCCATTCGATCCGTAGTGAAAAGAGATTTCCATTCTCTCTGATAGCTCTCACTTGAACCGTCGAGCATGTTTCGACTTCTACACATGAAAAGTCAGTACTTATACATGTGGTCCAAACAGAAATTACACTGCCAATCAAAGTTTCCCTTGGTTCAAATGATTCACTTTGGCTTTTGGCTTTGATCTGAAACATGGTTGGCTTTCAAATTGTGCCGAGCAATCCTGCTAATTCGCATTTTTTTTTTGTACAGGCAGCGAGGGTTATGAATTCAGCTCATGGCAAGAGGACGGGGTCTTTTGGGAAATGGTTCCACCACCACCTCCATCACCACCACCACCACCACGGTCATAAGGAACACGATAGGAACACGATGAAGAAGAAAGAAAGCCTGCGCATGGAGAACGCCCATGTGCATTCGGCTGTTTCTATTGCAGGGCTAGCTGCCGGTTTGGCTGCTGTGGCTGCGGCGCAAAGCTCCAATTCGGATTCAAAGATAAGTGTGGCTTTGGCCTCGGCCACAGAACTACTAGCATCACATTGCGTCGAACTAGCTGAACTAGCCGGAGCTGAGCATGATCGAGTGGCAACTGTTGTCCAATCAGCTGTGGACATTCATAGTGCGGGAGATCTCATGACTCTCACAGCAGCCGCCGCTACTGGTACTGCAATCAATAGGTTTTTTGTACCGTTGAAGTTCATGTAAATCAGTGCACAAAGTGGTGATGTTTAGCTGAATTTGGCTCTACCTTGCTTCAGCTTTGAGAGGAGAAGCGGCGCTGAAAGTAAGAAGGAGAAACGAAGCAAGGAGGAATGCCGCGATAAGTCCCTATGATAGGGGAATGGCAGAAACACACATGACTCTTCGCAGCCACATCGAAGAAAGCAGCACTCCCTGCGAAGGCGAACTTTGGCAGCACACAACAAAAGGTAATATTATTACCTGGAGGAGGATAGTAGCTTCACTGTATAAAGCCAAACCAACGGTTTGACTTAGTGCTATGAGCCATTTCCGTTATTAATCTTGAGCTTTGGTTTGCCTTCCATTGAATTTTTTCAGGATTATTTCAAATGAAGCATGCTTCTGTGTACATTAACAAAAAGTCCCAGGTAAATAGCTTTCTCTACTGCGAAGTTGACGAAGAAACTTATGAAAAGAAAGAAGAAATGGCACTAAAAACTCTCTGCGCATTGTCAGGTCATTCTGAAGCTGAAAAGCAAGCACATTCGAGGAGCATTCTCGACCAACAGTAAATGTTAGTACCTTAGAATTTCTAGCTTTTTCCATTTGCATACATCCGCCATTGTCAACTCGATTTCTGACACTTCTATACCGTTACCAGGCATAGTTTATGGATTATGCGATGAGAATTCCGCCTGGCCATACAGGAAAGAAAGAGACAACCCCGAAGAAGTCTTCTTTGGTCTCAGAACTGCACAGGGTTTTCTAGAGTTCAAGTGCAAGAATAAGGCCCACAAGCAGAGATGGGTTGATGCGATTTACAACCTGCTTCGTCACGGTAACTGGGTTGAAGCTACTGAGGTCTCTCCAGAGCTTCTAAACATCAGTAACAGCATCAGCATATGAATTTTTGATGGTGTCTGTTTCAGTAACAGGACATGAAGAAACTCCATTAATGAAATCAGGAGTCTGAATCCGATGCCTGTTTATCTTTTGACAGTAAATATCTTTTCCCCTTCTTCCGTTGTCCTAATACATGCAGAAAAAGCAAGATAACTGTCCAAACAAGCTTTGAGCACTGTACTTGGGTATTTTTCTGGAGCATGATATTAAGAAACACTTTTTGGTATTGCCTTTTGCTTTTACATTCCTCTTATGACGCAAAATGAAATCTTGATCACAGTACTTCTCAAGATGAAAATAAGCAGCTTTTACATATAGATCTCACAGCAAGAATGAATTTACAGATCAGCTTCACTCAATTTTCATCAAAGTGAATAGCAAAAGCAAGTGTAGTGATGGCGACAGATGTGGAGATGTCTCTAGTACTCTTCCCAGGATTAGATGTCTGTCATAATGAACTGTGCATAGGCATTGCAGTTTCCGTGAACTGTGCCTCCCCTTGTCAAAATACAACAGTCTTATTCTTCTCGTAAGGTAATACTCGCAGTTCACAGTATGATTTTATCGCCTTCGAAAGACATTGTTTCTCGAGGTTCTTTGACTTCTGCACAAAACTATGCAAGTTATCTCTGTGAGATACCCTCTCAACCTGCAATTAGAGAGAAGAAATATTACAGCCAGCTTACAATTGAAAAGGTCCAACAAGTTATTAGAAAGCGAGATTCATTAAATGAAGAATTTTTTGGACAAGAAGTGGATTGAGTCTTTTAGACATAGTTTGTGGACAAAAATGTCTTAGATTGACACGAGCAAACAAATCAAATCTGAAGGCATGACAAAAATCATTATTGATCTTTAACACAATATAACAGCCAAAGCTGACAGGCAGAGCTGATTGCCTATGAAGACAATCAAATTAAGGAAAATAAATCACAATTCTCATTTCCAGTAAGAAAACCTCACACCATGAGATATTCTAATAACATCAGGTACCAGCTATGGCAGGTAATAAACAGGCCAGAGAACAGGTGGGTAGGTTCGACTGTGTGGTCGCTTGTACTTGATACCATGCACAATCAAACTGGTGCTTTGTATCTAATGCACAGGCATATGTCTATTGCTTGAACACTCAGCCAACCTCGTGGGCTAAAAAAAATATTTTCCCTTCATAAGCAAGTCCTCAGTTTCCTTCCAAATCCTTCTTTCTTTGACTAAAGAAGAAGGGAACAGAAAATGAAGATCTTAAAGCAAATGTCGAACGTGGCATTATCTGAAAATTTAAGATCATAGGCAATACTGAGGATCTCTATAATTCTACGAGCAACAAACATAGAGATCTTGGATCTCCATATTTAACATTTAGACATGCTCAAACTCAGTGCTTCTCTACTCATAATATGCTCAAGATCTTGGCTAAATAATTGCAGAGACTGGCCATGTAAAGTTCCATTCTGCTTCGTTTAAAGACTTCATGACTAGTGTTCGGTTCAAGCAAAACACAGAATCATTAAGATGATTATACTTGGCATCAAAAGCAAGCTGAGAGGCTAACGAAGTCTCTAGGGATTGTCCCTTATATTTGATAGGTTTTACTTGAAAAAGATCAAAACACTGTCATATGGAGGAGAAATCATAGGCACAAAAAAAAAAATTAAAATTAAAAATAAAGCAGAAGGCAAAATGAACTCAAGATTCAGTTGATAATATACTACTGACATCCATAGAAACCTATGTGTATAAAGACTTCAGGTAATTAGGGGGAGACCAAGTGCCTATTTTGCCCACATTAAAGTCCTTCTGAACACGTGAAAGTATTAGTCGGCATGAACCTTAATCTGTCGAGTCTACTAAAGAATATATGGATGCAAAAACCATACCAGGGGCAGAAAGTTAGCACTTACCATTTGCTCAATAATGGGCCCTGCATCAAGTTCTTCTGTCAAAAAGTGACTTGTTGCTCCAATTAATTTGACACCCGCATCAAAAGCCTGACAATTTAGCAAGCATATCAAGGAAAAGCTAAAAACACAGAGGATGAAACTATGAAATAATTGAAAATCATATAGCTCTGAGTAAAAAAATTTTAACCTGCTTAGATGGATTTCCTCCTTTAAATGATGGTAAAAGGCCATGGTGAATGTTAATTATATCCTTCCCATAGCTTCTCAAAAATTTTCCAGAGAGTATCTGAGGAAAAGATTCAGCTGCCCATTAGCAGTGACTAAAAAAGGACGATAATGTTACCAATTGATTCTGGAATGATGAATAAAAGGGGAAAAGCATGTTATTTCAATTGCAAATCAAATAACAAAATCATCCACAGAGAGATACTTTCTACTTTAACTTCAGTATGATAATAAATGACAATATGGAAGCTTGTTTACCTGCATATACCTGGCAAGTACTAAAAAGTCAGTGTTCTGGACCAACTCCAACATCTCTTCCTCTCTCTTGTTCTCTTTGGTCGTCTGCAAATAGTGATATGGAATGCCATGCCTCTCGAGGAATCGTATAACATGGGTGTTTGGGCCTCTGTTGTGGTTACTATTCAAGAAAACTATCTCATTAAGTCAACTTTTTGAAACAGCCATGCAAATACAGTCAAACAAAGATGAGAGATTCACCTTATCACACAAGTTATTTCCACAGGAAGTCTCCCATCCTGCCATCCATGTAATAAATCAACCAGGCAATGGTCCTGCAATTTGATCAATACACAGCAAATATGAAGATATGCAGACCAAAACAAAAGATAGAGATGATTAGTCTCGTACTACAAACCTGCTTCGAAACAAGCACGGCAATCTTGTACTTGGGATCTAAAATTGGAACACGGACAACTGATTTCATTGCATTGAACTTCTTGGACAATTGGAGAAAGTCCTCATCCATTTGCCCCCGTGGCCACTTAATCGGGTCAAAAATGAACTCACTATTAAGTTGGGGGAAGAAAAAATGCGAAGGTGCTCAGAATCCAAGAAATGATAATCAATACATATAGTGCCTATCAAGAATGATAATAAGCACACTTGCAATGAGCCTAAAGGCATATCTCCACATGTTACACGATAAACCAACAACCATTTAATCGCCAATTTAAACTGATTACAGAGACTCAGAGAAAATACAGTGCTCTAAAGAGTCGTGAATAATTTTGCTCCATCCTTGCAGATCTATGTGTATCAGAATGAACAAACTGAGGATCATCTGCAGAAAATCTTGTATTTGCATCCAGATCCCGAAGAACTAATTTACTTGATTCATTGCAGTGATGTTACGTTAACAATTTAATATTCCATTACAAAGACACTCAAGTGATAATTAAAACAGATGGTACCTAGCAGGAAAGATGTTAGAAACACCCATTATCAGCCTCCAAACATAACCCACACATATTACATGATTAACCAGCAACCATCCCATCTTCTAAATTGACTTAGAGACCCAGAGAGGGGTAGCCTAGCCATAATAGAAAGAAGGTACTTTGAATCTGATTTAATTGTGAATAACTTTGCTCCACACTCGCAGATTCGCACGCATTAGAATAGGCAAACCAAGAATCGACTGCATAAAAAACTTGCACTTTTCATTCCACTCACGTCACAAAGATCTAATTTACTCATTCACTGTGGCAATGTAACAAACAATTTAACGCTTCTTTCTTTTCTTTTTTGGCCACAAAAGTTTAACACTTCACCAGAACTCAATGACAAAGAAGAGAAAAGCAACAGCACAGAATGTATAAAAGAGAAACACTAAATCAACGAGACATATACCTTCTGGAATAAAAGACATTCTCATTTTCGGGCACGAAAACATCGGCCCCCAGTATATTCCCACCTCTGGAAGCGATACAATCCGATAGCTTCGCCACGATGCCAACACCATCCTGTTACATTCGTCAGCCATCAAGCTCCGCACTCCTAACTCAATACCCAATTCAGCAAGCACAAAAGCCATCACCAAACAATCAAGAGTCCACGACACATCTAAAAAAAAATGCTCCGGTGCACGAACAACATCAAAATTTCAGAATGCAAAACAAGAAAAAGGGCAGGACCCTTCTTCCGTAAACCGAAAACGATGAGAAAGCCGATCAAAACGAGCTCGCGGGTGAGAAGAAATTGGACGGATTGAACTGAAACTCACGGGGCAATGGAAAACGTGGACGCCGTGGGCGACAGAAGTGAAAGGCCTCGAATCGAGGGACCGCCCAGCGAATCTCGAGGACTTGAAGGACCCGTTAGCAATTACTCCCAGGACTTGAGCCCCTCTCTTCGCGAACGCCATTCTCTCTCCCTGCACACAATGTCCGGCGGCGATGACCCGCCAGCCGCCACCGCGAAAAGGTAGTTCCTTTCGGGTGGAGCGCGTTACCTATGACGAGTGGCTGAAGCTGCCATTTGTGGGCATCACTCAAATCTCATGGAGACGCTTATCTGGTGAAGAAAAAAAATATTTATATATATATATGTGTGTGTGTGTGTGTGTGTATATGTATGCTTGAGGATGAAAATTGACACCTGTTTCCACTGCAAATTCGAGAGACGACAACGTTGGGTGGTCGGACGAGGTCCCGGAGGATCTGGTCTTGCCACGTGGACTGGTGTGGCGAATGAGGGAAGGCAAGAAATCCCAAGTCTGGGGATATGTGGGTCCAGTCGACTTGGAAATTTTCATCCTGCTTTGATAAAAAGATGCAGTTTTTTCTTAGCGAATTTTGTAGATTCTTGAATTCTAATGATGAATCGGTAAAACAAAAGGCAGTTTTTCGGTGAAAACGAAAAAAAAAAAGCAGTTAGCTCTTTGGCTTAACTATCAAGTGTCGAGTATATTCTAGTGAGTTTTGAGTTCATCCATTTGCATTCCGACTGGAAGAATAAAAATCCCATCTTTTCATGCATACTCTCTCATTTAGCTCTTCACTTAATTCAATCGTTATTTCAAAACTCTTTTCCATTGATTAATGGTCGAGATGACCAAGAAATGTACGGTGAATATGGTAAGATGAAAGCCCTCTATTTTGGAATGTATTCTCATTTTTCTTCTCAATTGATTTAATTGTTATTTCAATGAATAAGTTTCAAAATTTACCTTTTTTAACACTGATCAATAGTTAAGATGAATGAAGTATCGAATGGTAGTACTAATGCAATAAAAAAAACTTCTTCTCATTAGCTCGTTTAATCAGAAGGTGCACTTCTTCAATTTCCTAATTTATCATTCAGCATTACGTCTTGTAAAAATTATATAAAAATGGAGTATCACTTTAAAATTTTCCTAACATTTGTTGTGATCGAGTGTAAAAGAGTTATGAAATAAGTGTTGGTACAACACACTACACTAGTGTACCATAAGAATTTCCAAAGTCTAACTTACGTATATGCACTCCATTTGAACGGTATTCAATGAGTTGGTCAAAACCTACTATTATTCTATAGGAAATAAAGGCATCTTAAATTCCTCTAATGTTAGATTTGATTCAGAGAAAACCCCCCAACGTGTATAATCGTGTCTCAAATAACCCATCAAGTTTTTTTTTTTTCTTTTCTTTTCGGTCGAGAAAAAAACCCCCAAAGTGTATTCTCTTCTTTGTTTTGTTGAAGCAAAACTCCAGTACTTGATATTGAAAAAAGACCTCATCTTGCGAGAGTTTCTGGCATATTCCCGCATTTTGAATGTCCCAGACTTCAGACAAACGTGGGGCCCCACGATTTACATTCATTTGTCCCACGTCCTGCCTGTCGCGACGATCCAGATCCCACTTAGAAAGTGGGTAGTGTGGTGGGACTGAGAGCAAAGTCACGGTTTTGACCCAAAACTCGAAACTTTCTTGAGCACCAAAGCGCCATGGAAGGTGACGATGCAGTGAAGTATGGGATCATCGGAGTGGGGATGATGGGCAGAGAGCACCTGATCAACTTGCACCATCTTCAACCCTTCGGCGTCCGAGTCGTTGCCATAGCTGACCCTCATGTCCCTTCTCAGCAGCTCGCTCTCGATCTGTCTGCTTCCTTTGGTTGGCCATTGAAGGTATTGTTTTTTTTCCCTTGTCTCTCTGTCTTTCTTTCTGGGTATCGTTTTTGGGGCTTTAAGAACTTTCTCCATCGACGCGAGGACTGATCATTAACGATTAGACTCAATTGAGCAATCAAATTGGACTGTGTGGAGTAAATATCAGAAGTATATTTGTGAACTAGATTGGAAGACATGCAATTCTTGGTTATTCTGTGGTTCCGTGACTAAAGTCTTGGAAAATTACTGACTTGATGTTCTGGCCCATATCGACAAATTACTATCACATCGAGGAACTTATTGTTGCGGGATAGCTAACCCGTGTTTTTCGAACCTAAGCCGTAGAATGGCCGTGATTATGTTCATTCGAATTGCCTTGCAAATTGTTGTTGCAGAGATAGTTGGAGCAAGAAGTTGTTTTGATTATCTAAGGAAGAAACGAGAGTACGTGGACAACCACATTTACATTAGCGATAGAGGAAATGATACGGGTTCAGAGTTGCCCTTTTTTCCCCAGTTGAATATAAATTTGAGTATTGGTAGGATCACTTGGTCACTTCCAAAATTTTGGGCAAATGAAACCGTTATAGTTTCATGCTTCAGATAGTGGTGATACTCCTGAAAACCTGCTTTTCTTTACAGTTCAAGTTTCATATACTTTCTTGAATCAAGGATTAGATTTTCTGTATGTCTGTCATGACATTATGATTTTCCATGAAATTTACTGGTCTTTTGCTTTTACTGCTCTGCTATATTACTTTAATTAATCCAAAGTCAAGCCCTAGATTGTTTTTGAGGTCCAACCTGGTGTGTCTGCACTTCCTTGGTACTTCATTTGTTGTTGCACTGCTTAAAGTTGGCTTAGAGTTTCATTTGCAGCATGTTTCTTGGTTATCTTTGAGAAATAGCAGACCGAAATGGCCTACTTGTGACCGCGAGATACACAGGTTTTCTCAGGACATAAAGAGCTGCTTGACAGTGGGCTCTGCGATGTGCTGGTTGTATCTTCTCCAAACATGACCCATTATCAGATCCTTATCGACATCATCAACCACCCAAAGGCACATCACGTTCTTGTGGAGAAGCCATTATGCACAACGGTTTCTCATTGCCGGGAGGTCAGTTTGCTTATGATTCCTGTAAGATGTGCTACAGAAAGAGACTCTCTGCACTAAAAGCAACATGAGACAATATAAACTAGTAGGTGTCTATGAGAGGAGGTGACCATTGCACAGTGAGTATGGTTATGGAACTAATCTGTGTCTGATGTCCCCTCTCAGTCTGTTTGTACGTGTCCTCTTCCTTTTTATTTGAACAATTCCTTTCCAAAACTAATTCTAAAATTGTTTTGTTTGCCAGTCTTTACATTACTGCAATTTCAGCAGGTCTGATGATATATGACGATCCAATCAATACCTTATTATCATCTCTGATGGTTGATCTCTCTTAGTGCTGTTTCATAAGGGGTGCACAATAACTTGTGTTCAACGAACTTTAAGTCTCTCAGCTAAAGAGAACCGACTGAAACAACATTTCTTAAACAAGGAATGATTTGCAGCTTTGATCTTCCACTTTTCTAGATATACTTGCAGCCTTGAATGATTGATGACATTATAAGTGCAGTTCATCAGGATTATACAGTCTTTCCATATTGATTTGACTGATTTGGTAGGATAATCATGTAACCAGGTGGTGGAAGCTGCCAAGGGAAGGCCAGAGATGCTGGTGCAAGTTGGTTTGGAATATCGGTACATGCCACCTGTTGCTAAACTGATTGAAATAGTCAAGGGTGGTACTCTTGGACAGGTTAAAATGGTGGCTATCCGGGAACACCGCTTCCCCTTTCTTGTCAAGGTAATACAAGTCACTGAGTCAGTATCAAGTACACAGTCATGAGCAGCAAATAATCTCTTCTGCGGATGTCAGGTACACAATTGGAATCGGTTCAATGTGAACACAGGAGGGACTCTGGTGGAGAAATGTTGCCACTTTTTTGATCTGATGAGACTATTTGCTGGGGCCAATCCTGTTCGTGTGATGGCTTCTGGAGCTATCGATGTTAATCACAAAGATGAAATATATGATGGGAAGGTAAATTTTTTATTAACCTCTCAACTCTCTATGTTTCAAATAAAGGTAATGGCTGTGAATTGTGATGCAGAAGAGCAAATTTGATTTCCTTTTAGTTGTGATGACAATTAAGAAACACTGTGTAAGGAATAGCTTAAGGCAATGGCGCAAGTGACAGAGAGGACATGACCTATGATAAACTTGAACTCTCAATCTCTCATTGCGACCATCTGTCTCCCTTTAAGGCTTGGGACACTCAAAAAATTTAAAATTGGTTATTCAACTCTCCCATGTGACCGTAGTAGACTTGAAGCTGTAAATTTCAACAGAGTCTGCTCTAGCTTTTTGATTGAATTCAGTTGTTTATTTGCATATTATTTTGTGCTATGATGTATGCTTTCAGGTGCCAGATATAATTGACAATGCCTATGTCATTGTGGAGTTCGAGAATGGTTCACGAGGCATGCTCGACCTTTGCATGTTTGCTGAAGGAAGCAAAAATGAGCAAGAAATAGCTGTCGTGGGTGATATTGGAAAGGTCTCTCTCTCTCTCTCTCCCTGGTGCTCGGATCTTCTATCTGACCATGTGAAGTAGCATATTTTCGTTCTTTTTTGGTTCTTTTGTTAAAATGAAGTAGCGAATTGATAATCCAACAGGGTGAGGCATTCGTTCCCGAGAGCATAGTCCGTTTTGGCTCTCGAGCTGCTGGCAGAGAGGGCGTCCAAACATTAACAGCGGCAGATGACCGGATAAAGTAGGCTACCCACTTACCCTTTTCTTAATTGGAGACCCAGATTCCGCCACAGACGGCAAACGCCAACCTAACCAATGTGACTGTGTCGTAGGTATGACGGCCTGCATCACGGATCAAGCTACTTGGAGCACCTGAACTTCTTGGATGCAGTTAGGGCCAAGGGTGTACGTGCACCCGCCGTAGATTTGCAAGATGGGCTGATCTCAGTGGCCATGGGAGTTGCAGCACAGCTTTCTATAGAGAAGGGCCGGTTCGTTGAGATGGCAGAGGTCATTGATGAAGGCATCTCTAAATGTGCCCCAGGGCCCTGATATAACAAAGTTTCTGAAGCAACATTCTGGCAGTCTTAACTAGCTTCAGCTCTTATTGTATCTCAGCCACACAAAAATTGAGTATGGATCATAAGGTGGCGCACCTTCCTAGCATCGAAAGTAATCTGCTTTTACCAAATACTTTAGTCAAGGCCATTGGAATAAAGCGTGAATCATTTATATGAGAGGAACGCAATTCTTAAATCCCCTATCTACAAGATGAGGTCTAGGAGAATAATTGGTGGAATATAATACGATATGGTAAACAGTCGGAAGGAGGCTGTCAATAAACTGTAGGCTAATGAAGAGGAAATGAGAGGCTTACCAAATTCGAACATCATCAACGGGTTCAGCAAAGAAATCAAGTGACAATTTAAGGTACGAGGAAATGTTTAGGCAATCCTCAAATCAACACGCCGCAAGCAAAGTCGCCATAAATTTGAGGAAGGAAAACCAATTTTCCAGTTGAATAAGGACATGGTTTTTTTCTTTTGGGTTAAGGAAAAATAGGAAAGAACCGCTTGCGCCTGAACCGTACAAGGACGGTTTGGCTATACATACCTTCGGAACAGGCGAGGCATTTCTTTTGCCAAAGAAGGAATCGGTTCATTAACCATCAATCAAGACAGAATCCGCAAAGCAATAAGCACCAAAGAGTAAAGAGGTAATAGAAGTATTTTATCAAATAGAACATGCTCTTAAACGATCTCCAAAATTTGACAATTCGCTCAACAAGCTCGACAAATACTACGCCCCAGGAAAATATCCAGGAAACAAAAGTACTGCAACAAATATCCAGAAACAAAAATAATCTGACAAGCAATGAAGGCCAGATCAACGGTATCGGCGCAGGGACAGGCTGTTGTTTCTCTTCCAAGTAGCCCTGCGTGAAGGGCGAGCCTTGTGGTGTGTGTGGCCCTTTCCACGAAGGCCTCTGTACTTCTTTCCAGCAGACGTAAGACCACGAAGCTCCCTATGTTTGTGCACAGGATTGCAGAGCCAACTGATTCTCGGATCCCTTCGGATGGTTGTGTGGGCAACATCAACCAGAATTACCTCAAAATATTTGTAGGTAGAATCCTGCAATGAACATATATATTTGAAAATTTTAACAGTGAGCAACTTGATAGTCTTATGTAAGACAAAATAGTTCAACAAAATCATATAAAGAATAATAACCGTAAGCCCATGAGAGAATACACAAACCTCATTGATCCAGTAGGAGTTCAGAACCCGGAGGCCACCCAACTTTCTGCCAGCACGTTCCTCTGCAACAGACCTCTTGCTTCGCTGGAACTTCAGTTGAGTAACACCCTGATTTGTGGGCTTACCATACACTATACCCTTGGGAACAGGTCTCTTGCGACCACCACGCCTTACACGCACACGATAAACCACGTAACCCTGAAATCACTTAAACTAGTCAGATTCTGGATAGTTGCCCAACGGAAAAAAAAAATATCGCATATTGGAACATAAATCAAAGTGCCAATACGCTGCACAACAGAATAACCCATGACCCAAAGAAATGGCAAACCATCGGCATATATAATCAGACAAGACAACAGGTGATGAACCATGTAATCACTCGGCCAAGACGTCAAAGAATCCAAGCCATATAAGAGATTGCATATCCAAATAAAAGGAGGTATCCTCAGGAACATAGAGGTTGCGGAACTTATAATGTATCGATCAAGACAAAATAAAGCTCAAACTAAGAGAACCTAGTCGGTCAGATAACACCTCCAGGAACATAGAAGTTGTGAAACTTATAATGTGTCGATCGAGACAAAAGAAAGTTCGATACAAGAGAACCCACTCGGTCAGATGATCGACTTGCTTTCATATAGCTGGTCTCGGGAAGCATCTAATCATAGTACGTAAACATCCTCCTGGAGGAAGCAAACGTATCATGACGCTGCTTAACCAGCTAATGCAGATACCAAGTCAGCCAACGTCAGATGGATTACAAGCTTTTAATTCATATTCACATGTCAAACCAAGGACGAATGTGACATCAAATATGGACTTTGAAAATAGCACATAAACAACC
The DNA here is from genome assembly GCA_014182365.1 of Eucalyptus tenuipes. Classification (NCBI taxonomy): domain Eukaryota; kingdom Viridiplantae; phylum Streptophyta; class Magnoliopsida; order Myrtales; family Myrtaceae; genus Eucalyptus; species Eucalyptus tenuipes. The sequence continues at coordinate 25,880,363 of CM024540.1, read as the reverse complement.
TCGCAGGGCAAGGTTTTCTGGGTCTTAGGAATGTGACCAAAAGGCAACCATTAAGCTACCATGTCAGCGACAATCGAAGGCCATTAATCACCAAAATCAACAAATCATCCTTCTAGAGGTCAATAAGCAACTTGAGCAGACCAATGAAGCATCGTAATTTTACCTGCTTGGCCTTGTAGCCCAAACGGCGGGCCTTGTCAGGGCGGGTAGGGTGGGTGACCCGCACGATAGACGGGTGCTGGCGGTACTCCCAGCACCTAACCCTCTGCAAGAACCTCATCACATCGGACTGCTTCTTCCTCCATAGCTCCGACACGTACTTGTAAGCCCCTAAACACCACACAAACAAACCATATCAGAACACCAAACCCAGAACAATCGACAGCGAGGCACCACGCATTAAAAACCAGGCCACACGACGAAAGAAAAGGACAGATCTCGAGCATCTCTTCTCGATTCGTCGAAAGTTTCGATCTTCACGTACAAACTCCTCTCCGATAAACGCGAAGCAACGTGCAAGCATGGAAACAGATTTCCCATACCCAAACGCGGTGATCTTCAGATCACTCGAGCTCAGCTCCAACTAAATCAACGAATCAACACCAAGACAAACACGACACTGCTAACAAGCCTTATCACCAACCGAGACCAAAATGCACGTCTACAAGCGACGGGTTTTCCGGCCCCCGGCGGAACAGATAGAAAAAGCAAAAACCGATGAACCCAGCCGAGAACGAAGATCCCAAAAAGAGCGCCGGACACGGACAACATCGAGAACTCGTAAACGCGAACGAACTCGACGGAGGCCGCACGACGATTCCTAATGGAAAGCGCATGCAGATAGATGGAGGAGGAGGAGGAGGAGGAGGAGTACCCATTGGAGTGGCGGTCTGGCAGCTAGGGTTTCCGAAGCTTGCAGAAAATGGCCTAGGGTTCAGCCGATGAAGATGGTATTTATACTGGTCGAATTGGGGTCTCGTTTTGGACGGGGGAGTTCATGGGCCGGATCCGGCCCGTTTGCGCTTATGGATTGTGGCATGCGTCTGAGCAACGCGGAATCACCTTCATTTTTTTCTTTTTGCCTTAGTTTTTTTTTTTCTCTTTCTTTTTATTTATCCTTAAGTGCTTGTGATTTTGATAGGCATAAACATGCCAATTTTTCAGTTCGATATACTTTTTTTTTTTGACAAATCGGTTTGATATACTTATTACCATTACAATTGTGGCAGTGCACCACGATTCAAGGCCAACAATCAAGTAAAATCGTATGGCTTAACATTACTTGTATAAGAGTAATCGAAAGATTTTCTTTGGGAAAGAAATATAGTATTAATGTTCGGATTAAAATTTAACTGTATGGCGAGCATGCTTTATTTTAGCTACACATTACATCGCGGTTGACGTGGGTAGTCCTATTTTTAGTAGGTAACTGACTGATCATATCAACGGTGACAAATGTAGGAGTTAGACAGATTGTATACCCAATATTTATTCCTAACCTCTGTAGCTTAGACATAATTTGTTACTTTCATCTCCATACGTCCAGACTTCACCAAGCCGTTTATAAGATTCATTTATCTCCCATCGGCCCTGTAGAGACACGATAAGTATTCATTACAGGGACGGCTTTCGAAACAACATCGGCGCAACTTTCAATGTTAGTTTCTTACATGCTTTCTACAATTTGGGTGTCCCTGCGTCAAACGAAAGTTCGACATGAAGTACCAAATATTCAAGTTAAAAAGGAGCACAGTTAGAAGCAAAGGCAACATTATTCAGCACCCGGTTTATCATCGTGGTTTAGTCGCAAACGACAGTCTCACGTAGGGGTGTGCAAAAGAATCGGGATTCGCCCGGACCGCCTGAAATCGGACCGGAACTGCCTGGAATCGGTGGTTCTTGAGGGAACCGGTTCAGTTTCCGGTTCCAATTTATGGGAACCGGTGGGTACCGGTCCGGTTCCCGATTCCATAAGTGGATCCGTCCACCCGCCCACCCAAACCGAACTGATTAATTTTTAATATTAAAAAATTAAATTACTAATTAACAAACCCATCATCAAAAGGCAAGCACGAACCCCTTGACAAAATGCCTAGGGGCTGCATGACAACATTTCTTTTCCCCAAAATTTCTGTTCTTTTGTTCCCCTAACAAAAAAAGAACAAAACCCGTTTGTAACGCTGTTGTTTTTATTCCCTGGAATAGAAAAGTTAGCCCGGAAATAGAAATGAGAAACAAAAAAAATTGCTTCTTATCCCGGGAATAATTTCTAGAAATAAGCAAATTTTCTTTTTTATTTTTGTTTAATTTCTTTCTCTTGCCGCGGCCACCTCCAACCGCCGATCGCCCGTCGGCCGCCCGCCGCCATCGGTCGCCGGCCGCCTCCGCCGCCGCCGGTCGCCGGACGCCGGCGCCGTCGCGATCGCCGTCCGCCGCCACCGCCGCCGGTCGCCACCGGCCGGCGGTCGACAACGGCGGCCGGCAATCCGTGGGCAAGAATAAAAACGAATAAATACAAAAGAGAAATTGTTGCGTTACCAAACGCATTTCTATTCAAAGAGTAAAAATTTTGTGTAGTTACCAAACGGATTCTTTTACTCGAAATTGTTCCCCGGAATAGAAATAAAAAGAACTGTTTCGAAAAAAAACTCTTCCCCAAAGAAATTTTACCATGCGCACCCCTAGCAAATGGAGACGTCCCGTAACCGAAAGTTATAAAGTCCAAAGCGGGCAATTAGTAGGCAAAACTCAAGAGGCCAGCACGCGAAGAAGTAGGGTTGTAGGAGGAGGAGAAGAAGAAACCCAGGAACCCCCTCGGGCTAGGGTTCGCGAGGAAACCCTCGTTAGCAGCCGTCCATCCCTTTCTTTATTCGGCCTCCGAAAAATCGCCGTTGCCTTTGACAGCAGCTGTTCTTCTTTTCCGATTAGGTAAAGAAAAGCTTGTTCGAATCGAACAGTGTTCATAAAAGAAAGGACAGTTATATCACAGCAAAGGCTGTTACAGATAGCTAGATTGCTTCTTTGACAAGCCAGATGGGTGATTCTACCTCAAAAGAGAAAAAAAACAAGTTAGGCTCGAAAAGAAAGTAAGCAACTACATCTCCTTCGGACCCTGAAGTGAACGGCCGCTTTTTAGAGTGTTCTAACCAACAATAACGAGAAAGCTTTTTTGTTTACTCCGTCCGTCCCTTTCTCTATTCGGCACTTCGGAAAATCGCTGTCGTTCTCGACAATCGTCCGTCCGTCCTATTGTGAGACCAGCCCATGGATCCACCGGGAACCGGACCGGACGCGGTCCGGTTCCCGGTGGATCCATGCAACAAACGGGTGGATCCCGGTTCCAATTTTTCGAAACCGGTCCTTAGCGGGCGGTTCCCAGTTCTGCCTGGACCATGCACACCCCTAGTCTCACGCAGCTATCACAGTAACCACTGGGTCGACCAAGCATGAGCCAACAGAAGGTTGTGATGACTGTGAATCAATGATCACTAAACGATAGTGCTGTCAATGGGTCGGGTCGGGTCGGGTTTTAATGTTACCCGAATTGAACCAACCCAAAAACCATAATACCCGAAGCACTAATTCGGGTCGGGTCCGGGTCGGGTTGACCAATGCCACTGATTTCACACACAATGGCATTGGTCGTGTGAAATCAGTCCTGTTAACATGCCGCCGGTTGCACAGTTTGCATATGGGATATTATATTAATGGAGAGAAGATTGAGCTGTTTTGTGAAAGCATAAGGAGAAACCAGCTGAATAACGAGGTGTAAATGTTGCAAAGCAACCAAGATCAGAAGCCATTGCAGCAAAAAAAGGGTCTGCGACGTTAACTAATTTGGCAAACGAAGGTAACAGTCGTTCGAGCACTACCGATGAGTTATCAAGTTGAATGCGACTGAGCTTATGGCGGGAGCCTCTCTTGCGTGTCTTAGCATTGACAGTCCCGAGTTCTGGATTGGAGCTTCTTCTCATCATGAATCATAATGAATTACCATGCGGGCATGGCGGAGGATGCTGCTTTTGCCTAGCTCTCACCTCGTTCTCTACATTTTCTCTTCTGGTTTACGGATGAATTGTGAAGATCGAGACTTCGACATCGACAACATTACAATCTCGTGATGCAGAATCAAGAGAAACTCTGCATCTACAATGTCAAAAAGGTAACTGCAAACTTTATATATTAGACAAGTTCATGCGCATTTTCTCTCCAAGTTGTATAATTTCAGGGTGTCGCTAGCAGATTGTTATCTGAGGATTGAACAACTGCAAACATCGAATCAATGCTATTTCATCAATATCAACGTCCATTCACAGCATCACTCATGTTTATTTCACGAAAATTGCTCATTGTCCAGAGAGTGTATCATCATGGAGTCAAATTTCTTACCCAATCCAGTTAGAGCAAGAAGCTCATATGAATCATCCTCAACAGTCATCATCTATACAAAAGCAAAATCATATCTTTTTCCCCTCAATCCAAGACACCGAACGAGAATCTCCACAATTCGCACTCTTATTATACAAAGCAGGACACCAAAAATCAGGGTCGCTTCCCCTACTCCTCCCCCCTCTCAGAAGACCAGGCGGAAGTGCGGCGCGTCGGAGCTGGCTGCGGGTAGGACCCCCCAGCAGCAGGGCTCGAGGTTACTGGAGATGGGGCAGCACCCGGCGAGAGTGACCTTGTCGGCGGTGGTGGCAACGGACAAACTCGAAGACGGTGACATTGGCCAGCATGCCAGGAGCTTTGGAGGGCGAGCTTGGGGTGGTCGAGGCGCTGGAAGGCGCAGTCATTGGGAGAAGGCAGGGTGGCCGTAGCAGGGTGGCCATAGCAAGGTCTTCTGAGAGGGAGGAGGAGAACGTGTTTGGGTTCGTTGTAGGATCTTCCGAGAGGAAGGAGAAGGAGGAGAACGTGTTTGGGTGAGAGAACGTGTTCTGAGTCAATAATGTGTTCGGGGCAAACAATGTTCCAACCCTAACCCGACCCAAAACATATTTGTTTGCTTGTTATATAATCGTTACCTGAATAAGATTAAAACCTGAAACTGTACTCAATTTGTTTCGTATTCGGTTCGTGTTCGGGTCGGGTTTTTGGACACCCCTACTAAACGAGAGTGATACATGACGTGACTCGAAGGAGCCCAGTGCATTCAGGCACTGTATATGCACCCTCAATCGTTCATGGACGATGAAAGCAAACTAGAGTCGGAAGAACGTCCAACGAAGCAATCAATTGGCCCTTTGATTCTCAAGTAGTGGAATTGCATCGCTCCATTTGGTAGCTGCCATTCCTATCGTCTGTAATGCTATTAAGGAGCTCGAGGAAATCCGAACCACGGTTATGAAATCAGATAATTATATATATGGAAGTTAAAAGTTTCATCTACAACGGCAGTCGGAGTTCTTGACATTCGCAAATAAGTGAAGGGAAAAAGTAGGTTCCTCAGTAGAAGGGTCAGAGCACATCAAAAGTTCAAACACAGATTGAAATTCTTTCTTTTCATATATCTGCCTATACCATAAAGGATGAACTTGCATGACAATCAGTCGAAAAAACTAAGGGGGTCTAGTAAAAATCAGGCTAAAGAAAGGAAAAAGAGAAAGTTATACATCTGTCAAGATCAATGAAGATACAATCACAACATACGCAAGAAAGAAGAAGATGGCTATCTGAATGAAAAACTTGGGGTTCTCCCTCATGTTCGGAGAGGTTACAGCCCTGTAAAGAAACGACAGCTAGTTAGTTTAACCACGAAATAAGGATCACTAGAGCAAGGAAAAACTAGTTTCGTTGAAAATGTTTCTGATAATTGTAAGAGTGCCATGGCGCAAAGTGACAATACCGAGCGATTCGCTGAGAAAATCTATGAAAGGGTAGGCTCTGGATGAACACGATCCCTGGCCCTGTCAGAACAGCTGTTACTAGATTATCACCCTGCAATTGGCAGACAACATGTCGGCGTTAATGTTCTTCCAGTGAAAATAGATAAGAGGAAGAAGCTGTTGAAACAGGTGGACATGCCTTACAAATAAATTAACCAAAGACAAAAAGCTGGCTTCTATGGCCAAATGCAGTCATATAGTGGAAGCATCTACATAACCTGAAATTCCACATTCGGAACGATGCCAGAGAAATAAAACTTACCCCAAAGACTGCTCTTCTGATGGGACCATTGTACTTAATTTGGATATTGACCGTGCCTGTCACAGCAGCAATGCAGGATACATCGACAGCTAAGACTTCTCCAACCTCAAGATTCTTCTGCACAACTGTACCAAAGAGACAAAGCAAACATCAGGCCCTTTCAACTATTCAAGAAGAAAGCAAATTTGCATAAAGTACTTCAAATTTTCAAGAACCCAGATACGAGTGAACTAAAAATGAGTGCAAAACCAAATGGATCTTGAAGAAACCTTCTAGCATACTAAGTACAAAAGAAAGTATTGGTGCTTCAATTGCATCAAAAAGGAACACAAAAGGCTTAGCTATATTCTCTACAGTTGACTATTAACAGTAACCATGCTTATCCCAAGAAATGGATGTGCTACAGGAATTGAACTATGATCTTGGAAGAGCATACCAGATCCACCCGCAGCTAAAAATGCAAGTCCTTGGCCTGAGAGTTTCTGTCTCAAAAATCCCTAAAATAGCATATTATACTTATCAATTAAACAAAAAAAAATGGATAACTTGGCAATTATATCGCAAAGGTAAAGATCAGGAAAAAAGAATTCTCTCATTTCAACAGTCGGCAGTCGTAGCCAAACAGAAGGTGCGATAAGGCATTGTATCTCACCTCTGCACCAGTGACCACATGACGTGCCCTCTGATCAATCGTGCTACTGACCTTGACATCGTTGATAGAGCAAAGAAATGCATCTGGCTACAGATAAAACTCAGAGAAATCAATTAATGTACCAGGACACAGTAATAAGAAGACAATTAATTTGAACAACAAACGCGTCCCGAACCATATGCTGATACGTGACTTAGAAGTATCCAAACTGATTGCTGTTGATAAAACTAGAGTAAAAGATTACAAAAGATAACCACAAGGCAACAGAGTAGGGCTCTACCTGGCATAAAATTTCTCCCCCAAACATAGCCAGGTCAATCTAAACAATGCACAATTCAAGGGCTGTAATTAGAGATACAACATTCAATATGCCTCAATATGTTCGAGTAAGAAGATATGCAATAACCTAGTACATTAAAACAATCAAGACTACAATAATTTGACTTGTCTAGGAGGACAAACCGGGAGAATTCTTGCAAGAGAAGGTGCAGCTATTCCAACAAATCCATCATCAGGACCAGGGTTTCGAAGAGTTATGCTTGTCACATTCTTGCCAAAAAGCCATTGCCACATACCCGCTTCATTCTCAGGTAGATAAACATTGTCCATTTCAATAGACCCAGACATGAAGCACATAGAACCTGCCGAATTCCATGAGTCAATCCCTCATATGTGGCAAAAGAAAAAGAAAAAGCTGTTCAGACAGCTCAGCACCTAGCAATTTAGCAAATGAGAACTTCCAAACGAAAGCTGTTCAGTGATGCATGCAAAGGTTCCTGATCCAACCACTGAGACATCCAAAATCAGTTTATGCATGAAGATATGCTCAATAGTACCATTATTTTCAGTTTATGCATGAAGCATTGTCCAAGAAAAATATATATAACAAGTACCTTGAGTTGCATTCACGAACAAAAGAAAAAAGGAGAAGAACAAATCATTGGTAACCAATTCTAGACTACATCAAATGTGCTGATAACATTCTCTAAACAATAAAAGCCAGGTCTGTTTCTGCAATCCAAAATAGACGACCAGCAGATAAACTACCAAAAACATATTTAAGAAGGATGCTACAAATAGTAAGGACTATTTGCCCCCACTCTATCATCCACAAGGCCCAGATATATCAGGGAAAAGATTTATGAGTCATGACATGACATGAAGAACATAAAGCAATCTTAAGTTGGTGTACTATGTCTTGACGCTTGATGCAGGATGCTTTTTCCTGAAGATCAATAAACTAACCTACCGCAGGGTAAACATTCCTTCACCAAGATGTCGAACGGTAAGTAGATTGCAGAGGTCATGTACTAAGCAGCTAAAAAACGTGTTTCTTCATTCTTCAACGGTTAAAAAAAAAAAAAAAAAAAAAAAAAAAAAAAAAAAAAAAAAAAAAAAAAAAACATACAGGTTTGAGGGCAACTCACCAGGTCTTGCAACAACTTTTTCTTGTGACTTCAACATTATCTGATAGCAAAAACACAGATTTGTTCAAATATGTAAAGAGACGAAAATGGAACAAAAGAAGGCCAGCATGAGTAGTTGTATACCTGGACGACCTGTGCTTCACCACCTAAAATCTGGAAGGGTATGACAGCATCTTGAGGACTCTGCAGCAAATCAACCCACATGAAATCAAGAGGGAAATAAGAACCCGTAAACAGAGAAGTGAACAAGAAATACTTGACAGTTCAGAATGCAACAAATAAAGACGGCAGGCCTCTTTCAGATCAAGTTACACATCCAAGTCCAAACCAATGGCAAAGAAAGGTGCATCTTAGATAATGTAACATCCATTTGGTAGACTGAGATAAGCTCCTCACAATGACAGCACTAGAACTAACACTCCAATAACTTCCCGTCACCAAGCATTACATTGGCATTTAAAAATACCACCAACGCTCTTTACCGAGGGCTCCTGCTCCAATTCCAACCCATAAGAACAGCTCATTCACTGCAGACTCAAGTTTGTACCCATGTCCCATCCCACTATTCGAATTAGCGTAGCCAACAACGACACGAATGAGGCAGGCACCATTTTCACCTCAACAAACCGACTCAGAAATCTACTGCTTCTCATGCCGACATCCCCGAAACTCTATTCCAGATCATGGAACCTCGTTCCCGACCAAACTCGAAGTTCCACTTATCCAAAGACGCTGATTCACTGAAAAGGATAAAACCAAGTGCAGAACCTCCTCTCCACCTGCCGCGACACACCAATACCTCTTCCAAACAATCGGCTCCCCGATTTCCAATTCACTAAATCTCGGCCGCAAGAAAATGATCGCCCGATACGCGGCGGCCCGAGCTAAAAAGGGGTCGACGGAAAATGAATCCGAACTCTAACCAAAGCAAACACAAACCTCTTCCCTCCGCCGCAATTCCTAGGCAAAAACGATTCGCGATTTACCTGATAAACGTAGGGCTGGAAAGGCGTCGAGAAGAACGGCGCGGCCATGGCGAATGCGGCGGCGGCGACGACTTTCCGACTTGCTTCCCGACAACGACGCCCTCACAGACTACCGGAACGGCGGAGCCCTAGATCGCATTGGAGGTCCCTCAGGCGGAGCAGCTGCCGCGAACGATCCTCTTCCTCCGATCGGAGACCAAACGATCGCCGGACCGCCTCGGGGAAAGAGATCGGATTCGGGGATTTTTAAAGTAGCAGCGGCAGGTAGAACGGGCTTGGGGCTTTTTCATTGCGTTTGCAATTTTTATTTTTATTTTTTCCCACCGGCGATTGGAGTGGCATTTTCGTCATTGCGGCCATCGTTTGCTTTTCCCTCGTCACTTGGGGCGTTACACGTAGGCTCGATTCTGACGTGGCGTGGCGTTATTGGTTCCGCCTTGCTATACGGACGTGGTCGGGCTACAGGATTCGGGCTGATTCAGATGCGGATCTGGGCGTTCGTGATGGGCCGAGACTCGACCCGGCCCGTCGTCTGGTGAAATCCTCCCTGCTAGTCTAAGGTTAGGGGTCTCTTCGATAACCATTCGGTTTTTCTATTTTTCTGCTCTTTTTTATTCTCCAAAACAGAAATTTATTTGATAATATGAGCTAATTTTTTTTTATTTTCTAAAACAGAAAAGTGATCAAAAAATAGATTTAGAATAAAAACGAAAAGTAAAAAAATACTATTTTGTTCTCAAAACAAAAGGAGAAATAAAGTTATTTTAGAAAAACAAGCTTAACATAACCTAATGTTCATGTTACACAAACAACACAAAGTTTGCTCTCCTGACCTAATCTCGAAGAACAGCTCTTGGGCATTTTTCATTGCGTTTGCATTTTTTTTTGTCTCTGACCACTGCCAATTGAGTGGCATTTTGGTCATTGCAGTGATTGTTTGTTGTTCTTGATGCATCGCTTGTCACTTTAGGCGCTACATGTAGGCTCGATTCCAACATGACTTCGCATTATTGGTTCCGCCTTGCTATTAGAATGTGGTTGCGCTTTTGGACTCAAGTTGATTGAAATGCATATCTGCGCATTCACTCCCTAATTACTGCCATTGTTTTTAAGATGGTGCATATTGCTATTGTTTTTTGAGGAGGGTGCATATTGCCATTGTTTTTTTTTTAGGAGGGTGCTGACCTTTGAGTGATTAGGGAGTAAAGTCAGACATATTTTTCATTTGTAAAGAATTAATCAATGTCAATGGCAAGGGCGATTTTTGTTATTTTTTATTTTATTTTTGGTTTCGGTTGGTGATTCCAATGGGATTGTTATGCTATATAAATCTTTTGTTGTCGGTGCAACGTTATTATGAGGCTAATGTTGTTTTTAGAAGTGATATGTGCATATCTTGTTGTTGCTTGAAATTGTAGGTTCTAGTGGATTTACGGGTGCTGGTTGTATGTGTTGGAGTAAGGGCGTTTGGTTCGGTTTTGGGGAATGCGTTTGCAAAAATGCAAATACCTTTGGGAGAAGGGGTTTTCCGAAATGCAAATATCGTTTGGTAAAATTTGCATTAAGATACAACTTTGGCCAAAATATTGTTTGGTAAAATTTGCATTTGTAAATAACTTTTATTAAATTAAAAAACAAAAAAATATTTTTATTTTTTTTAAAGTCCTACTACTGACTAGATCTGGCAGTCGAATGGCCAGATCCGGCCCCGGACGGTCATCGGGGTCGGGCGACCCTGTGTGACGGCCGCTTGAGGTCGCGCAACCCCGGGCGACGGCGACCTTAGGCGGCCATCGCCCGGGGTCGCCCGACCCTGGCGACCGTCGTCGTGGTCGCCTGACCCCGCCAGTCGTTGGCCTCCATGCGGTGGTTTTCCTCGCAGATGAATAGTAACCTCAAAGTGAACAATAACCGAAACTTGCATTCCGAAAATGCAAGTCCCCAAATGACCTCTGAGGCACTGCTTTGGACTAGGGGCCCTTAGAGTCCTTTGGAGATGCAATTGTATCTCGCCAAAGTTGCCCAAAAAATCGAACCAAACGCATTTGCATTTGGCCAAGGGACTTTAGAGTCCCAAAGCAACCAAACAGGGCCTAAGAATAAAATGCATTAGCACACCTTGTTGCATTTGTGGGTAACGCATCTTGTGCAAGAACAAGAAACATTAGCAATCCAATTGATGCGACAATATGCACCACGACTGTTGTAAGCCAAGTGACATTTGAAACTAACTTGTTCTTTTTTTTTTAAAATTTATGCAACACGAGTGATCACTTTTTAATCGTGATTGGTACTTAAATGATCATAGCACTCAAGTGATTACTATTTACAACTTATGGCACTGAAATAGTCAATCGTGAATTTGTCACAATTCCTTAATTTTCGTCATGGTTTATAGTGATAGTTGTAGCAAACCAACAAATCATTACCAGACAAAAAAGGCAGTAAACTATTATATTCGAAGCAAAAGCTAAAAAAAAAATTGATAATACACAACTAAGTAAGAAAATTTTTAATTGTTCACAACCAATGAATTCCAACTCAACCTTCCATTTCTACCATAAATTGCAACAAAATCTTTTCTTCCATACAAAAGTTGCAGCAAACCAAAAGTACACTTCACTTACAAGTAACCCAATACAAGTACATATTCCACATCTTTGACTATGGTAGATATACAAACTTCTTCTCATTACTCACTTCACATTTGAATAGACTACACAAGAAAATAACATCGCAATCAACACTTGATAAGAGTTTCTTTCAATTTTTATTCTTGAAACCTCCATCTTCAAATGGTTGACTAGAGATGTTAAACTTTTCATTTTAGTTTATATTAAGTCAATATCCTTCAAATCGTCCATTAATATAGGTAAGGTTGATGTCAACCTTCAAGTAACTCTCAGATCACCTCTATCGCTCAACCGGAGAATTTCGCACCAACTCATTTGAAATATTTGTACTTTGAGCCTTCTTTATATTTGCCACACCCATGGAATCTTCTCCGGAAATTCAACCGAGTTCCAGATGTTCTTCTCGGACTCGGCAAATCGCAATAACAATAACACTCAACTCACTATCTAATTCATATTTTTGGAACGAATGTGAGCTCTTGCTAAAATTTCTACTCTCCATTTGCAAGATCGAGCTGATAATTTTAGGAGAAAATCAAAATAGGCACTCAAATTAGGGATTTAGGTTTTGAACTTCTGATTCTCTTTCAATTTGGGGATTTAGGGTTCTTACTTTGGGGAAAGATGCCAAACAATGTCGTTTTGTTGTTTGCATACTGACTATACTCTTCGACGAGCCATGTCGATTTAAAAATTAATAAAAAACTGTCATAAAGGATTTCCAATCAATCATATCAGCGTTGGTAATGAAATGATCGTTTTTCAAACTTTTTGACACTCAAGTGATCCAAAATAAACTTTCGATATCAAAGTGAGTGCAGCACATAGCTTTTGGCACTTCTAATGTATTTACTTCCGGTCTTATTGCAAACATTATACTTGATGCATTCTCCACTAGAAAATGCTCCATCTAAACACCTATCTAAGCGCTCATTGTGGAGTATCTATGCCTATCTTTTTCACCCGAATGACTTACCCATCATCATAATCAATTACATTTGACATTCGACTATCCACCTAAGTTTCTATGTTTATGCCATGAAAGGCATCTTTCTCTTGAAATTTTTCTCAACCGCATATTCTTTTCGATCAATTTCAAGAATACCTCAATTACGGCATATGCTGAGCAACAAGTAATTTATCATATTTAGAAGGTACTTAATAGAGATTCAGTTTCTCGATTCAATTATGCTACATCAGCTCAAGAGATCCATTCAACAGATCATATTCCATTAAAAAAATTTGTTCTCTTTCCATATAACTCTTCATGTAATGAATTCTCTCTTTAGAACAGTTGCTATCGACTTGCTTGTAATGTTTTGAGCATTTTAGATAAATAGTCCAAGAATAACGAGTACAAGTTCGCTGTTTGAAGTTGCAGAAGCTCTCATTTTTCATCACCTAAATCAAGACGGAGCGAGAAAAGGTTAATAACTATGGTAAAGCACCCGAATTTCCATAAGGATAGGAAGAAGTCTGCATAATTCTAAACTCGGCAAAACATAGCTAAACGAGATCAAAGTGCTCATATCGAGTCATTATGTCGATGAAAAGTATCCACTTCTTTCTATGTGTAGCTATTACATTAAACCAATCACAAGCGTAAAATATCGTGCTATAACGAGACCTGTGTGCCACACGGAATATAATAACTCAATGAGAAAAAAAAATGAATTGATTCCTTTGTCATACTTAATTTTTTTGGGGAGTTACTCTAAATTATGCCCGTGATACCAATCTTCTCAAGCACCAAATTTATTAATCCGAATGATTCGTTAGGTGCTCCAAATGATTTACGTTTGCCTCATCTGCTCTGGCGGCCGGAGAAACCGACGGACGTTGACCTCCCCTATCCATGTGTTGGACCGCGCAATATTCACCATATTCAACGGTCAACGCCAACCTCTCGGGGCCCCACTTGGCTTATATATAATAAAACTTCATAATTCGACATCATCCACCTCCTATTTCCTTTTTAATTTTTTTTGGTAAATTACGAGGTCTATAGTAATAATTATCCCCTGCTTTTTAAAATTCACATTCCTTTTCTCCGCGATATATAAATCTATCAAGTACATAACAAATCGATATTATACATAAAATTGATACAACTATTATAAAGGACAGAGTGGAAGCAACCTAGACTGCATCAAAATCGAAACATTCCTTTCCCCTATTCACCTCTCATTCCTTGCTTTGGTTAGAAGGAAAAATGGATTTTTAATTTATGCTCTTTCGGGCTTCTCCAATTCGAAAATTGTACCGAGAAAAGAAGGACGGCAGAGAAAATGAATCGAAACAACTCCACAGATCATCCTCACACAAATAAAGGCGCGAACATATAAACAAAAACCGTGATGTTTTTTCTTTCCCCAGATTAATACAGCATAATGAAGGGAAAATAAAATATACATCGTATGATTGGAGTCATGCACGATGGTGATACTTATACTGTCGTTCTAACTACAACCTAACATTATTATTATTATTATTATTATTATAGTTATTGCTATAATTATACGAGCTACTTGTTTGATTATTTTTCTAACAGCGGCGGAGCGAATTTTCAATTCGTTAAATAATTTGCTTCAAGCTGAGAGTCGAGTCGAGTCGAGTCGAGTGGATACAAAAGCGCGTCCGAAAGCCGTTATTCCGCCGTGCGGGCTCTCGCCTTCGCTTCCCTCCATTCAGCTTTTCGCCTTCCGTTCGGGGGGCGGCTCAATCCGGATTCGTCTCTCCGATCAGGCTGCCGCGCGGAATTCCGATCGCGCGCTCCCCAGGTACCCCGCGGTTTTCCCTTCTCGTTCGATTTCCTCGTCGGCGGCGATGCTCGCTTGCTCGTTCGTCGGAATTCCCCTGCTCTTTTTTTTTTTTTTTGCGTGTGTAATGGATGGACGAGTCGGAGGGGCGCTGGTTGCAGCGACGAGTCCTGATTTTGAGCCATCAGCGTCCGATTCCCGTGAAAATCGGGTTAGAAAGTTGAATGCGAAGCTTGATAGCCAAGCAACTTTGGACGCGTTCTTCGAGTTCGTTGCATTGATTTCCAAAGGTCGATTCCGATACCCCTTGTTTTGGTATTTTTTTTTTTTTTTTTGTTTTGGCTGGACGTTGCTCGGCGAAATCCGTTTCGGGAGCGAATTTTGCGTTTCCAGAGTGACTACGAAATCGGGTTGGCCCCCTGCTTTTTGAAAATTTGCCTGTTCTGGTTCGACTCCTGGTGGCATTTTGCTTTTCTCTTCCGTTGAAGCTGTTTTCGGTTCGTCGAATGCGTAATCATTTGTGAACATAGGAAGGGCGATGTAGGTGGTGTGAGGATACAGTGCGAAGTGTTCGAAGATTTTCTAGTTTCTTCGTCTTGTCTATTTACCGGCTAAGGCAGTTGTTGAATCGGTGGCTGACAGCTCGTACTGAGAATCCTAGTCATATGCTGATTAAGGGTATTTACACCATGTTATTTGCTTGTCTAGGCGTGGATAGCGTGGACGTTACGAGTCTTGACTGTGTTTCCTTCCGGAAGATTATTAGGATGATGTGCACGCACTTGACACGAAGGGATAAGCTGGTCATTCTTCTGTCGAGTGGCGGAATTGATCTTTCTTGCATGGTGAGATGAGAAAATTGTTGCCACGGATTGCTCTTGTACTGATGGGCGAGCTCTTTCGGCGTTGTATTGGTAAAAGAATTGACTGGAGAAAGATTTTCTTTCTTGGGGCCATCATGACTTTAGCTGGTGTTCTGCTTCCAAACATCATCTTTCCTTATACACTGGACACATGGTTCTTCTCTCCTCCTGTGACAATCTCCCCATATGCTATTTTGAATGGAACCACCCATTTGAGTGAGACTGTAAATGGTGCAAGGGTTGAACAATCTCACCTCGTTCCAGCGGCCCCTGTCGCTTCTGTAAATGCTTCAACTAACTTGACTCAGTTGGTGTCAGTTGAGGAGGAGATTTCTGCAGTAACTCAAGAAGAAAAGCTGCAGTCTAATATATCAGAGAAGATCAATATATTGGAAGAAGAAAAGTTTTTAGCCTCACCTCTCCCTTTTCTTGCTTCCCCTCCTCTCCCTCCTTCCCCTCCTCCTAAAAGATACGTGTCCTCAAGTTTGCAGGTAAAATTTCTCCCGGATAGAATTCTATTCTTCTTTGTGAGTAATCATGGAGAAGCTATGAGATTGGCTAATACTGGTTTCATGTATCCTTTGTAGAGAGACTTATGGTCTTTGCCACCTCATGAGGCACTGATATATGCAAAAAAGGAGATTGCACATGCTCCACCAGTTACTGATGATCCAGATTTGTATGCCTCGTTATTTAGAAATATTTCTGTCTTCAAAAGGTACATTCTATCTAGCACTTTGCATTATTCCTGAGAAAAACTCAATTTTCCCCAAATGTTTCATTTGGTGTACGTGATAAGAAAATGAATAGAGAAATCTCCAATTACATGTGGTGTGTTGACTCAATGGGTGAAAGTTGAGTGAGGAAGATTGATGCAACCGAGATGGAAATACCTACATGAAATCTTTCTATCTGTTAAGCAGGTCTTCTAGACATCCACTAATGGTGGGAAATAATATTTACCCTCTGAAGTTTGCAATATATATGAATTAGTCCCTTGAAGTTTATTCTTTCACTTTGTATTTACTGGTTCAGAATGGTTTAGTTTCTCCCAAATCCTCGTTAGTGTTTTTCTGGCCAGAATGTAATCACTCTTGAAGTACGCGACACAAAAAATGAGGGTGTTGATGGGCATTGAAAGGATTATTTGGACAGTTATCACCACTAGTTTCAACAGCTATACACGGCTAGCTTCATAATTGATCAAATCCTGACAGAAAAAAAACATTGATAGTAAGGATTTGGGATGTTAAAAGATATGCTGGTGATGGTTAAAAAGCCTTTCATATATAGATCTCAATTATGATATGCAGGTTGACACAACTTTCTATATTGTCAAGTGGCTCAATTATTACCCATGCTAGCAACATCTGCGCGCTTCACTGCGCTCA
Organism: Eucalyptus tenuipes; assembly: GCA_014182365.1. NCBI lineage: Eukaryota > Viridiplantae > Streptophyta > Magnoliopsida > Myrtales > Myrtaceae > Eucalyptus > Eucalyptus tenuipes. The sequence continues at coordinate 25,863,508 of CM024540.1, read as the reverse complement.
ATCATTTTTTATGGGCAAAGTTTATTAGTTACTTATTTTTGTAATATACTAATAATGATGGTAGCAGCATATACTTTATAATTTTACTTGAGATACAAGGTGAGGTCATTTCTTAATGGTCTTTAATTTGAAAATATATGTATTATAAGTAAAACGAGACACTCATTGGTAATTTTTACTTACTAATTGATTCCGTGTGGCAATAACTACACTTGTGAAATATAAAGAGGATGGCACATAGAAAGTGATAAATTAAAATACCAAAGAAGAAGAATATAACGTCTTTAGACCTAATATCTTAATCCTATGATGGGTAACCATATATTTAGCAAGACTTCATTCTTTTGCTTAAAATAAATATTGACAGAATTGGGATGATCTTGTTGAGCTACCGTGGGAGTGTTGGATGTGTTAGGAAGTGACAGAATGATTTTATGCGGCCCGCAGTGTCCGGTATAAGTTATACATGATGGAAACCTTGGAAGTGGTGTTCTCTGTTTATCTTATTTTTATAGTAGGGTGCTATAAACTGGCAAACAGTTTTATCTATGGTAAACTCAGTTCAAATTGAAGGCCAAGCGTACCTGAATTTTAACAGGCTCTCAACTGATTTGATTTTGACGTTGTGAGTCTGTCATTGCTTCTTTTTTTCCTTGTCTATTTAATTGAAGATTGAGTTGTCTTTTTAAAATCGATTGCAGGAGCTACGAATTAATGGAACAAATACTCAAAGTTTATATTTATCCGGATGGACGACGTCCAATCTTCCACCAACCCTACCTCAGGGGAATCTATGCTTCAGAAGGTTGGTTCATGAAGCACATGGAGGGGAACCGCCAATTTGTCACAAGGGATCCTGAAAAGGCTCACTTATTCTATCTATCTTATAGTGCACGCCAGTTGCAGAAGGAACTTTATGTGCCTGACTCTCATAATATGAGACCACTATCGATTTTCTTGAGAGATCATGTGAATTGGATTGCTGCAAAATATCCTTTCTGGAATAGGACACATGGGTCAGATCATTTCCTCGTTGCTTGTCATGACTGGGTAAGGGAATCTAAATTCATCAACAAAAACTATTGTTTGCCATTTTGATCCTGATTTGATGCATGCAGCTTGATGTGGATCTTCAAAATGTCACCCTTAAGTAAGCTTGCCATATAATTTTAACTAGTAGATTTTCTCGAAGCAGCATCAATTCTTTTTCAGTGCTTACAGATTCTCGATGTCTCTTTATGTTACCCGATGTACCATTCTCTTCTTTAAAGTTTAAAACAGGCATGTCTTTAAAAAGGTTTAGCCTTTCTCAGAGGATCATGAGAGAAACTTGATGTCAGTACTTAAGCTTTGTAGCTTGGAAGTCACACTTAGATACTTACAGAGGTAAAGGCCGGTCACATTTAAGAGCTGAATTCCAGATGGCATGCTTTCTCTTTGGATGCGCCATGTGCCACCTGAAACAAAGTGGAGTTTCTGGTGTGGATTTTCGTGCTGGGGGAGAGGGATAGAGGGATTCACACTCTGTATCTTGTTCCCCAGTTTTAATATTAATATGCTTGAAGTACTAAAACGATTCTTTCTATCAAATCTTCCTCTAATATATTCTAGTCTTGCAGGGCCCATACACAGTGAATGAGCACGAGCAACTAAGCAAAAACACTATAAAAGCTCTATGCAATGCCGATCTATCAGAAGGAATTTTTACTGCTGGAAGGGATGTTTCCCTAGCAGAGACAACAATAAGAAACCCAAGGAGGCCTCTTAGATATGTCGGTGGTAAGAGAGTGTCTCAGCGCTCCATTCTTGCATTCTTTGCTGGAAACATGCATGGTCGGGTACGCCCCACTCTTCTCAAGTTCTGGCAAGATAAAGACGAAGACATGAGAATTTATGGGCCACTGCCCAATAGAGTCTCCCGAAAGATGTCTTATGTAGAACACATGAAGTCTAGCAAATACTGTATATGCCCCATGGGTTATGAAGTTAACAGCCCCAGGATTGTCGAGGCAATATATTACGAATGTGTTCCTGTTATAATTGCTGATAACTTTGTTCCTCCTTTAAATGAAGTCCTAGATTGGAGTGCTTTCTCTGTCATCGTGGCAGAGAAGGATATTCCAAAACTAAAGGAGATACTATTGGCAATTCCTATGAGGAAGTATATGTGGATGCAGACCAATGTGAAGATGGTGCAAAAGCATTTTCTATGGAATCCAAGACCACTCAGATATGATTTGTTCCACATGATTCTGCATTCTATTTGGTTTAGCAGGTTGAATCAGATCTTTCTTCCGTCAGCATACTGACTTTCTTGCTTTCCGCTGTGTCTGAAGTCAAAGAGCGTGCTTGAGATCAGATGGATAATTTTATGCAAAATTAGCAGAAGGGATTAATTTCAACTCTCCGAAAGCTACAGCCTTGATATTTGAGACAGAGACCAAAATTTTGGCAGTACTTCAGAATCGATGACGGCACTAGGACACTATGGGTGAAACATATGACTTATGCATGACTCAATGCTGAAGGTACGTTTGCTCATCCTAATTACTAACTTTCTTGGGGTTGGAAGACATTTGCAGACCTGAATTTGATTGGCTGATAATACACGTCACTAGATTCTACTGTGGATCCACAACGGGCTCTTTGATTTTAACTAACACCTAGAAGTAGGTCCCGACCAAAAGGCTGGCCTGGCCTGGGACCAGACTAAAATAAATCCTCGTCTACAGCCACCCTTGTTTAACTTCACTTGGGTCTTCTTTCGCCTTGCCGACTGAATTCGGTGCTATCGTTTTTCCATCATGTCTACTTCAATTGTAAAAGCCGATCTCAATTTGTCAAGGAAAATTTGTATGTCTTGTGTATGCATGCATCTCTGCTGGCTTCTAAAGCTTTATCTTGACCTTCTGCAGCGAGATGACCACCCAGTTGGTGCAACCCTCTTAAAGCCTGAGGCAGATATGCTGAGTTCGTGTGGGCTTTAAACTCCATATGACATTGAGGTGTACAGAAACTTTTTAAGAATGTCCCACGGTACAGCAAAATTCCTTTGTTTGAGAAACAGGACCATCAATTTGTACAGTGACAACAACCTTCGACAGTGATATCCTATTTCTTATCATCAATTTCAGGGGAAATATGATGTTTGATTTTAGACTGGCTCTTCTTGGAGGAGTCTAAAGTAGCTGGCTCGGACCCATCCTCTGTCTGTCTGTCTGTCTGTCTGTCTCTCTCTCTCTCAATTACATATATGTATGAACTAATCAACAATAATCTCGTGGAAAAAATCTTTGCAGCCTAGAAAATGAGTCGGAAGCACATGCTTTCGCATTTAGTGTAAAGTACATTTGTTGCTTGATTGACGCAGATAAGACGAACTTCTTTTTTTATTGCACGGGGCAACCGAAAAGGATGGCACGACAATCGGTACTCCGTCGCATCACGTGGTGGGTGATTCCTCCATTGGTGCTTATAGATCCGGTCGGCCAGGCCGTGTCTTAACCTAATACAACATCAGAGATCGAAAACAGAGAACGTACAGACGTTTCATTGCACCCAAACACTAAATGTAGACTTCAAAAGGGCCTCTCGCTTTACTTAGTCTAGACAAATTGGAAAACTTGCCAATACGCATAGAGGCACACCATACATCGCCTTTATAATGACTTAAAGTGGACCGTTCTATCTTGAAAACAGGCTTTCCTCCCAAAAGAGAGGCACCAAAAGGTTGCTGAGATAATCAATCTTATGCCTTTCACACCAAAATATGACTGTTTAAGGCCATGCTTTCTCAGATTAGCGCTTTTGGAGGACACCCAAATTTGCACCCACATGCTTAATTTTGGCTTTGATGTTGACCCAGTAGAGTAATCCACTGTTTAAGGAGAAAAGGAAAAAAGGATATAGGAACAAAGATGGAAATTTAAATAGAGAGAATTGATGGTGTTCAAGCTAGCCATGTCACAACGTTGCGATCTCATTAAACTTTTCAGCACAGTCAACGGCACATTATTAATGTCGAAAATGATGCGATCCGCGCGGGAATCATTTTTGGCCAAGCAAGAATCGAATTTGAAAATTCACGTTTCGAACAACTTTACAGCCACCATCTTCAAGGAAAAGCTCCTGAAGATCAATTTCATTTCTTGTCTTGTTATTATCTCTCTAATGAAATTTTCCATCCGCTGTCTTTTGAACAAAACTAGCAGGTGGCTGCTTTTGCCGAGCCCCAGCTAGAACTAGGGGACCACTTACCATAGCTGAGAAAACATTAACGTTGTAGCCACCATAAAAAAGCTGATCAGTCGCGAGCATGGTTTAAAAGAGATTCAGAGTGTTTGGTTTGGTGATATGAGAGGTTCAGATGCATTTTTTTCTAGAGACTAAGTTCTCTGTTTTCTTTCTTCTCTATGAAGGTTATTAAATGCAAAAGCTGCATCATTATAGACTTGGTGTTAGTTGAACACGGAAATCAATCACTGTAAAATCGAACTCAGAGCCACGCTGCTCAAAACCGAATAAAATTATTGCATAGTCAGTAGCATTGACACTAATACTGATACGGCTCAAAAAGTCTGGATGTTATAATTATATATAGACAGATTTAGTGATTTTTCAAAGAGGAGCGGTCGTCAGACCTCTCTCTACCCAGTTTCACCTCTTCTCAATGAGCCATTGATCCTCGTCGAGCTCGAGGAACTTATTAACCCAGTCGAGACCACCAGATCCTTCGGTGGAGAAGTCAAAAAACTCATTCACGTCGAAAGTGGGCTCCGAGCTCCCCACGATGTTAGCACCCTCTTCCTCCATAGGTGCCGCTACCCCTGTTTTGAGCTGTGAGGTGGTTTGTTGTGCTGTAGAAACTTCTTGCATTTTATTTTTTTCATTTATTTTCTTGCTCAAATGAGAATTCCAGTAATTCTTGATTTCATTGTCAGTTCTTCCTGGAAGTCTCCCAGCAATCAACGACCACCTAAAATCAAAGATACAATGTGCATTAATTTAACTACAGCAGTTATAATTTTTTACAATTCTGCTTTGCTGAGACTAAACACATTTTCAAAAAAAAGTCTTAGGAAGGGATGTCCTCTAGACACTAATTAACCATACCCATCAAAGAAATGTTTTCACTGTCAATGTACAGAATTTCCTAGGGCACTCATTAACAAAATCCTAAAGAAAATGATGGTCCAACCTGTTGCCAAGCAGCTTGTGAAGCCTAAGTATCAAGTCTTCTTCTTCATCTGATATGTTGCCTCTCTTGATATTGGGTCTGAGATAATTCAACCATCTCAATCTACAGCTCTTCCCACATCTGTTCAGACCTGGGAAAAAAAAAAGCAGAACAGAAGCCCATCATTTCAAAAGATACAAAAGTCACAATGTCCCGAGCAAGTTATTGAGCTGAACCTGAAGAAAATGCAAAGAACTGGAAAGAGAAGACAGAATTTTGCTTGTACATAATTTATTACCTGATTTGGCAGCAATGGTCTTCCACCTCTTGGCACCGTGGATTTCGATGTACTGAGAGAGCTTGCTGTCTTCTTCAGCTGTCCATGCCCCTTTGCTCATAACCCTTTTAGCTGACTCATCATTCTTAGGTGCCATTCTAGCAGGAAAAACAAAAGACCTTTACAATTCAAAGTTCTTTCTTTCCCCCTCTTTTCCTTTTCTTTCCTCGGCGAGCTGGGAAAGAAGTCCGGAGGTTGTGCTGCTTCTAGGATAGTGTGAGGACAGCGAGCGAATGTCTGTGTGTGAGGCTCGCTTGTTTATTGTTATCGGCCTCAGCCTCTGTTTTCTTGGGGATGTGTGCGTGTGCGTGAGAGAGAGAGAGAGAGAGAGAGAGAGATGGGTTGGCTTGGCTTTGGTGCTGATGTGGGGAGAGAGTGAGAGCACATGCGCGTTTAAAAACATGGTGGTGTTGTAGGTTAGGTTGTTTGAGGGATGGAAGGGTCAGTAGTCCAAATCTATCTACCCTTCTCGGGGAAGACGAATGAAGAAACTGAAGAAGGGAAAAACTCAACTACCAGTTCAGACAGTTCGCGACCAAGAAAGGGAAGTAGAGAGAAAGAACTACATATATACCCAACACTCATGCTGTCTCACTGACACAGCTTTCCTTGATTTTTATTTTATACACATGGTCTCAGACTCAGATTATTTTGACCACCATATCAATGAGAAATAAATAAAAAAAAAGGAGATGCTACAAAAAAAAGTCCCTTTCCAAAGGCTGCTACGTACTACCTGGCTATTCTTTTCTTAAATATGTTTTCAATTGTTTTTAGGCCATGATATCAAAATTGTGAGGCGAGAGACCTATATATATATATATATATATATATATATATATATATATATCAATTGTTTTTTGGCCATAATATCAAAATTGTATATATTTTTATGGTATGTATGTATATGTATATATTTTTTTGGCTTGGAGGGGTTACCTTGTGTTTTGTGCTTGTTTTGGCAGCTTTCCCCATCTCCTAGGAAACTATTGATCTACTCATGTGAAAAACTTGGATGGTGGGGAATCCCCGGAAATTTAGTAAAATCAGGGGGAGCTTGGCTTTTTTGGTGGAAAATAATAAAGGGAGAGGAAAAGGTCACATGCTAAAAATTCATGTTAGTTTTTTTTTTCCACAACTCATCATTGCATATAAAGAACTATGTGCAAATAGAATGCCATTGAAATTAAATTCATGGGAAGGTGAAGGAAGGAAGGAGAGAATGCATGCATCTTGCAATGTCCTATCTTGGAGTGATTGTGAATGCGGAAAGCAAAGGCTGCAAACCAGAGAGAAGGATCCAAAAGCAACCGGCTATTCTTTATAATTGATGATCAGGCAGACACGGCCTGCTTTCTCATGGTGGCTTATGTTTGGTCAATTAGGACACACCGCCTATCTCATTGTGAATGTAAATAGTCAACATTCCACAGAGTTTGCTCATGCGCACTTTTCCAAGGAAACCTGCAAGTTAGATTGGATCGGAATCGTGAACTTGATCATCGTACAAGCAATCATATAGAGACGTAGCCATGTGATGCTACATAATGGATTGCGCGAAGAGATATTCTTTTTTCTCTGCATCGTAATTGACTCTCGTTTCTTCGTGTAAAAAAGCATGCAATAACATAACTTTAACAGCATTTTTCCATGTGGACTCAATATCGATGACTTTTTGAGGATGCAAATCCCATGAGTCACACTAGTCCTCATCGTGCACCACCTAATGCAAGTGTTTTCTAACCCCTCCCTGGGAAAAAGAAAAGTGTTGACTAATGATTCGCAGACATCTCAAGCCCATATTAATTGCTCCTAATTATGTGGCTGGGAGAACTTTCTAGAAGGAGAACTACTTGGAAAACTAATGGTCCACGACGTTGCGGGAAAATAAACCCACTTTGACAAACACGACCTTGGGTAGTCAATGAAGGACAGTGCATCGTGGCAATTAATCACAGGAAAGCAAATTTACATGGGCACCACCGAAAGATGGTTAACAGTGTCTTCATCGCTAACTAAATCATTCGCCACCCAAGAACGAGACAAAATTAACTTAGGGTTTCCAAAAAGGATGCCGTTTCTCCCAAGGTGGCGGCAACTTCGTGGAAATGTCTGTCTAATTAAGGTTAATGGGGCAAACACCTCCGTTGACAAAGTCATCTTGATCACCCCTTTCCACGAATTTTCCCTCGGTTACATTGCTTCTACATTTGAGACTAGAGCAGAGACTTTTTTGGATGTGTGTCCGAATGGAGTTGGTATATTCTTAGTCTAGTTGTGCATTCACATTGGACTCATTCAAATCATGTTTAGGATTGTTGTAGTCCCTTTCTCGTGTCGCAATTTCGATCGTTTAGGGTCTGCATGGTAACGTTTCTGTTTCTCCCAATTTCTGTTCTTTTGTTCCCAGGAACAGAAAAAGAAAAAACCGCTTTGAAAACATTTGTTCCTAACAATTTCTCTACTTTTTTTCCTTAATAGATTTGGAGCGAAAATAAGAAAAAAAAAGTTGCTTCTTGTTCCCTGAACAACTTTTAGAAATAAGCTAATTTTCTTTTTTTATTTTTCTTTTATTCCTCTCTCTTGTCGTGGCCACCTCCAACCGCCTGCCGCCGCCGCCGCCGCATAGCCCATCGGCCACCACCTCCGGCGACCGGCGGTCGTCGGCGGCCGATGGGTCAGTGCGGCGGCCGGTCGCGGACGTGCGGCGGCGAGACGTGCGGCGGCGGCGGCGGGCCCGTGGCGACGTCCGCCGGGCAAATGCGCGGGGCGGTGGTTGGCGGTCGACGATCCATGAGCAAGAATAAAAAACGAATAAATACGAAAAAGAATCGTTGCATTACCAAACACATTTCTATTCTTTTTCTATTTCAAGAGTAGAAATTTTGTGTAGCTACCAAACGGGTTTTTACTCGAAATTGTTCTCCTAAATAGAAATAGAAAAAACTATTTCGAAAAAGAACCTGTTCCCCAGAAAGCGTTACAAGCGTTACCATGTGCACCCTTACTCCATCGTAATGTCCTATAGACTCTTTTTACTATGCTATCTAGCCAATGATGCTTAGATAGATATTAGGATTTTAGCCCGTCAAGGTATCTCGATTTATAAATAATTTTTTTTAAACAAAACTGTGAAAGCTTGATTTTACGATAACCAATTACATTTTGTCGTGTTAGGATTTTTATTACATTTTCAACATTTGACAATTCACAAGCCTGTCAACCAAAATGATTTGCCAAATTATTGTTGTCAGATTGATTATTTTGACCGAAATTAACCTCATTATCTCCATTCCTTGATTAGAAGATTTAGGGTCTACATAATTTTAACTAGGGTTTGACTAGTTTGATCAAAATTATTAGCATAAATAAATGGAGAAAGACTAGGAACATACTCGTTGAGTGATCTGGCATAAAGACTAGGAACATACTCCTTGAGTGATCTGGCATTGACAGAATGTGATACTAATGACAATCGGCTTGGTACATCAAATATATGACTCACAATGTAGTTAACCATATAATTTTCTGAACTTTTTTTCATGGTTGACACCATGTTGAGATTTGGTGTAACCTCTCTGAACTGCTCTTTAGTGTGATTTGTCGAAAGATCAACTTTCTCACGTCAATTTTTTTCAATAATTATCTTCACCTCATCCCTAGTTTGTGGCTCTATATTGCTATTACTAGCAACGTTGTCAGACTGTTGATTTCTAATTCTTACCATTGTAATCCCCTCAAATCAACAAAATAAGTCCTACTAGGTGTGCAAAAAGATGTTTCGCAATATGAAATGCCTTTTAAGAATATGGATGGATTGATGAGTAAATCGATAAAGCTTGCGGATGGTACTTTATTGGTTTTGAATATGAAAGTAAATATATTAATTTAACAATATTGGAATGAGGCAATTGCGGAAAACTATATAAATTATGGGTTAGTAAAAATAAAAGTTAATACCACGAACAACTGTAAATTGATAAATATGTGATAAATTAACGTAAAACTAATTTTTTGACCACGAAGAACCCTAAATTAATATACCCATGAAAAATTTATCCAAAATTAATTTTTTTACCATCAAAAACCCTAAATGGTATATTTGTGGCAAATTAATCATCAGTTAGTTTCCGTTAAATTGGATTAACCCCACAAAAAAATACAAACTAACGGAAGGTCAAACCTTAAACCAGTACACCATTAACTTCCATGTATCATCCAACCCAGTAATTTAATGGTAAAATCTAATAAAGAATAAATTTGTCATAGGTGTTACAGTTTGAGATTTTTGACTATCATTAGTTTGGAGTAAATTTGCACAAGTATACCAGTTTATGATTTTTTGTAGTATTAACCTTACAAATGAATGATAAATTTATGAGAACTTTGAGTTCTTTGATTGAATGAAGAGGTTTTACAATGAGTATACTTAGATATTTAAAATCCTCTATCGATGGTTACATACAACGGTACTTGAATTTGAATAAAAAATAACTTCCTAATCTTATCAGTAGTTTATAATAAGTTACATGACCTCCTATTATTTAGCAATACTTATTCACAAGAAATTACAATAATCCTAAATAGCTGCAATGAACATAACCACACATTAGTTATGATTTTATGTTGATTGCTTGAAGTCAGTAAGGCTCCCGTCAATAACTTTCACATCGTGTTGTAGATGACTTTGCTAGCAAGTTATCATTATTGTTGAAGTTGTCGATTATTTAGTTCATTGATGATTTCTACTGTTCACCGAACTCTATTATTGACAAGTCTATCACTTTATCATTTTTTGGTGTCAATACAAGTAACTATGAAAATATGAAAAAGGAGGCTTCTCGAGAACCACTTCTTCTCGTTTCAAGATTCAGCGTCTCATTACTACTAACAATAACACTCATTTTCTCTCTCCTTTCGGAGGGTAAAAGAGAAATTTTAATTTTAATTTTTTTAATTTCTTGTCTTTCGCATTGCTATAATTTGGGAGATGTTAATGAGTTCAAGAGGAGAGCAACGCCTCATTTCATCTTTTCCTAAATATCCCCGAATCCTAACGGAGCTTCTTGTCTTTTCGTAATTTTTTCATATTCTACACTTCGGACATAAACTAACCCTTTTTATTATATCCCCTTTTAATAAAAATGATCCGAAGTTGTTCACCTGTTCCCATAATTATAATAATCACAGCACGTAACCCAAACAAAGAAAATAAACAAACATGCTAGGCCTGCGCTAGCTGGGCTACGAACGTTCGCAAATTAGCAGAGAGAAGCAAGATAGATGCAAATGCTACATTTTGATAGCTAGAATAAAAGCTGAAATCGAATCAAATATTTCATATCTTGTGTTTGGTTTCTTGCCAAGATAGAATGAAGTTTGATATTAAAGGATATAGCCTGAATAAAAGTATCTCATGAGAGAGATGAGATAAATATAAATAGGATCTATTGTATTTTTGATATAAAATCTCTTTTCCTTATATAATAAACTTCTTAAATTAAAAAAAAAAATAAAATAATAATTAAATATAACATAATATTTGGATTCTAATATGAAAAATGTAAATTCAAAATAACAAAAAAATAACAATGGGATATTTTTTATTCCTATTTTTATTTGTACATTTGAACTTTCTTTCTATTCTATAAAATATTATATACACACACATTTTTAGTTCATATATTTATTACACAGCTAATTAGTTAATAAAATTTTTATTAAAGAAGACGAAAGGGAGTAAAAAAAAAAAAGAGTGAGAAAAATAATTAGAAAATAAGTAAATAAAAATGAGGTAGAAGAACCTTGATTTTTTTTTTTTGGTCGAAAAGAACCCTGATTTTAAATGAACAATTCAAACTTGAAACGAATATCCTTAGTTCTCTCCATCTCCTTCTCTCCTCTATAGCTCTGTTTCATGTTAAAACTTCGAAAATCATCCGTGACTCTCTAGTTCACATCAAAGCTCAAGAAATGAGCAAAAGAGTTGAAACTCATTCTTTTCCATAACTTTGTGGTTCATATTGAAGTTGCACAAAAGTGGCAAGAGAGTTAAAGCACCACATCTTTCGGAATTGCAAAGGTGAATAATCACGTTTTCTCTTTCTTCTAAATTTGACATTAGCATAACTAATCAATGTTGCTATAATTCGTTTTTCTTGTCACATTCTAACCCAGTGACTAATAAATGTTGTAAAGGGCCCATTTTCTATTTCAAACATAGATCTTACAGTAATTATGAATTGATTGATTGAGGTTATTTTATTTGTCCATTTGCAATTTCTTTAACAATAAATCACAAAAATTCTTTCCATCTCTGTTTGTGCATTTTTAGTTCATTTACATCGATATGTCGTCCTTACCAAACAAATGAATATACTAGCATATGAAAATATCCGACTTTATAATTGTCATTCACCAAATAGTGAATATAATATAGCAAGATTCCTAAATTTCATATCGTATTTTATGTAGTGCTATCTTGATTAAAATTCAAAAGATCAAATGCTTCCAAAGTGATAATTCGAATCGATGCCTAGTTTGAAAATGAAAATCACGGGGTTACTGGCGTGCACGTAATTATTTGATCATCCACACTTATCATTACCGATTGACACCAATGCGATTGGGCTCCGTTATCAACTGAATCGACATATTGGCACTCTAAGATCTTTCATTCCGGCCCTACATCTATCGATACTATAGCACCTAATTTTCCCTTTTTAACAATAGGGACGCTCACTTGTCTTCTTCCTTCAGAGGGCCGTACAAAGTCTAGTAGGCCCTTCTCACCTCTGTCGTTTCTGGGGTTCCTTTTTGGGGGGTGGCACTGCAGTTGGCAATTAGGAACGCCAGACAGCTTATAGCTTCGTTTCAATCATTCATCTTGGCCCCTAGACTTACCTGTCGTGGGCCACGTGAATATATATATATATATATACAGGGCAAAATGTCTGGGGACATATGGCCAGAGACCTGAGTACGAAGTTCAGGAGAAAAAAAACAAAGAGAGGGGTCCCCTTTAGAACGTAACGACGCCACTATCATCGAATCCCAATTCGAAATGGTAAAATGCTTACTCCGAGAGGAGCAACGGGGCAAAAGTTGTGGCGGATCCAAAGCAAATATACTAAGTCATAAACGATACACCTAAACATTAGAATAATGAGCGAATCTCACTGCGCACTAAAAGTGCGAGATAATTTAGATAATTCTGACAAAACCTTTTTATCATGATAAATAAGCCCATTTTGGATAAATAAATATATCAAGGTGAAACGCGAGCCACGGTAACCCTAAGTTGTGGTGTGAATATTGTATTGTGTGGAATTCGACATTACGGAAATCAAATAACGGTCATGCACATTTAATGAAATATCATTAGTCAAAACAATTTTAATGTTTTTAATATATATTTTTATTTTATTTTATTTTATTTATGACCGAAGACTCCATGACCGGGGGCTCAGTGTCCCCATCTCTTGGTCCACCAAATAATTGAAAGGAGGAGGACAAAGAAACGATGATAGCAAAGTGGGCAAATAAAAACAATAATTAATTTTTCGATTTCGTGTTGGATTAGCAGCCAATCACGAATTGCTTCCTTCCCTTGCATAGACCCACCAAAAAAGAAAAGGAAAAAGAAGAAAGAAAGGTGAGCTTCCCGCCTCCAATTTTGAAAGGAAGACAGGATGACGTCACCATCTCACGTTCCACGCCCTGCTGTCCGTACGATGACGCAGGGCGACTTGCCTTCCCCCGAGGAACGTTAGATAGGGAAGGAGGAGATTTCAGCCGTCATTGGACAACACGACACGTGCAACCTCCCACGTGCGGATTTGCCTCCCCTCCCCCTCCTCCCTTTCTTGATTTTTAGTTGGTCGGTCTCGATTCAATTTAATTCCCACCCGTACTTTCCATCGGTTTCCCTTTTCTAGGATCCAAAACAAACAAAAACGTCGCCATGCCCTTCCCCCTGTGCCACTGAGCTTTCGACCATTCTTTTGCCTTCCTAGGACCCGTGATTTCGAAACCCTTATGGTTTGATTTGATCCCGAGGTTTATCCAGGGAATTGTTCGATTTTTCCTTTTTTTATAAACCTTGAAAGGACAACAAAACGGGCTAGAGAAGTAAAACACTGCCAAGAGCCAAACAAAAATTTGAAGCGATAGGGAATTATCCAACTCATTCCTTTAGTCGAGCAAGACAAAAGGTAAAGTAATAACAGAAGTCTCCACTTGCCGAAAGCAACAACTCATATTGGATGAACATGCAAAATAAAATGAAATCGTTAATATAAATTTCAAAACATGTGGTATAGGATATGAATTATAGAATTTCATTCCTCATTCGTCCATAAAAAATTGCTCCAAATTCTAACAACTTGAAAATAAAACAAACAACAAATATAGCTAAAATAAGTGCAGTTTAGAGGCAGTCCGTCAATCCAGTTTAACACCTTGGCCCTGGAACCGGACCACACAGTGCCGGTCTAATCGGTTCCAAGATTTACCCTAAATTGGTGCTCACCAATATAGAAAACCACCAATTACAAATACTTCGAAACTCATTGAAATATCTTGAAATAAAAACTTATATGTTATAAAAACGAAACTTCTTGATTTTATATAACGTAAGGTAGGCAAAATTTAAGAAGAATCGGTGTGCTTGCCCTCGACGATGTTCGTCAATCAAGCAATGAATAAGGAAAAGATTAGTCATTTTCAAGCATTAGGAAGTTGCCTCTTGATTAGAAATCGATGCCGATCTTTTTTGTAATTTTGTCGATCCTTTTCAAATTCACGCATGAATCATTGAAACGTGAGGAAAGAGTCCAAAAGATAATGGTCTTAAAACAGTTTTTGCACCTTTCGAAGAATGCTAAAATACACGACATGTGAACACTGACCTAATAATCCATCTCCAAGTACTAACCTAACGCAGAAACGATAGCCAATCATAATCATGTAATATATTATCAAATCTAATCAATCGGACTTGATTGAACCCGCTTCGATTCTATGCACCATTCCAACTAAATTTCATCACAAGAATTCCGATTGTCTGGACGAATTGAGGGTGAGATCACATCACAAGCTTATCAAATCAGACTAATGGCAAGACATTAAAGATTGTTAGACTTAGAACCGATCAAAATCAAGGTGAGTGTCGAGAAAAAACAATGTTCCATCTGAATTTCTTTCCAACCCCAGCACGACTTTGAAGATCTGATTCGCTTGAACGTAAGTGACTGGACAATTGATTGATCGTTGGGTTTCTTGTGCCTACGACTAAGCCGACCCAATTCCTCTTCTTCTTTTTTTCCTTTTTTTTTCTTCTGCTTTTTTTTTTTTGCGAGAGAATTATTAGGAGGACCCGTCTCTGGCACCGATGATGGCCCCCCATCAGCAATGTTCTTCAGAATATGCTGCGATTTCAAATGATGACGACGACATTGATCTGACTCGAATGCTTGTTCGAGGTTTTCAAGATTTTGAAAAACAACTAAAGGTTGGTCTCACTGTTTGAAACCTTCTTTTATTATTTCTCTTAATTTTTCTTAATCTTGCTTTTAGTAGTTTAAAATTGCACCGAGTCGTTTTCAATCTTCAAGAATGGGACACGCACACGCCATGTGCAATTATAATGATGGCTAGTCTAGGCATTTTCTTTTTCTAGTGGGATACTGGTGTTTTGTCTTACTCTTGTTCTTTTTGGAGTTGTTAAGTGGAATATTGGTTGGGTTTAGTTCAGTCCTATTGAGGTTCCTTATAATTCGCATTTTCTCCCCTCGATGGAAAGACAAAAGGGTCCACTGAAGTATGCACGAAATCGAAGGCGTTGCCATCGATTCATCAAATTCGAAATAAAAACTGTTGGACCGAAAATGGTCTATCGATCAATTTAACGTGTACGCCTTGAATTTGAATAAATTGGTAATAAATATCGATTTTACATGTAAGTTAATTTCTAGGATCTTCACTACTGTTGCAAAGGAGTTTATTTTTCTTTTGATTGAAGATCTGTTTGATGAGGTCGTATTAAATTTGCAGGATCTAGAAACGAACGGGTCAGCGGGGTTTAAATTACTCAGACCGGACAAGAGATTTACTAGCCGAAAGCATATCCTTGGCAAGTTGAGAAGGATTCGGTTAAAAACCTCGGAGAAAGCGAAAAGAGATTTCGAGCAAGTCCAAGGTTAGGTTATAAAGAATATTTTTTTTTTTTTTTTTAGTACCGGTTACTGACTCTACGTGACCATCTTCCCCAACAATTTTAGCCTGCCAACACAGTAACGTCTGCTGAGCTCTATAACAATAACATATTCAGGGTAGTTAACATTTGACCACCGATTTGGTCTTGAATTCTCGAGACCAAAAACAGGAAGAAATCTTAGCTGCACTCGAATCACATGAGCCGTTAGATGATATGAAAAACGTATCGTAAATCGGGCTCGCCAAATGTGGGCAATGCCTTCTCCCATTAAACGTACTTGCAAAGATCTCATTCGGTAATAACAGTAAAGGTAGAAAAGACGTTCAATGAGCCGGGAAGGTGAGCAATCTCACGCTGCGCATTTCTCACTTAATTACAAGAGGGTAACAAAGGCAGCGTCACTGCAAACACGTGAAAACCATATCAAGGAAAGAGAACAAAACTCTGGGTTGCTATCTATATCTACATCTTTCGCGCTTCCCCTCTCTCCTTTTCCATAAGCAATGTGTATATTTATCATAGATTTTGCTATATCCCGACAGCTTTCTTCAACAGAACGAACAAACTGCAGACGAGGAAGGCCATCACAATCTTCTTCGACGCTAATATTCTCAGATTCACCCTCAGGCCATGCTTTCTCATCAACCCCGCCACTTCCCCACCCATCATCAGAAGCCAAGAGCCGGCTGCACACAATAGTACTTTCATCATATTCACAGGTCCGCAAACATCTGCAATGTCGCCTGACACCTCAACATACGACCATTTAGAACCAGCATCACCGCTTTCAACATAGTTTAGCCGAAGAGCTTTGTTAAGCCAGCCCGACAACCTGACAAGCAAATTTGCAAGCCAAGCAATTTCATCGTCTGATGCGGGACGTTTCATCCAGTCACCTTTGTACCTGATATCAGCAAATGAATTATGTACCACTCTTCTAGGCTTGAATATTCCATCCCGAGATGACCGCTGCTCTTGCACTTCGGTTGTCACTGACACAGGCTTCAAGAAGTTACCACCAAACAACTGGCTAAGCTGAGCTTTCAAAGAATCCACGTGTTGAAGGTTTTGTGCGAGGTTATCGCCAGAAAGGGTTTGCAGCTCAGCTTCGGCTCGGAGTATAAACAGCTGCAGCAGCAAAAACATCAATTTTAAATATCTCTGTTAAGGGGTGGAAAATCTATTAGAGGAAAACCTGAGACTAGGTCTACCTGTAGTAGCTGTTGTCCACCATCTTCACCGTCACTGAAGAGCCGTAGGTCTTTGTTCCAGTTCTCATGCAAGAAGGATCCATCAGCATCATTCTCGCATAAGCCATCCTCCCAATCCTAGTATCGACAAGGAAACCGTTCTTAATTGTCGAAATAAAATTTATGACACCATCAAATAAAATAAAAGAAATATAGAGCACCATTAGCAACAGCGTTTTGGTCCATCTTCCTGGAATCTCATAAATGGATTCAACACAAACAGATGAACAAATTTCATAGATGACACGTACGCCATGAAAACCGGGAAGGATCTGACAGAACAGAATGATACAGCCCAAAGATTCAACATAATCATTGCGGCCCAAGTGTTGACACCTTTGCCAGGTCTTTATGAAGATCAGCTGTTGCATTCCACTAAGCATTCTACTAGGTGTTAGGATCCAACCACTGCCCACTTAATTTTCTCTCGCTCTTTATTCAACTAATAACAGCAATTGTTTGCTTTTAGAGAGTGTGCTGTGATGTAAAATGTGATGCTTGAGAAACCCTAGTTGTGAAGCTTAAGAGCTTAAGATGCAATGCCTGGTTTTTAATTAAAAAATCTGATTCCATGCCGCACTCTTGACCACACCTTTAGCATAATCATTCATTTGCATAATCAAAAGAACTATTAATCGAGCTCAGGAAGACTATTTCCCCATTTCATCTCCTTTCAATCAAATAGTTCCATCAATCAGCACCTCATGGCAGAAAGAGCACCAAAAATGCTCTTCGACATTTCTTGTTTACCATATCCTCCCATATAAAATAGGCAAATAAACTGTACAAGATGGAGAATCTACCTGTAGCTGTTCTCGGATTGATGGAATGAATCCATACAAGTCAGTTAATGTTGATTTGCCAAAACCAGCTTCTTTTGTATGAAATAGAGTATCGACATTCTTTATCAGATGGAGCAACTCCTCAGATGATGTCAGTATACACAGAACCTGTTATAAAGAAAAACAAACAAACAAACAAATGACTAGACTGTACAATGTGAAAAGGTGTAATGAGATTGAAAAGTGTGATGGTCAAGTTTGAACCCAACACAGAATCAATCAGCACTCAGCACCAAAGACTAGTCAACAAAAACCAGCTTGGTTCTTGTCTGACACATTCAACTGCAGATCCTAAAGCTCATCTCAACTGTTGCCATGTCTCTTGTGCAATATCATTTCATTTCATAATAACTTCACAAGCTTCACATGAAAAACTACTGACACCAAGCCAGGCCAAAAATGTCGAAAAGAGGTAGCAAAGCTCGAGCATTATACATCCATATATTTAACATGCAACTTCTATACATGAAGCGTTACACAAGTTTCACGTGTCTTTTTTCATCTATTGCTCCCTTTCATGTCTCTGCCTCTGCTCCCCTATCTCCTCTCTAACTTTGAAGATGGAACAAATTATAAAAGAAAAGAGGTCTGTGAAATTGCAGAATGGCCAGGAAGATAGGTGTGTGGATCATTGCTCCTAAATTACAACAATGAACTCCCTCTACATGATAAAACTAAAACTGGTAAACCCCTCTTTCTTTGATATGCTATGTGCTTCATCTTTTCTTCCTTGTTCAGTTTATTGCTAACAGCATATTATTAACTATGTCCAGCCACAAAATAATATGAGAGAGAGAGAGGGGGAGAGAGAGAGAGAGAGTTGGATGAATACTGCAAAATATACTAATTTAAACTAAAGCATTGCCTCTTAGACAGCTGAACTCCATAATGCATATACTCATGTATGAAAGTTTGTTAACTGTAACAAACCCACACTTCACTCTACTTAGGTTAAACCGCCAGTATATAAATTACCAAAATATGCCTAATAAAAGTAACCAAGAGTCACCACAAAGTTCCGCCACACCTATTACTTGTCAAGTGTCAGAAAAAGAAGCTAGAAAGATAGAGATGTTATCACTTTTCTTTAGCCGAAGGAGAGACATCTCTACCTGTTCCAAAAACGACGCTGCCATGTGAAATGGCGCATCAAAAGTTGGGTCCCCCACAAATATACCACCAATCTCCCAAAATGCAAGGATTTAAATCCTCTCCATCAAAACAAGACATACTCCAAGACATTGTCTATCACAACATTCATATGTACATACATACAAACATAAAATACTTATACATAGATGTACTTATTTATATACACGCACACACAAAACATCTTCCCTCACGGATAAAAAACCGCCAGACAGATGCTATCCAACATGCACTACATTGGCTTCCATGGTGAGAAATGTATATAAGAAGCAATAAGAGTTCCCAGTCTCAATCATCCAACTAAGCATAATTTCATGCAGTTTCTGAACTAGAAGCCTATTTAGTATTTCAGTTGAATGATAGAATACTGTGCTAAGAGACTAACCTTCAGTACCATCTGTACAATCACTTCCGGATCAGTGTGAAGAAATTTATGAGCAAAGCCAACAAAGTGCATAACCAATGAGCTATAGTACAGATAGTTGGACAAAACATAACCTTGCCAACGAGATGAATATCTACCCTCTTGAGTGAGTGATTCCTCCTTTTTCTCATTCTTTGCAGATCCACCAATAATTGCATCAAGCTCAGCGAAATCGCTTGAGCTGATGAACCAAGGTTCCATATAGCTAACCCAAACAGAGAACACTTGTGAAGCATTCTTGATGGAGGCTTCCACCGGACAGAACAAAAATGTCCTCAATATGTACCGATACAGAGGCCTCTGAATTCGTAAATTCCAATTCCAAGATCCACATGAAAGCAAATGAGACCCGTTTACACTATCCCTCAACTTCATGGCATCTGAGGACCTCGACACTTTCCAACTTGGACCTCCACTATTCTCCACATTATCAATCCCTTCCGTACTCTTAACAGCACTCAAATTCAAATACCTCACAAATATCTTCACCACTTCACCCAGTCCTGGAGTTGGCGGAGTTTCTCTCAAAACTGAACTAAATGGAAATGACACACCAAACGAGTTGCATACATTTGCAGATACAGGTGAGAAATCGTTATCAACCAGCCAATAGTGTATCAACGTGTCGACAAAGAACTCAGCTTGCTCCAACACCGATCCATCATACTCCGTTGGATAATGCAAAATCGAGCTACGGTACGGTTGATGCACGTCTGCATCAGTGATAGGCACAAAGGCACGCAAATACGCATATAGCAACCACAAATATAGATTACACTCGTTGTTCCGCTCATTGCCGCACTTCACGCCTGAAAATCCACGAATGGGACCAGTCCAGTTCTCCAACCTAAACATCCTACTCTTCTTTATCGTAACATGGTCGGAATTCTCACAGTTCCCCCGACAAACGGGATAATACGCGAACCAGAACACGAAATACTCGAACACATTCAGTTGCACTTGGCACGAAGATCCCTTAACCGAGTCCTCCTTCACTCTACCTCTAAACAGAGAGCACAGCTCACCGAGCACGCGTCCGTCCTTGGCGTTGGCGAGCACGAACCGGGCCCACTCCGGCAGCCGCTCGTTCGGGAACACGAACTTCACGAGCCCGAGCCGATCGACGGCGAGGATCGAGCTCGCGAGGGCGCCGCCGGGGGCGAAGAGGCCGAAGACCCGGGAGGCGAGGTCGGGGTCGCCGGAGGCGAGGGCGGCGTCGATCCAACCGTGCCTGGGGGCAATTGGGAGGAGGCGGAGGGGGAGGCGGAGGCGGGAGGGAGGTCGTCGGCGCCGAAGCCGAAAAGCTTGGCGATGAGGGAAGGGAAGGCGAGGAGAAGAAGTGGCGGGACTGGTCGGGGGAGTGGGAGTGGAGGAAGGCGGCGGCGGCGGCGGCGGCGGAGAGGATCTGCGGCGGGGAGGAGGAGGAGAGGACGGCGGCGGCGAGGTGCTGGGACGTGGAGAGGGAATCGAGGGCGTAGCAGGAGTGGGGGTGCATGGCTTAGGGTTTTCCCGGGGCGGTGCTGGATCGATCGAGAGAGGGAGAGAAAGAAAGAGAGAAACGTCGGGTTTTTAAACAAGCGGAGAAGCGAATGGCGGGGTTTATGTAGATGCGAGAGGGACGCGGCGACGGACTAGCAGTCGAGAGCGAGCGAGCGAGCGAGCGTGGAGCGGACGGAAAGGTGCGCACCGTTGCGAATTTCTGCATGTCAAGTGTTCGACGAAATGCGCGTGAGACTTCCACGCGGGCAGAGAGAGAAACTGACTAATCCTAAGATAAAGGGTCGAAAAACTCAACGCCAGCATTTCACTATTCTCGAACAACTTTGGCCCATGGGCCGAAATCCTCAATTTTACAATCTGGAATTATAGGGGAAATGGTGGCCCGTGAACTTCAGCCAGATATACAATATAATCCCTGAATTTTAGTCGAATGCGTAATGTCTTCCCCGAACTTTTTATTTACTCAATATGATTCATGAACTCTTGGTAAATATAGATGAACTTAAATTGATGGAATGATGATATTTCATAGTTTCATATTGTTTACAAGCCAGTTTGAATATTTTATAGAAATTCGAGGACAATATTAAACAAATTAAAAGTTCATATACCACATTACATATTAAGTCAAAGTTCATTAATCACTTGTTTTATTATGCTTACATAACTGCAAGAGATGTAATAGATATGCCACGATGAAAAGATAAAATAGACTCCCAATTTCGGCCCAAGTATCTAAATTTATAGTAGAACTATGATCAATTGTAGAACATTGATGTCAGAGCTACTTCGAGGTTCACTTAGTAGAAGCCCATTCCGCGTTACATGATAAGGCGCATTTCACGCGTCAAAAGGAAAGTCGTGCTACAATCCGGTCTCGAGTCTTTAATCGTACGTATCAAATGATGCTCCCCTTGTCTTGTTTGAGTCGTGTTGGAATCAGCTTAGAAAACAAGACCTCGATAAAGGAGAAGACCTGCGGGATATTATTTCGTCTCGGGCAAATGCCAAAGATGTGACGGCACGCGAAAAAGGAATCCATTTTAAAGCACGTGGTCCTAAGGGAAAACATTTAAGGGAAGTGGTCCTGGCCATTCGTGTTGTTGGGCTTGGGACACCGTCCCTTCATGTGGTTGGCTCTCAACTGGAACCGATGCACGAGACGCTTTCAATTTCAAAGAAGGAGATGTCACGACCGCAAAGACTATGGACCAAACGCGACGAAGCCAAGTGCAGAGGTCCCCGTCCTTGGGATCGGGAGATCTGGAGGTTTGTGTTGCTCGGATGGGGACTAGCAAGTGAATCCCAATGCCGTGAGTGCTCGGGGACGGCGTGACGGCGGGGGCTTGAACGCATGGCTGTGAATGAGGAGAGCTTGCCGATGACATGGAAGAGGAGAAAGAAGAGAGAGAAAATGAATTATATAGATTTTTAATTCGGTATATAATGATTGGGTTCTGGTAAAACGTGCATATCATGCTAGCCTACCATGTGGTATCATATGACCACTGAATACTTTTTCATGCCATAAAGATTTGTGTATAGAGACTAGTAGTTAATCCAATGCCACAAGTGCTCAACCAATCATTCTTTTATAAAAGTCTCTTGATGTGATGTTAGGGGTGAGGAATCCCGAGATTGGTTCATATATATTTAAATATATATTATATTTGTATGTCATTCTTTATATCACATATTATGTCGTGTTTAAAAGAGTCAATTTTACTCATATTGGCAAGCATAAATATATTATCAAAGAGTTAATTTTGCTACCTATTAAGCTAAATACTACTAGAATTTTCGCTATGTAATGTTCAAAAATATTCTTCTCTTAATATTTTCTTGGAAAATTTTTAAAAGACTTCTTTCTCTTACAGACTTGTTGCACACGGATGACTTAGTATAATTAACTATACTTAGATTGAGATTTAAAGTTTTACTTTTCTTGAAAAAAAAAAAAAAAAAAACCTTACGTGTGATAATCAATATAAAATTAAGAATAATGTAAAATTTATTATATCTTGTATTTGGTGCATGCTCAAGACAGAATAAAATCGGATATGAAAGAGATATAACCCGGATAAAATTATCACATTATGAAGGTGGAATAAAGATGGATAATATTTCTAATATGTATGATATAAACTCTTTTGAATGATAAACTTATTAAATTATTAAAATAAAAATAGTACTAAATATAAATATGATAAAAATTGTGTTTTTTAATCCTTTTTTAATTGTATATTTAAATTTTTATCTATATTATATTATAAATTAAATACATTTACATATATATTTAGCATTTATATTTGTTACGTGTTTTAGGTTTTTAGAATTTTAGCTATATTAGTAAATTTTACTATTAAATAATTTTTTAACAAAAAAATGATGGAAGGGGAAAAAGAAATAAAACATAAGAGAATTTTAAAAAGAGAGGGAGAATAATAGAAAAATAAGCAAATAAAAACGAAGTAAGCAAGAATAATATGAGAGATTCTTATTATCTTCATTGTACAATTTTTAAGTTCATTTGCACCGATATACCGTTCATACCAAATAATGGACAAAGATAAGATGTGAATAATCGTGATTCATCAAATAGTGGATATGATATAACGAAATCCTCAATTTTATATCATATTCTATTCATTCCTATCATGATTAGAGATTCAGATGTAAAGTTTTATCTAAAAAAAAAAAGATTCTTCATAAAATTGAATGCATTTACTACTCTAATGATATATTAATTTAAAAATATCAAAATTTCATTTGAAAATTAAAGATGTTTTTCTCATTAAACATAAAGGCATTTAAATGTTCAAAAGTTACATCTACCATAGTATATTAAATCTAAGATTTTCCAAACTCAACTAATCACAACATATGCATGTGATGCGCCCAATGGGTTTCACAAATGCTAATACCCTTAATCAAGACATCTCATCTTCCAAATCGGGTGATCACAAAAAGCACGTTGGTGAACGGAATTTTGTGTTGGCTTTTTTTTTTTTTTTTTTTCAATGACCAAAGAAGCGGTTGACTTCGCTGATCCTAATTCATTCTCTAAAAATGAAGATTCACAATAAATTTTAATTGGTTAAGGCTCGATATCAAACTTTTTATACAAAAGAGGGATTAATTTGGCATTGCAAGATGCCCAGACACCTAAAAGTCATTAGAAAATGATAGGAAGTCTCAAAGTGTGGGCTTGACTAATGCACATCTATGCAATCAATTAAGTAAATTCAACGGACATTCCAACCTCAATTTTTTTTTTGAAAGAAAGACAGTGTAAAATCCATGCATATATTAGAATATTCTACGACCACTTATGATTATAGACAGGCAAAATTGTAATATAGGAAATCATGATTATTGACAAGTAGCTGATGAATCTCTTAACTTCTAAATTTAAATTAAAAATAATATTCCAGTATTCTATAAACTTCTCGTCCAGGTCATCCTTCTTTTAAGGACAACTGAAATAATATTACAGAAATAGATCGATTCTCATTATATATATATATATATATTTACAATTTTCACGGTGCGAAGAAAGTATAAAAGCGAATAAAGCGTTAGAATAATTGGTTTTGGTAAAAAAAAAAAGTTGACTTTTCACTACACGGTAAAAACCAAATGCGTGGCGCTTATCCATTGCTAGTGGATGTACACGATGCAGGACTCGCCAGGTGCGTGCAGCGCCAAGTTGACGCGTGGCCAGCGGTCATCCACCCCCATCGGCCGAGACGTTCCTATCCTCTCGGCAAATGATTAAGAATGATTTACTGTTTTTTATTTTTTGTAAAAACTCGAAAAAGGGAAAAAAACAAAGGAAATTATATCTTCAACTCGATTATCGCAGAAGATAACGTTCTACATATAAAGTTCTGGACATGACCACCAAAATTATTCCGATTTAAAAAGCACGACTCGAGTACAAACACATTCTGACAAAAAAAAAATAGTATTAATACTAATACATCACATTAAACCATAAATGTCAGCAATTTCTAATCTAAATTAATCAAATGAACTGAATTAGCGCTAATGTAAAAATAGTTAGAATTAAATTTGTCCAATTTAAAGATTTAGAACCAATCCGAAAATTTTTAGGGTTGAATTGATCCAATTGAAAAAGTCTAATTCAAGACTTTCTTTTGATGATTTTCTCATTTTTTTTTTGGGCAAATTATCATTGCCCTTTATAATCACAAGCATCGACTGGACCACGATTCTGGCTAGATAGGACAAGGGAACGAGCCTCGCTCGTGTCGTCCTTCCCTCGGATATATCCAAAACTTATCCTCAAAACTGTTCCCTAACTTAGCCGCATGTGCTCCTTCGGAACGAGACACGAACGAGCACGACCGTGCCGTCGATTCAAACTTCCTTCCAAAAGATGTTTCCCCGACCACCCCATTTTTCGTCGCTCGTCTCGTCCCGTCGTCTCGTTCCATCCACAAGAAGCAATGCGTCGACCTCGTACGAAGGCAACCCCCGAACAAGAAGTCGCTGCCTAACGGTCAAGACCCATCGATCACCGAGCAAGTGCAGGAATTCAAGAGCGACACAGACGGCAGCGTCTCTTCGAGCTCCGGCCACGGCGGTACTCGAGCTCTAGCCCGAATGGATCGGATTAACAATGATTAAATTAAATCCGAGTTGGATGGATGGTGATGGTTTAAATCACTAATGAGATTACAAAGAATCTCCGTCAAATGAAGTTGGCCGCGAAAGGCCTTTGGATTCCCTTCTCTTGCCCCACTCGTCGTTGTCGACGCTTAATCTCGAGAGCGACGTGGCCTCACGTCATCATTACCTGTGTGGTCCATCAATTTCCGTTTTATATCTTTTTTTTTTGTCTCTCTTACTTTGCCTAATGACAAATTTGATGCTCTAATTAACGAGTTGCGTAATTAGAAAAGGTTGAAAAAGAGTCCTCCAATTGCGTTTCATCCCCCGCTATAATGGGTCGTCGCTAGCTGTACATGTCGCCCCTAAAGTTTTGATCCTTCTGGAAATGACCATTACGCGTTATTTCTCTTTACACAAGGCAGAACTTTCTCAATCATCTGTGTGTTACGTGTTGCTTCCTTTTACTCCTAAAATATTTTATATTTAGCACTTTGGAATGCCCAAATGCGGCTTTATAGCTACTTAAAATTCTCAGTTCTTTTGGCTCTTTTATTGAGTAAGTTATTGTTAATTTTTGGATTAATATACGTCACCCCAAATTACTCAAACTGGTACATTTGTGATAAATTTTACTTTCTTATTAATAATATGAAAAACTACAAACTAGTACACCTATGATAAATAGAGGATAAAATCCTAAACTAATATATCCATCAACTGCCGTATGTTATCCAACTTAGCAATTTAACGATAAAATTTAACAAAAATTAATGAAAAATAAATTTGTCGCATGTATATTGGTTTAGGGTTTTTATCAGACATAGATAAATTTGTAATAAATGTACCAATTTGGAGTTTTTTTTCTCTTTTTCTCTCGCAAATATTGATACCATGATATTGGAACTTAGGGAAAAATTACCAAATGAGTCAAAAACATATAGTATGGATGCTAGTGTATTCTTAAACTTTTGCATGAAATTACACTATAACCTTCCGGCCAATTTTGCACTAAAAATACTGAAGTTGCAATCTAGTTATCGCTAGTCAGCATTTGAAATGGAAGAACTTAAGCGAAATAACGCGGTTTTCCATACTTTCTTTCCTTTTTTTTTTTTTTTTTTTTTTTTTTTTTTTTTTTTTTTTTACTTTTGTGGTTAATGTAATGTTTTGCTTCTTCAACTGTCGAAGCCATATAAGCAACTCTCGCTCATGCACCAAAAGTCGACCATCAATCTATCCCCGTCGGCTCACACCAAGTGGACGAGTGAGGTCTAAGACTTGGCTCGAGGGGACTCAGCCGACCTCGAATTCGGGTTGATTTAAGGTCAATATGGGCTGGCGGTGGCCTGGCCTTGGCTGGTTGACACGAGGGTCGAGGGTTGTTGTCGACCCTTTGTTTGAGTGTCGTGGGGGCGGGGAGGGGAAGAAGGGAGAATGCGCAGTTGGCGTAGGCAGATCCGAGGTCCACATGGGTTGGCGGCGGCCTTAGCTTCCTGTGGTTAGAATCGAGGGTTGTTTTAGACTCGGGCAGAAGGGAGAACACGTGGCTGCGGGACAAATGCCATGGACGATGAACAATTGCACAAAAGAAAATGGGAAAGAATAAAAAATTGAGAAAAGTGTGCAAAAGAAGTGATTTTGCCTAACTTGTTTTATGTCACATAAGAAGGTTGACAATAATATAATATT
Source organism: Eucalyptus tenuipes (assembly GCA_014182365.1). Lineage (NCBI taxonomy): Eukaryota > Viridiplantae > Streptophyta > Magnoliopsida > Myrtales > Myrtaceae > Eucalyptus > Eucalyptus tenuipes. Next base: position 25,836,287 of record CM024540.1, on the reverse strand, counting down.
AACCTTTTGATGAGACTTGTAAAAATAGTTTGAAAAGTCAATAAAAAAAAAAAAAAAAAAGCAAGTTCCGACACAAAAAGGAGATCGAGAGGTCGCAGGAGGAAGGAGGGAAAGAAATGGGGTAAAAAGAAAAGAAAGGAAAGGAGGAGGAACAGAAAGGAAAAAGAGAAAAGGTTTTGCGCGTATACGCCACAAACACCTCACCAAGCCAAAGTTACTTAGATTTGTAATGCACGACAAGTGTTTACGCGTTTCATTCATCCAATCGGAGAAGTTTTCAGAATTAGGGCTTACAATTGAAGTTTTGTGAAATACGGGCTGCGAGATCCGATTTTTGAGTTGTTAAGCTTTGAATTTTCATGGAAATTGTGGATTATGGCGTTATGAAGTCATGGGTTTTGACTAGAGTCATTTTAAAATAACAGTTTAGTTGAAGTGAAATTTTAAGGTTTCATGGGCGAGTTCCGCGTTGTATTTAGGTTTGAATATTCACTAAATGAGCGATTTATTAGCACATAAAAATTTCTTCGTTAGTGTTTAAGCATAGTATAACCATTTTGTAATTGAGGTAAAGTTTTACTCTGTTTTGATGTCAACTTATGTTTGATTGATAGGATTACAAGATCGATGGCAAATAGAATTAGTTGTAGGCATTCCCAGGTAAGTGGTACCATTTATTCTATGTATTTGTAAACTCATGTCTTGAAGGTTATAGAGATTTGATAGACTATGAGTTATAAAAGAGCATGTTTGTTGCATAAAAATCCAAACCAAGTATTTACTATGTTTTGGCATTTGAGAATAATTTGGCAAGTGTTTTAGGAAATGCTTTACAAAATGTTATATATACCAAATGATGAAACTGATTTATGAATTGGATTCTGAAATGGTTTAAGAAACGCCTTGTGGATATGTATAAGTTTTACTGAAAAGATAAAACTTGTTTTTAACCTCGTATGTATGCTATATTGTGGATTTAATTAAATAAGTTTTGGTATTGTTAGTAGGTTATTGATCTACTTAGAGGAGGTAGGCACTACTCACCGAGCTGTATTTATTCACTCATTTCCTTCCCAATCTTTTCAAATTGCTCATTTAGTGATCAATAGTACCAGAGAACTTTTTCTAGGCTTTTGGGTACTGGACTTTTAGGTATAAATTGAAACTGCGTTTTTCATATGAAATGTGGCCGTGTCATTACCCATTTTCATGTAGAATTCAGGATGTGACAAATGATTAGATAATCGTATTATCATTTTCTTGTGAAAATCAATTGAAATGACTAAATTGAAATTTGATACAAACTTTTAAATTGCACTGGCAAAATTGAAGAACTTAAGAACTAATTGACATTCATACAATAAATTTAATAAATGATTCGATAATTTTTCCTAGAATTTAGTTTCGCAATAGAAGATAAAAGACATGAAGTAGATAAATCGCTTAATTATATGTAAGAATCGTCAAATGTTATTTTTCTAACAATCTCAATTTATAATTATCACCACATCGCCATTTTAAAGTACTTTTTCGCCAAGCAATTTCATGTATATAACAACGTAAAATCTAATGTGTTTAGTATTTTAAAAATTAAATGCGCTCCATATTTTGACCAAACAAATATACTCGAGGCACGTAAAAGCAATCCCTAAGCGCGTGCCACGTAAGTGAGGGTTAGCTCTTATTATTCATGTTTTACCCCGTGAGGCACGACTTAATGATTGGGATTAGTCCACGCTCGTGAATATTAAATCGTTTTATTTGTCGATCATCGAATTCGAATTTCGTTTGCAAGAACGCGAATTAGATTTGCTTTTCGAGAATCTCTTTTAACTTTTCATTATTCACGTCTCGAATCTTCTTCCGTCTTCTTCCTTCCTTCGGGATCAAAGCACCACTTCCTCGACCATGTTCCGCGCAGCGCTTACTCCTCGATGCAGATCGATAAACCCATGGATAATCCCGAGGACATTCATGAGCAGACGTCACTAATCACTTCTTTTCCCCACTTTAATCAGTGTGGAATCAGGCCATGATTAAAGGATTAAAGGATTAAGTGACGTGTGGAACGAGTTGGGCACGAACGAAATGACCCCTTGGGGGAGGGGCCATGCGGCATCAATGTCGGCTTCAAAAGGCAGGGGACGAGGACGCTTTGTCCGTTTGACATGCAACCACCCCAGCGGAAATCGAAAAAGAAGACAGCAGCACCACCTCGTTCGCAAGTTTCACACTTTCTCGTAAGTGGAATCACCGGTCGGCCCTCCATAGGGACTTGTCGCGCACGGCTTCTCTTTCTAAGTCTCATATGGCTTTCGTTTTCAAAGTGATCACTTACCATCTTTTTCCTCCGGACATTTTAAATTTGGAATCATCGCGTTCATTTTAAATTTGGAATCATTGCGTTCTATAGATTTTTCTCTACTTCGTCGCTTATCGAGATTGACATGCGATACATAACACGACACAATGACATATTGTTTCTCAAAATATAAAAAATTCGATATGTTGAAACATGTTGTATATTAAAATTACATGATAAATTATCTTTTTTATTATTATTTTAAATAAATTAATTTGATTCAAATTCATAATTAAATAAATAATAATAAAAGAGCATAGAATAAATTTTCATTAAAAATATTAATCCACAATTTGTTAATATCATTCATTATTTCAATTTGACAAATTCAACTATATTCCAATAATTCGTAAAACTTGAAGGAAAAAATAAGCAATCAACATTCTAGACTCGCATGTTAGAGCGTGCCGAAAATAGAAGAGAAAAAAACCAACTTGGGGGTGATATGTGTGTCATGAAAAGTAAGAGTCGGAAGAGAAAAGAAGATTATGTTTTTCTTCTTTTCTCTTTATTATTTTTAATTTTCCTACATACTTATATTTTGACTCATTATTTATTGAAAATTTTGAAAATTGACCCCGCGCATATCGAAATCATGTATTGGAATTCCCAACTCTCAGAGGGTTGATCGAGTGTGAAATTTTCCGACACGTGTTGGCGAGTGTCGGAAATGATTTGACACTTCAAATACGATCTGAAAACTTTCGAAGAGTGTCGGTCTTTTAATTTATCAACCCCCGAAAAGCTGATAATTTTAGAGCCGATGGGTCGTTCGAATTCGGTCTCGTCTCTGATTCCTGGACTCGATCGAGAGGGTAGGTCGACGTTGACATTGCGACAGGCCCCCACGAAGGTTTGAAAGAGGGGGAGGGGGGGCGGGAGAGATAGTAGATAAGGTAATCTATGCACGCAAATCCGAGGTCCACATGTGGAAAAATGCTCTACTGTCATCACGTTGTTTTGTAATAATACTACGTGTTCTCTGGGCCTTGGCTAGCCGTCTCCCCGCTCGGTAGAATGCCTATGAAAGGAAGAATCTTCACCTACTGAAATGGAATGTAGCTGTACATTCCGCTTTTCTACACACTTCCAACGAGTAAATTAAACAAGGAATAAGCATTTGGAAGCTCTTGGCGTGCTGAGATTAGGTTTAACTGCAACCGGTTTGGACATTGATGATAAGCTTAAATTGATTGGCGGATTTATTGGCTCAATGCCAACTCCTAAGTTGGTGCATTATCACCTGTGGGAAGCATATTTTTTATATGGCGCGCATGGTTTGTTTAAGGACGTAGTTTTTCGGTTAGTCAACTGGGATTCAGTTCAAGACCCGGGACGAAAGCGAGAGGGAAGAGCAAAGACCTCTTTAGATTTAGAAGTGGATGCTCGAGCATGCTCTTGAGTTCTTCGTGTCGGGATGGCGGTGAGGTTAAACACGGCCCGAACCACCACCTGTCGAGCAGGCAGAAAAAGGGAAGGACGATCGGATGTTAACGGCGATGGTGGTGGGCTAAAGTTTGCTTTGAGACCATCATATTCACTATCAAATTCACTATGGATTAATTATCTTTTTATCTGGAGATGACATGATGAGTCAATTGGATTCCACTGGGAGAGGTAGACAGGCTACCAGTACTTGAAGCTATCCAATAAAATGCTTAACCTTAAGCCTGGCAAATATGTTTAAAGAGCCTTTGAAACTTGGGAGTTTGGATGAGGTGAGGTCATGACTTTATCTATATGCGCATATAGCCTTTTTACATGTTTATAATTGTCATTACATCTTTATGAATTTAGTGATGATGAGCCAAGCGTAAGATCACGTCATAAGCTATCAAAAGTGAAATAGAAAAAGGAAAAATTAAAGGTTGTTTTGTTTTATTTTTGCCAAGTGGAGAAGTAGTTAGCAAGATGGTGCTCTTTATAGGATGACAAGCAGATATTTTTTTCTTTTTACTGGGACAATTTCTTCTGATCCCTTTCCAATGATGGAAAGCTTGGAGAAGGTCCGGGAGGAAAAAAGAGAGGAGCGGGGGCAATTGGCTATCTTATGGTGCGAGAGGAGAGACCAGAGAGATCAGCAGAACATGATGCATTTTTCCAGAAACATATACAAGGAATGAAGAACTTATGTAAGACTCTCATGCCCAAAAATAAAATAAAAGAGAACAAGAAAGATCCAAAAATGAACCACCTTTTTGTGACACACACACAAAGATGACAGGAAAAGGGCTGCTCTGTTATCACCATCATCATCACTCAGTTCAACCGAAACTGGGATGTACACAGTCATTCATATTCTATTTTGGCAGGGGAATTGAGGTGGTAATAATGACGGCTAATTCCAGAGAAAAGGGTCATCTCCGTGGCTGAATCTCGTGCCATCTTCGTCTTGCCATGCGAACGACATGCAGAGCTCCTCCATCCTGTTGCCGAAGCCCACCAGGAGATCCGGCAGGTCGATGAACGTGTCGTCCTCGTCATCCAGCGGCGAACTCGCCGACTCCTGGGTGTCGAAGGACTCCGCCGTGGCGTTCGGGGAGTGAGGCCGGCTCGGCCCGGCCTCCCCTGCCGCGGCTCCGTCGCCCCTCGGGAAGCTGATCGCGGCGGCCAGGGCGGCCGCCGCCTGGATGTCCTTGGCCGACTTGCTCGCGGGCCGGGGGAGCAGCTCGGCCAGCTCCGGGAAGTTGAGGTGGGCCGACCGGCCCTTGATCGTTTGAGCGCGGCCACATCGTGGGCCCGCGCCGCCATCTCCGCCGTCTGGAACGTCCCCAGCCAGATCCTCGACTTCTTCCTGGGCTCCCGGATCTCGGACACCCACCGGCCCCATTGGCGCCGCCGCACCCCGCGGTAATTCGGGCCGTCCGAGCTCGCCTTCTGCTTACTGGAGTCACTAGAAGCACTCCCTGCCGCTCCAGCTTTCTTTGAGCAGGAAGAGCTTGATCCAGAGGGACTGTTTGAGGAGTAGGAAGTGCTGGTTTGAGCTTCAATGCATTTGGTGTTGATGTGTGGCTCCATTATTTTGGCTTTTGAGAGAGAGAGAGAGAGAGCGAGGGAGGGAGAGAGAGAGGAGTTGATCTTGAACTTGGAAGTGAAGGGCAGAGCTTAATAAAAGAACGAGAAGAGATAGCAACTAGCAGAGAGAAGAGGTGGGGGGCCTCTTGTCGAAAAGTAACGAGAGCTTTTGGACTTACATAGGCAGTGATCTTAGGATGATGTTAGAGTGTATTCTTATATCTTCCCTTCCTTCTCCTTTTCTTTTTTGATTTTTTTCTCTTGGGTTTTGCCTTCATCTTGTCCGGTCCCCAGCTTCCTGGCCTCTCCTCGTGTCCCATTATGGAGCCTTATGTGTATGGCCGAAGGGCATTTTATAATTTCCCCACCAATTTCTAATTTCTCAGGTGTTATTATATTAGAAATTTGCCCTAATTTTGGCACACTGATCTTTTAAAGAAATCTTGGACCGACCGCCACCACTACCACCACCACCACCACTCTATTCACCTATACCTTCAAATAGAAAAACTTTGGGATCCAGCAGAGCAACCCCTGTTTGACGATGGCCATTAGCCGTGGCACTTGCACTGGTCTCTTCTCTTGTATGGACATGCCGGGTCCGAAAAAGACCATGTTCCTAGTCTTTGTTAATACCGTATTCCGTGGCCGATGCCCTGACTTATTTAGGGCTATTTTCGTGACTGCGTGATTTCTTAGTCTTTGTTAATACTGCATCGCGAGTAATTACCGAAGCTCGAAGATTTACAATTGTCTGCGTCACTGTCATCCCAGCTCATGACAGCTATAGAAAATGGTTCTCAACGCCAAAGGAGAACCGTAAGTATTGTGGACTAACGGAGGGTTGGGAGGAAAGTTCAATTTCTACTCTTGGAGCCAGCAGAAAAATCATAGAACCTGCCGAAGAGGGACCAGCACGCAGAAGACAGCACGAGGAATCATGGGACTGCGCAACTGTGCTTGTGGGGTTGAGCAGTGCGATCACAGTAATCGTCCAAGGTTTTGACATGTGGTCGGCAAGGGCCCTTCCTTCCCCTTCAAGACTCGCCCCTACCAGGACTGCTACAGCTACACCTTTTCTTTGGAAAAAAACAAAATAGAAACGAAAATTCCATCCCCTGTTTTTGCGCAATGGGAAAGTGATGGGAAGAAACAGAGCCGCGCACTTCTTCCTTCCTTCCGTCTGCATCTGTATTTTCCGAGTTAGTGTCCTATGTTTGCATCTTCTTTTGAGTAAGATTGATTTTTTACAGCATGTAGATGCGCGCACATCAACCTTTCCCAATCAACTGTTATTTTGCACTGTGATTATTCACATTCTCCAAGGCAGGGCAGCTCGTTTGGACACATGCTGGACCTTGGGAACAATTATTGTTGGAGTACGGAAGCCAAAAACGTTTGCATAAGAGGACGAGATAGCTTGTAGTTGTAAGCATAAGACCCTCCCACGGCGGACCACCTCGAATCGTTTGCTTTTTGCTTATAATTATAATAGTTGCTGTACCTCTATTCAGTACCGAGAAGTTCCTCGGAAATTTCCACCATTTCGAATTGGTGGTTGGCGATTGTTGTGGGATCTTGCAAAGTTTGAAGCTTGTCTGGATATCTCATCTTACTCGTGGAATAATCTCAAACACTATGCAATTGTCCCGCTTCGAGGGAAATCAGAGAAGAAATTGATATTGCAGATTGATATCGGTTGTATCAATGTACTAGCTGTGGGAATTGCCTAACGGTATTGGTAAAATGTTCCCGAACACAAGATCATGGCTTCAAACCATTTACTGTAGTTGTGTGTGCATTTTGCTTTGGTGAATAAATTCTAATCCTCTAGGGTCTCGGTGGGGAGGTGGTGACGGGGACTCTCATACATGAGTCGTAAGTGACGCTTAAGTATGACCTTAATGCATTTCTAAATCTATAGCAGTTAATAAGCCCTTTAAGATAACATTTAGGAAGATTAGCCAAGATGATCACTCCTCTCCCCATCCTCTATGGTGGCAATTGGAAAAGAAATTCTCATCAATTCCCTTTTTCCAAGAGAAAAAGCTCTAAAGATCAGTCTAGCCATGTATTAAAGCTTGACTGTCTCTTTAAGACTATAGAAACCCCCGATAGCGTGTGAAAAATAATCTAGACTAGTTAATCACCGCATGTACAGGGATGATCATGATCAATATTTTAATATATATAATTACACGGTATTTGACTCTCTCTCTCTCTCTCTCGTCTTCACTTTACTTACAAAATAGAAAGGCAGCGCACGGCCAAATTAGCAGCCGAAGCAAGTTACGCCTGCCAGTCTAATTCATAACCCATCGGCTGTTTAAATTTCCATCAGGAATAATCAAATTGTCGAGGAGGAATATAAAAACATCCTTCCGAACATTCTCAAATGCTTATCTGGACATCAGTCGACCGCCTAATTTGTTTCCATTACGTAAGAGAAAGCGAATCATCACGTTTGACGTTTCCTTCCTCAAAAAATTGTCGTCTAATTATGCGCTTCCCAACTACTTCTGGTGAGATCTTTTGGCGATGGCCAAGTTCTCCAATAACGTTAAATAAACACCGGCCTCATCTTTTCGCAGCCCTGTCCTTAATTGCTTATTTTAATCAGCGGAACCTGTTCTCTCTTTTGGCTTGGCATCTTCAGGAACCATGTTTCAATCCAGTAAGTTCAACACGTTTGGAGAGCCGACCTCTAGAATGACTCGTTCTCCATCAAGTCGATGGTGCACGTAGGCTGCTGATAGGAATAAAGGATTTATCTCGGTAAAAAGCAGTCAATGCTGGGACTTTTAGTCGTACATCAGCATGATTAAAGCCTATCTCCCCCTGCTTTTTAACTAGATGCCAAGCGTTTTTGTCGAAAACGACGGCTCAACGGAATGGAGTGCTTAGGGGTTAGAGCGCAAACACGTTGCCAAATGGGAGTTTTCTTCTGCATGGAAAGAGCGAATCTTGGGAGGGCAGTGTGTGGTTTATAGGAAGATCCAAGCATAGGTTGATGAAGTGGGGGCACGTATATGCAGAGTCAATCCGCAATTTGATGTGTTTGCCATCTTCTCCCCACTTTTTCTAGTGTTTATCTCTCTCAATCTCTCTCGATCTGTCTTCCCCATTACTTGTCAAATCTTACAAACTGGCATGCGATATGAGTTTGGTTCGTGCACAATGATCAGTAACCCGGGGCCTATCCGGCTGGTTCTTGTGTTGCAGGCAACTTTCAGAGAGATCAATGTCAACCCTTATCCACCTTTATTTGATGTTCTGATTGCAGTTGTTAAAATGTACTGGGAATTCCAAAAAGTGACATGTTTTTCGGTTCCTGCGCTCGCACGAGCATTCGCAGAGTTGGCATATGACCGATTCGATGTCGGTGGCAGCATCATCTCTTGTCGCGGCGTGGCTCGATTGTACTCGCAAAGCTTTGACGATACAAGAGACTCATCTGCTAGTGCAACGGTCTGAACATAACCTGTTTGATGTAAAGCCGTGATTGACCCCAACAGTTTACATAGATCATGACCGTGAGTAGCACTTTAAAAGTCGAAGAGTCCTGCGCCGTAAAGCCTGGCCCAACCTGCCGAAAGCACAAGAACCGACACCCATATTGCGGATATGGGCCAACCGCCGGTCCAGCCAGGCCTGACCCAATCGTTGGGTCATGTATGGAGGTGAGTGGATCGGGTCCATTGGGAAAGATAACTTACCTGGATGGTTCAGTTCAAATCTATAGTAACAAGCAATACTTGGAAGTTGTCCCTGAGGATCATTAACAGGATGACTAAAAGACATGACCGTAAGCGAGTTAGAACCCAAAGGAGAGCCATTAGCTCAGCCTATTGGATCTGTCTCAGTCTAAAAGAGCATTACAACTTTTTCTGCATTTTTCAAGTTCAGGGACGGATGATCCGTTTGAGAACGCATTCTCTGAAGCTAAACTACTCTGTAGGATGCAAGTAAGTAGTTTGACAAGGTTTTTTCCCCTAATAAGTGGAGAGTATCTTTCATAACCAGAAACTCAGAAATTGGTTCGGATGCAATGCATATGCAGACACTTTGATTAGTTCATTACTCCATATCAGCCAGACAATCAATGCATGAGATACTTTCTCGTCTTGCCTGGACACAGGACCCACTTCACCCCGCCCTCACCTGGGGCAGAATCACTTGCTCATCATCAGGCAAGGGGCGGGTGGGGCGAACCCACGCCGAGCAAGGGACTTGAATTTACTCACCTATATGAGGTTTGAGACAGCTATTTCTGGGTGAAACCATGAGAAAAAATTGCTCACCAAGCTTTGATTCATTGCTGGAGAATCATGAATGCTGGCTTATCCTTAGAAAGCATTAAAAGCTTTTGGAAAAGACACTGAATTATGAGATTCAAATGAATTTCCTACAGATACTACTAAAACCTACAATCTAGGAACTGTTCTTTGTCACTAAATAGAACGACGACGACTGAGACGACAACCTTATTCAAGGTATCCTACAAGGGCAATTACACTAGAACCGCCCAGACCAGACTGCACATTATTTTCCTTCTATTAACAGTAACGCACAAAGCTCACCTCAGCACTCAGTTGATAGATCAGATCACAGCCTTTGAGCTAAAGGTTCCTCGCTTGTCTTCCGATCAACTCACAATGCTCGACTTCATTCTTGAAGAGCTGGAGGCTGGGTTGGCATGGAAAGCTGACTGTCTGCTACTAGATCCTTCAAGCAGTTTCAGTGACAGAGAAGAGGGCCCACTGTCACCGATGGAGTCTCCTAGACTGAGCTTCGACATGCCAACAAGTTCATCCACATTTATCGGGCTCTTCGAGTGAACCGCCATGGGCTTGAGCACCTCGTGCATCTCCTTGGTCGAGTCGTCCGCCCCAAACCCAGCTGTCCACAAGGGGAACGAAAATGGGAAGAACGGTGAAAAGTAGGCCGGATATATCATTGGATAAGAGGGCTGTGATTGTGCAATATCCGGCTTTGGCGGGGCAGAATCTCCAGTATTTGAGTTGGTGGAGTCCATAGATTCACATTCTTCATCAACATCAGGTGGCAGCTGCTGCAAGGCATCATTTACTTCTGTTTCCTGCTGTTGCTCGTCTACCGCAAAGAAGTCCCTTGATCCCATTGGCACATCAACCGACTGCAATGCAATTGAAAATCAATAGCATGAATACACACTAATAATGCACAGGTGAAAATGGTTAAAAAAAGGTGACAGCAACAACGACTTCAAAAAAGGGTAATTTTGGGTAGTATCTGGGTTCCATCATATTCACAAATAAGGAAAGAAAAGCCAAACTCTATTTATGACCAATCCATTTTGAGGATTTAAACCGGACTTGGGGATGAACATATGCATGTAAAATAGGTTCCCTTATATAGATAATGGAATATGTGATAATACTAACTTCCTCTGCCACAATATCAAACAGACTGGAACGTCGTTTTCTCCTTGACACGTTAGATTGCCTGATGAAGTACTTCTGAGCATGGCTTGCCACTTGTGTTGGCGTCCTTGAAATGACGTAGTTGCGAGAAATCCCACGCCAATCACCTTTGCCGAGCTTTTGCAGGCCCAATAGAAACATTCTGTGCTCCTCTTCAGTCCATGGTACACCTGCATCACAAGTCATAATCATTTTCAAGACTCTCGAAAGCAAAACATGTATCCTGAACAAATTAATCTAGGACTTAGAAACCTTATCAATTTCTGAGAAAACCTTAGATATCAGCATAGTACTGATTGATCACAAATTGGATAGACAAACTGCTCCGTCATCCAATAGACACAGGAATGCCATTTGAATAACGAAGCCAATTTGGCTAAACAAAGCTCAAGATATCATTAAAGTGTGCGAGACAAGTTTCCCATCCTTAAATACAAGGACAGGCTTCTTCAGAACTTCACAATGCATATCTCATTAACCGACTGATCACTCAGTCCGATTATCTCTAACAGATCAACGGGATCCTATCACAATTCACGCATCAAAACAACTGCGATTATTATCGAAGTGCCGCATTGATTTGGCAATCACATAAAAGACCGACCCTTCCCTCCCATCACGTGGCACATGACAACCATCCCATATCATCCCCGAACAGGAAACCGGAACATATTGAGGCAACTAAAAACCCGGCCATCAACAAAAATCGAGACGTTTGCACGTCACGATTCCATCAGCATCAAGCAATAAATCCAGGTCATCATCAACCCAACAGCTTTCCAACTGATCGAGCAAACCTTAAACACCACCGCCTAATCCTAAACCAAGACACCCAAAATCCCAGAACCCCCATTTCCACCGACCACCGAAACTTCGTCAACAACCCTACAACAACAATCAAACAGAAAACCAATCGATAAACACCGAACGATCGCAACCCGAAGCCATCACCTTTCTTCCTCTCGCGGCTCGAGGACGACCCGGGGACGAAATCCTCGGACGCGTAGCCGTCCCCGTGATCCGGGCCCTCCCCAGGCGAGCCCGGGTTGTTGCCCCCGCCGGCGAGGCCGGACCCGGACCCGGACCCGGTCCCGCTCCCGGCGCCGCCGCCGGCGTAGTGGCTGAGGTTGCCCATGCTGGCGCTCTTCCGGATGGACCCGTCGGTGAGCCGGACCCCGAACAGCTTGACGCCGCGGTTGGGGCAGGTCCTGGAGTTGTGCCCATTGTGGCTGCAATGGGAGCACCGCCGCGTCATGGGGGCGGACGAATTCTCCTCTTCCGGGTCGAATGCGGCGATCCGGGGGGCAGCGAAAGCGGGATTGGGGGTCCGGCCGGCGATCTGAATTGGAGCTCGATTTGGGATCTGAGGTCAGGGTTTGAGCTCACATGATCTGATATAGATAGAGAGAGAGAGGGGGAGTTTAGGGTTGATTCTTTGTGTCTCTGCTGAGCTTCTCTTCAGCTTTCCGCTGACAGAGAGAGGAGAGAGAAAGAGAGAGAGAGGGAGAGAGAGCCACAGCAACGAACAGGGACATCATATCCATATATTTAGTTTTTTTCTTTTTTTCTGTCGGACAAACACGAAATGTCTGGGGGGGCTGATCCTCTGTTGCGACGGTACGGTGCGCGTTTATTGCGGTACGCTAATGAGCCGTCGATCATTGACTCTTCTGCGGAAAAGTTGACTTGACTTGAGAGCTCCTTTTCTCTGGTCTCTTTCCCTTTAGTCTTCTGGAATTATCCACCGAAAAAATGAAACCTCGTGAATTGCTAGATAAGTAGATAGTGATCGAGGACAGAGACATTATAGAGGGTTTACATGCGGCTCTTTCCGCGGGATTATCCTGAATTACTTGGGCTAAAACCTGAAAATCGTATTGATAAATCGAATAGATTACAGTTTGATGTTTTACTGGTCTAGATATGTTTAGTATTTTATTTCTCTTTAAAAAGAGGCTAAGATCTTATAGAGGTGTGAATGCGGCTCGAACAGACTTTTAAGTCTTCGTTTGATTAGATGATCTTAAGAAAAGCTTTATTCATATCTCAAATGAACGATGTCAAAGAGAAGCGCATAAGAGCTCGCCTCTTGATTTGGGCAAAATACCCTTGTGGTATTGTACCGTCTCGCAGGTGATTCATTTTCATTTAGATAGCATGCTTAATTTAAGGAAAAATGAGAGTTACATGGGGTGCTGTACATGGTAACGAAATCTGCCATATCTCTTTGAATTTGGAAAGCTAAGGCTAAACTCGCAGCATCTCGAAAGGGCGCACGGCGCGAAACTCGACCGGTGCTACTGGTTTCTTCAAACGGACATTATTATGATTTCCCCTCAAAACGAGAAAACAACAGGCGCTCGAGCAGTGTCGACGGGGAGAGAGACACAACAGAAAAGGAAAAAGTTTTAGCCAAAAAAAACAAAAAAGGAAAAGAACGGGAGGACCGAGGCGCGCCACGTGGACGGTGGGGGGGCGCAGCTCCAGAACACCATCCCATCCCCTCCCCCCTTAAAGCTCCTGCTGACGTGGAACTGTCAGGACAGAAATATATATATTTTTATAATTTATTTTCTTCTTTGGTGGTCTTATCAGGACAGAAATTGGGAAGGGTATATTTTTGGGTGGCGTTTCGGAATCGCACTTTATGTTTCAGAGGATATCCATTGATGTCGTCGAACAAAGCGTAATAGGATTATAATATCTTATCCACCCTATCCAAAACATTTATAAATAGGAAAATTATCATTGTTTTTTTTTTACGGACTTATCTCGGCAGACAATCTTGGCCCACCAATTCGAGTCAAAGCACG